>OZ002732.1:18700142-21201871 GCA_963924305.1 Polygonum maritimum | reverse complement strand
GAACCCACATTATTGTGCATCAAGCACATTGCTCTACCATTTGAGCTAATAGGCCATAATTATAAGTAATATATATACAAATCTAACATACCCAAACCCATAAAATCATCCAAAAAACATTAAAAGAGACCTGTCATCACCCCCCAGATCCGTAAAACAACTTGTCATCACCAAAACACATTAAAAAAGGACTTGTCATCGCCAAAACCCATAAAAACGAACTTGTTATCACCCAAAACCATAAAAACAACTTGTCATCACCCTAAATCATAAAATTGTCCCAAAAATACTAAAATGAACTTGTCATCCAAAAAACCCACAAACTCAAAACCCCTATACCCACAACAAAACTTGTCATCACTTAAATCCGAAACACAAAGTTGTCATCCAAAAAATCCAAAAACATATCCAAACCCATAAAATCATTCAAAAAACCTTAAAACAAACCTGTCATCACCCCCAGAACCGTAAAACAACTTGTCATCACCACAACACATTAAAAACGGACTTGTCATCGCCAAAACCCATAACAACGAACTTGTCATCACCCCGAACCATTTAAAACAACTTGTCATCACCCAGAACCTTAAAACGCACTTGTCATCAGTCAGATCCGTAGAACAAATTTAAATTGCTCAAAACTCATAAAAAATCACTTGTCATCACCCCAAAACATAAAATCGTTTCAAAAACCCTAAACTCAACTTGTCATCCAAAAAACCCACAAACTCAAAAACCCTAAACCCACAAACAAAACTTGTCATCACTTAAATCCGAAAAATAAACTTGTCATCCAAAAAATCCAAAACCCTCAAAAATCCAAAAACCCAAAAATCCCAAAAATCCAACCGGTTGGATCCGGCTCGTACGAGCCCAGATCCGGCTAGATCCGGCTCGTTCGAGCCCAGATCCGGCTAGATATCCGGCTCGTTTGAGCCTAGATCCGGCTCGTTCGAGCCTAGATCCGGCTCGTAGGAGCCCGGATTTGGCTCCAACGAGCCCGGATCTAGGAGAGAGGGAGAGAATGGAGAGAGAGAGAGAGAGAGAGAGAGAGAGAGAGAGAGAGAGAGAGAGAGAGAGATGACGGACGAACCTGAGGGCGGCGCGACGACGGCGACGGAGAGGGAGGGCGGGCGGGCGGGCGACGGCGGCGACGTAGAGGGAGGGCGGGCGGGCGACGGCGGCGACGCAGAGGGAGGGTGGGCGGCATGAGGAGAGGGAGAGGAAAGAAAATGGAGAGGAGAGGGAGGAGGAGAGAGTTTGGAGAGGAGAGAGGGAGGAGAGAAAAAATGAGGAGGAAGAGAGAAAGTGGGTAGAATTTTGGGGTTTTATAGGGAAAAAAAAGCCTATGTAGTGCATTAATTTTTTGGGAAGGTTAGCCTCTTCAAATTCATCCCAAAACAACCCCCCACCCCAATCCGTTATAATTATTTATTTTAAAAATTACATTTTAATAATAATAAAATATTAAATTTACATATTTTAAATGTAACAGGTTGAAACCCGTGGGTTTAACCTAATCCACCTATGATCCACAAACTTAACAAAAATTAACCAGTGACCCGATCCGTTATTTGTGGGTCGAGTGTCTAACCGCAAGTTGCGGGTTGGGTCAATGCGGATTGCAAACAACCCAGCTTGTTGTATATCCCTAGTAGTATGTGATGTAATCTTCCAAATCCCTCGACTTCTCTTAAAAACAATTAATTGGCAAAATAATAAAATAATAAGAGGTAAACATTGAACAAAATCAACACTATATTTATCAGGTAAATCAGTCAACGTAACTGATTACGTTATTCATGCGATTTTAACCGGCTACACTAATGAGATCGAAGGCGGATTTCTCATTGGAAAAAAAACTACAAATTAGCTTACGACTCCCTTCAATCCCTCCTATTATGTAATGTAATATTCCAAATTACTCAATTTCTCTTAAAAAACAATAAATCAAAACAACAATAAAATATCAGATACCGAACAAAATCAATGCTCTTTATATTTGGTAAATCGGTCAACTTAACCAATTATGTGATTCATTACTTTTGTCGACTATATTAATGCAATTGATAGTTACCATAACAAGGTGGATTTCTCATCGCAAAACACGAGAAAATTAGGTTACGACTCTCCTCAGTCGATCCTTTGTATTATGCGATATAATCTCCCCAATTTCATAATTTCTCTTAAAAGACAATAAATCCTCCAAACAATAAAATACAGTAATAAATATTGAAAAGAGTCAACGCTCTATTTATTGAGTAAATCAGTCAACGTAACCGATTACGTTATTCCTGTGATTTTTACCGTACCGGTTATATTAATGAGATCAAAAATTACCTTTCATCAAAAAAAATGAGATCAAAAATTACCATTATAGTCGATTTTCTCATCGGATAAACAACCTAAGAAGATCACCGCTCTCTTCGACGTCTCTAATTATGCGATGTAATCTTCCAAATCGCGCAAAATATCAGTTTAAAGATATGATTTCCTTCACTCTTCTAGACAATTCTTTAAAATTGAGGAGCCCCATTCCTGCCAAAAACTGCCACCCAAAACCCTCTTTTGCTCAGTTTCTATCCTTTCTATCTCTAAAGAATCAGAAAATTCAACTGCCCATGGCCCCTGGTTTTTTCCTCTTATAATAATCCCACCCTTTTCTTCCACCTCAATCCTCTACCGCCCTCCATCTCCAACTTCCCAAACAAACTTACTATTATTATATTAATATTTCCCCCCCTCCATTTTCTTACACCAATTCTAATTACCACAGATCTCAATCTGCAACAGACCCCCACCTTTTTTAAGATCTCTGGGTGCTGTGGGTTTTACACTGTTTTCTCTGTTGGCCTGTTTTCTGTTGCCTATTTATCCCATTTGGGAACAAGGGTCATTTTCAATCTGTTCATCTTCTTCACTGTGTAAATGAAACCAGAGCAAGGCACAAGAATTGAGATGGGTGGGCAAGTCAAGCTCAACAGCAATAGGTGCATCAGGAAAAGGAAGGCCAAGAAGAGGGATTTCAAGAGGGAGGACTTCCCCATTTGTATGGTCTTGCAAGAGCTCTATTCTTCTTGCAAGGCTGTTTTCAAATCCCCTGGTGTTGTTCCTTCTTCCTCTGATGTTCAATCTATCTGCAGAATCATGGGTTAGTCTCTGTTTTTGCATCTGTGAGATTGGATTTTGTTATTGCATGTGGTTTTGATCATGCCCAAATGACCATTTTTGTCATCTTTTGAGTTTTGGTTGTTGCATTCTTTTGAATTTGACTATGTGAGAATTCTGGTAAATGTACTTGTTCTTTTCAATCTGTCTTGTGCATGTGTTAATGTACTTTTTCATTTCTTTGATTTTCTGAATTTTTTTTTTGGTGTTTGTAGATAGGATGGAACCAGAAGATCTAGGGCTAAGCAAGGATCTACAGTTCTTCAACCCTGCAAGTGAATTCAATGAGAATCGACGAGTTACCTGTACCAACATATACAGATGCAACAACTTTTCGGTAAGATTGCTAGTATTTGTTTTTATTTCATTTTTGATGGTGATTGCTATGGTTGTATTTGATGTTTAGCCTATTATCCCTGCTAAGAAATATTTGATGTTATACAATTTTATGTACATATTTTTCCAAACTCACTCTTTATAAATATCTCAAAACTACTAATTGGATAGAATTAGGAAAGATTGATTTAGAGTTTTTGTAAATAAAATAATTTAATAGGAGTGATTAAGTAATTTCATAGACTTCCTTTGAAATGTTAAAACATCAAATATAATCAAAGGGCGGAGTAGTATTTTTTATGTTTTGATGAGCATATATGATCAATTATTCAGTAAAAAATTTAGCAGCAATTTGTCGATTTTAGGAATTTTTTTTTGTAGGATTTAAATTGAATTTAGTACTATGACTTCTTCTTACTAATACAAAATTCTAGCTGGTAATGGCGTGCCTTTGTTTTCTCTTTCAAAGTTGTCTGTTTGTATTTTGCAGTTCATTTCACAAGTTTCTCGAATGGAAAAGATCACAATTCCTTTCGAGTCTTAGAATTTAATAATTAATATTGATGTAAACCCATAAATCAAATGTGGATATTGGAATTCTAAGTCCTTAGTTGTCATAGTGGCAAAACTGATTTGAGTAGTTAGATTAATCTCATACATGGATGACTTTAGGTTAATGATGCATATATTCTTAAATTTTGCAGTTGGTTATGTTCTTTCTTCCAGCATCAGCTGTCATTCCGCTCCATAATCATCCCGACATGACGGTTTTTAGCAAGCTTCTATACGGGCAAATGCACGTTAAGTCGTACGATTGGGAAGATTCGGTGGATATTGACAAGAAACAATCTGGCCGTTAAGTCCCGTCTTGTTTTTGTTCTTGTTCCCTTTTGTCGTTTCATCGCGCGAATTTTATCCGTTTTTCGTTATTCTCATGTCGTTTTGTGCGGTTTTGCAGAGAGGTTGGCGAAGTTGAAAGCTGACACCGTTCTTAACGCACCATGTGAAACAAAGGTTTTGTTTCCAACTACCGGTGGCAATATGCATGAATTTACTGCCTTAACGCCATGTGTGGTGCTTGATGTGCTCGGTCCTCCTTACTCGATAGAGGATGATCGCGATTGCACCTATTACCGAGATCTTCCATTTGATGCTAACAAAGGCAAGTCATAAAAATGTTATCTTGAGTTTGCTTTAGACTTTAGAGTGTGCTTGGCAACAGAGGCCGGTCAATGGTATTTGGTGGCCCCATTTCAAAATTATAAAAGGGTCCTAATAAAAGATAAAATTATATTCAATTTAAAATGCATATTTTCTAAAACAACTAGACTGTTAAAAAAAAATAATAAATTATTAAATTACACCTGTTTAAATAGTAAAAAATTATATATGAGATTTTTTTAAAAGATAAACCATATTATTTTGGGGGGCCTTGTGCACCTGCACAGGTTGCACCCCCCCTATGGCCGCCCCTGCTTGGCAACATAGTATTCACATATCAGTACACTTATCAACCATATCATCACCTTATGAGATTCGATTTGGGTAGAGTTACTCTATTTAGAGTTGGTAAATAAATAAAGGCGTTAATGCGTGATAACTTTTCAAAAGATGCCGTAGCAATGCTTCCTAGTGTGGCCAGAGGCCCACTTCTGTCTAACGTTCTGCACCTTCTAACATAAAATAAAGAAAAGATTCAGAATTATCTTAACTCCTTTCCGGTTATGCCGGTAACAATTCAATCTTTGGAAAAATGAAACTCGTTGGCATTAGCTAGGATTATTACCTTACTCAGTTACTCGTATGCGCGAGTTGACAACTCTTTGTGTAAGATAGTCCACCGGAACATCACCCCAATACTATTTATATTGTAAAAACGCCTTAATTTTTATCGAAAAAAATGGTAGAAGGAAAGATTAGGATTCAAAACATATTTATTAAATGATCTATGAAAATCATATCATACTGAAAGTTGTTTGGCGTAGGGATTAGAGGCCATGATCTTTTTTTTTTTTTTTTGAGCAAAAGAGGGCATGATCAACTATGAACATATTGTGCATTTTTAAGGATCAAACATTTAGTAGTGCTCTTCAACATGTACTATGAGATTCATTTTTAGGGATGAAACTTTGTTACTCTAATTGTACTAACATAATGCTAATAGTGAACCATGCTCGTATATATGCAGAAACCGAGCTAAAGGGTTCGCTGCAAGAAGATGCAAAGTATGCATGGTTGGAAGAAATCGAGATGCCAGAGAGCTCGAGAATGAATGGGATACGCTACTTGGGTCCTCAGATCATCGAGAACATTTGGTAGAGCCTCTAGCGACATTCTTCATGCTTTCTCGATCAGACTTCGTTCTCTTAGCAATGTAGGGAAAGGTTGTCGTCGTCGTCCGTTGAAGTAGTACAAGTTAAGTCCTGCGTTCTCTATATATAGAGTTATAGACATACTATAGCTAGTTTGGGAAGGGAAAAAAGGGGATGCATCATGTACATAGTTTTGGCTAAAAGGGGGCAAAAAAATAAAGAAGGAAGGGTCAAAAGAGAGTTGGCAAAACAAGGTACCAGCTAGGCTTGTTTTGGTATGTGTGGCTTGATTTTCAAGTGTGAAATTTTGCCATAACTGTGTACCAGAAAGAATAGGCGTATAAAGCATGTGGGCAGTGTTTTGCGTGTAGTTGTGGAAAGGGTAAACGAATGTCCCGCCAAAACATGCAACAGCCACTAGGAAATGGCATAAAACTATGTACTATTCATGCTTCTAGTAATGATGCAATACATTAATGACATAATGCATTATCAAAGTTTATTATTTGTTTTTCTATGATCAAAAGAAAAAAAAAAATTGTTTTTCTAGAAACTACTACAACAACAACAACAAAAAATATTTGTTTTTTCTAGAAACTAGGATACTAATTTTATAGCGTGTGTTTTGATGGAATAACCCTATGTAGAAAGTCTATGATGGATTTTTGTTTACTTTATTTTAAGGGGGATTAGTACCAAATGCCCTTATTTGATAATCGGTTTGTAAATATGACCTTCTTTTTTTCGATTTGCAAAAGTGCCTAAAAATATTGCGCTTATGCCTAAAAATATTACATTTATGCCCAAAATGACTAATTTTTATCAAATAAAATTAAAAATGAAATATTTTAAAAAAAATCGAAAATTATAATTTTTATTAATATTTTATTTGAGAAATAAAATATTTTAACAAACTTTATTTTTTATCCAAATTTGAAAATATATATAAATAAAAAGATTTTATAAATATTTTAATGTTAAAAAAAGATTTTGTTTTTTTATCTATCCTTTTTTAAAAATTAAAGGAAATTTTAAAAATCTTACTGAACTCCTCTCGGTAGGCCGAACAAAAACGTAAATTATATTGTGTATGACAGGTTTACGTTTTATATTTTTTTCAGAGCAAGGAATACATGTTTTTTAGACAGAATGGTGACAAGATATATATTGTGTATGACAGGTTCAATAGTGAGGATGACAGGATGAATTGTACACATAGCGAGAACTCAAACAACCCTCGAATACTTTGTGATGAAACGAAGATAAACTTGATGAATGCTGAAACGAAGATAACAATGGTCCACATGTGTTTACGTTTTATATTTTCAAAAAATATCTTCCACAATATCTCATTGTTTCCAAAAAATCTTAATGTGTCAAAATTATTTTCTTTTTTTTTGTATCTTTTAATTCTATATTTAGAAATAAGTTTTAGTGAAAGATGAGAAAAAGCAATGTTTTTTTAAAGGAAACACATGTTTTTAACACGAAAAAAATGATAGTATTTTACAAAATGGTGACAGGATATTTCTTTGTGTATGACAAGATGTTTACCGCGGATGACAGGATAAATCTCACCCTACTTTGTGATGAAACGAAGATAATCACGAAGATAAAAACGATGAATGTTGAAACGAAGATAATAATGATCCACATGTATATACGTTTTATATTTTCAAATAATATCTTCCACAATATCTTCCACCATATCTTCTACAATATCTCATTGTTTCCAAAAAATCTTAATGTTTCAAAACTATTTTCTTATTTTATATTTTCTTTTTCTTTTTCTATTTTTCAATTTTGTATTTAAAATGAATTTCCAGAATTTATGGCTAAATATTTTTATTGTAATTATAATGATTTTTTAATAAACTTCTATTTAAAAGAAAATACAAAATAATGTAAATTTTATTGCAAAAACGCCCAAAACAGCATGCTTCGCTATTTTTTTGTTTTAAGGGCGTTTTTGCAAACCGTTTTTCTGGGTGGGGCATTTTCGCAAATCGCCCTTATTTTAATTTGTGTTCCTCCTTTAGATGGATTTTTTCCCCTTTTTGAGGGTTTGGTTTTTAAACATGAAATTATGTTAGAAAGTGTATAATACCAAATTTTATTACTTTTTTCCCGAAGGTCATGTATATTAAGCATACATGACCTTTTATAGAAAAAATGTATTTTAAGAATACCTTTTTTTAGAAACTAAATTCTAAATGAAAATTTATAAATCCAATTTAAAATCTTAGAATAATTTTGAATGATATTAAAATGATTTCCATTACATAAATTACTAAAAAAAATTATTATCTTATCATGTATTAATTTGATTAGAGCTTTCAAACAAAACATGTCCCACGTGAATTTTTTTTTTTTAGACTTTCAAAAGTAAACAATAAGCAACAAAAGCTATTCAAAAAACAATAATTAATGTGAGAAGATCAAATGGAATGGAACCTTACAGTTATACTCCAGTACTAGATTTGGAAAAACAAAGTACAAAAAAATAAATAAATAAACCAGTTTCACACATGACCATTTTTACGTCAGACCCCTTTTCAACACACATTGTCCCATCAATACCTTAAAGTGAGATGCGTTTCTATGGGCAAATAATGCACATGGCCGAGTGATATAATAAGCTTTTATATCTCCATAGCTATAAGATATGGCATGTTGTAACTTGCAAGTATGTAACTCAACTGCTAATTATGCTATACTCATCCTGCAATAAAACACTTTTCACTGGACTATTAATATTAGAGCATACGTACAGGTTCACAAAAATAAGCCAAGGGGCTTGCTTGGCGTGCACAATCAATATATCAACATTGCAAGACCCTTTTTCCCCTTGTTATCTCTAACTATATATTTGGATGTTGCAATAACTTTACATGTATGCAAAACAAAACTGGTACTATGATGCATATCAAAATGTGGTTACCAGGCCTATACCCAATTGCTCTGCAAGTTCATCCCACACGGGCAGGAGCGTCAACACGACAAGGAGAACAGCAGCTACGAGCACACCCTTTTTCCAGTTACTGACCTCTGTTACATCATTTAAGCATGGTTTTTCTGGGGTTCTCTGTAAAAAGTTCAGTAGCATTGATCAGATCAGGAGAACAAGGGAAATGACTATAGGCAAATTTCTATAGTGTGCTCGGGTTTGCTGATGTCTTCATACCTGACAAATTAAAACATATAATCCCCATGGAAGTGACAACGGACCACCTAGCTGGAAAATAGGAAGGATGCCAGAAAACATGGGTTAGAAAATATGAAGTAGACCCATAAAAAGACTGTTGAATATCTTCATTATAGATCTTAGATGCTGTTAACAATGCATCCTTCCTTAGTGCTAGTAATTTTCTCATTTCCTTTGCTTGTATGTTTTATAGTGAAGTAAAAGTTACATATATGAAACGATGGCTACAGACACAGCAATTAGCTCAATGCATCTGAATGAGAGTCTTAGGATGGAAGATAAAGAGCAATGTCGCAATGATTTTTTGATCTATAGTCAAGACTCATACCACTCCTAACCCAAGCATTGCGTATGTAGTCAAACCAAAAGCAACCAAAGCCCTCCTTCCAAAAGCACCCTGCCAAAAGGTTCATAAGTTAGCTACATGGAGGACCAATGAGTCAAAATTACGCAACGGAAAGTGAGCGGTATTTCATCTCAGGCAGGAAGCATGAAGATTTTCTAGCTTGGAATACACAAATTTAGTCACAGCCAGTAAATTCACTGGTGGAGTTATGACACTCTAGCTTACATGTGAAGTGAGGAACTTCATAGAAACAAAAGAACCGGAGCACACTATAGGACAGCACACAAATTCCTAGGTATGCATGACATAGTAAAGTAGGACCGTTTCTTGAGTAACACTGGACTCGACAAGCCAGATTCCAGGTCTCCAATGTGAAAGGGAGATAAACTTCACTACCGATGCCCTAAATCACCCGAATGGACTCCAGGTCTCCTAATCATATTATAACATGCTCATATATCCAACGGGAAGAGGAATGTTAAGTATCATGAACAAAAAATTGGAGTTGGCTTGCCTTGAAAGGCTGCTTGACATGATAGAAGAAAAGAGGTAAATAAATAAATCTCTGCAACATTAGTCCTACAAGTGCATCTCTTGAAAGAGGTCTTTCTCCCTCATGACTGTACAAAGTATAAAATGCATCATTTGCACTATTGGAGCAACAGATTTATACAGTCAAATGCATACAATAGTAAATACCTGCAAAGCCCTACCGCCATCAAGGCATCCTACTGGAAGCATATTGAAAGCAGATGTCGTTAAGCCACACCTGCAACAGAAATTACAATATATAAAGCTGTGTGAAGGTAAAAAATGATATAAATAAAGAGGACAGTAAGTGATTACCAGCCAGCAATTACAAGAGGATGGACTGCAACTGTGGAAGCATGCATTGTTCTGCATTAGGAAGATGAAGGCATGTTAAACATAAGGAGAACTGTTCAATCACTGATACAAGTAGTCAATTCAAGGAGGCTTTACTTTTTAAGGCTTTGAGCTATGATGTTTGTTTCTTAACTATTGCTCCTTTCTCAAAAATAAATTACCTTTTACAGTACTTCCAAAAAATAAAAATAAAAATTATTTTTCTTTTGCTTTGGCCATTTGTGCAGTGATCGTTTCAAAGGATATTCATCATTATAATCTCATCTCATCTATTGAGAAAAGACCACAGAAGTCCTTTCTCACGATGATAGCCGAAAGTCCCTATTTCTAGTATGCAAAGTGCATCAAAAAGCTTTTTCTAGAAGGAGGCTAGAAATACTACATTTCCTGTTAATCCGAGATAGTTTCATACTGGTTCATTCTCCGAAATTGTTGGGATATCGTCAAGCCTATTTCACTCAACGTTCTCAGGTAAATGATATGGCATCATCATCGGGAAAGAGAATATTTATTCTTTATTATAAGTTGTAATAACTTCAGTAGAAAAACTGAGGACACAGTACAGCGAAGGTAAGACATACGTATAACCAAGAGTGGCTCTGCTGACCAGTCCGAGAAGAAAAGAGCCTTGAAATAGGGAGCTAGGGACTTGTACTAAATCTCCTGCAGCATCTGGATTTGATGAAAGCAGAAGGCCAACAGCAAACATTGATAAAGCTAGTGCACCACCAGCAAGAGGCCCAGCAAGAGAAATGTCGACTTTAGCTTTTCTATCAGGGAGGATAGACTTGAACTATAAAAAAATTTAAATTCCATTAGCAGCATAGTACTTCTAAAAACTTCTTGGAAATGGAGAAATAACATATGAATAAAGAAGCAAAACCAAAAGTGATCCATAAAAATTGTCTTACTTAGAGCATGATAAGAATTTAGCAACACAATAATTCTGAGAGGAAGCTACAGAAGCATATCTAAATAACTTCTATGATAGCTTACTGTGCATAAACAGGATTGTTAATTTTATCAATTACCAAAGCATTAAATAAATAGGATGCCAACAGATATTTGATCCTCACCTGCGTGATTGCACCAAAGCTACCAAGAGTTATGTTTGGTATAAAGAAAGGAATGCTAAGTTTTACTCTCCTTGCAGAAGCCACCAAAAAATGTCCAATTTCCTGTGGGCAATAGACATTTTAATACAAACCATTAGAACAGAGATGTACATGCTCAATTGTAGATGTAACAAGCCAAGGGTTCATATGTCCTATAGGGAAGTCTTTCGGTAGTTTGTATTACAAGGTTGAACATAAGCTTTCAGTTCTAAATTAGAGGATTGCATATTTATTAAATAAAAGTAACATACAGAATTCTGAATCCGTATAATCAGAAATAAATTGCAGATAGTAAGGGTTGGAGTTCCATACATGAAATAACTGAACTCCAAGTACTCCATATGCAAGGGGAAGTGCGGCATCAACAAAAGGGAGTAGCAACTGCATATCTGGTGGGTCAATTGCATTTGGATCAGTGAAGTACTTGACAACCTCAGGTGGAAGTCGATTTATCTGTCAAGTACAAAAAATGCTATGGTTACCCATTCAAATTCAGCCACTTCAAAAATCCATCCTAAATATGGGGAGAGACAGCCTAATGGTTGAAAATAATATTCTCCGTTTCATAATACATTCACAGAAGATGAACAACAAGTTAAAAAAGAGTAGCAGAAATCAACAGAAAGATATGTAAGCACCTGAGATGCAATTCCTAATTCCACTGACGAACCAATAGTGAGAAGAAATAGCAAGAGTGCAATCACATATTGCCATAGAGTGGTTGGCCCCGGTTCTGAAACTTCTTTTCGAAGCATGCCGAAACTAACCCGAGGCCCTCCACGAGGATCTGATCCTTCGGAATTAGGTTCTTCAACCATGAAAAGGTTATACTTATCACCCATGAGTTCACTAAGCTGCATTTGAAGTTTCTCAAATACATCTTCTCTCTTCCCCCTTAGATTTCCAAGGAACAAAATTCCCTCACCAAGATCACCAAAGGGTTCTTCCTTTGTCACCCAGAACGTCGAATACCCAAATAATTTTTCTTTAATTAGCTTTACGTCAGATGGATCAACCTTCTCAGGTCCAAGGAGTTCCATTAACTTAAAAGAGTCAACTTGGAAGTTGCTGAAAACTGGTTCAACTGGTGGAATAGATGGGGACTGCGGACATCAAATCAATAAAAGCAGGATTAGTTCAACAAGTAAGTTGATAAGCCATCCAATTTTGTTGACAAGCATAATGTACAGAAAATGAAGTCAGCTAGCTTATGCTCCGGAGCTAGATTCCAGATTTGAAATGTATGGCTCTTAGTGTTTGATTTCAAGATATATTCATTCTGTTTTAAGCTTTAATCATAATTGAGTTCCATTCTATGCATCCCACCGTTACAAACTCAAGTTCTGTTCTCAACATTTTTCTTATGTCCTTATCTTGTTCAACCGGGAGCTAATTGATCTTGTTCTGCCTCAGAAATGAAATTCTTTCTTCCAGCCTATTTTTCCTCCTGTCTTGTTTGATCGATCAATTTGTGTAAGGCAAGTGACATTAGACACACATATCTCACTGTCCTATTGCCATGAACAGGATAATGCAGTTATCTATAGAAATATGACTTTCGAATTTTCAATCCTAATCCGAGCAAAATGAGAAGCTCCTTGATCAAAACTTACAAGCAACAGAACGAAACGAAACAACACTAATCAGATTCCAGAACAAACAACAAACTTACTAAAAAATCGAAGAACACGAGTTTACCGGAGAAGTGGATTCGGAGCTCAAATCCTTCTCTTCGACTTCCTTGGTGGCCAAATTGGAATCGTTCTCGCCATCGCCATCATTTCCGCTACCATTGAAGCACCTTAACCTCCTAAACCTAGCATTTAACCTAAACAAAGCTTCCGTTTCCGTTCTCCATGTATGGTAGCCGGTGCACGAGCAGCCTTCGCTCCTCGGCCGGTAGCTAATCGGAGCTCTTCTGCGTCCGGCGACATTCGCCGATGCCGTGTGAACACGCGTGAAATTTGAGATGCTTGGGCCGTAGCCGGCAAGAGTCGCCATGGAATGTAAGCTCATGAGAACTGACAAGCAGACGAAACTTTTTTTTTGGTAGAAACAAGCAGACGAAACTTGGACACGATATAGAGCGAAGAGTTTATCTCCTTTCAAGTTTTGGATTTTTGGTCTTATCGACGGATTTTTTATTTTAATGCAATTTTGTATTGGTTGACCATACAAGCCATTCAGCCATCCGTTAATACTAATTTGTTTATTTATTTGTTTAAAATAAAGACTTGCTACGATGAAACTGCGTTTAAACTGTGAATTATTAAAGCAAAAATTCCCATTTGATAGTTGATACCCTCTATTGATCAGGACTCAGAAGGCATGGTTTTGCCTAATTTGAAGGTAATAGTTCCACGAATGCTAGGCTGCGAAAATTGGATACAATTCAGGAGACCAAAAACCACTGGAAACGAGTACAAACAAAAATCTAACTCCTCAATCCGGAAAGCATCAAGTGGAAGAGAACAACCAAGGATCCAGCCCCATCAATCGTCTATGGCAAACAACATTCGAAAATCAAAATGGTTCGTTACGGGTAGCTCCGGGTATTCCATAAGTGATAAGTCACAAGGTTAGCTGCTGTTGAAAACAACAAGCTCAGCAATGGCAGCATTCATATTCCTTGCTATGCAGACCTCACTACATGTTCCTTTTCTTAGTACCATAGCCATCGGTGGAACAAGTTGCGAGTTATCCTGCAATTGCGCAACAGGCTATGCGCTGGGTTTACTCGATCTTAAACCACATGAGTGGCTAATCTATCATACATGGATGCTAGCAATACAATGATCATCTTCACCTGGATAGCGATTGTACATCCAGCTTTCACCTCAGTGGAGGTTCGATGATTTGATTTTCCTATATATCCCCCAGTTATCTCCCTTTCCCCTGCATTTTGAAGCCAAAGTGTAGAGTATTAGAGTCAAATGAGACTTAAGGCGATCTGTAATCCAGGCCTTATTAACAAAAAGAAACATATATAACCTGCAAAGTGGGCAAATATAAGATACACTACTAGCATGTTGGCTATACAGAAACCGATATCAAGCTAAAGAATGACAAAATGGTCATTGCACTACTTCTATCAGCTCATGAAACGGGAAAGGGTCGTCCGTGGTCATTTGATGACGGAATATATGTTTATAATGGGTGGTTCTGTGCGAATTAGGCTAACCAGTGGAATTTCTTGCAATTTTGGCTAGAAAGTATGACAGAAGGCAGTTCTTATCAGAGCAACTTACATCATCAGCAGAGGCATTTCTGTACTCTGAAAGTTATAGCTACCCGTGATTTAAGGGTTTTGACTCTTTATCCTCCGCCTCTTTGAGGTTGCCAAGTACAGTTTGAACTTTCTTTGTCAGCTGGTTATTGTGTTCCTCAACATCCTTTATTATAGTCATCAACTGTTCTTGATACATTGTACAAAGTCGCTTCTTGTTCCGTAACTCAAGTGTTAGCTCCTGGATCTTCCTATCCTTGTCATCCTAGAAATTCACATAAAAAATTATTAATCACTTAAACATCAGCAAGTTCTATTTTTGTAATATATGAACAGTACTATTGTGATCTACAAGTACTCTGTTAGTCTGTTGTAAACTTGTGGCGAATCTGTTGATGTACAAGCACACTATTGGAATGAGCTTCATTTTAAAAGGGATCTTTTCCTATAAAGGTGCTCAAGAACTGATATTTGGGAAAGAAAATAAATAGGATGTAATAGGCAACATGGGAAATTTTCAAACTTAAGTCCCCCATGAAGGGTGGATATATAACAAGGTGTGAAAGCTGTCATAAGGACAGGCCCGTCCATGGGCATGTGCAAACAGCCCGGTGGAACAGGGCCTCCAAAATTTACGGGCCCTAAAATTTGGGAGTATTACGGGTTCTAAAATTTGGGAGTATGTATATATTAAATATGTGTGGAAAATCAATTATAACGCTCAAGTAGTACAGCTGGTTGAGCGTGCTGATTGAGCGTACTACTTGGTTCAATTTTGCCACCGTTCGAATCCGACTAATAGCAGGCACGGAACATTTTTTAACTTTCTGTTAATTTCTGTGGGCTTTCATTTCTTTTTCTTTTTTTTGAGGAATTGGGCTTTCATTTCTGCATGTACTAGTAGGCTAGCAGCATGCCATCCTCTTTATGCCACTAATAAAAATGATTTAAATTTATTTAATTTATCAGTGGTGATTGGTGAATGTTTAGTTTTTTATTCCACTAATTAGTGGTGAATGTTAAATTTATTTAATTTAAATGTAACACTTCTTTTCATGCCCATCCTCTTTAAAATTTGAAAATAATTGATCAGTTTTTACCTTATTGTAACTTTTAAGTACTACTTTAATGTTTAGTTTTTTATTCCACTAATTAGTGGTGAATGTTTAGTTTTTTATTCCACTAATTAGTGGTGAATGTTAAATTTATTTAATTTATTTAATTTAAATGTATCACTTCTTTTCATGCCCATCCTCTTTAAAATTTGAAAATAATTGATCAGTTTTTACCTTATTGTAACTTCTAAGTACTACTTTAATGTTTAGTTTTTTATTCCACTAATTAGTGGTGAATGTTAAATTTATTTAATTTAAATCTAATTAGCTTGTCAATAATAAAAATGATTTAAATATTGTATGCTTGATTACCAAACAATAGTAAACATGTAGTTATTATGAAATATTATTTATTAGTTGAGTGTTAAGATTATAGTCTAGTTAATTACTAATTGTTTAATTTGATATCTTCGATGCTTCTTAGTGTGTCTATTTTATTTATATGGATAAAATATAATAATTTTTTTAATAAGTATATTCCATTCTTTTTCTACAATTTATTTAAGTATTAAAAAAAATTAAATTATCTGAAATAAATATCTAACAATATATCTACATTGAATAAGTTTATTAATTATTAAACCCTATCTTGCTATCTTAGATTGCAAATTTTAACCGATTAACATTAAGGATTTGAATCAAATGAAAACCTTCCTTAACCCGTAAACTATAAACTATAAACATGAAAAAGAAATATGTGAACAAGGAATAGATATACGTGAACCCAAAATACAAATACGTGAACTCTAAAAAAAAATGTGATTTTGTGTTATTATGTGTAGTAAATTAGTAATGTGGTCCATAACAGATGAGATTGAGAAATTGTATTATTATATGTATTAAAATGATCCATAATAAATCAGTTTATAAGATAAGAAAAATTTTCACTGAAATAAACTTCTTAACATTAAATTTTTTTGCACAGGGCCCCCAAATTTCATTGGACGGCCCTGCATAAGGACAAGGTATGGACCTCATTTGGGGAGGACTGAGTAGCCCCCCCAGATGTTCATAAATGGCATAGATGGAATAGTAAGATCAGGACAATATCAAGGTTTAGAATATATTGACTCGTTGAAGAAGACAAGTGCATTGTCATTTTCAGGCCACAGATATAATAGGGTGATTGCTAATAGATAATAAAATCAACAACCACAACACACGACACAAAAACAGACATAGGACAAGAATAAAATGAAGTGAAGACTAGGGATTCGTTGGTACTCAGAAGCTGAAAGGGCCAGCAGTATATAGCTTATTGAAGTCACCAGACTTGAATCAGAAGACACAAAACTAGCCTAGAAAAAAAAAAGAGGCTTTTCTACACAGTGTGAGGACTGAGGAGCTTCTTGTTCAAACGAAAGGTCACCTTTCGCTTTCAAATGCAAAGGCACTTGGCATATACTTTCATGAATACACAATACAATGCATAAAACTCAAAAAAACTAGCCCAGGAAGCAGCAGGGAAAGGGGAAGAGACAAAAACTTACCAGTCTGTGCCGAGCTTCTCTCGAAGAAACCACGAGTGGATGATTATGGTCCCTCACAAACTTTGTCACGATCCACTTCCCTGACTTTTCCAATTTCACCAATACCATGGCCTTACAGCCCTCCCTAGTGCTTGCTCGTGGCTTCCTAATGTGACCAAACTTGCCCCGAATACTCACACAATACCCCTCCTTATTACAACCAAGACGGCGTGCTAGAATCCTCCCATCAACCTCAGAGCGACGACACGACATTACTCGCATGACGAATCCAACTCTTCTAGCATAATTATCATAGAAAACTTTTGCTGATTCCTCAGACTCAAATTCCATGCCTTCATATGGCTCCAAATTTCCATCACTACCACCGGAATCCGATGCCCTTTCAGCTGAACTCTCTACTATTCCACGATCCAAATCTAACTCCACTGATACACACGGACAAAAACTCTAAATTTTACTAAATTTTCAAGACCTAAATTGCTATATGATAATGCAACTAGCATGCTTTTATTGCTTTGATTGCTTTCTAAGCCAATTAAACACAAATCTGTAAACTATATAGCAAAACACGGATGCAAATTGAAGTTTGTGCACTCGAATCTTTGTCTAGAACAATAAAAAAGAGAATTTCTCAGTTTCTGAACACCAGACAGAGAGCAGAAGATAAAACTGCAACCTAAAGCTAAAATCGACAATAATGAAGAGGAAGAACAAAGCTGTACAATCGACGAATCCTAATTGAAGCAATTCGTAAACAGAATTCATATAGCAATGCGATTGGCTTACTAAAATAGTTCAGAAAAAAAAAAGCAAGAAGAGGGAGAACAGGAATTAGCGGCCACGGAAATTACTTGACAACGCACTAGCGATTGAAGGTGAAGATTGATCAGATGAACACGAAGGATTGGAGCTCCAGGGTGAAATCCTCCTTTGAAATGAATGATTAACAACAGAGAAAGGAAAATTTTGTGAGGGAAGTTGTGTTCTTCCGAGTTCCGAGTAGCTGAGACTCGGTTACGAGTTGAACGATGAGCGAGTCGCCTAAAAAATTCTATACGGTTTCTGCTCGATTTGATTTTCTACATTTCTTTTTTTTTCTTTTCTTTCTTTTTTTTTTTTTGTTGAGTTTGGTTAAATATCCTACAACGCCCGAGGATGGAGGGTTTTAGATGCGTATAAGCGGAATTTCAGAAACAATTTCTTGCACCTAAAAATGGATCTAAAGCATTCTTGATCAGAGACAAAATTAGGGTTAGTAGAATACCTCTTGATGCGTGATTAGGGTTCTTCCTTCGAGAGATAAAGCCTCAATTGTGACTTCTCTAATCAGTCCACACGAGCACGGGATCTGGATCTCCTTCGCTTCCGATTGCTAGATCGAAGTGCCAAAGACTAGAAGAAAAGTAGAAAAGAGAGCTTTTTCTGTTTTACGTAAAAGTTATGAAACCCTAGCTCTCTTCTTTCCTGTAAAGGCCTTATATATTTATTTCTCCAAATAAATATATCCTTTTCTTATTGGGCTGACTTTCAGCCCGCTGATCCAGCCCGTCAACTCAATGTGTGTGACCTCATAGGACCCAATTATAATAGCTATGGATTAAACTATTTAATCCATTAATCGTAGTTGGTTTCTAGCAAAACACTACGACTCCTAAAATAACCGGATTGAATCTCTCTATCAACTGTCCTATTCCATGTTCGGTAATTGCAACTTTTATTAAAGGACACAATTCCTTCAATGTGGCGATCCCCGGCTACCACGTCCAATCTCGGGTGACCCCCAGGCCCCAGTATGGCAGTATCTGGATCCAACTTTCTTTCCTTTTCTCAAATAGCAGTTGATGTGAACCGACGGGGATCAGGTCACGACTCCCGGGATCTTTCCGAACCGCTCTTGAAATGACTCGTTGAACGGGCCTAGGTATAAGCGTTAGCACGGGAACGGTGCCGAGTATGAACTCGACGGTGAAAAGGAAAAGTAAAAGATGACAATCTAATTGAGAATTGAAAGACTTTGAGTTGAAAAACAATACTAAATTGGATAAACGAGGTGACGTCCGGGCAAGAGAGTAGTCTCAATCTTGCAAAGCCAAACGTAAAATGAAATTACAATAAGAGTTCAACTTAAATAGGAAACTAATAAGCTATGGGCCGACCCAAATAGACACAAATGGGCCCAACCCCAAATAGAAATAGAAACTAAGTACTATAAAAGAAAAGTACTATATAAAGTAAACTAGTAAATATAGTAAGTGCTAGATAGACACCGATTAAGACTCGGCTAGGCCAGGTCTCGGTCCAAGGAGGACGCTAAGGTCTCGGACGACTTGGGGCCGGGTCATGTGCACCGGGTTTAGCCCGGGGTTGGATCCCATCATTCTCTACGTTTAGAGAGAATAATTGGGAAGAATAACTATTGAGGCTCGACCGATGCCAGAAAACCTCCAACACCACCACCCTCGGTGGACCGCCAAGACCACCACCTTCTGGTAACACCAAATATTACATTGAACAAAGTAATCCCTTAACAAGGAAGAACGTGTACACAATACCTAACAACAAAAAACATTACCCAACCTATTCCTCCATAATAGTCTTGTATTGGCTCGGCTCCACAGCCTCCACCCCTATCACCACCTTTGATTTCGGCTCCACCGCCACCTCTGATGCCTCTCTAATCGAACGAGGCCTTTGATATATTCTCAATTGCATAGATCCAAAATCCTTTAATTCGCAAGCCCAACACTCACACAAATCTCTACTTCCAAATCTATTTTCAATTATAGATCTTTATTGGAATTCAAAGAAACATGATCGTCTATAAATTGAAAGTCTCTCCGACACTGAACAACCTATTTGATCACTTGTTTACAAGTTGCGGTGAAAATTTGCATTTTTGTGTTAAGGGGGGGGGGGGGTGAAAAATTGCATTTTTGTGTTAGAAGGGGGAGGGGGGGAAGAAAAAAAAATCATTTGTTAGCATTCAAGTTTGCAACAGAGGGTAGTCTTCTTTTTCTCTATAATCTTTTACTCAGGTTTCTAAAGGAGAAAGGAGAAAAACTTTACCGTATTGATTTTACCACCAACTTTGCAAACAATGAAAATAATTAATATGAAGCTACGAGCTAGTACGTGATAACTCCCCGCATTAACAAGTTTCTTTATAACCTAAAGTAGAATATTCTACAATTTTAATAGAGTTACCTTGGAAACCTAGCTACCACTCACAAAAATAATTTCCACTCATCATTAAGGGATTAAGCTCCTAACTTAGGATGCATTCATGATCAAAAGTTTACCCATGTTTACAAGCATCCACTCAAGCTAGTTCAAAAATTTTCTTTTTGCGCTTAAGAGTTGGTTCGAGCTAGGATCAATTCGTGTCTAGTCGAGGTTGTGGTCGAGCTGGTTCCCGAAGATTCCTCAACTAGGTGTGGGCAACGCCGTGGTGTCCCTTTGTTGTGCCCTGTTATAAGGGAGACAGGCCCAATTTCCAAGCCCATGGGGTTCCATCCCAAAACGAGTTGTCAATAGGAGGAGTAATTCAAGTACTTATAAGTTTTCTTGTTTTTCTCTCAACTCTCCATGTGGGAAGCACAGTTGCAACTCCAATAATCTCCTTCTCAATTGTGAATCCCTCAAAACTGATACAGCACACCCTCCCGGTCCTTAAGCCGAACCATCGACTTTGATACCACTTGTTAGAGGCGAGACGGGCCCAATTGCCAAGCCCAACTCACAAGCCCATGGGGTTCCATCCCAAAACCAATTGACAATATAAGGAGTAACTCAAGTACTTATAAGTTGTCTTGTTTTTCTCCCAACTCTCCATGTGGATAGCACAATTGCAACCCCAACATAACCTCCATTGATGAAGATGATATGTTTCTTCATGCGTGCTGATGATACTACTTACTCAGTGCTTGACTCAAGCATCGTTGCTCGGCTTTTGCTCGTTTGCTAAATTTTTGTCATGCTTGGTTGTGGTTTTCTCTGTATGTTTTCGCTTGTTGGTTATGTCTGGTACATCGAATCGCTTTCCTTATCAAAAAAAGTATATCAACTTTACTTCTAAAAAAATTAAGAGTTAAAAAGAATGAACAAAATAGAATATTAAATGTTGCTTTCCCTTATTATTTTCATATTGATAATATTTTTAACGGGATATGAAATATGTGAATTATTCTATTTTAAAAATCATTGATTATAAATATAATTAATGGTTTAAAAATATTAGAATAAAAGAAAATACTAGATATATTTTAAACTTTACTAAATAACTCGTTGATTGCCGGAATCATGTACGGGACACATTGGACAACGGTCTTTTATGTATAATTCAATTGAAAAAAAGTGTGTGAAAATAATACAAGTTCTTCGATGTATTACTTTTTAATAATTACAAAACAATACGTTTTTGACATGTTAGCCAACTAACTTGTCTAAAACCCTCAACTATCTAACTCGATTAACCTATTACACAATAAAATAAACAAAAATTAAAATCGTGTAGGCTAGAAGTCTAACATAAAAAATTTCTTTTGCTTTTTCTTTGTGTTATTGATATTTTTTGTTTTAATGTTTATTCAAAGTTTTGCTTTAGAAGATAAAAATTATGTCAAATTCTCTATTTAAGAGAAAAGACTTAAGACATCTTCATTGAAAAGGTTATACAATAAATTTACTATATTACTTTTATTTGTTAAAAGAAGGAAGTGTTGTGCTAATTAGTAATTACAACATACAATTGTGTAAGCATAACATATAGTTTAGAGTCATATTCACTCATGGACAAAAAAAAACCAATTTAGTCCATAATTTCATTGACTTGTGTCGTGTGTATATGACTCACAATAAAATTACCTTAAATTACAAATCTCTAAATATAAAATACTGTCATTTATATAATAATGAAAATTTATATGATAAATATTTTTATTATAACTTGCAAATTATAAAGAATAGAAAATGTATTAAATACTTGAGAATGATGACATTCAGGGTTTTTACACTACAAAAATTATATTTTTTCTACACACCATATTTCATAAATTACACCATTAATCTATTGGATACAAAATTAAAATACATATTTTTGGAATTTTTACGCCACCACAACCACTACTTAAAATTTGAAATGTTCACACATTAAAACTAAAACATAAATATTAAACTCAATTTTTTAGAAGGGTGATAGATACAAAATCATTTATTAATACTTCACCTATTGGAAGTTTAACCATTAACCATTATTTTATTATACACTTCAACCCATTAAAATTATACATGTAAATTCCACCATTTGACATTCTAAACATTAATCTTAATTTTATTACACATTTAAAATCTTTAATTATTCAGTACTTACTCTCATGACACTATAGCTAGTGAAGTCACATTATGAACTTTCATTTTTTCTTCCTTCTAAATTTCTAACCGATTAAACAGATATATCAACTTTGAAAATACTATTTATAAGGTCATACTATGCACCAAATTTTGTTCACTCATCCCGAACCACAATAATTGAACCTAAACACGACAAAACAACTCTACATATATCGTATGAATCCAACACCAAACATTGTAAGCACAACATGTCAATAACATATTATGGAGCATTAACATTAACATGTACTACTAATACACAACCTTATGATAAAAATATATATTTGTTTGTTCCATATACTTTTTTAACCGTTCGGTATGTATACCAATAATCATTATTCTTTTTCATGTTTCTTTATACTACTATAATGAACTCAACATTTATAGAGGTAATTTATGGAAAATTATTTTGTTAATACGTGTGAAATATCCTAATGAACAAATTTTTGAAAACTGAACAAATATTTGTTAGCTAGATTGCCAAATTAAAATATTTAATGATATTTGTTTTACTAATTTCGAGATGTGAGTATCAATTTTGGAAAGAGCTCCCAAAAATGAACGGATTGATAATGAAGTAGGATTGCCAAATTGGCACCCGCCAGCCAGTCAGCCACCTTGGCCAAATGGCCCAAATTGCCAATCTCATATTCTCATTGCAAAAAATGACAAAACATTAAAAATAATTCTAAATTGAATATGACTAGGATCTGATACGATTTCAATCTAGAGTTCAGGAAAGTAAAATATTAGAGAAAGTTAGAAAACCCACCAAATCGCCGTCAAATTCAATCTCGAACGTTGATCAATGATCGGCTGGTTCTCTTCATTTCCTTCTATGAAACTGCAGATGAACTTCTTCGGCATTCCACTTCCCATTTTAAAAGTTTTTAAATACCTGAAATTCGATTCCCCAAATTATTCCTCTGGCCTCTGTCTTGTGAATTCATAGTCCCACCAAATCAAACTAGAAGTAAAAGGGCAAGAGGAATTCGTGTATTTGAGTGTGTTACGGAGGATTTCTGCGTATTTATGATGAGCCAGGCGGAATCAAATTCAAGCAATGGCCACGGAATTGGTGGTGGGTTTAGCAGTTTCGGAAGTTTTTGCAGAGGCTTTGTGCGAAAGAAACGAGCTTTGGACTCCACTAACAATGGCCGCCCAAATTCCGCCACTTCTAGTTCAAGTGGCCCTCAATTGTCCAAAACTCTTTCTGTTCTTGATGTCACTGCTATTGGTACCTTTCTTTCTATTCCTTTGATATGTTCTTGAATTTGAATGCTCTTTGTGCACTTTTAACTTCTGGCAGTCTATTGGAGCAAGTAGATTTATGAGTTGATTGATCAAAGATATGAGCTTTTTGCCCTTTTTGTATGGAATTGATCAACACCCATGTGCAAATCTTTTGTTTTGATGCAGGAATTGGTACAACTATTGGGGCTGGAATTTACATCCTTGTAGGTACAGTGGCCAGAGAGTTTGCAGGGCCTGCATTAGGGTTTTCCTTTCTATTGGCTGCTATAGCAGCTGGCCTTTCTGCAGTTTGCTATGCTGAGGTTTCGAGTCGGATCCCGTCTGCCGGGAATGCCTACCATTATTCCTATGTATGTGCTGGAGAAGGGTAAGGAGGCTATATTTGAATCTCTGAGATTTTTCCTTGTTTTTGGAGTGATGGATTTGCATTGATGGTTGCAATTCTACCAATCTGTAGTGTTGCTTGGCTAATAGGGTGGGCATTGATGCTGGAATATACGATCGGTGGCTCTGCAATTGCGCGTGGCATTTCACCAAATCTGGTACTTTTTGCATCAATAAGATTTCGGAAATCGGAATGGCTTTTTCATAGTTTCTTGACTGCAGGGTAAATCCTACACATTTCTTCTGATGATCTTGTCAGTAAGGGTTACTGAGTAGTAGTGCTGTCACTAAAACTATTTTTCATGTGTTTGTTGCTACTTTTGTTAATACTGTTATGTACTCCATATTGAAGTTCTCAAGTCTTTATGCTTGGATTGATCAATGATTTAAAGACTTTTTGTACTTCTCACTACTCTCCAGGCCTTGCTATTTGGAAGCAAGGACAGCTTACCTGCTTTTCTGTCACACTACCACATTCCTTTTCTCGATATTACGGTTGATCCACTTGCTTCCATTCTAATCCTTATTGTTACGGGGCTCTTGTGCATGGGAATCAAAGAGGTTACTAATTTAAACTTAGCAAGATTCCGTATTTTCCTTTCTTTGGACAAGTTTTTATTAATAATTCCTTTAATCTCTATCATATCATTTCTATGATTTTTTCAGAGCGCTCTGGTACAAGCAGTTGTTACATCAATAAATATTTGTGTCTTGGCATTCATCATAGTTGTAGGTGGCTATCTGTGCTTTAAAACTGGATGGCCTGGTTATGATCTTCCTGGAGGGTAACACTCCAACCTTCATCTGCCAAAATTTCGTAAATTTTGCCATGTAATCCTGATTCTATGCTATTGATAGGATCTTTCCCCTTGGGATAAATGGAATGCTTGCTGGATCTGCAACAGTTTTCTTTGCTTACATTGGTTTCGATTGCATAGCAAGCACTGCTGAAGAGGTATTAATGATCCCTTTATCTTTTTAAAGTTTACAGCTCAGAAAATGTACGAATTTCATTTGTCACTTTTCTTTGCGAATTGTGTTTGTTGAAGACCTGCTCATTTTGTCATTCAATAGATGAAAAACCCACAAAGAGACCTACCATTGGGTATAACCTTTGCACTGTCGATTTGCTGTGCATTATACATGCTGGTTTCTGTAGTGATCGTCGGTCTTGTACCTTATACGGAACTTGATCCCGACACTCCAATTTCTTCAGCGTTTGCCAGTCATGGACTAGAATGGGCAATGTGAGTCGGCTTTAATAGTTTGCCGTGTTTGTTATTTGTCCTTGAACTTTCATATGATCCATGTTTATGTTTGTGCAGGTATGTCATTACTGCCGGAGCCATTACTGCTCTTTTTGCATCTTTAATGGGTTCATTTCTTCCTCAAGTAAGTTTATATGGTTGCATCTTTAGATTATAGCCTTTTTTTGGCCTTCAGTTTAGAGTTCGCATTTTCTAATACAATTTTCTTTTGAATTTGTCTCAGCCAAGAGTTCTTATGACAATGGCCCGAGATGGTTTACTGCCATCTTTCTTTTCTGATGTTAGTAAGCGAACCCAAGTTCCCGTAAAGAGCACACTTATAACTGGTATAGTTGCTGCAGTCTTGGCCCTCTTTATGGACGTGTCACAGCTTGCGGGAATGGTTTGTTATTCTTGTTAAATTTGGTAGCCTATATACTGAGGTATTAATTCATGGCATTTTATAGTGAAGATTAGGCCTGAACAGGTGCCTCATTTACACAGGTCAATGCTGGAACACTCTTAGCCTTCACTATGGTGGCCGTTTCCTTGTTAATACTCAGATATGTACCGCCAAATGATATGTGTTTTGAAGATTCACGGGACAATCAACCCGGCTCTTCTGAGGATGTTGATTGTCCTGTGAAAGGTAAAGGAGGCCGCACAATCTGGCAGCCTCTAATCGTGAGACGGATCACTGGAGGTAGGTATAAGCTTTTTACATTAATGTAAACAAAAGAGTTCATTAAAAGTATACGCAACTTACAAATGTTTGTGCACTTTACGATGGTTAGTGCAGACCTTTCTCCATCCCAGGAGCGGAAACGGAAGATTGCAGGGTGGGCCATATCTCTAGCAGGTCTAGGGATTCTTCTGTTCACATATTCAGCTTCTGATGACATACTTCCCAGGTTAAAACTAAGCAGTATTGAATTATTGATGAGCAAGTGTATTTTGATGAAATCATTAAGAATGCCTGCATAAATATTCTTTGCTACTTATCATTAGGTTAAATAGACTACCGGCTTTCTCATGGGCAATGACTAACGGCAACATTCTTGTTTTCTGTGTACCAGCATACCTCGATTTGTAATGCTCATATCAGGCGGTGTTCTTCTTTTGTCAAGTTTGTTTGTGCTATCATGCATGGATCAGCATGTTGCCAGGCACGGGTTTGGGCATACGGAAGGTCTGCACAAAGGTCAGTCTAACATAAAATCAACAAAACAGCAACGAATTAGGATTTTTAAGGGCAACACTTTTGAGATATAATGAGATAGAAATATAGATTCAATAAAATCCAATAATTTTGCATACAATTATAAACTACAAATATCACTTGTTGGACAAAAAGCCACAATAAGAGACTAGTGATTTTGGACTTTCAAACCACACATAAATGCATTAGTGAAAGCTTAAGCAAAGATAGATTGAAGAACAGAGATGGCAGATTTAGGGTGTGCTTACTTGTGTTGTAATGCATTATATTGCAGTATAATGCCATTAGTGGCTCCCTTGGATTACCCAAGAGTAGACTATGCATTATCTTGCATCAAAATTAAGGCCCAATCTTAAACCCTGCATCATAATGCGCAATCCGGATGCACCCTTAACCAATAAATTCTCATAGTGCACTCCCTGAATTTCAGGTTTCCACTGCCCATTTGTCCCAATTTTGCCAGTTGCCAGCATCCTGATCAATGTCTACTTGATGGTCAATCTCGGGTGAGTTCCATTATCTTTTTCTGAGAACAAAGCCATTCATTTGTCTTAAAAGTTCAGTGTTGTGATGCTTGTAGTTTAAAGTCTGACAGTTTGAGGTGTGTTATCTTATGATATCGCTCTTTTCTTGGCTCTAATGTTAGCGCTCCCACCTGGATACGCGTATCTCTATGGCTAGCGATGGGGATGATTGTTTACTTACTATATGGACGAACTCACAGCCGTCTAAAGGACGAAACGGCAGAGCCCAAGAATCTCCATGGCGGTTCAGTAATCTCTCTAGAGGCTTAATCTTGAAAGCAGAAAACTCAGTTGTGCACTTCTGCTTGCAGGGTTTTTTGCGCGCTTTTTTGTAAATTGAACGTCCATAACTGGTCTCACTAGCATTGCTAAGACTGTACTGCTCACTGTCCAGTTTAATCACATTTACATTATGATGCACAATGTTGTATTGCATATGAAATTCAATGTAATATGATAACATTATAATGTGATATGATATGAGTAGTATTTTGTGGCTGAAGAAGGTTGTTATGGGCGAACTGAATTGAACAAGCATTCATGCATGTGAGATGGTGGGGTTATGGACTTATGGTGGTGAATTTTCCAACAAAGTAATGAATAATATCAAAACGACAAATTTAATAAATACCCTCAATCAAAAAATATCCAAGATAATACTCCATACCCATCTCAGCCCAAATCTCATGTGACGTGATTCAGTACCGACCTTCTTCTGTATTCAATCTGTCAGGTTTCAGAGCGTGCAGAAGACGGAACCGTTGTCTATGCGTATTTTTTTGACATTATAATTTTACGCAATTATTTGACCACAAATTAAATATGCACAATTTAGATAAATAAGACCACTTGTTATATGGATGTGGTCATGGATACCATATACATACCGAACAATAAAGTTTCATTTTACATTATCTACATCTGTTCTAAATATTTTGTACACTATTGAACCATATTTACAGATTATCAGAATATTATTACATAGAAAATGGTGAAGGACTGGAGGTGGTGATAAGCTGATTGGTCAAACGGCTTTTAGAGGGTTTTGGCTAGAACCGTTGTACTTTACTCCGTATTATTTCTAATCCAATTTGAAACACGTTGTTTAATGTGTTGCTTTCACATAATAAAATTGAATTCTACCAAAAAAAATAAATAGAGATTGTACTTTTATTTTATTAATTGAAAATCCAATTTAATTATGTAAGTATTGAACATTCCATCATAGTAGAAAGTTATACTACTATAATTCCACATATTTTTAAGGTTTTTGCTAGTCAGATTCCTGAAGTTGTTAACCATCATAAACTTCAAAAAAAGGAATAGCCTTTCTCAATACACAGCACGTGAATCAGCCCTAATCCCACAATGATTGATTCCATGATGAAAAAGGAAATCCAAGGACAATAATCAGAATTTCAGAAAGTAATTTTTACAGTATTTATTCTTTTCCGGAGCATTCAAAGATTCCAGAGTGGGTATCTAGTTCTACCATCCTCCTCCTCTGCCCACTCTCCATCTCTCTTACCCGAATCTCCCCAAACCGTTTTCAATTACGCAATCCTTTGTCTGATTAACGGGGAGACGGGTCTCAATTTTCGTTTTTTCTCATCTTGTTCGTGTGAAATTTTAGGGTTTTTCGGATTTAGTATCTCGATTGAAATAAGTGTGATTCTGGTTGTAATAGTTCGCCAAGCAATACTTTGTGGCCGTCTTGGAAATGGGTTTTGCAGAAAAGGGAGTATCTGATTATGGGGGTGGTGTAAAATTTGGGAGGTGTTTGCAGAGCTTTGTGAGGAGGAAACAGGTGGATTCTGAACACAATAGTCAATCTTCTAGTAATCACCAGTTGGCCAAAGCCTTATCTATTCCTCATCTAATTGCTATCGGTAAGCAATTTTCTCACTAATTCCATGGTTAATTATCTGTGCTCTATACTTGAAGTGGTCTGAATGTCTGGGAAACTGCTGGTGAGAAGAAAGTCCTTTTGTGGGTGTTTGAAAATCTAATTTCTGTTCCTTATCCGTTGGTTGGTCAAACATTGATGTACACTTCTGAATAAACAGCAAATGGGATAAGCTCTCTTCTTAGAAGAACCAATCAAAAGCACTTCCCTGATACAAATTCCATGAATGCCCATCTTCTAGTTGTTTGCCACTTTGTCTCCAGCTGGCTTTAGCTTTCTGAGGAGTTTTATTTTTATAGTTTTCCTAGAATTCATGTGACTTAGTTACAAGTGATTGTCTTGACTTGTTCTCAACAGGAGTTGGTTCTACTATTGGAGCTGGAGTTTATATTCTGGTTGGCACAGTAGCAAGAGAGCTTTCAGGGCCAGCCCTTACCTTCTCTTTCTTGATAGCCGGTATAGCAGCTGGGCTTTCTGCATTTTGCTATGCTGAGCTTGCCAGTCGATGTCCGTCTGCAGGGAGTGCATACCATTATTCTTATATATGCGTCGGCGAAAGGTAATTTCGTTGTCCTTGTATTGGTTTTCTATAGCAATATTGTTCTTGGATTGCTGATGCTAGCACCTGTCCTGACTGCTGGTTTTTCAGAGAGTTTAAACTATTTACTTTGATGCAGTGTTGCTTGGGTTATCGGATGGGGCTTAATTTTGGAGTATACAATCAGTGGATCTGCTGTGGCCCGGGGCATATCTCCAAATCTGGTTTGTAGATTCTTTTTTATAAACGCTTGTTGATATTAATGTTTGTCGCATTTGCTTCAGATTTTGTTCAATGACCATAGTTGCTCAAAATGAAAATTAATTTACATGTATGATCAGCCTTGTGTATATCTGAATTTGTTGAAAAGAAGAGTGGCAAGGGATTCTGTTGGATCTTTCTTTTTGTCGGGCATTGCTATGAACTTCTAGACTGCATCATATGCACAGGAACATATTTACATAACTATAGAAGATGTCCAAGTGGAGAATGACGTGAAAAAAGTTAAAAACTATGCAGTATGCACATTTACTTCTTTGCCGAAGTATTTCTTTTACCAGACAGTGATACACTGATGATTATGTCATGCCTAATTTACTCTATTTCATCCTTTTATAATATTCCTACAGGCATCTCTCTTTGGAGGGCAGAACAGCTTGCCATTCTTTCTGGCACGTCAGCATATTCCTGTCCTTGATGTTGTGGTGGATCCATGTGCTGCAGTTCTTGTTTTGATTGTTACTTGGCTCTTATGTGTAGGAATCAAGGAGGTACTTTTTCTTCTTCTTTGGTTTAAAAAAATAAAATCCAATATTCTTATCATTCAATGCATTCATTGAAGTTGTACAATGAATAGAAACTGATGGAAAGTCCAATTCACAGAGTACTGCGGTGCAAAGTATCGTCACCTTAGCAAATGTATGTGCGATGGTATTTGTCATAATCGCTGGAGGATATCTGGGTTTCAAAAATGGATGGGCTGGATATGAACTTTCTAGCGGGTACATGATCACTGCTTTGGTATGATTGCTATCAGTGAGTATTATATTTTACCCTTTTTCTTATTTCAACTGTTGTTTGATAGATATTTCCCATACGGCGTTGACGGAATGCTTGCTGGCTCTGCAACTGTCTTCTTTGCATACATCGGCTTTGATACAGTAGCAAGCCTTGCTGAGGAGGTAAACTTAAATCTCCTGACTTCACATGTATCTACAGAGCATAATATATGCCCATAACTGAACTTGTAGTCAGAGTGAATGTGGAACTTAATTGAATTAATTGGATGATGTGGAATCACGGTTTCCATTTCTCAATTTGACAGGTGAAGGATCCACAACGAGATATGCCCTTAGGAATTGCATCATCACTGTCCATATGCTGTGCTTTATACATGATGGTTTCTGTTGTCATCGTTGGGCTAGTTCCGTATTATGATCTGGATCCTGATACACCCATATCCTCTGCTTTTGCTTCCCATGGGATGCAGTGGGCTGCGTAAGTTGGCTACATATATAGTTGACGTCTAAATATCCTCTTCAGCCTACTGGTTATTCTGAGAACTGGTGTTTTCTTATACGTATAGGTACATTATCACTGTTGGAACTATTACAGCTCTTTGCTCAACATTGATGGGTTCACTTCTGCCTCAGGTAGGTGGATTACAAATGTGCAATGTTTCTCTACTAATCATCTTAGTAAATTCCCACTAGGAAATGTATACATTTACTGATTTACAAACCAAGAAAATTCCTATTGTGGGTGACTTCACTTTTTATATTTTTGTTAATGTGTATCCTTTATGCATGTTTTTCAGCCACGAATCTTGATGGCAATGGCTAGAGATGGTTTGTTGCCACCTTTTTTCTCGGATGTTAACAAGCGTTCTCAAGTTCCTGTGAAGAGCACTGTAGCAACTGGATTATTAGCTGCATTGCTAGCATTGTTTATGGATGTTTCGCAGTTGGCTGGCATGGTAAGTAGCTTTTAAATTGCATTTTTCTAGTCATATCCACTTTTTGAACTTATCTAGAGAAGGCGGTATGCAATGCTAAATAGCTATTTTCCTGATACAGGTCAGTGTCGGTACACTACTTGCGTTCACCATGGTGGCAATATCTGTATTGATACTTCGATATGTCCCACCTGATGAGGTGCCGATCCCCTCCTCACTTCAGGAGTCTATTGATGCAGTTGCGTTACGATACAGTGCCATTACCCCAGAATTTGAGACTTCAAAGGATGTCAAAGAACCTTTGCTTAACAAAGGGGGTTCTTCAGTGCAATTTCCTCGGTTGTTGAAACAAGTTGTGGATGGAAATTGTAAGATTGCTACTCATCTCTTCTCAGTTGTCAGTTTTTGTAATGTCTTTTTTCTTTGTGATAGCAATGTGTTGCATTTTTTTTGTTTCATGGATCTTGGTGTTTGAGTGAATAATTACTTATTATTTGCAGACGTATTGAGTGATGAGAATCGGCGTAAAATTGCTGGCTGGACCATAATGTTTACTTGTGTGGGAGTGCTTATTCTTACATCTGCTGCTTCCTGTGTGCATCTTACCAGGTAAAGTTTAATCATGAGACTTATGTTTATAGTGCACTAGGGTTGTTGTTGTTACTACATTATGCATCATTGATTCCATTTTGGTGTTCAGTGTCTTCCGATACACATTGTCTGGAGCGGGTGGTGCTCTGCTCTTAGCCGGTCTGGTCGTGCTCACTTGTATAGATCAAGATGACGCGAGACACACCTTTGGTCATACAGGAGGTACAATCTAAACTTGTTCTTGTATTGGATGGATGGATGTAGTTTTCAAGTCCTTTGTTATCTTAACGCGCTCAAAACTATGTTTTTATGTGTATCAGGCTTCATCTGCCCATTTGTTCCGTTGCTTCCTCTTGCTTCTATTCTCATCAACGTCTACCTATTGATAAATCTCGGGTGAGTTCACATCTACTTCAATTGCTATGTACATATATGGGTTTTCATCATATATCAAGAAAACACGCCTAATTAGAACTCGTTCGTTATCCGGATCACTTCAACTCATGGTTTTATATGCTTTGCTGTGACCTCAGCGGTGGAACCTGGATGCGTGTGTCGGTATGGCTGTTTATTGGGGTCTTGGTCTACTTGTTCTATGGAAGGAGACATAGCTCTCTCAAGGATGCAGTTTACGTACCAACCGCGCATGCCGGTGATATTTACGGTAATCCGCAGGACATCCTAGCCTAGTCACACACCAGAGACAGACTCTGCTTGAACTTTGTTACATTAGTGTTTGAAGCTGTTTATGTAAAATGTATTCCCAATTGATAGCAAAGCTTAATTCCTGTTGAGCTTGCTGGTATGTACAGAAATAAACCCTGATTTATACAAGGGAAGTTGTATTTGTATATGCTTCCTTCAATGGCCACATTTTTCTGATTTATACAACATTTTATTGCAAAGTTTGTTGCATAAAGTATTCATGTAACCGAGTCATAGACCTCGTAAAGTGATCACTAATTCAAAAACAACTGCTATTCAAACTAATAAACATATAAAGGTAGTTTTAGGTTACTTGGACACCAAGTAATATACCACAAGATAGAATATTGTATCCAAAGTAACATATTTATTTCTATCCTAAATTACAGCAAGACTATATCCTTTCTATAACTTCCTCAAACCTAGCTCGATCGTCTCTCTAGGCTCGATGGCTGAAAGTTGTTTGGATGAAAAGTGTTCAAAAATCTACTATGAAGCTTGCTCTTTATCGGACGTGGCCGCCATGGTCGTCGCCTTTTCCTGCGAAGCTTCCGGAGCCAAATACATGTCTGCATTCGACAAGCTGCAGGATCTCGAGTCAGGATCCTCCTCAAAACACAATGCTGATGTGGCGAGCGACGTTGGCGCCTTGCTGGCGGGCTCAGCCTTGGTCGAGAAGAACGAAGTCGGGTTCGTGTCTTGCATCCCTTGGGCACTCGGCCGTCTCAGGCAAGAGCTAGCAAGCCTGAATAAGTATTGTAGTTCTTCTTTACGAGAAGAAGAATGGACGGTGTCGCTGTTGTCGGCCTTGGCAAACGCGCTCACCTGGTTCGGAAAGATGAGCTTGAAGAGGGCACAAGAAACCGTGGACAATGTTGCGAATAGTGAGTCCTTGGTTCAGAAAAACTGTGCTGGTATTGAAACATTGAACGAGGCCTCCAGGCTTGTAAGGCGGTTTCGAGTGACGAATACGCTGCGTTGGTGTATCGGCTTGTGGGGGTTGTTAGGACAGTTCTGTCCTGGGAGCTGGCCATGGCTGTTCTGTCTATTGAGTCTGCTGATTTGGTTCGAGAAACCGAAAGGAGGGCAAGAAGAAGAAGGAGAAGGTGGGTTTGGGGAAAGGGACTCGCGCAATGATGACAATCATCAAAGAACGCCTGCAGAGTGAGTCAGTTGATGGAGTTGGCCAAGATTTGAATAGGCTTGTGGAGTGTTTTGAATCGATTTTGGACCCCAAAGACAAGGAGTTTGATGGGTTTGTTCAGAGGATCAAGCAGATTTTGCAAGGTAATGGTCAAAACAGAAGCCTCCTCAAGACTCCCAAGGGCACTCGCGATTTCGCCAAGCAACAGATGGTTGTGCGAGAGCGCGCATTCGCAACGATAACTCGTGTTTTCAAGAGACACGGTGCGACGGCTCTTGATACTCCCGTGTTCGAGCTGAAAGAGAATCTCATTGGAAAATACGGCGAGGATTCGAAACTGATTTATGACTTGGCTGATCAGGTAGTTAGTTATTTGAATGATTGGTAGAGTTCTGTAACATACTAATGTATGTTGTTTTGTAGCATTGAAAACATATATGTTGTTGTTTGTTCGTAGGGTGGGGAGCTCTGTTCGCTACGGTACGACTTGACCGTGCCATTTGCTCGGTACATGGCAATGAACAAGCTTAAGTCATACAAAAGATACCAAATAGCTAAGGTCATGTGTACAGGAAAGACAATCCGCAAAAGGGGCGGTATCGCGAATTCTACCAGTGTGATTTCGACATTGCTAGTGACAAAGCGAATACGAAGGCGGCTGCTGATTTCGAGGTTGTCAAGATCTTGACCGAGCTTCTTGATGAGCTGGATATAGGCGAATTCGAGGTAAAACTGAATCACAGGAAGCTGTTGGACGGCATGTTGGATGTTTGTGGTGTCCCTCCTGAAAAACTCAGAGCCATTTGCTCTAGTATTGACAAGCTGGATAAATTAAAACCTGATCAAGTGCAAAGTGAGATGGTATATGTTGTTATTACATATGTTTATAAATGGATTTCCTTTTGGTTGTTAGACAGAACTTAATGAAAGTATATGGCGAATATTTCTTGCGCAGGTACGCGACAAGGGATTAAGCATGGACATGGCAGATAAAGTGTTGGAATTTGCTAAGAAAAAAGGGCCTCCTTTAGACATGTTGTCTAAGCTTAAGCAACAAGGGAGCAAGTTCTTGGACAATCATGAGTCAGTAACAGCATTAGATGAGTTGGAAGTTCTGTTCAAAGCACTCAACAAATCTAAATGCCTTGGACGAGTTGTTTTTGACTTGAGCCTTGCAAGAGGGCTCGATTACTATACCGGGCTGATCTTTGAGGCCGTTTTCAAGGGGACTACTACTACTAATGATGATGATGATACTAAAAAAGATGATACTGAAAAGGTAAACAAGACATTTGTATTTGTAACTGGCTTTGTTCCAAGATCTTACACCTAGTCATCGTCGTTGTAGATTGGTTCGATTGCAGCCGGTGGACGCTACGACAACCTGATCTCTACTCTTGGTGGAGAGCTGGTTCCAGCAGTGGGCTTAAGTTTAGGCATCGAGCATGTATTTGACATAATGGAGAAGCAAACCAAGACCGACGAAACCAAGGTAATAACCTCATTTAATCAGCATTTCAGCAAGTAAACATAGAATGATGATGATGATCAAGCAAACAACTCTTTGAGCAATGGGCAGGCAGTAGGACCAAGTGAGACCCAAGTTTATGTTGCTACACTTGGGAATGATCATGATGATGATCTATATCTGGCCGTGGAACTGGTGACAGAATTGTGGGATGCAGATATAAGAGCTGAATTTGCGTTGGGCAAAAGGGTGAAGGACCACATAGAATGTGCAATAAAGCAGCAAATTCCATTCATGGTGATTGTGGGGAAGGTTGAAATGGATGAGGGTGTAGTTAAAGTCAAGGACTTGAAGAAAAAAAAAACAAGAAGCTGTGCCCAGGAACATGATGGTTGAGGAGCTCAAGAAAAGATTGAGTATGTAGGTGATTTCTTTTTTGTCAAGAATTTGATTCGTTTGATTTGTAGACTTGTAGTTGTGACAGACTGGATATTAATACAATTATGTGCTATGAATTATGGAAGAACAAGTGCGTCTTAAAATGGACGAGTAGTTCAACAATTTTAGAATTGGAAAAAAAATTCGACCCGAAAATATCCCTTATTAAGGCGTCCTAGTATGTTTTGTATAGGTGTGAAAGTGCTCCAACGTTACATCAAAAGGCCATCATTTTTACTTCCCTGATGGGCAAGATTTTGATCAATTTAAAGTGTCAGTAACAATCTAACTGATTCCATCAAAAAGAAAAATCTAAGTACATATAATATTTTGTGGCATCCATTTGTACACTTAACACTTCTATATAACACCCAATTCCACTTTGTACTAGTGGTCTTTAATTATGAAACCAAAAACTCTCCCATCAACTGGTTTATAAGTCAAATTTTTTGTAAGCTCTTTATAACATCCATTATTTTATAATAATCCAACTTCCCCTTAAAATAGGTTCCTCTTTTTTACAAGATTTTTAGTTTGTATATTTGTACGAGTTTATCTTAGTTCATTTTCACCCGATTCGTACAAACGGTCAATTTTAAAGATCCAAACAAGAGGAGAATAAAGTATCATTAGTTTAGATGCACATTTGCCCCGCGGGGACGGGGGACCCGCCCCGAATGGGGATCGGGTTTTAATTGCCCGACGGGGATGGGGCCGACGGGGATGGGGATCGGGTTTTAATTGCCCGACAGGGATGGGGCGGGGATGGGGAATCCATTATCCGTCCCGTTCAGTACCCAACCCCGATATTAATAATATATTATTTTATATGACTATTTAATTTATACTTAAACTATAGTCTATATGTAAAATATTATAAATTTTATTTTTTTATAGTCTATATGTAAAATAATATAATTTTTTTATATAATTTTGCTTAGAATTTGAGGTAATTTTTAGGAATCCTAACAGTAAATAAAACTCTTTAATAAAGAAAATCAATAAATGGGGACCTGTTAACATACCCAAACCCGATGGGTATTCCCCGCCCCGATCCCCGCGGGGATTAGATGGGGATGGGGCGGGGATGGGGAAACAAATAGGTGGTGGGGATGGGGATGGGGAATGCATTATCCGCCCCGCCCCGACCCCATGTGCATCCCTAATCCAAGTTATCTTGGCCCAGTGGTTAAAAATGGGGATGGGTTACCCAGTAAAAAAAACATAGAAGGCACTGGGGAGGGTCTTCCTTATAACCCCGGACAGTAAAAAAAACCATTAGTTCTATTTCGACGTAGTCAATATCAAGATTTCAAACAATTGAACCTCCAAAAATAGTATCCAAAAGTCACCGATTTGTACCGTCGACCCAACCAAAAAAACTACATTCACTGGTCCGTAGTTCTCACTTTTCACCGTTAACGCAAATTAACCTTAGTTTAACCTGCCGAACCTAACCAACACGAGTAGTCCTGGCAAGTTGCAACTTGACTAGTACTCGTGTAGTCGTGTGTTCTACTTTAGCCTTACCCAGAAGTCCAGAAACCCCCATTTGAGCACAGCCACAAGTTCCCCTGCCAATCCCACCTATATCGTCATCTCCGCATTTATATACCTTCACAACTCAAACTCTATCCGTTGCTCCGTGGGACGAGAGAGACAGAGCTACAACAATGGCGGCCGAGTCTTTGAGGATTAGCGGTGGCTCTTCCACCCCGGTTTCCACCTTCAGAAATGGCGGAATCCCTCTCTCCCCCTCCTCCCCCCGCCGGAATCTCCCCGCCTCCGCCTTCCTCCGTCGCCGCCTCCTTTCCTCTTCTCCTTCCTCCCTCACCTCCGCCTTCTTCGGAACCATGCGCATCAGCTCCTTCATCCCCTCCGCTCCCCACCACAATTCCCGCCCAAGACGCTTCTCCGTTCTCGCCATGGCCGCCGAAGGTAATTCCTCATCCCAATTTCGAACCTAATCTCATTCTGGCAGCTTTAGGGCCCGTTTGGTACGATGTCAGGAATCGGGTTGGAATAGGAATTGATTCATACCCTGCATTTTTAGTTGGGTATGAGCTTATGTGTATTTTGTGGGGATGGGAATGACTCATACCCAATCCTATTCTCAAACCAAACACTGGTATGGGTTTAGCTCATTCCGGAACCCGATTACTTGTAACATCCACTTCAATTCAAACTGTATTTCAAGAAATTTGTCAAGAAATTGTAACATTCTCTGATTTGTGTTGGCTAGATGGGAAGCGGACTGTGCCTTTGGAAGACTACCGAAACATCGGAATCATGGCTCACATTGATGCTGGCAAGACTACAACAACAGAGCGGATTCTGTACTACACCGGTAGGAACTACAAGATAGGGGAGGTGCACGAGGGGACGGCGACAATGGATTGGATGGAGCAGGAGCAAGAGAGAGGGATCACCATCACGTCGGCTGCCACCACTGCTTATTGGGACAAGCACAGGATCAACATCATTGACACCCCTGGCCACGTCGACTTCACTCTCGAGGTGGAGCGCGCTCTGAGGGTTTTGGATGGGGCTATATGCTTGTTTGATAGTGTTGCTGGGGTGGAGCCTCAGTCCGAGACTGTTTGGAGGCAGGCTGATAAGTATGGGGTGCCGCGGATTTGTTTTGTTAACAAGATGGATCGGATGGGTGCGAATTTCTTCCGGACGAGGGATATGATTGTGAGCAATTTGGGGGCGAAGCCGCTTGTGCTTCAGCTGCCCATTGGTGCAGAGGAGTCTTTTAAAGGGATTATTGATCTTGTGAAGATGAAGGCTGTGGTGTGGTCTGGTGAGCAGTTGGGTGCAAGTTTTTCGTATGAGGAGATTCCTGCGGATCTTCAGGAGCTTGCAGCTGATTACAGGTCGCAGATGATAGAAACCGTTGTTGAGTTGGATGATGAAGCTATGGAGAGTTACTTGGAAGGGAATGAGCCTGATGAGGCAACCATTAAGAGATTGATCAGGAAAGGGACGATCTCCGCTACCTTTGTGCCGGTTCTTTGTGGTTCAGCTTTCAAGAATAAGGGTGTCCAAACTTTGCTTGATGCAGTTGTGGATTATCTTCCATCACCACTTGATGTGCCTGCAATGAAGGGCACTGAGCCTGAAAACCCTGACGTGGTTATGGAAAAGAAGGCGAGTGATGATGAGCCGTTTGCCGGGCTTGCATTCAAGATCATGACTGACCCGTTTGTGGGGTCGCTCACTTTCGTGCGAGTCTACGCGGGAAAGCTAGCTGCAGGGTCGTATGTGTTGAATGCAAACAAGGGGAGGAAAGAGCGAATTGGGAGACTTCTGGAAATGCATGCTAACAGCAGAGAGGACATCAAGGTGGCTCTAGCAGGTGATATTGTTGCCCTTGCAGGTCTGAAGGATACCATTACGGGTGAAACCCTTTGTGATCCAGATCATGCTGTAATTCTTGAACGCATGGAATTCCCTGATCCTGTCATTAAGATTGCAATTGAACCGAAGACCAAGGCAGATATAGACAAAATGTCAGCTGGTCTAGTGAAGCTCGCTCAAGAAGATCCGTCTTTCCACTTCTCTAGAGATGAAGAGATAAACCAGACAGTAATTGAAGGAATGGGAGAATTACATCTTGAAATCATTGTCGACCGCCTTAAAAGGGAATTCAAGGTATGCATTCCATGCCTTAATGCCTTGCAAAGCTGTGCGTTTGATTATTCACTTACCTATTGAGCTGATTGTCTTATTTTTGACGTACAGGTTGAAGCCAATGTAGGTGCACCACAAGTGAACTACCGTGAAAGCATCTCTAGACAATCCGAAGTAAAGTATATTCACAAGAAACAGTCTGGTGGTCAAGGACAGTTTGCAGATGTTACCATTCGCTTTGAGCCGTTGGAGCCCGGAAGTGGATACGAATTCAAGAGTGAAATTAAGGGAGGAGCAGTACCTAGGGAATACATCCCTGGTGTGATTAAGGGATTGGAGGAATGCTTGACGAATGGTGTGATTGCAGGATACCCAGTTGTAGATGTGCGAGCCGTTTTAGTTGATGGTTCCTACCATGATGTGGATTCTAGTGTATTGGCATTCCAGCTGGCTGCTAGGGGAGCTTTCAGGGAAGGAGTGAGGAAAGCCGCTCCAAAGTTGCTGGAACCCATAATGAAAGTCGAAGTTGTTACCCCTGACGAACACCTTGGAGATGTGATTGGTGATCTTAATTCCAGGAGAGGTCAGATCAATACCTTTGGTGACAAGCCTGGTGGACTCAAGGTACGAGCTTGATTCTTACACTCAATTATGATACATGAGATGATGAATTTATTGATTTGAGAATATATGAATGTGAACTGTTTCTTAGGACTTGTCACCTTCAGGTTCTTAGGGTCCGTTTGGGTTGTTTCTCATAACGCACTTACACACTCTTAATGCTATATTCCTGGTCAATTTTCACAGATTTAAGCTTACATACTAAGTTTAGCATAAAGTGAAGAACATATATTAACTTTTGCTCATTGGTGGTGATATTTCATTTGGTGCAGGTTGTTGATGCATTTGTTCCTCTAGCCGAGATGTTCCAGTATGTGAGTACACTGCGTGGCATGACTAAAGGCCGCGCATCCTACACGATGCAACTAGCTAAATTCGACGTTGTTCCTCAGCACATCCAGAACCAGCTCGCTGCCAAAGAGGAACCCGTTGCCGTTTGATTTGATTTTGAAGTCTGGCAACTTTTCTGAGGAAAATTTGCGTGGTATTTTTAGTTGCTGGAGAAGTTGTAGATTATGAAAGAACCATAAATTTTGAAATCCACATATGGTATAGGTAAGCAAGCATTCAATTGATAAATTTAAACACTTGCAACATTCCTGTTCTCCCTGTCTATGATGTTCAATAGCAGTTTTGATCATTGATGAACATCGGCAGTATACAACTCCCATAGTTTTTAGTGTGTGTGCTGTCTGTATTAGCCATACCAGGACAACATCCCATAGTTCTGAGTGACATGCAGGAACCCATCTGTAGTCAGTCCTGATTGCTCAATCAAAACAAAAAATTTAGTGTTATAAAAAGCAGGGAATCTCAGTTCAGCTTTTGTCTTTGTTAAAAGCACTGCATAAAACAATTCAGAAAGAAACAAATCAACAAAAGCAGGCATGTGATTGTGACCATCTCAAAAGAAGATACATGAAACACCTCATTCATATTCTAACCAGCTTGCTACTACTGCTAAATCTCCTTTGCAATCTTCACATCACATCCATGGCTGAATCACACCTTTTCCCCATCCTCCTCTTCCTTCTCCTCGCCACACCTTTAGCTTCATCAAGGCCGGTCCCGAGGCACACAGGCTTCATCAGGGCGGAGTGTGCTGCCAGCACCCGCTACTCCGCCCTCTGCATCCTCACACTATCCCCCTACGCAGCCCGCATCGGGACCAGCAACCGGAAGCTGGCAGCCATGGCCGTGGCTGTGAGCCATGCTCGGGTCAAGCTGGCTGCAGCCTACCTCTCTCGGCTGAGGAGAACTGTCCGGGGCTCCCACCGAGATCTCGAGGCGCTCGGCGATTGCGTGAGTGTCGTGGGTGATGGGGCCCGCCAGCTCGGACGGTCCGTGGTGGAGCTCGGCCGGCCCGGGGAGGAGTTCGCGTGGCGCGTGAGCAACGTGGAGACGTGGGTCAGCACCGCCCTGACCGACATTGACACGTGTGTCGGTGGTTTTGCTCGTCGGTCGCCCCTCAAGAAAGTGGTTGGGAGGAGGATGGCCGGCGTCACGCAGGTCGCTGGCGTTGCCCTCGCGCTCGTCAACCGCTTTGCTGCAAGGCATGGTTGAATTTAGTTGTACGCTCTTCTGTTATCTGTCAGAGCATTTTGGCATAAATCGTGATAGTGTTCTTCTGATATTGTTGTATTTTCCATGTGCATCTGCATCCATGGGGTGAGTTAATGGTAAGATTTGCACTTTGACAACGCTTTCTTAGGTCTATCATAAATATTTTGCCGTAACTTTCTCGAGAAAGGGGTGCTTAACTCGATCCTTAATCCATGCCCATGCAGTCAAGTAGATGTTTGTATTGGTGAATTCTGGCAAGATTTGTATTTTGTTGGGTTCCTTCTATTCTATTGTTACAAAAGAGATTGATCTCTTGCATTTGAAAATTCAATTATGAAAAAAAAACACTTGCAGGTTTGCATAAACAATATAATCTGTTGTTTAATTTCCATATTTCCAGATCACTAATGTTTCTAGTAGCGCAAAACATTTGTATAATTAAACAAGAAATAATGTGTTAAATGTCTAGGTTGATCCGTCGTGGCACACTGGCACGCATGTTGTCATCTTTTAAGATTAAAATGGAGAAGCCATGGAAGGAAAAACCAGAGAGTTGGAAAAGAAGGAGATTTTGGTTTTTGTTAATTGTGTAATTGACATGTCAAATGTTATAAAATAGAGGCTTAAAAGCCTCCGAGTGTAGCACCGTATGCAAAAGTCAAGCTTAAAAGCCTGTGAGTGTAGCACCATATGCAAAAGTCAAAGTACAAGTCTGAACACAAATACAAAAGTTGAAAAAAGCGTATGGCCTACAAGCCTACACTCTACAAGCCAATTCCAACACCCCTCCTCAAGATGGAAGTGAATCAAACATCCCCATCTTGGAAAGAGTCGATTGTAGCTGTGATCCTGGTAATGACTTCGTGAGAAAATCCACCAGTAAAGTCTTCGTTTGAACGTGTGACAACATGATCAATCCTTCAAACAACTTCTCTCTAGCAAAATGGCAATCCAGCTCAATATATATGTTTCGTCCTTTCATGAAAGACGGGATTACGCGCAATGTAAATAGCAGCTTGATTGTCACACTTAACAGGGATTGACGTGTCGTTTTTTACCCCAAGCTCATGAATAAGTCTGCTCAACCAAGCCAATTCTGCACAAACTCTTCTGATCGATTTATATTCAGCCTCAGCTAATGAGAGTGACACACTTTGATGCTTCTTGGACTTCCAAGAGATTAAATTTCCTCCAATCAACACGACAAATCCGCTTACTGATCTCCTTGAGTAGGGACATTTTGTCCAATCCGCATCGCAGTAAGTTGTAAGTTTCAAGTCTTGGGTGTCGTTCAACAATATGTTGGAGTGTGTCCCTCTCAAGTATGACATAACATGAAGGGCTGCTTCCATATGGGCCATATGGGTATCTCGTGGAGCCTTGTTGAATTGGCTGAGCAGTTGCACAACAAAGGCAATGTTTGGTCGTGTGTTTTTGAGGAAGTTCAACTTTCCAACCAGTTGTCTATAAGGAAGTGTATTTGGAAGTGGGTTCCCTTTTTCTGGTGAAAGTTTGATTCTCAGATCAAGTGGGCTTGTTGCAGCTCGACTATACCGACAGTGAAAATCATTTAACATTTCTACAATGAACTTGTGCTGGCTCATGAGAATTCCACCTTGAGTTTTGGTGAATTCCATACCTCAGAAGAAGTGCAATTCTCCCAGGTTCTTGATCTTGTATGTTGCATCCAAGAAGCCTTTCAATGCCTCAACATTATCATCGTCGGTTATCAAGATATCATCCACATAGACTGCCACAAAAATCATGGAATGATCTGTTTTCTTGATTGATTGAGAAAATCCTCTTGAGCGCATTGAAGAAGACAATTTGGCATACCACTGTCGTGATGCCTGTTTGAGGCCATACAAGGACTTCCCCAGTCTGCACACTTGTTCTGGTTTATCAACGGAAAGCCCAGAAGGTGGTTTCATATATACTTCTTCATTCAAATCTCCATGCAAAAAGGCATTGTTCACGTCAAGTTGTGAAATTTGTCAGTTTCGTTTCAATGCCACAAAGATAAGAACTCTCACCGTCGTCATCTTTATCACTGGGCTGAAAGTTTTTGTGTAATCTATTCCCTCCTTCTACGTGAAACCTCTCACAACTAATTTGGCCTTGTATCTTTCTATACTCCCATCTGACTTTCTCTTAATCTTGTAGACCCACTTGCATGTGATGACTTTCTTTTCCTTAGACAACTCCACTAATTCCAGCTTTTGTTGGAGTCCAGAGTTGAAAACTCATTTGTCATGGCCTTTCTCCAAACGTCATACTTGAATGCTTGCTCATAGCTAAGTGGTTCTGTCTTTGGTTGGATGTGGGATGCATTCGAGTCATGAGAGAAAGTCACATTTGAAGTGAGTGTATGACCACAAAACTGGTGAGCTTCATGGCTAGTTGTACACACGTAATCTCATAAGTACGCAGGTGGGACATGTGTCCTTGCTGATCTTCTAGGTGGGATTGCTTCTTGAACTTTATGGACCATGGAGGTCTCATTTGTTAGGGAAAAGTCATCATCATTTTAGGATGATGGTTGTGAGGCATCATCATCTGGTAAAGGGGTATTGGGATAGTTGTTCACAGGCAAGAGCTCTTTAAATGAAGAGTTGCGAAATGAGAATATGTCTTCGTGGAAAACGACATCCCGAAAGGAGAAGGCTTGCTTGGTTTCAAAGTTGTATAGCTTGTAGGCTTTCTTTCCAAAAGGAAACTCTAGAAAGACGCAAGGAGATGCTTTGACATGAAACTTGTCTCTCCCTTGCTTGAATGTGGAAGCGATGCAAAGACAACCAAAGCTCCTAATATGATCATATATGGGTTTTCTCAGGTGAAGAACTTCATATGGACTTTTGTTGTTTAGGAGTTTTGTTGGCAATCTATTAATAATATATGTTGCCTTCAGAACACTTTCTCCCCAAAATCTCAAAGGGAGATTGGATTGAAACATAAGAGTTCTAGCTACCTTTAATATGTGTTTGTGCTTTCTCTCCACCACCCCATTTTGTTGGGGCGTGGTCACACATGAAGTTTCATGACTGATGCCCTTCTCAACTAGATAATCAGAAACTCCTTGCTTCCTCCCAATTCAATCGCGTTAATCAGATTGAATTATTTGGACCCTTTTGTCAAACTGTGTTTCATCCATTGTTATGAAACCTTTCAACACACTGAAAGCATTACTTTTAGCTGATAACAAATGCACCCATGTAGACCTACTAAATTCATCAACAATAGTCATAAAATATCTATATCCATTAAATGTGGGAGTATGATAGGGACCCAAAAGATCTATGTGAATCAGCTGAAAACTACAAGAAGAATTGATACTACTAGTAGGAAATGGAAGTCTATTCTGCCTTGACTTAACACAAGTAATGCAAGGTAACACTTCTGATTTGTTTCCACGCGCAAAAAGTAAGCTAGAAAGTTTGTGATAAGGCAAATGACCCAATCTTGTATGCCAAGTATTGAGGTCTACATGACAGGACATTACTAGACTACTTTCTTCATCAACTAAATCATCTCGTTGGTGTGGTACTGACCCTGAGCTGAGCAAAAACAAGTCATTCCTCGCTTCACCAACCACCAAAGGGGTCTTCACTGAAGGACCCTGCAAAAAGCAATCGGTGGGAGTGAACAACACATTACATGACTGCTCTCTGACCAACTTCGCTACTGAAATCAGATTGCAGCTAAAGGTGGGAACAAACAGAACATCTTTCAACAACAAATTAGACAAAATATGTATTGATCCAACAATGCTGACTGTAAGTGTCTCTTTTGTAGGCAACGTAACGATGAAAGGCTTGATCAAATTTTGGTTAGTTTCAAACAAATCTAAACCACCACACATATGACAACTAGCTCCGCTGTCAACAATCCAGGTGGTTCTCTTATCAAAAATGTTTGAGATAAGTGAGTTACCTGCAAACCCTGCAAAATCAGCCTGAGCAACTGTCTTTCCCTTCTTGTTGCTTGCATTGAGAAGGCCTAGAAGCTGGGCAATTTGGTCAGGACTCAGTTCACTAGCCTTGGCATTTCCAGAGAATTTCTTTTCCTCCTCTTGTTTCTTGGTGTTGTTTCCCTTATAGCTAGGTGGAAAACCAATGATGAAGTAACACTTGTCCACTATATGATTGGTTTTCTTGCAGTTGGTGTAATACAAACACCTCTTTTCTCAGCTTCCTTTTGATTGCTTGAACCAGAGCTAGAGGTTCTTACACTCGCATTTAATGCAACAGACTCGTTACCAATTTGTGCTGAGATTTGCATTATTTCTCTTTGTTTTTCCTCTTGCATCAACAAAGAGTAAGCATGACTCAAAGTAGACAAAGGTTTCATCATCAGAATGTTTCCTCTAAAAGTAGTGTATTGTTCATTCAGCCCCATCACATAATGAATCAACTATTTATTCTCATCATGCTTGGAGACATCCACAAGTACGTACAAGGAGGAAATTGATTCATCGAGCTAAGCTCATTCCAAATAGTTGTGTGAAGTATGTAGAGATAGAAGTCGAACCTTGATTTAAGTTGGTCAACTCCTTCTCCACAGAGTAAAGTTGGGCACCACTCACTTGCCCAAATCTCGCCATAAGCTCGTCCCAGATTTCACGAGCTGTGTCGGTATACAACACACTACGACGAATATCCGGGCTTAGACTGTTTAAGATCCACGTAGTGACCATGCTGTTGCAACGTTCCCATCTATCGTAGCGCGTGTCTGTTTTCGGTGGCCTAGCCTCCTAGCCAGAGCACCATTCACGAAACCCGCTTTGTTCTTCGCTTAAAGGGCGATGTAGATAGATGCTTTCCATTCGCCAAAATTTGAGCCATCGAAGACCTGAGGAACAAGGGAAAGTCCTGGATGGTCACTGGAATGAAGAAACAAAGGGTTGTTATGGTCTACGGTTTCAGCCGCCATTTTTTGTGAGTAGAAATTTCTGGAAAGGGGAAAAGTCTGAGTTTTTATGGAAGAGGAAGAAGAGATCTAAAAGGTTGTGGAGGAACTTTGTTTGGACTCACAACGAAATGCTCTGATACCATGTCATCTTTTAAGATTAAGGGTCCGTTCGGCAATTTGGTACTGATACTAATGTTGAAGCTGAGACTTATTGCTGAAGGTACTGATACTGATATTAGATGCTTTTAATAGTGCTGAAACTGAACACTTATTAGATATATAAGAAAACATATGTTCGGGAATTTGGGTTGATTATGAGATTATAGATGATTGTAAAATTACCAAAAGGGTATTTTTTATTTTAAAAAAAGAAAAGAAAATAAAAGACAAGTTGTATTTACAAAATAGCGGAGGGGCGTTCCCACTTCCCGGTCTTCCTGGCCGCCGCCATGCCCGCATCACACCCGCATCCCAATCTCCACCTTCCCGGTCTGTGACGGCCCCTCTTCCTCCGATGGTTCTATCTTCCTCGGCATCAACCTCGGCGACGGAGAACGGCGCAGTTGGAGGTGAAAGGGAGGAGGGCGGCGGAAGACTGCGGAACGATTGAGCAGGTCGGAGGACGATGGAAACGACGCTGTCGGAGGCCGACGAAGACGATGGAGACCTGCGAACACCGTACCGACGAAGGGGAAGCGATGAGCGGCGACAAGCGACGGGCATGCCCAGGCGAGTGGTGTCCGGCGACCAGAAGCGTGTCAAGCAACGACTTTGCCCAGGCGGGTGGTGGTCGGCGACTAGAAGATCCGGCGACAAAGGAGAAGGAGGTCGGGCGGTCGAGTGGTGGACTAGTGGCCGACGACGAGCAGATCCGACGACGAAGAAGAAGGAGGTCGGGAGGTCGAGCGGTGGCTGACGACGAGCAGATCCGGCGACAAAGGAGAAGGCCAAGTCGGGAGGTCGAGCGGAAATGAGGATTTAGGAAGAAAGGTGGGGTAGAGGGGTAAAAGGGAAATTTTGAGGGAAAAAAGGTAGACCCGATACTTATGATTTGGTATAAGTACGATAAGTTGGGGGATAGGACCTTATGTTACTTATCTCTAATAAGTACGATAAGGTACTTATCATTAAAAAAATAAAATTATCCGAACAGATCTTATGTTACTTATCGTACTTACGATATGCACCATAAGCACAATAAGCACCATAATCCATACTTGCCGAACGGACCCTAAAATGAAGAAGCCATGGAAGGGAAAAACCAGAGAGTTGGAGAAGAATGAGATTTTGCTTTTTCTTAATTGTGTAATTGGCATATCAAACGTTACAAAAAGGAGGCTTAAAAGCATGTGAGTGTAGCACCATACACAAAAGTTAAAGTACAAGTCTGAACACAAATACAAAAGTTGAAAAAGGGGTGTGACCTACAAGCCTGCACTCTGCAAGCCAATTCCAACACATGTGCGGAAACACAACATACAAGTAATAAGGAGGCTGAAATTTATTTATTACCAAACCAAAATTAGCCCTATTTACAAACGTAATAACAGTTTTTTAATTGTAATACTAAATAAGGAAGCTAAACTTTAAAGAGAAAATAGTGAACCCCTCGTCAAAAAGATAAAAAAAATTTCTAAATTTTAAGATTTTTCTAAATTTTCTAGTATGCTTATACGACACACTATAGGAAAATCCATATAATAATAGTTAAATTACTTACAAGTTACAGTATTTACATTAAGGACACTAAATATTTCTAGTAAAAATTAAAAACGATTTGTAATAAAATGCTAACATCCTAAAAATAGACAAAACTAGAAGAAAAATCTAATTCATAAAAAATCTATTACTATATACTAAAGCGGAAGCAAATTCCGCAACCATATTGCGCCACATCACCCCTTTTATTAAATTAATATATTTTTTTAAATTTTTTTTGTCAACTATTCATTTGGGAAATTTACAATTAGCATGTACAATTTTTATCTTTTCAAAAATAGTCTTTTGTCATCTATTAAATTAGAAAATTTATCTTTCTACACTCTACTTGAAAAGTTTATGTTTTGTTATCTATTAAACTGAAAAAATTATGTAAAAAATACATTAACCCCTCCAAAAAAATCATATACGTAACCCATCCAAAATTATCTATTAAGCAGTAGGTTTTTGTCACAAATATATATATATATATTACTAAGTTATATTGTATATCTTAATGTACGATTGTACGTACATGGATTCAACCAAAAAAAAAAATGTACGTACATGGAAAATTAAAGGTATATCTTTATGTACGGGTACAATTAGCATGGAAATTTTATCTTTTAGCTAAGATATATGTTAATTATATCTTTATTAAAAATTCTCCTAATTCTTACCCATCTAGAACTTCTTTCCTATAAATACACCTCTCATCCACTCATTCTTCTACAATTAATTTACGTTTCTCTATACCATTAGTTCCCAATTTTTTTTGAGATAACTTTGCCAATCAAAGGTATATATTTTTTCATCATGATTTATATATGATTTAGTTTTGTTTATATTCTAAATCTTATTGTTGTTGTTGTGAACTACTATGGAGATTCACTCTTTTCATGAGCTTAACGATTAAAGGAACAAAAAATATACAATTTTGGGTCGAAATATCGTCGAACGTTGTTTTAGAATTTCTACACAATCAATTAAATATTTGTATTATTTTTACATATTTTTTGCTAATCAATTAACTATTTTACCCCTATTTGTAAAAATCTATCTTATTAAATTTTATTGATACCTAATTATAATGTTAATTCTATATTAGAATTTGTGTTTTTTAATTAATAATTCTATCCATATATATAAATATCTATCTTATCATTATACACATGTAATTAAAACATAGATATATCATAAACCTTTTATTTAAAAAATTATTTTTTTTAACCATTTATGAATCATAATTATAATATTTTACGCTTTTAATTAAATGTCTTATTATTTTTATCTTATTTTTCGTAATCTTATTATGGTATTTTTTAAAATCATCAATGGTAGCAAATTCTACCACTATATTTTAGACAAATATTCAATCTATTAAAATAATAAATTAAATACCTTTTTACTATCATATCATATTAAATTATCAATAAAAAGTAGATGTTATATTTAACATATATATTACTAATATTGCATATTGATTACACCTTAGAAAAAATGATAGATTTCTTAATTAATATAATAATTTGTTCACATTTTCATTACATATTTATATATTTATTATTTAATTATTTTTTGGAAAGCAATAACATATATATGAGATAATTTGGTTTTCTATTTAACTTATTAAATATTATCTATATATAACATATTAATTCGAATTTTATTTAAACTTATTTATTTTATTATATAAGTTAGTTTACGTAAAGGATTTGTATTAGCTGTTAATAAAATGTAATAATGCATCTTATTTTATTTCATTCTTTCTCAATTATTTAAATATATGTTTATGTATGTATAAAACGTAAATATATATATATAGTTTATTTATATATACATGATGATATATATGAATTATGTTATTTTATAATCCAAAAAATAAGCGTCGTTCTATTACAAAGTATACATATGAGAAAATTCATAATTGTTATAGTAAATTCATACAAAAAGCAATAAATAAATAACACCCCGTATAAGGTACGGGTCATCTGCTAGTTGTAATCCTAAATATATTAAGACTGCACTACTTTCTTGAAATCACTGCTTCAGATTTCTAAAAAAATACGAATATAATTCCTTAAATTTATTGTTTTTTTTATCTCCTTTTAATAGAAGTACTTGTATCATTTTCAACTCCAGTGAATGTCAAAAAATTTTCTTTGGGAGTAGGGCTGTAAATGAACCGAGCCGTTCACGAGATATTCGGTGTTCGGTTCGGTAAAAATTCGTTCGTGTTCGGCTCGATTTGTAAACGAACCGAGCCCAAACAGCTCGAAAAGATAAATGAGCCGAACACGAACACATGAAAGTTCGATTCGTTTGTTCATGAACAAGCTCGACTATACGTTCGTGAACAAGTTCGTCCAAATATTCATAAACAATATAAAATATACATAATATTGCTAGATTTTATTTTAATAAACTATTTTTCATAATCCTATATATCGTGTACACATATTTATTTGTTTTTTTACTTTTCATTTTACCTAAAATCTTAAAGGACATACCCTAATTATTTACATTTAATTATAATTTATATGTAAATATACTAGCTCGATTAGTTTGCTTGCAAACAAACTAGATGAACAGTTCGTGAACCAAGCTCGAGTTCGATGAACACTTAAACGAACCGAGCCCAAACAAAACTTTGAGCTCGAAGCAAATTCGAGCTCGAATTCGAGTTCGTTTATTTTTAAATAAATGAAACCTGAACAATATAAAGTTCGGCTCGGCTCGGTTCGATTACAACCCTATTTGGGAGACTCACCTACCAAAGCCAGGTGTACGACTCAGGTCGAGCTGGATGTAGCCAAGACGAAGCTTTGGTGGACGAGTGGGCAACCGAAAAAAAAAGAAAAGAAACACTTGTATCATTGCATTCTCTTACTTAACGGCTCAAGTTAATTTACATTACTCACAAAATATACATTTTTGTTTTCACCGAAAAAATATATTTTATTCGACCGATTTTTTATTTTTATTTTTATTTTTGCATTTTTGTAATATTACCTACCTACTTAAATTGTATCTGTGCCCGCTTCTACTCCTTTTGAATTCCCTTGCCGGAGTTGTTCTGCAATATGCTCTCTCGCTTCTAGTTCCGCTCTCGGGAACGAAGAATGGACAAGGAAAACCTCCCAATTTCGGCTCCTGGAGACGAAGGCGCACTCTCGGCGGAGCAGAGAGCTAGAATCTCTCTCAGATTTAGGGCTGCCAAAGCCCTTCTTGCTCGCAAAAAGCCTCGCATTTCCAGCCCTCTTTTCTCCCCCAGTCCCAGGTATGTCCTTGTTCTGTGTGTTTGATTAGCGAAAAATCGACGATCCTTGTGCAATTTGAACTGGATAGTGCGAAGAAATCGCTAATTTGATAGGTCGAGGCTCAACTTAAGGCCAATTGTCCTTAATTTGACGTGCCTGGCTCAATTTGGTAATTCCATTACTAGGTCTATCAATTAGTGTGTAATTGTAGTTTAGTATCCGGGAAACCAGGAGAATTTGAGTCAACAAATAACTTTCGAATTTGCACCGTGAAGTGTGTCCTGTCGCCGTATGATCCTAGGGCTCAACTGTCTACACCCTATAAGTCTTTAACGTGTGCATTCTCAGCTGTCATTTCTGGTCTTGACCTTTGACTGTAATCCTCCAAAGCTGCTATTGTTGAGCATAGTTGTGTTAGACAGCCAAAGTATAAGGTGTTTAGTATCGTTGATAGGATAATCTGGCTTGTAGCCTATGAATTCCTCTCATGCCAGTTGTAGTGTTCATGACTTTCTGTGGAAGGTATTCTGCACTGGCCCAACAGGCAAACTAAAAACTTCAAACTTCATATTTAGCTTATTATTATCTTGTACTGCTTGTAAGATCTATTCGTGAGTCATCAGGTTTGTGGTACAATGGCTGAACCATGGATTGGAATCTTCCATCTTGACTATTAGAAATTATAATGGATGAAAATACTTCTGATGAGAATTTTTCTTTTGAGACTCTTCTACTCCAAGCATTTTGTTTATTGTTTTTGCAGAAATTGCTCTGGTTTTTGTCACATGAATACATGATTTCTGTATTTGTGACAGTAGAAAAGTATGAACTGCTGTTCTGATTTTCATTTCATTTGTGCAAGAGAAAAAGCAGCTGCTAATGTCAGCGGTGCTGCAGAACCCATCTTTAGAATGGATAGGATTCCACTTCAAAACATTGATTCAAACAGAGGTTCTTCATTTGCTCTCAGAGTATCCAGATGTAGCAATGTGGGAATTGATAAAGTTATGCCACTGGAAGGAACTCCTGTGGGTAGAAATCATGAGAATGCAAAATGTGTGGGAGGCCTGCTAGAGGATGAATCCTTTTGTACTCCTGTTCGTGCTCCCATAAAGGAATCAGAGTGTTGTAGCTTGCTTGAGCATTCATCGTTTCGTAGCCTTCTGGATGAAGATTTTGATGATAGTATCTTGCAACAAATTGATATTGTATGCAAAGAAAAATCAGCTGAGAAAGTTCAAGGACAGGGACCAGTTAGTTCTAATAGTATTTATGCCAGTAATATGAACAAGCAAGATGAAGATGATGAGAATCCTGAGCTCATGCTGCCAAACACTGTAGCATCTGAATCTTATAGTATGAAGATGATTCTGAACACGGATATAGAAGGCATGCCAGAAAACTATTCAAAGTATATTTGTTCTCTGAATGATCAGCAACAGGAGGCAGCTTGTAGTGATGTATCAACACCTCTGATGGTTATTGCTGGTCCTGGAAGTGGGAAGGTTAGTCTTTTCTCTTTTGCTTTCTTTTTCATCGATGCAATCGTTTGTTCGATATAAAGAATAACTTATGTTTACTTTTATGCCAGACTTCAACTATGGTTGGGCGTGTTCTAATGCTGCTGACTAAGGCATGTATTTCCTCACTATATCCTATGTTTATCAGGCTTAAGAGTTACATTTTCTTTTGATTTTCCATTTATTTGTTTATGTTCTTTGTTCTCGTTGGTCATGGCCAGGGTATTGGACCATCCCATATTCTTGCTATGACTTTCACCACTGCAGCTGCTTCTGAGATGAGGGATCGAATTAGCTCAGTAGCTGGCAAGGAAATAGCTAAAGAAATCAATATCAGTACCTTTCATTCGTTCTCTTTGCAGTTTTGCCGTTCCCATGCAGAGAAGTATGCTCACACATGAGAATTAAATAAGTTACAATTGTTGTTCTACCTAAGAAAGTTACAATTTTTGGAAAAAGAAAACGTTTATTCATTCATTGGTATTTTTATGACATTTCATTAAGCACAATTTTTATCTTATCTAATCTTGGCATCAATAAGATATGTTACCTGTAATTTTCCAAAATAGACCATGATGGTTGACTTATTAGTTATTACCATGTTTTAGATTGGGCTATACGTCAGATTTTCAAATATATGGGCATGGCCAACAAAGAAGAGCAGTCATTGAGGCTTTGCGGTTGCTAGAAAGTGAGCAAAACAATAAAACTGCTGATGATGCCTTCTCTCCTCAAAACCTTAAGGATAAGTCAAAGAAGTGGCAAAAAGTTGTGACTCAGGTTTGAATTTTTATTGTTACTTTTTAAGTATTCGCAGAGGGAACTTTAGATTTTAACTTCTGATTGATCGCTTTGAATCTGGAAGCAAAATTTTTAAAATTAGCAAAAAATTTGCATGTAAATTTTGGTGTTGCATCTTTCTGCTTTTACATTTGTGCTGAATATGTTTATGGAATCTTGCAGTAGCAATTGATTATTTCACACTTCTTGCATGTGAAAGGTGTTGGATTTTTTTCTGTTTTACTGAATAATTCCATCAATGTAATGTGCGTATTACTGATTAGTGACCTCATGGATAAAGGGCCTAAACTGCTGGGAACCTGGTATAAAAAAATGCGAATAGAAATTACAAACATAATATTTCACGCAACTCCAAAAAATAGTAGCAGTCAAAAATTGTGTGAAAAATAACAATGTCTATCATACTAGTAGTGTTGTATAAAATTATGGGGTGATGAGATTCCAAATTTGAGCTATCTTGGGGACTAGTCTTCAAGTATTCCACATTTGAACACATGTTTTGTTTTTATCTCTTATCACTGTGTCATCTCATGTATTTTGCAGGCAAAAGCTTCAGGAGTGACACCTGAAGATTTGCATAAAAAGGGTGATGAGATCGGAGTAAGATAACATGTTTGAAATGTCCAATAACCATTTTTTTTATTTTTATTTTTCCTTTTTTCATTAGTTTCTTAATTACACCAGGCAGCTCTTCTCAACCACTATAATGACACATTAAGGACATGTAACGCATTGGATTACCATGACCTGATCAACTATTCAGTGAAGCTTCTTAATGATTATCCAGAAGGTTCATTTCATTGTTTTAGCTTAAAGTTTTAAAGATTAAAATAATTTGAGCTTATAGCTGGTTTGTGCTATTTCAGTTCTGGAGGAATGCCATAAATCATGGAAAGCCATCATAGTAGATGAATTTCAAGACACAAGTGCTATGCAGTATCGTCTTCTGAGACTTCTAGCATCTCATGGCTGTCTTACAGTTGTCGGCGATGATGATCAGGTTGCCAAATACTGATATCTACACTATATAACCATCACCTTTTTTCCCCTAATCGTGTTCCATGTGGTCTTTTTGTTTCTTGACTTTCGTGTGTACATGGGATCTTCTTGCAGTCTATTTTCAGTTTTAATGGCGCTGATAAATCTGGATTTGATTCGTTCCGTAAGGATTTCTCGAGCCACAAAGAGGTCATTCTTGCAGTCTCCAGTCTAATTGTGTTACTCTTTCTATTTATGAACAGATCATTCAGATTAAATTAACAAAGCTTAGATGTTTTCCCTTGCAACATGCCGTGGCTTTTGTTTCAGATAGGATTGCAGAGAAACTACCGATCTACGCGCTGTATTGTTGAGGCTGCTTCTGCACTGATTGGGAATAATGTAAAGCGTGTCCAGTTAAAAAATGTGGTAACAGAAAATGCTTCTGGTGACAAGGTAATGAGAATAGTGTGTAGCAGCTTGCCATCAATATCTTGCTAAACCTTTCTGTATCTGAAATATTATAAGCTTTGTGCAATCGAACCAGATATCTGTCAAAGAATGCCAAACTGAAGATTCTCAATGCGCATTTGTCATAGATAAAATTCTGGAATATACTTCTGATCATTCAACAACCAAGTGTTCCTTCAACAAAATTGCTATTCTCTACAGGAGGCAGGTTAGATTTACCGGCTTCATAAAGCTCATCTTAAATATATTACAGTTGCATTATCTTAATGTATTGAATGCCTCATATTCCCCTTGTCAGGTATCTGGGAAGGTGTTCCAAACTGCCTTTCGCACGAGAAGAATTCCCTTCAATGTACATGGTGTGGCTTTCTACCGGAAAAAGGTTGCTATCTTCCTCTGCTTCATATTGGATAAGTTTATTTTGTAAGCATCCTGCCTAGAAACTTCACAATGATTTCTGTACTGTACCAGAACTACACTTCTAATGTCCTGCATGGATGTAACTAAGAAATGTTTTATGTTATAATTACGATAAAATACAAGTTAAATTTACTATGTTTCCCAACTGCATGCTTCAATTGCCTGCACATATAAATAATTCAGTATCTCTCTGCAGATAAATCTATGGCTAAGGAAATGTGATATTCACTGGGATGGTTTTAAAAGAAGTTAGGATCAAGGGCTCGGAGTGTGTAGATACTGGGGGGTATTTTTGTGTTCAAAATGGCTTTTGATTGTGAGGAGGTTTAGAGGAAGTGATCTCGATGTTATGATATTTTAAGCGGCTTCTTTTCTCTCTTGTTCATGTAATTCAATCAGAGTAATACGATGTCGCTTGTAGAGTTAAACCATCTCCCATTCTGCTGTTTCTAGTCTGTTGTAAACTTTTACAACTATTATGTGTAACCTTAGGTAATCAAAGCAATTATGTGTATGCTGAAGACCACCTTGCCTGGCTGTGATGATGCCCCATTTCAGCAAGTTTTCAAGGCCTTGTTACCATTTGATAAAGAAGAAAAAAAGAAGGTATATTGATCCTATGATGCTCTTAACTCTTCACACTTGCTTTTCCTACTAGGTTTAGGTTGATTCACATCTTGTGATAGCTGATATAGCATGACATGGACAGGTGATTGACCATATCAATAAAGTAGCAACAATTCAGAATGGCACTTTTATATCAGCTGCTTCAGATATCTTCAGTGCCAAAATATCTGGTACCTTTAAGAGGTTGATAGTTCAATTATGAAAAATTCTTTTTCTTATTTGGAAGTACATTCAGCACCACATGGTGCCTTCAGCTAATGCGTCCACGATTACTTCTGAATGCAGGAGTCAACTTACCCAAGGCCGCAAAGTATTGTCTACGCTAGAGATGATATCAAAGCTGGTGCAAAGGGTAAGTTAGGGGTCACAATTAAGTAACTTAAGTACAGTTTATGTTAAAATAGGTGCTTCCACTTTGTCATTTAATTCTTGATTAGACATTGACTTCTGTTATCATCACTGTTCTCTTTTGTTATTATCCATATTGTTATTGGACTAGAAGTTGACTTTTTGCTACGCTTGTGGTACACATTTGTGGTGAATCAACTCACTTGTGCTGCAGGAAGAATCAATATCAGCTGTCATTACGTCTGTAGGAAACTTGATTCCTCAGGTTTGTTGCTTCTGATCTGATTGCTGAGCTACTTGAGAATATTATAACAGATATTATAATTTATAATCTATTTTTTGGTTATTCATGGAATTATAATTACTGTGTTTTTTCAATCTTTGGTGGTTTCTTAAAATACTGATTTCTTGCTGATACTTATTAGAGGTACCTTCTTGAAAAAAGGGCAGTTGTTGATGTCGAAGATGGGAAACTTCTAAATGAAGATAATGATCTTAGATCGGTGAGTTTTTTCTTTTAATTTATTTTTTTCCCCAAAACAGATCAACGAGTTAAAGACTTCATATTAGATTGTGCTGGAAAGAAGGAAACTACTGAACTAAAACTGCTGTGCTGTTGAATATGAACACTGAGCAGTGTTGCTACAAGCCTTTTCCTTCTATATAATTCTGTGAGTCCTCGTTGAGTATTCAGAACCTTGTGTATAAGTTGTTATTCTGCCATTAAATATATAATTTATTATGCTGTCATTAAATAAAAAAATTCCATTAAGTTTACTCAATTTTAAGTACCTATATTTGCAAATGCTTATATAGATAAAATTTCCACTAACTCTTGGTGCTTTCTGGTTGTTGTGCTCACAATACTTCACTTAAGTTACTGAATTGCTCTTTCTCTTTGCATAAAAGAAAGTAGTAGTGCTTTATGTTTTTGTTGAGAGAGGCTGTCATATTACACCTTTGATCTATTAGGAAGAAAGAGTTGATGTTAGGAACCTAGTTTGTCTGTCACTCTGTCGTGCTCCACTGCTGTTTTTGTTTTTACTTCTCTCAATTGAATCTGTGGTTGCATTTGTTTGATTTAGTTTCTTCTATTTTAACCCTTTCTGGATGTCATATGATGTTTCAGGTACTTCAGTTCTTGCTAGATGATGTAAATGATTTCTTATCAACAAAATTACTCCCAAGACCAACAGAGAATGATGACTTGGCGCCGAAAAAGGGCTGCTTAGATGTTCTTAAAGCCTTTATTGACTACATATCAGAGCGGGAGAAGGAAAACTTCCGTTCCAGGAGACATGATAATGAAGATGGTGTAACATTGACTACAATTCACCAGGTTTTCTTATTTTAGTTTTAATCTCAGTTTAGTTCATCATTACACACATTGTTTTGTATTGACATTGAAGAATATAGGGTGGAATTTGCATTTTTTGGAGATACAAAAATGTCTGTCAATATTAAATGGCTGTGGGATCCCGTAGGGCTGACTGAAGTATTTGTATTTTTCATTTTGTTTACCTTATATTTTCTGAGGCTAAACTTGTAATTGTTTTTTGCATATGGTGCAGTCAAAAGGCTTGGAATGGGACATTGTTTTTGTAGTGAAGGTAACTGGATAATCATGTACCTTGTTATTTAATTATTAGTGCTTTTTGTAGGCTTCAGAGTGTATAAAACTGCTCATTAATTGCAGATGCAATATGTTGTTATCTCGTATACGTAGACATACAACTATGATTTCTTTTCTTTGTTTCATACATCATTGATTTCAACATGATCACGGGCTTAATTATGTTGAATCTCACTTGCTAGGTGAATGAATCCGAGATCCCTTTGTTGCATGAACACAATGGCATTGCAAAGGAAAAAGGAAATTCTATAGAGGTTTACATCTCTGTGCTATTAATTTTACCATGTGTTTTTATTACCGCTTTTACGGTTTGATATGATTTACATGAAATTTCTTTGCAATTGTAGGAAGAAAGACGTCTCTTATATGTTGCAATGTCTCGTGCTAGAAGAAAACTTTTCCTCTTACATTTGTTAACGGATTCCAACTGGCAGGTTAAAATTTGCACTTTAATCCCAAACTAAGTTCGAGCCTCTATTTCTGCGAACAATTTTTTGGCTGATTTTTTTTTGTCTTTGCTATAGATGCTTCAACCTTCTCGCTTCCTTCGAGAAATTCCACATCATTTATATGAGGTGCAGGTAAGGTATCTGACAAATTTCTATGTGTTAGCAACTGCATTGAGTCATGTATGTCTGGGATAATGTAATGCAGGATGGGGTCATTTCTGTAACGGCACCTAAAGTAATAAAAAATGAAGTTCTCCATGTGCAAAGCAAATGTCTAGAAGATAAGCCAATGGAAAATTATCCATATGATGATCATATGGCTCAAGTTCCCGAACCAATAGAAGATGAAGTTTCAAATGGAAATTTCTTACGAAGGTCATATAATGTAGATTTGAATATATGCCGACTTTACTATTATGTTTCCTAGCTCATGTAGTTTTTCATGACTGATTTACAGATTTGATGCAGAGGATCGAGGCATTGTTTCAAGATTATTCCATCAGTGGGCCCGGAAGCCTGCATTTCAAGATCCAAAACGGCTTCTTGACAAGGTAATAGTTTGTACCAGCAGCTTGCAAGAGAAGGGGAGGATTCTTGCTTGTAAAATTTATTCCACAGAAGCCAATCTGCCAACTTTGTGATATAACTTAAGAGGGATTTGTAGGTTTTAGTATAAAAAGTTCAAGCTAAAAAGTGATATGAAAATACATGTTGTATCATCCTTTATTTTCCTACCTTCTTTTGGGATTTGTAGGTTCGCTTTGTTATTGATGAGAGGCTGAGGCTGAAGCAAAATAAGTGCAAGGTTGTATCCTTATTACCGATTTTTCTGTTCCTTGTTAGAACTGATTCATACATTTTCTGTTGGTTATAACTTCCCAGTCTTCCCTGTCTTGGTCTTACTTGAAAATGTTAACCTTCTGTAGGATACTTTGCAAGCTTTGAAGTCTTGCATGGGAACAGATGAAGCACTTCAGTTTGCCGGATACGTAAGCTGCCAATGTCTTTTTGCTCTTCATCTATATCCTCGGCCAACGTTCTCTTAACTCCATTATTGACTTGCAACTAGGTCTTGAGATGTGAACAGATGGACCCTGATAAAAAGGCTCATTTGATGAGGGAAAAACAGGTACTTCTGTTAATTCTTCCGCCATTTCCAGTTTGCGATTTCGAGGTAAACTTCAATTCTCTCAACTAGTCTTAATCAAACCATGTTCTCTTTACAGCAACACTTCCAGAAATTGAGGATGGAGAATGTAATGAGCTCATCAGCACCAACTCCTAAACAGGTAATAACTTCATTCATATCAGTTATCACAACTCTGACATCAGAAGTTTTTTTTTTGGAATTTTTTCCATGCTCTTAAACTCTTGCATTGATTTGGTCATCAGATCGCGTATCTCCGGACTTTGGGTTGCACAATAGTCCCTGAATCTCGACTCCAAGCTTCTCATTTGATTGAACAATACAAATCACTTTGAGCCGGTATCATTTCTCAAATTGAGTTCCATACATCAAATATGATTATTTTTTTAATGGTATCATTTCGCCATTGGCAAGCCAACTCACCGTACATAAACAGTCATATGTATCCTTGACTCTTGCTTACTAAATTAATCTTGCTGTTTCAGTATATATGGTTTCAACCGAGCTCAAATTTAGATCAGTGATATCTTATTTTAGGTAATTAATTTTGATGGAGAACGAGTGTACTTTGCATGGATGGGCATAATCTTCATTAGTATAAAATAGGCATCTGACCAAAAAAAATAAAATAAAATAGGCATCGGTGTTTTGAAGCGTACATGGGGTTTTTTAATTTTTATTTTTCAATTGTGGAAATTGCCACATTTGTTTGATGGCGCTTAAAACACTCTCAATCTCTGAAATTTAAACCATCTCCCACCCAACAAGTTTAAGCTTTTCTGCTCAAAAACATTGCTCGTGAAAGCCTTAGTTTTATTTTGGCAATGTAGGGTTTGTTTCTTTCCAATCTAGGATCCAGATTACAAGCTTTCTTCAATCCATCTAACTAGATAATCAACAATCAAATGGAGTAAATGATCAAATTGCGCTAACTAATCACAATGGATGATGCAACTGCGAGTGAGAATTGGTGGTCATATGGATCCATACACAATGGAACAAGATCAGAAGCACTCATGATTTGTCAAGTTGATAACCAATTATTCGCCAAGAAGCTAGGCTTAAACATCCTCGATACTCCATTGTCGCTTCTTCTGCTCGAGCAACCCCTCCTCTTCATCACGAGCCACGCCCTCTATTTCTTCCTTCGCCACCTCGGGCAAAGCCTTCTTGTTTGCCAGATTGGTGTGAGTCTCTCCTTCCTCTTTTTGAATCTTTATGTTCATGTCTCTCTCTTATCTTTGAATTAATTTTCGAGTATGTTTCTTTTGCATTGAGCTAGGTCAGGCTGGAGTTCTTCTGGGTCCATCAGTTTTGACGAACCCAACAACCGTCAAGAAGGTGATCCCACCGGTGGCCTTGTACACACTCCAAACAATATCAAGATTTGGCTTCATACTCTACTTGTTCACAGTTGGGGTCAAGACCGATATAAGCGTCCTCAGGCGCACCGGATCCTTGACCATAACGTTAGCTTTCGCCGGCTTCTTCATCGCATCATTCCTTGGTCTTGCCACCTTCCATCTCGTGGCAGAGAACATCGACGAATCATCACGTGAATCGATCCCACAACTCATCATCCTCAACTCCCTCACTTTCTTCCTTGTTGTAAGCCACCACCTCGAGAGTCTTGAGATTAGCAACACGGAGTTGGGTCGCCTTGCTTCATGCTTAGCCCTTGTTCTCGATGCTTCTGCGATGTCCATGGACATGATCGTCTTGAAATTCTTCCTTCCCATAGTCCGGTACTTTAGAGGCAGAACGAAAATCACATCAAGCCTTGTAGAGAGCTTGACATGCACCATCGTGTACTACATTGTCTTGTTCTTTGGTTGTAGGCCCTTGATGATCCTCATCATAAAGAAAACACCGATTGGGACGCGTATGAAGGAGAGCCATCTTATGCTTGTTCTTGTTATATTCTTCGCAATCGTGTTTGTCTCCGAGTGTATCAACCAACCCGTGTCGCCTTACTTGTTGGGCTTGTCGTTGCCAAACGCACCATTTGGTGCAATCTTGGCAGATAAGCTAGAAGGGATCCTAACCGGGTTGTTCCTACCAATTTTTTGCTCTATAGCTGGCTTGAGAGCCAATTTTAGACTATTAACAAGCAAGTCAGTTTGGCTAGAGATGGTGTTTTTTATGTGCTATGTTGGCAAAATCATAGGCACCATTGTATCTTCCATGCTCTTCAAGCTATCATTTAGCGACGCCCTTGCGCTTTCTCTTATTGTAGGATCCAAAGGACTCATGGAGCTTGCTACCCTACTTCTATGGAGGGATGAAGGGGTAATAATTTTTTCTCTTACAAGAACAATTTATATCCATTTATTGAATGTCAAAACGCTTTTTAGGCCATCCAAAGCAACCGAGCTTACAATTATAGCCACTACAATGCAAAACACATATCTTATACCTACAAGGCTCCTTTTCCTATAGATAGATGATAGAAAGATTATCTTATTGAGCTATTAAGTTTAACTTGGGCCTCCAAACTTGACAGGATGTGAGCACAGAACAATATTCAGTGATGATCCTTCATATTCTGATAGTGACAAAGCTTGCAGTACCTCTTGCAAGGCGACTATACGACCCTGCAAGAGGATATAGGGAGACGTACGACAGGCGAACCATTCAAGAATCCTTCGAAACCAACAACCTAAAGATCTTGGTGTGCGTATACGAAGACGACAACATAACCACCACCCTCAACCTTCTAGAATCATCCAAGCCTTCGAAATGTAGCACACTCAACATCATTGCTCTTCACTTAGTCAAGCTCGCGGGGCGCTCAATGCCCTTCAGAGAGCCCCTTCATCTAGTCCACAAATCCGTCGTTCGCCAATTCCTTTCGGAGCACACACTCAACTCCTTCTACTTCATGGAGCGCGCCCATGGCAACTCAAGGGTCCAACATTACATGGCCACGTCGCCTTACAAGACCATGTACAACGACGTGTGCACCCTGGCCCACGAGTGGCGAATCAACTTCATCATTGTCCCTTTCCACAAGAGATGGGATCTTAACCAAAAGAACAAGGAGCCGACGTTGTCTACACCCATAAGGGAAGTCAACAAGCGAGTACTCGAGGAAGCTCCGTGTGTGGTTGGAGTCCTTGTTGATAGAGCCAAGTTGACAAACAAATTCTATTACCACGTAGCGATGTTGTTCATTGGTGGGCCCGACGATTACGAGGCAATCTCCTATTGCCGTCTCTTGGCGAACCATCCTAAGGTGAGACTGACAATGGTGTGGTTGAGAGAAAGATATGACGCCACCAAGAACCAGTTTGGGCTAGAAAACGAAGACCAAGATGACGAGAGGTTCATGAGGGATTTTCGGTTCGGTCTTAGGGACAATCAAAGGGTGAGTTTCATTGAGGAGTATGTTAGTGATGGGATTGACACGACCAACGTGGTGTTGCAATTAGGAGAAGTTGATCTAGTGGTTGTAGGTAGATGGCATGATCCTTACTCGCCGGTTATATCGGGGTTCACCGACTGGAGCGAGTGTGCTGAGCTTGGAACGTTGGGAGACATGGTGGCTGGTCCGGAGTTTAGGTGCTCGGTGTTGGTGATACAACGGCAGCCTATGATTGCGTGGGTTGCAAGTTAGTGATTGGTTTGTAGGAAATGGAAAGTGTTTTTAATTTGTAGATTGATTTAGTTTGTAGAAGTGATGTAAAAGAGTATTAGTTTACTTAGCTTCGAAATGTAGTTAATTGTTGAGTGCATTGAATAAAAGTAATTTAGTTTCGAGTAAGAAATTTCAAGAGAAACCAAAAGAGATGATGTGTAAATAGAGAACATAAATGAATAGAATAGTAGATATGACATTTTAGAGGATAGGTTAATGAGAATATAAGTAAAAGCATTTTCTTTCCAACATTCTTCTATAAAAATAATTAACCTAAGGCCAAACGTGGTCTCATTTTTGGTAGGCTAAAATCCATGGAGCTCCCATATTTTTATTGTTTTAGTTTAATTTCAAGAGATAAGAATTAGTTAATAGGTTATATATACTTACTTTACTTTATAACCCAGTGGAGTTCCCCTTCGGGGGAATGTGGGGGGTCAGGATGGGGGCACCCCTGGCTTACGTAAAGGGGGTGCGCCCGAAAGACCCAAAGAAAAGAAAAGAAAAGAAAACTGAAACTCAGTTATGTGCCAATCATAACTGAATTTAGTTAAAATGCACCAAAATTGATGTAGGGGTCATATCCAACTCCAAGGCACTATAACAGCCAAAGAGCATGAGGATTAGGCCCCAATAATAGGTTATATATACATTATTCATAATATATTTGGTTATAAAAAATATGTTATTGTATTAGTCTCATTGTGACCATTCATTTGAGCATAATACTTAATAGGTAAATAATTGTATGCTTCATTTTGTACTTAAATAAAGCTAATAATTATGAATTATAATTATAATTATATATTAAATTTATATGTTTCTCCATTTATTATTTTAATATCCAATTTAATATATAGTAAGATTAATAGTAGACATCTTAGAGTAGATTAAGGATTATGGGATCAGTTGGGATCACTTTTTATATAGTCGTGTTCAGTGCACACAGCTTATCAAAAGATAAAGTTATTATTTTGGTCATGCATCATTTGGCCCAAAGAGTCCATTTGTAATAACCAATCAAATAAAAAAAGTGGTTCATCTTTCCACACTCATCATCACATATTGATGTGACTTTTTTAGTTTAAAAAGAACTTTTAAAAAAATACATTATAGTTATGCATTGAAGAGGCCCATAGAGAACGAGTCGACAATTTTCATCCATTAGATTACAATAGAATCAACGATGCGTACCGAAGATGTGAAGAAAAAGAAAAAGTCGGCCAGTGTTAGATCTTTTTGTTGCCCAAAAAAAAGTATAGTAAGATTGATGTAAACCCTTAAATATACGTTGGTGTGGTGAAGGAATTATAGCTAGCATACATAATAGGAACGGTCAGGAATCACTAAACCAAAATATGTGGTGTGTATATGAGTGTATCTAGACGTGTTAATCGGGTTAGGTCGGTCGGTTTCGGATTGGGTTATATCGGGTTCAGGTTGTAAGGGGTTCGCGTCGGTAAGGGTCACGGGTCAATCGGGTCAAGTCTAATTGCGGGTTTTGGGTCGGGTCGGATCAATCTAAAAGGTCAAGAGTATCGATTTTTGTAACAAAATTTAAATATAATATTATTTAAATAATAACGTATTATAGTAAAATATTATTTTTAAGTATTTAAATAATAAAATATAACATGCTTTTCAGAATAAATTTTAGATATTGTAAATATTATAAACCATAATAAATCGGGTCCGACCCAATGAGTTCGGGTTTCAATCGAATCGGATTGAAACTGGATCACGGGTCTAAATTTTCGAATTGAAACCCAAAAATTTCGATCGGGTCGAGTTTGCGGGTCGGGCTAGCTTTTGATGGGTCTAAGTGTATCCATCTTACTAATATGCAAAAAGTTGGTTAACATTTTTTTAATTACTATGCTGACCAAGAGGTGATCGTGATTGATCTATGTACGTATCTTTCTGCCTCGATCATTTCTAACAACCTATAAAGTGCCTTCAAAATGGGAACCAAAAGTTACTTACGGAATTATGTGTATATGGTGTAATTATGAAATGATAAATTTGGTTATGTTAATACACAAAATATGCCGTGTACAAGTTTCAACTCCTTCTTCAATGACCTTCTTCTCCAAGCTTCTTCACCCAGCCTCGTCACTTTCAATGACCTACAAAACAATGGACTAAGGGGCGAGCGACCCCTAATCCACCTCCGATGCTTAAGTCAGTAAGGGCAATGTTGATCAAAGGCGTCAGGCAAAGGGATGGCTTAGAACTTACCTTCCTCATGATATACACGGGTATTTATAGAGGAGAGGGACAAAGGGGGGCGCGCCTAAGGGGTCGGCCCATTAGGGTTAGTGCCTTGCTCCCTAAGTCAACCAAATATCTTATCTCAGGCGAAGATAAGATTCTCCTCCATAAATAATATCCTAACTAGAGTAACTACCCTATTAAAGGATAAAGCATAATAAATATGGATAGCAAAATAAATAAGATAGAGAAATAAATGCTAACTAATTGATATGAAAATATGCCCGCCCACAATTGCCCCCTCTGGAACCCTATACTCGTATACCCCGTACTATCCCGTGTACAGGGGCCGGAGCTTAAGCGGTGAGTGGCCATGCAGATTAGGATGCTCTTATTCGTATATTCGTACATTCGTATATTCGTACATTCGTACATTCGTATATTCGTATATTCGTACATCCGTATTTCATAAATACGGGATCCGTGCAACTCCTACGCATGCGTATCGTAGGGCCTTCATTGGTCAAACGCGCGCGTCCACGCGTGACCTGCGCCATACGTGTGACGATGCACACACGGCGCCTTTCCGACCCTGAGTTGAGTGTTCGGCCCCCCATGCTAGCAAAATATTTGAAATCAAGAAGATATGAAAAAAAAGAGTTCCCGGGATTTTAAAGACGAAATCGTTTGAAACGAGAATAAACAAAAAGAATACAAAAAAGGCGGCGCGCCGTTACTAGCATGATGATCCTCGCACTTTCCTCAAGGGTAGAATTTTCTTTTTATAGCGATGTTTTAAGTGCAAAGCACTAGCCCATATGCCCCTGTCCTAATCCCGCAGCCATAACACAAGGGCCCTTCCGAGCCTTGCCATTATCGGGATGCGCTCCCCATGGCTAATAGAGGCATCGCGTTGCCAACTCGGAAGGTTCGTGACCCTCGTGGGTGTGCGCACCGCAACATAACCCACTTAATGGCGCTCCGTAGGACGCTCGGCACGTCTTGGTGGTTTTCCCCTTGCACCTACCGCGGTCGCGGCCTGGTGACCCGCGGTCACGGCCCGGCGACACGCGGTCACGGCCTCGCGCTCGCGGTGTGCCGCCCGTGCTTGCGGTTCGTTCCATAGGACTAACCAAGGCTCCTCGGGGGTTCCCCGCGCCCGCGGCTCCTGGTCCCGCGCCCTCGGCTCTCGTAGCCGGATTCGAACCCAATAGCGTGTTTCGAGGTAGTCAAGGCTGGTCTTTCGATGTCGTCTCGCTGATCCTGCCGTCAAACTTGAATTGGTAGGGAATCGCGTAACAGAGTCGGTTGGTACCAGTCTTTTGATGTCGGCTCCGGGCATGTAAGTTGACGTCATACTGCCCCCGCTCGACAGACCATCCCGCGACTCTTTCTGAGAGACCCGATTTTGACAGCAGAGATCGAAGCGGATGGTATCGTAGTGTTGGTTCCGGGTGCGTAAATTGACGTCTTACGCCCCCGCTTGATGGACCGCCTGACGACTCTATCGAAGAGGTTCGACTTCGTCGGCAGAGATTGGAGCGGGTAAGCGGTTACCACAGGAGTCGGGCGCTCGACCACGTAAGCCTTGGAGTCCTTACTCCGTTGTGGGCACACCGTCATTCCGGGGGGCGCTTGGGACTCACAGGTTCGTACCCGATTTCGAGCCAATTGGAGCAAGTTTCCAGCATTGGCTCCTGAAGACGAAAGGTAGTACGCTTTCTAAGCTTTCCAAGACATCTTGGATCGTCCCGATCGGACAACCGTAGCTCACGAACGAGCCTGCATAACAAAGCAGTGCGCTGCCGACACTAGAGCGAGACTGCTCTGTCTTAGGCTGCGAGTTCGGGCCGGTTGGGGTGCGATTCGGGTCTCGACGTTAAGAGAATATTTGTAGGTGACTTCTTCAGCTTTCCAGAGATGCCAAGCCCGCGATTTTTTGACGTCTCTAGCTCCCAAACGAGGGGCTAGAAGCAGGCTTCCCTGTTCTGCGCGTTCTGCAGGACAGAAGCTTTCGGACGTCCTTTTGACCCTCTTCGAGAGAGTTTCTGGGGCTGTCATCTAAAGATGGCCTGAAGATCGCTCTTTCCTCTTTTCATTGATATATGGACCGTCCGATTCCGATATGCGTAGCTCCTGGACGACTGGTCGGAAGTTTGCCTCGCCATCCTATTCGTGAAACAGGTTGCGGTCTCTTGCGGCGCGATTTCGACCCGGATGCAGCGAGTCTCCAGTTCTGATGTGTGAACGAGAAACGTAGCATTCGGAGTCTACTCTCCAGCGCTTCTTGAATCATCCCGTTCCGACCACCGTGGAGCTCACACGGACTATTATAGCGTCGTAGGTTCCGCGTTGATCGTTAAGCGGCGATCAAGCCCCTCGACCCTATGCGCCCGATCTCTTCTCGTCATATTACTCGTTGGTCCCGCGACATCCCTCAGCCCGACCGCCTCTCTCGTTCCGCGAACACCGCTCTGGTGTGCTAGCGAGCTATCATGGTCATGCGAACGCTCTTGGATGTGAAGGGACGAACGATCATGCTCACGATCTCTTGCTCCGGTGGGCTCCGAGCCTTCCCAAGATCCAACACTTGCTTTGTCATGCCCCTGCGTCGGACACCTCAATGGATTGGATCAACCGCTCGCCCGCACCGGGCTCTAGCGATCGATCGCGTCGTGAGGACCGATGGGCGCCGTCGCAAAGGACCGGACCGACCGCTCGCCCGCTACGGGCTCTAGCGATCGATCGTGTTGTGTGGACCAATGGGTGCCGCCGCCCCTTTGTGATCCGGCTCCCTGTACTACGGCTCGATCGGTGGCGTAGAACGGATCAGGAGCCAGGTGAAGGGCTCCACTGGGTCGGAGGCGTACCGCGCACTCGTCCGCAGCGCGGGGCCAAAGATCTTGATTTCTGGATGGGCTGTTCGTGCCCAGTTTCGACTGACTTCGAGTAGGATTCTCACTTCGACTTCTGAAGATAATTCGTAGCTAATCTTCTCCTCTTTCCGGCGATATGTGGATCGTCCAAATCCGATAAGCGTAGCTCCCGGAAAGTGAGTCGGAAGCACGATTGGTCATCTTGTCAGTCTCCGACCCGCGGTCGCGGGTGATGGACCCGCGGTCGCGGTTTGCCCCAGAACAAAGATTACGTTCTCTGGAGCGAAACCGCGCCCGCGGTTCTGCCCCAGACTGCGATTCTTCGCGAGCTCCTCTTTCCTCGCCGCCCTGCCTGCGTCTGCCACCGCGCTCGCGGTTATAGTGCAGCTCGCTCCTGGCGACGAGCGAAGACTCGTGCGGTGGGTTCGACTCTGATCCCGAGACCCTCTTCCGAACTTGCGCCGAGTTCGTTATGCCGTGGGCCTGCGCTCGCGGGACCCTGGACCGCGCACCGCAGGTCCAGGTGTCCGATCCCGAAACCCTCTTGCGCCGAGTTCGTTACGACGTGGGCCCGCGCTCGCAGGGCCTTGGACCGCGCACCGCAGGTCCAATCATCCAATCGTTTAGGGTTTCGTCGGCGGCGTGACCCGGCTTGGTTGGGGTAACGGATCGGACCGACCGCTCGCCCCGCCCCGGGCTCTAGCGATCGGTTTCGTATGCTCATACGTATTCCCTGCGTTACGCACATGCGATTGTGATTAGAGTTGCCCCCAATCTAGGGTTTTCATTGGATCAACAATCAACAATGATTTTTGATTAGGGCAACCTCTTGGATCGACAATCCAAGGTCCGATCGCGATGTGGTCTGTCATCCCGAGCGAATATCGGGTTCGACGCGCATTGGGATCCGTTCTTCGAACGAATTTCAGAGTTGGCGTGCTCTGACCTCGACCCGCGGTCGCTGGCGGCGATCCGCGGTCGCGGGCGAAGGACCCGCGGTCGCGGGCGAAGGACCCGCGGTCGCGGGTGGCGATCCGCGGTCGCGGCTCTGGGGCTGCGCCAAGCGAATTGCGCGATTCACACGGCGCGATTGCCCCAGGGTTGTCTGGCCGTTTCGTCCGGCGGCTGTCTCGATCCGGGCTTGTGGACAAGCGATCCATAGCCTCGTCAGATCGGTTCTCGTAGGGTTTACGAAGGTCGAAAACCTGTTCGATCCCCACGGACGGCGCCAAATGTTAGTACACAAAATATGCCGTGTACAAGTTTCAACTCCTTCTTCAATGACCTTCTTCTCCAAGCTTCTTCACCCAGCTTCTTCACCTTCAATGACCTGCAAAACAATGGACCAAGGGGCGAGCGACCCCCAATCCACCTCCGATGCTTAAGTCAGTAAGGGCAATGTTGATCAAAGGCGTCAGGCAAGGCGATGGCTTAGAACTTACCTTTCACATGGTATACATCTGTATTTATAGAGGAGAGGGACAAGGAGGAGGGGGGCGCGCGTCCCAAGGCTAATCGGCCCATTAGGGTTAGCTTTCGCGATATCTTGCTCCCCAAGTCAACCAAATATCTTATCTCAGGCGAAGATAAGATTCTCCCCCATAAATAATATCCTATCTAGAGTAACTACCCTAATAAAGGATATAGCATAATAAATATGGATAGCAAAATAAATAAGATAGAGAAATAAATGCTAACTAATTGATATGAAAATATGCCCGCCCACAGTATTCTAGCTATAATTAGGCCAGAGTTACTTTGTTTATGAACATAGTGAAACCCACTAATACAAAGATATTCATCAATGATGAGCATACAGTATATTCATCCCACAGCCTTTTTAATTTGGTAAAATAAGTGGAATTGGAAAAAAGAATTTGAATCCCGTTTAGAATAGATGTAGTGTGTTAATGTATGACAAGGAAAAGAACATCGTAAAGCATTAAAAATGCATTATAAGTGGTAAGAAGTGCATTGTAAACGGTAAAAGGTACACTCTAATTGAGATCACACTTTACAATGCTCTTTAAACTTGGAGCATAAGATAAAGTGCATCAAATGATCAATAATGTGCCTCATATTAGGAAGTTCCCTCTGGATCAAATAAATCCGGGCCGATTCGATTATCTAAAACACGCTCCTAGTTCATTCCCAAATTACGGAACAGTCTTAAAAACATTGCATGTCAATTTTTTTCCATTACCTAGTATAGGGTAACTCAAAACACTTGCATTTAAAAGATTTTGTTAGATTATATTCAAGGCTACCTCAACTCCATAAGAACAACCATCTTGATATACATGCTTTCTTGACAAGATGAGCTTTGTGTCGTTTTCACTACATCTCTTTCACGTATCTTTGTTGCAGTAAAGTCAATGTATATTATAAAACTCAACCGTTTTTAAGGCATTATGTTGATTCTGACCCCACATCATAGAAAAAAAAACTTGTCTCTTTATTATTTGATTTACTTAACAAAATTTATCATTTTTAGGTTAAAGTTATAATCTATATTTACGTGATCAACTATATTTTGTTATGTATTATATTTGATTTTTTTTTCTATCTTCGTAACAAACTTGATTTTCTAGCCAAATAATATGTGTAACGTACATCATTTCCAATAATTTTTCTTATTTACAAAACAATTCCATAATTTTCTCAAATTATATAAATGCCTCTTTTTTTCCTAATACAGACATTGAAGTGGTCGTTTTCGAACAAATACATTAATTTTGATGTTATGTCATATCTAAAAAGTGAATTTTTTATTAGTTCAATTACATAGAGTTTTCCTATTGAATTTCCTCTTATCTATTTATAAAAAAACTTTTGTCAATCATGAATTCTTAAAGCATTATAGGGAAAAATATTTCACACACAAATTAAGAAAAATCTTTGAATATTGGATTCAACTTATTTCTATAATACAAGTACATTTGTGGTTTTCTACATGTTAAAATTATGATAAACTTAATCAATTTATCAATTGATGAAACATTATAATTGTTTACTTTTATAATTTGAATTTATGATAGTCGTTATTAATATATGATATTTCCCATATAAATATTTAGTTACAAAATATCTAATTATAATTCTAATATATTTAAGTGTACTAATCTTGCATGGCACGATAGTTTAAGCTAGTTATCTGTACTGTCTATAGTATAAAGCGGAGACAAAGTCTTCACTGAAAATTGCGCCACGCATCATATCTTCAATAAAATAATCAACCGGGCCCTTGCGTATATAAAAAACACTAATCACAATAGATAGATAAATATATATGTTTTGATAAAAATAATCAGCTGGGCCCTCCTCTATATAAATTAGGTAGTTAGAATCTCATATAATCTTATCCCGTAAAAATTGCCGAAAATTACGAATTATATATCTCGAAAATTATGAATTATCCTTTACCATGAATTAGTTGTAATCTTCAGATAAATATTACTCTCTCCGTTTCAAAATACATGACCATTTGGACACTTTTTCTTGTTTCATAATACTTGTCCATTTAACATTTTTTTCCATTTCTTTCTATTTATACCCCTAATAATTATCTTTATCATAATTATTACACTTTTTCATATTTCTCTAACCAAATGATTAACTCTACAATGGATAGGGGTAATATAGGAATAACGTTTTTTTCTTAATATATGTGCAATGTTCAAATGGTCATGTATTTTGAAACGGAGGGAGCATTATTTAATAAAACGTGATATTTATCATAAAAGTAATTTTTGAACAAATCCAACTTATATATATATTATGCGTTAATTTACTATTGGTAAAAAAACACTAATCATAATACGAACATACATATATATGATCCTATATTTTTAACGTGATCATTGACGTTACATATCTACTTAAATTGGGTTTATAATCGCATTACCCGTACATCGTACGGGAGTTAAACTAGTTATAATTTATAAAGCAAGTTCGAAAGTATCTCACCGAAAAAAAGAAAAAAAAAAGCAAGTTCAAAAGTAGTCTTCTAAAGCTGTGTGGAGACAAGGCAAAGCATAATAGCATAGTGTTATTTACAAGCATAGTATTGAAGACGTTTGTGAGTTTAACTCACGAGGATCGATTGGTTAGGGAATCAAATCAACAGGAAATTTCACAATTCCCAGTTCTTAACGGAAGCAACATCCATACATACACATTTTTGGAAAAGCAGATACAAACCTTCCAACACGTATGTACAGAGCATTGTCGGTACAAATAGAAGTTGTAATGCCAAACCGATTTACAACGTTTTGTATGAGTTTAGGCTGGAACAAGCAAGGCTTGGTTGAAGCAGAATGGAATATTATAGAATGATGTTATGTGCAACAGCGGCTTCTTCTCCTACTATTTTGCATTTCACTGAGTAGCACGTTTGTGCCTGAAGGCTGCAAAGGGTACCTTCCACAACTTGCCAGTCGCTTTGCTGTAAGCAAACTTATTCACAGTGAATTCAATCTCTGGGAACAGAATGTATGTGTATATAATATGGGTAAATGAGAAGAAAATGCAAGCATGATTCTATGAGTATCCGACATGGTGTTCTTCTATCCGACGAGAGAGGCACTCACCTACTTCATAGAAAAGTTCATTGATGTTCTGTGCAGTTTTAGCTGACGTTTCTATGAAGAATAGTCCGCTTTCTCGAGCAAAACTATCAGCCTCCTGCAACACGAAACAAACAACTTTTATGCAATTTTTATGAAAGACACCATAGATTATATCTTATGAAAGGAAAATAGCAGCACAGAAAGGAGCAAGAAGAAGTAACCAAACTGTCATCCATAATTAGCATATTTTGTTAATACCTCAACTGGCACCTCCCTTTTCGATTCCAAGTCCACCTTGTTCCCCACAAGTGCCATAACTGCTACAGATGAGCCACCTATTAAAACAGCTTCAAACAAAATTAGTAGAGCATATTTGGAATCAGCATTTGATATTTAAACATTGATCTGTATTTCAACTCCAACTCTGGTGAGTCGGGATGGTAAAGGAGAGCCAGAATGAATGTTAATAGATTTGAGTAAAGAGGATAAGTTATTGCAGATTCAAGCTTATGAGAAATACTAGTAACTTATACAGAAGATACATTTCAATACAGATTGCCAACCAGCTGATCAAACTACAAAATTACACGGTAAGCTGAAAACATTACAAAATTACCTTGATTTTGTAATTCATGAACCCATTTCTTAGCACGAGTGAATGTAGCCTGTAACAAAAGCTCCAAAAAGTTGGAGAAAGAAAGTACAGAAAGGGTAGAGTACAAAACACAACACCAATATCCACAACTTTCCAGGAAAACCCAGAGCTGATTCAGATTAAAAAGCTAATTAAGTTCAGAGGGAAAACAGTAAATGGATGGAGAAGTACCATGTCTGAGATGTCATATACCACTAGAGCTACTGCTGCATTACGATAGTACATAGGAGCCAGGCTGTGATACCGTTCCTGTCCGGCAGTGTCCCATATGTCGAATTTCACAGTTGCTTCATTGAGAGAGAGTATCTGAGTGAAAAAGGCCGCTCCAATGGTTGGCTCCTATACATCATTAAAGTCTAGCATCACTCTAATGGGAACTCAATTCACGGCAACATGGTTAATAAAAACCGTGATACCAAGCTTCGCGTACCTGATCTGTGAAAAACTGGCCTTTCACAAATCTCAGCACCAAACTGGTCTTCCCAGTGCCGATGTCCCCAAGAATTACCTGAGGAAAAACCCATCCTTAATCCGAGCACACTACACCTACTTAATCGAATCTACACTCCGTATTTGTGCGACATAGTAATAGTCCAGGTTTTACTTCCAAATAGCAGTATCTGTACTCTTTAGGCACAACTCCATGTTAAAGATCATAAACAGAATAATGGATATAAGGATTGCTTTGTGCATCGTGGATAAAGACACGCCAAAATGGAACTGCAGTGTTCTGATCTCATGTCAAAATACATGTATTTTCAAGCACAAACCCATGTTCATTCAGATCATAAATAGAGAATAGGGAAACAGTGGCAGAAAAAATCATTGCTAAATTGGGTTCAGGCATTTGCAATGATAGCCTGCAATCGATCGATTCAAATCAAACAGCCTGGAGCCTTTAGAGAGATGACCCATCAGCCAGAATCTGGCTGCCAGATTCTTCCAGAGGACAAAATGAGTTTAACCTAAGATGATCGCCAAGGAAGCAATTCTACATATACCCACCCCAATTTCCGCACCCTAGACGCCCACATCAAATTCAACGATGTAAGAGCACAACAGAGAAAAAACGCTCCAGAGGCTGTGACTTGAGAGGGCTGAACTAGCACAAATCGCCAACATATTCCGCATCGCATTTGCACAGGAGGAGAAGAGTTAATTCTGCAAAACTTCATAGAGATTTACACAAGATAAGAAACCAAAGACGTACCCACCAGTTTGGCGTGAATGATTTTGCTGTCGGGTGTTGCCATTTCTCTTCTCGCTGTTGATGATGAATGATGATGGCAACACGAAACTGGACTGGGTAGGAGCTTTTGGGCTTGTTTACTGCTAGTTTTCAAGTTCCTTTCAGTTTTGACGACGTCATTCCGCAAATCTAGTAAGGATTTGACTTTCTTCTCCACATAATCTACCGTAGATAGATGTTGTACCCGCGTGTGCTCATTCATTCATTGTGATGATTCGACACATAGTAGCAGACACGTTTAGCCATGGTTGTTGGTTAGTTTTTGTTTTATATTGGCGTTTTTTAGAAGTAGGTAAACATTAGATTGCCTTTCTAAAGTAGGGCCAGCTTAGATCATCTTTACGGATGATTGTATTAAACTCCTTTAGGAGAAAGTACGAAGTTTCGTGCTTCCAGGAGAGTAGGAGTCGTATTTCCAAGGAAGCGGTTGATGAAGTTGTTGTAGTGATTAAGGAAAGAATTCGAAATTGCTTTCTTGGCCAGAAAATCTGCAGCCTGGTTGCATTCATGAAAACACTGGAATATCTTGACTTCTGCAAAGTTTCCCAAGGGACCTTCCATACATGTTTTAGGTTGTTGATAGTTGTAAGGTTATCACCTTCCATAATAATCTTATCCAGGTGAAGATCGGCCGCCCGCTGGACGCCCTCCAAAAGCGCAAGACTGTCAGCCTCAAGGGCTGAGTGGGCACGACAGGATTGCCGACACAGAGAGATGACTCCTTTGGTCTATCTGTTGTATTTACTCCTTTGTATCTATCTGCTGTAGAAGGGTACTAATGTTGAGACGATGTTAAGGACTCATTTATACTTAACATTGTGCCCATCACAATCGTCTCTTAGTTTTGATATGACAAACTCACTTTGATCTAAAAACGTTGTCAAAGTGTTTCAGGAAAGCTAGTTATGAAAAGGACAACAAGTGATGTGGCCGTCCCTGAGGAGAAGGGACGCCACTTTTTAGAAGTAAGGACCAACAAAGTTTCTACTTAGTCAAGGACGCAGTCCCAAGCAAGTAGGAACGCGAGCTCAACTCTGGAGTCCTTACAAGGCGACCCGACAAGATGACACCATTCGACAAGTTTTGATCATCCGGGACACGTGGAAGCCGATCTTGTAGATCAGTCCATCACCACGTGAAAGCCGATCATGTAGTAAAGTTCTCCTGCTGTTGCCAGGAAGCTTCCCTCATCACAGCCAAGGACACGTGGAAGCCAATCCTGTAGCAACGTACAAGAAGGGTATGATCGTCAGATGAAAGACGCCCTTCCCCAAGTGTTATAAATACCCGCACGGTATTCATGGTGACTTAAGCCTTTTAGAGAATATTCAGAGAGAATACGACAACGATCAAGAACACCAAGAGCAAGTCATGAACTCTCAAGAACTAGGTATTAGATCGAGTGAAAGGCCAAACCAAACCACAAAACTGTTTGTAACGAAAACCAAAAAAGAAAGAACAAGTCCTTACGACGAACTGTAAGGACGTGGGAATAGCATCCTTTAGGGATTTGGGTTAGGTTATAGTTAGAGGCTCAAAGGAGTGTTATTAGTGGACTTAGGGACGCATACTTACGTGCTAGAGAAGTGTAGTCACTCGCCTTGTAACTGTAAGGACTCTCAATAAGAAAGGAAAGAAGTTATTCGAAAATCCTCCAAGGAGGTAGAGGTTTACTTTCAAGGATTACTTTGGTCTTGAGAGGTTCCTCTATAAATAGTCGCGTTATTTACTTATCTTTTACCTGTTAAGTCTTTACTTCCGCTGCATCCAAGGACGTCCTTACCTCATAAGGACGCCTTCATTACTAACTTACGATCCAACAACTAATCTGCTGCATTATATTGGGTTGTAATCTGATCTTTGACACCAAGAAAAGAGGATTGTGTTTCTCTTCTCTTTTCTTCATTATGGTATCACAGCCAAGCAAACATAAACTCTAAAACAAGCAATCGGTTGGTGTTTCTCCATCCATGGCTAAAGACAAAGATTCTCAAAGCTCTTCTTCCTTGGCGGATAAAAGGACGTCCATCTCTCCCTACCTTTTAACCTCCCATGACAATCCTGGAAACATTATCACACGAGTCCAACTCATAGGAGAAAATTACGAGGAGTGGGCTTGAGTTATTCGGACCGCTCTTCGGGCTAAGAAGAAATATTGGTTCATTGATGGGACTCTTCAGGAACCCGCGGCTAACTCGTTAGACCTGGTTGATTAGTGGATGGTGAATTCAATTATCGTATCATGGATCTTCAATATGATCGAAGCAAGACTGAGATCTACTATATCATGTAAGGAATGTGCCAAGGATCTATGGGATGACATAAATCAGAGATTTTCTATTGGAAATGGAGCAAGAACACACCAGTTGAAATCAAATATGTCCCAATGCAAAGAGAACGGAGATTTTGTGGTGAACTACTATGGTCACCTAAACAAACTTTGGGACGACTTGAATGATGCTGGCATGGCCCTTTCTTGCAATTGTAGTGGGTGCAAATGTAATATTCGAGTCATGATTGAACAACGGAGAGAAGAAGAGAGGTTGCATCAATTCTTGATGGGTCTCGATCATGAGACTTTTGCCATTTTAAGCTCAAAAATTTTGAGTTTTGATCCGTTGCCAACTATTAATCGGGCTTACTCTGGTCATTCAAGAAGAGGTGGTGAAAGCAATGAGAAAATCTAGGAGTGAAGTCAGATCCTATTAGTTTCATGGCTCGGGTTGACGTCGGAACAAAGGGGTCAAGGATGGATAAAAAAGGACCTGTGTGTTTTGTCATTACGATCGCAAGGGCTATGAGAAAGCCGGTTACTTTGAGATCATAAGATACCCTGACTGGTGGGGTGATCGTCCCCGTGGCAAGAAGAATGTTGGACGTGGTAGTGGGTCGGCCATGTCAACTCAACAACAACAACCCGCTGTGAAAAGTTGTGGTTCTACCAAGGCAAACTAAGCCTAAACAACTCCTTCAGGCAGTCAAGAAAACTCCTTTTCCAATAGTAGTTTGGTTCAACTACCCGGGTTGACACAAGAGCAATTGAATACTCTAATGAGTATGTTGAGTGCTCAAAATCAGGGAGCTAGCCAGGGTTCTAATGGTAAGTTTATTAAACGACCATGGGTCATTGATTTTGGGGCCTCGCATCATATGATCGGGACTTCAGAAGTTCTTCATGATGTTGAAAACGTCACACCTTGCCCAGATAAGATGGTGAATGGTGAAATTGCCTAAGCAACTAAGAAAGGAATCCTTGAGATGGATCTAAATTTCAAGCTCACAAATTTTCTTTTTGTGATGGGGCTTGATGAAAACCTTACATGTATCTCTTGCTTAATTACTTGATGAAACAAATGGATTAGTTTTGTTTACTAAAAGATTTTGTGTGTTACAGTACTCCATTTCGAGGATGTTGTTTGGAACGGGTGAAAGGGACACGGGACTTTATCATATTAAGGGCATGTTTCCGATCAAAGGGTGTACTACAAGACGTTCAAAACCAGCTGAAACTTGCCATAAAATAATGGTACATCCATCATCTCAAGCTTTGCATTTGTTACCTTTTGTTTCTCTTAGTAATTAACTAAGATAAGCTTGATGATTTTGAAATTTGCTTTAGGGCAAAGCAAATGCGTGATGTGTTTACTTTGAGTAATAATAAAAGGCAACATTATGTTGAATTAGTCCATTTTGACTTATGGGGGCCGTATAGGTCTCCGGCTTCTTGCGGTGCATTATACTTTCTTACAGTTGTCGATGATTTTTCTTGTGCCTTATAGATATTTCTGCTGCGGCAGAAAAGAGATGTTTCTCGCACGATATAGAATTTTTTTTCTATAGTCAGTAGGAAGCTTGATAAACAAGTGAAATGAATAAGAAGTGACAACGGTACTAGGTCATTGCGTTAGCTGGCTATTTCGTTGAGCAAGGGATAATACATCAATCTTCTGTGGTCAGTACTCCTCAACAAAATGGGCAAGTGGAGCGAAAACATAGTCAGATTTTTAATGCGGCTCGTGCTCTGAGATTTCAAGCGAGTTTACCTCTTCGGTTTTTGGGTGAGTGCATCTTGGCAGCAGGTTGATATGCTTTATTTAAGATGTGTTAAGTCTTATATTTTAGAACTTTATTGAGTGTGCATAGGTTGGTGTTTTTAGGACATGGAAGCACATGTAAAATCAACTTTAATTTGAACACATTTTGTTTTGATATTTTCCTCCTTGACTTTGATATTATCCTCAATTAAAAGCTCCAACTAGAGCGATATAGATCAACTCGCAATTTCTATAGTTAGTTTCTCGCCCAGAACACAACCCAGAAAAAGCGTTGAAAATAACTCATCGCAGCATCTCCTTTCACCAATCTAATGATCACCTTAATCCTCATTTGTCACCATAAAATTGTCTGCTCATATGGCTCATGTGTGTTATTTGGTATATTGACTCCCTAGAAGTAAAGTACCTAGGTTTATTCTAAGTAAAATAAAGAGGGATTTGTTTCGAACGCAAATACGTTTACAAAGTGTCTGCGATCAAATCTTACATGACCGTTGGATGAGTGACTATGTATTAAATTTTATATTTGTATAAAGTGAAAAGAAATACATGTCAATAAAATATTAAAAAGGCATATTTTCACATAAAATGAAAATTGTTCTTCTTTCCTTCTATTGATTTAAGGGATTTTTTACTGTACTTTTTTTACATATTTAATCTTTTTTATATTGTATCTTTTCTTATTAAGACTTATGTATTTTTTTTTTGAATAAAAAGGGTTATTTTTATTCACAAACGAGCCGAACAAAATTGTTAGCGCTAGGCTAGATAGTTACATCATCTCCGATATCTAAATTGGCGAGGAAATTCCTCTCCTCTCTCGAAATTGCCTTACATCTAGCTTTAAGGCTATTTCTTACAAAAATGATACTCTCCCTGGCACAAATGGCCTTCTCAATTTGCTCATTGTGGAAAACGAGCCTATTTCTAACATACCAAATGTTGTAGATAACAACACTATGACACAAACACCAAATTCGAAATTTCAGGGACTTCTTTCCCTTCATGTGCTTTGCTTGGTCGAACCAGTTTTCAATACTTGTAGCCCTCCTTTTAATCCCTGCCCACTCTAACACATCCTGCAACACAGCTTTAGTATAGCAACAGCTGAACCAAAGGTGAGCTTCTATCTCCTTCATCCCATCTTTACACAACACACACCTATCATCTTGCACCATGCCAAACCGTGAGAGTCTTGCCTTTGTCATGCTGCCACCACGCACAATTTTCCAAAGATGAAACACCATTCTCGGAGTGGTAAGGTTCTGCCACACCAGCCCATTCCAATGGACCTTTTCCTGTTTATTCCTCCAGCTATTATACAGTTCATGAACATCCAGGTTTCCTCTTCTCGCAATCAACACAGCAGGGCCATTTCCCACATCAAACGAAGCTTTGATCTCGTCCCTAATGCAGAGAATGGCGCGCCACGTAGCACTCGCTGTCTGTTTACAATTCACCTCCCAGAAATCAGCAGCCCTTAGGTAATTTTTCTTTACCCACACGTGCCATATAGACCCAGCCGCTTCACCCTCTACAATATCATAAATAAGCCCGGCAAAGCTGGCTCTATTCCACACCTTCAAGTCTTTCAAACCGAGTCCTCCTTCCTCCTTAGGACAGCATAATTTTTTCCATGCTATAGGGGCTTTTCTTCCTTCACAGCGCCCACTCCACAGAAAATTACGCAACAGCCCCGTTATTTCTTTGATCACATTGTTGGGAAGCAAGAAAATTTGACACCAATAGCTTAAAACACCAAACAAGACAGCCCTCAAAACCTCAAGACGACCCGCGTAGGAAAGATGTCGGCACGCCCAGGAGTTTATTCGAGCCTTAAGCTTGTTGAGGAGCCCCGAGTAGTCACTTTTAAGCAGCCTCATACTACTCAAAGGCACCCCAAGATACTTAACCGGTAGGCTCCCCTCTTCCATGCCTAGCAACCTCACTATTTCAGTTGCATCAACAACATTCAGGCCAGCGTAGTAAACCTTCGATTTTCCTCTGTTGATCTCGAGCCCTGACACTTCACTAAACATGTCAAGCACATCCGTCACAGCCCTAGCGGATCTAAGATTGCCATGGCTGAAAATAAACAGATCATCAGCGAAACACATACTCGAAACCTCAGCTCTAGCGCATCCCGGGTGGAATTTAAAGACCCCTTGCTTGGCCATTCTAGATAAAGCCCTGCTCAAGAACTCCATGATAATAACGAACAAGTACGGGGAAAGAGGGTCCCCCTGCCTGAGCCCCCTCTTCCCTTTGATATGGCCATGAAAGCTCTTACCGATTTTAATGGTAAACTGACTGTTGGTTACACATTCACGAACCCAATTGATGAGAATCGGGTGAAAACCCAAACCATCCATCATTTGCATCAGGAAATCCCACTCCACCATGTCGTATGCCTTCTTAAGGTCAATTTTGAGCGCACATCTTGGGCTTATATTTTTCCTCCCATAGCTCTTTACTATATCCTGGCAAACCGCTATGTTATGCTTGATGCTTCGGCCCTTGAGAAACGCTCCCTGAGTACTGTTGATAATTTTAGGCAAAACCGCTTGAAGCCTATCCACTAGCATCTTTGAAATTACTATGTTAATCACACTACAACAGGAAATAGGTCGGAATTCGCCAATGGAGGTCGGATTTTCTGTCTTCGGGATAATGGCTATAACTGTGTTGCCAACTTCCTTCAACAAACGACCACTGGCGAAAAAGTCTATAACCGCCTCAGTAAAGTCATCGCCCAATATGCTCCAAGATTTCCGGAAGAAGTGGGCGTTAAAACCGTCCGGTCCAGGCGCTTTGTTTTTACTGATACTCCAAAGAGCCCTACGAACATCCTCCTTGGAGAAGTACCTAACCATATCAGCTCTGTCGGCATCATCAAGGCAGTTACCTTCATTGAGAATCTCCAAATCAGCCGCCCTACAAGCCTTTTTCCTCCCCAAGAAGCTATCAAAGTGCTGAACCACGAATTCTCTTATGGCAACTTCTTCATTCAACACGACGCCTCTCTCATCAGTGATCGAGTTTATGCTGTTTTTCACCTTTCGCTGCTTAATGCTGTTGTAAAAGAAGCTACTACATGAGTCTTGGAATTTAAGCCAATGAACCTTGGCCTGTTGTTGGAGCTCAAGCCTCCTACTTTTCAGGGCTTTCCGCAGATCATTAAGCACCTCTGTCTCTGCTTGCAACAGCCCGCTATCCATGGGCCTTACGATGATTTCATTTTGCACTAATCTGAGCTTCTCCTGCTTATCTTTAATCTCAGCTTCTTTGACCTCAAGGCTGTCTTTTTGGAGCTTCTTAAGAGGAATCTTGAGTTTCTTGAGCTTTTGAACAAGTCTATACATTGACGAACCCCTGACTTCGGCAGAACTCCAGACCTGCTGCACTGTATCAAGGAAAGTTGGGAGCTCCGCCCAAGCGTTATTGAACCTAAACGGGATCACTTCTTTCGGACGGTCCCCCTTAATTTTAAGCAATCCCGGGCAGTGATCCGAGCATTCCGGTTCCCCGAAATAAGCCTCATAGTTATCATACTCGTTAAACCATTCTTGATTAGCTACTATCCTATCAACCTTACACATGACCTTCGAACCATCCGAATGCTTGTTAGACCAAGTGAAGAACGCCCCTGACGTTCTCAAATCCTGCAGCCCATTTCTGTCCAGACAATCAACAAAATCACCACTAAAACTTGAATTTTTCTCTTTCTCTGACAACTTTTCTCTTGCTTCCTTTACTGCATTAAAATCACCCATCAAGACCCAAGGGACCGACCCTGCTGAATTAGCTAAAAGAGAGATGTCGTTCCACAGCAAACGTCTTTCCCTTTCATCGTTGGAGGCGTAAACAAACGTAAGGAACATGCTTTTCTTACTAATACCATCAACAACTTTACAGTGAATTAGTTGATCGGTTTCCTGCAAGATATCCAAGCTCTCGACAGTATTCGGGTTCCAAAACAGCCAAATCCTTCCATTTCTGCCCATGCAGTTTGTGCTTCGCTGCCAACCCCTTAAAATCCTCCTAGATACTCCTTCCACATTATCCATTCGAACTCTCGTTTCAAGGGTGGCCATGATGTCCACCCCTTTCCTTTTAACCATCCTATTTACAAAGTCACACTTAGAGGGGTCATTAAGCCCTCTAATGTTCCAACATGCTATGGAGAAGCTATTCATTAGGACCGTTAACATCATGGTCACCTTCATCCACTAATTCCTCCTCCATCCCCTGCATTCTGCTCAACACTGAGAACTTGGATTGGCCTATCATGATTTCCTTCCCTTTCGACTGAAGAACTCTTTCAGCACTTGCCCTTCCCCCTTTAGACTTGACTACCTCCCATTCATCCTTGTCCTTGAGGCCTTGAGAATTGCCCTCACAACGCTTAGCCTCAAAATTGGCTCCTACCTGAGCACCAGCCTCCGGACGAGGGGGGCGGACAACCTCTGTTGCTCGGATTTGAGGCCCTCTTATGACGGGAACGGAGCTCTCTCCCTTCTTCTGAACCCACTGTCTTCGCACCTGCCTCTTTGGCCATCTTGGACGGAATTTCTGGGGTTCCGGGATCTTTCCACAATCCTTCGCTTCATGACCAAATGCAGAGCACACCTCACAGATTGGCGGTAGCCACTCATAGCTTATTGGCTTGACAACCTTCTCACCATCTTCCCCTTCAAACACCACCTCTTTTCGAAGGGGCATTCGCGTTGAAATCTCCACGAGAATCCTGGCGAACGAAAGTCTCTCTTCATTTTCTGTGACTTTGTCCACTATTATTGGCTTTCCAATTGCGCTGCCTACTTTCTCAAAGAATCCTTCATCCCAGAATCTCACGTCAAGATTAGGGAGGTCGGCCCAGACCTGAGTAGTTTCAAAGCAAGAGGGGTCGAGCTTCATTCCCTCGCTCCACCTCTTCAAGGCGAGCGGCCTCTTTCCCCCTAGCATCCACGGTCCATTACTCAGCACCCATTCCATGTCCTCTTCATTTTCAAACTTGAAGACAAAAACTCCCGAATCAGTTTGGATGACCTTGGGCGGGGACTTGACGATCCACCTCGCATTGACGAATCCCTGGACGACAAAGAACGCAGGCCTAGACCCTGCAACCATGCCAACTAGACTTTTCTTCCACTTCTCCGTCGTCTTTTCGATGTCTTTTTTGGTGAATTTGATGACACCGCTGTTGAAACCTTCCACAAAGTTCAAACGTTTACCACTTGAGTTGGCCCTGTTTCCAACCAGAGCCTCTCTGAAGGAAGCCTTTCTAGGAGGATGGCGGGCTACTATCTCAACACTAGGCTCCGGCTCTTTAATCTGAGCCTCCCCCTCCCCTGGCTCCTTTGATGAGCTAGACTCGGCCACCACATCAACCGACGGAATCTCAGATTCTACCGGAAGGGACACAAACTCGTCCACAACATCAACGGACTCCGAGTCCTGAGTGCCCTCCTCCACAATCTCGCCCTGCTCTCTCTCGCTAACAGGGGCAACCTCTAGCGCCAACTTCGCGGTGCTACGGAGAATTCTCATGTTATTAGCACGAATCGTCCCTTCCGATACGTCCGCAGCGTACTCACTCTTCTCCTTCCCTTTGACTGGAGGGCTCCCTCCCTTTTTCCTTTTGCCGGCAGTTTTCCCCCTCGCCATGCTCGAGCGATGCGGCGGCGGCCGCAAACGACAGGAAGAGACAAACCCTGACACACTTTTCCTAAAATCGCCGCGTGTGGGGCGCGTTCTGTGCGATTTAATGGAGGGTTTTTATATTTTGCTTTATTTATTGGGAAATTCCTTTTGGTGCCCTCGTGGTTTTGACAATTCCTTTTGGTGCCCAAAAAAAGTTTGTTTTCCTTTTGGTACCCCTATGTTATTAGATTAGTCCCATCCGTAACCAAAATCACTAATTTACTCTAAAAACTAACTCTATTAACCACAAAAATGCAAAATAAAAAAAGAGAAATTAAAATTATAAAACAAACAACCCCAATAGTCCAATACACACGTGTCTTCCCTTACAAATCACTTTGCCTTCCTAATTACTTCCACCTGGCACCAAGCCAAAAACACGACATAGCAACAAAAGCCAGAAGCTTGGCCGGCGACGGGAGCAAGGGGTAGCACCAGACTGGCGACGTGGAGACGACCGCGAGGCCGGAGATGGGGAGGAGACGGGGAGACGACCGCGAGGCCGGCGATGGCGAGGCGACCGTGAGGCCGGCGACGGGAGGCGACGGCTCGACCTACGACAGGGAGGCAAGGGTTCGACGACCGGCGACGAAATCTGTACGGGATTCCAATGTTGTCACTCGAATCGACGCTACAGGTATGAAAATTGCTCTAATTCGTACGCTCAACGTAATTCTAGGATTTTGTTTCAATTATTGAAAGTTTTATCAAAGCTAAGGTTTTAATTTGGGGATAATATGAAATTAGGGTTTATGTTACATTGAAAGCGTTATAACAGAATTGGTCAAGTTTTGGTCAAATTAATCTGATGGTGGAGAGAAAGACACGTGTCTTAATCTGTGACATTGATCAAATGTAATTCTGTTGAGTTGTTAGACGCTTTAAAAACACTAAGTTCTCTGTATTTGGTATTCAATTCAGTTGTAAAACTCTCGTTTTCCCTCTTCCTCAATAATATCTGGCTTCCATGGTTTCCATGGCTTCCATTGAATTGCTTTGTTGATCGTGTTTCTTTTCTATCGATCAATAGGTAATTCTGAATGAGTTGTTGTTTCTCGGAACATTAGCTCAAGTTATCACTTCTGATTTCATAGTTGCGAATTCCTGTGTTAAAGGTATCAGAGCCATTGACCTGCGACTATGGCGGAGACCAGAGCTCAAGCAAATTTGCGAGAATCGTTGATGAAGGAAGCTGAGGAAGTTGTTTCTTCGAAGTTTGAGGTTCTGGAAGCTCGGATGCAGAAAATGGATGCAGAGTTTAAGGAGAATTTGGCGAATTTGTTTGAAGCAGTGAAGTTGATCTCACCAAATCCTGGAAATGTGATTCGATCAGAGCAAGTTCCGGCGAGCAATGTTCAGTTGCCAGCAATCGGCGGTGAGACTTCCTCTGCTAATCAAGCAATTCCACCGAATTTTCAAGATCTGACTAGAGATCGACAAGGATATTCAGGTATGACTCGACTTTCGAAGATCGATTTCCCTAGGTTTAATGGATATAAAGTCAAGGATTGGCTCTTCAAGATCGAGCAATTTTTTCTGATCGATCGCACTCCAATTGAGCTTAGAGTTGGTTTAGCATCCATTCACTTTGATGATAGGGCTGCTACGTGGCATCAGTCCTTAATGCAAACTGATGTTGGCAAAGCCTTGGCTTGGGATTGGATTAGGTATAAGGCTTTGATTTTGGAGAGATTTGGTGAAATTCTTGATGATCCTATAGCTGAGTTAAAGAATTTGCAAGAAAAGGAAGGCATTGTTGAGTATCATAATCAGTTTGAGGTTATTAGGACAAGAGTCAATATGCCTGAAGATTATTTGGTCAGTGCTTACCTAGCAGGATTGAGATTAGATACTCAGATGCACGTGAGAATGTTTCAGCCTAAAACCATTAGACATTGTTTCATGCTTGGCAAATTATATGAATCAGCTCATTCTAAGAGGAATTTTGGGAATTCTAGCAGTTCTTTTCGATCTGGTTTCAGTAGTAGTAAAGGTAGCTTTAACCAGAAAAAAGACTCTGAGTTGAGTAGTGAAGGTTTATTAGGTGCAAAACCTAAAGATTCCTCTCCTACTCCTAGGAAATTTTTGACTAGTGAAGAGATGAATGAACGGAGAGCTAAGGGATTATGCTATTTCTGTGATGAGAAATATACCCCTGGACATTCTATGAAGCATAAGAAGACACAGCTCTATATGTTAGATTTGGAGGAGGAAAGTGTAGACAGAGTTGTTGAGTTGGATTCTGAGGAAGAAGAGGACAGTGAACAGGTGCAAATTTCTGTTAATGCAGTAGCTGGTGTTTCTGATTTCAGAACCATGAGGGTGAAAGGTATGCAGGGGCAACAGGCCTTATTCATTCTCATTGATTCAGGAAGTACACACAACTTTATTGATAAAGGAATTGCTGAGAGATTGGGTTGTAAGGTGACAAATGCTGGTTCTACTAAGGTTACAGTGGCCGATGGTAGCTCATTACAGGTACTTGGTCTTGTTGAAGGCTTTGAGTGGACTTTTCAGCAAGTGGTTTTCAAAGCTGATTTTATGGTTATTCCACTTGGTTGTTGTGATATGGTGTTGGGAATTCAATGGTTGCAGAATTTGGGATCTATTAAGTGGGATTTTAAGAACTTAACAATGAAATTCAAGTTAAGTGGTAGGAAGTTGGTGCTCAGTGGTATTAAGCAAGGTTCTGTCAGGGAAATTAAAGCTAAAAAGTATGCTAAATTCAATAATCAGCCTGTTCAATTAGCTATGGTTTGTGTGTCTCAGATTGATGATGTGATTTCTGCATTTGCTCAGCCAGTTTGTTCATCTTCTTTAGTGGAAATTACAGTGACAGAACCTGGTATCTCTGCATTATTAAAGCAATTTGATGACTTATTTCAACTGCCGGTTGCTTTACCTCCTTCCAAGAAAGGTTTTGATCATCAAATTCCGTTGGTAGATGGCTCTAATCCTGTTAATCAAAGACCATACAGGTATGCAGTTTATCAAAAAAATGAAATTGACAAGATAGTACAAGACATGTTAAAGGAGGGCACTATTCAAACAAGTTCTAGTGCTTATGCTTCTCCTGTGGTGTTGGTGAAAAAGAAGGATGGTACTTGGAGACTATGTGTGGATTATAGGAAACTGAATAGTATGACAGTGAAGGATAGGTTTCCTATACCATTGATTGAGGATTTGATGGATGAGTTAGGAGGTTCCTCAGTTTATTCAAAAATTGATCTCAGATCTGGTTATCATCAAGTGCGTATGCATCCATCTGATATTCACAAGACTGCTTTTAAAACTCACAGTGGACACTATGAGTACTTAGTTATGCCCTTTGGGTTAACTAATGCTCCTGCCACGTTTCAAGGCTTGATGAATTCTGTTTTCAAACAATTTCTGAGGAAATTTGTTCTCATATTTTTTGATGATATACTAGTTTATAGCTCATCTATGACAGATCATATTGAGCATTTGAAGTGTGTTTTTGAAGCTATGAGGGAAAATCAGTTGTTGGCTAAACAGAGCAAGTGTACTTTTGCTACAGATAAAGTGGAATATCTTGGTCACTTTATTTCAGCTGAAGGAGTCTCTACTGATCCAGGAAAAATCAAAGCAGTGGCTAATTGGTTGGTACCTACAAACTTGAAACAGTTGCGTGGGTTCCTTGGGTTGGCAGGTTATTACAAGAGATTTGTGAAAAATTTTGGTATTATTGCAAGACCTTTAACTGCTCTCACAAAAAAAGATGCCTTTTGTTGGAATGAAGAAGCTGAAATGGCATTTGTCTCTCTCAAGCAAGCTCTGTGTAAAGCACCTGTTTTAGCTTTACCTCAATTTGATAAACCTTTCTTGATAGAAACTGATGCTTCTACTCATGGAATTGGAGCAGTTCTAATGCAGGAAGGTCATCCATTGGCTTATATTAGTCGGCATTTGAAAGGTAAGCAACTTCACTTGTCAATATATGAGAAGGAATTGCTTGCTGTGGTATTTGCTGTTCAAAAGTGGCGCCACTATTTGCTCAATGGCCACTTTGTTATTAAGACTGATCAAAGAAGTCTTAAGTACTTGTTAGAGCAGAGATTGAACACGCCAATTCAGCAACAATGGTTGCCTAAACTGCTTGAATTTGACTATGAAATCCAGTATAGAGAGGGAAAAGAAAATTTGGCAGCTGATGCTTTATCTAGGATGGATGGAGCTGAGGTATTGCATATGGCTTTATCTGTTTTGGACTGTGATATTATGCAACAGATTCAAGCAGGCTATGAAATAGATTCCACTTTGAAGAATATAATTTCAGATTTAAAAGTGGATCCTAAGGCCAAGAAACATTATTCTTGGACCAGGGAAATATTGAGAAGGAAAGGGAAATTGGTGGTACCCTGTGATCTTTCTTTGAGAAAGACAATTTTAGAGTGGCTACATTCTTCTGGAGTTGGAGGTCATTCAGGCAAAGATGTTACTAACCAGAGAGTAAAGAGCCTGTTCTATTGGAAAGGCATGGCTAAGGATATCCAGCATTTCATTAGGAGTTGTCAAGTATGTCAGCAATGCAAATATGACAATTCTGCTTATCCTGGCCTTTTGCAGCCTTTGCCAATACCTGAAGCTGTGTGGGTTGATGTTTCAATGGACTTTATTAGTGGTCTACCTCTTTCCTTTGGTAAATCTGTGATCTTTGTGGTGGTTGATCGGCTCAGCAAGTCTGCTCACTTTATGGCTTTAGCTCATCCTTATTCAGCTGCAACAGTTGCTCAGTCCTATTTGGATAATGTCTTTAAGCTGCACGGTTTTCCACAGTCAATTGTGAGTGATAGGGATTCAGTTTTTTTTAGTGAATTTTGGCAGGAACTCTTTCTTCTACAGGGGGTGTCTCTGAAATTCTCAAGTGCCTATCACCCTCAAACGGATGGCCAAACGGAAGTGGTGAACAGATGCATTGAAACCTATTTGAGGTGCATGACAAGTGATCGTCCTTAGCTGTGGAGTAAATGGCTGCCCTTAGCTGAATTTTGGTATAATACTTCATACCATTCAGCCACTAATATTACTCCATATGAGGTTGTTTATGGTCAATCTCCTCCTGTGCATTTGCCATACTTACCGGGTGAATCAAAGGTTGCTGTGGTGGCCAAATGTTTGCAAGAGAGGGAGAATATGATAAAAATCCTTAAGTTTCATTTGCTCAGAGCTCAGCACAGGATGGAGCAATCTGCCAATTTACATCGACAAGATAGGAGCTTTGAAATAGGAGATCTTGTGTATGTCAAGCTTCAGCCCTATAGACAGCACTCTGTGGTTGTCAGGAGATCTTGCATTTTGCCGTTCTGTTTGGTGCCAGGTGAAAGTGACCAGGAAGGCAGGAAGAAGGCGAGGTGATTTGGAAGGGAAGGGACATGTGTATTGGGGTTATTTTTATATATATATATTTTATTTTTTTTGCCCTTTTGTGGTTAACAGAGTAAGTTTTAGAGTAAACTAGAATTCATGACCCGTGCTACGCACGGGTTTAAAAACTATTTTGAAGCTTTATTAATCAACTTTAATTGAAAATTTGTATATAATTGCATGAATGTAAACAATGGACCAAGATATGATAATATAAAATGTAATATATTATATTAAGTATAAAATAAATAAATAATCCATAAGAAATAAATCGATTGAAAAGATAATTCACTTGTGAGAGAAGCACTCCTTATTTGCATCTAAATGCAATTACGTACATATGAAAGATATAGAAAACTATAGAAAGCATATGAAAGATTAAAATAATATTGTTGGCTATTCAAAATATTTTTATATACATGAAAACTATGGAAGTTTAGAGAAAAAAATACCCAGATTTTATGATTTAGGATATAAATACATTTTATGATTTTCGTTAAAAAAATAAAAAAAAATTTTGATTTATTGTATTCACATATTTTGTTAAGAAAACATTCATATATACGCTATAATTCAACAAATACCCACAGAACACGTTTTAAAAAATACACATATTTTATGATTTAGTGTATAAACATAATTTGTGATTTACGTTAAAAAATATGAATTATTGATTTATTTATATACTTAAATCATATATACACATAATTCAACAAATATACACAAAATACGTTAAAAAAAATACACATATTTTATGATTCAGGGTATAAATATATTTTGTGATTTACGTTAAAAAAGAAAACATATTTTATGATTTATGGTATTCACATATTTTGTGATTTACGTTAAAAAAATACACATTGAGAAAATATGCAAACAACACAAAAATGTTACTAGAGAGGTTTGAACCCCAAACCTTTAGGTAATTAGAGGAAGGGTTTACCACTATGCTATTGTGATTTGTTTGATTATGATTGCATAGGGTTTATTATATAAGGAGGATTGCAACCAACACTAAATAGAGCATTTAATGGGGACACCACCTAACTTTTAATGGGGACACCACCTAACTTTTATATATATATAGATTAGTGATTGTGGTTACGGATGGGACTAATCTAATAACAGAGGGGTACCAAAAGGAAAGCAAATTTTTTTGGGCACCAAAAGGAATTGTCAAAAGTATGAGGACACCTAAAGGAATTTCCCTTATTTATTTTATAATCTTTTATGGTAAACCCCACGTTTAGACAAGGGTTTGTTTTTTAATACAAAATCAAAATCTAATCGATATATCGATTCCAATCTAACTTCAATTCCATGATGATGTGCATTTCACCACATAGATGATGTGCATTTCATGACACAGTCGGTCTGCATTATATCACAACTATAGTATGCATTTCATCACTATTGCTTAATTTTTAAATAAATTCACTCACATCATAAATTAAACAGTTGTGTACGTTAACATGTGTATTTCAATAATAGTATTATTTTTGATTGATTTGATTGAAACTCATGACATCGTTTAGGGTGATGAAATGGATACAGATAGTATGGATACAAACAGTATGGATAACATGTATTTCATCACTATTACTCAAATTTTAACTAATTTCATGCAAATTACATAAACTAAGTGGTTTCATACGTTCATTTCATCAACTTTATTCTTTTCAACGGATTTCATTAAATTAAACTAATGATCTAAACCAGGGAAAATATAGGGTGATGAATCTGCATTTTTTCACATAGACAATATGCATTTCATCACACGACAATGTGTATTTCATCCCTAGTAAATCTTATTCGGTGTTTGTTTCAAGATCACTTTACAAATTAAGTACATTATATTTAATCAATCTCCGTTCTCTCCCTTTCACCATTTTATATTTAGTGGAGAAATAATCTAGAAAAAATAAGATGGAAAAGTTAATAAGATAGATGGTAAAACGAATAAAAAAACAAGTAAACTGGAGGGTAAAAGAATTAAAAAAAAAATTTACACCTTTTATGTATGTAATTAATCTAACGGTGGGCAAACATCATACACATTAAGTAAACCTATGTCTCTTTTTCAGCCTTGTATGAAGGTCACTGTTAGGGGTGGGTAAAAAAAACCGTAACCGTTAAATAGGTAACGGATTGCTTTTTCCGGTAAACCGTATCGAGAAAAACCGGAAAACCGGTTATGGTTAAGCGACTAAATCTTTAAACGGTTTAACGGTTCGGTGATGTTTATACATATTTTTAAACCGGTTAACCAATAATATAATATATATATAAAAAAAAAGTAATATAAATAATATAGTTTGATACTATTAGGCGTCTTTTAATAAGACATTAAGTATTTAATTCAAATGCAATCAATTACATATGTTTAATATTATTGTCTCCCAAAACAGCAAGTGTCATAAATTAATAACTACTGATATTTCATCTTCAACCTAGCCCACCCTAGCTTTGCACCCGACAAACGCATTGCACAACCGCATGGCCCGCACATATGCATTGCCCATTCTCATCTCTCTGATCATTCTCCAGTCAACTTATTTTGATCCATTCATTCCATCCAATCTTGCACTAACACATGTATCCCTATATCCTCTCGACTCGACTTCGGCCGACTTTCACATGGTTTGCTTCTGTTTATGTTGGAGCAGCCGTCAATAGAAACCGTTGAGGCTATGAAAGAATGAAGAAATACGAATTAGTTTTTCGGGGCTTAGTTATGCATTTTGATCTTAATGATTCCACTGAATAGATATGTGGTCTTGTTTTGTATTTGTGAAACTCTATGAATTATGTAAGTCGATGTTTTGGTATGTAATTCGACTACGTATTTCAATAATGTGTTCGACTATATGTTTTAATTATGTATTTCGAAATATATCGGTCAAAATTCTTGTACTTAAAATAAATAATTTTTTTTTCAAATAATGGTTAACCGATTAACCATACCGGTACATAACGGTTCAATCATGGTTATCATTATTTGGTAACCGAATTTCTGGTTAACCGAATTTCCAGTTTCCTGTCCGTGCGCACCCCTAGCCACTATCCATTACTGATTTCCAAGACTAGACACGTACTAGATCCATTTTAAAGCCGGTGAAAAACGACATTAGAGCTACACTCGTTGTCCCATTAAATTTGTTCATCTTCACTTCGGTTGTCCCTAAAAGATTGTCCACTTTAAAAATCTTTTTATTTAAATAATATTTTTCTTACACTATTAACCTTATTCGATCTCATATATTAAATCCATTATCCAATTTTTTAATCACTTTTTCTTGTAAATTACAAAATTATCTTTATCCCGTTTTGTATATTGCCTCCTATATTATCCAACCTTCTCATCAACGTTATCACTTTTTTGTCTACCTCTATAAAATTACAAAATTACTATCATCTATTCTCATACGGCCTAACCATTATTTGAAAAAACATTTATTTGAACACGAGTTTCATTTGAACGTAGGTTGTTTCTTAAACCGTTTCATTTGAACACGAGTTGTTTCATTAAGCTTGACCGTTTCAATAAACCGTTTCCTTATATTAAAACCGTTTCATTCAAGTGTTTCTTTAGGCCCTAATTGTGGTAGTGATCAACTTTTTATTAAATAACGTACAAACCATACTTTATGGACAAACAATTTGGGACAGATCGAGGTACTAATAAAAAATCTCTACCTTTATTGAAAACTTTGGTTTAGCATTTAAGTTGAGTCTAAAATATGTAAGACTACAGGACTATACTTCACGAACAAAATATACATACAAAAAAACACTTTAAATAGATATAAGAAGGAAAAAACTTAAAATATTCCCGATGACAGGCTACAAGTAAACATTAATTGTAGCGTACGTATAAGTGTATAGCTAGGTATTTTTTCCCCAATAACATTAATTTGTAATGCACCGTCCAAAGTTAGCAGGCAAGTAGGGGGGATTATAATGATAACAAAAGATGCATAAACACTCATTACAAATCATTCCATGCACTGACTATATATAAAAAAAATTGAAATATATAATCTGATCCTATAATAGTAGCTAGACTTAAATTCATTCATACTCTTCGATCCAAAAACAAATTCATTCATACTCCAAACCCTTCTTTCCCTCTTTCTCTTTCTTTCTTTCCTTCCATGCATATATGAGCTTCCCTTTCCTTGCATTATAAGTCTACAAATAATTAATACTTCATTCACTTATTAATTATTCCTTTCAACTCCGATCCCGTTTATGCTCAACATATTATGCCAAACCCACATATCATATATTAAACAGATCAAAATTTTGAAGCTAGAGATCGATTATCGATCGATCGAGAGGATGAGTTCGGTTTGCATGTTAAGGTGTGTGAATGACACGGTGGTCCCATCGAGGGCGAGGGCAAGAGCGACATACGTGAACCTCCACAGGTGGCCAGAATCCGAGGCGGAGTACGTCCGATCCCTGAGCTTTCGGTCCACAACGAGCTCGAGCGGGAGTGGCCGACGATGCGGGCCCCCGAAGGTGGTGGACAGTATCTCATGTAGAAATATGTACCTGAGGAGCTACACCTTCACCAGGAGGAACGAGAGTGTGAACGAGAAGACTATCAAGTGCATTGGCAAGGTCAAAGACAAGGTTGTTCATCATGGGAAGTCAAGGCAAAACAAGGGCAGTGGTGGCTTTCTTAGGGCTTCTGAAATGGGGATCAAGAGAGTGAAAGAGGTGCCTTGTGCTGCATTGAGGTGCTTCTTCAAGAAGCTCTTGTTTTGTGCTGCTAGTGTTGACGTTGTCGATGTCAATCACTAGCTAACTAGCTAGCTGATCCATCCTTTTTGCAAGAAAGGAATATTAAGTTAATTTTTATAATTCATTAACTATTACTTTCCGTAGTTTAAACGAGAGAATTCTTCGTTTTCAATTTATACCTTTAGGGTTTTTCTTAATGTTAATGTTTGTTTGGATTCTTTACTTCTTCGTCTCCTTTATCATATCCTCCTAGCTTTTTCTGGTGAATTTGTCTTTTTGATCGATCTTATCGCAGAAAGGTGTGGTGTGAATGTGTGGTGTGTTTATTTATGTATATGTGATCCATCATTGCTAATTAATTTGATCGATCACATTCAGGATCAATATAATTATGTACGTATTTTCACAGAGCAGACATGTATGTGCTGTGTGTATATTGTTTTAGCTAGAATTTGCTTATTGGACTCTCAAGTTCTAGTCAAGATCGGGTTGATACGAAGGTGTAACTCGAACAAACACTATTACATAAGCCTAAGTTAATATCGCAAATACTAGTGCACCAAAATTCACCTTAGCTTGTCCCTTTCCGAGAATTAGGATTTAGCTAGGGTGTTTTTGTAACACCCTCTACCTACTACGAGAGTATTACCGCCAGTAATCTCGGATTTACCTAATCCAAAACTACTCAGGCTTTTAAAAACGAAATCACCATAATCATGAAAACGCAAGACGTTGCTTTTACGAGCATATCAAAAGAGATTAACTTAAAAGGCGACGATGGAAAGGAAATATATACAGACCAGGGCCTCTAGACTATTACAGTCATCCAAAAGAAAATTTACACAGACCAAGTTGTTAATTATCTTCGTCTTCTGACAAGTTAGTCCTTTAGCTCAACACCTTGGAATTCTGCTAGCCGCAACCGGTTCATGGAAAGAAAAAGAAGAAAGAGGACGAGTTAGTCTAATGAAGACTAAGCAAGTGGAACGTAACTAGGATTCACAACTCTATAACCCAAAAGTTGGTATCGAACTTCATCAGAAGTACCTCTTCCTAAAAGAGACAATAGAATAGATAACCTCAACGACAGAATGTCGATGAGCGGCCTTAGGAAGACATAAGAGAATTGAAGACATAAGAGAATTGGTTGGATTCTTTACTCACATCAATACACTGAAAGAAATAATCCACCAAGCAATCAGCTCAAACTCACGAACCTAGTATTTTAATTACGTGCATAACGCACTTATCTTGCATTACTTTCAATCAAAGCATTCAGTTTGACAGCTGTTAATCAACTCGGCCATCCATGTCACAAGGATATTGGATCCTTGATCAATTTTCCGAGCGCGTAGCGCTTATGCACTTAGCTAGAGTGCGTCACCCCTCAAAGACAGAGTGGGCAGAGTCATGACTCGAGTACCAAGGTATAGGGACATCCTGGTATAATCTTTTAAAGAGATGTTATCAGACGCTCAGGCCCCATCTCTGAAACTACCCTATTAACTATTCTAATCCATAGCAATGTCTCAAACGAGACATATTTACACACAAGGTCTCACATAGCGGACCTAAAATACAGTTCTATTGCAATGCTGAAAATAACAACAAGGTCATTAATTCTATCAACCTAGTTCTTTTTATTTGCACATAAATCAATCCCAACAATTTGGATCACATGGAACTAAGCTATTTCGCTTAATGGAACAAGGGAAGAGAAACGTCCACTTGCCTTATTTTAGCGAGCGTAGGAGTACAACTAGACTTAACGCTGAAAGACTGGATTATCAAAACCCGGACGGACTTCTGTGTCCAACGATAGATTGGTACCGGAAATCAGGATAATAGCTTAATGAGTAATAGAATAAGTACTGGGTCGGGTTCTTGGCCACGAGATTTGATAACATTTTCTTTGAAAACAAAACCCCCCTGCCTAGGCTTACTTGGAAAAGATGTTATATTTCACTTGTTGACCGTAAGACTTATAGACCGCCCATAATTAATCTTACTAGTTCAAATTAACATAATTAACCATTAAGCTGATTACTTGACCACTCTAATGCTCTTCTGGGATATTATACATGTGCGCCCTCAACCACATATTCCATAACTTCTACTTAATAACTCAAGTTGGTTACTCCTTTGATCTATTTCTAATTAATAATTTAATAAGTAATTGGCACCCAAAATTGATTACACAATTATGCAGTGCACTTGATTCTGTTGGAGAATTTCCCAAACCCCCACTCACATACGTATACATATATTAAGTTTTCCTTTCTTAAATTTATCAATTCGGTGCATACTTAAGCCCACCATAATTCATTTCTTTTGAAAGCTAAACCCACCGAAATTCTATGCACGCTTACAGTGACCACATCAATTTACAAGTGCAAGTTAGACTTTGATTTGACCCACCTTCATCAGGATAGCTTATACAGTTAAACCTCTATAAATAAATATGATCGGGATCAGAGTATTTTATTATTTTATAAAGATATTAATTCATCGATAAATTAATATTTATTAATTTATAGAGATTTTAGCTATAGATATATTCCAATGTAACTAAATTAAACTTAAGAAAATTAGCTTAAAATAATACCAAGTATTGTCATTGAACCAAAAATAATACCAACTACAATAAAATCATATTTTACTAAGTTTTGACAGTTCTCTTAGTTATACATATATGTAATTTTTCATATATTTATTAATTTATGATTTTATTGGGACCTTATATTTCTATACGGGATTTTTGAAAATTTATTATCTTATTATCTTATCGAAAATCGTCAAATTTTACACTAGCTGAAGTCAGGACCGGAGAAAAATATTAATTTACCGAATTTATTAATTTATCGAGTATTGTTTTATGGAGGTTGTACTGTATTAATCTAGTTAGAGCAACCTGAGGTAAGTTAACCAAATTAACTCCTAATAATCTAATTAATTAATTACTGAAGAACCCCCTGCTCCTCTCGAAGGTTTAGCCATAAATTTTATACACTCATATGATCAAACAAGCTTAACCTTGATCCATAAGACCTTATTTTGAAAGCTTTAATCCAAGTTTTGGCAAGGAAAGGCAAGAGCTTACGATACTATAATCTATAAAGCTTAATTTCCTTTTTAACACGATCGAACAACAACAAGAAGATAGCGGTTAAGGACCGAACCGAATAAGGATTAAGAGAGTTGGCCTTGTGAATCGATTTAAGGAAGAGCTACGTCGGGTGCTGTCGGGTCTGGTGGTTCACCACCAACCTCGGGTCCAGGCTAGGGATGCGTGGTTCAAGCTTCCGGTGACCAAGAGGGCAGACGATGTTGAGCTCCGTCTGAACGTGGCCTACGTACCAAAGGATTGATCGATCTGAAATTCTTAAACGAAGGGGAGGCTTCTACGGGAAGGAAAGGCAATGAAAATGAAAAAGGCTAGCTAGATAAAAAAAAATGAAGGAGGAGGTATAAGATAGGGACAGAAGAAGGAACGGGGGAACAGGTGGCAACATAAGTAGTTGCCCGCGTATACAACTAGCCAGGTGGTGAATGGAGGAAAATGGAACGGAGGGGAAAGTTACCGCGTATTGATTTGACCCAAAATTTATCCGGATAAATACTCGGGAACATTTAATTTTATTTATTTATTTATTATTGTTATATTTAATTAGTCCCTGACTGTCGGGGTTATTAGATATTTGTTCGAAAAAATCCCGACTATTACAGTTTTTGTGAAGTTGGGGATGATTATTGGGTGAGTTGGTTGAAAAGAAAGGATATGTGTTGAGGTGAAAGAAAAAAAATAAGATAAGGAGTTGAAAAGAAAGAGAAAAAGAAAGAAAATCAAAAGAAAAAACAATTTGATTGAGGTTGTAGTATTTAAGGCATGTTTTGATTAGTTTTTCATGCATTTTAGATAGATTTTCCTTTATTTTGTAGTTTATCTTTAGTGTTGGAAGATTAGGAATCTACACTCGTTTAGTTGTTATTTGCAGATATGCTGATCGAGTGCCGGGTCCATGATACTGGTGGTCTTGGAGGTGAGCTTGAAGGTGCCAAAGAGTGAATAAGGATAGGAGTTAAAGAAGAAATCAAGTGCAAGAAGCTAGGAAGAATTCGGTGGAAATTGACCAAAAATCGGGCAAAGACGTCAAAACGCCCCCGATTTTCGGAGACACATCCCGCACTTTGGAACCTGATGCTTGGCCTTGAAAACTCGGGCCCTGCAGTGAAAGCTCGACCGAGTTTTGGGGGTTAACCCGAGTTTTCCCCCGTGTCAACTAGGACGAGATTTTTGTACGGGCTTTTGGGTGGAAACATCTTTTAGGTAGTATTTTTAGAAACTTAGATATATATATATATATAAATAGTTTTTGTTTTCTAGGTTTGGATTTATCTTATTATCTGGTGATCTTTGTTATTGGAGACTTGGTGAAGAAGAAAACCTTTCGGATAATTTTATAAGCTTTTTCAATGTCTTTCAATAACTAAAATCTTTTTGCTTAACTAGTTAATTAATTGAAGTTGTGAACGAAGTATTATTGTGGGATTTGATTGTTTTTAATTTTCTTTGACTAGATTGTTTTCTCTATGCTTAATTGAATAAGTTTGATTTAGGGTTTTGTTAGACTAGCCATCTAATTGAATCACTTGGTTAAATTACAACTAGATTATTCTAATTACCAGTCGGTGTTCATTAGATCAAAAGTAGAACCTTTTAATCAATTTAGGACTGGTAGGACTAGTTGATTAGAGAAGAGACTTCATTCGCATGTTATTTGCAAGTCTGGTTGCTCTGAATGCATGTTTCTATTGATGCTTGGGTCTTAATGTTGTTGTCAAGTTGAATCTAAGAGGTCTCCTAGGTTATTTGATAATTAGGGTTTTTAGTACCGGTCGGGCTAATAACTAGAATTGAAGTAGGATTAATAATGTCATGAAGTTGTGTTATTAGCATTTTACAATAGAGTAGTCAAGGTGAATAGAGAATTTTGATAATTAATGATCAATAATCAAGTTCGCAATGCATATTAACTAGTTGGGCATATCTCTCTCATATTTTAGAAACCATCCCTAGTTTTGCATTAGTTAATTAGTTTAGCTCTTAGATAACTTTTGAAAACCCCCTTTTTACATTCATATTAGTATACAAATTCAATACATAAATACATAAGTCTCTGTGGGATCGACCCTTACTTCCCTACTATATTAGTTGGGTAGTTTGGATTATTTTGGTATGTATTAAGGCGACTAAAATACCATTAGCACTCAACTCTATTATTTGATGAAATAAAACCTTGTAAAATGCGTAAATTTTGTTATGCATAATCATTTGTAGGTTCATTGTGTAAATGATAAAAGCTTTTAGGTTCAAATGTACGGTCCGTGAAGTTTAATTTTTCGGTTCACTATCTTCGACGTGGTGGTTCATGAATTTGAATCACTTTGTTCATATATAACAAAACGTAAAAATTGTGTAAGTGGAATATATATGGTAAGCCTACTAGATCAAATAGAAGAGATATGTACTTGTGCACATAGATATGGGTTCAAATCCCATGTAGCTAGGCTAATTCTACTTATGGTACATGTGTTTTGGTACACATACAAGTCACTTTTTGGTTCTTTGCTATACAAAAGTATCATGCATGCTATTCAATTTAGCGGTTCATTGTATATAGTAATACAGTTCATAAGTATGATCTCACTGATGTTAATCAATAGTAAATTCAAATGTTTCATGAGTGAAGATGAGCTTAGCTCATGCAATAATAGAGTGGATTAAAGCTATTGAGTTGATTCCAATATGGTGTAAAGAAGATTTGACATTTCAAGCAATGTAAAGGTTTGATCCATAAATCCTTGTTGAATATGGTTGATTCTCTTGAATGTGAAGGTTTATCGTGTTCCATTTGTAGGTTCTTTATGTTCCACTTATAAGGTTCATTATGCAAAAGAAAGTATTGAGTTCATTATTTGTAGGTTCTTGAAGTTTAATTATTTGGTTCATTGTCTTCAACGTGATGGTTCAAAATTTTGAATCACTCGGCGCATATATGACAAGATGCATAAATTGTATAAAACAAAAATATAGAGTTCATTGGTTTTAAGTTCATGAAATTGAATAATTTGATCCATTGGACTCGACGTAATGGTTCATAAATTTGAAATGCATAAATTGTGTAAGATAAAAGAATTCTTTCATTGTGTTGCACTTGTAGGTCCATGTCGTTTAATTATATAGTTCATTTAACGTAAAACCACATAGAAGTAAACTTAATCCTCAAACAAACATAACAAAACATTGTCTAAGGTTTGTACTCATCCAGACGAACAGGAATAAAATAAGAACAGTTTTATGATAACTGAAGAATGTAAGCGTTGCTATCGTTCCCATCATCATCCAATGGAGCTCCACCAATAGTTCTAGTATCATTATGAAGCTCCTACGATGAAACTCCAATATTAGCATCCTCATATGGATGACATATGTTAGGATGAACCCAACTTGATGAACAACCTACAAAAAAAATGTAAAGCAATGTTTGAAGTCATATGAAACACATATGAGTACTACAAATGTGCAAATATGATTCATCTTTTGGTTCACAAATAATGGCATTATGGTTCATAAATTTTCAAGGTAAGGTTCATTGAAAACCACAACGCAATTCAAGTAAACTAAGGCACATGTGTTGAGGCATTTTGTCGAACACATGGTAGGCAACCAAGCAAACATACACTTTCAGTCTTGCTATTCGATCGAAACTATCAAACTGCAACATAACAGACATAAAAAATCTTTGTTTTACACTATTTACCAATTTCATGTTTCTTTTCACCTCATAAACAAGTTGTAGAACACAATTTCTATGTATAACCTTCTAGATTTATATGAGGTCGAAAAATCGAACAAACATGAGGAATTCGAACATAATTTCAAGCTGTAGAGCACAATGTCGATGCAAACCCTAAAAAAAGTACCTAAATCCATCGGTGAGAGAAAATCAAAGGAGTAGCCTTAAAGAACATTGAAGAAAGAGGTGATGGAGGAGGAAGAACGATTTCTAGATCTGGCAAAACAACACGCAAGAGGAGAATGGTAGGGGAATTGCAGAAAGACGAAAATACCCCTCAAGCTATTATAGTGGCTGGGGACATGCGTCTAATCCTGGCCATAGGTTCTCTGGATCTAACGGCTCCCAATTGTTCTAATGTTACACTGTAAAACGATTTATCATCTGATCGCAAATTTAGTAATATATGGTAATTTGATAAAGACATGAAAAACTTTTAATTGTAAAATTAATAAGGATATATGATTCTTAAATATAATTGATTTATAATTAAATTTTGATGAGGTGGAGCCAGATTAATGAGGAAGCTTGTTTGTATTTTATAATTATAAGATAATACTTAATGAAAATTAATATTTTATGCATTTTAATAATAAAATATATCAATGCATTTTTTGGTCGAATAATATTCAGTACATTTGATATACTATTAATAGAATTTTTCTATTGTGTGCCTTAAGGGAATAATATAAGATACGAACACTAAAAAGATTTGATAAATCTTAAATTTTGAGATTTTTTAATAATTTTTGTGACAGATTCAGTATTTCCTTTTAAGGGTTTAGTTTCCTTGTTTAACATGCATGTTTATAATATGCCTTTAAGATACACAATAGAAAAACCGTTATGAAATACCGTCATGTTATTTCAGCTCATCCACGTTTCTTCAAACGACACTGGGCGCGCACGCGTAGAAAAACATAACTCGACTTCGCAATCGACACACGATTCATCCAACCATTTGATTGGTCGAACACATCCAAAAATTAACCTCATCAGTGCCTAATACGTTTGACATCATGCTTTATGCCAGTCGTCTTAATTAATCCCTCATGTTCATCCAGGCAACAGCCAACAAGATGGTGGAAAAAAAAAAATTCAACAAAATCCAAACATAATAAACAACAATAGTCCTCTTACCCATTTCATAAAAATTTTGAGCATACAGGACCCAATTTGTATCCTAAATTAACGATCTCAAAATCTGGCTCAGAAGCGTATACTTGTATAATAAGGCGGTAAGGCACACAAACATTAAAAGCCCCACTACGAAGCACTACAAAGATGAAAACCCTCCGTAAGCTTCGTCGTTTGAAACCAAGTGTTAAGGCCCGTGTAGTCTGAAAAATAACATGCAGGTAGAAGAGGGGCTTACTAAATTGAACAATGCTTGCTTTCATAGACAGCACCAACTGCAGTACATAAACCTGCGAAATTTTATGCTTCATGCAGAAGTAGAGTTCCCCTCCTTTTCGGTTTCCATAGGCTCTGCAGGAGGAGCCTCGTTCCCATTTGTTGAATTCTCATGGCCAGCTTCTCCACCTTGAGGTTGGGTCTCGTTGGGCTGAGGAGATTGAGCTGGCTCAGGGGTGGCTGGCTTAGGCGGAGCTGGCTTAGGCTTGGTCATGATCGGCCTGCATAGCCTGTAATTACAAAAGGCACAAGTAAGTCCTCAAGAAGAGGTGAAAATAGAAAACCATGTTTAGGGCCTATCCTTGAAGAACCACAAGGTAACCCCAAAACGCTTAGCAAATTGAATTACAAAGTGTCCAACTTTAGGTGTGAATAAACTCTTGGTTAAGGTTTGAGTTTCTACTTTTCATTTGCTTCTTTTAGAAAAAACAGATTTACAAATACTTCTCATTTCGAATTTGAGTTGTCAGTTTTGGGAATCAAGACGATTCATAATATATTAACATATTTCAAAAAGTACAGTATTCCACAGCCAAAAACTGAGAATCTAAAGCAGAACGAAAGAAGCCCTCGGGAATTGAATATTATCATGTTGACAAAACATTGAACTATTACCTAATCTGAGTGGGAGAGGTCCCACATGGAATGAACTTTATTAGCAGTAGTATGCAATATACTTACCTGTCAACAGCTTCAGCCTTCTTCCTCACATCAGCTGACAGAAGAACAGGGTTCGCATGTTTAGGAAGTGCATCTTGTTGCTGCTTCTTCTCCCTTAGCCACGCCTCAGCCTCCACACATTCCTTTAGGACCTGTATTATAGTGATTATAAAAAACAAAAAGAGAGATACAAATTCAGAGTTGCGTATGTCAATCCACATATAGGTGGTCTATATAGAAATATTATGATTGGTCTTAAAATGGATCATTATGTGCCCAACCTTCTGCTTTTCAGCAATGTCAATATGATCAAATTTAGCATCAGAGGACATGGCTGCTTCTCTATAGCTATTTACACAGTAAGCAAACTGATCAAATACAGCTCCACGTGCCATGTACTCCTTGTAACGCTCCTCCATAGGATCACCTTGCTGCAAAGATTGTAGCAAAAGGATCCATTATCCACCCTCTAGGCAAATAAGCATATACAACATCAAACTCAAAAGAGGGGGCAAATTTTAGATTTATCTTTTTACCTTTTTCAGTTCCTCAAGTTTGGCAACATATACACCTTTGGTCTCATCTTCTCCGTCCTCATACAACCAGTCTTCTACATCTTGAAGCTTAGCCATGAACTCTTCCTTTTCCGTAGGAGTAACAAACCCATCCAATTTGTCATTAAGCTAGTTCCATGCCAAAAAAAATTGAAAGACATGCAAATCAGAGCCAATATTACACAGATGATGAAAATATTAATAATAATAATAGCCATTAAATACAAAATATACCACCAATAAACTTGGATGGACATAGTTCAAACTTTCAAAGATAACAAAAGTCCATTACGAGAAGGGAGAATAGAAAATTTAAGAATTATATACCTTATTTCTCATGTCATAGACATAGGCTTCCACAGCATTCTTTCGGTCTTTTGTCTCTTCCATTACACGATCCTGAAGAGCCATTTCAAACTCCTTTTCAACTGCTTTTTGCAAATCGCTAGACAACAATGCACCATAGATTGTCTCGGATACAGGTATCTTTGTTTTCTTAACCTTCTTCTTTGGGGCCTCAGCCTGCATTAGATGTTACAATCACTTACATCAGGACAAAAAAAGCAGCAGGTTTAAAGTATCAAGATACTTTTAAAGAGGATTGCATCACTATAAGAAAAGACATGATGATTAAACCACCATCCCATAACAAAATGCAGTTTTATGATTTACTAGTTTACATAAAATAGGCGAATTTGAAATAGTTCTGCAAATAATGTCATACTTGACTATATGATACCTTCGAATCTGTTTTTGGAAAATAATGGATTGCATGATAACTAAGACTTTATTTTCAAAGAGATACCTTAGAATCTGTTTCCATCTGTACAGGCTTCTCCCCTGTCTCTGGCACACCATTTTGAACCCCTTGGCTTTCTCCAGCACCCTTGGCATCTTGCATATTAACATCAGCCTCAGAAAGATCTGAGGGAGTAGTTACATTTGGCGTCTCATCTGTCTCCATTGTAGAAGAGGGCTCTTTCACCACTGGAACCTCAATCTCCTCTTCCTCTAAAAGCTGAAATTTAAAGGCATATGTAAAAAACCAACTACAATCAAACAAATAATCAGATTAACAAAATCAGAGTTTAATACTCACTGTTGCAGATTCAACAGAAACAACCCCATGCAAGCTCAGACGCACTTTGACCTTCAACTTTGACCGCTCACCAGCAGTAGATTGGAAAGGCCCAATCTGCACATTATTTCCATGTCAAATATAGAAGTTTATAAGTAAATAATATAAAGATAGAAAAAATCAGTATTAAACTAAACATCAGTTGGTAGGGAAATTTTAATCGAAAGCAAGAAGCTGATAATTATAGCATTTGTAAATGTTAGAACATGAGACTTCACTCGAGTTAACAACGTTGAGGTAAATGTTTTTCTAGATAGGAGGATTTTCAGATTTTGTTCTTGCCAATATTTGGGTGAAAAAAAGAATAAATACTTTATGTAATTATTGACCTTCAAAGATAGAAATGAACATCTTCAGGATGCCAAGTTCCAAGCATCTTGTCCTTGGCATTTTTCGTTCGAGTTTAGAGACTTGTTTGTTTCTTTTAAGGAAACCTTAACTAGAGTTAGCATCAGTTTGATGCAAAAAACAATTAAAAAGAATAATATATATCTACTATTGGTGTATCAGTTATTACAGTAGTTGCTGACTGATAAAACTAGTCCTAATACTTTATTGTTTCTAGAATAATGGGTATTGACTAATTAGTTGATGGTAATGACAACGAAACTGATGACTTTTACATTAATTCTCACTCTTCTATCGGGATTTATAGATCATATAAACCATTCAAGCATGCTTCAGCATACAATATTACTTTTTATGTTGCTCACAGTTTACTTTCATCAAGTTGATTGACAAGATATTTTCCGGGAATGCACATGGACTTGTGTACAAAGATAAGTATATGAAGTATTACAAACCATATATGTGCTGATCTTTGCAGGAGCTTGCAGTTCACTGGTGTCAGTATACTGCACATCAACTGTGAATGTCCCAGACCGGTAGAAAGTTAAGGCCTTTACACTAGGAATTGGATTCCCTTTTGGGAAAGCCACAGTGCTCTGTTGACTTTCAGCTCCTCCATTCTTTGAGTCAGAAGCAACGCCTTTCCATGACAAGGAGATTGAAAAGGGGAAACTCTCATTAACCTGCAAATATTTGTCATTATTGGTTATTCTTATCTCATAATGAGTTTCCGAAAGCAAAATGCACTGCAGGTCTCTGTATTCACCATCCAAAAAATTAAAGCAAGTGCAAGTGACTAGTAAAGTCTAAATTCTACTACAACCAATATCCCCAAGATACAAGTCACTGCATATACATCTGAATAATCTCATAATCTTACCATACCTAAACTCTAGGACAGAAAGCTATCTACGTTCTACATCACAAGGGTCATGGAGTACAAAAGGTGCTTGTATTGCTATCAAGACCTACTACATATAGCATATGAAACCGGACACTGTTTGTCACCCACTGCAGTCCATCTACCCTAATATAGAATAAAGGAGAGACCCTCTTTTTGTTAAGTAATATCTCAAAGATGGAAAACATCATTGTCCAAACAGCATGCTCTTTAAACAAGAGGCAATAATTCTGATTCGTGTCAATGATTAAATGGGCTTTTGTAAGGGCAAGAGTTGCATAACATGTTTAGCATAATGACATCTAAATAACTGACCTATGACAGCAAATATAAAAATCTAAACAAGTCAGCTAAATCCAAATGCTTGGTTTTTGTCCTAAATCTGATCAATATATAGAGCTGCTACTTTGGTAACAGGAATTCCCATTATTACTTATTTTCTAAAGATGAACAAAGAAGTCTTTAACCAATACAAGGAAGACCTGTCACAGTTCACATAAGCAAGGAACAATTTGGAATATAAAGTGGTTAACGATGTTAATATAAACATATGATTTCAATGGTAAAAGCAGTGGGCTTACCTGGAACTCTCTAACTTTGAAGGTTGGGCTGAGAATGGCGCATTGTAGAGCACAGCCCTTAGCAACACATTCACTGGCATTCATTGTACGTCGAGGCTCCTTCCCAAAGAAATCAGTCAAAATCTTTATAACTGCAGGAACTCGAGATCCAGATCCAACAACCTCAACTGCATAGATATTTTCAATAGAAAGACCAGCTTCGGCAAGAGCTTTATCCAGCGGTTTCTTAACTCTCTCTAAGATTGGCATGCTGATCTCCTCAAATTCATCCCTCTTAATATGGCTCCTAACATCCTTATCATCCATCAGACATTCAATATTCAGGGGTGCTTCAGGATTGGCACTAAGAATTTTCTTCAATTTTTCACAGCCTGCCCTGAGCCTGAGACATGCCTTTGCATTCTGTAATACATCAATCTTATATTCTTCCTTAAATTTGATAGCAAAGTGCTGGAAAAGAACCTCATCAAAGTCACGTCCACCAAGGTTGCGATCAAATGCATGAGCCAAAATTTTCAGTTGGCCTTTCTTAAAGCCAGCTATACAAACCTGCATGCTAGCATGACCAACGTCAACAAAAGCAATGTTCAGTTGATCATTCTCGGGCAAGTCCGTCTTATAGATTCCATAAGCCAATGCAGTCGCTGTAGTTTCATGTATCAATTGTAAAGGATGGAGACCAGAAATGGTAGCAGCATCCAACACAGCTCGTCTCTGAAGATCAGTAAAGTAAACAGGAATCCCAATACAACAGTCCACAACTGCAGTATTGAGGTTCTTCTCAGCAATGCCTTTTAAGTCTGAAAATACCATACCCAACACTTGGGTTGGAGTGAACGTTCTTGTCTTTCCCAGGTATCGGGCATGGATCAAGGGAAACCCATCAGGTCCCTCAGTAACAAGAAATGGCAATCCTTTGAGATCACGTTGTAGCTCTGGATCAGAAAATGGGCGACCGATTAACCGTTTAATCTGTGAAATGGAGTTCTTGGGGTTCATCATTGTTGAGGCAGCTCCTGCTGTTCCAATAAAACGTTGCTTTTCACCAAAAGAGACAATAGCAGGAGTTTGTCGATTTGACTCATCATTAAGAACAACATCTATCCCTCTCTGTCTTGCAACGGCAACAACACCGCTCTCATTGCCGAAATCAAACCCAACCACGCTCATCTTCAGATGTCAAATTGGTCCACGTAACCTAAGTAAGAAAAAATGACAAGAACAAAGCAAAATATTGAATAAAAATTGACAAATCAAACTGTTCTTTCACTTTTACGAAAAAAATGGCAAGAACAGATATTTCAATAAGAGTTGTTCTACAAAATATCGATTAGGAAGCTTCACTTAAGCCAAAACAAGGACTATTGAATTTCTGCTTCAGTTAAGTATATGCTGATATGCAAGAATCCCCTAAATATAGCAACAAAATATCTTTTACAGAGTATTGAGAAAGTTCAACTAACAACAGGCTTTGTAGAGAGCCATAGTTAGCCTTTACAAGATAAGAATGAAAAAAAAAAACAAAATGCACACTTTGAAACTTTGCTATAGACAAAAATATTGTATTTGTTTGTCTGTTTAAGAGTGGCCATATCCCAAATGACACACTGCAAATCCATGCAGCCCAAGCGATGCAACAGAGCATATGTTTCTGACTCTTAAGAGTTCATTAACACATGGAATGATAAACAGAGTTCAAAAGATCCAGCATAAAAGTCCTCAAAAAGAACAAAGCCACAGATCAACTTTTTGGGTTGGTAAAAACACAACATTCGAAGCAGAAGAATTAAGCAATAGCAATAGAAAGATCAGAATACAGCACGCTCACATATCCCTTTAATTAATCTATCGTTCACACTCATCCAAGTAAGTTATACCTGGTTAAAATTTTTTGGCATAATCATATAGATATGGCCAACATGCAAAGAGTCTATATGAAGTAAGTAATGAACATCGATCAACATAATAGCCACCATTCTGGGCTAATTCATATTGACATATAGGTCCCCTCCCGATACATCAAAATGCTAAATGAATTTGATTCGTACAAAACCAGCATCCAAAATTCACAGTAGCCTGTACCTAATTACATCATAGATCTGATTCTCTAGCATAGCGTAAGCCAACAGTCCATCGCCACCAAACAGAAGCAAAACAAAACGAGCATGAAAAGATGAATAGCATGTAAAGTTCAAATCACAAACCAATAGAGCAGACCCACTGATCGGCCTGATCAAATTCATAAACTTCATTTCAGCGCAAAAAAAGGCCCGAATCTAGATCGATGACAAAACAGATCTGAAATTCCGACCCACAGAAGAATACAAATCTGAAAAACTCTAGCAAACAACGAACAAAAAGCAGATCGCTAGAGAAGCGGAAGGAGGGTCCTCAGATCATGCTTACCTCTTCAGGACAGTGATGAACCACCGATGATATGCTGGATCCGAAAAACCAGCAAATCAAAGAGTGCAGAGAGGGAGAGACGAGCTGAAAGTACTATATCTGAAGGAATTGGCGCTCCTGAATATTTCAAGCAGAGAAGCACTTCCGTCGGGAGAGAGAATGAGAGGGTGAGGACCTAGGTTTGTTTCATACAATACCCCACGATTTTCAGCTTGCATAAAATATCGGAAAACATATGTAACTAGAAGTATAGGCTGGACGCACCATACCCCTCAGACTGGTTGTTCATATCAGATTTGGATTTGATAGTTCGGATCGGATTCATTTGGGTCAAACGGTTATTTAGGATTGTAATGAAATTGCATCAGTTTGGTTTAGATTCGGATGTAGTTCGATCCGGATCTAGTTTTGTTCGGATCCTTTTTAGATTGTAATACTTCGGATCAGTTCGGATTCGGATTTTTCAAGTCCTCTTCTAGATTGCGTCAAATCAAATTGTTTCGGATCGGATCAATTCGGATTCGGGTGTGTTATTTGGATTCAGGTTTTGTTCGTATTATAATACTGCAGGTCATTTCAGATTAGGCCTATTCGGGTTTTTGGATGATAAACATAGCTGTTATTATCGGACTTTAAAATTTATATTGAAATCTTACAACATTTATACTATAATTTTGAAAAGAAAAATTATACTTTGAACGCTTTAAAAAAAACACATATGACTTGATGATATAACAATTATTCAAACATATATACTTTTACCAAAAACACATATGAATTGATGAAATAACAATTAGTCAAACATATATACTTTTGCCCCACATCTCATTGGCATCGCCACTTATCTGCCAAGCTCCTTTTGCATCCGCCTCCCCAACAATTGAGTCTCTACGAAGCAATTGTTGGGGAAGCGGATGCAAAGGGTGCTTGGCAGGTAAAGAGCGATGTCAATGAGATGTGGGGCAAAATGGCTGAGTGCATTCAAAGAGCAACGTGTGGGGTGCTGGGGATGTCACGAGGCATTTCGGACAACAAAAAAACAATAGCTTGGTGGAACGACGAGATCTAGAAAAAGGTTAATCAGAAGTAATTCGCTTACAAAGCGTGGGTGCATAGTACAAAACTAGAAAGGAAGTTAGATTAGTAGAGTACAAAGTAGTTAAGATCGCAGCCAAGAGAGTAGTGGCGATCGCTAAAGAGAAAGTGTTTGAGAACATGTACAATGCTCTAGTTGAAAAGGGGGGAGAACGTGTTTTGTACAGGTGGGAAAAAGCGAAGGAAAGGAGAAGCAGGGATATCGACAAGGTGAAGTGTGTTAAGGATGAGGATGGACGGGTTTTAGTGGATGACAACAGTGGGAAAGGTATTTCCGAGAGCTTCTAAATGAGGGTCGTGTGGTGGAGGGGAGTCGACCCGACTATTCGGGTCGAGAAAACCAAGAAAACTACTTCAGCTTCCACAATCGTTTCTCTAAAGAGGAAATAAGGGGAGTGATCCGGCTTATTGTTAACAAGAGAGCAGTAGGGCCAGATGAAATCCTGGTGGAGGGTTAGAAGTGTTTGGGAGAAAGTGGCCTAGAGTGGTTAGCAACCCTCTTTAATGTTATTTTCAGGTCAGCTAAAATGCCGAAGAGTGGAGACTAAGTAAGTTGATCCCGGTTTATAAGAACAAGGGAGATGTGAAATAGTGCCGCAACTACAGATGTATCAAGCTACTTAGTCATACAATGAAGGTGTGGGAAAAACTGATCGAGCTGAGGTTGAGGAGGCTAGTCAAGGTGTCAAAAATCAATTTGGTTTCATGCCCGGGAGGTCGTCTATATGAAGGCTCTTCATCCGTTGAGGAGGTTGATAGAAGAGTTCAGAGAGAGGAAGAAAAATCCGCACATGGTTTTCATCAACTTGGAGAAAGCATATGATAGGGTACTAAGGGAACTGATTTGGGATTCCTTGGCAGCAAAGGAACTGGCAGACAGGCACGTTCACAAGAGTAGTCAAAGACATATGCGAGGGCTCTATGACCAGTGTGTGCTCCCCATGTGGGTAAACCGATTACTTTAAGGTGGAGGCAGGATTGCACTAAGGGTCAGCTGTGAGCCCTTTCCTTTTTGCGTTGGTGATGAACGTGCTGACAAGGGATATCCAGGGAGAGATCCCGTGGTGTATGTTATTCGCAAACGCTATTGTTTTGGTAGATGAGTCTAGACCTGGCGTCAACAGCAGGCTAAAGCTTGGAGGGATAGGCTGAACAAATCCAAGACACAATATGTGTTGTTCAGGTTCGGACAAGGTGTAGGCATAAGTGAAGATGTGTCACTAAGAGGGGAAGTTGTACCAAGAAAATAGAGCTTTAGATACTTGGGGTCGGTCTTATAGAGTAATGGCAGTTTTGACGAGGACATCACGCATCGGATCCAAAAGGGCTGGCAGAAGTGGAGTGCAGCGTCCAGGGTTTTGCGCGATAGAAAGATTCCGTTGAAGCTGAAAGGAAATTTTTATAGAAAGGTGATCAGACTAGCCATACTCTATGGGGTAAAATGTTGGGTCACCACGAAGGCACAAGAACAAAGGCTATTAGTAGCCGAGATGAGGATGTTGAGGTGAATGAGCGGGCATACATTGTGAGACAGAATCAGAAATGAAGTGATCAGGTGCAGGGTGGGAGTGGCCAGTCTAGAGGATAAACTTCGGGAATTGAGACTGTGGTGGTTTGCGTATATTCAAAGGAAAGGTACTAATGAGACGGTCCGTTGGTGTGAAAGTCTAAACTTGAGAGTTATTCGTAGAGGGAGGGGCCGACCGAGGAAACTTTGGAGGAACAATATAAGGCAGGATGTCACGCTCTTGGAGATAACGACAGAGCTAGTAGTTTGCAGGGATAGATGGAGGGAGAAGATTCGCGTCACTGATGGCTAGATCTTGTCCTGATCAACAAACTTTAGTTTTTGGCCTTGCCTTTGTTTTTGTTTTGTCCTTTGTTTTCTTTGGTTTTGTGCTTTATGCGTTGTTTTCTTTGGCTTGGGGTTTTTCTGCTAGGTCTTTTGGACGCCCTCCTCTACGTTAGCCAGGGGTGCCCCCATCTTAACCCCCCAGATTCTCCATAAGGGAAATTACGTACACTGGTATTGTTGTTGTTGTTGTTCCAAAAAAGTCAAATATAGGCACACCCTTAAATAAGAGTGTAATTATGGGTGATAAAAATTAACACTAAGCACATATATATATAACTAGCGTGATTATTATGCCTGCTAAAGAAAAAAGTTCCCGATGAAACCCACGCCCTTTGCCCCCAAACCCATATCCTATCCCAAATTGGAAACCCTAGATTTCAATTGCAAGAGAAACCTGGTGATAGCGGTATTTTAGTCACCCTAATACCGATCAAAGTAATCCAAACTACTCAACTAGAAATATAGTATGAAAGTAAGAGTCGATCCCACAAAGACTCAAGTTTTCAACATTTATTGCTATATTACTCAGAAAAGGGGGGATTTTTGAATGTAATCTATCAACTACTAATACAAAGAACAAAACTAATTAATGAATGCAAAACTAAAGATGAGATGTAAGATATGGGAGAAGTATGCTCAACTAGTTAATATCCATTGTGTTGGATCGTAAGTCTGTTAGAACGGGCGTCCTTAATTGGATTAAGGCCGTCCTTAGGTGCAGCGGAAAATAGACTTAACAGGAAACGTAATAAGATAGTGGACACGAGTATTTATAGAGGAACCCCACTAAGACCAACCAGTCTTATGGGTAAACCTCTACCTCCGTTGGAGGATTTTCAATAGCCGTCCTTATCTTATTAAGAGAGAGTCCTTACAACTTAGGCGAGCTATTACAACCTTCTGAGCTAAGCGTGCGTCCTTAGCCTCACTAGTAACACTCCTTTCTGCCTAACAAAGTAACCTAACTCTCTTAGCTTACAAGGAAGCTATCACTCACGTCTCTCACGGTTCGTTGTGAGAGACAAACACTACTCTAACTATTTTGTGGTTTGATTTGGATTTGATGTGGTTGGACTTTCTTTCTCTTGCTTCAAGCTCACTTGATCTTCTTGATCTTTGTTCTTGAACTTGAATGCTTTGGGAGAGCTTGAGAGAAAGTCTTCAAAGTCCACACCGCTATGCATACCCCTTGGAGGGTATTTATAGCGGTATGAGTTCTTGTCCTCTAGCGTCCTCTGAGGCTTGGGCAGGATCTATCGTCTTCCTTCAACTGTGCGATTTGCATCTTGAGGAAGTCAATTCTGTTGACGCTTGGGAAGCCTCCGCGTGGTCAGGGGACCATTGCTGGGAAAGCGACATCTTTGGAATTGTTCACACATGCCCAGACATAGGAAGCTTCCTTTTAAGGACTACGGCCGAATGTGATGTAATCATGTTGGGGCGGCCTTGGTTTGAATTTGAACTTCGTCCGTATTATAGCGTGCGTCCCTTCTTGATGAAGATGCCGTCCAATCTTCGTAGGGACTTCACCAATTTCGTTCAGCTTTGGAAGTTCTGATGAAGTGCGTCCCTACAGCTTTAGGGACTACCGCTCACTTGTTGTCCTTTTCGCTCATGTGCGTCCACTAGACTTACCTGAGATTATCACTTGGACAACTCATCAAATACCTTTGAGTTTGTCATTATCAAAACTAGGGACGATCATTATTGGTTTAGATATTAATGACTAGCGTCCTTAATATCGTCCCAACACATTGTGAACTCGATTATTGATCATTGTTTATCAAAATTCTCTCTTTACCTTGACTAATCTATTACAGAATTCTAATAACACAACTTCATGGAATTATTAAACCTACTTCAATTCTAGTTATTAGCCCGATCAGAACTAAGAACCCTAATTATCAAATAACCTAAAATACCTCCTAGATTCAAATTGACAACAACATTAAGACTCGAGTATTAATAGAAACATGCATTTAGAGCAGCCAGACATCCAAATAACATGAAATTAAATTCTCTTCCCTAGTCAATTAGTCCTCCAGTTCTAGATTGATTAAAGGTTCTACTTTTGATCTAATTAATTTCAACCGGTAATTAGAAAGATCTTGTTGTAATTCAACCTAGAGATTCGATTAGATGGCCAATCTAACAAAATCCTAAATCAAACTTATTCAATCAAGCACAGAGAAAACAATCTAGTTAAGGAAAATTAAGAACAGTCAAACCTCACAATAATACTTCGTTCGCAATTTCAATTAACTAGTCAAGTAAAAGAGATTTAACTACTGAAAGACATTGAAGAGCTTACAAAGTATCCAAAGGTTTCTTCTCCTCCTCAAAGCTTCAATAACAATCAAGAGTCAAAGATATCCAAGATAAATGCTAGGGTCTCAACATCCCAATATAAAGAGAAAAACACAAAATAACACTATCCTAAAATAAACCTAAAAGATATAAAATAAACAGGAAATAAAATGGAAGTTCACTTTATTAAAGCTTCGCCCGATCGGACCAACACTCGGTCTAGCACCAAGACGCGGTCGCGTCTTGAGCAACCAGGCCGCGTCATCAATACAGAACATCAGGTCTCATCACACGATCAGGATCCACGAGACGCAGCCGCATCTCTTCACTTCTGCCGGCGTCTTGCTTCCTGAGCACGGTTCCTCTTTAATCATGGCTCGTCACTTGGGCAGCTCTTATGGCTTGGTTCCATTCCCACCTCCTCCAATGCTTCGGCTTCACCTCCTCTACACTTATTGTCTTTACATCTACACTCAAAAACCACAACAAAGTGTAGATATCCGAATCTTTCTAACAAACTAACAAAACTAGCAAAACTAAAGTAAACCAAAAAATGATGAAAATCCTAACTATGTGCATGTCCTAAAATACTACCTAACATGTGTCTATCATCTAGCATAATCTTGTGTCTGCTCATCCTTCAATCTTTTTGTAGTGATCTTGGAAGAAGTCTGAAGGATGAAAGTGGCGGTACAACACACAAACTCCCCGAATTTCCTCGAGATGTAGAAGGAGGTGCCGAGTAACTCATATATTAAATCACAACCTTAGAGATGGCGGGAATGGTTGGATTTTGTACACCTGTGCCTAGAAGAGTGCTAACAAGGAAGATTGGGTTATTCATCAAGGAACCAAAGTCAAGTCGGAGCCTAGGGTCGGTAACTCTCATACTTTGTTTCAACATGTTCATCCATGGAAGGGTGGTGTTAGTGAAGGGGCTTCCTTTTCAATGGGTTCCTCATTCTCTTCCATCTGCTAAAGACACTAGGAGGGGCCTCTCTCCTTCTCTAAAGATCTACAATGGGCTAAGAAATCCGACCGAATTTAGGTTGTATTCCTCTAACCTACATCTTCTGGAAATTAATATTGGTAGTTTTTCTACTGTGAGTTAGGCATTTGTCTATAAATCAAATCATGATGTTGAGTTTCGCTTTTTATTCATCTCACCGTGAATATCAGAATCTATCCTTACTTCTTGATACCTTGTTAAAAACTCAAAACTCTGAGATTATGGAGAAGGATAATTGCACCGCCAAGGTCCTATGTGTTGAGTTCCCTCTTTTTAAGGAACAATTCTCGTTTCCTAAGGTTAATAATAAAGAATATTTGGATGAAACCTCTGCCATGGTCAATGAGGCCTTAAAGGGTTGTTCTTACAAACAGTCTATGGAGGTTGACAATTCTGTTTTTAAGAAAGAAAAGGGAAAGCATGATATCTTATATGACCCTTATCTCTATGTTAGTTGGCACTAATGTAAGAATGTTATCATCACTAGAGAAGTGACAATCTCTTTTGTAATCATGTTGGTTAAGCTATGTTGCAAAGTTTCTGTTTATTTTACTATGCAAAACTGTCATGCAAAATTGGTAAAGTCATGATTAGTACTAGTTGTTATGAGTCTATTGTTTGTAGTGAGGCCTTATGGGAAAGAATGTTGTATGAGGAAATTTTGATTATAAATATAATAAAGATCATATCCTTTGTGATTGACTTATGGTGGGATTGTTGTTGTATCAACGCATGTCCAAATACTTGTGATTTCATTTTGACATGTCCTTTGGTTAAAAATAAATGTATGAAAATGCTAAATGGTGATGTAGATTGGTTAATAGTTTATTGGTATCTTTTATATAAATTAATGGTGTTGCTATTATGTTGTGAATATACAGAAATGAGAAGCTATTGTTTTTCTCAGTTTCTACAGAGAGAAGGGAGTTGCAATAGGGTTGCTCGAGTTATTAGGAAAGTCGTAATGAATATAGGAAAAGCCAGCTTATGTATTCGGCAATTCATGTTGTGGTCTTAAGTGTTACTGCTGTCGTACCCTATTGTTGTACCCTTTCATCTAAGTATTATGTGTATATTATAGGTTGGCATGAAGAATATGTTAATTACAGGAGAAACATGATAACTCTAGCAACAAGAAGTCGGATGGAAGGAGCTCTTGACTTGCTCAGTACAGAAACCAAAAGGCAGACACAAAAAAGTAGTACAGATGGCTGCATTGAGGGGTTAAAAGTGAAAAGACTGAATTTAAGTTAAGTATGTGCCAATGTATGGAAAAGTCTTATGTGATTTGTGAATATGGTACGGGTACATGAAGAATGAATAATATTACTATATGTAATTTAAACTTAAGCAAGCTATTAAATGCATTCAAGAGTGTGTTTGCATCAGTTCAATTCCAGGAGATGTAGTGTTAAAATTGGATTGGAATGGATCTTTGAGCAAAAGCTGTGTGATTGGGCCGACTAATCAGCTAACAAAATTGATCAATGGTGTTCGGCAAATATTCCATAGCTCTTAAGAAGAAAGACTATGTAAATATTTGCAAACCAAACAATTATGGAAAAGACTATGTAAATATTTGCAAACCAAACAATTATGGAAACAACTAAGAATGACGATTGACGAAATAAGCAAAGGTCGTAACCAACTTAGATGAGTTGTTGACCACTCATATAAAAATGGATATAAATGAAAGTTGATGTCTCTCATTTTGGTGGTGTTTTAGTAGTTAATTTCCTTTGTAAATATGTGTCTTTTGTTCCTTTCTTTGTTAGTTTTGTCTCTCTTTAGCTTAGATTCCGATTTTCCATGAGATTCGGAGACTATGCGAATTTGTTGTGTTTTGTAGGTAAATTGGCACGTTTTAAGGATGTTTGGAAGGAGTTTCTAAGGAGGAGCAAAGCTAGGGAGCAAAGGAGCGGAAGAGCCAAGCAAGGAACGAAGAGGAACTCAAGGAAAACCAAGAAGAGAAGAGGATCGAGGCCCCGGAACGATGTGCCAACACGTCGGACCCGAGTTGGCGCTTTAGAGGCTCGGACCGAGGTTGGTGACGTCGGGCCCGAGGTGCATCCTTGTCGGTCCAAGTCGGCAAAATGAGGATTGGGCTCCAAGGCACATTATTGTGATCTACCACTTTTGCCCTTCTTCTATTTTTGGAAATCCTTGGTCCCTAATTAAAAGGAGAAGAGAATTAGAGAGAGAGGAGGCTAATCCACACATCTAATCACTCTCAAAGGCTCAAGGAAGACTTGGAGAGCAAGGAGGAGGAAGGAAGAGGAGAAGAAGAGAGGAAATCGTTGGAGAGTAGGAGGAATTTGTGAGTTTGAACTTGTTTTGCTTGTGTTTAGTGGATTTGAGATTTGGATATTGTGAACCCCTTTGATTTGAATGCAATTTAGCTTTGATTTGAGTTGGATGATTGAGATTTGCTTGCTTTGTTTGTTGATTGCTTTTTACTCTTACTTCATGGAGTAGATTCCATAGTCTTGGGCTATGGGGGAAACCCCTAGCTAGGATTGGGTGTGAACCCCCAATTCCATAGCCTTGAGTGCTTGATCTATGAATCCTCTCTACATTGAGCTTCAGTTCTCTTGTGAGAATAAGGGATCAAGGGCTTGTGGTTGGTAAGAGTAAGCGAAAGCGATCTCAAGCCCATCACTTGACCTTGCATCGAAGGGTAGGTGAAAACCCCATATGGTCGATGTGTAGAGTGGAGGGATCGAAGGCAAACAACCTCGATCTCATAAGGATCAACACTTATTGGCTGAGTTGGGGTGGAATTACCCAAGTCTAGTTAGGGAAGGAACCCAAAAACCCAAGACCGATCTACTAATTTGACAAGACCGAGTTACCCAAACCTCGGGCCCGACGTCCACTGTGTCGGTCCCGTGCCAACTCTCGTCGATCCTCCTCGGACCAAGGTGACCAAAGTCGGTCCCGAGGAGTTCCTTTTGATTTTCCTTGTTTCTGCCTTTCTTTTCCTCTTTTTAGTCTTTTTGGTACACTCAACGCACGAATTCCCGTGTGTTCGACACCCTACCCTTGTACTACAATAAGGGTTCGGTTTATAAATTTAAATTTTGACCCTCCGATCCGAAACCCATTAGAATTTTGGTGCCGTTGCCGGGGAATTCTACTTGTTTGAGGTACCATCTTTTGTTGAGTCTTTGATTTTGTAGTGATTTGGGTGAGGGACTAGCCCAAACCCCTTGTTTGTTTTGATTCGGTTTTGTTTGAGTCTTTGGTTATAGGTGTATGCGAGCTCGTTCCGTCCGAGGAACACTTGAGTTCGACTTAGTTAGTGATCCGGAGAGCATTATCAAGCAAGCTCGAAAGAAGAAGAGAATGGAGAACCAAGCACTACATGATGATGAGGTTGATAGGATGAGGGCCGACATGGCTCGTATGCAACTTGAGATGGCCAACCGAGATGCCGAAGCTAGGAGAGAGCGTGAGCAAAGGATGAGATTGGAGGCTCAAATCAACACCCAACCCCGGAATGCACGTCAATATATGCATCCGGAGTTGAAGGTGCCGGAACCGGCCATTGTCTTGCCGGAAGTTTCAAAGAACTTTGAGATCAAGAATCAATTCATCTCACTTATCAAGAGGGACCAATTTCAAGGGAGACCGAATGAGTGCCCGATTGAGCATGTGAAGCAATTGAAGGATCTATGTGAGATTATTTCGACGGATGAGGAGACGCTCGAGTACGTGCTACTCAAGGCCTTCAAGTGGTCGTTGGGAGGCAAGGCATTGCATTGTTTGGAGAGCCAAGCACCTCGATCCATCACATCATGGAGGGCTCTCAACGAAGCATTTTTGATGAAGTTCTTTCCTCCAACAAAGACAACGGAGCTTAGAAGGAAGATAGCAAGTTTTCAACAAGGAGCCCACGAGCCACTCTTTGAGGCTTGGGATCGGTTCAAGGAAATGTTGAGGCAATGTCCAACGCATGGGCAACAACCATATGTTCTTCAAGACATATTCTTCCAAGGAATCAACCCCGCCACCAAGGACAAGTTGAACCTTTACACCGATTGTGTGTTCATTGACTTATCGCCGGAGCAAGCATGGGAGTTGCTCGACAAACTCTCTGACTACGAAGCCATGTACGGAGTGAGTCAAGTCAACAAGGAGGCAAGAGTCCAAGGAGATGGTACAAGGAGGCTTTACGACCCGAAGAATGAAGAGGTTGATAAGGATGTGAAGATTCAATTCCTTGAGGATGAGTTGAACAAGATGAGGCGGCAAATGAATCACTACAAGCAAACCACAAGAGCATGTGAAGAATGTGGTTCTTTCAAGCATGGAGCTCATGAGTGTCCCAATGAACGCCAAGTTCGCTTGGCCAAGCAAATCGAGGAGGCGCACTATGTTCAAAGAAACTACGGAGGAAGAGCCAACTTCAACAATGGAGGGAATGGAAGGTGGAACCAAGGCCAAGCCAATGGCTACAACAACAACTACAACCAAAACGAGCCAAGGGCCCAACCACAACCATACCGACCTCCGGGGTTCTATGAACAAACTCCACAATGGGCACAAGACTTGAAGAATCAATTTACCAATGTTGAGAGAAGAGTTGATGAAATGAGCACACAATTCAAGGAGTTTGGTGTATGGAGAAGACAAGTGGACAACCAATTTGTTCACATGGCGAATCAACTTCCGAGAGAGGAAGGGAGACTCCCGGGCCGACCCGAGGAGAATCCCCGTGCCCCACAACAACAAAATGAAGTCCGAGCCATAGGTTTGAGAAGTGGTCGGAGTTTGCCCGAGCCACAAGTGCCAAGAACAAGAGAAGAGAGTCGGACCGAGTTGCCCAGAAACTCGGGCCCGACGTGCCAAGAAGTCGAGCCAGAAGACGGAGGAAGTCCCCTGACCAGGACCGAGGAGAAGTGGAACTCGGGCCCGACATGCCCTATAGTCGGACCGACGTCCTCAGTTTTGCCCTGCCCTCGGACCGAGGACTTGCACATCGGTCCCGACGTCAAACCAACGTCGATCCAGGCTGAAAATGATGAGAGTGATCCAAACCGGTCCAAGGAAGTGGATCCAATCAAGAAACAAGGCGGCATAACTCTTCCTTACCCGTTGAAGAAGCCCAAGGAAGTTGTGGAGGGCAAGTTTAAGAGGTTCTTGAAGCTCTTGCAAGGTTTGAACATCACCATACCGTTCACCGACGCTCTAAGTGAGACGCCATCATATGCAAAGTTCTTGAAGGAAATTTTGAGCAAGAAGAGGTCGATTGTGGAGATGCAAGACGAGGTGAAAATCTTGGAGCTACCTCAAAAGTTGGGTGATCCCGGGAGATTTGCAATAACCGTGGGGATTGGATCCCAAAACTTCAAGGCTCTTTGTGATTTAGGAGCAAGCATATCGGTTATGCCCATGAGCATATGGAGGAGGGCTAACCTTGGTGATATGGAACCGGTTGACATGAGTCTTACTATGGCCGATGGTTCATCTACAAAGGCCACGGGAATCTTAGATGACGTCCCGGTTAGAGTTGGGAGGTATTTTGTCCTCGACAATTTTGTGATCCTTGATATGAAAGAAGACCCATTATTACCCATTATTCTTGGAAGGCCGTTTCTAGCCACGGCGGGTGCCAAATTTGATGTAAGAGATGGAAAGGTGACTTTTGAGATAGGTGAAGATAAGGTAGAGTTTCACTTCAACAAAGCTCTAAATGAACCGGATGCTTTGGCAATCTTGAAATTGGAGGAAAGTGCCAAGCGTAAAAGAGAGGAAGTGGAAGCCACAAGAGAGGAAGAAGCACCTTTGAGGAGTCATGACATGGTCAATGTTCAAGTTCAAGAGAGAGAGTTGCTAGATTCATTTGAGCACCATGAGGAGTCAAGAGGTGAAGATAGCCCGAGGAGCAAAGAAGAGTATCCTTCTTCGTATCCTTTTGATGTGGGAGACTCTTATATTTGTTTAAGTGACTTGAAAGAGGATCTAGAGGAAAGTTACATATGTTTGAGTGATTTGAAAGAAGATTTGAGCTATAATGTCATTGAGTCTCCTAGAAATTCTCTAGATGTTTATGATGTAGGGAATGAAGATCAAGTTAAGAAGGAGCAAGAAGTGCAAACCTACACTTTGGAGGAGAAAGGTGAAGGAGAATTTGGAGGCCACACCTACATCAACCACAAGTGGTGGTTTTATGGCTATGAGGGGCGTGGAGATGGACATGACTACGGTGATCAATTCACCATTTTTCATCCACCGTGAAGGTCGAGGTTAGAAGTCAAGCTAGTGACTTAAAAGAAGCGCTCCTCGGGAGGCAACCCAAGCTTAGTAGGTTTATTTTCGTAGTTTCTAGTTTAGTTTCTTTGTCTTAGCCTAGATTCTTTCTAATCTCTCCTTAGCATGTGTTTTGTGGAAATTGTGTGTTGTGTGAGCTTCATGATTGATTATGGTAGTGGTGAAAATAATAAAAGGACTTATGGGTAAAGAATTGGCAAGAAGAGGGAATTTTAGGAAGCCAAACCAAGCCGGACCGAAGTACCCAGGACCTCGGGCCCGACGTAGGTGACGTCGGTCTGACTTAGCCGGTCAACCTTGGTCTTGATTTGGAGGAAATGCCCATTATACCCCTCTGACCTAACTTTGTCTCTTTCCCATTTAAAGTCTTCTTTTTTCACACCTACCTCCCATCACCTTCATAACCACCTTCCCAAAATACCAAGCTTACCTCCAAAAACCCCCAAATCGGTCTCCTACCTCCATCACACTCGATCCCCTAGCAAACCTCACAACAATCTCGATCCAAGACCCTAGCCATCCCCAACATCGATCCCAAAGGCCAAAAATCCCAACAAGTCCCATTGTTCTTCATCCCTCCCCTAGATCTAGGTTGAGAATTTGAGTTTTAATGAGTTTGATTGCTAGCAAGTCTTTGTCTCTTCAAATTTGGTATGTGAATCTCAATCTCTACTTAATTCCTTGTGAATTTCATGCTTTCATTGTTTGAATTGAGATTTGCCATGATTGAATGAGTTTAGATCTTGAGCATCCATGGTGTCTTGCATGAATAGTAGAATTTGATCTTAATTGTTGATTATGCATGCTAGCACCTACTTGGAACTTCGATTGATGAAGAGAAATGGTTGATTTTGGATTTTAGGAGCATGATAGAGTGATTTTTGGGTGAATTAGGTTGAGAAGTCGAGTAGAGAGTCGGACCGAGATACCCAGATCTTGGGTCCGACGTTGCAGAGTCGGTCCAAGACTCGGACCGAGGTTGAGTACCTCGGGCCCGACGTCTTATGTTGGTCGGTCCTAGTTCTAATTTGGCTTTCTCTTGTGTGGGCTTTAGGATTCATGAACTTGATTGTTGGTTAAGGCTTATTTATCATGATATATCTTCTAGCTTGACCATCGTTGTGTGATCCTTTGTTCATACATGTTGGATTTTGTGGATTAAGTGTCTAGAAGACAAGTATGGGGTCATTTTCTTGTGTGATAAATTGTTAGTTGTGGAAGCATGAGATCTTGTTGAGGCTGTATAGATCTTATCTTGTAGTTCTTTGCTTTGATTGTGTGTAGGTACCATGACAAACCGAGCATCTTCTTCACGCATGGAGAGACCATCAAAGAAGTCCAAGAAGTCATAGAAAGTGCAAAAGATGGATGATGTGCAATTCGAGGATGATGATGTGGCTCAAAGCTATGAGCGATACTTGGGTCTAGCTCACCACACTAGGTGGCTAGATTGGGAAGCTATAAGGAAGATGAGTATGAACATGGCGCTCAACCGTTGCTACTCTCATATTGGGCTAGATGTGATGCTAAGGTGGGACAATACTCACTATCCCGCCTTAACGTCGGAGTTTATGGCCACCTTCAAGTGCACGTATGAAGGAGTTGAGAGTGAGGGCATGATCTCCTTCCAATTGGGCAATGAGTTGCAAGAGCTCTCTCTTAGGAATTTGGCGGTCTACCTTGGATTTCCTTTTCCGAGAGACGAAGCTTTTGTAGACAACGAGAAGGTGAACTATCTTTGGAGGTATGTAGCGGGAAGGAGCGAGATGAGGAAAGGAGCCTCATCCAATGAGATAGCAAGTCCCCTCTTCCGAGTCATGATCCGAGCTTTGGAGTGTGCCATCTTTGCTAGGCACGAGCTAAGTAAACCGATTAAGGAAGAAGCCATGTTGCTCTATGAGATGTTGATTCAAAATGAGAAGCCGATGAACCTCACATGGGAATGGGTGAAAATGGTGAGGGATTTCCAAAGTTCCTCATGAATTTACTTTGGAGGGATGATAGCCCGCTTGGCTCATCGTCTTGATGTGGATCTTTCCAAGTACACGCCGGCACCAAATGGAGTAGAGTTCATGGATCTCAAGTACTTCAAGAAAGCCAACATCATCAAGGAGAAGACCGTCACCGGTGCCACCACTTATCTAGCACCTCATTCCAACTTTGGCAATGTGCACATACCTTTGGGGCCACATCTATTTGACCTCTCGAGCTACTACAATTGGTTTCAAGTGTGGGCGGGCAAAGAGAATCCTTATGGAGAGCCGGAGGGGACGATTGAGTGTAGACGAAGTGCCCAACACATTCATTTCACTACTCCCCAAGCTTCACCGGACACCGAAGATGAAGAGCCCAACCAATTTGAGTTTGCAAGAAGGGAGGCCATGGATGTTGACTCGCCTCCCGAAGAAGAAGATGACGGATACCGCAACTTGCTCACCGACCATGCTCCAACACTTTTGGACCGAGATGCAGGGCACCTTGGGCCCGACGTCCATCAACGTCGGTCCGACACATACTTGCCCGAGCCGGTCCCTAGTCACTTTGAGAGGGGAGAGGGAAGTGGAGCAAGGCAAGAGCAATCACATTTTGGAGGGTACTAAGGTTATGCCCAATGGTATGGGCCCGGAATGGTCTTCCCCGAACATCAACAATCGGTGGACATGAACTTCCTAGCCAACCAATTGGCTCACCTTCAACTCCAACAATCAAGCATGCTACAAGAGGCACACCAACTCAACCTTCAACAACAACACTTGAACTTTCAACAACAACAACTCTCCCACCAACAAGAAGACTTCCAAGCTCAATTTGAAGAAGTGAACCGCAACATTGCTTACACTAGGCGTGATGTGAATGATTTGAGAGCGGTAGAGGACCAAAGATGGAGCGTTCAAGAAAGTTTCAATGAAAGGATGGTCGGGAACTACTCTTCCCACGAGGACCCATGGACGCGCCCCACACCTCAACTTCAACCGCCAAGTCTAGATCCTTTCCATGCCCATGTGTACGAGCGAGAGAGGCAAGCACGACTCCAAAGGGGACGCCGCCGAGGACACCCTCCAAACTAAGCCTAGACATGCCAATCAAGAATAAGAAATTGTGAGTTTTCTTGACTCTTGTCTCTTTTACTTTTTAGTTTTGATTGCTTTGTTTTGATGAGGACATCAAAATTCTAAGTATGGGGTGGGTTAGTTGCTCATAGTTTCATGTGTAGGTTTCTTGTGTTTGTTCTTGTTTTGTTAAGGGATGCTTTTCTTTTGGATAGTGGCATGATATGTTCCATGAATGATGATTGAATTTGATGGTTTGTATGGATGAGTTTGTTTTGTTTTTGAGAAAATTTTTGCAAAAATCTCTAAAAATTCGAAAAATAGTGTGAAAAATGTCAAAATGATTTTATTTTTGGACTAGGAATTCCCATCTTAGATGTCTAAAGAAGGCTAATGATGAGGTGAGCATGTAAATTCCTTTGCATATTTTTGGATAGTTTAGCCTCTACATGGATGTTGCTTTTGATGTGATATGATGTCTTGCATGTTTTTATTGAGCACATGAGTTCTTGGATGAGTTTTGATGCAACTAAGCTAGAGTGAACCTTGTGAGATGATTTTTGGCCATTTTAGGGATGATTGATTATATTGCTTATCCCTCATTTTCTTGTGTGAAATAGCTCATGCATGCTAGGTAATACTTGCTATTGAGGTGTTTATCTATTTTGCAAGACCAATATGAGATTTGTTCTATGCATTGTCACATTGATTTGAACTTTATTTCATTGAGTCACAAAATGTTCCATATCCTACCTTGAAGATAAACCGTTGTTTGTAGCCCCGTTTTAGCCTTAGACCTTTGTTTGAAACTCCTTAAAAATATGATTCCTAGCCTATATGACTTGACCCTTATGGGATTGGACTTTAGTGAGAGGTTTTGGAGTATATTTGGAGAGTTGAGATTCTCTTTGGTGAAAGGGCAAAGAATGGAGTATAAATCAAGTGGGTAGTGCATCTTTGTGAGAAGAAAGAAAGAAATGTTGGAAAAAGTAGTGGATTGAAAGCAAAGAGCTTAAGTGAAGTAAAAAGGGTTCCGACCGAGTTAAAGTGCACATCGGGCCCGATGTATGATGCAAGTCGATCCTAAGTGGAAAAAGTGTGAAAAATCCAACAAAAAGTGTAGTGCAAAGATGAAGTGGAATGTTAAGTGAAATAGTGGGTTGAAAGTTGAAAAGAAAAGAAGAGAAAAAATCAAAGTCTTTTGGAGTGAGTGAAGTTGAAAGTGGAAGAATTTGGTGAAGTTGGTGAGAGACTAGAAGGTTCAATCCCCATTGTAAGCACCACAAGACCAAAATGATTCCCACCTTGAGAAATACCAAAAGCCCCATTACAACCCGGCCGAATGGAACCTCTTTGAGGACCTCCATTGAGCCAAGTTCATACTCTTTGTGTGCATTGTAATAGGCATCTCTAGGTGGAGGAATTGGTGATGTTAGCTTCAATAGTAAAGTCTTGACTTGCATGATTCTTGAGTATGAGTGTTCATTGCTAAGCCTAAACACATGATGAGTGATACACATTTTCACATACCTAAAGTGAGGCTTTGTTGCATTAGACTTTGTTTCCTTGAACATTTGATCATGTGTGATGACGTAATCTTGCTAGCATATCTATCCCTTGTACTTGATTGATTTTTCATATGAGGCTTTACTTGAAGATTGTGCTTCGGTCTTGTTTGCATTGTTATTGCTTGAGGACAAGCAAGTTTAAGTATGGGGTATTCTGATGTTTCTCATTTTGGTGGTGTTTTAGTAGTTAATTTCCTTTGTAAATATGTGTCTTTTGTTCCTTTCTTTGTTAGTTTTGTCTCTCTTTAGCTTAAATTCCGATTTTCCATGAGATTCAGAGACTATGCGAATTTGTTGTGTTTTGTAGGTGAATTGGCACGTTTTGAGGATGATTGCAAGGAGTTTCTAAGGAGGAGCAAAGCTAGGGAGCAAAGGAGCGGAAGAGCCAAGCAAGGAACGAAGAGGAACTCAAGGAAAACCAAGAAGAGAAGAGGATCGAGGCCCCGGAACGATGTGCCGAGACGTCGGACCCGAGTTGGTGCTTTAGAGGCTCGGACCGAGGTTGGTGACGTCGGGCCCGAGGTGCATCCGTGTCGGTCCAAGTTGGCAAAATGAGGATTGGGCTCCAAGGCACATTATTGTGATCTACCACTTTTGCCCTTCTTCTATTTTTGGAAATCCTTGGTCCCTAATTAAAAGGAGAAGACAATTAGAGAGAGAGAGGAGGCTAATCCACACATCTAATCACTCTCAAAGGCTCAAGGAAGACTTGGAGAGCAAGGAGGAGGAAGGAAGAGGAGAAGAACAGAGGAAATCGTTGGAGAGTAGGAGGAATTTGTGAGTTTGAACTTGTTTTGCTTGTGTTTAGTGGATTTGAGATTTGGATCTTGTGAACCCCTTTGATTTGAATGCAATTTAGCTTTGATTTGAGTTGGATGATTGAGATTTGCTTGCTTTGTTTGTTGATTGCTTTTTACTCTTACTTCATGGAGTAGATTCCATAGTCTTGGGCTATGGGGGAAACCCCTAGCTAAGATTGGGTGTGAACCCCAAATTCCATAGCCTTGAGTGCTTGATCTATGAATCCTCTCTACATTGAGCTTCAATTCTCTTGTGAGAACAAGGGATCAAGGGCTTGTGGTTGGTAAGAGTAAGCGAAAGCGATCTCAAGCCCATCACTTGACCTTGCATCGAACGGTAGGTGAAAACCCCCTATGGTCGATATGTAGAGTGGAGGGATCGAAGGCAAACAACCTCGATCTCATAAGGATCAACACTTATTGGCTGAATTGGGGTGGAATTACGTACCCAAGTCTAGTTAGGGAAGGAACCCAAAAACCCAAGACCGATCTACTAATTTGACAAGACCGAGTTACCAAGACCTCGGGCCCGATGTCCACTGTGTCGGTCCCGTGCCAACTCTCGTCGATCCTCCTCGGACCGAGGTGACCAAAGTTGGTCCCAAGGAGTTCCTTTTGATTTTCCTTGTTTTTGCCTTTCTTTTCCTCTTTTTTGTCTTTTTGGTACACTCAACGCACGAACTCTCGTGTGTTCGACATCCTACCCTTGTACTACAATAGGGGTTCGGTTTATAAATTTAAATTTTGACCCTCCGATCCGGAACCCATCAAAAGTCGCCTTATGGAATAGCAAAGGAATGGGAAGAAGATCGTTCTGGCCTGAGATCGATTCCTTCTGGTAAAATTGAGCAAATCCACATAATGGTTATCGTGGAAACGAAAATAGACAAACTTCCAAGTGATCAAGTATTGAGATGTGCAGGCTTTGACAATATTGCATTGTCTCATGCAGAAGGTACAGCAAGGGGCGTATGTGTAATGTGGAAAGAGCTCCAACTTACTAGCGAAACTATTGAAATCATGATTCATAAGTCGAGATACATTATAATGAAGCATGTTAACCTTCTAACAGGGTGGGTTTTTGCTTTATGTTTTTTGTACGTGCTTCTGAATGAGGCTTAGAAAGATAGCTTTTTGACAGATTTTATTAATTGTGCACTCGGAATTAACATTCCCTTGGTCATCATAGGTGATTTAAACAAAATACGAGGAATTGGCGATAAAATAGGAGGTTGTATACCTACAACAATGGATTTGAACGGCTTAGGCATTTAAAAGACACATGTAACCTACATGACATTCCCACCATAGGGAACAAATACACTTGGAGAAAGAATAAAATGGAAATAAAAAACGTTTACGAAAAGTTCGATCGTGTAATGGTTAGTGATAGCATGCTACAACAATTCCCAAGAATCGGAACTCACAATCATGCATTCACAGCATCTGATCATTGTAAAATATCGGTCGACATTACGAACGACAACATAAGGAAAGCTTTCTTCGAAACTCTCTCATTATTCTCTAATTATAATTGTATATTGTAACGATATGAAAAATTTCTTCTACTTGTTTGTTCCAAAGGGTGAGATTAAGACGGTTAATGAGTGAAAATCGAGTTTTTCTTGTTTGTAATGTCAAAATGTTTTTAAATAATCAGTTAGATAGACTTAAGTTTACTGAAATGTATAGTTTCAAATAATAATAATTTTTTGTTGCCTCTCCACCCATTGTGGGACGTAATATGCATATTGGGAATAGTACGAGCCATTTGCCTTAAAAGCATATGATGTGCCAAGTGTATAATGCTAGGTATGACATAAGGTTAAGAAGTGTGAGTGCCCATTTAGATTGAAGTGTCCCAAGCATCCCAAAGAATCATGGAAGATTGTTCTTGTAAATGATTTCCCAAAGGACCATGAAAATTTTTGGTGAAGATGATGGCACGAAACAACTGTATAACGAACCAATGAATTGAAATACCTTTCTAATCAATGGAATATATTAAATATGTTTTAAAATCGACACTTCACATATCCGATCTCGGTTAAAATGTTATCATCATGAAAGTAATAATAATATCTATCAATCATACTTTATATAAAAGAACCTTATCAACCATGTCTTGTACATATAAAACGTCAACCACTTTAAATAAAATTATTGACCCTTGAATTGCACAGATGTATCCTTCTAATCAATCATCAAACTTACATGTAAAGTTGCATTTTTTGACAATAGATGCATTAAACTGATTTGCCTTTAATTATATTATATTATAATCCCACCGTGATAGTATTCACATTAGACTCGACTCTCTTATAAATCTTAAGTACATGTTTTTTTTTCATTTTTTGACAATAAATGCATTCAATTGATGATCAAATTATCTTTGTCATGTCATTATTATTACACTATTTTGTCTGTATTAATATATATTACTTTAATTAGCTGATTGGGTTACATGATTTAGGTAGATTTTTATATAAATCATTTGATTATAATCCTAATGATTTATATTTGAACAACCCCTCTTATGGACATACGAATAACATCGTCTTATGAATTATTAAAACCAAGATGTTCTATATATATATTACTTGACAAAACTATAGACATACACATTCAACGAAAAAGCGAACTAATATTGAACAACCAATCCGGGCATTGCCGACCTTTCCAAACCCTGCTTCAAATTGTTTATAATAAGGTAGTTTTGTTCTTTTGAAACTCTCTCATTATTCCATAATTAAGTACCCCTATAGAGAACTCTAGTTCTTCAATCAAGACGAAAAATCAAGATTGAGCCTCACTCGCTTCCCAAAGCGGAATACGCCTTTTGATTGGGAGACTTGCATAAAACCTTATCACCAATGGTTAATTCCACGTCCCTTCACTTCAAATCAGCATATGACTTTTTTTGACTTTGAGAAGTGAACATTATCTATCGAATGAGAGCGATATCAAGAGTAGTCGTCTCGACTAACTTGGGGTTTAGAAGAATCTTTTCAGCGTTGTCGTCTTGACAAATTGGTGAATGACATCTCCAACGATATAAGGCCTCGAAGGGAACAATCTGAATAGTGGAATGTCAATTATTGTTGTAAGTCAATTATATCAAACTCAACCTCACATACCAACTAGTCGTGTGATCCAACACACAAGCTCGTAACATGTCCTTGAGGGTCTAAATTGTCATTTCAGATTGGCCATCGGTCTTAGGATGGAAAGTAGTATTGAACTTGGGCTCAATTCCTAATGAGTTATGCAACTCTTCCCAAAATCAAGAGGTGAATCAACCACCCCGATCCGAAATGATGGTCTTCGGAGTTCTGTTCAAATAGAAGATCTCATGGATGATGACCTCTGCCAATTTCTAGATTCCCCAATTCATCTTGATAGTGATGAAATGGGCACTCCTGGTGAATCAATCAACAACTAACCAAATTAATATTATCCTTCTGCCCCTGAGTCATAGGCAGACTGGTTACAAAGTCGATATCGATGTCCTTCCATTTTCATTCTGACTCTAATAAAGATTGTAACTTCCCTTCGGGCAACTTGTGTTCTTTCTTCACCTTACATCAATCCAAACATCTTGAGATGAACTATGCCACCTCTTGCTTCATTTTGACCTGACCCGAGAAAACCGCCTAACCTGCCCGACTCATGGTCTGACCAATATCCGATAAATATTTATAAAGTTAAATCCGAAACCGACATGACTCAACCCATTTTGCCCCGACATAGAAGTAATCTAATTAAGAATGAACACATCCATATCTGAAAAGACCAATCCAATACTAACTTGGAAAACTGAGCAATCAAATCTCGATTGCACCCGACACCCAAAATAACCCGAGCCCCTCTTCTTAAAGCCAATGTTAACTAGTACAGACGTATGGGGTACATATCGGTTTTTATATGAAATAGATACAAGTTTTTAATCCGGTATAAATGGAGGTGGTATCTACCCCATGTATACCGGTTTTTTGAAGTGCGGCATCTGATGGAAACGCATACCGGTTTTTCGGAAACCTGGTATCTACCCTTTTTTCTTTTTTACACTTAATTTTGTACATGGATACCGGTTTTCAAAAACGCAGTATGTATATTAAGCCACGCGAATACGAGCCTACCCGAAAGCCAACTTCCATAATATTTTTTTAAAAATGAATTAAAATCATTAGATATCAGTATTATATATGACCGATATCATTATGGATTTTTTTGACACATTTAATTGACCTGAAACCTGAATTCCAAACTTGCTTTGAATTCGCATGGACATTAATAATCAGAGAATGGAAATAACAATATATTGAAGTCGATCTACAAAGTAGACAATATATGATATAATGCAATCAAAGTGTATATATAACTTGTCACACCATAACTACTAGCTTAGCTATTGTATCATTCAAAAGTAGGAAATATATGTCAAGTACTAGTAACTACTAGACAATTAAATACCCCGGCTAGCTCACACCAATTTAACCTCTATTCTATGAACTCATGATCTCCAATGCGATATATAGTAGAAGATGCTGAGCGGATTCTTCCATCACTTCAAATATTTCTTCCTTTGTATTTGTTTTTTATGAAGCTGGCAAGTAATGCAAACACAATATCATAATAAAAATATCATGATTTTGACAACTATATATGAAATGGCAGATCACACGCAGAGATGGGATAAGAACTGCTCAACAATTGAAGAATCATATATGGCAAAAAAACTGAAAAAAAGATTAATTCTCTACTTTTGCCTGAAACTTCTTAATGCATCGATGTTGTGCAAATGCAGTCCAATCATCTTGATCAACATAATCATAACCTGGTGGAGGCTCAATACGATAATTGCCAGTTTTCTCATCCTTGATCATCTTTCAAAGATTTTTTTTGAAAGTTGTTCACTTACACCAAATAAACTCAATGATTAAATCTCTATCCACTCTATTAGAAGGGAAAGTGAACACATTCTGCAAAGTTAACAAAAGAAAGTATGAAGATGTTTATATATTTATTCTCATAAATCTATAGAGAATATGCTATATGAAAAAAAAATAGAAATACGATAACAAGTGCAACAACAAGATAGAATAAAAGCAATTTATTCAAGTGGTGAGATTTACCATGATAGCATCATAAACATCCAATATATTGCTTGTTGGAACCTGCCTCCAATTCGGGTATGCAATAGAAATCCGCTCATGGGTTAGCTGGCCAATCTAACTTTACTAAAGTGATTTGTTTTTCCCGATAGGATTGACTCGCACCATAATCTTCTTTGTGTTCTCACAAGATAATGTCTTGAATCTTTTATGTATTGCAACTTGATCGGTCCGGATTGGGGGGTCAAAATTCAATTAAAAACCGAACCCCGTAGTAGTACAAGGTAGGGTGTCGAACGCTCGAGAGTTCGTTCGTTGAGTGCACCAAAAAGACTTAAAAGGGGGAAAAGAAAGGTTAAAAGCAAGGAAAATCAAAGGAAACAACTCAGGACCGACATGGGTCACTTCGGCCCGAGAAGGATCGACGTAGGTTTTACACGGGACCGACACAGATTAAAGTCGGACCCGAGATCTGGGAATGTCGGACTAAGCAATAGGAGAGATCGGTCTTGGGTTTTTGGGTTCCTTCCATAACTAGATGTGGGTAATTCCACCCCAATTCAGCCAATAAGTGTTGATCCTCGTAGAATCGAGGTTGTTCGCCTTCGATCCCGCCACTCTACATATCCACCCTAAGGAGATTGATTTCCCTTTCGATACAAGTTCAAGTGATAGGCAAAAGATTGCTTTCACTCACTCTTGCCAATCACAAGCCCTTGATCCCTTGCTTTCACAAGAGATTGTAGCTCTATGTAGAGAGGATTCCTAGATCAAGCACTCAAGGCTATGGAATTAGGGGTTCACACCCAAACCTAGTGATGGGGGTCGTCCGGATCGGATGATATCAAAATTTAAATTTATAAACCGAACCCCAATTTGTAGTATGAGGGTAGGGTGTCGAACACTCAGGAGTTCGTGTGTTGAGTGTACCAAAAAGACTAAAAAGAGGTAAAAGAAAGGCAAAAACAAGGAAAATCAAAGGGAACAACCCGGACTGACACTGGTCATTTCGGTCCGAGGTTGGATCGAGGAGAATTTGGCCGGGACCGACACAGACAACGTCGGGCCCGATGTACTGGGTAACTCGATTAGGCAAAAATAGTAGATCGGTCTTGGGTTTTTGGGTTCCTTCCCTAACTAGACTTGGATGATTCCACCCCAATTCAGCCAATAAGTGATGATCCTTGTGAGATCGAGGTTGTTAGCTTTCGATCCCTCCACTCTACACATCGACCATGGGAGGCTTTCACTCTCCCTTCGATGCTAGGTCAAGTGTTGGGTTTGAGACCACTTTCGCTAACTCTTACCAATCACAAGCCCTAGATCCCTTGTTCTCACTAAAGGATTGAAGCTCATGTAGAGAGGATTCCTAGATCAAGCACTCAAGGCCATGGAATTGGGGGTTCACACCCAATCCTAGCTAGAGGTTTCCCCCAAAGCCCAAGACTATGGAATCTACTCCATGAAGTAAGAGTAAAAAGCAATCAATAGACAAAACAAGCAATTCTCAATCATCAAACTCAAATCCAACTCAAATTTCATTCAAATCCAAAAGGGTTCACAAGATCCAAGTCTCAAATCTACTAAACAAAAGCAAAACAAGTTTAAACTCACTAACTCTCTCTAGCTCTCCGCCGATTTCCTCTTCTCTTCTCCTCCTCCTTTCTCCTCCTTGCTCTCCAAGTCTTCCTTGAGCCTTTGAGAGTGATTAGATGTTGGATCCCCTCCTCCTAGCCAAGGGTTTCTCTCCTCTCATAGAAAACCGGGAACTAAGCTAAAAAGGGACAAAACTAACAAAGAAAGGAACAAAAGACACATATTTACAAAGGAAATTAACCACTAAAACACCACCAAATTGAGAGACATCAGAATACCCCATACTTAAACTTGCTTGTCCTCAAGCAATAACAATGTAAGCAAGACCGAAGCACAATCTTCAAGTAAAGCCTCATATGAAAACACAAGTAAGCACAAGTGATAGATATGCTAGCAAGATTACATCATCACACATGATCAAGTGTTCAAGGAATAAAGTCAAGTGCAACCAAGCCTCACTTTAGGGATATGAAAATGTGTATCACTCATCATGTGTTTAGGTTTAGCAATGAACACTCAGACTCAAGAATCATGCAAGTAAAGACTTTACTATTGAAGCTAATATCACCAATTCCTCCACCTAGAGATGCCTATTACAATGCACAGAAAGAATATGAACTTGGCTCAATGGAGGTCCTTAAAGAGGTCCATTCGGCCTGGTTGTAATGGGGCTTTTGGTATTTCTCTGGGTGGGATTATTTTTTGGTCTTGTGGTGCTTACAATGGGGACTGAACTTCCTAATCTCTCACCAACTCCACCAAATTATTCCACTTTCAACTTCACTCTCATCCAAAAGACTTGAAATTTTTCTTCTTAACCCACTTTTTCACTTAACATTCCACTTCATCTTTGCACTTATACTTTTTGTTGGATTTTTCACACTTTTGCAAATAGGATCGACTTTGATCATACGTCGGGCCCGATATGCTTACTAACTCGGTCGGGACCCTTTTTTTCACTTAAGCTCTTTGCTTTCGATCCACTTCTCGTTTTCCAACTTTTCTTTTTTTCCTTTTCTTTTTATGCTCAACAAAGATGCACTACCCACATGATTTATAACTCCATTTCTTGCCTTTCACCAAAGAGAATCTCAACTCTCCAAATACACTCCCAAACCTTCACTAAAGTCCAATCCCATAAGGGTCAAGTCATATAGGCTAGGAATCATATTTTTGAGAAGTTACAAACAAAGGCTAAGGCTAAAACGGGGCTACAAACAACGGTTTATCTTCAAGGTAGGATATGGAACATTTTGTGACTAAATGAAATAAAGTTCAAATCAATGTGACAAAGCATAGAACAAATCTCATATTGGTCTTAGAAAATAGATAAACACCGCAATAACAAGTTTTACTAAGCATGCATGAGCTCATCACACAAGAAAATGAGGGATATGCAATCATGAACAAGCATCCCTAAAATGGCCAAAAATTATTTCACAAGGTTCACTCAAACTTTGTTGCATAGAAACTCATCCTAGAACTCATGTGCTCAATAAAAACATGCAAGATATCACATCACATTAAAAACAACATCCATTTAGAGGCTAAACCATCCAAAAATATGCAAAGAAATTTACATGCTCACATCATCATTAGCTTTCTTATGGACATCTAAGATGGGAATTCCTAGTCCAAAACAAAATCTTTTTGACATTTTTCACACAAAAATTTTCAAATTTTTATGGATTTTTGCAAAAAGTTTCTCAAAACAAAACCAACTCATCCATTCAAGCCACATTAAACATCATTCATCATTCATGAAACATACCATGCCACTATCCAAAAGAAAACATCCCAAAATTGAGAGAAATTTTGAGCAAGAAGAGTTCGATAGTGGAAATGCAAGACGAGATCAAAATCTTGGAGCTACCTCAAAAATTGGGAGACCCGGGGAGATTTGCAATTACCGTTGGAGTGGGGTCCCAAAATTTCCAAGCTCTATGTGACTTAGGAGCAAGCGTGTCGGTTATGCCCATGAGCATTTGGAAGAGGGCTAACCTTGGTGATATTGAGCCGGTTGACATGTCTCTCACAATGGCCGATGGTTCAACTACAAAAGCCATGGGAATATTGGATGGTGTCCCGGTTAGAGTGGGGAAGTACTTCGTCCCCGATGACTTTGTGATTCTTGACATGAAGGAAGATACTTTGGTTCCTATAATTGTAGGAAGGCCGTTTCTAGCCACGGCGGGAGCAAAATTTGATGTGAAGAATGGAAAGGTGACCTTTGAAATTGGAGAAGACAAAGTTGAGTTTCACTTCAACAAGGCTTTAAATGAGCCGGATGCCTTGGCCATTTTGAAATTGGAAGAGAATGTCAAGAGGAAAAGGGAAGAAGTGGAAGCCACAAAAGAGGAGGTACCCTTAAGGAACAATGAAAGGATCAATGCCCAAGTTCAAGAGAGGGAGTTAGTGTATCCATTTGAGCATCAAGAAGAGGAGAGGAGCAAAGAAGAGTATCCTTCCTTGTATCCTTTTGATGTGGGGGACTCTTATATTTGTTTGAGTGACTTAAAAGAGGATTTAGGAGATAGTTACATATGCTTAAGTGATTTGAAAGATGATGTGAGCTATAATGTTATTGAATCTCTTAGAAATTCTTTGGAAGTTTTTGATGTAGGGAAGGAAGATCAAGATGAGAAGGTACAAGACGTGCAAACCTATGCCTTGGAGGAGGAAGGTGAAGGAGAATTTGAGGGCCATGCCTACATCAGCCACAAGTGGTGGTTCTACGGCTATGAAGGGAATGGCAATGGACGTGACAACGGTGACCAATTTACCATTTTTCATCCACCATGAAGGTTGAGGTTAGAAGTCAAGCTAATGAATTAAAAAGAGCGCTTCTCGGGAGGCAACCCGAGCTTAGTAGGTTTATTTTCGTAATTTTAGTTTAATTTCTTTAGCTTAGTTTAGACTTTCTCTAATCTCTCTCTAGTGTGTATTTTTATGGAATAGTGGTGTTATGTGTGCATCACGATAGGGTAGAGGTAATGGTGAAAATAATAAAAGGATTTGTGCGAAAAGAAGTGGCATAGATGAGGTAATTTTTGGAAGTCGAACCAAGCCGGGTCGAGGTACCCAGAACATCGGGCCCGACTTAGGCAACTCGGTCCGACTAGGTCGGTCAACCTTGATCAAGCATTGTAGAAAATCCCAATTTTACCCCTCTGACCTAAACTTTGTTTCTTTCCCATTTAAAGCCAATTTCCCTTACCTACCTCCCATCACCTTCATAACCACCATCCCAAAAATGCTCATCTCCCCTTCAAAAACCCCAAAATCGCAACCCCCCCTTCACCATCACACTCGATCCCCTTTGCTTACCCCTCTACCATCTCGATCCAACACCACAAACACCCTAAGCCTTCCCCAACATCGATCCCAAGAAGAAAACCCCAACAAGTTCCATTGTTCTTCATCTCTCCCCTAGATCTAGGTGGAGAAATTTGAGTTCTAAGTAGTTTGTTTGCTAAGAAGTCTAGATCTCTTCAATTTTGGTATGTGAATCTCGATTCCTATCTAATTCCTTGTGAATTTCATGCTTTCATTGCTTGAATTGAGTGTTGCCATGCTTGAATGAGTTTAGATCTTGAGCATCCATGGTGTTTTGCATGAATAGGAGAATTTGTTCTTAATTGTTGATTATGCGTGATTGAACCTCCTTAGAACTTCAATTGATGAAGATAAATGGTTGATATTGGATTATAGGAGCATGATAGATTGATTTTGGGTGATCTTGTATGAGAAGACGAGTTTGGAACCGGACCGAGATGCCCAGGTACCTCGGGCCCGACATAGAGGAGTCGGTCCATCACTTCGGACCGAGGTTGAGAGCACCTCGGGCCCGATATCTCGAGTTTGTCGGTCCTTGTTATAGTAGTCTTTCTCTTGTGTTGACATTAGGATTTATGAGTTTGATTGTTGGTTATAGCTTGATTATCATGATATATCTACTAGCTTGACCATTGTTTTGTGATCCTTTGTTCATACATGTTGGATTTTGTGAGTTAAGTGTCTAGAGGATAAGTATGGGGTTGTTCTTGTGTGATGAGTTGTGAATTGTAGATATTTTTGATATTGTTGAGGTTGTATAGATCTTATCTTGTAGTCTTTTGCTTTGAGTGTGTGTAGGTACTATGGAAACCCGAGCATCATCTTCACACATGGAGAGACCCTCAAAGAAGTCAAAGAAGTCAAAGAAAGCACCAAAGATGGATGATGTGAGATTCAATGATGATGATGTGGCCGAAAGTTATGAGCGGTACATGGGTCTAGCTCACCACACAAGATGGCTAGATTGGGAGTCTATACGGACGATGGGGATGAATGTAGCTCTTCCCCGGTGCTACTCTCACATTGGCCTTGATGTGATGTTAAGGTGGAACAACCCACACTATCCCGCCTTGACATCGGAGGTCATGGTCACCTTCAAGTGCACCTATGAAGGAGTAGAGGACAATGATGGCATCATCACCTTTCAATTGGGCAATGAGACACAAGAGCTCTCTCTTCGGAACTTGGCACACTATCTTGGGTTCCCTTTTCCAAGAGAGGAAGCTTTTGTGGACAATGAGAAGGTGAATTACCTATGGAGGCATGTAGCGGGGAGGAATGAGATGAGGAAAGGAGCTTCAACGAATGAGATAGCGAGTCCTCTCTTCCGAGTCATGATCCGTGTTTTGGGGTGCGCCATCTTTGCCCGACATGAGCTAAGCAAGCCGATGAAGGAGGAAGCTATGTTGCTCTATGAAATGCTATTCCAAGTCGACAAGCCATTGAACCTCACTTGGGAGTGGGTCAAAATGGTTAGGGACTTCCAAAGCTCCTCATGGATTTACTTCGGAGGGATGATAGCCCGCTTGGCTAGTCGTCTAGAAGTTGATCTATCCAAGTACACGCCGGCACCGAACGGAGTGGAATACATGAACCTTAAATACTTCAAGAAAGCCAACATCATCAAGGAGAAGGTCATCACCGACATCACCACCCATCTAGCACCTCATTCAAACTTTGACAAGGTGGCCATTCCTTTGGGGCCACGGCTCTTTGACCTTTCTAGCTATTATAATTAGTTTCAAGTTTGGGCCGGGAAGGAGAACCCATTTGGTGAACCAGAAGGGACGATTGAGTGTAGACGTCGTGCCCAACACATCCGTTTTACCACTCCCCAACCTTCTCCGGAGTCCGATGATGAGCCCAACAACTTTGAGTTTGCTAGAAGAGAGGTCATGGATGTTGACACGCCTCCGGAAGAATATGAGGGTTACCAAGGTTTGCTAGCCAACCTCCGCGCAAGAGATCAAGCTCCAACGCTACTAGACCGAGATGCAGGGCACCTCGGGCCCGACGTCCACCAAAGTCGGTCCGATGCCTACTTGCCCGAGTCGTTCCCGAGCCGCTTTGAGAGAGGAGAAGGAAGTGGAGCTAGGCAAGAGCAACCGCACTACGGAGGGTACGAAGGTTATGCCCAATGGTATGGGCCCAGAATGGTCTTCCTTGAACCTCAACAACCGGTGGACATGACCTTTCTAGCCAACCAAATGGCTCACCTTCAACTCCAACAATCAAGCATGCTTCAAGAGGCACACCAAATCAACCTTCAACAACAACAAATGAATCTTCAACAAAAACAACTCTTCCACCAACAAGAAGTCTTCCAAGCTCAATATGAGGAAATGAACCGAAATCTTGCTTACACGAGGCGTGACGCGGATGATTTGAGGACGGTGGAGGACCAAAGGTGGAGGGTTCAAGAGAGCTTCAACGATTAGATGGTCGGGAACTACCCTTCCCGAGAGGACCCATGGATGCGGCCAACACCTCAACTCCAACCACCAAGTCAAGATCCTTACCAAACCCAAATGTATGAGCGGGAAAGACATGCAAGGCTCCAAAGAGGAAGTCGCCGAGGGCGTCCTTCCAACTAAATCTAGACATGTCAATCAAGAATAAGAAATTGTGAGCTTTTCTTACTCTCTTCTCTTTTATTTTGAGTTTTGATTTCTTTGTTTTGATGAGGACATCAAAATTCTAAGTATGGGGTGGGGTTAGTTGCTCATAGTTTCATGTGTTAGTTTCTTGAGTTTGTTCTTAGTTTGTAGAACTTGGCATACGAAGGCATCTCATTTAGGGCATCGGTGAACGGTATCGTTATGTTCAACCCTTGTAAAAGCTTCAAGAATCTCTTGAATTAGCCCTCTACGACTTCCTTGGGCTTCTTTGACGGGTAAGGAAGAGTTGTTCCGCGTTGATTCTTGTTGGGATCGACTTCCTTGGACCGGCTTGGCTCAGTCACATCTTTCTCTGCTTGGACCGATGTAGGCTCCACGTCGGGCCCGATGTTCTGGTCCTCGGTCTGGGGGCAGAGCAATGACTGGGGTGTCGGTCCGACTTCAGGGCATGTCGGGCCCGACTTCCTCTCTTCCTCGGTCCTAGGCAGGGGACCTCCTCTGACTTCTGGCTCGATATCCTGGCATGTCGGGCCCGAGTTGCTAGGTAACTCGGTCCGACTCTCTTCCCTTGATCTTGACACATGTGGCTCGGGTAGGCTCCGACCACTCCTCAACCCAATAGCTCGGACTTCGTTTTGGTTTTGTGGGGCACGGGGATTCTCCTCGGGTCGGCCCGCGAGTCTCCCATTCTCTCTCGGAAGTTGATTTGCAATGTGAACAAATTGGTTGTCAACTTGTCTTCTCCATACACCAAACTCCTTGAATTGGGTGCTCACCTCATCAACTCGCCTCTCAACATTGTTGAATTGAGTTTTCAAGTCTTATGCCCATTGTGGAGTTTGTTCATAAAACCCCGGAGGTCGGTATGGTGGTGGTTGGGCCCTTGGCTCGTTTTGGTTGTAGTTGTTGTTGTAGCCATTGGCTTGGCCTTGGTTCCACCGTCCATTTCCTCCATGATGCGATCCCTTCCCTTACTCCCAAGGAAGAGGAGGACGCCTTGACAATGCGCTCGGACGGATCCATCACTCGAGCTCGTGCTAAGGCTATCGCCCGAGCAACGGCGTCCTTTGTATGGCGAGCCTCTCAGTCCATTAGCATAGTCCCTAAAGAACCAGCTACTTGGGTGCTGAGCGTGCTTAAGGCCAGTCCTGATGAAGAGTCCTTGGCGTCCCCATCCGAGGAAGACTTCCTTCTGCCAACTCTAGGGACGATACAAGAGAGTCCCCAGCCGGGGAAGGCTTCCTCATGCCTTGGCGTCCCCATCCGGGAAGGCTTCCTTCTGCCGACGATACAAGAGAGTCCCCATCTGGGGAAGGCTTCCTCACTGCCTTGGCGTCCTTAGCTCTCAACCAGCGTCCTTAGCTCTCAGCCAGCGTCCTCAGCTCTGCACCAGCGTCCTTGAGTAGAGTCCTCAGCAGAGTCCCTCAGGACTCCTTTGTTAGAGTCATCAGCAGAGTCCCCCAGGACTCCTTTGTTAAGAGTCCTCAGCAGAGTTCCCAAGACTCCCTTGTTAGAGTCCTCAGCAGAGTCCCCAGGACTCCTTTGTTATTTTTAGTCCTTGTCTTTCCTTTTTCCTAGCTAGCTTATGAATAAGTATTACCTTTTGTAGTAAGGACAAGAATGTTAGGTCAGATTAGTTGTCTGGCCATTTATAGTATGTTTAGGGATTTGGTCCAAGACTTGCATGTTTTAGGCCCAACCCATAAATGCTAGGAGCCTCCACTATATAAGGAGTTCTCCTCTTTTGTAATCCTCACGTTTGCTATTAATGAGTTTTGGCTAAATCGAGATTGTCTCTTCCCCAAAACCGCTGACGTCAATCTTTCTAACCCTCTTCTCCGACGCCCTCCTTCTCCGGCCAACGCCGACCTTCCTCGACCTCCGGCGAGTTCTTCCGTCCGTTGGAACTATTCACCCGTCCCTTACTCAGCTTCCGCTCCATTTACACCATAGTCCCTTCAATAGTTGAATAAAGGCACAAGTCGTAACCTAGATCCTTGGCTAAAGCGAGTCCTTATCGGGAGTCCCGAGAAGGGAACCGCATCAACTGGTATCAGAGCCCAGGTTACGTAAGCCTTTTTATTCGGACTATTGCATATGACACTTGCTTCCCTTTGTGTTTCCTTGAATCCGTCCTTATAAAAAATCCGAAAAAAAAAAATTTTTTTTTAGCCCAACCTTGGTAGTAGAACAAGTTTCTACTACTAAAAAAAAAAAAAAAAAAGTTACTACCCAATTACAATTGCAGTCCTTACATGCTTGGTGATTTCAATTACTTGTTGCATATTGATTTCAGTCATGCTTAGGTTAGTAACCTATTTTGTGCTACTTGCTTCCCTCCAAGGACTCTCTTTCGGTTAGTAACCGCTAAAAAAAAAAACAAAAAAAAAACAAAGAAGTCCAAGTAGAAAGCCAAAATAAGGCAACTACTTTGGATTCAAGAGAGTCCCGAACAACTCTTTAGGAAGCAGTCCTCAGACCAGAGGCGCGTCCTCAACAAAGCAGTCCTTAGCACTTAGCACGTCAATATTGTTGCTTGTAATTGCATTCATCCTTGCGTGTTTGAGTTGCATCGTGTAGCCTTTAGCCGCCTCTCGCACATAAAGCCTTCCTTGACCTTTGTGTGTGCATAGTCCGTCTAAAGAGCTGTTTCTAGTGCTTGTACTTGTTAATCCCTGTTCCATTTTTACTCGCCATGGACTCTAATGTTATGATAGGAAACCCTTCCGACGAGGCTAACAATGGAAATAATCCACCCCAAGTCCTCAACCAAGGACTCTCACACGAGGACCTCAACCCTTCCCAACTCACACAAGAACAACAAGAGATAGCAGAGTTGAAACGCCAAGTGGCGTCCCTTCTCCAAGCCCAAGCAGCAACTCGAGTTTCTCTTGTGAACGCCCCGCCTCAAGTCCTTCCTTCCAGATCTACTCAAGGACTACCCATCAATCTCTCCGACCAAGCTGGCCCAAGTCAGCTGAACGGTCAAACTTCTCACCATGTGCTTCCCAACAGCACTTCCTCACGAGACGCCCATCAACAAAGGCGTCCCCAGTCCACCATTGAGCCCCTCCGTCCTCAAGGCCAAGTCTTGCGGAGTGATCCGCATGCTTACGATGCTTCCTCAGGCCATGAGTCCGAAGGCCAAGGTATGTACCCTTCCTCTTTCCGTTTCAATGATCGCTATGACCCCAGGAGAGATGGTCGCCAGGCAACGTCCCCTCCACGTTATCAAAGGCGTCCCCAAGACCCAGGTACTAGGGACCGGGACCGTCGGGTGTACAATAGGCGTGACCAACGCTTTGATGAGCACCCCTTACGACGAACACAACGGCATGAAAGGCGCATCGCACAAGGAAGGGAGCCGTCCCTACCTCCAGCACAGGCGTCCTTAGGCCAATCGGCCGATACTCCAATTTGGGAAGACGAGTTTAATGACTTCGACGATGAAGAATATGAAGACTCGGGCTTGCCCAACCCTCACAACTTCCCACCTTTGGGTGATCCACCTGAATTGGACGACCGTCCCGCGGACTGGATTCCCCCGGCTCCGCCTTTAGAACGTCGCCATGAAGAAGTCCCTAGGAGGGAAGGACGCCATAATGCCAACTGGCACCAAGAGCGTCCCCGTCGACATTAAGGTGAACGGCGCGGTAATGCCCCTAGAGCGATACCACCAAGACCTTGGAGTCCCATTGATCGCGGTTTGAACTTGCGTGAAGACCGTGGGGACTATGACCTCCCAGCTACAAACCGTCATGAGGTCAAAGTCCGAATTGAACACTTTGAAGGGCATTACGATGCAGCTGCCTTCCTTGAGTGGATTGCCGCCACAGCGCACACTTTGCGCTATTGTCGGACTCCTTCCCATGAATGGGTCCATTTAGCTACGCTCCATTTTCGTGGTCAAGCACGAGTGTGGTGGCAACGCTTTGTGGACAACCGTTTAAGGCTAGACAAGACACCGGTAACCACTTGGGATCAACTTGTGTACGTCATGACCCAAAAGTATGTTCCTAAGGACTATAAGAACCAGATGAGGATGGACATTGCAACACTTCGCCAAGGAAGCATGACTCCCATTGAGTTCTTCTCTAAGTTGGAGGATATGTATTACAAGGCTGGCATTTCAGTTGCCCCTTCAACCTGGAAAACTAGGTTTATCTCTGGATTGAATCAGTCCCTTAGGCACTAACTTGAGCCTTTGCCCATCACAGATTTGAACAACTTGATGCATACGGCCATGACCATCTATAAGAACCAACAAGAATTGCGTTCTTACCAATCTCGGCCGAATAGGTATGCTTCCTCTAACTCTCGTCCTTATGCTTCCACTAATTCATCTCCTAGTATGCAGGGATAGGGTTCTTCTTCAAAGCAGTCCCCGTCCCAACGTCCTTCCCAACCACATGGAACGAACTCCACAAGCCGTCCTCAACAAGGGCGTCCTTCCCAGCAAGGGACTCCACTTGAGCGTTCCCGGGACATTGAGTGTTTCTCTTGTGGCGGACGAGGACACTATCAAAAGGACTGCCCCAACAAGAAGAAAGTGTTGTTCTCCACAAACACAGGGGGTTATGAGTCCTTCAATGAGGAAGAAGTCCCCCCAGAGCCATTATATGAGGACTCCTATGCTGTTCCCCAAGAGGAAGAGTTTGATTGTGCCCCAGCACCAGCGGACTCCGGTCACTGCCTTGGATTGGTTGCTAGGAAGGCACTCATTTTGAAAGGATCCTTACAGGACCAACGTGAAAATCTCTTCCACACTCGCGCTTTGGTTGGTTCCACCAGCCGTAGTGTGATTATTGACTCCGGGAGTTGCACCAACCTTGTCAATGAAAAGGTAGTCAAACACCTTAACTTGGAAACAACTCCCCACCCTGCCACTTATGGACTACAATGGTTGAACTCCACAGGTACCCAAATCACTCATCAATGCATGATCACCTTTTCCATTGGTCCTTACACGGACACCTTACTTTGTGATGTCGTTGCTATGGACGTCACACACTTGTTGTTGGGATGCCCATGGGCTTTCGACCGGCGCGTCCTTCACGATGGCTTCTTGAACACTTATGTGTTCACGTACCACGGGAAGCGCGTCAAACTCTTACCCATGTTGCCTAGTGAAATATTGCAGGATCAGGTACAACGCGACCGTGCTAAGGCAATTGAAGAAGAACGGGCGCGCAAGGAACGCCACTCGGATGCAAAGCCGTCCCTATTTGATGGCCAACAACAGCGTCCCAAAGCCGTCCCCAAAAGGAGTCCCTCAGACCCAGCGTCCCCAACACCCAAATCAAGTGCGTCCCTTCAAGGCACGGTTGAGCCCCGTGGGTTGGTAACAAGGCCGTCCCCATCTCAGTCGCCACCCTCAGGACGTGCCCATTACTTCTTGATGGTGCCGATGTCCCTCACATCTTCTACCACAGTCCCTAATGATCCGGCCGTCCCTAGCGCCGTGGCTTCCCTTCTAGAGGACTTCAAGGACGTCTTCCCTGATGACCTTCCCCCAGGACTCCCTCCACTACGTGGAATTGAGCATCAAATTGACTTGATGCCCGGGGCCTCTCTTCCAAATAGAGCTCCTTACAAAGCTGGCCCAGATGAAACCAAGGAACTCCAAAAGCAAGTGCAAGAACTCCTTCAACGTGGATATGTAAGAGAGTCCTTAAGTCCTTGTGCCGTGCCTGTCATTCTAGTCCCCAAAAAGGATGGCTCTTGGCGCATGTGTATGGACTGCCGTGCAATCAACAACATCACCATCAAATACCGGCATCCAATTCCTCGACTCGATGATATGCTGGACGAGCTTTATGGTGCCACCTTGTTCACAAAAATAGACTTGAAGAGTGGCTACCACCAAATCCGCATGAAGGAAGGCGATGAATGGAAGACAGCCTTCAAGACCAAATTTGGTCTCTATGAGTGGCTCGTCATGCCCTTTGGTCTCACCAACGCCCCAAGCACCTTCATGAGGCTTATGAACCATGTCCTTAGGGACTTCATTGGTAAGTTCCTTGTGGTCTACTTTGATGATATCTTGATTTATTCAATGAATCTCACTGACCACACGGAGCACATTAAGTTGGTATTGGCACGCTTACGCCGTGAAACACTCTATGCCAACTTGGCAAAGTGTACTTTTTGCAAGCCGTCCACTGTCTTCCTTGGCTTTGTGGTCTCTAGTGTTGGTTTACAAGTGGACGAGGAAAAGATCAAAGCTATCAAGGACTGGCCTACTCCCAAGAGTGCAACAGAAGTCCGCTCCTTCTTAGGACTTGCCGGTTTCTACCGCCGTTTTGTCCATCACTTCAGCGTCCTTGCTGCTCCATTGCATGCCTTAACCAAGAAAGGCACAATAATAGAATGGAAGCAGCATCATGAACAGGCGTTCCAAAGCCTTAAGGACTCCCTTTGTAATGCTCCACTCCTCCAGCTTCCGGACTTCACTAAGCCCTTTGAGATCGAGTGTGATGCATCAAATGTTGGCATAGGCGGCGTCCTCCATCAGGAACGCAAGCCAATTGCCTACTATAGTGAGAAGCTCACTAGAGCTCAGTTGAACTACCCCACATACGACAAAGAGCTGTATGCTCTCATTAGAGTCCTCAAGACTTGGCAACACTACTTGTGGCCACGGGAGTTCATCATCCACAGCGACCATGCGGCATTGTCTTACCTCAAGAGCCAAGCACACCTCAATAGAAGACACGCACGCTGGGTCGAGTTCTTGGAGACGTTCCCTTACGTCGTCCATCACAAGAAAGGTAAGGAGAATGTGGTTGCGGACGCCCTTTCTCGCAGGTACACCCTCCTTTCTTCCCTTCAAGTTCGCTTACTTGGCTTTTCCATGTTAAAGGAGCTTTATGCTTCGGACTCCTTCTTTGGTCCCATCATGGAAAAGGCCACGCCTTCTCATGCCATTGATGGCTACTTTCTAGATGAAGGGTACTTATTCAAGGCTGGGAAGCTATGCGTCCCTAAGTCTTCCATAAGGACTCTTTTGATAAAGGAAGCGCATGAGGGTCGTGGTCATTTTGGCGTTAATAAAACCCTTGCTGCCTTGCGTGAACACTTCTTTTGGCCTCACATGGCTCATCATGTCACGCAGTATTGCAAGAGTTGTATTACTTGCCAAAAGGCCAAGTCCACTAGCCATAATCATGGACTTTACTCTCCTTTGCCTATTCCGCATGCTCCGTGGGAAGACCTTTCAATGGACTTCATCACGGGACTGCCTAGGTCCAAGAAGGGTAAGGACTCCATCTTTGTAGTAGTGTGCCGCTTCTCAAAAATGGCCCATTTCATTGCGTGTACTACGACGAACAATGCTACGGACGTGGCTTGTCTCTTCTTTGAACACGTAGTGAAGTACCATGGCATTCCCCGCACAATCATAAGTGATAGGGACTCCAAGTTTGTGGGGCATTTTTGGAGAACACTTTGGGGAAAGTTAGGCACCAAACTACTATTATCTACTTCCTTCCATCCCCAAACCGATGGCCAGACGGAAGTCACCAATCGGACCTTAGGCTCACTCCTTTGAGTGATGCTTAAGAACAACCCACGCCGGTGGGAGGACTTACTCTCTACTGTAGAATTTTGCTATAACAGGTCCAAACACTCGGCGCACAACAAGAGTCCCTTCGAGGTTGTCTATGGGCGCAATCCACTTACTCCCATGGATCTCTCACCCCGTCCCTTGCAGCAAGGCGAACAATTCGACGCAGCCAACCGCGCGGACTACATCAAGAAGCTGCACATGCGGACGAGGGACCGCCTTGAGCGTCGTGCCCAACAATATGCCAACCAACGTAACCAGGGATGCCAACAGCTCATCTTTGAGCCTGGGGACTTGGTTTGGCTCCACTTGCGCAAGAGTCGCTTCCCTTCAGCCCGGAAGACTAAGCTCCATCACCGGGGGGACGGTCCCTTTCGCATCCTTGAACGGATTGGACCAAACGCTTACAAGCTTGAGCTTCCGGACTCCTATGGAGCCGTCCATGCCACATTCAATGTAGCGGACTTGTCTCGATACGTGGAACCGGAAGATGAACACCTTTTGGAGGAAGCGGGGACGCTTCCCACTCAAGGGGGGGAGGATGATGCGATCCCTTCCCTTACTCCCAAGGAAGAGGAGGACGCCTTGACAATGCGCTCGGACGGACCCATCACTCGAGCTCGTGCTAAGGCTATCACCCGAGCAACGGCGTCCTTTGTATGGCGAGCCTCTCAGTCCATTAGCATAGTCCCTGAAGAACCAGCTACTTGGGTGCTGAGCGTGCTTAAGGCCAGTCCTGATGAAGAGTCCTTGGCGTCCCCATCCGAGGAAGACTTCCTTCTGCCAACTCTAGGGACGATACAAGAGAGTCCCCAGCCGGGGAAGGCTTCCTCATGCCTTGGCGTCCCCATCCGGGAAGGCTTCCTTCTGCCGACGATACAAGAGAGTCCCCATCTGGGGAAGGCTTCCTCACTGCCTTGGCGTCCTTAGCTCTCAACCAGCGTCCTTAGCTCTCAGCCAGCGTCCTCAGCTCTGCACCAGCGTCCTTGAGTAGAGTCCTCAACAGAGTCCCTCAGGACTCCTTTGTTAGAGTCATCAGCTGAGTCCACCAGGACTCCTTTGTTAAGAGTCCTCAGCAGAGTTCCCAGGACTCCCTTGTTAGAGTCCTCAGCAGAGTCCCCAAGACTCCTTTGTTATTTTTAGTCCTTGTCTTTCCTTTTTCCTAGCTAGCTTATGAATAAGTATTACCTTTTGTAGTAAGGACAAGAATGTTAGGTCAGATTAGTTGTCTGGCCATTTATAGTATGTTTAGGGATTTGGTCCAAGACTTGCATGTTTTAGGCCCAACCCATAAATGCTAGGAGCCTCCACTATATAAGGAGTTCTCCTCTTTTGTAATCCTCACGTTTGCTATTAATGAGTTTTGGCTGAATCGAGATTGTCTCTTCCCCAAAACCGCTGACGTCAACCTTTTTAACCCTCTTCTCCGACGCCCTCCTTCTCCGGCCAACGCCGACCTTCCTCGACCTCCGGCGAGTTCTTCCGTCCGTTGGAACTATTCACCCGTCCCTTACTCAGCTTCCGCTCCATTTACACCATAGTCCCTTCAATAGTTGAATAAAGGCACAAGTCGTAACCTAGATCCTTGGCTAAAGCGAGTCCTTATCGGGAGTCCCGATAAGGGAACCGCATCACTCCATTGCCTCCATTGTCGAAGTTGGCTCTTCCTCCATAGTTTCTTTGAACAAAGTGCGCCTCCTCAATTTGCTCGGCCAAGCGAACTTGGCGTTCGTTGGGACACTCTTTAGCAACATGCTTGAAAGATCCACATTCTTCACATGCCCTTGAGGTTTGCTTGAAATGACTCACTTGCCTCCTCAACTTGGTCAACTCATCCTCAAGAAATTGAAGTCTCACATCCTTGTCAACCTCTTCACTCTTCGGGTCATAGAGCCTCCTCATACCATCTCCTTGGACTCTTGTCTCTTTGTTGACTTGGCTCACCCCGTACATGGCTTCATAGTCGGAGAGTTTATCAAGTAACTCCCATGCTTGCTCCGGGGGCAAATCGATGAACCCACAATCGGTGTGGAGATTCAACTTGTCCTTGGTGGCGGGGTTGATTCCTTGGAAAAAGATGTCTTGGAGAACATAAGGTTGTTGCCCATGGGTTGGACATTGCCTCAACATCTCTTTGAACCGATCCCAAGCCTCAAAGAGTGGCTCGTTGGCTCCTTGTTGGAAACTTGCTATCTTCCTCCTAAGCTCCGTTGTTTTTGTTGGTGGGAAGAACTTCATCAAGAACGCCTTGTTGAGAGCCCGCCATGTTGTGATGAATCTAGGAGCTTGGCTCTCTAGCCAATGCGCCGCCTTGCCTCCTAGCGACCATTTGAAAGCCTTGAGTAGTACGTACTCTAGCGTCTCTTCATCCGTCGAGATGGTCTCACACATATCCTTGAACCTCTTCACATGCTCAATCGGGCACTCATTTGGTCGCCCCTCAAATTGGTCTCTCTTGATAAGTGATATGAATTGAGTCTTGATCTTGAAGTTCTTTGAAACCTCCGGTAAGACAATGGTCGGCTCCGGCACCTTCAACTCCGGATGCATGTATTGGCGTGCATTCCGGGGTTGGGTGTTGAGTTGAGCCTCAAATCTCAACCTTTGCTCACGTTCCCTCCTCACTTCGGCATCCCGGTTTTCCATCTCAAGTTGCATACGAGCCATGTCGGCCCTCATCCTAGCAACCTCATCATCATGTAATGCTTGGTTCTGCATTCTCTTCTTCTTTTGAGCCTCCTTGATGATGCTTTCCGGATCACTTAAAGTCGAACTCAAGTGTTCCTTAGGCGGAACGAGCTCGCATACACCTATAACCAAAGACACAAACAAAACCAAATCAAAACAAATAAGGGGTTTGGGCTAATCCCTCACCCAAATCACTACAAATTCAAAGACTCAACAAAAGAGGTACCTCAAGCAAGTAGAACTCCCCGGCAACGGCGCCAAGATTCTGATCGGTCCGGATTGGGGGGTCAAAATTCAATTAAAACCGAACCCCGTAGTAGTACAAGGTAGGGTGTCGAACGCTCGGGAGTTCGTTTGTTGAGTGCACCAAAAAGACTTAAAAAGGGGAAAAGAAAGGTTAAAAGCAAGGAAAATCAAAGGAAACAACTCGGGACCGACATGGGTCACTTCGGCCCGAGAAGGATCGGCGTAGATTTTGCACGGGACCGACACAGATTGAAGTCGGGCCCGAGATCTGGGAATGTCGGATTAGGCAATGGGAGAGATCGGTCTTGGGTTTTTGGGTTCCTTCCATAACTAGATGTGGGTAATTCCACCCCAATTCAGCCAATAAGTGTTGATCCTCGTAGAATCGAGGTTGTTCGCCTTCGATCCCGCCACTCTACATATCGACCCTAGGGAGATTGATTTCCCTTTCGATACAAGTTCAAGTGATAGGCAAAAGATTGCTTTCACTCACTCTTGCCAATCACAAGCCCTTGATCCCTTGCTTTCACAAGAGATTGTAGCTCTATGTAGAGAGGATTCCTAGATCAAACACTCAAGGCTATGGAATTAGGGGTTCACACCCAAACCTAGCTAGGGGTTTCCCCCATAGCCCAAGACTAATGGAATCTACTCCATGAAGTAAGAGTAAAAAGCAATCAAAAGACAAAGCAAACAAATCTCAATCATCAAACTCAAATCAAAGCCAAAACTCATTCAATTCAAAGGGAAATCACAAGATCCAAACTCAAATCCTCAAATTGTAAATCAAAACAAGAACAAACTCACAATTCCTCCTAGATCTAGCTATCCTCCACCGATTTCTCCTCTTCTTCTCCTCTCCTTTCTTCCTCCTTGCTCTCCAAGTCTTCCTTGAGCCTTTGAGAGTGATTAGATGTGTCTAAGCTTCGATAATCCTCTAATTGTCTTCTCTCCTTTTAATTAGGGGCAAAGAATATCCCAAAATGGAAGAGGGGCAAAAGTGGTAGATCACATTTGTGTGCCTTGGTGCCCAATCTACACTTCGCCGACTTGGACCGACACGGAGCAACCTCGGGCCCGACTTGCCACACCTCGGTCCGGGTCTCCATGAGTCGATCTCGGGCTCGAGTTGCTGGGCAACTCGATCCTGGCCTCGGTCCTCTTCTCTTCTTGGCTTTTCTTGAGCTCCTCTTCATTGATCGCTCGCGGCTCTTCCGCTCCTTTGTGCTCATGCCTTGCTTCCCCTTGGGGACTCCTTCCGAAACTCCCTCAAAACACGCCAAATTACCTACAAACGCAACAAATTCGCATAGTCTCCGAATCTCATAGAAAATCGGAATCTAAGCTAAAAAGGAACAAAACTAGCAAAGAAAGAAACAAAAAACACATATTTACAAGGAAAATTAACTACTAAAATACCACCAAAATGAGAGACATCGCAACTCCTCTCACATGTCTTAAGTAATGTTTACAAGATTTATCACGTTCTTTTTGTCCATGACCCTTACCAGCTGCATCTTTACTTTTGTGATCTTTAGAAGACTTGGTCATTTTTTCACTCTATGTTCCCTTCATTAACAACAAAAGGATCAGAACATATGACTAATGTGATCGCACCTAAACTTCTTTTTTCATTAATATTATGCCCCTATGTAACAATAAACAAATCACAACAAATAGAAAATGTACTTATTTTCTATGAAAAAATTATAGTATAGCCCAAATCACAATGGGGTAATCACTAGAGCAACAGTACAGGTTGTGCATGATATGATACAAAGGCAGTGAACATAATTTGAACAGTTATTTGCTTATAGTTTTTAGTTTGCAGTATTTTATATACCATGCCTAATAAAATCCAAAGCTCTCAAACCACTATTTTCTAAGAATAAATAATACAAATTGGTTCTTTTTGGCTTAATATTGGACAAATGCGTTTCCATTTATCATTTTGGAGGGTAGTAGTATTTATATTTAGAGCTCAAGTAAGAAAAATGAACGGCTACTTTTGGCTCAAAAGAGGCATCAACCTCAAGTGAAAGAATGAACATTGAACATCAAAACCTTGTGCACATAACTTCAACTAGTAACAAAAAATAAAGGTAGGGGGAGTAGACAAGATTCACCAGTAAACAGGTACATATTAATGCATTATACATGAAAGATGATGAAAGATGCAAATGTGCAACAGGATCATGTTAAGCCAGGAAAATGGGATTAACTAGTTCAATTTGCGCATACATGAGCATTTTAGTTGCATAATTCATGTTGTAAGAACAAGTAATCTTCTTCAAAGTCATACAAGTCAGTATAAATTTAATCCATGGAAATTAGTTAAGTGCTAACAAAGCCCTTTGTGTAATATATAGCCAGATTAGTGGAAATAAATATTTGCTTTAAAATGGAGATATATACCATCGATATTCTTGAAACCAAAAAAGATGAAGAAGATTACAACATTATAATATAAGTAGTACTAGCTAAGCCATGGAAATTAATTGACATAACTATGTGTTAAAAGTAAAATCAATTTCAAGGTCAAAGATTCACACAAATAGACAACTAGAGTACTCTCGAGCTCTTAACTAAAGACATAATATTTGTATTTTATTTTATGGATAGTGAAGTGTGCAATATATAACCCAATTAATTAATTAAGAAAAAAATCAATTAGGTAAGTGCTAACCTAACTCTTTGTGTAATATATAACCAGATTAGTTTAGATAACTAGAGTGTTGTATGGATGCCATTTTTGAAGATAGCACTAGTGGAAGTTAAGGCCAATACGAGTTTTTTTTATAGATTCATGCATTGCAAACTAACTTCTAGAGAAGTGGAACTTCTTGATAGCCAATTTTTTTAATGTGTATATTTAGTTCACAACATTGATTGATTTCAAAGTTCAATTCAAAAAAGTTATTAAGGACAATATTTTTACGATCTTAGAACACCTAACAAATAACATTGCTATTGTCATAGAACACCAATTCGTGTACATGAACTTAAAGGGGGAAGGATCACCATTAATAGCAGCATACCCTGTTAGTCCAATGAGTTCAGAAGAATAACACAACAAGGATGACAGAAAGAATAATTTAATTCATCAAAATAGCCTATAATATATATCCAGAGCCGTAGGGTTAGCAGAATTAAAATCATAATATTTGTACCATGAATTTCATAGTGGATCCATCTGTTAAACTAATTAGATGAAAGAAAAGAGCATCCTAAAACACTAAACTACATAATTTCAGGCCAACAATTGTGTAAGCGTGACTTCAGGCATATTGACACGAAATTGAACATGTATTTAAAGAAGACGCTCAACCAAATACATGAATTGACAAAAATTGACCTTACTTGTAACCCTATACAAACCGAAGCGGCGTGATGAGAATAATAGGATGAGGCGGCGGTAAGTTGGTGCCTGACAGAGGAAAAAATCTCCGTCGTACGGGTAGAGAGAAGGGCTTCGCCGGACGGGTAGAGAGGAGGGGTTCACCAAACGAACAGAGAAAGGGGGGGGGGGCGGTCGTCGAACGGGCAGAGAGTCACCGAGCTTGTCGCCTAAAGGACAGAGTATCGAGTGTGCTTGAAGCCATAAACCCAACACACATTAAGAACGGTTTTTTATTTTTATTGTTTTTACATAACCGGTATGGGAGGATAAAATTTGCAAATCAGAATTTTATAAAACCGGTTTTCGAGAGCACGACCTTACACCGGACTTACTAAAAACTGGTATAGATATGTTTTTTTTGTTTTACGCAAAACCGATATGCGAGTCTTAAGCAAGATACCACTTTTTTAAACCGATATCCAATTTTCGGTATCCATCCCCCACCTATGTACTAGTGTTGTTATTACGCAGTAACCTTGGATTTTACCGTCCAAACTCACCCATGGCTTATAAAGGTAACTTAACTAGATGATTTGAGAACAATCAACTTTGTTCTATTAATGAGATTCGAATTATAAATGGGAGAAACTTCTTTTAATGTTACAATAATAATTTTAAAAAGAGTTGCAGTGGAATACAAAAGACATTTCTTAAAAAGTAAAAGCATGTGAGACCCAAAAAGATAGTCAAAACAAAAGACGTTTTCAAGACCTACTTCCTTCCTTCCCTTCCTTCAAATCCTGAGGGCTTTGACTTCGTTCTAATCAGTCTTCCCTTTCATATCTGATATTTCCATAAGAGACAAGAAATACCATCCAACAAAGTTGGAAAAGAGAAAAATAGATGTTAATCTAACGCGAGACTAAGCAAGTGACATAATAAGATTTTGTTCTTAAAAGGGGTTAGACATGAGGGCATCATAGACCAATTGTAAACTGGTTGATGCCCAACAGTTCAGGGTTGTTTAATGCAAATGCAAACGGCTCCTTGAGCGAGAGGCTTTAGACGAGTAAGACCCAACAGAAGATGATAATTTTGGCTTGGGGCTTTATAAGAAATGGGTTTTATTGGAAGTAGGATACTACATGGAAGAAGCACCTAAGAAAGATATGTGTTTAAGATGTATTGGGAACTTAATTAATTCAAGCAATAGTGAAAAAGCCTCCATCGACTAATCAGATCTATAACCACACTCATATCATACGCGTTGTGCATGTCCAGAGTGGAAAATAGAATCTTTCAAATCCGGAACTTAGAATGGTTTTCCAAGTAGTACTAACCATGTTCGTTCATTAATTAATGTGCATTGAACACTTATCTTATTGGATCATAAAACTGTACACTTTAGTTAGCAAATTTTAAGGTGACAGCTCATGGGAGTTTGGCCAAAGGTTAAGTAGAAAGCAAGCGTCTCCTGAGCACTTGGCTAGAGTACTATAACCCCTCTTTGTGAGCAAACATTAGTCATATGACCTTAGTATTATGAGAATATATTATTACACCTCGTAACATAAGTTATTAAGAAATGATGAGAGTATTAAATCTCACATCCCTAGTCTTATACTAGACTGCAACAAAGTCTCGAAAAAGAGACTTGAAACAATCAAGGTCACACATCACTGCTCCTAAGTCCATGTACTAGCGTGTACGATAATAAAAACAATGGTCATTATTTCTAAGGAAATAATCCTAATCCAATTTTTTTGAGCAATCCTAATCCAATTATTAGTAAATAAGGTTGTTCCCAACATTTAATAAGATAACAAAAAAGTAATTTCACGATTATCGAATAAGAAAAAAGGAGAACAACCCACTTGCCTTTAAGCGATTTCTTTGGCATGTAAATAGAGAAATGGCCCGGACAACAATTCGACAGTGATAGAGTATACTGGAGTCAGGTTCGACATATAATTAAATGAAATAAGTTAATATCTCTCATTTCATTGACTATAATAACGACGTTGAAAACATAAAATAAAGGTCTAAGAATGCTCGAATAGTATATTGAGATGGAGTAACAACATAGCATGAGAATCGAGATCAAGAACAAGGCACACGAGGCAAGGCACCGTACTAGACACTTGCTGGGCACTCGACAATGTTGGGGACGGAACTTCAAGGCTTTGCTCCAACCAACTCCCGCGACTTCAGGAACCTACGACCACCAATGCAAATCCAAACACTTCTATTAGAGAGCTATAAGAGAGTTTCGTGGATCAGATATAGGAGAGGTGTGGTTTCAAGCTGGGCAAGTGCACCCATTACATAGTTTTTCATGGCCAAGACCAAAGACTAAACCACCCATATTTTCATCATCACACCTAAGGGGTCTCATCCAAGCACATAGGGGTGGAGTGTTGACTCAATGGAAGGGACTTAATGCCTGCAAACCACCAAGTAATTAAAACCATAGAAGCCAACAATCATGAGACAAAACTAGGAAGACAATCACATCCGTCGTCACGACGCAAAGCGCGCCCGCGTCTTGGTCCGTGTGGCTGCCAATGTTGATTGATCGTGCCCGGTTGCGCATCTGGTCTCCTTGGTCACATGGGGCTTCTTGGGTATTTTTGGCATAACTTCTTGCAAACTTATCCAAAATTTCCCAAACTTTTATGGGAGATACTAGGATCTCAAAGCTGCCTCTAAGCTTAGGAATCACTCGATTCAGAGATCTAATGAAGATTGTTCAAATTATTAAAGTTTTGGGTTCCATGGGCATTATCCAACTTAGCTCATGCTTCGATCGCTTGGCCTTGCCCTGTTCTCTTAACATTCCAAGGACAACCCGAAGCTACTAAGACGAGTTAATTAGCATAATCCATTTCATAAAATTTACGGAATATTTTAATGAAACACAAACCCGAAACTAACCGACACATAAAAGAACTCACCCAATTGTTTTAATACCTCTTATAAATGTTAATTGACAGCTTATGTTAGTTTGAGGATATTATCCTTTGCCTTTTAGTTTTAGAATAAAAATCTCATAGGTGCGAACAAATTTGTTTTTCCTAGACACTTTGAGACATTTTATCATATTTGGATCAATAAACACTATTATTATAACTAAATCTCCAAACATAATTAAGAAAAATAACCCCTAACTTCCGATCTTAACTAGAAAGTTATTTCTACTAACTATAACCATGATCTTCTTCTTGGTGGACCTGAATTAATATTCAAGAAACATAAGAACTGATAATTATAATCGTTACTTTCTTATGTTTAAAAGGACTTCAACAATTAACATTAGTTACAATTACAGATGACATTATCATTTTATATTCATGGAAAACCAAAAAAATAATTTAATGGGGACAAACCAATAACATACTTAAAACCAACTTGACTTGCCTGCTCCATACCCTTGTAATCCATTATAACCGAAACTCAATCCAACTAAATGAAAAGCCCGATTCAATTTGAAACCCGAATCAATTAAAACCCACCCGAACAAAATCCGAAATAGTTCACTAACTTGGACCCGATAACCCAATACACCTGACAACTAAAAATCCAACCCGGTTGAAATCCGAACGAGCTTACTAACTTGAACCTGATAACCCATGATACTTGACAATGAAAAACCCGACCCTTCCCAACCCGACTTGTTAATTCACGATACTCATTTACTCACCATTGAATATATTATGGAGTAACCCAGAACCCGAACAACCTGCTTGCAACCTGCTCAACATGCCTGTTTTGCCACCCCTAGAGACGGGACAAGATGAGGCAATAATGGCCAACATGGTCCTCGAGTGTCTTGGAGAAGATGAGTATGTCATCAAAGTTGATGGTTACAAACTCCAAGAAGTTGTGGTTCATAAGATGTATGAACATGTTGGGGTTGTTAATGAGCCATAAAGCATCACGATTCACAAGGCGATCGTAGAGGTCATACTTCCACTTGAAGGCAGATTTTTATTCACCGCCTTCCTTCATACGGATCTAATAATGCTCCGTGAATTTGGTCTTACATTATTCTTACGGAAATATATTTCTTATATAAAGAATTTTTATTTTTTAGGTAAATGAGATTTTCATACAATTAAAAAAAAAGATTTTATATAAAAAATTTATTAAAATCCTTGAAATTGTACTATTTTAATACATTATGAAAATAAAATTTATATAAAGATAAGTAAAACATTTTTTAATAAGAAGTTGGCTGAATAGATAATTTTAGGGTTGTCAAATTCCGATCTAGACCAGAATTTTTGACTTGATCGAATCAGACCAAGGTAATTCCCGATCCACTCTAGACAAATTATGTTATAAAATAGCCTGGATTCAATAGCGGAGTCAGGATTTATCTGGAGGAGGGAGAGACTTTAGATAATGGCCCTCGCACAAATTAAGCTAATGTACATATATACAGTGGCAGAACCATGATTTTAGTTCAAAGGGGGCTAAATAGCTTAATTTAAGTACAATCGTTAAAAATTTGATCATTGATCATTTGAACTTAGAATAAACCCGATATGCTTAATCTATAAGTATAAAATTAGTCCTAATCCGAGTAAAGAAAATGAAACATAATTAAGTTTTTATTAAAACCAGTGTGGATTTGAGGAAACATTATTATCCAATTTACAAGTTTAAAGTTCAAACCGATAAATTTTAGATACAACACAGGTGACCCGTGTTTGGATGGGCGGAAATGTGGAATTGAAGTGGTAAGAGGACGGAGGCGGGGAGATCTAAGGTAGACAAGACCGGTCCTAACAAATTAGAGACCCTGAGCGAAAAATTAATTAAGGGTCATTTTGTATACATTTTGTTCCATTATTATACACAAAAATCCATATATTTTTTAACAATTATTTAATATTTTCCACTAAACATATGTTTTGCTATCTTTTTTTATGGCCTAATAATTAGTTATATTATAATCACAAACATATTTCCACGCTTCGTTACACTAATAATTAACTCTATAATAACACAGGTAATATAGGAAAAATAATTCTTTCTTATTGTATATATCTAAGTGCTATTTGAACAATAATTTGAATACAGATGGAATAATATATTACTATAATAATATTTTTAAAAACAAATTATAAAATCCCAGTATAGCCTCTAGTGGTCACTATGTGGTGCCGCCCTTGCATATATAGACATAAAATATACAAAGTGCATACGAAATAAAATTAAACTAGTCTAAAATAAAATTGCAAATCTACATTTGTTTCTATGTTAGTCTCTTTGTCGCATAATGTTCGTCCACTTTCCATATTCGTTGTCGTGAAATATTTGTCGTACTATCCCCTATTTTTCTATCTATATTTATACTTTATTCCATATCTTTCCTACTTTATCTTTTTCACTCTCTCTTCTTTTCTTTACTCCATCAAAATCATCTCCATAGCCCAAACTTAAATTTATTACTCCAGTTTTTGACAACCCAAATTCATGAAAATTTAAAACCCAAAATTCCATCTTGTTTGTTACTCTGGTTTTGTCTAGTCTCAGTCCAATTCAAAAACCCACATTGCTTGATGGTTGGACTTTAAACACAGTTCAAACTACTAGTTTTTAATAGTTACAGATATTTCCATCTTAATAAATACCATCAAGTTTAATTACATTGAAAAAATACCTATCCATTATAATTAAATCAATAATAACTTATCAAATTAACAAAACAACATCCAAAAGCATAATAAATAGCAATTATCAACTCTATATATAAATAATAAAATTCCTTAGAGAGAATGATATGATTAGAAATACAATTATATGACAATATCATCACCATTTACGTTGCACACAAGTTACACATTTAGTACGACAAATCAAAATAAAATTAAGATATTTACTAGTTATGAAAAGGTCATCAATAACAATATGTATTATATATGTTTGTTTTAACTTTGAAAAACAACTTCAGACCTTTGGGTAATATTAATAGGCCAAATTTATTTAAACGATCAAAAAATAATTAAAAAGGCCATTTATCAGATATGTTAGACTTCTCTTTCTCCTCCAATTTTAGCAAATTGTCAGTCTGGATTGTCAACGCCGACGACCTCAAGTTTCAGTCCACCCCAACCCCACCTTTTTTTATATTCACCCATACCCTTGCTCACGCCATGAGAGCGGACCTCATATGATACCTTATCTTCCAACCATTGGTTGGGGAGGTCGCACCAACCCCCTCCCTCCACCACTGAATAGATTTGGGAGATATCGATCCGGAACGGGGGACCTCATATGAGACCTTATCTTCCAACCTTCCTCCGCCACAACATAGATTTGGGAGATATAGATATCGATCCTGATCCTTCTTGAAAATTTTATGGCTATTATTCAAGTAATTATATATAAAAACTTTTTCGTATCATTTATTAATCAATATTTACTTCTAAACCTAAATCAGTTAAGGACAATTTTGATATTAAATTTTTATATCCCAGCCACATTATTTTTATTTACAAATATTTCATATAAATTTTCTATCCATAAATAATTTATCATCATATCAAATTAATACAAATCTTTTTATCTAATCTAATATCAAATCTTCTTAATAAAATTAGATTTATGAAAATACTTATATAGTTATCAATTAATATTTCACATATCCAACAATAGATATATTATAATTAATATTTTAGTCATCTAAGTTCGAATACGGGTTCAGATAAATTCAATATATATTTCTAAATCTGAAATAGTTTAAGAATAGTTCTATCATTAAGTTGTTTATACCGTCCTATACTATTTTTATGTATGGATTTTTTATATAACTTTTCAATGCATAAATAATTGTCACTTTTTCTGATTACATACAATTTTTTTTATGTAATCTAATACCATATCTTCTTAATAAAATATGATTCGTAACAACACTATTAATGAACATATTTTTAAAAATAATAAGATAGTTAAAATTTATTAAAAGTAAATAATATCATATAATAATATAATAATAATAATTTATTATGTTATTACTATAGTAAAACTAGATTATAATATTCAAAAAACATTTATTTATTTTGCGAATATAACAACTCATGTAAAGTCAGGTGGTTTCGTGTTTCAATCAAATCTAGCACGGGTCAATCAACTTTAGTGTTTTCATTGACCTACTAATTTATGGATCAGGTTTCAACTATAAATTTTTTAGTTGATTTTTGAATTGGCTTATTGGGTTGAGTTAAAGTTTGACTGTACTAATTTAAAATACATCTTTATATACGATTGTTAAATTAATTATTATCCTATTAACTTTTTAGTATTTAAATTATAATACATACATCGTATATAAACCAATATTATCAATTTTATTTAAAAAGTTTCAAGCCTCCCGGGGATATAAGTAGTTTAATGGGACTACATTGGTTAGGGCTGGGCAAAAAAAACCGTAACCGAATCACCGAACCGAATAACCGGTAACCGATCACTTTTTTTGGTTAACCGTACCGAAAAACAGGTTACGGTTAACCGACCTAATTATTTTCCGGTTAAACGGTTCGGTTACGGTTACTAGTTTTTTCAATATGTGGTTAACCGAATAACCGAATATATATATATTTTTAGAAAGAGAACAACATAATTAAGTCAATTTAATGATATTAGACATATTTTGACTATATACATTACACAAGGCGGTAGGTTTAATGATATTAGACATGTTTTGATAATATACATTATACAAGGCGGTAGGTTTAGTGATATTAGACAATTGTTCTTTTCATGGATAGTTTGGTGGTTTTTTCATTTCTAACATTGTCGATGATTTACGGGGGGTCGTATATTTGATTCTTTCCATACTTCATTAACGCCTTGAATGGTGAAAATTTTAGTTTCTGGTTATGATTGGATGCGCACTTCATTTACATATTTTACCGCCGAAGAAAGTATACTTGAATAAATTAGAAGTTACGGAAGAAGGTTAATTTATTATATTTGTTATTTTTTTTTATTTGAGTACAATGTTTTATTGTGTCTCTAACATTTGTTACAATTTATAGGAATGAGAAAGTTGACTTTTGAGCAACCTTTGATGGAAATTGACGATTGAAGATACATTTGACATGTTTATGCTATGAAAAAACAATGTTTGTTTTTTGTGTATATTAAAGACGTGCAATATGTATTAGAGACCGGGTTAACGTTCCACTAAATAGTTTAATTTATAAGTTTTTTTAAGATATGGTTATTGGTTAACCGAAAAACCGTACCGAATTTTCCGGTTAACCGATTAACAACTGGTATGGTTACGGTTATAGGAATTCAATAACGGAATTTCCAATTAACCGGAAATCCGGTTAACCATCCTAGGCCACCCCTAACATTGGTATTCTTCTCTTCTTTCGGTCGTAGAGTCTATCATGAAGAAAACAAGAACGGTATTCGGTAACAGTTCCAAAATCGCAAAAAGCAAACATATTAAACTAAAAATATGCTTGACATGTCGACCACAGTGGGAGTCGAACCCACGACCTTCTGATCCGAAGTCAGACGCGCTAATCCACTGCGCTATGCGGTCACGATGAAATCTATGCAAGAGTGCTCAAATAATATAAAGTCGATTCTAACGAAGTTTCTAATTCAATCTGAGTTCGTATGCTTCTCGTGGAGACATAAATTCTCCAGTTGCCCACTGTTCGTGGGTTGCCATCCAAATCGAGCCGCCTCCAATCCCCTTAATCCCATCCTGTGTATAGAATTCCGCCACAACAATTTACACCTTCATTCAGAACTGTCAATGCAAGTAATTTACACTCTTGCTTGGTTGCCCCTTGCTGGAAGAGGAGCTGAAACTGTTTTGTTTTTTGGCTTTAAAGGGTGGGATTATGTATGTCAGCCTTGCCAGGTAACCCTAATTCTGTAGCGTGAAATTAAATCTCAGCAATTTACTGTCAAGATATCTTTGTAATTGGATGCATAACTTCAGTTTTCAATGTTTACGGAAGAAGAGCAACGAATAATGCAGAAATCAGAGTTGTCAGCGGATTTATTCTTCCCTCTTCTGATTATTATATATATATATTAGATGCTTAATCAGTGTAGTTTATGACAGCAAAAGGGAGAAAGGAACACAGTGTTGAGATGCAAAGTATCTTTATCATCCTTAGTGCCCTCTTGATTTTTGATGCCTAGGCCACTTTCATAGATTCTAGTTCTACTTCACGGTATTGACTTATTGTCAATCACACTAACTACAGTTATAACCAACTCTTCTATGCATTAACTTCACATCAAAATCTTGGTATAATCTGTTGCAAGTGCAAATAGATCAGTTCCTATTGACATATTAAAATCAGCCACTACACGGCTAGAATTTAAATGCTCATCCATTTTGGGTGGTGCCTTGCCTTGTGTTGATCCCTATTGAGTTGATGTATGTGCCTATTTGGGCTACACTTAAAGGCCTTCTTGTGGAGCTTCCACCACAGGTTTGTGTGGATTATAGCTTCCTGCCTTCCTACACCTTCCACCTGGTTGCAAGAGATTATATATTAAATAAAAAAGTCTCAATCCTGCTCTTGCAAGGTGAATCCCTTGATTGAGAAGCCATTATTTCTTTGCATCTCCTTTCCAGTTTCAACGCAAACAAATATATTCTGTTCATGGATTTGCCTCTACTATTACAAAATGCTGTCCTGTTTCTCGACACCGTTTCATAGAATCTTTCTCCTTTTCATTATCATCTAAGCATGTAAACTCCCTTTTCTGTTGATTCGTTGATGGCTCTATAGTTGAAGAAGAAAGAAAGATAAAAAAAGAAACTATTATTGATGCAGTAGGTTGCTTTATGAAGTTTAATCTTTTTTCTTTCTGACTTTAGCCGGAGAGTCTCAGGGTGTAACGGGGCTGTTACAAGGCCAAGTAACAAGCCTCCTTCTTTGAACTACTCCGTATAACTTCGCCGAATATTAACTCCTACTAATACAGAACCACATCAAAAACTCTTCTCTTAAAGAGCTTGGGTTTCAATTACACAGAAATGCAAAACTCTGACTAGTAATTAGCACTACCGCAATTCCTCGACGCTTAGCCATCTAGGCAAAGCCTTGCCTGCCCATTATGGTTAAGGCTTCATTAGGGATGAAATATCATTCACAGCCTCGCCAACTGTTAGGTACAACCCATGTCCACCAAAGGATTCAAGTGCCTTTGATTTGTGCAGTTTCTCCATTACATTCCCAGATGGATTTGTTAGCACAAGCTGCACACAAGTTTATAGATTCTAGTCATATATAAGTACAATGGAACGTTTTGAATTACACGTGTCTTTGGATGTTATGTAGTATATAGATCTAAGGCATCATTGGGCATTAACGTTCACAAGCATTTGGGTTAACAAACAATAGTTCATATATTTGGATTTACTGTGCATAAAACATGTCATATAATGCATGAATTATGCATTCATACGAACATATGGTTGAGAATGTTAAGTTATAAGGCCAAGACCCATTAGGATGGTTTTTCATTTTGCTCATGGAGCGATTTGCATAACAATGTTATTACCTGCAATGATCTCTTCTCCAGCATCTTCCTGAGCTCGCATAACAGGTCGATGCCACTTGTGTCAATTGCTGTGACAGCTATAAACGAATAAAGTAAGTGATTAGCCGACCTCTTGATGTCCATGAAACAAGCTACTAGCACATATAATGTACTATTATCTTAGCTAGCTTACCAGTCAAGTCGAAGATTACGCATTTGATCATGGTCTCATTGTTTTCTCTTATGTAATCTTCCTCCTCTCTTACCCATCTTAGTATCCTGCGTTTTTTTGAGTAATCTCATTGTAAGAATCATTTTGAGTTTGCATATATTATAGATATTGGATGTTTTGTCTTCGATTATGGAAGCTCACCTCTCTTGCAGGTAAGTTGTGTTGGCAAAGTAGATTGGAGACTCGACAGCAAGGATGAGAAAAGACGGGATCCTCACAGTTTCACGATATCTTCCTAGGTTTTGGAAAACCTGTGTCCCGGGGAGGTTACCTAAAGCCATTGTGTTTGGCCTTGTAACATGCAACAATATCTTGAAAACTGAAATCCCAACGGAAATGGCGAGGCCCATGGGAACCGAGTAGAACAAAACACCAAAGAAAGATGACAAGCAAGCGACAAAGTCGAGTTTATCGACTTTCCAGAGGTGAATAGCGGTCTGATAATCAATCAAGCCTATCACTGCTGTGATGATGATGGCGGCCAAGATGACATTGGGAGTGTAATAGAATAGAGGCATCAGGAAGAGCAAGGTGACTAGCACAGACGAGGCCATTACTATGTTGGAGAGGGCAGTTTGGGCGCCTGCGTTGTAGTTTACAGCCGATCTTGAAAACGAACCTGCAATTATAAGATTGCAAAGAATCCTACTTATAAGGATGATATAAATCATAATAGATTTGTGCCAAACTACCCCTTACATACCAGTGGTGACGTAGCAAGATGAGCAAGAACCGGCCATGTTCATCAGGCCAATGGCCACCATTTCTTTGTTCCCATCGACTTGGTAGTTCTTTAGGGCCGCGAATGTCCTTCCCACTGCAATCCCTTCCTATAAAATCGAACCAAAATCAGGGTCTATACCACAGAGCTGGCAAGCTATCAGGTAAAATCTCTCCCCCTAACTTTACTCTCCAATATACTCCCATCATTTTTGTTTTACTGACGAGTAAGACTATTTTCTGACTAAATTTGGGAACGGCAATCCTTCATGTTGGAAAATGTAAAGTTCTAGTGAGAAGGAAACTTACTGTGAGAGACAAGATGCCAGTTATGATGCCGGTTTTGATGGCGAGTGCCAAGTAGGAGCCATGGAAGTATAGCATGTTGGTGGATGGTGGGTTGAGGCCCTTGGGCAAGTATCCGATCTGTAATGAAGACAGAAAATAACATGGTCAGAGATTTGTTGATCACAATGGGATGTATTTATTGAGGAGGTTGGATCAAGTTTGATCAGATTGAAAGGAGTTTCTTACGATGGGGACTTGGCGAGTGTTGGGCTTGACTGCAAAGACTAGGATGGTGGAGAGGATCACTGACGTTAAAGGAGCAGCTGCTGATATCCAGAAAAGCTTTGGCTTTTTTGCACTCTGAAATTCACAACACATATACACAAATTTACACTGAAGTTAATCTCCCCGGCCTCGAAGCTGACAGAGTATTCAAGTTCAGGGTGGGTGGAAAGCTTACAATCTGTCTTGCCGTGAGCAAGAAAAACAGGAAGCCAAAACCCATAAGAATGGTTTGCCATTGCCACTGTAACAGGATGAGGAAACGATTAGCATCACTCCGTCTGGCAGGCAGTCAAAACGATGTGCTTTTGGGGAAAATTGTAATCCCTTACCTCTTCCTTGTGCTCTAGAACAGAGGACAAAACAGGGATTATTTGCATCTTGCTGGTGAAATGGAGCATCCCAAGCAACCCTTTAAGCTGCTGCAGTGAGACTATCACAGCTGCACCCGCCATGAATCCTATCAGGGTCGCCTTCGATAGGAAATCGATGACAAACCCCAACCTGCCAAACAAGAATTCAAGTTTAAGCTCATTGCTACGGAGAATATTACGACCCTTTTTTTCTGTGCCCCCTTAACCACTAGAGAAGCTCTAGTTTGGGATGACAACAAAGTGGAATATTGTATCTGTCATCCTTTTTTAAATAAGAAAATATAAATGTCTTTGTCTCTAATCTATCTAATGGTTTTGTATAGGTAGAAAAGTGTGTGTAAAATATAGGAAATTAAAGCAAAAACTAGATGATCATTATCAGACAGAATCATTCTCAAAGCACTCAAATTTGAAAGGGAAAACGTATCTACCGGGCCGAGTTGCTTTTAAGTAGAAGACAAGTGCTATCATCTAATTAATTACCCTACAAGCCATATATACTGGTGAATGTAGGAGCTCCAATTAGATCCACCAACAAGTACCTATTTGTATAAGAAGAAGGTACCTTAGTAGGCCAAGGGAAGCTTGGAAGACACCAGCAAAGAAAGTGGCAGTGAATGCGAGCTTGAGATACAGACCGGGCTGGTCCGCAAAGGAGACGGCCTCCCCAAGCATGGTGCCCATGACCAGGGATGCGATGGAGACCGGGCCCACCGCCACGTGTCTCGAGCTCCCAAGTATGGAGTATATCAGTGGTGGCACGAAGCTCGAGTCTGTCCACAGATTAACTCCCCCACTTTCAGTTCATTTCATATACATTAATACATGTATATGATGTATGCATGCATGATCAACCTACTTAAAACGTACACCTACTACTGTACGTACGTAATCAATTAGCTAGGAGTTCAACAGAAAACAGACATATGATTCAATTCGGGGGTAGGCTCCGATCGAAGAAATTGGGTACTTACAAAGTCCGATTATGGGCGGCAAGTTTGCAAGCTTTGCATAACTAATACCCTGTTGCACGGAAACACGTACACAAATATATATATTAATCAACAATTCATCCAACTTTGAGAAGAAGATGGAAGATATGTGTATATATGTAGTATATGTAATACCTGGGGAATTGCAAGGCTAGCAATGGTGAGACCGGATATAACATCAGATCTAAGGAGGGCAGGGGTATAACCGGGGGCCCACTGGAAGATGGGGAAGAAGAACTGGAGGGTGAGAAGAAGCTTCTGGAAGCAACCGAGGCCGCCTTTGTGGCCCGGGGAGAAGCACGCATGCAAAGGGTTGTCCGGGAAGAAGATGTCGGAAAGCCTCCCCTTAAGCTTGTTGAGGGTGCTTCTTTTTGGCGGCAGGCAGACCTTGTGAACCCCGAACTCTTCACCGACTCCTACAACCACCACTTGCGGCTGTGGCTGTGGCTGAGGCGGCGGTGGCATTGTTGTGATCTGGGGATCCGACGACGGCGTTGGGATGACCACCACCGTGGTGTTGGTGGTTTCCGGGCAAGTGAAGCCTGAGAGGTCTTCTACTTTGTTGGAGCTCATGCCCATGATGGTTTCTGTTTCTGTTTCTGGGAGGAGCTTGTAATTAACTAGAGGTGTGTGTGAATGGTAGAGAGAGAGATGTTGGGGCTTGGGTTTGTGGGGTTTTGTAAGTGGTTTGAAGGAAGAAGTGCGGGTGAGCTCCTCATTTATAATGGGAGCAAGAATCGGCTTTTTGGTAATTAATTCAGAGGTGGGACAACGCGAGGGATATTCTTTCTACTAACATAACACAAAGAGCTAGAGTTTTGATATTGAATTGAGTTACATTTCTTGCTTGTTTGATTGGAGTTTTTCTTATCTTTGTACTTCTTATCAGGTTGTCCGAGCGTCGAGTACGTAGTTCAACCTCTTGATTGTATGACACAATTATAATTCTTCCATTGGATCACACATTATATCATACTCGTTTGATACATCGAATTCCTTTTCATATTGAAAAAAAAACACAAAATATTAGTCTATTGTGAATCACACACTATACACTATCTTAAGTAGTTAAGCGCTTGTCCACGAATGGATGTTCAAATCTTTCTGAGTTTGTGACTAAATTTCAATCCAAACATAGAGCTAGTGATGTGTTGGAACTTCGAATAGATTTTGATATTGAATTCAGTTACTTTTCTAGCTTGTTGGACACTTGGACTGGACCTTTTTTTCCTTTTTTCTTTTATAGGTTTAGCCAGCTATTGGCCGGTCCGATCTATGGTATATTGAACTCCCTTTCGGAGGTCGGACCGCTCGGTTGCAATCTATTCTTAAGATCTACTGCTTAAATATTAAGACAAATACGTACCATACACTTGGTTGGAGTCCAATCTGATGAGTCACTTGCAATCTATTCTTAAGATCTACTGCTTCTTTTTTTTTCTCATTTGAACGGTTTTTTTACTTTAGTTCCTTACTTGCCTTATTTGGGTTGAATGTTTCTTTGGTTTTATTCTCCAAAATTGACACTAACGAACTAACGATTACTTTAGTTGTATTTATTATCAACAACAACAACGTATACCCGGCCAGCTAGTCCAGCAGCCGCAGGATCAAAGGGTCAGGACGAGAGTATTCCAGATTTAGACGGAATACACCCAATACAACCCAAGAGAAAGGAATGACACCAACATAAAAAAAGCTTAGCTACCCATCAGCTTGATTTTCTCCCTCCAACTCTCCTTATACTGAACCAACTTCAAAAGAATAGGTTAATATAACATCTTGTATTATTTTATTTAATTTGTTATTAGATTTTTTAATGATACATTATTTTTATTATAATATTCTTTTAATTAAATAAAGATTTGTAGGATTATAATGTTTGTATAAGGATTGAATACTTATTTTTATCAATAAGTTTCTTTATTTTATAATTGTTAGTTTTATTGTATAGTTATTTTGGAACAAATTCATATCTTAAATCATATGTATATATCTAATTTTTATTTATGTGGAATCTACAATAAAATTTTAACCAATAAAACATAAGTCAATTAAATGTCAACCATTAAAATTGATTTAATAAAATGGTTATGTGATCTATTATATCTTTTATGTACTAACAGTACTACTATTAATTTAATTAATTATTTATTTAGAGTTGACATATATTATGTTGTTCTATATTATTATTTAGCCTCGTATTTATTATATATAGTAAGATTAATTAATTATATCTTTAGGAAAACCTTATAGATGTAATTTTAATGATTTATATTTTTCATATTTTACATACACGTGAGTTTGGAATCAAATTGTAATCAACTAATTAAATTATTCTAATATAGATGGATGATGTGGTTAATGTAAAATTGACATATATAGCTTGTGATAATTATTATTTTTAACAACTACTTTAGTTTATAGTTATGATAACAAGATAAGGACCATAATAATAAAATGCATATTGGTTTACTACTAAAAATGACAATAAATTATAGAAATGAAAAATATAGTATTGAAAAGGAATATAATATGATATTTCACGCAATTTGGAGAGTTGCTTAGTGTATATTGTAAGTTATATATGATGTTTGAAACCAAAAGGTCTGTGATATGATATTGGAACTCATATGTTATTTGTCATATGAAATACAATGGGAAGGTTTTTCAAAGAAAAACCCAGATCTTCAGTTGATTCGCATAACCTTGAGCAATCACCATGAACTTCTGATCTTGATATTTTGAATTTGAATGTTGAGTTGGAGGTTGTAACCAAGATTATCAAAATCGCGATCCTAGTCGTACGATCCTATGATCCAATTTTCACAAAACGACTCAAGTCGTACATAGTGAATCGTAAGAAATGGGATCGGAAGTAGGATCGTGTAGGATCGTCTAGGATCGTATAGAATCGTATAGGATCGTATAGAATCGTAGGATCGTAGGTGGGATCGTAAGATCCTGCTAAATCACATAAATGAAATTACAAGTCATTTTTTTAAATATTTTGGACTATTTTCACACTTAAAACTCATTAAACTTATACATTTATATTATTCTTAATTGATTTCATTTGTTATTTAAAAATTAAATTAAAAATTAAAATTTATAGGCTTCCTACCTCAAGCTAAAATCAACATATCTAAATATTGAGAAAATAATTGACTGCTTTTTTTCGTTGATAAAATATTATTATTTTAGTGATTCAACATATATGACTCCTAAGAACGTAGCTATTCACGAAAATTGGACTCGATTGTTGTTATTCGCTTTGTGTACAATTCATGTTATGTATGAATTCATTGTCTTTAGAAATGTAATTAACATGGAGTATTTGATAAATAATATGTATCTATTTTGAATGATCTTACTTTAATATTTGATTAATACATAACATATACCATTAACCTTCCATAATTTCATTAATTTAGTAGGATCTTACGATCCTAACGATCTGATTCTACGATCCGATCTGATCCAAGGATCTCGATCCTGATAACATTGGTTGTAACACCCCACTGATTTATAAGGGATTGAAGTGTTCCCCATGCCAACAAAAAGTCTTCCTTTTCATGGTTCGAGAGGTAATCAACCGAGAAGTAAGGAACAAGAAGCACTATTATTCGTAAATGTTAGTCCAAGAAAAGGTGAAAGTCGAGGAAAAACAACTTGCTTGGTTAGCAAATAGCAAATAAGGGTTATTAAGCGGCATTTTGGACAGAGTTAAGTAAGTCTGGAGAAAGAGAAAAGGTTTGTAAGTGAAGTTGCAGCTAAGTTTAGACCACGAAGGGGAGTACACGATCAGATATTCACTGGCCTAGAAGGTGCAAGAATGAGGAGATGTGGGGTATAAAATGATATAGGGAAATGGCGTGATGTCGATTGTATGTATTGTGCCCTGGCTAGAAGTGTGCTTACATGAGCATTTCTTAAGATATCCATAGATCCAATCGATCATGTATATCCATCGTATGCAAATCATGCAAGTATATTTAGGTTACTATGGATCACTAAGATAAAGTATTAAGGCGACAAAGAGTGGTGCATGAACTAGAAAATTTTACTTGGAAGTCAAATGGCGACATGGTGCAATATCATGGGGTGGAAACGATTGGGAGCTATGTAGGAAGTTGGGCAATGGAACCTCATTTGGATAGGATGCAAGTGTTTTTAGATAGTAGCTAAGATGTAAGGAAACAATTGTACCGTGACACCAATGTTATTTGTAAACACATTTGAAAATGTCTCTTGAGATGTTGTCAACTACAGGTCTAGTAAAGCATAGATTTTGATTAGTGACTTTGAGTCAGGATATAAACTAGTCAATTGGGTTTCCTAATGTTTGGACCAAATCAGGGAGTAAAAAATGATTATTGGAGTACGGATCAATTGGAGGAAGACTGAGTCAACCTCCATGTAAAGTTAGGTTTGGTTCATAAGGAAAAATGGTGTGATAAGAGGATCATGTGTAGTAGGACAAAAGTAGAACTCGTTATTAGGATTGAGAACCGATTGTCTCACAATCCTTATTGAGTGAATCGATCATAGTGAAGTGTAACATTTCATAAATTGGTTAAGGTATGAATTACTTCCAATTGAAGACCTAGCCAGAGCAAGTTTGAAGGATAGTCACACTTTATTCAAGCATTGTGCTCGCTGTATGGGAGGTTATGAAAATTAATTATGGGAGTATGTAAAACTACTAAGCAAGAGTCTTTATCGATTGCATGTATCAACTATAGGGGTTCAAATTGATGAAGTGGATATTGTTATTGATCTTACATCACGTAAGTCTAGTGATAGTTTTGATGCTAATATTTGAGACCATACATAAAGGGAGTACATGTATAAAGGGTCTTGTCAACCCAAACAACATAATTTTCCAAAAATGAAGTATGAGAATGATAATAGAAGTTTTAGAGATGCTTGGTTTGATAAAATTTATTGGTTAGAGTATAGCATTGAGAATGATGTCACAAATTGCTTTTGTTGTTTTCTATTCAAGTGTAATATTTGTAATTCAATGGATGGAACATTTACAAAAAAAAAAAAAAGGGCTCTCTAATTGGAAAAAAGCAGTACAGAGATTCAGGGAGCATGTTGGTTCGGTTGGAGGTTCACATAACAAGGAAATAATGGATTTTGAGAATTTTAGAAATCAAAAATAGAGCGGCTATATTGTCAGAGTAAGAAATTTAAAAAGAGAAAAAGAATACCACATTTGATTGAGAGCTATGCTTGATGGCATTCAGTTTATTTTAAATCAGGGTTTGCCTATGAGGGGTCGTGATGAGTCATCTACTTCTTTAAATAGGGACATGTTCTTGGAGATGTTAAAGTGGTATACGAGTAATCAAGAGGTTGCCAACGTTGTTTAAGAGAATGCACCTCAGGATTATTAAATGACGTATCAGTACAAAAAGATGTGGCTCATTAATGTGATAGGTTGTTTTCCATCCTAGTTGATGAGGCCCGTGATTTCTCTATAAAGGAACACATGGAGATTGTTATCAGATATGTAAACAACCACAAACAAGTAGTGGAAAGATTTTTTGCGTTTGGTTCATATGGGAGACATTTGTAATATGTTTAAAGGAGGGTATTGACTCTTTGTTTGCCAAGCATGGCTTGTTTTTATCTAGATTAAGAGGTCAAGGATATGACGGTGCATCAAATATGAGAGGAGAGTTTAATGGTTTGAAGGCATGTATTCTAAGGGGAAATTCTTGTGTTTGGTATGTTGATTATTTTGCACATCACCTCCAGCTCGTAATTATCATTGTATGCAAGGCAGATCCACTTGCGACTTCTTTAACTATCTTGGATGTGGATCTTCGTGTAAGTGAGCAGATAGCCTTTGACAATTAAAGCGCACTAAAAAGGATACATAGCTTGAAAATGGAGAAATTTGTTAGTGTACTAGCAAAAATCAAGAAACTTCTTTGAATAGGTCAGGTGATACTCAATGAGATTCACACTATCTAAACATAGTTCACCTCAAAGGTATGTGGTCTTTAGTTCTTGAAGTTCTTGAAAATGTGTTTAAAGATGGCATGCAACATGAATCACATGCCCAAGTCCGAGGTGTATTCAAGAGGATGTTATGTTATGCGTTTGTCTTTCCTATGTGGTTGATGAAGCGTTTGTTACATTTGACAAACACGTTATCTATGGTTTTGCAAGAAAGAGATCAACATGTTTTAAATGTTGTCAATTAAATTAGAACAATGAAGAATGAGTTGTAAGATTATAGGACTTTCGGATTTGAAAGTTTCGAAGAATTCTTGAAATTTTGTCAAGATAGTGACATTCTAGTAATAACTATGGAAGATTTGGTTCCAAGATTGATTGGTGTAAAAAGAGATGGAATAACTATCACCAATTACCATCATTATAAGTCTGGAGTTTTTGCTGAGGTAATACAAAAACCTATAGCTTTATTCTATATTTTTTGAAGTTGGTAGTAATTAATGTAACGGAAATTTCACATGGTAACCCTAGGATTTACCGTTATTTATAATATGTACGAAATTTTGTTATAATTCACACGGTAACCTTGAATTTTATATACAATTCGTATATTAAGCCTAGCTAAGCTATGTACAAAAATTATCACATGTCCAAAAAAGTCAATATTGATTTTAATTATTAAACTAGTGAAAAAGTTAAAATATTAAGCAACTCTTAAAATTCTACTCTTAAAATGTTAAATTCCTTATATGAGTTATAATTTTAAAAAAAATCCATTGACCATAATAATATAATCTCTTTATTTAATAAGGAATGATCAAATAATTTCAATTCACATTGAAATTTTTGATAATATAATTAATTAAAATTAAAAATTTTAAAATTTTTGTTAAAGAACGTTTTGTGCAAATAACTTAAAATGTAAATATATTAAGTATATTGATATTTTACATTATTTCCTTTATGAGGTAAAGTAATTTTGGTAATGTAAATAATGTAAACTTCTCATTTGTCAATGTCATCAATGATAATTCAAGAAAATATATAATAAACTTTAGCTTAAAAAAATATAAATTAGAAGGGTTGTTTTAAAAAATAATTTAAATGGTTACAAGATTTTTATAATATAGCCTTATTTATTACCGTAACATTATCTATAATACTATAAACTACAGTCGGAATCCGCAATGAATGCTCATCATTTTATCACAATCCCTAAGTTTTTATTTGGTCTGTCCCATTATTTCGGTGAAATTACATTTGTATTAATGGTGTTTGGGAGGAATTGGATTATTTACAGTCCTTCGGCCTGTCACGTTCAATAAAGAGTGTAATAACCCGAAACGTTAAACCGATAAAATAAGCCTAAACGTTTAAACCCCTCTATCTCCCTGCTTAATTACGTTCTTCTTTCCTTCCGCTTATTCCCTCTTCTCCCGATTTTCTTCCGCTTAATTACGTTCTCATTCATTTCCTCCTCCTCCTTCTTCTTCCCCTCTCAAACGACTTGATGGAAGGGTAAAAAGGGAGACGGATTCAGTGTAGGGAGGGGAGATGGTGGAGTAGGATTGGGGGAGGGAGTTGTGGAATTGGAGGTCAATTGGGGATATAGGGTTGGAAACCAGGGATTTGATGGTGGATCTGGCGTCGGAGAGGTCTGGGGAGGCGAAGAACAGAGGAGGTTTAATGAGGGTTTGACAGGCGGTAGTTTGTTGGTGTTGTGGGTTCTGGGAGATTCTTCGCCTCCTACCAAATCATCTAATCCTTCAAATGCTCCTTCGAGATCGGAAAATCGTAACAGGAAACATTCCGCCGGAGTTTCCGATGAGTCTCCGGCCAATCCGTGGACTCTTCGCGGTGGGGTCAGACGGAGTGGCGCGACTCCCCCGCCAGCGCGGTTTCTTGACGCCGATGTTGATTCGCAGTAGTGCAGGAAGGAGAATAATAAGGCGGCGGAGAGCGGAGAGAAAGCCGCTGAGGCACCGAAGTCTCGAAGAATGCTCGAAGATTCTACAATGAGAAATTCCGGGAGCCTGCTCAACGGCTTAGCAAGGTTCTGGCTGCAGATGGAGGTAAATTGGACGTTCTTTCCGATCTTCTAGGGTTTTGCTGATTGCCTAATTGCAATTGTGTGCCATTTGTTATATAAAATCAAGTGCTACGTACTTTGTAGATTCTAATTTCCATTATACTTCTCCTTAAATTTACTGTCTAGATTGGATAAAATCAATAATTGGATTCAAGTGTTTTTCCCATATGAATTGTAGAAATGATTTGCTCCTGTTTGAAATGTCATGGTCAATGTGCATCGCTCCAGTTTTACTTAATAAGCTACACCATATCCAGGTACTCAATTTGGTTGGACAACAAGTTGCGCCCCCAGAGTGACCCCCTGCTGATCTTGGAGTGCTTCTTATGGCAAAAAGGTCATGAATTTGGCTTGAGGCAGGGCATTCACTTTTGGTTTGCATGTAATTGTGTTGAGGATCAGTTAGGAAGATGATCTGTTTTCATGGATTCCAAAAATTTCCTTTTACAGCTCCTGTACATTGTCCTGTTTTGCTTATTGGGAAATGAATGAATTATGTTGAATTGCTGTTGTGAAAGTTGAGTCCGACATTGCTATTTCGGAGGGGTAATGATCTTACTCTGTGTTCTATGATATCAAGATGTGAAAATTGATTGTTGATTGAGATGTGAAAGTTGAACTCTTTTGTGATTGCTATGATGTTACATTTTCACAATGAATTATGCTATACTTTGGTTGACGAGTGTGAAGTTTGTGATGGAACAGCGATGCCGCTCACGTCTCTGTAGTACCAACAGAGGTCAAGGCTAAAGAGAAGACACCGAAAGATAATCGGAAGGAGGAGTAAAGGGTGATAGACCTTTCATAAAGTTTGAAAAGGAGCTAGACATTTCTAGCTTGCTTTTTTTTTTAACAAATACTTTGCTTTATTAGGCAGTAATTGAACTTTGTATATAGTGTTATGGTATCTCACATCCATGATTGTGGATCAGGATGAGAGCTTCATGACACTCAGATGCTCTGAAGAATGAGGAGAGGAAAGTTGCCGTAGAGCAAGAGTTTGAGGCCATGCATATGTTAGCAAAGAATAAAGAGGAGGCTTTGCAAGTGAGTTTGCCCGCTTCATTTTACTTTTATTGTTTAGTAGCTTTCTTAATTGTGCTGTAAAATTATCTCTTTTGCCAGAATGGTCTTATGATTAATGCATTTTAGTGGATTTAGTTTACCTCTACGGTTTTTTATCACAAGTGTCTTATGATTAATGCATTTAGTGGGAATTCCAGATCATTTGTAAACTACTGTATTGTGTGCCCTTTTTATCATGCTGTTGCTCACCAAATGAAGAAAATTTGCAGTGGCAGCCAGAAGGAGTTGTGAAGAGCATTACTGATTTCTCAGTTGTGATGTCGTTTGTATGTGTTTCCTTCTGAACTTCTATCTTGGGAGTGTAATGAAGTGAATGCATAAATCTGTAGTTTCACTTTTTTGATATCTTGATTTTTGAATTTAGATACCTATGGAGATAGATATTGAACCTCCAAAGCTTCTTGACATTATAGAAGAAAATGAAGGATACTCCACCACCTGATTCTGATGCAATCAGATCTCCAGCTCGGGTATAGTTGGTGAGAATACGTTCATAGTAAGTCTTAAGGTTTTTCAAGCACTATGGTAACTAGACTATTTTCCATGTTTATCGATGCTTTTTTTTTTCTATATTTGAATGAATCAGGTGGTAGAGTACCCTTTGGGAACTGACATGTTGGATTCATGTGGATGCCTTAGTAAGGTATTTTATCCTACCCCTTTATTGGTGAGCAGTGGAGCGACTCTACTTCATTCATACTTTCTGCTTAATTTTCCTTCTTAAAACACTGCTTTTACTGACGAGAAGTTTGCCTCTTTTTGAGCTTAATTCCAAGCTACGGTATATCCTTATTTCTGTGTGGTTATTGATAGTGTGTGCTAGCTAGATTTACAATTTACAAGTCATATGATAATATCAGTTCTTTAAGCTCTTGCTGGCTGTTCTCATGCCTTTAGTGAGTTGAATTTTGAGCTTTTGGTTGGCAATTGTGCAGTTTTGAACATGTTGTAATTTACAAATGGAAAAAGAAGGATGATTTCGTGAATCCAGGATGTAGCTTTAATTATTATGTGTTGATCTCCCACTCTTACTTAAGTGATGTTTTATGCTACACCTGAAATTGGTTCACGTAGAGAGTTTAGTGGTTTGTACTGTAGGAGTATTATCTGACAAGTGATTTCTTTTGTGTGAATATACTCAGTTTCAGATCCCACAACACTCCCGTGAAGATTTCAGAATTCCTTTTGGAACTGATGGGCTATGGAAAGAGGATGGCCCTGAGTTGAAAGTTTGTTAGGCAAAGCCAACTTCTAGTGAATTTCTAGCTTCTCTTTAGTGGTTTGTGTGTAAATCTCAAGATCTTGAAAAGTTTCAAAGAGCTTATATTTAACTGCTTTCATAATTTATGCGTTTCTGGATCAACAGATAATGCAACATTGTCAGATGGATATGTCACGTTCTCTTTAATTGATGAGAGCAATATTACGCTACAGCTCCAAGTATACAAAACTTTACGATGGAAGAAGTGCTGAGGAGGGAAATCGTCTTTTTTTTGAGTTCTTACTGATGTTTTGTGACAAACTTCTGCAATGTATAGACAGAGTGTTGTACTGCTGTACTCAGGAATTATCACCGACTTGGACATTGATGATATATTTTCCTTATTCATCTCTCATTGCTCTTTGGCTTGATTTCGATCCTAACAAGTGCATCTTGACTTCTCAAACCCTGTCAGATACGAGAATTGAATATAGAATGCATGTGGAAGCCGTTAGTGCACTACTGTAGATTCACTGTAGCTAGATTATTATCAGGTCAGCTGGAGTAGGTGAAACTGAGCGCGCTTGATGTCACCGTCACTAGGTTTGCCGTCTGTTTCGTATAATACTTTCTTTATTTGATGTCGTTTTGATGCTAATTAATATGCTACTGCTACTTCTACACAACTATTTGTTTGTTCATCTATTTGTGAAATGAAAAGTTGGAAAAATCTTTGATGATGTCTCTTTTCACAGATGTTGGAGCACTGCTTACTTTTGGTTGGGTCATCTATGGACAGGTGAGGATGCCAAAATGACGAGCTCTTTGCTACAACGCTTGGCTTATTTACTGCAGCATCACCAGGACTGTATTCTAAAATAGCTCCATCTGACCCGAAAGCTCCACGGGGTCGAACAAGGCGGTTTAAGAAGAAAAGATGGGGCGGGGATCCAGACCATCCAAAACCTAACAAGAGTGGCTACGACATGTCATGCTCAAATCAATTCACCCAAACAAAGAGAGGGAGCTCACTAAAATGATTGGAGAAGCTTGGAGCAACCTGAGTGCAATAGAGAGACAGGTTAGTAACTTAGTATAACTCATCAATGTCTTACGTTTTAATATTATCATAAGATTGCTTATTTAGTTTGTTTGGGTTATTATGCCATGATTGAATAGGTTTATCAAAAGATTGGGTTATTTACTGGGGACAAGGAAAGATACCAAAGAGAATTGAAGGAATACAAGGAAAGGAAGCTGAGGCAGCAGCTATAAGTATTACATTATGGTGGTATGGAATCTAGAATGGACTAATTTACTTCTTTTGCAAAGGGTAAAACCTGTAAAAATTTTACAGTTTGTTTTTGTAAAATTTTTACAGTAAAAATGCAGGCCTATCTATATAACCCAAAAATAATAAATATATTAACATTTATCTATATATATAAGATTGAAGAAATTGTGTTTTACACAATAGATACTTTAAACCTTAATATTAGATTTTGGGGAATGAATAATCATGAAATTAATAATTGCATAACCCATTATGGATGAGATGTCAAACCAACGATCTATTAAAACTTAAAACCTTATTTACTTACGTATACACGTTTTTTACTAATGACTTCATAATCCATTTGAGTTTTTTTTGTTGGTAAACCGAGACTTTGCATGATTATTTTGATAGAGGAACGCTCAGGTGAGATACATGTTGTGGTACAACATGTAACATGATGTGGACCGTTAGATTGGTCTAAATGGAGGGTGAGATTTGAGGGTACATAATAGCTATATTTTAATGAGAGGGTTGTGATCAAACCAACATGGCTGCAAATATGGTAAATGGCAAGATTTGTGGGATTTTCAAGAGGGAAAATCGGGTGTGGAATTCTGTTATGGCGAGGATTGTGCTGACAAGATTTAATTGATTATTTGAAAATCAAATCAAGCTACGTTTTTTAAAATGGGAAGTTCCTTGATTTTAGAGATTAACAAGAATGAGGATATTTGAAAAAAAAATAATTAATTGAGCATAAAATTCAAAAATCGTTCGTTAATCCTAGAAAACCTATTAGTCAGTGTTTGAATAACTCTGTTCGATGGTTTGAAAAATAGAGTTGAACATTCAAATTAACTCTGTACAATGGGTTGAACATTAAAAAAATTGTTGAACATGTGTTATTGCTTTATGAATCTTTTTCTAATTTGGTGTGCTTATATATTACTATAGTTGAATAAGTACTTGTCTTCTCATGAAAATCAATTCATTATAAGCTGAAATGAAAATAAGGATCTTACGTGACCATTGAAAAAGTAAATGTATTGCATTGAATAAGATGAAAATCAGGATTGTTACAACTCGAATACATACTACAATAAGTTTGAAAAAGTGCGCGCATCTCTTTTTCAATATACATTGGTATGATAAAAAATGTCATTGTCTTTGTCTTCAAACTTCATCCATTATTCACCCCCCTCCTTGAATAACTGCAAAACAAAACACACATATATGAATATTAATTCATACATAATAGTACAAACAACTAATATGGTTGAACAAGTGCTCATCATATAATGCAAAACTATCAAAACGAAAAAATACTATTGTAAAAGTTGTCTTATAATCATTGAAAAACACTATTGTCCAACATGAAAAATATTGAATAGTTAAATTCTGTTACTTGAAAAAATATTATCAGTATATAGAAAAACACAATAAACACACATGAAACATAAATGAAAAACATTGAAACCAATATGTGAAAAAGTTGTCTTATAATCATTGAAAAACACTATTATACAACATGAAAAATACAAAACTATTGATATCTACTATTTAAAAAATTGTTATTAATATGTTGAAAAACACAATAGACATATAAAACATAAATGAAAAACATGCATTTTATCGCGTAATGAATAAGTTTATGTAAATAGTTGCAAAATATTCAAAGAAAGAAAGTAACCATACATGTCTTCCCGTCGATCTCATTCAAGTTGCATGCATACATGTCGTTGTTCATGAACTCAAAACAAAAGAACCCAAATCGGATCCTAACGAATGTAATTATGTTGGAGACAATTGAATCTAGTTGGAGAAGACGCATACGTTTTATGAATATTGCCCTTTTGAAACCCTAAAGTTTTAGTAGCAAATACGAAATTCAATGAATCAAACAAAATCAAACACGTTAGAAAAAACCCTAATCATATTTTAATTGCAACCATTTTTAAAAAAAAACTAATCTTATTCAACTCGTTAGAATTGACACATATAGATCGAAGGGAAAATGCGATTTACTAGTGTGAATCAAACCAAACAAATCGAGTGATATAACACTCTAAAGTTAAATCTTCACTTACCTAGAAATTGATAGACTTTATGGACGAATTTGGGATAAGAGAGGCACGAGACTACCTTCAAGAGACGAGAGATGAACGACAACGACGACTATGCCTCAACAAATTGACGATTTCAGAGAAGATTGAGGACCAAAATGTGTGATGAACGAAGAAGAAAGAGATGGATGATGGTTCTTGGAGATAGTAACCGATGGAGGAAGATGAAAATTAAAGCTTGATATGGAGAGAGAAGGAGTGTCCGAAAATAGTGGAGTAAATCTTGGTTATTTTTCAAAATATGGAAATATGATTTTCAAGGAGGATTTTAGATTGCAATCTGGTGTATCTCATTTATTGTACAATTGTACTCTTGATTTCCCCCTCCCATGAACCGTTGATTTACTTTCATCTTGTGGTTGATATTGTGTTGCATATTACATTCTAAGAGAGTGTTTTACTAGAGCATTTTTCTATTTTGATATAAGGAGTGATATATATATATGTATGTAATATATATATATATGTAAACAAACAAAAAAATATAAAAATATAAATGGGCTTGCACTTAATTAATTCACGTGGTGATTACCGATTTGTTCTGACGGTGGCTTATAGAAGACTTAATTTGTGGGATTAGTTCTATGGGAACGAGATTGAACTTCATTTGCAAGAGTAACTATAATTAAAATTTATTGTTTATTATTTATATTAGGCACAATGTATTATAGCTCTCTAACTTTTAAACACAAATAAAACGTGGCTTTTTACTATCAATAATTTATAAAGATACGGGATCGTACTATTGATATGTTATTCTATTATTTAACATTAATATGTTATATGTGATCTTTTAAGTTATTAATATATTTCATAGCCTCAGCTATGAATTGTATAGATGATTATTTACCAAGTCACTTATATGGAACATGGTGCATTGTATGTAATGTATAATCTTCTTTGTTGAACTGATCAAAAAAAAAATCTTCTTTATTGTATTTTTAAAATATTAACATTGACATATTATATATTTACCCGCCATTATCATGAGAGAATATTACCCAAAAAAAATATTATAATTAATATATTAAGATAAAGTATTGTAATCATATTAGTAGAAAAGTTATAGAAGCAAAAACCCGTGCGTAGCACGGGCCTTATTCTAGTATACTATAATTAAATAAATATATTTTATTTTTTCATCAATGATTGTTAAACTTATTTGTTAACCTATTAAACATTAATTAGAAATGTAATTCATCTATTTAAGTTAGAGCTGACAAAACCTGACCCGACCCGAACCGACCGAAAATTTGAGGGTTGAAACCTGACCCGAATAGTAGCGAGCAAAGGAAAAAACCGAACCCGATTAACCTAAACCCAATTGGGTTGAAAACCGAACTGAACCCGATCGACCCAATTTTTTATATTATGTAGAATAAATATATTTTCATTTAAATATTATAACATAGTTGATTATAAAACCTATTATAAATGAAATATTATTATAAAATTATGTTAAAAATTAGTATTTTACTATTAAATATTATTATTAATCATAATATTATTTTAATAATCATTGAGAATTCAAATTCTTAACCTGTTAGGTTGACCCGAACCCGCACTTGTCAAGACCTGACCCGACTTGACCTGTAACCCGATTGACCCGAATCCGCACTCAACCCGAATCCGAAATGATCAAACTCGAATCCACCCGACTCGACCCGTTTGACACCCCTCTTTAAGTTGATAACTATTTCAAAGTTTTCATCAATGACCAATTGACCACTTATTTTTAGTTGACATGACCAATTGACCATTGAACATTGACATTTTTTAATTATTACATTATAAGAAATTCCTTTTCTCGTAGAAGAAATAATGTAAAATATCAAATTTGGAAGGTTATTTACAATTGAAATTATGTATGTAAATTGCTCAAAAAAAATAGAAATTATGTGTGCAAAAAAAACTTAATTAATGTTATGACACTTCTAGATTTTAAGCTATTTATATTATCAACATTTTAGGATTGTTGTGCGAAATTTGTATAAATCTTAAGGTTACTACATGAAATATGTCAAATTTTAGTACTCTTCATGTATAACGTTAACTCTCAAGCCTCCATGTGAAATTCTCGTCAATTTATATAAATGCTAGGGTGTTGATTCAATTCTAATAGAGTTTGGTGGTCGTTTCTCTGAAGCAATAGAAATTTACTAGATTGTTTTTTATGTCTTATCCAAAGAATGGATTCCATAATTTCAATGTGGAGAAGCTTGTTCATCTTCCTCATTTTTATCCGAATGACTTCTCAACTACAAATCATTCATTGATGTCTCAAGAGCTTGAATCATTTGTAAGTGATATGTGAAGAGATAAGCATTTTCAAGTAGAGATTTACAACTCTTCAAACTTAATTTTTTGGTTGGTGATCTTTCCTAATGTATGAAGATTTGTTTTCTCATATTATAAAAGAATTGTTATTCTATAGAATTTTGAATATTGTATTTTAGTTTGACCTTTATTTAATTTGTAAAGATAAATATTTTTAGTTTATAAATGTTTTTTAAATCACCCACAACTATACTTTCAAAATATCAATTGTTTTCCATTTTAGTATAAATTTCCACTTCCTAATTTTATTTTTTTACATAATGTCCTGTTTTTTTTGTCAAGAACTAGTTTAAGACCCACACAATGCACGAGCTATATAATTTGGAGAATTTATGTTATATATACAGAGATATTTTTAGTCAAATTACATACTAAATTAGAAAATTGAATTCGTTTGCAACATCTACGAGGAGAATTTTTTTAAATTATAAAATTGCCAATTATGACTAATGACTTTATTAAAATTAAAATAATATATCAATAATATAAATTTAAAATAATATTCCAAAAATATTTTGATTGTATAAGATTTATTTTCATGCTAATAATGTTCATTAATGACCTATATGCAATCTTTTAAGATAAGATAGATTTAACTATATTGGGATTAGTGTATAAAATTCACTTATTTCAATCAAGGATTTTCTTACATTAAAATAAATATTTGATTAAATTTTTATTTCTTAGATTCAGATTTATATTGCAGTGGTGTAGATGTACTAAGGTTTTATATTTATTGGACTTGAACTAAACATATACTATCTTAACCCGCCGTATCATGTACGACTAAAATTTAAATATTTGTATTATTTTTAAAATACTTTAATATATAATAACATAGTATGATTTGATATGAAATAGCTTTAATCAATGGAAAAAATGTCCTTTTCTGATGAACTTGATATTTGATCAAAGATTGATGTAGACTAACCACGCTCACATTGATTTACAAATGAAAATTTGTTAAAAAGAGATGAAAATATAAATTGTAAGGATCAAATTGAGTTCATTAAAAATTTTGATAAATAATTTCGTTATTGAAAGATATTTTTCAAATATGGATGTTTATAGATGATTAAAAAAGATATGATAATTAAATATATTTGTAGTCTTATAATTGTATATTTGTTTTAGCATAGGCACTCAAAATCATATATAATATAATCAGATAGATCACTTTTTTGGTCCCACTTAATTTGATGAGAAGAGTTATTATATACATGTTGATGCAGAATTATAATCATGAGCTAGAATCAAATATGGTGATTGTAGCTTAACTTTTTTGAATAGGTCAATTAAGTTAGGTTTCTCTTTTCTATAGACAATTAAGTTGGTTTAGATGGGGCAGTAGGGTCATCTTATCTTGCAAGCTGAAGTAGTAATTTTGGTGGTGCTATTATTTTAACGGGCAAAGTAACATCACGCTGAATACACTCCAAAATATCCTTCGACCTGCATTGGCCAAACTAATTAGTTCTTACCTAAATCACAATCCACATGTATAGTGGCGGAACAAATTCTGTATTAAACGTTGACGTTCGCATCGTTTTGTGCATAGATATTTTATGGAGAACAAAACGATTTCAAAAGGACAAAATGGGTAAGTGGCCTTTGTGGGCTACATTATGTAGTGGGAGGCCTCCCATAAAAATAAATGTGATAACTAGGTTTTTTTTTCTGAAAATGCCCCTAGGTAAAAAAAAAAAGTTACAACCATGCCACCGCATCCCCCTGTCACACAAAAAAGACATGTCATACAAAAGAAAAATTTACACCCATTCCACCGCATCCCACCTTACACCCCCTGTCACACAAAACCTGCCATACGAACAAAAAATAACCTGTCGTACAAAACCCCCAATTTTGGTCCATTATCCACATACAATATACTTGTCACCACAAAACCTGTCACACAAAGCCTATGTGGGATTTGAACCCACATTACCGTGCATTTAGCACGTTGCTCTACCATTTGAGCTAATAAGCTATAATTATAATAAATATATAAACAAAACCAAATTTGTCACACACACAATCCATAACAAAAACCCTGTCACACACAAAACCCATAACAAAAAACGTGTCACCACTCAAACCCATAAACACAAAAGCTGTCACACGAGCAAAACAATCTGTCACACACAAAAACCATAACAAAAAACCTGTCACACACAAAACCTATAACAAAAAACCTGTCACACACACAAACCTATTAACACAAACCCTGTCATACGAACAAAAATCCAGCTATCACACAAAAAAAAAACAGACCAAAAACCCTGTCACACACGCCTGCCACACAAAACCCATAACATAAAACTTGTCACACACAAAAAACATACCAAAAACCATGTCATACATAAAACCTATAACAAAAAACTTGTCACACACACACAACCCATAACAAAACCCCTTGTCATACACAAAAAACAGACCAAAAACCCTGTCATACACAAAAAAACATACCAAAAACCCTGTCACACAAGTCAGCCACACAAAACCCATAACATAAAACTTGTCACACACAAAAAACATACCAAAAACCCTGTCATACATAAAACCTATAACAAAAAACTTGTCACACACACACACAACCCATAACAAAACCCCCTGTCATACACAAAAAACCGACCAAAAACCCTGTCATACACAAAAAAACAGACCAAAAAACCTGTCACACAAGCCTACCACACAAAACCCATAACATAAAACTTGTCACACACAAAAAACATAGCAAAAACCCTGTCATACATAAAACCTATAACAAAAAACTTGTCACACACACACAACCCATAACAAAACCCCCTGTCATACACAAAAAACAGACCAAAAACCCTGTCATACACAAAAAAAAAACAGACCAAAAACCTTATCATACATAAAACCTATAACAAAAACCTTGTCACATACACACAACCAATAACAAAACCCCCTGTCATACACAAAAAACAGACCAAAAACCCTGTCACACAAAAAAAGTCATAACAAAACCTCCTGTCATACACAAAAAACGAGTTGTCACACACAAACCCCATAACAAAAACCCTGTCACACACAAAACTCATAACAAAAACCTGTCACACACACAAACCTATAAACACAAAATCTGTCACATGAACAAAAAACGAGCTGTCACACACAAAACCCATAACAAAAACATTGTCACACACAAAACTCATAACAAAAACCTGTCCTACGAACAAAAAACGAGCTGTCACACACAAAATCCGTAACAAAAAGCTTGTCATCACTAAAACCCATAAACACAAAACCTATTACATTAAAACCCATAGCCCATAAACACAAACCCATAACAAAAAGCTTTTCTAGATCTAGGGTTTCTAGATCTAGATCTAGAGAGATCCATCTCTACCGACGCTGCTTACCTCACTTGTCACCACTGCTTGTCGTCGTCGGAAGCCTTGGGGTACCACTTCTGATGTGATCTCACTTCCAGGATCGGTCGAGTCTCGGGTTCGACTGAGCTTATGTGGAGGCGTTCTTGATTTAAAGGTGTAAGGAACACAAACTTGGTTCTTGTATTGAAAAGGTGGCGATTTGTTTGAGTTACAAACTGAAGTGTAGGCGTTTTTGTGGAACAACGAAATGGAAAAGGAGAACAAGAAATCAAACTAAGGAGGCGAGAGCTAGAAGCCAACGGGGTGTAGGTTCCCTCGGCCCTTTCTCCCTTGAGGAGAAGAGACCGAAAGAGTAAGGGCTAAAAGCTCTCTTTATTCAATTTCAATCTACCAAAATATGAAGGCCTCCTTGTGCTTATATAGGGACGAGTAGAGGGGAGGGGCGGCATGCTTTGTGTGGACGCCAAGCTTCAAGAGGAGGTGGAGAGAATTGGCGGCCAAGGCAAGCATCTTGGAGTAGGCGCCAAGTCTTGTGAGGAGGTGGAGAAGAGTGGCGTCCAAGGCAAGAACATTCAGCCGTCTTTATTGTTGTTCCTTGGCGGCCAAGCTAAGGCTTTTAATGCGTTGTAGAGGCTAACTTGGCGGCCAAGGAAGGAGGTTAATGTGGCAGCCAAGCCTCCTTCAAGATGGGCTTGGATCGTCCCTCTTCGTGATGGGCTTCGGGCTTCGCGGAGCTTTTGCTTGGGCCGAGTATGTGGAGACTCAAAATCGCATCTCTGGGCCCGGTTTGTGAAGTGTAGGACATGGCCAAATGAGCCCAGAGTTGCTCTTGTAAGGCCTTATCCCGTCGCCTCGTTATAGGCCCGGGAATGTGATTCGCCTCCGTGGAAGAAACCGACCTTGTAACGGGTCGCGTACGACCCTTAATGGGACGCCCTAGAGAAGCACCGGGCCGTGCCTCGGTATTGTTGGCACCGGGAGGCACCGGAGCGTCGGTGCCTTGCGGCGTCCCGAGAGGCACCGTGGCGTCGGTGCCTTGCTGGGCACCGGGAGGCGCCGGGGTGTCGGTGGTGGGGTGCCTTGACGAGGCACCGGCGTTGGCGGCATCGGATGCAGGGTGCCTCGAGGAGGCACCGACGTCAGCGGCGTCGGGTGCGGGGTGCCCCGAAGAGGCGCCGGGCCATATTTCCCCGCCATTTGCAGGGTGCCCCGTGGAGGCACCGTGCGGCGCCTCGAACCCATGATGTGAGCCATGCAGAATCACATCATCCTCCCCCAGTTGAGAAGGATTCGACCTCGAATCCCTTTGGCCTATAAGATAAGTACACGAAGACCAGAGGGATAATTTATGCAATATAAATGATATAAGCACATCATAATCCCCAAGCTCAAGATGATATAACATGATGCATGCATAAGCTCGACCGCTTTTCTCTTGGGACCTATATTGATTCAGATCAATCAAGTTTTTAGATTGATAAAACGTCATAAGATGAGCCATATGCATCTTGAATAATACATATTGAGAGAGTGAGCTATGATGGATACATGAGTATTTACTCTTAAATATGACGTAGGCATGAAATAAAGTGGAATAACTTTGACTATCTGCATGTGTCACACCTAAGTCATACTCATATTCAAAGAAGGAGAGGGTTGAGAAAACTCCCCTAAAGAATGAACTCCCTTCACGCCTGAGAGTTGATGCGATGAGCTCATCGGTTGTAACACTCCCAATGGAAGTGGCACACAGGTTAGACTCCCTCGATATGATCACCCCAATGGGGCCTGGCTCATCTTCTTCTATTGACCATGATTTCATCGGTAAAACCAAGGCAAGTCGCGGATGAGCATCCATCCAAGGAGTGTGCATGGAATTCAAGAAGCTAGGAAGAGTGGATGGTGGAAGCTCTTTTGTCTTTGGTATGAACTCAAGGGTTTGTGGCCTCAAGGCTTCGTCTCCCTTGGACTTTGACAAAGACACAGGAGTCATTTTACTTATGCCATCCACGGGGGTCTTTAGTTTTGGATTTTTGACGTTAGTGACTTCGTCGAGCCTTCCAACACTTTCTTCTCCATGAAGCTCTTGGACTTGGTTGGGCTCCACATAGAACTTCTCGGAGGATGGTAGGCCGCCTAATGGAGGTACCTCCTCCACGAAGTCCTCCTCGTTTTGGCTCGTGAGGTCCTCCAGTTCGATGAAGTCATTCACCTCTTCTAGGCCATTCCTCTCTTTTGGCTCGGTGGTCCCCTCACTCGAACTCCTCACCATGAGCATGTCTTCACTTGATTTTTCCTCAAGGCTCGAGTCACTTTCTTCCTCATTTGAAATTTCAGTGATCTCTACTCGTCTTGCCACGCCACACTTGGTGGCGACTAGACGGGGTTTGGCCACGGGTGCGCCTTGGCTGAGAGGGCGCTCGACCTCGCCTTGGGCCTTAGGACCCACATTCTTCCCATATGGCAAATCAAAAATCGCTTCTAAGTCTGGGCGAGTTGCGGGTATGTGGCCTGGTCCCTCAATCGGCCTTGAAAAGTCGGCACATGAAGCTTGAGTCGTTGGTTGAACCCTCTTAGACTCAAGTCTTGGCTCTTGGACCCTCAAATGTGGCTTTGGTACGATAGATTCAAATCTTGAAGGAGCAAACTTGGGTGAACATTTCTGTTGTTGATACTCGTACTCCTCGTTAACTTCTTGTACGACATATGATATGGACATTCTACTCCCAAGCCTATGCCTCTTAACATATAAACGAAGGTCAGTGTTCAAACCATCAATGAATTTAGTTAGAATACACTTGTCTTTGTAGAGATGGCTTGAAAAGAACATAAGCTCTGACAACTCTTCGTAGTAGATAAGGGGAGAGCGGCCGCGTTGCCTACACCTATCCCATCTGACTTCTAGGCGCAATCTATAATCAGGAGGGACGAAGGAACTTCTAAGGACAGTTTTTAGTTCCTCCCACGTGCGGATCGGCGGGTACCCAAAATAAGCACATTCTGCTTCACATTCATTCCACCAATCATGTGCATTTCCTTTAAAGCAGTTAATGGCAAGAGCCACTTCTTGTTCGTCTGTGTATTCATAGTAATTGAAGAATCGCTCAACTTTCCATTCCCAAACCATGTACTTAAGAAAGTCTTGAGTGCCATGGAAGGACTGGAGAGTAGGCTCTTCTTTAAGGTAATGCTCCATTATATCCTAAACAACACAAAAGACGACAAACACGGAACTAGTAAGGGTTAGCATAATCCAATGACACACAAGTGTTTGACTCGATGTGTTTGTTTTCATGTGCACTCCCTCACAACTCCGAACTCCCTCCGGTAACTTGGAGAAACCGGGTGGTTAACTCCAAGTTTTCCAATCCTCACACAATGTCTCCCACTCACACTCGAAAACAATTAAAGAGGAGGACTGACTCGTGTTTGACTCAATTTTAATGTGGCGCTCAACCTCACACACTCGACTAGAAACGCTTCTTTCACCACCGAAATCTCTTGTCAAGAAGTTATCCTCCACACGCCAAGAGCGCGACACCCAAAGGAAATCAAGGACAAGCGACTTGAGCTTGTGGGCGAGTATTTACTAGCCCCACAAGTCAGAAGTTCAGTTGCTCGGGGTCCGGGAAAAAGCAAGGGAAAACTTGACGGTTTGAGGTTTCTTGGGCTGGACCTCTTTAAGGTCGGGTTGTTCGACCCTCTTCTCGTTTTTTTTTTTTTTTGCAAATGAGAGATACTATCTCTCTTGTTTCTTTGCTTTGGCTAAGAGAAGTACCACTTCTCTTGATATTATTTTTTTTAAATAATTTTTTTTTTTTTTTTGCAAATAAGAGATACTATCTCTTTCTTGCTTTCTTTCTTTTGCTGAGAGAAGTATTACTTCTTTTTTTCTTTTGATCAAATTCGAGCAACTTGAAGTTGGTGCTTCGACAATTGGTTTTTTTAGAGGGTCGAGGGAGAGGTGAAGATGGTAAAGAAGGGCTCGACAAGGGAAGAAACAACAAGGCTTAGGCTCGTTTTTTTTTTGTTTTGAAACGAGATTGAAATTGGTCAAGGGTGGAAGAGAAGAGAAAAACGAGGCTTGCTTAGGTAAAGATAAGAAAGGGTTTCGAGCAATTGAAAACCTGAATCGTAGGGTAGTAATTCGTACCCCCACAACTTGAGAAACTCAAGCCGACAGGCTCTGATACCAGATGATGTGATCTCACTTCCAGGATCGGTCGAGTCTCGGGTTCGACTGAGCTTATGTGGAGGTGTTCTTGATTTAAAGGTGTAAGGAACACAAACTTGGTTCTTGTATTGAAAAGGTGGCGATTTGTTTGAGTTACAAACTGAAGTGTAGGCGTTTTTGTGGAACAACGAAATGGAAAAGGAGAACAAGAAATCAAACTAAGGAGGCGAGAGCTAGAAGCCAACGGGGTGTAGGTTCCCTCGGCCCTTTCTCCCTTGAGGAGAAGAGACCGAAAGAGTAAGGGCTAAAAGCTCTCTTTACTCAATTTCAATCTACCAAAATATGAAGGCCTCCTTGTGCTTATATAGGGACGAGTAGAGGGGAGGGGCGGCATGCTTTGTGTGGACGCCAAGCTTCAAGAGGAGGTGGAGAGAATTGGCGGCCAAGGCAAGCATCTTGGAGTAGGCGCCAAGTCTTGTGAGGAGGTGGAGAAGAGTGGCGTCCAAGGCAAGAACATTCAGCCGTCTTTATTGTTGTTCCTTGGCGGCCAAGCTAAGGCTTTTAATGCGTTGTAGAGGCTAACTTGGCGGCCAAGGAAGGAGGTTAATGTGGCAGCCAAGCCTCCTTCAAGATGGGCTTGGATCGTCCCTCTTCGTGATTGGCTTCGGGCTTCGCGGAGCTTTTGCTTGGGCCGAGTATGTGGAGACTCAAAATCGCATCTCTGGGCCCGGTTTGTGAAGTGTAGGACATGGCCAAATGAGCCTAGAGTTGCTCTTGTAAGGCCTTATCCCATCGCCTCGTTATAGGCCCGGGAATGTGATTCGCCTCCTTGGAAGAAACCGACCTTGTAACGGGTCGTGTACGACCTTTAATGGGACGCCCTAGAGAAGCACCGGGCCGTGCCTCGGTATTGTTGGCACCGGAGCGTCGGTGCCTTGCGGCGTCCCGAGAGGCACCGTGGCGTTGGTGCCTTGCTGGGCACCGGGAGGCGCCGGGGTGTCGGTGGTGGGGTGCCTTGACGAGGCACCGGCGTTGGCGGCATCGGATGCAGGGTGCCTCGAGGAGGCACCGACGTCAGCGGCGTCGGGTGTGGGGTGCCCCGAAGAGGCGCCGGGCCGTATTTCCCCGCCTTTTGCAGGGTGCCCCGTGGAGGCACCGGGCGGCGCCTCGAACCCATGATGTGAGCCAGGCAGAATCACATCAACTTCGCTCGCCGCCACCGTTCGTCGCCGTCGGAACCCTTGGTCAACCACCTCGCTTACAGCCAACGCTCGTCGCTGCGACTTCCGGCTCGCCACCTCACCTTGCTGGCCGTCGTCGCCGACACCGGTGGTCGTCGCTGCGGATCTGGAGGAAGAAAAAAAGAGGGGGAGAGAAGAGAGAGTAGAGAGAGAGAGGGAGAGAGTGAAATGGAGGAAGAGAGAGAAGAGAAATGAAGAAAGAGAGTAGGGTTTTTTTTTGGGGGTTTTCATAGTGCCAAAAAGGGGCTAGATAGTGAATATAATTTAAATGGGGGTTAGAGGCTATTGAAATGTGGCTAAATTGGCTTCAGCACCCCCTTCCCTCATTCTAAAATCTATTTATTTTACCTGGATGTTGCCGACGGTTCTATAAAATGACATTCACTAAAAACTAGAATGTGTTTATTGATGAATTTCTTTGCTTGAGATTTCAAAGCTAGACAATGTATGGCGTTCCCCTCTCTCTTTTTCTTACAAAGTAGAGATCATGCCCGTGCTAAGATTTGTTATAAAGTCTGTTCGTGTTTTGATAGTTCCAAAAAGTGAGAAGTCGCTGACCTGTCCAAGGTCGCCTACGAAGTCGCCGACTTGTATTTCTAGACAGACACGTGCGGAAATTCCATAAAAACAAATGCCGCGTTTTTGGTTAAGGTAAGTTCGGAAGCTGCTCTAGAAGAGTTTATTAAGGCAAGTTCAAATGTGCAAAAAAGAAAAATCATTAAGAAATCATTGAAGATATTGAAGATGATTTTTCCATGTCTTAGGAAGTTATTTAAGGGAAGATCTTGTAAAGATTGCACACTATTCATATATCATCCAAATGGAATGAATCGGATGACAATTCTCTTAGTTCACTTTATATATTCTCGTAGGATTAGAGCTAGAACTAAGGAGCTTGAGCGAATTCTTGTATTTCGAGTGTGGTGTTGTAAGGAGATCGTGAGATTCGGTCTTCGTGTTGTTGAGTGCGAGTGAGCTATAGAGAGTGAGGATTAGGCTAAGGCAAGAGTAGTTGCAAGAGAGTGTATGATTCACCTTTGTAATCTGAGACATCAATATAGCGAGTGAAGTGATCTTCAAGTCCTTTCATGTTGAAGCTTGAAAGGAAAGTGGTTTTTTCCTCAAGAAACTAGTTGGTTTGTAAAGGGTTTCCACTATAAATCACCGTGTTCAAATTTGGTATTGTTAAGTCGTTCTTGTGTTTTTTTTCCACTGTGTAAGCATAAGCCGTTGACTCTGGTCGCCGACATCGTAGGTGTCGACGACTTCGAAGTACTAACTGTTCCTAGAATTGGTATCAGAGCTTTGACTCTAGATTTTGCTAGTACTTTACAGGTAAGATGACTACCACCAACACCATTGTGAATACATATATATATTTTCTATAAGTATTGAATAATATTTGGTTTTAATTCGATAAATTTAACAAAAATTCACTTGAAAACACAGGCTACATAATATTTTTTATAGAATATATTTTTATACTATTAATTAATTCTAACTTAGTATATATAAAAATATGGATTTGTTAGATAAAATAAACGAATTTTATTGAAATATATAAAAAAAAAGTTACAAGTAAGGGTACGAGTCGAACTTTTTCAAACGTTCAGGGGTATTTCCCGGAATAAGTTTTTTACTAGGGCACCATCAGGAAAACCCAAAAACACGAGGGCTAAAATTGTTAAAATATAATTGATATATAAAATATGATGTGAGGCTAAAATTAATGTGGAGGGTCAAAATGACACTATTTTCATATATAGTATAAATAGATAGAGTATAGAATTAAGTATACCTTTTTTTTTAAATGGAAAGATAATCACTTTCATATTTTAAATGAATAGTCTCATATACTCATACATCTTTACTACAAATATTTTTTATTAGTATTTTTATACATTAAAATTACAAAGTGATTATTTTCTTGGATTTCTAAAAATTTCGACTAGACATCTATACGAACAATATAAAACATTCTAAGTACAAAAAATTTGAATATATATTTAAAACTCATTGTTATTATCAAATTATATAATAAGTAATAGAGTACGAAGAGTCATATAAAGGGTTGTAGAGTATTTTGTATGAGTGATATTATATTTCTCTTAGACTATCTATATATAAATATAGAAAGTTAGGCTCTGGAGCAGCAACAACAACAATAACAACATTTATCCAGGGAAGTCCCGCTAAAGCGAGATCTGGGGGGTCAGGATGGGGGCATATCAGATCTAGATGGAATGCGTCCATTACAACCCAAAGGCTACGAACCAAACCACTTTAAAAAACTATATGGAAAAACCTAAAAACATCAAAGGAAACTACAACTAACTCTCGAGCGAAAAGAAAAAGAATCAAGAGTGAAGAGGAGACTAAAATTGACGTTAACAGAACACCTTAGCAGAGACCACTAGCCAACTCGAGAAAATAAGTTCCACCCCTAAGATGCCTAGCTGTCTAACACTATGATCTTCTCCCTCCAACTTCCCTTTGAAATCCCTAACAAGATGAAATCCTATTTAATGTGGTCCATCCATCGTTTCTTCGGACGACCTCTACCCCTCCGACAAGCCCATAAGTCCAGGCGCTCACATCTCCTAACTATCGCATCCTAACTAGAGCAATTAATGTTTATTCAATTTATAAGGTTCTTAACAATATATAAGCTTATTTCTATTAATGCTCATACAATTGATGCCCGTGTAAATTATATAATGTTAGGATTTCATTTAAAAATATATAATTTAATATTGAAAATATGTTATCATATAAACCAAACTAATATTTTTTAACACATTCTACTATATACACAATCAAATTTATCTATATATTACGTTCCAACAAATGCGATATAAAGTAAGAATATAATAACAAAATTTAACATCAATTGTATACTCTTATTATAATATGTCAAGTAAACAAATTCACAACTAAACAATAAGTATATTTTTCCAATTTACTATTTAAATTATTAATATTAGAAAAACTCATCATAGTGTTATTGGAAAAAATACACTAATGTAATTTTAATAAATATACACAAAACCAATTTTGGGTTATCTAAAAAAACGATTGTTAAGTTTGAACCAAATCACTGTGTTGAATACATCTTTAAATTATTATGTTTTTTTTCAAAGACAAATGAAGTATTATTTAAATTGATTGATGAACAATTAATTGAGCACAAAGCATCTCTAAATGATTACATTTAGTACTCATTATAAAATTTAAATAAATATTTTATATTGAGTATTAAATATTAAATATCTATTCATTTATTAATACATATTCATATTTTTTTCTTAATTAAGTATTTAAGAGTATTGTAACTTTAATCAAATTTATATTTTTCTCTATAGCTTATTTATGATTATTAATATCATAATTAAAATAGTCAATTGATAATTAATCTTAATAATATGTAGCACGGACATGATTTCTACTATCAGAGGACAAAGATTTGAGAACACAGCCGAAAATCATTTATTAGTAAAACATTTGGGAAATTTTGTTTGGTAACCTTGAGTTTTTAGCTTTTTCAGATGATGTCCATATAAAAAAAACTATTCTGCAAAATACCCCCAAACTCTTGCAAAAGTTTGGCTCATGCCCTTATTTGTAATATTTCTCTTATATTTCACTATATTTCAATTATTTTCGATAAAAAATACATACTTTAATTTTTATTAGGTTAAAATTCAATTATAAGATAAAAAATTAAATAATTTTAAAAATATACTCTATAAAATTATTATATAACTTATTAGTTCAATTGAATTTTTGTTATATTTATCAAATTAAAACTAAATTAATAATGTTTAAATACTTATATTAAAATTATACATTATAAAATAGAAATTTTATCATAAAAATTTTACAAAGTTTTGACAATTTTTCATATCAATTCAGATTCTATATATAATTATGTATATATGTTGATAGAATATATGAATTTTCATTTCTTAAATAATAGGAGAAAAAAAAAATACAACAACAACAACAACAACATTTACCCAGTGTATCCCGCAAAACGCAGAATCAGGGGGGTCGGGATGGAGGTATTCCAGACCTGGATGGAATATGCCCGACAAAACCCAAGGGAACTAACCACCCAACAAAAGAAAATTAGGAGAGACTAAAAAAACCTCAACAAAGGAAAAAACTAGCTAATAAGCCGAATAACCAAAAGCCGGCACAAGAACCTAAACACCTAAACAAGAAGCAAGCAAAAAATATTGTTCAATAATAGTAAATGACCTTTCCAAGTAAGGGCAAAATTACGAGTAAGGACATGAGCCGAACTTTTGCAAGAGTTCAGAGGTATATCCCTGAATAAGTTTTTTATTTGGGTATCATCTGAAAAAGGCAAAAGCTCGAGGGTATCAAACGGAATTTCCCAAAAAATTGTTACAATGGGTCAAAGATTTGGCAGTGATCAATTCGCTGGCCGATCGAGCTAGAAAGATCAGAATTTATGCCGTAACAATGTAACATGCATGCATGCATGTAATGTACGTCTCCCTCCCCATTTGCAAACCTGTACATATTGCATGCGATTCATGCACTCAAAAGAGCGACAAATAATTAACGATCAGCAAAAAGGCTGGATAGAATATATCAATCTACCAAAGAATCAATTAGCTAGCAATATATCATTATACTAGCACTATTCACTGTATTATCAGAGGCGGAATCACAACTCAATCTAACATAGGACTAACTAGTATCAGTTCCCGTACCATAAAAGATACGATTTGATTTAATTAAAATCTTACTTCAATTTTATATAAAGTTATTCAAAAGAACAGTTTGGTATAAAATCTTGTATTAAATATAATTTGCTTCTTTTGAGACTTATTTTAATGATACATTATTTATGTTATAAAACATTCTTTTAGTTGAACAAAGATTTATAGTATTATAATTTTGTCATATAAAGGACTGAATACTTGTTTTCAATAAATTTCTTTATTTTATAATTAATATTTTTTATTTCACAGTTATTTTGCAAAAAAAATCAAATCAAAATCACAGGTTTATATATACTTTATATATACAGAGAATCTACAATAAAATTTTTAACCAACAAAAAATAAGTCATTTAACTGTCAATATATGATAAAATGGTTATGTGGTTGGATTTGTTGGAATGTAAGATTTTTTATTAAAATAATCTAATTGTGGCTAATAAAAGGCATTGAATTGAGAATAAGATTTTGATCAAGGTTCGATTTTGTTAAAAAACTAGACATTTACTCCCGCCGTTGCTCGAGATGGTTATTCAGTATTATTTGGTAGCTTTGTATGATTGTTGTTTATATCTATGATTTCAATTGTTTTTTTTATATTCAAACAATATATTGTCTTGGTTAAACAATTGAAATGACATTATTATTGTATTTTTTGTATTATTTAGATTATAAATCCATGAATATCAAAAAATTATACCCTTAATCTATAAGTTATAAGTTATAATACTGACGTTGGAAATTCAAAAACTAACTTAATAAATAAATTATGAAAAGAACCTTATAATTTTTTTTATGATATAACATTTAAACTTTAATAAGAAAAAGTGAGATCTAAATCATTATGATAAAATTAATTGCCATAAAATAAATTTTATAATGCATATAGATATAATATAATTCAATAACATATATAGTCTAAACTTATGATAAGAAAACAAATGATTATAAAATAACTAAATAAAATCTTTCAATTTGTAGGCCGAATCATTTAATACAAAATTTGTTCAATAAGATAAAATTCAATATATATCTATGTACATATCAATAAGAGTAACATAATACATTTAATAATGACAATTTAAATAATAATACCACTTTGATCGGAAATGAATTACTAAGATAAATTATATTATATATACTATTTAGAGGTGTCAAACATGTGGGGCGGGTGGATTCGGGTTCGGTCTTTTCGGGTTCGGGTTGAGTGCGGGTTCGGGTCTATCGGGTTACAGGTCAAACCGGGTCGGGTCCTGACAAGTTATCGTGCGGGTTCGGGTCGACCTAACAGGTCAAGAATTTGAATTTTTAATAATTATTAAAATAATATAATGATTAAATAATAATATTTAATAATAAAATATTATTTTTAATAGATTTTTATAATAATATTTTATTCATAATAGGTTTTATGATAATATATTTTATAATATTTACAATATAATATATTTATTCTACATATATATAATATATCGGGTCGGTCGGGTCGGTCTCGGAGTTCAACCCAATCGGGTTCGGGTTAATCGGGTTCGGTTTTTTTCTTTGCTCGCTACTATTCGGGTCGGGTTTCAACCCAAAAATTTTCGGTCGGTTCGGGTCGATTTATCGGGTCGGGTCAGGTTTTGACAGCTCTATATACTATAAAGAAATAACATATACTCCCTCCGTCCCATTGAGTTTGTCTCAAAGGACAAATTTTGCGGTTATTAAGGAGGTGATAAAGTAAGTATTGGGATATGGGAAAGTGGGTAAAAGTTGAAATTGAATGGGGATAGTTTGGTAATTTTATATGTGTAAAAAGTTGAAAAGTGATAAAGTAGAAGGAAAAGTTGGATTTTGGAAGTAAAAAGTGAGTTTGAATAAGGGTAATATTGTAAGAAATTATTGATATAAAAGGAAAGAGGACAAACTTAAGGGGACGCCTAAAATGGAAACGAGACAAACTCAATGGGACGGAGGGAGTAATATTCAATAATAACAATATAAGCTGAAATAATTTTATTGAGATAATATATAGTATAAAGTAACAACAACAACAATAATAAATATTATAGATTAAACTAATTATTAATATTATAGATTAAACTAATAATAAATATTATCGAATAAAATCATAATAACAATATCATATTGGATTGAATATAATTTAATTTAACTAAAGAGAATTCAATTAAGGCATTTAATGCCAAAACATACAACTTTAAATGTAGATAAATATGATAACCAATATATAATAGCATAATAATATGTATACTATAACATGAATGAATGAAATTTAAGTGGGGGCAATTAAGACAAAATATTCTTGAAAACTTATGTATAAAATTTGAAGTTTAATTATTTTAGAAAAATATTAAAATAAAAATCAGTAGATAAGAAGATTTCTAAAAGCATTATGCATAACATTTTTATAATAAAATCATTAATATTAAAACAAAACTCGGATTAATATAGTATTGTATTAAAGATATAATTAATATTCAATAAGATAAAAAAAAGGAAACGAAATTCTCTTATATATATGTTATTTTGTAATTATCTTGTATATATGTTATTATGTTGTGAAACATAATTAAATAAGAAATATTTATTTAATAAAAATATTAATAACCATTATCTTAATTAATAAAATCTATTATTTTTAATTTAAACCGTAATCAATAGGTAATATTAGATTATTATTATGGTAAACATAACGTCTAATATTTTCATTGAGATTTTAGTATGATATGATGTTAAAAAATATATCTAATATATTATTTTAATAGAATGGATATTTGGCGCATATATAGTGGTAGAATTTGCTACTAGTGATGATTTTTTTGAAAATAGCATAATAAAATTATGAAAAAGATTTCTAATTAATATGATATTTAATTTAAAGGCTAAGATTATTAGATTATGATTTATACATTATTAATAAATAAAATTATTTTTTAATAAAAAAATTTATGATAGATATATGTAATAATGAAATGGGTGTAATGATAGGATATGATTGAGATTGATATATTTGGATAATACTATTAATTAATAACCTCAAATTTTAAGATAGAACTAATATCTTAAGTAAGTATGTATAAGAATATGATAAAATCAAGATATATCAGATAACCTTTTAATTAAAGGGGTGATATGGTGTAATATAGTGACGGAATTTACTTCTGCTTTAATATACAGTAATAGATTTTTTTAATCAAAAAGTAGTACCAAGGCCGGTTCAGTATAAAAAGGTTTACCAGTATTCGGCTCCAATAACAGCAAATAAAAAACATTATATATTCGGTCAAAAGTTTCAACTACTCGTATAACTGATCGACATCAACACTAGGCTACATGACTGATAAAGTGATATTTGTTGAATTAAACAGACTTTTGTATGTAGCAAAAGACTGAATATTTTACATCTCACCGTCCCCTTCGGGAAATGACAACATATGCCATTACGCGTCTAATTAATGGGCTGAGAATATCCTCTGTCAACAAAACGAAACGGAGGAAACTCCATCATTTATCGTAATACGACCAGTACAGACCCTGAGACCCTAAGCAATATCATTTTTCAAATATACTCCATCTGGAAAACCTCCCTTGATCTTCTACGAAAGAAGAATGCAAATTTACATCCCAAACCTCTTTTCTGGCACAGGCCACAACCAGGTCAGATGGAAGCTCCTTTATCTCTTTTGTTTTTCGTTCTACGGATGGTAGGGTGCTTTCTCTGTCTAGACAGTTATTTCGTGCTCACAATGCTCTGGAAGCTGAGGTGCTTGCTCTTTTGAAGGTTGTTAAGCAGGCGGCTTCGCTTAATCTCCAGAGAATTATCGTTGAAGGTGATAACTTAACAGTTATCAATAGTGTCAAACGTATCTGGAAGATCCATTGGGAAATTGTACCCATTATCCAAGACATCCAACTCACCCTTCAGAGTTTGGCGGGAGTGAAGATATTTCATTGCTATCGTGAATGTAACGAAGCTGCAGACTTCTTAGCTAAAAATCATATCCCATATTCATTTGTGGACTCCTACAACAGCTTCGTCAGCCCTAACCAAGGAAATGCGAGCTCAATTTTCCCAGAGAGCCATAATCTGGACACTTGTGCCCTCTTGAAGGGATTTAGTACAATCATCCGAAAGGATGATCTAGGTTAACCCTATTTTCGAAAGGGCACCTATTGTTTACCTTTTGCAAAAAAAAAAAAAAATCAGAGTAAAAACTTTGGATTGACGTTAGAGATCGGTTCTTTAATGGTTGTTTATGGTTAATTGCAAATGAAAATACAATCAAATTCTAGTATGATTTCTACATCCCAAATATTGAATTACTATCTTTTTTTGATAACTTGAATATTGATCTGTATGTCTCGATTTTTATCAAACCTGACCACTCTTGAGATCTTTATTCGATCAATCTAACAAATCTTACCATCGGCTATTGTACAAATAATTTCTCAAATTAGGATTCTTTATATAGCTTTCCCAGATCGTCACTCAATTAATGATATCTCGACTAGAAGGACATCTAAATTTTCCGTTTAATCTAATTACTACAGGTACGTTCACCAACAATCTACAATCCACTATAAAGCATAATCAAAATAGTGGTCCTATCTGTTTTCTATGGTGGATCATTTTGGCTCATAAAAACTCCAAAAAATCTTTAACCCTTCAAGAATTGACCCCTTCAAGCTGCCCTCAGAGTTAGCTTTCTCTCAGTCCTTAGAATGGGATAATGCAAATGTCTTCGGTCATAAACTATCTAAAAGTCGAACAAAAAGGAGGAATCATGGAATCTGGAAAAAACCACTGACTAAATGGGCTAAACTTAAATTTTGATCCTTCAAGACAATGTAATGGCTCCACTTATGCTGAATTCCTATTACGTAACAATAATGGTCATGTCTTACGATGTGGTCGATCCACCTTAGCCCCCATGTTGGTTGTCCAAGCTGAAGCTACCTCTTTGGTTGAGGCTCTCCAAGCTATCAATTTAACAGACTTTCCAAATCTTATATAGAAGGTGAATTTAATTATCATCAATTCTTTAAATTGTTTATACAAAGTGCCTTGGGAAATCCTTTCTTTTATAACTGACATCAGACACCTTGTTTTTGATATCCTCATGTGATTTTCTTACATTGTTTTAAGGAATGCAACCAAGCGGCTGATTTCCTAGCTAGAAGACATGTCAATCCCCAATGTCTGACTAGTGCTATTTCTACGTTTCCTTCTTCCTTTAGTCGTATCTCTTTATTAACTGCAACTCAACTTAGATCGTTGTTGAGTCAAGAACCCTTGTTGTTTCATTTTTCTAAGATCATCAGTTGCGATGATTTAGGCTGACCTTTTAATATTCTGGTAGCCTAATTTTGGCCTGTTTTAGCTAGTATCTCTTCTATCAAAGAAAAAAACAGAGAAACAATGACCTTTTTTTGTACCTACATTTAATTATATGATCGATTAGGTTGCTTAGATTTAATTAAATCCATATTCAGTTTCTTTTAATTCAAAAGAAAAAAAGAATGAAAAAATAGTAGAGGAGGGTCAGTTTCGTTTTAGAATTTTGAACTTACAAAAGTATTTTGAGATTATCTATGAGAGGAAAAAATGGTGCATAGCTTAAAGAAAAAGAGAACACAAGAAATCCTAAGAAGATTCAATTCTAGAGATAAATTATTACTCAATTAGTTTAACCACCGTAATATGTACGGACAATCCAAAGAAATTTGTTAAAAACATTAGCAAGTATAAAATTTGATCTACAAATTTCACTCAATTCAATGAATTTTCTCTTAAACTATTTATAAAATATATAAAAAGATGTTTCTATACGATATTAAGTCTAAACTCTTGAAATAAATATATACGAATTTTACCCGATAAATGTTATAAGATAATCTAAAGTATTTTAAATCATTAAAATAAATTACTTATGAAATCCTCCTACTTCAGTAATCTTTATTTTTATAATATTTTGATATATTTTGATAATATATTATCTATACGCTAAATCAGAAGCCTTCTGTTATCATATTACGCCACATCATCCCATTATTAAACCAGTTATCTTATATTCTTATTAAACCTTAATTTTATCATAATATATGTTGGAGCGTGTACGTTAGTAGTCAAGTAGGGACGTCCTCAGAAGGAGTCCCTAGGCAACGGAAAACAAAACAAACTTAAGCAGGTAAACAGATAAGATAAGGGACTTTGGGATTTATAGAGGAACCCCTCTAAGACCAAGTAGTCTTATGGGTAAACCTCTACCCCCGAGGAGGACTTTCGAAAAGCTATCCTTATCTTGTTAGAGGGAGTCCGTAGAGAGTACAAGGCGAGCAATTACAATTCTCTGAGTCTAAGTGTACGTCCTTAGCCTCACTAGTAAATCTCCTTTTAGCCTAACACAGTAACCTAACTCTCTTTCCTATAAGGTAGCTAAACACTCACGTCTCTCATAGTAGCTTCGTGAGAGACAACCTTTCTTTCTAACTTTTGTGATTTGTTTTGGGAATTGTTGTGGTTGGACTTCTTCTTCTTCCGATTCAAGCTCACTTGATCTTCTTGATCTTCGTTCTTGAACTTGAATGCTTTGGGAGTTAACTCGGGAGAAATCTTTTAAGTCCACGCCGCTATGAATAACCCTTGATGGGTATTTATAGTGTTGGTGGCTTTTGTCTTGGAGCGTCCTCAAAGATCAATGTAGGATCTGTCACTTCCCTTCAACGGTGCGATTTGCATCTTGAGGAACTCAACTCTGTCACGGCTTAGGAAGCCTCCACGTGGTCAGGGGACTATCTTCTGGAAAGCGACTTCTTTGGAAGTATGCGCATGTGCCCAGACATAGGAAGCTTCCTTTTGAGGACTACGGCCGAATATGATGTAATCATGTTGGGGCGGCCTTGATTTGAATTTGAACTTCTGCACAATTTTGGCCCGCGTCCCTTCGTGATGACGACATTGTCCTAATCTCGTAGGGACTTCATTCTTGTTCAGCTTTTGATAGTCTGATGGAGTGCGTCCCTATTGCTTAGTGACTCTCGTTCACTTGTTGTCCTTTTCACTCATGGGCGTCCCTGGGACTTTCCTGAGATAAGCACTTGGACAAACATTAAATACCATTAAGTTTGTCATTATCAAAACTAGGGACTTTCATTATTGGTCAGATATTAGAGACTGACGTCCTTAATATCGTCCCAACAATTTCCCCTTTTTTGATGATGACAGACTCTTTAAACAATACGCATAGAAATAAAGCTTTTAGCATGAAGAACTACACTTGAGCGTCCTTTGATGGAGATTAGCATGCAAACATTTTTCAAGTGCTTCCTAATTCATTCTTGTACTACCGTCCCTTGGACTTGGCCAAAATTCCCCCTAAACACATTCTTTCTATGATAACTTTAAAAAGAACGCATCTATGCAAAACTATACTTCCCCCTTTTGGCATCATCGAAAAGGAGAACAAGTGTTAAATCATGGCAGCACAAAGTCATAATTAGAGGTAAGGACGCTTAGACAGAATGATATGCAAAAACGGTGAATGGTCATTCATACGAAATAGAGCAAAAGATCCAAAGTATGATTATTACAGACATTCACCACCGTGTTAAAAAACATTAGAGTTCAAAAAGCAACAACACAAAAGATTCAATTTTTCAGGATGGAGAAGGGGATAAGTGATAATTTGGAACGCTTGCCGAGAGCCTTGAGGACTTGAGCAGATAGATCGTTGGAGCTTTCCATGAGCTCATTGTTGCGATGAAGGGTCTCGTGCACCTGTTGGATGACATTAATGATCATGCATTGGTTTTCGATCATCATCCCCAGTAGCGCCTTGTTCGAGTAGCCTTCAACCATGTGACTAGTGTCCTCTGGCTCTTCGTCAGTCGCTGCATTTTGCTCAGCTGGCGTCCCTACAACTTGTTCGTTTTCAACGTTTTTAGCAACAGCATCGGCAGCAGCCTTCTCCTCAGCTTCTTTGGTTTCCCTTGCCCTTTGCTTCCTTATAGAAGGGAGCTCTTCGTTGTAGCGCATCTTCCCAACTGGCGGCCCTACTATTTGCCTTATATCCCAGTGGGTGCCAAACTGCCTCTCTTCTTTCGGCTCATACAGTCCCTTTTGAATCATGATCTTCTTCACAAGAGCTGGGTAGGGAAGAGAGTGTCGGCTATTGGTGCACTTCCCCATGTGCTCAAGAATCACTCTGGCAAGATTAATGGGTTGTCGTCTCAAGAAGGCATCCAAGATGATGCTATCTGTGATCTGGACAATAGACTTCTTTTCTTGACGAGGGACGACCATTTTCACTATGAAGTGGTGAGCAAGGACCCCTGTCTTGGAGAGGACGTGAGCAACCCTGTCTTTGGCAGTAGGCTGTTTCCCTGGGAAGATATGATCAAAATGGCTTCCTGGTTGAAACGGCCGAAGTTCTAGCTAGGGAAATCATGAAGGGCTTCAAGGGGCGAGGGACGGAGGCCTATCATGTTGCGGACGGTACCCTCAGCAATTGAGTACTCGTCGTCATTGATTTTGAATGTCCCTTGTGGCTTTCCCTTGACCTCAGAAACTTCAAAATTGGAGTAGAATAGTTTCATTTGGTCAGGGTCCACTATAGCAAGCTCAACCCCTAGATGCGTCCACCCCTGAAAGTCTAGTAGCTCCAGAAATTCTTCACGGTCGTTGGAGCGTAGAAACTCGGCATCAAACACTAACGGCCCCAAAATCTTTTTCAGCTTTTTCTTCTTGTTGCCGTTCCCTGTAACGATCACATCATCTCCGGCGTCTTCACCATCGCCGTCATCCTCATCATTGTCCTCGTCCTAAGGATCTCCTTCTTCTTCATTAGAGACCTCATCCTCTTGATGTTGTGAGGGCTCGGTCATCTTTGTGTCCTTCTCTCTGGACGCCCCAACTTCCATTTGGGAAGACGGAGCAGGAGCCATGGCAAGGGACTCTTGAGGGACCTCCGAAGGGAGCGTCCCTCTGACATGCTCGCCCTCCTCAAGTTCATCAGCAGGGGGAGGAGGGGGAGGAGTAGGTGTGCGGGCTTTAGGAAGAGACGGAGGAGGAGAGGGAGTGCGGAGTTCAGCTTTAGGCACACTAACCATTTTTGAAGCTGGAGTAGTAGTAGGAGGAGGCTTCTTCACAGGTGAATCGTCCACGACGACCACAGAGGGGGCAGCGTCCTTGGCCTGGACCTGCTTGGAGGGAGCGTCCCTCGAGACCTTTGGCATTGGCTTTGACAGGCCTGCCTCTATCTCCGCCTGTAGCGGATCCTCAAATCACACTTCCTCAACCCTTGGTGGGGGTGTAGGAGGAAGAGTCAGAACCTTCTTTCCCTTTGAGGACGCCTCAGCCTCGGCGTCCTTAGCAACTTGAGCTCTTTTGGCGAGCTCTGCCTTCTCGATGGTGACCTCTGAAAGTCTGATGGCCGCCATCTCCTCTTCAGTAACACCTTCTAGCTGAGCAGATGTCTTCAGCCTGCGTTTGGGAACGGGAGGAGGAGAGGAAGATAAAGGTTTGGGTTCAGGGTTGGAGGAAGAGGGCTTCTTGATTTTTATCTTTGGTTGACGGGGAGGAGAGGACTGTCTCTTTCATTGTGAGGGGACGGAGCCTTTTGGGGCGACTAAGAACTCCGCTATGTTCGGAAGGACTTTCACGAGGTCCTCAACCGATCCCTCAAATTCATGACCAATGATTGAAGGCCCGAGGAAGGGAGGGTTGGTATGATTGGTTTCTTTAAGGTGAGGAGCCACATATGTCACCCTAAAATAGTGAAGGAGGCGTTGGACTTCCTCTAGGTTATTTTGTATGATGGCCAGGTGGCAAATGTTGGCTAAGGTCTTGGGCTCCTTCTGATGTGATTCGGCCCGAACCACATCAAGGAGCCAACCCAGGGCATCCACCGCGCGCCAACACAAGCTCGGCCAGCCCAAGGGCCACGCCTAAAGAAGACCCAAGCCCCATTCTCGGGCCTTTGACAAGGTGGCATGCTAGGCTCTTACAAGAGCAGCTTCGGGCCCATTTTGCTATTCCTAGCCCAACGCCTAGCATGGTGAATGAAGCCTTTACTTGGCTTCAAGTATTAGGCCCAAGCGAGAGCTCAAATAGGCCCGAATCTTGTTTTGGTGTCATCAAAGCCGAGCCCATTAAAACATGCCTTGCCCGCCACTCCAAAGCTCATCAAGATGACTCATTAAAGTGTTACTTGGTCGCCACTCTTAGATCATCACGTGCCAGCCATGAATGTCGTTCCTTGGGCGCCACACAACACCAATCAATACTCTCCTTGGCCGCCAAGTCTGGATCATCAAAGAGGCGCTTTAAGTGGGTTCCTTGGCCGCCACTCCTCGTCATTAAGGGGCCAGCCTTGAATACTTGACTTGGGGGCCAATCTTCTCCATCACCTCCATCATTTTAGGATGCTTGGAGCCCACTCCAAGTTGCCGCCATTCTCCCCTCTTCTCGCTCTATATATAGACGTTAGGAGCCTCATTTTTAACTTAGATTGGATTTTGAGTAAAGAGCTTTAAGCCTACTCATCCGGTCTCTTCGCCTTAGGGGAGAACGGGCCGGGGGAGTTTCTCCATCGGCTTCAAGCTTTGTTGATTCTCGTGGGAGTGTGACTCTCCGACGAGGATTCAATCTCTTGCTCTGTCCATCCTTCTTTTCAATAAATGAGATCCACTCCTTTATTGTAAACACAAACACTTGTTTTTTTCATCAAAATATTATCCAATAAGTTTGGTTCTCTTTGCAACTTCATTCAAGAACACCTCCACGAGACTCAATCGAACCAGTCCCCGCTGATCCTAGATTCGATTCACATCACCTTCTCTAGCCAGTCTTCCACTAGAGGATCTAGATTAGGACGGCGGAGGGGTTGAGAGGGGAGTCCCATGTATCTAACCTTCTTCGGACTCATGTTAGGATCTGGTTTGTAGGGCTTTTCCAGAAATTTGAAATGATTTGAGGAGGTGGTTGAAGATTAAGATTGGCGTTTCTGAGAGGATGGCGGGGTGGTGGAAGGGCGGCGTTGAGATTGAGAAGGAGGAGGATGGGTGTTTCTAATGGGTCCCGGCCTTCGAACATCTCTTGAACAAGAATCCATTGGCGACCGACCTTTCACCGGAGTTGGTTGCCTCGTCGCCGAAGACGAGGGTTTAGAGTTGTTTCTTGTGTTGGCCATTTGAGAGAATGAGGGTTTTTATAGAGATGGATTAGGGTTGGATTTTGAGATTGGAGAAAGGAGATTACTGAATTTGGGTAAGAAGATGAAAATGGCGAAGAGCGGAAACAGGTTTCACAGACACGTATTTATAGGAAGAAGATGAGTTGAAAAGGCAAGGGTAATAGTGTCTTTTGGCTTCCTCCACCCGCTTCCTTACATGTGGATTCTTAACAACGAAGTAACTAGCCATTTTCCACCGTTACACAGTTCCCGAGATCTACGCCTGATTTTCTCGCGACGATTCACCTTCCCGTTTTCAAAATTCAAACTACCACATCTCTGCAAAGGACTCTGACTTGTCGTCCTTACCAATCCACAAACCTCTTTCTGAGAACTCTGACCTTGCGTCCCAACACTGAGCTCAACATTCTGACTTTGAGAACTCTGCACAAGCGTCCTTACAGCTTCGACAAGCTTCCCTTTAATCACTTAGGACCATTTTTGAGAATCAAACAAGTACTTCCCGTAAAGTAAAAGCAAAGAAGGCTCATAGGACGCTTTTGCAAGATTCTCGGCTTGGGTAAGCTTAGAATTCCCATCATTTCGGCTTATAATGAGGGTTGGGTGATCAGGGATACTCTTTGAGATCAAAAGAGAAATGAAGTGACGTTCAAAGCAAAAGTATATCACATGTCTTAGACTAGCGTCCCTACAAGATGACTTTAAATGCATGACAATCCATAAAACAAGTTCTCAACAAAACATAGCCAATCACTGAGGGACTAATAGAACGGGACTAGTTGTTGGGACGCTATCAAGAACGCTTGCGTACTTGTTAGTGTTCCACACAATCGTCCCTTAGTTTTGATATGACAAACTCACTTTGATTCTAATAAAGTTGTCCAAGTGTTCAGGAACGTCAGTGACCAAAAGGACAACAAGTGTGTATGAACGTCCCATAAGCTCAGGGACGCTAGGTAACAGGAAGTAAGGACCAGCTAGAGACTACTTGAGCAAGGACGGAGTCCCAAGCAAGTAGGAACGCAAGAAAGGAGTCCTTACTCACTAGCCGACAGGATGACATCACTCGACAATGTTTGATCATCCAAGGACACGTGGAGACCGATCCTGTAGCGGAGTCCAACACTACGTGGCGGACGATCCTGTTGTAGAGTCCATCAACACGTGGCGGCCGATCCTGTAGCGGAGTTCATCATACACAGCTGGATACAGGAAGCTTCCTCATCACCGCCCTACTACGTGGAGGCAGATCCTGTAGCCACGTCCATGAAGAGCATGATCGTCCCAGTGAAAAGACGCCCTTCCCCAAGTCCTATAAATAGCCCCAAGGCATTTATTGTGACGCCAACGCTTTCAGGAATATTCAGAGAGAATCAAAGAGAAAGCGACTCACTCAAGAACACGAAGAACTAACTCAAGAACTCAAGAACAGTGCTAGAACTTGTGTTAGATCGAGTGAGACTTGTAACCAAATCACAAAAACAGTTTGTAAGAGAAAACCCAAAAAGAGAGAAAGAGAGTTTTGCGAAGTACTGCAGAACGTAGGAATAGAGTCCTTTAGTAGATTGAACCAGCTTAAGTTGTAGGCTTAGAGGAGTCCTTTACTAGTGGACTTAGGGAAAAGCTAAGTACCAGAGAACTGTAAAGACTCGCCAGTACAACTGTAAGGACGTTCAATATAAAGGAAAGAACTATTCAAAAATCCTCCAAGGAGGTAGAGGTTTACACTCAAGGACTACTTGGTCTTGAGTGGTTCCTCTATAATTCACTGCGTTCATTCTTTATCTGTTTAGTACTTTATTTCCGCTGCATTACTCAAGGACGCCCCTACTCCTCGTAGGGACGCCTAATCTAAGGACGCCTTTACCAAAGTAAAGGACGTCCCTCAGTACTAACGATCCAACAATTGGTATAAGAGCAGGCGCTCTAGATTCTTACTGAGTTGCAGGTAAAGATGGACATGGAACCCATTGGAATCTCTTTTGTGAAGCCTCCGCGGCTAACGGACGGTAATTTCAATCGCTGGAAGACAAGGTTCGAAAACTTCTGCAGAAGTCAAAATTATCAATGCTGGAAGGTTATCATGAAAGAGTTCTATGCTTTTAGCATGCTGCCAAATGAGACGGTGAACGATTACTCATATCGTTTTGAGGCCCTTGTCACCAAGATGAGGAACTTGGGCATCCCAGAAACAGAAATCTCCATGAGGAATAGAGTTCAAGTGGTCATTGATGGTTTGACCGGAGTCTGGAACTTTGACAGGACAACGTTCAAAGAAAATACAGCCAACAAAACTCTAGATATGGAAGAAATCTATGGGAAGCTCAGGCAGTACGAGGAAAGAAGAATCTCTGATATGGCTAAGCTTGGACAGAATCCTCAAACTGATCTTGCTTTGGCGTCCACAACACCAGAGTACGCTGAGTACCTTCGGCGTCAACAGGAAATCGCTGTAATGGTGGAAGCCAACAAAGCTGAGAACCGCAAGAAGATGCGCGTTCAAGCCTTAAAGGAAAGAGAAAGCAAGTCTAAAGAACAACTGGATGCAGAAGAAGAAGTTGCTCTCTTTAACAAAGTTCTCCGTGTTTTTGGCAAAAGGAACAAACATGTCAATAAACACAAGATGCCCAAGAAGGAAAGCCGCAAGTACACTGAGGCAGAAATGAAGGAACTCACATGTTACAAGTGTAACCGAAAAGGGCACTTTGCTAAGAAGTGCACAACAGGAATGTCTGCAAAGGAAATGAAGACAAAAGCTCTCATTGGAGCGTTCGCCTCTGCATGGAACAATGGGAGTTCTTCCTCTGATGATGATGATGATGATGAAGAACCCGATGAACAAGCATACATAGCCCTTGAGGACGCATCTGATGGTGAGCAAGTAGCTTTCATGGCTATGGAGGACGTCACCGTTGTTGAACAGGACGCTTCGAAATCTGAAAATGAGGTAACCCGTGAGTCTATGATGAGTTCATTAGAAAATTGTTCTAAATCCAAGCTCATTAAACTTATTGGAAGAATCATGGAAGAAAGTGTTGTCATGCAACATAGAATGGATGTACTTGAACTTGAAAATGAAAATATAGTGGTTGAATGTGAAAACTGTAGTTCCATGACCATTCAACTAGAGTCCTCATGTGAAGAAACTAAGTCCCTAAAAACTGAAATCATGTGTCTCAAACTTGAGAACGCTAAGCTTAGGGAAGAAGTGAAAGTGATGGGTAAGAGTCCCATAGTTGAAGAAGTGAGACCAATGGTCTTTGTCCCAGCTAAGAGAGGTCTAGGTTATGAATCTGACACTAAGAACTCTCTTCCTAGTGACTTTGAGGCAAGTAAAACTTCAGAACTTGAACTTGAAAGGGAGAAAACCAAAAATCTTCTTGAAAGAATTAGAGTTCTAGAGAGTGGGGAATTAGGAAAGGAAGACTACTACACTAACTCCACTAGTCATAAGATTTACAAGAAGATTGCTAAAGGGGACGGTTCAAAAGTTTGTAATCCTCAAAAGATGAAAGAAAACAAGATTCAGCGTCCCAATAAGAAGTACTATGTTGGTACTTACTATAGGACGTGTTGGTACTTTGGACAAGGAGATCACTTCAAATATGATTGCTTAAAACTCAAAGAAGATGTTGAAAATGGAAAAGCTGCTAGGACTAACAACGAAAATGCTAAGTCCGTTCCTAAGGCTAATCCTAGGCGTTCTAGACGCTCTAGGAACTCTTTCCGCAAGCATGCTATTTCAAATGATGTGAATATTAATGACTACATGCCAGAACCAGAATTCTATTTCTGTAACGAACCAGGTAAGGAACACCTTGCTTGGGTCGCCAAACACTAACGTTGTTATGGCAGGTGGAAGTGAGGGGACGCCCATGGATCATTGATAGTGGCGCCTCAAATCATATGACAGGAAGCCAGATCCATCTCACTTCTATCCAAAGTAGTGCCACGGGAGGAACTGTCTCGTTTGGCAACAAGGGCAAAGGAAAGATCAAAGGAACGGGAACTGCTATTCTCAACCCGTCCATCAAAGCAACAAATGTCAGTCTTGTTGAAGGACTTGGCTTCAATCTGCTTAGCGTCTCCCAGATGTGTGATCAAGGTGAAAATCTAGTCACATTTGACTCAAAGGAGTGCCTCGTCATCAACAAGAAATCAAACAAAGTCGTTCTCAAAGGAGTACGCCAGAACAATGTCTACATCTTTAACCAGGAGTTCAAGCCTAAATCAGAGTTGTGTCTATCTGCTTCAGAGGAGGACGCTGATCTCTGGCATCGCCGACTTGGCCATGCTGGACCAAGCACAATCCTTAAGCTACACCAGCGAAATCTTGTGAAAGGACTTCCCCGAATTGATCCTGAGAAAGTTGAACAGTGTGAAGCTTGCATCAAAGGGAAGCAAACAAGAACGTCTTTCAAATCCAAAAACGAAGTCAGTACAAAGAAGCCTTTGGAACTGCTCCATATGGATCTTTGCGGACCAATGAAGATGTTAAGCTTCGGTGGAAAGAGGTACATTTACGTTCTTGTAGATGATTTTTCTCGATTCACTTGGGTTCTTTTCTTGGTGTCAAAAGCAGATTGTTTCAATACGTTCAAAGTATTCATCAAACAAGTGGAAGTTGCTCTTGAGACGCCTGTCAAAGCCATAAGATCAGACCATGGAACGGAGTTCCAAAATTCAGAGTTCCTGGCCTATTGTGATCAACATGGAGTCTCTCACAATTTCTCAGCTCCAAGAACGCCTCAATAAAATGGAGTTGTGGAAAGAAAGAATAGGACGCTAGAGGATATGGCAAGAACTATGCTCTTGGCAAATAGCGTTCCCAAGTACTTCTGGGCGGAAGCTATTGCTACAGCGTGTTACATCATCAATCGTGCCATGATCCGTCCTTTGCTAAAGAAGACGTCCTATGAGCTGTTGAATGGAAAGAAGCCTCGCATTGATTATCTCAGAGTCTTTGGTTGCAAATGTTTCGTTCACAACAATAATAAAGAAAAACTTGGAAAGTTTGATGCAAGGAGTGATGAAGCCATATTCCTTGGGTACTCTCTTACCAGCAAAGCATATAGAGTCTTCAACAAAAGAACTCTAAAGCTTGAGGGGAGTATTCATGTTGTGTTCAAAGAAAGTTCTTCTCACAAAGAAAAACCAAGTAAGAAAGAACACTCTTCTTTACAACAACAGGACGATTCTGAAGATGAAGCTGAAGATTGGACTTCTGGAAAATACTATGTCCCTAAGGACGCGTCTCCAAATCCTGAAGAAGCCTCAGTGGACGCTCCCAGTGTTGTTCAAGGAGTTCCATCTCGTAGTGAATCCCCTGTTCAACAAGATGTAGCTGAATCAAGTCAACAAGGCGAGCAACGTCAAGGTGTGGACGCTCTCTCCGAGGAGGAACACATGGAGGACGATGCCCAAAGTGATAGTGATGATTCAGATGGTGACATTGATCCAAGATTTGCTCATTTGTTTCAAAGGGAGTCCCGCTTCTCTAGGGATCACCCAACTTCTCAAATTGTCTCAGATCCTTCTCAAGGTGTTCAAACAAGGTGAGCTGCAAGCAAGTCCCAGAGTGCAAATTTGGCTTTCTGTGCATTCAATGCCTTTGTCTCTATGGTGGAGCCAAAGAATATCAAAGAAGCACTCCAGGACGCTGACTGGATTCAAGCAATGCAAGAAGAACTCAATCAGTTTGAAAGGAACAAAGTTTGGACTCTCGTCCCACGTCCCAAAGGCAAAAATATCATAGGGACGCGATGAGTGTTCAGAAATAAGCTTGATGAGAGTGGACGTGTGTCAAGAAACAAGGCAAGACTGGTGGCTCAAGGATTCAAGCAAGAGGAAGGCATAAACTATGATGAGACCTTTGCTCCTGTTGCTAGAATTGAAGCCGTTCGTCTCCTTATTGCCTTCGCCGCTCACAAAGGATTCAAGTTATTTCAGATGGATGTCAAGACTGCCTTTCTCAATGGAAAGCTAAAGGAGGAAGTGTACGTTGCTCAGCCGCCTGGCTTTGAGGACGCCTCTCACCCAGATCATGTGTACTACTTGGACAAAGCGCTCTATGGACTCAAGCCAGCCCCTCGTGCATGGTACGACAGGTTTGCGTCCTTTCTTTTGTCTCATGGGTACACTAGAGGTTCAATTGATAAAACTTTGTTCATAAAGAAAGTTCACAAGGACATTTTGATTGCCCAAGTCTATGTTGATGATATAGTCTTTGGTAGTACTAACATGAAGCTTGTAGATGAGTTCAAGTCCTTAATGAGTAGTGAGTTTGAGATGTCCCTCATTGGAGAACTCAATTTCTTCTTGGGACTTCAAATCAATCAACTCAAGGAAGGGACGCGCATTCACCAACAAAAATATGTCCGTGAAATGCTTGAGAAGTACGGGATGAACACGTCCAAACCTGTTGCAACCCCATGTTCCCCAAAATCGCGTCTTTACGCAGATGAACAGGGAAAGGACGTTGATCAAAAACTTTACAGAGGGATGATTGGTTCTTTGCTCTACTTGACCGCAAGCCGTCCCGACATTATGTTTGCCGTTTGCTTGTGTGCACGCTTCCAGGCAAATCCAAAGGAGTCCCACATGCAAGAAGTCAAGAGGATCTTTCGCTACCTTAAAGGACGCGACGATCTTTGCCTTTGGTACCCCAGGAAGACGTCCTTCAAGCTTGTTGGCTACTCGGACGCTGATTATGCGGGTCATGTGATTGATCGGAAAACCACTTCAGGAATGGCGCAGTTCCTTGGTTCATGCTTAGTCTCTTGGGGATCTAAGAAACAGAACTCTGTGGCGCTTTCAACTGCGGAAGCCGAGTACGTTGCTGCTGCTTCGTGCTGTTCACAAGTTATCTGGATCAAATATCAACTAGAGGACTACGGTATCAATCTTGAAACTATTCCCATTCGTTGTGATAACACAAGTGCTATTGAAATTTCTAAGAATCCTGTCTTTCATTCACGCATAAAGCATATTCATATAAGGCATCATTTCTTGCGTGATAATGTTGAGCTAGGACTCATTAGTATGGAGCATGTAAGAACTGAAGACCAAATAGCTGATATTTTCACTAAGGCACTTGATAGACGTCCCTTTGAGCATCTCAGGTTGCTCTTGGGGATGATAACTTTTAAGTAGCAAGTCCCGTTCTACTATTCCCTCAATGATTGGCTATGTTTTGTAGATTCTAAGTGTTTAAGGACTGTTATGCATTGAATTCATATTTGCAAGGACGCTAGTCTAAAACTTCATGTGTTTGCTACTTTGGAACGCCATTCAAATTTTCTCTATTTTGTCTTGAAAAGAGTATCCCTGATCACCCAACCCTCATTATAAGCCGAAATGATGGGAACTCTAAGCTTACCCTAGCCGAGAACTCCGCAAAAGCGTCCTATGAGCTTCATATTTTCTTTTACGGGACGTACTTGCGTTGTTCTCAACTGGTTCGAAAGGTAATCACAAGAACGGTAAGTTGGTTGTTGGTTTGCTTAAAGAAGTTTGCTTGAAGAGGTTAATTTTGCTAAGTTGGAGAGGACGCTAAGTGTTTGTTGGTAAGAACACCAGTTCAGTTGTTGAGGAGCAGTTGAAGAGTCAGAATTTTGAACTTTTGAAAGTGTGAACAGTGACCGTTGCTTTTGCTCAAATCTTAAGGGGGAAGTTTTGCCACGTGTCGCACAGTAAAACAGTATTAATTACCATTTGTGCCACCGCTTCCTCTATATAAGGCCAGAACAGTCGCAATCAAATTCATTACGCTCAACCACTTTCTCGCTCTCAAATTTGCTCTGACCTCTCTCTAGATCTCCGGCGACTTTCTCTCTCTACACTTCATCTGAAAACATGTCTCAAAGACAGTTGAACGTGGCCGGATCTTCTACCGGCGGGAAGCGTAGAAAGCTTGTGAAGTCCCACTACATAGAGAAGCCAAAACCTATCGTTCTCAATGAGTCTCTAGTGGACTTCATCAATAGGAAGCCGAGAACACTCTACAATTTAATAAGGGAACGCATGGACTTGCCAGAGATCAAGAATGATGCAACGAAGACTAAGAACTATGAAAGGTTCATTGAACGCTTCGTCATGCCAAGTCTTCACAACACCAACTACAAAGACTTGCCAGGACGGATGGACGACGTTCTCTTCTTCTCTCAATTTGGAGGTGAGAATCTGGGTCCCTTACTTGAACTTATTCCTGACCTCCACAACGCTGTCCTTCCCGACTTTCCCATGTATCCTAGGGACTCCCTGGCCTACAAAATGCTCAAAGCAAGAGTGCCAAGTCCCTCTCCACCTCCTCCTGCCGTTCCTACCCTTACCACCAAAAATTTGATGAAGCGTCCTGCACCATCCTCTCCCCTCTCAAAATCTTCCCAACCCTTCTCCACTTCAAAACCAACGGAGATTGTAGATAAGTTTCCCTCACATTTCAAGGAGGGACGCTCAAAAAAAGTCCACGACCCAAGGCCCCTCAAAAAGGCCAAGACATCCAGCGTCCCATCCTCTAAACCCTCCACAAAAAGGCCTAGCACCACAAAAAGGCCTTCCAACCTCTCCAAAGAACCCACTCCTCCCCCTCAACAAATCTCAATCGTTCAACTCCCCACCCCTCCTCCGTCCCCCCAACCTTCCAAGAAAAATGCTCTCATACCCTTCCCTCCCAAACCCTACTCTCCTCTAAACCTTGCAAACTTCCCAACAGCTCCGGCTCATATCTCGCCCCCAAAAGATCCCGAAACCCCCAAATCTCGCCGTCCCTCCTCCGAAAGTGGACCAGAGGACGTTCAGAAGCGTCCAGCCCTTGAGCGCACCTTCAAACGCCGCAAAGCCGGTGAATCTCCCAAGGTGCTCATGGTTCAAGCTGCTCCAGAGCCCGAGCACATCTCCTCCTCTTCCTCTAGCTCATCTGAGAGCAACAGAGGAACGCCTCAAGCCAATGCTGAAGGAGTTTCCCCTATCATTGACGTTGTTGGGGACTCCGACGACGAGGCTGAAGGAGTTGAGAATGCTCCCGTTGAAGCACAAGTAGCTGAGGACGCTGGTGAGCACCAGGTACCTCAAAAGGACGCCGAGCCATCCCTTTCTGAAGAGCTCGAGCGTGATGCTCAGGAAGTCCCTCCCTATGACCAGTCCCTCCCAATCCTAAACCCCTCCCAAGCTCTACAAGAAAACCCCTCTCCCTCAATCCAAACAGAATCCCATCAAGTCCCCGCGGACGCTGAGCCAACAACAACAGAAAATCAGACAGAGGCTCAGGACGCCGAGGGCACGTCCCAAGGTCAGACCTCCGGTGCCGGTCAAGCCACAACTGGTGGCGATGCAGAAAACGAACAAGGCACAGAGGACGCTCCTTCAAAGGACGCTTCTGACAGTGACTCGGAGAAAGCAGAAGACGAGTCAGATGATGATGAGGACTCTGAGTCCCCCAAGGGCAAGCGCAAAAGGAAGAACGCTGATGTGCCCGTTAAAGTCCTGAGCCCTCTCATTTACTCTGAAGAGTGGCTAGCCTCCTTCGACGATGAATCAGTTCAGGAGTTTCTTGAACTTCTGAAATTTCAAGGATGGCAGAACGTTGGACCAGCGCCGACAACTGTTGACAAAGAACAGGTGAAGGCGTTCTACAGGGATTTGCGCTACAAGGCAAAAGATGGCTCCCTCCACTTCAAAATTGAAGGTGAGAAAGCTTCAGTCACAGAACGCCAAATGCGCTCCTTCCTTGGTCTTAGTCCACGCAAGCCACCGTCCGATGCTCTTAGCTCACTTCCTGAAGGCGGCTTTGAAACGACTGATCAAGAACTGCCTCTAGTTGAGCACATTTTTCAAGGTAAAAGGCCGATGGGACTCGACAGGGTAGCTCACGTTCTGTGCAAAGTTGGCGCAATCGTTCACTACTTCATCTGTCGCGCCATTCTTCCAAGGCAGGAGAAGCGTTCAATCGTGCAAACTCACGACATAATCCTAATTGACGCAATCCTTGAACGCCGCCCAATCAACTTAGCCAGAATTGCTATGCAACACATGGCCAAGTGTGGAAGGAAGAGGCACGCCTTGCCCTACCCTGGAGTCGTAAAGGCAATCTTGCAGTCCCAAGACGCTTATGATGAGAGCGCTCCCTCTGAAGAACTTGGCTTAAAATGGAATGCCAAGAAAGGACTTGTTGAGATAAGGCATAATGAAGAGCTCCCGTCCGTTCTGAAACAGTTAGAAGCTGAGGCTAAGGAAGCTAGACTGAAAGCAGAAGAAGAACGCCTAGTTGCTGAGGCTGAGGCCGCAAGGCTTAATTCCACGCCTCAAGAGTCCCCTCAAGATCAAGAGCCCGCAGTAGATCTTACAACCCTTGATCAAATGCTCTTAGGGCCCTCTTCTCCTCCAGCTATTCCAATGGACGCTCCGTCTTCGAGTTCAGGTCCTCTGCCCCGTTCTGCTCCTGCAAACATAGCTCAGCACCCTCCAGCAGAACTCATGGGTGCAATAATGGACAACCAGTGCCTCATCTTCTCTGCTTTAAAGGACTTGACATCTGCCTTCTCCAAAGCTGCTGAACTTCAAGAACAATTGCTCAAATTTTATCAAGACAAGAGCCGTTCTCAGTGATTGCCACCACCCCTTTAATCCCCTATCATTTTGCCTTTGCTTCTTTTGAACTTCAAACATTATCATCTTGGTCTGTAATAACTCTAATTTCGTTTGAATGGCAATTCCACTGTTTGCTTGCATGTGTTTGTTTAAGCGTTCCACTGCCTTTAGTTATGTGTTTGTGCTAACGTCCTTATCACTTGTTATCCTTTTCGATGATGCCAAAAGGGGGAAGTGTAGTTTTGCAGAGATGCGTTACAAATTAGTTATCTAGAATAAGCAAGTGTTAAGGGGGAACTATTAAGTGAAAAGTCTAAGGAACGCCCATGCTAGAATAAAAGAGGACGCTTAGAAACTTTTCTAGGACGCGACTCTCTCCTTAAAATCCAAAAGCTAGAGAATCAAGGATTGAAAACTTATGCTTATTAAAATTTCTCTAAGTATTAGAGGACGCCTCTAAGTTTTCATGCATGCTAAGTTCCAATGTCAAAACTGTTTTGCTGAAGAGTTTGTCATCATCAAAAAGGGGGAAATTGTTGGGACGCTATCAAGAACGCTTGCGTACTTGTTAGTGTTTCACACAACCGTCCCTTAGTTTTGATGTGACAAACTCACTTTGATTCTAATAAAGTTGTCCAAGTGTTCAGGAACGTCAGTGACCAAAAGGACAACAAGTGTGTATGAACGTCCCATAAGCTCAGGGACGCTAGCTAACAGGAAGTAAGGACCAGCTAGAGACTACTTGAGCAAGGACGGAGTCCCAAGCAAGTAGGAACGCAAGAAAGGAGTCCTTACTCACTAGCCAACAAGATGACATCACTCGACAATGTTTGATCATCCAAGGACACGTGGAGACCGATCCTGTAGCGGAGTCCAACACTACGTGGCGGACGATCCTGTTGCAGAGTCCATCAACACGTGGCGGCCGATCCTGTAGCGGAGTTCATCATACACAGCTGGATACAGGAAGCTTCCTCATCACCGCCCTACTACGTGGAGGAAGATCCTGTAGCCACGTCCATGAAGGGCATGATCGTCCCAGTGAAAAGACGCCCTTCCCCAAGTCCTATAAATAGCCCCAAAGCATTTATTGTGACGCCAACGCTTTCAGGAATATTCAGAGAGAATTAAAGAGAAAGCGACTCACTCAAGAACACGAAGAACTAACTCAAGAACTCAAGAACAGTGCTAGAACTTGTGTTAGATCGAGTGAGACTTGTAACCAAATCACAAAAACAGTTTGTAAGAGAAAACCCAAAAAGAGAGAAAGAGAGTTCTACGAAGTACTGCAGAACGTAGGAATAGAGTCCTTTAGTAGATTGAACCAGCTTAAGTTGTAGGCTTAGAGGAGTCCTTTACTAGTGGACTTAGGAAAAAGCTAAGTACCAGAGAACTGTAAAGACTCGCCAGTACAACTGTAAGGACGTTCAATATAAAGGAAAGAACTATTCAAAAATCCTCCAAGGAGGTAGAGGTTTACACTCAAGGACTACTTGGTCTTGAGTGGTTCCTCTATAATTCACTGCGTTCATTCTTTATCTGTTTAGTACTTTATTTCCGCTGCATTACTCAAGGACGCCCCTACTCCTCGTAGGGACGCCTAATCTAAGGACGCCTTTACCAAAGTAAAGGACGTCCCTCAGTACTAACGATCCAACACTAGTTCATTTAAAAGTTATCATCCCCAAGAGCAACCTAAGGTGCTCAAAGGGACGTCTATCAAGTTCTTTTGTAAAAATATTGGCCACTTGGTCCTCAGTCCTAACATGATCCACTCTAATCAATCCTAGTTCCACATTATCACGAAGAAAATGATGTCTAATATGAATATGCTTGGTGCGAGAATGATGAACAGAATTCTTGGCAGTGTTTATAGCACTAGTGCTATCACACATGATAGGGACTGTGTCTAGGGATGTACCGTAATCTTCTCATTGGTACTTGATCCAAAGGACTTGTGAGCAGCACGAAGTAGTAGCAACGTACTCGGCTTCCGCAGTTGAAAGCACCACAGAATTTTGTTTCTTGGATCCCCATGAGAGAAGGCAAGAGCCTAGGAACTGTGCCATTCCCGAAGTGCTCTTCCTATCCACCATATGTCTTGCGTAGTCTGCATCCGAATACCCTACGAGGTTGAGGGACGTCTTCCTTGGATATCAAAGGCAGAGGGTGTCTCGTCCCTTGAGATACTTGAAGATTCTTTTGACTTCTTGCATGTGGGACTCTTTTGGATTGACTTGAAAGCATGTGGGACACCTTTTTTTTTGTACCTACATTAATTATATGATCGATTAGGTTGTTCAGGTTTAATTAAATCCATATTCTGTTTCTTTTAATTCAAAAGAAAAAAAGAATGAAAAAATAGTAGAGGAGGGTCAGTTTCGATTTAGAATTTTGAACTTACAAAAGTATTTTTGAGATTATCTATGAGATGAAAAAATTGTGCATAGGTTAAAGAAAAAGAGAACACAAGAATTCCTAAGAAGATTTAATTCTAGAGATAAATTATTACACAATTAGTTTAACCATTATAATATGTACGGACAATCCAAAGAAATTTGTTAAAAACGTTGGTAAGAATAAAATTTGATCTACAAAGTTCACTCAATTCAATAAATTTTTTCTTAAACTATTTATAAAATATATAAAAAGATTTTTGTATATGATATAAAGCCTAAACTCTTGAAATAAATATATACGATTTTTACCTGATAAATTTTATAAGATAAGGTAAAGTAAATCATTAAAATAAATTACTTATGAAATCCTCCTACTTTAGTAATCTTTATTATTATAATAGTTTGATATTTTTTGATAATATATTATCTATACGCTAAATCAACAGCACATTCTGTTACCATATTACGCCACATCATCCCATTATTAAACTGATTATCTTATATTCTTATTAAACCTTAATTTTATCATAATATATGTTGGATCGTGTACGTTAGTAGTCAAGTAGGGATGTCCTCAAGAGGAGCCCCTAGGCAGCGGAAAATAAAACAAACTTAAGCAGGTAAATAGATAAGATAAGGGACCCTGAGATTTATAGAGGAACCCCACTAAGACCAAGTAGTCTTATGGATAAACCTCTACCTTCGAGTAGGATTTTTGAATAGCCAGAGGGAGTCCTTACAGAGTACAATGCGAGCAGTTACAATTCTTTGAGTCTAAGTGTACGTCCTTAGCCTCACTAGTAACTCTCCTTTTAGCCTAACACCGTAACCTAACTCTGTTTCCTATAAGGTAGCTAAACACTCACGTCTTTCACAGTAGCTTCGTAAGAGACAACCTTTCTTTCTAACTTTTGTGATTTGTTTTGGGATTTGTTGTGGTTGGACTTCTTCTTCTTCCGATTCAAGCTCACTTGATCTTCATGATCTTCGTTCTTGAACTTGAATGCTTCTGGAGTGAGCTCGGGAGAAATCTTCTAAGTCCACGCCACTATGAACAACCCTTGAGGGGTATTTATAGTGGTGTGGCTTTTGTTCTAGAGCGTCCTTAGAGATCACTGCAGGATCTGTCGCTTCCCTTCAACGGTGCGATTTGCATCTTGAGGAAGTCAATTCTGTCACGGCTTAGGAAGTCTTCACGTGGTCAGGGGACCATCTTTTGGAAAGCGACTTCTTTGGAAGTATGCGCACATGCCCAAACATAGGAGGCTTCCTTTTGAGGACTACGGCCGAATATGATGTAATCATGTTGGGGCGGCCTTGATTTGAATTTGAACTTCTACACAATTTTGGCGCGCGTCCCTTCGTGATGAGGACGTTGTCTTAATCTCGTAGGGACTTCATTCTTGTTCAGCTTTGGATATTCTGATAGAGTGCGTCCCTATTGCTTAGAGACTCTAGTTCACTTGTTGTCCTTTTCACTCATTGGATTGCTTAGATATTCTGATGGAGTGTACAAATTTGGTACGTTGGATTAAAACAAAATCAATGGTTAAGATTAAATCAACTCAACACACTTGCTCCCTTCCAGATCTCAAATTTCCGCTCTCTCACTTCTCCCCTTCCATATCTCCGATCCACCACCAACCATCATGTCAACGACCATCGTCGGTGGTCACCATCATCTACTCCGGCGCTGTCACCGTCGCCCGTCCCCCCACCGTCCTCTCCATCCCTTGGTCGGATCCCGACGAAGATCCTGGGGCTCTCAGATCCGAGCATCATCGCTATTGAAGGCGTGGCGGTGAAGAGAACACCGCCATTAAAGGCGTGGTCGAGGGAGGGTGAGAGCGGAGCCGCCGTCGGGCTGCAGAGGAGGCTAGGAGGCGTAATTGCAAAAGAAGGAGAAGCAGGGCCGAGACCTGCAAAAGGAAAAGAAGGAAAAGAAGGAAAAGAAGGAAAAGGGGAAAGAGGAAAGAGGGGGAGCGAGGCCGTCAAGTGGGAGGGGAAGTGAGGTCATCGGAGGGTAGTGGGAGGCCGTCGGTGGTAGATTAGATTAGCGGGTGAGCAGAGAGAGTTGAGACGGAAGGGAAGAACCCAATTTCAGATCTGGTTGTGGATTTTGTGTAAAACATGGGGGTTATTTTTATTTTTATTTTTAAATTTATGAAATTGTTTTTGGTTGATGTATGATTTTGTTTTGGTGTTTAGGCAATTAAAACTCCTAATTAGCTTATGTATGGGGACCACAAAAGAATTTCCCATATGAATTCCCATGTGTAAATATGTGTAGATTTTTATTATGAATATACGATAATACTTTATGCATACAAATACCTTAGATCATGCATATAATGTATTAATATAATTAAGAGTTGAGTATTCATTATATAACTTATAAAACGTTATGCATATAACATTTATTATCATGCATATAGCGTATTAACATCATACATATGACGTGTTCTATCATGCATATTATAATTCAATGATTTGTGAATTCATATTTACAACTAATAAAATATTATGCATATAACATTTGTAATCATACATGTAGCGTATTAAAATCATGCATATGGCATGTTATATCATGTATATAGGTAACAAAATTCAGTTCCTATAATTTCAGATTTGTGTATTCATATATACAACTAATAAAATATGATGCATATAACATTTATTATCATATAACATATTAAAATCATGCATATGACATGTTATATCATGCATATTATAATTCCGGGATTTGAGTATTCGTATTTACAACTAATAAATTACCATGCATATATATTTACAATCATGCATATTGCGTATTAAAATCATGCGTACGACGTGTTATATCATGCATATACGTAATGTAATTTCGGTTCCTATAATTCCGGGATTTGTGTATTCATATATACAACTAAAACATCATGCATATAATATTTATAATCATGCATAGAGGTTATTAAACTCATGCATATGGCGTGTTATATCATGCATATATGTAACTAACTTAAATTCCTATAATTTTGGGATTTGGGGATTTGATGTATATAACTAACAAAACGTCATGCATATAACATTTGAAATCATGCATATAGCGTCTTAAAATCATGTACATAACGTACTATATCATGTATATAAGTAACTAACTTGCTGCATGAACATCATACATATGACGTGTTTTATTAGCATATAGATTAACGGTCCAGATTTGTCCACTCTGTAGCACTATAAGACTTGTTTTATTTGAACACGCCTCTATATATATGCGGCGAAAGGCTTTAGACTTGGAATCCATTTTTTCATGCGTCTTCAAGTGCATGACAAAGACACAATAGCTGGTATGATTTAATTGTTTTTGCCAATCTTCTTTTTGAAAATGGGAAATAAAAACAACCCCACAATGGATGAACCATATGCATTTGCGACTTATGATTTTGTACGTGTTTCTTTCAGGATTCATTCCCCCCCTACCTTCCAATCGTGAAAGTCAGGAATCTTCCCTTTCCTGTTTTCTTCTTTCTTTTCTTTTTTCTTTTTTCTTTTTTTGATGGAATTCAAAGGAGACTAACTTATGTACTAAATTATTACAATAGTTTAAATTTAATTTGTCAATGTGGAAATGGCTAGCTATACATGCTACACCAATATATGGTTTAATATTAGAGCCAGCGTTTTGACACCTACAAAGGCTGTCTGCGAATTTATATGGTTGCACTTGAACGTATCGATTCCCCATCCACTTTTGTGGTTCTCAATCACACAACTCTCATCGATGGCCAATTAATAGGCCGTATGTTTTTTTTTCCAAAACGAATTCCTATTTCCATATAAAGCTTAGTCCATCACACAACTCTCATGGATCATGTCAATAAATTTACTAGGGAGATTGACAAGAAATTTTTTTCCTTTATAAAATTTGTCTATTTCAACAAAAAAATTATTAAAATAATTTATAAAATATATCACGATATTATTGTACAACTTACGCAACATTATCGTACAACTTAATGATAACCGACTTCTATTTTTCTGCTGAGTTTTTATTTTTCTACCGAAAACATTGCCGACTTGTATTCAGTCGAGTTCTGGTGAGTGTGTAGTGGTTTAGAGCTGTATCTTAATTCATGGACCGAAGAAATTAAAGTCCAGCAGGTTCCCGGCTGGTCCATACATCATTTTAATTTATTGCATACGTATACAAAGTTACGAGTGCTTCACCCTGACCGAAAAAAAGTTACGAGTGCTTCACTAATTTTGACAATGTATAGTATAACCAAACCATGGTTGTAGACCTTAAAACAAAGAACGAATGTTGCCTTAATTAAGTAATAACTAAACATGATAAGCAACAATGATTATGCCTTGTACGTTTTCCAATATTCATGGTTCTAATTGAATTTGCTTACATCCCACCACTTTCCTCAGAGTCGTCATATCTCAACATGCGTAGCATTTTGGTTTTCCCGGCCTCACCCAGCTCTTCTTGGCTTTTCTTTAGGCTTAGTTTGGATTGCATGTGCATTAGAATGCAAACAATTAAGTTGCATTATGTTTTTCGTTCATTATAACGCGTGCGCTTTCGTCTAAATGTCTCTTTGCAATGGCATTGTTTTAAACGGTTTACAACATATATCTAATTATGAAGCTTTGTTTAATTTGCCTTCTTTCAATCTTACATTAGTGCGAGATCCAAATGGGGCCTTAATATATACACCTTTCATTGGACGGTTATATTTCAAGGCAATCTAAGAAAAGAGTTCAAAACTCAAAAGAAAGGAAGCAGGGAAAATAGTGCTCCAGTTTATTCTAGGAATATTCCATCCTTGAAGCAATTGTCATCAATATATCATCATGGTTGTTGTTGTTGTTGACTTCTTGTTCAATATCATCATCATCATGAACATCTTCAGCTTCAAAATCTTGGTGCTATACGGAGTATAATTTACTATATAGGGGCAAAGTCTAGCACACCCGGGAACACGAAATTGCCCTTAATTAATTGTCGGTTTAATGGTCTACGAGAAGAAATCATAATGAACGAATACTACTTTAATGGCATAAAACATATTCAGACCCTTGAATTTGTTTGTTTTAGTCGCTTGAACACCTGACCTTTAAATCGATCCTATTAGATACTTTAACTTGACAATTCCTATTTACTAAGCACCTCTAATAACCTGATTCTGTTCGTGCATTGCACTCGCGCCAGGTAGGTACCCACTTATACGACACATAAGCAATTTAATTCAATTATTAATTAAAAAAATCTCTTCCTTCTCACTTCAACACTTCCTTCGTCACTCCCCCTCCCTAATAGATATCCTTTTGCCTGAAAACCCAACTTTTCTTGTTTACACCAGAGATCCATCCCCTGAACGGCGCCGCCTCCCGTCGCCGCCTTCCCCACCGTCATCCGCCACGCCCCCGACGGTTGCTGCAAGTTCATGCCTTCCTCTTCCGACCTCTCCTGCGCCGCCTGCGGGTGCCACCGCGACTTCCACCGTCGCCGCCTCATTTCACCTAATACACCCACCACACCGCCACCAGCCCCGCCTCCCCCGTACTCCAACCAAAGCTCCGATTCCTGCTCCCCGCTCCCGATCTCGTCCTTCTACCCGTCCTTCTCCCTCGATGGCGCCGGCAACTCGGCCCCGCTGTTTAGGCGCAAGCGGATCCGGACGAAATTCAGCCACCGCCACACCGACCGACCATCTTCGAACAAGAAAACAGACGAGTATTAGGAATGCACAACCTCTGGAAAAATTGAACGCTCAATTGCACAATTATGACATTCCAGACTCGTTTCCCTCTGAGATTCGACCGATTCAGCGACCAAAATTAAAATCAGCAGATCAGCGAACGTTTAATAGTCAAATCAACTCGAAACCCTAACGGAGCAACACTATACCTCGGAATCGGCTCTTCGATGAGTCAAATTGAGGGGGTTTAGAGATTCATAGTTTAGCGCAATTGAGATAGAATTGAGCGGATATGAAGATGATGATGATTGAGGAGCAAAGTGATGTTACCACTATAACTCCGGCAACCATCAGGAGCAGCAGATCTGGTCAAAATTTTGTTATTCTAGGTTTTATTGAAAGTGTATTTTGGTGAATTTGGGGTAAATTTAAGGAGTATTTAGGTTCAATTTGTTGAATTTATTGAAATGGCTAGAAACAATTGCTCAACACACAGGAGAAAGAATTCAACAAAAACACCCAGGGAAAGAATTGAAGAATTCTTCAATGGCGAAGAAGTAAGGTACACTTTATTTTATTTTTTTGTTAATTAATTTCCACATCAGGTATGCATTGGGTGCTCACTCTCCCTACAGAGAGTATAACACACGCACATACCACATCAGATTTAAGGTGTTTAATGTTTAAGAATTGTCAAGTTAAAGTGTTCAATATACCCGGTTCAAAGATAAGGTGTCTAAATGACCAAAACGCACAAGGTCAGATGTCTATATATGTTTTAGGCCCTACTTTAATTTAGAAAGGTGTTTAACATGTATACGAAGGATTGTAAGTACTCGCCATTGATGTTATCTTTAAGATTTAGGTTTGGATCGCTGAGAAGGGTCGTCTTGTTTTTGAAGCGGAGGCGGTGAGAGTTATGAGTCTCACATTAGCTGGGATTCCAAGAACATCGTTTCAAATGAGAGCTAAAAGCTCGTAATGATTCGAAATTGAATCTCATGAGAGACTGTGGCGAATGGTCATTTTTTCTAGTTGAACGTATAAGTGCTCATACTACATACACGTTTGTTAAATAAAAGTATTAAAAATAATACGTTAAGAAATTACAATTACAAATCAATCAATAAAAGGATAAATATAAAATATACAATCACTAAAAACCATATTACAAATCAGTTTGTTGTATTAAAATTTTAAAAAATAATTATTGTTTTCTGAAAGATACAAATTATTATTTTTACTTGGTTAAATATGTGGATAATAAGTGACAATGCATGCATATTCGGCTATATATGTCAATTAAGCCACAACTTGATACATACGCGAAATGAATTCCGTGATGACATGTGTTAAAAGACTTCTTTGATCTATAAAACATATAAAATTGAAAAATATGTTAATTTATGAAACATGCTCAATTAAATACATGCAAAAAAAATTAAAATAATTTTTTTTGCTCATTTATGATGGGAGATAACGACCCAAGTGGATAAAATTAGGCATGAAAATTGGTCGGATTGGATACGGATTGACTAGATCCACAACCCGACCCGACTTTGAAAACCATCAACCCGACCCGACCCATAAACCGCTGTGTGTTACCCTAAACCGAACAACCTAAAAGCCATTGGTTTTCGGGTTGGATTGGGTAATTTTTCGGGTGTTACTGATCCTACTATATATATCCAATTTAAATACTTGTTGAAATTTATATTATGAAATTATATAATTATAAAATGCTTACTTTTTTATCCAAAACATATCAACCTACTAAAATCAAAATAACTTGCAAAAATTTAGTCAAAATAAAAAACAAATACAATACTTCTTCATTTTCAAATAAAATAAATTACTACATCATGTAGATTAAAATTATTACCAAATTTAAAACTCAAGATATAAGAAGCTGATCAAGAGGGCTTGAAAATTTGTTACCCATATATTTAAATATAAACTGTAAAATTACACTTAACAAATTATACAAATCCATATTATTAGTATTGTAATCATTTTTAATACTTCACCTAAGATTGAGATAAACTCCTTCTCCTTTAAAAAAGGAAATCCTATCATTCAACAAAAACATTAGCATATAGTTAAATAAAATTTATAAAGCGATGAATATGATATACAAAACTTCATAGTTAGTTAATTAAATTGCATCTTCACTAGTACTATCGACTTACTCTTCTTCGTTAGTATAAGTATCACATTACTTGAGGCTTTTTAAGTTGTAATCTTTGCAAAAAAAAAAACATTAGTACATAACATACATATTCAATCATAAGTATTGTATCAGTTGAACTAGATGACAGTCGAATATTAGGGTCGGCCACAAACTATTTCTAATATAAATAAAAAATTAGAATAATATATATATATATATCAAAATATAGTAGGTAGGGGGTTCGTGTAATCGGGTCAGGTTGATGGGTTGGTTTGGGTCGAGTATATGACAACCCGAACCGAGTCCGATCCGTAAGACAACCCATAACCCATTTCAATCCATGTTTTTTCGGAGTTTTGTCCATTTTGTCGGGTCAACTTTGTCGGATATTTATTGGGTACAGGTCAAATTGTGAAGCCTAAAAACTTATACATAAAAGATTGACATTAGAACTGTCAAACGGGTCGGTTCGAGCGGGTTTAGGTTCAGGTTGAGTGCGTGCTTAGGTCAATCAAATTACAAGTCAAGTCAGATTGGGCATTGATAGGTTATTATATATGTTTAGGTCAATCTAACATGTCAAAAACTTGAATTTAAATTGATTACATATTAATAATATTTTGATTAAATAATAATATTTAATAATAAGATATTAATTGTTATAGCTTTTATAGAAAACTATGTTATAATATTTAAAATAAAATATATTTATTTTATATATATAAAAATCGGGTATGTCCAAGGGGTTTGGATTTCAACCTAATTGGATTCGGGTCAATCAGGTTTGATTTTTTCCCCCACATAATACTTTTCAAGTCGGGTATCAAACCTAAAATTTTTTGTCAGTTTGGGTGTTTCTCGATCGAGTCAAGTTTTGACAATTCTATTCGACATAAGAAACAATGTACACAATATACTAACAAATATTATATGAAAAAAATTAAATTCTCATGTATAATATAAAAACTAGAAAAAATGACTTAAAATAATCTCAAGTATCGACTTTCAACCAAAAATAATTCCAAGTTTGAAAATGATCACCCACAATACGAAATATCACGAAATTGACCAAAATCGAGCCAAAAACCTTTTTCGATGAGTTTTCCGGTGGAATTAAGGATGTGGGGATTGAAAATTTGATATATCAACTTAATACTTTACACTTGGTCGAAATAATTTTGAATGCCATATCATCGATTCCACCGGAAAACTTGTCGAAAAATGATTCCTGATCGTTTTTGGTTAATATTGTGAGAGTTTGTATCATTGGTGATGATTTTCAAACTTGGATTATTTTTGGCTGAAAGTTGACACTTGAGATTATTTTGATAAATTTTTCCTAAAAACTTTTCAATATGGTTCCGTGCAATAGCACGGGCCATTTACCTAGTGTATATATATATGTATATATATATATGTATATATATATATATAGAATTAGGTTCTATTGAACATTAGTTTATAGTACTACATAGTGGATCGTTATGGACCATTACATCTAAACATAATAACTGTACCACATTTAATCTTAAAATTATAAAGAAAGAAAATCATGTAGGTAATTGGAAAAAAGTTAGTTATATGCACGATTATAACACACTACATGCATGATTACAATACATTATTGATTCAGGCTATTTTGTATAGGTTAACTCTTGTATTTTGAGATGATTTAGGGAGTGTTTAGGTTAGTTTTGAGCGATATTGTAATATGAAGACCGAAGACACAAGTTATGAAGAATGTAGAGTTAAAGAGCTTAAAGACGAAGATTCGCCACTGCATGGATATCGCGGTCGCGTTGTCTAGGACGCGGGCGCGGTGGCGTGAAGAGACGAACCAACCAGGACCATGAAGGCCGCGGTCGCGATGTCTGTGGCGCGGTCGCGGTAGCAGCCGACTCAGCTTTGACTTTCGAAGACCGCCGCGGACGCGGTGGTGGTGCCGCGGTCGCGGTGCCGGCCGACTTTCACGCGGACGAAATTCTATCGTTTTTATCTAGTTTCCTTTCTTATCTTTCGGTTTCCTTTCTTATCTAGTCCGAAAAGGTTGATCTTTGGGGCTATTTAAGGGAAACCTTTCTAGGTTTTTAGGATATTCAATTCATTAGACAATCAATTGTTCTTTCAATAAAGATTGGAGTTTTCTTTGTAATGGAGAACTAACTCTCTTCTTGAGTTTATTCGATCAAGGAAGTTTTATTATGAAGTTTTGAAATTCTAGTAACCTCTTTATCCCTAGGTCTTTATTGATACTCTTGTACTTCATCCCATGATCTATGCTTGATTTTATGAGTCTGGCCAACTTGTTTGATTGACTTAGATCTATCGTTTGATTTAGGATTGGTTGTTGTCTATGCATCTTTCCTAATTCTCGAAACAACTCTATTCTAGGACCGTGGACTAGTTTAGGGAAGAGTATTCAATGGTTTAATTGTGCATGAGACTCGTAGCTTGATTGCATGATTTGATTTCCTAATATCCCTGTTCTCTATGCTAATTCTAGGTTAAGCGTCCTTGCCTAGGGTTATAGAATTGCTTGGACCGTGGACTTGCGATTGCTAATGATTGGGATTGGAATTGGCCTAGGCATATAAAGAGGTGGATGAATTCATGATCAACGGATTAATAAAGTGGGATTGATTGGATAAACTCTACTTGATAACCTTTGATTGAAACCGACTTTCAAACCCCCCTTTGGATTACTTGCATGAAAACCATAAAATCTGAATAAAAACTGATTCCTTTGGTTTCGACCCCTTGCTTGCCTACTATACTGTTGTTTGCATGTTTGGGATTTATTTTTGATAAGGGAACAACGACTTTGCCCGAGTCAAATTTTGGCGCCGTTGCCGGGTAATCCTTTTCTTGTTTTGATTGTGTGCGTTTTCGTGCTCTGCGCTCAAACCGCGCCTGCGGCCCCCTCGGCGCGACCACGGTTCGTGCGCAGATCCTTCTCTTGGGTTCGGACCTAACACATGGTTCGTACCCGGTCTAATAATACTTCTCCCGTTCGTTTTGATCCAAAAATTGACAGGACTCTTCGGAAGATAAGGAGTGCCCCAAGACCTTCTACATCCTACAATATTCTTGAATCTTTCTCTCTCTCTGACTCTGAACCGGAAGGCATCATGGCGGAACAAACTATTCGCCAACTCACGGCGCCCGATCTCCAGCAACAGTAGCTCGCTGTTCAATTCCCCGAACTCAGGGAAGGTGTGAAGTTCGAACTGAAGTCTGGTCTCATCCACCACTTGCCCAAATTCCACGGGTTGAGTGGTGAGGACCCGAACAAGCATCTCACTGAATTCCACGCGGTGTGCGTGAGCATGAAGCCCACTGATGTAACGGAGGATCAAATCAAGCTCCGAGCTTTTCCCTTCTCTCTTGAGGACTTCGCCAAGGATTGGCTCCTTTATTTGGTGCCGGGTTCTATCACTACTTGGGCGGATATGAAGAGGGCGTTTCTTGAGAAGTACTTCCCCGCTTCCAAACAAACATCTATTAAGAAGCAGCTCAGCAGTTTGGAGTTAGGGGAAGACGAGAACCTCTATGATTATTATGAGCGCGACAAGAGGCTCATCGCGAGTTGCCCCTACCATGGCTATCTTGCCAAGGATCTTATTTGCTATATCATTGAGGGACTCTGCGATAATGACAAGAGGCTCGTGAATGCATCTTGTGGGGGTAGTTACGAGAACTTAACCCCCGCTGCAGCTTTTCAGAAAATTAAAATCTTGGCGGAACAAGCCCGCAATCAGAGGTCCAGGACCAATGTGAGGTCCGTTAGTGTGGTGAACGAATCCCTGAATGCTTAAGTAAGGGAGCTCAAGGATCTTATGAAGCAGCTGCTCACGAAGAAGACGGCTCAACAAGTCAATGCTTGCGGTCTTTGCTATGATGCGAGCCACCACACGGATCACTGCCCTACTATTCAGGAGACCGAGGAGTCAGTCAATGCTATTGGCAATTATGGTGCGCCCCGGCCCCGAAATGATCCTTACTCTAATACCTACAATCCGGGGTGGGCGAACCATCCTAACCTAAGGTAGAGCAATCAGCAGCAACAAGACCCACCACAACAGCAGCAGCAATACACTCCTCAAGGCCAGCAACAACAATTCCGGTCCAACAATTATGCCCCGAGAGCGCCTGCTCCGTCTCAAAATGATGCTATTACCGCCCTCTTGAAGGAGAACCAAGAGACGAGAGCTGCTGTAAAGAATCTTGAGACTCAGCTGAGCCAACTTGCCACCATGATCAATAGGCTCGAGTCTAAGGATTCCGGGAAACTTCCCTCTCAACCGCTCAACCACAAGGAGAATGTGAGTGCCATGAATTTAAGGAGCGGTAGAGCATTGGCGAGTCGGGAATCACCCACTGGTGATGATCCGCGACCGCGTTCCCCTGGCCGCGACCGCGCCGGGGCAGCAGAACGTGAAGACCAAGTCTCTGTTGGAATTCCACGCCCGCGCTCTCCCCTCCGCGCTTGCGAAAATCCAACAGAGGACTCGGACCATGAAAGGCGAGAGGCGCCGCGACCGCGGAGCCCGGACCGCGCCCGCGGTAAGGAGGCAGAGCGAAATTTCGGGGCATTGCTCGACTATGCTTTCAAGAACTATTCGCCCCCGCGCCCGAGCTCTCCTAGACGAGACCGCGCCTCAGTAGCAGAGGAAGACGATGGCTATGTGGCTCAACCACTTCCACCATTGAGCTCTTTCAAGCCTTCTCCCCCATTCCCCGAAGCACTCAAGGACACAAGGAAGCCGGCACATGACAAGGAACTCTTCGAGACCTTCGCCAATTGCCAGGTAAATGTTCCTCTCATCAATCTCATCCAAAGTGTCCCTCGTTTTGCTAAGTTTATGAAAGACCTATGCACCATAAAAAGGAAGAATATGACTTAGTCCTAAAATTGAGAAAGTAGCTCTAGTTGAGAAAACACAGAATAGCAAAATTGAGACTTGTAATTCCCTACTCCAGAAGCAATTACCTAAAAAATGCTCAGACCCAGGAAGATTCACCGTCCCTGTCACTATTGGAGAAACTAAAATTGAGCGTGCTATGCTAGATTTAGGTGCCTCCATTAATGTTCTTCCAGCTTGCATATATGATAGGTTAGGCCTTGGTCCTTTAAAGGAATCTGATATTGTTATTGAGTTGGCTGACCATTCTAATGTGCGCCCAAAAGGGTTAGTTGAGGATGTTCTAGTGCAGGTGCATGGTTTGATCTTTCCTGCAGATTTTATCTAATGGAGATAGGCGAAGGGCGGTACGACCCGGTTCTCTTACTTGGTCGCCCATTCATGAAAACCGCCAATACGGTCATTGATGTTGCCAATGGATCTCTTTCCATATCTCATGGTGGCAACGAGGTCCGAATTCATGTGGACGAGGACCCATATTGATCGTATCCACGTCGAGCCAACGACGTTAAACAAAAGCGTTGCTTGGGAGGCAACCCAAGGATTAGTTAGCTTGTTTTTCCATTCCTAGCTTAGGATTTGCTTGTTTTTCTAGCTAACATGCAGGTACTAGGTCCGAAAGGACACGCCTGGCATGATACCGAACCCGCGCCGCCTTGGCCGCGCCCGCGGTGGATCACCAGCGCGCCCCGACAAACAGGTATTAGCCCGTGCTCGTGGAAACCATACTGCGTCTCGGTTTTAGCTCGTTTTTCTTATGAAAAAAAAGAAAAAAAAAGAGAAAAAAAAATGAAAAAAAATGAAAAAAAAGAGACAAAAAGAGGACTTTTTGGTCCCATTCTACCTCTATATTTTCCATCTGTTGGGACGCTATCAAGAACGCTTGTGTACTTGTTAGTGTACCACACAACCGTCCCTTAGTTTTGATATGACAAACTCACTTTGATTCTAATAAAGTTGTCCAAGTGTTCAGGAACGCCAGTGATCAAAAGGACAACAAGTATGTATGGGCGTCCCATAAGCTTAGGGACGCTAGCTAACAGGAAGTAAGGACCAGTTAGAGACTACTTGAGCAAGGACGGAGTCCCAAGCAAGTAGGAACGCAAGAAAGGAGTCCTTACTCACTAGCCGACAGGATGACATCACTCGACAATGTTTGATCATCCAAGGACACGTGGAGACCGATCCTGTAGCGGAGTCCAACACTACGTGGCGGACGATCCTGTTGCAGAGTTCATCAACACGTGGCGGCAGATCCTGTAGCGGAGTTCATCATACACAGCTGGATACAGGAAGCTTCCTCATCACCGCCCTACTGCGTGGAGGAAGATCCTGTAGCCACGTCCATGAAGGGCATGATCGTCCCAGAGAAAAGACGCCCTTCCCCAAGTCCTATAAATAGCCCCAAGGCATTTATTGTGACGTTAACGCTTTCAGGAATATTCAGAGAGAATCAGAGGAAAGCGACTCACTCAAGAACAAGAAGAACTAACTCAAGAACTCAAGAACAGTGCTAGAACTTGTGATGGACGTAAGTCAGTTAATGAGGGCGTCCTTAACTAGGTTAAGGGCGTCCTTTAGTGCAGCGGAAAATAGACTTAACAGAATACAAGATAAGTGGACACGAGTATTTATAGAGGAACCCCACTAAGACCAACTAGTCTTATGGGTAAACCTCTACCTCCGTTGGAGGATTTTCAATAGCCGTCCCTTATCTTATTAAGAGCGAGTCCTTACAACTTAGGCGAGTTGTTACACTTCTCTGAGCTAAGCGTCCGTCCTTAGCCTCACTAGTAACACTCCTTTCAACCTAACAAGTAACCTAACACTCTTAGCTATAAGGAAGCTATCACTCACGTCTCTCACGGTTCGTTGTGAGAGACAAACTACAACTCTAATTCATTTGTGGTTTGTTTTGGATTTGATGTGGTTGGACTTTCTTTCTCTTGCTTCAAGCTCACTTGATCTTCTTGATCTTCGTTCGTGTTCTTGAATGCTTCGGGAGAGCTTGAGAGAAAGTCTTCAAAGTCCACTCTTGCACACACATGCCGCTATGCATACTCCTTGGAGAGTATTTATAGCGGAAGTGATTCTTGTCCTCTAGCGTCCTCTGAGACTTGGCAGGATCCTCGATCTTTGATCAACGGTGCGATGAGCGTCTTGAGGAGGTCAACTCTGTTGACGCTTGGGAAGCCTCCGCGTGGGTAGGGGACCATCGCTGGGAAAGCGACGTCTTTGGCATTGTCTACACGTGCCCAGACAAAGGAAGCTTCCTTCTGAGGACTAAGGCCGGACGATGATGTAATCATGTTGGGGCGGCCTTGATTTGAATTTGAACTTCGTCCGTATTTTGGCGCGCGTCCCTTCTTGATGAGGACTCCGTCCTATCTTGCGCAGGGACTTCGCCAATTACGTTTAGGTTTGGAAGTTCTGGTAACATGCGTCCCTACAGCATAGGGACTGCTGTTCACTTGTTGTCCTTTTCGCTCATGTGCGTCCACTGGACTTACCTGAGATCAAAACTTGGACAACTTATCAAATACATTTGAGTTTGTCATTATCAAAACAAGGGACGATTATTATTGGTTTAGATATTAACGACTGACGTCCTTAATATCGTCCCAACAACTTGTGTTAGATCGAGTGAGACTTGTACCCAAATCACAAAAACAGTTTGTAACAGAAAAACCCAAAAAGAGAGAGAGAGTTCTGCGAAGTACTGCAGAACGTGGGAATAGAGTCCTTTATAAGATTGAACTAGCTTAAGTTGTAGGCTTAAAGGAGTTCTTTACAAGTGAACTTAGGGAAAAGCTAAGTGTTAGAGAACTGTAAAGGCTCGCGAGTACAACTGTAAGAACGTTTAATAGAAAGGAAAGAACTATTCAAAAATCCTCCAAGGAGGTAGAGGTTTACACTCAAGGACTACTTGGTCTTGAGTGGTTCCTCTATAATTCACTGCGTTCATCTATTATCTGTTTAGTACTTAATTTCCGCTGCATTACTCAAGGACGCCCTTACTCCTCGTTGGGACGCCTTTAACAAAGTAAAGGACGTCCCTCAGTACTAACGATCCAACAATTGGTATCAGAGCAGGCGCTCTAGATTCTTACTGAGTTGCAGGTAAAGATGGACATGGAACCCATTGGAATCTCTTTTGTGAAGCCTCCGCGCCTGACGGACGGCAGCTTCAACCGTTGGAAGACAAGGTTTGAGAATTTCTGCAGAAGTCAAAATTATCAATGTTGGAAGGTCATTATGAAGGGAGATCTCAAAGTTCCCGCTGACAAAGCTGATAAGGAGGACGAGTGGGGTCCTGATGAGTTTAAGTTGATGGAAACCAACGCAAAGGCTATTTGCTTCCTTCAAGCGTCCTTATGCGAATGGGACGCCACTCGAGTTAGCAACTTGCCAACAGCGAAACAACAGTGGGAAGCTCTTGAGAAGTTCCACGTGGGAACCGCTGAAATTAAGGAGGACGTCCAGCTGAAAATCAAGAAGGAGTTCTATGCTTTCAGCATGTTGCCAAATGAAACGGTGAACGACTACTCATACCGTTTTGAAGCCCTTGTCACCAAGATGAGGAACTTGGGCATTCCAGAAACAGAAATATCCATGAGGAATAGAGTTCAAGTGGTCATTGATGGTTTGACCGGAGTCTGGAACTTTGATAGGATAACGTTCAAAGAGAATACAACCAACAAAACTCTAGATATGGAAGAAATCTATGGGAAGCTCAGGCAGTACGAAGAAAGAAGGATCTCTGACATGGCTAAACTTGGACAGAATCCTCAAACTGATCTTGCTTTAGCGTCCACAACACCAGAGTACGCTGAGTACCTTCGTCGTCAACAAGAAATCTCCTTAATGGTGGAGGCCAATAAGAATGAGAATCGCGAAAGGATGCGTGTTCAAGCTTTAAAAGAGAAAGAAAGCAAGACTAAGGAACAGCTTGAAGAAGAGGAAGGACTTGTTCTCTTCAACAAAGTTCTGCGTTCTTTTGGCAAAAGAAACAAACAATTCAACAAACATAAGATGCCTTACAAGAAGGAGAGTCCCAAGTATACTGAGGCGGAGATGAAAGAACTTACTTGTTATAAATGTAACAAGAAAGGACACTTTGCCAAAAGGTGTACAACGGGAATGTCTGCAAAAGAAATGAAGACAAAAGCACTCATCGGAGCGTTCGCATCTGCATGGGATAATGGTAGTTCTTCCTATGATGATGATGATGAAGAACCTGAAGAGCAAGTAGCGTACATGGCCATGGAGGACGCCACAGTTGTTGAGGAGGACACTTCGAAATCTGAAAATGAGGTAACCCGTGAGAGTATGATGAGTTCCTTAGAAAATTGTTCTAAATCCAAGCTCATTAAACTTATTGGAAGAATCATGGAAGAAAGTGTTATCATGCAACATAGAATGGATGAACTTGAACTTGAAAATGAAAATATTGTGGTTGAATGTGAAAACTGTAGTTCTATGACCATTCAACTAGAGTCCTCATGTGAAAAAACTAAGTCCCTAAAAACTGAAATCATGTGTCTCAAACTTGAGAACGCTAAGCTTAGGGAAGAAGTGAAAGTGATGGGTAAGAGTCCCATAGTTGAAGAAGTGAGACCAATGGTCTTCGTCCCAGCTAAGAGAGGTCTAGGTTATGAATCTGACACTAAGAACTCTCTTCCTAGTGACTTTGAGGCAAGTAAAACTTCAGAACTTAAACTTGAGAGGGAGAAAACCAAAAATCTTCTTGAAAGAATTAGAGTTCTAGAGAGTGGAGAAGTAGGAAAGGAAGACTACTACACTAACTCCACCAGTCATAAGATTTACAAGAAGATTGCTAAAGGGGACGGTTCAAAAGTTTGTAATCCTCAAAAGATGAAAGAAAACAAGATCCAGCGTCCCAATAAGAAGTACTATCTCGGTACTTACTATAGGACGTGCTGGTACTGTGGACAAGGAGATCACTTCAAATATGATTGTTTAAAACTAAAGGAAGATGTTGAAAATGGAAAAGCTACTAGGACTAACAATGAAAATACTGAGTCCGTTCCTAAGGCTAATCCTAGGCGTTCTAGACGCTCTAGGAACTCTTTCTGCAAGCATGCTATCTCAAATGATGTGAATATTAATGACTACATGCCAGAACCAGAGTTCTATTTCTGTAACGAACCAGGTAAGGAACACCTTGCCTGGGTCGCCAAACACTAACTTTGTTATGGCAGGTGGAAGTGAGGGGACGCCCATGGATCATTGACAGCGGCGCCTCAAATCATATGATAGGAAGCCAGATCCATCTCACTTCTATCCAAAGTAGTGCCACGGGAGGAACTGTCTCGTTTGGCAACAAGGGCAAAGGAAAGATCAAAGGAACGGGAACTGCTATTCTCAACCCGTCCATCAAAGCAACAAATGTCAGTCTTGTTGAAGGACTTGGCTTCAATCTCCTTAGCGTCTCCCAGATGTGTGATCAAGGTGAAAATCTAGTCACATTTGACTCAAAGGAGTGCCTGGTCATCAACAAGAAATCAAACAAAGTCGTTCTCAAAGGAGTACGCCAGAACAATGTCTATATCTTTAACCAGGAGTTCAAGCCTAAATCAGAGTTGTGTCTATCTGCTTCAAAGGAGGACGCTGATCTCTGGCATCGCCGACTTGGCCATGCTGGACCAAGCACAATCCTCAAGCTACACCAGCGAAATCTTGTGAAAGGACTTCCCCGAAATGATCCTGAGAAAGTTGAACAGTGTGAAGCTTGTATTAACGGGAAGCAAACAAGAACGTCCTTCAAATCCAAGAACGAAGTAAGTACAAAGAAGCCTTTGGAACTTCTCCATATGGATCTTTGTGGACCAATGAAGACGTTGAGCTACGGTGGAAAGAGGTACATTTACGTTCTTGTAGATGATTTTTCTCGATTCACTTGGGTTCTTTTCTTGGTGTCAAAAGCAGATTGTTTCAATGCATTCAAAGTCTTCATCAAACAAGTGGAGGTTGCCCTTGAGACGCCTCTCAAAGCCATAAGATCAGACCATGGAACGGAGTTCCAAAATTCAGAGTTCCTGGCCTACTGTGATCAACATGGTGTGTCACACAACTTCTCAGCTCCAAGGACTCCTCAACAAAATGGAGTTGTGGAAAGGAAGAATAGGACGCTAGAGGATATGGCAAGAACTATGCTCTTGGCTAATAGCGTTCCCAAGTACTTCTGGGCGGAAGCTATTGCTACAGCATGTTACATCATCAATCGTGCCATGATACGTCCTTTGCTAAAGAAGACGTCTTATGAGTTGTTGCATGGAAGGAAGCCTCGTATTGACTATCTCAGAGTTTTTGGATGCAAGTGTTTCGTTCACAACAATGATAAAGAAAAACTTGGAAAATTTGATGCAAGGAGTGATGAAGCCATATTCCTTGGGTACTCTCTTACCAGCAAAGCATATAGAGTTTTCAACAGAAGGACTCTAAAGCTTGAGGAGAGTATTCATGTTGTGTTCAAAGAAAGCTCTTCTCACAAAGAAAAACCAAGTAAGAAAGAACGCTCTTCTTCACAACAACAAGACGACTCTCAAGATGAAACTGAAGATTGGACTTCTGGAAAATACTATGTCTCTAAGGACACATCTCCAAATCCTGAAGAAGTCTTAGTGGACGCTCCCAGTGTTGTTCAAGGAGTTCCCTCTCGTAGTGAATCCCCAGTTCAACAAGATGTAGCTGAATCAAGTCAACAAGGCGAGCAACGTCAATGTGTGGACGCTCTCTCTGAGGGGGAAAACATTGAGGACGATGCTCAAAGTGGTAGTGATGATTCTGATGAAGATATTGATCCAAGGTTTGCTCAGTTGTTTCAAAGGGAGTCCCGCTTCTCTAAGGACCATCCAACTTCTCAAATTGTTTCTGATCCTTCTCAAGGAGTTCAAACAAGGTCAGCTGCAAGCAAGTCCCAGAGTGCAAACTTAGCTTTTTGTGCTTTCAATGCCTTTGTCTCTATGGTAGAGCCAAAGAATATCAAAGAAGTACTCCAGGACGCTGACTGGATTCAAGCGATGCAAGAAGAACTAAATCAGTTTGAAAGGAACAAAGTTTGGACTCTCGTCCCTCGTCCCAAAGGCAAAAATATCATAGGGACGCGATGGGTGTTCAGAAATAAGCTTGATGAGAGTGGACGTGTGTCAAGGAACAAGGCAAGACTGGTGGCTCAAGGATTCAAGCAAGAGGAAGGCATAGACTATGATGAGACCTTTGCTCCTGTTGCTAGAATAGAAGCCGTTCGTCTCCTCATTGCCTTCGCCGCTCACAAAGGATTCAAGTTATTACAGATGGATGTCAAGACTGTCTTTCTCAATGGAAAGCTAAAGGAGGAAGTGTTTGTTGCTTAGCCGCCTGGTTTCGAGGACGCCTCTCACCCAGATCACGTGTACTACTTGGACAAAGCACTCTATGGACTCAAGCAAGCCCCTCGTGCTTGGTACGACAGGTTTGCGTCCTTTCTTTTTTCTCATGGGTACACTAGAGGTTCAATTGATAAAACTTTGTTCATAAAGAAAGTTCACAAGGACATTTTAATTTCCCAAGTCTATGTTGATGATATAGTCTTTGGTAGTACTAACATGAAGCTTGTAGATGAGTTCAAGTCCTTAATGAGTAGTGAATTTGAGATGTCCCTCATTGGAGAACTCAATTTCTTCTTGGGACTTCAAATCAATCAACTCAAGGAAGGAACGCGCATTCACCAACAAAAATATGTCCGTGAAATGCTTGAGAAGTACGGAATGAACACGTCCAAACCTGTTGCAACCCCTTGCTCTCCAAACTCGCGTCTTTACGCAGATGAACAGGGAAAGGACGTTGATCAAAAGCTGTACAGAGGAATGATTGGTTCTTTGCTCTACTTGACCGCAAGCCGTCCCGACATTATGTTTGCCGTTTGCTTGTGTGCTCGCTTCCAAGCAAATCCAAAGGAGTCCCACATCCAAGAAGTCAAGAGGATCTTTCGCTACCTAAAAGGACGCGACGATCTTTGCCTTTGGTACCCCAGGAAGACGTCCTTTAAGCTTGTTGGTTACTCGGACGCTGATTATGCCGGTCATGTAATTGATAGAAAAAGCACTTCAGGAATGGCACAGTTCCTTGGTTCATGCTTAGTCTCTTGGGGATCTAAGAAACAGAACTCTGTGGCGCTTTCAACTGCGGAAGCCGAGTACGTTGCTGCTGCCTCGTGCTGTTCACAAGTTATCTGGATCAAATATCAACTAGAGGACTACGGTATCAATCTTGAAACTATTCCCATTCGTTGTGATAACACAAGTGCTATTGAAATTTCTAAGAATCCTGTTTTTCATTCACGCACAAAGCATATTCATATAAGGCATCATTTCTTGCGTGATAATGTTGAACTAGGACTCATTAGTATGGAGCATGTTGAACTAAGGCGCTTGATAGACGTCCCTATGAGCATCTACGGCTGCTCTTGGGGATGATAACTTTTAAATAGCAAGTCCCGTTCTACTATTCCCTCAATGATTGGCTATGTCTTGTAGATTCTAAGTGTTTAAGGACTGTTATGCATTGAATTCATAGTTGCAAGAACGCTAGTCTAAAACTTCATGTGTTTGCTACTTTGGAACGCCATTCAAATTTTCTCTATTTTGTCTTGAAAAGAGTATCCCTGATCACCCAACCCTCATTATAAGCCGAAATGATGGGAACTCTAAGCTTACCCTAGCCGAGAACTCCGCAAAAGCGTCCTATGAGCTTCATATTTTCTTTTACGGGACGTACTTGCTTTGTTCTCAACTGGTTCGAAAGGTGATCACAGGGACGGTAAATTGGTCGTTGGTTTGCTTGAAGAGGTAAAATTTTGCTAAGTATGAGAGAACGCTCAGTGTTTGTTGGAGAGAACGCCAGTTCAGTTTTGAGGAGAAGTTGAAGAGTCAGAAATTTGAACTTTTGAAAGTGTGAACAGTGACCGTTGCTTTTGCTCCAATCTTAAGGGGGAAGTTTTGCCACGTGTCGCACAGTAAAACAGTGGTAATTACCGTTTGTGCCACCGCTTCCTCTATATAAGGCCAGAACAGTCGCTATCAAAATTTATTACGCTCAACCACTTTCTCGCTCTCAAATCTGCTCTAACATCTCTCTAGAACTCCGGCGACTTTCTCTCACTAAAGCTCATCTGAAAACATGTCTCAAAGAAAGTTGAACGTGGCCGGATCTTCTACCGGCGGGAAACGAAGAAAGCTTGTGAAGTCCCACTACATAGAGAAGCCCAAACCCATCGTTCTCAATGAATCTCTACTGGATTTCATCAACAAGAAGCCCAGGACGTTGTACAATCTAATCAGGGAACGCATGGAACTGCCAGAAGTTAAGTCCGATGCAGTGAAAACAAAGAACTATAAGAAGTTCATTGAACGCTTCGTCGTCCCAAGCCTCCACCACACAGACTTCAAAGACTTACCTGGACGCATGGACGATGTGCTCTTCTTCTCACAGTTTGGAGGTGAGAATCTTGGCCCTCTACTTGAGCTTATCCCAGACTTGCACAATGCAGTCTTGCCCGAGTTTCCTATGTACCCAAGGAACTCCTTAGCCTTCCAAATGACCAAGAACCGTGTGCCAAGTCCATCTCCACCTCCTCCCGCCGTTCCTACCATAACAACCAAAAAATTGCTAAAGCGTCCTGCCCCATCCTCTCCCCTCTCAAAATCTTCTCAACCCTTCTCCACTTCAAAACCAACGGAGATTGTAGATAAGTTTCCTTCCCATTTCAAGGAGGGACGCTCCAAGAAAGTTCACGACCCAAGGCCCCTCAAAAAGGCCAAGACCTCGAGCGTCCCCTCCTCCAACCCCCCGCACAAAAAGGCCTAGCACCACAAAAAGGCCATCTAACCTTTCCAAGGAATCCACTCCTCCCCCTCAACCCATCTCAATCGTTCAACTCCCGACTCCCCCTCCGTCCCCTCAACCATCCAAGAAAAATGCCCTTATTCCATTTCCTCCCAAACCGTACTCTCCTGTTAATCTTGCAAACTTCCCAACAGCCCCAGCCCATATCTCGCCCTCCAAAGATCCCGAGACCCCCAAATCTCGCCGTCCCTCCTCCGAAAGTGGACCAGAGGACGTTGAGAAGCGTTCAACCCTTGAGCGAACCTTCAAACGCCGCAAAGCTGGCGAATCTCCAAAGGTGCTCATGGTTCAAGCTGCTACAGAGCCCGAGCACATCTCCTCCTCCTCCTCTAGCTCATCTGAGAGCCACAGAGAACCGCCTCAAGAAGCTGCTGGTCAAGCCTCCTCATTTATAGATGTCGTTGGGGACTCCGATGATGAGGCTGAAGGAGTTGAGAATGCTCCAGCTGAAACACAAGTGGCTGAGGACGCTGGCGAGCACCAGGTCCCTCAAAAGGACGCCGAGCCAACTCTTTCTGAAGAGCTCGAGCGTGATGCTCAGGAAGCCCCACCCTACAACCAGTCCCTCCCCATCCTCCATCCCTCCCAAGCTCCACAAGAAAACCCCTCCCCCACAATCCAAACAGAATCCCATCAAGTCCCCGCGGACGTTGAGCCAGGAACCGAAATTCAATCAGAGGCTCAGGACGCCGAGGGCACGTCCCAAGGTCAGACCTCAGGTGCCGATCAAGCCACAGCTGGTGGCGATGCAGAAAACGAGCAAGGCACAGAGCACGCTCCCTCAAACGACGCTTCTGACAGTGACTCTGAGAACGCAGATGAATAGTCAGATGATGATGAGGACGCTGAGTCAGATGAATAGTCAGATGATGATGAGGACGCTGAGTCCCCCAAGGGCAAGCGCAAAAGAAAAAATCCAAATGTGCCCGTTAAAGTTCTTAGCCCGCTAATTTACTCGGAAGAGTGGCTTGCCTCCTTCGATGATGAATCCGTTCAGGAGTTCCTTGAACTTCTGAGATTCCAAGGATGGCTGAACGTTGGACCTGCGCCGACCACTGTTGACAAAGAACAGGTGAAGGCGTTCTGTAGGGATTTGCGATTCAAAGCAAAAGATGGCTCACTCCAATTCAAAATTGACGGTGAGAAAGCCTCAGTAACAGAACGCCAAATCCGATCTTTCATGGGTCTAGGTTATCGTAAGCCGCCGTCCGATGCTCTTAGCTCACTTCCTGAAGGCGGATTTGAAACAACAGATCAAGAACTGCCTCTTGTTGAGCACATATTTCAGGGCAAAAGGCCAATGGAACTTGACCGGGTAGCTCACGTTCTGAGCAAAGTTGGCGCTATCGTTCATTACTTCATTTGTCGCGCCATACTTCCAAGGCAGGAAAAGCGTTCAATTGTGCAAGCACATGACATTATCCTACTTGACGCTATCCTAGAACGCCGCCCAATCAACTTAGCCAGAATTGCTATGCAACACATGGCCAAGTGTGGAAGGAAGAGGCATGCCTTGCCATACCCTGGAGTAGTGAAGGCAATCTTGCAGTCCCAGGACGCTTATGATGAGAGCGCTCCCTCTGAAGAACTTGGCTTAAAATGGAATGCTAAGAAGGGACTTGTCGAGATAAGGCACAACGAAGAGCTGCCGTCTGTGCTGAAACAGTTAGAAGCTGAGGTTGAGGAAGCCAGACTAAAAGCCGAGGAAGAACGCTTAGCTGCTGAGACTGAGGACGCAAGGCTCAATGCTACGTCTCAAGAGTTCCCTCAGGACCAAGAGCCAGCAGTAGACCTTGCCACTCTTGATCAAATGCTCTTGAATACTTCTTCTCCTCCAGCTATTCCAACGGACGCTCCCTCTTCGAGTACAGGTCCCGTGCCCCGTTCTGCCCCTGCAAACATTGCCCAGCATCCTCCCGCAGAACTCATGGGCGCAATAATGGACAACCAGTGCCTCATCTTCTCTGCTCTAAAGGACTTGTCCTCTACATTCTCCAAGGCTGCTGAACTTCAAGAACAATTGCTTAAGTTTTATCAAGGCCACCGCCGTTCTCAGTGATTGCCGTCCACCCCTTTTATCCCCCACCATTTTGCTTGTGCTTCTTTTGAATTTCAAACACTATGATATTGGTTTGTAATAACCGTACTCTTAATTCCGTTTGAATGGCAATCCTTTGTTTGTATTCACATGTGTGTTTAAGCGTTCCACTGCCTTTAGTTATGTGTTTGTGCTAACGTTCTTATCACTTGTTATTCTTTTCGATGATGCCAAAAGGGGGAAGTGTAGTTTTGCAGAGATGCGCTACAAAATAGTTATCTAGAATAAGCAAGTGTTAAGGGGGAACTATTAAGTGAAAGGTCTCAAGAACGCTCATGCTAGAATAAAAGAGAACGCTTAGAAAGTCTTTTAGGACGCGACTCTCTCCTTAAAATCCAAAAGCTAAAGAATCAAAGATTGAAAACTTGTGCTTATTGAAATTTCTCTAAGTGTTAGAGGACGCTTCTAAGTTTTCATGCATGCTAAGTTCCAATGTCAAAACTATTTTGCTAAAGAGTTTGTCATCATCAAAAAGGGGGAAATTGTTGGGACGCTATCAAGAACGCTTGCGTACTTGTTAGTGTACCACACAACCGTCCCTTAGTTTTGATATGACAAACTCACTTTGATTCTAATAAAGTTGTCCAAGTGTTCAGGAACGCCAATGATCAAAAGGACAACAAGTATGTATGGGCGTCCCACAAGCTTAGGGACGCTAGCTAACAGGAAGTAAGGACCAGCTAGAGACTACTTGAGCAAGGACGGAGTCCCAAGCAAGTAGGAACGCAAGAAAGGAGTCCTTACTCACTAGCCGACAGGATGACATCACTCGACAATGTTTGATCATCCAAGGACACGTGGAGACCGATCCTGTAGCGGAGTCCAACACTATGTGGCGGACGATCCTGTTGTAGAGTTCATCAACACGTGGCGGCAGATCCTGTAGTGGAGTTCATCATACACAGCTGGATACAGGAAGCTTCCTCATCACCGCCCTACTACGTGGAGGAAGATCCTGTAGCCACGTCCATGAAGGGCATGATCGTCCCAGAGAAAAGACGCCCTTCCCCAAGTCCTATAAATAGCCCCAAGGCATTTATTGTGACGTTAACGCTTTCAGGAATATTCAGAGAGAATCAGAGGAAAGCGACTCACTCAAGAACACGAAGAACTAACTCAAGAACTCAAGAACAGTGTTAGAACTTGTGTTAGATCGAGTGAGACTTGTACCCAAATCACAAAAACAGTTTGTAACAGAAAAACCCAAAAAGAGAGAGAGAGTTCTGCGAAGTACTGCAGAACGTGGGAATAGAGTCCTTTATAAGATTGAACTAGCTTAAGTTGTAGGCTTAAAGGAGTTCTTTACAAGTGAACTTAGGGAAAAGCTAAGTGTCAGAGAACTGTAAAGGCTCGCCAGTACAACTGTATGAACGTTAAATAGAAAGGAAAGAACTATTCAAAAATCCTCCAAGGAGGTAGAGGTTTACACTCAAGGACTACTTGGTCTTGAGTGGTTCCTCTATAATTCACTGCGTTCATCTATTATCTGTTTAGTACTTAATTTCCGCTACATTACTCAAGGACGCCCTTACTCCTCGTAGGGACGCCTAACCTAAGGACGCCTTTACCAAAGTAAAGGACGTCCCTCAGTACTAATGATCCAACACCATCTATCCACATCCATTCTATCCATATTCTATCTTTCCATCTTCTATTTCTTCTATCCACACATCCTTGTATTTCCATTCTTAGGCTATGTGTAAAAGCCTAAGTATGGGGGAGCTTTGTTCCCCCGGGATTTCATCTCCACGGCTCGAGTTCCTATGATGCTCTATCTTCGACGAGACGAGCCACGATACGACGGTTACTTGCACATCGCGCTACTTGAGACGTTGTCAAGACCTCGCTCCTACACTTGTGCCGCGCCCGCGCTACATCAGCCGCGCCCGCGGTGAACATGTGAGGACGACTTCGCTCTCTGCCGAGAATCCGCGCCCGCGCCCCTTGTGCCACGCCCGCGGTAAGCCCGCCGATTGGAAATACGAAGCTTTCCCTTCTACCACCCTTTGAAGAGTTCTTCCATTTCACCTCTCTTCAATCGACTGTGAGTCTTCTGATATACCTTTCTCCTTGTTTTTATCCTTTCTCTTCGCTTCATTGAGGACAATGAAGGATTTAAGTATGGGGGAAGGAGTACTCGCATTCGCTTATCCTGGTTAGTTTAGATAGTTATTTGCTTCAGATTTTTGATTTTCTTCTTTTCATGGAGCACTTGCACCATACCTTTTTGCATAATAAAGAAAGAAAGAAAAAGAAAAAGATAGAAAGAGCCATAAAAAATGAAAAAAGGCATATGAAATCCTGGGATGAGTCGAAAACCCGAAAGGGCGGCTCAGGTAATAAGCAGGTAACCCGGACCAGCATTAGGTTGGGGTAATATCAGATTCATGAGAGATGTGAGTATTTGTGAGCACACCTATTGAAAAATGAAAAGAGCGGTTAGGTGAAAACCCGAAAGGGCGCCTAAGCAGAATTGAGCGGAAAAATTTGAGTGTTTTAGGATTATTCTTGCTTGGGGACTTTGGGGCTTCATTGTTAGATTTGGGTAGATCCTAGGTTGCTCTCTTTCATGTTTTTAGAGCTTGAGTGATATATCTTGTTGTGAGGTGTGTGTTTGAGCTCCATTGTTTTATGCTCATGATTTCTCTATATTTTTGGGTTCGGGTTGTGAGCTGAGTGCTTTTATCTTCCCTTATATTTCCTGAGATCTTAGATGTGCTGATTTGTTATATTTGTTTTGAGCTTACTCGAGGACGAGCAAGATCTAAGTATGGAGGAATTTGATTCAGGCTATTTTGTATAAGTTAACTCTTGTATTTTGAGATGATTTTGGGAGTGTTTAGGTTAGTTTTGAGCGATATTGTAATATGAAGACCGAAGACACAAGTTATGAAGAATCAAGAGTTAAAGAGCTTAAAGACGAAGATTCGCCACTGCATGGATATCGCGGTCGCGTTGTCTAGGACGCGGGCGCGGTGGCGTGAAGAGACAAACCAACCAAGACCATGAAGGCCGCGGTCGCGCTGTCTGTGGCGCGGTCGCGGTAGCAGCCGACTCAGCTTTGACTTTCGAAGACCGCTGCGGGCGCGGTGGTGGTGCCGCTGTCGCGGTGCCGGCCGACTTTCACGCGGACGAAATTCTATCATTTCTATCTTGTTTCCTTTCTTATCTTTCGGTTTCCTTTCTTATCTAGTCCGAAAAGGTTGATCTTTGGGGCTATTTAAGGGGAACCTTTCTAGGTTTTTAGGATATTTAATTCATTAGACAATCAATTGTTCTTTCAATAAAGATTGGAGTTTTCTTTGTAATGGAGAACTAACTCTCTTCTTGAGTTTATTCGATCAAGGAAGCTTTATTATGAAGTTGTGAAATTCTGGTAACCTCTTTATCCCTAGGTCTTTATTGATACTCTTGTGCTTCATCCCATGATCTATGCTTGATTTTATGAGTCTGGACAACTTGTTTGATTGACTTAGATCTATCGTTTGATTTAGGATTAGTTGTTGTCTATGCATCTTTCCTAATTCTCGAAACAACTCTATTCTAGGAACGTGGACTAGTTTAGGAAAGAGTATTCAATGGTTTAATTGTGCATGAGACTCGTAGCTTGATTGCATGATTTGATTTCCTAATATCCCTGTTCTCTATGCTAATTCTAGTTTAAGCGTCCTTGCCTAGGGTTATAGAATTGCTTGGACCGTGGACTTGCGATTGCTAATGATTGGGATTGGAATTGACCTAGGCATATAAAGAGGTGGATGAATTCATGATCAACGGATTAATAAAGTGGAATCGATTGGATAAACTCTACTTGATAACCTTTGATTGAAACCGACTTTCAAACCCCCCTTTGGATTACTTGCATGAAAACCATAAAATCTGAATAAAAACTGATTCCTTTTGGTTCGACCCCTTGCTTGCCTACTATACTGTTGTTTGCATGTTTGGGATTTATTTTTGATAAGGGAACAACGACTTTGCCCGAGTCATTCACATTGTTCTATTGTTTACTTACAAATTATAGAACTCTTATGCATATTCATGGATCAGATAATATGCATGATTATAACAGATCATATGCATGAGTATAATATGTTATACGTGTTTTTTTTGTTGACTATATTCATAATTCAAAAACTAATTCTGAGTATTTGCTAAATCAATGTATACAATCAAAAAAGTAATATGCATATAATGTGTTATATCATGCATATAACACACAAAAATCAAACATATAACGTGTTATGTCATGCATATAAGTAATGTAATTTCAATTCCCTATAATTACAAAATTATGTTGATTTGTTTTCTCTCCTATTATCCCGTGCGATAACACGGACCATCTACCTAGTGTGTATATGTATAGAATTAGGTTCTATTGAAACATTAGTCTATAGTACTACATAGTGAATCATTATGGACCATTACTTCTACACATAATAAGTGTACCAGATTTAATCAACAGATGCGCTGCGCTACTCAGCGCACCACGTTAAAATTATAAAGAAAGAAAATCAACCCAATCCCGAATTATAGGTAATTGGAAAAAAGTTAGCTATATGCACGATTATAACACTCTACATGCATGATTACAATACGTATATGTTCATTGTACTATTGATTGTTTACTTACAAATTATACATTACTTATGCATATTCATGGATCAGATAACGATATGCATGATTACAACAGATTATATGCATGAGTATAATATGTTATATGTGCTTTTTTTGTTGAGTATATTCATAATTCAAAAAGTAATTCAGAGTATCTCCTAAATCAATGTATACAATCAATAAAACAATATGCATATAATGTGTTATAACATGCATATAATACACTAAAATCATGCATATAACGTGTTATGTGATCGCTCGTAGATGCGAGGTTTTCGAGAATAAAATTTATAACCCGACCCCGTTGTAGCACGTGGTGGGTGTCGAACACTCGGGAATTCTGTTCGTTTGATGTGCCGAAAGACCCGAAAACTGGAAAAGAGAAGTTAAAACAAAGGAAATAGTTGGGACCGACACAAAGGTCACGTCGGGCCCGATGTTGGCGAAAGAGAGGGAAGTCGGGACCGACGTAGATCAAGTCGGGCCCGATGTGTCTGGGGATGTCGAACTCAGAAATTGAAAGGTAGATCTTGGGTTTCTGCGTTCCTTCTCTAGCAGATGTGGGCTTTTCCACCCCAATTCAAGCAATAAGTGATGATCCTCGTAGGATCCAAGGCTTTCACCTCGTTCCCAACACTTCTACACATTGACCCTTAGGGATATTGACCTCCCCTTCGATGCAAGGTCTAGTGATGGCCAATTCCTCACTTTCGTTCACCTTTGCCAACCACAAGCCCTTGATCCCTTGCTTTCACAAGGAATTGTAGCACTTTGTAGAGCGGGTTCCTAGATCAAGCACTCAAGGCTTATGGAATTGGTGTTTCAAACCCAACCTAGCTAGAGGTTTCCCCCATAGCGCAAGATCAAGGAGATCTACTCCATATGGCAAATGAAGAAAGCAAACAAATCACAAAGTAAAGCAATATCAATCATCAATCTCAAATCAAAACTAAATCTCATTAACCAAGCAAAAGCAATCCACAAATCCCAATTCAAGGTTTCCAAATCCGCAAAATCAAAACAAACAAAGCCAAACTCACTATCAATTCCCTAGCAATCTCCTCCTTGGCCGATCTCTCTTCTTCTCCTTCTCTTCTCCTTCCTCCTTGCTCCCCAAGTCTCTCTTAGAGCCTTTGTGAGGTGATTAGTGTGTTGTATGTGTGATCTCCCCAAAATTAGAAGATAAGAGAGCCTTAATAGAAGAGGGGCAAAAGTGGTAGTTTGCAATTTCATCCCTTAGATCCCAATCCAACCTCCGACCGACTCGGACCGACACGGAAGCATGTCGGGCCCGATGTACTGGGCACGTCGGTCAGATGTCGAAAATCGATCTCGGGTCCGATGCTGGTTGTACCTCGATCCGGTCCTCTGGCCACCTCTTCTTCATGGCTTTTCTCTTGCTTCTCTTCATGGGTTGCTCCTCTCTTTCCCTCCTTGCCTCTTGCTTTGCTCCTTCCTCGATTCTCCTTTGAAACAACCTTGATTCATGCCAAAAACACCTACAAAACACGCATAGTCTCCGAATCTTATAGAAATGAGGGAACTAAGCTAAAAAGGGACAAAACACACAAGGAAAGGGAAGAAAGAAACATATTTACAAAGGAAAATCCTTGATAAACCGCCTATAAAATCCCGCATGACCTAGGAAGCTCCTAACATCACGCACACAAGAGGGAGGGGGAAGTTTTTCAATTATTTCAACTTTGGCTTTATCAACTTCTATTCCCCTACTAGAAATGAGGTGTCCTAGAACTATGCCCTCCTTCACCATGAAGTGGCATTTTTACCAATTGAGCACCAAGTTAGTCTCCTCACATCTAGCCAAAACCCTATCTAAGTTAGCTAAACAAGCATCAAATGAAGAACCATAGACGGAGAAATCATCCATGAATACTTCCACTATATCCTCAACCATGTCGGAGAAGATGGACATCATGCACCTTTGAAACGATGCCGGAGCATTACACAAGCCAAAAGGCATGTGCCTATAGGCAAATGTTCCATAGGGACATGTAAAGGTCGTCTTCTCTTGATCATCGGGATGAATAGAGATTTGCCAAAACCCGCTATACCCGTCAAGGTAGCAAAAGTATTCATGTTGTGCTAATCTTTCAAGAACTTGATCTATGAAGGGAAGAGGGAAATGATCTTTACGGGTACCACTATTTAGCTTTCGGTAATCAATGCACATGCGCCATTTTGTAGTGAATCTAGTGGGGATCAATTCTCCCTTTTCATTTTGCACAACGGTGAGTCCTCCCTTCTTAGGAACTACATGAACGGGACTCACATACTTACTATCGGAAATTGGGAAGATGATTCCCGCATCCAACATCTTAAGTATCTCACTTTTTACCACTTCTTTTATGTTGGGATTTAATCTTCTTTGTGGTTCAATAGTGGGTTTATGGTTGTCCTCCATATAAATCCTATGCATGCAAATTGAGGGGGAGATTCCCTTTAATTCCTCTAATGAATACCCTAAAGCTCCTCTATGCTTCCTTAGGACCTCTAACAACTTAGACTCCTCCTCATCATTCAAGTTAGCATTTATGATCACGGGCAAAGAAGAGTTGGGACCAAGAAATGCGTACCTCAAATCTTTTGGAAGCTCCTTGAGCTCATGAGACAGTTCCGGAGGTGCTTGAACTTCTTCCTTCTCGGCCTTAATTGAATACTTCCAAGTAAGAGATTCCATCCTCCAATTTCTCATGCTCAATCATATTAACGGCTAGACCTTGGTGCTGCACCTCAACTCCTTGAGGTGGTGGAATGGCTTTCAACGCTAGCTTTCTTGTCTTTGGCTTCTTAGAAATGGCCTCCCATTGCAATCCATTTGGAAAGGCTTGGATAATTTTGGCTTCTTTGTGCAAGGCTTCTTTTGAAGTTGGCCTAAAGGAAAACTCGAGCTCCACTCTTCCAAAGTCAAGAGACAAATGGCCCTTCTTGACATCAATAATTGCACCCACCGTAGCAAGGAAAGGTTTCCCTAGTATAATTGGTTCACCCGGCACCTCTATCATGTTTACCACAACAAAGTCCGTTTGGACATAGTGACCTTCAAAGCACACCGGGTAATCCTCTACAATCCCAATTGGCTCAATAGAAGTCCCATCCGCTATCGTCAATCTCATATTGACCGGAGCTATGAGACCTATGGAGGTGGACTTCCATATTGTATAAGGAATGACGCTCATACTCGGAGAGAGGCTTATTCAGTCCTTGTCGGAAGCTTGCAATTTTTCTCCGAAGCTCGGTTGTCTTTGAGGGTGGGAAGAACTTCATCAAGAAAGCATCATGAAGAACTCGCCATGTGGTGATCGACCTAGGGGCTTGGCTCTCGAGCCAATGTGCGGCCTTACCCCCAAGTGACCACTTGAACGCCTTAAGAAGCACATACTCCAAAGTCTCCTCGTCCGTTGAGATCGTCTCGTACATGTCCACAAAGCGTTTGATGTGCTCTATGGGACATTCTTGCGGTCGACCCTCAAATTGATCCCGCTTGATGAGAGAAATGAATTGCGTCTTGATCTCGAAATTCATGGCAAACTCGGGTAGCACAATAGCCGGCTCGGGCACCCTCAACTCCAGATGCATGTATTGGCGTGCATTCCGGGGTAGAGCGTTGAGTTGAGCCTCAATCCTCATACATTGCTCACGTTCTCTCCTTGCTACCGCCTCTTGGTTGTCCAATCTAGCCATCTCGGCCCTAATTCGAGTCATCTCATCATCACCATGGACAGCTTGGTTCTCCATCCTTTTCCTTCTTCGGGCTTCTTTGAGAATACTTTCCGGATCACTCACGAACTCAAGCTCAAGTGTTCCTCGGGCGGAACGAGCTTGCATACACCTACAAAGAAAAAACACAAACCAAAACCAATCAAAAACAAACAAGGGGTTGGGGCTATTCCCTCACCCAAATCACTACACAAACACAAAAGACTCAATAAATTGGCACTTAAAGCCATTAGAATTCCCGGCAACGGCGCCAAATTCTGATCGCTCGTGGATGCGAGGGTCTCAAGAATACAATTTATAACCCGACCCCGTTGTAGCACGTGGTGGGTGTCGAACACTCGGGAATTTTGTTCGTTTGATGTGCCGAAAGACTCGAAAACTGGAAAAGAGAATTTAAAACAAAGGAAACAGTCGGGACCGACACAAAGGTCACGTCGGGCCCGATGTTGGCGACAGAGAGGGAAGTCGGGACCGACGTAGATCAAGTCGGGCCCGATGTGTCTGGGGATGTCGAACTCAGAAATGGAAAGGTAGATCTTGGGTTTTTGCGTTCCTTCTCTAGTAGATGTGGGCTTTTCCACCCCAATTCAAGCAATAAGTGATGATCCTCGTAGGATCCAAGGCTTTCACCTCGTTCCCAACACTTCTACACGTCGACCCATGGGGATATTGACCTCCCCTTCGATGCAAGGTCTTGTGATGGCCAATTCCTCACTTTCGTTCACCTTTGCCAACCACAAGCCCTTGATCCCTTGCTTTCACTAGGAATTGTAGCACTTTGTAGAGTGGGTTCCTAGATCAAGCACTCAAGGCTTATGGAATTGGTGTTTCAAACCCAACCTAGCTAGAGGTTTCCCCCATAGCGCAAGATCAAGGAGATCTACTCCATATGGCAAATGAAGAAAGCAAACAAATCACAAAGTAAAGCAATCTCAATCATCAATCTCAAATCAAAACCAAATCTCATTAACCAAGCAAAAGCAATCCACAAATCCCAATTCAAGGTTTCCAAATCCGCAAAATCAAAACAAACAAAGCCAAACTCACTATCAATTCCCTAGCAATCTCCTCCTTGGCCGATCTCTCTTCTTCTCCTTCTCTTCTCCTTCCTCCTTGCTCCCCAATTCGCTCTTAGAGCCTTTGTGAGGTGATTAGTGTGTTGTATGTGTGATCTCCCCAAAATTAGAAGATAAGAGAGCCTTAATAGAAGAGGGGCAAAAGTGGTAGTTTGCAATTTCATCCCTTGGATCCCAATCCAACCTCCGACCGACTCGGACCGACACGGAAGCATGTCGGGCCCGATGTACTGGGCACGTCGGTCCGATGTCGAAAATCGATCTCGGGTCCGATGCTGGTTGTACCTCGATCCGGTCCTCTGGCCACCTCTTCTTCATGGCTTTTCTCTTGCTTCTCTTCATGGGTTGCTCCTCTCTTTCCCTCCTTGCCTCTTGCTTTGCTCCTTCCTCGATTCTCCTTTGAAACAACCTTGATTCATGCCAGAAACACCTACAAAACACGCATAGTCTCCGAATCTCATAGAAATGCGGGAACTAAGCTAAAAAGGGACAAAACACACAAGGAAAGGGAAGAAAGAAACATATTTACAAAGGCAAATGACCTATAAAACACCACCAAATAGAGAGACATCAGAATACCCCATACTTAAACTTGCTTGTCCTCAAGCAATAACAATGTAAGCAAGACCGAAACATAATCTTCAAGTAAAGCCTCGTATGAAAACACATTCAAGCACGAGTGATTGATATTCAAGCATTACATCATCACACATGATCAAGTGCTCAAAGGAATAAAATCAAATGCAACTAAGCCTCACTTTAGGGACATGTAGATGTGTATCACTCATCATGTGTATAGGTATAGCAATGAACACTCAAGCTCAAAAATCATGCAAGTAAAGACTTTACTATTGAAGCTAATATCACCAATTCCTCCACCTAGAGATGCCTATTACAATGCACACAAAGAATTCGAACTTGGCTCAATGGAGGTCCTCAAAGAGGTTCCATTCGGCCGGGTTGTAATGGGGCTTTTGGTATTTCTCAAGGTGGGAATCATTTTGGTCTTGTGGTGCTTACAATGGGGATTGAACAACCTAATCTCTCACCAACTTTACCAATATTTCCACAATTAACTTCACACTCATCCCAAATAGCTTAAATTTTCCTCTCAACCCAAAATTTCACTTAACATTCCACTTCATCCTTGCACTTAGACTTTTTGTTGGATTTTTCACACTTTTCTACACTACATCGACTTTGACTACACCTCGGGCCCGATGTTACTTGTAACTCGGTCGGACCACTTTTTCTTTCACTTAAGCTCTATTCTTTCAATCTACTTCCCATTTCCAACATTTTCTTTCTTTCTTTTTACTTTTCCTTGTACAACAAAGATGCACTACCCACATAATTCATAACACCATTCTTTTCCCAATAAACCCAAGAGAATCTCAACTCTTCAAATACACTTCAAACCTCTCTTCTAAAGTCCAATCCCATAAGGGTCAAGTCATATAAGGCTAGGAAAAAATTTTTGGGGGAGTTTCAAACAAAGGCTTAGGCTAGAACGGGGCTACAAACAAAGGATTCACTTCATGGTAGGATATGGAAAATTTATGTGACTAACAAAATGAAGTTTAATTCAATGTGACAATGCTAGGACAAATCTCATGACGGTCTTGGAAAATAGATAAACACCGCGATAACAAGTTTTACTAAGTATGCATGAGCTAATCACACAAGAAACATGAGGGATATGCAAATATGAACAAGCATTCCTAAAATGGCCAAAAATTAATCTCACAAGGGTCACTCATACTTAGTTGCATAAGAACTCATCCTAGAACTCATATGCTCAATAAAAACAAGAAAGATATCATGATCACATCAAAAGCAACATCATTTTAGAGGCTAAACCATCCAAAAATATGCAAAAGAATTTACATGCTCGCATCATCATTAACTTTCATTTGGACATCTAAGATGGGAATTTCTAGTCCAAAACTACAAAACACAAAATCTTTTTGTTGTTTTCACACGAAATTTTCAAAATTTTTATGGATTTTTGCAAAACATTTTCAAAAACAAAAGCCAAAAACAAAGACTCATCCACTCAAACCAAACTCATTCAAATCAATCATTGTCTTTCATCATACCACAAACCAAGAAATAAACATTCCAAACACAAACTAAAGGCAAACATCCTCAAAAACAAACACACAAGCAAACAAATGAAATCATGAGCAATAACCCCTACCCCATTCTTAAAATTTTGATGTCCCCATCAAACAAGGAAACCAAAACTCAAAGTAAGAGAGAAGAGTTCAAAAAGCTCACAATTTCTTATTCTCCAACGGCATGTCTAGATTAATTGGCGAGGAGGAGAGCCCATGAGGCTCTAACTTCTTCACTTGGATCGGCCTTGTCGTATTACTTCTTCAAACGATGACCATTCACTTGGAAAACTCGTCTTTGTTCATCAACCAAGTCCACCGCACCTTGAGTATGGATATGGTGAACCACAAATGGTCCACTCCACCTAGTCCTTAGCTTTCCCGGGAAAAATCTAAGCCTTGCATTGAAGAGGAGAACTTTATCACCGACTTGATAGGTCTTTGGGATCAACTTCCTATCATGCCACTTCTTGGTCTTTTCCTTATACAACTTGGAATTCTCATAAGATTTCAACCTCAATTCATCCAACTCATGAAGTTCTATAAACCTCTTTTCACCGGCCAAGTTGATATCCCAATTCATCTCCTTGAGAGCCTAATTGGCCTTGTTCTCGAGCTTTACCGGAAGATGGCATGCCTTGCCATAAACTAGATTGAAGGGTGTAGTTCCCAAAGGTGCCTTGAAAGCGGTTCTATAAGCCCAAAGTGCATCATCGAGCTTAGATGCCCAATCTTTCCTTGATCGAGATACGGTCTTCTCCAAAATGGCCTTGATTTGACGGTTGGACACCTCGACTTGCCCACTTGTTTGAGGGTGATAAGGAGTAGCAACTCGGTGAGACACCCCATACTTGATCAACACATTCTCGAAGCATCTTTCAATGAAATGAGGACCGCCATCACTTATGAGTACTCTAGGTACACTAAACCTTGCAAAAATGTTGCTTTTCAAGAACTTCATCACCACCTTTGCATCGTTCGTCCTTGTCGGTATGGCTTCCACCCATTTTGAGACATAATCCACGGCCACTAAGATGTACTTGTAAGGCCCCGATGTGGGAAATGGTCCCATGAAGTCGATGCCCCATACATCAAATAACTCAACTTCAAGAATGCCGGTTTGAGGAGTCTCATTCCTCCTTGATAGGTTCCCTTCTCTTTGGCACTCCTCACATCTCCTCACATAGTCATGCACATCCTTAAACATGGTTGGCCAATAGTAACCACATTGGAGAATCTTTGAGGTGGTTTTGGAACTTTTGGCGTGGCCCCCCGTGGGCAAGGAATGGCAATGACGAATGATGCTCTCAACCTCCTCACTCGGCACACACTGTCTATAGATTTGATCACTCCCTTACTTGTAGAGATATGGATCATCCCAAAAATATTGTCTAGCATCATGTAAGAATTTCTTCCTAGCTTGATAAGACAAATTCGGTGGGATCACTCCCCCTACGGCAAAGTTAGCAAAATCCGCAAACCAAGGGGAAACTCCTCGTTTTACGGCACCAATAGATAGAAGGCAAGTGGGAGAGAAAGAATTAATCAATTGAGAACGAGAAGGAATGGAAATCGAGTTAGAAATCTTACTTGCTTCAGTGGACCGACATTGTAATGTTCCGAGCCCGACATGGTTGGACGTCGGTCGAGCTTCACAGACACATAAGTACCTCGGGCCCGACTCTACAGTCGTCGGTCCCGACTTACTAGCACCTGCCCTGCCTTCGGTCCGACTAGATGAACCTCGGACCCGATACACCAGCTTCGTCGATCCACCCTTATTTCCCTTCTTTTTGTTCATGAGAGCTTCATCCGCCCTTGAATCATCTATTGTCAAACCATCCTCCATCTCCAACATGTACTCAATGGGCAAACGGGATAGATGATCTGCTACCACATTTTCCGCACCGGTTTTATCTTTGATCTCATGGTCAAACTCTTGGAGAAGAAGCATCCACCTTGGAAGCCTTGGTTTTGCATCTTTCTTTTTCATGAGGTACTTTGTTGGGATGATATTAAGGACGCCAGTCATTAATATCTAAACCAATAATAATTGTCCCTTGTTTTGATAATGACAAACTCAAAGATATTTGATAAGTTGTCCAAGTGTTGATCTCAGGTAAGTCAAAAGGACGCAAATGAGCGAAAAGGACAACAAGTGAACGAGAGTCCCTAACTCTGTAGGGACGCGCTTCATCAGAACTTCCAAAGCTGAATGTAATCGGCGAAGTCCCTGCGCAGATAGGACGCAGTCCTCATCAAGAAGGGACGCGCGCCAAAATACGGACGAAGTTCAAATTCAAACCAAGGCCGCCCCAACATGATTACATCATTCTCAACCGTAGTCCTCAGAAGGAAGCTTCCTATGTCTGGGCACGTGTGAACAATTCCAAAGATGTCGCTTTCCCGGAGATGTTCCCCTATCCACGCGGAGGCTTCCCAAGCGTCAACAGAGTTGACTTCCTCAAGATTCTCATCGCACCGTTGATGGAAGATCAAGGATCCTGCCAAGTCTCAAAGGACGCTAGAGGACAAGAACCACTTCCGCTATAAATACCCTCCAAGGGGTATGCATAGCGGTGTGGACTTCGAAGACTTTCTCTCAAGCTCTCCCGAAGCATTCAAGTTCAAGAACGAAGAACAAGGAGACCAAGTGAGCTTGAAGCAAGAGAAAGAAAGTCCAACCACATCAAATCCAAAACAAACCACAAAATATTTAGAGTTGTATTTTGTCTCTCACAACGGACCGTGAGAGACGTGAGTGATAGCTTCCTTATAGCTTAGAGAGTTAGGTTACTTGTTAGGTGGAAAGGAGTGTTACTAGTGAGGCTAAGGACGGACGCTTAGCTCAGTGAAGTGTAACGACTCACCTAAAGTTGTAAGGACTCTTTCTGAATAAGATAAGGACGGCTATTGAAAATCCTCCAGCGGAGGTAGAGGTTTACCCATAAGACTAGTTGGTCTTAGTGGACTACAAAAAACACAATATACGTTGGGCGTTTCATGGATTATACACCGAAAAGCATCCGGTGTATAGGTTGCTGGTGTATTTAGTCGAGTGACTATATACTCCGGACGTAAAATTTTCAAGCCCGGTGTATATTATTGTAGATATTTTCATCCTTGTTTTGCTTGAAAAAAGATGTCCGGTGTATAAAGATAATATATACTCCGGACGTATATAACTTTGGTGTATTAAAAAAGTATAACATCCGGAGTATTTTGATAAGTATTATACTCCGGACACACTAGGTCCGGTGTATAAAGTGTCTGAAATTATAAAAAAAAAATAATGATGAAATTAAGCAGTGAGGCCGTTAAATACATTAATTTACTCACAAAAAAACTCACTAGTCAACTGGACTTACGAGAGTTGCTTAAGTCAATGTATTCACAACATAGCAAAACTCCAAATATATCCCCCACTCTTTACAAGAAAAAACTTAACACTCTGCATACACTAATTACTGGAAATATTCATATAGAAATTCACATGACAGTAGGTATAGTTCTAGGTCTTTTAGCCATACTTGTGAGGAGAGTTTTGACATCAATCCTTCGATGGAATTGTGCACTGACTGATATTTGCTTTGCTCTAATCTGTAGGTATAAAGAACTCACTTTTGAGTGCACTCAAAAGTGCGGGCTAGACATCGGCCAAAAATCCCTTGATATCAGCAAACAGGATAAAATAAAAATATGAAGCAAACAGAAGTATGACCTTAGAAGATTCACAATTTATTTTCATTGTATTACAGGACAGGCTTGAAAAATCGAGAGTCGAGCCCAGAGAAAAAGGTTACCTGGACCAACAAACTTATGCAAAACTCCAATTAGCTTAATAGTAGCATTTCTTGTGCCTGCAACTGTAGGCCCTGTCTCTTTGCAGAAACCAATTAAATCCATACAACCAGAAAAATAGGAGATTTCGGTAAATTGTATTGCTTCAAGAGTAAAATAGAGACCTTAAAGATGCTCATAAACCAATACATCATACCATCAGTTTCAAAAGGGAGATACTAAAATCTTGAACTGCCGAAACCATCCACAATATGCCCTCAATTAAAACCTTGGGATTTCTGTGGTCTTTCATATTTTTATAAAGCTACAAAATGAATATACTAGAGTCACTTGAATGTAGCAAGTCTACTTGCATTAGGAAAACATTAAGGTTCCGAGAGCAAGATAAAACCAGATGATAAACATAGCCATAGCCATAAGATTGGTATAAGAAGCTTTCCTCACTTTCAGAATCTGAGAAGAAATAAAGAATGAAATATCATATAAATAGAGAGTTTACCCTCCCAAAGATGAAGCTTGGACCCACTGCTTCTGAGAAAGTTGCAAGGCGCTTCATTGCCGGGATCCTCGTTTTAATGTCAGCAGCTCGTTCACTGCATTACAGAAGGCAAAAAAAAAAGTTTAGATGAGAGGGAGGGAGAATATTGGCATCCTTATAGAAAACACTATCACGGAAAGCATAAGACAATAAGTCATTTTGAAAGAGGAAAGGTAGACCTCATGATTTAACTAAATTAAGCAGATCATATTTGGTCTATTAAAAGAGTAAATATTTATACAGCAAATAGGACTGACAACAAAAGAAATTTTAGTCAACGTATATACAAACACACACAAAATACATATACATAGATACAAACCCATATTGGTCATTTGATTTATCCTACTAGTCCAAAATACAGATGTCATATTGGAAATGCCAACAAGAGTAATGTTCTTGTTTATAGGAATTAGATTGTTGCCACTCATTGTAACCAGAACATCTTCTAATCTATCCAAACTCTCAAAAGCTATGTCAAGCTTATCATCATCCCGACCAATAAACATATTAATCAACTAGTCCATATACACCAATCTTGAGCATAGCTACAACACATTTCCATGATCAACAGTTATGTATCTCAAATTAAGCACACTAATATCCCACCCAACATCAATTTCTTTAACAAGAAATGAAAGCCTAGAAAGAGAGCATTGCATTTCTCAAGACTAATGACATGAGGTATGGATATCAATTCCGTTCCACCTAATCCCTCTTTCATGGCCACATAAATCCAATTTTCAGGCGCACACATTATCTAAAGCATTTTCAAATTAGTTTTACATTGAAACACTGGCATATAAGTAAACAAAGACAGTTGATAAATTATAGCCATCCCATTTTGACCAAAAACCACAACTCATTTTACAAAAGCTATGGATATCAACCTTAGTCAGGAAGCTGTCATATAACATTGGTGACTACATGAACTAGTAACAAAAAAGAAAATAACAAGGAACAAAATGCTGTCTATTGAGGACATCGCTGCAAGCTCCACCAGCGACGAGGCAAAACAACTCGGAATTCGAGAGCTTGAGATACGTCAAATAGCTCGTCTCCAGAAACCCTAACCCTCCGAGCCCCGCACACCATGAGTACGGAGAAGGAGCTGTCTCGCCATCATCGTCCGAGGGCTCGGCATCTCCAGTACGATCAGGCAAGCAATTTGCAGGAATCGCTATAATCCGACCTCCATAATCGTTGACCTTCTTTGACAGACACGACAGAAATCAATGGCAGAATTCATTCAGCAAGCCGATAACTAGCATTTACAAGAACCGATTGAGTGGAGAATGAAGGAGAAGCTAACCTTGAATTTCGATTTGAAGAGGGAATGTATGAGACGCAAAGCGAAAGGATGAGGAGCGACCGGAGTAGGAAAGCTTGAGAAGGCAGCCATAATCCGTCCCCGCCACTGAGTGCCACCGGTCCACAGCTGCTCCCTCCACTGCTTGAAAATATAATAGCAGATCTGGAGAGAGCAGCGCCGAGCAGCAGTTCGCTAGTCGTCTTTGGCGATAGTTGAAGAAGCTAGGTTTTTATTAGATAGATTTTTAAGCTTTATTTTTAATCGATCAAATACGCCGGTTCTTAAAATATCCGGGGTATTCTCCTTCACTATATACATCGGGCGTATTGTATATAAGGTATTTGCTCTATAGTTAGTACTTTTAGTGGATCTTATAAACCACATATGTTATGCACCCGGGGTATAAAGATAAATTTAATTTTTTTCCCACTTTATACCTCATAATTTACACGCCTGGCGTATATGTTGTCGTGTATTTTCCCCTTTTTGTAGTAGTGGTTCCTCTATAAATACTCGTGTCCATTATCTTATCTCGTTTTCTGTTAAGTCTATTTTTCAGCTGCACTTAAGGACGCCCTTAACCCAGTTAAGGACGCCCATTCTAACAGACTTACGATCCAACATACTTGATTGCCGCATGGTCCGTGAAGACTACCACCTTTGATCCCACAAGATATGAACGGAATTTCTCAAATGAAACACCACCGCTAGAAATTCTTTCTCCGTTGTCGTGTATTTGCATTGAGTTTTGTCCAACGTTTTGCTTGTGTAGTAGATGGCATGCAACTTTCCATCCTTCCTTTGCCCAAGGCCGGCCCCCACGGCGAAATCACTAGCATCACACATTACTTCGAATGGAAGATTCCAATCGGGTGCCGCCATTATTGGAGCCGAAACTAAAGCGCCATTATTGGAGCCGAAACTAAAGCATCCCTCAACCTACAAAAAGAACTCATGCAATCCTCGGCAAATTCGAAGGGAACATCCTTCATTAAGAGGTTAAACAATGGTTTTGCAATCTTAGAAAAATCCTTGATAAACCGCCTATAAAATCCCGCATGACCTTGGAAGCTCCTAAAATCACGCACACAAGAGTGAGGGGGAAGTTTTTCAATTATTTCAACTTTGGCTTTATCAACTTTATTCCCCTACTAGAAATGAGGTGTCCTAGAACTATGCCCTCCTTCATCATGAAGTGGCATTTTTACCAATTAAGCACCAAGTTAGTCTCCTCACATCTAGCCAAAACCCTATCTAAGTTAGCTAAACAAGCATCAAATGAAGAACCATAGACGGAGAAATCATCCATGAATACTTCCACTATATCCTCAACCATGTCGGAGAAGATGGACATCATGCACCTTTGAAACGTTACCGGAGCATTACACAAGCCAAAAGGCATGTGCCTATAGGCGAATGTTCCATAGTGACATGTAAAGGTCGTCTTCTCTTGATCATCGGGATGAATAGAGATTTGCCAAAACCCGCTATACCCGTCAAGGTAGCAAAAGTATTCATGTTGTGCTAATCTTTCAAGAACTTGATCTATGAAGGGAAGAGGGAAATGATCTTTACGGGTACCACTATTTAGCTTACGGTAATCAATGCACATGTGCCATTTTGTAGTGAATCTAGTGGGGATCAATTCTCCCTTTTCATTTTGCACAACGATGAGTCCTCCCTTCTTAGGAACTACATGCACGGGACTCACATACTTACTATCGGAAATTGGGAAGATGATTCCCGCATCCAACATCTTTAGTATCTCACTTTTTACCACTTCTTTCATGTTGGGATTTAATCTTCTTTGTGGTTCAATAGTGTATTTATGGTTATCCTCCATATAAATCCTATGCATGCAAATTGAGGGGGAGATTCCCTTTAATTCCTCTAATGAATACCCTAAAGCTCCTCTATGCTTCCTTAGGACCTCTAACAACTTAGACTCCTCCTCATCATTCAAGTTAGCATTTATGATCACGGGCAAAGAAGAGTTGGGACCAAGAAATGCGTACCTCAAATCTTTTGGAAGCTCCTTGAGCTCATGAGACAGTTCCGGAGGTGCTTGAACTTCTTCCTTCTCGGCCTTGAATACTTCCAAGTAAGAGATACCATCCTCCAATTTCTCATGCTCAATCATATTAATGGCTAGACCTTGGTGCTTCACCTCAACTCCTTGAGGTGGTGGAATGGCTTTCAACTCTAGCTTTCTTGTCTTTGGCTTCTTAGAAATGGCCTCCCATTGCAATCCATTTGGAAAGGCTTGGATAATTTTGGCTTCTTTGTGCAAGGCTTCTTTTGAAGTTGGCCTAAAGGAAAACTCGAGCTCCACTCTTCCAAAGTCAAGAGACAAATGGCCCTTCTTGACATCAATAATTGCACCCACCGTAGCAAGGAAAGGTCTCCCTAGTATAATTGGTTCACCCGGCACCTCTATTATGTCTACCACAACAAAGTCCGTTTGGACATAGTGACCTTCAAGGCACACCGGGTAATCCTCTACAATCCCAATTGGCTCAATAGAAGTCCCATCCGCTATCGTCAATCTCATGTTGACCGGAGCTATGAGACCTATGGAGGTGGACTTCCATATTGTATAAGGAATGACGCTCGTACTCGGAGAGAGGCTTATTCAGTCCTTGTTGGAAGCTTGCAATATTTCTCCGGAGCTCGGTTGTCTTTGAGGGTGGGAAGAACTTCATCAAGAAAGCATCATGAAGAACTCGCCATGTGGTGATCGACCTAGGGGCTTGGCTCTCGAGCCAATGTGCGGCCTTACCCCCAAGTGACCACTTGAACGCCTTAAGAAGCACATACTCCAAAGTCTCCTCGTCCGTTGAGATCGTCCCGCACATGTCCACAAAGCGTTTGATGTGCTTTACGGGACATTCTTGCGGTCGACCCTCAAATTGATCCCGCTTGATGAGAGAAATGAATTGCGTCTTGATCTCGAAATTCATGGCAACCTCGGGTAGCACAATAGCCGGCTCGGGCACCCTCAACTCCAGATGCATGTATTGGCATGCATTCCGGGGTAGAGCGTTGAGTTGAGCCTCGATCCTCATACATTGCTCACGTTCTCTCCTTGCTACCGCCTCTTGGTTGTCCAATCTAGCCATCTAGGCCCTAAATCGAGTCATCTCATCATCACCATGGAGAGCATGGTTCTCCATCCTTTTCCTTCTTCGGGCTTCTTTGAGAATACTTTCCGGATCACTCACGAACTCAAGCTCAAGTGTTCCTCGGGCGGAACGAGCTTGCATACACCTACAAAGAAAAAACACAAACCAAAACCAATCAAAAACAAACAAGGGGTTGGGGCTATTCCCTCACCCAAATCACTACCAAAGCACAAAAGACTCAATAAATTGACACTCAAAGCAATTAGAATTCCCCGGCAACGGCGCCAAATTCTGATCGCTCGTGGATGCGAGGGTCTCAAGAATACAATTTATAACCCGACCCCGTTGTAGCACGTGGTGGGTGTCGAACACTCGGGAATTCTGTTCGTTTGATGTGCCGAAAGACTCGAAAACTGGAAAAGAGAATTTAAAACAAAGGAAACAGTCGGGACCGACACAAAGGTCACGTCGGGCCCGATGTTGGCGACAGAGAGGGAAGTCGGGATCGACGTAGATCAAGTCGGGCCCGATGTGTCTGGGGATGTCGAACTCAGAAATTGAAAGGTAGATCTTGGGTTTTTGCGTTCCTTCTCTAGTAGATGCGGGCTTTTCCACCCCAATTCAAGCAATAAGTGATGATCCTCGTAGGATCGAGGGCTTTCACCTCGTTCCCAACACTTCTACACATCGACCCATAGGGATATTGACCTCCCCTTCGATGCAAGGTCTTGTGATGGCCAATTCCTCACTTTCGTTCACCTTTGCCAACCACGAGCCCTTGATCCCTTGCTTTCACAAGAAATTGTAGCACTTTGTAGAGTGGGTTCCTGGATCAAGCACTCAAGGCTTATGGAATTGGGGTTTCAAACCCAACCTAGCTAGACGTTTCCCCCATAGCCCAAGATCAAGGAGATCTACTCCATATGGCAAATGAAGAAAGCAAACAAATCACAAAGCAAAGCAATCTCAATCATCAATCTCAAATCAAAACCAAATCTCATTAACCAAGCAAAAGCAATCCACAAATCCCAATTCAAGGTTTCCAAATCCACAAAATCAAAACAAACAAAGCCAAACTCACTATCAATTCCCTAGCAATCTCCTCCTTGGCCGATCTCTCTTCTTCTCCTTCTCTTCTCCTTCCTCCTTGCTCCCCAAGTCTCTCTTAGAGCCTTTGTGAGGTGATTAGTGTGTTGTGTGTGTGATCTCCCCAAAATTAGAAGATAAGAGAGCTTTAATAGAAGAGGGGCAAAAGTGGTAGTTTGCAATTTCATCCCTTGGATCCCAATCCAACCTCCGACCGACTCGAACTGACACGGAAGCATGTCGGGCCCGATGTACTGGTTACGTCAGTCCGATGTCAAAAATCGATCTCGGGTCCGATGCTGCTTGTACCTCGATCCGGTCCTCTGGCCACCTCTTCTTCATGGCTTTTCTCTTGCTTCCCTTCATGGGTTGCTCCAGCCTCTCTTTCCCTCCTTGCCTCTTGCTTTGCTCCTTCCTCGATTCTCCTTTGAAACAACCTTGATTCATTCCAAAAACACCTACAAAACACACAAAACGCGCATAGTCTCCGAATCTCATAGAAATGCGGGAACTAAGCTAAAAAGGGACAAAACACACAAGAAAAGGGAAGAAAGAAACATATTTACAAAGGAAAATGACCAATAAAACACCAGCAAATAGAGAGTGATCATTATGTCATGCAAAGAAGCAATGTAATTTCAGTTCCCTATAATTACAGAACTATGTTGATTTTTTTTTCTCTCCTATAATTTCAAAATTAAATCTTGTCCCTTTATCATTTTTAGATCCAACATTCCATATATTTGTCCACTATCTATCACTACAAATTACAATGGTTGTTTTATTAGAACTACCTTATAACTTATATATAGGTTTTAATAAAACAGTTATTATAATAATACAATATGAATAAATATAACGCGTTGGACCTATTAAGAATGAAAGGACCATATTTAAATTTCAAATTATACGAGAGAAGAAAACTCACAAAATCCTGCAATTATAGGGAACAAAATTATGTTATTTATCTGCATGATTATAACACATTATAAGCATGATTTTATTACGTTATAGCTATGATTTTAAAGGTTATATCATGATGTTTTGTTGGTTGTATACATTAATTAAATATGTATTTAATGTTATTTTCAAAATTCTTGAATATAATCAATAAAACAATGCATAAAACTATTATGATTATGCATAAAATATATTGTAATCATGCATATAGGTAATTGATTTCATGAATATGCACAATTATCTTATGAACTCATAAATACACAATTAGAAAAATATCATGCATATGACATGTTATAATCATGCATATGACATAATATTATCATTCGTGTAAGTACTTGATAATATGTTTCCTATAATAATGGAATTTTGCAAATCCTTTTTTTTTCTATAGTTTAAGGGCCCGTTCGGTATTCATATCCAGATATGAGGTATGGGTATTGGTGTCTCTCAATTTGGTAGTGTTTTAAGTGTGTTTTCCTTGGTAGTTTTAGTCCTTTTTCCTCCTTTTCTTGTGTGTTTTGTCCCTTTTTAGCTTAGATTCCGATTTTCCATGAGATTCGAAGACTATGCGTGTTTTGTGTGTTTTATAGGCACTTCGGAGCAAGAATCATGGAGATTGGAGCATCATGGAATGATGGAGGAATTCAAGGATGGAAAATGAGCCAAAATGGAGCTAAAGATGCATGGGAAGAAGCCTCAAGTGAAGACCAAGTGAAGGGCGAAAGAATCAAGTCAATCGGAGCTAAAACGAGAGAGAACGGAGCGAAACAAGCTGAAAAATGCCTTAGGCCCGAGGGGTACAGCATGTCGGGCCCGAGGTACCATGGTGGCCCGAGGTGGTGGTCCGAGGTATGGCAAGTCGGACCCGAGGTACCTGAAAGGTGTTTCATTGGACCGAGGTTGAAGCAAGTCGGGCCCGAGGTTCTCCGTGTCGATCCATGGCGGTCGTGGCTCCGAATTCCTTTCTTTTTGGGATTTTCCTATTAATTCCCAAAATTATATTTGCTTCCTTGGAGGTCAAGGAGTCTAGAAGCCTTGGAGATCATAGAGTTCTAGAAGCCTTGGAGGTCAAGGACAAGCCTTGGAGCCCAAGGAGTTTAGAAGGGTAATCTAGTCTTTGTAATAGGGGGAAGAATCTCTATTTAAACCCTTGTAATCTCTCATTTGAAAGATCATCAATCATCACATATACTTTGGGGAGTAAATTGAGAGTGAGGTTTGAGAGAGTAGAAGGAAGAAGGGGGTGAACTCTTTTCCAAGCGAGGGAAAGAACCCAAGATCTAGAGGAGGATTTGGGTGAATTCCTTTCCTTGGAGAAGAAAGAAACCCTTAGGCTTGGAGCGGGAGTAGAGATTGTAAGAGTACTTCTTCCTTTGTTTAATTCAAGTTTGTTTTGGCTTTTATTTGTTTGTTGATTGTGGATTTGACTTGCATGAATCATGATTTATCTTTGGTTTTTGATGATTGCTAGTTTGAATTCCATGATTAGTGAGTAGATAGCTTGATCTTGGGCTATGGGGGAAACCTCTAGCTAGGTTGGGTTTGAACCCTCAATTCCATAAGCCTTGAGTGCTTGATCTAGGAACCCACTCTACATAGAGCTACAATCTCTTGTGGAAGCAAGGGATCAAGGGCTTGTGATTGGCAAGAGTGAGCGGAAGTGATCGCTTGCCCATCACTTCACCTTACATCGAAAGGGAGGTAAAATTCCCTATGGTCGATGTGTAGAAGAGGCGGACCGAGGCGGACAACCTCGATCTCACGAGGATAATCACTTATTGCTTGAATTGAGGTAGAATTACCCACATCTAGCTAGAGAAGGAACCCAAAGCCCGAGATCCCCTTAGCTTAGCTTGTTTCTTCCCTTTTTGTGTTGATTGTTGCGTCGAGCCCAAGTCCCCTAGCCTCGAGCCCGACTTTGTTTGTGCCTAGCTACCTCGGTCCCGAGATTGACAACCTCGGTCCCGAGTTGCTTCGTGTGTTTTCTTTCCCTTGCCTTTGTGTTACACAATCAACCGTTCAAACCGCACATGAAATAATTCCCTGTGATCGACCTTGACCACCATACTACAACGGGGTCATGATACAAATTTATTTGTTGATTGACCCGGGGCCCTATCCTTAGGTTGGTAGAGTACTTTGGGCCTTTCATCAGGTATCAATATGAGCTATACCCATATCTTGTGTTTGGTAAAATTGGATATAGATATCACTGATATCTTTGCTATATCATAGATATCAAATATGCCCAATCCCATATACCAGAATACATGCCGGTAAACTCATATGATTTTTTTCCTTTGACTTCATCAATTTAGCCCATCTTCCTTCCTCTATCTTTCAATCTCTCTCATCCTCACCCCATCACCCAAATCTTTGCCGGAAACCGACCTCGTTCAACCTCCGTCAAGAACCCGGCATTTTGCAACACCCCCTACATCCGACACAACCCTAGCTTCGCTCAGTCCAATGCCCCATCTAGATCTACTTTTCCTTTGCCGGCCCAGATCTACTTCTCCCTCGCCTACATCTGACGCCGACATAGGGCTTTTCCGTTCTTCCCGGCGATGTTTGTTCTTCCGCCCACTAGGACAGTGACGTTACCATGGGCTGAATTTTGGAGTCCATAAGAATTGATTTTCAGTGCTAGAATTTTGATCGTCGTTGTTGTCCTGTTTGGTTTGAATTTTGATTGTCATTCACCTTTTTTCTTCTTTAAATCTTATAAACTGTCCATAAAAATAGCTAACTGCATAAAGTTAAAAAGATTTGATTTTGTTGGTTGAAATTAAACAGATTTGATTATATATTTTGTAAAAACCAATATTTTAGATTCATAAAAATAGATTATAGATTTAAACGTAGCTTGTAAAAGTTGAAATTCTAAATCGATTATATTTACTAAAGTATTTCTGATATCTACCCTATACCAAACAGAGATATAGATATCAACTTCTATACCCATACCCGATATCGATACTGATACCGATATCCGATATCTGATATCTAAGATATCGATACCAAACGAGCCCTTAGGGCTTTTAAAAAAATGAGTTTTTTTCTTTAAATGTGATTTGTGGTTTGAATAATTATACGCAATGATTTGAAAAAGAGTAGATGGTGGTTTGACTAAGAACTAAACATGGGTTGAATATTATGAGATTGTATAAGTATTTATTTTATGGTGAATAATGTTTGATTATTATTTGGATAAGAGCAAATGAGTACTTATTCAATATGTCTTGTTGAATAAGTGCTCAATTTATCTTGAATAACATTGATTATTGCTTCAATCAAAACATATATCATCACATTCAATGATTTTTGACATTGAAAATCTTTTAGGAGCACATCATGATGGAATGGTGATTTCCCTATCCATAGGAAACATGGTAGTAAAAAGGGTATTGATTGACACATTGAGCTCAACCAATCTTATCATTCTTATTGCACTAAAAGAGATGGGGCTCAACAAAGCATATATCGAGAATTAGCCCATACCCTTCGTCGGATTTAGGGGGAAGGTCAACCACAAAATCGAGGAGATAGTTTGATCACAATCAAAGGTACGCATTACAATTGAGGAGCCCACCATATTGAAATATTCGAAAAGCAAACAGGTGGACGAGGTGGCCATAGAAGATTCTGATCCTCATAGGATTGTGAGGATTTGCCATAAATTGGTGCTGAAATTGAGAATTCAAATACTCATTTTCTTTTAGTGTAATGGAAACTGCTTTGTGTGGTCGCATGGTGAGGATAGATCAAGAAACAATTCCATTAGCTCAATGTAAACCCGAGTCATCCCCGCTCAAACAAAAGCGCATGAAGTTTGCAACACAAGCAAATCAAGTCGTAGAGGAAAAGGAAAAATGTTCTTAGAAATTAGGAAGATAAGAAAAGTTAGATATCCTCAATGGATGGATAATGTCATGGTGGTCAGAAGCAATGAAAGGAAACTAAAGTGTTTGTAACAACTTCATAGACATCCATAGAGCTTTCCTTAAATATTCTTTCCTTTTACCACACATGGATGCCAAGTAGATGCCACAACTAGTCATGAGCTACTAAACTTCATGAATGGCTTCACTGGATACAACAAAATTATGATGAAACTGAGTGATCAAGAGAAAACAACGCTGATCACCATCCAAGGAATCTACCTCTACAAAATGATGCGATTAGGATAAATAATGCAAGGGCTACATTTAGAGGTTGGCAAATTGAATATTCCAAGATCAAATTGGCAAGGCATTGGAGGTATACATTGACGATAGACTTGATAACTCATAAAAGGCTGAGCATATTGCTCATCTGGATGAAGCTTTTGAGATCCTTTGAAGGTACAACATGAAATTAAACTTTTCCAAGCGTATCTTTAGGGTTAAGTCAGGGAAATTCCTAGGCTACATGGTCACTTAAATAGGCATCAAAAAGGCTAGTCAACAACAGATTCATGCAATAACCTTGATAAGATCTTCAATGAGCGTGAAATAGGTCTAGAAGCTCATGAAAAGTTGGTACACTTAACCACTCTATCTCGAAGTCCAATGAACATTTTCGTCTATTTGACGGGGTTCTTCGAAAGAATAAGACTTTTGAGTAGACATTAATCACAAACAATCCTTCTAGAAGTTGAAGTAATATTTTTTTAACCCTCTCCTATTATCAAAAGAGGAGGATGAGGAAACCCTCGAATTCTATATTTCCATAACCAAAGAAGTGGTCAATGGGGTACTTGTTTGAGAAAATGATGATCAGCTGTTGCCCGTGTACTTTGTGAGTAGGACACTCTTGCTAACAAAAACCCGCTACTCTTCATTGGAAAAGTTGGTTCTAGAACTAGTAATGTCTTCAAACAAATGGAGAGATTATAATAGGAACAAATTAACCCTAGAAATTGTTTCAACAAAAGATAGAATTCATATTTAGGGTGGAATAATGGGCAGTATAGTTGAACAATTTCAACATCAATTACGAGCCATGACAATAAAAACCCTAAGCTTTGGCAGACTTTGTTGCTAATTTCAGTTACGCCTAGGAAGAATAAGCGAAGAAAGAAGAATCCCACTTAATGGAAAATGAAGAGTAAGACTCTTGGAAACTATACCCTAGAGCATCCAATGTCAAGAGGATATGCATTTACAAGGACAAAAACTCATCACGTGGGATAAAATATCCCATGTTTCAAGATGCTAGTTTGAAGGTATAAACAACGAATGTGGGTAAGAGGTGTTGGTCTTTGGAATGGTACTCATTAGGGAGTTGGCTATTGAGAAGCTAGAACTAGAAAGTGACTCGCTGGTCATTGTCAATCAGATATTTGGATCATATGCAGCCAACGACGCATAAATATTGACAAACATAGTGGGGGTGAATGGATGGGTCTAGTAGCTTAAGAAGATTCTTTCAAACTAATCCTTGGAAATCATAATACACAACCCAATGCGCTCGGGTGCTTAGCTTTTACGATCAACTTAAATGAATTTTTAACATTCATGTACTACATGTCTTTACACCTACTATCCCTAGGGAGACATCATCAATGAAAGAGCAAACCGGCCTATAGTAACCACATAAGAAGATCAAAAGATGGGGTTCAAGTGGCAATGCTCATCGTAGGATCTGTAGAAGATATTTACGACTCTTCACAAGATAGCGAGAATGCCCCCATAATCATTGATGATACGAATATTTCCTCTTTCAAGAAGTCTTGGATGCAACCTTATCTCGATTGAATACTTGGCATTATTTGCCATGGTAAATCAAAGGTATATTTATCTTAAGGAACTATTCGTAGGGACACTACTTGCTTGCTACCTTTGCTTCTATCCACCCTACATGAGTACCATTTCTTGGAGCCCCATTTTGAGCCTTAAAGCCTATGTTTTTCAAGCTCCATAATATATTTCCCTAGCCTAATAAGCTTGTCCCTTCTAGAGGATAAGAGTCATGATGGATTTGTTTTGTGTAACTTTGGGGGGTTTGAAAGAGAAAATCTCATTTGGTGGTTAGTGTTTCAAAGAAATATGCAAAGTTTGGGAAGTGTTGGGATAGAAAGAAAATTTTGGGAAATAGAGCTTAAAAACGAAATTGTTGATGTGAAGAAAATGTGCAAAATTTTTGGGAAATCATCAAAATTTTGTTGAGAAAAGAAAAGAAGAAGGGTTGAGTTAGTTTTAATGAAAGAAAGAAAAGGTGAAAGACAATGAAAATCTTGGGTATGAGAGTGTTTGAAAGTTTGATTCGGTTGCTTGGTGTTGAATGAAGTTGTGATTCTTATCCTTTAGTTTAGCACCTCTTGACAAAAAGTTATCCTCACCTAAATTCTTCTCACCTTAGTCCTATTACAACCCTCAAAAGACCTCTTGATTTTTGTGATTTGTAATGTCCATAAGTAGTGGAGATTTAGATCTTATTCAAGCCTATGGTAGATTAGTGGTCATGGTATTGAGTGAAACACTAAGGACCCTAAACACATGAGCAAGAGAGTAAACACGTCTTCATAGTGAGGCTTAGAATGGATGCATTTGTCTTCATCTTTTGAATCCTACAACATGTGCAATGATTCCAATTTGTTAAGCTTCAACATCATTGATTTATATTTCGTCTACTTTGAGGTGGATTCTTGAATTGCATTTGATGTGGGATGTCAAATCTAATTTCTTGCTTGAGAACAAGCAAGGTTCAAATTTGGGTGATTTTGATGGCTTGCATTTAGTGCATACCTAGATTGCATCTTAGATCATGTTTAATTGTGTTTTGCTTTGATTTTCTCTAGTTTAGGATAGATTTTGGTTGTTTTTGGTTTAGTAGTGTTGTTTGGAATCTACGCCTTGTTTGTGCGCTTTTCAGGATAAAATGAAGGAGAATTGGGTGATGGAGATCTGGATGAGGATCAAGGAGAGATCCATGAAGTCCAAGAGCACGAAGGAGGAGTTAAGGAGAAGCTCAAAGAAGGATCCGAGGAGGAACCGCAAGAACCGAGCCAAGGGTCGAACGAGCCAATAAAAGAGCAACCTGGACACTTCCAGCCTACTACCCGGCCGGGTCGTGGCCAGGGTCGAGCCACTTTCTATGCTTGCCTTCCCTTGTGTCTCCAGTCCATTACCCGGCCGAGTCCTAGCGCGGGTAGTGACCCAGGTAGCTCTGCGGAGTAGCTTCTTTCCTCTTCTAGGTTTTCATTCCTTTTAGGGGAGCTATAAATACCCCTGAGTTGTATTTAGAGGAGGATAAGGCTCACATTGGGGGGTTTTCCCCACGCTCTCATTCCCTAGAAACTCTCTTTGTTGTGTGATTAAGATTTGGAAAAGATAATTGTGGATCTTGCCGCTTTCAATCAATACATGAATTTTGGTATGAATCTTCCCTTATTTTCTTCATTTCCTTTGTTTTTAATGTTTAGGTAGAATCCGCAAATCCTAGGGATTGGGGGAAAACCTATGATTTCTAGGTAGAGATTGATTTGCTTGCATGAATTAAGGTTACGTTGAAGTTGATTCGATCCTACGTGTTTAATGCCAAATTTGATTGTGGATTTGAGACCTATTGATCTTTGTGACCGAGAGGTGAAAATGTTGATAGGGAGCTAGGTGTGGGATTGGAGTTGAGAGACCCTCTCCCCACTAGAAAACTAGTATTGATGCTTGAGAGTTCCTCGAGATGAAAATTGATTTGGAATCCTCTTGAGAGAATCAATGACCAATAGAGGTTTTGAGTTGGATTGATCACTCAAGCCACGATAGTGGATGGGCGTTTGAACCAACCCTAAGCCCTATAGTACCAAAAGGGCCTAGTCCCGAGTTTTCAAGCCACAAGAGTGGATGATAGACCGCATTCTAGGTAAATTTGTTTGGTCCCACAACAGTTAGACAAAGATATTAGGTGGTTGCCCACAAACCAAAGCTTAATCAAAGTCATGCATGCTATCATTGTTTGCCTAGGTGTATTGTGTTAGTACCTGATGTCTCTCATATTGGTGGTGTTTTAGTAGTTATTTTCTCTTGTAAATATGTGTCTTTTGTTCCTTTCTTTGTTAGTTTTGTCCCTCTTTAGCTTAGATTCCGATTTTCTATGAGATTCGGAGACTATGCGAATTTGTTGTGTTTTGTAGGTAAATTGGCACGTTTTGAGGACGTTTGGAAGGAGTTTCTAAGGAGGAGCAAACCTTGAGAGCAAAGGAGCGGAAGAGCCAAGCAAGGAACGAAGAGGAACTCAAAGAAAACCAAGAAGAGAAGAGGATCGAGGCCCCGGAACGACGTGTTGTGAAGTCGGGCCCGAGTTGGCACCATGGAGGCTCGGACCGAGGTTGGTGACGTCGGGCCCGAGGTGTGTCCGTGTCGGTCCAAGTCGGCAAAATGAGGATTGGGCTCCAAGGCACATAATTGTGATCTACCACTTTTGCCCTTCTTCTATTTTTGGAAATCCTTGATCCCTAATTAAAAGGAGAAGACAATTAGAGAGAGAGAAGGCTAATCCACACATCTAATCACTCTCAAAGGCTCAAGGAAGACTTGGAGAGCAAGGAGGAGGAAGGAAGAGGAGAAGAAGAGAGGAATCGTTGGAGAGTAGGAGTCTAGGAGGAATTTGTGAGTTTGAACTTGTTTTGCTTGTGTTTAGTGGATTTGAGATTTGGATCTTGTGAACCCCTTTGATTTGGATGCAATTTAGCTTTGATTTGAGTTGGATGATTGAGATTTGCTTGCTTTGTTTATTGATTGCTTTTTACTCTTAATTTATGGAGTAGATTCCATAGTCTTGGGCTATGGGGGAAACCCCTAGCTAGGATTGGGTGTGAACCCCCAATTCCATAGCCTTGAGTGCTTGATCTACGAATCCTCTCTACATTGAGCTTCAATTCTCTTGTGATAACAAGGGATCAAGGGCTTGTGGTTGGGAAGAGTAAGCGAAAGCGATCTCGAGCCCATCACTTGACCTTGCATTGAAGGGTAGGTGAAAACCCCCTATGGTCGATGTGTAGAGTGGAGGGATCGAAGGCAAACAACCTCGATCTCACAAGGATCAACACTTATTGGCTGAATTGGGGTGGAATTACCCAAGTCTAGTTAGGGAAGGAACCCAAAAATCCAAGACCGATCTACTATTTGACAAGACCGAGTTACCCGGACCTCGGGCCCGACGTCCACTGTGTCAGTCCCGTGCCAACTCTCGTCGATCCTCCTCGGACCGAGGTGACCAAAGTCGGTCCCGAGGAGTTCCCTTTGATTTTCCTTGTTTTTGCCTTTCTTTTCCCCTTTTTAGTCTTTTCGATACACTCAACGCACGAACTCCCGTGTGTTCGACACCCTACCCTTGAACTACAATAAGGGTTCGGTTTATAAATTTAAATTTTGATCCTCCGATCCGGAACCCATTAGAATTTTGGCGCCGTTGCCGGGGAGTTCTACTTGTTTGAGGTACCATCTTTTGTTGAGTCTTTGATTTTGTAGTGATTTGGGTGGGGACTAGCCCGAACCCCTTGTTTGTTTTGATTCGGTTTTGTTTGTGTCTTTGGTTATAGGTGTATGCGAGCTCGTTCCGTCCGAGGAACACTTGAGTTCGACTTTGTGTGTGATCCGGAGAGCATTATCAAGCAAGCTCGAAAGAAGAAGAGAATGGAGAACCAAGCACTACAATGTGATGAGGTTGCTAGGATGAGGGCCGACATGGCTCGAATGCAACTTGAGATGGAAAACCGGAATGCCGAGATAAGGAGAGAGCGTGAGCAAAGGATGAGATTGGAGGCTCAAATCAACACCCAACCCCGGAATGCACGTCAATATATGCATCCGAAGTTGAAGGTGCCGGGACCGGCCATTGTCTTGCCGGAGGTTTCAAAGAAGTTTGAGATCAAGACTCAATTCATCTCACTTATCAAGAGGGACCAATTTCAAGGGAGACCGAATGAGTACCCAATTGAGCATGTGAAGCAATTCAAGGATCTATGTGAGACCATCTCGACGGATGAGGAGACGCTAGAGTATGTGCTACTCAAGGCCTTCAAGTGGTTGTTGGGAGGCAAGGCATTGCATTGGTTGGAGAGTCAAGCACCTCGATCCATCACATCATGGAGGGCTCTCAACGAAGCATTTTTGATGAAGTTCTTCCCACCAACAAAAACAACGGAGCATAGAAGGAAGATAGCAAGTTTTCAACAAGGAGCTCACGAGCCACTCTTTGAGGTTTGGGATCGGTTCAAGGAAATGTTGAGGCAATGTCCAACGCATGGGCAACAACCTTATGTTCTTCAAGACATATTATTCCAAGGAATCAACCCCGCCACCAAGGACAAGTTGAACCTTCACACCGATTGTGGGTTCATTGATTTGCCGCCGGAGCAAGCATGGGAGTTGCTCGACAAACTCTCCGACTACGAAGCCATGTACGGAGTGAGTCAAGTCAACAAGGAGGCAAGAGTCCAAGGAGATGGTACAAGGAGGCTTTACGACCCGAAGAATGAAGAGGTTGATAAGGATGTGAAGATTCAATTCCTTGAGGATGAGTTGAACAAGATGAGGAGGCAAATGAATCACCTCAAGCAAACCACAAGAGCATGTGAAGAATGTGGTTCTTTCAAGCATGGAGCTCAAGAGTGTCCCAATGAACGCCAAGTTCGCTTAGCCGAGCAAATCGAGGAGGCACACTATGTTCAAAGAAACTATGGAGGAAGAGCCAACTTCAACAATGGAGGGAATGGAAGGTGGAACCAAGGCCAAGCCAATGGCTACAACAACAACTACAACCAAAACGAGCCAAGGGCCCAACCACCACCATACCGACCTCCGGGGTTCTATGAACAAACTCCACAATGGGCACAAGACTTGAAGAATTAATTCACCAATGTGGAGAGAAGAGTTGATGAGATGAGCACCCAATTCAAGGAGTTTGGTGTATGGAGAAGACAAGTGGACAACCAATTTGTTCACATGGCGAATCTGTAACACCCCAAAATTATCTCGGGAATGCTACACGCTAGTGACCTTGGAATTCACACCCAAAGTCACCCAAGGCTTATACAGTACATAACAATAAAAAGAATAATATCCAAAATTCATAAATAGATCTCAAAACTTATATTGTCTTACAATCAAAAACAGTAAATGTGAACAATTAAAACGAAAGTGCGGAAGTACTCGATAACAAACGATCCTTATAATAAAAGGATCTTATTTATTCTCAAATAAATTCAAATGAAAATAACCTTGCAAGAAATGCTCCAAGTCTTCAACTCACTCCTCTTGAGACTCCAACGGCTCGAATCCTGATGTGCCGCGACGTAAATACGGTTGACACCAGCCGACCATGCAAGGAAAGAAAACGGACGGTTAGTCTTGTGACAGACTAAGCAAATGGGTTTTAGAAAAACGGTTCTTATGGTTAGACTCCACCATTAGTATTGAATTCCGAATGAAAGCCGGTCAATAATCTAATAATGAAGTATCCCCATCGAAGGTAAGAAAAGAAATATGCTCAAGAAGGGGATAGGACGCCACACGGGGTGGTTCCTTAAGCGAAGTATGCGATTGTTGGGAACTTATTATTCACACAAGTTTTCGAAAAACCTCCGTCGAGTGATTGGGTCTACGACCAACCTCACCGCACAATGATTGTACGAATTCAGATTGGAAAGTAGACTTGGTCAATCGGGAGTAAGAACGGTTTTCCAAGTTGTACTAACCGCCCTGGTTCGTTAATTATATGCATAGACACTTATCTTACTTACTTCCAAAACGGTACATTCAGGTTGATAGCTTTTAAAATAACGGATTCGACAATGGTCGAAACAAAACAAAGGAGCTCTCAAGAATTCAATAAAGGCACTAGCTAGGTGCAATCATCCCTCATATTCGGATGAGGCGGCACGGTCATGACCAGGCACTAGGGTATAGGTCCATCCTAATGCAAATATTTTAAAGAGGCGTCCAGGGTCTAACCCACACCCCTAATACTACGCTAAGTCCACATCAAGTCTCAATGGAGACGAAACACATAAGGCCACAACATCGAGACCTAAGTCCAATTTCTAGCGCAGTCTAGCAAGATATACATCCTACATATATAATGAGGTCATTAATGCTATAACAATAAATCCTAATTCATTTATTAGCACACAAAGTTCCCAACAATATTTAAAACAGTTGTGCAAGCGAGAACCGTCCACTTGCCTTGATTCGAAGGCAAAAGAGTAATTGTCAACGAGGTGAATCCTTACGAACAGGGTTCGTTTCCTGTTTCATTCACAACGACAAAATAAATTATATGAATTTATTTTGGTTCTTCGTTATCTAGGAAAAGGTTGGATTCAAGAGATATGCTAAAGATCTTATAAGCATATAAGTTATTTTATTCCTTATACATACTTATGTTCTTATAATATATTTTAAGTATTATTTCTTTCTTGATTTTAATTCTTTAATCTTATACATGCCTTCGAAAAACATTTTTGAAAATCCATCCTTTAAATTTATTAACACTTAGTCACGATAAAAATTTAAGGATCAAGAATAATTTTATTTTTATGTTCATAAAGTAAAAATACATTCTTTTTTAGCTAATTTCAATTAACTAGTTAAATTACGATAAAATAGGCTATAATATAAATAAAAATTACGTAAATAATGAAAACATCTAAGTTACTTAAAATTACTTAAATCGGTTAGTTTTTTATTTCGTAATTATTTTATTTAATTAAAAATTCTATTCTTTTCTTTAATACTCTATAGTGTGATAATTGTTTTCTTTAGGCATCAAAAGTCGAATAAAATATTCCAAAATACTGTATATAGTTCATAAATCATATTTAAAGAACATACATGTTTTATAGTAATTTATATAATTAATTTAAAATAAAATACGAATTTATTTCGAAAATCAAGGTGTTTATGTACTCGAATTTATTCGCCGGCGAAATCATCATTAGAAATTCTGAAAATTTTATGAAAATTAGAAAACTACATGAATTCGTCATATGAATATTTTCATGATTTATAAGAAACGTAACTAATTAAAATCGATTTTACAAAAGAAATATGCTGTTCGAAATTTAAAAGGAAGTGAATAGGAGCAGGGATTTACAGTGGCGACGAGGTGTTTTCGGGCGGCTCGTTCTCGGTGGTCCGGCTATGGTTAGACAAGGGCTATGCAACAGTCTGAAGCGGGTGGTGCAAGGAGTACACCGGAGGTGACGGCGTCGATATTGGTGGACGAACGGCCGAGATATTGGTTCGCGAAGTGGGCGTCGGGCTCAGCTTTCGCTGAAGGGTTCGGTCACTTTGTTTGGGATTTTCGGGCAACTAGATGGGTGGTTGTGGAATGAGGTTAGAGGGCTTTTATAGAGGGGAACGAGAGGGTTCTAGGGATGCTCTCAATTCCGAATTCCGCTTAGGTTTTTGGGAGATATTGGGCTCCGAATCGGGGGCGGTATTCTAGGGTTTCGTTTGAAATTGGTATGAGATCTATATCAATTTTGGCATGAATGACATAGGGGAATCCGAATGGGAACAATTAGGGTACGATCTTCATCTTTCCTTGAATGTTAAGCCACGATTTTGGGGGATGATTTTGAATAAAAATCGGGTGGAGATATGGTGCTGAAGAAGGAAAGAAGAAGGTAGGGGAAGGTCGGCTCCCAACCCACTTTGTAGGGTTAATTACAAAACTCAGCCCAAAGCTTTTAAATTGTGATAAAAATGCCCTTTTCTATTATAATTAATCCGAAAATAAATTTCTTATTTTAGATGATTTAGCTCCTTTTCCTTACATATGAATGTAAGTATGTTTATAAATTTCATTCATTATTTTATTTTCATTTACAAAGGTTCTTTCTTTTTTTTTTATAAAATATCTTTTAAAACAACATTATTGTGTTCTAATATATTTATTAATTTATTATATTTTCTAAGATCCAAATATATAATTACTCTCTTTTAGTGAAGACTCGTCTCCAATTTTATTAACTTAATACGCTCATTTTAATTTAATATAGCTTGTTATTTTTCTCTTTAAACGATGTTTCATATAGTTTTATTTTAATGTTTTGAACACTTTCTTTAGCATAGGCTAATAAGTACATGACCTATTGATATGGGTTTAAAAGTATCATCACGGCATTATCGATTCTTATTAAATTTCGATTTAATAAATAATGCCAATACTTTTATTCATGGGAAAAGGGAAAAAAAAAATTATTAAGGGAAATTACAATAAGGGAAATTCCGGTTGGTGCCCTCGAGTTTTTGGCTTTTCCGGATGGTGCCCTAAAAAAAAACTTATTCCGCGTGGTACCCTCGAACTTTACAAAAAGTTCGCCCCGTACCCCTGAACTTTTAAAAAGTTCGCCGCATGCCCCTTCTTTTGTTTTTTCTCAAAAAATTCGTTTTTTTTGCAGTTTTTTATTACAAAAAAAATTTATTTTATTGAATATAAATGAACAGAATAAGTGAAACAACTCTTTAAATTTTTATTTAAAACTCTTTTTCATTTTGTAATGTAAAAAATATTTATTGTGTTTTATTAACATAGTGTATTAAAAAATACAACCAATTAAATATTTAATTAAGTAGTATTAAATTTATCATAATTAAATTGGCACAAAATAAAGAAAAATATTAACAAGAAAATAAGCGACTATATTAAACAATACATTGCACTAAATCATACCATAAAATATAATTCAAATTTGAAAAAAGTAAATTTAGAGATTTAAAATTTTCATACCTTTGAATATATAAAAGTAATTAAGAACACCTACTTAAATAGCACTTTTAAGAAAGTTACCAAGTTATAATTAAGCAAAACTAATGTTTGAGATGAAAATACAAATTAGTGTTGAATCTTTCTAAAAAAATAATAATTATTCAATTCAACTAACACACTTTTTTTATTTAATGTGTACCAATCTAATTTATGATAAATTTTATACTATTTAATTAAAATCAAATTAAATATTAAATTGGTTGTATTTTTTTAATAAAATATGTTAATAAAACACAATAAAAAATTTTTACATTACAAAATGAAAAAGAGTTTTAAATGAAAATTTTAAAAAGATGCAAACTTTTCTATAGTTGTTTCACTTATTTTATTCATTTATAGTCAATAAAATAATAATTGTTAGTTTTTGTAACAAAAAAACCGCAAAAAAAAAACAAAATTTTTGAGAAAAAACAAAAGAAAGGGCATGCGGTGAACTTTTTAAAAGTTCAGGGGTACGGGGCGAACTTTTTGTAAAGTTCGAGGGTACCACGCGGAATAATTTTTTTTTTAGGGCACCATCCGGAAAAGCCAAAAACTCGAGGGCACCAACCGGAAAAGCCAAAAACTCGAGGGCACCAACCGGAATTTCCCTTACAATAATAACCTTCTCAAAAAAGAGGGTTATTAGAATAGTACCCTCTTAAAAATAGTTTCGTACCCGAAACTAGAGAGTGGGTAGTTTTGGAATTCTATCCTACGAATCACAATCTATTTCCTTATGCACAAAACAATCCGTTGTTTTTGCACTAAGGCCTTTGCATCTTGTCTAAGTAAAGCGGGTACGGTAGTACCCCCTTAAAAGAATTTTGTCCTTTAACTTAGGACTTCGTGAGATATGACGTACTTTCAAACGTCCCCTCAACTAAGGTTAAACCACTCCTTTAATGCTCTCGCATTGGTACGAATTGTCGCATATGTCTAGCATGGTGCTATGTGGGTTACTATAAAGAAAGGGTAAGGAAAAACCTCAACAGATTTAAGATTGAGCAAGTATCACAGAAACTCAATTGTCGTTTACTAACAAGGAAACAAATTGGAAAGACTGATAAAGTGGCGTCCAACATTGGGTTATAAGCACAACTGCTCCTTATTATATTCAAACTAAGCTAAACCAATCAGCTACTCCATTCCGTTGTCGGGTGTATCAGGTTGGTGCATCATATAAAGTCGTTGTCCTTGGCTAGAGGATGCAACTGGCGCCTTGCCCTTGTTCTGTGCTGTAGACTGCATAGTAGCCGACCTTGTAGGCTCATTAGGAACTCGATTGTTGTAGGAGGTTGATGCTTGTTGTGACTGAGTGGCCCCTTTCTTTATCGGGCAATAGAGACGAACATGCCCCTCTTTACCACACTCGAAGCAAGTCTTTTTCGCCTTAGTGCATCGTCTACTGGTGTGGCCTGGTTCATTGCAGTTATAACACACCACTGAACCCCTTTGATGGCTAGAGAATTGAGTGGACCGTGATTGGCTTGACTCAGAACGAGCTTTGCCTGACCTTTCAAAGTTGGAAGAAGGGTGAGGTCGCTTGAACCTGGTGACTTGGGATCCATGTTGCGGTGGTTTCCCTCCTCCTTTTGACTTGCTAACATTCTCCTCAAGAGTCACCTCTACCCTATAAGCAGCATTCACATACTCCTCCAAGGTGCTGTATGAGTGGTGCACCATGGCTAGTTTTACCTCAGGGTTCATCCATCCATGGAACCTCTTAATCTTCTGATCCTCCGAGGTAATCTCCGACCCTGCATATTGTAGCAAGTGATTGAACTTAGTGGCCATCTGAGCCACGTTCAGGCCTTCAGTCTTGGGGTATAAGAATTCATTCATCTTCTCATCCCTCATAGCACTAGGGAAGAACCGATCAGACATCTTGTTCTTGAAGTCACTCCAGGTGAGGTCTAGTTGATCTGCTAGACCGGTATTCTCCCACCACTCACTAGCAGCCCCTCTCAATTGCAAAGCTGCAATGCACACTTTCTCAGCTGGAGTACACACAACATTTCGAAGTAGGCGTTCGATGTGGGTGAACCAGTAGGTCATCTGGATAGGCTCTCCTGCACCATCAAATCTTTCGGGTTTCAGGGTAGCAATGGTCTTTAACGCTTGAGCAAAATTAGTTCCAATATTGGGGTGAGCTTGGATGTTGTCATTGCCAGATGATCGATCATCCGGAGCTATCTCAGGTGCATGGTTGGGGGCTATCCCTTGAAGGCTCTTTAGAAGGAGAGTAGCTAGTGCCTCTAGTGCAGCAGTGTCGGAGGCAAGGGTGTTGAGGTTCTGCGGTTGGTTTCCAGCATTTGGCTCTTCATTATTTCCACCCTGATTCGGGGCACTCCTAAGTGGGATTCGAGGAGAGTTGCTTCCTCCATCACGGTTTTGGTTCCTCGTGTTCACCATCTAAATGCCTATGAATTTCGTTATGGACTCAATAAGGTATGTGTAAACAACTAGGAGTCAACTTTAATTTCATAAATGAAATAGTTAAACTTATAGAATATCCATATTTCTATAAGGGCGGAGAATAGGAGTAATTTTGACTTGGAGATGTTCAAACTTTAATGATTTGATCAAAATATTATTATTTTTGAAAAAAAAGAGTTTAAAATATATAAAACCAAGTTTAAAAGTTGAAAATATTTTAATAAAACCGTTTGGCTCTGATACCATATTTGTAACACCCCAAAATTATCTCGGGAATGCTACACGCCAGTGACCTTGGAATTCACACCCAAAGTCACCCAAGGCTTATACAGTACATAACAATAAAAAGAATAATATCCAAAATTCATAAATAGATCTCAAAACTTATATTGTCTTACAATCAAAAACAGTAAATGTGAACAATTAAAACGAAAGTTCGGAAGTACTCGATAACAAACGATCCTTACAATAAAATGATCTTATTTATTCTCAAATAAATTCAAATGAAAATAACCTTGCAAGAAATGCTCCAAGTCTTCAACTCACTCCTCTTGAGACTCCAACGGCTCGAATCCTGATGTGCCGCGACGTAAATACGGTTGACACCGGCCGACCATGCAAGGAAAGAAAACGGACGGTTAGTCTTGTGACAAACTAAGCAAATGGGTTTTAGAAAAACGGTTCTTATGGTTAGACTCCACCATTAGTATTGAATTCCGAATGAAAGCTGGTCAATAATCTAATAATGAAGTATCCCCATCGAAGGTAAGAAAAGAAATATGCTCAGGAAGGGGATAGGACACCACACGGGGTGGTTCCTTAAGCGAAGTATGCGATTGTTGGGAACTTATTATTCACACAAGTTTTCGAAAAACCTCCGTCGAGTGATTGGGTCTACGACCAACCTCACCGCACAATGATTGTACGAATTCAGATTGGAAAGTAGACTTGGTCAATCGGGAGTAAGAACGGTTTTCCAAGTTGTACTAACCGCCCTGGTTCGTTAATTATGTGCATAGACACTTATCTTACTTACTTCCAAAACGGTACATTCAGGTTGATAGCTTTTAAAATAACGGATTCGACAATGGTCGAAACAAAACAAAGGAGCTCTCAAGAATTCAATAAAGGCACTAGCTAGGTGCAATCACCCCTCATATTCGGATGAGGCGGCACGGTCATTACCAAGCACTAGGGTATAGGTCCGTCCTAATGCAAATATTTTAAAGAGGCGTCCAGGGTCTAACCCACACCCCTAATACTACGCTAAGTCCACATCAAGTCTCAATGGAGACGAAACACATAAGGCCACAACATCGAGACCTAAGTCCAATTTCTAGCGCAGTCTAGCAAGATATACATCCTACATATATAATGAGGTCATTAATGCTATAACATTAAATCCTAATTCATTTATTAGCACACAAAGTTCCCAACAATATTTAAAACAGTTGTGCAAGCGAGAACCGTCCACTTGCCTTGATTCGAAGGCAAAAGAGTAATTGTCAACGAGGTGAATCCTTACGAACAGGGTTCGTTTCCTGTTTCATTCACAACGACAAAATAAATTATATGAATTTATTTTGGTTCTTCGTTATCTAGGAAAAGGTTGGATTCAAGAGATATGCTAAAGCTCTTATAAGCATATAAGTTATTTTATTCCTTATACATACTTATGTTCTTATAATATATTTTAAGTATTATTTCTTTCTTGATTTTAATTCTTTAATCTTACACATGCCTTCGAAAAATATTTTTGAAAATCCATCCTTTAAATTTATTAACACTTAGTCATGATAAAAATTTAAGGATCAAGAATAATTTTATTTTTATGTTCATAAAGTAAAAATACATACTTTTTGGCTAATTACAATTAACTAGTTAAATTACGATAAAATAGGCTATAATATAAATAAAAATTACGTAAATAATGAAAACATCTAAGTTACTTAAAAATACTTAAATCTGTTAGTTTTTAATTTCGTAATTATTTTATTTAATTAAAAATTCTATTCTTTTCTTTAATACTCTATAGTGTGATAATTGTTTTCTTTAGGCATCAAAAGTCGAATAAAATATTCCAAAATACTGTATATAGTTCATAAATCATATTTAAAGAACATATATATTTTATAGTAATTTATATAATTAATTTAAAATAAAATACGAATTTATTTCGAAAATCAAGGTGTTTATGTACTTGAATTTATTCGCCAGCGAAATCATCATTATAAATTCTGAACATTTTATGAAAATTAGAAAACTACATGAATTCATCATATGAATATTTTCATGATTTATAAGAAACGTAACTAATTAAAATCGATTTTACAAAAGAAATATGCTGTTCGAAATTTAAAAGGAAGTGAATAGGAGCAGGGATTTACAGTGGCGACGAGGTGTTTTCGGGCGGCTCGTTCTCGGTGGTCCGGCTATGGTTAGACGCGGGCTATGCAACAGTTTGAAGAGGGTGGTGCACGGAGTACACCAGAGGTGACGGCGTCGAGATTGGTGGACGAACGGCCGAGATATTGGTTCGCTAAGTGGGCGTCGGGCTCAGCTTTCGCTGAAGGGTTCGGTCACTTTGTTTGGGATTTTCGGGCAACTAGATGGGTGGTTGTGGAATGAGGTTAGAGGGCTTTTATAGAGGGGAACGAGGGGGTTCTAGGGATGCTCTCAATTCCGAATTCCGCTTAGGTTTTTGGGAGATATTGGGTTCCGAATCGGGGGCGGTATTCTAAGGTTTCGTTTGAAATTGGTATGAGATCTATATCAATTTTGGCATGAATGACATAGGGGAATCCGAATGGGAACAATTAGGGTACGATCTTCATCTTTCCTTGAATGTTAAGCCACAATTTTGGGGGATGATTTTGAATAAAAATCGGGTGGAGATATGGTGCTGAAGAAGGAAAGAAGAAGGTAGGGGAAGGTCGGCTCCCAACCCACTTTGTAGGGTTAATTACAAAACTCAGCCCAAAGCTTTTAAATTGTGATAAAAATGCCCTTTTCTATTATAATTAATCCGAAAATAAATTTCTTATTTTAGATGATTTAGCTCCTTTTCCTTACATATGAATGTAAGTATGTTTATAAATTTCATTCATTATTTTATTTTCATTTACAAAGGTTCTTTCTTTTTTTTTTTATAAAATATCTTTTAAAACAACATTATTGTGTTCTTATATATTTATTAATTTATTATATTTTCTAAGATCCAAATATATAATTACTCTCTTTTAGTGAAGACTCGTCTCCAATTTTATTAACTTAATACGCTCATTTTAATTTAATATAGCTTGTTATTTTTCTCTTTAAACGATGTTTCATATAGTTTTATTTTAATGTTTTGAACACTTTCTTTAGCATAGGCTAATAGGTACATGACCTATTGATATGGGTTTAAAAGTATCATCACGGCATTATCGATTCTTATTAAATTTCGATTTAATAAATAATGCCAATACTTTTATTCATGGGAAAAGGGAAAAAAAAATTATTAAGGGAAATTACAATAATAACCTTCTCAAAAAAGAGGGTTATTACAGAATCAAATTCCGAGAGAGGAAGGGAGACTCCCGGGCCGACCCGAGGAGAATCCCCGTGCCCACAACAACAAAATGAAGTCCGAGCCATAGGTTTGAGGAATGGACGGAGTTTGCCCGAGCCACAAATGCCAAGGACAAGAGAAGAGAGTCGGACCGAGTTGCCCAGTAACTCGGGCCCAACGTGCCAGGAAGTCGAACCAGAAGACGGAGGAAGTCCCCTGACCAGGACCGAGGAGAAGCGGAACTCGGGCCCAACATGCCCTGTAGTCGGACCGACTTCCCCAGTTTTGCCCTGCCCTAGGACCGAGGTCCCGCACATCGGACCGGACGTCGATCCCACGTCGATCCAAGCTGAGAATGTTGAGAGTGATCCAAGCCGGTCCAAGGAAGAGGATTCAACCAAGAAACAAGGTGGCACAACTCTTCCTTACCCATTGAAGAAGCCCAAGGAAGTTGTGGAGGGCAAGTTTAAGAGGTTCTTGAAGCTCTTGCAAGGTTTGAACATCACCATACCGTTCACCGACGCTCTAAGTGAGATGCCATCATATGCAAAGTTCTTGAAGGAAATTTTGAGCAAGAAGAGGTCGATTGTGGAGATGCAAGACGAGGTGAAAATCTTGGAGCTACCTCAAAAATTGGGTGATCTCGGAAGATTTGCAATAACCGTTGGGATTGGATCCCAAAACTTGAAGGCTCTTTGTGATTTAGGAGCAAGCATATATGCCCATGAGCATATGGAGGAGGGCTAACCTTGGTGATATGCAACCGGTTGACATGAGTCTTACTATGGCCGATGGTTCATCTACAAAGGCCACGGGAATCTTAGATGATGTCCCGATTAGAGTTGGGAGGTATTTTGTCCCCGAAGATTTCGTGATCCTTGATATGAAAGAAGATCCTTTGGTACCCATTATTCTTGGAAGGCCGTTTCTAGCCACGGCGGGTGCCAAATTTGATGTAAGAAATGGAAAGGTGACTTTTGAGATAGGCGAAGATAAGGTGGAGTTCCACTTCAACAAAGCTCTAAATGAACCGGATGCTTTGACAATCTTGAAATTGGAGGAAAGTGCCAAGCGTAAAAGAGAGGAAGTGGAAGCCACAAGAGAGGAAGAAGCACCTTTGAGGAGCCATGATATGGTCAATGCTCAAGTTCAAGAGAGAGAGTTGCTAGATCCATTTGAGCACCATGAGGAGTCAAGAGGTGATGATAGTCCAAAAGGCCAAGAAGAGTATCCTTCTTCGTATCCTTTTGATGTGGGAGACTCCTATATTTGTTTAAGTGACTTGAAAGAGGATCTAGAGGATAGTTACATATGTTTGAGTGATTTGAAAGAAGATTTGAGTTATAATGTCATTGAGTCCCCTAGAAATTCTCTAGATGTTTGTGATGTAGGGAATGAAGATCAAGTTGAGAAGGAGCAAGAAGTGCAAACCTACATTTGGAGGAGAAAGTTGAAGGAGAATTTGGAGGCCACGCCTACATCAACCACAAGTGGTGGTTTTATGGCTATGAGGGGCATGGAGATGGACATGACTACGGTGATCAATTCACCATTTTTCATCCACCGTGAAGGTCGAGGTTAGAAGTCAAGCTAATGACTTAAAAGAAGCGCTCCTCGGGAGGCAACCCGAGCTTAGTAGGTTTATTTTCGTAGTTTCTAGTTTAGTTTTCTTGTCTTAGCTTAGATTCTTTCTAATCTCTCCTTAGCTTGTGTTTTGTGGAATTGTTTGTTGTGTGAATTTCATGCTTGAGTATGGTAGTGGTGAAAATAATAAAAGGACTTGTGGGTAAAGAATTGGCAAGAAGAGGGAATTTTAGGAAGCCAAACTAAGCCGGACCGAAGTACCCAGTACCTCGGGCCCGACGTAGGTGACGTCGGTCCGAGTTAGCCGGTCAACCTTGGTCTTGATTTTGAGGAAATGCCCATAATACCCCTCTGACCTAAACTTTGTCTCTTACCCATTTAATGTCTTCTTTCCCATACCTACCTCCCATCACCTTCATAACCACCTTCCCAAAATACCAAGCTCACCTTCAAAAAAACCCCAAATCGGTCTCCTACCTCCATCACACTCGATCCCCTAGAAAAACTCACAACAATCTCAATCCAACACCCTAGCCATCCCCAACATCAATCCCAAAGGCCAAAAATCCCTACAAGTCCCATTTTTCTTCATCCCTCTCCTAGATCTAGGTGGAGAATTTGAGTTCTAAGGAGTTTGATTGCTAGCAAGTCTTTGTCTCTTCAATTTTGGTATGTGAATCTCAATCTCTACTTAATTCCTTGTGAATTTCATGCTTTTACTGTTTGAATTGAGATTTGCCATGATTGAATGAGCTTAGATCTTGAGCATTCATGGTGTCTTGCATGAATAGTGGAATTTGTTCTTAATTGTTGATTATGCATGTTAGAACCTACTTGGAACTTCGATTGATGTGGTGAAATGGTTGATTTTGGATTTTAGGAGCATGATAGAGTGATTTATGAATTAGGTAGAGAAGTCGAGTTGAGACTCGGACCGAGATACCCAGATCTCGGATCCGACGTTGCAGAGTCGGTCCAAGACTCGGACCGAGGTTGAACACCTCGGGCCCGATGTCTCGTGTTGGTCGGTCCTAGTCTAATTTGGCTTTCTCTTGTGTGGGCTTTAGGATTAATGAGCTTGATTGTTGGTTAAGGCTTGTTTATCATGATATATCTTATAGCTCGACCATTGTTGTGTGATCCTTTACTCATACATGTTGGATTTTGTGGATTAAGTGTCTAGAAGACAAGTATGGGGTCATTTTCTTGTGTGATAAGTCGTTAGTTGTAGAAGCATGCGATCTTGTTGAGGTTGTATAGATCTTATCTTGTAGTTCTTTGCTTTGAATGTGTGTAGGTACCATGACAACCCGAGCATCTCCTTCACGCATGGAGAGACCATCAAAGAAATCCAAGAGGTCAAAGAAAGTGCAAAAGATGGATGATGTGCAATTTGAGGATGATGATGTGGCTCAAAGCTATGAGTGATACATGGGTCTAGCTCACCACACTAGGTGGCTAGAATGGGAAGCTATAAGGAAGATGAGTATGAACATGGCGCTCAACCGTTGCTACTCTCATATTGAGCTAGATGTGATGCTAAGGTGGGACAACACTCACTATCCCGCCTTAACTTCGGAGTTTATGGCCACCTTCAAGTGCACGTATGAAGTAGTTGAGAGTGAGGGCATGATCTCCTTCCAATTGGGCAACGAGTTGCAAGAGCTCTCTCTTAGGAATTTGGCGGTCTACATTGGATTTCCTTTTTCGAGAGATGAAGCTTTTGTGGACAATGAGAAGGTGAATTACCTTTGGAAGTATGTAGCGGGAAAGAGCGATATGAGGAAAGGAGCCTCAACCAATGAGATAGCAAGTCCCCTCTTCCGAGTCATGATCCGAGCTTTGGGATGTGCCATCTTTGCTAGGCACGAGCTAAGTAAACCGATGAATGAAGAAGCCATGTTGCTCTATGAGATGTTGTTTCAAAATGAGAAGCCGATGAACCTCACATGGGAATGGGTGAAAATGGTGAGGGATTTCCAAAGTTCCTCATGGATTTACTTTGGAGGGATGATAGCCCGCTTGGCTCATCGTCTTGAGGTGGATCTTTCCAAGTACACGCCAGCACCAAATGGGGTAGAGTTCATGGATCTCAAGTACTTCAAGAAAGCCAACATCATCAAGGAGAAGGCCGTCACCGGTGCCACCACTTATCTAGCACCTCATTCCAACTTTGAAAAGGTGCACATTCCTTTGGGGCCACGTCTCTTTGACCTCTGAAGCTACTACAATTGGTTTCAAGTGTGGGCCGGCAAAGAGAATCCTTATGGAGAACCGGAGGGGACGATTGAGTGTCGACGAAGTGCCCAACACATTCGTTTCACTACTCCCCAAGCTTCTCCGGACACCGAAGATGAAGAGCCCAACCAATTTAAGTTTGCAAGAAGGGAGGCCATGGATGTTGACTCGCCTCCCGAAGAAGAAGATGACGGATACCGCAACTTGCTCACTGACCAAGCTCCAACGCTTTTGGACCGAGATGCAGGGCACCTCGGGCCCGACGTCCATCAACGTCGGTCCGACACATACTTGCCCGAGCCGGTCCCTAGTCACTTTGAGAGAGGAGAGGGAAGTGGAGCAAGGCAAGAGCAACCACATTTTGGAGGGTACGAAGGTTATGCCCAATGGTACGGGCCCGGAATGGTCTTCCCCGAACCTCAACAATCGGTGGACATGAACTTTCTAGCCAACCAATTGGCTCACCTTCAACTCAAACAATCAAGCATGCTACAAGAGGCACACCAACTCAACTTCAACAACAACACTTCAATTTCCAACAACAACAACTCTCCCACCAACAAGAAGATTTCCAAGCTCAATTTGAAGAAGTGAACCGAAACATTGCTTACACGAGGCGTGATGTGGATGATTTGAGAGCGGTAGAGGACCAAAGATGGAGCGTTCAAGAAAGCTTCAATGAATGGATGGTCAGGAACTACCCTTCCCTCGAGGACCCATGGACGCGCCCCGCACCTCAACTTCAACCGCCAAGTCAAGATCCTTTCCATGCCCATGTGTACGAGCGAGAGAGGCAAGCACGGCTCCAAAGGGGATGCCGCCGAGGACACCCTCCAAACTAAGCCTAGACATGCCAATCAAGAATAAGAAATTGTGAGCTTTCTTGACTCTTGTCTCTTTTACTTTTGAGTTTTGATTTCTTTGTTTTGATGAGGACATCAAAATTCTAAGTATGGGGTGGGTTAGTAGCTCATAGTTTCATGTGTAGATTTCTTGTGTTTGTTCTTGTTTTGTTAAGGGATTTTTTCTTTTGGGTAGTGGCATATTATGTTCCATGAATGATGATTGAATTTGATGGTTTGAATGGATGAGTTTGTTTTGTTTTTGAGAATTTTTTTGCAAAAATCCCTAAAAATTCGAAAAATTGTGTGGAAAATGTCAAAAAGATTTTGTTTTTGGACTAGGAATTCCCATCTTAGATGTCCATATGAAGGCTAATGATGATGTGAGCATGGAAAGTCCTTTGCATATATTTGGAAAGTTTAGCCTCTAATGGATGTTGTTTTTGATGTGATATGATATCTTGCATGTTTTTATTGAGCACATGAGTTCTTGGATAAGTTTTGATGCAACTAAGCTAGAGTGACCCTTGTGAGATGATTTTCTTGACCATTTTAGGGATGTTTGTTCATGATTGCATATCCCTCATTTTCTTGTGTGATTAGCTCATGCATGCTTAGTAAAACTTGCTATTGCGGTGTTTATCTATTTTCCGAGACCAATATGAGATTTGTTCTATGCATTGTCACATTGATTTGAACTTTATTTCATTAAGTCACAAAATGTTCCATATCCTACCTTGAAGATAAACCGTTGTTTGTAGCCCCGTTTTAGCCTTAGACCTTTGTTTGAAACTCCTCAAAAATATGATTCCTAGCCTATATGACTTGACCTTATGGGATTGGACTTTAGTGAGAGGTTTGGAGTATATTTGGAGAGTTGAGATTCTCTTTGGTGAAAGGCAAAAGAATGGAGTTATAAACCAAGTGGTGAGTGCATCTTTGAAGAAAAGAAAGAAAGAAGTGTTGGAAAAAGTAGTGGATTGAAAGCATAGTGCTTAAGTGAAAGATAAGGGTTCCGACCGAGTTAAAGTGCACATCGGGCCCGAGTTGTAGTGCAAGTCGATCCTATGTGTAAAAGTGTGAAAAATCCAACCAAAAAGTGTAGTGAAAAGATGAAGTGGAATGTTTAGTGAAAGAGTGGGTTGAAAGAAGAGAAAAGAAGAAAAAAATCAAAGTCTTTTGGATGAGTGTAAGTTGAAAGTGGAATAATTTGGTGAAGTTGGTGAGAGACTAGAAAGTTCAATCCCCATTGTAAGCACCACAAGACGAAAATGATTCCCACCTTGAGAAATACCAAAAGCCCCATTACAACCCGGCCGAATGGAACCTCTTTGAGGACCTCCATTGAGCCAAGTTCATATTCTTTGTGTGCATTGTAATAGGCATCTCTAGGTGGAGGAATTGGTGATATTAGCTTCAATAGTAAAGTCTTTACTTGCATGATTCTTGAGTATGAGTGTTCATTGCTAAACCTAAACACATGATGAGTGATACACATTTTCATATCCCTAAAGTGATACACATGATGAGTGATACACACTTGATCATGTGTTATGATGTAATCTTGCTAGCATATCTATCACTTGTGCTTACTTGTGTTTTCATATGAGGCTTTACTTGAAGATTGTGCTTCGGTCTTGCTTACATTGTTATTGCTTGAGGACAAGCAAGTTTAAGTATGAGGTATTCTGATGTCTCTCATTTTGGTGGTGTTTTAATAGTTATTTTCTCTTGTAAATATGTGTCTTTTGTTCCTTTGTTTGTTATTTTTGTCCCTCTTTAGCTTAGATTCCGATTTTCTATGAGATTCGGAGACTATGCGAATTTGTTGTGTTTTGTAGGTAAATTGGCACGTTTTGAGGACATTTGGAAGGAGTTTCTAAGGAGGAGCAAACCTTGAGAGCAAAGGAGCGGAAGAGCCAAGCAAGGAACGAAGAGGAACTCAAGGAAAACCAAGAAGAGAAGAGGATCGAGGCCCCGGAACGATGTGCTGTGAAGTCGGGCCCGAGTTGGCACCATGGAGGCTCGGACCGAGGTTGGTGACGTCGGGCCCGAGGTGTGTCCGTGTCGGTCCAAGTCGGCAAAATGAGGATTGGGCTCCAAGGCACATAATTGTGATCTACCACTTTTGCCCTTCTTCTATTTTTGGAAATCCTTGGTCCCTAATTAAAAGGAGAAGACAATTAGAGAGAGAGAAGGCTAATCCACACATATAATCAATCTCAAAGGCTCAAGGAAGACTTGGAGAGCAAGGAGGAGGAAGGAAGAGGAGAAGAAGAGAGGAATCGTTGGAGAGTAGGAGTCTAGGAGGAATTTGTGAGTTTGAACTTGTTTTGCTTGTGTTTAGTGGATTTGAGATTTGGATCTTGTGAACCCCTTTGATTTGAATGCAATTTAGCTTTGATTTGAGTTGGATGATTGAGATTTGCTTGCTTTGTTTATTGATTGCTTTTTACTCTTACTTCATGGAGTAGATTCCATAGTCTTGGGCTATGGGGGAAACCCCTAGCTAGGATTGGGTGTGAACCCCCAATTCCATAGCCTTGAGTGCTTGATCTATGAATCCTCTCTACATTGAGCTTCAATTCTCTTGTGATAACAAGGGATCAAGGGCTTGTGGTTGGTAAGAGTAAGCGAAAGCGATCTCGAGTCCATCACTTGACCTTGCATCGAAGGGTAGGTGAAAACCCCCTATAGTCGATGTGTAGAGTGGAGGGATCGAAGGCAAACAACCTCGATCTCACAAGGATCAACACTTATTGGCTGAATTGGGGTGGAATTACCAACGTCTAGTTAGGGAAGGAACCCAAAAACCCAAGACCGATCTACTATTTGACAAGACCGAGTTACCCAGACCTCGGGCCCGACGTCCACTGTGTCGGTCCCGTGCCAACTCTCGTCGATCCTCCTCGGACCGAGGTGACCAAAGTCGGTCCCGAGGAGTTCCCTTTGATTTTCCTTGTTTTTGCCTTTCTTTTCCCCTTTTTAGTCTTTTCGGTACACTCAATGCATGAACTCCCGTGTTTTCGACACCCTACCCTTGAACTACAATAGGGGTTCGGTTTATAAATTTAAAATTTGACCCTCCGATCCCCTTAGCTCTAGGATAGCTTTTCTTCATTGATTTTACATCATCTTTTTACTTGTTCTTTCTTGATTGCTAGTTGTTAGTTTCAATTATCTCCATCACTCCATATTTGCTGTTGTTAGACCTATCTACATGTTTTTTGGTACAATCATTGCTACGTAGTCCTTAAGTTCGACACCTTGGTATTACTACAACTGAACCGTATACTTGAGGTATAGGTTTAGGCCCTATCATAATTCAAATAGGGGATTTGCTTATTTTGTTGAATATTTCGAAAGACATCATAAATCACCTAATTGGTTTCACTTTAGGAAATCTCACCCTAATTGCTCAAGCATGTTTGAAAGGCTAAAAAGGAGTTTGAATTACTTTTTATTACTTGTTAATTTATCAATATTCTATTTGTCCTGTTGTAAGATAGTTGTGCAGGACTTTGATTTGATGTTTCGGGCTTTGATAATGTTTGATCATGTCAACGTCGAGCCATCGATGTTAAACAAAGGCGCTACTTGGGAGGCAACCCAAGGTTAGATAGATTTCTTCTTTCTCCTTTCTTTTCTTTCTTTAGCTTAGCTTGATTTTCGTTTTTAGAGACTAACGTACAGGTACGAGGTCCGAAAGGACGTTTATGGTGCAAAACCGCACCCATGGCAGCCATACCGCACTCGCAGTGGAACACCAGACCCATCACGATGAATAGGTACTAGCGCCCGTGCCCGCGGTACTTGTGCTGCATGCACGGTTTTAAGGAGGTTGTTCCCGTAAAAAAAGTCGAACAAAAAAAATACCGATCTTCGTATCATCATTCTATCTTTACCATCCTTCTATCTTTACCACTACATTCTATATATTCTTTCCATTCCCTTTAAATTATCTTTTGTTGGCTCCGTAATGAGTCTAAGTATGGGGGAGCTTTGTTCCCCCAAGTTTGTACTGCATTGGCTCGAGTTCAAGAATTCACAAGTTCCAAGAGACGAGCCCTGAGATCCGGCGCTATGAGTTCGAGTTCGTGGTTGAGTATTCGTTCTTGGCAACAACCGCGCCCGCACTTCCTTCACCGTGCTTGCGGTTTTTCCCCAAAAGTTGTCAATGCTCACGGCTACAGATCCGCACCCGTGGCCTGATCACCCGCTCCCGCGGTTTGCTTAGAGAACGGTGATTCTAAAGCTTTTCATCCATTCTTTCTACACCTTTCAAGAGTTCTTCCATTCCAATTCTATTCTACTTATGTGAGTCTTCTGATATACCTTCTTCCTTGCTTTTATCGTTACTCTTAGCTTCATTGAGGGCAATGAATGATGCAGACCAAGCACCAATGACTCCGCAAGAGATTGAGGGCCTAGCCCGAGTCCCCTTCGATGGACCAATCACTAGAGATCGAGCCAAAAAGCTAAGGAAAGCCACAAGAGTCCTTTTAGCGTGCATTCCAATGGACCACCCTCATCTCTCATGACCCAAATTGATATTTGGGTCATGCCTATCCTTTGAGTTATTTCTAGATTTAGAAAGGTTTGCTATTTTGGGCACTTGCCTTTTCTTTTTTCTATTTTTCTAAGTGTAGACCTTGCTAGCTCACCCTGACAAAAGGGGCGCACGGCCGCGCGGCGCACACATGGCATGTGCGCGGCACACACACACGAGGCACACTTAGCATGGCCGAAAAAACCAAGGGCACGGCATTACCCTTACTTGGGCCACAAGTTGGGTGTATTCTTAGATAGATAGAGTTTGTTGTTTTTGACTTGTTAGTTTGTTAGTTTAACTAGTTACTTTGTTAGTTTAACTAGTTAACTTGTTAGTTTGTTATTTTTAACTAGTAACTTTGTTAGTTTCCATAACTTCGTTCCCAAGAAAAATTCTATCCTAAGATCTTGTTAGAGATAGAATTTTGGCTTCTAGGTTATGTATTTAAATGCATCTTTTTCATTCAATAAAGCAGATTTGTTCCTTGGAGATTAACTTGATTAAGTTGATTTCCCGGGAGAATAATCCAACCGATTTCATATTCTGACTTGGAGAATTTTGAACCTCTTGTTCTTGTGCTCGGCCAATTCATCAACAACAACATCATCCAACCTCATTCTTTCTCCATCAATGTCATCGTCCCTAAACTACGTCCAGCCGAGAAGGATTGTCCTTCGACAATCTCTTCTCCCTCTCACACATCTCTCTTCTCTCCCTCTCGTTCTCTTGAATTCAATTCGAAAAACTACATGACTAATTCTTCAATCAATCTGCATAAATTCATAAGCAATCGTGAAATTCATTCTACTAAGATTGGTGTTCATCGTGTTGTGTATCGTAGGTGGCCGATTGGGCGCAAGTTCACCAATCATCCCTATCTCCATACCGTCAAGGTTTCAACCCTTGTTGGATCATCCAATCCAAGGGTGAGCCTCCAGATTGTTAGGAGCAAGCGAGATTGAGCAAGGGCAGCAGGCGAAATATCCCCTCGATCCTGCACACTCTCATCATTTGGCTTCCGCACACGACATTGTGGCAACGACGCTGGCAATCACGTATCAAGTGGTACACAGTGCCTACCTTGTTTTGCCAAGTTCTTGCTTCAATTTGCTTGCATAATTAGTTTTTACCTTGCTTGTCCAAAAGTTTGAAACTTGCCCCCACAAAATCACTCGCCCAACCCAAACTCCACTCGACTCATCCTCAACAACACAAAACCGACCCACACCCTAGTCGTTTGGCTCGCACGAGTGGATTCCCACCCCCCTCTCGTGATTTTGCTTTTTACTTGCTCCTCAAGTTTCATCCTTTTAGATAAGATCATGCTAGATTTTGCTTTCTCATTGATTTGTTTTGGATTCTATTGCATTGATTGACTTGATTTCATGATTCTCCATGCTTGCATGCTCATTACTTGCATTCTAAGTCATTGTGGGTTGCATACTTGGTTCATTTTGATAGTATGATAATTTTTGCAATTTGTCCCTATTTTCTTCCATAAAATCCGAACCTTTTTTCCCCTTTGTTTTTCTTTTTCTTCTAGGTAGTTTCATTGGTAGATATATGTCAGTTTTATTTTGTTAATTGCATGCTATTTTTCGTTTTCAAAAAAAAAATCAGATTGTCGAGAGCATTCAAAAAAAAAAACCCCAAAGTTGAACTACATCTCTCTCTTGCTCGTCTTTGCTCTCCTTGCTTGTGTGATCACTAAGTCTTGCATGCTAAAACCGGCCTACCCTGCCTAGTTGAAGCACCTTTTCCCCCCTTGTGTGCCTTGCTTGTTCTGCCTGAAACCGGAACTTGCATTGCACCTCTTGTCTTTCTGGACCGTGCACTAGCGTCTTAGTTATTCGCATATCATTACATGCACATTGTTAGCCCAATTTCTTTTGGCCTTTCATGCATAATTGTCTTGCTTATTACTATCGCCATCTTGTGCCCTTTATGCTTGATTCAAGTAGTTGACTTGCAATTGAATTCTATATGATTTCTTGTCATCTTGCATATCTAATCCATTTCTTTGGGTGCATATCTACTTGATCTTTACGGTCCATAGCTAGTCCTTTCATTCACTAACTGATTGTGGAGTATCTTGTTGCTCCTTGTATTACTTGGTTTCTATACCACATACTTGCCTGTCGTTGCCGCTTTTCTCTACTTGTGTAGGAACCATGGCTGACGACCTCACTTCCCCTCTTGCTCCGGACAACATCGACCCCAACAACGCTACCATTAAGCTTGGGGTTGATGACGTCGGCACCCAGCTCAATGAGCAACTCCCATCAATGGTGAACAAGGCGGTGGCCGACGTGGTGAAGATCTTGAAGCCTCTCTTCGACTCCCGCTAGAAGGTTATTGAGGAGCGCCTCAATGCTTTTACACCACCAAGTGGTTCTCCTCATCAATCTATCTAGCCCAACGTCACCAAGGAGAAGACGCCCCCTCCACCTAATCAAACGGCGTCCGGCTCCAACGCTAGAGGCAAAGCGCCTCTCGTTCAAGAACATCCCACTAATTCTCTTGCTAGCTTCAAGGACAATCCTCTCTATTACTCCCATGATCCCAGGTTGCCGTCTGGCCCTCTACACCAACAACGGGCACGACACAACCCGGATCCTCTTAGGCACCAAGCTGTGGTGCGTCTTCCTGGCGTCGAAGACCCTCTTGATGACCTCCAATACGAGCAACAAGATGAATATCAACGGCTCTACGACGACTTCTACCAGGAACTTGAGGAGGAACCCGAGGCCTTGCCACGTGCCTGTGGGCATGGCCAAAGACCCTTTCTTCAACAATCGGGTGACTCCTCCCACAAAGGTGATGTGAAGATCAAGATTCCTCCATTCGATGGTGCTTACAACCCTGAAAAGTACCTCGAATGGGAGGAAAACACCGACCACGTCCTCAACTTCCTCAACTATTCTCAACATGAAAGAGTCGGCGTGGTTACCGTGCACTTCACCGGTCAAGCAAAGAGTTGGTGGTTGCGTACCAAGGCGGATTGTTATAGGCAAGGCTTGCCTCCCGTCGAGACTTAGCCACAACTCAAGTTCTTACTCAAGAAGAAGCATGTTCCCGAGGACTATCTAGAGACGATGAGGCTGCGAGTAGCGTCATGTAGGCAGGGGACACGTGACCCCATCTCCTACTTCGAAGAACTCGAGGAGCTCACATACAAGGCCAACATCCATCAATCTCAGCGGTCCATGCAGACCCAATTCTTTGATGGCCTTAACCAACCGATTCGGGAAGTGCTAGAGATCCACTCCATCACGGAGGTGCTTAAGCTCGTTCAAAAGGCGCAATTGCTTTACAATCAACTCCAAAGAAGACGAACTCAGTTTTCCACACAAAAAAGGTACACTCCTAACTCTTCAAGTTCGTGTTCTTGTAATTTTTCTTCTTCTCAGCGAACGGGTGTTCCCAACACCACCAAGGCACCATCTTAGGGTTCGGCACAAGCATCCTCACGCACCTTCTCTTCCTCAGCTTCTAAACCATTGGAGCGTGTGCGTGACATACTGATGTGATCATGCCCCGGCCCACAAGGGGCGCGCCCGAGCTAGAGAGGGTCGGCACCGAGTGCCCCGCACAAGCAGCCTTCGGCGCCGGTGCCTCGTTTTGGCACCGTTCCCGCGGCGCCGGTGCCTCCCGCGGGCGTGCGCGCCGTAGGGCGCGGGCCGGCGTTGGGCCATCTTCTAAGAAAAGCCTTGGGCTTTCAAGGCAAGCTAATCAAGAGGTCCAATCCACAAGCTACAAGTGCAAGACACGATGGGCTCGTCCACAACAACGAAAGCAAAGCTCGGGCCCAAGCCCATTCGAACACCTCCTTTCTCCACAAGCCCACGCCACCAACTCCACCTCCTCAAGCCTCCTTGGCGGCCAAGCATGAGCCATGAAGGGCGGCTGATTCCGTGCCAAGCAACCGCCATCAACAAACCGCCATGGAGCCGAAGTCGCTAGCTTAAAATTTCCTCATTTTTGGCCTATAAATAAAGAGGGAATGTAATTTTATTTTCAATGTTGTTTTGAAGCTTGAACCTTAACTTGAGACATTTTGTCCTAGTTTCTAGGTGTTGGGCTTTCCCGGCTTGTGGGATTCAAGCCGTAGGGGTCTCATGAGACCCGAGAGCCGAGCGGCGGGCTACGGTCGTGTGACTCGAGCCATGGCCTTGCCGTTCCTATTTTTCTATCAAACCCCGGCCTTCGGGTAACCGAGGGCTCGGAGGGTGGCTTGGCTCGTGAGACTCGAGCCACATTCCATCCTCCTTAGGCGTCCTAGCTTGGTTCATACCGAGTGAGTTCGCCTACCTATCCTTAGGGATGTTAGGGTTCGGTTCCGCACCCCTTGTATCCCTTGGTCGTTTTCCCTCGGTGAGTTGACCAAATGGGGGAATCCGACTACTTATCCAATATCAATAAAATTCCACAAAAAGAGTTTAATCCACATGATTTCCCCCACGTCATGAAGTGTCACAATTTCATTCAAAATCGCAAGTTTGAGCACGAGCTCACGTCCAAGTCGTTATCAAGAAGCAACTTGAACCCCCTCGAGCCAGAATCGAGTCCGATCCTAAGGTGAATCACATAATTTGGTATCAGAGCCTTTCGAGGCGGGTTCTGTAAGTTTTGATTACGTAAATTACATTTTCATGATTACTTTCGTAAATGCTCAAGTCCTTTTTAAAAGCTTTTTCGGCCATCCAAGACCTAAACCAACCTCTAACCTCATCTTGACTCGGAACGACCTTCAAAGCAATAAAGGTCCGAGGAAAATCAAGGAGGCGTGGTGAAATTTTTCTAAGACTCCCCACCCCTTTCGCCCACGCTTTGACCTAGCCACCTTCCCTCGAAAATCTTTAAAAAAAAAATGCGGAAGCTAAGAAGGAAGGGATGTGTGTGAGGCAAAAAATTTCGTAATCTTTCGAAACTTGGAGCTCAAGAAAACCAAGGGGGTCGAGCCTATTCATGCATGCAAAGGGAGCCAGCCAAGAGGGGAGTAAATGGCGTTTTTCACCCATTCCTTGCCAAGTTAATTTACCAAGGGCGTCTTGAAGAGCCTTGGCCACCAAGACATGCATGGACGCCATCAAACCGAGCACCGTTTTGGGTCCAATAAGTTTCAAGTGTGGGAGTTCCATTAAGGCCTATTTATTCAACTCCCACTTCATTAACTCACTCAAATCACCTCCTCATTGACCTTGGTGTGCAAGCTAAGGATGCCATTAAGAGGGATGTGTCCATGAGTTGCTTGCAACTCTTCCCTTGCCTCCTTTATGTCGTCCCATCCATTCACAATCCAAGGCCAACCGACTTCTTCTAGTCCCTCACCTCCCACACCTTATAAATAGGAGCCATTTTATTCTCACTTTGTTCATCCAAAACCCAAACTTCAAAACCAAGAACTCAAGCCGAGAAATCCAGCCGTCCAAGTTGTTGAAGGGTTTCTTGAACAAATAAATTTGTATTCAAGACCCCGCTGCGTATAGCGAAGTCAGGATCGTCCACGGGAGTGAGAGTAGTGCTAAGTTTAGTCGAAAAACTACGAAAAGAGAAAAAGAAACAAGAACAGAACAACTCAAGATCGACTTGAGGAGGGTCGATCTCGAGCCTAAGGGGGTCGATCCTGAACACTAGCAAACACGAATCAAAACCACACAAACAACGGTTCGAGCACGACTTAGGGAGTCGGGATAAAAGCAAAGACACGAATTTCAAGCAATATAAAAGACAAATTCCAAGGCTAGGGCTACCACAACAACAACCATACATGCTTTTAACAAGAATTCACAACTATCATGCCATCTAGATCATAGAAAAGTTAACTTTCGCAAACAATTCAAGCCATTCAATCAACTTTCGCAAATCAAACAACTTTCTATCTATCCTTCAACCTAGGAAAATCAACTTTCGCAAATAATCATATTAGAACTAATCAAGTAACTAACTTTTCACTTTCGCTATGGTCAATTACAAGACATGTCTCAATTTTCACCAAGGATTAAGCACAAGATAGATTAGATATGATAATCAAACATTCAAGTCATGAATTCAAGTTTTAAACATGCATGATTGTGTTGGGTTTTCACCCAACCCTAGAACTTAAGAAGACTACTCACACATAGCAAGAAGAGAGGAGGAAGAAGAAGAAGAAGACATGATCAAAACCAAACTAAAATTCAAATTGAACAAAGGATCAATCTTACACAAAGTCTCAAACTTGTTCTCCAAGTCTTCTTCCTAGCTCTCCTTAAAATTCCATGAATCCCTCCAAAGGATGAATTATGAAAATAAAAGGGTTCAACCTCCTTTTATAGAAGAAAAGGAGTCCTAATCTAACTAGGAAACACAAAGAAACAACCTTCCTTAAATACAAAGATAGAATATCTCGCAAGATCTCGGATAAGGGAGAGTCGGTGCCCAGGATCGACCCAAATAGGGTCGTGCTCGACCCCCCTCAGGGTCGGTCCTGTGAGCACTTTCTTCAATTTCTTCTATCTTCTTCACTTAGCTCGTGCTCGACCCTTACTAGCTCGATCCCGGGGTCGATTTCTTCACTTTTCCTCTTGATTTAGCTCCTCTTAGCTCTTCTCCTTAGCTTGTCCACTTGAGATCTTCCTCCTAGCTTGTCCATCCTCTCTTGGCATTGCTCCAAACTCTTCTTCAAGCTCCAAAACACCTACAAAATGACACAAATATGCGTAGTTTCCGAATCTCAAGGAAATACGAAAACACATGCAAAAAGACTCAAAAACACAAGACTCAAGCACAAAACACCACTAAATCTAACCTATCTAGACCCTAAAAATCCTACCTAAAATGCGGACATCAAAACACCCCATACTTAGACTTGCTTGTCCTCAAGCAATAATCATGCAAATCAAGACCAATAACACAATCTTCAAGCATAGCCCTTGTCAAAACATTTTAAACACAAGTGAAAAGGTAGACAAGTAATTTTAACGTCATCACATATGTATAAGTCTCAAGCTAGGCAATCATAATCCAACCTCACAAGGGATATAAATGTGTTTCTCTCAACTCTCATGTGTTTTAGGCTTATCAAATCCACTCTCATCTCAACCCTTATGCAACATCTACTTTATCATTGAGACTTATATCACCAATCTCTCTACCTAGAGAAGTCAAAACACATCAATCTTCATAAGGACTTAGGCTCAATGAAATCTTCATAGAAGACTTCATTCGGCCGGGTTGTAATGGGGTTCGGTAATAACAATAGGTAGGGAGTTCTTTGGCCATGTGGTGCTAAATCCGGGAATCAAGCTCCTAAATACAACACTTCAAACCAAAACAACTCACTTCTTCTCTTTTCAACTCATAACCAAACACTTCATCAATGACACTCATACCCATCAAATTCTAGCCCAAACTCCCATAATACAACTTAGAAATACTAGGAATTCTTGGCTTTGCACTTCAACATTTTTCTTCCTTTTTTCTCTTCATTTTTTCCTCTCTTTTTTTTCTGACTCGAGCATGCAGGGGGTCGTGACCGACCCCCTTAGGGTCGGTCCTGAGGGTTGCTCGATCTCTCCTTTGCCTTTTCTCTTATTATTTTCATCAGTTTCTCAACTATGTGCTATCCAAGCCAAGAATCCTTTTACATTACACTTCAACAAGTTGTTTTCTACCTTTTAACAATGTCACCACTTTCAAACCCAACACAAATGTCACTCAACAAAACTTATTCCCAACACATCTAAGTTCGATTCCCGGAAGAGGGTCAAGCTAATAGGCTAGGGATAATTTTTGTGGAGCTTCAAACAAAAGGCTAAGGCTAGAACGGGGTTTCAAGCAAAGATAATTCAAGGTAGGCATGGAAGAATATGGGCTAAAAATATAAGTTCTTAATCACAATCAACATTCATGAACAATCTCATACCGGCTTCAAGAAATAGATAACCATATCAACAACAAGAGACATATGCATAAAGAGAGCAAAATCACACATATAAAGAAGAGGGAATCAATGATGTTCTCCCTATAAGGCCAAAATTCTCACTAGGTAAAATTTTTGTTGGATTGTAACTACTTTCACTCAAGACACATATGCTCAATTTCATCACAAGTCACATTCACAATAAAGAGCAACTTCTCAAAAACATGGGCTACACTATCCAATTATGCCAAAGGAATTATATGATAAGTATGAAAATTAATTTCCATCATAGGACATCTAAGATGGAGCATTCTTCATCCTAAAACAAACAAAGAAGCAACTATTTTTTGGTTTTTCGACATTTTTCAATTTTTTTTGGAATTTTGACATTTTTAAAATTTTTTGGATTTTTTAATCAAACCAACAAACAAAGACTCAATTATGTACAACATGTGAGATTTCTTCTTCCCCACCCCATACTTAAATCATGCAATGTCCCCATTCATGAAAACATATGAAAAAGTAAAGAGAACAGAAGAAGAAAACTCACAAAGGACTTATCGAAGCTTGAATGGGAGGTGGAGGATAGAAGGCATAGTGTGCTGGCACGACCCTGAGAGGGTCGTGCACGACCCTAATAGGGTCGATCCTGAGAGGTGCATGAGGGGGAGGTAGAGCAAGGGGGGGTCGTGATCAACCCTTATAGGGTCGGTCCTGAGGGCTCATGTACCTCGTGTGAAGTCGTCTTTTCCCATCCTTTTTGAGCCCGCATTTGCCCTAAGCACCTTGCAAAAATCCCACAAAGATCCTATCCCAAACAAATGTATATCCTATTCTAATCTATGGAAGGTTATAAAAATCAAATCTAAAAATCAAAAACAAAATAAAAACAAAGAATCTAATCTAAAGACCGGGTTGCCTCCCTTAAGCGCTTGTTTAACGTCATTAGCTTGACGAGAAGTTCCTTAGCTCAATCCCTATGATCGGACATCGTCAAGGCTCTAAGTAACCTGTCAAAGTCCTGTGAAGACACCTCATGAAAGCATAAGTAGCATATTGATAAAGTGAGAACAAATAATATAGTTTTTAAAGAACGTTTCAACTTATCAAAAGCACAAGAATAATTTTCATGAGAAGGATCGGGATAAAACCTGTTTGGTGGTAGTGGTGGTGCCTCACAATACCCAACAAAGGGATCCTTGTAGGTCCATAGCTCCTTGTGTCCTAGCTCGAAGGGAAAATGATAGAATTTGTAGGCACCTTCAATCCTAGGGACCATGATTGACTTAGGAAAGTCGAAAGGACCCATGGTGACGATCTTCATCTCTTCATGATTGGCCCACTCTTTGCTAGCATCCGGGGTCAATGAATGTCCAAACCCGACCACATTTTCTTCACATTCCTCCATAAGTGGGTTTGGTTTCAACATTGGTAGCAAAGACCCCATCCATACTTCATCCTCTTGGGCATTAACCTCCTCCATTTTGCCTTCTCCTAACAAGAGACTCTCATTCTCCACTTGGGTCTCGACTTTGTTTTTCTCGGCCTCATCTAGCAAGAAATTCTCTTTCGGATCATCCTCCAAAATTCTTCATCTCCTTTTCATGGATCTCTTTCAAAGCATTGTTGAAGCGGACCTCTACTTTCTCTTCACCACTAGAATATGATATGAGTCCCTTCTTAACATCTATGATAGCTCCGGTCGTGATGAGGAATGATTGGCTTAGAATAAGTGGAGGACTTGACTCGGATAGAGGCTCAATATGCACAACGGAAGGTTCCTCGGCCTTAGAAGGAGGACTAAGATCAAAACTAGGAGCTTCGAGAGGAGAACAAGCATCATCGGGAAGCTCACTTTTGCAAGGAAGGTCGATATCGACAAGAGGAGGCTCGCTAACGAGCTCTTGAAATTGATATTGAGCCAGAGTGTCCTCTTGGAAGGCGTTGAGTTGTGCTTGGAGGTATATTCGGGCTTCTCGTGCTCTTTGAGCCGCATAAGCCTTGGCATCTGTTTCTCTTTGGAGGATTAGCATTTCGAGACGAAGATCGGCCAACTCTCTAGCAAGGGCCTCATAGGTCGCCATGGCTATATCTAACCTAAAAACAAAAACAACACAAAACAAATCAAAAACACACAAAGGGTTTGGGCTAGTCCCTCACCCAAATATCAACTAAACAAGGCACTATTGCACACTCCCCGGCAACGGTACCAATTTGTTGAAGGGTTTCTTGAACAAATAAATTTGTATTCAAGACCCCGCTGCGTATAGCGAAGTCAGGATCGTCCACGGGAGTGAGAGTAGTGCTAAGTTTAGTCGAAAAACTACGAAAAGAGCAAAAGAAACAAGAACAGAACAACTCAGGATCGACCTGAGGAGGGTCGATCTCGAGCCTAAGGGGGTCGATCCTGAACACTAGCAAACACGAATCAAACACACACAAGCAACGGTTCGAGCACGACTTAGGGAGTCGGGATCAAAGCAAAGACACGAATTTCAAGCAATATAAAAGACAAATTCCAAGGCTAGGGCTACCACAACAACAACCATACATGCTTTTAACAAGAATTCACAACTATCATGCCATCTAGATCATAGAAAAGTTAACTTTCGCAAACAGTTCAAGCCATTCAATCAACTTTCGCAAATCAAACAACTTTCTATCTATCCTTCAACCTAGGAAAATCAACTTTCGCAAATAATCCTATTAGAACTAATCAAGTAACTAACTTTTCACTTTCGCTATGGTCAATTACAAGACATGCCTCAATTTTCACCAAGGATTAAGCACAAGATAGATTAGATATGATCATCAAACATTCAAGTCATGAATTCAAGTTTTAAACATGCATGATTGTGTTGGGTTTTCACCCAACCCTAGAACTTAAGAAGACTACTCACACATAGCAAGAAGAGAGGAGGGAGAAGAAGAAGAAGACATGATCAAAACCAAACTAAAATTCAAATTGAACAAAGGATCAATCTTACACAAAGTCTCAAACTTGTTCTCCAAGTCTTCTTCCTAGCTCTCCTTAAAATTCCATGAATCCCCCCAAAGGATGAATTATGAAAATAAAAGGGTTCAACCTCCTTTTATAGAAGAAAAGGAGTCCTAATCTAACTAGGAAACACAAAGAAACAACCTTCCTTAAATACAAAGATAGAATATCTCGCAAGATCTCGGATAAGGGAGAGTCGGTGCCCAGGATCGACCCAAATAGGGTCGTGCTCGACCCCCCTCAGGGTCGGTCCTGAGAGCACTTTCTTCAATTTCTTCTATCTTCTTCACTTAGCTCGTGCTCGACCCTTACTAGCTCGATCCCGGGGTCGATTTCTTCACTTTTCCTCTTGATTTAGCTCCTCTTAGCTCTTCTCCTTAGCTTGTCCACTTGAGATCTTCCTCCTAGCTTGTCCATCCTCTCTTGGCATTGCTCCAAACTCTTCTTCAAGCTCCAAAACACCTACAAAACGACACAAATATGCGTAGTTTCCGAATCTCAAGGAAATCCGAAAACACATGCAAAAAGACTCAAAAACACAAGACTCAAGCACAAAACACCACTAAATCTAACCTATCTAGACCCTAAAAATCCTACCTAAAATGCGGACATCACAAGTCAAGTGTTAGCCCTCCAATTTCTGGAAATTTTGTGTGAGAAAGAGTGTGAGTGAACCCCTTCTTCTTTTCATAAGGATCGTTGGTGTTGGAGTCTAGCCCTGAAGCCTAAGTCGTTCGTCTAATCTTTCGTATCCGAACACAAGTAAGTGGCCACGACTTCAATCTTTGTTGTTTCTTTTCGTGGGTGGGTTGGAGTCACCCATGATAGGCTGAGTCCCGTCAAATCCGAGAGGCTCCACAACCTCAAAGGATTCAACCCTTACCTTAGCCAAAATCGGTTTCCGAAAGTCGGGCTAAACCGAGACCTTCCCACTTTAAACCCGAGTTTATCCAAGCCAAACCCATGAGCATCGAAAGTATATTATGATTTGTGATTTATGTGTCATTAAACTTAAGAATGGCTTGTGAAAATTCGCTTGAGTCAACGACAAGAGACACGAGACGTGTTCCTCAAGTCTAAAACCGAAATGGCACCCATAAGCTTCAAAATCAAGAAAAGGGTCGATTGTGTCTTCAAAAAAAAAGAGACCACGAGCTTGGATGCAAGAGCGGATGATTCCAATCAAGAAGAAAGAGTCAGAAGCATGTTCAAAAAACCAAAAAAAAAACGAGAGTGAACCGAGGTCCAAATTTATGCCGGCTCGAATGTGTGTCTTACGAAGGCCTTTTGTCTGTGGTTTTCGGAATTTTTCAGGAACTACTCATGGCCTCGAAGATGACTTGTGTGAAGAGGAGCGCCGCGAGCGACGCCTTGGCTGGGCCATGTCGGGTTTGCGGAATGGCGCCCCGTAAGAAGGACATTGTATTCATTGATCTCGTAAGCGACGACGAGTTCGAAGTGGCTACCAAGGCTTCAAGTGATCCGAGCGTGAACCAAATACTCGCCGGGGATGAAGATGAGAAGGTTGATTCGAGCTCCGGAGAGGAGAAGGACCCGAGCATCAACACTGGCAACGGGTCGGACGACTCTAGCTCGAGCAACTTTGGTTCGAGCGACAAGTCGGACGGCTACGAGTCGGGTCCGTACATGTCCACCGATGGGGAGGATGAGTATGTGGAAATTATGGATTTTGATGCTCCCGTCGGAGGATTTGATGAGCCAGCCGAAGAACACTTGGAGCCGCTTCAAGTAATTTACCCGGAGGAAGAAGTGGTCGGAGTCGAGAATTTGAATGAGGGCTTTCCTGAGTGGGAGGCTAACGAGTGGTTTGAACTTGACGAGCTTCTCAATCAACTCGACGAGCCTATGGATAAGGAGGAGGTCATCGACGAAGTGGACAATGTAGGAGACATCCTCATGTGCGAGGATGAAGCCGACTTCGATGGACAAAAGTACAACTTGTTTTTTTGCCGGGCTCTTGTGTTAGGCGTGGACTGCCTCGTTAATATTGACGGGGGTAGCGCTTCCAATCTTATGTCCGAGGATGTCCAAAAACAGGTCGGGCATCGGCTACAACGACGCACCAAGCCCTACACACTTGGGTGGCTCGGCGATAAAGACGCCTTACACGTGACACATTTCGTGTATGTGCCTCTCGTCATCGGCGGGTACCATGATCTAATTCGGTGCGACGTCGTGCCAATGAAGACGGCGCATGTCGTCTTGGGGCGTCCTTGGCAATGGACGAGATGTGTAACCCACGACGGACGGCTGAACACGCATTCATTCGGGCATGACGACGAGATGTTTTGCTTGACACCGTTGGAGGCCAAGGAAGTGGAACCGCTTCTCAAGCGCGGCCCCGCTCGTCTAAGTCATCTCGCCACCGCCACTCCCATGCGCCAACCAAAGGATTCGAGGTCGAATCCTGCTCAAGGGGGGGTGGATGATGTGATCATGCCCCGGCCCACAAGGGGTGCGCCCGAGCTAGAGAGGGTCGGCGCCGAGTGCCCCGCACAAGCGGCCTTCGGCGCCGGTGCCTCGTTTTAGCACTGTGTCCGCGGCGCCGGTGCCTCTTGCGGGCGTGCGCGCCTAAGGGAGGGGGCCGGCGTTGGGCCTTCTTCTAAGACAAGCCTCGGGCTTTCAAGGCAAGCTAATCAAGAGGTCCAGTCCACAAGCTACAAGTGCAAGACACGATGGGCTCGTCCACAACAACGAAAGCAAAGCTCGGGCCTAAGCCCATTCGAACACCTCCTTTCTCCACAAGCCCACGCCACCAACTCCACCTCCTCAAGCCTCCTTGGCGGCCAAGCATGAGCCATGAAGGGCGGCTGACTTCCGCGCCAAGCAACCGCCATCAACAAACCGCCTTGGAGCCGAAGTCGCTAACTTAAAATTTCCTCATTTCTGGCCTATAAATAAAGAGGGAATGTAATTTTATTTTCAATGTTGTTTTGAAGCTTGAACCTTAACTTGAGACGTTTTTTCCTAGTTTCTAGGTGTTGGGCTTTCCCGGCTTGTGGGATTCAAGCCGTAGGGCTCTCGTGAGACTCGAGAGCCGGGCGGCGGGCTACGGTTCGTGTGACTCGAGCCATGGCCTTGCCGTTCCTATTTTTCTATCAAACCCCGGCCTTTAGGTAACCGAGGGCTCGGAGGGTAGATTGGCTCGTGAGACTCGAGCCACACTCCATCCTCCTTACGCGTCCTAGCTTGGTTCATACCGAGTGAGTTCGCCTACCTATCCTTAGGGATGTTAGGGTTGTTAGGGTTCGGTTCCGCTCCCCTTGTATCCCTTGGTCGTTTTCCCTCGGTGGGTTGGCCGAATGGGGGAATCCGACTACTTATCCAATATCAATAAAATTCCACAAAAAGAGTCTAATCCACATGATTGCCCCCACATCTTGAAGTGTCACAATTTCATTCAAAATCGCAAGTTTGAGCACGAGCTCACGTCCAAGTCGTTATCAAGAAGCAACTCGAACCCCCTCGAGCCAGAATCGAGTCCGATCCTAAGGCGAATCACATCACATATGGTGCTTTAGATGCCGGGGGCGTGGGCACGTCTCCAAGGATTGCCCCAACGTCAAGCAGGTTCTGTACACGGACCAAGGTTACGTCTCGGAAGGCGACGAGTTTCCCGAAGATGTTGGATTCGTTTAAGTGGCGGAGGAGACTTACTATGCTGAAGATGGCGACGCGGAACAAGTCGAGCCTGACTCGACCAACCCGCCCTTAGCTTGTGTTGGATCGTAAGTCTGTTAATGAAGGCGTCCTTAATTGGGTTAAAGACGTCCTTAGGTGCAGCGGAAATTAGACTTAACAGGAAACGCAATGAGATAATGGACACTAGTATTTATAGAGGAACCCCACTAAGACCAACTAGTCTTATGGGTAAACCTCTACCTCCGCTTGGAGGATTTTCAATAGCCGTCCTTATCTTATTAAGAAAGAGTCCTTACAACTTAGGCGAGTCGTTACACTTCACTGAGCTAAGCGTCCGTCCTTAGCCTCACTAGTAACACTCCTTTCCACCTAACAAAGTAACCTAACTCTCTTAGCTATAAGGAAGCTATCACACACGTCTCTCACGGTTCGTTGTGAGAGACAAACTACAACTTTAACTATTTTGTGGTTTGTTTTGGAATTGATGTGGTTGGACTTTCTTTCTCTTGTTTCAAGCTCACTTGATCTTCTTGATCTTCGTTCGTGTTCTTGAATGCTTCGGGAGAGCTTGAGAGAAAGTCTTCAAAGTCCACACCGCTATGCATACCCTTGGGGGGGTATTTATAGCGGAAGTGGTTCTTGTCCTCTAGCGTCCTCTGAGGCTTTGCAGGATCCTTGATCTTCCATCAACGGTGCGATGAGCCTCTTGAGGAAGTCAACTCTGTTGACGCTTGGGAAGCCTCCGCGTGGATAGGGGACCATTGCTGGGAAAGCGACATCTTTGGAATTGTCTACACGTGCCTAGACAAGGGAAGCTTGCTTCTGAGGACTGCGGCCGAGTATGATGTAATCATGTTGGGGCGGCCTTGATTTGAATTTGAACTTCGTCCGTATTTTGGCGCGCGTCCCTTCTTGATGAGGACGCCGTCCTATCTGCGCAGGGACTTTGCCAACTACGTTTAGTTCTGGAAGTTCTGATGATGTGCGTCCCTACAGAGTTAGGGACTGCCGTTCACTTGTTGTCCTTTTCGCTCATTTGCGTCCAATGGACTTACCTGAGATCAACACTCGGACAATTTATTAAATACATTTGAGTTTGTCATTATCAAAACAAGGACGATCATTATTGGTTTAGATATTAATGACTGGCGTCCTTAATATTGTCCCAACAATTTCCCCCTTTTTGATGATGACAAACTCTTTCAATTAATACGCACAGAAGTAAAGCTTTTAGCATGAGAGACTACACTTGATTTTCTTTTCAGCTTAGGTTGGCATGCAACACATTCTTTTAAGTGCGTTCTATCTTATTCTTAACTAGCGTCCTTTGGACTTGGCCGAAATTCCCCCTAAACACATGCTTTCTATGACAACTTAAAGACAATCGCATCTCTGCAAAACTATACTTCCCCCTTTTGGCATCATCGAAAAGGAGAACAAGTTGAAAAGCATGCAAGCACAAAGTCATAATTAAAGAAAGGAACGCTTAGACACAATGGATCACAAACGTAATGAACTGCATTCATAAGAAGAGTACGATCATTACACAGAAAAGATTCAAAAGGGGACATCGTCACAAAGTCTTAACAAACACAACAAAAAAAAATAAACTTTTTCAGGATAGAGAAGGGGAGAGCGATCATTTTCGGGGACGCTTGCCAAGGGCCTTGAGGTGTTGCTCCTGAAGATAGTTGTTCTGCGCAAGGAGCTCGTTGTTGCATTCCAGAAGTTCTGTGTGGGTATGGAGAGTGTCGTGAACCTGTTGGATTAGATCAATCATCATACACTGGTTCTCAATCATCATGCCCAGAAGATACTTCTGAGAGTGCTTCTCGGCCTCATCAGGGACGCTCATACCATCGAGCTCATCCTCTTCTTCTGCAGCGTCCTCAACTGGCGTCCCAACTACTTGAAGATTTTCAGCTTCTAGATCACCTTCAACTCTTTTAGCAGCAGCAACAACGGCCTTAGCTTTTCTCTCGGCTTCCTTTTGCTCTTTGGCCAGCTGCCTCTTCACGGACGGGAGCGGCTCATCACACCTCAATTTTCCAACTGGAGGGAGTGTGATTTGCCTGACGTCCCAATGAATCCCGAAAGTCTGTTCTGTTTTGGGGACGTAGAGGCCTTGCTGCTTCATGATCTGCTTAACCAGGCCGGGGAAGGGGAGCGAGTGTCTTCCTCCTGTGCACTTGCCCATGTGCTCCAAGATAACCCGCGGCAAATTATGGGCTTGCGTTCCAAGAAGGCGTCCAGTAAGATACTATCAGTGATCTGGACTATCGACTTCTTTTCTTGGCGGGGGACGACCATGCGCACGATGAAGTGATGCGCAAGGACGCCCGTCTTGGAGAGACAATGAGCGACCCTATCCTTAGCAACTGGCTGTCTCCCGTTGAAAATTCGGTTGAAGATCTCTTCCTGGGAGAAACGACCAAAATTCTTGTTGGGAAGGTCGTGCAGAGCATCTGGCGGAGAAGGACGCAGGCCTAGCATATTGCGGACGGTACCCTCAGCAATTGAGTACTCGTCCCCATCAATCTCGAACGTCCCTTGGGGCTTCCCTTTTACTTCTGATATTTCGAATTTTGAGTAAAAGCGGAGAACCCGTTCGGGGTCGACTTCCGCGGCCTCGGCGCCCAGGTGCGTCCATCCCTGGAACTCGAGCAGTTCCAAAAACTCGTGGCGCTGGTTCTCTTCCAGAAATTGTGTGGTGAATAGGAGCGGCGACAGAATCTTCTTCAAGCGTTTCTGCTTACTGCCGTTGCTCACAATCACCTCATCACCAGCGTCTTCTTCTTCACCGCCTCCCTCCTCGTCCTCAGGATCCTCATCCTGGTGAGGGCATCCTCTTCATCTGAGACGTCGTCCCCTTGCTCATGGGACTCTACCATCTCAGTGTCCTCAGCAGCGGACGCCTGTGCTGGAGGAGGTGCGTCCGCAACTGGAGTCCTTGCCAAGGACTCTGTAGGGACGATTGAAGGAGGCGTCCCTTGGACTTGTGTACTTTCCTCAACAACCGGAGCAGGCGGAGGAGGAGGAGGAGGAGTAGAAGCTTTAGGAGGAGAGGGAGAGGGAGTTCTTATTTTGGCCTTGGTGGCGGGGGCAGAGGGGCGAGGAGGAGCCACTGAAATGGGTTTGACCTTGAGAGGAGCTGGAGGGGGTGGAGGCGCCTTAGCAGGGGAGTCATCTAGAGCGATAACTGTTGGAACAGTGTCCTTGGCCGGGACCTGTTCTTGAGGAGCTGCCCTTTGGACTGTTGGCATAGGCTTTGCCAAGTCCGCCTCGAGCGGATCTGATGTAGCCGCAGGAGCAGGAGCGGGAGTGACGTCCTCTATCCTTGGAGGAGGAGGAGGGAGTCGTGGGACTTCCTGCAGACTTTGCTGGATCGCCGCAGCAATGGCGTCCTTTTCTGCCTGCTCTTGCCTGGCCTTCTCCTCTTTCTTTATTTGCAGCTCGGAGAGGCTTATGGCTGCCATTTGCTCCTCAGTGACGCCCTCAAGTTGAGCAGACGTCTTCAGCCTTCTCTTTGGGGCGGGAGGCGGGGAGGAAGGGACTGGTTTGGCTTGGGAGGAGGAGGGAGGCCCTTTGATTTGTTGTTTGGAAGGAGAGGGGGAGGAAGGCCGTTTTCGTTTCTGTGATGGGACGGAGCCCGCAGGAGCCACCAAGAACTGCATGATATCTGGGAGGAGCTTGGCAAGCTCATCCACCGTCCCACCAAAGGTGTCGGAAATTATGCCGGGACCCATAAAAGGAGGATTGGTATGGTTGGTTTCCTCAAGGCGCGGCTTGACATAGGTGACCATAAAGTAGTGGAGGAGGCGTTGGATCTTTGGGGGATGGTCATGAGCGGACGCCCGTAGGCAAATGTTGGCGAGCGTCCTTAGCTCTTTTTCTAGCCAGTCCTCTATGAGTGGGTCGAGAGGAGGACGGCGCTTGGGTTGGGCAGGTAACCTATGGACGGAGCCTTTTGCGATGTTGTCTGGTTCTGGCTCGGGTTGAAAGGGTTTTTCGAGGAATGGAAAGCGTTTTTGGGCGGGTTTGGTTTGGGAACGGGGGGGTTGGTGTTTTTGTGGTGGAGGTTGGGAGCGTTGTGGCTGTGGAGGGGTGGTGGACTGGCGGCGTTGGGTGGTTTGAGAGGAGGAATGGTGGCGAGGGGGGTCTTGGCGCCCAGTAGGTCGCCCTCTCGAGTCCATGAGTGACCGGCCTTTCACCCGAGGAGACTTCGAGGAACTAGGGTTTTTCGCCGCCGAAGAGGGAGATGGGTTCTTGGTTGCTCTTGTGTTGGCCATTTGAGAAGATGGTTTTTATAGATGAGGATTAGGGTTGAGAAGGTGATTTCGGGATCTGGGTTTGAAGATTTTGAGAGTTTGCTAAAATTGTGTAAACAACAGAGGAGCGAAGAAGGTTTCTCAGGTTGTGCAGGGGCATATATATAGGAAGAAGACGAAGATGAACGGTCAAGGGTAATAGGGTATTTTCCTTTGGCTTCTCCCATCGGCAATCCCGCACGTGGCTTACTTCTTTGCTAAGAAACACAACTGTTTCGCACCCGGTACACATATCCCGAGATCCGCGTTCAACTTCTCCAGGACGTTTCAACTTCCCATTTTCAAAAATTCAAACTTTTCACAACTGCAAAGGACTCTGTCTTGGCGTCCTTTCAACACACAACCGTGCTTTACTCAGATCTGAACCTCGGTGTCCCAGACACTGATCTCAACCTCTGAACATAGAACTCTGTACGGACAACTCTCAGTTCTTAACACGCGTCCCTTTGATCACTTAGAACCATTTTTGAAAATCAAGCAAGTACGTCCCGTAAAGATAAGACAAAGAACGCTCATAGGACGCGTTTGCAAGATTCTCGGCTTGGGTAAGCTTAGAGTTCCCATCATTTCGGCTTATAATGAGGGTAGTTTGATCAGGGATACTCTTGAGATGAAAAGCGAAATGAATGACATTCAAAACATAGGCAAAACATCTGTCTTAGACTAGCGTCCTTTAAGGATGACTTTACATGCATGACACACTTTAAAACGAGTTCTCAACAAGACATAGCCAATCATGGAGGGATTAATAGAACGGGACTTGATCATTTAAAAGTTATCATCCCTAAAAGCAACCGGAGGTGCTCGAAGGGACGTCTATCAAGTGCTTTTGTGAAAATATCGACCACTTGGTCCTCAGTCCTAACATGATCTACCTTAATTAATCCAAGTTCAACATTATCACGAAGAAAGTGATGTCTTATGTGAATATGCTTTGTCCTAGAATGATGAACAGGATTCTTTGCAATACTTATAGCACTGGTGTTATCACACAAGATAGGGACTGTGTTGAGGAACGTACCATAATCTTCAAGTTGGTACTTGATCCATAGGACTTGTGAACAGCATGAAGCAGCAGCAACGTACTCAGCTTCCGCGGTTGAGAGTGCCATGGAGTTTTACTTTTTGGATCCCCAAGATACAAGGCATGAGCCAAGGAATTGTGCCATTCCGGATGTGCTCTTCCTATCCACCACATGGCCAGCGTAGTCAGCGTCAGAGTACGCTACCAGGTTTAGGGACGTCCTTCTGGGATACCATAGGCATAGGTCATCCCGTCCCTTGAGTTATCTGAAGATTCTTTTGACCTCTTGCATGTGGGACTCCTTTGGATTTGCTTGGAAGCGAGCACACAAGCATACAGCGAACATGATGTCGGGACGACTTGCCGTTAGGTATAGCAAGGACCCTATCATTCCTCTGTAGAGCTTTTGATCTACACTCTTTCCTTCTTTATCAGCGTAAAGGCGAGTGTTGGGGGAGATGGGAGTATCAATGGATTTTGAAGAGTTCATTCCATACTTCTCGAGCATTTCACGAATGTACTTTTGTTGGTGAATGCGCGTCCCATCATTGAGCTGGGTGATTTGGAGTCCCAAGAAGAAGTTGAGTTCTCCTATGAGGGACATCTCAAATTCACTACTCATCAAGTTCTTGAATTCCTCTACAAGTCTCATGTTAGTGCTTCCAAAGACTATGTCATCGACATAGACTTGGACAATCAAAACATCTTTAAGAACTTTCTTTAAGAATAGTGTTTTATCAATGTTACCTCGTGTGTACCCGTTGGACAAGAGAAAGGACGCAAACCTATCGTACCATGCATGAGGGGCTTGCTTGAGTCCATAGAGTGCCTTGTCTAAGAAGTACACATGATCAGGGTGATCAGCGTCCTCAAATCCTGGAGGTTGAGCGACGTACACTTCTTCCTTAATCTTGCCATTGAGGAAGGCTGTCTTGACATCCATTTGAAAGAGCTTGAACCCATTGTGAGCAGCGTAGGCAATGAGGAGGCGAATGGCTTCAATTCTAGCGACAGGAGCGAAGGTCTCATCATAATCGATCCCTTCCTCTTGCCTATAGCCTTGAGCCACAAGCCTTGCTTTATTCCTTGATACGCGGCCACTTTCATCAAGCTTGTTTCTATAGACCCACCTCGTCCCTATTATATTTTTGTTTCTCGGACGAGGGACGAGGGTCCAAACTTTGTTCCTCTCAAATTGATTGAGTTCTTCTTGCATGGCTTGAATCCAATCAGCGTCCTGGAGTCCTTCCTTTATGTTCTTAGGCTCAACTAAGGACACGAAGGCGTTGAAGGCACAGAACGCTATGTTGGCGTTGAGGGACTGATTCACAGCTGATCTTGTTTGAACTCCTTTTGACATGTCTGAGATGATTTGATATGTGGAATGAAGTCTTGAAAGGTTGGATCCCCTATGAGTATCGTCCCTGGAAGGAGTACACCTAGGGTCCGTCCAATCAGACTCATCGGATTCAAATCCGTCATCTTCATTGGTTGGCTCAGTGTGTTCCCCCTCAGCTGGAGCGTCCATACTGTGCCTTTCTCCTTGTTGACTTGATTCGCCGGCCTCTACTTGGTTTAGCGACCAAGTTTGATAAGGCTCTTGTTGTTCACTAGGAACTCCCATTGAAACCTCATCGCGAGACTCAGGGATGTTCCTGGGAACGTAATATTTGTCGGAGAAGCCTCTTGGTTCTTCTTCATCATCTTCATCATCGTCCCTAGGAGAGGAGCGACGTTCCTTCTTACTTGGTTCTTTCTTGAGAGATTGTATTTTCTTTGAATACCACATGAATACTTTCCTCAAGCTTAAGAGTCCGTTTGTTGAAGACTCTATAGGCCTTGCTTATGAGGGAGTACCCAAGAAATATTCCCTCATCACTTCTAGCATCAAATTTGCCGATGTTGTCTTTGCCATTGTTGTGAATGAAGCATTTACACCCAAAGACTTTTAGGTGTGAAATGTTTGGCTTTCTTCCGTTTAGGAGCTCGTAGGACATCTTTTTGAGCAAGGGACGAATCATAGCTCGATTGATGATGTAGGTTGCGGTGGCAACAGCTTCTGCCCAGAAGTGTTTGGGGACGCCACTAGCCAAAAGCATCGTCCTTGCCATGTCTTCCAGTGTCCTATTCTTTCTTTCAACAACACCATTGTGCTGAGGAGTTCGACGAGAAGAGAGGTTGTGGGAGATTCCTTGTTGGTCACAGAAGTCAAGAAACTCTGAGTTTTTAAACTCCGTTCCATGATCTGACCTTAGAGCTTTCAAGCTCGTCCGAAGAGCAACTTCTACTTGTTTGATGAAGATTTTGAACATCCCGAAAGCATCTGCTTTTGACACCAAGAAAAGAACCCAAGTGAATCTTGAAAAATCATCTACAATGACATACATGTACCTTTTTCCACCATAGCTTTGGGTTTGCATAGGTCCACACAGATCCATGTGAAGGAGTTCCAATGGCTTCTTTGTGCTCACTTCATTCTTGGATTTGAAGGACGATCTTGTCTACTTCCCTTTGATGCATGCTTCACATTGCTCAATTTGCTCAGGATCAATTCGGGGAAGACCTCTTACAAGATCCTTTTGATGAAGCTTGAAAATTGTGCTAGGTCCCGCATGTCCAAGACGTCGATGCCAGAGATCGGTGTCCACAGCAGAAACAGATAAACACAATTTGGATGCAGGCTTGAATCTTTGATTGAAGACGTAGACATTGTTTTCGCGAGTCCCTTTGAGAATGACTTGATTTGTTTTCTTGTTGATGACCAGGCATTCCTTAGAGTCAAATGTGACTAGGTTTTCACCTTGATCACATATTTGGGAGACACTAAGGAGATTGAAGTCTAGTCCTTCGACAAGACTGACTTTGGACGCACTGATGGATTGATTTAGCTTTGCGGTGCCCGTCCCTTTGATTTTTCCTTTGCCCTTGTTGCCAAACAAGACAGTTCCTCCCGTGGCATTTGATTGGATAGAAGTGAGATGGATCTGGCTTCCAGTCATATGATTTGAAGCGCCACTATCGATGATCCATGGGCTTCCTCTCACTTCCACCTGAAAAGAAGAGTTAGTTTTTTGCGACCCAGGCAAGGTGGCCCCTACCTGGTTCGTTACATGGGTAAAACTTCTTCATAGGCAAATGATCATAGACATTCACATCATTTGATCTTCTAGCATGCGTCCTAGGAGATCGAGTTTTAGCAGTTCGTACACTAGCATGCGTCCTATCAGCAAATTTAGGCTCAGCATTCTCGCGGCCATTTCTAGCCTTCCTTCCACTTTCAAGATCCTGTTTCAGCTTAAGACACTCATATTGGTAGTGACCACCTTTGCCACAATGCCAGCACGTCGTATAGTAGTTTCCAAGGTAATACTTTTTGTTAGGACGTTGAATTCTATTCTCTTTCATTTTCTCAGGGTCCACTACCTTAGATCCTTTTCCCTTAGCAACGTTCTTGTAGATTTTGTGACTGACAGAATTTGTGTAGTAGTCCTTTTATCCTTTCTCACCACTCTCAAGAACTCTTATGCGTTCTTCTAGGTTCCTTGTCTTTTCCCTCTCAAGTTCTAGTTCAGTTGTCTTGCTAGCTTCAAAGTCACTTGGAAGAGAGTTCTTTGATCCTGATTCATACCCTAGTCCTTTCCTGGCTGGAACAAAGACTATTGGATTCACAGTTTCAGTCATCGGACTCTTTCCTAGAACTTTGACCTCGTCCCTAAGACTTGCGTTTTCGAGCCTTAAGCACACAATCTGACTTTTAAGGGACTTGACTTCTTCCTGAGAGGATTCTAGTTGAAAAGACATGGTACTACAATTTTCACATTCCACAACAATATTCTCGGATTCAATTTCTTCAAAGCTTTGTTTCATGGCATAGCTCTCTTGCATGATTTGAGTTATTAATTTAATGAGCTTTGGTTTGGAGCATTTTTCAAGAGAGTTTAACATGGTTTCATGGGTTACCTCTTGCTCAGTTTCAGAGACGTCCTCTGGGGCGTCTTCCATAGCCATGTAGGCCACTTGATTTTCTGGCTCTTCATCACTTGAGTCAAGGTCGTCCCATGCACCCTCAAATGCACCAACCAGCGCCTTTTCCTTCATTTCCTTTGATGTTAGTCCTGTGGTACATTTCTTGGCCATATGTCCCTTTCTGTTGCATTTGTAGCACACTATCTCCTTCATTTCTGCATCTGTAGGCTTGCGAGTTTCTTTCTTGTAGGGCATCTTCATTCTTGGGACTTTGCCTCTTTTGTACAGTGCACGAAGAGTTTTGTGCAACAAGGCTAACTCATCTTCCTCGGAAATTTGTTCTTCCGTCTTTCCTTTGCGTTCTATTGAGGCCTGAAGACGAAGATTCTCTTGGTGCTCTTGGGTTTTGGCTTCTAGCATTGAGTTCAACTCTCTTTGCCTTTGGTAGTATTGCTCATACTCTGGCGTCCTAGCCGCAAGAGTTAAAGCCAGCTCATTTTGGGAACTCTTTCCCATTTTTGCCAGATCTTGGTTTCTTCTTGCTTCGTACCCTTTGAGTTTTCCATAGATTTCCTCCATGGACAGTCCCTTGTTGGCCTGGTTCTCTTTGAACGTCATCCTATTGAAGTTCCATGGTCCCGTGAGTCCATCGATCAAGACTTGAACCTTCATCCTCTGAGTGATCTCCGTTTCTTTGACACCCAAGTTTTTCAACTTAGTTAGAAGGGCCTCAAAGCGAAAGGAGTAGTCGGTGATGGTCTCATTTGTGAACATCCGGAATTCGTAGAAGTCCCTTTTAGCTTCCAGCTGGACGTCTTCTTTCATCTCAGGCGTCCCAACATGGTACTTCTCCAAGGCTTCCCATTGAAGCTTAGCAGTTGGGAGATTGCTCACACGGGTGGCGTCCCTTTCACAGAGGGACGTCTGTAAGAAATAGATGGCCTTTGCATTTGCTTCCATAAGCTTGAACTCATCAGGACCTCAATCTGCCTCCTTGTCCTTCTTAGCAGCGGGGACTTCGAGGTCGCCGTTCTTTATCACCAGCCAGCACTGGTAGTTTTGACTGCGCACAAAGCATTCGAACCTTGTCTTCCACCGATTGAAGTTGCCGTCCGTCAGGCGAGGTGGTTTTGCACTTGAGATACCTATAGGTTCCATGTCCATGTTTCCTGCAACTAAAACTTCTTTTAGAGCGCCTGCTCTGATACCAATTGTTGGATCGTAAGTCTGTTAATGAAGACGTCCTTAACTGGGTTAAAGACGTCCTTAGGTGCAGTGGAAATTAGACTTAACAGGAAACGCAATGAGATAATGGACACTAGTATTTATAGAGGAACCCCACTAAGACCAACTAGTCTTATGGGTAAACCTCTACCTCCGCTTGGAGGATTTTCAATAGCCGTCCTTATCTTATTAGGAGAGAGTCCTTACAACTTAGGCGAGTCGTTACACTTCACTGAGCTAAGCGTCCGTCCTTAGCCTCACTAGTAACACTCCTTTCCACCTAACAAAGTAACCTAACTCTCTTAGCTATAAGGAAGCTATCACACACGTCTCTCACGGTTCGTTGTGAGAGACAAACTACAACTTTAACTATTTTGTGGTTTGTTTTGGATTTGATGTGGTTGGACTTTCTTTCTCTTGTTTCAAGCTCACTTGATCTTCTTGATCTTCGTTCGTGTTCTTGAATGCTTCGGGAGAGCTTGAGAGAAAGTCTTCAAAGTCCACACCGCTATGCATACCCTTAGGGGGGTATTTATAGCGGAAGTGGGTTCTTGTCCTCTAGCGTCCTCTGAGGCTTTGCAGGATCCTTGATCTTCCATTAACGGTGCGATGAGCCTCTTGAGGAAGTCAACTCTGTTGACGCTTGGGAAGCCTCCGCGTGGATAGGGGACCATTGCTGGGAAAGCGACATCTTTGGAATTGTCTACACGTGCCCAGACAAAGGAAGCTTCCTTCTGAGGATTGTGGCCGAGTATGATGTAATCATGTTGGGGCGGCCTTGATTTGAATTTGAACTTCGTCCGTATTTTGGCGCGCGTCCCTTCTTGATGAGGACGCCGTCCTATCTGCACAGGGACTTTGCCAACTACGTTTAGTTCTGGAAGTTCTGATGATGTGCGTCCCTACAGAGTTAGGGACTGCCGTTCACTTGTTGTCCTTTTCGCTCATTTGCGTCTAATGGACTTACCTGAGATCAACACTCGGACAACTTATTAAATACATTTGAGTTTGTCGTTATCAAAACAAGGGACGATCATTATTGGTTTAGATATTAATGACTGGCGTCCTTAATATTGACCCAACAGCTTGTGTCGCCATGCGTCCTCTCCATCTACATGAGTCTCCTCCTACGGACTAGAGGGAGAACATTCTCCACACTCAGTTGAGTGTGCAAGGTCAGTCGTTATGTGCCATTATTGATAGCGGTAGTTGTTGCAATTTGATTAATAAACGAGTTGTTGACATGTTAAAATTTCCTACTACCCAACGCTCCACTTCATGCTCTTTAAATGGCATAAACGATTCTAATGATAATAATTTGATCACCTATCAATGTACCGTCCAGTTTTCCATGGGTCCCTATAGTTATAGCATAATTTGTGAAGTGACCAATATGGATTGTACACATATACTTCTAGGTAGACCGTGGTTGTATGATATAAAGGTTATTCATGATGGTTCCCTTTATAGATATTGCGTTAACCACAACGGTAGGAGGATTACTCTTCTACCCATGTCTCCACAGGAAGTTTTGCAAGACCAGGTACTTAGGAATCAGGCCAAGCCAATTCGAGAAGTCTGGGCGAAAGAGGACGCAGAGCGCGAGGCGGCGGCTACGCCCACAACACCACATGAGCCCCCCCGGGCAAACGGTGTCAAATCGACCCCAAATTTGGTGGGCAGCACCCCTACATCATCGCAGAAGCCTACACTTCATTTGAGGCCGAATGGAAGTCGGCCTCCACAAAAGCACACCAAGGCACCCTCTTGGCCCCCGAGCAGCGCCGGTGCGTCAATTATGCCGGTGCCTCAATTATGCCTCGGAGTGACCCATGAAAGTTGAGATTTTGATGTGTTTATTTGTGGAAAAAGTCATCCATGAGATTATAGGTTAGTAGATTATTGATTGTTGTTTGCATGCATGATTATGTTATGGTGGATCCTTGGTCCTAGATATTTTTCCCATAAGTTTTCGAAGTCTTTTTCGAAGTCTTTTTCTGGCACAACGACTTTAGCCGAGTCAAATTTTGGCGCCGTTGTCGGGGAATCCTTTTTCTTGATTGACTTTCACGTGTTTTTTGGTTCTGTGCCAGAACCGCGATCGCGGCCCCCTCGGCGCGACCGCGGTTCGAGCCCAGAAACCTCCTTTGGGTTCGGACCTATCATATGGTCCGGACCCGGTCTACTGATACTTCTCCTGTTCGCTTTGATCCAGAAATTAACAGGACTCTTCGGTAGATAAGGAGTGCTCCCAATGCTTCTGCATGCTACGATCTTCTCGAACCTCTCTCTCCCTCTTTAATTCTGAACCAGAGGAAGTCATGGCGGAACAAACAATTCGCCAACTCACAGCGCCCGATCTCCAACAACAGCAGCTGGCTGTTCAGTTCCCCGATCTCGGGGAGGGCGTCAAGTTCGAGCTCAACTCCAGGCTGATCCACCACTTACCCAAATTCCACGGGTTAAGTGGTGAAGATCCGAACAAGCATCTAACGGAGTTTCACGCCGTATGTGTGAGCATGAAGCCAACGGATGTCACGGAGGATCAAATAAAGCTACGAGCTTTTCCCTTCTCATTGGAGGTTTTCCGCCAAGGAATGGCTCCTTTATTTGGTTCCAGGATCAATCACTACTTGGGCGCCCATGAAGAAGGCCTTTCTAGAGAAGTACTTCCCTGCTTCCAAAGAAACCTCTATCAAGAAGCAGCTCAGTAGTTTGGAGCAAGGGGAGGACGAAAATCTCTATGATTATTATGAGCACTACAAGAGGCTCATCGCTAGCTGTCCCTACCATGGCTATCTTGCCAAGGACCTCATATGCTTTATTATTGAGGGACTCTGCGACAATGATAAACGGCTTGTTAATGCATCCTGTGGAGGCAGTTACGAGAGCTTGACTCCAGCACAAGCATTTGAGAAAGTTGAGATCTTGGCTGAGCAGGCTCGCAATCAGCGAGCACGAACCAATGTGAGGTCCGTCAATGTGGTAAACGAGTCCTTGAATGCTGAAGTAAGGGAACTCAAGGATCTCATGAAGCAGCTGCTCGTAAAGAAGGGTGCACAGCAAGTTAATGCTTGCGATCTATGCTATGACGCAATCCACCACACCGACTAGTGCCCTACGATCCAGGAGACCGAGGCTTCGATGAACGCCATCGGCAATTATGGTGCGCCCCGGCCCCGGAATGATCCTTTCTCCAACACTTACAATCCGGGGTGGGCAAACCATCCAAACTTTTGGTGGAACAATCAACAAAAGTAGGAGCCTCCACCACAACAGTAGCAGTTCGCTCCTCAGGACCAGCAACAACAGTTTCGCTCTAATAATTATGCCCCGAGAGCGCCTGCTGCATCTCAGAATGATGCTATTACCGCCCTTCTTAAGGAGAACCAAGAGACGAGAGCCGCTGTAAAGAATCTTGAGACTTAACTGAGCCAGCTCGCCACTATGATTAACAGGCTCGAGTCTAAGGATTCTGGGAAACTCCCTTCTCAACCTCTCACCCACAAAGAGAATGTGAGTTCCATGCACTTGAGGAGCGGAAGAGCATTGGCGAGTCGGGAACCACCCTCTGGAGGAATTCCGCGACCGCGCTCCCCTGACCGCGACCGCGCCGGTCCACCAGAAGATGAGGAACAAGCCTCTGTTGAATTTCCATGACCGCGTTCTCCATATCGTGCCCGCGGAAATCCAATAGAGACTACGGAGCCAGCTATAGAAGAGGTGCCGCGACCGCGGAGCACCCTACGCGACCGCGGAAATAATGCAGAGAAGAACTTCGAGGCGTTGCTCGATTACGCCTTTAAGAATCACTCGCCACCGCGACCGCGCTCCCCAGGCCGCGACCGCGCCACCACACCCGAGGAGGATGACTGGTATGTTGCACCACAACTTCCACCCTTGAGCTCTCTCAAGCCTTCTCCTCCCTTCCCAGAAGCACTTCAAGACACGAGGAAGCCGGCACAAGACAAGGAACTCTTCGAGACCTTCGCCAATTGCCTATAAAATGTTCCTCTCCTAAATCTCATTCAAGGCGTTCCTCAGTTTGCTAAATTCATGAAAGAGCTTTGCACAATAAAAAGGAAAAATAGGTCTAAACCTAGATTGAAAAGGTAGCTCTAGTGGAAAAAACTAAGGATAGAGATACTGAGTCTTGTAATTCACTACTCCAAAAACAACTACCTAAAAAAATGTGGAGACCCAGGAAGATTCACCGTCCCTGTCACGATAGGAGAAACCAAAATTGAACGTACCATGCTAGATTTAGGTGCATCCATCAATGTCCTTCCAACTTGCATATATGATAGGTTAGGCCTTGGTCTTTTGAAAAATTCAGATATTGTTATTGAATTGGCTGACCACTCTAATGTGCGCCCGAATGGGTTATTGGAGGATGTTTTAGTGCAGTTCAATGGTTTGATTTTTCCTACAGATTTTTATGTCATGGAGATTGGTGAAGGGCGTTATGACCCGGTTCTTTTACTTGATCGCCCATTCATGAAAACCGCAAGGACGGTTATTGATGTTGCCAATGGTTCACTTTCCATATCTCATGATGTCAACGAGGTCCGGATTCACATTGATGAGGACCCTTATTGAGCGTATCCACATCGAGCCAACGACGTTAAACAAAAGCGCTGCTTGGGAGGCAACCCAAGGATTAGTTAGATTGTTTTCCATTCTTAGCAAAGGATTTGAGTCGTTTTTTTTAACTAACATGCAGGTACTAGGTCCGAAAGGACATCCTGGTGTGATACCGCGACCGCGCCGCCTTGGCCGCGCCCGTGTAGGATCACCAGTGAAGCCCCGACGAACAGGTACTAGCCCGTGCTCGCGGTAACCATACTGCATCTCGGTTTTAGCTCGTTTCTTTACTATGAAAAAAAAGAGAAAAATGAAAAGAAAAAAAAAGAGGACTTTTTTGTCAAATTCTATATCTATATCTTTCATCTATATCATTCTTTTCCATTTTCTATCTTTCCACCTTCTATTTCTTTTCTTTCCATCCACCTTTAGAATTTCATTCTTTTGGCTATGTGCAACCTAAGTATGGGGGAGTTGGTATTGCAGATGAGAGATAAGATTCTTGATTCCCTTGATAGCAGTGATGCTCCTATTGTGCTTACTTCTAGATTTGGCAAGTTGGACACCAGGAAACTCTATGAAGATCTGAGAGAGAAGGGCACTGAAGTACAGTGGAAGCAGTTGCCTTGGACCAGACTAAACACTCCAAGAGTAGCATTCATGGCTTGGAAAGTCATAAGAGGAGGTGTTAGAACTAAAGACAAGTTATGTGCTTGGGGAGTTATCAATGAGGACAGGTGCATGTTGTGTGCAGAAAATATGCAGGAAAATTCAAACCATTTGTGGTTTGAGTGTCAGTACTCTGAGAAGGTACTTAGTAGTGTTTTACAGTGGGCCAAACTGCACAGAAGGAGCAGGAATTTGGAGGAGTGGATTGCTTCCACTTCTACTTGGAATGGAAAGACTACCCTTGCACACAACCTGTGGAATGCTTGCCACTGTGTTGTTATTTACCACGTCTGGAAAGTTAGGAACTCCTTGTTGTTCAAAAATCAGTTAATTAAGGAGGAGGATTGTAGTAGCATGTGTGTGAGATTCCTTAGAAATTGCCTTAAGGTTAGATGGAGGAAATGTAATAGGCATGACACGAGAGTGTTGGAGAGATTGGAGATAGAGCAAACTGTAAATAGCTAGCCCCGCTAGCAAGTTTTGTAACCGTTTTTTTTGTCTAATATATTACCCTTTTATTCAAAAAAAAAAAGTATGGGGGAGCTTTGTTCCCTTGAGAATTCTTTTCCCCAAGGCTCGAGTTCAAGTGTTCATCCATCTTCCAAGAGACGAGCCAAGATACGAGGGTTGTTTGCACATCACGTAGTTCGAGACAACGTGAAGACCTCGTCCCTGCACGAGTACCGCACCCACGCCAACGGGATTTCAAGGTTTCTTTCGTCCATGCTTTCTACACCCTTTGAAGAGTTCTTCCTTTCCACCCCTCTTCATTCATTTGTGAGTCTTCTAATTTCCTTCTTCCTTGCTTCTATCCTTTCTTTTAGCTTCATTGAGGACAATGAAGGATTTAAGTATGGGGGAGGGGATTCGCATTCGCTTATCCTAGTTAGTGTAGTTAGTGATTTGCTTCAGATTTTTGATTTTCTTATTTTCATGGAGCACTTGCACCATACTTTTTGCATAATAAATAAAGAAAGAAAAAGAAAAAGATAGAAAAAGCCATAAGATTGAAAAAAGGCATATGAAATCCTGGGATGAGTCGAAAACCCGAAAGGGCGGCTCAGGTAATAAGCAGGTAACCCGGACCAGCATTAGGCTGGGGTAATATGAGGTTCATGAGGATTGTGAGTTTTGTAAGCACACCTTAAGAAAAATGAAAAGAGCTGTTAGGTGAAAATCCGAAAGGTCGCCTAAGTAGAATTGACCGGTAAAATTCGAGTGTTTTAGGATCATTCTTGCTTGGGGACTTTGGGGCTCACATTATAAATTTGGGTGGATCCTAGGTTGCTCTACACTTTTTAGAGCTTGAGTGATATATCTTGTTGTGAGGTGTGTGTTTGAGCTTCATTGTTTTATGCTCATGATTTCTCTATATTTTGGGTTCGGGTTGTGAGCTGAGTGTTTTGTTTTCCCTTGTATTTCTTGAGATCTTAGATGTGCTGATTTGTCATATTTGTTTTGAGCTTAATCGAGGACGAGCAAGATCTAAGTATGGGGGAATATGATTCGGCCTATTTTGTATGGGTTAACTCTTAGATTTTAGGATGTTATTGAGAGTGTTTTGGTTCGATTTGAGCGTTACTGTAATACGAAGACCGAAGACACGAGATGTGAAGAATCAAGAGGTTTTAGAGCTTAATTGAAGACAAGTTCGTCACTGCATGGATTCCGCGGTCGCGTTATCTATGACGCGGTTGCGGTGGTACAGGGCGACGACATTCAAGACCCGTGAAGGCCGCGGTCGCGCCGCGATGGACGCTATCGCGGTAGAAGCCGACTCAGCCAGTCCAAAGATAGACCGCCGCAAGCGCGGTGGTGGTGCTGCGGTCGCGGTGATGCCGAGATCCGAGACGGACAAAATCTTTTCTTTTCTATCTTGTTTCCTTTCTTATCTTTTCGTCTCTTACCTTATCTATCTCGAGGAGCATGTTCCTCGGGCTATATAACGAGGAGCCTCTTTAGGTTTTAGGAGAACCTATCATCTTTGGGAATTTAATTGTTATTTCAATAAAAGTGTTTGTTTTCTTTGTAATGGAGAACTAATATCCCTTGGAGTTTATTCAATCACAGAAGCTTTATTATGAAGTTGTGAAATTCTGGTAACTTCTTTATCTCTAGGTCTTTAATGATACTCTTGTGTTTCATCTCATGATCTTTGTTTGATTATATGAGCCTGATCAACTTGTTCAATTGGCTTAGATCTATTGTTTGAATTAGGATTGGTTGTTGTCTATGCATCTTTCCTATTCTCGAAATAACTCTACTCTAGGACCGTGGAGTAGTTTAGGGAACAGTATTCAATGGTTAATTTGTGCATGAGACTCGTAGCTTGATTGCATGATTTGATTTCCCTATATCCTTGAGTGTATTGCATGATTTGAATTAAGCGTCCTTGTTCATATCATAGTTTTGTTAGGACCGTGGACTAGCGAATAATCAAGTGGAATTGAGCGTTATTGTAATTAAGCGTCCTAGGAATATAAAGAAGTGGATGAATTCATGATCAACGGATTAATAAAGTGGAATTGATTGAATGAACTCTGCTTGTTAACTTTGATTGAAATCTCTCTCAAAACCCCCCCTTTGGTTACTTTGCATGAAAAACACTAAAATCTGATTAAGAAACTGATTCTCTTGGATTCGACCCCGTACTTGCTTACTATACTTGTGTTTGCTTGTTTGGGTGTTCTTTTTGATTTCTGGCACAACGACTTTGGCCGAGTCAGTCCGCAAGGATGTTTTGAGTTTACGTCGACGACATAGTCTTTGGTTTCACTAACCTTGCACTTGTAGAGGACTTCAAGACCTTGAGGAGCAGTGAACTCAAGATGTCCCTCATAGGAGAACTCAACTTCTTCTTGGAACTGCAAATCCCTCAACTGAAGGAATAAACGCGTATCCATCAACAAAAATACATCAGAGAGATACTAGAGAAATATGGGATGAACACGTCCAAGCCAATTAATTCTCCCATATCCCCCAACACACGCCTTGATGCTGATGAGGACGGTAAGTAAGTTGAGCAAAAGCTTTACAGAGGTATGATTGCCTCACTACTTTACTTGACAGCAAGTAGGTCTGACATTATGTTTGATGTATGTCTATGTACTCATTTTCAAGCTAATCCAAAAGAGTCCCATATGAAAGAAGTTAAAAGAATATTTAGGTATCTTAAGGGACGCAATGATCTGTGCCTTTGGTATTCAAGGAAGACGTCCCTTGAACTGGTAGGATATTCAGATTCGGACTGTGTTGGATATGTAGTGGATAGGAAGAGCAACTCAGGAATGGCACAATTCCTATGCTCTTGCCTTGTCTCATGGGAATCCAAGAAGTAGAATTTCGTGGCGCTTTCAACTGTGGAAGCTGAATACGTTGTTGTTGCTTCGTGCTACTCCCAAGTTCTTTGAATCAACTACCAATTTGAAGATTATGGTACGTCCCTTAGCACTGTCCCCATCTTGTGTGATAATACTAGTGCCATTATAATAGCTAGGAATCATGTTCATCATTCTCGCACAAAGCATATTCACATAACGCGTCATTTATTGCGTGATAATGTAGAACTAAGATTAATAAATATGGAGCATGTTAGGACAGAAGACCAAGTAGCTGAACATTTTCACTAAAGCACTTGAAAGGCGTCCCTATGAGCATCTCAGGTTCCTCTTAGGGATGATAACTTTTAAATAGCAAGTCTCGTTCTATTATTCCCTCAATGCTTGTGTTGGGACGATGTTAAGGACTGTCTTGTACTTAACATTGTGTCTATACAATTGTCCCTTAGTTTTGATATGACAAACTCACTTTGATCTAATAAAGTTGTCAAAGTGTTTAGGAACGCTAGTGATAAAAAGGACAATAAGTGTGTGAATGTCCTTGAGGTGAAGGGACACCCACATCCAATTGTAAGGACCAGCGAAGTTACTACTTGAGCCAAGGACGTAGTCCCAAGCAAGTAGGAACGCGAACTTCAACTCCAAGCGTCCTTACAAGGCAACCCGACAGGATGACATCACTCGAAGTAGATTTGATCATCCGGGACATGTGGAGGCCGATCATGTAGATCAGTCCATCACCACGTAGAAGCCGATCCTGTAGCGGAGTTCTACAGCTGGTGCAAGGAAGCTTCCCTCATCACCACCATAACATGTGGAAGCCGATCCTGTAGCCGCGTACCTGAAGGGCATGATCGTTAGAGGAAAATATGCCCTTTCCCAAGTGCTATAAATACCCCTTGGGCATTTATGGTGACTTAAGTTTTTCAGAGAATATTCAGAGCGAATGAGAGTGAATATGACTTCGATCAAGAACACCAAGAACAAGTCAAGAACTCTCGAAGACTAGGTGTTAGATCGAGTGAAAGGCTGAACCAAAATCACAAAGTTGTTTGTAAAAGAAAAACAAAAGAAAGACAAGTCCTTACGACGTACTGTAAGGACGTGTGAGTAGCATCCTTTAGAAGTTAAGCTAGGTTACTATTATAGGCTTAAAGGATTTTTTACTATTGGACTTAGGTCACATTCTAAGTTCCAGAGAAGTGTAAAGACTCGCCAGTATAAATGTAAGAACGCTTAATTAGAAAGGGAAAAGGCTATTCGAAATACCTCCACGGAGGTAGAGGTTTACACTCAAGGACTACTTTGGTCTTGAGTGGTTCCTCTATAAATAGACGTGTTCCTTACTTATTCATTTCATCTGTTTAGTTTATTCCGCTGCAAATCAAAGGACGCCCTTAATCTTCATTAAGGACGCCACACTCAAGGACTTCCTTAACTGAGTTAAGGACGCCCTTTATAAGACTAACGATCCAACAATTGGTATCAGAGCGGGCGCTCTAGATTCTGTTGAGTTATAGGTGAAAATGGACATAGAACTAATTGACATTAGTAGTATGAAGCCTCCGCGTCTGACGGCCGGCTACTACAATCGCTGGAAAACAAGGTTCGAGAACTTTGTGCGGAGTAAAAATTATCAGTGCTGGAGAGTAATAAAGAACGGTGATCTTAAAGTTCCACCTGCCAAGGAAGTCAAGGAGGAAGAATGGGGTCCTGATGAGTTTAAGCTGATTGAGACAAATGCAAAAGCTATATGTTTCCTGCAGACGTCCCTCTGTGGAAGGGACGCTACTAGAGTAAGCAACTTGTCTACTGCTAAGCTCCAGTGGGAAGCGCTTGAAAAGCACCACATAGGGACGGCAGAGATGAAGGAAGATGTCCAGTTGGAAGCTAAGAGGGACTTCTATAAGTTCAGGATGTTTCCAAATGAAACTGTCACCAATTATTCTTTCCGATTTGAAGCACTTTTGACCAAGTTGAAAAACTTGGGTGTTCCTGAAATTGAGATTTCTTTGAGAAACAAGGTACAAGTATTGATTGATGGATTAACAGGAGTTTGGAACTTTGATAGGACGACTTTCAAAGAAAACCAAGCCTACAAGCGACTATCAATCGAGGAAATCTATGGAAAGCTAAAGGGGTTCGAAGCTAGAAGAAATGCAGATATGGCTGAACTTGCAAAGAATCCGCAAACTAATCTAGCTTTGACTCTTGAAGCAAGGACACCAGAACATACAAAGTATCTTCGTCGGCAAAATGAACTAGCTTTGATGATGGACGCCAAAACAAAGGAGCATCGTGAAAACATGCGTCTTCAAGCCTTGATAGAACGTCAAGGAAAGTCAGAGGAACAACTCGCTGAAGAAGATGAACTTGCTCTTCTGCACAAAACCTTGCGTTCATGGGCACTGCAAATCTGAATCTGAATTCGTCCATCAAAGCATCAAATGCTAGTCTTGTTGAAGGACTCGGCTTCAACCTCCTTAGCGTCTCTCAAATCTGTGATCAAGGAGAGAACTTGGTCACATTTGATTCCAAGGAGTGCCTCATCATCAACAAGAAAACAAACAAAGTCATTCTCAAGGGAGTCCATCAAAACAATGTCTACATCTTCAACCAAAAGTTCAAGCCTGCTAAAGAGTTGTGTCTATCTGTCTCAACTGAGGACGCTGACCTATGGCATCGACGCCTTGGTCATGCTGGTCCTAGTACGATCCTTAAGCTACACCAATAAAATCTTGTAAGAGGACTTCCCCGAATCGATCTTGAGAAAGCTGAACAATGTGAAGCATGCATCAAAGGGAAGCAAACAATATCGTCCTTTCAAGTCCAAAAATGAATTAAGTACGAAGAAGCCCTTAAGAACTTGATATGGATCTTTGTGGACTAATGAAGACGATGAGCTATTGTGGAAAGAGGTACATGTACGTTATCGTAGATGATTTTTCTCGATTCACTTGGGTTCTTTTCTTGGTGTCAAAGGCAAATTGCTTTAGGGTTTTCGAAGTCTTCATCAAACAGGTGGAAGTTGCTCTAGGGACGCGCTTGAAAGCTATACGATCAGAACAAAGGACGGAGTTTCAAAACTCAAAGTTCTTGGCCTTTTGTGATCAAAATGGTGTCTCTCACAACTTCTCAGCTCCAAGAACTCCTCAACAAAATGGCGTTGTGGAAAGAAAGAACAGGACGCTTGAAGATATGGCAAGGACGATGTTGTTAGCAAGTGGCGTCCCCAAGCACTTTTGGGCCGAAGCCGTCGCCATAGCTGCTTACATCATTAACCGAGCTATGATCCGTCCTTTGCTAAAGAAGACGTCCTATGAGTTGTTAAATGGAAGGAAGCCAAGCATTGATCATCTTAGATCCTTTGGATGCAAGTGCTTCGTCCACAACAACAACAAAGACAATCTTGGAAAGTTTGATCCTAGAAGCGATGAAGGAATATTTCTTGGGTACTCTCTCACAAGCAAAGCTTATAGAGTTTTCAACAAAAGGACTCTTAAGCTTGAGGAAAGTATTCATGTTATATTCAAAGAAAACTCAACTTGCAAGGAGAAGTCACAAAAGAAGGAACGCTCTTCATCACATCAAGTTGATGATTCTGAAGATGAAGAAGAAAGTTGGTCCCCAGGAAAGTACTATGTTCCTAAGGACACCAATGCAAATCCTGAGGAAGTCTCAGTGGATGTTCCAAGTACTCTTCAGGACGCTCCTTCTAGGGCTGAATCTCCTGTTCAACAAGACTTTGCTGAATCAAGTCATCAAGCAGAACAAAGGCAAGGTATGGACGCTCTCTCTGAGGGGGATCATACCGAGGACGAAGGTCAAGATGAAGATGAAGATTCCGATGATGACATTGATCCCCGGTTCATGTAACTTTTTGAAAGGGAGTCTAGGTTATCAACGTATCATCCAAAAAATCAGATAATCTCAGATGTTTCAAAAGGAGTTCAAACCAGGTCAGCTGCAAGCAAGTCCCAGAGTGCAAACCTTGCTTTTTGTCGTTCGATGCTTTTGTATCTATGGTGGAGCCCAAGAACATAAAAGAAGCACTCTAGGACGCTGACTGGATTCAAGCAATGCAAGAGGAACTCAACCAGTTTGAAACTAACAAAGTTTGGACTCTCGTCCCTCATCCTAAACACAAGAACATCATAGGGATGCGCTGGATTTTTCGAAACAAGCTTGATGAAAGTGGACGCGTTCAAGAAATAAGGCAAGACTCGTGGCTCAAGGGTTCAAGCAAGAGGAAGGCATTGATTATGATGAGACCTTTGCTCCTGTTACTGAATTGAGGTCGTCTGTCTCTTTATTGCCTTTGCTGCTCACAAAGGATTCAAGTTGTTTCAAATGGACTTCAAGACTGCTTTCCTTAACGGGAAACTGAAAGAGGAAGTCTATGTTGCTCAACCTCCAAGCTTTGAGGATGCCAATCATCCAGATCATGTGTACTATCTCGACAAATCTCTCTATGGACTCGAGCAAGCCCCTCGTGCATGGTACGACAGGTTTGCATCCTTTCTTTAGTCACATGATTACACAAGAGGTTCAATTGATAAAACTTTGTTTATAAAGAAAGTCCACGAGGATATTTTAATTGCACAAGTCTATGTTGATGACATAGTCTTTAGTACTAACATGAAACTTGTAGAGGACTTCAAATCTTTGATGAGTAGCGAGTTTGAGATGTCACTCATAGGAGAACTCAACTTCTTCCTGGGGCTTCAAATCAACCAACTCAAGGATGGGACGCGCATTCACCAACAAAAGTATGTTCGAGAGATGCTCGAGAAGTACGACATGAATACGTCCAAGCCAATTGCTACTCCTTGTTCTCCCAACTCGCGTCTTTATGCAGATGAGCAAGGGAAGGACGTTGATCAAAAACTCTATCGTGGGATGATTGGTTCACTTCTCTATTTGACCACGAGCCGTCCAGACATCATGTTTGTTGTTTGCTTGTGTGCTCGCTTCCAAGCTAATCCAAAGGAGTCCCACATGCAAGAAGTCAAGAGGATCTTTAGATATCTCAAGGGACGCGACAATCTTTGTCTCTGGTATCCAAAGAAGACGTCCCTCAAGCTTGTTGGCTACACGGACGCTGACTATGCTGGTCATGTCATCGATAGTAAAAGCACTTCAGGAATGGCTCAATTTCTTGGCTCATGCCTTGTTTCTTGGGGATCAAAGAAACAGAAACTCTGTGGCGCTTTCAACTGTGGAAGTTGAGTACGTTGTTGTTGCTTCGTGTTGTTCACAAGTCATCTGGATCAAATATCAACTTGAGGACTATGGTATAACTCTTGAAACCATTTTTATTCTTTGTGATAATACAAGTGCTATTGAAATTGCTAAGAATCCTGTTTTTCATTCTCGCACAAAGCATATTCATATAAGACATCACTTCTTGCGAGATAACGTGGAACTACGACTTATTAGCATGGGGCATGTGAGGACTGAGGACCAAGTAGCTGATATTTTCACTAAGGCGCTTGATAGACGTCCCTTTGAGCATCTAAGGCTGCTCTTAGGGATGATAACTTTTAAGTAGCAAGTCTCATTCTACTATTCCCTCAATGATTGGCTATGTTTAGTAGATTTCAAGTGGTTAAGGACTATCATGCATTGAATTCATTTAAGCAAGGATGCTAGTCTAAAACTTTGTTTGTGTACTACTTTGGAACGTCATTCAATTTCTCTATTGTCTTGAAAAGAGTATCCCTGATCACCCAACCCACATCATAAGCCGAAATGATGGGAACTCTAAGCTTACCCTAGCCAAGAACTTTGCAAAAGCGTCCTATGAGCTTCATGTATTCTTTACGGGACGTACTTGCTTGGTTCTCAAATGGTTCGAAAGGTGATCACAGGGACGTTTGCTCAAGATCTTATTTTGCTAAAGAGGAAATTATGTTTAAGTTAGAAAGGACGTCAGTTGTCCAAGTTTCCAGTGTGGGACGCTTTTTGTTGAGATTTGATCAGGCAGTTATGGAAGGTGAAGCGTCGTGTGATTTGAATTTTGAACTTTAAACTTTGCTTGTGGAAGACAGTTGTAACCGCCCAATACTTAAGGGGGAAGTTTCGCCACGTGTTGCTCTGGGATTCACTGTGCTAATTACCAGCGTATCCCTGGCTCCCCTATATAATAAACCACCGCCTCTCCCTCACACAAACTTTACCGTTTCCAAAATCTTCCGCACTCACAAATTCGCTCTGCCCTCTCTCTAACTTTCCGATCAGTTTCTCTCTCTAAACTCACATGAAAATATGCCTCAACAACGCAAGGACGTGGTCGGATCTTCTGCCGGCGGCAAAAGGAGGAAATTGGTGAAAGGGACTATCACCAAGCCTAAGCAGATCACGTTGGACGAGACTCTGGTGGACTTCATCAACAAGAAGTACAAAACCTTATACAGAATGATCCGTGAACGGATGAGCGTTGACTCAGGCAAAATCATTGTACCCAAAATCAAAGATAACCCAAACACACAAACTAAGTATAGTGAGCAAGTATGGGATCGAACCCTAGAGAAGTTAAGGTATCTAATCTAATATTTGTATCAACCAAGAACAAAGGGGGTTTTATGGAAGAGTTTCAATCACCAAAGCAAGAAGACAAGTCGACAGTTTCACAAGATCAATCAGATTACTAAAGACAGGTTCATTCAACAAATCCACTTTAAAAGAGTCGTTTGATCATTGATTCATACCAATTCCTTTTAATCCAATGATTAATTCCAATCCTAATCTTGACTAATTTCCTGTCCACGGTCCAGGAAATACTTAACAATGATAGAGGACGCTCAAATCAATATTAGCACTAAGAACAAGGATAAATAGGATTCATGCAAGAGAAATCAAGCTACGAGTCAATTTTACACGCAAACAATCAATTATCTTCTTAAATCCTAGTTGCATAGACAACAGATCTAGGTTCTAAGTTGTTTTCATAGAATAGGTTTGTCCATAGTCCAAACCCGTTCCAACAATAGAAGATTAATCAATTCAATAGGTTAATTACTCCTAGAGAAACAATCAATAATCATGTAATTAAGCACAAGAGAGTCAATAATAACCAAAGGAATAGGAAAAGGATTTAGAATCTCACAAACTTGTCAATTAAAGCTTCATTGATGAACAAACCATAGAGAGGTTTAGTTCTCCATAGCTCTTCTAAAACTCAAGTCCTCAAACAAAGGTCAAAGATTCCAATCCTAAAGAGTTCCAATCCCTTAAATAAGTCTTGGGACGAAAGAAATATCCATAAATAAAACAAAGCATTAAAAACGGCCCAAAGATAGATCCGCGCGTTCCGCTGAAGTCGGTTCCACCGCGACCATGCCGACACCGCCGCGACCGCGGTCAACATCCGGTCAATGGTCCGTTGGCAACTTCTACCGCGACCGCGTCTCAAGCAGCGCAACCGCGGCCTTCGGGTCTTCAAATCTCAGCTTCTGGTGAAATCTCGCGACCGCATTTGGAGCTCCGCGACCACGTTTTCCCTGCAGAGACGACTTCTCTTGCAAAATCTTCAATTTACCAAGTTCTGTGTCTTTGGCCTTGATGTAAAACTTAAGCCTAAAAACTAGCCTAGAAGACTCAAAAGCTTCCTAACAAAACCAAGATAAGGCATCTAAAAGATGGCGAATAAAATTCCCCCATACTTAGATTTTGCTCGTCCTCGAGTAAGCTCAAAGTACATATACAAATCAGCACATCAAAAGATCTCAGGAAGTAAGGGGAAACATGACAACCATAAACTCTCAGCTCACAACCCGAACCCAAGTAGAGAAATAATGAGCAAAACATGCAAGCTCAACCCACACCTCACAAGAATACATCAAATCACTCAAGCTCCAAATCATGAAAGAGAAATCCTAAGGATCTACCCAACATCTACAATGCATCCCCAAGCCCCAAAGTAGAATGAAATCCTAAACACTCTAATTTTTCCGCTGAATTCTACTTAGGCGCTCTTTCGGGTTTTCACCTAATCACTCATTTCATTTTTCAAAGGTGTGCTCACCAAAACTCACATCTCTCTTTAACCTCTTATTACCCCAACCTAATGCTGGTCCGGGTTGCCTGCTTTTTACCTGAGCCGCCCTTTCGGGTTTTCGACTCATCCCATGATATTCTATGCCTTTTTTCAATTTTTGGCTCTTTTCTTTTTCTCTTTTTTTTTTTCATTTTTCTGATTTTTTTTTTCTTTTTGATTTTTTTTTCTCGGAATGGAAACAACAACTATACATATAAACACCAATTGTACATATAAACACTAGTGAATACTCTCCCCCATACTTAGACCCTTCATTGTCCTCAATGAAGATAAGAACAAGAATTATAGTAGAGGGAAGAAACAGAAGACTCACTAACGAATGAAGAGGGGTGGAACGGAAGAACTCTTCAAAGGTGGTAGAAGAATGGAAGAAAGGAACTTTGAAATCCCGTTCTGGAGGCATACCACGGGTGCGGTGGGTTGTGGCGTGGTCGCGTTTTGACTCCAGAGAGTCGGATTTTACTTCTGCATCATGGCCGCGGGCGCGGTCCGCTGGGCGCGGTCGCGTCTCATTCACGGGATTCTCAGCATGAGCTACTAGAGGAATTTCGCGGTCGCGTTCCATGTGGCGCGGTCGCGGTGATTCCTCCGGAGAGCTATTTTATGCGCCTAGCTCTTGTCAACTCCTCAATGAAATAGCACTTACATTCACTAGTGCCGGAGGAGAGGGGTTGATTTTCTCCGACAACTCCTTTCTTGTCATCTCGAGTGCAGAGTTTAAGTCTTGGAATTTCCTTTCGAATGCCTCATTCATCTCCTTCAATGTCTTGGCGAGAATTTCCTCAGACGATGGCGTGCTAAGGCAAGGAGGTTTCTGACTTCTAGTCCCATCAGCAAAGTTCTCCACTATTTGAAAGAATTCATGGTAGGATTTGTCTAGGTAGGAACCTCCACATGAAGCGAGTATCAGATCTCTGACTTGATAACCAATACCATTTATGAAGTACCATACGATCTCGTGATCTAGAAACCCATGGCATGGACACCTAGCAAGGAGCCTTTTGTAGCGATTGTAGCAATCGTACAAGCTTTCCCCATCTTGTTGATTAAAATCGGAGATTTCTTTCTTCCGGGCTGCCCTTACTGAAATAAGGAAGTACATATCCAAGAATGCAACCCTCAATTGACTACATGTTGTGATTGGCTAGGAGTGTGGATTGTTTAATATGTAGGCATACCAGTCCCTGACTAATCCGGTCAAAGAAAACGGAAAAGCTCGCATATTAATCTGATCCATAGTGATCCCAGCAGGCTTCATGCTTAGACAGACATACTCAAACTCCGTAAGGTGTTTGATTGCATCATCATCAGACTGCCCACCAACCGAGGTAAAAGATCAATCAGGCCGGGTTTCACCACAAAGTCTACCCCTTCAGCTAGCGCGGGATACTCAACAGTCATGTGTTGTTGTTCGAGATTCGGAGCATGTTGTTGCCTGATCGATTGATCGGCCATCCTGTCTCTTGAAACCAACGACAGCACTTTGGAAAATAATCAATAGCAAAGGTGTGGACCGTAAGATAGGTCCACACGATAGTCAACACGAATATCACACTAAATAGAACCTAAGTTCCCCGGCAACGGCGCCAAAATTTGACTCGGCTAAAGTCGTCGTGCCAAAATCAAAGATAAATAACCCAAACTACAAACTAGTATAGCATGCAAGTAAGGGGTCCAACCCAAGAGAACTATGGCTTCTAGTATCAATATATTTATCAACTAAAGATAAGGGGGGATTTAAGAGAGATATCTAAACTAATCTAAACTAAGAAAACAAAACAAATAAACAAACAATCAAATATACGGAACAAGTTCATTCAAAAGATCCACTCATGAAATAATCACTCGATCATAGATTCATCCATTGATTTCATTCACAGCTATGGTTAATTCCAATCCTAATTTTGACTAATTTCCTGTCCACGGTCCAGGAAATACTTAACAATGATAGAGGACGCTCAAATCAATATTAGCATTAAGAATAAGGATAAATAGGATGCATGCAAGAGAAATCAAGCTACGACTCAATTTCACAAGCAAACAATCAATTCTCTTCTTAAATCCTAGTTGCATAGACAACAGATCTAGGTTCTAAGTTGTGTTCACAGAATAAGTTTGTCCACGGTCCAAACCCGTTCCAACAATAGAAGATTAATCAATTCAATAGGTTAATTACTCCTAGAGAAACAATCAATAATCATGTAATTAAGCACAAGAGAATCAATAATAACCAAAGGAATAGGAAAAGGATTTAGAATCTCACAAACTTCTCAATTAAAGGTTCATTGATGAACAAACCCTAGAGAGGTTTAGTTCTCCATAGCTCTCCTAAAACTCAAGTCTTCAAACAAAGGTCGAAGGTTCCAATCCTAAAGAGTTCCAACCCCTTAAATAAGTCTTGGGACGAAAGAAATATCCCTAAATAAAACAAAGCATTAAAAACGGCCCAAAAATAGATCCGCGCATTCCGCTGAAGTTGGTTCCACCGCGGCCGCGCCGACACCGCCGCGACCGCGGTCAACACCCGGTCAATGGTCCGTTGGCAGCTTCTACCGCGACCGCGTCTCAAGCAGCGCGACCGCGGCCTTCGGGTCTTCAAATCTCCGCTTCTAGTGAAATCTCGCGACCGTGTCTACAGCTCCGCGACCGCGTCTTCCCTGCAGAGACGACTTCTCTTGCAAAATCTTCAATTTACCAAGTTTTGTGTCTTCGGCCTTGATGTAACACTTAAGCCTAAAAACTAGCCTAAAACACTCAAAAGCTTCCTAACAAAACCAAGATAAGGCATCGAAAAGATGGCGAATCAAGCGTCCCCAACATTGATCCAAACACACACAAGAACTACCAAACGTCCACAAACAGGTTCATCCTTTCTAAACTTCACAAGCAAGGCTATGAAGATCAACTTTATGTTGGAAGTGACCTCCTGTTTGTAAACCTCTATGGTGCTGAACACCTTCTGTTGGATCGTAAGTCTGTTAGAATGGGCGTCCTTAACTGGGTTAAGGGCGTCCTTAGGTGCAGCCGAAAATAAACTTAATAGGAAACGTAACAAGATAATGGACACGAGTATTTATAGAGGAACCCCACTAAGACCAACTAGTCTTATGGGTAAACCTCTATCTCCGTTGGCGGATTTTCAATAGCCGTCCTTATCTTATTCAGAGAGAGTCCTTACAACTTAGGCGAGCTGTTACAATCCCCTGAGCTAAGCGTGCGTCCTTAGCTCTACTAGTAACACTCTTTTCAACCTAACAAAGTAACCTAACTCTCTTAGCTTATAAGGAAGCTATCACTCACGTCTCTCACGGTTCGTTTTGAGAGACAAACACTACTCTAACCATTTTGTGGTTTGTTTTGGATTTGATGTGGTTGGACCTTCTTTCTCTTGCTTCAAGCTCACTTGATCTTCTTGATCTTCGTTCTTGAACTTGAATGCTTCAGGAGAGCTTGAGAGAAAGTCTTCAAAGTCCACACCGCTATGCATACCCCTTGGAGGGTATTTATAGCGGTATGAGATCTTGTCCTCTAGCGTCCTATGAGACTTGGGCAGGATCTGTCGTCTTCCTTCAACGGTGTGATTTGCATCTTGAGGAATTCAACTCTATCGACGCTTGGGAAGCCTCCGCGTGGTCAGGGGACCATCTCTGGGAAAGCGACATCTTTGGAATTGTTCACACGTGCCCAGACATAGGAAGCTTCCTTCTGAGGACTACGGCCGAATATGATGTAATCATGTTGGGGCGGCCTTGGTTTGAATTTGAACTTCGTCCGTATTTTGGCGCGTGTCCCTTCTCAATGAGGACGCCGTCCTATCTGCACAGGGACTTCATTCTTTTGGTTCAGCACTGGATGTTCTGGTGAAGTGCGTCCCTACAGCTTAGGGACTTACGTTCACTTGTTGTCCTTTTCGCTCATGTGCGTCCACTGGACTTACCTGAGATCAATACTTGGACAACTTATAAAATACCTTTGAGTTTGTCATTATCAAAACTAGGGACGATTATTATTGGTTTAGATATTAATGACTGGCGTCCTTAATATCGTCCCAACAATTTCCCCCTTTTTGATGATGACAAACTCCTCTAAACAATGCGCACAGAAGTAAAGCTTTTAGCATGAGAGACTACACTTTGGGTTTCTTTTCCGCTTAGGTTGGCATGCAACTCATTCATTTTAGTGCGTCCCTTAGGTTGGCGTCCTTTGGCCTTGGCCGAAATTCCCCCTAAACACATGCTTTCTATGATAACTTAAAAACAATCGCATCTCTGCAAAACTATACTTCCCCCTTTTGGCATCATCGAAAAGGAGAACGAGTGATAAAGCATGCATGCACAAAATCATAACTAAAGGGAGAACGCTTGAACAAATGAATCACAATAAGTAATGAACGCCATTCAAAAAGAAATAGAGTACGATCATTACAGACAATCAACAAAAGATGTTCAAAGGGGAAATCGTCCCAAAGTCTTAACAAAAACACAAAGAAAAGATACACTTTTTCAAGGTTCAGATGGGGAGGAGTGATCACTGGCGAGGACGCTTGCCAAGAGCTTTGAGGGTTTGTTCCTGTAGATGATTGTTCTGTGCCAGGAGCTCATTGTTGCGTTCTAGTAGCTCAGTGTGCTGATGGAGTGTGTCATGGAACTATTGGATGAGATCTATCATCATGCATTGGTTCTCGATCATCATCCCAAGCAAGTACTTCTATGAACACTTCTCAGCTTCAGCAGGAACGCTCATATGATCTGCTTCATCATCCACATCCTCAGCGTCCTCAACTAGCGTCCCTACCACTTGCAAATTTTCCTCAGCCTCGCCTTCTCCAGCAGTGGCGGCAGCAACAACAGCTTTAGCTCTCCTCTCGGCCTCTTTCTTTTCTTTGACCAACTGTCTCTTGACGGAGGGAAGCTCCTCGTCAAATCTCATTTAGCCTACCGGAGGGGCTGTGATCTTCCTAACGTCCCAATGAATGCCAAAAGACTTTTCTTCTTTGGGAACGTAGAGGCCTTGCTGCTCCAAAATCCTTTTAACCAGGCCAGGGAAGGGGAGCGAGTGGCGTCCTCCTGTGCACTTGCCCATGTGCTCCAAGACAACCCGCGCCAAATTTATCGGCTGGCAGTTCAAGAATGCGTCCAATATGATGCTGTCGGTGATTTGGACAATGGACTTCTTCTCTTGCCTTGGGACGACCATGCGCACAATGAAGTGATGTGCAAGGACGCCCGTCTTGGAGAGACAGTGGGCGACTCTATCCTTAGACACTGGCTGCCTCCCATTGAATATGTTGTTGAAGATTTCTTCCTGGGAGAAGCGGTCAAAGTTCTTGCAAGGAAAGTCGTGCAAAGCATCAGCAGGGGGGAGGCGCAGGCCAAGCATGTTGCGGACGGTACCCTCTGCAATAGAGTACTCGTCCCCATCCAATTCAAACGTCCCTTGAGGCTTCCCTTTTACTGTGGATACTTCGAATTTAGAGTAAAGGCGGAGAACCTGTTCGGGGTCCACTACTGCAGCCTCCGCACCCAAGTGCATCCAACCCTGAAATTCAAGCAACTCCAGATATTTTGTGCGGCCGTTCTCTTCGAGAAACTGAGCTGTAAACAGGAGCGGCGGCAGAATTTTCTTGAGGCGCTTCTTCTTATTGCCATTGCCAACGATGACGTCGTCGCCGGCGTCCTCTACTTCTTCAGCGTCTCCCTCCTCCTCTTCATTTTCCTCATCTTGGTGAGGAGCGTCATCATTATTGAGGCCTCGTCCCCTTGTTCATGGGACTCAGCCATTTCTTCATCCACTTCATGGGACGCCTGAGTTGGAGGAGGGGCGTCCACTAGAGTCCTGGCCAAGGACTCTGTGGGGACTTCAACAGAAGTCGTCCCGGACTTGCACAATTTCCTCAACCACCTTTGCCGGAGGAGGAGGAGTCTTTTCTTTGGGAGGAGAGGGAGAGGGAGTTCTCAGCTTAGCTTTTGTAGAGGGAGGAGCAAGAGAAGCGCTGGGCTTGACCAATGAAACGGGAGTGGCGGCAATCGGCGCTGGAGGAGGAGGAGGCTTCTTGATGGGGGAGTCCTCCACTTGAATAGCAGTGGGCACAGCGTCCTTGGCCTGGACCTGTGCGGGAGGAGCATCCCTTTGGACCTTTGGCATAGGCTTTGCCAGGTCCGCCTCAATCTCCGCCTCTGCAGGAGCGTCCTCTACCCTTGGTGGAGGAGGAGGAAGTTGAGGGACCTCCTGCAAGCTCTTTTGGATCGCCTCAGCAATGGCGTCCTCTTTTGCCTTGGCCTGCCTTGCCTTTTCCTCTTTTTCAACTTGGAGCTCCGAGAGGCGAATGGCGGCCATTTGCTCTACAGTAACGCCATCAAGTTGAGCGGACGACTTGAGCCTTCTTTTGGGGGCGGGGGGAGGGGAAGATTGGAGAGGTTTTGGTTGGGAAGAGGAAGGGGCTTTTATTGTGAGCTGTTGAGAGGGAGGGGGGGAGGGTTGCCTCTTTCTCTTCTGGGAGGGGACGGAGCCCGCGGGAGCCACAAGAAACTCCATTATATCTGGGAGCATTTGGGCGAGCTCGTCCACCGTCCCTTTGAACGCTTCAAAGATGATGGCTGGCCCCATGAAAGGAGGGTTTTTGTAGTTGGTCTCCTAGAGGCGGGGCTTGACATACGTCACCATGAAGTAGTGTAGGAGACGTTGGATTTTAGGAGGGTAGTCTTGAATGGACGCCTGTTGGCATATGTTGGCAAGGGTTTTGGGCTCCTTTTCAAGCCAGTCCTCGACCAAAGGGTCAAGTTGAAGACGCCTTTTAGGCTGAGCAGGGAGTCCCATGAATTGAGACTTTTTGGGGCTCCCCTGCTCTGGCTCGGGGACATAGGGTTTCTCAAAGAATGAAACGCGTTTTTGATGGGGTTTGGATTGAGATCGGGAAGATTGGGGTTTTTGTGGCGGTGGTTGGGATCTTTGTGTCTTTGGCGGGGTGGTGGAAGGGCGGCACTGGGAGTGTTGCGACGCTATCAAGGACGCTTGCGTACTTGGTAGTGTGCCCACAACCATCCCTTCGTTTTGATATGACAAACTCACTTTGATTCTAATAAAATTGTCCAAGTGTTCAGGAACGCCAGTGACAAAAGGACAACAAGTGTGTATGGGCGTCCCCTAGGCTTAGGGACGCTAGCTAACAGGAAGTAAGGACCAGCTAGAGACTACTTGAGCAAGGACGGAGTCCCAAGCAAGTAGGAACGCATGAAGAGCGTCCTTACTCACTAGCCGACAGGATGACATCACTCGACAATATTTGATCATCCAAGGACACGTGGAGACCGATCCTGTAGCGGAGTCCAACACTACGTGGCGGACGATCCTTTTGCAGAGTTCATCAACACGTGGCGGCCGATCCTGTAGCGGAGTCCATCACACACAGCTGGATATAGGAAGCTTCCTCATCACCGCCATCATACGTGGAGGAAGATCCTGTAGCCACGTCCACCAAGGGCATGATCGTCCAAGGAGAATGACGCCCTTCCCTAAGTCCTATAAATACCCCAAGGCATTTATTGTGACGTTAACACTTTCAGAGAATATTCACAGAGAGAATCAAAGGAAAGCGGCTCACTCAAGAACACGAAGAACTAGCTCAAGAACTCAAGAACAGTGCGAAGAATTGTGCTAGATCGAGTGAGATTTGTAACCAAAACCACAAAACAGTTTGTATTCAGAAAAACCCAAAAAGAGAAAGAGAGTCCTACGAAGTACTGTAGGACGTAGGAATAGAGTCCTTTAGGAGATTGAACTCGCTTAAGTTGTAGGCTTAGAGGAGTCCTTTACTAGTGGACTTAGGGAAAAGCTAAGTGCCAGAGAACTGTAAAGACTCGCCAGTACAACTGTAAGGACGTTCAATATAAAGGAAAAAGCTATTCAAAAATCCTCCAAGGAGGTAGAGGTTTACACTCAAGGACTACTTGGTCTTGAGTGATTCCTCTATAATTCACTGCGTTCATCTTTACTTGTTTAGTATTTTATTCCACTGCATTACTCAAGGACGCCCCTACTCCTCGTAGGGACGCCTGACCAAAGGACGCCTTTACCAAAGTAAAGGACGTCCCTCAGTACTAACGATCCAACAATTGGTATCAGAGCAGGCGCTCTAGATTCTTACTGAGTTGTAGGTAAAAGATGGACATGGAACCTATTTGAATCTCTTTTGTGAAGCCTCCGCGCTTGACGGACGGCAACTTCAACCGCTGGAAGATCAGGTTCGAGAACTTCGTTAGGAGTCAGAACTATCAATGCTGGAGAGTGATCATGAAAGGTAACCTTACCGTTCCTGCTGACAAGAAAGATAAAGAGGATGAGTGGGGTCCTGATGAATACAAGCTTATGGAAACAAATGCTAAGGCAATTTGCTTCCTTCAAGCGTCTCTTTGCAAGAGGGACGCCACCCGAGTCAGCAATTTGGCAACAGCCAAACTACAATGGGAAGCTCTCGAGAAGTACCACGTGGGTACGGCTGAGATGAAGGAAGACGTTCAGCTTGAAATTAAGAGAGATGTTGGATCGTTAGTACTGAGGGACGTCCTTTACTTTGGTAAAGGCGTCCTTAAGTTAGGCGTCCCTACGAGGAGTAAGGGCGTCCTTGAGTAATGCAGCGGAAATTAAGTACTAAACAGATAATAGATGAACGCAGTGATTTATAGAGGAACCACTCAAGACCAAGTAGTCCTTGAGTGTAAACCTCTACCTCCTTAGAGGATTTTTGAATAGTTCTTTCCTTTCTATTGAACGATCTTACAGTTGTACTGGCGAGTCTTTACAGTTCTCTGACACTTAGCTTTTCCCTAAGTTCACTTGTAAAGAACTCCTTTAAGCCTACAACTTAAGCTAATTCAATCTACTAAAGGACTCTATTCCTACGTTCTGCAGTACTTCGCAGAACTCTCTCTCTCTCTTTTTGGGTTTTCTGTTACAAACTGTTTTTGTGATTTGGTTACAAGTCTCACTCGATCTAACACAAGTTCTATCACTGTTCTTGAGTTCTTGAGTTAGTTCTTCGTGTTCTTGAGTGAGTCGCTTTCCTCTGATTCACTTTGAATATTCCTGAAAGCGTTAACGTCACAATAAATGCCCTGGGGCTATTTATAGGACTTGGGGAAGGGCGTCTTTTCACTGGGACGATCATGCCCTTCATGGACGTGGCTGCAGGATCTTCCTCCACGTAGTAGGGCGGTGATGAGGAAGCTTCCTGTATCCAGCTGTGTATGATGAACTCCGCTACAGGATCGGCCGCCACGTGTTGATGGACTCTGCAACAGGATCGTCCGCCACGTAGTGTTGGACTCCGCTACAGGATCGGTCTCCACGTGTCCTTGGATGATCAAACATTGTCGAGTGATGTCATCCTGTCAGCTAGTGAGTAAGGACCCCTTTCTTGCGTTCCTACTTGCTTGGGACTCCGTCCTTGCTCAAGTAGTCTTTAGCTGGTCCTTACTTCCTGTTAGCTAGCATCCCTAAGCTTGTGGGACGCCCATACACACTTGTTGTCCTTTTGGTCACTGGCGTTCCTGAACACTTGGACAACTTTATTAGAACAAAGTGAGTTTGTCATATCAAAACTAAGGGACGGTTGTGTGGTACACTAACAAGTACGCAAGCGTTCTTGATAGCGTCCCAACAATTTCCCCCTTTTTGATGATGACAAACTCTCTAGTAAAACAGTTTTGACATTAGAACTTAGCATGCATGAAAACTTAGAAGCGTCCTCTAACATTTAGAGAAATTTTAATAAGCACAAGTTTTCAACCTTTGATTCTCTAGCTTTTGGATTTTAAGGAGAGAGTCGCGTCCTAGAAAAACTTTCTAAGCGTTCTCTGTTATTCTAGCATGAGAGTTCTTTAGAGCTTTCACTTAATAGTTCCCCCTTAACACTTGCTTATTCTAGATAACTATTTTGTAGCTCATCTCTGCAAAACTACACTTCCCCCTTTTGGCATCATCGAAAAGGATAACAAGAGATAAGAACGTTAGCACAAACACATAACTAAAGGTAGTGGAACGCTTAAACACACATGTGAATACAAACAAAGGATTGCCATTCAAACGGAATTAAGAGTACGTTTATTACAAACCAGTATCATAGTGTTTAAAATTCAAAAGAAGCACAAGCAAAATAGTAGGGGATAAAAGGGGTGGACGGCAATCACTGAGAACGGCTGTGGCCTTGATAAAACTTAAGCAATTGTTCTTGAAGTTCAGCAGCCTTGGAGAATGCAGAGGACAAGTCCTTTAGAGCAGAGAAGATGAGGCACTGGTTGTCCATTATTGCGCCCACGAGTTCTGCGGGAGGATGCTGAGCGATGTTTGCAGGGGCAGAACGGGGCAGAGGACCTGTACTCGAAGAAGGAGCGTCCGTTGGAAGAGCTGGAGGAGAAGAGGTGTTCAAGAGCATTTCATCAAGCGTGGCAAGGTCTACTGCTGGCTCTTGGTCCTGAGGGAACTCTTGAGACGTAACATTGAGCCTTGCGTCCTCAGTCTCAGCAGCTAAGCGTTCTTCCTCAGCTTTTAGTCTGGCTTCTTCAGCCTCAGCTTCTAGCTGTTTGATCACGGAGGGCAACTCTTCATTGTGCCTTATCTCGACAAGTCCCTTCTTAGCATTCCATTTCAAGCCAAGTTCTTCAGAGGGAGCGCTCTCATCATAAGCGTCCTGGGACTGCAAGATTGCCTTCACTACTCCAGGGTATGGCAAGGCATGCCTCTTCCTTCCACACTTGGCCATGTGTTGCATAGCAATTCTGGCTAAGTTGATTGGGCGGCGTTCTAGGATAGCGTCAATTAGGATAATGTCATGTGCTTGCACAATTGAACGCTTTTCCTGCCTTGGAAGTATGGCGCGACAAATGAAGTAATGAACGATAGCGCCAACTTTGCTCAGAACGTGAGCTACCCTGTCAAGTCCCAATGGTCTTTTGCCCTGAAATATGTGCTCAACAAGAGGCAGTTCTTGATCTGTTGTTTCAAAGCTGCCTTCAGGAAGTGAGCTAAAGCGTCGGACGGTGGCTTGCGTGGACCTAGACCCATGAAGGAGCGGATTTGGCGTTCTGTTACTGAAGCTTTCTCACCTTCAATTTTGAAGTGGAGGGAGCCATCTTTTGCTTTGTAGCGCAAATCTCTGTAGAACGCCTTCACCTGTTCTTTGTCAACAGTGTTCGGCGCTGGTCCAACGGTCAGCCATCCTTGGAATTTCAGAAGCTTGAGTAACTCCTGAACGGATTCATCATCAAAGGAGGCTAGCCACTCTTCAGAGTAAATGAGCAGGCTAAGGACTTTGACAGGCACATCAACATTTTTTCTTTTGCGCTTGCCCTTGGGGGACTCAGAGTCCTCATCATCATCTGACTCTTCCTCAGCGTTCTCAGAGTCACTATCAGAAGCGTCCTTTGAGGGAGCGTCCTCTTTGCCTTGCGCATTTTCTGCATCGCCACCAGCTGTGGCTTGATCGGCACCTGAGGTCTGACCTTGGGACGTGCCCTCGGCGTCCTGAGCCTCTGATTGAATTTCGGTTCCTGGCTCAGCGTCCGCGGGGACTTGATGGGATTCTGTTTGGATTGTGGGGGCGGGGTTTTCTTGTGGAGCTTGGGAGGGATTGAGGATGGGAAGGGATTGATTGTAGGGAGGGACTTCCTGAGCATCACGCTCGAGCTCTTCAGAAAGAGTTGGCTCGGCGTCCTTTTGAGGGACCTGGTGCTCGCCAGCGTCCTCAGCCACTTGTGTTGTAGCTAGAGCATTCTCAACTCCTTCAGCCTCATCATCAGAGTCCCCAACGACGTCTATAAATGGGGAGGCTTGACCAGTAGCTTCTTGAGGCGTTCCTCTGTGGCTCTCAGATGAGCTAGAGGAGGAGGAGAAGATGTGCTCGGGCTCTGTAGCAGCTTGAACCATGAGCACCTTTGGAGATTCGCCAGCTTTGCGGCGTTTGAAGGTGCGCTCAAGGGTTGAACGCTTCTCAACGTCCTCTGGTCCACTTTCGGAGGAGGGACGGCGAGATTTGGGGGTCTCGGGATCTTTTGGAGGTGAGATATGGGCTGGGGCTGTTGGGAAGTTTGCAAGATTAAGTGGAGAGTAGGGTTTGGGAGGAAAAGGGATAAGTGCATTTTTCTTGGAAGGTTGAGGGGACGGAGGAGGAGTGGGAAGTTGGACTATTGAGATTGGTTGTGGAGGAGGAGTGGATTCCTTAGAAAGGTTAGATGGCCTTTTTGTGGTGCTAGGCCTTTTTGTGGAGGGTTTGGAGGAGGGGACGCTCGAGGTCTTGGCCTTTTTGAGGGGCCTTGGGTCGTGAACTTTCTTGGACGACGAAGCGTTCAATGAACTTCTTATAGTTCTTTGTTTTCACTTCATCGGACTTAACTTTTGGCAGTTCCATGCGTTCCCAGATTAGATTGTACAACGTCCTGGGCTTCTTGTTGATGAAGTCCAGTAGAGATTCATTAAGAACGATGGGTTTGGGCTTCTCTATGTAATGGAACTTCACCAGCTTTCTACGCTTCCCGCCGGTAGAAGATCCGGCCACGTTCAACTGTCTTTGAGACATTTTTCAGATGAACTTTAGTGAGAGAAAGTCGCCGGAGTTCTAGAGAGATGTCAGAGCAGATTTGAGAGCGAGAAAGTGGTTGAGCGTAATAAATTTTGATAGCGACTGTTTTGGCCTTATATAGAGGAAGCGGTGGCACAAACGGTAATTACCACTATTTTACTGTGCGACACGTGGCAAAACTTCCCCCTTAAGATTTGAGCAAAAGCAACGGTCACTGTTCACACTTTCAAAAGTTCTAATTTCTGACTTTTCAACTTCTCCTCAAATACTGAAATGGCGTTCTCTCCAACAAACACTGAGCGTTCTCTCATACTTAGCAAAATTTTACCTCTTTGAGCAAACCAACAACCAACTTACCGTTCTTATGATCACCTTTCGAACCAGTTGAGAACAACGCAAGTACGTCCCGTAAAAGAAAAAATGAAGCTCATAGGACGCTTTTGCGGAGTTCTCGGCTAGGGTAAGCTTAGAGTTCCCTTCATTTCCGCTTATAATGAGGGTTGGGTGATCAGGGATACTCTTTTCAAGACAAAATAGAGAAAATTTGAATGGCGTTCCAAAGTAGCAAACACATGAAGTTTTAGACTAGCATCCTTGCAAATATGAATTTAATGCATAACAGTCCTTAAACACTTAGAATCTACAAAACATAGCCAATCATTGAGGGAATAGTAGAACGGGACTTGCTACTTAAAAGTTATCATCCCCAAGAGCAGCCTTAGATGCTCATAGGGACGTCTATCAAGCGCCTTAGTGAAAATATCAGCTATTTGGTCTTCAGTCCTAACATGCTCCATACTAATAAGTCCTAGTTCAACATTATCACGCAAGAAATGATGCCTTATGTCAATATGCTTTGTGCGTGAATGAAAAACAGGATTCTTAGAAATTTCAATAGCACTTGTGTTATCACAATGAATGGGAATAGTTTCAAGATTGATACCATAGTCCTCTAGTTGATATTTGATCCAGATGACTTGTGAACAGCACGAGGCAGCAGCGACGTACTCGGCTTCCGCAGTTGAAAGCGCCACAGAGTTCTGTTTCTTAGATCCCCAAGAGACTAAGCATGAACCAAGGAACTGTGCCATTCCTGAAGTGCTTTTTCTATCAATCACATGACCAGCATAATCAGCGTCCGAGTAACCAACTAGCTTGAAGGACGTCTTCCTGTGGTACCAAAGGTAAAGATCGTCACGTCCTTTGAGGTAGCGAAAGATCCGCTTGACTTCTTGCATGTGGGACTCCTTTGGATTAGCCTGGAAGCGTGCACACAAGCAGACGGCAAACATAATGTCGGGACGGCTTGCGGTCAAGTAAAGAAAAGAACCAATCATTCCTCTGTAAAGCTTTTGATCAACGTCCTTTCCCTGTTCGTCTGCGTAAAGACGTGAGTTTGGAGAACAAGGGGTTGCAACAGGTTTGGACGTGTTCATTCCGTACTTCTCAAGCATTTCACGGACATACTTTTGTTGGTGAATGCGCGTCCCTTCCTTGAGTTGATTGATTTGAAGTCCCAAGAAGAAAGTGAGTTCTCCAATGAGGGACATTTCAAACTCACTACTCATTAAGGACTTGAACTCATCTACAAGTTTCATGTTAGTACTACCAAAAACTATATCATCAACATAGACTTGGGCAATTAAGATGTCCTTGTGAACTTTCTTTATGAACAAAGTTTTATCAATTGAACCTCTAATGTACCCATGAGACAAAAGAAAGGACGCAAACCTGTCGTACCATGCACGAGGGGCTTGCTTGAGTCCATAGAGCGCTTTGTCCAAGTAGTACACATGGTCTGGGTGAGAGGCGTCCTCGAAGCCAGGCAGCTGAGCAACATACACTTCCTCCTTTAGCTTTCCATTGAGAAAGGCAGTCTTGACGTCCATCTGAAATAACTTGAATCCTTTGTGAGCGGCGAAGGCAATAAGGAGACGAACGGCTTCAATTCTAGGAATAGGAGCAAAGGTCTCATCATAGTCTATGCCTTCCTCTTGCTTGAATCCTTGAGCCACTAGTCTTGCCTTGTTCCTTGACACACGTCCTCTCTCATCAAGCTTATTTCTGAACACCCAACGCGTCCCTATAATATTTTTGCCTTTGGGACGAGAGACGAGAGTCCAAACTTTGTTCCTTTCAAACTGATTTAGTTCTTCTTGCATTGCTTGAATCCAGTCAGCGTCCTGGAGTGCTTCTTTAATATTCTTTGGCTCTACCATAGAGACAAAGGCATTGAAAGCACAGAACGCTAAATTTGCACTTTGAGACTTGCTTGCAGCTGACCTTGTTTGAACTCCTTGAGAAGGATCAGAGACAATTTGAGAAGTTGGATGATCCCTAGAGAAGCGGGACTCCCTTTGAAACAATTGAGCAAATCTTGGATCAATGTCTCCATCAGAATTATCACTATCACTTTGAGCATCGTCCTCAATGTGTTCCCCCTCAGAGAGAGCATCCACACTTTGACGTTTCTCGCCTTGTTGACTTGATTCAGCTACATCTTGTTGAACTGGGGATTCACTACGAGAGGGAACTCCTTGAACAACACTCGGAGCATCCACTGAGACTTCTTCAGGATTTGGAGATGCGTCCTTAGAGACATAATATTTTCCAGAGGTCCAATCTTCAGCTTCATCTTCAGAGTCGTCCTGATGTTGTGAAGAAGAGCGTTCTTTCTTGCTTGGTTTTTCTTTGTGAGAAGAACTTTCTTTGAATACAACATGAATACTCTCCTCAGGCTTTAGAGTCCTTTTGTTGAAAACTCTATATGCTTTGCTGGTAAGAGAGTACCCAAGGAATATGGCTTCATCACTTCTTGCATCAAACTTTCCAAGTCTTTCTTTGTCATTGTTGTGAACAAAACATTTGCAACCAAAGACTCTGAGATAATCGATGCGAGGCTTCTTTCCATTTAACAGCTCATAGGACGTCTTCTTCAGCAGAGGACGGATCATGGCACGATTGATGATGTAACATGCTGTAGCAATAGCTTCCGCCCAGAAGTACTTGGGAACGCTATTTGCCAAGAGCATAGTTCTTGCCATATCCTCTAGCGTCCTATTCTTTCTTTCCACAACTCCATTCTGTTGAGGAGTCCTTGGAGCTGAGAAGTTGTGAGAGACTCCATGTTGATCACAGTAGGCCAGGAACTTTGAATTTTGGAACTCTGTTCCATGGTCTGATCTTATGGCTTTGAGAGGCGTCTCAAGGGCAACTTCCACTTGTTTGATGAAGACTTTGAACGCATTGAAACAATCTGCTTTTGACACCAAGAAAAGAACCCAAGTGAATCGAGAAAAATCATCTACAAGAACGTAAATGTACCTCTTTCCACCGTAGCTCAACGTCTTCATTGGTCCGCAAAGATCCATATGGAGCAGTTCCAAAGGATTCTTTGTGCTTACTTCGTTCTTCGATTTGAAGGACGTTCTTGTTTGCTTCCCTTTAATACAGGCTTCACACTGTTCAACTTTCTCAGGATCAATTCGAGGAAGTCCTTTCACAAGATTTCGTTGATGTAGCTTGAGGATTGTGCTTGGTCCAGCATGACCAAGTCGTCGATGCCAGAGATCAGCGTCCTCCTTTGAAGCTGTTGGATCGTTAGTACTGAGGGACGTCCTTTACTTTGGTAAAGGCGTCCTTAGGTTAGGCGTCCCTACGAGGAGTAAGGGCGTCCTTGAGTAATGCAGCGGAAATTAAGTACTAAACAGGTAAGTAATGAACGCAGTGAATTATAGAGGAACCACTCAAGACCAAGTAGTCCTTGAGTGTAAACCTCTACCTCCTTGGAGGATTTTTGAATAGTTCTTTCCTTTATATTGAACGTCCTTACAGTTGTACTGGCGAGTCTTTACAGTTCTCTGGCACTTAGCTTTTCCCTAAGTCCACTAGTAAAGGACTCCTCTAAGCCTACAACTTAAGAGAGTTCAATCTATCAAAGGACTCTATTCCTACGTTCTGCAGTACTTCGCAGAACTCTCTTTCTCTCTTTTTGGATTTTCTCTTACAAACTGTTTTTGTGATTTGGATACAAGTCTCACTCGATCTAACACAAGTTCTAGTACTGTTCTGGAGTTCATGAGTTAGTTCTTCGTGTTCTTGAGTGAGTCGCTTTCTCTCTGATTCTCTCTGAATATTCCTGAAAGCGTTGGTGTCACAATAAATGCCTTGGGGCTATTTATAGGACTTGGGGAAGGGCATCATTTCGCTGGGACGATCATGCCCTTCGTGGACGTGGCTACAGGATCTTCCTCCACGTAGTAGGGCGGTGATGAGGAAGCTTCCTGTATCCAGCTGTGTATGATGAACTCCGCTACAGGATCGGCCGCCACATGTTGATGGATGATCAAACATTTTCGAGTGATGTCATACTGTCGGCTAGTGAGTAAGGACTCCTTTCTTGCGTTCCTACTTGCTTGGGACTCCGTCCTTGCTCAAGTAGTCTCTAGCTGGTCCTTACTTCCTGTTAGCTAGCGTCCTTGAGCTTATGGGACGCCCATACACACTTGTTGTCCTTTTGATCACTGGCGTTCCTGAACACTTGGACAACTTTATTAGAATCAAAGTGAGTTTGTCATATCAAAACTAAGGGACGGTTGTGTGGAACACTAACAAGTACGCAAGCGTTCTTGATAGCGTCCCAACAATTTCCCCCTTTTTGATGATGACAAACTCTTCAGCAAAACAGTTTTGACATTGGAACTTAGCATGCATGAAAACTTAGAGGCGTCCTCTAATACTTAGAGAAATTTTAATGAGCACAAGTTTTCATTCTTTGATTCTCTAGCTTTTGGATTTTAAGGAGAGACTCGCGTCCTAGAAAAAATTCTAAGCGACTTCTGTTATTCTAGCATGAGCGTTCTTTAGACCTTTCACTTAATAGTTCCCCCTTAACGCTTGCTTATTCTAGATAACTATTTTATAGCGCATCTCTGCAAAACTACACTTCCCCCTTTTGGCATCATTGAAAAGGATAACAAGTGATAAGGACGTTAGCATAAACACATAACTAAAGGCAGTGGAACGCTTAAACAAACACATGCAAGCAAACAGTGGAATTGCCATTCAAACAAACTTAGAGTTATTACAGACCAAGGTCATAATGTTTGAAGTTCAAAAGAAGCAAAGGCAAAATGATAGGGGATTAAAGGGGTGGTGGCAATCACTGAGAACGGCGCTGATCTTGATAAAACTGGAGCAATTTCTCTTGAAGTTCAGCAGCCTTGGCGAACGCAGATGACAAGTCCTTTAAGGCAGAGAAGATGAGGCACTGATTATCCAGAATGGCACCCATGAGTTCTGCTGGAGGATGCTGAGAGATGTTGGCAGGAGCAGAACGGGGCAAAGGACCTGTACTTGATGAAGGAGCGTCCCTGGGAGGAGCTGGAGAAGAAGGCCCTAAGAGCAATTGATCAAGAGTTGTAAGATCTACAGCAGGCTCTTGGTCCTGAGGAGACTCTTGAGACACAGGATTAAGCCTTGCGGCCTCGGCCTCAGCAGCTAGGCGTTCTTCCTCGGCTTTCTGTCTGGCTTCCTCAGCCTCACCTTCTAACTGTTTGAGCACAGACGGCAGCTCTTCATTGTGCCTTATCTCGACGAGTCCCTTCTTAGCATTCCATTTCAAACCAAGTTCTTCAGAGGGAGCATTCTCATCATAAGCATCTTAGGACTGCAAGATCGCCTTTACTACACCAGGGTACGGCAAGGCGTGCCTCTTCCTTCCACACTTGGCCATATGTTGCATAGCAATTCTGGCTACGTTGATTGGGCGGCGTTCTAGGATAGCGTCAATTAGGATTATATCGTGTGTTTGCACAATTGAACGCTTTTCCTGCCTTGGAAGAATGACGCGACAAATGAAGTAGTGAATGATAGCGCCAACCTTGCTCAGAACGTGAGCTACCCTGTCGAGTCCCATCGGCCTTTTCCCTTGAAAGATACGATCAACCAAAGGCAGTTCTTGATCAGTCGTTTCGAAGCCGCCTTCAGGAAGAGAGCTAAGAGCATCGGACGGAGGCTTGCGAGGACTAAGACTAAGAAAGGAGCGCATTTGACGTTCTGTCACTAAAGCTTTCTCACCTTCAATTTTGAAGTGGAGGGAGCCTTCTTTTGCCTTGTAGCGCAAATCCCTGTAGAACGCCTGCACCTATTCCTTGTCAACAGTTGTCGGTGCTGGTCCAACGTTCTGCCATCCTTGAAATCTCAGAAGATCAAGAAACTCCTGAACTAAGTCATCGTCGAAGGAGGCTAGCCACTCTTCAGAATAAATGAGGGGGCTAAGGACTTTGACGGGCACATCAGCGTTCTTCCTTTTGCGCTTGCCCTTGGGGGACTTAGAGTCCTCATTGTCATCTGACTCGTCCTCAGCCTTCTCCGAGTCACTATCAGAGGCGTCCTTTGAAGGAGCGTCCTCTGTGCCTTGTTCTTTTTCAGCATTGCCACTAGCTGTGGCTAGATCGGCACCAGAGGTCTGACCTTGAGATGTGCCCTCGGCGTCCTGAGCCTCTGTCTGTTGTTCTGTTGTTGTTGGCTCAGCGTCCGCTGGGACTTGATTGGATTCTGTTTGGATTGTGGGGGAGGGGTTTTCATGTGGAGCTTGGGAAGGGTTGAGGATGGGGAGAGATTGGTTGTAGGGTGGGACTTCCTGAGCATCACGCTCGAGCTCTTCAGAGAGAGTTGGCTCGGCGTTCTCCTGAGCGACCTGGTGCTCACCAGCGTCCTCAATTTGTTGAGCAGGAGTGTTCACCTCTCCTTCCGCTTCATCATTTGAGTCCCCAACAACATCTATGAAAGGGGAGACCTGAGCGGGCGTACCTCTGTGGCTCTCAAATGAGCTAGAGGAGGAGGGAACGTGCTCTATTTGTGCAGGAACGTCCTTGGCTAGCAGAACCCTGGGCTTTTCACCAGCCTTCCTACGGCGAAAAGTGTGCTCAAGGGTGCGTTCAGTCTCCTCCGGGCCACTTTCAGAGGATGGACGGCGGGACTTTGGGGTCTCGGGGTCCTTAGGTGGGGAAATGTGGGCCGGGGCAGATGGGAAATTGGCCAAATTTAGAGGGGAATGAGTGCGGGGAGGAAAGGGGATTAGGGCATTTGCTCTTGAAGGTTGGGGGGACGGAGGAGGGGTGGGGAGTTGAACTATTGAAATTTGTTGAGGGGGAGGAGTGGATTCTTTGGACAGGTTGGACGGCCTTTTTGTGGTGCTTGGCCGTTTTGTGGGGGGTTTTGAGGATGGGGCGCTGGATGTTTTGGCCTTTTTGAGGGCCTTGTGTCGTGAACCTTTTTGGAGCGTCCCTCCTTTATGTGGGAAGGGAACTTGTCCACAATCTCCGTTGGTTTAGAAGTGGAGAAGGGTTGGGAAGATTTGGAGGGGGGAGAGGATGGTGCAGGACGCTTGAGTAATTTTTTGGTGGTAAGGGTAGGAACTTGAGGTGGTGGTGGAGAAGGACTTGGTACTCTTGCTTTAATCATTTTATAAGCCAAAGAGTCCTTTGGGTACATTGGGAAATCGGGAAGAACGGCGTTATGGAGGTCGGGGATAAGATCAAGTAAAGGACCCAGATTCTCACCTCCAAACTGTGAAAAGAAGAGAACGTCGTCCATCCATCCTGGCAAGTCCTTGTAATTGGTGTTGTGGAGGCCTTGAATGACGAACCGTTCGATGAACCGCTCGTAGTTCCTTGTTTTGACAGCGTCATTCTTTACATCAGGTTTGGCCATGCGTTCCCTTATCAAGTTGTACAGCGTCCTTGGCTTTCTGTTGATAAAGTCCAATAGAGACTCATTGAGAACTATGGGTTTGGGCTTCTCTATGTAGTGGGACTTCACCAGTTTTCTACGCTTCCCGCCGGTGGAAGATCCGGCTACGTTCAACTGTCTTTGAGACATGAGTTCAGATGAAGTGTAGAGAGAGAAAGTCGCCGGAGTTCTAGAGAGAAGTCAGAGCAATTTTGAGAGCGAGAAAGTGGTTGAGCGTAATAAATTTGATTGCGACTGTTCTGGCCTTTTATAGAGGAAGCGGTGGCACAAATGGTAATTAACACTGTTTTACTGTGCGACACGTGGCAAAACTTCCCCCTTAAGATTTGAGCAAAAGCAACGGTCACTGTTCACACTTTCAAAAGTTCAAAATTCTGACTCTTCAACTACTCTTCAACAACTGAACTGGCGTTCTTTGGAACAAACACTGAACGTTCTCTCATACTTAGCAACAATTAACCTCTTCAAGCAAACTTCTTCAAGCAAACCAACAACCAACTTACCGTTCTTGTGATTACCTTTCGAACCAGTTGAGAACAACACAAGTACGTCCCATAAAAGAAAATATGAAGCTCATAGGACGCTTTTGCGGAGTTCTCGGCTAGGGTAAGCTTAGAGTTCCCATCATTTCGGCTTATAATGAGGGTTGGGTGATCAGGGATACTCTTTTCAAGACAAAATAGAGAAAATTTGAATGGCGTTCCAAAGTAGCAAATACATGAAGTTTTAGACTAGCGTCCTTGCAAATATGAATTCAATGCATAACAGTCCTTAAACACTTAGAATCTACAAAACATAGTCAATCATTGAGGGAATAGTAGAACGGGACTTGCTACTTAAAAGTTATCATCCCCAAGAGCAACCTGAGATGCTCAAAAGGACGTCAATCAAGCGCCTTAGTGAAAATATCAGCTATTTGGTCTTCAGTTCTTACATGCTCCATACTAATGAGTCCTAGTTCAACATTATCACGCAAGAAATGATGCCTTATATGAATATGCTTTGTGCGTGAATGAAAAACAGGATTCCTAGAAATTTCAATAGCACTTGTGTTATCACAACGAATGGGAATAGTTTCAAGATTGATACCGTAGTCCTCTAGTTGATATTTGATCCAGATAACTTGTGAACAACACGAAGCAGCAGCAACGTACTCGGCTTCCGCAGTTGAGAGCGCCACAGAGTTCTGTTTCTTAGATCCCCAAGAGACTAAGCATGAACCAAGGAACTGCGCCATTCCTGAAGTGCTTTTCCGATCAATTACGTGACCAGCATAATCTGCGTCCGAGTAGCCAACTAGCTTGAAGGACGTCTTCCTGGGGTACCAAAGGCAAAGATCGTCGCGTCCTTTGAGGTAGCGAAAGCTCCTCTTGACTTCTTGCATGTGGGACTCCTTTGGATTCGCCTGGAAGCGTGCACACAAGCAAACGGCAAACATAATGTCGGGACAGCTTGCGGTCAAGTAGAGCAAAGAACCAATCATCCCTCTGTAAAGTTTTTGATCAACGTCCTTTCCCTGTTCATCTGCGTAAAGACGCGAGTTTGGAGAACATGGGGTTGCAACAGGTTTGGACGTGTTCATCCCGTACTTCTCAAGCATTTCACGGACATATTTTTGTTGGTGAATGCGTGTTCCTTTCTTGAGTTGATTGATTTGAAGTCCCAAGAAGAAATTGAGTTCTCCAATGAGGGACATTTCAAACTCACTACTCATTAAGGACTTGAACTCATCTACAAGCTTCATGTTAGTACTACCAAAGACTATATCATCAACATAGACTTGGGCAATTAAAATGTCCTTGTGAACTTTCTTTATAAACAAAGTTTTATCAATTGAACCTCTAGTGTACCCATGAGACAAAAGAAAGGACGCAAACCTGTCGTACCATGCACGAGGAGCTTGCTTGAGTCCATAGAGCGCTTTGTCCAAGTAGTACACATGATCTGGGTGAGAGGCGTCCTCAAATCCAGGTGGCTGAGCAACATACACTTCCTCCTTTAGCTTTCCATTGAGAAAGGCAGTCTTGACGTCCATCTGAAATAACTTGAATCCTTTGTGAGCGGCGAAGGCAATAAGGAGACGAACGGCTTCAGTTCTAGCAACAGGAGCAAAGGTCTCATCATAGTCTATGCCTTCCTCTTGCTTGAATCCTTGAGCCACCAGTCTTGCCTTGTTTCGTGACACACGTCCACTCTCATCAAGCTTATTTCTGAACACCCATCGCGTCCCTATGATATTTTTGCCTTTGGGACGTGGGACGAGAGTCCAAACTTTGTTCCTTTCAAACTGATTGAGTTCTTCTTGCATTGCTTGAATCCAATCAGCGTCCTGGAGTGCTTCTTTGATATTCTTTGGCTCCACCATAGAGACAAAGGCATTGAACGCACAGAACGCTAAATTTGCACTTTGGGACTTGCTTGCAGCTGACCTTATTTGAACGCCTTGAGAAGGATCTGAGACAATTTGAGAAGTTGGGTGGTCCCTAGAGAAGCGGGACTCCCTTTGAAACAAATGAGCAAATCTTGGATCAATGTCGCCATCTGAATCATCACTATCACTTTGAGCATCGTCCTCAATGTGTTCCCCCTCAGAGAGAGCGTCCACACCTTGACGTTGTTCGCCTTGTTGACTTGATTCAGCTACATCTTGTTGAACTGGGGATTCACTATGAGATGGGACTCCTTGAACAACACTAAGAGCGTCCACTGAGACTTCTTCAGGATTTGGAGACGCTTCCTTAGAGACAAGGTATTTTCCAGAGGTCCAATCTTCAGCTTCATCTTCAGAGTCGTCCTGTTGTTGTAAAGAGGAGCGTTCTTTCTTACTTGGCTTTTCTTTGTGAGAAGAACGTTCCTTGAACACAACATGAATACTCTCCTCAAGCTTTAGAGTCCTTTTGTTGAAGACTCTATATGCTTTGCTAGTAAGAGAGTACCCAAGGAATATGGCTTCATCACTCCTTGCATCAAACTTTCCAAGTTTTTCTTTATCATTGTTGTGAACGAAACATTTGCAACCAAAGACTCTGAGATAGTCAATGCGAGGCTTCTTTCCATTCAACAACTCATAGGACGTCTTCTTTAGCAAAGGACGGATCATGGCACGGTTGATGATGTAACACGCTGTAGCAATAGCTTCCGCCCAGAAGTACTTGGGAACGCTATTTGCTAAGAGCATAGTTCTTGCCATATCCTCTAGCGTCCTATTCTTTCTTTCCACAACTCCATTTTGTTGAGGCGTTCTTGGAGCTGAGAAATTGTGAGAGACTCCATGTTGATCACAGTAGGCCAGGAACTCTGAATTTTGGAACTCCGTTCCATGGTCTGACCTTATGGCTTTGAGAGGCGTCTCAAGAGCAACTTTCACTTGTTTGATGAATACTTTGAACGCATTGAAACAATCTGCTTTGAACACCAAGAAAAGAACCCAAGTGAATCGAGAAAAATCATCTACAAGAACGTAAATGTACCTCTTTCCACCGTAGCTCAACGTCTTCATTGGTCCGCAAAGATCCATATGGAGCAGTTCTAAAGGCTTCTTTGTACTTACTTCGTTCTTGGATTTGAAAGACGTTCTTGTTTGCTTCCCTTTGATGCAAGCTTCACACTGTTCAACTTTCTCAGGATCAATTCGGGGAAGTCCTTTCACAAGATTTCGCTGGTGTAGCTTAAGGATTGTGCTTGGTCCAGCATGGCCAAGTCGGCGATGCCATAGATCAGCGTCCTCCTTTGAAGCAGATAGACACAACTCTGATTTAGGCTTGAACTCCTGGTTAAAGATGTAGACATTGTTCTGGCGTACTCCTTTGAGAACGACTTTGTTTGATTTCTTGTTGATGACGAGGCACTCCTTTGAGTCGAAAGTGACTAGATTTTCACCTTGATCACACATCTGGGAAATGCTAAGGAGATTGAAGCCAAGTCCTTCAACGAGGCTGACATTTGTTGCTTTGATGGACGGGTTGAGAATAGCAGTTCCCGTTCCTTTGATCTTTCCCTTGCCCTTGTTGCCAAACGAGACAGTTCCTCCCGTGGTACTATTTTGGATAGAAGTGAGATGGATCTGGCTTCCTGTCATATGATTTGAGGCGCCACTATCAATGATCCATGGGCGTCCCCTCACTTCCACCTGCCATAAGAACGTTAGTGTTTGGCGACCCAGGCAAGGTGTTCCTTACCTGGTTCGTTACAATAATAGAACTCTGGTTCTGGCATGTAGTCATAAATATTCACATCATTTGAAATAGCATGCTTGCGGAAAGAGTTCCTAGAGCGTCTAGAACGCCTAGGATTAGCCTTAGGAACAGACTTAGCATTTTCGTTGTTAGTCCTAGCAGCTTTTCCATTTTCAACATCTTCTTTGAGTTTTAAGCAATCATATTTGAAGTGATCCCCTTGTCCACAGTACCAACACGTCCTATAGTAAGTACCAAGGTAGTACTTCTTATTGGGACGCTGAATCTTGTTTTCTTTCATCTTTTGAGGATCACAAACTTTTGAACCGTCCCCTTTAGCAATCTTCTTGTAAATTTTATGACTGGTGGAGTTAGTGTAGTAGTCTTCCTTTCCTAATTCTCCACTCTCTAGAACTCTAATTCTTTCAAGAAGATTTTTGGTTTTCTCCCGTTCAAGTTCAAGTTCAGAAATTTTACTTGCCTCAAAATCACTAGGAAGGGAGTTCTTAGTGTCAGATTCATAACCTAGACCTCTCTTAGCTGGGACGAAGACCATAGGTCTCACTTCTTCAACTATGGGACTCTTACCCATCACTTTAACTTCTTCCCTAAGCTTAGCGTTCTCAAGTTTGAGACACATGATTTCAGTTTTTAGGGACTTAGTTTCTTCACAAGAGGACTCTAGTTGAATAGTCATGGAACTACAGTTTTCACATTCAACCACTATATTTTCATTTTCAAGTTCAAGTTCATCCATTCTATGTTGCATGACAACACTTTCTTCCATGATTCTTCCAATAAGTTTAATGAGCTTGGATTTAGAACAATTTTCTAATGAACTCATCATAGACTCACGGGTTACCTCATTTTCAGATTTCGAAGCGTTCTGTTCAACAACTGTGTCGTCCTCCATAGCCATGAAAGCTACTTGTTCACCACCAGATGCGTCCTCAAGGGCTATGTATGCTTGTTCATCGGGTTCTTCATTATCATCATCATCAGAGGAAGAACTCCCATTGTCCCATGTAGAGGCGAACGCTCCAATGAGAGCTTTCGTCTTCATCTCTTTAGCAGACATTCCTGATGTACACTTCTTAGCAAAGTGCCCTTTCCTGTTACACTTGTAACATGTGAGTTCCTTCATTTCTGCCTCAGAGTACTTGCGGCTTTCCTTCTTGGGCATCTTGTGTTTATTGACATGTTTGTTCCTTTTGCCAAAAACACGGAGAACTTTGTTAAAGAGAGCAACTTCTTCTTCTGCATCCAACTGTTCTTTAGACTTGCTTTCTCTTTCCTTTAAGGCTTGAACGCGCATCTTCTCGCGGTTCTCAGCTTTGTTGGCTTCCACCATCACAGCGATTTCCTGTTGACGCCGAAGGTACTCAACGTACTCTGGTGTTGTGGACGCTAAAGCAAGATCTGTTTGAGGATTCTGTCCAAGCTGAGCCATATCAGAAATTCTTCTTTCCTCGTACTGCCTGAGCTTCCCATAGATTTCTTCCATATCTAGAGTTTTGTTGGCTGTATTTTCTTTGAACGTTGTCCTGTCAAAGTTCCAGACTCCGGTCAAACCATCAATGACCACTTGAACTCTATTCCTCATGGAGATTTCTGTTTCTCGGATGCCCAAGTTCCTCATCTTGGCGACAAGGGCCTCAAAGCGATATGAGTAGTCGTTCACCGACTCATTTGGCAGCATACTAAAAGCATAGAACTCCTTCTTGATTTTCAGCTGGACGTCCTCCTTCATTTCAGCTGTTCCTACATGAAACTTCTCCAGGGCGTCCCACTGTTGTTTAGCTGTTGGCAAGTTACCAACTCGAGTGGCATCCCTTTCACATAGGGATGCTTGAAGGAAACACATGGCTTTTGCGTTGGTTTCCATCAATTTGAACTCGTCAGGACCCCACTCGTCCTCCTTATCAGCTTTGTCAGTGGGCACCTTTAGATCTCCTGTCATAATGACCTTCCAGCATTGATAATTTTGACCTCTGCAGAAATTCGCGAACCTTGTCTTCCAGCGATTGAAGTTGCCGTCCGTCAGGCGCGGAGGCTTCACAAAAGAGATTCCAATCGGTTCCATGTCCATCTTTACCTGCAACTCAGTAAGAATCTAGAGCGCCTGCTCTGATACCAATTGTTGGATCGTTAGTACTGAGGGACGTCCTTTACTTTGGTAAAGGCGTCCTTAGGTTAGGCGTCCCTACGAGGAGTAAGGGCGTCCTTGAGTAATGCAGCGGAAATTAAGTACTAAACAGGTAAGTAATGAACGCAGTGAATTATAGAGGAACCACTCAAGACCAAGTAGTCCTCGAGTGTAAACCTCTACCTCCTTGGAGGATTTTTGAATAGTTCTTTCCTTTATATTGAACGTCCTTACAGTTGTACTGGCGAGTCTTTACAGTTCTCTGGCACTTAGCTTTTCCCTAAGTCCACTAGTAAAGGACTCCTCTAAGCCTACAACTTAAGCGAGTTTAATCTATCAAAGGACTCTATTCCTACGTTCTGCAGTACTTCGCAGAACTCTCTTTCTCTCTTTTTGGATTTTCTCTTACAAACTGTTTTTGTGATTTGGATACAAGTCTCACTCGATCTAACACAAGTTCTAGTACTGTTCTTGAGTTCTTGAGTTAGTTCTTCGTGTTCTTGAGTGAGTAACTTTCCTCTGATTCTCTCTGAATATTCCTAAAAGCGTTGGTGTCACAATAAATGCCTTGGGGCTATTTATAGGACTTGGGGAAGGGCGTCATTTCGCTGGGACGATCATGCCCTTCGTGGACGTGGCTACAGGATCTTCCTCCACGTAGTAGGGCGGTGATGAGGAAGCTTCCTGTATCCAGCTGTGTATGATGAACTCCGCTACAGGATCGGCCGCCACGTGTTGATGGATGATCAAACATTGTCGAGTGATATCATACTGTCGGCTAGTGAGTAAGGACTCCTTTCTTGCGTTCCTACTTGCTTGGGACTCCGTCCTTGCTCAAGTAGTCTCTAGCTGGTCCTTACTTCCTGTTAGCTAGCGTCCCTGAGCTTATGGGACGCCCATACACACTTGTTGTCCTTTTGATCACTGGCGTTCCTGAACACTTGGACAACTTTATTAGAATCAAAGTGAGTTTGTCATATCAAAACTAAGGGACGGTTGTGTGGAACACTAACAAGTACGCAAGCGTTCTTGATAGCGTCCCAACAGAAGCAGATAGACACAACTCTGATTTAGGCTTGAACTCTTGATTGAAGATATAGATTATTGTTCTTGCGAACTCCTTTGAGGACAACTTTGTTGGACTTCTTTTTGATGACCAGGCACTCCTTTGAGTCAAATGTGACTAGATTTTCACCTTGATCACACATCTGAGAGACGCTAAGAAGATTGAAGCCAAGTCCTTCAACAAGACTGACATTTGTTGCTTTAATGGACGGGTTAAGAATAGCAGTTCCCGTTGATCTTTCCTTTGCCCTTGTTGCCAAACGAGACAGTTCCTCCCGTGGCACTACTTTGGATAGAAGTGAGATGGATCTGGCTTCCTGTCATATGATTTGAGGCGCCACTGTCAATGATCCATGGGCGTCCCCTCACTTCCGCCTGCCATAACAAAGTTAGTGTTTGGCGACCCAGGCAAGGTATTCCTTACCTGGTTCGTTACAAAAGTGGAACTCTGGTTCTGGCATGTAGTCATTAATATTCACATCATTTGAAATAGCATGCTTGCGGAAAGAGTTCCTAGAGCGTCTAGAACGCCTAGGATTAGCCTTAGGAACGGACTTAGTATTTTCATTGTTAGTCCTAGCAGCTTTTCCATTTTCAACATCTTCCTTTAGTTTTAAACAATCATATTTGAAGTGATCTCCTTGTCCACAGTACCAGCACGTCCTATAGTAAATACCAAGATAGTACTTCTTATTAGGACGCTGAATCTTGTTTTCTTTCATCTTTTGAGGATTACAAACTTTTGAACCGTCCCCTTTAGCAATCTTCTTGTAAATCTTATGACTAGTGGAGTTAGTGTAGTAGTCTTCCTTTCCTAATTCTCCACTCTCTAGAACTCTAATTCTTTCAAGAAGATTTTTGGTTTTCTCTCTTTCAAGTTCAAGTTCTGAAGTTTTGCTTGCCTCAAAGTCACTAGGAAGAGAGTTCTTAGTGTCAGATTCATAACCTAGACCTCTCTTAGCTGGGACAAACACCATTGGTCTCACTTCTTCAACTATGGGAATCTTACCCATTACTTTCACTTCTTCCCTAAGCTTAGCGTTCTCAAGTTTGAGACACATGATTTCAGTTTTTAGGGACTTAGTTTCATCACATGAGGACTCTAGTTGAATAGTCATTGAACTACAATTTTCACATTCAACCACAATGTTTTCATCTTCAAGTTCATCCATTCTTCTTTTCATAGCAAGACTTTCCTCCATGATTTTACCAATGAGTTTAAGGAGTTTTGGTTTTGAACATTTTTCTAAGGAACGCATCATGGAATCATGAGTTACCTCTTGTTCATTGTCGGAGGCGTTCTCTTCAACAACTGGGGCGTCCTCCACTGCCATGTATGCAACTTCATCTTCACGTTCATCATCACTTGAACAAAGATCATCCCATGCAGCTGTACATGCTCCAATGAGAGCTTTCTTCTTGTCCTTGGAGGACGTTCCCACAGTACACTTTTTGGCAAAATGTCCTTTCTTGTTGCATTTGTAGCATGTGAGTTCCTTCATTTCAGCCTCTGTGTACTTGGGACTCTCCTTTTTGTAAAACTTGCTCTTGCTACTTGTTCTTCTTGTTATAGTACTTGAGAGCCTTGTGAATAAGAGAGAGTTCCTCATCTAAGTCAATCTCTTCCTTTGGCTTTCTTTCTTTATCTTTGGGACGCAAGTTCTCAAGCTTTTCTTTGTTTTGCATCATCAATGCTAGATCTCTTTGGCCACGTAGGTACTCGGCGTACTCTGGTGTTGTGGACGCCAAAGCAAGATCAGTTTGAGGATTCTTTCCTAGTTGAGCCATGTCAGAGATTCTTCTTTCTTCGTACTGCCTGAGCTTCCCATAGATCTCTTCCATATCTAGAGTTTTGTTGGCTGTGTTTTCTTTGAAAGTCGTTCTATCAAAGTTCCAGACTCCAGTCAACCCATCAATGACTACTTGAACTCTATTCCTCATGGAGATTTCTGATTCTGGAATGCCCAAGTTCTTCATTTTGGTGACAAGACCTTCAAAACGGTACGAGTAGTCATTTACCGTTTCATTTGGCAACATACTAAAAGCATAGAACTCCTTTTTGATCTTCAGCTGGACGTCCTCTTTCATTTCTGCAGTTCCCACATGAAATTTCTCAAGAGCTTCCCACTATTGTTTTGCTGTGGGGAGATTGCTAACTCTTGTGGCATCCCTTTCGCAGAGGGACGCTTGAAGAAAGCACACTGCTTTAGCATTTGTTTCCATTAGCTTGAATTCATCAGGACCCCACTCGTCCTCTTTGTCTTTCTTGTCATCGGGAACTTTGAGATCACCTTTTCTGATAACGTTCCAACATTGATAATTTGTGCTTCTGCAGAAGTTCTCAAATCTAGTTTTCCAGCGGTTGAAGTTGCCGTCCGTTAGACGCGGAGGCTTGACAAAAGAGATTCCAATGGGTTCCATGTCCATCTTTACCTGCAACTCAGTAAGAATCTAGAGCGCCTGCTCTGATACCAATTGTTGGATTGTTAGTACTGAGGGACGTCCTTTACTTTGGTAAAGGCGTCCTTAGGTTAGGCGTCCCTACGAGGAGTAAGGGCGTCCTTGAGTAATGCAGCGGAAATTAAGTACTAAACAGATAATAGATGAACGCAGTGAATTATGGAGGAACCACTCAAGACCAAGTAGTCCTTGAGTGTAAACCTCTACCTCCTTGGAGGATTTTTGAATAGTTCTTTCCTTTCTATTGAACGATCTTACAGTTGTACTGGCGAGTCTTTACAGTTCTCTGACACTTAGCTTTTCCCTATGTTCACTTGTAAAGAACTCCTTTAAGCCTACAACTTAAGCTAGTTCAATCTAGTAAAGGACTCTATTCCTACGTTCTGCAGTACTTCGCAGAACTCTCTCTCTCTCTTTTTGGGTTTTCTGTTACAAACTATTTTTGTGATTTGGTTACAAGTCTTACTCGATCTAACACAAGTTCTAGCACTGTTCTTGAGTTCTTGAGTTAGTTCTTCGTGTTCTTGAGTGAGTCGCTTTCCTCTGATTCTCTCTGAATATTCCTGAAAGCGTTAACGTCACAATAAATGCCTTGGGGCTATTTGTAGGACTTAGGGAAGGGCGTCTTTTCACTGGGACGATCATGCCCTTCATGGTCATGGACGTGGCTGCAGGATCTTCCTCCACGTAGTAGGGCGGTGATGAGGAAGCTTCCTGTATCCAGCTGTGTATGATGAACTCCGCTACAGGATCGGCCGCCACGTGTTGATGGACTCTGCAACAGGATCGTCCGCCACGTAGTGTTGGACTCCGCTACAAGATCGGTCTCCACGTGTCCTTGGATGATCAAACATTGTCGAGTGATGTCATCCTGTCGGCTAGTGAGTAAGGACTCCTTTCTTGCGTTCCTACTTGCTTGGGACTCCGTCCTTGCTCAAGTAGTCTCTAGCTGGTCCTTACTTCCTGTTAGCTAGCGTCCCTAAGCTTGTGGGACGCCCATACACACTTGTTGTCCTTTTGGTCACTGGCGTTCCTGAACACTTGGACAACTTTATTAGAATCAAAGTGAGTTTGTCATATCAAAACTAAGGGACGGTTATGTGGTACACTAACAAGTACGCAAGCGTTCTTGATAGCGTCCCACCAAGAGAGTTCTATGCTTTCAGAATGTTGCCCAATGAAACAGTTAAGGACTACTCATACCGTTTTGAAGCTCTTGTCACCAAGATGAGGAACTAGGGTACCTCAGAAACTGAAATTTCAATGAGGAACAGAGTTCAAGTGGTCATTGATGGACTAACAGGAAAGTGGAACTTTGATAGAACCACGTTCAAAGAAAATACAGCTAACAAAACTCTAGATATGGAAGAGATCTACGGGAAGCTGAGAGGATATGAAGCAAGGAGGGACTCTGATTTAGCTGAGCTGGCACGGAATCCACAGACAGATCTAGCCTTGATGACATCAACACCAGAGTACGCTGAGTATCTTCGTCGTCAACGAGAACTTGCTTTAATGGTGGAAGCCAACAAAAATGAGAACCGTGAGAAGATGCGTGTTCAAGCTTTAAAGGAGAAAGAAAGAAAGACTAAAGAACAGCTGGATGAAGAAGAAGAACTTGCTCTTATTCAAAAAGCTCTCCGTTCTTATGGCAAAAGGAACAAATACTTCAACAAACACAAGATGCCATCCAAGAAAGAAAGTCACAAGTACACTGAGGCAGAGATGAAAGAACTTACTTGTTACAAGTGTAACAGGAAAGGACACTTTGCTAAAAAGTATACAACGGGAATATCCTCAAAGGAATTGAAGAGAAAGGCCCTCATTGGAGCGTTCGCATCTGCATGGGATAATGGTAGTTCTTCTGATGATGATGATGAAGAAACTGATGAACAAGTGGCATACATGGCTATGGAGGACGCCATAGTTGTTGAGGAAAACGTTCCGAAATCTGAAAATGAGGTAACCCGTGAGTCTATGATGAGTTCTTTAGAAAATTGTTCTAAGTCCAAGCTTATTAAACTCATTGGTAAAATCATGGAAGAAAGTGTAGTCATGCAACATAGAATGGATGAACTTGAACTTGAAAATGAAAATATTGTGGTTGAATGTGAAAACTGTAGTTCCATGACCATTCAACTAGAGTCCTCGTGTGAAGAAACTAAGTCCCTAAAAACTGAAGTTATGTGTCTCAAACTTGAGAACGTTAAGCTTAGGGAAGAAGTAAAAGTGTTGGGAAAGAGTCCCATAGTTGAGGAAGTTAGAAATGGTTTTTGTCCCAGCCAAGAGAGGTCTAGGTTATGAATCTGACACTAAGAACTCTCTACGTAGCGACTTTGAGGCAAGCAAAACTTCAGAACTTGAACTTGATAGGGAGAAAACCAAAAACCTTCTTGAAAGAATTAGAGTCCTAGAGAGTGGAGAGATAGGCAAAGAGGACTACTACACTAACTCTACCAGTCATAGGATCTACAAGAAAATTGTTAAAGGGGAAGGTTCTAAAGTTTGCAATCCTCAAAAGATGAAAGAGAACAAAATCCAACGTCCCAACAAGAAGTACTACCTTGGTACTTACTATAGGACGTGTTGGTACTGTGGACAAGGAGATCACTTTAAATATGACTGTTTGAAACTGAAGGAAGATATTGAAAGTGGAAAAGCTGCTAGGACTAACATTGAAAATGATAAGTCCGTCCCTAAGACAAACTCTAGGCGTCCTAGACATTCTAGAAGTTCTTTTCGAAAGCATGCTATTTCAAATGATGTTAATTTGAATGATTATTTGCCAGAGCCAGAGTTCTATTACTGTAACGAACCAGGTAAGGAACACTTTGCCTGGGTCGCCAAACACTAACTTTGTCTTGGCAGGTGGAAGTGAGGGAACGCCCATGGATCATTGATAGTGGCGCCTCAAATCATATGACAGGAAGCCAGATCCATCTCACTTCTATCCAAAGTAGTGCCACGGGAGGAACTGTCTCGTTTGGCAACAAGGGCAAGGGAAAGATCAAAGAGACGGGAACTGCCATTCTCAATCCGTCCATCAAAGCAACAAATGTGAGCCTTGTTGAAGGACTTGGCTTCAATCTCCTTAGCGTTTCCCAAATGTGCGACCTAGGTGAAAATCTAGTCACATTGGACTCAAAGGAGTGTCTTGTCATCAACAAGAAGTCCAACAAAGTTGTTCTCAAAGGAGTACGCAAGAACAATGTCTATATCTTCAACCAGGAGTTCAAGCCTAAATCAGAATTGTTCCTATCTGTTTCAAAGGAGGACGCTGACCTCTGGCATCGCCGCCTTGGCCATGCTGGACCAAGCACAATCCTCAAGCTACACCAAAGAAATCATGTGAAAGGACTTCCCCGAATTGATCCTGAGAAAGTTGAACAGTGCGAAGCTTGTATCAAAGGGAAGCAAACAAGAACGTCTTTCAAGTCCAAGAACGAAGTTAGTACGAAGAAGCCTTTGGAACTTCTCCATATGGATCTTTGTGGACCAATGAGGACGCTGAGCTACGGTGGAAAGAGGTACATTTACGTTCTTGTAGATGATTTTTCTCGATTCACTTGGGTTCTTTTCTTGGTGTCAAAAGCAGATTGTTTCAATGCGTTCAAAGTCTTCATCAAACAAGTTGAAGTTGCTCCTGAGACATCACTTGGGTTCTTTTCCTGGCCTACTGTGATCAACATGGTGTCTCTCACAACTTCTCAGCTCCAAGAACTCCTCAACAAAATGGAGTTGTGGAAAGAAAGAACAGGACGTTGGAGGACATGGCAAGGACTATGCTTTTGGCAAATAGCGTCCCTAAGTACTTTTGGGCGGAAGCTATTGCTACAGCATGCTATATCATCAATCGTGCCATGATCCGTCCTCTGCTGAAGAAGACGTCCTATGAGTTGTTGAATGGAAAGAAGCCTCGCATTGATTATCTCAGAGTTTTTGGGTGCAAGTGTTTCGTCCACAACAATGATAAAGAAAAACTTGGAAAGTTTGATGCAAGAAGCGATGAAGCCATATTTCTTGGGTACTCTCTCACCAGCAAAGCATATAGAGTTTTCAACAAAAGGACTCTAAAGCTTGAGGAGAGTATTCATGTTGTGTTCAAGGAGAGCTCTTCTCACAAAGAAAAACCAAGAAAGAAAGAACGCTCTTCTTCACAACAACAGGACGACTCTGAAGACGAAGTTGAAGATTGGTCCTCTGGAAAATACTATGTTCCTAAGGACGCTACCCCAAATCCTGAAGAAGTCTCAGTGGACGCCCCTAGTGTTGTCCAGGGAGTTCCCTCTCATAGTGAATCTCCAGTTCAACAAGATATGGCTGAATCAAGTCAATAAGGCGAGCAACGCCAAGGTGTGGACGCTCTCTCTGAGGGGGAACACACTGAGGACGATGCTCAAAGTGATAGTGATGATTCTGATGGAGACATTGATCCAAGGTTTGCTCAATTGTTTCAAAGGGAGTCCCGCTTCTCTAGGGACCACCCAACATCTCAAATCGTCTCAGATATCTCTCAAGGAGTTCAAACAAGGTCAGCAGCAAGCAAGTCCCAGAGTGCTAATTTAGCTTTCTGTGCTTTCAATGCCTTTGTCTCTATGGTGGAACCAAAGAACATCAACGAAGCACTCCAGGACGCTGACTGGATTCAAGCGATGCAAGAAGAACTTAATCAGTTTGAAAGGAACAAAGTTTGGACCCTCGTCCCTCGTCCCAAAGGCAAAAACATCATAGGGACGCGATGGGTGTTCAGAAATAAGCTTGATGAGAGTGGACGTGTGTCAAGGAACAAGGCAAGACTGGTGGCTCAAGGATTCAAGCAAGAGGAAGGCATAGATTATGATGAGACCTTTGCTCCTGTTGCTAGAATTGAGGCCGTTCGTCTTCTTATTGCCTTTGCCGCTCACAAAGGATTCAAGCTATTTCAGATGGACGTCAAGACCGCCTTCTCAATGGAAAGCTCAAGGAGGAAGTGTATGTTGCTCAGCCGCCTGGCTTCGAGGACGCCTCTCACCCAGATCATGTGTATTACTTGGACAAAGCTCTCTATGGACTCAAGCAGGCCCCTCGTGCATGGTACGACAGGTTTGCGTCCTTTCTTTTGTCTCATGGGTACACAAGAGGTTCAATTGATAAAACCTTGTTCATTAAGAAAGTTCACAAGGACATTTTAATTGCCCAAGTCTATGTTGATGCTATAGTCTTTGGTAGTACTAACATGAAACTTGTAGATGAGTTCAAGTCCTTAATGAGTAGTGAGTTTGAGATGTCCCTCATTGGAGAACTCAATTTCTTCTTGGGACTTCAAATCAACCAACTCAAGGAAGGGACGCGCATTCACCAACAAAAATATGTTCGTGAGATGCTTGAGAAGTACGGGATGAACACGTCCAAGCCTGTTGCAACCCCTTGTTCTACCAACTCGCGTCTTAACGCTGATGAAAAGGGAAAGGACGTTTATCAAAAGCTTTACAGAGGAATGATTGGCTCTTTACTCTACTTGACCGCGAGCCGTCCCGATATCATGTTTGCCGTTTGCTTGTGTGCACGCTTCCAGGCGAATCCAAAAGAGTCCCACATGCAAGAAGTCAAGAGGATCTTTCGCTACCTCAAAGGACGCGACGATCTTTGTCTTTGGTACCCTAGGAAGACGTCCATCAAGCTTGTTGGCTACTCGGACGCTGATTATGCTGGTCATGTGATTGATAGAAAAAGCACTTCAGGAATGGCACAGTTCCTTGGTTCATGCTTAGTCTCTTGGGGATCTAAGAAACAGAACTCTGTGGCGCTTTCAACTGCGGAAGCGGAGTACGTTGCAGCTGCTTCGTGCTGTTCACAAGTCGTCTGGATCAAATATCAACTTGAGGACTACGGTATCAATCTTGAAACTATTCCCATTCGTTGTGATAACACCAGTGCTATTGAAATTTCTAAGAATCCTGCTTTTCATTCACGCACAAAGCATATTCATATAAGGCATCATTTCTTGCGTGATAATGTTGAACTAGGACTTATTAGTATGGAGCATGTAAGGACTGAAGACCAAATAGCTGATATTTTCACTAAGGCGCTTAATAGACGTCCCTATGAGCATCTAAGGCTGCTCTTGGGGATGATAACTTTTAAGTAGCAAGTCCCGTTCTACTATTCCCTCAATGATTGGCTATGTTTAGTAGATTCTAAGTGTTTAAGGACTGTTATGCATTGAATTCATATTTGTAAGGACGCTAGTCTAAAACTTCATGTGTTTGCTACTTTGGAGCGCCATTCAAATTTTCTCTATTTTGTCTTGAAAAGAGTATCCCTGATCACCCAACCCGCATCATAAGCCGAAATGATGGGAACTCTAAGCTTACCCTAGCCGAGAACTCTGCAAAAGCGTCCTATGAGCTTCATATTTTCTTTTACGGGACGTACTTGCTTTGTTTTCAAATGGTTCGCAAGGTGATCATAAGGACGGTTGAATTGTTTGTTAGTTTGCTTGAAGAGGTAAATTTTTTGCTAAGTTTGAGAGGAGGCTCGGTGCTTGTCAGAGAGGACGCCAGTTCAGTTTTGAAAAGAATTTGAAGAGTCAGAAATTTGAATTTTGAACGTTTGAACAGTGACCGTTGCGTTTTCTCAAATCTTAAGGGGGAAGTTTTGCCACGTGTCGCACAGAAAATCAATGTTTATTACAGTTGTGCCACCGCTTCCTCTATATAAGGCAGAAACAGTCGCTCTCATTCATTTATTATTTCTCAAAAACTTCCCTGCTCTCAAACAGCTCTCACCTCTCTCTAGAATTCCGACGAGTTTCTCTCTCTACAAGTCATCAGAATCATGTCTCAATTACTAGGGAACGCTGCCGGATCTTCTGCCGGCGGGAAGAGAAGAAAGTTGGTGAAGTCCCACACCATTGAGAAGCCAAAACTCATTACTTTCAACGAATCACTTGTGGACTTCATCAACAAGAAGCCCAAAACCCTTTACATGTTGATAAGGGAACACATGGACCTTCCTCACATCAAGCAGGACGCTGAGAAGACAAAGAATTACGAGAAGTTTATAGAACGCTTTGTCATTCACGGCCTGCACAAGAACAACTATCATGATCTGCCTGGCCGGATGGAGGACGTTCTATTCTTCCAACAGTTTGGAGGTGAGAATCTTGGTCCCTTACTTGATCTTATCCCAGACCTCCACAACCAAGTTCTCCCAGACTTCCCTATGTACCCAAGGGACTCTCCGGCTTACAAAATGCTCAAAAACCGTTTGCCGAGTCCCTCTCCACCACCTCCTCAAATTCCCACTGTCACAACAAAGAAGCTGTTAAAGCGTCATGCCCCAACATCCCCCCTCTCCAAATCATCTAAACCCTTTTCCTCTTCCAAACCCACTGAGATTGTGGACAAGTTTCCACCTCACATAAAAGAGGGACGCTCTAAAAAGGTCCATGACCCAAGGCCCCTCAAAAAGGCCAAGTCTTCAAGCGTCCCCCCTTCTAAAAGCTCCACAAAAAGGCCTAGCACCACAAAAAGGCCCTCCAATCTCTCCAAGCAATCCGCTCCTCCTCCTCAAAAGGCTATCCAAATCACACAACTTCCAACCCCTCCACCGTCCCCCAAGCCTTCCACAAAAAATGCCTTAATTCCTTTCTGCCCCTCCCCTCTAAACCTAGCAAACCTCCCCTCCGCCCCGGCCCATATATCTCCTCCAAAGGACCCCGAGACTCCAAGGTCCCGTCGTCCTTCCTCAGAAAGCGGCCCAGAGGATGTCGAGCAGCGTAACACATTTGAGCACACCTTTCACCGTCGCAAAACTGGTGAACAGCCTAAGGTGTTGCTAGTCAAGGACGCTCCGTAACCAGAGCTTCTCTCCTCCTCAAGTTCCTCAAGTTCAAGCTCTTCAGAGAAGAGTCAACATGGAACTCCTGCTGGTGAGTCCTCCCCCTTTATTGATGTCACTGGGGACTCCCAAGATGAGGCTGAGACTGCTCAGGCTGAAACTGCTGAGGCTGCTCCTGCTTCAAAAGAGGCAGAAATTATTGAAGTTCCTGAGGACGCTGGCGAGCACCAGGTCACTCACAAGGACGCCGAGCCTACTCTGTCTGAAGAGCTCGAGCGAGATGAACAAGAAGTCCCGCCTTACAACCAATCCCTTCCTATCCTCAATCCCCTCCCAACTCCACAAGAAAACCCCTCCCCCTCAATCCAAAAAGAATCCCAAGTCCCTGCGGACGCTGAGCCCCCAATTGAAACACAAACAGACGCTCAGGACGCTGAGGGCACATCCCAAGCCAACGCTCCCTCTGATGCTGATCAGACCACAGCTGGTGGTAATGATGAAAATTTACAAGGCACCGAGGACGCTGCTGGCCGGGACGATGCAGAAAATGAGTCCGAGAACAGTGATGATGAAAGTTCAGATGATGAGGACTCTGAGTCGCCAAAAGGCAAGAAAAAGCGCAAGGACGATGGCGCTCCTGTGAACGTCCTAGGCCCTTTGGTATATTCTGAGAAATGGCTTGCCTCGTTCACCAAGGAAAAAGAAGTTCTAGAGTTTCTAGAGCTTCTGAAATTTCAAGGTTGGACGGACGTCGGACCAGCCCCTACTGAAGTTGATAAAGAACAGGTCCGAGCGTTCTACCAAAGCCTGCGCTACAAGTCCAAAGATGGCTCTCTCTCCTTCAAAATAGATAATGAGAAGGCAACTGTCACAGAACGCCAAGTCCGTCAATTCATGGGACTTAGCACTCAAAAGCCGCCGTCCAACACTCTAAGTTCTCTTCCAGAGAACGGTTTTGAGATGACAGAGGATGAAGAAGTTGCAATGATCGATAGAGTGTTCCAGGGTAAAAGGCCTTATGGACTTGACAGGGTAGCTCACGTATTGAGCAAAGTCGGCGCCATTGCACATTACTTTATCTGCCGCGCCGTCCTTCCCAGGCAAGAGAAGCGATCTATAGTTCAAACACATGATATCATCTTAATAGACGCCTTTCTCGAACGCCGTCCCATCAATCTTGTCAGAATTGCAATGCAACATATGGCTAAGTGTGGGAGGAAGCGACATGCTTTGCCATATCCTTGGCTTGTCAAGCTGATCCTTCAGTCCCAGAACGCTTATGATGAAAGTGCTCCCACAGAAGAGCTAAGACTGAAATGGAATGCAAAGACGGGACTGGTGAAAATAAGACATAATGAGGAACTACCTTCCGTAATCAAACAGTTAGAAGCTGAAGCTGAGGAAGCTAGGAAGAAAGCTGAGCAAGAACGCCTAGCCGCTGAAGCTGAAGAAGAACGGCTTGCCTCTATGAATTCAGAGCCCGTTCACGAGGAAGAGCCCGCAGTCAACTTTGCAGCTCTTGATCAGCTGGTGATGGCAGCGTCCCCTCCTGCTTCTTTACCTCCGATGGACGCTCCATCTTCAAGCTCTGGTCCTATGCCTCGTCCTGCTCCAGCTAATCTTGTCCAGCATCCCCCTGCAGAACTTCTGGGTGCTATTATGGACAACCAGTGTCTTATCTTCTCAGCTCTCAAGGACTTGTCCACGGCCTTCACCAAGTCGGCAGAACTTCATGAACAGCTTCTTAAGTTCTATCAAGACCAAAGCCGCCCTTAGTGATCGTCGTCCTCCAACCCTTTATCCCTCAATTATTTTGCTTTTGCTTCTTTTATCTTTCAAACACTTGGTCTGTAATGACAATGATTCTCAATTTGTTTGAATGGCAATTCAATGTTTGTGTGCATGTGCTTGTTTAAGCGTTCCACTGCTTATAGTTATGTTTTTATGCTAACATCCTTATCACTTGTTATCCTTTTCGATGATGCCAAAAAGGGGAAGTGTAGTTTTGCAGAGATGCGCTATAAAATAGTTATCTAGAATAAGCAAGTGTTAAGGGGGAACTATTAAGTGAAAGGTCTAAGGAACGCCATGCTAGAATAAACTAGAGGACGTCTAGAAAATTCTAGGACGCTTTTCTCTCCTTAATATCCAAATGTTAGGGAATCAAATATTGAAAACTTGTGCTTACTGAAATCTCTCTAAGTGTTAGAGGACGCTTCGAAGTTTTCACGCATGCTAAGTTCCAACGTCAAGAACTATTTTGCTGAAGAGTTTGTCATCATCAAAAAGGGGAAAATTGTTGGGACGCTATCAAGGACGCTTGCGTACTTGGTAGTGTGCCCACAACCGTCCCTTAGTTTTGATATGACAAACTCACTTTGATTCTAATAAAATTATCCAAGTGTTCAGGAACGCTAGTGACAAAAGGACAACAAGTGTGTATGGGCGTCCCCTAGGCATAGGGACGCTAGCTAACAGGAAGTAAGGACCAGCTAGAGACTACTTGAACAAGGACGGAGTCCCAATCAAGTAGGAACGCATGAAGAGCGTCCTTACTCACTAGCCGACAGGATGACATCACTCGACAATATTTGATCATCCAAGGACACGTGGAGACCGATCCTGTAGCGGAGTCCAACACTACGTGGCGGACGATCCTGTTGCAGAGTTCATCAACACGTGGCGGCCGATCTTGTAGCGGAGTCCATCACACACAGCTGGATACAGGAAGCTTCTTCATCACCGCCATCATACGTGGAGGACGATCCTGTAGCCACGTCCACCAAGGGCATGATCGTCCTAGGAGAATGACGCCCTTCCCCAAGTCCTATAAATACCCCAAGGCATTTATTGTGACGTTAACGCTTTCAGAGAATATTCACAGAGAGAATCAGAGGAAAGCGGCTCACTCAAGAACACGAAGAACTAGCTCAAGAACTCAAGAACAGTGCGAAGACTTGTGCTAGATCGAGTGAGATTTGTAACCAAAACCACAAAACAGTTTGTATTCAGAAAAACCCAAAAAGAGAAAGAGAGTCCTACGAAGTACTGTAGGACGTAGGAATAGAGTCCTTTAGGAGATTGAACTCGCTTAAGTTGTAGGCTTAGAGGAGTCCTATACTAGTGGACTTAGGGAAAAGCTAAATGCCAGAGAACTGTAAAGACTCGCCAGTACAATTGTAAGGACGTTCAATATAAAGGAAAAAGCTATTCAAAAATCCTCCAAGGAGGTAGAGGTTTACACTCAAGGACTACTTGGTCTTGAGTGGTTCCTCTATAATTCACTGCGTTCATCTTTACTTGTTTAGTATTTTATTCCGCTGCATTACTCAAGGACGCCCCTACTCCTCGTAGGGACGCCTGACCAAAGGACGCCTTTACCAAAGTAAAGGACGTCCCTCAGTACTAACGATCCAACAAGGAGGATGACTGGTGGCGAGATTGGTCTGGTCGCCCAACATTTCGTCCTCTTGAGTCCATGAGCGACCGGCCTTTCACCGGAGGAGTGGTTCTCGCCGGATTAGGGTTTCTCGCCGCCGAAGAAGATGGCGGAGAGGGCTGAGTGTTCTTTGTGGCTCTGGTGTTGGCCATTGTTTGAGGGAGTTGGGTTTTATAGAGAAGGATTTAGGGTTGAGGAGAGGGGATTTCGGGATTTGGAATGAAGATTTGAAGAGATTTGGCACGATTTCCGGATTTGTGTAAGCAACAGAGAAGGCAAAAAAGGTTTTTCAGGTGCACAGGGGTGTATTTATGGGAAGAAGACAAAGGGAAACGATCAAGGGTAGCAGGGACATTTCCTATGGCTTCCTCCACCCGCGTTCCCACACGTGGCATTCTTCTTTGCTAAGTAACCAGCTGTTTTGCACCCGTTACACGGATCCCGAGATCTGCGTTCAACTTCTCTAAGACGGTTCACCTTCCCATTTTCAAATTTCACAATTGCAAAGGACTTTGTCTTGACGTCCTTTCCACACACAACACTGCACCACTAAGAACTGTACCACTGCATCCCAAACACTGATCACAACCACTGACTGTTTGAACTCTGCCCTGACGTCCTTCAGACTTTAACAAGCGTCCCTTTGATCACTTAGCACCAGTTTTGAAAATCAAGCAAGTAAGTCCCGTAAAGATAAAACAAAGAACGCTGATAGCACGCGTTTGCAAGATTCTCGGCTTAGGTAAGCTTAGAGTTCCCATCATTTTGGCTTGTAATGAGGGTAGGGTGATCAGGGATACTCTTGAGATAAAAAGAGAAAAGAACAACGTTCAAAACATAAGCAAAACACATGTCTTAGACTAGCGTCCTTTCAAGATGACTTTAAATGCATGACATACTTTAAACAAGCTCTCAACAAAACATAGCCAATCATAGAGGGAATAATAGAACAGGACTTGATCATTTAAAAGTTATCATCCCCAAGAGCAACCGGAGGTGCTCGTAGGGACGTCTGTCAAGTGCTTTTGTGAAAATATCGGTCACTTGGTCCTCAGTCCTAACATGATCCACTCTAATTAATCCAAGTTCAACATTATCACGAAGAAAATGATGTCTTATATGAATGTGCTTCGTCCTAGAATGATGAACAGGATTCTTGGCAATACTTATAGCACTGGTGTTATCACACAAGATAGGGACTGTGTTGAGGAACGTACCATAGTCTTCAAGTTGGCACTTAATCCATAGGACTTGGGAGCAGCACGAGGCGGCAGCAACGTACTCAGCTTCCGCGGTTGAGAGAGCCACGGAGTTTTGCTTTTTGGATCCCCAAGATACAAGACAAGAACCAAGGAATTGTGCCATTTTGGATGTGCTCTTCCTATCCACCACATGGCCAGCGTAGTCTGCGTCAGAGTACGCCACCAGGATTAGGGACGTCCTTCTGGGATACCATAGGCATAGATCGTCCCGTCCCTTGAGGTATCTGAAGATTCTTTTGACCTCTTGCACGTGGGACTCTTTTGGATTTGTTTGGAAGCGAGCACACAAGCATACAGCGAACATGATGTCGGGACAGCTTGCCGTTAGATATAGCAAGGACCCTATCATTCCTCTGTAGAGCTTTTGATCTACACTCTTGCCTTCTTCATCAGCATAAAGGCGAGTGTTGGGAGAGATGGGAGTGTCAATGGATTGGGACGAATTCATTCCATACTTCTCAAGCATTTCACGAATGTACTTCTGTTGGTGAATGCGCGTCCCATCTTTGAGTTGTGTGATTTGGAGTCCCAAGAAGAAGTTGAGTTCTCCTATGAGGGACATCTCAAACTCACTACTCATCAAGTTCTTGAATTCCTCTACAAGCTTCATGTTAGTGCTTCCAAATACTATGTCATCGACATAGACTTAGACAATCAAAACATCTTTAAGGACTTTCTTCAAAAACAGGGTTTTGTCTATGTTACCTCAAGTGTACCCGTTGGACAAAAGAAAGGACGCAAACCTATCGTACCAAGCACGAGGGGCTTACTTGAGTCCATAGAGTGCCTTGTCCAAGAAGTACACATGATTTGGGTGATCAGCGTCCTCTAATCCTGGAGGTTGAGCGACGTACACCTCTTCCTTTAGCTTGCCATTTAGGAAAGCCGTCTTGACATCCATTTAAAAGAGCTTGAACCCTTTGTGAGCGGCGAAGGCAATGAGGAGGCGAATAGCTTCAATTCTAGCGACAGGAGCGAAGGTCTCGTCATAGTCGATCCCTTCCTCTTGCCTATAGCCTTGAGCTACAAGCCTTGCTTTGTTCCTTGAAACTCTGCCACTCTCATCAAGCTTGTTCCTGTAGACCCACTTCGTTCCTATGATGTTTTTGTTCTTGGGACGAGGGACGAGGGTCCAAACTTTGTTTCTTTCAAATTGATTGAGTTCTTCTTGCATGGCTTGAATCCAATCAGCGTCATGGAGTGCTTCCTTTATGTTCTTAGGTTCAGTTAAGGACACAAAGGCGTTGAATGCACAGAACGCTATGTTTGCATTGAGGGACTGATTCACAGCTGATCTTGTTTGGACTCCTTTTAAGATATCTGAGATGATTTGATCTGTTGAGTGAAGTCTAGAAAGGTTGGATCCCCTATGAGTAGCGTCCCTTGCAGGAGTACACCTAGGGTCCGTCTAATCTGAATCATTAGAGTCAAACCCATCTTCTTCATTGATAGGCTCAGTGTGTTCCCCCTCAGAGTGAGCGTCCACACTGTGCCTTTCTTCTCCTTGTTGACTTGATTCAGCAGCGTCCACTTGGTTTAGCGACCTAGTTTGAGAGGGCTCTTGCTGTTCGCTAGGGACTCCCATTGAAACCTCATCGCGAGCTTCAGGGGCGTTCCTAGGAACGTTGTACTTGTCGGAAGAGCTTATGGGTTCTTCTTCATCATCTTCATCGTCGTCTTTTGGAGAGGGACGACGTTCTTTCTTACTAGGATCTTTCTTGAGAGAAGCGTTTTCTTTGTACACCACATGGATACTTCCTCAAGCTTAAGAGTTCTTTTGTTGAAGATTCTATAGGCTTTGCTTGTGAGGGAGTATCCAAGGAATATTCCTTCATCACTCCTAGCATCAAATTTGCCGATGTTGTCTTTGCCGTTATTGTGAATGAAACATTTGCACCCAAAGACTTTGAGATGAGAAATGTTTGGCTTCCTTCCATTGAGTAGTTCATAGGACGTCTTTTTGAGCAAGGGAGGAATCATGGCTCGATTGATAATGTATGTTGCTGTGGCCACGGCTTCTGCCCAAAAGTGTTTGGGGACGCCTCTGGCCAGGAGCATCGTCCTTGCCATATCTTCTAGCGTCCTATTCTTTCTTTCAATAACGCCATTTTGTTGAGGAGTTCGGGGACAAGAGAAGTTGTGAGACACTCCTTGTTGGTCACAAAAGTCAAGGAATGAGTTTTTGAACTCCGTTCCATGATCTGTCCTTAGGGCTTTCAAACTCGTCCCAAGAGCAACTTCTACTTGTTTGATGAAGATCTTGAACATTTGGAAGGCTTCTGCTTTTGACACCAAGAAAAGAACCCAAGTGAATCTTGAAAAATCATCTACAATAACATACATGTACCTTTTTCCTCCATAGCTTAGAGTTTGCATGGGTCCACACAAATCCATGTGCAGGAGTTCCAAGGGCTTCTTCGTGCTCACTTCATTTTTGGATTTGAAGGACGATCTTGTTTGCTCCCCCTTTATGCAAGCTTCGCATTACTGAATTTGCTCAGGATCAATTCGGGGAAGTCCTCGTACAAGTTCTTGTTGATGAAGCTTAAGAATTGTGCTAGGTCCGGCGTGCCCAAGACGTCGATGCCAAAGATCGGTGTCCACAGCAGAGACGGATAGACACAACTTGGATGCAGGCTTGAATTTTTTATTGAAGATGTAGACATTGTTCTCGCGAGTCCCTTTGAGAATGACTTGATTTGTTTTCTTGTTGATGACTAGGCATTCCTTAGAGTCAAATGTGACTAGGTTTTCACCTTGATCATAGATTTGAGAGACACTAAGGAGATTGAAGCCAAGTCCCTCAACAAGACTTACATTGGACGCTTTGATGGATTGATTCAAATTTGTTGTGCCCGTCCCTTTGATTTTTCCCTTGCACTTGTTGCCGAACGAGACAGTTCCTCCCGTGGCACTAGAATGGACAGAAGTGAGATGGATCTGGCTTCCAGTCATGTGATTTGAGGCGCCACTATCAATGATCCACGGGCTTCCTCTCACTTCCACCTAAAAAGAAGAGTTAGTTCTTTACGACCCAGGCAAGGTGGTCCTTACCTGGTTCGTTGCAGGGGTACAACTCTTTCATGGGCAAGTAATCATATACATTCACATCATTTGATCTTCTAGCATGCTTCCTCGGAGATTGAGTGTTAGCATTAGGCACACTAGCATGCGTCCTATCAGCAAATTTAGGCTTAGCGTTCTTACTACCACTTCTAGCCTTTCTCCCATTCTCAAGATCTTGTTTCAGCTTAATACACTCATACTGGTAGTGACCACCTTTGCCACAATGCCAACACATCCTGTAATAGTTTCCAAGGTAGTACTTCTTGTTAGGACGTTGGATTCTATTTTCTTTCATTTTCTCAGGATCAACTACCTTAGATCCTTCTCCCTTTGCAATCTTTTTGTATATTTTATGGCTAGTGGAATTTGTATAGTAGTCCTTTCTTCCTTTCTCACCACTCTCCAGGACTCTTATGCGTTCCTCTAGGTTCTTTGTCTTTTCTCTCTCAAGTTCTAGCTCAGTGGTTTTGCTAGCTTCGAAATCACTAGGAAGGGAGTTCTTAGATCTTGACTCATACCCTAGACCTTTCCTAGCTGGAACAAAGACAATGGGTTTCACTGTTTCAGTCATGGGACTCTTTCCTAAGACCTTCACTTTGTCCCTAAGATTTGCGTTTTCAAGCTTTAGGCATACAATCTGACTCTTTAGGGACTTGATTTCTTCTTGAGAGGACTCTTGTTGAAAAGACATAGTGTTGCAATTTTCGCATTCCACAACAATGTTCTCAGATTCAAGTTCATCAAAATTTTGTTTCATAGCATAGCTTTCTTGCATGATTTGAGTGATTAATTTGATGAGCTTGGGCTTAGAACACTTTTCAAGAGAGTTAATCATGGATTCGTGAGTTACCTCTTGCTCAGCTTCAGAACCGTCCTCTGGAGCGTCCTCCATTGCCATATAAGCCACTTGATTGGCCGGTTCTTCATCACTTGAATCGAGGTTGTCCCACGCGGCCTCATATGCTCCAATAAAGGCTTTCTTCTTAATATCTTTTGTTGAAAGTCCTGTGTTGCAGTTCTTAGCAATGTGTCCCTTCTTGTTACATTTGTAACAAGTTATCTCCTTCAATTCAGCTTCCGTAGGCTTGGGGGTTTCCTTCTTGTAGGGCACTTTCATCCTTGGGACTTTGCCTCTTTTGGCCCACGCACGGAGGGTCTTGTGCAAGAGAGCAAGCTCGTCCTCTTCAGCGAGTTGTTCTTCCGTCTTTCCTTAGCGTTCCACTAAGGCTTGTAGACGAAGATTCTCTTGATGCTCTTGAGTTTTGCCTTCTAGCATCAAGGCCAGTTCCCTTTGCGTTTGGTAGTATTGTTCATACTCTAGCGTCCTTGCAGCAAGAGTTAGAGCCAGTTCGTTTTGGGAACTCTTTCCCATTTCCAGCTATCCTGATTTCTCCTTGCTTCGTACCCTTTGAGCTTTCCATAGATCTCTTCCATGGACAGTCCTTTGTTGGCTTGGTTTTCCTTGAACGTCATTCTATAAAAGTTCCATGGTCCCGTGAATCCATCAATCAAGACTTGAACCTTCATCCTTTGGGTGATCTCCGTTTCTTTGACACCCAAGTTCTTCAACTTTGTCAACAAAGCTTCAAAGAGGAAGGAGTAGTCGTTGATGGTTTCATTTGTGAACATCTTGAATTTGTAGAAGTCCCTCTTAGCTTCAAGCTGACGTCCTCTTTCATTTCGGGCGTCCCAACGTGGTACTTTTCAAGGGCTTCCCATTGGAGCTTAGCGGTTGGAAGGTTGCTCACACGGGTAGCGTCCCTTTCATAGAGGGACGTCTGTAGAAAACAGATAGCTTTGGCGTTCGCCTCCATGAGTTTGAATTCCTCGGGACCCCACTCTCCTTCTTTGTCCTTCTTGGCAGCAGGGACTTCGAGGTCACCGTTCTTTATCACCAGCCAGCATTGGTAGTTTTGACTTCGCACGAAGCACTCAAACCCTGTCTTCCATCGGTTGAAGTTTCCATCGGTGAGGCGGGGAGGCTTTGCACTCGAGATACCTATAGGTTCCATCTCCATGTTTCCTGCAACTCAAACTTAATCTAGAGCGCCCGCTCTGATACCAATTATTGGATCGTAAGTCTGTTAGAATGGGCGTCCTTAACTGGGTTAAGGGCGTCCTTAGGTGCAGCGGAAAATAAACTTAACAGGAAATGTAACAAGATAATGGACACGAGTATTTATAAAGGAAACCCACTAAGACCAACTAGTCTTATGGGTAAACCTCTACCTCCGTTGGAGGATTTTCAATAGCCGTCCTTATCTTATTCAGAGAGAGTCCTTACAACTTAGGCGAGCTGTTACAATCCCCTGAGCTAAGCGTGCGTTCTTAGCTCTACTAGTAACACTCTTTTCAACCTAACAAAGTAACCTAACTCTCTTAGCTTATAAGGAAGCTATCACTCACGTCTCTCACGGTTCGTTGTGAGAGACAAACACTACTCTAACTATTTTGTGGTTTGTTTTGAATTTGATGTGGTTGGACTTTCTTTCTCTTGCTTCAACCTCACTTGATCCTCTTGATCTTCGTTCTTAAACTTGAATGCTTCAGGAGAGCTTGAGAGAAAGTCTTCAAAGTCCACACCGCTATGCATACCCCTTGAAGGGTATATATAGCGGTATGAGATCTTGTCCTCTGGCATCCTCTAAGACTTGGGCAGGATCTGTCGTCTTCCTTCAACGGTGCGATTTGCATCTTGAGGAAGTCAACTCTGTTGACGCTTGGGAAGCCTCCGCGTGGTCAGCGGACCATCTATGGGAAAGCGACATCTTTGGAATTGTTCACACGTGTCCAGACATAGGAAGCTTCCTTCTGAGGACTACGGCCGAATATGATGTAATCATGTTGGGGTGGCCTTGGTTTGAATTTGAACTTCGTCCGTATTTAGGCGCGCGTCCCTTCTCAATGAGGACGCCGTCCTATCTGCACAGGGACTTCATTCTTTTGGTTCAGCACTGGAAGTTCTGGTGAAGTGTGTCCCTACAGCTTAGGGACTTACGTTCACTTGTTGTCCTTTTCGCTCATGTGCGTCCACTGGACTTACCTGAGATCAATACTTGGACAACTTATCAAATACCTTTGAGTTTGTCATTACCAAAACTAGGGACGATTATTATTGGTTTAGATATTAATGACTGGCGTCCTTATATTGTCCCAACACCTTCCCACCCTCCTGGACTTGATCCCTGATCTTCACAATGCCGTCCTTCCGGACATTCCTATGTACCCCCAAATTCCCTGGCCTTCCGTATTGTTGGATCGTAAGTCTGTTAGAATGGGCGTCCTTAACTGGGTTAAGTGCGTCCTTAGGTGCAGCGGAAATTAGACTTAACAGGAAACAAGATAAGATAATGGACACGAGTATTTATAGAGGAACCCCACTAAGACCAACTAGTCTTATGGGTAAACCTCTACCTCCGCTTGAAGGATTTTCAATAGCCGTCCTTATCTTATTAAGAGAGAGTCCTTACAACTTAGGCGAGTCGTTACACTTCACTGAGCTAAGCGTTCGTCCTTAGCCTCACTAGTAACACTCCTTTCCACCTAACAAGTAACCTAACTCTCTTACCTATAAGGAAGCTATCACACACGTCTCTCACGGTCCGTTGTGAGAGACAAACTACAACTCTAACTATTTTGTGGTTTGATTTGGATTTGATGTGGTTGGACTTTCTTTCTCTTGCTTCAAGTTCACTTGGTCTCCTTGTTCTCCGTTCTTGAACTTGAATGCTTCGGGAGAGCTTGAGAGAAAGTCTTCAAAGTCCACACCGCTATGCATACCCCTTGGAGGGTATTTATAGCGGAAGTGGTTCTTGTCCTCTAGCATCCTCTGAGACTTAGCAGGATCCTTGATCTTCCATCAACGGTGAGATGTGCCTCTTGAGGAAGTCAACTCTATTGACGCTTGGGAAGCCTCCGCGTGGATAGGGGACCATTGCTGGGAAAGCGACATCTTTAGAGTTGTCTACACGTGCCCAGACAAGGGAAGCTTCCTTCTGAGGACTACGGCCGAATATGATGTAATCATGTTGGGGCGGCCTTGATTTGAATTTGAACTTCGTCCGTATTTTGGCGCGCGTCCCTTCTTGATGAGGACGCCGTCCTATCTGCGCAGGGACTTCGTCAATCACGTTTAGCTTTGAAGTTCTGATGAAATGCGTCCCTCCAGAGTTAGGGACTCTCGTTCACTTGTTGTCCTTTTCGCTCATGTGCGTCCACTGGACTTACTTGAGATCAACACTTGGACAACTTATCAAATACCTTTGAGTTTGTCATTATCAAAACAAGGGACGATCATTATTGGTTTAGATATTAATGACTAGCGTCCTTAATATCGTCCCAACAATTTCCCCCTTTTTGATGATGACAAACTCCTTTAAACAATGGGCACAAAGGTAAAGCTTTTAGCATGAAGGACTACACTTAATTAGATTTTCTTTTCAGCTTAGGTTGGCATGCAACACATTCTTTTTAGTGCGTCCTATTTTGTTTTCTACTAGCGTCCTTTGGACTTGGCCGAAATTCCCCCTAAACATATGCTTTCTATGATAACTTAAAGACAATCGCATCTCTGCAAAACTATACTCCCCCCTTTTGGCATCATCGAAAAGGAGAACAAGTTGAAAAGCATGTATGCGCAAAGTCATAACTAGAGAAAGAACGCTTAGACACACAGGATTTGCAACTGTAATGAAACTGCATTCACAAAAAAGAGTACGGTCATTACAGACATGCACACACATTGTTTCAAAAGAAGGGGACAGCGTCCCAAAGTCTTAAAAACAGCAAAAAGAACAGATAAACTTTTTCAGGTTGGAGAGAGGGAGGAGCAATCATTTTCTGAGACGCTTGCCAAGGGCTTTGAGAGTTTGCTCCTGAAGATCATTGTTCTACGCGAGGAGCTCATTGTTGCGTTCCAGAAGTTCTGTGTGCTGATGGAGAGTGTCATGAACCTGTTGGATGAGATCAATCATCATGCACTGGTTCTCGATCATCATGCCAAGCAAGTACTTCTGGGAGTGCTTCTCTGCCTCATGAGGGACGCTCATGCCATCAAGTTCATCTTCTTCTTCTTCAGCGTCGGCGTCCTCAACTGGCGTCCCCACTGCTTTCAAATTTTCTGCCTCAGGTCCGCCTTCCATAGTCTTAGCAGCAGCAGCAGCAGCCTTAGCTCTTTTCTCAGCCTCTTTCTTTTCCTTGGCGAGCTGTCTTTTCACTAAGGGGAGGGGCTCATCACACCTCAGTTTTCCAACTAGGGGCAGGGTGATTTGCCTAACGTCCCAGTGAATGCCAAAGGATTGTTCTTGTTTGGGGGCATAGAGGTGTTGTTGCTTTAAGATCTGTTTGACCAAGCCAGGGAAGGGGAGCGAGTGGCGTCCTCCTGTGCACTTGCCCATGTGCTCCAAGATAACCCGCGGCAAGTTGATGGGCTTGCGTTCCAAGAAGGCGTCCAATAAGATGCTATCAGTGATTTGGACGATCGACTTCTTCTCTTGGCGGGGGACGACCATGCGCACTATGAAGTGATGCGCAAGGATGCCGCTCTTGGAGAGACAATGAGCAACCCTATCCCTAGCAACTGGCTGTCTCCCATTGAAAATGCGGTTGAAGATCTCTTCTTGGGAGAAGCGGCCAAAGTTTTTGTTGGGAAGGTCGTGCAGAGCATTAGGCGGAGAAGGACGCAGGCCTAGCATGTTTCGGACGGTACCCTCAGCAATTGAGTACTCGTCCCCATCAATCTCGAACGTCCCTTGAGGCTTCCCTTTCACTTCAGATATTTCAAATTTTGAGTAGAAGCGGAGAACTTGTTCGGGGTCGACTTCAGCGGCCTCAACACCTAGATGCATCCAACCCTGGAACTCAAGTAGTTCCAAAAACTCTGTACGCTGGTTTTCTTCCAAAAACTGGGCAGTAAAGAGGAGCGGCGACAGAATCTTCTTGAGCCTTTTCTGTTTGCTGCCGTTGCTCACAATAACCTCATCACCAGCGTCTTCTTCTTCACCGTCTCCCTCCTCGTCCTCATGATCCTCATCTTGGAGAGGAGCATCATCTTCATCTGAGGCCTCGTCCCCTTGGTCATGGGACTCGGCCATCTCCGTGTCCTCAGTAGTGGACGCCTGTGCTGGAGCAGGCGCGTCCACAGCTGGAGTCCTCGCCAAGGACTCTATAGGGACTGCAGAAGAAGGCGTCCCTTGGACTTGTGTATTTTCCTCGACTACCGGAGCAGGCGGAGGAGGAGGAGGAGTGGTGGCTCTAGGGGAAGAGGGGGAGGGAGTTCTTATCTCTGCATTGGTCGCGGGGGCAGATGAGGAGCTAGGCGGCGCCACTGAGATGGGTTTGACCTTGAGCGGAGCGGGAGGAGGAGGAGGCTTCTTAGCAGGGGAGTCCTCAAGATGGATAATTTTGGGCACAGCGTCCTTGGCCTGGACCTGCGTTTGAGGAGCATCCCTTTGGACCTTGGGCATAGGCTTGGCCAGGTCCGCCTCTATTTCCGCTTCAAGCGGATCCATAGCAGTCTCAGAAGCAGGAGTCACGTCCTCTATCCTTGGTGGAGGTGGAGGGAGTCGTGGGACATCCTGCAGGCTTTGCTGGATCGCCTGTGCGATGGCGTCCTCTTCAGCTTTGGCCTGCCTCGCCTTTTCCTCTTTCTCTAGTTCAATTTCATAGAGGCGAATGGCGGCCATCTGTTCCTCCGTGACGCATTCAAGCTGAGCAGACGTCTTTAATCTTCTCTTTGGTGTGGGAGGCGGGGAGGATGGGATGGGTTTTGGTTGAGAGGAGGAAGGGCCTTTTATTTGGAGCTGTTGAGAAGGGGAAGGGGAAGAGGGCCTCTTTCTCTTTTGCGATGGGATGGAGCCCGCAGGAGCCGCTAAGAACTCCATTATATCGGGGAGAAGCTTGGCGAGCTCGTCCACCGTCCCACCAAATGAATCAGAAATGATGCCTAGCCCCATGAAGGAGGGATTGGTATGGTTGGTTTCACGGAGGCGGGGCTGGACATAAGTGACCATGAAATAGTGAAGGAGGCGTTGGATCTTTGGGGGATGGTCATGAGCGGACGCCCGTAGGCAAATGTTGGCGAGCGTCCTTGGTTCTTTTTCTAGCCAGTCCTCAATGAGTGGGTCGAGGGGAGGACGGCATTTGGGTTGAGCAGGGAGGCCCCGGATTTGGGATTTTGTGGGACTCCCCTGTTCTTTTTCAGGGACATAGGGTTTGTTCAGAAAGGCAAAGCGAGGGGGTTGTGATGGTTTGGATTGAGGACGGGAAGATTGGGATTTTTGAGGAGGATGTGAGCGTTGTGGCTGGGGAGGGGTGGTGGAGTGGCGGCGATGGGTGGTTTGAGATGAATGATGATGGCGAGGGGGTTCTTGGCGCCCAGCAGGTCGGCCTCTCGAGTCCATTAGTGACCGGCCTTTCACCGGAGGAGACTTCGAGGAGCTTGGGTTTCTCGCCGCCGAGGAGGATGGCGGAGCGGGATTGGTGCTCTTGGTTGCTTTGGTGTTGGCCATTTGAGAAGATTGGGTTTATATAGAGGAAGATTAGGGTTGAGAGAAGGGGATTTCGAGATCTGGGTTTGGAAGATTTGGCAAGATCTTTGAGAGTTTTCCGGATTTATGCAAACAGCAAGGAGGCAAAGAAGGTTTTTCAGAATGTGCAGGGGCATATTTATAGGAAGAAGACGGAGCGAAACGGTCAAGGGTAATAGGGACTTTTTCATTCGGCTTCCTCCACCCGCGTTCCCACACGTGGCATTCTTCTTTACTAAGTAACCAGCTGTTTAGCACCCGTTACACATATCCCGAGATCTGCGTTCAACTTTTCTAAGACGGTTCAACTTCCCATTTTCAACTTTCAAACTTTTCACAACTGCAAAGGACTCTATCTCGGCGTCCTTTCAACACACAACACTGCTTTACTCAGAACTGAACCACGGCGTCTCAAATACTGATCACAACCTCTGATTCTTGGAATACTTTTCTGACATGCTTCACCTCTTAACAAGCGTCCCATTGATCACTTAGCACAGTTTTGAAAATCAAGCAAGTACGTCCCGTAAAGATAAAACAAAGAACGCTCATAGGACGCGTTTGCAAGACTTTCGGCTTAGGTAAGCTTAGAGTTCCCATCATTTCGGCTTATAATGAGGGTAGGGTGATCAGGGATACTCTTGAGATGAAAAGCGAAATGAATGGCGTTCAAAACACAAGCAAAACGTATGTCTTAGGCTAGCGTCCTTTAAAGATGACTTTAAATGCATGACATACTTCAGAACAAGTTCTCAACAAAACATAGCCAATCATAGAGAGAATAATAGAACGGGACTTGATCATTTAAAAGTTATCATCCCCAAAAGTAACCGGAGGTGCTCGTAGGGACGTCTATCAAGTGCTTTTGTGAAAATATCGGCCACTTGGTCCTCATTCCTAACATGGTCTACTTTAATTAATCCAAGTTCAACATTATCACGAAGAAAGTGATGTCTTATATGAATATGCTTCGTCCTAGAGTGATGAACAGGATTCTTGGCAATATTTATAGCACTGGTGTTATCACACAAGATAGAGACTGTGTTGAGGAACGTACCATAGTCTTTAAGTTGGTACTTGATCCACAGGACTTGGGAGCAACACGAAGCAGCAGCAACGTACTCAGCTTCCGCAGTTGAGAGAGCCACGGAGTTTTGCTTTTTGGATCCCCAAGATACAAGGCAAGAACCTAGGAATTGAGCCATTCCAGAGGTGCTCTTCCTATCCACCACATTGCCCAGCGTAGTCTGCATCAGAGTACGCTACCAGGTTGAGGGACGTCTTCCTGGGATACCATAGGCATAAGTCATCTCGTCCCTTGAGGTATCTAAAGATTCTTTTGACCTCTTGCATGTGGGACTCCTTTGGATTTGCTTGGAAGCGGGCGCACAAGCACACAGCGAACATGATGTCAGGACGACTTGCCGTTAGATATAGCAAGGACCCTATCATTCCTCTATAGAGCTCTGATCTACACTCTTGCCTTCTTCATCAGCATAAAGGCGAGTGTTGGGAGAGATGGGAGTAGCTGTAGGTTTTGATGAGTTCATCCCATACTTCTCGAGCATTTCACGAATGTACTTCTGTTGGTGAATGCACGTCCCATCTTTGAGCTGAGTGATTTGGAGTCCTAAGAAGAAGTTGAGTTCTCCTATAAGGGACATCTCAAACTCACTACTCATCAAGCTCTTGAATTCCTCTACAAGTTTCATGTTAGTGCTTCCAAATACTATGTCATCGACATAGACTTGGACAATCAAAACATCTTTAAGGACTTTCTTTAAGAACAGGGTTTTGTCAATGTTACCTCGTGTGTACCCGTTGGACAAAATAAAGGACGCAAACCTATCGTACCAGGCACGAGGGGCTTGCTTGAGTCCATAGAGTGCTTTGTCCAAGAAGTACACATGATCAGGATGGTCAGCGTCCTCAAATCCCGGAGGTTGAGCGACGTACACTTCTTCCTTGAGATTGCCATTGAGAAAAGTTGTCTTGACGTCCATCTGAAAAAGCTTGAACCCCTTGTGAGCAGCATAGACAATGAGGAGGCGAATGGCTTCAATTCTAGCAACAGGAGCGAAGGTCTCATCATAGTCGATCCCTTCCTCTTGTCTATAGCCTTGAGCCACAAGCCTTGCTTTGTTTCATGATACGCGGCCACTTTCATCAAGCTTGTTTCTATAGACCCACCTCGTCCCTATTATGTTTTTGTTTCTCGGACAAGGGACGAGGGTCCAAACTTTATTTCTCTCAAATTGATTTAGTTCTTCTTGCATGGCTTGAATCCAATCAGCGTCCTGAAGTGCTTCCTTTATGTTCTTGGCTTCAACTAAGGACACAAATGCGTTGAATGCACAGAACGCTATGTTGGCGTTGAGGGACTGATTTACAGCTGATCTTGTTTGAACTCCTTTTGACATGTCTGAGATAATCTGATCCGTTGAATGAAGTCTTGAAAGATTGCATCCCCTATGAGTGGCGTCCCTTGTGGGGGTACACCTAGGATCAGTCCAATCAGAGTCATCGGAGTCAAAACCATCGTCTTCATTGATAGGCTCAGTGTGTTCCCCCTCAAGATGAGCGTCCACACTGTGCCTCTATACTTCTTGTTGACTTGATTCACCAGCATCTACTTGGTTTATAGACCAAGTTTGAGAAGGCTCTTGCTGTTCGCTAGGGACTCCCATTGAAACCTCATCGCGAGCTTCAGAGGCGTTCATAGGAACGTAGTATTTGTCGGAGGAGCCTCTGTGTTCTTCCTCATCATCTTCATCATCGTCCCTTGGGGAGGAACGACGTTCCTTCTTACTTGGTTCTTTCTTAAGAGAAGCATTTTCTTTGAACACCACATGAATACTTTCCTCAAGCTTAAGAGTCCGTTTGTTGTAGAATCTGTAGGCTTTGCTTGTGAGGGAGTATCCAAGGAATATTCCTTCATCGCTCCTAGCGTCAAATTTTCCGAGGTTGTCTTTGCCATTGTTGTGAATGAAGCATTTGCACCCAAAAACTTTGAGGTGAGAGATGTTTGGCTTTCTACCATTTAGCAGCTCATAGGACGTCTTTTTGAGCAAAGGACGAATCATAGCTCGATTGATGATGTAGGTAGCGGTGGCAACGGCTTCTGCCCAAAAGTGTTTGGGGACGCCGCTAGCCAAGAGCATCGTCCTTGCCATGTCTTCCAGCGTCCTATTCTTTCTTTCAACAACACCATTTTGTTGAGGAGTTCGAGGACAAGAGAAGTTGTGGGAGATTCCTTGTTGGTCACAGAAGTCGAGGAACTCTGAGTTTTTGAACTCCGTCCCATGATCTGACCTTAAGGCTTTCAAGCTCGTTCCAAGAGCAACTTCTACTTGCTTGATGAATACTTTGAACATCTGGAAGGCTTCTGCTTTTGACACCAAGAAGAGAACCCAAGTACGTGAATCTGGAAAAATCATCTACAATAACGTACATGTACCTTTTTCCACCATAGCTTTGGGTTTGCATGGGTCCACACAAATCCATGTGAAGGAGTTCTAGAGGCTTCTTTGTGCTTACTTCATTTTTGGATTTGAAGGACGATCTTGTCTGTTTCCGTTTGATGCAGGCTTCGCATTGCTCAATTTGCTCAAGATCAATTCGGGGAAGTCCTCTTACAAGATCTTTTTGATGAAGTTTGAAGATTGTGCTAGGTCCAGCGTCTCCAAGACGTCGATGCCAGAGATCGGCGTCCGCCGTAGAGACAGATAAGCACAACTTGGATGCAGGCTTGTACTTTTGATTGAAGACGTAAACATTGTTCTCACGAGTCCCTTTGAGAATGACTTGATTTGTTTTCTTGTTGATGACCAGGCACTCCTTAGAGTCAAATGTGACTAAGTTTTCACCTTGATCACATATTTGAGAGACACTAAGGAGGTTAAATCCTAGTCCTTCAACAAGACTAACTTTGGACGCACTAATGGAATGATTTAGCTTTGCTATGCCCGTCCCTTTGATTCTTCCTTTGCCCTTGTTGCCAAACGAGACAGTTCCTCCTGTGGCATTTGAATGGATAGAAGTGAGATGGATCTGGCTTCCAGTCATATGATTTGAGGCGCCACTATCAATGATCCACGGGCTTCCTCTCACTTCCACCTGAAAAGAAGAGTTAGTTCTTTGCGAACCAGGCAAGGTGACCCTTACCTGGTTCGTTACATGGATACAATTCTTTTATGGGCAAATAATCATAAACATTCACATAATTTGACCTTCTAGCATGCGTCCTAGGAGATCGACTTTTAGCATTTTGCACACTAGCATGCGTCCTATCAGCAGATTTTGGCTTAGCGTTCTTACTACCAATCCTAGCCTTTCTTCCATTCTCAAGATCATGTTTTAACTTAAGGCACTCATACTGGTAGTGACCACCTTTGCCACAATGCCAACACGTCCTATAGTAGTTTCCAAGATAGTACTTCTTGTTAGGACGTTGGATTCTATTTTCTTTCATCTTCTCACGATCAACTACCTTAGATCCTTCACCTTTTGCAATCTTTTTGTAGATTTTATGACTGGTGGAATCTGTATAGTAGTCCTTTTGGCCTTTTTCACCGCTCTCAAGGACTCTTATGCGTTCCTCTAGGTTCTTTGTCTTTTCCCTCTCAAGTTCTAGTTCAGTTGTTTTGCTAGCTTCAAAGTCGTTGGGAAGAGAGTTCCTAGAGCCTGATTCATACCCTAGTCCCTTCCTAGCTGGAACAAAGACTACCGGATTCACAGTTTCAGTCATGGGACTCTTCCCTAGGACTTTCACTTCGTCCCTAAGATTTGCATTTTCAAGTTTTAGGCACACAAGTTGACTCTTGAGGGACTTAACTTCTTCTTGAGAGGATTCTAGTTGAAAAGACATGGTATTACAATTTTCACATTCCACAACAATATTCTCGGATTCAATTTCATCAAAACTTTGTTTCATGGCATAGCTTTCTTGAATGATCTGAGTGATTAGTTTGATGAGCTTGGGCTTTGAGCATTTTTCAAGAGAGCTTAGCATAGATTCATGGGTTACCTCTTGCTCAGTTTTAAAGACGTCCTCTAGAGGAGATAAGTCGTCTTCCATCGCCATGTAAGCCACTTGATTTTCTGGTTCCTCATCACTTGAGTCAAGATCGTCCCATGCGCCCTCAAATGCACCAACTAGAGCCTTTTCCTTCATTTCTTTTGATGTTAGCCCTGTTGTACATTTCTTAGCCATGTGTCCCTTCCTGTTGCATTTGTAGCAGACTATTTCCTTCATTTCAGCGTCTGTAGGTTTGTGACCTTCCTTCTTGTAAGGCATCTTCATTCTTGGGACTTTGCCTCTTTTGTACAGTGCACGGAGAGTTTTGTGTAGCAAGGCTAACTCATCTTCTTCAGAAATTTGTTCTTCCGTCTTCCCTTTGCGTTCTATTGACGCTTGAAGACGGAGATTCTCTTGGTGCTCTTGAGTTTTGGCCTCTAGCATTGAGTTCAGCTCTCTTTACCTTTGATAGTATTGCTCATACTCTGGCGTCCTTGCCGCAAGAGTTAAAGCCAGCTCATTTTGGGAACTCTTTCCCATTTCCAGCAGATCTTGGTTTCTCCTTGCTTCGTACCCCTTAAGCTTTCCATAAATTTCCTCCATGGACAGTTCTTTGTTGGCTTGATTTTCTTTGAACGTCATCCTATCGAAGTTCCATGTTCCTATGAGTCCATCGATCAAGACTTGAACCTTCATCCTCTGAGTGATCTCCGTTTCTTTGACACCCAAGTTTTTCAACTTTGTTAGTAGGGCCTCAAAGCGGAAGGAGTAGTCGGTGATGGTCTCATTTGTGAACATTCTAAACTTGTAGAAGTCCCTCTTAGCTTCAAGCTGGACGTCCTCTTTCATCTCAGGCGTCCCAACATGGTACTTCTCCAGAGCTTCCCATTGGAGCTTGGCAGTTGGAAGATTGCTCACGCGAGTGGCGTCCCTTTCGCAGAGGGACGTCTGTAGGAAGCAAATAGCTTTAGCGTTTGCCTCCATGAGCTTAAACTCATCGGGACCCCATTCTGCTTCCTTGTCCTTTTTAGCAGCAGGGACTTCAAGGTCGCCGTTCTTGATCACCAGCCAGCATTGGTAGTTTTGACTACGCACGAAGCACTCGAACCTTGTTTTCCACCGGTTGAAGTTCCCGTCAGTCAGGCGGGGTGGCTTCGCACTTGAGATACCTATAGGTTCCATCTCCATGTTTCCTGCAACTCAAACTTAATCTAGAGCGCCTGCTCTGATACTAATTGTTGGATCGTAAGTCTGTTAGAATGGGCGTCCTTAACTGGGTTAAGGGCGTCCTTAGGTGCAGCGGAAATTAGACTTAACAGGAAACAAGATAAGATAATGGACACGAGTATTTATAGAGGAACCCCACTAAGACCAACTAGTCTTATGGGTAAACCTCTACCTCCGCTTGGAGGATTTTCAATAGCCGTCCTTATCTTATTAAGAGAGAGTCCTTACAACTTAGGCGAGTCGTTACACTTCACTGAGCTAAGCGTCCGTCCTTAGCCTCACTAGTAACACTCCTTTCCACCTAACAAGTAACCTAACTCTCTTACCTATAAGGAAGCTATCACATACGTCTCTCACGGTCCGTTGTGAGAGACAAACTACAACTCTAACTATTTTGTGGTTTGATTTGGATTTGATGTGGTTGGACTTTCTTTCTCTTGCTTCAAGTTCACTTGGTCTCCTTGTTCTCCGTTCTTGAACTTGAATGCTTCGGGAGAGCTTGAGAGAAAGTCTTCAAAGTCCACACCGCTATGCATACCCCTTGGAGGGTATTTATAGCGGAAGTGGTTCTTGTCCTCTAGCGTCCTCTGAGACTTGGCAGGATCCTTGATCTTCCATCAACGGTGCGATGTGCATCTTGAGGAAGTCAACTCTAATGACGCTTGGGAAGCCTCCGCGTGGATAGGGGACCATTGCTGGGAAAGCGACATCTTTGGAGTTGTCTACACGTGCCCAGACAAGGGAAGCTTCCTTCTGAGGACTATGGCCGAATATGATGTAATCATGTTGGGGCGGCCTTGATTTGAATTTGAACTTCGTCCGTATTTTGGCGCGCGTCCCTTCTTGATGAGGACGCCGTCCTATCTGCGCAGGGACTTCGTCAATCACGTTTAGCTTTGAAGTTCTGATGAAATGCGTCCCTCCAGAGTTAGGGACTCTCGTTCACTTGTTGTCCTTTTCGCTCATGTGCGTCCACTGGACTTACCTGAGATCAACACTTGGACAACTTATCAAATACCTTTGAGTTTGTCATTATCAAAACAATGGACGATCATTATTGGTTTAGATATTAATGACTGGCGTCCTTAATATCGTCCCAACACGTATGTTAGATCAACAACCGTCCAAACCTCCACAAAATGTCTTGCCAGCCAAGCGTCCTGCCCCACAAAAATCCCCACTCTCTAAATCCTCTCTCCCAACTCCAACTCCATCTCAACCAACACAAATAGTTGACAAATTCCCTCCTGAACTCTACGAAGGCAGAAGCAAAAGAGTTCACGATAAATGGCCCCTCAAAAAGGCCAAGACTTCAAAAGCCCCTCCTACCAAAAGGCCTAGCACCACAAAAGGCCCTCCTTCCAAACCTGACAAAAGAGTCTCTTCTCCTCCTTCCATCAGAATCGAACAATTGCCAACTCCCTCCTCCTCTCCCCCCAAAGACCCAAAGGACTTAGCTCTCATAGTCCATTGTCCCTCCCCAATCAATTTTGCCAACTTCCAATCCGCTCCCTCCCATATCTCACCTCCCAAAGTCCCGGAGAAACCCAAGTCTAGAGGTCCTTCCTCTGAAAGGGACGCTCAATCAGCTCTAGAGGAAAATGCCCCAAAGGACGTTGAAGCTCGTCCATCCGTTGGACAAACCTTCAAGCGAAGGAAAGCTGGGACTGCTCCCAAAGTTCTGGTCTCCGAGGCAGCTAAGCCAGAAAACGTACCGTCCTCTACCTCTTCCTCCTCCAACAGTTCTTCTGATAACCATAAAGGGACGCTTGCCGTCGAGTCCTTCCCACTCATTGATATTACAAGGGACTCCAACGACGAGGCTCAAGAGGTTAATAATGCTCAAGTTGTGACTAGTGAGCAAGAAGTTGAGATTGTTGGTGCTACTGAAATTGTTGAAGTACTAGAGGACGTTGTTGAGCAACAGGTCACTCAAAATAAGGACGCCGAGCTCAGTCTGGATTAGGAGCTCGCGCGTGATGTTGTTGAAGTTCCACCCTATGAACTCCGAGTCCTTCCAATCCTCCAACCCTAACCTCAAGAATCTCCTGTTGATGCTGCTGAATAGGACGCGCAACATACTGAACAGCCGTCCCAATAGTAAGAACATGATCAAGCTGGTAATCAGGGTGAAGATGAGAACGCCAATCAGGGTGGCGGAGATCAAGCTGAAAATGTCCAAGGCACAGAGGACGCTGGTAATGACAGTGCCGAGGACGACAGTGATAATTCAGATGAGGACGACGATGATGATGAACCCGAGTCCCCTAAGAGAAAAGGAAAGAAGAAGAAGAAGAAGAAGAAGAAGAAGAAGAAGAAGGACAACGAGCCAGTCCACATTCTTGGTCCTCTGCTCTACAAGGAGGACTGGCTAGCATCCTTTGATGACATAGATGCGAGAGACTTCTTGGAGCTACTCCGCTTCCAGGGTTGGACTAACCTGGGACAAGAGTCAGCCAAAATCAATCCCAATCAAATCCAAGAGTTCTACAACTCGCTGAAATTCAAGAAGAACGGCTCGATGACTTTCAAGATAGATGGAGAGACCACTTCCTTCACTGAGCGCAACGTCTGCGCATACTTGGGCCTTGGAAACAAAAAGCCAAGTCCGGAAGCTCTCAGCTCTTTGTCATCCAGTGGATTTGATGTGACGGACGCTAAGGTGGACAAGCTCCTCGAACAGATTTTATGTGGGAAGAAGCCCTATGGCAACGACAGAGGGGCGCACGTCATGTTCAAAACAGGGGCGATCGCTCACTACTTTGTTTGCAGAGCTGTAGTCCCCCGTCAAGAGAAGAAAAGCATCGTCCAGACTATTGACTATCTCCTGTTGGACGCCTTCCTGAACCGACGTCCCATCAACCTTGCCCGCATAGCAATGGAACATATGGCAAAATGCGCAAGGAAGAAACATGCCCTTCCTTACCCCGGTCTCGTCAAAATCATTCTTCACCACCAGAACGCCTATGACGATTCCGTGGAAGAGGAGTTGGGTATGCACTGGGACCAGCTCAAAGGACTGCTGAATATCAGGAACTCATAAGAGTTTTCGTCCATCCGCAAACAGCTCAAGGCAAAGAAGGTTGCGGCTGAAAAGAAGGTTGAAGAAGAAAGGCTGGGAAAGCTTGCTGAAGAGGAACGGCTTGATTCCATAGGACAAGAGCTCGCTGGTACAGGTCTGGAGGACGCTGCTGATTTTAATTTGTTGGACCAAGTGCTGCTAAGGGATTCGCCTCCTCCAATGCCACATTTGGATGCTCCCTCAAGCAGTTCCCGTCCTCAATCTATTTCTCCACCGGAGAATCCTGAGCAGTACCCTCCTCAAGAACTGATGGCTGCTATTCTCCATAACCAGTGCGTCATGATCCAAGCTATGAAAGAGTCCGCTGAACTTCATGAGAAACTTCTAAGGCACTTTCAAGAGTCTCGCGGGCCTCCTCAGTGATCACCGTCCCTCCTCTTAAACCCTCAACATTTTGTGCTTTTGCTTCTTTTCATTTTCAAACACTTAACATTTCTTGGGTCTGTAATGACATTATTCTCTTATCGTTTGAATGGAAGTTCTCTCGTTTGTGTGCATTAATTGTTTAAGCGTTCCCTTGCTTCTAGTTAAGTTTTTAGGCTACCATCCTTATTCACTTGTTATCCTTTTCGATGAAGCCAAAAGAGAGAAGTGTAGTTCTGCAGAGATGCACTATATAATTAGTTATCTAGAATAAGCAAGTGTTAAGGAGGAACTATTAGTGAAAGTTCTGAGGGATGCTTTGTCAAATAATTAGAGGACGCCTAGAAACTTTCCTAGGACGATACTCTTTCCCTAAAATCCAAGTGCTAGAAAAGATTAAAGACTGAAAACTTGTGCTTATGGAATTTTTGCTAAGTTTTTTAGGACGCTCTTAAAAGTTTTCATGCATGCCCAGTTTTAATGTTGAATTATTTTGCCTAAGCGTTTGTCATCATCAAAAAGGGGGAAATTGTTGGGACGATGTTAAGGACTGCCTTGTACTTAACATTGTGCCTATACATCGTCCCTTAGTTTTGATATGACAAACTCACTTTGATCTAATAAAGTTATCCAAGTGTTTAGGAACGCTAGTGATAAAAAGGACAATAAGTGTGTGGACGTCCCTAAGGTGAAGGGACGCCACCATCCAATTGTAAGGACCAGCGAAGTTACTACTTGTGCTAAGGACGTAGTCCCAAGCAAGTAGTAACGCGAGCTTCAACTCCAAGTTGGCATACTTCATTGAGAAGCAACCAAGGAGGTTGTACGATCACGTCAAGATTGCCATACAGATTTGTTCAGAAGCCCAGTTCAGGAACTTGGAGACGTTCCTTGAACGATTTGTCATGCCGCGTCTTTACCAGCTCAACAATCAAGATGAGCCTTTTTGTGACGGCTCCAACCTTTTTACCATAGGAAAATTTGATACCGTCCCTAATGGTGGCAATCCCTGACCTATCAAATGCCATCCTCCCGGACATCAATCCTCTTCCCAAGAGCGCCCTTCATCTAGCCTTATCTCTATCTCCACCTCCTCTACAAAACTTAACTCCCACCAAACGCCCAGCTCCTTCCAAACCATCTCTCTTATCCAAATCATCCTTACCTTCTTCAAAATCCAAACCTTCAAAGCCTACATAGATCATGGACGCCTTCGTAAAAGAGGCGGAAATGAGAAGCAAAGGCAAACATGAACTCCATCCATCAAAGAAGCAAAAGACCACTCCTTCCTCTTCAAAATCCAAAAAGACAATAAAGACACGTCCACAAAGCAAACGGTGCCGTCCTCAACCTCAACCCCTCCCCCCTTCTAAAGCCAAGCTATTATCATTCACTCTCCCCTCAACTTCAAACAATTCTCAGCCGTCCCTACACAAATAGACCTCCCCTAGGCTTCTGAAAGACCTAAGTCCCGAGGACCGTCATCTAAGAGGGACGCTGTAATTTGTGAGGTGTTGATTGCTGCTGCCAGGGGAGAGGAACCCCAAGAGGAAGAACTTGCTGCATCTAGAGGTCAGCTGCAAGCTGCTCAAGAAAGCAATCAAGTATACAAGAGAAAGGACATCGTTGTTATTGTTGTTGAAACGTCCCTATCCAAAGCTGCTACTCGTGCTACCAACCCGAGATATATGCTGAAAAAGTCTCAAGGGACGCCATCGGGCCAACATAAGGAAGATGCTCACTCTTCTCCCATCGATGTGGAGGGAGACTCAAACCAAGTCATCGTGCCTGAAGGCGATGAGATTCTTGTCCAAGTACATGAGGATGTAGTTCGGCAACGGGTTGCTCGAGAAAGAGAAGAAGTTGAGCTAAGTCCTGACGCTCAATTGGACAAGGATGCTCAGGAAGATGATGAAGAGCATCAAAGTGAGGAGCAAAGTCGTGAGGACGCTCCATCAAAAGAGCAGCCACAACAGCTAAGTCAAGATGAGAATGGTGCTTAAACTAAAGAGAACAACGGTCAGGACAATGACGAACTTGCTGAAAATGAGGATGACAAAGAAGAAGAGGAAGAGGCCCCCAGTAAGAAGAAGGGGAAGAAGAAGGTCAAGGATGGGGAATCTGAACACATACTCAGTCCCTTGATCTTCAATGAGGAGTTCCTTAAGCGGAACGGAGCTCGAGAATTTTTGGAACTCCTCCGCTTCCAAGGATGGGAAACTTGGGTCAGACACTTGTTGACGTCGACCTAGAACAAGTACAATCTTCTACAACAGCTTGAGAGTCACAACGGAAGGAGGAGTGTATGCATGGGGACGTTCTCTATAGATGGTGAGAACAACATGTTCTCTGACCGTCACGTCCGTCAGAGGCCGGATTTACAAAAGCCTACTACAGACGCCCTTTGTGACCTGCTAGTGAAGGGGTTTGGACAGTCTAAGGAAGAAGAGGCGGAACTTCTAGGCAGAATCTTCAACGGAATGGTGCTGTCCACACCAGACCGAAAGGCGGATGTGTTGTCCAAGGTCAAGGTCATTACTCACCACTTCATCATGAGAATGGTAGTCCCCCGCCAAGAGAAGAAAAGCATAGTTCTGATCATCGATCGCATTCTTCTAGACGCCTTCCTAAGTCGTAAGCCCATAAACTTGGCCAAGATTATAATGGAACATATGCCTAAGTGTACAAGAAAGGATCACCCTCTCCCTTACCCTAACCTGGTTAAGGAACTTCTTGTCAAGGAGGGAGTGTATGAAGCTAAAAATGAAGTGGAGTACAGGTTGCATTAGGACATCCGTGCTCTCACTAACATTCGCCATGACAACGACCTTCCCTATGAGATAAAGAGGAAGAAAGCAGAAAAGGCCGCTACTAGGGCCGCGCAAGAGAAGGCTGAAAGGGAACCTGAATAGAGAGGAACGGCTTGCTTATCCTGATCAACTTGTTAGGGACGTTCCTCCTTCATCTTCAAGCCGTCTTGAGCCGATTCCGCCTCCTACCAATCCTGAGAAGTATTCACTTCATCATCTTATGGCAGCTCTTCTCCAAAATTAATGCCGCCTAATCAGCCATGTAAGGGACTACACCGATCTACATCATTTGTTGGTGGACCGCCAAACTGAGATCCTTAAGCCAATTAAGAAGGCCCTGCCTAAGGACTACTGAATGATCACACTCCGTCCTTTCATTCCCCTCAAATCTCTTGTTGCACTACTTTTGTAAACACTTCATCTTGTTTTGTAAACTATCACATTCATGAATGAAGTTCTTTTGTGTGCATCATGTGTGTTTAAGCGTTCTTACTTATAGTTGTGATTTTATGCTAATGTCCTCTAACACTTGTTATCCTTTTTGATGATGCCAAAAGGGGGAAGTTTAGTTTTGCAAAGATGCGCTATAAAAGAGTTATCTAGTATATGCAAGTGTTAAGGGGGAACTAAGCCAAAGGTTCTAAGAACGCTCACCCAAAAGTCCAAATGTTGAAAACTTGTTTAAAATTGAAAAAAATGCTAAGTCCTAAGGGACGTTCATAAGTTTTCATCCATGATCTAAGTCTTACTTTGAGATTATTTTGATAAGGGTTTGTCATCATCAAAAAGGGGGAAATTGTTGGGACGATGTTAAAGACGTCAATAGCATCGTATCAATAACAATTGTCCCTAAAGTTTTGATAATGACAAACTCAATTATGGTCTAATATGTTTGTCCAAGTTATGTCTCAGGAAATCATAGGGACATTCATCATGCAAAAAGGACAACAAGTGAACTACAATCCCTAAGGAGTAGGGATGCAGAGACTTAGAAGAAAGAGCAAGAATGAGTTGTTGTGAAGATGAGGACTGATGACAGGCCCGATGTGCTATACCAATTCTAAGGATGGGGCCCCGGGTCAATCAACAAAAGAAATTTGTATCACGACCCCGTTGTAGTACGGTGGTCGAGGTCGATCACAGGGAATTATTTCATGCGCGTTTGAACGGTTGATTGTCTAACACAAACACAAGGGAAAGAGAAAACACACGAAGCAACTCGGGACCGAGGTCGTCAATCTCGGGACCGAGGTAGCTAGGCACAAACAAAGTCGGGCTCGAGGCTAGGGGACTCGGGCACGACGCAACAATCAATGCAAAAGAGAGGGGAGAAACAAACTATGCTAAGGGGATCTTAGGGCTAGGGGTTCATGCCAACATCAACTTCACATGCTATCATATAGACCAATGAACTAGAGACTTTCTCCTTAGACATAGATCAACAAATCCAATCCAATCATGCCATTAATCACAAGGAACTAGGCTTTCGCATTCATTCAAGCCAAATGACTCTCTATCTACTCCTACTCGACCGCGGGATCAAGAGATCCTCTCTTCATCCCTTCGAACCGACTTTCCTAAGCTTTCAACAAAGGATCTTGCCCATAGGGTAAATAGACATGGATCAAGGCAATCAAGTCATGAAATTGGTTCAAGCACATGCAATTGAGTTGGGGTTTTCACCCCCTACCCTAAGATCAAGCTATCTACTCACTAATCATGGAATTCAAACTAGCAATCATCAAAGACCATAAGCAAATCATGATTCATGCAAGTAAAATCCACAATCAAAGCTAAAGCAAACTTGAATTAAACAAAGGAAGAATTCTTACAATCTCTATCCCGCTCCAAGCCTAAGAGTTTCTTTCCTCTCCAAGGAAAGGAATTCACCCAAATCCTCCTCTAGATCTTGGGTTCTTTCCCTCCCTTGGAGAAGAGTCCACCCCCTTCTTTCTTCTACCCTCTCAAACGTCCCTCTTTACTCTCTCCAAAGTGTATGTGATTCTAGATGTCCCCCAAATGAGAGATTACAAGAGTTTAAATAGAGATTATTCTCCCTACTACAAAGACTAGATTACCCCTCTAAACTCCTTGGGCTCCAAGGCAAGTCCTTGACCTCCAAGGCTTCTAGAACTCCTTGATCTCCAAGGCTTCTAGACTCCTTGACCTCCAAGGAAGCAAATAGAATTATGGGAATTAACAAGAAAATCCCAAAAAGAAAGGAATCCGGAGCCACGACCGACATGGATCGACACGGAGAAACCTCGGGCCCGACTTGCTTCAACCTCGGTCCAATGACACATCTTTAAGAGAGCTCGGGCCCGACATGCCACACCTCGGACCACCACCTCGGGCCACCATGGTACCTCGGGCCCGACATGCTAGGTACCTCGGTCCTAAGGCATTTTTCAGCTTGTTTCGCTCCGTTCTCTCTCGTTTTAGCTCCGATTGACTCGATTCTTTCGCCATTCTCTTCGTCTTCACTTGAGGCTTCTTTCCATGCATTGTTAGCTCCATTTTGGCTCCTTTTCCATCCTTGAATTCCTCCATCACTCAATGCTCCAAACTCCATGATTTTTGCTCCAAAATGCCTACAAAACACACAAAACGCGCATAGTCTCCGAATCTCATAGAAATGCGGAATCTAAGCTAAAAAGGGACAAATCACACAAGAAAAGGGAAGAAAGACACATATTTACAAAGGAAAATGACCTATAAAACACTACTAAAATGAGAGACATCAAGGACACAGTCCCTATCAAGCGGGAGCGCGTGCCAAAGTTCAAATGCTCAAAGACAAGCTGACGACAAAGATGACACCACTAGACAAGTCGAAAGTTCCTAGCAACTTCGCACATAGGGGACAAGGACACATGGATGCTTCCTAGGAAACCCTAGGGAAGAATGCAATAGTGTACGGACTCCCGATCTGATCGTGCGACTGAGGACGAATGAAGGGCAAAAGAGTCAGAAGAAAGGTGCCCTTCTAAATCACAATAAATACATTCAATTGTATTCATTGTAATGTGACTTCTTACACACACTCTTGAGAGCAACAACAAGAACAACTCAAGAACACGAAGAACAAATCAAGAATTGAGTGTTTTGAGTGTATAGATCGAAAGGAAGTCCGAGAATAAAAAGAAAATTGTTTGTGACTAAAAACTTGTGTCTTTGAAGGACTATGAGATACGTGTGTCTAGCGTCCTTACATTGTGAGTGTTAGGTTATAGTTTAGGCTAAAAGGAGTGACACTAGTGAACTTAGGGACCGACACCTTAGTTTAGAGAAGAGTGGAACTCGCCTTGTGACTTCGAAAAAGTCGTCGTGCCAATATAAAAAATAACCCTAGACTAATAAACAAGTATAGTAAGCAAGCAAGGGGTCGAACCCAAGAGAATCAAGTATTTCTTACGTAAATCAATTCGATCAAAGTAAACACAAACAAGGGGATTTTAGAGATTTGTTATCAATATTGGGAAAGTAGAGTTCATTCAACCAATTCCACCATCTTAATCAATCGATCATCAATTCGTCCACTTCTTTATATACCTAGGCCACTTCCAATCCTTTACTCAATTATTCACTAGTCCACGGTCCTAGCAAAACTATGATATGAACAAGGATGCTTAATTCAAATCATGCAATAAACACAAGGATAATAGGAAATTGAATCATGCAATCAAACAATGAGTCTCATGCATAAAACAACCATTGAATACTCCTCCCAAATCTAGTCCATGGTCCTAGATAAGAGTTGTTTCTAGAAAGATAGGATTGCACAGACAACAATCAAACTATAGATCTAAGTCAATCAAAGAAGGTGATCAGGCTCATTAAATCAAACATAGATCATGGGATGAAGAACAAGAGTGCCAATATCAAACTAGGGATAAAGAAGTTACCAGAATCTCACGATGTCATAAAAAGGCTTCATTGATTGAATAAACTCCAAAGGACTTTCCTTCTCCATAATACAAACTAAGCTAAACAATTAATTTGATGAATATTGGATACCTAAAAACTATGGCAACCTTCTCCTTATATAGAACTCGGACGACATCCCAACCGAGCCCAAAAAGATAGAGGAAAGAAAAGAAAAAGGAAAGAAGATAGAAAATCGGTGTTTCGGATTTGTCGCCCAACCGCACCCACGCCAGGTGTGTCGTGCTCGCGGTCAACGTCGGGTCAAAGGCTTCTCAATCGGGTTCTACCGTGCACGGTCCAGTGTATCCGCGCTTGTGGCCTTCTAAAGATAGAATAATCCGGTCTGGGCAACCACCGCGCCCGCAGCGTATGTACTACACGCCGTGATTTCCGTGCAGAGGCGAACTTCGCTTTGAATCTTGTCTTGTAAACTCTCGTATCTTTGATAATAGTGTCTTCAGTCTTCATATTACAATTAAGCACAAAACACTAACCTAGAACACTCAAAAAAAAACCCTAAAATACAAGAGGTATCCTATACTAAAGAGAGCATATCAAATTCCCCATACTTAGATCTTGCTCGTCCTCGAGTAAGCTCAAACTAACTATGCCAATCAGGAAATCGAAGATCTCATAAAATACAAGGGAAGATCAAAACACTCAACTCTTAACCCGATCCCAAAATAGAGTAATTGATCATGAGCATAAACAATAAGGCTCAAACACACACCTCACAACAATGATAATGCACTCACGCTCTAAAAAGTGTAGAGCAACTTAAATGGCATACCCAAATCTACGATGTATCCCCAAAGTCCCCAAGAAAGAATGTTCCTAATCACTCGACTTTTTCCGCTCAATTCTGCTTAGGCGCCCTCTCGGATTTCGCTCTTTTCATTTTTCTCACAGGTGTGCTCAGAAATCTCACATTTTAAAAAGTGTAGAGCAAATTTGGTGACATACCCAAATCTACGATGTATCCCCAAAGTCCCCAAGCAAGAATGTTCCTAATCACTCGAATTTTTCCACTCAATTCTGCTTAGGCGCCCTCTCGGATTTTCACTCAACCGCTCTTTTCATTTTTCTCAAAGGTGTGCTCACAAATCTCACAATCACTCATGAACCTCGCTCATATTACCCCATCCTATCGCTAGTTCGGGTTACTTGCTTATTACCCGAGCCTCCCTTTCGAGTTTTCGACTCATCCTAGGATTTTTATGCCTTTTTTCAATTTTTTATGGCTTTTTCTATTTTTTCTTTTTCTTTCTTCATTATTATGCAAAAAGGTATGGTGTAAGTGCTCCATGAAAAGAAGAAAATCAAAAATCTGAAGCAAATCGAAGTAAAAACAAACTATCTACATTAACTAAGATAAGCGAATGCGAGTACTCCCTCCCCCATATTTAAATCCTTCATTGTCCTCAATGAAGCTAAGAGCAAGGATAGAAGCAAGGGAGAAGGTATATCAGAAGACTCACAAATGAAGAAGAGGTGTGGAATGGAAAAACTCTTTAAAGGTGTAGAAAGAATGGACGAAAAACTCTGAAATTACCGTTCTACAAGCAAACCACGGGCGCGGGAAATAGGCCGCAGCCGCAATTTCATCGCCGAGAGCAAGTTGCAACTTCCGGGGAGCATCCGCGGGCGTGGCCAAGGAGGCGCGGCGGCGGTGGTGGCTGACAACGAACATAACTTCTCTACGAACATGAACTTCTCAATGGAGCTCTCAGGTTTCGGGCTCGTCTCGACTTTGGAACTTGTGAACTCTGGAACTCGAGCCTCAATGATCATACTCAAGGGAACAAAGCTCCCCCATACTTAGGCTGAAGACATAGCCAACAAAAGAGAATTCCAAAGGGGATGGAGAGAATTAAATAGATAGTGGTGGCAAAGATAGAAAATGGAAAAGATAAATAGAGTGGTAAAGATAAAAGGAAAAAAGATAGAATGATGGAATAGATAGACGATAAAAGAATGATGAGATTGACGTCGACATTTTTTTTCTTTTTTTTTTCTCTCTTTTTTGCGAGACCAAAACGGGCCAAACCATGCATGTGGTATGGTTGCCTCGGACGCGGGCTAGTACCTGTTCATCTGGATGGCTCTAGTGCTCTACCGCGGGCGCGATATGGCTACCGCGGGCGCGGTTCTGCTCCAGAGTTGTCCTTTTGAACCTCGTACCTGCACGCCAATCTCCAAATCGAAAAACAAATTAATCTAAAAAAGAAAAATAAAGAAGGAAGAAGAGTCTAACAATCCTTGGGTTGCCTCCCAAGCAGCGCCTTTGTTTAACGTCGGTGGCTCGACGTCGTGAAGCTCAAAAGGGGTCCTCATCAATGTGGAACTGGACCTCCTTGTCACCATGTGCCATGGAAAGTAATCCTTTGGCAACATCGTTTGTTTTCTTTTAATTGTACATAGCTCTTTCAAAAATTAAGCAAACCTATGAATGCTCTTAATAAGATTAAGGAGAGGGATATTTACTTGAAAATTGAAGATTGTCTCAAAGATCTCCTTGTCATTGGCGGGCTTCCTAGTGTCTTTCAATACCTCGGGGAATGGAGGCTCCGGCTTGTATGAGTTAAGAGGTGGAAAGTAGGGTCGCACATAGTTGTCATCCTCCTCTGGGGCCAAACCGCGGCTGCGATCACCTTGCCGCGGGCGCTGTTCTTTGGAATTTTCGTCTTCGTAACCGCGTGCACGATTCCAAAAGGCGTTGGTTTTCTAGCAGAGTCTTGAAATTTTCCCCTGAAGCCGAACCATGGGTGCGGATCCTCATCAGATCACGACTCCTCTAGTTCTGGGAAGAAACCGCAGGCGCGATTTCTCTTCAGAACTAGCCTCTCGACGAGCGAGTTCTCTTCCGCTCATGAGTTGCATGGCACTCATGTTCTCCTTATGATTGATGGGCTGAGAAGGGAGCTTCTCTGAATCCTTGGTCTCAAGTCGATTGATCATGGTGGCTAATTGACTCAGTTGAGTCTCCAAGTTCTTCACAGCGGCCCTCGTCTGTTGATTCTCGATTGATCAGGAAAAATTGTAGATACAATTTCAATGATATTTTGTTTCATATTTTTTACATACTGTATATGTGGGGTATACAATCAAATTCATTAATTAAATTATGTTAATAAAGATGGATCAATCAATTAATCAATTAAAAGGGATAAGAAGAGTTCTTACTCGTTCTTCATAGTTTATAATGTTCCTTTTGATCAATGGGCACGATTTTACAAAAAAAAAAAAAAACTAAATGGGCACAATCGTCCCAACTTTCCAATGAGCACGATTTTCAAAAAAATTAAGATTGAAATTGAAATTAGTGAATAAGAAGATTTAAAGTATAAATTAAAATGGAAATTAGTAGATAAGAAGAGTTCTAATGTGGGTATATAATGAAATTTCAACCAATTAAACAAATTATATTGCTCTAATAAAGATGGGTGCTGCGGTCCAATGAAAAGTTGTCATGTATCGTGCTAATTATTATTTATACCCTCCGCTAGTATATAGTTATGATGGTTATGATATGATAGTTGGGGATGGTCTAACACATCATTCCATCTAATGTGTTTGTACCAAACCTAGTAAATAACTAGTATTCGTCCCGTGCCTTCAAGGCATGAATTTGATTCAACTAAAAACTTAGTTTAAGTTTTATAAAGTTATTCAAAAGAATAGATTTGATATAAACACTTGTATTATTTTATTTAATTTACTTTTTATAGGATTTATTTTAATAATACTGTATTTTCTTATAATATTCATTTAATCGAACAACGATTTGTAGGATTATAATTTTTGTATAAGGATTGAATACCCGTAAGATTTGTAGAATTTATTTTAATATTTATGGATTATAATTTTACTTATATATGTAATTGAAGTTGACATATTTTTCTATATTATTATTATTTAAATATCAAATTTAGTATATAGTAAGATTAATTAACTATATCTTTAAGGAAAATTTATATATACAATTTTAATAATATAATTCTTTCATAATATTTTACATTCATGTGGGGTCTACAATCAAAATTAACAAATTAATTAAATTATTTTAATAAAGATGAGTGATGCGGTCCAATGAGAAATTAACATATATTATGTTAAATATTATTTTTAACCTATGAATTACTAGTACGTAGTTACGACAAAACTTTTTCCCCCATACCCAAAATTGGAATTAAATTGTTCTGAATGCTTATTTTGGTAGAGAAAAATGGTAGCCCGTATGTTTTTCTTGAAATTAGTCGTCTTCGTTGACACGAACTAGCCCACCTTGTCATCTTGGCTTGATCTTCTCTCCAGAATCCTGAATCGAACAACAGTCTTCCCCATGCGGCCAACCCAAATCTGGAATTAGGGTTACCGAAATGTTGGTTTCCCTGGCTGCTACCTCTCTTTCATCCCTCACGTACACCATCTCCCTCGGGCGTCCCCGTCCCGAATTTTGGCCCACCCCTCGGATCGCATTTCTCACTCACTACAGTCTCAGAAACCCTACTCTTCGATACTCTTCCACTCTCAGCAACGATACGAGCTTCGAGGTCTCCTGGCTGCCTCCCGATGATTCCGCTTCCGATGGCTGCGCCGGCTGGGCCATTGTTCAATCGCCCCTTCCCAACCCAAAAACAGGTTTTGCTTCGGTTCGTTCTTGTTTGCGCGCATATTTGATATTCCTTCCGGGTTCAATTGAATCTCTTCTTCATGCCTTTTTGCAGGGTTACCCACAGTTTTGGTGTTGAGCATTGCAACTTTAGCTGTTCTTCTGCTTGCTGCCATGTTTCGGTTCTCATCTTCTGGAAATAAAGGTCAGGCTCCTGTGACTTGTGCAATCGCGGTCTCTGATAACTTGTTACTATATACTGTATGTGCCAACTATATTCTGCAATTTTTGTTCTAGAGTGAGCACGGTGTTAGGGGTTTTAGAGGGTTTGGCTCATTGCAGATAGATGCGGAGGGAGAAGATTAAGGTGCTAGATAGCTAGTTGACACGTTTTTTTAGGCTTTTCTATAGGGTTCTTGAGTGTTTGGTCCCTTTCCTTTGGGTTGTATTGGGCGAATTTCATCTAGATTTGAAATGCCCCATCTTGACCCAGATTCTGCCCTGACGGAATTTCCCTGGGTAAATATTGTTGTTGTTGTGTGAGCATGGTGTTAGAGGATGTGATTGTCTCTGCAGCCTTGTTTGGAGGACAAACCCTTTTAGGTGTGTCTAACGATAGCAAACAAAAGTTTCAGGTTTCAAATTTCCAAATGGCAACCACTCACATTTTCTACCCAATATCTTTGGCCCCTCTGCTTCCAAAGTTGCTAAAGACGGTGTAGCTGAACCTGACGAATCACACCAGGGAAGTGTTGATTCTGATATCAGTAAGGTAGATTCGTCTGACCCAGCTAGCGAACATGCGCCAAAACACGGTATGTGCGCCTGCTTTATCCAGTATCCACACCATATAGCCTCCGTTTTCAGTCGTCTTAAATGCAAGTAAAGGCATGCTTCCATCTTTCTCATGTCGACTTGTTCCTGTTGCAGAATTTACAAAACCACGTATTATACCTGTTGCAGTGGATTCTGTCCAGAGGGAAGCTTTTTCTCTGCTGAAGAAATTGAAGGTGGATGCTAGATACTTCTTTTTCTTCCCTGTCACTTTAAGTTTAAATTCTATGAGATTAGTTTCTAATAACTCTAGGCAACCCTTTATCCCTCCTCGTTGAACTGATTCAATCAAGGATTTTGGACCCTGGAAGTATCAATGCTGTTGGCATAAAGTTTATGCGTGTGTTTAAGGTATGCAGATAATTGAAAATGATGTGAAGGCTGGTGAGCTTTGTAGTAGAAGGGAATATGCAAGATGGCTAGTTCGAGCTAGTTCATTGTTGGAGAGGTACTTGTATGTATTGATATATTACTTCTTTCACCTGCATGCCCCCTCTTGGGCCTTTTTCATATGGGATGTACTTGACATTTGTGCAGGAATGCAAAACACAAGATTGTTCCAACATTTCCTCTTTTTGGATCCATGATAACAGCATTTGATGATGTGCCCTTATCCGACCCTGATTTTGAATCTATTCAAGGTAGGGTTAATGTCTAATGCAGAAAGGAGATATGCAGTTTTTAAGGAAGTAATGATGTTTTGGCTTTGCTTTATTCAGCCCTTGCAGAGGCTGGAGTTGTAGTTAGCAAGCTATTTGAGAACTACTCATTTGAAGATCAAGGAGGGATCAATTTTGATCCTGACAGGTAGTTCATAGTGTCATAAATAGTTGATTTTTCATGATGTGGATGTCCGAGTGACTGAACAATCAATTCCTTCTGTGTTACTTTATGAAGTTGATGAACTTGCTGTCACTGCCTCAGGTTCATTTCTCGGGGTGACCTTATAGATTGGAGAGGTCAACTGGAGTATGATTTTCCCTCTGCAAGGAATATAGAGGTAAAGTGTGCTATAATCAATTGCTCAGTCCTCAATTTAATTTGAAAAGAAGTTGGAGGTCCTCTTTTCGCTCCGCAGGAGAAGAAAGAAAGTCTGAAAACTTCTTTTGAATTGTATCAAAGCTGTTAAAAATCTGACTTGTATGCAGTCCAGATGTCAACAATGAAATTAGATATCTTGGATACGAAGGAGATTAACTTACAGACATCACCTGGACTTTTCATGGACTTGTTGGCTGGTGAAAGAAGCTTGCATAGGAAAGTCTTTGGTCAGTGACCCCAACTGTGCTTGTCCTATGAATCACTTAAATACACATGCATGTGCTCACAAGTCATCTCAACATTGTAACCTTTGGATGTCCATAATTGCTATTGTATATTCTTTTTCAGGGCAAGTTAGGAGGCTTCAACCAAACAAGCCTGCAACCAAAGCACAGGCAGCAGTAATACTTACAAGTGGTCATATGTATGAAGCAATTGGTACCGAGCTATTGAGAATTGAAGCCGAGGAATCTTCCAGAAAAGTTGCAAAAGAGGAAATCAAACGTGAATTACTAGATCAAGGGGAGATACTTGGGCTTTGGGATGAGAAAATGAAGAAGGAGAAGATCCACCACATTGAGGCAAAGTGCTTACTACTTGAGGCACATGATGAATTGGAGAAGGAAAAGAGCCATCATCAGAAGGAGTATGATGAGGGTATGAAGAAGAAAGCAGCTTTAGACTGCCAGAGGCAGCTTCTGAATGGGCTACAGTTGGAAGTCACTGAGATGACAGAGCGGCTTGGATCTGAGAGAGAGGAACTGATAGCTGAGGAGGAAACATTACGTGTTGTTTTAAGCGAGTTAAAGTTTAAGAAGGAAGGCATACTTGATGCCAAGTCTTGGCTTGAGGTGGAGATTGAAGCTCTTCGGATTCTCAGGTACAAACTTTAACATAACCTTTTTCAGTGCACGTTTCCTGAATCGTAGAATTTGAAATGCAATATCTTTCTCTTGCTTTGCATCAGATGAATGGAATCTGTTCTTGTTTTCTGAAGCTATATTCTTTATGTGGCAGATCATGGGTCGAGGATGAAGCAAGGAAAAACGGGGCCCGTGCAAATGTTCTCAAGGAAGTGGGACGAAGATGGAGATGGAATGGGCATGAACAAGTGTGAATCTTTTTCCTAAAATGGCGGTCTTTCTGTAATGCACACTTTGGACAACTTCTACTCGTTTTTCTGTAACTAGAGATTATGATGGATTGTGCCACAGGCAGCAGGAGAGAGGAAGCTAATGTGGAGGCAATATAGGATTATAGGGTGGATTTTCCTTGTTTATTCTAAGCGGGCTGTTTGGTCTATAACTAGTTGTTTTGCTGAAGTCGAGAAAAGCACGATTAGTTAATTCTGATTCCAGCGTTGCATTCATTTGTTCAGCTTAACTGAGTCAATGTTGATTTTTCATTGCTGTCGGCTTAACTTGACAGAAGATAACATTTCCACTTCCTTCTTGAATCTTGGCATTTGGGAGTAGATATAGTTGGGGATTTTCCCAAATTCTGACTTTCCTTTTTGACACGATCTTGAATTTGTTGTTTGAATGTTTTCAAGGTGTTTATGTGCGCACAGATGTATCATTTTGCATCAATCTCAATAATTCAAGTTAAGAGATTAAACTAGTTCCTTTGCAGATCTGCTACAGCATTGTAATAAGCAAGTTTCTTTCTATGAACTTGGCGCCACCCACTTTCCCTTGAACTTTGCGAGGCAATTGTATGACTCGTCTTTGGTCACCTGCTTCTACTAGCAGTTCAGTTCCGCCCCTATACTGCATTTGTGATATAACAATGTTATTACCCACAGCTTCCAAAAAATATGGATTCAAACTTCCAGTCTATAAGGTAAATGAGCACGGAAGAAGTCAACATTGAGTTATAGGGATAAATAAAATGACGTTCAATAAGAGAGGCCAGATTCAGAGAATCAGAAACAATTGCTGTACTTTTAGGGATGTTATGATGGTAGTGGCTCCTCTTTTAGGGATGCCATCATAGCATCACTCAAAACGCTTAACATCCGTTTATAAGATAGACAAAGAACTATATTTGTGTTATTTACCTGGTAGAGCTTGATCTCTGACTTGTCGAAACCAGGCATGAAAAGGGTGATAGATTTCTGGGCTATATCAAACTTCACAGCAGGTATACAACTGCCATCTTTTGCCGACGAATCTAGAACACCTCTTGCATTGTTAACAGATTTGTTAAGCAATATAGCATCCCAATCGAGAGGCGGATCTTCATAGAGATCGGGAATAACGGCATATGGCAAGGGTGAAAATCTCTTTTTGGTGCCTTCTACTACTTCTCCATCAGAATGTGGAGTGCCTATGGCAAATGTACCTGAAATATGTGACCCAGCTTGGATTGCAAAGCCCCAATAACGTAATGCAGTATTCACTGAAGTCACATTGCAAGGATCCATTACAAGATAGCAACCAAATTTTTGTGGTGATGCAAAGACGGAAGATCCTCTCTGTAAGAAGGCAGGAAAGGAATATCACATACATATAAGTTGAAGCTAAAGACATGGATTTTAAAGCAGAAAAGGAATTCAGCTTTCATGATGTAGCAAAAAGTTAATATTACCTTGAGTATAGCCTCTAGAGAATCCCAGATTTGGGAGCTCGAGTTCCCATTAAAACTTGATTGAGTTAAATTTAAGGCTTCAGCTACAAGTCTCAAAATTGAAGGGCCAGCTAATCTCCCAAATTCTGTGTTGTCAGCAATAGTGCGCAGGTATTTCAAGTACAGCCTGCATCAAATGCATAGTGTGAATCCACTGTATTCAGAATGCAAGAGGGGCAATTGTGTATAAGGAATCCGAAATCCACCTTGCAGAAGTGGCAGCCCCCATCATCCGTAGCATTTCCGTGGTGCTTATACTGTCATATATTATGACATCAAACTTACCCTTCTGGTTTCTGTTAGCTGTCTCCCCTAAAAGTCCTATGAGTCTCATAAGTGCAATGAGTGAGAATATGGAATCCATACCTGGAAGTACCCCGAGCTCTTCACCCATAATCTATTGACAGCATTAGCAGGGAAAAATAGATTCATTACCCTCTATAAGCCTAGTAGTGTTTTAACAAGCCGAAATAAACTGGTGCATGCCTACCCCTTCAAGAACACCCTGTGTCATATTAACGCGTGCATCTGCTTGCTTTATCTTAATAAGAGGTTCCAACAGCAACTGCAAGAATAGTGAATGTAACTCCAATCATCATCGTCATCAACCTCTGCCAAATAAAATGGAAAAATCCGATTCTATGAAGAAAAAGACATACTTTGGTAGCCTCCAATCTGACAGCCGAGAGGTTCTTGCCACACGCAGTCGGAGAATTCCCAAGCCTGCAATTTAGGAGGTACTCGGCAGTGCAGTCATGGGAGTGTGTCACTAAGCACGTGTTAAGACCGGCTGCTGCATAATGCTGGCTACAAGCAGAATGGTAAGCATTATTTGTAGAGTACTGCAAAATACAAGCTCATTGAAGTATGCCTTTTTTCTCTCAACTTAGGGTGCAAGGGTGAAAAATACTAAAGCTGAAGAATGGACAGACAAAAAACCATATTGACTGACGGCCTTATGGTTCAGCTCTATTTGTGTGGAGGCGCTTGGCGCGTCAGCTTACTGGTTGAGCACAGGCCTCGGGTTAGAGACTCAGGACGGCGGTTTGCTCAATTTTCTTTAGAACTAGTTAGTAGTAACATTTAGAACTAGTTAGTAGTACCATGAGTAACCAGTTCTCATCCCTTATGGATGCTCTAGACGAACTCAAATAGGTCTTCCGATGACCCTAATCCTTTTCTTATATAAAAAAAGCTCTATTTGTGGAGTCACTGGCTGAAGCGTTTAGATTACTTGTATAATAGGCAAATCTTACCTTAATTTAGGTTTTATGATCTGGCATTGAATGTTGCGAACAGGCTTATAAGATTCAGTTTTATCCCCAATAGTATAAGTTGGAAGCTTCTCCTTGTTTCGCACTTGGTTTAGGTTTCAGTTGCATTCACGAGGACTCCCAACCACTACCCAATGGACAACAGTGAAGAAGCAATTTCAGAAGGAAGAACAAGTAAGGCCTGAACCTGAGCAGCAAAGACAGCAGTGGTGGTCTTGCCGGATCCTCCTTTCCCAAGAAATGTCACCAAATTGGGGGCGTTTTGAGAAGCAACGCCATCTTCCGAGGACGATGTCGCCATGGTTATAGTGCGCGCCTGAGGGTGATAGATGAATGCTGGTTTAGGTTTGAGGATGGGGTTCCATGGTAGGGGCTGAAATTGGAGGCAGTGTGTTAGCGGAGAAGACGAGGTGAAACAAGTCATTCTTTAGATTTCAGGCAGGAAACGGATTGAAATGAATAACGACTCTTATAACACGTCCCTGTTTGGTAATTGGAAATTATGGGAGAAGAAAGGGGGGTGCAACATGTGAAGGAAAAGAAGATAAAGAGTGGGAAAATAAGATATTTCTTGTGTTTGAATAAAGATAGATTTTGATGGAAAATTGTGAATAGATTTTATTTTACTTTTTCATCAAAAATCCCTCCAATTTAGTGAGATTTATTTTCTCATTCTTTTTCCTAAAATTTTCTTATATAATGTCACTCAATCCTTTTAGAAAATAAAACCAAACATTAGAAAATGATTCTTGTTGGGCTCGGATTTTCTCCACAAAAGTATCGAGACCCGGTTGGTACTTCTTCGTTACTTCTTCAGAGCACAGCGAGAGACGGCGAGGAACGAAGTCGGTTAAACAAGATAGAATTAAAGATATAAGATAGATCCTTTCAAGATATTTCATTACGATTACGATTAGCTAGAATCTTGTATTTTCATATCTTTTCTCACAAGATAGATCGATCCTAAAGGGCGCTATATAAACCAATTGTAAGCCCTAGAACATGATTACGCTCTTTTACACATTCAATCATACTTTGAATACAATTCACGAGCTTTTACATCAAACGTGTTCTTCGTGATTCACCTCGATCAGGCCCGATCTAGGTCAAGGTTCCCTTGGGTGAATTTTGGCTCAAACAGTTTGGCACCCACCGTGGGGCCGTGATCGGAACAATCACGCCAAGACGTACCGTTCAAAACACCAACTTGAACTTCCAAGTCGCAATGTCAGGCGACGGAAACGAGACTCCCAAAACTCCCCTTGCCGACCAAGGCAAGGATCCCGAGCTCCCTGGAAACCGGTCGCAAGACGAGGAGATGACCGACCTTAGGGAACGGATGCAACTACTCCAAAAGGAACTGAGCGACCAAAAGAGCTTCTACGACGCCCATGTAGAGCGCCTCACACGAGAGAACAGCCAGTTGAAGCAACAATATGAGGTCATGGCCACGGATCGCCGATCTCTTCGTGTTAATCGCCACACTGAGGGCATAGTTAGAAGACTCGACTTTGGTGGGGGAGAAGGAACTTCCAAAGAGGGCGAAGCTCTGGACGCGCGTGACAAAACACCGGTGCTACAAGAAGACGCCCCGGAAGCTTTCGCCCGACACCGCCGTGAAGAAGTCCTCCTTGACAAAGATCCACCAAGGAATCCCCGGTCAGAGGCTAGGAGACGCCGAACACCACCTCGGGATACTTGGCCGGATGGGGGGGAGACCGACAAGGAAGATTTTGAAAGGCGGAGGCCCATAGACCTTGACGCAACTATACGGAGGAAGGTAACAGAGCAGATCGGGGTCATCGCTGATCAACTCCGAATCGGTCAAAAAATTTTCCAACCACTGGAACCTGAAGCCCCCGATGGCTTCGACGAGTCTCCTTTCTCCCGCCGCATCACCAGAGTGGAGATACCAAAGAAATTCACCGTGCCAAACATGACTCAATACAATGGCACCTCCGACCCCGACGAGCACGTCACGATCTATAAACAGAAGATGATGACGAGTGCAGTCCCGTCATACTCCAAGGAAGCGGTGATGTGCAAAGGGTTCGGCACAACTTTAACGGGTCCAGCGCTGACTTGGTTCATAAAATTACCACGCGGTAGCATTGGTTCTTTCGCCGAACTGTCGGATTCCTTTCGCACCCAGTTTGCCAGCAGCCGTAAATTCGAGAAGCAATCCAGCGACCTCTACCGGATCCGTCAGAAACAACACGAGACTACCAGGGAATTTCTGGAACGGTTCAACCGCGAAAAAGTTTCGATACAGTCCTGTGATGTTACTACCGCAGTGGAGGCATTTAGGCAGGGGATCATCCCCGATGGTGGCCTATACAAAGAACTTACCAAACACCCATGCTGCACCTTTGAAGAGGTTCAAGCCAGGGCCCTAGCTCACGTCAGGCTAGAGGACGACAGGACCTTGCAAAAAAGAACTTCAGAAGTTGAGAAGTACGAGAAAAGGGGTCCAGTCGACGGCCGTAAAGGCTCAGCTGATCAGAGAAAGGATCGTCGAGCACACCCGTATTCACGCCCTGGCCACGGGTAGGTGAACACGGCCAGGGCGCGATAGGCGGACGATCAATACCGCGACCCACCACCACCGTCGTTGGAATCACTCAAGCTCAATATTTCCACTGATAAGCTTCTGCGAAAAATGGCGAAACAAGGGGAGTACGTGAGGTGGCCACGAAGGGACAAGGCCCCGAAGGCTGACAGAGACACCACTAAGTGGTGCGACTACCACGAGTACCACGGCCACTGGACCCGAGATTGCATCATGCTCAGGAAGGAGCTATCTCGCCTTGTCGCAGAAGGAAGAATCAAGGATGTAGCACCTGATGCCCAAGTACCCAAAGAAGTAGTAGAGAGCCTGCAGTCCGAACCAAGAAGAAGAAGGGATCCCCCGACACCCGACAAAGTTGTCAATGTAATCTCAGGGGGTTCAAACATCTGCGGTCTCACTTACTCGGCAGCAAAGCGTCACGCACGCGAGGACAGCTTCAATCGCCCACATTAGTCCGGACGCACCGGTAGAGGATCGTCGGGACCCGCTATTGTCTTCGACGACAGCGACGCGGACTTTTCCACCGAACCCCACCACGATGGCCTGGTGATATCCCTACACATGGGAAACGTGCTAATGAAAAGAGTCCTAATCGATACCGGGAGCTCCACCAACCTGATGACGCTCGATGCTTTGAAGGAGATGGGGTTGTCCGAGAGCGACATCCACAAACACCCGGTGCTACTGGTAGGTTTCAGCGGCGAGGTCAAACACACGGTAGGGGACATTGCCCTCACCACCTTTGCCAAAGGGGTCAACAAGCAGGTCGACTTCCTTGTGATGGATTGCCCTTCCTGCTATAACGTCATCCTAGGACGTCCGTGGCTACCCGACATGAAAGCCGTCGCGTCCACTTACCACCAAACGGTGAAGTTCCCAACGCCATGGGGAATAGAGGAAATCCGCGGGGATCAAAGGTTGGCTAGGGAGTGCTACAAAGCGGCCCTCAAGCCAACCACCCTAAGACCGGAAGCATAGCAATTACAGAGCGTCACCCCTCCACCAGCACAGATCGAAACTGAAGAAAAAGCGGAGGAGGTGACTCTTGAAGAAGGCAAGGTGGTGAAGATTGGAGAAAAATTGGAACACACCATCAAAGAAGAATTAGTAAAGTTCCTGAAAAGTCACAAAGATTGCTTCGCTTGGAGCCATGAAGATATGACGGGGATCGATCCCTCCATTATCACGCACAAGCTCAATGTCAACCCCGAACACCCACCAGTTAAGCAGAAAAGGCGGAGGTTCGCACCAGATTGGGTCCAAGCGATCGAAGAAGAAGTAAAGAAGTTGTTAGGAACGGGAAAAATCAAGGAGGTGAAGTACCCAGATTGGCTAGCCAACGTAGTGGTGGTACCAAAGAAAAATGGAAAGTGGCGGGTATGTGTAGACTTCACCGACCTCAACAAAGCCTGTCCCAAGGACTCATTCCCTCTGCCCCACATCGACACTATGGTAGACGCCACGGCTGGGTACGAACTCTTAACCTTCATGGACGCTTTCAGCGGTTACCACCAAATTCAGATGGAGCCACAGGACCAAGAGAAGACCTCCTTTATTACAGGGCAGGGCACCTACTGCTACCGGGTGATGCCCTTCGGTCTAAGGAACGCCGGGGCGACATACCAACGACTGGTCAACTAGATGTTCAAGGACCAAATTGGTAAAACCATGGAAGCATACATTGACGATATGGTGGTAAAAAGCGCAGAAAGTTCCCTACCCAAGGGCCATCTCGAAGAGACCTTCAAAATCCTAGAGAAATACAACATGAAACTAAATCCGCAGAAATGCATCTTCGGAGTACAATCTGGTACCTTCCTAGGGCATGTGACCAAACGGGGGATTGAGGCTAGCCCGGATCAGGTACGAGCAATCGCTTCCCTGAAATCCCCCCGAAGTGTGAAAGACGTACAAAAGTTAGCTGGAAAGATAGCCGCTCTGAACCGGTTCATCTCCAAATCCTCAGACAAGTGCCGGCTGTTCTACGAAGTCCTAAAGAAAAACAAGAGTTTCCAGTGGACCGAAAAACACGAAGCTGCCTTCGAGGAATTAAAAAAGTATTTTGCTAACCCCTTGTTATTGGCCAAACCGGTCCCTGGAGAGGTTTTGCAGCTCTACATAGCAGTATCAGAGAGCGCCTTGAGCGGGGTACTCGTCAAGGATGAAGAAGGCCAACAAGTTCCAGTCTACTTCGTGAGCAGAACCATGGTGCCGGCGGAAACACGCTACTCTCCCACAGAGAAGTTGGTGCTAGCAGTGGTAATGTGTTCGAACAAACTGCGGCCATACTTCGAGTCGCACACCATCGTAGTTCTGACAAACTACCCGCTCCGGCAGATCATGCAAAAGCCTGAATTCTCAGGAAGGATGGCAAAATGGGAAATCCAGCTGAGCGGATACGACGTCAGGTACGAACCCAGGAGAGCGATCAAATCACAAGTTCTAGCCGACTTCGTTGCCGACTTCACCCCAACCCCCGAAGAAGGTGCAATCAAAGAAGTCTGAGCTGCCTCCAGCAACGCTACCAAGGAAGAGTGGCTGCTACACACTGACGGAGCCTCGAACGTAAGGGGAGCAGGACTCGGGGTTGTGCTAAAGTCGACAAAGGGGGATATGATAGCCCACGCAGTAAGATGCGATTTCGAAGCAACCAACAATGAAGCTGAGTACGAAGCCCTCATATTCGGCCTAGAGCTAGCTGCCGACTTGTCTATAAAAAGAATCAAGGTACGTGCCGATTCCCTGCTCATCATCAACCAGATCCTAGGAGTCTTCGAAGCCAAGGACGACAGGATGATCAGCTACCTCGGAATAGTCAAAACACTATCCGAGAAGTTTGACCAAATTGAATTCGAGCAGATCCCTCGCGAGCAAAACGCTTCGGCCGACGCCCTGGCAGGGCTAGGATCGACCTTGGACCCTCGAGAGTTCAGCAGCGTGCCACTGGTCCACTTGCTACAATCAGCCATCACCGAGGTATCAACAGCACAAACCAGAGATTCTCCCCTGAAGACTGGGGTATCAAAGAAGTATCATAACCCCGACGAGGCGGAAGAAGAAACCGAATCAAGCTGGACAAAGCCATACCTCGATTGGCTCATCAAAGGAGAAGTTCCTAAAGATAAAGACGAGGCCAAGGCCCTGAGGTCGAAAGCAACGCGTTTCGCCGTCGTCGATGGGATCCTGTTTCACAAATCGGCCGCGGGCTTCCTACAACGATAAGACGCTGAAGAGGTCATGAGAGAGGTCCACAGCGGAGATTGTGGCAACCACACTGGGGGTCGGAGTTTGGCCAATAAAATTCTCAGGCAAAGGTGGTATTGGCCCACCATCCATCAAGACGCTAACAAGTACGCCCAGTCTTGCGACGCGTGCCAACGCCACGCCCCAGTACCTCACCAGCCACCGGAAGTCCTCCACCCGTCAATTACCCCCTGGCCTTTCATGAGATGGGGAATGGACATTGTAGGGAAACTACCCCCTTCCACGGGGCAGAAAGTATTCTTCCTGGCGATGACGGACTATTTCTCCAAATGGATCGAGGCAGAGGCCTTCCGGGAAATCAAAGACAGGCAGGTCATCTCCTTTATAAAGAGAAACATCTTGAGCAGATTCAGGGTGCCAGCGGAGATCACTTGCGACAATGGCTCCCAATTCATAAGCAAAAGGATGCGTGATTTCTGCAAGGCATGGAACATTGACTTGGTCACCTCACACCCAGATACCCTCAGGCTAATGGCCAGGCCGAGGCAAGCAATAAAGTTATCATCAACAACTTGAAGAAACGGTTGGCAAAAGCCAAAGGAAAGTCGGCGGAGAGCTACCCTTCGTCCTATGGGCCGACCGCACTACACCCAAAGGCGCGACCGGCCAGACACCTTTCTCCTTGGTGCACGGTTGCGAAGCCGTCATACCAGCTGAGGTCACAGTGCCCACCGCTCGATACGGGCTCACCACATCCACAAGCAGCAAAGAAGAATTGGAAGCCGACCTAGATACGGTCCAAGAGCTCAGAGAAGTAGCACATGCGCGCATCTCGAAATACCAGCAGTAGGTCGCAAGGAGCTACAACAAGAATGTTCGCGTTAAATGCTTCCAGGTGGGAGATTGGGTCTTACGTAGGGTGTTCCAAAACACCGCAGAAGCCAATGCCGGCAAGTTGGGACCAACTTGGGAAGGGCCGTATAAGATCACCAAGATAGCTGGAAATGGAGCATACCAGTTGGAATCCAGAGACGGCGAAGCAATCCCCCGAAGCTGGAACGCGACGCACTTAAAGAAGTATTACTTCTAAACTCAGTTGTTCTCGATAAAGTTTCAATCTTGTCTTTAACATTAGTCTTGAGACTTCTTTAGGACCTAGTTGTTTCCTTTTTAATGAAAGACTCAGGGGCCACCACCCCCGATGTCGATGCATTATTTTTTAATACACAATCTAGAATTTGTTTTTGTTAATGATTTGATATGTTTCGCGAGAACACAACTCTCCCACAACTCAAAATCATCTCGTACAAAACATCTTTACGATCAAAACTCACACGCGACTAGAAGCATATTACTTAAGTTAACCACTGTACGTTTGCATGGTTGTACCGTCTAAATATGACGATGTTGTCACGCATACAATGTGATGAAGTAACCCATAAGTTGGTTACCCCCCATCTAAGTCCAATCAATGTAGTCACATTGGATTAGTACGGAAAGGGGAACGCTATAGCACCGATAACCCAAGGCCACATTCGCGGGACGCCGTGAAAACAATACATCCTAAGGACTAAACTTATGGATCCAAAGGATGCCTAATCATAAACAATTATGCACGGACCTTTGCAGTAATCTAAGCGCAATAACCTCGAACCTAGTTCATAACGATAATGCGCTGGGGAAAAGTCGCATCACGCTTTCCCCGGATTCTGATCTACTAACGCATCCAAAACCATCAAAAATTACCGACCAAGCGCAAATCAAAGTGATAAAAAGAAAACATCACAATCAGATACCGAAAAAGCGCCATACAGTGGGCGTGAAAACAATTAAGGCTAATATTTTTCGGCCTACGGCCAAAAATATTAGAAAAGTACTGGCTCACTAGCCAAAGAAGTAGCAAAAAAGTCTTAAACGATCAGATAAGTCACACACAACAGAAAATATAAAGTTTGCATGAGAAGAGGGCAGGGGTGGTTAATCGTCATTCGGGCTCACCTTTTCTTCAGTCTTTGCCTCGGCATCACCTCCCTTGGCATCTTCCGCGTCACCCGTGACCGCAGCACCATCTTCCGCGCCAGCATTCTCGGCGGTAGTACCCGGGGACCCGACCTCCTTGGTCTTTTCAGAGTCTTCTTCCTCGACCACCTGCTCAGCAGTTTCTATGAACTCTTGACCTGGAGGAGGGTTGCAGGATGGAAAATATTCTTCTAGGAACTCCTGCTCCGCGGCAAGCACCCAGTTCGCACCTCTCCCTTCCGCCTGGTCCTGAAGAAGTTCCACTCGCGCTTTTATCGTGTAATATCCAGCCACCTGGGTCACGACCTCCGAGAAGTGTTTGGCTGACCTCTTCGCCTCATGCATCCAAGACTCCAGAGAGGCCTTCTCAGCTTGAAGGTCTTCTACCTGAACCGACAAAGCATCGATGGTTGATTGAAGCTTACGGACCTTCCTCTCGGATGCGGCGACAGCGTCTCTGGCACTCTTGATGTCGGCTTCCAACCTCGACAGCTCATCGTGAGAACGGAAATTGGTCGCCATCAGTTCTTGGAAGGCCTGCAGTAAGCACAGCCCGATAAACAAAGAGAAAGCGCTGGAGTATGCACAAAAGAAACAAAGAAGTATTGGTAAAAATAATAAAGGGAGTCAACTTACCAGCCTGAGAGTGGTTCCCACACGACTAAAGGCCGCATCGAGGGATAACGGTTGGAACTCGGATTTGATGTTGGGTGACAGCTTGTCGCCGAAGACGCTTAGAAGATCCTTAGGCTCTCTCTTCTTCATGGCAGGGCACGGGGTCTCTTCGGTCCTTTTCCGTTTCGGAGGTTGAGACTTCTTGGAGTCCACTGAGGGAGTCGGGGAAGTTAGAGCTTTGATGCCACTGGACCTCAGTCTCTTAACCATCCCGGCGGCAGACATGTCGATCTTGGCACCTACATACGACTAGCAATCAGCAAACCATGGCAAGACAAAGGACTTGGAGATACAGGATTTCGAATAAACAAACCCAGACCTGATTTCTTTCCAGAAGAACTCGCCATATCGGAAGATGTTAGGGTTTTGTTTGTCTCGGTCTCGTCCTCGTTGGACTCCAACGCTTCCACTTCCTCTGCGGGTTCTTCAGGCTCAGGTCGGATTTTCTTAGGCTTGCGCTTTTCGGCCTCAACCTTCAGTAGTCGCCGGCAAACACCTGTGTCAGTACTCCTGGAATTAATTCCCACCGGAACTGCACAGAGAAGAAAAGAAACCCATATTAGAATTACTCACAGCACAAAATTAAGGGGATAACAGTACAGAGAGGCACAGGGCCTTACGAGATGTGTTCCATCCATCTCGAAAGACTGCTAACACGTCATCATCTATACCCCTTAAGGATTCTAATTCAATAAAAAAGAATCGAGCTTGTAGGCTTCGTGAAGGCATTTTGGTCTTAGGGATTAAAGGGTTCTTGACATTCCGGGCATGAAGGGTGATTCTACCAGCTCTCTGGGGAACGATTTTATAGGCAAGAAGAAGTTCTCCCATGGTCATTCTAAGGCCCCGTTGCGCAGCAAGCTCGTCGATTCTCGCAAGCGTACGCCATGTCGTGGGGAGGATTTTACAGGGGGAAACTTTCAAAGTGCTGATGAACTCTCGGATGAAGTCGGAGAAAGGAAATTTCAAACCTAGGGAAAACGGGTAATCTAAGAAGCAGACCCAACCCTTACGCACCCAATCGATCTTTTCAATGGTTAGAGCATGGAATCTGGTTCCCCTGGGGAAACCCCCAAACGCGACCCACTCCGCGATTTCGTCTCAGGTCATTGCACAGGGAAGGAGGTCTTCCTCGCTAAGGGATTTTGAAGAGGTAAAGGGGGACCTTGGATCCATGATAAGAAAGAAAGAGAAGCGAGGAGCGGAGAAGAGAGATTACCTGGGGAGATCGAGAACGGAAAAACAGAGGGAGAAGAGGCGGACAAGAGCAGAAATGAAGATGGAAAAGAAAGACGAAGGAAGGGGTTTAAGAGGTCTGCAAAATCCCGAAAATCGAGGTTGACTGCAACGTCAAATCATATAAATGCACCATTCGAAATTTGAAAGAGTTCAAAATCCAAACGCTGCATTTAGGGGTATTGTTGGGGCCGGATTTTCTCCACAAAAGTATCGAGACCCGGTTGGTACTTCTTCGTTACTTCTTCATAGCACAGCGAGAGACGGCGAGGAACGAAGTCGGTTAAACAAGATAGAATTAAAGATATAAGATAGATCCTTTCAAGATATTTCATTACGATTACGATTAGCTAGAATCTTGTATTTTCATATCTTTTCTCACAAGATAGATCGACCCTAAAGGGCGCTATATAAACCAATTGTAAGCCCTAGAACATGATTACGCTCTTTTACACATTCAATCATACTTTGAATACAATTCATGAGCTTTTACATCAAACGTGTTCTTCGTGATTCACCTCGATCAGGCCCGATCTAGGTCAAGGTTCCCTTGGGTGAATTTTGGCTCAAACAATTCTCACCATTACCTTCCATTAAAATCCCATTGAAACCTACTATCTAAACACACTCTTGATTTGGACTCCGTTCAGCAAATCATTGTTGATGTTGATATAAATTGCTGGTATCGTTACTGAAATTGAAAACTTACTTTTTACATAGGCAATAAGGTCTTTGATGAGACGGTTTGTTAATATTGTATATTTGGAATGTGTTTTGACAAAATTACCCAATTAAAAACAATTGAAAAATAAAAACTATATCCTTCACAATCGTTCTCTTCACAAGGCTCCATCCCATCGTTCTTCACAAGGTGTACCCCATTGAGCGCCCCCTCCCGCCGTTCTTCCCATCGCCGGCGACTTCCGTCGGTAAGTTTCTACCCTATCCCGTCGTCGACTTCGGTCGGTCAATTTGTCCCTCTCGCCGGCGACTCAAGCTTTCTCTCTGCACTACAGGTCAACATTCGTGCATCTCATGTCTGTCGTCCGTCTCGTCATCTCGTCGTCGGTCATGGCTCCGGTTAGTAGTCGTTCTTCTACGCTTGCTTCTTAACATCGTCATCGATGTTGCCTCCTGTGCTTGCTGATTTGCTAATGTCGTTGCTTGGTGATTGTTCGTTCTTGCTTGCTGATGTGTTGAGTTGAATTTGTTAGTTCGTTAATTGGTCATTGCACTGTACTAGGAGGCCGTTAATTGCTAGTTCGTTAATTCTCTCTGATTTTTTATTATTGATGCAACTGTAGTGTTTAGTTGAATTTGTGGTTGTCCTTCAAGGTTGTGTTACTCCTTCAAGGTTGTTTCTTGTGCAGTGTATGTTGGTAAAATGCTGTCAATGTAAAAATTGTGCCTCCGTAAAAATTTTGGGAAAGTTTGTGATGTTGGTAATTGGCATTTGGTAATATAATGAATAAGGGTGATTGAATTGCATTGTATTTGGTAATGTAATTGGCATTGCGATGTTGAAATTCGATTTTTTTTGTAATGGAATGAATTTCGGATATGACCACGCGATGCAAAACTATAGAAGGACAAGAACGCTAAGAAGACAGGAACATCCTTCAAATGGGATGATACCATAACGACCTTGTTGTTACGTATGTACCAAGAGTACCCAAAAAACATGGTCATAGCCAACCTATGAGATGGAGTGAGATAGTAAAAGAATTCAATGAAAAATCGGGATTGGAGGCTGTTTGGAAAACGACAAGGAACAAATTCGAGCATATCAAGATATATTGGCATGTGTGGGACGACATGAAGAGCAAAGAGACTTGTGCTAGGGTTTCTTGCTTGGAGTATCGTCTCAGAAACAAGAGAGGTTGATGTTATTTATGACGGGTTTTGTCTCCTAAACCTTTGCCTTGTGCTGATGGAGGTCTCTTTGTTATTTAATCTATACATATGTTTGGTGTTATGAACATTGATGGTACTGGTGTGTTTTCCTTCAAGACATGTTTGAATGTACAGTACTGATAAATGTGTTTTTTTTATGGATGATGTGCTTGAATGTGCTGAATGTGTTTTTTTATGGATGATGAGTTCACTTGTATGGCTTCGGGACAACTTGAAATGAGTGTTTGTCGTGGGTTGGATGCAGGCGACACCGTCGTCTACAGATGCACTCAATCAACGCGAGCGACGTAATAAGGAAATCAAGGGGTTCGACATGCTACTTGAGTGGAGTTCGCATGCCAGGTCTTACCATTGCCACAATATATGTCAAGAAGGTGGTTTGCTATGATTCAAAGTTCATTGGATACATGTGGATGAAACAGATTTTGTCGCATGAAAACACTCGTAGATGTTTCAATGCGATGCGGAGGGAGCCCCATGTGTTCGAGCAATTGTGTGACACATTGGAAGCCAATGACGGTTTGCGTGGCAAACAGAGACGTATGTGAGTGGTTCCTCTTCATGCCGTTTGTACGTGGGTATGAAGAGTGGAGTTCGCATGCCAGGTCTTACCACGTACACCCTATCGTTGGGAGTGTCAAATAGAGACGTATGTGAGTGTTTTCGACGATCGGGGGACATGGTCAGTTAAGCGGTGCATGATGTCTTGGATGCTATCATTCGACACTACCAAGCTAGGATTTGGAGGATTAGCTCGTGTGATGTTGCAACCTCGAGATCCATAAATTCCGAGAGAAGATATAGCTTGTTCAAGGTTTATCAAAGACACTTTTTTTATCTTATTGCCTTTTTTTAATAACGAAGCTGCCACTACTAATTAGGGGGCAATAAGATGCATCGATGAGAGTCATTCACGCTTGCATTCCAAAGAGCGAGCAATATCCGTACAAGAGTCGAAAGGGGATGACGTCTTTCAATGTCATGGCCATTTGTGACTTCGATATGTACTTCACATTCATTTCGGTAGAGCATATATAATCTACTTTAAGTTATAAAAATCTCTATTTCTCATGCCGTTTGGGATACTTATTCAAGGAATCACACACACTTATTAGTAAAGATGTTTTTCACATACTTGTACATAGTTAGTCAACCCTTTTTTGCTTACTTATTCATTCTCAAATGAGAACTTGTTCAACTCGTCGAGGTTTTAGGAAACCCTCCTCCCATCTCAATTGGGAAGCATGCTTATATATAAGGACGAAAATTGGGGGCGGATACATAGGTGCAAGGTTCTTATTCATCCCGTTTGTGATATTTATTCAAGGAATCACACACTTGTTAGTAAGATGTTTTTCACACTTTTTTTGCTTACTTATTCATACTCAAATGAAAACGTGTTCAACTCGTTGAGGTTTTAAGAAACCCTCCTCCTCTCTCAATTGGGAAGCATGCTTATATATAGGGACATAAATTGGGGGTGGGTATGTACGTGGTTCCTCTTCATGCCGTTTGCGATACTTATTCAAGGAATCACACACACTTGTTAGTAAGATGTTTTTCACACAAGTGTACAGAGTTACTCAACCCATTTTTGCTTATTTATTCATACTCAAATGAGAACTTGTTCAACTCGTCGAGGTTTTAGGAAACCCTCCTCCCCTCTCAATTTAGGAAGCATGCTTACATTCATGGACGAAAATTGGGGGCAGATACATAGGTGGCTCTTATTCATGCCGTTTGCGATACTTATTAAAGGAATCACACACAATTATTAGTAAAGATGTTTTTCACATACTTGTACGTAGTTATTTAACCTTTTTTTTTTTTTGCTTACTTATTCATAATCAAATGAGAACTTGTTCAACTCGTCGAGCTTTTATGAAAACCCTCCTCCCCTCTTAATTGGGAGGCATACATATATATAGGGACGCAAATTGGGAGCAGATACATAAGTGGTTATTGTTTAAGATGTTTGCGATACTTATTCAAGGAATTATGTATATTCAAAGAATCATTTGTTCCTCTGAACCCTAAACTTAAAACCCTGCAGCACTAAACTCTAAACCTAAAACCCTACACCCTAAATAACAATGAATAAGTATCTAAAAGAGATTGAATAACTTCTTTATCTTTTCGTAATCTTGACCATCTACAAGCGTAAATCTAACGGTCTAGATTATGAATAAGTAAGCAAAAACTTAAGGTATGAATAAGTTAATGGTGCACCTGAGCGTATTACACCACTTGAAATGCCAGAAAATGATGATGCATGGGACGTCGGTTTCCTAGAATAGGATATAATGAATATGTTGTAAGATGATTCAAGCTATTTTGTATAGGTTAACTCTTGTATTTTGAGATGATTTAGGGAGTGTTTAGGTTAGTTTTGAGCGATATTGTAATATGAAGACCGAAGACACAAGTTATGAAGAATCAAGACTTAAAGAGCTTAAAGACGAAGTTTCGCCACTGCATGGATATCGCGGTCGCGTTGTCTATGACGCGGGCGCGGTGGCGTGAAGAGACGAACCAACCAAGACCATGAAGGCCGCGGTCGCGCTGTCTGTGGCGCGGTCGCGGTAGAAGCCGACTCAGCAATTTGACGATCGAAGACCGCCGCGGGCGCGGTGGTGATGCCGCGGTCGCGGTGCCGGCCGACTTTCACGCGGACGAAATTCTATCGTTTCTATCTTGTTTCCTTTCTTATCTTTCGGTTCCCTTTCTTATCTAGTCCGAAAAGGTTGATCCTTGGGGCTATTTAAGGGGAACCTTTCTAGGTTTTTAGGAGGATTCAATTCATTAGACAATCAATTGTTCTTTCAATAAAGATTGGAGTTTTCTTTGTAATGGAGAACTAACTCTCCTATTGAGTTTATTCGATCAAGGAAGCTTTATTATGAAGTTGTGAAATTCTGGTAACTTCTTTATCCCTAGGTCTTTATTGATACTCTTGTGCTTCATCCCATGATCTATGCTTGATTTTATGAGTCTGGCCAACTTGTTTGATTGACTTAGATCTATCGTTTAATTTAGGATTGGTTGTTGTCTATGTATCTTTCCTATTTCTCGAAACAACTCTATTCTAGGACTGTGGACTAGTTTAGGGAAGAGTATTCAATGGTTAAGTTGTGCATGAGACTCGTAGCTTGATTGCATGATTTGATTTCCTAATATCCCTGTTCTCTATGCTAATTCTAGGTTAAGCGTCCTTGCCTAGGGTTATAGAATTGCTTGGACCGTGGACTTGCGATTGCTAATGATTGGGATCGGAATTGACCTAGGCATATAAAGAGGTGGATGAATTCATGATCAACGGATTAATAAAGTGGAATTGATTGGATAAACTCTACTTGATAACTTCTGATTGAAACCAACTTTCAAACCCCCCTTTGATTACTTGCATGAAAACAATAAAATCTGATTAGAAAATGATTCCTTTGGGTTCGACCTCTTGCTTGCTCACTATACTGTTATTTGCATGTTTGGGATTTATTTTTGATAAGGGAACAACGACTTTGCCCGAGTCAAAATTTTGGCGCCGTTGCCGGGGAATCCTTTTTCTTGTTTTGATTGTGTGCGTTTTCGTGCTCTGCGCTCAAATCGCGCCCGCGGCCCCCTCGACGCGACCGCGGTTCGCGCGCAGAACCTTCTCTTGGGTTCGGACCTAACACATGGTCCGTACCCGGTCTACTAATACTTCTCTTGTTCGTTTTGATCCAGAAATTGACAGGACTCTTCGGAAGATAAGAAGTGCCCCCAGAGTGTCTACATCCTACAATCTTCTTGAATCTCTTTCTCTCTCTGACTATGAACCAGAGGACGTCATGGCGGAGCAAACTATTCGCCAACTCACGGCGCCCGATCTCCAGCAACAGCAGCTCGCTGTTCAATTTCCCGAACTCGGGGAAGGTGTGAAGTTCGAACTGAAGTCCGGGCTCATCCACCACTTGCCCAAATTCTACGGGTTGAGTGGTGAGGACCCGAACAAGCATCTCACTGAGTTCCACGCGGTGTGCGTGAGTATGAAGCCCACTGATGTAACGGAGGATCAAATCAAGCTCCGGGCTTTCCCCTTCTCTCTTGAGGACTCCGCCAAGGACTGGCTCCTTTATTTGGTACCAGGTTCTATCACTACTTGGGCGGCTATGAAGAAGGCGTTTCTTGAAAAGTACTTCCCCGCTTCCAAACAAACATCTATTAAGAAGCAGCTCAGCAGTTTGGAGCAAGGGGAAGACGAGAACCTCTATGACTATTATGAGCGCTACAAGAGGCTCATCACGAGTTATCCCTACCATGGCTATCTTGCCGAGGATCTTATTTGCTATATCATTGAGGGACTCTGCGACAATGACAAGAGGCTCGTGAATGCATCTTGTGGGGGTTGTTACGAGAACTTAACCCCCGCTGCAGCTTTTCAGAAAATTGAGATCTTGGCGGAACAAGCCCGCAATCAGAGGTCCAGGACCAATGTGAGATCCGTTAGTGTGGTGAATGAGTCCCTGAATGCTGAAGTAAGGGAGCTCAAAGACCTTATGAAGCAGCTTCTCACGAAGAAGACGGCTCAACAAGTTAATTCTTGCAGTCTTTGCTATGACGCGAGCCACCACACAGATCAGTGCCCTACTACTCAGGAGACCGAGGAGTCGGTCAACGCTATTGGCAATTATGGTGCACCTCGGCCCCGGAATGATCCTTTTTCTAATACTTATAATCCGGGGTGGGCGAACCATCCTAACTTCCGGTGGAGCAACCAGCAGCAACAAGATCCACCACAACAGCAGCAGCAGTACGCTCCTCAGGGCCAGCAACAACAATTCCGGTCTAACAACTATGCCCCGAGAGCGCCTGCTCCGTCTCAGAATGATGCTATTACCGCCCTCTTGAAGGAGAACCAAGAGACGAGAGCTGCTGTAAAGAATCTTGAGACTCAGCTGAGCCAACTTGCCACCATGATCAATAGGCTCGAGTCTAAGGATTCCCGGAAACTTCCCTCTCAACCGCTCAACCATCAGGAGAATGTGAGTGCCATGAACTTGAGGAGCGGTAGAGCATTGGCGAGTCGGGAATCACCCACTGGTGATGATCCGCGACCGCGTTCCCTTGACCGCGACCGCGCCGGGGCAGCAGAACGTGAAGACCAATTCTCTGTTGGAATTCCGCGCCCGCGCTCTCCCTACCGCGCCCGCGAAAATCCAACAGAGGACTCGGACCATGAAAGGCGAGAGGCGCCGCGACCGCGGAGCCCGGACCGCGCCCGCGGCAAGGAGGCAGAGCGGAACTTTGGGGCTTTGCTCGATTATGCTTTCAAGAACTATTCGCCCCCGCGCCCAAGCTCTCCTAGACGAGACCGCGCCCTTATAGCAGAGGAGGACGACGGCTATGTGGCTCAACCACTTCCACCCTTGAGCTCTTTCAAGCCCTCTCCCCCATTCCCCGAAGCACTCAAGGACACGAAGAAGCCGGCGCATGACAAGGAACTCTTCGAGACTATCGCCAATTGCCCAGTAAATGTCCCTCTCATCAATCTCATCCAAAGTGTTCCTCGTTTTGCTAAGTTTATGAAAGAGCTATGCACCATAAAAAGAAAGAATAGGACTAGTCCTAAAATTGAGAAAGTAGCTCTAGTTGAGAAACCGCAGGATAGCAAAATTGAGGCTTGTAATTCCCTACTCCAGAAGCAATTGCCTAAAAAATGTTCAGACCCAGGAAGATTCACCGAACCTGTCACTATTGGAGAAACTAAAATTGAGCATACTATGCTAGATTTAGGTTCCTCCATTAATGTTCTCCCAGCTTGCATGTATGATAGGTTAGGCCTTGGTCCTTTAAAGGAGTCCGATATTGTTATTGAGTTGGCTGACCATTCTAATGTGCGCCCGAAAGGGTTAGTTGAGGATGTTCTAGTACGGGTGCATGGTTTGATCTTTCCTGCAGACTTCTATGTGATGGAGATAGGCGAAGGGCGGTACGACCCGGTTCTCTTACTTGGTTGCCCATTCATGAAAACCGCCAAGACGGTTATAGACGCTGCCAATGGATCTCTTTCCATAGCTCATGGTGGCAACGAGGTCCGAATTCATGTTGATGAGGACCCATATTGATCGTATCCACGTCGAGCCAACGACGTTAAACAAAAGCGCTGCTTGGGAGGCAACCCAAGGATTAGTTAATTTTGTTTTCCATTCTTAGCTTAGGATTTTCTTGTTTTTCTAGCTAACTTGCAGGTACTAGGTCCGAAAGGACACGCCTGGCGTGATACCGCGCCCGCGCCTCCTTGGCCGCGCCCGCGGTGGATTACCAGTGTGACCCCGACGAACAGGTACTAACCCGTGTTCGCGGCAACCACACTGCGTCTCGGTTTTAGCTCGTTTTTATTATTAAAAAAAAAAGGACAAAAAGAGGATTTTTTGGTCCCAATCTACCTCTATATTTTCCATCTATCTACATCCATTCTATCCATCTTCTATCTTTCCATCTTCTATTTCTTCTATCCACACATCCTTGTATTTCCATTCTTTGGCTATGTGTAAAAGCCTAAGTATGGGGGAGCTTTGTTCCTCCGGGATTTCATCTCCACGGCTCGAGTTCATATGTTGCTCTATCTTCCACGAGGCGAGCCACGATACGACGGTCACTTGCACATCGCACTAATCGAGACGTTGTCAAGACTTCGCCCCTGCATATGTACCGCGCCCGTGCTTCATCTGCCGCGCCCGCGGTGAACATGCGAGGATGACTACGCTCTCTGCCGAGAATCCGCGCCCGCGCTCCTTGTGTCGCGCCCGCGGTAAGCCCGCCGATTGGAAATACGAAGCTTTTCCCTTCTACCACCTTTGAAGAGTTCTTCCATTCCACCTCTCTTCATCGTTTGTGAGTCTTCTGATATACCTTCTTCCTTGCTTCTATCCTTTCTCTTTGCTTCATTGAGGACAATGAAGGATTTAAGTATGGGGGAAGGAGTACTCGCATTCGCTTATCCTAGATAGTGTAGTTAGATATTTGCTTCAGATTTTTGATTTTCTTCTTTTTATGGAGCACTTGCACCATACTTTTTGCATAATAAAGAAAGAAAGAGAAAGAAAAAAGATAGAAAAAGCCATAAAAATTGAGAAAAAAGGCATATAAATCCTGGGATGAGTCGAAAACCCGAAAGGGCGGCTCAGGTAATAAGCAGGTAACCCGGACCAGCATTAGGCTGGGGTAATATGAGGTTAATGTGAGTTGTGAGTTTTTGTGAGCACACCCTATTGAAAAATGAAAAGAGCGGTTAGGTGAAAACCCGAAAGGGCGCCTAAGCAGAATTGAGCGGTAAAATTCGAGTGTTTTAGGATCATTCTTGCTTGGGGACTTTGGGGCTTACATTGTAGATTTGGGTAGATCCTAAGTTGCTCTCTTTCATATTTTTAGAACTTGAGTGATATATCTTGTTGTGAGGTGTGTGTTTGAGCTTCATTGTTTTATGCTCATGATTTCTCTATATTTTTGGGTTCGGGTTGTGAGCTGAGTGTTTTTATCTTCCCTTGTATTTCCTGAGATCTTAGATGTGCTACCTTGTTGTATTTGTTTTGAGCTTACTTGAGGACGAGCAAGATCTAAGTATGGGGGAATTTGATTCAGGCTATTTTGTATAGGTTAACTCTTGTATTTTGAGATGATTTAGGGAGTGTTTATGTTAGTTTTGAGCGATATTGTTGATTCAGGCTATTTTGTATGGGTTAATTCTTAGATTTTGAGATGATATTGAGTGTTATTAGGTTAGAGTTGTGCGTAATTGTAATATCTAGGCCGAAGACACAAGAATTCAAGAATCAAGAGTTTTAAGGCGTTTTGAGCTGTCTGCGCGACACCACTTTCTTGCGAGGGCTATATCTTGAGTTATAGAGGTCGGATTGACTTGATTCCGGTGCCATTGGAAAGCTAACTTCAAGGGCTTTAATTCATCTTTTTACACCGAAGTCAGATTCCAAGCGGAAGAGGGTCAAAACAGCCTCCGAAGTGACGCCAGCGATTCTGTCCGAATTCCGCGACCGCGGCGTGGACGACGCGACCGCGGTGGCTGCCGAGACGAGTTATTCTTCTCTGTCGTAAAAGCGCGGGCGCGGCCATGGCGACGCGACCGCGGCGATGCCGGATCCGAAGCGGGCCGAAGATCTATCTTCTTATCTTTCCTCTTTCCTTTTCTATCTTTTCTCCTTTCCTAATTAGATTAGGGGAGCATGTTCCCTGGGTCTATATAAGGAGGAGCCTCCTTAGGTTTTATTTACAATTCCAATTCATAATTCAATTCTTCTTTAGTTTAGGAGAGCTAGTCTCCTTGGGTTTGTTCAAGGGAGAAGCTCTGATGTATGAACTCGTGAGATTTTGGTAATTGATTTCTATCCTTTGGTTGATATTGATTCTCTTGTGCTTCATCTTATGAATATTTATTGTTTCCTTAGGGTCATGAACCTATTGAATTGATTGATGTTCTATTGTTTGATTTAGGATTGGTTGTTGTCTATGCATCTTTCCTATTTCTCGAAACAACTCTATTCTAGGACCGTGGACTAGTTTAGGGAAGAGTATTCAATGGTTTAATTGTGCATGAGACTCGTAGCTTGATTGCATGATTTGATTTCCTAATATCCTTGTTCTCTATGCTAATTCTAGGTTAAGCGTCCTTGCCTAGGGTTATAAAATTGCTTGGACCGTGGACTTGCGATTGTTAATGATCAGGATAGGAATTAACCATAGGTGTGAATGAAATCAATGGATAAATCTATGATCGAGGAATTATATCATGAGTGGATCTTTTGAATAAACTTGTCTCCTTGTCAATTGTTTCCCCATATTTGCATGTTTGTTTATTTGTTTGTTCTTTGTTCCTTAGATTAGTTTAGTTTAGATCTTTCTCTTCAATCCCCCTTTCTTTGGTTGATAATTGTATTAATACTAGATACCATAGTTCTCTTGGGTTCGACCCCTTACTTACTTGCTATACTCAGTTTGTAGTTTGGGTTATTTATCTTTGATCTTGGCACGACGACTTTAGCCGAGTCAATTGTAATATGAAGACCGAAGACACAAGTTATGAAGAATCAAGACTTAAAGAGCTTAAAGACGAAGTTTCGCCACTGCATGGATATCGCGGTCGCGTTGTCTATGACGCGGGCGCGGTGGCGTGAAGAGACGAACCAACCAAGACCATGAAGGCCGCGGTCGCGTTGTCTCTGGCACGGTCGCGGTAGAAGCCGACTCAGCAATTTGACGATCGAAGACCGCCGCGGGCGCGGTGGTGATGCCGCGGTCGCGGTGCCGGCCGACTTTCACGCGGACGAAATTCCATCGTTTCTATCTTGTTTCCTTTCTTATCTTTCGGTTCCCTTTCTTATCTAGTCCGAAAAGGTTGATCCTTGGGGCTATTTAAGGGGAACCTTTCTAGGTTTTTAAGAGGATTCAATTCATTAGACAATCAATTGTTCTTTCAATAAAGATTGGAGTTTTCTTTGTAATGGAGAACTAACTCTCCTATTAAGTTTATTCGATCAAGGAAGCTTTATTATGAAGTTGTGAAATTCTGGTAAATTTCTTTATCCCTAGGTCTTTATTGATACTCTTGTGCTTCATCCCATGATCTATGCTTGATTTTATGAGTCTGGCCAACTTGTTTGATTGACTTAGATCTATCGTTTGATTTAGGATTGGTTGTTGTCTATGCATCTTTCCTATTTCTCGAAACAGCTCTATTCTAGGACTTTGGACTAGTTTAGGGAAGAGTATTCAATGGTTAAGTTGTGCATGAAACTCGTAGCTTGATTGCATGATTTGATTTCCTAATATCCCTGTTCTCTATGCTAATTCTAGGTTAAGCGTCCTTGCCTAGGGTTATAGAATTGCTTGGACCGTGGACTTGCGATTGCTAATGATTGGGATCGGAATTGACCTAGGCATATAAAGAGGTGGATGAATTCATGATCAACGGATTAATAAAGTGGAATTGATTGGATAAACTCTACTTGATAACTTTTGATTGAAACCAACTTTCAAACCCCCCTTTGATTACTTGCATGAAAACCATAAAATCTGATTAGAAACTGATTTCTTTGGGTTCGACCCCTTGCTTGCTCACTATACTGTTGTTTGCATGTTTGGGATTTATTTTTGATAAGGGAACAACGACTTTGCCCGAGTCATAAGAACATTAAAAACTTAAGGTATTCCCAATAATTACTACAAAAATTGTACGAGTTATTGTCAAGGCTTGCACTATAGTTTATGATGTTTTTGACCAAAAAATAGTTTATGATGACGATTCATCAATTAATATAATTTATCCAATTAAAACAAGTTTACATTGACTAAAATTAATCTTTATCATCTGTATACCGTTTATGTATCATGGCATCATATCACCACCAGGTCCACCACACTTAATTTATACAATTGCATATTATCTAACGGTGCATAATTTCATATGAATGGAAGGCATCATTATTACATATCAAAATGCGCACTCAGTATACTCAACTTTAGAAAATTGCGAAAAACGCTCTCTTCTCTCTCCTAGGGTTCTTTTCAGCCTTACCCATTTCCCCTTCCTTTTACGGGATTGTTACAGCCGCCACCTCTCTTGGTCTTCTCGGCTATGGCTTTCCGTCCAACCTTTGGGTGTCCTGTGCTGCTCGTTTGGGTGCTCCGGCCATCAATGACCCTTCTGTCTTCACACTTGCGTGCTACGGTGCGTTCTACCATGTCTTCATCTCTGTGGGGGCGGCTCGGACTGCTGCCTTGATGGTGCCGGCCTGGTCCAAGCTCTCTCTTTCTACCTTGGTGGCCCGGGATGGTGGCGGCCTTTTGATGCCGTGGTGCCCTAGCTGGAGCTCGATGGCTTCTTGCTCTCAGATATGGTTCGTCTATCCCTCCTCAGCGGCCTCAAGTAAGTCTCTCCTGTTCTTCCTTCTTCTAGCTAGTCCTAAATGGATGATTCACCTTTGCTGTTGCATTTTTGTGAATCCTGAATCCTCTGTTGATGCTTTTCCTTCCGTCGATTGTTATCCTTGTTGTTGTGTCCTCATTGATCGGCCTTTGTTTTGGATCTGGGATTATTTTGACTGTTGGTTCCCCCCTATGCTTCGTTTTGATTGCCGTCTCTATTTAATCTATGACTATATGTCCTGTGTAATTGATTTTGATTCCTGGAAGCTTATCATCTTTCATATCTGCTTCTCCTCTTTCATTTTTGGTGTATTGCTTTTCTCTGCTTGCTTCCCGTGTGGTTTTCTTTCGTTTCTGGTGGGTCTGCTGGTTCTTCTGTTTCTTTTGCAGGGTTCTGTTGGGTCTATCTGTGTCCTTGAGAGCCTGAGGGCTTCCTTCTGCAGGCTCTTACTGCTCTTCTATTGCCATTGCTGTGGTTATGGGAGGGTTGTTTGCCTTCCCTGCTCTGGTATTACCATTTCTCCCTCTACCAAAAAACTTATCAACCTCTGGGTGATTGAAAACTTCTGTAAACCTTTTGCCATTATGGCAATGAAATTTGTGACTGCAAACTTGGTACCTCATATTCACCAGTACTATGAAATCTCATATGACCTGTTATCCAGTAACACCATGATACTTGTCTTGACTCTGAATGGTTTTCCTTTAACAAAAAACATAAATTTGAACATTTATCTGAATTATCCGTTCTTAGGGTTCTGCCGCTTCATTAATGATTTAGGTCATTTTTGGAGGTCGGTTGAGCATTGGGTAAAGGTTTTTACTGAGATTCAACCATTTTATGCAGTCCAAATTGGAATGACAACTCTATATTTGCTGATTGCTGAAGTTCCAAATGGAAAACAATATTTCAAGTTTTTTCTTTCAAGTGAGTTCTGGAAAATTTGTTTTGAATGTGTGATTCATTTCAAACAGAGGTTAGTTCTGGAATATTTTAGGCATATAAAGTTGTTTGGTGGGGTTTTGTCCCTTCCCAGCTCTGGTATGACAATTTCTCAAACTCTATCCTCCAAACTTATCACCCTCTGGGTGATTGAAAACTTGTTTGACCACTTTGCCCTAGTGGCAATGAAAACTTCTATTGCAATTTTGGTATCACCTTATTACCAACTTCATACAACTTTATATGATCTCATTCTCATGACTGCTGTGCAGGTTTGTGGTTATCTGGCTCTGAATTTTCCAACTACTCCTTATCAAATACTAAACAAGCTGGCACCTAGTCATTTTGGTTGCATTGCTTGTTTGCATCTGTGCACAGCTGCCTGCTCACACTTATTGGAATTATCATGTTATGTTGCAAAATTCTATCATGCTATTGCTTGTATTGCCAACTTTCCAACTGGATACTTCTTGGTTGTATGTTTAGTGCACTAATATGCCTAAAATTATACAGCGGCATAAGTATTTACTCTGTCATAAACCCTCTTACATGTACAAATTTGCACTATAATCATGGTTCTTATGATCACTGCTACAGCCATGCTTTGTTTCAATTAAGTACTTACAATGTTGCGACTAATTACTCTCTACAACATGCTCTCTGTTTTGAGTCATCTACATTAACGCACATATCTGCAAATCAGCATTTCTTTGGGATGCTATATACCACAAAATTTGATCTCTGTTGGCTTCTTGTTTTGACTAAGTTACAACTATGCACTCATTCTTTTAGTGAGATTTTACTTCTGAAAATTACATGTCAGCTTTGCCTTTTCGGCTTCATTAATCTTATGCATATAGGTGATTCCTTTAATTTTCATGGAGAATCACAGATCAAAGCTTTAAATTATTGCCAAATTAACATTTCATTTGTGTGCTGTGGGTTTCCTACTCATCTCCATAAACCAATTTGTAGATCAACTACACATTATAATCATAAGCTTTCGTATATTGCCCTATGGATGGTGTTTTTACCCCATTCGCTCCAAAATTATCTACATAATATATCTCTTAGTAACAAATGCTTCCACTTTACAAATCACAAATCTCTTACTTTACCTTACCGAAAAAATCATAGACATGCTGCTAGCAAATTATATTCCACTACTAAATTCATTACTCTTATGCAGTACCTTAACGGTTGCTGTGTAGGGTGCATCCCTTGTTGTTATCATTACCACGATTCTTCTCTACCTAATTTCACTCATACATGTTCCACAGGCAGTTTACATGTCAACTTTGCAGTAATCCAATTCACTCCTATGTATGACTTGTGTCATTTTTTTAGGGGCTCCTATAACACTATTGCAATACTTCATCAGTGGTGGCTGTGTTCTTTGCATAAAAATGACCACTGGATGTTAAACTTTGGTTCTACCACTTTATATGACCAATCTCACTCCACGTTTTTATTATGACTGTCGCCTATTGGAATGTTAGGGGGCTTAGGAGGGTTAATTTCTGGGATGAAATTGCCTTCCTAAGAAAACTACACAAATTACAAATTCTATGTTTAATTGAAACGAAAACGGATATCCATCCCTCTGATGCTATTATACGAAAAATCGGTTTTCATCACTGTATTTCTTCTCCTTCGGATGGTTCCAAAGGAGGGATGGCTCTGTTTATATATCACAACGAGTTCACTCGCTCTTGTAAACTAGTATTACAAACTCCGAATTTAATTTTTATGCAGGTTGAAAACCCGTTCCATCCATACCTTCTAATATTTGCTTACGCTCCTTCAAGAGTAGAAAATAAACCGGCTTTTTGGTTGAATCTTGAAAACACGATTACATCATTCGGTTTACCTTTTCTCCTGATTGGAGACCTCAATGAAATCGATTGTACTTCGGACAAATTTGGCGGGGTTTCTCCAGCTCCGGCTAAATTTGTTCGTCTACTCAACTTCCAAAACAAAATGAGTACTTTAAATACGAAATTTACCGGGTTCCCATTTACTTGGAGAAAAAGTACGACCTCTACGGATAACACATTCGAAAGACTGGATAGAGTCCTCATTCATCATGATCTTGTACCAATTTTTCCTAAACTTGTAACCCATCATCACCCTTTTACAACTTCAGACCACTGTTTGATTTCTTTCAACCTAGACTCTAAAAAGAAATTTATGAAGTACCCCTTTCGTTTTAAAAATGCTTGGATTGATAAACCCTCTTATGCTAAATTAGTTTAAAAAGTTTGGGAATACAAACTCATAGGATCATTTATGTTCAAAGTTTCCATGAAAATGCAACTTTTTAAGAAATATTCTAAAGAATGGGCCAAACGCTATATAAATAATAATTTTGAACAGCTAAGAATTTCAGAACGTCAGCTACAACAACTCCAAAATTCTCTCCTATCCGATCCATATAACCAGTCTATATTAAATAAATTACAACAACACCTTAACAAATATAATGCATTAATGGACTTCCACCACAAATTTTGGGCACAACGAGCTAAAACTAACCATTTACAAAATATAGACAAAAACACAAAGTACTTCCAAACCATCTCAAAATTACGTAGATTTAAACAAAATATAACATCCTTTCAGACTCGGGATGGGTTGATCATTTTTGATCATGAAACAATTTCAGCTAATATTACCAATGAATTAGCGGCACGTTTCAAATCCAATCCCAACTCAGTAGTCTATCCTCAAGATCTAGATATTATACCTCCTATGATATCCGACGCTGACAACATAACTCTCTCGAAACAACCGACAACATCTGAAATAAAAATGGCAATTTTTGAATTAGCTCTTAATAAAACTCCGGGACCTGACGGTTTCACTGCGGAATTCTTTCAAACTTATTGGTCCACGGTCGGCGCGTCAGTTGTTCGCGCTGTAGTGGCCTTTTTCCATTCCGGATCAATGCTGACCGCTGCAAATAAAACTTTCATAACTTTAATTCCCAAAATTGATACGCCAACATCTATTAATCTGTATAGACCGATTAGTTTATGTAATACCGTTTATAAGGCAATTACCAAGGTGCTATCAAACAGAATTCAACATATTTTACCTTTAATTATTCATCCGCTTCAGAGTGCTTTTGTTAAAGGGCGTCTGATTCAAGATAATGTACTTATTGCTCATGAAATATTCCATTCATTCCATAAAAGGAAAAAAGGACGGATTGGTTGGATGGCCATTAAATTAGATCTTGAAAAAGCATATGACAAAATTAGATGGAATTTTATCCGTCTGGTTTTATCCAAATTCGGGTTTCATCATAAATGGATTCAACTCGTAATGACATGTATAACCACTTCGTCGTCATCAGTTCTGGTTAATAATGAGCCAGGGCCCGAATTCCAGCCTACTTGTGGAATCCGCCAAGGCAATCCGATGTCTCCTTTCATCTTTGTATTATGTATGGAATACTTAACTCGAACATTACAACAGGAGGCTTCAGCCACTCCAAACCATGTTGGCATCCAACTCACAAAAAACGGATCAATCTTACCCTTCTTAAGCTTTGCAGATGATACAATTATTTTTGCAAATGCAAACGTTACAAATATGGAATTTATTAGAAACACTCTTCAAAAATTTACTCAGGTTTCTGGATTATCAATTAATTATCATAAAAGCTCGCTCCAAACATCTGCTAACGTTACTCAACCTACGTCTGTCGCCTTAGCAAGTATCCTCAATATTCAAGTCACCTCTTCTATGGAAAAATACTTAGGTATTCCGATTCTTAAAGGAAGAGTTCAGATTTCAATGTTTTCAGACTCAGTTTCTAATCTTAAAAAACAAGTGTCCCAATGGAAAGCTAATACAATTTCACAAGCAGGCAGGGTTGTTCTTATCCAATCATGTCTAATAAGCAAAGTCAACTACCTCATGCAGAGTTTTATGCTGCCCCAAGGGGTCCTCAAACAAATAGATGCGGTTTGTAAATCTTTCTTTTGGAATAAATTCATTCCAAATCACCATCCACTCATTAGTTGGGACCGGATTTGTTCTCCAAAAGAGAACGGTGGTGTTGGCCTTCATTCTGCTGAAAACATCAATATGTCTCTTCAAATGAAATTGCTCTGGAAAATAGCGACGCAACCACACAATGTTTGGGTCAAAGTAATAACTGAAAAATATCTAAATACAAACTCCCTTTTTAACTATCATAAAAATAATTGTTCTTGGCAGTTTGGCAAGCTAATGAATCTTAGAACTTTATTCTCTAAGGGCATTAGATGGCTGCTAGGAAATGGTACAACAATCAAATTCTGGACAGATCCTTGGTTACCAAATATTGACCTTCTACCCTTTATCGATTCAGGGAATCCAACTCAAAAAGTCGCCACCTTTATCCTTCCAAATAAGACCTGGAATACTACCCTACTCGCTCAGATCTTGCCACCTCATATCGTTGATATTATCGTTCTAACTAGAATCCCTGTAACAGATACCGAGGATAGACTCATCTGGCTTCCTGCTAATGATGGTATTTTTTCGGTTCAATCAGCAAACTCCCTTTTAACATCTCCACAAAATACAAGTTTTAATGAATTTGATGGGATTTGGAAATCAAAATTACCACCTAAAATAATCAACTTCCTTTGGAAAGCTTGTGCTGACTGCCTCCCAACAACAGACAGATTAAACCGTTTCTATAATTCAGTTCCGAATCTATGTTCCCTTTGTGAGCTAAATGATGAATCCCTAAATCATTTCTTTTTCCAATGCCCTTTTACAAAAGCTATGATTTTTCGTCTTCAAAAACTATTAAATTATTCTTTTAATCTTATTACGAATTATACTTTCCAACAAAATTTACAAGAAACAATGGCCAATAATCAACACGCCACGTCACTAGCTTTTCTATGGTGGTTTGTGTGGGCACATAGGAATGCAAAAATTTTTGATCCAACTAGAATTAACCCTAAAAACCTTCCGTCAAACTTAGCTTTCACAAGCGCCCTTGCTTGGGAAGGATGCTGTTTGAAATCACATAAAACCTCTAACAAACCAAAAAGGAAAAATCATACATCTTGGAAAAAACCACCTCTGTAGTGGCACAAACTAAATTTCGATGCTTCTAGACTCAAAACAGGAACAACCCATGCCGGATTCATCATTAGAGACCATTCTGGAAATGTCCTTTTTGCGGGACGCCAGCAACTTCCCTCTATGACTATAGTACAAGCTGAAGCTTCAGCCTTACTTCATGCTATCACAAAAATAGACCTTTCTCACATTCACAATCTTATAATAGAAGGTGACAATCTTATTGTTATAAATTCTTTGAAACGTGTATGGAAAGTTCCTTGGGAAATTCACTCTATTATTGTAGACATAAGAAACTTGATTTCAGTTATCCCCTCTGTTATTTTTTATCATTGTTTCAGGGAATCAAATGCTGTTGTTGATTTCCTGGCAAGAAGACACATCAATCTTCAGAGCTTCAATGCAGCCTTGCCTATTCATGTTACGTCCCTTCCGTCTTCTCATTTGTCTGTAACACAGTCGCGGTGTTTGTTGAGTCAACAACCCGCGCTGTTTGAATTATTAAAGATCATCCGTAACGATGATTTAGGTTATCCTTGTAACTTAAAGGTGGCCTAATTTTGGCTTGTTCGAGCTAGTAGCTCCACAATCAAAAAAAAAAAAAATGCGCACTCAGTATAATTAGTTGGTGAATTTGCATCGTGTCCCTCCATGATATAAAAGTTTACAAAAATGCTCTTTAAACTACCAAATAGTAAAGTATACTATTTTGGACTTTTTGGCAATAAAAATTATATTATTTTGTATTTTTAATATAGACAATTATCGAAAAGTCATTATAATTATGCTAAAAATATTCAACCATAGATTCTAAAAATTATCTCTAAATACAAAAATGAAAAACAAAAAAATAAAAAGAAAATACAAAATAAGAAAAGAATTTTGAAAAATTGAGATTTTTTGAAAAAATTAGATATTATGGAAGATATAGTTAATATTTTCATCCAACAATATTGTTAAACATATATGCATGATTATCGTTGTTTCTACAAATATCTATGATTTTTTAAGCTAGAGTTTATCACAAAGGTAGGGTTTTTTAGGATTGTTGAGTTTACGCTATGAGTAAGATTCATCTTGTCACCCTCATCCAAATTCCTATCATCTAGAATCCAAATCCTCTCACCCTTGTCTTGTATAATACTGTCATCGTAGTCGGCCGACGATTTGATATGTGCATTCCACGAAAGTTGGATAGGCATCGAAAAATACACTTTTGATTTTGGAAATTAAAGAGTGAATGGATACAACGATACTCTTTCCCCCCCAATCTGAGAAGGTATATTTGTTTTCTTTTTGGTTTTTGGAATTCGGTTTGATTTTTGATTTTTTATTCTCTTCAATTTTCAAAATGGATAGAATGTTCCTAAAATCTTGTTATCGGTCAAGAAAATCTTTATAAGATAATCATTTTTTCAAATAGTTTTATCCATATACATTTTCAAATTGGGAGAAAAAAAAGTATTTTTTAAAAATATATTATTTTTCCGAAAATATATAAACAAAAAAACAACTTTTTGGAATTTAGTTTTAGAGTTTTGTTTTTTTATTTATTTGACAAAAATTTGTCAATTTGGGCATTCATCTAATATTTTTAGAGATTTTTACAAATAAAAAAATAAGAATATATTTAAAAAGTGATTATCGAATAGGGATACAGAGTAGTAATTTTTCTAATTAGTATGGGGTAATTAATTTCAATCAAATAAAAGTAGAGATACACAATCGCAAATTCCCCCAAAAGTAATCGGTGAATTGGCAATCGAGTAAAGCTAGTCGGCTCGTCTCTAATCCGATATATGATATGATGATTGATGTCTAATGGCAAAGCACAGAAACCAAACAATTCAAACCAGGTAGAGGATGAGTTTAGTTCAAAGAACCAACTCATGACACGATTGAATTCCTAATTTTATAATTACATAGATTGCAGTCACCATTCACCAATACCACAATGTACAGTGGGAAAGAGTAAAATAATGATACATGGCGGAAAAAAACTTGCAACAAAAAGATAGCACTAAGAGGAGGAAGCCTTTGCTTGCAGTTTGATCAAACCTGGATGGCATTGTCATTTGATATGCTCCTACAGTCCTACGGACCTACCAACCAACCTACCAACCCGAATTCCAATAATTCATCTGGCCACACCAAATTGTCCTGTACACATCATCGTGGAAGCTGCTGCGTACATACACAAGCAACAGCTAGCGTTGAAGCCAAGGCGGTGGACGGTGGTGGGTCTATACAAATACGCTTGGAACGTACAAGAACAAACTCAAACTGGGAAACACCCGGCCGGTGCCATTGGAAATCAGTCAAAAGCATGGCAGACGTGAGGATCAGGGCAAGACACATGGTTACACCAGCGGAGGCGACGGAGGCAGGGGTGGTCGCCCTTTCGGAGTTGGATCAGGTGGCGGGCGCCGCCTACGTGCCCCTCGTTTACTTGTACGAGAAGCCGCCAGCAGAGGGCGGCGTGCTGAGCGCCCTCAAGGAGTCCCTGAGTGCAGCTCTGGTGCACTACTATCCTCTGGCTGGCCGCCTCCATCGCACCGCGAACGGGCGGATGCAGCTCCACTGCAGCGCGGAGGGCGTGGAGCTCATAGAAGCGGAGTCCAGCACGCAGCTCGCTGACTTTGGCGACTTCTCGGACACCCGCAAGTTCCAGCATCTGATCCCCGAGAAGCCGGCTGGCGAGCTCCCTCTGTTGCTCGTCCAGCTTACGTACCTGCGCTGTGGTGGCGTCGCCCTCGGGATGCTCATGTCGCACGGGGCGGCTGATGGCTCCAGCGCCTTCCATTTCATCACCGACTGGGCTAGGATCGCGCGTGGGGAGCCGCTGCAGAGCTATCCTTTCCACGACCGTCGCATCCTCAAAGCCGGGGTGCCGCCCAAGGAGCTCGCTGGCTCTGCTGAGTTGGAGTCTGACCTCAAGGTGCTGATCAGCAAGCACAAAACCACGGAGCCACCAAAGGAGACACGGATGGTAAAGCTGGTGCTGACCAAGGCACAGGTTGAGATGCTCAAGCAGGCTGCCAATGTCGACATTGATAGTAGGCACCGCCGCCCCTACAGTCGCTACGAGGTCCTAGCAGCCCACATATGGAGGTAACCACTAGACCCAACGCGCGCTAGCTAGCTAGCTAGCTACCGTTTTGATCGCTGATCATTCAAAATCTATTCTATATATGTACTGTACTAGGAGTTTCTGCAAGGTGAGAGGACACGAACCCAGCGAACTGAGAGGACTAGGAATCGGGATTGATGCGCGTTACCGTCTACCAGCTTTCCCCAACAACTACTTTGGTAACACGGCCTTCGTTGTGGCTGCAAAAGGGCTCACGGGAGACCTTCTTTCCATGCCTATAGGCTTTGCTTGTGAGCGGATAAGGAAGGCTATTGAAGGCGTCACGGAAGAGTACATATGGTCTGACATAGAGTTTATGAAAAGGCTTGACGATTTCTCAATCTGCCAAGAGCTGCGCGCCCTGAGAAGCGACCAGGGCCCTTACGTAAACCCGAATCCTGGGGTGATAAGCTGGCTGTCCATGCCTCTTTACGGCCTCGATTTTGGGTGGGGGAGCGAGATTCACGTCAGCCCGGGGACTCACAATTACGATGGGGTTTCCTTGATTCTGCCCGCAAGACAGCCAGGGGATGTCATTGTTTTCGTTTCCTTACAAGTTGCTCACATTGACAGCTTCAACAAGTGTTTCTACGAGGACGAGTAAGATATTAATGCTTTCGTGTATCATCATTTGCTGATTGTTTTTGCTAACCATATATAGTTTGTATCCTAATAAAGCCCTGTTCTTTATACTCATTCTAACGAGATAACATTTGAAAAAGCACTTGGGATGCGGGTAAACGCACATCCAAATAAGACAGAAAACGAGAAAAGAAGTTGCCTCTAGGCTTCTTCAAATGAAACAGGAACAAATATGTAAAATGCACAGCAAATAAGCTTTCTGCTTCATCATGTATCCATTACATAATAGCCATGCAATATACAGTAAGACAAAACCAGTTCTCAGATTTACATATGGAGAATCATATTCTAAATGGCCCAACTGAGCAAACCTTCTGCTGCAGTTACGTTTGATATACAAGCGACTTACTTGATGTGCGAGGCAGACCCTCCATTTTCTGAATTTCCTACATGACACAGAAAAGTCAAAAACACTCTTATTAACGGATGGGGCTTTTGCTTAATTTCTTTGATTTTTCACTCGAGTTAGCTGCTTGGGTTCAAAATCATATTGCATGTTCATCAGCAGTTTCTTATGGGGGCCTAAAATCAATCTCATAATTTGTAACAAAAACTTACCCATCAACCTTAGTTACCAACTGCTTTCGTTCCCTCTCCTCAAGAAATGCAGCAAAATAAGGTTCATATTTTTGGCAATTTTGCAATAGAAAAGCATAATTAAAGTTTGAGAAACAGAGGATGGTAAAACCGTCAGAACAGGCATTACAGCAAGAGCTCTTTCTACTTGACCATACACCAGGGTAACTTGAACAAAATAAGATTATAGTCGTACATTTAGGTAAAAAGGGCTGTGGTGCAAACAACTCTACTCTTCCTTCTTGGAATCCTTGAGCAGCCCCCTCTTGCGGATGCGCATGCAAAATCCACGGCGCCATGTGTCGATTGCAGACTCCGGGATGCAGCGAGCTAGGCCCCACAGGAGCGAATGTGGCCAGTACGGGGTGCAACATGGCTCGTACCCGATGTATCTTATACCTGCCTTTGCATACTCGTCGGTTGATGGAACCAAGAATGAAGATCTCTTGATTGACGCCATTTTTGTAGCCACATAGAGAGGAACCTGCATGCATATACAAGGTGGAAAGGATCCTCAGACATGTCTTTACACTTCAAATTATCAAGCCTTTCATTGCTCATATCGTATATGGAAAACATTTGACGTAAAGATCAGGAATTAGCATCATCCTCCTTCCGCAATCTTAAATGCAACAAGTGTGCCTATCATATAAAGTCAAAAATTCAAAACGCGTTTTTTTCACAAGAGGATTAAGTAATTTAAGTTTGGCCAAGTCTAGCAGACCAATCATAACAAGGAAACAGGTAGGTACAAACAACTAAATCCATGGCCATGTAATTCTTAATGTCCTTGAGATTTTTGTGACAAAATGAAAAAGACATTCAAAAAGGAGAAGAAACGGGGCTGACCAACCAAAATTATTCACAGCAAACTACAGTAAGATATCCTTGTCAAAAATCATCCATAAAATCTGGCCTAATATCACACAAAAGTGATGAAATAAACCGACAGAGACATTTTCTTATCTCAAGTTAGCAAGAAACACAAATCCAGTCAAATAAGTAACCTAAAAGACAGAACAAAACGTACAACTAAGTTGGTTTAGATGGTTCAACAAAACCTCGTGTTGAAGCTATTCTGATAGACATAAATTCCAGTGGTTTGAGCTGACAAACATGGCTTTAAGCCAAGGCTGAATCTGCCGGTGGAAATTTCTACTATTGGGATGATGGTATTAAAAGTTGAATCATAAACTAAAATAATGTACTAAATTGGTCAGCCAGATAAAGAATGAAACTGTGGCTGTGAACAAAGCCATCAGCAGGATTTCCCACATAATGTATTAGTATTATTATTAATTGACATTTTCCCAATCTAGGTCTGGATTGCCCTCATCCTCATCCCACTAAGACAGGATTTCCCTTGGTAAATGTTGTTTTCCCCTAGGATTCTTTCAGTTCCAGCAAATACGTGAAGAAATGCACATACAATGAATGATTATGTTGCAAATGAAGCAGGGATTTGGGAATGAAGATTTGATACCTGGCATTGGACATCAATTCCCAACTTCTTATACTCCACATAAAGGCTCCTGGAGAACTGGTCAACGTAGGCTTTAGTGGCAGCATAGACAGAGTAAAGAGGGTCAGAGGGGATGACAGTGGCGGATCCAGAGCCGATGTTAACAATGGCGCCCTTCTTCCTCCTGAGCATGCCAGGGATGACGGCGTGGGTGACCTTGGTGGTGCCCTCGACGTTGACCTTGACCAAGTCTCGGAGCAGCGCCTCGTCCACCTCGTGGAAGAATCTGGCATATGGGTACGACACCCCCACGTTGTTGATCAGGACCCCCACGTCCAGGCCCTCGATCGCCTCCCGGATGCGCCCGATCCCGCCGTCCAGATCCCCGGCGAAGTCAGCGACCACCGTCTTGATCTCGACGGAGCCGTGCTTGGCCCGGATCGAGTCCGAGACGTCGCGGAGCTTGTCGGGGTTGCGGCCCACGAGGACCAGATTGAGGCCCTTGTGGGCCAGCTGGAAGGCGAAGCCCTTGCCGATGCCGTCCGTGGGGCCCGTCACCACGGCCCATGGCCCGTACTTCGCCTTCAGGTTCTTGGCGGGCCGAAGGAAGCAGACGTAGACCCATCTGAGGGCGGCGAACAGGGTTCTTAGGACGAAGAGGAGACCTAGCGCGAAGATGATGCCGAACCAGATTGGCTGGCTCTTCAGCCGCTCCAGGATGCAGCAGCGAAACGCCATGGCCTGACCTTGATTAGTGTCACGGATCTGATGAGATATCACTATATATGTGTATATGAGAGCCACGGATCTGATGAGATAGAGGCAGAGGAATAACAATAACAATTGAACCCAATAATTTAATGCGAAAGGGTTTTGGTTGGGGAAGTAGGAAGATGTCGTTGGAGGTAGATGAGCTTAAATACCAAATTTGCAAAGGGAAAACAAGCAACATATACCACGTTTGCACCTAGTAATCCAACTCAAATCTCACACGCAGACCCTTGTAACCGACTCATCCAGATACCATGACAAATGCGGCCCTCTGAGTTGAAACTTGCGCCACTCCAAGAAGAACAGAGGCGCTGGCCCAAGGTTTGTCATACTAAACTCTTCACCTTTTTCAGACTGTCTCACACTTTGTATACCAGGACCGGGTTGGCACCAGGTTTTTAGACCCAGTTAATTCAAGATCATGATCCTCCACCAAAAAAAAAAAAAGTAATTTCAAGATCATGATCCTCGACCAAAAAAAAAATTAATTTCAAGGTCATGATTTAATTTGATGAAAATAATAAATTAAATTAATATTTTACACAACATAATAAGGATGATATATAAAATAGGGAAATTCCGCTCGGTAACCACAAGATTTTGCAAATTCCGCGTGGTGCCCAAAGTTTTTCGGTATTCCGCATGGTAACAACGAGGTTTTGCAAATTCCGCGTGGTAACCTTGCCTATTATAAAAAGTTAAAATTATATAAAAACTTACCCATACTTTCTACTTATCACACAAATCACCCTATCTTTAGTGTTTTAAAGTATCTAATCTATTTTTATAAAACAACTAACTTTATAATTTTAGTATTATATATATATATATATATTTACTCTTTTTACATGACACTATATATAATTATTTTACAAAATCTTCCATTGTTTATTATTAAAAAAAAGAATCACAATTTTAAAATTTATATTAGAAAAAATCAAAATAGATTTGATAGGTTTGTTGAAAAAATAAATAATCAAACTAATTTATTATACCTAATGAGAAATATCATTTAAATAGATTTTTTCAAGAAAACTATTAAATCTATTTTCTTAAAATACCTAACGAAAAGTATTACTCAATATATAATCTTTATTATTTTTAAATGTTAATTTATTATAAATAAAAAATTCCTAGAGTTGGACATGTCATAAAAAGCCTATAATTTTTACACATTTTTAATGTCATGATATATGTACATTTTGTTTAGAAAAAACAATTTTATTATATTTTAAAAACAAATTACTTGAACTAGCTAGTGCACCCACTTTTAAAAAACACCCCCTTAAAAGATCAACTATTAATAAAATTCAAGTTTACAATTTTTTAATAAGAAATGGTAGTTTTTTTTTAAAATTAGGTATGATTGTTTTGATTTGAAAAAGGAATTGTTTTTTTATTCAAATTTGAAAAATGTGGTTCTTTTTATGATAATAAAAAATAGAATATTTTGTGAAATAATAGTATATAGTGTCATGGGAAAAGAGTAAATAAAATATATATATAATACTAAAATTATAAATTTAGATGTTTTATAAAAATAGATTAGTAGATAGTTTAAAAAAAAACTAAAGATAGGGTGATTTGTGTAATTAATTAGAAAGTATGGGTAAGTATTCATATAATTTTAACTTTTTATAATAGGCCAAGGTTACTACGCGGAATTTACAAAACCTCGTGGTTACCATGCGGAATACCGAAAAATTTTGGGCACCACGCGGAATTTGCAAAACCTCGTGGTTACCGAGCGGAATTTCCCTATAGAATAATAACATGTAAGCAATTATCTTATATATAAATTTTGGTTAAATGAACCGAGCGGTTCATGATAGATTTGCCGCTCGGTTCAATAAAAACTCGTTCGACTTTGGACTGATTTATAAACGAATCAAACACAAATAACTCGACAGGATAAACGAGTTGAACACAAATGCTTGGAAATTCAATTATGAATTTTAAAAGAAAAAAAAACAAAAAATGCTTGTATATTATCAATATCTATCTATCTATAGAATTTCGGAAATTTTATTTTGAGGACAAAGATCAAATCAAAAAAAAAAATTTCAAATAAGAAAAAGTTCACACGACTATAGGCAAAAAAAAATCGAATCTTGTAAATCCATTTTTTTCATGAACAAAATAAAAAATATACATATAATATGTATTTTTACTATAATGGTAAGATATAATACCATAAACTCTTTCTTTTTTTTAAGGAGAATTTACTTCAAACAGGCCAAAATTAGGCTACTTGAGTATTACAAGGCTAGCCTTAATCATCGCAGTGGATAATCTTTAAAAAATGAAAAAATCATTGGTTGTTGACTCAAGAACAATCTAAGTTGAATTACAAATAATAAAGAGAAACGAGTAAAAGAAGAAGAGAATCTAGTAACTGCAGTAGTCAGACTATTAGAGCCGACATGTCCTCTGGCTGGAAAATCAACCGCTTGATTGTATTCCCTAAACCAATGTAAAAAAAACCACATGAGAGATATCTGAAAGAAGGTGTCGTATGTCATTTATAACAAAAAGGATTTCCCAAGGTACTTTTCATAGACGTTTAAATGAATTGATAACAATAAGGTTATCACCTTCAATAATAAGATTAGTAAACTTCGTTAAATCGAATATTTATAGAGCCTCAAACAAAGAAGAAGCTTCAGCTTGAACTACAGACATATCAACTAAGTTAGATTGTTCACATCGTAAAACATGACTATTATTGTTACGTAATGAGAAAGCAACATAGGTGGATCCATTACATAGTTTTGACGCATCAAATTTTAGTTTTACCCAATCTGTCGGTGGTTTTTTCCAATATTCTTCCTTTTTTGTTGAAATCGAGAAGCCTTTTTACCGGAGTCATTAGCGTTATCCCAATCTAACGATTAAGAGAAAGCTAGTTCTAAAGGTAGCTTTGTTGGGTCAATTCCGGAAGGATTAAAGATTTTCGCATTTCTATGAGCCCAAATGTACCACCAAAGATATGGACAATATTCTGATTAAGTTTTCAGTTGGATTGTAAATTAACAGAAAATATAATACCATAAATTTAGATTTCATTACAGCCATACTTTTTTTAATGATTGAGTTATAGAGTTGTCAAAACCTGACCCGATCCGACCGAAAATTTGTAGGTTGAAACCCGACCCGAATAGTAGCGAGCAAAGAAAAAAAACCGAACCCGATTAACCCGAACCTGATTGAGCTAAAACTGGAAACCGACCCGACCGACCAGATTATTTTTATATATGTAGAATAAATATGTTTTTTTAATATTATAACAAATTTTATTACAAAACCTATTATAAACAAAATATTATTATAAAAGTCAATTAAAACAGTATTTTATTATTAAATATTATTATTTAATCATAATATTATTTTAATAATCATTAAAAATTCAAATTCTTGACCTGTTAGGTCGATCCGAACCCGCACAATAACCTTTCAAGACCCGACCCGACTCGACTAGTAACCCGATTCACCTGAACCCACACTCAATCCGAACCCGAAAAAGCCGAACCCCAATCCACCCGACCCGACCCGTTTGACACCTCTATTGAGTTATGATGAAAATATTAAAAAGTATAAAAGTAATAATTAGGTAATTAATCAATATGTATTATAAAATCCGACCGTTTTCGAGTTACCACGTTGATTCTGGCCCAACTTCATATATTTATTTTAATGTTTTGTTAATCAATTCAAATAGATATTAGCAAATTTATCTCTTTAAATTTTATTTTTAATTTTCCTATTAAATTTCTTATTATCAAATTACGTGTAAGATACTTTCAAATTTTCAAAATTTGATAACCGATTCTATCCTTTTTAATCTGTAACTTATCTTAACGTTTTTTTTTAGCAGTAACTTATCTTAACTTTCAAAATCCTTACATTAACAATAATTATAATAGAATCAACTTTTGATAATCTATACTATCCTATTTCATTTTCCCAATAAACTTTCCATTCATCTACGTATGTAACAATATGTTTTTGGAAAATCAATCTTATAGTATATGTATCTTATCTCCATCATCAATATCTATCAATATATCTATCTATCTTCTATACGATATATTAAAGTCGAGACTTTTTTGAGCTTCCACGTTAAATCTGACTCCACCTCATATTAAATTAATTATAAATCAATTATTGTTTAACAATTATATATCATTATCAATTTTACAATTTGAAAAATTTCACATGTCTTTATCTAATTATCGTATATTAATATAGAAGGATTGGGGTGGGGAAGGTTGTTTTTACACAATATTGAACAAAATAGTCTCCTCCTAAATTTATTTCACTAACTAATCTATTCTTCCCATATAAAAACCCCATTTCTCTCTCCTTCTCCTCATTTTTTTCTCTCATTCCTCTCTTCTCTCTCCCCTCTCTCCTTCTCTCTCTCCCACTCTCCCCCCTCTCCTCTCCATTTTCTTTCTTCTTCCTCTTCCAATTTCTCCGACCACCGCCACCGCCGTTGCCGCCACCGCCGTCGCCTTCAGGTTCGTCGCCCTCTCCTTCTCTCCCTTTCCTCCCTCTCTCCCGGATCTGGGCTCGTACGAGCCGGATCTAGGCTCGTTCGATTTTTTGGGTTTTTCGGTTTTTTGAATGACAAGTTGATTTTATGGGTTTTGGGATGATTTTATGGGTTTGGGTGATGACAAGTTTGTTTTCTAAGGTTTTTGGGATGATTTTATGGTTTTGGGTGATGACAAGTTGTTTTTAACGTGTTTTGCTGATGACAAGTTTGTTTTACGGATTTGGGTGATGACAAGTTTGTTTTAAGGGTTTTGGGATGATTTTATGGGTCTGGGTGATGACAAGTTTGTTTTAAGGGTTTTGGGATGATTTTATGGTTCTGGGTGATGACAAGCTGTGTTTTATGGGTCTAGGTGATGACAAGTTCGTTTTTATGGGTTTTGGCGATGACAAGTTCATTTTTAATGTGTTTTGGTGATAACAAGTTGTTTTACGGATCTGGGGTGATGACAGGTTTGTTTTAAGGTTTTTTGGATGAATTATCAGTTTGGGTATGTTTTTAGGTGATAACAAGTTTGTTTTACGAGTTGGGGTGATGACATGTTTTATTTTGCATTGTTAAATTTGTATATATACTACTTATAATTATGGCCTATTAGCTCAAATGTTAGAGCAATGTGCTTGATGCACAACAATGTGGATTCAAATCCCACATAGGTCAATTTCTTAACAAGTCATCACTGATGACAAGTTTTTTACGTGAATGATGGGTTTTACCTCAACTTGTCATCAGATGACAAGTTGAGTACGTGAATGATGAGTTTTATCTAAACTGGTCATCACTGATGACAAGTTTTTTGTACGTGGACTGATGACAAGGCGGTCAACACCGGTCAACGACTGGTCAACTCTGGTCAACGCCGATAGTGGTAAGGGGTGCTGACGTCAGCAGTGGCATATGATGACGTCATCATATAATTTTAAAAAAAAGAAAAGGCCAAAATTGGAAAAAAGACTAGAGGGGGCTCATTTTTTTTTCATTGTAGACTATTTTGTTCAATATTTCTCCCCAATAGGTTAGAAACCCATTTTCGTCATTAATATATCATAATAGTATATATATCAATACTCTATCAAAATAATCAATATATATTATAAAATTTGACTGTCTTCGAGCCATCACGTGCTTCTGGCCCCACTTTATTAATAATTTTATATATTTTATTTTTATTAATTATCTAATCTTTAATTTTATCTGTTTTCTTATCCATCTAATATCTATCTTTAAAGGCATACTATTTATCTTTAAAATTTCAATAATTACTTAATATTTAATTTTATCCTTTTTCTTACTCATCTAATATCTATCTTTGAAACAAAATTATCTATCTTTAAAATTTCCTTATATAAAATATACATATTAAATAACTTATCTTTTCAATTACCATTTTAATCTATTTTTGTAAGAAGTAATATAAGAAATTCGAATTTAAAAAAAGAATTTAAAATGAAAGCCCCTTTTTCTAACTAAATTATTATTTTTATCTTTGATACTAAATCAGTTTACAGTTATTAACTTTTACTAAGATTATATATTATCATGTTCCTAATAACTTAGCTTTTCTCTCTCATAATTGAACAGTTAATTTTTTTTCATGTTATTTTAATTAATCTACATTCTCTATTATCAATTTATGTCAAAGATATTTTTTGAATTTTTATAAGATATTCTATCATTTTTGATATATTAGTTATCTTTTTAATCTCTTTATGAAAGAAGTAATTTAAAAAATTTGAATTTACATCAACTTAAAAATAGAAGCCCTTTTATAATTAAATTATTATTCCTATCTTTAATGTTAAACAAATTTATATTTACTGTCTTTTACTTAATTTATATATTAAAATTTTAATAATAACTTAGCTTATATCTTTCATAATGAAATAATTGTTGATTAATATATTTTATTTATTTCAATATATAAAGTCATTGGAATCATCTTGAACTCATTTTATATTTCTAAATTTTGATTTTATATTTAATATGTTTATTTAAATAACAATTCATAGTAATTATACCTCATACTAATAAATTATAGTATTAAAATAAAATATAATATCAAACCAAAATAATCAATTAAAACATCTCATATTATATTATATTGTCTTATAATGTCTCAAAATTGTGACAATAGGGACAATGATATATATTAACCATTTGAGACAAATGTTGAAGGATGAAAAAGTAAGTAAATTTTATTCACTAAATTGTACTGTAATTAGAATATGTTTATATTTTTTATAATATCATACTTGCGGTACTACAAATCTGAAAATAATATTTTTCGTTTAGAAAAAAAATAACATTTTCATGTGCTAAAATTTTCATTTTATGTTTTCACTTATTAATATCCTATTTATATAAAAAAAATTAAAATATAAAGCGTGAATTATTGTCGTGCATGGCACGACGGGTACATCTAGTTAATATCAATAACTATAGAATTGGTATAATTGAAATGCGAAGATAGTAATTACTATTTACAGAAATAATAATAATAAAATAATTTAGTACTGGGTTAATTTTAGACCTGGCAATTCGGGTTGTTCGGGTCCGTTTGGATCGGGTCGTTCGAGTCGGGTCTGTTCGGGTCAAACAGTCGTCTCGGATATCCGATCCAAAGGATATTTCTTATCGGATATCCGGTTAATAACGGATCAGATACGGATCGCTAAGTTTAACCAAAAAATTCGGATATCCGCTATTTCGGACCGGATCGGATAATCCGTTTGCTCACCCCTACTTTGTGGTGTAGACTGTAGAGCAGACTATAGAGTTTAAAACTGTTGTAAATGATCGGTTGTTCGAAACTCCATCTCTCTTTTTTTTCCATTTGTTTTATTTTCTTATTGTGTGGGTCATTGTCTCATTAAGCCCTAAAGTTTTATTCTTTCACCCATACTAGATTATTGTCGTTACCCTGTACGGGACACAATCGATAATAATTTTTTGATGTATTATTCAATTAATAAAGGAATGCATAATAATATTACTAAAAGTTAGATATTGATATCGTTCTTTTAATCCGAAATCGTTACAATATTTTGTTAATTCAAAATCATGATTTAGTGTTAAGAATAAACTTAAATTTAAAATTTTAATAATATGACTTAAATAAAAAGTATAGATAAAATACTATCATATTATTTTATAATATATTTGATTAAAAAAACATATGTGATACGATACGAAATTTCAAGTGAAATATTTTATCAACATATATATTTTAATAATTAATAAGATTTAATTTTATATGATGATAGAAATCAAAAATTAAGTTAATTATGACTTATTTAAATAAATATTTTAGAAAGATAGACTTGTATAAGTAATGATAATTTTTGAAATAAAATAAATATTTTAATAGATCTTACAAAATTATAACTAATTTAATAATAGTAGATTTATAGATCAATATAACTTATAAATGATACAGAAAAAGTTTATAAAAATACATATTTTAATAGATCTTACAAAATTATACATTTTTAAGATATTTTTCAAACATATTTTTAGATATCTATAACTTAAATTATAAATTTATGGGACGGAAAAAGTTTGACAAAGAAATATGACAAATGTATATAATTATAAAAATACAATAAAAATAAAAAATCAAAGTGACAAATAATTTTATAAGTTTGACAAATTAATTATAATTTTGATTTACAAAAAAATGTCTTAGTAAATAGGTGAAAAAGATAAAAATTAGGTGAAGAAGATAGAAATTAGAAAAAGAAAAAGATAGATGAATGATGATAGACAATTAATAAGAATAATAAGACTTTTAAATTATTTTTCTGAATTTTATTTTCTTAAATGAAGTGGGACCAGAATTAACGTGGAGGCTCAAAATTTTCCGTCTTTAATATATAGTATAGATTCTACTTATAAAACTATACAATATGTTTTTTCCATTCTATTTAGGGTTTAATGTTTAGGGTTTAGGGTTTAGGGTTTAGGGTTCTATTTATCAGAATATAATACATGTGTTTATCACCCATATTCTACTTATAAAACTGTACAATATGTTATTTTCATTCTATTTATAAAGATATTCTAATACTATGATATATTTCATTTGTTAAACTATGTAAGTTTGTAACTACTAAAACTATACAATACGTTGTTTTAGATGGAAACACCATTCTTTATGTTTTAAATATAGTCTTTCTTGATTAATATGATATGTAAGCCTTATTGTAATATGTAAAAGCTAAACTTAAGTTACATGCTTGTTTGAGTAATAATGTCAATGCTTTAATAAAAAACATAGGTCAGTTTCTAATAAATTATTTTAAGACGGCTTCTTAGGAAAACTTTAAAAACATAGTCTTTCTTGATTAATATGATATTTAACCCTTTTTTAATTTTTAATTATATTTTTAATAGTATATCTACCGTTAAGATTTAGTTTAGATGATTTCGGAACATTTCGGGTCAGAATTAGTTCGGTTCGTTTTGGATCGGATCATTTCGGATCGGGTTATTTCGGGTTAGGTTTAGTTCGGGTCAGTTCAGTTCGGGTCTAGTTCGGTTTGGGTCAGTTCGGTTTACATTTTATTCAGGTCATTTCGGTTTAGGTCAGTTTCAAATTGGGTCGGGTTTAGTTCGGGTCTGGGTCATGTTCGGATGGTTCATTTTTCGTTGTTCAGGTCAAATTTCGGGTTTGGGTCATATCAGTTCGGTTCGGGTTTCGAGTTCGGGTCACTTTCTACCGAGTCTAGTTAATTTTCCAGTTTTCTCAAAAAAGAATAACAAGGACGGGAGTCTATCTATATAATACATTAAAAAGTTGTGTACAAGAAGCATTTATTGCACATATTAATTTCATAAAATTAATTTCATATTTTTTATTTACATTCTATTACAATCAATATTATTCTCTTAGCACAATGGTTACATTGCTTCCTATGAAGTAAGAGGTTCAAAGTTCAAATCCCATGAAAAACAACTTTTTTCATATTTTCATAATGTAGCTTGAAAAAAATCCCTTCCATAGTATATTTATTCTTAGAATTTTTTTTTATCACAAATTACACTTTTATAATATTGTCTTGCATGTCAAGAAGGTGAAAATTTATACATTAATTTGTTACAAAAATTTAAAATATTTGCATAGCATTTTATACCAAGCTAACATTTTTGCTTCCACCTAATAGTTTCATTAACATTTAATTAATACGTATTTTAGGGTTAAATCGATTTTTTTACACTACGATTTTATTCATGTTTGCATAAAATTTGACAAATTTGTGCATAAATGTAATTGTTGCTATTGTAAGAGTTTATTATATATCAAGAGAAACCCACCACCAAAAAAATTAAATAACAACTTCAAATAATCTGATACATAAGAATTTCTAAAATCTTTTGTATTTTACAATTTTAAACACCTAAAAATAATTTGTCAAATATAGTGAGGAGATTCAAAAGCAAGTAGTTTGTTTTTTGGACATTTCTGATATATAAGAATTTCTTGTATTAGAAAAAAAAAGAGTTTATAATTACATGAGAAGAGTCCAAGAACTATATACGTATTCTTGGTATTTTGTGGAGACGAAACGCATGGAAAAATGCTGAAACATAATACTAAATGAAAATAAAGATTTTAGAAAAAAGGTTCTTTCAAGAATAACATAATGTTGAAACATAATACTGTATAAATCTTGTGAGAAGAGTCATAAGTCGGTTAGAAAGGCTACTAAGCAACTACATAAGCCGGTCAACAATCCCTTTTAATGCTGGAATAAAATGTGCATAATTAAGGCTGAAATAAAGGTTGTGCTTTAATAGCTATTTTGATACTCCAATATTCTTGCTAGAAACGGTAGAATGGATCTGGTCTTACATCCTCAACCACATTCCTTTGCCCCAATTGTAACTCTCTCTTCCTTTCATTAACTACATGGAAACGTTCAGTTTTGAACCACGTTAATTAGCAAAATGAAATCAACATTTTGTCCACCTATAAATAGAGCCATGCCCAGAAATGAGTGCTCACATTACCCCCTCACCTGCTGTGATAACGTTTAGCTCACCGATTACAATAACAGAGCAAAGCACTCGACAAGCTCACCGACCATGTTGAAGACCGAAGGTACGTTGGATCCCACCCGTGTTCAAGAGGTTTTATTACCTAAACTCCCTCTCCTGCAGTAGTCTTGTCTATCCATTATATAGTTTCGTTTTAGGATTTTGAATGGTTTTGCTTGTGTTGGAACTGGAATTTTAGCTATATTATCCTAATTCGTTGTTAGTTGATTGTTACTACAACAACACGCTTGACGCTTTTTAGATGGAATATAAAAATCGAGTTTGGATTGAAAACCAATACAGTTTGGATGATGCTTGCATTGTAGGCCACATCATCTATTGCTGCATCAGCAAAAGCAAAGTCAAATGCATTGAGGATGAGGTATGAAGAATGTAACTCGGGGTACTCCTTTTTTCCTTTTTCTTTTTTGTTGTGTGTATGTCTGGGTGTCGTTTCTTGTTGTGAGTCCTGACTTTACACCTAATATCAAATATCAAAATCATGAATATATGTGCGTAGTGATTTTTTTTTGGTTCAAGAGCTGAGCAGTTCAAGAAGAAGAAGAAGTAGGTCTCTGCTGCATATGGTTAATGGATGTAATGTGAATTGTATTGTGCGGACTGGTCTATATTGTTAACCGTAAATATTTATTTGCCTTTTATATAATATTGTATAGGTTATCCTTTCCTTTTGTTAGGATTGTGTATATCTTCTTAGGGTTTTGATATTCTCCTCTTCTCTGTAAACATATAAATCTCTGTAATCGTTCATCAATGAGAATCATCTTTTTCCCTCAATTTACTTGTTTAACATGGTATCAGCCTAAAATCGATCTTGTCGATTTCGTTTCCGCGTATCTCCTTCACATCTCAACATCCCCTTCTCCATGGCTGGCGACTCTCTCAATGCTTCGTCTGGCTCTGGCTCTGGCAAGAACGGTCAACTTCTTGCTGCAACGTCTGGTCAACATGGCGCCCTTCACTTCCCGAACATCAATGTTGTTCTCAATCGGACCAATTACTCACTCTGGCGCAGCACTGTCCGATCGGCTCTTCAAGCCTATCGGCTTGACTCTTTCCTCAAGCAAGAGTCCACCCCTTCAGAGTTCATCCCGGATCCCAAGTCTCCTGAGGGTTCTCCGCCCAAGATGTTGCTGAATCCGGATTATGACGATTGGATCTACAAGGACCGTCTCATTCTCTTGTGGCTTCGATCGACGATCACTCCCACCATGCTTGGCCTTATTACACGGGCTGAATCCTCTCTCGAAGCTTGGTTAATTCTTGAGCGTACCTTCCATGCTCAAACCAACGCCCGACAAATGCATCTCTGTCACCAACTTCAAACTCTTCAACGAGGTAACCTATCCATTCTCGAATATGTTGAGAAAAAGCGTGCTCTTGTGGATAGTCTTGCCGAGTCCCTGTATGTTGTCAATGACCGAGATCTTGTTTCGTATATTGTCTACGGTCTTGGTCCTGCTTACGGCTCCTTTCGAGCCGCCCTAACTATGCATGGTGGAGATGTTACTCTTGATGATCTCCTTGGTATGCTTCTTCAGGAAGAGCAACGCATTGATGAGGAATCCAAACCTCTTGAGTCGTTGCTTCCGGAGTCTAACTATGCAGGTCGTTCCCGTGGCCGTAATCGGCCTTCTTCATCCAACGCACCAGCAGTGCAATCTGGCCGTCCTCCGTCTCACTCGCCGGCGTCGCATACTTCCAGTGGCAGTGTTGATCGTCCTCCTCGCCCTCACTGTCAAATCTACTGCAAACCGGGTCATGAGGCTCATAACTGTTATCAGCGGCTGAATTTGCAAGATTTTCCGGCGTCAAATCCCGGTGCCGCACAACACTTGCGCTCAACAAGTCAGCCTACAGCCCACATGGCTGCTGTTCATTCACCACCATCGGCCCTTTATGATCCATGGGTCATTGATTCCGGCGCCACTCATCATGTCACCGGAGATCTCGGGAAATTAGCCATTCAAACTCCTTACGACGGTAACGACAATATCATGGTCGGAAACGGTGAGTCTCTTCCCATTACTAAAATTGGGCATTCTAGTCTTACTGCACTACATAAAACCAGTAACCATCTTTTCTTGAATAACATTCTATTTGTTCCAAAAATTGCCAAAAATCTAATTAGCGTTTCATAACTTTCTCGTGATAATAACGTCTATTTAGAATTTCATCCCACTTACTATTGTGTTAAGAATTTGCAGGGCCAGACAATACTAAAAGGTGAACTTGAGAACGGTCTCTATCGGTTGCCATCGTGTCAGCGTCGTCTTCTGCTCGTGTCTTTCTTGGTGTTCGCACCTCTCTAGATTGTTGGCATCACAGATTTGCTCATCCTCATGAGTCTATCTTACGCCGTCTTGTTTCTGATTATCATTTACCTGTGTCGAACAATAAGTTGAATTCTGTTTGTAGCTCTTGTCAGTTAGGCAAGAGTCATCGTTTAGCTTTACCTAGTTGTATTGAGCATGCTAAAACTGCCTTTGATTTAGTTCATTCTGATGTGTGGGGACCTTCTCCTTTAACTTCAATAAATGGCAATCGTTATTATGTTTCATTCATTGATGATTGTACCAAGTTTATTTGGGTTTACTTCTTAACGAACAAATCACAAGTTCTTTCTGTATTTCAGCTTTTCGTCAAGATGATTGAAACTCAATTTTCAACAAAAATCAAGGCTTTTCAAACAGATTGGGGTGGTGAATATCGAAATGTCTCAACTTTTCTCCAAACTATTGGTATACTGCATAAGATTTCTTGTCCTTATACACCTGAACAAAATGGCTATGCTGAAAGACGTAATCGTATTATTGTTGAAAAAGGTTTGGCTCTCTTGGCTCATGCCTCCCTACCAAAACAATTTTGGGAAAACGCCTTTCACACTGCGGTTTACCTTCATAATCGGACTATCACACCCACTTTAGATTATAACTCTCCTTTTGAATGCTTATATCAACATAAACCGGACTATGGATTGTTAAAATCATTTGGATGTTTGTGTTATCCGTTCTTACGTCCTTATCATAGTAACAAACTGGAATATCGATCTCTTCCTTGTGTTTTCCTTGGTTACAGTCCCAAACATAAAGGTTACACGTGTTATCATGTTTCTACTTCTAGAGTTTATATTGTTAGACATGTCATTTTTGACGAAACTGTTTTTCCGTTTCCTGCTCATAACTTGTCTACTGATGAGTCTACTACAGACAACAATATAGTTCCTCTCCATATTTTACAGCTGGCCTCTCAATCGGCGGCACCTTCAATCCCGCTCCCTGCGACGCCGCCGATTACCGGCGCCTTGCCAGCGTCTCCCACAACGTCGTCGTCTCCTAGTGGAGTCCAACCAGTGTTGTCCCCGCTATCCCCCTCCTCTAGCGAGTCGCCGGCGGAAACCCTCAGTCCGAGTCCTTTACAATCTTCTTTGCAGCCTGTTCCTGCGCCGCCGCAGGTGACACCTTCGGCAACTGATGATTCCTATCCTCAAGCGCCCTCGTATCTCCGGCCTGCAGAGGAATCTTCACATACTATGGTAACTCGTTCTCGAACTCATTCTCTTAAACCTAAATCTCTCATCACCACAAAACATTCTGCTTCTAACTCTTCTATACCATCTGAACCCACTACTTTCATTCAAGCCTCTAAAGATCCCAACTGGCAACATGCAATGCAGTTAGAATATGATGCTTTAATTCGTAATGGGACCTGAGACTTAGTTCCCCGGCCTTTGAGTTCTAATGTTATTGGTTGTAAGTGGGTTTACAGGGTTAAACGGAAAGCTGATGGATCTCTTGATCGCTATAAAGCTCGCTTGGTTGCAAAGGGTTTTCATCAAGAGGAAGGTGTTGATTTCTTTGACACATTTAGTCCCGTTGTAAAGCCGACTACGATTCGTCTCATACTTAGTCTTGCCATGACTAAGAATTGGCCACTTCATCAGGTCGACGTCAACAACGCCTTTCTCAACGGTGATCTTTCCGAGACCGTCTATATGAGTCAGCCGCCTGGCTTTGTTTCTTCCCAACCCGAGCTTGTTTGTAAGCTTCGAAAGGCTCTCTATGGCCTTAAACAGGCTCCTCGGGCGTGGTTCCACAAGTTACAGCAGGCACTTTTTCGGCATGGCTTTGTGTCGTGTAAGTCCGATACTTCACTCTTTATCAAGCATCATGGCTCTCATGTGATCTATGTACTTGTGTATGTTGACGATCTCATCATCACGGGATCCAATGCCTCTTACATTACTCAGTTCGTTGCATATCTCAACACCGTTTTCTCTCTGAAAGATCTTGGCGATTTGCACTATTTTTTGGGCATTGAGGTTCTACGCTCGTCAGACAGATTATTACTCTCTCAGAAGAAGTATATTTGTGATATTCTGATTCGTAGCAAGATGTCTGAAGCCAAATCTATTGCTTCCCCGGCTGAGCCTGGCTCGCGTTTAGTCCAACGAGATGATCCTCTTCCCAATCCGCATTTGTATCGCAGTATTGTGGGTGCTCTACAGTATTGTACTATCACTCGTCCAGAGCTCGCTTATTCTGTTAACCGTGTTTGCCAGTTTATGCACAACCCTACTGATCTTCACTGGAATGCGGTTAAACGCATCCTTCGTTATCTCAAGGGTACTATTGATCAGGGCCTTGTCATTCGTCCAGCTCATGACAATCGTCTCGTGACCTTTAGTGATGCTGGTTGGGCTTCCGATCCTGATGATTGCAAGTCTCAACATGGTTTCTTTGTTTATTTTGGTGGCAATTTGATCAGTTGGTCTTCTCGTAAACAGAAAGTTGTTGCCCGCTCCAGCACAAAAGCCGAGTACCGAGCTATTGCTTTTGCAGCCGCCGAGCTCATATGGTTACACGAACTTCTGCATGAAATGGCTATTGATGTTCATCATCCTCCTATAATCTTATGTGACAACTTAAGTGCGACCTTCTTGTCCGCCAATCCTGTTCTACATCAGTGGTCTAAACACATCAAGTTAGACTATCATTTTGTTCGTCAATAGGTTCAAGAAGGAGATCTTATTGTTCGTCATGTTCGCTCTCATGATCAAATAGCCGATATCTTCACCAAAGCTGTTGGCACAGCTCGTTTTCAACAACTTCGGTCCAAGCTTTTGGTTCATCCACCATAAGCTTGCGGGGGGGTGTTAACCGTAAATATTTATTTGCCTTTTATATAATATTGTATAGGTTATCCTTTCCTTTTGTTAGGATTGTGTATATCTTCTTAGGGTTTTGATATTCTCTTCTTCTCTGTAAACATATAAATCTCTGTAATCGTTCATCAATGAGAATCATCTTTTTCCCTCAATTTACTTGTTTAACATATATCAAACCTCTATTTCTTAGAAATATATTCTCTCGATGGAGTCTGATCTGAATTACTTTGGAGACTAGAGAGGGGAAAGGGTGAAGAGTCTAAGAATCATAGCAAAGGAGAGGATGATGTGAATTCAAAGTCAACAAGAGACTGGAAAAGTTGCTGAATTGGAGGGGAAACAGTATGTAGTGCAAGTTTCAGACTCCAAAGATAAAGCCCAATAGCAATCATTATCTTAGTTTGGCAACGTGAAATTATGATTAATCTTAGTTTGGCTTATTATCTTTCTTGATCCATAACTAATTATGTACTAAATTGATTCTTGGGGGTTTGGGTCTCTTGACTTCAAGATAGAAGACATTGTTGTTGAAATTTTTCATGGATTGAAGTCTATTGTATTGAATACTCTTGTATTTTTTTTTGAGCCCGAATACTCTTGTATTGAATTTGAATTATCTTCTTGATCAATATTATGCACTATATGATGATCAATATTCTTGTAACCATTTTTTCCAAATATTTAACAAAAAAGCCAATCAATGATCCAGTTGGTTTTTGTTGAGTAACTACAATCTTTGACATAATTACATGTGTTATTTAATTATAACATATAAAACTCATGTCCCGTGCGATAGCATGGGCCTGTTATACTAGTACTAACTATATAATTTTGTGTACAAGAGGGCTATTTAATGCCCTTATCACACATTAATAACTTTGTGATCATATGTATAAGAATAAAAATATTATATGTATAAAAAATACCCTCATCACACATTAATGACTTTGTGATCCTATGTATAAGAGTAAAACTATTATATGTACAAGAATAAAACTACTATATATATTAAAAAGTGGATAAAACTATTAGATGTATAAGAATATAACTACATATATGATCATTTAAATATATATATATATATACAACAAACTATATTAAAAAAAGTATGATTTAAAAGGGTTAGAAATGAATATCATTTAGCATTTAAAAATGAGCATATATGTGATCATTTATACAAAATTATTATATTATAGATGTATATGAGCAAAACTACCATATTAAGAGGTGAATATAACTATTATATTACATGAGCATATAACAAACTATAAATACTAGAAATGTATTGCATCAGAAGAAAAGTCATAAATGAAAATATATGGTAATAATATTGTTAAATAGATAAAGTATTATCCAAATTGAAAACAAGATGTATTTCACCAAAAAAAATTGAAAACAGGATGTAATCCATAAAGGACGTTACAATTAACTGCAGGTACAATTGATCATAAAAACGTTACAAATCCCTTCTGCTATAAATAAAATCCATACACACATTTTTGTTCCCCACAGATTTATATAAGACGTTACAATTGATCATAAAAGACACCTCAATTCTAAACGCCCCCACAAAATTAGCATCCATAATCCTCCATAATCAATTCATGCTATAAGTCAAAATATCATTTACACGTATTAGAAATTTGAAAACACCCCCCACAAAATTAGCATCCATAACTAATCAAATTGAATGTGTATTGATTTTTATGGTCACTGTTTCAACATAATGATCACTCAATTTCAAATTATCCACCCCGACTACATTCCTTTCCTCTTCCTATATATATGCATGTCGAATGTGTACGTATCCTCACATCCACTGTCCTTCTAAGAATCCATAACAACCATGTCCAGCCCTACGAAAGAAATGAAATCCACCAATGTTAGCAATCAAACAAATGTTGCTTCTAAATCCAAGCATAACAACAACCCAAATGCACTCACACTCACCCGCAGTGACACTTTCCCCATTGCCTCACATCAGGTTCGCAACCAGAATCTATATATACAGAAAATGTAATGTATCAACAAATATAATATCTCATCATTTATGTTTCCACATGCTTTACAGATGCTGCCTACCAATGAAAGTGAGGATCAATCTCAAAATGGATGAGGGATAATGCATCACCTTCCTCAATGGCAAGTTGGGATGCCAACAAGAAAAAAGCAATGTAAGACAACATGATTATAATTACTTAATGGCAGAATACATCTGTAGACCCTCCAACTTGTCACTTTTTTGCAAATGGACCCCCCAACTTTGAATATTTCCTATTGAACCCCTAAAATTTACTTTTTTTTGCCTATTAAGCCCTTTTTCTACAAATGAACCCTCTTTTTTCGTAGTGTGAATAACACGCGCTAATCGGGGCCATTTTCATTCCACTCAGCAGCCACGTGACATCCCAGATCTGAAAATGGGGGGATTGTGGATAGGAAGAAGATGAAGAAGAAGATGGGGTTTGGGACTCCACATGACATATTTTTTTTGCCATGTAAGTAATTTTGGGGAACTTTTACAGCCAGCTAGAGGAGTGACTTGCACGCACCCCATCAGGTCAGCAAAAGGGGCTCAATAGGAAAAAAATGTTAAGTTTGGGGTTTGATAGGTAATGTTCAAAGTTGGGGGGTCCATTTGCAAAAAAGTGACAAGTTGGAGGGTCTACAGATGTATTCTGCCATTACTTAATATGATCACCCACCTGACCAATTATTACTTTCTCTTAGTGAATTGAACAAAGCAGATAATCTTGAGCATAATATTAGTGAATTGAACATAATTACTTTCTCTTATACTAGCTGCAAAACAGATAATCTTGAGCTTAAATCTAAAGCATCAAAGGATGATTAAAATAGCCCAGCAGTCTATCATTCTAATAGCCTCTTTGTTGATCTAGAATAATTCATGCATACTATATGTTTATGTTACTAATTTACGACCTGTGCTATATAGTTAACGACATTTTCTACAAGTTTGAAAGTTTAGGCTATTGGTTGTAACCACCTCAAAAGTTGGGCTATTTTTTTTCAAGTTTTCCTTTAAAAATATTGTAGATGTCATGAATTGAAGCACTACGGTTTTTTAGGAAAAAAATAGTGGTGTATGATTTGCTGAAATTGGAAATAACCCTACCAAAAAAATCATAGGTCTGTGAAGATAACATAACATGGTGCATTCTGTGAATTTCAATAAAAATATAAAGCATGCTAAGTGAAGATCAACTCTGGATTAAAAAAGATGTTCATACGAAAAAGGAAAATCAAAAGTCTCTTTATGTCTTTTATAGAGGATAGTGAATTTACTACAACTTTGATCATCAAAGAGATTCATACGAACAATGTGGGTTTTCCAATTCAGTCATTGTACGCATCAAATTTTCATCTCCTCAAACTAAGGAAAGTAAATACGAACAAGAACCCACTACAATTTCCAGATTCAACTACAAATTCCCCAAAATACAACCATGTACGAAGAATTTAAACAAATCAATGTGATGTTTTCTCTATGGGGCATTTTATCAAACACTTGGTGGGCAGATGTTAAATAGGCGAACATGGAAAACGCAGAGAGAACATGTACCACATTAGTGCTCGGTCGAGAATCGAGATGAATCAAAATCATCACCACCACTCATTCGAGTCTCATGCGCCTCCCTTGGACCTCCGACTATCCATCAACCTTGAACACGCCTAAAACTCGGTTGAGAAGGAGAAGGCCCAGTCCGAGCTTGCAAGGGCTCAGATCCTTTGGGATAGGACCACAAAGGAGCTCGCTAGGGCCGACCAAATCAAGCTTGAGCAGTGGCAGAGAGAACATCTGACCTTCAACATATCCATGGCCTCCTCGCAGCCGCATATCTGTCTTTTTGGTGGAACCTCACAACCTAAATTTAGAATAGATGGCCATAAGTGAAAATAGTGTAAATTACACGCTTCATCCACTTTCCTATATATAACATGAATTTGTTGTATATTATATATAGAATATAAGTTGATTTGCTTCCACATTAATTACGTATACCGACCTATATTATATATAACATATAAGTTGATTTTGCTTCCACTAATGATAAATTATTAATCAAGACCCACCTATTACTAAATTTACTAATATATAACATTTTATTTAATCAGTTTTTCATACTTTGATATTTGTTTTAATTTTGATTTTAATATGTCAAAAAATAATATTTCATCTTTCATCGTCCAAAAAAGTTAATACAATTATACTTATACTCAGTCATTATATTTAAAATGCATGTCACATTTGTTGTGAAAAGAATTCAGAATAATATGGAATATATATCTACATTTTGATATAACGAAGGACCCGTTCGTATGCACGGGCCTGATTACTAGTACTCCCTCTGTCCCATATCTTCTGTCCATAAAGGGGACTTGGCACTGTATTTTATGCAGTTTTGCTTTTGAGAAAAGTGGGGATTGAAGTAGGTAGAAGTAGATTGTTTTTTTGGAGGGATCCATTGAGCAGTTTTTTAACCAATCAGATTAAAGCATTGATTTTGTGGGGACCAATCAAAACGCAGCATTTAAATCCCTCGGATTACTCCCTAAAAGGGACCTTTTCTGCTCTTTAAATACACACCCACACGCACAAAACCTTACACAAACACCATTAAAGCTTACAAACCAAAGAGAATGTTCTCTGCTCAAAATAAAATTACAGTCCATGAATAAAAAAAAATACAGTTTCGCATCATTGCTTTTAACTTCATGGCTTCAGTTCTTGACTTGAATGATGACCCACCTCCAGATGTTCCAAAACCAACAGAAGCAAGGCAACACAGCTTTGATCTCAATCAGCCAGCAGGGGAGATGACAGAGGAGGGAGAACATCAAATAGAGACTCAAGACACACATGCAGCAAGTTCACATCATCAGCCAAAGAAGTCAAAGCTCAGCACACAACAAAGGTTCCACATTCTTATGAAACTACACCAAATACCAACAGAAAGGGGACGTCTTATGCGAGGACAAATGCAAGAAGTTGCAAATCAATTTAATGTCACAACAAGGACCATATCCAGAATCTGGAACATGGCTCAACAACAAGAACAAGCAGGGCAAGTGCCAATTTGAGCACAAAATTCCAAAATGGAGGTAGGAAGAGGATAGAGATCAACATAGCAAAAATATTGGCACTAAGAATGGGGGATAGAACTTGCATAAGAGATTTGGCAAGCAAGCTAGAGATGTCAAAGAGTTCTACACACAGGCTACTCAAAAGAGGTATAATAAGACCACACATAAATGCCCTCAAGCCAAGACTCAAGGATGCAAACAAGCTGACAAGGTTAGAGTGGATTCTAAGCCTATTAAATGGAGCCACAACAGCAAGTAAGACACAATATTTTCCAATGTTTGATTTCGTGCACATTGATGAAAAGTGGTTCAATTTAAGTAAGAAAACTCAACGTGTCTATCTAGCACAACATGAGAAAGGGCAGTACAAATCAGCAAGCTCAAGCAAATTCATACCAAAGGTAATGTTCACTGCAGCAGTGGCTAGACCTAGGTTTGATGCAAGGAGGCAGTGCATATTTGATGGAAAATTTGGCATTTTTCCATTCACATACAAGGAGCCAGCAAGGAGGAATTCAAAGAACAGAGTCAAGGGAACAATGGTGACTAAACTAGTTGAATCTATCAATCAAAAGGTCACAAGAAAAATGCTAATTGAGCAAATAGTCCCAGCAATTAAAGCAAAGTGGCCAGAAGATGGGGCAGGGCATAGAGTCATATTTATTCAACAAGATAATGCAAAGGCTCACATAACTCAGCAAGATTCAGAATGGCAAAAGGTATACAAGCAAGATGGATTCACTTTTATTACAACAGCCACCTAATAGCCCAGACTTAAACATTTTAGACCTAGGGTTTTTTAGGTCTATTCAATCCTTAATGCATAAGAAAATGCCTAAGGACATAGGCGCCACGGCATATGCAACAACAGAGGAGACAAGTGATTCAGAGATGGAGAGCAGAGGCGCCACGGCATATGCAACAATAAAGGAGACAAGTGATTCAGAGATGAGCAAACAACAAAATCAAAACACGCAACAACAAAACACAGAATCATCTCAACTCACTAGGGTTAGAAGATGGATCCATCTCAACAAACCAGAAGAGCCAAGGCAAGACCAAGAACAGAGAACGAAACACCACACCAGAAACGGCAAAATACATATACAGACCCTTGTACTTGAACGTTTTTTCCTATCAGCCCCCCTACTTATAAATGTTCAAACAAACCCTTGTAATGTCCCAATTTTTGCCTATTGAGCACAAATGGCATTCTGCCCCGGGACGTGAAACGCACGCGCGCCACTGGTTTGCCACGTAGATAAAAAAAATGTCATGGCACGCCATGGGATGCCATATGTACATATTTGCCACATTTGCGATTTCTACCACGTAACATTATACTAGTTTTTTCCTATTAACATACTTTCTTCAAACAAAAATAAAAAAAATAAAAGAAAAGATAAGCAAAAATTCATCCTCACATTCTCTCTCCTCCTGGTTTGTAGCTGGAGTCGAATTCTGGGACATAGCAAAGCAAGCAGGCAACAGGATCAAATTCTGGGACCCAAATCCGGATCACTGAGATAAAGAATCCCATCGGAGACCTAATTCCCCAATTCAGATTGATCCAAACCCTAATTATGTTGCTTTCTGAGCTCAATAAAGCTCAAAAGAGCGAAACCCTAATTTTGAAAGATTTCAAAAACACGAAAGGAAAAGGAAGGACGGTGCAAATCACATGTTCATACAATGCAATTCGTTAATCGTGTAGCTAGAGCTCTTCGAACTGATCTTCCCGACCTTCTCAGCACAAAGAGCAATCTGAAAGTGAGGAAGAAGGTAAGTTGCTGCCAAAACGCGGAAGAAATTGAGCTGTCTATTGAATCCAGTGGCCAACGCCATTCTCGTCGACGACTCCTCCTCCTTCTCTGTCCGCCCCCACCACCAACGCCGCCGCCTCTCATGCTCCCTCTCCTCCAACTCCCCAAAACCCCCCTCCGCCACCTCCTCCGCGGTGGCCCCCAATCCCCCCCATTTCCCTCCCAATTCGCCCCGATGAGCCCCGCAAGGGCTGCGACGTCCTCGTGGAAGCCCTAGAGCGCGAGGGGGTCACCAACGTCTTCGCCTACCCGGGCGGCGCCTCCATGGAGATCCACCAGGCCCTGACCCGCTCCACCTCCATCCGCAACGTCCTCCCCCGCCACGAGCAAGGCGGCGTCTTCGCGGCGGAGGGCTACGCCCGCGCCTCCGGCTCTGTGGGCGTTTGCAACGCCACCTCCGGCCAACCAACCTTGTCTGGAGATGTGAGAGAGGATTAGGGTTTTGAGGGACTTGAGATTGCCAGGCTCGAGTAGGATCTGGAGCGTCAGATCTGGAGCAGCGGCGGCCGCGTTTGGAGACGAAGACGGCAGTGTCGACGGTGGCGGCGGTCGAAAGCGACGACGGCGGTGGGGACGAGTTCACAGCGGCGGGGGAACCTCTGCACAAAATCGCCCTCTGCACAAAGATGAAGTTCAAAAATGTAATAAAAAAAAAGAATTCTTTTGTTTTTTAATTTCTATGTCAACAAAAACTTGTAGCAAACTCGGCGTTTCACGGGTTTGAAACACACGCGCAAGTCCACGTCATCAAAAATGTTTAATAGGTAAAAATTGGGGCAAGTCCACGTCCATCATGGCGGTGGGGACGAGTTGACAGCGGCGGGGGAACCTCTGTATATGTATTCTGCCCACCAGAAACACACCCAAAACACCAGAGAACGAAACGAAGTTAGAAACAAAACCTCAAACGAAGGCCAAAAGGAGACAAGCACAAAGAATGCAGAAACAGAAACCAAAAGCCAAGAACAACAAAGCTTCAAAAACCACAAATCCATGGATCAAAGTCTCAGTTGAAGGATCAAAGTGAGAATCCAAGGATCAAAGTCAAATCCAAGCTTCAAAGCCACAAACCAACACCTCCAACAACAAAAACCGAGATCCGAGCTTCACAAACCAGAAAACAAAAGCTGGAATAACAAAAAACGCGAGATCCAAACTTTTGAGAAAGCATGCAAGGTAGAATATGGAACATGCAAGCTAACCTGAAACCTCACAAGCAAGATCCAAGGCAGAAATGAGCATTCTAGATCCAAGCCGCAAACCAAACACAGAAGTAAGAACGAAGCCCCCAAACACAAAAACAGGAAGGAGAGATCGAAGCCACAAACCTCAACAGAGGACGAAAGCAAAAGCAGATCCAAGCAAAACGAAAAGAAAGCAAGATCGAAGCCAGATCTCAGCGGAAAACCAAATGCAAAAGCAAGATTGAAGCCCAAAAACAGCAACAAGATCGAAGACACAAAAGAAAGCCAAGAACGAAACCGAAACACAAACAAGAACACGAGAAAGGAAGTGAGATTCAAGCCTCAAACAAAGCCCCAAAATCGAAACCAAGCAAGCAAGAATCAAGACGAAGACGAAATTTCAAGAGAAAACCAACCTAAAATGGAGAAATCAAGCAACACGAAGCATCAAACACCGAAATCAAACTCAAAAACGACAATCAAAGCAAGAAAGCATGGAGGATCCAGGGGTTTTTGAGTGAGAGCGAGAGGGGAGACAAGAGTTTTTGTAAGGGGAGACGAGAGAGTTTTTGTGAGCGGCGCATAACAGAAATGAGAGAGTTAGGGTTGCCTCCCTCTCTCAAATCCTCACATACACTCACATATGGGTCACACAAACGAGGCCCATAAATGCCCAACAACAAAGCAAGCAACATTCATGCCTCTTTCCACCATGATCGGCCTGCATTTAAAGCTGTCTGTTTAGTCCAATTATGGGCCCAAAAAAATGTCCCCAACACTATGCAAAATGGATCTTGTTAGATTAAAAAAAAATAAAAAAATGGTGGTTTAAGTTTAATGTAATTTAGTGTCAATTTTGCCCTATGATTTGTTTATTGTGAATGTTGTGGTAGATTTAATTAAATGAGAGAGATTAGTTGGGTGGAAGAAGAAGATAGGTTAGGTAAGAGAAGTGATGTGATTGAGATAAAATAAATAATTGAGATAAAAATGGAAAGAAATAAAGGTGAACTAGTTTAACCCCCGTACCATGTACGGGTAATGATATTATAAATTCTAGATATGTAATGTTAATGATCATGTTAAAATTATAGGATCATATATATTTATTTTCGTTTTATAATTAATGTTTTTTTACCAATAGTAAATCAACTCATAATATAAATAAGTTGGATTTGTTTAAAAATTACTTTATGATAAATATCATGTTTTATTAAATAGTAATATAATAACTGATTCTTGGTAAGTGATAATTTATAATTTTCGGGATAATTCATAATTTTTGGTAAATTTTAATAAATTTTTACAAGATAAGATTATATGAGATTCTAACTTCCTGATTTGTATAAAAGAGGGCCCGACTGATTATTTTATTATTAAAATGACACGTGGCGCAAATTTTTGTGAAGACATTGTCTCCGCTTTATATTATAGGTAGTATAGATGAAAGTTTCGGGACACCGTTTTGAAAGGACGGACAATAGTTAGAGCATAAATAACGGGGGAGCACAAGCGTATCAACTGGGTATCACAACAAAATAAATAAAAGAAAATTCGGTGAAATTGGGATGATGGTATCACCCAGCGATACGGGAGCAAAGGGGAGAAAAGTGGGGAGAAGAGACAGGTTGTAGACGTGGCCCATACATAGTGGTTAAATTTTATGGAAAAAGTGGATTTTAGGGGTTAATGGATATTTAAGTGGGTATCATAAAATTAAATGAGAGGAGTATAAGATGAAGTGGAGGAGAGTGAAATGATAAAAGTGGTAAATTTTTGGGTATTAGGGTATCATGGATATTCATGGCCCTATAGGACGGAGGGAGTATCATTATGTAATTTTTACTGCTTCAGTCAGTGACTTTACGGAAGACTAGGCCGCTCTCCAATCTTGACCCTGACTCTCTCTAGCAATAGCAAGGCTCCTCGACGGCAACGCTCCTCAACGACATCTCTCCAATCTCCACTCTGACGCTCGCGGGTCTCTCTCGGGGACCCTAACTTTCCAGATCGGCCGATCATAGCTTTTGGTACATTCTTCAATCCTTTAAGCTATCTATTTCTGTCATTTGATTTCAGGAGAAGGATTCTGATGTGTTGGAAACCCTAAAATTGGCTTCGGTACAGCTTTATTGGTTTCTTACTTGCTTTTGTATGAATGTTGTATCTAGTGTTGGAGGCTCTTCCTTACGTTCTCAACTTCGTTGTTGTAGGATTTTTGCGCTTTTGCGCTTTATGCTCAATAGAAATAGCAATTTTCCAAGGAACTGCCTGTACGTATTTTGATGTTCTAGGAATCTGCCTTCGTGCTCTCTGTAGGCTATCTGTTGTTGATGTAAGTTGTTTGCTTGCTTAGTTTCATCTGAACTATATGAATTTAATCCTGGTGTTATTTGATTTTGGATTCAATAATCTTATATTTGTTTGTTGCATCTGTTGATTGCCTAGTGTATATTGTGTTCTTATATCTCACAATTACATTCTTGCTAAATCATATTGTCATTTTTTTATGCTCAATAATTGGATCAGTGTCTTCCTTTTGTAGCTTTTATTTGTAGTTGGGTTATATTTGACTTATATTGAAATGGTTAGTAGCCTTGTAGAGTTTATATTGAATGGGAAAAAGTGAATGTTCAGGCTGTATTTTGAATGAAAATTTGAACAGGTGTCGAATTTCGGCCAAATCCACAGGTGGCTGTGGTACCCTTCCACTTTATTTGATCTGAATCAATGGCGTTGAGGCGCATGCTTGGTTTCTCTGATGGAGAATTGATGAGATCGGATGCAAAGCCTTGCTCCAGGCTGATGAGACAGACGGCTGCTGTTTTTGCTGTTGGTGGGTCATTTGGTTTCTGGGTTTTGTGTAGATTACATTATGGTATGTTTCTACTCTGCCTTCTAGTGTCTATCTTCTCTCCGCTGTGCTTAGTGCAAATTGGTTCCATTGGTGATCCACTAAATTGTCTTGGACCCTTGGTAGCTGATAAGCTCTCAAATTGTGTAGCTTACTAAATGGGTTCTTGTAATTGGACTCGGGATACGTGTTTCTTAGCGTCCGTGGTGTAATTTCTCAGAATTACGGCTAATTTTAGATCATTTCATAGATCAAAATCACTTGTAACTTGAGTATTGTATCCTATTGGGCTCATCAAAATCCTTATTACAAATATATGTCATTTTTACAGTGCATTCCTGGTTACTTGCTATATCTTTTCTTTGTGGCTAGGTGCTAGTGCTAATCTTTCACTACTACATGTGCTTGGTTAGAATGTAATCTGCTTGCTTTCTGATTTAAACGGGCAATCTTAATGCCAGCAAAAGAGTCTTGAGTTTGCTCAAAGTTGAACAATGCATCTTCATGTGATTCTTTCTGATATTTACCTTTATGTAGCTTAAAATAAAATAGTACCACAAACACTTTAAGCTACACAGTTCAGCTCTTTGTTGTGTTCAAAGTCTCAGAGGAGTCTAGGACCTATTAAGAACTGTAAAACCGCCCTTCAGGATGTTGTAATATCTTTTCACTCTTGTATATATGAATGGATTCCTTACATATCTATGTGTCTCTTAGATAGTCTAAACTAAATCTCAAGCACTACTCTCAGCTTTTTCTTTGTTCATTATAGGGCCAAGAATAACTGTTCCAAGGACTTTGCGTTGGGCGTCATGTGGAGCTGTGACTGTTAGCACAACAACAGCTATTTTGGTTCGTCTTTTTAGTCCTGAATGTGAACCACAGAATATAGCTGTCTATGACAACAAATAGTTACAAGGTCTGTCCATTTCCTCGTTACCTGGTGCCATTAGCCGTACACTGCACTTAGTTTCTTGCCTCTAGCGGTATTTCGGTACCTTCTTTCTCATAGTGAAGGTGGTTATGTGGACGTTGAATGGAGAAGCCTGGCTATTGATACCTGTTTTATCTTTCTTATGACTGTTTCTTTGTGAAAATATGCTTGGTTCCAAGAAAGAATGGATCTTATGGACATAATATGACTTGCATCGAACATCTTGAGTTTAATACAATTGAGGAAGGACGAAAAACATGGGCCGCAGGAATGAATTTAGACTTCTGGAGTTCTGGGTGTGCTTGAATAAACCGGTTTGCTACAATTCACACATTCTTAATTAATCCAAGCGACACTATGCCGCCTTTCAGGGAATCAGGGATTATGTATTCATGGGTGCGGGGGTGTCCTCACGAGTCACAGACTCACAGCCATAAGCAAACCAAGAGTGTCTTAGTATATTCTACCAAAAAAAAGTGTGTCCTGGTATAAGGTTACTTGTATTCTTCGTCGATCATGCATGAAAACAACATACCATAGCTAAGGCTTCAATGCCTTATCTAATATAAAAAAAGTCGGGTTGCCATTTGATACGGTTCCAGCATTAGTTAATTTCAGTATTTTTCCTATATTTCAATAATTGCTTTAGTTGATAGACTAGGAGATTGAGTCAAGAGTTGTTTCCTGATTTCTAGCGGTCGATTAGGTCCACTCTCCAACTAATAGAGTAGTGGGTAGTGTTAGTTGAGCTTTTGTCTATTTAAATTGAGATTAGCGTCAGCTTGTATTCACTTTGAATTTTCATCACTAATATAAAAGAGTCGTGGGAAGTTTCCTGCATATTCATCTTGCTAGATCCTGGCTAGAGTGGTTCCTATCAATTTGGTATCAGAGTCATTGATCCAATGGTTCAAACACGCTCCAATTCCGGTTCCGACCAACAGAATCCACATGACCCCAACAATCCTCCGCCACCCCCTTCGCTTCCTCAAAACACCAATTCCGACTCATCTTCCAACCTAAATCCATCCCCTCAAATCCTCCCAGAACTCACGGCTGCCATTCGTACACTCTCAACCCGGGTATCGGCCATGCCTCAACTACCACAGTTACATCATGATGGAAATCTTGGGAGTTCTAATCATGGTAATCCTCGTGTCCAGCGAGCCTCACCTTTTGGCCGTGATCACCACCGTCGGTGGGATGATCGGGATGACGATGATGATAGCAACCGCAGCTACCAATTCCAACGCCAACCATGAGCCAAGATTGATTTTCCCCGTTTCGAAGGTGGCGACCCACGAGGCTGGGTACTCGAGGTGGAAAAATATTTCCGCTATTTCCAAATTCCAGATGAGATGAAAGTTGAAGTCGCCTCCATGCACCTTGAAGGCGACGCGTTAGACCTGTACGCCTGGGTTAGTGGGGAAGGAGAGATTTTAAGTTGGGAAGACCTCGTTCGCCTCTTCTAGGTGAATTATGGTCCGCTTGAATTTCAGAACCCCGATGAGTTCCTGTGCGCCATCAAGCAATCAGGAACGGTGGTTGAATACCGCCAGGAATTCGCTCTGAGGGTGGCTCGCGTGCATGACTGGCCTGAGCACTGTTTGCTCGGTGTATTTCTGACCGGTTTGAAGGCGGAATTGCAAACGGAGTTCAGGATCCACAAATCTAGCAGCGTCTTTAAAACTGCAAGCTTGGCACTGGAATTTGAGGCCAAAGTGGGCCTTTCCAAAAGCCCAACATCCCACCAGTCCATCAACCGGCCCAACTCGAGCCAAAATACCTACAATCAGGATAATCACGCAGCTTCACATTACTCTCAACCAAGCTCAAATTCCAAGTCTGAAAGCTCTCCACCGACGACGAAAACTTGGGAACAAGAGTGACGACAACGTAGGGAGAAGGGCCTTTCCTACAGATGTGGCGATCGATTTTCGCCGGGGCATCAATGCAAATCCTCGTTTGCCAATATGGAGTTATCCGGGGAATTGGATGATTTTGGCTTAGTCCATGAAGAGGGCGCGTAGAGGCTGGTCTGTATGGATGGTGATGAAGGAGATGCAGCAATTTCTTTCCACCAGATTGTAGGGCCTACTTCCACGACCACCATGAAGCTGCAGGCCAAATTGAACAACCAGTCAGTTTTGGTGCTCGTGGACAGCGGATCCACCCACAACTTCATCTCTGACAAGCTTGTTAAAGAATTACAATTGCCCACCAAGGAAGTGCCCGGATTTGGAGTGACCATCGGTAATGGAGAGGTAATCCCTTTCAACCAACTGTGCCCAAACGTTCATCTTCAATTACCCGGTTTCGTCATCATTGAAGACTTTTACCCATTCTCATTGGGTGGAGTGAAGGTTGTTCTTGGAGTTAAGTGGCTGTCATCTTTGAAGACGGTGTTAGTTAGTTGGAATGATATGTTCCTGATCTTCAAATATAAGGGGACGAAGTATAAACTCCAGGGTATTAACCCATCAGGAGAAGACCATGGTTAAAGAGCTTGTTTTCGACTTGAGGCCAAGTCGAGTCTTCAGGGCCGGTGTAATGATACGGTTCCACCATTAGTTAATTTCAGTATTTTCCCTATTTTTCAATAATTGCTTTAGTTGATAGGCTAGGAGATTGAGTCAAGAGTTGTTTCCTGATTTCTAGTAGTTAATTAGGTCCACTCTCCAACTAATAGAGTAGTGGGTAGTGTTAGTTGAGTTTCTGTCTATTTTAACTGAGATTAGCGTCAGCTTGTATTCACTTTGAATTTTCATTATTAATATAAAAGAGTCGTGGGAAGTTTCCTGCATATTCCTCTTGCTAGATCCTGGCTAGAGTGGTTCCTATCAACCATTCTTACCCTCCGAGAAACTAAGCTTCATTTCCCTTTTAGAAAATATTCATCCATTGTTGTTTTTGGGTAGGTTATTCCCCTATAACCACAACATCCTTCCATGACGAAGGTCGATCAGGGGGTTTACCCGACGGTTGACCGCCATTGTCCACATCGACATTCATATCGGTCAGAGGGAGTTGGGCCACCGGAGCAAGTGCGGGAACATTGTGAGACGTTTTGAGAGAGCGTTTGTAGAGGATCTTGGCTGTTTTCTCGCACTTTATGTAATTGTATAAGTTGTTGGCCAAACTTTTTAATTTGAATTCAGGAGTTTAGCCTAGATTGTATATCTGAAAGGTGTTTTGAGTATGAACCGTGCTACAAGTACATATGAACCAAATTTCAAAAGTTTATGAATCTGTTGATGAAAATTCAACTACAAACGCCCATCAACTATCAAAGTGAAATTTCATACCACTTATGAACCTATTCATGAAAAATACAAATCAAATTTATCACACCAATCAAAATTTAAAGTGGCTAAAATGGTGTGCATATAGATGGTCGAAAAGGCGTCCAGTTCGTCCATTTCTAAAGATGATATTTAAATTAAAGTTCAGTAAATAAAAGTGAAACCAACTTGAAAATCAAAAGGAGGAAAGTAGGCACCAATCAAATCATAATCAGAAACACTTCAGTTCCATTGCATAAAACTAAACCCTAGAACCCAATAAATTTGAAATCAAACTGAAAGAAATCCTAAAAGTTTATACATACCTTCTTGTATTTATTGTTTTCACATGGAGAGAGAGAGAGAGAGAGAGAGAGAGAGAGAGAGAGAGAGAGAGAGAGAGAGAGAGAGAGAGAGAGAGAGAGAGAGAGAGAGAGAGAGAGAGAGAGAGAAGTCGGCCTATAGAAGTATAGAAGTGATTGAGTACCTGAACTATACACATTCGGACCTATTGAACACCAATAAGCTAACTTGTAAAAAAAAACAAATTTTCCCCACAAACGCCACATATACATTACATTTTCCTTAATAAAAACAATAATTTTTTAATACTAAAAAGAAAAAGGAAAAAAAAAGAAGAAAAAACCTCAAATAAAACAAAATTTTGGCTAAAGCCCTATACAATTACCGCATCGCCGTCTCCTCCAACCACTGCTACACCTCCCGCCGCATATCCACCAACAACCACCGCCACACCTCCCATCGCATCTCCTCCCACAATCGCCGCATCTCCGCCACCCGCAGCCACACCCCCTCCCACGGCCGCTCCCGTCACAACCGCTCCTCCCCCAGTGGGCGCCATTCCCTCACCCTTACATGTCTCATCCCCACCTCCGACGTCGGTAGCTGCCATTTCTTCCCCAAGCGTGGCCACCCCTTCTGCCTCCCCTGCCTTCTCCCCAACCTCAACTTTACCCTCTTTCTCCCCTGCCTCTTCTCCACTAGCCCCACTACAGTCTGACGGCGGATCTTCTTGACTCGGCTAAATTTGTCGTGCCAAGATCAAAGATAATCCGTAAACTAACAAAGCTAGTATAGGCTGTATAGCATGCAAGTAGGGGTCGAACCCAAGAGAATCTAGTTTCTTATGCAGTTTCAGTTCAATCACAAAGCACAAACATGGGGGATTTCAGAGAAGGTTGTTATCAATATTTAGAGAGCAGAGTTCATTCAAACAATTCCATCTTTATAATCAATTGGTCATCAATTCATCCACCTCTTTATATTCCTAGGTCAATTCCAATCCTTATCTTAATTATCCACTAGTCCACGGTCCTAGCGAAACTATGATATGAACAAGGACGCTTAATTCAAATCATACAATGAACACAAGGATAATAGGAGATTGAATACGCAATCAAGCTACGAGTCTCATGCATAAAACAACCATTGAATAATCTTCTCAAATCTAGTCCACGGTCCTAGATAAGAGTTGTTTCGAGAATAGGAAAGATGCATAGACAACAACTAATCCTAATTCAAACAATAGATCTAAGTCAATTAAACAAGTTGATCAGGCTTATAGAATCAAACAAAGATCATGGGATGAAGCACAAGAGTATCAATAAAGACCTAAGGATAAAGAAGTTACCAGAATTTCACGATTTCATAATAAGGCTTCCTAGATTGAATAAATTTTAAGGGAGATTAGTTCTCCGTAATACAAGAGAGCTAAAGCAATTAATTGAAAGAAAGTTGGGATAAGAATTGGAATTGGATACCTATAAACTAGGACAAGGCTCCCCTTAATTTTATAGTAGCCAAAGACATCTCAATCGGACTACTAACGATATAGGAAAAGATAAGAAAAAAGAATGAAGATAGAAACACGGCGTTCGGATCTGTCGCGAAACCGCGCCCATAGTTACTTCGGGTTTCAGCTCCTTAGGTCGGCTGCTACCGCGCCAGCGGTTCTGGGACAATGGCGACTCTTCACTTGAAACTTTGCCTGGAAACTCTCGTATCTTCACATCTTGTGTCTTCGGTCTTCATATTACAATTCAACTCAAAGTTTAACCTAAACACACTCAACAAAGCCCTAAAATACAAGAGTTAACCTATACTAATGAGAGCATATCACTTCTCCAGCCCCTTCCCCGACAACAGCAAGTGGGCCCGAGAGGGGCAGATTGCGCTGGATCGACTATAAGGGGACGAAGGCGAACGAGTTGGAGCTCTCGAAGGCGGAGGAGATGCGGGTGTTGTTGGTGGTGAAGTTGGAAGAACTTGGTGGAGAGAGGCGTGGAGGTGTTGGCGGAAACGAAGGCGCCGAAAATTGACTAAAAGACGACGATGGAAGCTGCTCCTGTCGTCGTGGACCCGACGTAACTTTGGGAAAAAATTGTTTTCTTTGGGATTTTTTTTGCTTGCTTTTTCTTTTTAGTATTTAAAAATTGTTGTTTTTATTAAAGGAAAATGTAATGTATATGTGGTGCTTACGTGATAATTTTTTGGGAAATTCCGCCCGGTAACCACGAGGTTTTGTAAATTCCGCGTGGTACCCAAATGTTTTCGGTATTCCTGTGTGGTAACCATGAGGTTTTGCAGATTTCGCATGGTAACCTTGGTCTATTATAAAAAGTTAAAATTATATAAAAACTTACCCATCCTTTCTACTTAATTACACAAATCACCCTATCTTTAGTATTTTTTTAAACTAAGTAATCTATTTTATAAAACAACTAACTTTATAATTTTAGTATTATGTATATATTTTTATTTAATCCTTTTCCATGAAATTATATATTATTATTTTACAAAATCTTATATTTTTTAATTATTAAAAAAAAACCACATTTTTCAAATTTTTATTAAAAAATTAAAATAGATTTGATAGGTTTGTTGAAAAAATAAAAAAACAAATTAATTTATTATACCTAATTTGAAGTATCATTCAAATAGGTTTTTTCAACAAAAATATAAAATCTATTTTATTAAAATACTTAGTGAGATGTATAACTTAATACATAATTTATTTTTAAATGTTAATTTATTATAAATACAAAAAATTTCCTAAAGTTGAACATGTCGTAAAAAACCTATAATGTTTACACAATTTTAATGTCATTATATATGTACATTATGTTAAGAAAAAACAATTTTATTTTATTTTAAAAATAAATTACTTGAATGAACACCCTCTTAAAGGATCAACTATTAATAAAGTTCAAGTTTATATTTTGTTAATAAGAAATGGTAGTTTCTTAAAAATTAGGTATGCTTTTGTTAATTTGAAAAAAAAGAACTATTTTTTTATACAAATTTGAAAAATGTGGAATAATAAAAAATATAAGATTTTGTAAAATAACAATATATAGTTTCATGGAAAAAGAGTAAATAAAAAAATATAATACTAAAATTATGAAGTTAGGTGTTTTATAAAAATAGATTAGATAGTTAAAAAAAAACTTAAAAAAGGTGATTTGTGGAATTAAGTAGAAAGGATGGGTATGTTTTTATATAATTTTAACTTTGTTATAATAGTCCAAGGTTACCACGCGGAATCTGCAAAACCTCGTGGTTACCATACGGATACCGAAAACCGTGTATTTGACTCTAATTTTAGAGCATTTGTTAGATGTGTCACGCAATCCATCATCATGACATATCGGCTAGTAAATTGCACAACAAAACATTTCACTTGATCATAGGTGATGCATTTGAGATTTGGGTTGAGTTACAGAGGGAGCAGTAACATAGGTATGGGGGACAGATAATCAGAGCCGAACATTTGAATTTAAAACGCAAAGACAACCCGGCTGGAAAGAGAAGGGGCTTATCATGTGTTTGGGAGGTTTGAGAGAGGGGTCATGTTTTGGGCCATCTTGGCAAATTAAACCGTTGGTTTCATATCTCATCCATAGCCCAAGAAAGGAATCCAATCAACAGCTCACAAATCACAACCCACAAATGAATTAATGGTGAGAAAAGCTGAAACCGTCCAGAAATAAAGGTAGGCGCCCTTTTCAAAACTACTATTTATACACACACTTTTCTTCCTTCTCCTCCCTCATTCAGTCCTTCCATCTTTGTCCTCCACTCCGCTCCTAAACCAAAACAAGAAATGGAAGAACAGACGAAAAATTCATTACTAACTCAAGAAGAGCCCCAAAATGGGCTTACACTGAGGAAGAAAGGCGGCTTCCTCACACTGCCCTTCATCATAGGTAACAAAAAACAGAGCATGCTTTTAACTCTTAGCGTACTACTGTTGTCCACAATTAATTGATTAAAATATATGTTTGTAGTGAATGAGTCTCTGGAGAAGATGGCGAGCTATGGGCTGTTGCAGAGCATGATATTGTACCTGATGAAGGACTACAGAATGAGCGTGGCCCAAGGCTCAAAGCTTGTTAATTTCTGGTCGGCTGCCACCAATTTCCTGCCGATTGTCGGCGCTTTTCTCGCCGATTCCTTTATCGGAAGGTTTCTCGCCATCGGCTTCGGTTCCATCGTCAGTTTCCTGGTAAAGTTCTCTTCTCTGTTCTCTCTGCAAAGTTCATTGTTTCGACCCAGAAAGGAAACTCATTTCCTGAGCTGGAATGAGTGGATGCCTTCAAACTGTGATGATAAAACTTACCTTTTATAGCAATATGTGTCTAAGTTCTTATAATTACTAAGTCAAAAAATTTAGTTGGTTCATTCCTTAAAAATTCATTACTAAAAATCTCTTAATTGTAAACATGAACTCAAGGGAATTGTTTCTTTTCTTTTCTTTTTTTTTTTTAAAAAAAAGATTAAAAAAATTGAATCTTTGATGATGGGAATATAAGAATTTGCTTAAATCTTGGGACTCTAGAGACGAGATCAAGATGGATGGAGAATCGTGTAATGTTGGATGCAATATTTGACTTGCATGAAGATTTTGCTGCCATGAGCTAGGGACGATTAACAGAGGATGGGGTTGGTGTTCAGTCTGTCGGAGGATAATTAATTAATTTATTTATTTATTTATTAGTATTTGAGATGGGGTCAAATGTCAATAAATATTAGTATTCCTTAACATTAATTTCCTTTTTCTTTACTGGTTTTACTTCACACAAGAAGAAAAGGGAAAAGGGAAAAAACAGTGCTAATCCAGGAGTACAAGTCTCAAAATGACATCTGATTGCCCATGAGGATTTAAGCATTACTGTATAATCAAAGGAAAAGGGCAAACAGAACAAAATTGTTGATAATAGTAGTAGTAGGAATTAATTGAAAAAATAAAACCAAAGTGGTATGGTGATTGGTGGATGGGGGTGGGGGAGGAAAGGACTTGTCGCACCGATTCACATGGAAAGCAAAGCACGCCATCATTCATTCCGCTCCGCAGCAAAGGATGAATAAACCCACACACAAACACATACACATACAGCAGTCAGCAGCAGCTCTGTTTGAGTGTTTGTTGGTTTATAAGTAAAAATCCTACTGAATGAATATCCATCAATGAAGCAGGCTTTAATGTTTACCATCACGTATTGTCCTCGCACACATGAATTGTACTCCATCCCAATTTAGATTTGCTTGCAGATGAATAATGTGACCATACTTAACTCCTCTCCTCTCTTTTTGCATGCATCCCTCCCTCCCTCCTCACTTTTATCCCTTCACATAGTATATTTTGAATAACACTATTATTATTTTACTGATTTCGTTGTCTTTTGTTAACAAATGAAATTTAGAGGTTGGTAACGTTGTGTTCCCAGGTGGGCTGCATGCATAGGCTTGGTTCTTGTAGCCCCCTCATAGCCTTTATTCTTGCCAATATGGAACCATCTTTCTTATGGGAAACACCGGTTTTTCTTCATCTTTGTTTTTACTGTTGGGTCATTGTTATGTTTGCTCAATCTACGTATATATGTGCACTTGACACATCAAGCTCAAGCGTTTGGCATGCACATCTGCTCAATGGTTGAGCACTCAGGGGTGTACTATGAGGTCTGGAATGTATGTACAAGATCATACCAATGTTAGACTTATTAGTTTGCTTACCCTACCCACCCTGTGTATTGAAAATTATTCTCTTTGTCAATGTGGGAAGCAACCATTCCACGCCTTGATGTGCCTACCAGCTAGTAATATAGCATATGATTAGTAGGGTATGTGAGTATTAAATATGTGAGATTTTTACACATTCTCAATCAGTAACAAGTGTAAAAGGGTATTCAGAAGAGAAGAGGACCACCTGATCAAAGGAAAACAAGAAACCCTAATACAATTAGGGATCTGAGCTACGAACAAAGGGTAGTAGTAGTTCATTGGAGGCAGGCTGGCTGTTCAGGGTGAACGGATTTGTTGTATTTTTGCTATTTGGCCTATCCAGAGTTTTTGCCTTGACTAGTGAAACTTGTCAATTGAACAGGCCTAGCTAGAGGGTTGGACCAATTCAATGAATGATTTGTTGTTTTTGGGTCCATTTCGGTTTGACCCAAAAACATAATTGTCAATTCAATGAATGTTTTGCATATATTCAGCTCCTCTAATCATGATTGTCAATTTGAATCATCAACGCACTATTCAGCTCGCACTTACCAAATATACTATGTATGTAGTACATCTACAATGCATGGCTGTGGTTTCCTGATATGCACAATTGCACATTATGTACATACCACAATAATAATAATGGTAAAAATCTGTCCTTTTGCATTCAATCAAGCCTCTCAACATTGTAGTCCTTGCTTGCTTATTTGCTGCAGGGCCTGGTGACTCTGTGGCTGACCGCGATGATCCCGAATTGGAAGCCGCCCCCTTACAACCCGCTAGCCGGGGACTGTGAGTCAGCCACTCCTCCACAGTATGCAATCCTGGTACTAGCACTCACTCTCATTTCCATCGGAGCGGGAGGAGTGAGGCCGTGCTCTCAGGCATTTGGAGCAGAGCAAGTGGACAAAAAAGACAACCCAAGAAACCAGCACTACTTGGAGACCTTCTTCAGCTGGTACTATGCATGCTCGTGTTTCTCGGTCTTGATCGGCTTGACCGTCATCGTTGGCATCCAAGTTAAGATTGGTTGGAAGACCGGGTTCGCAGTCTCAGCTGCCCTTATGCTCGTATCCATCGTTACTTTCTTTGCTGCCTCTTCGTTGTACGTTAAGACGAAACCAGGGAAGAGCTTGTTCACCAGCTTCGCACAGGTCATCGTCGCTGCTTGTAGGAACAGGAATCTCTTTCTCCCGCCTCATGACTCCCGTGCTCAATACTATCATCGAAAGGACTCAACCGTACATGCCCCGAGCAATAAGTTGAGGTAACATGTCCCGAGCAACAACTTAAGACTTAATTACAAGACAATGTTGCTTGCTTGCTTGATCTTTAATCAAAGGTGCTTTGTTTTTAAGGTTCTTGAATAGAGCTTGCCTAGTAAGGGACCCCGGCAATGACATCTGCTTAGACGGGTCAGTGAGGGATCCATGGAGACTCACATCAATAGAAGAAGTTGAGGAGCTCAAAGCACTCATCAGGGTGCTCCCTATATGGTCATCAGGAATTGTATTATCGATCAACACAGCCCCCACATTCATAACCATCCAAGCCAATGCCATGGACCGACACCTCACCTCCAAATTCAGTATCCCAGCTCCCTCATTTGGTATGTTCACAATCATAGTCATAGTTCTATGGGTGCCGATCTATGACCGACTCATCATCCCATTGGCATCAAAACTCAGAGGAAAGCCAGTAAAAATCAGTGTCAAGGTAAGGATGGGGGTTGGCCTCTTCTTTGCATTCATGGCTATGGTGATATCGGCCATTGTGGAGAACGCTCGAAGGCATAGGGCAGTCCATGGGAACCCCAAAATGATGTCTGCATTCTGGCTCATTCCACAATACAGTCTGTACGGTCTTGCTGAGGTGTTCAACGCGATCGGACAAACCGAGTTCTACTACTCAGAGTTTCCAAAGAGCATGTCGAGCATAGCAACCGCCCTTTCTGGGCTCGGGATGGCAGTAGGTTCCCTCTTATCAAACGCCATAATCAGCATGGTCAGTGACATTACCGAAAGGGGTGGTCACGAAAGTTGGCTTGCAACCGACATCAACAAGGGGCACTATGATTATTACTATTGGCTTTTGGCTGCATTGAGCTTTGTGAGCTTGCTTTACTACCTTGTCTGTAGCTGGGCTTATGGACCATGCGAGGGGGAGCTGGAGAGCAAGGTCACAGATGAAACAGCTTCTCTAGATTAAAAAGAATCTGCTATATATAAGTCTGTATACATTACAACTATTGTTTCATTTGTTTGTTTCTGGACTGATCTTGCATGTTGGGTTAAAGGTGGGGATTCTGGTTTGCTGATGTTTTCTCTTGTAGAAGTAGTTGAAAATGAATTTATTTGACAATATGGAATTGAATTTGGATATGCTTGTATCTTTTGACTCTGTAGGCTACTTACTGTTTAGAATGTTGGTCAACAAGATCACACATAACAGTGTCCAATAAGGCCGAAAGTGAGTTTACAGCATAAAGAACCAGCAAGAAGAAGCAGCCGAGCAATCAATGTATCTAATTTATTATTCATAAAATTCACCAATTCAATTTAGGATCTCAATCAATAGGGGCGGGAAAGCATATGCTTAACAAATACTTGAAATTACAAGCTCACAGGTAGATGGATGAGCTTTTCATATCTTGAAAGCTGTCAAAGTTTACAGAGCTCCTATATGTGGCACGCTCCTCACTGTTGCTCTTGGTTTACCAGTTGCTTCTTGAGGTCTTTCTTGTTCACCTGCACATTATCAAGTGAATCACTCGCAAAAGCTCGTACTTCTTTTTGTCCGTCAGAATAAAGCTAAAGCAAAATCAACCGCGCCATGACATGATGTGATATAAACTTCAATGAGAACATCATTCATTACCTTTCCCATTGCATTGCGAGGCAGAGACTCCCAAAGATATAATCGTGTAGGTAGCTGTTAAAAAGGAACAATGAAGCGAGACAGTCAAATTATAACATAGCACACTACAGATTATGAACATGGTTGTTCAAGAGAAAATATAGTGGAATAACCAACGACCAGCTGAAACCGAAATCTCAAATAGGAGGTGGTGATTTTAAGAGTTACAATTCCTTTATTCTCAAATTACCTTGTATGGTGCGAGTCGGTCTTTTGCCCATGTTCGTAGCTCTTCCAAGGTCATAGCAGGTTGGAGCTCAAGTTGCCTTTGCTTCCTTGCATCTTCCTGGGGTACAATGATTGCACATACAGCCTCCCCATATGTTTTATCCGGTAAACCCAGTACACAGCACTCAGATATTATGGGATGCTGCAACAAAACAATGCCAAACGAATACATTGTCTCAGTATCACAGGCCCAGGGCGTAAATGGTATAAATGTACAAAGAAGTACTCGCCTCTAACAGAACAGCTTCTATTTCTAATGCTGATAGCTTGTATCCTCCAACCTTCATTATATCAGCACTAGTTCCTGTTAACATGACATGAAAGATCAGATTTTTTTTCAGGATAAAAGCAATGAGATTGTATGCAAGATATACTGATGGTGCCTCATAGCATTTGACAGAACCACATGAAAGCTCTACCAGGGTTTTCAAATGAGATGAGAAAGGAGTATGTAGATTTTCCAAGGAGAAAAACAAACAGACAAGAATTCCTGCCAACAGATATTGTAGCACTGAACCCTAAACGGGATGGATGAGGGTCTAAAGTGTATATCAAATTATCAACATTCTAGATTATGAATCAGCTTTGTAAATCAGATAAAAATAGTTAAGCAATTAATATCAGTGCTCACTCACGTCCTAAAATTACATAGTAACCATCTTCATCAACTTTGACTGCATCTCCAGTCCTGAAGAACCCACCATCAATGAAAGACTCTCTTGTCACCTATCACAAAACAATAAATACAGTATGAAAAACAAAAAATGAGCAACAGCTTGTCACAGAATCCATCATTTCATTGACCTATACAAATGAATTGGGCCATCAGATGGATACAGAAAGAAAAAAGTCATTCTAACGAATTGACCTGATCCATTTCGCTTATCTAAGGAGGAAAATAAAAATTATTTCATTCTAACCAAACCATAAAGGACAGGGAAATGCACAAGAAATTACATTTGTACAAACATTGACCTATCCAATTCTGTTATTCTAGGAAGAAAATAATGATTACTACATCCAGCAGGAAATAACCACCCCATCAATAAAGGAGAAATATAAACAAGGATTTCCATTATCCCTTCGTTTGCTGGAAAAAGAAAAATCTCTGTTTGACTACTGATCAGAAAGAAGAAATGCAACAAATAAACATACCTCATGAAGTTTCCAATACTCCCTAAATAATGAAGGGCTTTTAACACATAGCTCACCCACCCCAGCACTTTCATTTCCGCTTCCATCTTCTGAAAGAATCTTGACCTGAATATCAATACAGATCATATTACTGTAACAATATATTCATAATTCTCCATAGAGGATCAGAAATCAGCTCTGTGACTGTAACTTGATACTTGGTACTGAGTAATTTTCAGCAATATCACCAAAAAAAATCATATTTAGTGTATATGACGGAAAACAGTTACCTCCACTCCGGGAAATGGTTTTCCAACAGTGCCTCCTTTCCTCAAACCATTTAAAGGGTTGGAGATCGCCATGACAAACTATATGTTGGTCCAAAATTGTGAGTAAAACTCCATTAGAGTGTATTCTTAGCCATATGACACCCACATTTAAGGATTCTATTTCGTTTTTGTGTGATAAAATGAAAATCAGTAGATGTGCAATATGTACTGACCTCAGTCATGCCGTAACGCTCCAAAAGGCGGTGTCCCGTAATTGTCTCCCATTGTTGCATAACAGGATAAGGGAGTGCAGACGAACCACACATCTGAAAGAAGAAAGAATCTCAGTTTAAGACATCTAAAAGAAATTATAAGATATAGCCATCTTGCATGGATAGAACGACAGAGAAGATGGAGGAAATAATAGCCGAAAATGACTAAATGTATTGGCAAGTTAACAATGAGTCAAGGTTGGGGAGGGAGGGGAGATGAATGGGGTGTGCATGGAAGATGATTGTTAAATTACCATAAGACGCAAGTGGCTTGCAGCAGAAGCTGATGTGGACTGCATATCAGGATCCATAGCTTCATAACCTTGTATTAATCTGGTATACATAGTTGGAACCTGTAAGGTAGAGAAAAATCCATAATCAGACTTTCTGAATCTATATTTATGAATTGGCCCAGTTTAAGTCTCTTGGAAAAATTGTCACAGCTTCGATAGGGATTAAAAAGTGAGAAAACCATGATACAAATAGTTCAAATGGCTTACTCCAGTAAAAACAGTTATGGCATTATCAGCTTTGGATCCATCGTTTGGGTATGAGTCTCGCCACCTCTGCCAAATGCCACTGACGCTGAATTTTGGCATAAATTGAACCTTCAACATGGTATTATATTGTTAAGAATATTGGCCAAGGTATGAGAGATTTGCAGAAGAGAACACACGATTTAAATAGATGATATGTATTGAAAAGACTTACAGTGGCACCAGCAAATAGAGGGGCAAATAACGCATTGAAAAGTCCGTGAACATGTGAGAAACATGTTAAGGATATTCATGCAAGGAATATGTTAGTGAATTTCTTTTAAGTATGAAAATGGAACCATGATACTATAGAAATAAAAGCGTGAAAAACTAAAAACAACAAACTGGTTATGGATATGGTGTAATGGTAGACAATGAAGAAACTGATCAGAGCTGGTATATCCCCAAGCTTCCGTCAACATCTGCACCTGAATGGAACATGAGAAATGCATTAAGTCTTCAGTAGCCTACATGGTTATTCATGGAGTAATCTACTCAGAGATAGCAACATGCTTCTAAGAATAAGTAAGAAATTAAGCATAGTCTCAAGGAGAAATTTTATGATGTGTCCAGAATAAATATTTGATAGCACCATCTGCAATTGAGACAAGTATTGCATAGATACCTGGGCCAAAATGCTTTGATGTGTATGAACAACACCCTTTGGCTTTCCAGTTGTTCCACTAGTGTACAAAATTAATGCTGCATCCTCCCCTGCAAAAAGGGAGAGAGCATAGAAGTTCATGACTTCTTTTTATCCAGTATTAAGTCTGATGTTTGCTGTTTATCAGGAAGCCGATCTACCTCGCATTATATTTGGAACATCAATCTCCTGTAAACTGGAGGTTTCGTCCTGCTTTTGATTTTCAGAATGAGTGGTAACAGGTGGAATAAGAGAAAGATGAGCTTCACTTTTAGTTGCAACTGGTTTCATAGCACCTGAATGGTCTTCTGTACTCAATATTATAGAGACGTCCTGATAAATTATCAAGAAAAATATAAGTTCCATAGCAAATAATAGAAAAGATATACAGTGATTGACAGACCAAACACATCTATTCAACTAATTCCTTTGAATTGAGTAGTTAGAAGTCTATATAAACAGATCTTAGCAATTTAGGATCCAGTTTATAGTAATTCTTTACGATTGCTAAGAAATTTCTCCATAGGCGCCTCAATTCTATTGTAATTTTGCTTCCGGGTTGATGTTGGACGAAAAAAGTTTTCATTGTTGCAAGTACAAGCTGCTTGCTGGGAGGGGACTTATGGCTGGCTGGAAGGGTTTCAGTTCATTATAAGAATATGATGTATTAAGTCCTACTTCTCTTACCAATAGCTGTGAAATGAAAATTAAGAAAAATAAATGCTCATTTTGTTCAAAGACACTGACCGAATCTTTCATCACATGGAGAAGCTCAGCTTCTGGATAGCTGAGAGCAAGTGGTACAGCAACACACCCACTCATCCAGGTTCCAAGGACTGCAGAAACAAATTCAGCTGAAGGTTTAGCCACAATCCCAACTCGTATTCCATCAAAGTATCCAGTTTTTTGAACTCCATCATTCTTGACTCCTTCAAATTTCTGAACAAAGTAAAAATGCACAAGATTAGAAATGACGGTATATATATATGTAAGGTTAAAAGTATTCATAACATCTCTGCCAACATTTATCCAGGTTTGACTGGGCAAGGAGATGTCAAGCTTGCTAGAAAATGATCAACAAAAATGGGCTTTGCTACCAAACAACTAAATCAAACAACATGGCATATGTGCTAACATGAAATGAGCAAGGCCTGAGTAGCAGTGACTTACACTTTTCAAATCATCACTACGTAGAAGAGTAGAAACCTTTCGTGCAGACAAGATGAGTTCGTGATAACTATAAGATTTTTCATCAGCTAGTATGGCAATACTGTTGTCAGATGTGGATCCCTGTCTGGCAACTGCTTTGAACACCTCCATAAATGTACTGGTACTTGATGCTGTCAAAGAAAAAAAAAATCAATTTTAAGACTTCTCAAGAAAAAAAAAGATTGTTTAATTGCATGTCAAAGTGGAGATGGTTCTACTCGGATGATCATCACATTCACCCAAGTAAGTTAAAGCTACACAACTGGTGGAGCAATTTTTCCAAGTGAAGATCTTTAGGTTCCATGTTAAAGAACTTGATGGTGCCTATAACAGATGAAGGTGTAATAGAGCATCTGAAAATTTCTCAAACCCACATAATCCCGGTTCCTTTAGAATATACGTGTTGAAGTGTTCCATTTAGGCCATACTACAGCTTAGAACAACAGTCGCCAGAATATCATATCTTGAGAAAAACGGCACAATTTTCAAATGAAGGAGCTAGAAACACATAAATTAGAGGAACCAAGTGGTCAAGATCCTGATAGCAACCACGAAGAAGCTTAGAGTTGTAAAGAAAAATGACCCACCAGCTGACGAAACCCAGATACAAAATTCAGCGGATCACCTCAAAAGTTAAAGGGTTGGATGTCCAAACTGACTATTAACCAAAGCATTGACCCCTTTTTATTACATATACCAGGCCGTTCTATGGATGAAAGGATCAAGTTTTACAAAAAAGATGAGACTACCCGAAGGCACCAATACGAGTGTCATTTCAACAAACACCTTATCTGCAGAACAGAAGAGAGGGCGAGAGAGCGAGAGCAGCAACTTACCAGAGTAAAGACGAACGGAAGACAACCAATTGGGCAGAGGAGAAAGTGGGTAGCAGAAGTGAATATGCCTTAGACGATGACGAGTATGGCGCGATGAAAGGTAGTTGAAGGCCTTAAATAAGCTCATTTATGCACACCGTTTGAAACAATTGGCCGCTAAGGTGGTTGTACTTGTACTCACTCTCCTTGTTTAATTCGGCGGTGGATTTATTCTAAAGAAGGTGATTGTGCTAATGTGCTGTCACTTGTCTCTCAGCTACAAAAACTTTGCATTTGTTTTGTGCTCAAACGGTTAAAATTGGCGAAATTTACATCTAGGTTCCCTGGGGTGAAACTTTGCCTTTGTATGGGATAAAGTATCTAATGTGATACTCCCTCCGTCCCTAAAAGATTGTACAGTATTCCATTTTGGGCATTCTCTTTGTTTGTTTATCTTTAATAACTTTCCATTTATATCACTAATTTCTTCCCTTTTTACCCTCATTCAATATCTTATATTACTTAATTATCCAACTTTCTCACCAACTATATCCCTTTTTCTCTAGAAAAATTACACAACTACCCCAATCTAATTTCATATATTACCCTCATACCCAATATTCTCATCAACTTTATCACTTTTTCCCACCAACTTTACATATTTTCTTAAAAACCGCAAAAACCGTCCTTTTGGACGATCTTTTAGGGACGGAAGGAGTATCTTTTTGTCTTAAATTACATGACAAATATTCAACTACCGTCTTGTAAATAATCATGGTAGTTCATCTATAAAGCCATGAACCTCAAGGATAAAAATGTTTGTTTAATAAAAAAAGTGTTGAACTATTATTAGAGATCATCTAATTATCTCAAAATAATCATGTTCGTACTAGATCATACTATGATGTGGGATTGTGATATTAATTTATGGACGACGGGTTAGTAGATAGATTAGGGGTTCTGGATATATGCTTAGTTATGTGTAATATAATATATTCTGCTTATTTTAGAAAATACTCTTCGTCCCTTTAAGTTTGTTCATCTTCCAATTTTAGGCCATGTTTTTTTTTTATTGAAGAAAAGTATTTGGGAAATTCCTTTTGGTGCCCTCAAGGTTTTGCCAATTCCTTTTGGTGCCAAAAAAAATTTTGAATTCCTTTTGGTACCCTTGTACTTTGCAAATTATCCCGTCCGTAACCAAAATCAAACTTTTTCCCCTTTTTAGTTAACTCTGTTAGATTTGGGAATAAAAAAGCAAAGGAAATTAAATTAAAAGAAAACCCAAAATCAGGCGTCTTCTCCCCCGGTCGTCTTCTCTGGCCTTCCCTCCGACCCCCACCCCTCTGCTCCGGCGACGAGCCACCAGACCAAGCCCACGCTCGCCGGCCCCTTTCTGACGCGACCCAGCCCCTACGACCCGCTCTCTCTCTCTCGCTCGCGCTCACCACCCAACCCAGGTCTGGCGTCGCCCGACTCCGGCCCGATGCACCCACTCGCCAACCCAGATTTGAAGCCTCCGAATTGCAGACGCCGGCCGCATCGCCACCTCCTCCCCTCTCGCTCTCTCACCCGCTCAATCTCGCTTCCCCGCCGGCACTCTCTCGGATCTACCACTACCGCTGCCCGACTCTACTCCTCGACGCCCACGACTCCCACTCCCCTAACGAATGACGGCCAGCCTGCCCTCTCCGACGAGCTCGAAACGACGGCCCGACCGACGGAATCATCCCTACCGAGGAATCCATTAATTTCCTTTTCTTTTTTTCCTTTTTGTTTTTTTGCCATGGTTAACAAAGTTTGAGCAAATTAGTAAGTTTGGGTACGGAGAAGTAAAATTCAATAACAGAGGGGTACCAAAAAGAAATCGAAATTCTTTTGGGCACCAAAAGGAATTGACAAAACCTTAAGGGCACCGAAAGGAATTTCCCAAAGTATTTTCTAAGCTAAAAATGCTTTCAATCATATTGAAATTCGTGAGGTTCTCTCTACTTTTTACATTTAGCAGTACACTAAAAACAACCTTCTCTCCAAAAACTACTTTCTCAACCAAACTGAAACAATATTCGTCCCGAAAAGATCGTTCAGATTTCAACTTTTTCCCTTTTTATTACTATATTTTTATACTTTTACACTTACTTAATCACCTTTTTACACACTTTTGGATCGTTCATATTCATCTTTTTATTACTATATGCTTATACTTTATACTTTTACACTTACTATATTTTGGATCGTTCATATTTCAACCATATGTGTTGATATGTATTTTATTTCTTTTTTTTTTGAGCTAGAAATAATTATTCCTTGATTTTTTTTGTTTTTATTTTATTTTTTATCCGGAAAAGAAAAATAAGGTTGCTTCAACAATTCAAGCGTTCAACATTCAGCTAAAAAAAGGTTGCTGCAACAATTCAAGTATTCAACTTTCAGCTAACAAAACTCAAAACTCAATCTAAAAACCTTTTGTACGTCAAAATAAGAATGATAAAAATGCAGAATGTACATTCAACCTTTCTAAACGAATTGTAATTTCACGAAGTCAATAATTAATCCTTGAACCATCTTACTAATACATATTTACATAAACAAAAATGTAAAATCGATCGAAATATAGAATTAGCTACGAAGTAAAGAACTAACAATAACAAATGATGAGAGAAGATAATCATGATATTTTAGGTGTCAATGAGCTCTGAAACTAATCGAGGGTGTGACCTTCCGTACTAAAGGTAGATTTAAATGGGACAGTACTGACGGGGATGGCCAACACGTCACCAGCCATATGAGGAAGAATAGGATATCTAAGCCATTGAGTTTCCACCATGTCAAAATCTCACATTAATCATAATCTAGTTTTAACTCATTCAAATACCGGTCAAATTCATTTTTAAAGACTCCACCATCATATTCTTCTCTTCTTTTCACTATCTGGTTGCATGATTTCAAGAACCTCGGGCCTCCTTTCTTCACCGGCATGGATGCACTCGCCCCATCATTAACTTGATTAGTAGGAGATGATGAAGGAAAATATGTTACTTTGTACTAATTAAACAATTTTCTGCAAAAACCTTCACACTTTGAGCTAATTCTTGTCCCTTATGCAGCTCATATAAGTTTTCTAGCCCCGTGTTCACCATAGAAAACTTATACGTTGGATCAAAAATAATTGTAACAAAAAACAGGTATTCATCTTCTCAATACCACCCCAATATTTATCATATTTCATCTTTATCTCAAAAGCCATAGATCGACAATCGTCATTTTCACTTTCCATTCAATGATTCAAGGACTCCACAAGGTTAGCAATGCAGAACAAAACATTATTAACACAAACATAAGAAGAACCCAACACATCCTTTGTGAAATCATAAAATTCCTTTAAAATTTTCACAAGGATTTCAACCTTACTCCACTCTCCAATAGTAATGTATTCCATAGTCTCTCACCGGCCTTTAGCATTTTGGGGAAGATGTAGTCGAGAGAAAACACTTTTATACTTTAACACAACATCAAGAATCATATATGTAGAGTTCCATCTAGTAGAAACATCAAGGATCAATGAACACTTGCTCTCAATTCTCAATTATGCAACCTCTTCATTCCACAAACGCACTGTGATACTTAACAAAAGCTCTCACCTTATCTATACAAGCAACATGCAACTGTTGGATCGTTGTTAGTAGTGAAGAGTCTAAGGCCGTCCTTATGGAGCGTCCTTATGAGCACAATTGATTTATAGAGGGACCCCATAGAGACTAAGTAGTCCTTATGAGTAAACCTCTACCTCTGTTGAGGATTTTCGAATAGCTTTCCTTATCTTATATATGAGGGAGTCCTTAAAGTTTATAAGCGAGTTCCACTCTTCTATGAACTGTAGTGTTCGTCCCTAAGTTCACTAGTGTCACTCCTTTAAGCGTAAGATGTAACCTAACTCTCACAATGTAAGGACGCTAGACACACGTCCCTCACAGTCCTTCGTGAGAGACTAGAGATCTTTGTCACAAACATTTTTCTTTTTGTTGTTTGACTTCCTCTCGATTCACACACACACAAGTCACTCAGTTCTAAGTTTGTTCTTCGTGTTCTTAAGGTGTTCTTCGTATTCTTGTTGTCACTCTCAAGAGTGTGACGGGAAGTCACATCACAATAAATACAAGTGAGTGTATTTATAGTGATCGGGAAGGGCATCATTTTGTTGACGCTTTTTCCCTTCGTTCGTCTTCAGCGCGCCGCACGATCAGATCGGGGCGTCCGTACACTATTGCCGCCTTTTCTAGGGTTTCTTGAGAAGCCTCCACATGTACTGGTCCTCTCATGCGAAGCTTCGGCGAACTTGCTCTCTGTCTGGTGATGTCATCATTATTGACAGCTTGGGAGGACTCTATCTTTTAAGCGTGCGTTCCTACTCGTTGGGGATGGCATCCTCATCTCGCAGGAACACTTTATGGTCCTCTTTTCTTCTAAGTGTTTTAGCGTCCCTACTCCTTAGGGATTGTTGTACACCTGTTGTTCTTTTAGCATGATATGCGTCCCTATGAACTCCTGAGTCATAGCTTGGACAACCATTAGATCAAAATTAAGTTTGTCATTATCAAAACTCTAGGGACGACCATTATTGATACAATGCTAAGTACTGGCATCCTTAACATCATCCCAACAACAACTTTAAGTCATCCTCATGCAACTTTAAGCCATCTCATGTGAATATAATCGGCGTTATTAATACAACCCTTATTCTCTCTCATGAACCTTTTCTAAGAAGCCACACACAATAGCATTGTCAACCGTAATAGTAAAAACGTTTTGAGACAAACCACAAGTTCTAAGACAATCAGCAATTCCTTTAGCAATATCCTCCCTCTTATGACCAACGATTGGATAAAAATTCAAAATCCTCATTTGCAACTTCCAATCATTATCAATAAAATGTGCAGTGACACACATATAATTGTTCCTTTAAATAAAAGTCCATGAATCAGTAGTAGACAAACTCTTTGACAACTCTTGCTCAAGAAACCCTTTAGCATCACTTTTTCTTGCAAGAACAATTCATAGCACTCTCGTGCAAGTGTATAGTATGAAGGCAACTTAAATGTAGGGAAAAGAACTAAGAGTAGACGCTTAAAACCAAGCTTTTCTACAAGTCTAAACTGCAACTCATCCAAGATTCAACTAGCTTGATCTAAACAAAAATGCGTATAACCAAGCTCCATCTTGTGGCCACTTTGCCTTGATTGTTGGAACAATTTAATCAATAAGCATTCTCCTTGTGACCTGTTAGTTGACAAATTCAACTAGTTTTGTAACTATCATCCCCTTTGTTATTTTTTATTTCCTCTTGGTTGCTTCTTGAGATATGAATGGAAAAATACCAATTTTTTCCATGAAAAGTGCATTGTCCCTCAAAATTAAACCTAGGTCTTGCTACTGTTGTAGTGAACATGACCTTTGAAATGAATTTGCTTGAACTAACAACCTTATATTTGGCCATCATGTTGTGCTAGTTACACTCTCTAAATTTTCTTACTTAGATTGAACCATTTTCATCAATGTGAACGAAGTCAAACATTGGATAACATTGTGTATTTGTTTCTGGTGTGCCTCCCTTTAGTAAGCTTATTAATCATTTTAACCTTGTAGTCTTGTTGGCTTCCTTTAGTCCTAGTTTGAGTGCATTTGTTTGAGGCCTCAAGTGTCCCCTTTTGATTAGCCTGTGTGCAGCACACTTAGACATATGCAGATTGGTTTCTAAGACTCTTATACATGGCATGTCCCCAATGTTGATTGTTGTGATTTGATCCAGATTTACTATTTTACTCTTTCTTCCACACTTGTGATACCTTGTGCTGAATTAGGCATTTGCATTGCTTCACTATGTTGTTTTACAATGTTTCATATCCTTGTTGGGGCTCTTGTTGACCCATTAAATTCTGCTACAACTCCTTGCATTGCTCCTCTCATGAGATGTCTCCCTTTTGTTCTTATATGATGTAGTTTGATAAGAATATGAAACCTCTTTTCACCGTTGAGCTTCGATTTTGATGACCGACGATGTGAAACTGGTGGTATGCAGGGGCGGGTTCAGGAAAAAAAATTGGGTATGCTAAAAATTGTAATTGATAAAAAAAAGTTGGGGAAAAAGAGCTAAAACGAGCTCTTGTATAAAAAAAAAAGTGGGGGAAAAGAGAAAAAGTTGGCGAAAAGAGGTAAAACTAGAACTTGTATGTAGAAAAAAAAAGAAGAAGAAGAGTATTGTTGTTACCGAGATTTGAACAAGGACCATCATGTTTGGATACATAAGGTCACATCTACCACTTGTGCTAGACTTAATTTATGCATTCAATTCCTACTACTATAATTATATTTAGAATTTAGGGTGGGCTAGAGCTTAGCCTAGCATACCCTTAAATCCGCCCCTGGTGGTATGTTGTTGCACTTCATCTTTTGTGTGTAAACCCTTCCTCATCTTTGATTTCCCTGGCTGGTTCATTTAGGTCAAAGGTAAGATGACTGTAATATGGTGGTGCGGCTACAACTTTTGGAGATGGAGATGCATTTAAATATATAGCTAAGAGCATCTCCAACAAATGCTCCATAAGTTTCTTCAAAATAGAGAACAAAATCTCAAATTCTCCATAAAAATTGTACTCTCACTCCAACAAATTCCCCATTTTAATGAATTATGTTTGTATTTTAATTATGTTTTTTATAAATAATATTATAAAATCTAACTTGACCAATAGGATGATGAGATGTATAGCTAAGCAATTAATGCATTCCCCAAAAAAATTTAGAGAATTCTCCAAATACAGAGAAATGACAAACACTTTTGGAGACTTTCTCCAAAATGGAGAATGCAATGGGGAAACTCTTGGAGCATAAAATGAGTCCAAAATCTCCAAATGCACATAATTCAAGAATTTGGAGCATCTCTTGGAGATGCCCTAAGGTTATTAAATAGAAGTAATGATGCAAAATTTAGTTCATGGAATTGAATGTTGTAAATGAGCTCTACTTTCCTGGTGTACTATGAGTGAATATTCAATTGTAAGCTTTAATGATGTATTTGTACAGCTAGAAGGTGATAGTTTGGATTCCAATCCATGAGTCGTCCACCCATCTGCCTTTCCTTTTCCATACCTGCTCCTCCTGAAAAGTTTTAAGTTCCTTAATTTTTGTGCATTGGTGCTTTATTTTTTTTTGAGCGCTGCATTGGTGCTTTATGAACAAAGTGAAGGGATAGAGGAGTAATTTTTGTACATCGGTGCTTTATGGACAAAGTTAAAGAGATCGTGGAGGTAGATAATTTTTTTTTTTGTCGAAAGAGGATGTAGATAATTATGTTACTGAAAAAGGGCCAAAAAATATTTGATAGAAATGACATAGTTTATTCAATATAAATTATAAATTAAACAATGATTACCTCCATGCCAGAACTGAACTTAACTAAAACTAGCACATATACACAACGATGTACCATCAAGTTTTTAAACCGTTGGAAATGAGGTCTTACTTTCAAAACTTATACTAGAACTTCGATATTAAGAACATATAGTTATCACATAAATGCACCCTTTTAAATTAGACAAATAGGCAAATGTCACCACACAAATCTCCATTTCGACATCTACAAGCACCAAGAATCCCCTTCCATTCCAATCTTTGTTTTTGCCCTTTTATCAGACATGAACAGATACACAAACCACAAAGAATGCCAAATTTTTCTGCACATATATAGAGAGACCAAAAAATAGCAGCTTCTATAGGAGTATAAGGATTACAGATTTCTTGACAATGGCATACACCTGGAAACTGAATCACTCATTCAAGAGATTCCTTCTTCAAACAGAAGATAAGAAAACAACCGAAGTACATATCAAAGGGTGAAAATGGAGAGAATATCAAGCAAGACCCATTTGTGAGCTCAACACCTGGATCTGTAAGAAGTCCAGACAAACGACCTCAGCTTACTAAACCAGGAACAAAAAGAAATCAAGAAAAAAATGGAGGAATACCATGTAGACTACAAATACCTTGTTGACGAGCATGTTGACCTGCTCTCTATACATTTCTTTCAAGTCAACGATGTCTGCACGGAGTTCTTCCAACTGAAGAGCAATGACAACAGTTGCTTCATTAGCAGATCTTTCATATGTTCAGTTACGATTTATCAGGCAGGAAACTAACACTCAAATCTATGAATCACGTGTAAATATACATGGACATAATATGAGTTGCTGTAATAAACCTTTACTACATAGAAGCTAACCAGAATTACAAGGTGCAAACGTAAGATAGAGCACACAAAGACCAAAGTGCCAACAGATTCACACAATAGTAATGCATTGATCATCTGTGCGATACAATTGCAATGTTTTTTTGTATAAACTATTACTCGTAAATCATCATAATTAGCATTTAACTGCATGAATCTAAGTCAGCTACATAAGATCATTTCACTTCTGAAAATTATGATAATTTTTTAAGAGAGCAGCAATCTGTGCACTGCTATTCATCTTTCAAACTAAGCACCATAGACTATTTTCACAGAGCACCATGAATTATTCGCAGCTTCTAAAACCACTTCATCAAATTTTGCATCTATTCTCTCCCATTCTCTCTCTGGCCTTCAAGAGTAAACGTCATAAAGGAATATATAAAGTTTATTGCCAGAGTTGCCATCTTCAGAAGTATATAAATTTGTAATACATTTCTCATATACATTATGAAAGTTTAAACTAAAAAGAATTCCAGACTGCCACAACAACCTCAATAAAGCTTCAAAAACCATAGAAATTGAATAATAGGACATTAAGTTGCAGGATACCTCTTCATCACGTTCACCCATTAACTCCAATGCAGCAGCATGCCTCTGTCTTAAAGCTTCCAACTCTGCTCGAATCCCAGGTAGAGTGGCCGCCTCTGTCCGCAACTTCTCACACTGCAAGCCAGTTCATTTATTATTAAAAGTAACACGCATCAGAGAAGATCAATGAATACGGATAAGCACTAACTTGTTCAGTCATTTTGACCAACTCCTCCGCTAGAGAGTCTCTAATTGATTCCATTGTTGCCTGAAAGAATAAGAGAGTCAAATATAGATCAACGTCTAGCTTGGAATCAGTTCATAAACTGAAAAACTGAAACAGCAAGTGAGATATTCATAAAAAAAGTTCATAGCACAACGACACACATATTGATCAACAGAAATTTTCCAGTACCAAATTTACACTAAATTTGAGTCAACAAACTGAAAAACTGAAACAGCAAGCGAGATATTCATACCAAACGGGACATGTAAGAAGCAAGTTCACCCTCCTTTTGCCTCAGAGCAGCTTCAAAACCACTCGGTGTCATGCCTTTAAAATAGTACGAGCTCATGGTGGGCTCCCCCGAATTCCTCCTATCCAAGAAACTATCTGAAGAGTCTAGAGAAGCTTGCAGGAAGAAACTTTCTTCCATGCTGCCAGTGCTGGCAGCACTTGAAAGTTTATGCACCAATTTTCCTACAGCAAGTAAATATTCATTAATCGATATTAAACTTAATCGTCATATGCAGAAGGATTAGAATCGGTAAAACAAAATACATTCAATACCATTTCCAGTGGCAGAATTCCACTTTGTAATTTGATTTTCATCTGAAGGTTGCACATGAGATTTTCTCTCCAACTCTAACCTAGCAGCCTTTTCACGTTCTAATTCCTGATGTAACAGGTAAGAACAACAAAACCAAAAGTAAGAGGATGTATAGTACTGTAATAACCAAAAGACACTCCTAGGCTAGGATTACCTTTTACAACCAAAGATGATCAAAGTATAATTCTATAAAACAAAAATCTTCCAAAACTTTGTATTACAGGCATGAGTGCTGAGTAAGGTCAAATACATCATGAATCCCCTAAGAGATTTAAGCATTTTCGCTTTAAGAAGATTACGATTCCTTGTCTACCAAAAGACTACTAGGTTGCATGCAGATACTGCATTCAATCTCCTCTCCAAACACACTGAAGTCAAACAAATGCAGATAATACATAAGAAAGGCTCTTGACAGCAATAACATTTCTCACAAAGCAAGTTATATATTACGGGGGGATAAAATGAATCTTACCTGCTCAAGGAGTTCCCTGTGTGCCAAGGATTCTTGCAAGTCTTGTTTGTGTTTCTTTTTAAGTTCCCTTAACTCTTCTTCTAGTTGATTTACGCGACCTTCATTAGTGTCAGATTCCTCCTTCAATGCAAGGTACTCTTGTCTATTTTCAGCTGCTCTTTGTCTCTCCTTTTCGAGTGACCTGGTCAGCTGTGTCTGCTCGGCTCTGAGACACGAAATCTGAAATACGGCCAGCAAAGTTACAAACAGTTCCAATTAGTCTTAGAATACAATGACCTATACTAATAGCCATCAGAATACTAACTTGAGCTTCAAGGACATTGATCCGAGACAACGTTTGAGATAACCGCTCATTCACAGATCTCTCCCTCTCTTCAGCAGCTGCAGCTTTGGCTTCTGCTTCCTGCAATGGGAGGCCTTAGTTCCAAGAGTTAAAATGGAACTAATGTATAGTAGCAGCATATAAACCTGAAGTCGGGCGTTCAAAGTTCTTTCAACAGCAGCCCAAACTTCAGCCCTTCTGTCAGTTGTCTCCTGTTATTAAAAGCCAAAGATGATGATAATGCCTCTAAGATTAGAGCCATAAACTATAAATTCCATTTGACATGAAGGAAGTAAAATTCAACCTTCATAGCTTCAATTTGCCTCAAGAGAGGTCTAGTGGACTCTGGAACTTGTGTAATTAGCTCCTCACATCGACGCTCACTTGCCTACTTGAATATAGGTAACAATAAGTAAGGGCAACCTAATAAGATATGAAATAATAGTAAGAATCGTCTAAACAAAATACTCACCTGGTATCGTCTTTGAATATCCTCCATGTCCCTGCGCAGCATATCTTCTCTAAAAGCAGCCTGTGACATAAAATCAAAAGTAAAGGTGCTTTTAAAATTTTGGATTGATATACTTCATTGGGTCAAAAAATGTTCAATGTTACTCCAAGGACCTGTTGCTCCTGTCTGCTTAAGGTTTGTCTTAGTTCTTCAAGTGCTTGAACTAACATTTCCTCACGCTCACCAGCTACCCTCAAACGACTCTCCAGTTCAGTACGGGCTTCAGTGTTGGCACGTGCCTCAGCCAACGCTTCAGCCTCCTTAGCTGCATTAAGTGCACTAGTATAGTAATCCTTCTGAGCAGTGAGCTCAACTTGATGCTTTTCGATTGTTTCCTGGAGTAACCTCTCTGTTGCTGTCTTGTCTTTCTTTATACTCTCTACTTTATTCTCTTCCACCTTACATGTCAGAAAAGATGCATATAAGATCATGTAACCTAAAGAGAAAGCTACTCTAAGCTGTTCTCCAGCTTTCTAAGGAAGCTTCAAGATCTTATAACAGGCCTACAACTGATGAACAATTATGGATTATCAGCACTGTGGAGTAATGTCCAGATATACAGGAAGATAATGATTACTTCAGAAGAATGTTTTGCAGTCTACACTTGGGTGTACTGTTCCTTTGAAAATGGAACTCCCAGAGTACTATTAGTTTCTTGTGTGCAAATTAATTAATAAGCAGTTTGGTAGTACATTGCATACGTTGCTACATTAGGACCTGATTTAGAAAAAAATATAAAAATGATGATAAAGAAAATGCCTATACTTTCGTGTTCTACGCATTTATAAGAGCCTTCAACCAAATTACCTGTAGTTTGGTAAGCAACCCTTTCTTTTCTTCTTCAAGCTCTCTGACCTAGATTTCATAAAAATATGTGAGTACAGGCACATAAGAAAGGGTCTAGATATTGGAACCTTTCAAACATAGAAATGATCATATACAAACAGGAAGGAAACCTGTGCTCGCAATTTCCTGATTGTGCCTTCTTGAGTAGCTTGCTTTTTGGAAAGCTCTTCACCTACATTAAAAGCATTGCACTTTTATAATAAAGCATTTCATTATGTCAAGCAGACAAGAAGAGTTGCCAATCAAAACAGAAACAAATTTATAAAGCTGCGACTGAAGATAAGACTCTTAATTATTACCTTTTTCAGTCAATAAGGAAGAAAATTGCTAGTTACCACAGACTATATCGTCCCAATAAGAAACAGATTGCTCTTTTCTATCAATAAAGCAGCTAGTCCAATGTCTATAATACTCAGTTAAATTAATGTGATTCTTTTTTACCTCCAATAGATTTACTGAACTGCATGTGCAACCTAACTGTTTCACAACACAAGAAATATCAACTAAAATCCCCATCTAAAGTACCTTTAGGAAACTCATTAAAAGCCTGATTACCTCATTCTCAATTTTCACATCAGAATTGCTCCTATCATACACCTCCTTCAACATTCTCTGGAAACCTCTACAGCAACTTAATCCTCCCAAACAAAAATAATCTACATATAGGTTGACTGGAGGCTTAAGGTATATAACCTCAAAATTCTCAATTACGAATGAGGTCATCAAATTTATTTTAAATACTAAGTTAACTGTATGAAGAGGCATACAGCATCTGGCTGGTTGCTTGGTCATTTCCGAGTCTTGTTACTCTCATAATTGCCTTTGCCTAAACTTGATTGTGGCATGTTGGCCATTTTGTACTCTTTCTGGACGTTATCGCTTGATCCCCGATTTGTATTACATCTTTTTGCATCTTGCAATTAGCCCTCTATACAGCTAAGTTTCTTTGTACATTCTTTTATCCCTCAATTCTCTATACCACATTTCAAAGAAGAAACTGACTTTCTTCCTTTGTTTCAAAAGGGCCCCATTCGTCAAATCACAGCAACACTCTTCAGCCTCTTCCAGAGCCTTAAAAAAAATCTTCCAAAGAACCTACCCTTCTCAAGCTTTTAAGAGGTCATTGAAAAGAGGACTATCTAACTTGCTTATGTCCATAAAAATCCAAATTACAGAAAAACTAGCTATAGCTTTTGCCCAGATTAAAAAGATATATACACAAAATCTCAACAAGTTAAAAAGGAAACAAAGTCAATAAGTATAGACCCAAATAAGATGCATATACATGGACTATTTCAGCTCACCCTCAGCCATAATTTGAGTAATTATTTCATCCTTTTCCTTTAATAAGGCAGCTGCATCAGTTTTCTTGTTCTGCTCTCTGCGTAAGGTATCCCTTTCCTTGGAAAGAGCATAAACCTGAAACCAATTTCAGAAATTAGATAATAAACCTATCCCTTTAGAAGGCAAATCAACACAAGAAAACAGTTACGCTCTCAACGATGATATATAGCATACAAGATCAAGTCAGTAAGTTAATGCCTATTGGCCTATTGAAGTGAAAATTCGAGGACTTCACCAGCTAAAAAATAAAATTTACCATCCCTATTCTGAAAAAAGAATATCTTCAAATACAATCATATCTGAGCACTAGGGCTTCTAACCAAGTTGATACTAGCAGTCTAGCACCTCATTTCAGGAATGCCTAAATGGAGTTCACTTTCCTTTCAGGAATGTCTAATGGAGTTCACTTTTCAGTCAAGTCAATCAAGAAGAGGGCGCGAGGGAGAGAAGAAGTAGATGTCAAGAAAATCCAATTCAATGCAAGCAAACAATATACCACGGGAAACTTACCTTCCTCTCAAGAGTTGCAACCCTTTGATGGTATTCCTCTCGCAAAGACTCAATTTCTGTTGTATCACTGGACTTCCTCTATCATCAAAACCAGTGTTAAGACAATGCTCCATAGACAGTTATTGATAGAACGAAAATAAATCTTAAAAATTTAAACTCAAGTTCGACATGAATAAGGAATGAAGAAAGGAAGGAAGAATGATCAACTAAGAGTCACAAAAACTGAAGGCAAAGAAAAAAATCTATAGCAAGCCATTTACCTGGAGATCTCCGACTATAGATTTCAGATGTTCATTTTCATTCATCAATTTTGCAATCTCATCTGCCTTAGCCTAAAACCCCAGAAACAGAGTCAAGATATCCTCTCATTAATCAAGTGCGGACAAATAACTAAATCTTGAAAGCATACTCAATACTTAAGAGATACTTGTGAAGTACCTGTGCTTGCCTTGCAGCGCCTTGCACTGCAGTTTCCATCATTTTCATCTCTCTCTTCAATTTCTCCAGCTCAACCACAGCTTCAATAGATTCAGGCTCATTGGATGATGAGATGACTTTCTGCTCGTTATTTTCAACTACATAATTCTCTGCTAGCTTCTGTATTTCTTCAGTTTCAGTCGCTGAATCAGTTCCTTCAGTATCTGAAACAGGAGCAACATCCAATGCCCCATCACTGGGGAGCTCAGTAGGCAATTGTGTATTTAGTTCTTCCCTGTGACTTTCTGACCCCCTTATAATACTATCAGTAGTTTGTGGTGTTTCAGTTTCAGCCTCTAGGATATGTACAGGTGCTTCTGCAAGCGTCTTAAGGCCTTCACTGAGGGACAGTTCCACCATTTTCTCCTCTTCTGAATGATTACTAGTATTTATGATTTTATCTGATTCATCCAAAACAGCATCCTTATTAATTTCTTCATTAGCTTGCACCTTGACTACAGCTAATTCTGACTGTTCCAAACACAGACCACCAACCTTCTCCTCCTCATCCAATTGTTTTGCAGAATCAATTATTTCAGTGTCTGGTGAATGGTGTTCCAAAACAGCTGTTTGCAGCAAGTTGGCATCAGATTCCAGCCTCTCAAGGTTCTCTGTTGTTGCACTTTTTGCATTGGATGAATAGATACTTGGATTATCATGCTGCTCTCTAGATTTATCAGAGCTCTGATCAGGAGAGAGATTCACAATAGTGGAGGAATTATCTGGACTAACAACATTGTCTGTCTTTCTCCCTTCAAGAGATGATGACGGCTCTGTGCTTCCCAACTGCCCTGCCGTTTCAGGATTGCTTTCCTCATCCCTCACCTCACTGATGTTTTCTCCACCTTCTGACACTCCTATAAGTTCTCCTTCCTTCTGCCCCATAAAGGCGATTACAGGATCAAAGAGCGGCTTCCTGTTGGTGGTAGACGACTGTGACCCGGTAGCTGAATAAAAGAAAAAAAAATTACCTCAAAGTAAACTATCTAACATGTGGTACACAACCGTGAAAATGCAACGAAAAGACCTTTACACTTAACAGAATTGCAGGAGACTAATTGGATGATATTCCAGCAATATAGACATATCCAACATCAATTCCTGACAGTTTAGATTTCAGGAATACCATAAGGATTTACTGCAGAAACCAAACCACTAACATTCGTTTGCAGCTTTGTTTCTCTGTCTCTCTAATTAACTTATTGAAAATAATGCTTTAGGGAAACCCACAGTAATGAAGTTAAGATATGGGGCAACTCAAACATTCATCGCCTAGATACAGACTACCACCTAACACGAGCAAAGGATGAGCCACGAACAAGTCACCTAGCAGCTAAAGTTAAGAGCAGAAACCAAACACAAGGGAGGGAAGCAATGAGGAGGACATGAATAGTCTTCCTCATACTGTGGCCTGGAAGGTCTGGAAGCAAAAGTACCAATTTGGGGAATCATCCAACTACTGATTCTGAACATTCCCCAAACTAAACATGCTAGATTTCCCTTGGAATGGAATCAAAGGGCCGCAAAGATAGAATTTCATTTCAGCTGCTCTTTTTTCTATGTATAATAAGATTTTGTAGAGCCACTGTAACTTAAGTTTGAAATTTTTAATACATTTTAAGGTATTATTGATATAGGATATACGCATTATTAATCATATCCAGCACTTTGCATCCTAATCTCAATCAAAGTCCAGGACATGTTCCTTTTAAACCCAGTAATTATACTGCACTCTACACAGCATACACCATTGCGAGCACCAAGAGAGTCAGGGACACTGCAGCCCTTTAGCAACAATCACGGTTCATGACTTAACTGCCACCCAATCTTTCATCACCACTCTCCCATGTTGATCTGGTAGCTCTTGAAGGATAAGTATAATGGTTCACTGGTCCATATATGTATCATTACATTTATTTCCTCTGGGTGTCAATGAAGTAGCTTCCAAAAACTGTCAAACAATTGCAAATTAACAGAATCTTGTCCGAACCTCCATTGCATCTCACATTATCACCCAAACACATAAAATAGGGAACAAAAAGAAAACAACATCCTGAAAAGGAAGAGTTAAAGGAGAGGGAGAGAACCTTGGGTGCTGGATTCGGAATTTTCGCCATCAAAAAGAGCGGTATCGAAATTCCGCTCAATATTCTTGACGCTCTCGCTGAGCTTATTGACTGCCCCCGCCAAATCCAGATTCCCCAAAGAAACTCTCCCACCGAACCAATCCATCTTCTATAAGCTCTTCCAGTTGGCCAACTCAATTCGATCTGAAAAAGATCCCTTTCCAGATCACACCGGCAATAGCCCTACAGAACCTAAACCAAACATGATTAGAAGAAAACTCATCTCCAACTGAATTCACGGATCAAGCATATTCAGAAGAAAAACAACCTAAGATCGATCTAAGAGATCCGTCTATAGGGAATTCCGATGTAATATTGTAATGTAGCGTAGTAGAAAAAGAGATCTAGTTAGGAGCGTTCACATTGATACAAGGAGGAATCGCACGAGACACAGGGAAGGAGATCAAGAGGGCAAGCAGACAGTTTCTGAGTGAGGAGTACGAAGGCGGGCGAGTCGGAGCAGGGTTTACGACTCGGACGTTAGGGGGAGGGAGTGAGACGGGGGAGAAACCTGGCGTGCTTGCTCCTTTATTCTGATCTCTCCCTGTTTTCCTTTTCCCCCATTCCTCCCGACGAGATCTCACTGCGGGTAAGCGCCACAAACGACGTCGTTTAATTTTAGAGGGAACATCGTGCCCTCGAAATTTTTTTAAGCCATTTCATCTTGGAGCATAGGCAAATTTTCGTCCTAGGACACCTATATAAGAAAATTCTACTCAAATTACATATTCAACCTCATTTCTATTTCTCTCATCAAACACTTCACTCTCTCTTCCTCCAAACTCTCTACACCTCTCTACCTCCATAATCTCTCATCCTCCTTTGGATCTCCATCAACAATCAATTGAAGTCGAAATCTACCACTAAGGTAAGTTATCTTCTCATATTATACTTTTAATTTGCTACAAATAGCCTAGAAAGAGGATTTAGGTATACGAATTTAGGATTTAGGGTTTTTGATTAAAATCGAAATTAAAGCCTATAATTGCTCAAATCTTGTCAAAACCATTCCATAATAGTTTTGTTTTAGTAGATTTTAAGTTTTTAGCTTGAATTTGCAATGAAAACGAGTGAAAAAGTCGAAAACGCGAAAACCTGCTCGCAGTCGCGAGGTTGAAGACGAACTCTGGCCGTAACGGCCAGAGTTCGTCTCAGCCGTTACGGCTGAGTATGAATCAGCCGTTACGGCCAAATGCGACATCGCCATAACGGCCCTGTTTGCCTTTGCCATTACGGCCGATCCTAATATGGCCGTTACGGCCATGTTTGACTCGGCCGTTATGGCCGTTTCAAACCTGGCCGTAATGGCCTATTTCTTATATTACAGATCGGACTCGGTAGATCCATCAGCTTGTTTGGTTTTGATTTTACAGATGTCGGATAGAAGTGCTCGTAAGAATCGTCGTGCCGAGCTTAGGGAACAGGCCAGCTTGTCTCAGCCGGCTCCGGCAGGCAGTGCAGCGGAGGAGGTCGATACAGTTCATGCCACTATACGTTACGAGCGGAGGAGGCGTCGGCCGACCACTACAATATCACAGTCACAGATAGTGGTGGGCTAGCAAACTGATCTGTCTGTGGATATGTGTCTGCAAACTGATCTGTCTGAGAATACATGCTAGCATACTGATCTATCTCTGTCTGAGAATACATGCCAGTAAATTGATTTGTCTCTGTCTGAGAATACATGCCAGCAAACTGATTTGATTGTGGATATCCAAAACCATATTGATTTGCCCCCATCATCAAGTCTACATGCATGTTATTGTATGGTTCTGCTTGCATTTGCTGGTATCCATAAGCATGATTTGTATAATCGACATTTTGATCCGAACTGCCCTCTTCAAGTCGCAATTCATCAAGACTAATATAAACTTCATTATCTTCCTGCACAATTGCGACCAAATCAATAATGCTACGACCAAATCAATAACAGCCGTTACGGTCATTGGAACCTCGGCCGTTATGGCCGAAAGGATCCTGGCCGTTACGGCCGAAAGGGCCCCAGCCATAACGGTTGTGAGCACCTGAGCCATAACGGCTGGGTTCCAACGGGCTATAACGGCCGGGAGGCTTTTTACCATAACGGTTCGTTTATAGTTCGTTTTCACACACCTTCGAATTTTATTGACAAGATGTAAAACTCAATGATCTTAACACTTGTTCTTTTCAATAAATATTTAGTCATATCTAACAACATTATACAAGTTAATATATCTATTTTCCACACAACAAAAAAAATTAATACATCAAAAAAATAAACAAGTACATGTACTTGAATAATACTCCCTCCGTTAATAAATACATGTCGTTTTAGGATTTGTCTTAAAAATTAAGAATTCAAATGAGTTGACTTTTGTACCCTCAATCTTAGAAAGATCTTTTATTTTCTAGTATAGATTTAAGTAATTATTTTCAATTAGTGGGGATAATATTGGAAAAATGGTGTTAAAATATCTAAAATGACAAGTATTTCTTAACAACTCAATCAATCTAAAACGACAAGTATTTCTTAACGGAGGGAGTAGTAAAGAGGATGAAGAGTGATATTACCTCATTGTGATTCATATGTGTAGATTGTCCATCCAATCCATTGTAGTGTATAAATCCACCATTGTTATCCATTGAAGAGGAGAAAGAATAGTGAAAATGGAGTGAAAAGATGGTGAAGAGTAGAAGATGAAGAGAAGAAGATGTTGGTAAAAAATGAAGAGTAGAAGATGACTTGTAGTAAATGAAATTGTAGTAAATGAAATTAGGTAGTAATAGGTGAGTAATAGGTGCTAATAGGGGGTAATAGGGGGTAATAGGTATTAATGGATAGTAGTAGACGGTAGAAAAAGGTTGAAAATGTAATAAATGTAAACGGCTCATTACGGCGGTTGGTGAAAGTTTCAAACGAAAAATGGTAAATGAGCCGTTACGGCCTAAAGCCTCTCAGCCGTAACGGCTTGAAATTATATGGCCGTAACGGCACTAGGGTGCGCTAAGGTGAAAAATAGGGGGTGCGCCGAGATGAAATGGCCTTTTTTTATCCTTTGCTATCTCACTCTCACTAATAAAATTGAGGACATTTGTAGAGGGAGAGACCGATCGAGAAAATGCTGGAAGGACAAAATAAGGTAGAATGTCACCCATTCGAAGATCTTGACAGAGCTAGCAGTTTGCAAACATAAATGGAGGGAGAAGATTCACGTCATTGATGGCTAGATCCTGTCTTGATCAACAAGCTTTAGTTTTCAGGCTTTGCCTTTGTTTTTGTTGTGTTTTCTTTTCTTTTCTTTTGTTTTCTTTTCTTTGGTTTTGTGCTTTGTGTGTTGTTTTTTTGGCTTGGTGTTTTTTTGTTGGGTCTTTTGGCTTGGTGTTACCCATAAGGGGTATTACACGAGGTATTATTGTTGTTGTACATTAGCCCGTATGTCAAAATTATTAAAATTATTTTAAATATATTATATTATTTTATTTATCAACATTTAATTCCATTTTTAATGAAATACATCATGATAGGACTATTATCTTTAATTCGAATTAAATTGTTTTTGTCATATAAATTTTGATAATAGTATATTTTCTTATTTATAAATTCCTCCTAATATCAATACTTGATTTGTCTTAATATATTGTAACTAGCAAATGACCCGCACATTGTAGGGGTGTTTTTTGTTTTTATTATCTTGTATATGAATTAATTATAAACATAACAAATATTATCATATGTCTAATTTTTTGGAAAATTCTGGATGGTACCCCTGAGTTTTGTGCTTTTCCGGATGGTGCCCAAAAGAAAAACTTATTCCACAATATACCTCCGAGGTTTCGTATTACTCTGTCCTGTGCCCTTTCTCCCATAAAACCCATTTTTCCGTCCAGCACTAAATAAAAAAAAAGAGGAAAATTATTTTTAAAATAAAAAAAAAAAAAGAAACAAAAGTGATAACACAACTCATTCAACAAGTGATAACACAGCTCATTCGTTTGCCTTATCATCTCATTCATAGAAAACACAACCACTAGACTTTTAACTCCCTCCAAAGTCCAAACTATGCTTTAATTTGAAAACATCCCGGACAAGTTCTATGTTCAGCAGAGAGATCAGTAAATAAATGGTTTAAACACCTCGTGAGAACAAACCAAGCGGCTTGGAATTGGATAGCTGATCCAGATGACTTTAAAACTTCTTTTTATCAACCGCAAGGGAGCAAAACTTGAGAGACCTGATCAATTTCATATCCTGCCTTACATATCATGGATTCATGGTACAACAAGATCACCCAAGAAACATACTTCACGCCACATGTTTCTTTCAAAGTTACCTACACAAGGATTTCACAGCATATTAACAAGAACGACAGGATGAACTTGGAAGGGAAATCCTTCTGTCATCTCCAAACGCGAATAAGTTGATTTACACGGGACGAGATTCTCTGTAGATTATGAACTATTTACATCAATCTCAAGTTCATCCAGACTGTTTTCATCAATCCATGCGATCATAAGAAGTCATACATATGAAGTAGAATTTCTAGGAGAATGTAAATGCATATCTACCGTCATCGGTTCAATACGATAGATAGTGTGAAGCCGAGGATCAGCCATCCGAGGAGGAAGTATCCAACTGCCCTCGTAGGTCCAACATCCTCTGGTTCCTATAATTCATATGAACAGGAATGAGTTCCCAGAGACTTGTAACAGCAATGGTTTCAGTCTCATGACTATGCGAAGAGAAAAGCAAGATAGTTTACCCTAGGGGGAGGGATTCCTGTTGGAGTTTGTGTTATGTCAGCCTCAAAAGGCCACACGTATCTGCCCGGTTGGTCACTTCTCGCCAAGCTCCAATCGTACAGCCTTCTCTCTTCCACCGAAGATAAAATGGTGTATGATTCCTAACCCCGCCAACAAACACGAATGCATGATCAGTTGCTAGAAGAATTCTTTCCTGCATTAATAAAAAAAAAAAAGAGCTATGCGCATTGCAACCTTTAGCTGCTCAAGCTGAGTGTTGAGTTCCTCTTCTTCCAACTCTTGCTTCGTGAGCTCCTCAACCTTGTTCTTGTATGCAACCGGAACCTGCAAATATCAAATCAGTCAGCTTGTATGATCAAACGCAAAAGGAACGAATGGTAGAACAAAGATATACATAAGCCTTGGAAAGGCTGTGATTGTAAGCATATATAGTACCTGATCATAGGGACACCCTCTTGAAATCCCGAGCCTGGCATAGTGATCTACGTCTGTAATGGCTGCAATTATAACCAAACACTTGGTCAAATGCAACGGAATTCCTAGGAGCACAAAAAACCAAAGCAAACCGCTGTTTAATCCAGAATTTGGTTTGTACCGATGCCACGAAGAGCCTTCTCCACATTGAAAGCGGAGATGAGGGATGGCGGGCCCTTGAGGGTTTCAGCCGGCGGATTCTCTGATTCCTCCGTCGCCGTTGCAGCTGAAGCCGATGCGGAAGAATCGCCTTCCGAGCTTCGAGCTAAGAAGCTTCTGCTCCGACGACTCCCCGTCGTGAAGGCGGCCGAACTGGCCAGTCGCAGGTCTAAAAGGAACTCCGCTGAATCAAAATTGATCCACAAGGAACAAGAATCGTCAGAAGGTAATCAGGGAGGTCGTAATGGAACAGCGTATCCATTGAAATAGGGTTTCCAACTCAAATTCGACTCAATCATCTTCCTACTGGCCACTACTAGAAATGTTCGAGTCAATCTGTGTTTCTATGCGTGAGAATAGAAACGAGCAGTTGAAATTAGGGCCGGCAAACGAGATTCTCACCGGGGAGTGGACGAATCGGCGGTCTGGAGGTGGCGACGGAGAAGGGCTGGGTTGCCGGCAGATTCGCGAGGATTGATGCCATGTCCTCTTCCTACAACAACAGTAAGTAAGGAAAAGGGGGTTATTCGTGATCCTAACCGTAATCACGAGAGAAGAGGACAGATAGACAAGTACACCTTCGTGTAGCTGTTTTGAGAAGCGCAGACGCTTCTGCAATGGATAGCGTAGAAAGGAAACTGGTGGACGGAGTGAGCGCCAACCCAAATCACCCCATATAACTTACTAGAGTATATTTCAAATTATTATTTTGTAAATGTTTATGTACATCCGATCTGTTACGAATACATTTGGGGCTCGTTTCTAACAATGAGTTATCTCAATTTCCATGTAAAAACTATCGTAACCTTCTTTACGGTACTCAATTTGTAACTTTTCAAAACAAGATCGTCGTTAGAATAAATTATGGAAATTCAATGTGATAATCACGAGGTTTTGCGAATTCCGCGTGGTATACAAAGGTTTTCGGGATTTCGTGTGGTGACTTTGAGGTTTTGCAAATTTCGTGTTATAACCTCGGCATATTATATAAAGCTAAAAATATATAAAACTTACCCACAATATTTACCTAATTACATAAACTCACCCTAAGTTTTATTTTTTCAACAAACCAGCATATTTTTTTAAAATACTTCATGATAATTAAGTATCACTTGATACACATAATGTTTATTATTTTTAAGTGTTAACTTTTTTATAAATAAAAAAAATTGCCTAAATTTGTACATGTCATAAAAGATTATATCAGTTTTGCACATTTTTCATCTCACTATATATGTCCATTATGTTTAGAAAACAAATTTTATATTACTTTAAAAATAAATTACTCGAACTAGTGCACCCACTTTTAAAAAACACTCCCTTAAAATATCAACTACTATAAAAAAAAATTAATTCTACATTTTATTAATGACAAATGGTAAAATTTTCCAAATCTACATATGCTTTTTTTTAATTTAAAAGGGGACTATTTTGTTATACAAATTTGAAAAATGAGGTTCTTTTTATTAGAGTGACATGGAAAACAATTAGAAAAAATTATATATAATTCTATAATTATAAACTTAGGTGTTTTAATAAAAATAGATTTGATGGTTTTGTTGAAAAATGAAACATAGGGTGATTTTATGCAATTAAGTAGATATTAGGGCTAAATTTTATATTCTAAACAAAAAAACCTCCATATTTTACTCATTTATACCAGTAAATAACAATATTTCTACTATTAAGTTTTTAGCATAACATAGTGTGTGCTCCCCAGGCGGAGATATTGAGTACTTTAAGGTGGAGGAAAGACTGCACCAAGGGTCAACTCTGAGCCCTTTTCTTTTCATGTTGGTGATGGACGTGCTGACAAGGGATATTCAGGGAGAGATACCGTGGTGTATGTTATTCGCAGACAATATTGTTTTGGTAGATGAATCCAAAGCTCGTGTCAATAGCAAACTTGAAGTTTGGAGGGATAGGCTGGAGTCCAAGGGTTTCAGACTGAGCAGATCCAAGACAGAATATATGGTGTTTCGGTTCGGACAAGAGGCAAACCTTGGTGGAGATGTGTTGCTAGGAGGGGAAGTTGTTCCTAGGAAAGAGAGATTCAGATACTTGGGGTCAGTCTTACATAGTGATGACAGTTTCGACGAGAACATCACGCATCGTATCCAAAGAGGTTGGTAGAAGTGGAGGGCAGCGTCGGGGATTTTGTGCGATAGAAAGATTCCATTGAAGTTGAAAGGAAAGTTTTACAGAACGGTGATCACGAAGGCACAAGAACAGAGGCTATTAGTAGCTGTGATGAGGATGTTGAGGTGGATGAGCGGGCATACATTGTTGGACAAAATCAGAAATGAGGTGATCAGGAGCAGAGGGGGAGTGGCCAGCCTAGAGGATTAATGTCGGAAATCGAGATTGCGGTGGTTTGGGCATGTTCAAAGGCGGGGTCCCGAGGAGCCGGTCCGGCGGTGTGAAAGCCTAGACTTGGGAGTTATTTGCAAAGGGAGGGGCCGACCGAGGAAACGCTGGAAGGACAATATAAGGCAGGATGTTACCCACTTGGGGATTTCGACAGAGCTAGCAGTTTGCAGGGATAGATGGAGGGAGAAGATTCGCGCCATGGATGGCTAGTTCTTGTTTTTATCAGCAAACTTTAGTTTTTTTGGCCGTGCTGTTGCTTTTGCCTTTGCTAGGGCATGTTTGATCTTGTGCTTTGTGCTTTGGTGGGTCACTTGTTTTAGTTATGGCCTAGACTTGTTTAGGACTTTGTTTTACTTGTATTGACGCTTTTTTGTTGGGTCTTTTGGACGCCCCCTTTGCGTTAGCCAAGGGTGCCCCCATCCTGACCCCCCAGATTCCCCCTTAAGGGGAATTACATTAGGTTATTGTCATTGTTGTTGTTGTTATTGCTTCTTTACATATATCCTTCTAACATAAAAGACTTCCAACAATTGAAAAAACAAACCATATCACAACAAATAAGAAAATTAAAATGAAGGCAATTTTAGTCAATTTATTTTTCCTCTCAATGATTTTTGGTCGTTCGATTGCAAGTTTCCTTGGAATTGCAAAATGTTCAATACTTTGCATATGTACTAAAATGTGGCGGAAATCTATTTTGCTTTCTACCTTGTTTTATTGATTGTGGGAAAAAATTCCCTCTCAACATCAACAAAGAAGAAGAGTACTCTTTATGCAGCACATCCTGTGCCATTTTAAATTGCTCCAACATTACACAAAATAAAGCCATATGTAACTTCTCTTGATCAACATTTTTGTCAACTAATTATTTTCAAGATAGTGGGTTGACAGTTTTTTCCCATTTTTAAAAATGGGATGTTTATTAATTTTAATTATATAAATATTATGCTTTATAATTGTTTGAGCCAAAATTCACCCAAAGGGATTATGGCCTAAATCGGGCCTGATCGTAGAGAATCACAAAGAAGACGAAAGACGTAAAAGCTCTTGAATTGTATTCGAAGTGTGATTGAATGCGTAAAACAGCATAATCCTGCCCTAAGGCTTACAATCGGTTTATATAGCCCCCTTTAGGATCAATCTATCTTATAAAAAAGGATAAGAAAATACAAGATTCTAGCTAATCGTGATCCTAAGGAATATCTTGAAGAGATTGATCTTATATCTTTAACTCTATCTTGTTGAACCGACTTCGGTCCTTGCTGTCCCTCGCTGTGCTCTGAAGAAGTACTGTAGAAGTCTCGACCGGGTATCAATACTTTATCGAGGAAAATCTGGGCCCAACAATTCCCCTAAATGCAGCGTTCGGATTTTGGAATCTTTTCAAATTTTGAATGGTGCATTTAAGTGATGTGACGTTGTGGTCAAGCCTGGGTTTTCGGGATTTAGCAGACCTCTTAAAACTCTCTTTTCACCTTCCTTAGCCATTTCCGCCTTCAATTGCATTCGTCCTTCCCTCTTCTTCCTCTATTCCTCGTTTCTCCGACGCTCAGGTACTACTACTACCCTTTCTTGCTTCTTTCTTGTTTTCCATGGCTCCAAGATCTCCCTTTACCTCTTCTAAAGCCCTTAGCGAGGAAGACCTTCTTCCTTGCACCATGACCCGAGACAAAATCGCCGGATGGGTCGAATTTTGGGGTTTCCCAAATGGCACCCGATTCCATGCTCCAACGATCGAAAAGATCGATTGGGTTCGCAAGGGCTGGGTCTGTTTCTTGGATTACCCATTCACCTTAGGTCTGAAGTTTCCCTTCTCCGATTTCATTCGTGAGTTTATAAGTACCCTAAAGGTCTCCCCTTGTCAAATCCTTCCCACAACGTGGCGGACCCTTGCTCGAATCGACGAGCTTGCCACGGAACGTGGGCTTAAAATGTCGATAGGGGAACTCCTTCTTGCCTACAAAATCGTTTCACAAAGAGCCGACCGAATTACTCTCCATGCTAGGGATGTGAAAAACCCTTTAATTCCCAAAACGAAAATGCCTTCCCGGAGCTTGCAAGCTCGCTTCTTCTTCATTGAGTTAGAATCTCTAAGGGGCTTAGACGAGGATGTATTATCGGTCTTTCGAGATGGATGGAACACGTCCCGTAAGGCTCTGAGCCTTTTTTCGCTGTTATCCTCTGTTTTTGCACTTGTGACTGATTCTGACTGGTTTTCCTTTCCCTTTTTTTTTTTGCAGTACCGGTGGGAATCAACTCCAGGAGTACGGATACAGGCGTTTGCCGGCGATTGTTGAAGGTCAAGGTCGAAAAACGTAAGCCGAAGAAGATCAAGCCCGAACCTGAAGAACCTGCAGAGGAGGTGGGAACATTGGACCCTGAGGACAAGACCGAAACAAGCGAAATTCCAACATCTTCTGATATGGCGAGTTCATTTGGAAAGAAATCAGGTCTGAACCCATTTATTCGAAATCTCGCATCTCTGAATTCTTCATTATATGCGGGTTACAATCTTCTAGCACCGGGCAGGCGCTAAGATTGACATGTCCGCTGCTGGGATGGTGAAGAGGCTGAGATCCAGTGGAATCAAGGCTTTGACATCCCCGACTCCCTCCATAGACTCAAAGAAATCTCAACGGTACCGCTGAAGCGTAAGAGGGCTGACGAGACCCCATCCCTTGCTGCGAAGAAGAGAGAGTCGAAGGACCTCCTGAGTGTTTTCGACGACAAGCTTTCCCATAATATCAAAGCTGAGTTCCAGTCGTTACCCCTTGATGCGGCCTTTAGCCGTGTGGGTACTACCCTTAGACTGGTAAGTCAATCTTCTCTATCATATTTTATCAATACTTCTTCGATACCTTGTACTCACCAGGCTGTGCCTGTTGCAGGCTTTTCAAGAACTCATGGCGACCAACTACCGTACTCATGAAGAGTTGTCGAAGCTGGAGGCCGATACTAAGAGTGCCAGAGACGCCGCCGCCGCCTCCGAGAGAAAGATCCGTAAGCTCCAATCGACCATCGACTCCTTGTCGATTCAGGTGGAGGACCTTCAAGCTGAGAAGGCCTCACTGGAGTCTTGGATGCACGAGGCGAAGAAGTCTGCTAAGCATTTCTCGGAGGTGGTGACCCAGGTGGCCGGGTATTATACGCTGAAGGCGCGGGTGGAACTTCTTCAAGACCAGGCAGAGGGGAAAGGAGAAAACTGGGTGTTGGCCGCAGAGCAGGAAGCCCTGGAAGAGTATTTTCCGTCCTGCAACCCTCCTCCAGGCCAAGACTTCATTGAGACTGCCGAACAGGTGGCCGCGGACGAGGATTCAGAGAAGACCAAGGAGGCCGGGACCCCAGGTACTACCGCCGAGAATCCTGGTACTGAGGATGATGCTGTGACCACGGGCGGCGCGACAGATGTCAGAGATGAAGATGCTGCGGCCGAGGCTGAAGGGAAGACGAGCCCAAACGACGAGTGACCACCCCTGCCTTCTTTTTATTCAAGCTTTATATCTTTCCGCCTGTTTCTAAACTTTCCAGTTGATTAAGACTTTCTTGATACTTTTTTGGCTATCGATCCAGTACTACTCTTAATATTTTCGGCCGCAGGCCGGAAAATATTAGACTTAATCGTTTTGACGCCCACTGTATGGCGCTTTTGATTATCTGCCTTATGATGCGTTTTGTTATTATTTTGATTTGCGTTTGGTTGGCAATGTTTGGTAGTTTTAGATGCGTTAGTAGGTCAGCATCCGGGGAAAGCGTTATGTGACTCCTCCCCAGCGCATAATTTTTACGAAATAGGCTTTCGGTTATTGCGCTTAGTTTACTGCAAAGGGCCGTGCATACTTGTTTATGATTAGGCATCCTTTGGATCCATAAGGGTAGTGCCTTAGGATGTAATGTGTTCACGGCGTCCCGCGAATGTGGCCTTGGGTATCGGTGCTATAGCGTTCCCCTTCCCGTACTAATCCAATGTGACTACATTGATTGGACTTAGATGGGGGGTAACCAACTTATGGGTTACTTCATCACGTTGTATGCGTGACGACATCGTCTTATTTAGACGGTACAACCATGCAAACGTGCAGTGGTTGATTTGAGTAAAACGCTTTTGGTCGCGCATAAGTTATGACCGTGAGGATGTTTTGTGCGAGATGACTTTGAGTTGTGGGAGAGTTGTGTTCTCGCGAAACATATCAAATCATTAACAAAAAACAAACTCTAGATCGTATATAAAAAAAGAACAGTGCATCGACGTCGGGGGTGATGACCCTAGAGTCTTTTATTGAAAAGAAAATGACTAGGTCCTAGAGAAGTCTCCAAAACTAATGCTAAGGAAGGTACTGAAACTTTATCAAGAACAACTGAGTTTCGAAGTAATACTTCTTTAAGTGCGTTGCGTTCCAGCTTCGGGGGACTGCTTCTCCGTCCTTGGATTCCAACTGGTATGCTCCATTTCCTGCTACCTTGGTGATCTTATACGGCCCTTCCCAAGTTGGTCCCAATTTGCCGGCATTGGCCTCCGCGGTGTTCTGGAATACCTTGCGCAAGACCCAATCTCCCTCTTGGAAGCACTTAACGCGAACGTTCTTGTTGTAGCTCCTTGCGACCTGCTACTGGTATTTCGAGATGCGTGCGTGTGCTACCTCTCTGAGCTCTTGGACCGTGTCTAGGTCAGCCTCCAATTCTTCTTTGCTACCTGCGGAAGTGGTAAGTCCGTATCGAGCGGTGGGCACCGTAACCTCGGCTGGTATGACGGCTTCGCAACCATGTACTAGGGAGAAAGGTGTTTGGCCGGTTGCGCCCTTGGGTGTAGTACGGTTGGCCCACAGGACGAAAGGTAGCTCCTCTGCCCAATTTCCCTTGGCTTTTGCTAACCGCTTCTTCAAGTTGTTGATGATGACTTTATTGCTTGCTTCGGCCTGGCCGTTAGCCTGAGGATATCTAGGTGTGGAGGTGACCAAGTCAATGTTCCAAGCCTTGCAAAAGTCGCGCATCCTTTTGCTTATGAACTGGGAGCCGTTATCGCAAGTGATCTCCGCGGGCACTCCGAATCTGCTCAAGATGTTTCTTTTTATGAAGGAGATGACCTGCTTGTCTTTGATTTCTCGGAAAGCCTCTGCCTCGATCCACTTGGAGAAATAGTCCGTCATTGCCAGGAAGAAAACCTTCTGCCCCGTGGAAGGGGGTAGTTTCCCTACGAGGTCCATTCCCCATCTCATGAAGGGCCAGGGAGTAATCGACGGGTGGAGGACTTCCGGTGGCTGGTGAGGTACTGGGGCATGGCGCTGGCATGCGTCGCAAGATTGGGCGTATTTGTTAGCGTCATGACGGATGGTGGGCCAATACCACCCCTGCCTGAGGATTTTATTGGCCAAGCTCCGACCCCCAGTGTGGTTACCGCAGTCTTCGCTGTGGACTTCCCTCATGACCTCTTCAGCGTCTTCTTCTTCTATGCAACGTTGAAGGAAACCCGCCGCGGATTTGTGGAATAGGATCCCATCAACGATAGCGAAACGCGTAGCTTTTGACCTCAGGGCCCTGGCCTCGTCTTTGTCCTTAGGGGCTTCTCCTTTGACGAGCCAATCGAGGTATGGTTTCGTCCAGCTGGCTTTGGTACCTTTTCTAGCCTCGTCGAGGTCTTGATACTTCTTTGATACCCCAGTCTCCGGGGGGGAATCCTTGCTCTGCGCCGCTGATGTCTCAACGAGGGCTGATTGCAGAAGGTGGACTAGCGGTACGCTGCTGAACTCTCGGGGGTCCAAGGTTGATCCTAGCCCTGCTAGGGCGTCGGCTGGAGCGTTTAGCTCACGAGGGATCTGCTCGAATTCAATTTGGTCGAACTTCTCGGATAATGTTTTGACTATCCCGAGGTAGCTGATCATCCTGTCGTCCTTAGCTTCAAAGACCCCTAAGATCTGGTTGATGATGAGCAGGGAATCGGCGCGTACCTTGATTCTCTTTATAGCCAAATCGGCAGCTAGCTCTAGGCCGAATATGAGTGCTTCGTACTCGGCTTCATTATTTGTTGCTTCGAAGTTGCACCTTACTGCTTGGGCTATTAGATCCCCCTTTGTCGACTTTAGAACAACCCCGAGTCCTGCTCCTCTTATGTTTGAGGCTCCATCGGTGTGTAGTAGCCATTCTTCTTCTGTACCGTTGTTGGAGGTAGTTAAGACCTCTTTGGGTACTCCTTCTTCAGGGGTTGGGGTGAAGTCGGCAACGAAGTCAGCCAGAACTTGTGATTTGATTGCTTTTCTGGGCTCGTATCTGATGTCATAACCGCTCAGCTGGATCGCCCACTTCGCCATTCTTCCCAAGAATTCAGGCTTTTGCATGATTTGTCGGAGCGGGTAATTCGTCAGGACTACGATGGTGTGAGACTCGAAGTACGGCCGTAGTTTGTTCGAGCACATTACCACTGCCAACACCAACTTCTCCGTGGGAGAGTAGCGTGTTTCTACTGGTACCATGGTTCTGCTTACGAAGTAGACGGGTACTTGTTGGCCTTCTTCCTCCTTAACGAGTACCCCGCTCAGGGCGTTCTCTGATACCGCTATGTAGAGCTGTAAGACTTCTTCAGGGACCGGTTTGGCCAACAGCAAGGGGTTGGCGAAATATTTCTTTAGTTCTTCGAAGGCAGCTTCGTGTTTTTCGGTCCACTGGAAACTCTTGTTCTTCTTTAGGACTTCGTAGAATAGCCGACACCTGTCCGAGGATTTGGAGATAAACCGGTTTAGTGCAGCTATTTTTCCGGCTAGCTTTTGTACATCTTTCACACTTCGGGGGGATCTCAGGGAGGCAATTGCTCGCACTTGGTCCGGGCTGGCCTCAATCCCCCGTTTGGTCACCACATGCCCCAGGAAAGTACCAGACTGTACCCCGAAGATGCATTTTTGTGGATTTAGCTTCATGTTGTACTTCTCCAGGATTTTGAAGGTCTCTTCAAGGTGGCCCCTATGTAGGGATTTCTCTGTGCTCTTTACCACCATATCGTCAATGTATGCCTCCATAGTTTTACCAATCTGGTCCTCGAACATCCGGTTGACCAGCCGCTGGTAGGTTGCGCCGGCGTTCCTAAGACCGAATGGCATCACTCGGTAGCAGTAGGTGCCTTGTCCTGTGATGAAGGAGGTCTTCTCTTGGTCTTGGGGCTCCATTTGGATCTGGTGGTAGCCGCTGAAGGCGTCCATGAAGGTGAGTAGTTCGTACCCAACCGTGGCGTCTACCATAGTGTCAATGTGCGGTAGCGGGAATGAGTCCTTGGGACAGGCTTTGTTGAGATCGGTGAAGTCCACACACACCCGCCACTTTCCGTTCTTCTTTGGTACCACCACCACGTTCGCTAGCCAATCTGGGTATTTCACCTCTTTGATCTTCCCCGTTCCTAACAACTTCTTTACTTCATCTTCTGTTGGGACGCTATCAAGAACGCTTGCGTACTTGTTAGTGTTCCACACAACCGTCCCTTAGTTTTGATATGACAAACTCACTTTGATTCTAATAAAGTTGTCCAAGTGTTCAGGAACGCCAGTGACCAAAAGGACAACAAGTGTGTATGAGCGTCCCATAAGCTTAAGGACGCTAGCTAACAGGAAGTAAGGACCAGCTAGAGACTACTTGAGCAAGGACGGAGTCCCAAGCAAGTAGGAACGCAAGAAAGGAGTCCTTACTCACTAGCCGACAGGATGACATCACTCGACAATGTTTGATCATCCAAGGACACGTGGAGACCGATCCTGTAGCGGAGTCCAACACTACGTGGCGGACGATCCTGTTGCAGAGTCCATCAACACGTGGCGGCCGATCCTGTAGCGGAGTTCATCATACACAGCTGGATACAGGAAGCTTCCTCATCACCGCCCTACTACGTGGAGGAAGATCCTGTAGCCACGTCCATGAAGGGCATGATCGTCCCAGTGAAAAGACGCCCTTCCCAAGTCCTATAAATAGCCCTAAGGCATTTATTGTGATGCCATTGCTTTCAGGAATATTCAGAGAGAATCAAAGAGAAAGCGACTCACTCAAGAGCCCGAAGAACTAACTCAAGAACTCAAGAACAGTGCTAGAACTTGTGTTAGATCGAGTGAGACTTGTAACCAAATCACAAAAACAGTTTGTAAGAGAAAACCCAAAAAGAGAGAAAGAGAGTTCTACGAAGTACTGCAGAACGTAGGAATAGAGTCCTTTAGTAGATTGAACCAGCTTAAGTTGTAGGCTTAGAGGAGTCCTTTACTAGTGGACTTAGGGAAAAGCTAAGTACCAGAGAACCGTAAAGACTCGCCAGTACAACTGTAAGGACGTTCAATATAAAGGAAAGAACTATTCAAAAATCCTCCAAGGAGGTAGAGGTTTACACTCAAGGACTACTTGGTCTTGAGTGGTTCCTCTATAATTCACTGCGTTCATTCTTTATCTGTTTAGTACTTTATTTCCGCTGCATTACTCAAGGACGCCCCTACTCCTCGTAGGGACGCCTAATCTAAGGACGCCTTTACCAAAGTAAAGGACGTCCCTCAGTACTAACGATCCAACAATTGGTATCAAAGCCGGCGCTCTAGATTCTTACTGAGTTGCAGGTAAAGATGGACATGGCACCCATTGGAATTTCTTTTGTGAAGCCTCCGCGCCTAACGGACGGCAATTTCAATCGCTGGAAGACAAGGTTCGAAAACTTCTGCAGAAGTCAAAATTATCAATGCTGGAAGGTTATCATGAAAGGAGATCTCAAAGTTCCTGCTGACAAAGCTGATAAGGAGGACGAGTGGGGTCCTGACGAGTTTAAGCTGATGGAAACCAATGCAAAAGCTATTTGTTTCCTTCAAGCGTCCTTATGCGAGAGGGACGCCACTCGGGTCAGCAATTTGTCAACAGCGAAACAACAGTGGGAAGCTCTTGAGAAGTTCCATGTGGGAACCGCTGAAATGAAGGAGGACGTCCAGCTGAAAATCAAGAAGGAGTTCTATGCTTTTAGCATGCTGCCAAATGAGACGGTGAACGACTACTCATATCGTTTTGAGGCCCTTGTCACCAAGATGAGGAACTTGGGCATCCCAGAAACAGAAATCTCCATGAGGAATAGAGTTCAAGTGGTCATTGATGGTTTGACCGGAGTCTGGAACTTTGACAGGACAACGTTCAAAGAAAATACAGCCAACAAAACTCTAGATATGGAAGAAATCTATGGGAAGCTCAGGCAGTACGAGGAAAGAAGAATTTCTGATATGGCTAAGCTTGGACAGAATCCTCAAACTGATCTTGCTTTGGCGTCCACAACACCAGAGTACGCTGAGTACCTTCGGCGTCAACAGGAAATCGCTGTAATGGTGGAAGCCAACAAAGCTGAGAACCGCGAGAAGATGCGCGTTCAAGCCTTAAAGGAAAAAGAAAGCAAGTCTAAAGAACAACTGGATGCAGAAGAAGAAGTTGCTCTCTTTAACAAAGTTCTCCGTGTTTTTGGCAAAAGGAACAAACATGTCAACAAACACAAGATGCCCAAGAAGGAAAGCCGCAAGTACACTGAGGCAGAAATGAAGGAACTCACATGTTACAAGTGTAACAGAAAAGGGCACTTTGCTAAGAAATGCACAACAGGAATGTCTGCAAAGGAAAGGAAGACAAAAGCTCTCATTGGAGCGTTCGCCTCTACATGGGACAATGGGAGTTCTTCCTCTGATGATGATGATGATGAAGAACCCGATGAACAAGCATACATAGCCCTTGAGGACGCATCTGATGGTGAGCAAGTAGCTTTCATGGCTATGGAGGACGTTACCGTTGTTGAACAGAACGCATCGAAATCTGAAAATGAGGTAACCCGTGAGTCTATGATGAGTTCATTAGAAAATTGTTCTAAATCCAAGCTCATTAAACTTATTGGAAGAATCATGGAAGAAAGTGTTGTCATGCAACATAGAATGGATGAACTTGAACTTGAAAATGAAAATATAGTGGTTGAATGTGAAAACTGTAGTTCCATGACTATTCAACTAGAGTCCTCTTGTGAAGAAACTAAGTCCCTAAAAACTGAAATCATGTGTCTCAAACTTGAGAACGCTAAGCTTAGGGAAGAAGTGAAAGTGATGGGTAAGAGTCCCATAGTTGAAGAAGTGAGACCAATGGTCTTCGTCCCAGCTAAGAGAGGTCTAGGTTATGAATCTGACACTAAGAACTCTCTTCCTAGTGATTTTGAGGCAAGTAAAACTTCAGAACTTGAACTTGAACGGGAGAAAACCAAAAATCTTCTTGAAAGAATTAGAGTTCTAGAGAGTGGGGAATTAGGAAAGGAAGACTACTACACTAACTCCACTAGTCATAAGATTTACAAGAAGATTGCTAAAGGGGACGGTTCAAAAGTTTGTAATCCTCAAAAGATGAAAGAAAACAAGATTCAGCGTCCCAATAAGAAGTACTATCTTGGTACTTACTATAGGACGTGTTGGTACTGTGGACAAGGAGATCACTTCAAATATGATTGCTTAAAACTCAAAGAAGATGTTGAAAATGGAAAAGCTGCTAGGACTAACAACGAAAATGCTAAGTCCGTTCCTAAGGCTAATCCTAGGCGTTCTAGACTCTCTAGGAACTCTTTCCGCAAGCATGCTATTTCAAATGATGTGAATATTAATGACTACATGCCAGAAACAGAGTTCTATTTCTGTAACGAACCAGGTAAGGAACACCCTGCCTGGGTCGCCAAAAACTAACGTTGTTATGGCAGGTGGAAGTGAGGGGACGCCCATGGATCATTGATAGTGGCGCCTCAAATCATATGACAGGAAGCCAGATCCATCTCACTTCTATCCAAAGTAGTGCCACGGGAGGAACTGTCTCGTTTGGCAACAAGGGCAAAGGAAAGATCAAAGGAACGGGAACTGCTATTCTCAACCCGTCCATCAAAGCAACAAATGTCAGTCTTGTTGAAGGACTTGGCTTCAATCTTCTTAGCGTCTCCCAGATGTGTGATCAAGGTGAAAATCTAGTCACATTTGACTCAAAGGAGTGCCTCGTCATCAACAAGAAATCAAACAAAGTCGTTCTCAAAGGAGTACGCCAGAACAATGTCTACATCTTTAACCAGGGAGTTCAAGCCTAAATCAGAGTTGTGTCTATCTGCTTCAAAGGAGGACGCTGATCTCTGGCATCGCCGACTTGGCCATGCTGGACCAAGCACAATCCTTAAACTTCACCAGCGAAATCTTGTGAAAGGACTTCCCCGAATTGATCTTGAGAAAGTTGAATAGTGTGAAGCTTGCATCAAAGGGAAGCAAACAAGAACGTCTTTCAAATCCAAGAATGAAGTCAGTACAAAGAAGCCTTTAGAACTGCTCCATATGGATCTTTGCGGACCAATGAAGACGTTAAGCTACGGTGGAAAGAGGTACATTTACGTTCTTGTAGATGATTTTTCTCGATTCACTTGGGTTCTTTTCTTGGTGTTAAAAGCAGATTGTTTCAATGCGTTCAAAGTATTCATCAAACAAGTGGAAGTTGCTCTTGAGACGCCCCTCAAAGCCATAAGATCAGACCATGGAACGGAGTTCCAAAATTCAGAGTTCCTGGCCTACTGTGATCAATATGGAGTCTCTCACAATTTCTCAGCTCCAAGAACGCCTCAACAAAATGGAGTTGTGGAAAGAAAGAATAGGATGCTAGAGGATATGGCAAGAACTATGCTCTTGGCAAATAGCGTTCCCAAGTACTTCTGGGCGGAAGCTATTGCTACAGCGTGTTACATCATCAATCGTGCCATGATTCGTCCTTTGCTAAAGAAGACGTCCTATGAGCTGTTGAATGGAAAGAAGCCTCGCATTGATTATCTCAGAGTCTTTGGTTGCAAATGTTTCGTTCACAACAATGATAAAGAAAAACTTGGAAAGTTTGATGCAAGGAGTGATGGAGCCATATTCCTTGGGTACTCTCTTACCAGCAAAGCATATAGAGTATTCAACAAAAGGACTCTAAAGCTTGAGGAGAGTATTCATGTTGTGTTCAAAGAAAGTTCTTCTCACAAAGAAAAACCAAGTAAGAAAGAACGCTCTTCTTTACAACAACAGGACGACTCTGAAGATGAAGCTGAAGATTGGACTTCTGGAAAATACTATGTCTCTAAGGACGCGTCTCCAAATCCTGAAGAAGTCTCAGTGGACGCTCCCAGTGTTGTTCAAGGAGTTCCATCTCGTAGTGAATCCCCAGTTCAACAAGATGTAGCTGAATCAAGTCAACAAGGCGAGCAACGTCAAGGTGTGGACGCTCTCTCTGAGGGGGAACACATTGAGGACGATGCTCAAATGATAGTGATGATTCAGATGGTGACATTGATCCGAGATTTGCTCATTTGTTTCAAAGGGAGTCCCGCTTCTCTAGGGATCACCCAACTTCTCAAATTGTCTCAGATCCTTCTCAAGGCGTTCAAACAAGGTCAGCTGCAAGCAAGTCCCAGAGTGCAAATTTGGCTTTCTGTGCATTCAATACCTTTGTCTCTATGGTGGAGCCAAAGAATATCAAAGAAGCACTCCAGGACGCTGACTGGATTCAAGCAATGCAAGAAGAACTCAATCAGTTTGAAAGGAACAAAGTTTGGACTCTCGTCCCACGTCCCAAAGGCAAAAATATCATAGGGACGCGATGGGTGTTCAGAAATAAGCTTGATGAGAGTGGACGTGTGTCAAGAAACAAGGCAAGACTGGTGGCTCAAGGATTCAAGCAAGAGGAAGGCACAGACTATGATGAGACCTTTGCTCCTGTTGCTAGAATTGAAGCCGTTCGTCTCCTTATTGCCTTCGCCGCTCACAAAGGATTCAAGTTATTTCAGATGGACGTCAAGACTGCCTTTCTCAATGGAAAGCTAAAGGAGGAAGTGTACGTTGCTCAGCCGCCTGGCTTTGAGGACACCTCTCACCCAGATCATGTGTACTACTTGGACAAAGCGCTCTATGGACTCAAGCAAGCCCCTCGTGCATGGTACGACAGGTTTGCGTCCTTTCTTCTGTCTCATGGGTACACTAGAGGTTCAATTGATAAAACTTTATTCATAAAGAAAGTTCACAAGGACATTTTGATTGCCCAAGTCTATGTTGATGATATAGTCTTTGGTAGTACTAACATGAAGCTTGTAGATGAGTTCAAGTCCTTAATGAGTAGTGAGTTTGAGATGTCCCTCATTGGAGAACTCAATTTCTTCTTGGGACTTCAAATCAATCAACTCAAGGAAGGGACGCGCATTCACCAACAAAAATATGTCCGTGAAATGCTTGAGAAGTACGGGATGAACACGTCCAAACCTGTTGCAACCCCATGTTCTCCAAACTCGCGTCTTTACGCAGATGAACAGGGAAAGGACGTTGATCAAAAACTTTACAGAGGGATGATTAGTTCTTTGCTCTTCTTGACCGCAAGCCGTCCCGACATTATGTTTGCCGTTTGCTTGTGTGCACGCTTCCAGGCAAATCCAAAGGAGTCCCACATGCAAGAAGTCAAGAGGATCTTTCGCTACCTCAAAGGACGCGACGATCTTTGCCTTTGGTACCCCAGGAAGACGTCCTTCAAGCTTGTTGGCTACTCGGACGCTGATTTTACGGGTCATGTAATTGATCGGAAAAGCACTTCAGGAATGGCGCAGTTCCTTGGTTCATGCTTAGTCTCTTGGGGATCTAAGAAACAGAACTCTGTGGCGCTTTCAACTGCGGAAGCCGAGTACGTTGCTGCTGCTTCGTGCTGTTCACAAGTTATCTGGATCAAATATCAACTAGAGGACTACGGTATCAATCTTGAAACTATTCCCATTCGTTGTGATAACACAAGTGCTATTGAAATTTCTAAGAATCCTGTTTTTCATTCACGCACAAAGCATATTCATATAAGGCATCATTTCTTGCGTGATAATGTTGAACTAGGACTCATTAGTATGGAGCATGTAAGAACTGAAGACCAAATAGCTGATATTTTCACTAAGGCACTCGATAGACGTCCCTTTGAGCATCTCAGGTTGCTCTTGGGGATGATAACTTTTAAGTAGCAGGTCCCGTTCTACTATTCCCTCAATGATTGGCTATGTTTTGTAGATTCTAAGTGTTTAAGGACTGTTATGCATTGAATTCATATTTGCAAGGACGCTAGTCTAAAACTTCATGTGTTTGCTACTTTGGAACGCCATTCAAATTTTCTCTATTTTGTCTTGAAAAGAGTATCCCTGATCACCCAACCCTCATTATAAGCCGAAATGATGGGAACTCTAAGCTTACCCTAGCCGAGAACTCCGCAAAAGCGTCCTATGAGCTTCATATTTTCTTTTACGGGACGTACTTGCGTTGTTCTCAACTGGTTCGAAAGGTAATCACAAGAACGGTAAGTTGGTTGTTGGTTTGCTTAAAGAAGTTTGCTTGAAGAGGTTAATTTTGCTAAGTTGGAGAGGACGCTAAGTGTCTGTTGGTAAGAACGCCAGTTCAATTGTTGAGGAGCAGTTGAAGAGTCAGAATTTTGAACTTTTGAAAGTGTGAACAGTGACCGTTGCTTTTGCTCAAATCTTAAGGGGGAAGTTTTGCCACGTGTTGCACAGTAAAACAGTGTTAACTACCATTTGTGCCACCGCTTCCTCTATATAAGGCCAGAACAGTCGCAATCAAATTTATTACGCTCAACCACTTTCTCGCTCTCAAATTTGCTCTGACTTCTCTCTAGAACTCCGGCGACTTTCTCTCTCTACACTTCATCTGAAAACATGTCTCACAGACAGTTGAACGTGGCCGGATCTTCTACCGACGGGAAGCGTAGAAAGCTTGTGAAGTCCCACTACATAGAGAAGCCAAAACCTATCGTTCTCAATGAGTCTCTAGTGGACTTCATCAACAGGAAGCCGAGAACACTCTACAATTTAATAAGGGAACGCATGGACTTGCCAGAGATCAAGAATGATGCAACGAAGACTAAGAACTATGAAAGGTTCATTGAACGCTTCGTCATGCCAAGTCTTCACAACACCAACTACAAAGACTTGCCAGGACGGATGGACGACGTTCTCTTCTTCTCTCAATTTGGAGGTGAGAATCTGGGTCCCTTACTTGAACTCATTCCTGACCTCCACAACGCTGTCCTTCCCGACTTTCCCATGTATCCTAGGGACTCCCTGGCCTACAAAATGCTCAAAGCAAGAGTGCCAAGTCCCTCTCCACCTCCTCCTGCCGTTCCTACCCTTACCACCAAAAATTTGATGAAGCGTCCTGCACCATCCTCTCCCCTCTCAAAATCTTCCCAACCCTTCTCCACTTCAAAACCAACGGAGATTGTAGATAAGTTTCCTTCCCATTTAAAGGAGGGACACTCAAAGAAAGTTCACGACCCTAGGCCCCTCAAAAAGGCCAAGACTTCTAGCGTCCCATCCTCCAAACCTCCCACAAAAAGGCCGAGCACCACAAAAAGGCCTTCCAACCTCTCCAAGAAATCCACTCCTCCCCCTCAACAAATATCAATCGTTCAACTCCCCACCCCTCCTCCGTCCCCCCAACCTTCCAAAGCAAATGCCCTAATCCCCTTTCCTCCCCGCACTCACTCTCCCTTAAATTTGGCAAATTTTCCTTCTGCCCCGGCCCACATTTCCCCACCTAAGGACCCCGAGACTCCAAAGTCCCGCCGTCCATCCTCTGAAAGTGGCCCGGAGGAGACAGAACGCACCCTTGAGCATACTTTTTACCGAAGGAAGGCTGGTGAAAAGCCCAGGGTTTTGCTCGCCAAGGACGTTCCTGCGCAAATCGAGCACGTTCCCTCCTCCTCTTCCTCCTCTAGCTCATCTGAGAGCCAAAGAGGTACGCCCGCTCAGGTCCCCCCCTTCGTCGATATTGTTGGGGATTCGAATGATGAAGCGGAAGGAGAGGTGAACGCTCCTGCTGAACAAATTGAGGACGCTGGTGAGCACCAGGTCGCTCAAGAGAACTCCGAGCCGACTCTTTCTGATGAGCTCGCGCGTGATGCTCAGGAAGTCTCTCCTTATGACCAGTCCCTCCCAATCCTAAACCCCACCCAAGCTCCACAAGAAAACCCCTCTCCCTCAATCCAAACAGAATCCCATCAAGTCCCCGCGGACGCTGAGCCAACAACAACAGAAAATCAAACATAGGCTCAGGACGCCAAGGGCACGTCCCAAGGTCAGACCTCCGGTGCCGGTCAAGCCACAGCTGGTGGCGATGTAGAAAACGAACAAGGCACAGAGGACGCTCCTTCAAAGGACGCTTCTGACAGTGACTCGGAGAAAGCAGAAGACGAGTCAGATGATGATGAGGACTCTGAGTCCCCTAAGGGCAAGCGCAAAAGGAAGAACGCTGATGTGCCCGTTAAAGTCCTGAGCCCTCTCATTTACTCTGAAGAGTGGCTAGCCTCCTTCGACGATGAATCAGTTCAGGAGTTTCTTGAACTTCTGAAATTTCAAGGATGGCAGAACGTTGGACCAGCGCCGACCACTGTTGACAAAGAACAGGTGAAGGCGTTCTACAGGGATTTGCGCTACAAGGCAAAAGATGGCTCCCTCCACTTCAAAATTGAAGGTGAGAAAGCTTCAGTCACAGAACGCCAAATGCACTCCTTCCTTGGTCTCAGTCCACGCAAGCCACCGTCCGATGCTCTTAGCTCACTTCCTGAAGGCGGCTTTGAAACGATTGATCAAGAACTGCCTCTGGTTGAGCACATCTTTCAGGGCAAAAGGCCCATGGGACTTGACAGGGTAGCTCACGTTCTGAGCAAAGTTGGCGCAATCGTTCACTACTTCATCTGTCGCGCCATTCTTCCAAGGCAGGAGAAGCGTTCAATTGTGCAAACTCACGACATAATCCTAATTGACGCAATCCTTGAACGCCGCCCAATCAACTTAGCCAGAATTGCTATGCAACACATGGCTAAGTGTGGAAGGAAGAGGCACGCCTTGCCCTACCCTGGAGTCGTAAAGGCAATCTTGCAGTCCCAGGACGCTTATGATGAGAGCGCTCCCTCTGAAGAACTTGGCTTAAAATGGAATGCCAAGAAGGGACTTGTCGAGATAAGGCATAATGAAGAGCTGCCGTCTGTTCTGAAACAGTTAGAAGCTGAGGCTGAGGAAGCTAGACTGAAAGCAGAAGAAGAACGCCTAGCTGCTGAGGCTGAGGCCGCAAGGCTTACTTCCACGCCTCAAGAGTCCCCTCAAGATCAAGAGTCCGCCGTAGATCTTACAACCCTTGATCAAATGCTCTTAGGGCCCTCTTCTCCTCCAGCTATTCCAATGGACGCTCCGTCTTCGAGCACAGGTCCTCTGCCCCGTTCTGCCCCTACTAACATAGCTCAGCACCCTCCAACAGAACTCATGGGTGCAATAATGGACAACCAGTGCCTCATCTTCTCTGCCTTAAAGGACTTATCATCTGCGTTCTCCAAGGCTGCTGAACTTCAAGAACAATTGCTCCAGTTTTATCAAGACCAGCGTCGTTCTCAGTGATTGCCACCACCCCTTTCATCCCCTATTAAATTGCCTTTGCTTCTTTTGAACTTCAAACTCATGACCTTGGTCTGTAATAACTCTACTTTTGTTTGAATGGCAATTCCACTGTTTGCTTGTATGTGTTTGTTTAAGCGTTCCACTGCCTTTAATTATGTGTTTGTGCTAACGTCCTTATCACTTGTTATCCTTTTCGATGATGCCAAAAGGGGGAAGTGTAGTTTTGCAGAGATGCGCTACAAATTAGTTATCTAGAATAAGCAAGTGTTAAGGGGGAACTATTAAGTGAAAAGTCTAAGGAACGCCCATGCTAGAATAAAAGAGGACGCTTAGAAACTTTTCTAGGACGCGACTCTCTCCTTAAAATCCAAAAGCTAGAGAATCAAAGATTGAAAACTTGTGCTTATTAAAATTTCTCTAAGTATTAGAGGACGCCTCTAAGTTTTCATGCATGCTAAGTTCCAATGTCAAAACTGTTTTGCTAAAGAGTTTGTCATCATCAAAAAGGGGGAAATTGTTGGGACGCTATCAAGAACGCTTGCGTACTTGTTAGTGTTCCACACAACCGTCCCTTAGTTTTGATATGACAAACTCACTTTGATTCTAATAAAGTTGTCCAAGTGTTCAGGAACGCCAGTGACCAAAAGGACAACAAGTGTGTATGAGCGTCCCATAAGCTTAGGGATGCTAGCTAACAGGAAGTAAGGACCAGCTAGAGACTACTTGAGCAAGGACGGAGTCCCAAGCAAGTAGGAACGCAAGAAAGGAGTCCTTACTCACTAGCCGACAGGATGACATCACTCGACAATGTTTGATCATCCAAGGACACGTGGAGACCGATCCTGTAGCGGAGTCCAACACTACGTGGCGGACGATCCTGTTGCAGAGTCCATCAACACGTGGCGGCCGATCCTGTAGCGGAGTTCATCATACACAGCTGGATACAGGAAGCTTCCTCATCACCGCCCTACTACGTGGAGGAAGATCCTGTAGCCACGTCCATGAAGGGCATGATCGTCCCAGTGAAAAGACGCCCTTCCCAAGTCCTATAAATAGCCCTAAGGCATTTATTGTGACGCCATTGCTTTCAGGAATATTCAGAGAGAATCAAAGAGAAAGCGACTCACTCAAGAGCCCGAAGAACTAACTCAAGAACTCAAGAACAGTGCTAGAACTTGTGTTAGATCGAGTGAGACTTGTAACCAAATCACAAAAACAGTTTGTAAGAGAAAACCCAAAAAGAGAGAAAGAGAGTTCTGCGAAGTACTGCAGAACGTAGGAATAGAGTCCTTTAGTAGATTGAACCAGCTTAAGTTGTAGGCTTAGAGGAGTCCTTTACTAGTGGACTTAGGGAAAAGCTAAGTACCAGAGAACTGTAAAGACTCGCCAGTACAACTGTAAGGACGTTCAATATAAAGGAAAGAACTATTCAAAAATCCTCCAAGGAGGTAGAGGTTTACACTCAAGGACTACTTGGTCTTGAGTGGTTCCTCTATAATTCACTGCGTTCATTCTTTATCTGTTTAGTACTTTATTTCCGCTGCATTACTCAAGGACGCCCCTACTCCTCGTAGGGACGCCTAATCTAAGGACGCCTTTACCAAAGTAAAGGACGTCCCTCAGTACTAACGATCCAACATCTTCGATTGCTTGGACCCGATCTGGCGCGAACCTCCGCCTCTTCTGCTTAACAGGAGGATGTTCGGGGTTGACATTGAGCTTGTGAGTGATGATGGAGGGGTCGATCCCTGTCATATCCTCGTGGCTCCAAGCGAAGCAATCTTGGTGACTTTTCAGGAATTCTACTAATTCTTTTTTGATGGCTGGTTCTAACTTTTCTCCAATCTTCACCACCCTTCCTTCTTCGAGAGTCACCTCCTCCGCTTTCTCTTTGGTCTCGATCTGCGTAGGTGGAGGGGTGACGCTCTGTAATTGCTATGCTTCCGGTCTTAGGTTGGTTGGTTTGAGGGCCGCTTTGTAGCACTCCCTAGCCAACCGTTGATCCTCGCGGATTTCCTCTACCCCCCAGGGGGTCGGGAATTTCACCGTCTGGTGGTAGGTGGACGCGACGGCTTTCATGTCGTGCAGCCATGGACGTCCTAGGATGACGTTGTAGCAAGAGGGGCAATCCACCACGAGGAAATTGACCTGCATGTTAATCCCTTTAGCGAAGGTAGTGAGAGCAATGTCTCCTACTGTGTGTTTAACTTCGCCGCTGAAACCCACCAATGGAACCGGATGCTTGTGGATGTCGTTCTCGGACAACCCCATCTCTTTTAAAGCATCGAGTGTCATGAGGTTGGTAGAGCTACCGGTGTCAATTAGGATTCTTTTCATCAGAACGTTCCCCATATGTAGGGAGATCACCAGGCCATCGTGGTGGGGTTCGGCGGAGAAGTCCGCGTCGTTGTCGTCGAAGACAAGAGCGGATCCGGATGAACCCCCACCGGTACGTCGCGGGTGATCGAAGCTGCTTTCGTGCGCGTGTCGCTTCGCCGCTGAGTACGTGAGGCCGCAGATGCTTGAACCCCCTGAGATGACATTGACTACTCTGTTGGGTGTTGGGGGGTCCCTCCTTCTCCTCGGCTCAGACTGCAGATTCTCTATTACTTCTCTGGACACCTGAGCATCTGGTGCTACATCTTTGATTCTCCCTTCTGAGATAAGGCGAGCCAATTCCTTTTTGAGCATGATACAGTCTCGGGTCCAATGGCCGTGATACTCGTGGTAATCGCACCACTTGGTGGTGTCCCTGTCTGCTTTTGGGGCTTTGTCCCGCCGAGGCCACCTCATGTACTCCCCTTGTTTTGCCATGTTCCGCAGAAGCTTATCCGTGGAGATGTTGAGTTTGAGTGATTCCAATGACGGTGGCGGCGGGTCGCGGTATTGATCGTCCGCTTGTCGCGCTTTGGCCGCGTTCACCTGCCCGTGGCTAGGGCGTGAATACGGGTGTGCTCGACGATCTTTCCGTTGATCGAGCGAGCCCTTACGGCCGTCGGTTGAGCCTCTCTTCTCGTGCTTCTCAAACTCTGAGGTTCTTTTGCGCAAGGTCCTGTCTTCCTCAAACCTTACGTGGGCCAGGGCCTTGGCTTGAACCTCCTCAAAGGTGTAGCAGGGATGCTTGGTAAGTTCTTTGTATAGGCCGCCATCGGGGATGATCCCTTGCCGGAATGCTTCCACTGCAGTAGTAACGTCACAAGACTGTATCGAGACTTTTTCGCGGTTGAACCGTTCTAGGAATTCTCTGGTAGTCTCGTGTTGCTTCTGACGGATCCGGTAGAGGTCGCTAGATTGCTTCTCGAATTTGCGGCTACTGGCGAACTGAGTGCGGAAGGAGTCCGACAGTTCGGCAAAAGAACCGATGCTACCGCGTGGCAGTTTTATGAACCAAGTCAGCGCCGGACCTGTCAAAGTTGTGCCGAACCCCTTGCACATCACTGCCTCTTTGGAGTATGACGGGACCGCGCTCGTCATCATCTTTTGCTTATAGATCGCGACGTGCTCGTCAGGGTCGGAGGTACCATTGTACGGAGTCATGTTCGGCACGGTGAATTTCTTTGGTATTTCGACTCTGGTGATGCGACGGGAGAAAGGGGACTCGTCGAAACCATCGGGGGCTTCTGGTTCCAGAGGTTGGAAACTTGTTCGACCGATCCGGAGTTGATCAGCGATGACCCCTATCTGCTCCGTTACCTTCCTTCTTATGGCCGCGTCGAGGTCTCTGGGCCTCCCCTTTTCGAAATCCTCTTCATCGGTCTCTCCCCTGTTCGGCCAAGCATCCCGAGGTGGTGTTTGGTGTCTCCTAACCTCTGACCGGGGATATCTTGGTGGGTCTTTGTCAAGGGAGACTTCTTCGCGGCGGTGTCAAGCGAAAGTTTCTGGGGCATCTTCTGGTAACACTGGTGTCTTGTCACGTGCGTCCAGAGTTTCGCCCCCTCTGGAGGTTCCTTCTCCCGCTCCAAAGTCGAGCCTTCTCACTATGCCGTCAGTGCGGCGATTGACACGGAGAGACCGGCGGCCCGTGGCGATAACCTCGTATTGCTGCTTCAACTGACTATTTTCTCGCGTGAGGCGTTCCACATGGGCGTCGTAGAAGCTTTTCTGGTCGCTCAGCTCCTTTTGGAGGAGTTGCATCCGTTCCCTGAGGTCAGTCATCTCCTCGTCTTGCGACCGGTTTTCAGGGAGCACGGGATCCTTGCTGTGGTCAGCAAGGGGAGCTTTTGGTGACTCGTTTCCATCGCCTGACATTGTCACCGGGGAGCTTGAGTCAGTGTGTCTGTTGCGTGATTGTTCCGATCACGGCCTCACGGTGGGCGCCAAACTGTTTGAGCCAAAATTCACTCAAAGGGATTATGGCCTAGATCGGGCCTGATCGTAGAGAATCACAAAGAAGACGAAAGACGTAAAAGCTCTTGAATTGTATTCGAAGTGTGATTGAATGCGTAAAATAGCATAATCCTGCCCTAAGGCTTACAATCGGTTTATATAGCCCCCTTTAGGATCAATCTATCTTATAAAAAAGGATAAGAAAATACAAGATTCTAGCTAATCGTGATCCTAACGGAATATCTTGAAGAGATTGATCTTATATCTTTAACTCTATCTTGTTGAACCGACTTCGGTCCTTGCCGTCCCTCGCTGTGCTCTGAAGAAGTATTGTAGAAGTCTCGACCGGGTATCAATACTTTATCGAGGAAAATCTGGGCCCAACAATAATTGTGTTTTTATTTGTAATAGATTCCATATTGAGGAAACGTTGAACAATTGTGTGCAAGATTATGATCACACATGTAAGATAAGGACAAGCAACAAGATTGATAAGTTACACGATCTAACAAGGAGTTAAAGTTCATAAAACTTCATTCTTATTATGTTGTGATACATACAATCTATGCTATTATAATAATTTATTTCATAGCCATTATTGATTTATATATAATTCTAATAAACTTATTCATTTGATTTATGCTATTCTAATAATTATTTTTTCGTATTAGCAATATTTATTTATATAGTTCTAATAAAACTATTCAGACCTATTTGCATCACAGGTATTATTATACAAAATCATAGTATGAAACATTACACTTTGATTAATTATAAAGTAAGAGTTTTTTTGGATGAACAATTTTTAATCCAAAAAGTTATCGTTGTCAGTTTTTCTAAATTTCATTCAGACGTGTTATGTACCCTTATGTAAGCATCATATCTCAATAAAGTACAAAAATTAAGACATAATCCAAAATAATGTAAGATGATGTAAAAAATTCATTAGTACACACCACCACAATATAGTGTAACTTCCACAACAATGCAAAATGACATGATAATGCTGTCATACAAACACGCCCTTCATTGAATTTCATCTTCATGTATCAAATACATTCTTAGGTAGAAATCTTTAGAGGTGGTAAATTCGCGTTAAGAATGGCATAGTCTGACCGACATATAAGAGACACGCAATGGTAATATATAGTTCTAAGATCAATAGTCATTATTGATTAGATAGAGACTTAGTGCATTAATATGAATCCCGAATTATAAGAAAATAAATGTATCGAATTTAATCTTGAAATTATAAGCGAGGGAGGGTTTACACAATCTTGTAATTATAGGTAATGGAAAATTTAGAATTTTTTCACAATTATAATATGTTATATACATGAGTATATTACCTTACATACATGTTTATTATACCTTGTGTACATGATTATAGTACCATACACACATCAGTTTAAGGAGAATTTAAGTATGTAGCAATAAATATATATCCTAATTGGTTATTTATAAGCAAATGTATAGAATTAGGTGAATAGCAACAAATAACCCAACTACTTTCTCTCTCCACTAGTTGACCGACTGCTGACCGATCGTTGACCAATGTTGACTATCATCACTTGACGATTGTCATCACTCAAAGACTGTAATCACTCTATCACTCGATTAACTGTCATCACTCGATGATAGTAATGACATTCATCGAGTGATGACATCATCCAATCACTCAATTCATTGTCATCACTCGGTAAAAGTGATGACACTCCAATTGGCATCACTCTATTACTCGACTCACTATCACTCGATGACAGTGATGACTTTCATCGAGTGATGACTTTCATCGAGTGATGAATCGATCACTTAATTCATTGTCATTACTCAATAAAAGTGATGACACTCCGATTGTCATCACTCTATCACTTGATTCACTATCATCACTCGATGACAGTGATGACACTCCTATAAACAAAAATCACCTTCATCACTATATCACTTGAGTTTCATCACAATATGACACTCGTTTACACAATAAGTGTCATCTATACTCAATAATTTTTTTTAAAAAAATCACTTTCATTACTAAGGATACTCGTTTTGTCATCACATGATGAAACTCACTTCGGCATCACAAGATGACACTCAAATCAACTAGGTGCTATTACATTTAAATTTTTAGTACGTGTCATTAGTCAAAATGCACAATTTATTACAAAACGAAATGCCATCGCATAATCAATCAAGTGTCATCTTATATAATTTTTTTAGTGTCATTACACAAACTGTCATCACAACTTACACACATTACAATCTAACTAGAAAATAATCATATAAGACAAACACAAACAATCTACATAATAATTTGCAATGTACATTAAGAAATTCACCTAGTTAGTAAGAAACAAAATGATTTCAATTGAGCATAAAAGTGATGATGGTTGGTTTCTCCTCTTAATGTAGACACAATTAAGTCAGTGGCAATGAAAATAGACACATGTCAGTGACTTTTATCATGAACTTGATTCTACTTGTTGAATGTTTTTCAATAAGAGCATCCACCCAGCTAAGTAAAGGCTTCGCCTAAGGAACCCACAACAAGCAATGGAAGATATCATCACATTCATCCCCACTAGATGGAAAGTATATAGTAAAACCCAAATTACCACAACATCAAGAATCTAAACAACGACCCATCATAAGAATCAGATTCTAACAGCATACTTGCGATCAACTAGAAGAAAGCAATTCAAAACAAATTTGCCAGCAAAATGAGATAATTTTTTATTGAAATCTGGAAAAGAAGGAGAGGTCCGGGAAGATTCGAATAGGCAAAACCTGACCAAAATCCTCGCATATATTCTTAGATCTAAATCTCAATTTCGGTTTGGAACAACTGGATTTGGAGACATTGTTGCAATCCTCTCCCCTGGCGGCGACATCGGAAGAACCATCGACTTGATATGGAATTTCGACATTGAGAGAAGTTTCCATTGTGGAATTTCGACAGATAAAGACAAATGAGGAGGAGGAGAATCCCAACACTAAGAGGAGGAGGAGGAGGGAGATCTTGGCCGTGTCGGCGGAGTACAACAAAAGAGAGAAGGATGGAGGCTGGTGGATATCAACAGTGGCCGGAGCTTGGAAGAGATCGGAGGATAGAAGGAAGGTCAACTAAGAGAATTGTGAAGGGCGGAAGGAAGGACAAGATTTTGGGTTTTTTGCTACTTTTGCAAAAAGATGGATTTTCGGTAATGGGGCTAATGAGATAGACTATCTATGACGCTATATCCAATTCTCTCTTTTATTAATTGTATTCATAACTTCCGAATGTTCTTATGAAAAATGGCGCATACATACATGGAAACAAGTACCTATATATATGATTATATACATATATATACATGATTATAATATGTTATCAACACACAATCAATTTTTTTGTATAAAATAACAATTACCCTACATCACCCAATTAATCAATAATTAAATTACCCATAGCATAATCAATTTCCTTCTTATTAAAGCTCGGCACACACTTCTTATTCGGTGGCATCGTTGGCTGGAGTGTTGTTGATACGTGACAACCTTCGGGGTGAAGGCCGCCACGCGTTGAAGATGCCCAAGGATATAGATCTCGGATTGGTATGTGCGCAAGATTGTTGTTAAAGTTGATGATTGAGCGTAGAGAATTTGTTGAAGAACAAGTGTGCAGCGGAATTTGATTGTTGAATTGCTTGAATCAAGAAGATGATTTTGGGGATTTAAAACCTAAGGAATTAAACTTATCACAAGTTAATTCCCAGGTTCCAATATGATTTTATTGAAGGGAAAAACATGTTTAAATAGACAAACTAGGAAGCCAAAATTCTATCTCTAACAATGATCCTAGGATAGAATTTTGCTTGGAAAATAAGCTATCTAACTAATTAAACCTAAAAACTCAAAAGATATGAATAATAAATAAAGCAAGATAAATTTCAGCCCTAACAAACTTCCTATGGCCGAAAATATCATAAAGACAATAGATAGAATTAAGGCTAAAGATAAGATTCCCGTAAGACTTGACCAGCTCTCAGTAAATCGCGATTTTGACCTCTTTCCAGTTGGATTCTGAGTTCGCCGTAAACTACAAAGTTGTAGATCTTTTAATTATCTATCCAACACAATTTGAACGGACTTGAGATCAATTTCCTAGCCAAAGTTATGACCATTTTACTGAGCCCTATTTTTAGTTTGACGGGCTTCTTAACTTTCGAGACTTCTATGACTTCATCCTCTTCCTTGGTGGCCTAGCACGCCATTGGTGAACATAATCAAAGGATAATTTCAGATCCATGAACACCTTCATAAATTTAAATGATCGGGATCTTAGTAAAGGTCTTGGTCTTTGGCCTCCATTCGTCTTCAACGAATCATTCACTTGGATCCTCCCTTGATTGGTATCAGTTGTTGCGAGTCGTGGTTGGGACATCGGAAGTCCCGGTTTAGGGAGTGGCTGGTTTCGTGAAAGGGGTTCTGCTCGAGGGTGATGAGTGGGGGGTGGTGCTGCATGTGAATCACTCAAGCGGCGCGAGCTTCTGTCGGGTTGTTGTCTAGTGGTGACAGGCCGATTATATGTGGTTAGGACATGGGGGAGAGTAGCGTAGTGCTTGGGTTGTCTTCTGTCGACATCATTTTGGGTGCGGAGGTGGAGCGAAATCGAGTGGAACTGGTGTGGGTTGAAAGTGTGGGTTGAAAGTTAACTTGGGATTGAAGTTGGGTGACTTTTTTTTGAGGATTCACCACATTATTATTTTATTTATTAAAATCATATCTAGGAACCTCATATTTTCATACTAGTTGACCTTGGGAATTATTAAAGAGATTCTATTGTATTACTACACAAAATCTCGCGGTGCACAACTTTTAACTCCTTCAATGAATCTCCCGAAATAGCCTCCTCACCTTAAAAGACCTGTAGAACAATGAACAAGGGAGCAAGGGTCCCCCTAATCCACCTCCATTGCTTAAGTCAATAAGGGAAATTGTCCAAAAGCATTCCGGTAGAGACATGTGTCGAGAACCTAACTTCCCTGTACATGGCGATGACATGTGTATTTATGGTGAAAGACAGGGAAGCGCAGTGTCGAGAACCCTAGTGGGCCGATTGGATCAAGTAGGGCCCAAGCAAGGCGTTGACTTGCTGCCCAATCCATCCCAAAATCTATCTCTTAATTAAGATAGAGTTTTCCACCATAAATAACTTATTGTAGAGTAACCAACCTAATAAATAAGTAAAAGATAATAACATAATAAATAAGGCACATGCATAATAAATATTATATGGAAATAGTGCCTTCGGGCACTTAGTTGATCGGTTAAGCCTCCAGGGTAGTACCCAAAGGTCCCCGGTTCGACTCCCATGGGTAGTACCCGGCCTAGACCAAAAAAAATAATATATGGAAATATATAGTTAATAAGGGTCCGTTTGGTATCGATATCTGTTGTGGGTATCGATATAAGCCAAACCCATATCTAGTGTTTGACAAATCAGATATGGATATCAAATATCCATACCCATTGTTTGGTAAAACTAGATATAGATTTCAATTGATATATAGATATCAGATTTGTCAAGTTTTGATATACCAAAAAAATGGGGGAAAATGTGATATCTTTGCTCTCATTTTTCCATCTCCCCAATTCTTTCCCATTTTTTGTTGCTCAAGTTTGTCGACAAAAGTAGTTTTATTTTTGACAAAAGTAGTTTTATTTTTACTACCAAAAATAAAAGTTTTATTTTTTTTGTCAAAACTCAAATCTAGTTGTTTTGGGTTAAAAAAACAATAATATTCTTTATAAAATTCACAGAATCATAATTTTTATTTTGATATCCATACAATTGTATATAAATACCAAAAAACTGATATGAGATATTTGATATCCGATATCTGATACCTATACCAATATCTAAAATTTGATATCTATACCGATAATTGATATTTGATATCCATATCGATATTTGATATATGATATCTATGGTCTCGATACCAAACGAGCCCTAAGATATGACTACTTAATTGATAGCGGAATCTACCCGCCTACAACAATATAATTGAGGTAAGTTGTATTGGATTCGGTAGTTGTGAGATTAGTTTTGAAAATTAGCTTCCTGTCTATAAAGAGAGATTATTAAACCGAGTTAGGGAATTTGGGTCATTCTTAATCTGATTTTTATTTTTACTTTTGTAAAAGAATTTTCAAATGTCATCGTTAAGAAATTAAGATGCCCTAGGTTGTGTAATTTGAAAATGGTTGGATTTGGATCCTTGAATAGTTTGGGAAGTTTTGAAATGACAGAACAATTGAAAGGGGTCGGGGCCAAAGTCATTAATTGCAATTCGATTCTTTCAACCTCTTAAATGGCATAAAGACACATTTTGAGGCTATACGTACGTATACAATTGATTAATTAACGGGATTTTTTTATATTATTATTATTATTATTACTAAAAAAAAATGTAAAGTTTGGGTTTTGTTGCAGGTTTGCATCAGTCGCCTTACCGAGGAGGCAGCTTCCCAGACGCAAGTGACGCCACACCTTCATCTCACTCTTTCCCCGTTGACCGTACGGTTTGACCTTCCATTTAGTTGCTGCATTGTTTCAGCTTGTCGGTTCATCGGCTCGGCTCACATCCCACTTGAGTTTTTAGCCAGGAAACTCGATCTGTGTGTGTTTCAGTGGTGGGGAGCCGCAGTACGGGCGGCTGATTAAGCCGCCAGCTGAACAAAGCAATACTGGGGAAAGAAAGAAAGAAAGAAAGAAAAAAGGGAAAAGAAAAAGAAAGGTGATAAAGTTAGTTGGGAAAGAGTTGAGAGAAGGCGGTTGCTGTGCTTCACAAGTCACAAGCTCCACCCTCTCCTCCGATCCCTCCCTCCCTCCCTTCAAATATCTAACGGTCAAATCTACCAGCCCACACCACAGCACTATTTGGATTTCAAGTTTTTAGGTTTTTGCTTGTTTTATATCCTTAACTCTGGATGGGGCCCGCCCGCCCACTCGCTCGCTCGCTAGCAAGCTCCTTGACCCAGACCCCAACTCCCTATAATTAATTTGCATCGGCTTTCCCAGGACCCGGCTTCCATGGGCGTCACTGCTGGTCAACATTCAACAATATGCCCGATCAACCGCCTCCCAACGCCACCAAGAACTTCTTCCCTTCACCCGCCCTCTCTCTCTCCCTCGTACGTCTCTTCTCTTTCCCGGCCAATCTTAGTTCATTATTCATCAACGTACTGCTATCATATCTAATTGGTTAGTCATTATTAAGTTAATTAAAATAACATTAATCAAACTGATTTAATTAGGCTGGGATATTCCGGGATGCGGGTGCGGCGGCTGAGGCCGACGCGGAGGAGGGAGACGAAGGCAGCGTCGGAGGGGGGCTCAGGAGAGAGCCCACCCTCGAGATCAGCAGCGAGAACTCTGGCCCCGTCCGCTCCGACGACGACTTCATCAACGCCGCCGACGACGACGACGCCGACGCCGATGCCGACGAGTCCCCCGCCAAGGGCAAGAAGCGGAAGAAGTACCACCGCCACACCGCTGACCAGATCCGCGAAATGGAAGCGTGCGTATACTATAGCTACACCACCCTTCTTACAATCTTACCTTCCTTCATTTCTCGCCCTCAAGACATTTTTCCTGTGCCCTTTTTCCATCTTTTTAAATTCTTTAAGTTTAAAGTTTCTTTTATATATATATATATTTCTACATAAAATAATAGGTTGATTACACGTACGTTTAAACATTTAGGAAATTAAGGTTGGACCATTTTTGGTAGCTGAAAAGTTTATTCTGTCTTTTAAACAAAATACACTTTCAATTTTCTTAATTTCACCTACCGTTTCATCTTACAACTAAAATTTTGTTTAACAAACTGTCCATGAAATGTACTGTATTTTGCAAAATTTGGTTATACTATGTGTGACTGACAAGTCTCAAGTAAACAAGCCAGCTGAAGCGAGTAGGAAGATCAGATAGCATCTCATCTTCTTCCATTTTGTTATTTTACTCTCATTGGGGAAATAGATTATTTCATTTTAGTTTAAGAATGTGTTTTATTTTTGGTGTTATTTATAGTATAGTGAACTCATAAAAGGAAAAGAAATTATTTCAACAAATGCATGAGAATATAAAAATTATGTTATTGCACGATTTTACATCGATGGTTAGGAAGAATTGTTCAATTATAAATCCAATTTTTGTTAATATTAATTAGATTCCTTTTGTTCTTTGCGTTTGTCAGCTAGGCAGTGAGTTAACTACTGAACTATTTAATGCTGCAATCAATTTCCATTAGCAAGAGATTCCTTGATGACGTCATATAGTTTAGCTTAATTTGTACCATCGGTATTCTCTACTTAAAAATCATATGTATATAGCTAAACCCTCAAAATTTCTTAAGAAAATGGGCACAATAGCCACTAGCAATAAGGATTAGAGAATAATATAGAACCTACAATAGTAATGTATGAATATAATAATCTTCTATGTAAACCTGTAAACCTACTATAAAATTTCCAAACTCTTTCTAACAAAAAAAAATCTCCAAACTCTTATAATGATTATATATAAGTATATGCATCGAATATGTGAACATATTTGTAAAATATAATTTTTGGGCTCAATGACAAAATTAAGCGGGAAATATCAATAGAAAAACTTATGAAAAATAATAGAAAGTTAAAAAATCAAACTATTTCCCTGTCTCCAAAATTTTAAAATTAATTCTTTTTTATTCAGGATTGTTATTTACTTGTTTTCAATTTTAATATTTTCATAGGCTATTAAAAGAGGCATAAAAAAAAATTTAGCTCAACTTTTCTCACAATAAGGTAAAAGTTTTGAATAATTTGCATGGTCGTGTGTTATGGACAGGTTGTTCAAGGAATCACCTCATCCGGATGAGAAGCAAAGGCAACAACTAAGCAAGCAGCTGGGCCTTCATCCTCGCCAAGTCAAATTCTGGTTCCAAAATCGTCGCACCCAAATTAAAGTACAGTACACTCCCGCTCTTAAAAATTCATAGAGCATTAATTCAAACTTTACTCAGTACGCTAAAATCATGATTGGCTCTACAACATTCCTGAATTGTTCATCAAAAATGGGTTGGTCTTTTATAGGCCATCCAAGAGCGGCACGAAAACTCGCTGTTGAAGGCGGAAATTGACAAGCTCAAGGATGAAAACAAGTCCCTTAGAGAAACCAGCAACAAAGCTTCCTGTCCTAACTGTGGATTCGCCACATCGTCTTCTAGCTCCAGGGAACCGGCCTCCTTAAAATCAGAAGAGCAACAACTTCGTATTGAAAATGCCAAGCTCAAATCTGAGGTTTTCTAACTTTCATGATCAAACTGCTTAAGCAAATCTTTTCTTTCTTTTGGTTGTAAATTAAAGTTGATGATTTTGTTGCAGGTGGAGAAGCTGAAATTGATGGTGGGCAAAACCCCACAAGAAATGACATCTCCAAACGCGTCGTGCTCGAATGAGCAAGAAAATAGAAGCTCCTTGGAGTTCTACACTGGGGTTTTTGGGATAGACAAGTCCAAGATCATGGACAAGCTAGATCAATCTCTTAATGAGCTGAAGAGGATGGCAGAGGCAAAGGAACCGTTGTGGGTTAGAAGTGTTGAGACCGGGAGAGAAATACTCAACTATGACGAGTATGTGAAGGAGTTCTCGGTTGGTCAAAGTTCTTCGAGTGGCCAGAAGCCAAAGAGATCCATTGAGGCCTCTAGGGATAGCGGAGTTGTGTTTGTGGACCTTCCTCGCTTGCTTGAGAGTTTCATGGATGTGGTAACCAAATTAGTTCATTTAGAGTCCTTTCTGTTTTTCTTTTAAACATACATCATTGTCAAAAAAGTAAAAAATTGAAAATTGCTTTGTGTAGAACCAATGGAAGGAGATGTTCCCGTGCTTGATCTCGAAGGCTGCAATTGTGGATGTAATCAACAGTGGCGAAGGACCGAACAAGAATGGGGCGGTTCAGTTGGTGAGTAGAGCCCTTGCTTAGCCCCTGATCAAACTTTTTTTCAACTTGTATTAACCTCGAATCCTGTATGTAGATGTTTGCAGAGATGCAGATGCTAACTCCAATGGTTCCCACACGAGAGGTCTACTTCGTTAGATACTGCAAGCAACTGAGTCCCGAGCAATGGGCGATCGTTGATGTTTCAATCGACAAGGTAGAAGATAACATCGACACGTCTCTAATCAAGTGCAGGAAGCGTCCCTCAGGCTGCATCATTGAAGATAAAGCCAACGGGCACTGCAAGGTAACAAACTTTGTGATCTAATTCCCATTCTTGAATCTAATGCAACAAACTCACCACGGTTATTTTGGTAGGTGACTTGGGTAGAACACTTGGAATACCAGAAGAGCGCGGTTCACTCCATGTACCGGACAATAGTCAGCAGCGGCCTAGCCTTTGGTGCTAAGCATTGGGTCACCACGTTGCAGGTTCAATGTGAGCGTCTCGTCTTCTACATGGCGACCAATGTCCCCACAAAGGACTCAAATGGTATGATATACGTGTCTTGTGTGTTCTTATTAATTAGAACCGTTGGATCGTGCTCCCAAACTCATGTTCATTCTTGAATCTTGAATTAATTCCTAGGTGTGGCTACACTAGCTGGAAGGAAAAGCATGCTGAAGTTGGCACAGAGAATGACTGTGAGTTTCTGTCGCTCTCTTGGAGCTTCCAGCATTAACACGTGGACAAAGATTGCTAGCAAGACAGGGGAGGATGTTCGGGTTTCGTCTAGGAAAAACGTAAACGACCCTGGCGAGCCCATCGGTGTGATTCTTTGTGCCGTTTCTTCTGTCTGGCTTCCAGTTTCCCCCAATGTTGTCTTCGACTTCTTAAGAGACGATAAGCGTCGCCATGAGGTTCGTCTTCAGCATATTCCAAAGCATAAAACTACAAACCAGTATTATGCAACATCATCCATTACAAGATAATGCATTATCAAGTGGATGTAATCCAAAAAACGCAGCCTAAGCTGAAGATGAATACCTGATTTGCACTGATTTGTTTTCGGTTTTGCTTCCTTGGTAGTGGGATATAACGGCTAGCGGAGAGCCAGCTCAGATGATAGCGAATCTCTCCAAAGGGCAAGACCGGGGCAATGCAGTGATGGTCCAAGTGAGTTTCTTTGTTGCTTGTATCTTGCTTGGATCGACGTTAATCAAAATGCATAATTGTTCATTGAGCTATTTGATTTATATCTCCGTAGACGATGAAATCGAAGGAGAACCCAACATGGGTGCTCCAGGACACGTGCACAAACGCGTACGAATCCATGGTGGTGTATGCCCCAGCCGACATCCCCGGGATGCAATCTGTGATGACCGGATGCGACTCGAGCGGGCTGGCAGTACTCCCCTCGGGGTTCTCGATCCTTTTCGACGGGATAGAGTCGAGGCCTCTAGTGATCACAACGAGGCAAGACGAGGAGAAGAGCTCAGAAGGAGGGTCTCTGCTGACTGTAGCATTGCAGGTGGTGGCAAACGCCTCGCCCACAGCCAAGCTAAGTACGGAGTCAATGGAGTCGGTTGATACGTTGATTTCCTGCACAATCAAGAATATCAAGACAAGCTTGCAGTGTGAAGACGCATGAGTGTGATCCGATTGGTTTTCTTGATGTGGATTGGACAATTAGTCTTGGTAGTAGACAGAGTTATATAGTTTGATGGTTTTGATCAAATTTTTTTTCCTTCTGTTTTTTTGGCCAAGGGGGAAAAAATGGGATGCCCTGTTTTTTGGCACTGATGAATCTTAAGCTGTACATCCTGCGAGTATTAATCTTAGAAAGCTGTCATCCAGTGTATTAGAGAACGGAGACTGTAATCAATTGGTATGTTTGAAGGAAACTTCATCACATGTCTTGAGTGGATAGTTTGGTAATTTCCAATTCTTTTGTAATGCCATTTTATCAGGGGAAGATGAGCATTTGCTGAAGTTTGAGAACTAAAGTTCAGTAGCCAATATTGCCATCAGAATTTAGAACTACCAGTAAAGCTTACTACAACTCAAGCTAACAGGCCAACAATGAGCCTTCTATAACTCAAGAACTCCTTCGCTCATCTTGAGCCAACTAAACAGAAAATTTTGATATGTCATGCCAATTTGATACCCAATTCATAATTCATACACCAAAAACCCAAATTAGAGCCAAAAGCCAGCTTCTACAAATGACATGAATCCAAAGAACAGTTCATAATACACACTCAACTTTGAACACCCTGAACTGAACAATAGCAATGAAAACTGAAAAGGGCAAAACGACATTATTCAGTCTGCTGAGACTGGAGGGGAAGGCCGAGGTCGGCGGCGGCGGGCTGAGCGGGGGTGGGGCGGGGGACAGGGGGGAGGGCGAGGAAGTTCTTGGTCTTGCTGATAGGGCGACACTTCTCGAGCTGAACCAGATCGCCGACCTTGAAGCGGTTGTCGGGGTCGTGGGCCTGGTACTTCTTCTTCTTGCGGACGCGGCGCTTGTACTTGGGGTGGGGGGCCATGCGAGTCACCTCCACCGCCACCGTCTTGTCGCTGGTGGCGCAGACCACCCGCCCCTGCATCACCTTCAGCGCCCGCACCGGGAGGAGGCCCACCGGGGGGGCCGCCGACGCCGGGGGCTTGGTCGGGAGAGAGATGGCCGAGCCGCCATTCAGGAAGGTGGTCGACGGCGGAGGCTTGAAGAGGGAGAAGGTGAGTGACATTTTTGGGGGAGAATTCGGGGAGCAGATAGGATTGGGTTTTTTGAAGGACTCTTTGGGGGGGCTTATCCTTTTCTTCTTGTGTTGGGGGATTAGTGTCCATCACATCCCCTGTGAGAGACCTCACGATAGTGTGGTGCGGTGCCGGATGGATCACCTACACGTGTGATATCACGAGTAAATCTGCACCGTTTGATTATGCCTGGTTTTTATCTTGTTTTTTTTGATTGCGGAGCTACTAGCTCGAACAAGCCAAAATTAAGCTACCTTTTAGTTACAAGGATAACCTAGATCATCACGTCGGATGATTTTTAAAAAATCAAGCAACAAGGGTTGTTGACACAACAAACACCTTGACTGTGTTACAGATAAGTGTGAAAGCGGTAAGGACGTAGGATGAAGCGGTAGAGCTGCATTGAGACTTTGAAGATTGATTTGTCTTCTTGCTAGGAAATCAGCAGCAGCATTTGATTCCCTGAAATAATGATAAAAAACCACAAAGGTAAAGTAGTAGAGAGAATATTCGTAATGTCAACTAGAATAGAGTGTATATCCCAAGGAACTTTCCAGGTACGTTTTAAAGAATTAATTACAATCAAATTATCCCCTTCGATAATAAGATTGTTAATATTAGAACAGTCAATATTTCTAAGGGCGTGGAGAAGGCTAGATGCTTCAGCTTGCACAATTGTCATGGGTGGAAGTTGTTGACGACCTAAGGAAGTGATATAGCCATTGTGGTCTCTAAGGATGAATCCAGCATGGGTTGATCCAGTTGTAAGCCTGGAAGCGTCAAAATTTAGTTTGGACCATTGAGTTGACGGTTTTTTCCAATTCATATTATTCTTTCTTTTTGGTTTATTTCTAATTTTCGTATTGTTATTTTGACAGCCTTCCCAGGCTAAAGCACCTGAGAAAGCTAAATCAGATGGAATTGTTTTCTTAGTAATTCTTGATGGGTCAAAAATTTTAGCATTTCTATGAGCCCAAATAAACCACCAAAGAAAAGCAAGGAATGTTATATGATCATTATTTTGAAATGTTTGTTGAATATTTTGGTTGAAGTGACCATGTGATAAAATTTTGAATTTGTAGTTTATTAATTTTTCCAGTCTTAGTATCATTGACTTGGTAAATGGACAATGGAAAAATAGATGATTCAGGTTTTCATCCTGCATTTCACAAAGTGAACACAAGTTCGGAATGGTTTTTATCTTGTTGAAAAACTATGTTTTGAGTGGAAAGTTGTTAGTAATTTTTTTTTTGAAATGGTATGAATTAGGCATTGCCTTAGGGCGGGATACATAGAGTATTTTTACGGATGAGAGCTAAAAGATCATGATGGCTCGATATAGATTCCCATGAGAGGCTGTGGCCCAAAAAAGCAATTTTATCAGCCACAGAGTTACACTGTCTACTCCCATGATAAAAACGGACTGACTCGAACCCCCGAAGGGGCACGAGAATGTCAACAACAATTCTTTCAATTTCCCATGGGCAGCAAACTTGCCCAATTATTGCTTTGATAACTGTTAAATTATCCCCCCTCTATCTCTAGCTTTTTACAATTCATTTGCTTTGCTTTTCTTACGCCATCCCATAGTGCCAATGTTTCTTCCATTAAAACCGACACTTTTCCATTTGTTCTGACAAATCCATCAATTGGTTTTCCATCCTCATCCCTTATTATTGAACCTCCGGACGCATTAACAATGCTAAGGTTAGACCCATCAAAGTTTAATTTTATACTTCCTTTGGCCGGTTTCTTCCAACTTTGCAATTTATTTTGCGTTCTACTTGTAGGGCATACTCGCTTATTCAGACTCTTTTCTTCATCCTCTTGCCATTCTTTTGCCTGTCTCCATTGTGCTAATTGATTGTGGACATCCATGCTAAGATCTTGTATGATGTCACTGGGCGTTTGTTGAAAGAGTACCTTATTTCTTTGATGCCAGATGCCCCAACAATTGTTGTATTCATTGAAAGATATAGAAAGGAAATTTCGTTTGCTACTCCCAGTTTTTTAATTTTTTTGGATGTTGTCCTCAAAATAAACTTATTATGAGATATGCCCGAGTTTTTGTCCTAGTTTGCTCCGTGGCCTTTTTTTTTCCTTCTCCATCTGCTTCCCATCAATTGTGTTTCAAGAAAAAAGGAAATTTATTTAGAAACTTAAAAAAACGCAGAAAAACCATAAATAAGTTGAATTGATAAGATTTTGTTTGACTAATCTCAAATTGAGAGTATTTGCGAAAGTTCTGGCCTATTGTAGTAAGGATTTCGACTATGCTTCTCACAAGCTCGTCAACGATGGCGAAAAAACATCTTCTTCAAAAATATATTGATTGGATTTACGATTCCCCCTTAAATTCTCTCCCTTCTCTTGTTCAGTACTTCTAATTTAATCAACCATATTTTGGTGTTTAGTAATTCAACAATCCTATGAAATTTCATCAACCAAAAAAGGTGGTAGGAACTGATAGGAGAGATGAATTCAATCATTTTGAGCAATTTGATTGTTTCAATATTGAGGCTGAGATAATGCTATATTGATTCAGCTAAAATGCATTTTCATTATATTAAGCAAAAGGAAAGAGCATAGTTAGGTAATTAGACAATGTAAATGGGATGCATTGTATCATGAGGATCCAATTAAGAAGCAGAATTATGTGGCGCTTTCAATTGTGGAAGCTAAGTACGTTGTTGCTACTTCGTGCTGCTCTCAAGTTCTTTGGATCAAGTACCAACTGGAAGCTTATGGTATGTTTCTTGGCAACGTCCCCATCATGTGTGATAATACTAGTATCATAAACATAGCCAAGAATCCTGTTCATCATTCACATAAGGCATCATTTCTTACGTGTTAATGTAGAACTAGGCTTAATAAGAGTTGAACATGTTAGGACGGAGGATCAAGTAGTTGACATTTTAACTAAAGCACTTGATAGACGTCCCTATGAGCATCTCAGATTGCTCTTGGGGATGATAACTTTTAAATAGCAAGTCCCGTTCTGTTATTCCCTCAATACTTGGTTAGGTTAAGTAGAAAGCATGTGTCGGAGAATGTGTTCATTGAAAATCATCGTTGTAAAAACACTAGTCTAAAGTACCCTGTTTGCATTGCATTGGAACTTCATTTCAATTCTCTATTTGTCTAAAGAGTATCCCTGATCACCCAACTCACATCATAAGCTGAAATGATGGGAACTCTAAGCTTACCTTAGTCGAGAGCCAAGTAAAAGCGTCCTATGAACCTTCTTTATATTTTCTTTTACGGGATGTACTTGCTTGGTTTTCACAATGGTTCTAAGGTGATCACAAGGACTTTGCTCAGGGTGTTCTAAAATTGTTGAGAGAAAATCAGGCTAGGTCAGGTAAGGACGGAAGTTATCTGATCAGTATTGCCATCCTCACTGGTTTTGATAGGGAAGCCATTTTCAAGGTTGCTCAGGCAGTTCAAAGGTCGCGAGCGCGAGTTTTGAGTTTGAATTTCGAATGGAAGACAGTTGTGCATCGGGAACCGCTACTGTGTAATCGTCCATTGCTTCAGGTGGAAGTTATACACGTGTCGCTCATTGGGAAGGTGTGCAAATGACCAGCACTCCCTTAGCCAAATCTCTATAAATATGCCTCCCCCACTATTGAGAGGGTATATATACCTTGATCCTAACAAGCAAATAAATTTATAGATCAAGACCCCGCTGAGTATAGCGAAGTAAGGTTCGTCCACGGGAATTAGGAGAATCTTAATTTAGCAATCAATCCTTACAAAACCAAGCAAAAGCAAACAAAAACACTATCAGGACAGGGTCGGTACCAACCTAGTCAAGGTCAGTCACGACCTACTGCTCACACACAAAGACGCAAAGCTTGGGAAAACTAGAATACTCGGTAATGACCTTAGGGGGGTCGGTAACGACCTACTCTGGAAATTACGAAAACCTTGAAAAATTAATGTAAACGAGATCTAGAACAAAGGATCCACCACAACACAATTATGCAGGCCAACACGAATCAAAGATCAACCTACCAATAATCTCATGAATGACTTTCGCCACAAATCAACAAGCACATATCTCAACTTTTATAAAGATAGAAACTTGCAATCCTACTTATTATCTAAAGGTTCTAACTTTCGCTTAAAACCCAAATAATTATCCAAATTCACAACTTCATCTTTCAACTCAATCATGAACATGAACATGCATCAACTTTCATCAAGGTACTAAGAACAGCAAGATGGATAAAAGATAGAGATTAAATTTAAGGTTTTGATCAAAGACTCATCCTTTAACATGCACAATCATGTTGGGTTTCACCCCAATCCTAGAAAAGAAGACTACTCACAAGCCATCATGAACATCAATCAAAGAGAAGAGAGAAGACATGATTAAAAATAAAGCAAACTATAATTAAAAGAAACAAACTTACAAATCTCCAACAATTTTCCAAAACTCTCTCAAAACTTGTCCAAGAGTTGGGAATAATCCTAGAACATAAGTTCAATCTAATAGATTGATATGTGTCCCTAGAAAAGGCCCCTTATATAGTAGTAGGAATGTTCTCATAAGGAACCAAAAATCTATCTTTAAAGACCCATAAATAAAACATCGTTTAAAAGACAAATTTAGGACGCAAGTTTCTCGTCGTCAGCCCCAGGGTGGTCAGTACCGAACCAAAGTGGGTCGTGACCGACCCCAGCCAACACTTGTTCTTCCTTTTTCTTGCTCGAAACTTATCCCTTTGTCCGGCCTTTCTTCATTGCTTCTTCCTTGATTGTTCTTGATCTTCTAAGACTTCATCAAGCTCCTTCTAAGACATCTTGAACTTACAAACTTCTCCTCTGAAACACTTGGAATCTCCAAAAACTTCACTCTCATCCCACTAGCCAATACCACCATAAGTCCACTCTAAAGCCACATTCTAGAAAACATAGAAAAGATCGTATATCTCCTCCACAACGCTCCAAACACCTACAAAGCAACAAAAAAGCACAAAATGACTCCAACTCTCAAAAGAGAGTCGAAACCACATGCAAACCAAAGCAAACTACCTAGAAAAGACTAAATTGAGCTAGAAAACAACCTATGAAAACTAACTAAAAAGCATGACATCACCCGCCTTCCCTTTGCCACTTTTACCAACTCCCAAATCTCCTAACTCTCAAACGCTCTCACCTCTCTCTAGAACTTCCCAAGCCTCACTTTTCTCTCTACAAAAATGCCTCATCGTCCATCTGCTGCCGCCGACAAAGACAAAGTGACCGCCGGCAAGGGAAAAGGCAAGAAAGGAGGGACGATAGAGAAGATGAAGCCTATCGTCCTTGACGAGATGTTGGTTGATTTCATTGAAAAACAGCCAAGGACTCTCTATGGTCATGTAAAGGATTCCATGATGACGTGCTCAGAGGCCTAGTTCAAGAATTTAGAGACGTTCTTGGAGAGATTCGTCATTCCTCATCTCTATCAACTGAATATGCAAGATGAGCCTTTTAGCGGCGGATCCAACCTGTTTATGGAAGCTTATGGGACGTCCCTGATACTGTCCCTCATAACAATCATTCCAAACTTGTCAACTGAAATACTTCCTGAATGAGTCCCTCCTCCTAGAAAATTTCCTCGCCTATCCTCTCCTCCCCCTCAACAAAACCTCTATTTAACCCACGCCAAATGCCCAACTCCAAATCCCTCCAAATCTAAGCCTCAACCTCCTCCCAAACCCAAATTGTCCAAACCAGCTCAAATCATGGACGCCTTCCCAAAGGAAGCGGAGGTGAGAACCAAAGGGAAGCATGACCCCCATCAAAGAAGCAAAAAACCACTCCCTCATCCAAATCCTCTAAAAAGGCTAAGGAGACACCATCCTCAAAGGAAACGATGTCGTTCTCAACTCCTCCCCCCTCCTAAAGCAAAGCTATAATTGTTCACTCTCCCCTCCAGTTCTCTATATTCTCGGCCGTTTTAGCTCAAATAGATCTCCCCAGCCTTCTGAAAGACCTAAGTCTGAGGGATGGTCATCGGAAAGGGACAATGAGATCAGCGTAGGAATGCTTGCTGCAGCCAAGGGAGAGGATCCCCCAGAGGAGGAACTTACAACAGCTAGAGGCCAGATGAAAGTGGCTCAACAAAAGAGCCAAGTATACACGAAAAGGGATGCAACAGTAATCACCGTGGAAGAGTCCCCAATCAAGGTTGTTGCCTCTCCAAGCTAAGTTTCTAGAGACATCTCCTATCAAGTCTCAAGGGACGCCAATTGCCTCCGTTGAGGATGCGTCTCCATCCTCTCCTATGGCAACGGAGGAAGAAACAGTACAAGTCATTGACCTTAAGGATGATGAGGCTCTCGTGACGGAATATGAGGACGCCGTTCACCAACGAGTCTCTCTAGAAGAAGAAGAAGAAGAGACAAAGCTCAGTCTTGATGCTCAGCTGGACAAAGATGCTCAAGAAGATGAGCAGGAGCTAATTTAGAAGGACACTCCCTTTGATGAGCATATCCTCAGTCCCTTGATCTTCAACGAGGAGTTCCTTGAGCAGGATGGATCTCAAGAGTTCTTGGAACTCCTCCGCTTCCAAGGCTGGGAGCACTTAGGTCTGGATTTGCTGAAGTTGATCCATAAAAAGTCCAAGCCTTCTACACCAGCCTTAACATTACAATTGAAGGTGGGATGTACGTGGGAATGCACTCTATTAATGATGAGAACCTCACGTTTTCTAACTGCCACGTCCGCCAAAAGCTGGGTTTGAAGAAGGCTACTACTGAGGACCTCTATGATTTTCCAGTGAGGGGGTTTGGACGGTTTAAGGATGAAAAGGCAGAAATCTTGGCCAGGATCTTCAATGGCAAGGTGCCGTCCACACCTGATAGGTGATGTCGCGCTTTTTAGTTGTTTTTCTAGGTAGTTTTCTAGCTTGTTTTGCATGTTTTCCCTTTGTGTTTGTGTGTTTTGCATAAGATTTCGGCTCTCTTTCGAGAGTTGGAGTCGTTTGTGTGTTGTTTCGTGTTGTGTAGGTATTTGGAGTTTTTTTGGAGACATTTTCATGCATTTTCGGAGCTTTCTAGGAACCGATAGTTGTCGAGAGTCAAGATGTCAAGAGTCAAGATCCAAAGTCGCAACCAAGTGAGCCTCAAAGGAGTCAAGAAACTCAAGGAATCCAAGGAGAAAGAGTGGAGAAACGCCATGCAAAAGCCCAACCATTTGAAGCAAGACCGAAGCAAAACGCGAGAAAGTCCACGTCCTGCAGAAGGTCGGCGCCGACCACCCCCAGGTCGCGTCCGACCACTCTCAGCATCCGAAAGTAACTCCGTGCGCTGCAAGTAATGGCTTTTGGCGGGATTTTCGAAACCCGAAAAAGCAGGCGGCTGTGGCAGAGTTGTAGCAGACTTGTGGTAGGGAGGAAGCTTCCTTCCCTTGCTTTTGTGGGCTGCTACAAAACCCATTTTGTCTCACTTTCTAGGTAGCTTTTCCAAGGAGGGAAAAGGCTCAAGGGGAGAGAGAAGAGAGTGTTGGCTGAAGAGTAGAAGAAGAAGAACGTGGAGGTGAAGAAGAAGAAGAGGACGGTAGAGAAGAAGGGTGTGAGTGTGAGAGAGAAGTGGTTTGTAGGAGAGGTAGTGAAGAGGAAAGCTTGTTCTAGTTGTTGTTTAGGAGGAAGAAGAAGAAGACAATGGTGTTTGGAAGAAACTTGTGGGTTTGCTTGGGTTTGTTAGTTTGAATCTTGTTTTTAATTGAAGTTGTTTGCCTTGGATGATGATTTCCTCTTCCCTTTTCTTGTTTATGTACTTGATTATGTGTGAGTAGTTAGCTTGCTAGGGTTGGGGTGAAACACACCATGAAAGTGCATTTGAGACTTTGATTGTTTGGATCCATGCTTAATTTGAAATCTCTGCCCATAAATCCCTCTTGTGTGCTTAAAACCCTTGAAGAAGGGGGAATGTTCTTGTTTGCAAACTAATTGCAAGATTAAGTTGTGAACAAGGACTACCCGGGTTAGATGAAAGTCGAACCCTCCGAAGAACAAGTTGGATTGCATGTTAATCCTTTCATGTAAATGGAGACTCTTGATGTGTTCTTTTGTGATGAAAGTCACCCATGAGGTTTTAAGTTAAGTTGGCTCTTTATCATTGTTTGAGTGTATGCTTGTGGTGTGGTGGATCCCCTCCCCTAGTTGTTTTTCCTTGATTTTACAAAACCAATCTTCGTGCCCAGAAAGGTCGGCCGCGACCAGTTGCAGGGTCGGCCGCGACCTCCTCTGTAGTGTTTTTCAAGTGTTTTGTTGTGTTCTGTTGTGGGTCGGCATCGACCTCCCTAGGGTTGGCCTCGACCTATTCCTGAGACGTGTGTTTTGCTTTTGTTTGCTTGTTTTGCCTTGCTTTGTTTCTCTTTTGCTTTTGTAGTATGATTGCTAGACTATAGAACTACTAACTCCCGTGGACGATCCTGACTTCGCTATACTCAGCGGGGTCTTGACAAATTTTATTTGTTAAGGTATACCCTCTCAACAAATTGGCGCCGTTGCCGGGGAGTTTGTTTAGTTTCCAAGTCTAGCTTTCTTTTGGGTGAGGGACTAGCCCGAACCCCTATTTTGTTATTAATTCGTTTCTTTAGTGCTTTGTACGCAGGTGTATGCCCTCTAGTTCACAAAGGGTGATTGACCATTTCCCCTTTGATCCCGAAATAGAGAGAACCCTTCGCCGCAGACTAAGAGAACGAAAAGCCATGGCCGACGCTGAGGCTCTTGCTCACCAAATGGCCGAACTTCGCGCTCAAATGGAGCGTATGCAAATGGAGCGTGATGCTCAAGCCGCAGCTGCGCGGCAAGAAAGAGAGGAGGTTGCCCGCCTCCGAGAACAACTTGATGCTATTCCGAGGAACGCTAAGCAATACATGCATCCTGAGCTTAGAGTTCCCGAGTCCGCTATTGTGCTCCCGGCAATAGAGCGTGCTTTTGAGATCAAGTCCCACTTCATCACTCTTATCAAAAGATCTCAATATGAAGGGAAGCCCACCGAATGCCCCATGGAGCACATCAAGAACTTCACCGATCTTTGTGACACTATCGCCGCCGATGGTGTCTCACTTGAGTATGTTCTCCTCAAGGCATTCAAGTGGTCTTTGTGTGGGAAAGCTCTTCATTGGCTCGAAAGTCTGCCCGCTAGATCCATCACTACATGGAAGGCTTTGCACGACTTGTTCATGACGAAGTTCTTTCCACCGGCCAAGACCACCGAGCTAAGGAAGCGCATCACCTCCTACCATCAACTTCCCAACGAGACATTTGTTGAAACGTGGGAGAGATTCAAGGAGCTTCTTCGGCAATGTCCAACCCATGGGCAACCTCCTTATGTCCTCCAAGAAATATTCTTTCAAGGGATAAATGCCGCAACAAAAGACCGCATCAACCTCCACACCGATTGCGGTTTCATTGAGATGGATCCCGACGAGGCATGGGGTCTCATGGACAAACTCACCAACTATGATGCCATGTACGGGACCCAACAAGCCGTCCGGATTCCACTAAGAAAGCTCTATGATCCTAATAGTGAGCCCATTGATCAAGATGTGAAATTCCAATTTATGCAAGATGAGATCAACAAGCTCAAGAAGCAAGTGAGCTACTTCAAGTCCGCCGGCCCTCCTTGTCAAGAGTGCGGTTCTCAATCACACACCGCCGCCTCTTGTACTAATGTAGAGCAAGTCCGGGCCGCCGAGGCTTATGCGGAGGCGAACTATATGAGAGGGCCCTACCGAGGCCAAAACAATGTTTATGCGGGGAGGAACAACAACTATCCTCAATGGAATAACCATGGCCAAGGTCAAGGTTATCCACCTCCCCCTTAAGAACAAAGGGGCCCTCCTTATAGACCTCCCGGTTATCAAGCGGAGCCATCATGGGTCCAAGAATTGCAAGAAGGATTGATGCAAGGGGTGAGAACCGAGCTCACCACTCAGTTGAAAGGTGTCCATACGAGATTGGGAGATCTTGACACATGGAGAAAGAACGTTGACTCCCAACTTGGTGATCTCGCGGCCCAAATCCCAAGACCTCAAGGGCGCTTACCGGGCCACCCCGATGAGAACCCAAGAGGACATATTGCCGCCGTTCACCTGAGAAGCGGAAAGAAGTTGCCGGACCAAGTAGCAAGTGAAGAAACGGCGAACAAAGAGGACGAGACTCCCCTGGAATAGGTCGTGGCCGACCCCCCAATGGTCTCCACCGACCCTGTCCCTGCCACAGAGGAGGTCGCAGCCGACCACCCCCAGGTCGCTTCCGACCTTCCTCAGAGGATCCCGACGTCCGTCCATTTACCTCCGACAACGAAGGTACTCCCCTACCCATCCAAAAAGGCCAATGATTTCACGGAGGGAAAGTTCAAACGCTTCGTGAAGGTCCTCCAAGGCCTCAACATCACCATTCCCTTTGCCGAAGCGTTGAACGAAATGCCCGCCTACACCAAATTTCTCAAGGAAATCTTGTCTAAGAAGCGGTCAATGTCCGAATTGACCAATGAAGTGCGGTCTATAGAGCTCCCGGAAAAACTTGGTGATCCGGGTAAGTTTGCTATTACCATTGGCATAGGTGCACACCGATTCAAAGCTCTATGTGATCTTGGTGCTAGTGCTAGTCTCCTCCCTCTTTCTATATGGTCCAAGACCAACATGGGTCCTTTGGTCCCGGTAAACATGAGGCTCTATATGGCGGATGGCTCTTGTGTACAACCCACCGGTATTGTTGACGACTTTCCTATCCAAGTCGGCAAGTTCTTTGTGCCCAATGACTTTATTGTGATGGAAATGCCGGAGGACCCCGTGGTCCCAATCATTCTTGGACGGCCATTCCTTGCCACCGCCGGTGCCGTGATAGATGTGAAGAAAGGTCTCCTCACTTTTGAGATTGGAGAAGAGGTGGTAGAGTTCCGATTCAACCCTACCACGAAGGAGACCGGTGAAGTTATGGAGCTAGACCTCCCCTGTTGTAGGTCGGAGCCGACCCCCCCAGGTCGTCCGCGACCTCCGACAGGATCTCGCCAACATGCTTGATTGAAGATGAAAATGGCGAAGCAGAGGAGTTTCTGAAGGGAGATGAAGACGACGACATTATTACACCACCACCGCCTACTCCAGAGCTTAAGACTCTCCTCGAGTCTTTGAGGTATGAGTTTCTTGGCCCAAATTCCACTTTTCCGGTTATTGTAAATGCAAATCTAAATGCGGTAGAAGTTGGAAAGTTGCTTGATGTTCTTAGGATTCATAGGAAAGCCATCGGGTACTCGCTTGAGGACTTGAGTGGACTTTCACCTTCCTTGTGTATGCATCGAATTTTTCTTGAGGAAGGACATAGACCCACCATTGAGCATCAACGGCGACTCAATCCAAACATGAAGGATGTGGTGAAGAAGGAGATTTTGAGGATGCTCGATGCGGGAATCATATTCCCGATCTCGGATAGCAAATGGGTGAGCCCGGTTCATATAGTTCCAAAGAAGAGTGGTCTCACCGCTGTGGAGAATGAGAAGGGCGAATTGATTCCTACTAGGACTACTACTAGTTGGCGCATGTGCATTGATTATAGAAAACTCAATAGCGCCACTAGGAAAGACCATTTTCCTTTGCCCTTTATTGACCAAGTGCTAGAGAGATTAGCTCTTCATGACTACTTTTGTTATCTTGATGGCTATAGTGGTTTTTGGCAGGTTCCCATACACCCCGATGACCAAGAGAAGACAACTTTCACATGCCCTTATGGAACATTTGCTTTTAGGAGGATGCCATTCGGACTGTGCAATGCACCCGCCACCTTTCAAAGGTGTATGATGGCCATCTTCTCCGACATGATTGAGGACATTGTGGAGGTGTTCATGGATGACTTCTCGGTGTACGGTACCACTTTTGACTCTTGCCTTGCTAATCTTTCTAGAGTGCTTAAGAGATGTGAAGAAACTAACCTAGTACTAAATTGGGAAAAATGTCAATTTATGGTTAGAGAAGGGATAGTCCTAGGTCATGTGGTGTCTAAGAGAGGAATTGAAGTGGATCAAGCTAAAATTGAATTAATTGAAAAATTGCCGCCCCCCACTTCCGTAAAAGGGATTAGAAGCTTTCTAGGACATGCCGGGTTTTATAGGAGGTTTATTCAAGATTTTTCGAAAATTTCCAAACCATTGACTAACCTCCTTATGAAAGATGTTGTGTTTGAGTTTTCTTCCGAGTGTCTTGAAGCTTTTCATAGGATCCGGGATGCTCTTGTGTCGGCTCCTATCATGCAACCACCCGATTGGACACTCCCCTTCGAGATCATGTGTGATGCAAGTGATTATGCCGTAGGTGCGGTTCTTGGGCAAAGAAAAGAGAAGAAGCTTCATGCTATCTACTATGCAAGCAAGACGCTTGATGAGGCCCAAGGCAAGTACACAACAACGGAGAAAGAGTTTCTAGCCGTGGTGTTCGCATTTGAGAAGTTCCGTTCTTACTTGGTTGGCTCGAAAGTGATAGTCTACACCGACCACGCGGCTGTCCGTTACCTCATGGACAAGAAGGATGCTAAACCGCGCTTGCTCCGGTGGATGCTCCTCCTTCAAGAGTTTGATCTAGAGATACGAGACAAGAAGGGAGCGGAAAACCTTGTGGCGGATCACCTTTCAAGGCTACTAATCGAGCACATCACGAAGTCCGGAATCATGGTGCCCATCAACGCCTCCCGCCCGGACGAAAATCTTCTAAGCTGCGAAGTGTCGCGAGAAGGAGGCTCCTGGAGTAGGTCGGCCGCGACCCCCTGTTGGTCGGCCACGACCTCCTCTGCCCCTTCTCCGGTTGTTGATGATGGTCGAGACGGTATGCAAGCGCCCCGCGCGATGTCGCCCAAGGTCACATCTTTTACCTCTCTTGTGTACTTCCTAATCCTCCGTCCCCTTCTCCCATTTTGCACTCAATAGATGCTATTAAGGGGGTGAAAGCCCCGTGGTTTGCGGATTTTGCCAATTAGGTTGTAGGTAACATTGTTCCGGATGGATTGACTTCCCAAGCCAAGAAGAAATTCCTCCACGACGTCAAGCGCTACTATTGGGATGACCCATACTTGTTCAAGAAAGGAAGTGATCACCTCTTTAGACGTTGTGTCCTGGATGAGGAGATAGAAGAAGTGATCCGTCATTGCCACACTCTTCCGACGGGAGGCCATGCTAAGGGATTCAAAACCACCGCGAAGATTCTTCAAAGTGGATTCTATTGGCCTACTATCTTCAAGGATGTGCAAGCTTATGTGACCACTTGTGGTGAATGCCAAAGAGCGGGCAACATTACATGGAGAAACGAGAACCCGCTCACCGGAATCTTGGAGGTGGAACTCTTTGATGTTTGGGGTATAGACTTCATGGGACCCTTCCCCTCTTTGGGTCCCTATAAGTACATACTCGTGGCGGTTGATTATGTTTCCAAGTGGGTTGAAGCCGTGGCCACGAGAACAAATGATGCACGAGTGGTGGCTAAGTTCATGAAGACCAACATTTTCCCCCGGTTTGGTGTACCCCGAGTTCTCATTAGTGATGGTGGTTCACATTTCATTGAGAGGAGCTTTGAATCTCTTTTGACCAAGTATGGGGTCTCTCACAAGGTGGCCACACCTTATCATCCCCAAACTAGTGGTCAAGTGGAGGTTTCTAACCGGCAAATCAAGAGCATTCTTGAAAAGACGGTGTCCCGCTCAAGGAAAGATTGGTCCTCTAAGCTAGATGATGCTTTGTGGGCATACCGCACCGCCTACAAGACCCCACTCCGCACCACTACTTTCAACCTTGTGTATGGCAAGTCATGTCACTTGCCCGTCGAGCTTGAACACAAAGCTTTATGGGCTCTCAAGGAGCTCAACATGGACCTCGACGCGGCCGGAAAAAAAAGATTCATGGACTTGCAAGAATTGGAGGAATTGAGGCTCAAGGCATATGAGAACTCAAGGATCTACAAGGAGAAGACAAAGAAGTGGCATGATAGAAAGCTTGTGCCCAAGCACATCAAGGAAGGTGACCGAGTACTTCTCTTCAACTCTAGGCTTCGCCTCTTTCCCGGGAAATTGAGAACCCGGTGGAGTGGACCTTTCACGGTTCATCGTATGTACCCTCACGGGGCGGCCGACCTCATAGATGACAAAGGAGAAATTTTCAAGGTCAATGGCCACCGGTTGAAGAGGTACTATGAGAAGGTGGACCCCGATGAGGAAATCCGAGCCACTTGGGCTCTCACCACCGTCATCTAGCCAAGGTACCCCACGTCTAGCTCAAAGACGTTAAAGAAAGCGCTTTCCGGGAGGCAACCCGTTGTTTCCTTTTCTTAGTCTAGATAGGTAGTTTGCTTTGCATTTCCATAAGTATTTTGTAGGGACCCGAGACTTTGGTCGGGAGCAGGAAGTTGGAGACGAACAAACGCAAGAGATGGGAAGCTCTCTGGTGATGGTCGGCGCCGACCCCCTGGTGGTCGCGGCCGACCCCCTCCAGTGAAAGGTAGAAATTGGCTAAAAATTTCGGGAAATTACAAGTAAGCCCCTGAACTTTTTCTTTACAATTTTTATCCCTTCCCACCCCTTTTTACACTCCTCCCACGACCTAGCCCCCATTCTTCCACGACCTCTTTGCTTCCATTGCCTCCTTCAAGCTTCCATTCATCCCTCTTGCTCCATAACCACTAGATCTACCTCCTTTCTTCCAAATTTCACCAAAATCCTTCCTAATCTTCCTTCCTCTACTCAAATCCACCAGAAAAACCTAGAAATTTCGACCCACCCATACCAAGAACCCACGACCCCGACCTCCCACAACCTCGGCTTCGACCCCTATTTTGCTTGCATTCATCTTGTTTAACACTCTTCTGGTATGTTCTTCTACTCCCTTGCTCTTAAATTCAAGTTTACTTGGGTTATTTTGAGGGTTTAGTTTGAAATCTAGATTTGGGTGTTCTTGAGCTTGAATGTTGAAATTTGGGTTGTATGTGCTTAGATCTACATGTTTGGTTGTGGATTGTTGAGTTTTGGCATGCTTTCTTGCTTGATCTATGCTTGTTTGGGTGATTTTGGGTCAATAGAATTTTTCCATGATTTTTGGTAGCCATTGGAGAGGCTTAAGCTGAAAGTTTCGAGTGTCATGACCTGTAGCAGGTCGGCGCCGACCATGCTCTGGTCGCGGCCGACCACCGACAGAGTTTGAATATTGTCGTTGCTTGTATTGGCGCGTACTTGTGTATGTACGAGCTCCCATGGGTCGTCCCCGACCCCGGACGTCTCGTAATCTCTTTGAAAAAACATGCTATTTGAGTTGTTCTTACCATGAATTGATTGATTAAAGCATAAGTCTTTCCCATTTCTTGCTTGCGTTTCATGATTGTGCATGCTTGGTTAAGAATTTTCATATGAAATTGAAAGTGTGTGTTTCTAGCAAGTATGGGGTGACTTTTTGGCAAATTGGTTGTGTATCTCTTGTGTGATGATTGTGTTGTTTGAGTTGGAAATTACCTTGGAAGTTTCTTGTTGGTTTTGTAGAAAAATGGCATCATCTTCAAGGGCATCCAAGAAGCAAAAGAAGGGCAAGAATGTGGCGGTGATGGATGACGTGGTGATCCGAGACGAAGGGCAAATGCAACTTTATGTGGACATGATGGCGGAGACGGTGAAGGCGCGGTCCTACTATCCCGATTCGCATGTGAGCCTTCATATGCACTCGGCGGTGGAGGAGGCGTTTCGTTTACTTGGAGCCGAGCGACTCCTTGAGGACCCCGTCCCGAGACATTACCCGGCGCTTACTTGTGAATTCGCCACCACTCTCACCATCTCGGGGCCACACTCGGCGGATTTTGGCAAGACCAAGATTGAATTTCAAATTGGCAGGAAGAAGCACGCAACCACTATCACCAAGCTCAACAAGATGCTAGGCTTCCCTACACCATCGGGAACCTACGCCATAAAAGACTTCCCCGTCCAAAAGATGTGGTCTTACATCGCTTGTAAGGGAGAGACCACGAGCAACCCTCATGCTCGGGACATTGCTAGCCCGGTATTCAAGGTGATTTTACGCATCCTCGGCGCCGCCATTTGGTGCAAGTACGAGCTCTCTCGCCCCACCTTGCGTGAGCTCACGTGCTTGACCTCCATCCTCTTCACCAATGCTCCCACAATGAACTTTGCCTATGAGTTCGTCCACAACATCATCAACCAACGAAGGAACCCGAAATTTACTATGTGTGGTTGGTTGGTGGTCCCCCTTGCCCAAGCTCTCAAGGTTGATCTTGCCCGCTACAACTCCAAGCCCGTGACCCGCATGGATGTCCGGTACTATTTGAACACCAAGGTGGTTGAGTGGACTGAGGGAATTGGCTACCACAACAACTTCATCGACCCCACCGGAGTAACTCACAAAGTCCGCCTCAACGATGAAAATTGTGAGTTGTTCTACCTCCCTAATTGGTATGATGCTTGGGCACCTTCGGAAGATCCCTCCCCCTACTATCAACTCCTCTTGGAAGATGAGCACGTAAGAAGACAGCCGAGTCGGTTCCCGAGAGATGGCCCAACCCCGCGAACAAGGCAAAAGCGCGGAAGAAGAGACTCCCTGGAAGGGGTCGGCGCCGACCACCCTGAGGTCGCCCACGACCACTTCCAGGAAGGTGGAGTTGCGCACGATGGGGCCGGCTTCGGGCAACAAGGGGTCGGTGGCGAGGCAGGGCAGCAAGGCAATGATCCTATGGACTACACGATGGGTCCCCAACCCGGGATGTTCCCGTACTCCTCCAATCCTTCGGGATTCGGGTGGTCCGGTGGTCCTCAATATGAGCCTCAAGGTGGCGAGTCTAGCACCCAAGTTCCCCCAACAATGGAGATGCTCGACGCCAAGATGGACGCCCTCGGCATTCAACAAAACTTCTTGTATTCCCAAATCCAACTTCACCACGATCAAAACTTGGCCCGTTTCCAAGATGCAACTAGAGGCTTTGACAACTTCCGGGAAGAGTACTATGAAGACCGCCAAGCCCAATTTGCCTACAATGCTTGGCTTGCACAAAAGATGTTCCCGGACTCCCCGTTCCCTCAACCTCCTCCAAGGTGAACCTTCTCCAACAATGCTCCAAACCCAAGTTAGTTTCTCTTTTCCCTCTCTTTACTTTTTAATCAATGGGGACATTGATGTTTAAGTATGGGGTGGTTTGAGAGATGCTACTTGTTTGTGTTGTGTGTTTCCATGTTTGTGTGTGCTTTTGCATGTGTGTTTGTGAGTGTTTGCATGATTGAGTCTTTTCTTTTTGATTTTTATGATGGAAAAATACCTTTGCTAAGATGTCCGAGGATAGTGATTACAAGCATCATCATGTAATTCCTTGTAACTTGCTTTGTAAGATTGCCCGCCATAACTTTGATTTTCGAATTTTGAGCATATAATGGAAATTGAGCATGCATAATTCTAGTGAAAGCAATCCAACAATATGAACCTAAGTGAGAAATCTTTGGGCCATAAGGAATGCATGTTTTATTCCTTGCTCTTTCATGTGTGATTTTTACTCTTCCAAATGCATTTATCACTTGACAATGGCATGCTTATTCTTGATTTGAAACCAATGAAGATATACTCATTACTTGTTAGATCAAATGATATTGAACTTATTTTCATGAGCCTATTTCTATCCTTTCTATCCTACCTATGTATGATCCCTTGATTTGAAGCCCCTTGTTTGAGCCTAAAGCCTTATTTCTAGCTCCACAAAAGTATCCTAGCCATTATAAGCTTGACCCCCATTGATCCGGGAATTAGGACTTAGAGTGGATTGTGGTGATGATGTGGATGAGGGATTAAAATGAAGAGATTGTGAAGGTGGAAGTGGAAGGAGTTGTCTTAAGAAGAGAACCGAGAAAAGATGAAGTGTTGGCGAATTATGCACAAGTGTAGGAAAATGGCCCTCTGCCGTGGGTCTTGGCCGACCATCTAGAGGTCGCGGCCGACCCCCTTCAGCCCTTTCAAAAAAAAAAAAAAAAAAAAAAGAGAGTTGTGTAAATAAGTGCTAAAAGCCAATGCTTCTTCATAAGAAAAGACGAAGGAATAGGTGAAGTGAAGTGTGCTTTAAAGCTTAAGGTGTTTGGTGTTTGGAGGAAGAATGAAGGGTTGGTTGAGTATTGAAGAGGTGAAGTCTAGGAGTCTAGGTTCCCGGATTCATTAGCACCACAAGACGAAATGATTCCACACCCTTTGAATCACCAAGCCCCATTACAACCCGGCCGAATGAAGCTTCTTTGAAGTCTTCATTGAGCCACTCTAAGTTCTTTTGATGATTTAACTTGTTTTGATTTCTTCGGTAGAGAATTTTGAATATAATTTCCATTGTCTATGAGGTATTGCATTTGGAATTGAGATTGAGTGCTCATTGATATATCCTAAACACTTGAAAAATGAGTGAAACACATTGCCCTCGTGAGGTTGGATTGATTTTGCTTAAAATTTACACATGTATGCTGTGATATTGAAGTTGTGTTGCTCATTGTTCTACTTGCGCCTGTTTTCCTCTAAAGGCATTCTTTGAGCTTGTTATTTGGTATTGATGCATGAGAGGTATTGCTTGAGGACAAGCAAGCTTAAGTATGGGGTATTTTGATGTCGCGCTTTTTAGTTGTTTTTCTAGGTAGTTTTCTAGCTTGTTTTGCATGTTTTCCCTTTGTGTTTGTGTGTTTTGCATAAGATTTCGGCTCTCTTTCGAGAGTTGGAGTCGTTTGTGTGTTGTTTCGTATTGTGTAGGTATTTGGAGTTTTTTTGGAGACGTTTTCATGCATTTTCGGAGCTTTCTAGGAACCGATAGTTGTCGAGAGTCAAGATGTCAAGAGTCAAGATCCAAAGTCGCAACCAAGTGAGCCTCAAAGGAGTCAAGAAACTCAAGGAATCCAAGGAGAAAGAGTGGAGAAACACCACGCAAAAGCCCAACCATTTGAAGCAAGACCGAAGCAAAACGCGAGAAAGTCCACGTTCTGCAGAAGGTCGGCGCCGACCACCCCCAGGTTGTAACACCCTCAACCCACTACGAGAGTATTACCGCCAGTAATTTCGGATTTACCTAATCCAAAACTACTCAGGCTTATAAAAACAAAATCACCACGATCATGGAAATGCAAGACGTTGCTTTTACGAGCATATGAAAAAGGATTAACTTAGAAGGCGACGATGGAAAGGAAATATATACAGACCAGCGCCTCAAAGAGGACTTTTAAGGAAAGATAATCTAGACTACTACAGTCATCCAAAAGAAAATTTACTCAGACCAGATTGTGGATTATCTTCGTCTTCTGACAAGTTAGTCTTTTAGCTCAACACCTTGGAATCCTGCTAGCCGTATCCGGTTCGTGAAAAGAAAAAGAAGAAAGCGGACGTGTTAGTCTATGAAAGACTAAGCAAGTAGAACGTAGTTAAGGTTCATAACGTTTTAACCCAAAAAGTTGGTATCGAACTTCATCAGTAGCACCTCTTCCTACAAGAGAAGATAGAATAGATAACCTCAACGACAGAGTGTCGATGAGCGGCCTTAGGAAGACATAAGAGAATTTGTTGGGATTCTTTATTCACATCAATACACTGAAAGAAATCATCCACCGAGCAATCGGCTCAAACTCACCAACCTGGTATTTTATTTACGTGCTTAATGCACTTATCTTGCATTACTTTCAACCAAAGCATTCAGTTTGACAGCTTTTAATCAACTCGGCCATCCATTGCCGAGGTCACAAGGATATTAGATCCTTGATCAATTTTCCGAGCGCGTAGCGCTAATGCACTTAGCTAGAGTGCGTCACCCCTCAAAGACAGAGTAGGCAGAGTCATGACTCGAGTACCAAGGTATAGGGACATCCTGGTACAATCTTTTAAAGAGATGTTATCAGACGCTCAGGCCCCATCCCTGAAACTACCCTAATAAACTATTCTAATCCATAACAATGTCTCAAACGAGACATATTTACACACAAGGTCTCACATAGCGGACCTAAAAATCCAGTTCTATCGCAATACTGAAAATAGCAACAAGGTCATTAATTCTAACAACCTAGTTCTTTTTATTTGCACATAATTCAATCACAACAAATTGGATCACATGGAACTAGATATCTCGGAACAAGGGAAGAAGAGACGCCCACTTGCCTTAACGTTTGAAGAACTATTGGAAACGGGAAAGTCAACACCCGATCCTTACGAGCCTCTAAGCCACGGGATGGCACGGATACCGAGATGTCACCGAGTTTCAAAACTCGAAACAAGCTTTGCACGAAAACCGAGACGAGTCGAGACACGCAAATCGAGGCGACTTTAATCACCTTCAAATTACCGGAGAAGGTCGGGTATGGAATCCTTGGCTCAATTAGAGTCCATTGGTGGTGCAGAGGTGGCTGGTGGTGCTCCGGCGAGTCTCCGACGAGTTCGGTTTTTCTAGAAAAATTCCCATCAATTTACTCAAAGGGGTTTTCACAAAATTGATTGAAGATCCAAACATATCAACCCCTCACCTACCTCAAGAATTAATTTGGGGCATTTCCAAGCTCAAATCATGGTCCAATCAACTGAGTTTCCAAGTCGTCGGAAACCGAACAAACTGCGTAATCAACTTCAACAATTAATCCGACCCATTTACGTTGAGCTTTTTGGAGAACTTACAACATAAATCTTGAAGAGGACTCCTTAACTTAAACTCAGGAATTGATTTCGGAATTTTCCAGCAAGAAATGAGAGAGATATGATTTAATTACCGAGACTGATCGGAGTTTCTGTTCCCAAGCAGGTCCGCGACCTTCAACGGCAAAATTACCCCACTTTGAGCTGGTTTCTTACCAAACTCACAGCACGAACCTTGAAGAGGATCCTTCAATCTAAGTCTGGATACTTGTTTCGTGAATTTTGAGTGAGAAACGAGGGAGATACGAATTTTCGAACGTAGCAGTCCAAACTGGGGTCGAAACAGAGGTCTTCACCAAACCCGGCTGAGCGATGGCGACGATGAACAAGGAAAGGGACGAGGGCAGACTTAGCGGTTGCTGGTATGGAGAAGTGCCATGGAAGGAGATAAAAGCTGAGATGGAAGCTTGAGGACAAGAGGATAGCTTAGGAGGAAGAGAACTCTTCAGCTAGAAGAAATGAAAGATTGAAGACAAAAGCAAGCTAATAGAAAAGCAATTGAAGGTCGGTCTTTACACTCAGCCAACAAATAGAGATGAGGACAAGCACGAAAAACAAGTGGGGAAAACCACCTGTACAAATGAGAAACGTGGCAGGCCCATAATGACCAAAGCATGGAAATAAAATGACACAGAGGGAGGTGTTATCGGGTATTTATTCGATCCAAAATATACCCAAAAAATTACTTAGGGAAATTTAGTTTATTTAATTGGCTCGAAAAATTCCGGACTATTACATTAGTACCCCCTTAAAAATAGTTTCGTCCCCGAAAGTAGAGCGAACGGGGTAACCATAGAAGGAAGAACGTTTACACAAGGATGATCCTTTTTACAAAAGATGGTCTTTACAGCTCTAGTACCCCCTTAAAAGAATCTTACTAAGGGTGGAGTAAATCAGGAAACCGTCTTCGCATCTCTTGTTCAGTTTCCCAGGTTTCCCACGTAGTTTCTCCATTACCATTCTTTGACCAGAGAACTTTTACTAGGGGTACTGTTTTATTGCACAATATCTTTACACGACCTTCCAAGATTTGAACTGGTCTCTGTTCATAGGTACCGTCAAATTGAATTTTAATATCATCATAATTGAGAACGTGAGACTCATCTGGCACATATTGTCTCAGTAAAGATACGTGGAACACGTCATACACTGGGTGTGATGATGGGGGGTAGGGCAAGACGATAAGCTACTTTACCCGCTTTCTCTAGAATTTCAAAAGGGTCAACATAACGAGGATTGAGTTTACCTCGTCTACCAAAACGAAACACTCCCTTTGATGGAGAAACCTTTACAAAGACTTTGTCGCCGACAACAAACTCAACATCTCTCCGCTTCAAGTCAGCATACGACTTTTGGCGACTCTGAGCAGTTAACATTCTTTGTCTAATCAATGTTATATCATTGATGGTTCTTTCCACCAATTAAGGACCAACAAGAACCTTATCAACACCCTCATCCCAACAAAGCGGTGAACGACATCTACGACCATATAAAGCTTCGAATGGTGCCATCTTGATAGTCGAGTGCCAACTATTGTTGTATGTGAATTCAATTAAACTTAGACTGGTATCCCAACTCGTAGAACAATCAAGCACACAAGCTCGAAGCATATCCTCCAAAGTTTGAATCGTTCTTTCAGATTGACCGTCTGTCTGAGGATGAAATGCAGTACTAAAGCACAACTCTGTCCCCATTGTTTTGTGCAACTCCTTCCAATACCTTGACATGAATCTTCCATCTCAATCAGAGATAATGGTTTTTGGAGTCCCATGAAGACGAACAATCTCATGAATAAAGACCTTGCTAACTCTTGGACTCCCCAAGTTATTTTCATGGCTATAAAGTGAGCACTTTTGGTGAGCCTATCAATAACAACCCAGATAGAATTTTTCTGCTTTTGACTCTTTGGTAACCCTGTCACGAAGTCCATAGCAATATCTTCCCACTTCCACTCTGAAACCGGAAGCGGTTCTAACACTCCACCTGGTCTTCTATGTTCAATCTTTACTTTCTGGCAAACCAAACACTTTGATATGAATTCAGCTACATCCTGTTCCATGTTGGGCTACCAAAAGTTTCTGCGTAAATCCCTAAACATCTTACTTGAACCAGGGTGAACAGAGTATGTTGAGGAATGTGCTTCCTTTAGAATCACTCCTCTCAATTCCTTCACCACAGGTACACAAATTCGGTTTCGAAACCACAATGATCATTATCTTGAATAATAAATCCAGGTTCTTTACCTTGTTGTACCTCTCCACTGATCTTGATTAGCACAACATCTTTAGCTTGGTTCTCTTTGATCTGATCTAATAAAGTACGTTGAATTTCTAAAGTGTTCATGTAACCATGTTGTCTTTCAAACCAGATCTCAATTTCTGACTGAATTAATACTTGTTGCAACTTAGGCTCAACAGTTAAAATAGCAACCAAAGTCTCTTGAGTAGTCTTACGACTCAAAGCATCAGCTACCACATTGGCTTTACCGGGATGATATAACAATTCAATATCATAATCCTTTAGTAGTTCTAGCCATCTCCTCTGCCTCATGTTCAACTCCTTTTGAGTAAACACATATTTCAAACTCTTATGGTCAGTAAATATTTGGCACTTCACACCATACAGGTAGTGCCGCCAGATTTTCAAGGCAAAAACTACTGCAGCGAGTTCTAAGTCATGGGTTGGGTAGTTTACTTCATAAGTCTTGAGTTGTCGAGATGCATGGGCATTAACCTCTCCATGTTGCATCAGCACACAACCTAAACCCATCTTTGAAGCATCACTATAAACAACATACCCTTCATTCTCATCAGGCAAAGTTAAAATTGGAGCACTAGTACGTCGCTTCTTAAGTTCCTGGAAACTAGCTTCACATTTATCATCCCACACAAACTTTGAGTGGGTTTTACAAAGCAAACTGGTCATAGGTAGAGAGATCTTAGAAAATCCTTCCATAAATCGTCGGTAGTACCCAGCAAGTCTAAGAAAACTGCGTACCTCTTTGACATTCTGAGGTTGTTTCCAATCTGCAACTGCCTGAATCTTCTGAGGATCTACCATTACTCCTTCTTAATTGATAACATGACCTAAGAAGGACACTTCACTCAACCAAAACGCGCACTTTGACAAATTGGCATATAATTCATTTCTCCTGAGGATCTCAAATATTATTCGAAGATGTTCCTCATGTTCAATTTTATCTCTAGAGTATATAAGGATATCATCAATGAATACCACCACAAACCTGTCCAAATATTCATTAAAACATCGATGCATCAGATCCATGAAGATCGCTGGAGCATTTGTCAAGCCGAAAGGCATCACCTTAAATTCGTAATGACCATAACGAGTACGAAAAGCAGTGTTTGGAATATCCTCCTCACGAACTTTGAGTTGATGATAACCCGATCTCAGATCTATCTTGGAGAATATCTTAGCACCTCGTAACTGGTCCAACAAATCATCAATCCTTGGTAGAGGATATTTGTTCTTGATGGTCACCTTGTTGAGCTCGCGATAATCAATACAAAGCCGAAATGTTCCATCCTTCTTTTTAACAAACAGTACCGGAGCGCCCCAAGGTGAAGCACTCGGTCTAATGTACCCTTTTTCTAACAACTCATCTAATTGTTTCTTCAATTCCTTCATCTCAATCGGAGCCACACCATAAGGAGCTTTTGAGATAGGTGTCGTTCCAGGCTCTAAAGCAATTATAAACTCAACGACATGTCGTGGGGGTAAGCCTGGAAGTTCGTCTGGAAAAGCATCAGGAAATTCCCTAACGACAGGAATTTCGTGAATATTTACTTCTTTCTTGTCAGTTTGCTCTAGATAACATAGATTACCAACACATCCTTGACGGATCATCTTTGCAGCTTTCATAGCATTAATCAATTTTCCATTCTCTACATCCTGTCTACCCTTAAATCGACACACATACTGGCCTCCATTCTTAATGATTACTGAATGGGAACTAAAGTCAATTACAGCTCCATGTTCTAATAACCAATCCATCCCTAATATGATATCGTAAGGAGCCATCGGAAAACATATAAGATTGGCATTAAACTTTCGACCTTGAATGGGGAAGTTACTGAGCTGTTTAGTTCCTATTATCCTTTCTTTGTCGGGAAGATTTACGATAAAGGGTTCACAGGATTCAACACATTCTAGTCCAAGCTGCTCTACATAACTTTCAGATATAAACGAGTGTGTTGCACCAGAATCAAATAATATGAAAGTAGCAGTTGAGCGAACATATAGTGTACCTTGACAGACGGGAGCACCCTGCTCATCACTACGCCTCATCTCATAAAGGCGTCGACCTTGCTTAGAAGACTCAGATGGTGACTTCCCTTTATTTTGAGCAATTGATTGAGTCGAAATAGTCCTCATTGGCTCATTCATTGCATGGGTATTTTGAGCGATTGATGACTGATGAGATTGAGCAAAAGCATGATTTTATGGACATTACATACGCACATGACCCACTTTCCCACACCCAAAACAATTCCTCAAAGGGCTTGGTACATTTCTTGTTAACATGACCCGATTCTCCACAGTTATAACAGACAATCGGTCCATTTTTCATTCCAATCTGTTGAGTTGACCTCGTCAAACCCGATTCTGTCTTAGCTCGGTTCGACTTCTCAAACTGTTGAGGAGGCGACGGCCTCTTAAAAGTTAAAACCACTAAACTTAGAACGTTGTTGGGAAGGCTGGCCTCCCTTCTTCATCTTTTTCTCTGATTGATCTAAAGACATTTCAAGTCAATAAGCAACATCCACATATTGTTCCAGAGTGGCACACTTAAAATGTATCATTAAAGGCTGCATTTCAGGACGCAACCAAAATCATAGAACTTTTCAATTTTCTGTTCCTCTGTCGATATCTCAAGGCCTGCATACTGTAAAAGATGATTAAACTTAGTGTCCAATTCAGGTATCTTCAGTCCCTCGATTTAGGGATTTTGAAACTCCCTTTCCATTTCTTTCCTCATACCAGCAGAAAAGAATCTTGCGAGCATCTTATTCTTAAACATATCCCAATTAAGGTTAGAATGATTAGACAGTACTGAACTTCTCCACCACTCAGTTGCGGCCCCCTTTAGCTGTAAGGCAACAATACACACTTTCTCTGCATCTGTGCAAGAGATATTTTCCATTAACTGCTCAAGGTGGAGGAACCAATACATAATGTTGACAAGTTCACCCGAGCCATCATGGGTGTCAAGTTTCATCGCCGCAAAGGCCTTAAGTGCTTGAGTGAATCTCTCATTTTGAGTTGATGGAAGCACTGCAGTATTTTCTACTACAACATTCTCAACATAATCAGGCTCAATAGCTTTATGAGCTACAGGTTACACTGCTGGAGTATGCCGTGTAAAGTTTGCAACATTAGTTGTCTTATTGCCTCAGTCGTAGCATCATCCAAGACAGCCACTCTAGGAGCTTGGTTCCTTGTATTTCCAACTCCCGATTCTGCCACTTCCTCGTGACCTCTAGCTGGGCCACTTGCTCGAGGAGTTCGGTTGGTATTTCTAGTGTTAACCATTCTCTGCGAATGATCAACGGACAAAGTTAGTATAAAATTTCCATAATTCTATAGAAGACGAAGATATTAAGGAAAGGCTTTGACACTTTTAGCTCTGATACCACTTCTGTAACACCCTCAACCCACTACGAGAGTATTACCGCCAGTAATTTCGGATTTACCTAATCCAAAACTACTCAGGCTTTTAAAAACAAAATCACCACGATCATGGAAATGCAAGACGTTGCTTTTACGAGCATATGAAAAAGGATTAACTTAGAAGGCGACGATGGAAATGAAATATATACAGACCAGCGCCTCAAAGAGGACTTTTAAGGAAAGATAATCTAGACTATTACAGTCATCCAAAAGAAAATTTACTCAGACCAGATTGTGGATTATCTTCGTCTTCTGACAAGTTAGTCTTTTAGCTCAACACCTTGGAATCCTGCTAGCCGTATCCGGTTCGTGAAAAGAAAAAGAAGAAAGCGGACGTGTTAGTCTATGAAAGACTAAGCAAGTAGAACGTAGTTAAGGTTCATAACGTTTTAACCCAAAAAGTTGGTATCGAACTTCATCAGTAGCACCTCTTCCTAAAAGAGAAGATAGAATAGATAACCTCAACGACAGAGTGTCGATGAGCGGCCTTAGGAAGACATAAGAGAATTTGTTGGGATTCTTTATTCACATCAATACACTGAAAGAAATCATTCCCACCGAGCAATCGGCTCAAACTCACCAACCTGGTATTTTATTTACGTGCTTAATGCACTTATCTTGCATTACTTTCAAGCAAAGCATTCAGTTTGACAGCTTTTAATCAACTCGGCCATCCATTGCCGAGGTCAAAAGGATATTAGATCCTTGATCAATTTTCCGAGCGCGTAGCGCTAATGCACTTAGCTAGAGTGCGTCACCCCTCAAAGACAGAGTAGGCAGAGTCATGACTCGAGTACCAAGGTATAGGGACATCCTGGTACAATCTTTTAAAGAGATGTTATCAGACGCTCAGGCCCCATCCCTGAAACTACCCTAATAAACTATTCTAATCCATAACAATGTCTCAAACGAGACATATTTACACACAAGGTCTCACATAGCGGACCTAAAAATCCAGTTCTATCGCAATACTGAAAATAGCAACAAGGTCATTAATTCTAACAACCTAGTTCTTTTTATTTGCACATAATTCAATCACAACAAATTGGATCACATGGAACTAGATATCTCAGAACAAGGGAAGAAGAGACGCCCACTTGCCTTAACGTTTGAAGAACTATTGGAAACGGGAAAGTCAACACCCGATCCTTACGAGCCTCTAAGCCACGGGATGGCACGGATACCGAGATGTCACCGAGTTTCAAAACTCGAAACAAGCTTTGCACGAAAACCGAGACGAGTCGAGACACGCAAATCGAGGCGACTTTAATCACCTTCAAATTACCGGAGAAGGTCGGGTATGGAATCCTTGGCTCAATTAGAGTCCATTGGTGGTGCAGAGGTGGCTGGTGGTGCTCCGGCGAAACTCCGGTAGGACTCCGGCGAGTCTCCGACGAGTTCGGTTTTTCTAGAAAAATTCCCATCAATTTACTCAAAGGGGTTTTCACAAAATTGATTGAAGATCCAAACATATCAACCCCTCACCTACCTCAAGAATTAATTTGGGGCATTTCCAAGCTCAAATCATGGTCCAATCAACTGAGTTTCCAAGTCGCCGGAAACCGAACAAACTGCGTAATCAACTTCAACAATTAATCCGACCCATTTACGTTGAGCGTTTTGGAGAACTTACAACATAAATCTTGAAGAGGACTCCTTAACTTAAACTCAGGAATTGATTTCGGAATTTTCCAGCAAGAAATGAGAGAGATATGATTTAATTACCGAGACTGATCGGAGTTTCTGTTCCCAAGCAGGTCAGCGACCTTCAACGGCAAAATTACCCCACTTTGAGCTGGTTTCTTACCAAACTCACAGCACGAACCTTGAAGAGGATCCTTCAATCTAAGTCTGGATACTTGTTTCGTGAATTTTGAGTGAGAAACGAGGGAGATACGAATTTTCGAACGTAGCAGTCCAAACTGGGGTCGAAACAGAGGTCTTCACCAAACCCGGCTGAGCGATGGCGACGATGAACAAGGAAAGGGACGAGGGCAGACTTAGCGGTTGCTGGTATGGAGAAGTGCCATGGAAGGAGATAAAAGCTGAGATGGAAGCTTGAGGACAAGAGGATAGCTTAGGAGGAAGAGAACTCTTCAGCTAGAAGAAATGAAAGATTGAAGACAAAAGCAAGCTAATAGAAAAGCAATTGGAGGTCGGTCTTTACACTCAGCCAACAAATAGAGATGAGGACAAGCACGAAAAACAAGCGGGGAAAACCACCTGTACAAATGAGAAACGTGGCAGGCCCATAATGACCAAAGCATGGAAATAAAATGACACAGAGGGAGGTGTTATCGGGTATTTATTCGATCAAAAATATACCCAAGAAATTACTTAGGGAAATTTAGTTTTATTTAATTGGCTCGAAAAATTCCGGACTATTACACAGGTCGCGGCCGACCACTCTCAGCATCCGAAAGTAACTCCGTGCGCTGCAAGTAATGCCTTTTGGCGGGATTTTCGATACCTGAAAAAGCAGGCGGCTGTGGCAGAGTTGTAGCAGACTTGTGGCAGGGAGGATGCTTCCTTCCCTTGCTTTTGTGGGCTGCTACAAAACTCATTTTGTCTCACTTTCTAGGTAGCTTTTCCAAGGAGGGAAAAGGCTCAAGGGGAGAGAGAAGAGAGTGTTGGCTGAAGAGTAGAAGAAGAAGAACGTGGAGGTGAAGAAGAAGAAGAGGACGGTAGAGAAGAAGGGTGTGAGTGTGAGAGAGAAGTTGTTTGTAGGAGAGGTAGTGAAGAGGAAAGCTTGTTCTAGTTGTTGTTTAGGAGGAAGAAGAAGAAGACAATGGTGTTTGGAAGAAACTTGTGGGTTTGCTTGGGTTTGTAAGTTTGAATCTTGTTTTTAATTGAAGTTGTTTGCCTTGGATGATGATTTCCTCTTCCCTTTTCTTGTTTATGTGCTTGATTATGTGTGAGTAGTTAGCTTGCTAGGGTTGAAGTGAAACCCACCATGAAAGTGCATTTGAGACTTTGATTGTTTGGATCCATGCTTAATTTGAAATCTCTGCCCATAAATCCCTCTTGTGTGCTTAAAACCCTTGAAGAAGGGGGAATGTTCTTGTTTGCAAACTAATTGCAAGATTAAGTTGTGAACAAGGACTACCCGGGTTAGATGAAAGTCGAACCCTCCGAAGAACAAGTTGGATTGCATGTTAATCCTTTCATGTAAATGGAGGCTCTTGATGTGTTCTTTTGTGATGAAAGTCACCCATGAGGTTTTAAGTTAAGTTGGCTCTTTATCATTGTTTGAGTGTATGCTTGTGGTGTGGTGGATCCCCTCCCCTAGTTGTTTTTCCTTGATTTTACAAAACCAATCTTCGTGTCCAGAAAGGTCGGCCGCGACCAGTTGCAGGGTCGGCCGCGACCTCCTCTGTAGTGTTTTTCAAGTGTTTTGTTGTGTTTTGTTGTGGGTCGGCATCGACCTCCCTAGGGTCGGCCTCGACCTATTCCTGAGACGTGTGTTTTGCTTTTGTTTGCTTGTTTTGCCTTGCTTTGTTTCTCTTTTGCTTTTGTAGTATGATTGCTAGACTATAGAACTACTAACTCCCGTGGACGATCCTGACTTCGCTATACTCAGCGGGGTCTTGACAAATTTTATTTGTTAAGGTATACCCTCTCAACAATAGGAGGGATCATGTACTGTCCAAGACAAGGGCAATTGCTCACCACTTCTTGGTGAGGATTATAGTCTCTCGTCAGGAAAAGAAAAGCATCGTCCACATAATTGACTGCATTCTCCTGGAGGCCCTCCTCAACCGTAGACCGATAAATTTGGCTAAGGTCATGATGGAGCACATGGCCAAATGTACAATGAAGGATCGCTCGCTGCCCTATCCCTACCCTGTTAAAGAGTTGTTGCTCAAGGAGGGAGTTTATGAAGTTGAAAATGAGGTGAGTACGGGATGCATTGGGACGTCTATGATCTCACAAACATTCGCCATGATGAGGACCTCCCCTCTGAGATAAAGAGGAAGAAAGCTAAAGAGGCCACTACTAAGGTCACTTAAGAGAAAGCTGGCAGGGACGCTGCTCAAGTTGAGGCTAATCTGAGAAGAGAAGAAAGGTTGGCTTATTTTGATCAACTAGTTGGGGATGCTCCTCCTCAGGACGCCAATGCTTCCAAGCCATCCTGAACCAATTCCTTCTCCAGCCAATCCTAAACAATATTCATTGCATCAGCTCATGGCAACCTTGCTTCAGAATTAGTGTCTGCTCATGAATCATATTAGGGACTACACTGATTAGCACCATCTGCTTATGAACCGCCAAACTCAGATTCTTAAGGAAATTAAGAATCCCATGCCAAAGGACGCTTGAATGATCACCTTCTCCCATTTCATTCCTTTAATATATTTTTTTCACTTCTATTATAAACACTTCATTCCATGTCTCTTTTGTAAACTCTAATTTCATGAATGAAGTTCCTCTTGTGTGCATACTTTGTGTTTAAACGTTCTTACCTATAATTATGATTTTGTGCTGACCGTCCTCTAACATTTGTTATCCTTTTCGATGATGCCAAAAGGGGAAAGTTTAGTTTTACAGAGATGCGCTATTACAAAGTTATCTAGAATATGCAAGTGCTAATGGGGAACTAAGCTAAAGGTTTTAAGAATGCTTACCATAAAGTCCAAAGGTTGAAAACTTGTTCAAAATAAAAAAAAATGCGAAGTCCTAAGGGATGCTTATAAGTTTTCATATTGTTTAGTTTTACAAATATGCACTATTAGAAAGTTATCTAGAATATGCAAGTATTAAGGGGGAGCTAAGACAAAGGTTTTAGGAACGCTCACCCTAATGTCCAAATGTTGAAAACTTGTTCAAAATTAAAAAAATGCTAAGTCCTAAGGGATGCTTATAAGTTTTCATCCATGATCTAAGTCTTACATTGAGATTATTTTGCTAAGGCTTTGTCATCATCAAAAAGGGTGAAATTGTTGGGACGATGTTAAGGACGCTAGTACTTAGCATCGTATTAGTAATAATCGTCCCTAAAGTTTTGATAATGAAAAACTTAACTTTTATCTATGGTGTTTGTCCAAGTTATATCCCAAGAACTTATAGGGACGCTCATCATGCAAAATGGACTACAAGTGAACTACAGTCTCCAAGGAGTATGGATGCAGAGACATAGATGAAAGAGCAAGAATGAGTTGTTGTGAAGATGAGGCCGCAATCCCTATCGAGCAGGAACACATGCCAAAATTCAAATGCTCAAAGACAAGATGACGACAAAGATGACATCACCAAACAAGACGCAAGTTCCCAACAACTTCGTATATAGGGGACAAGGACACGTGTAAGCTTCCCAGGAAACCCTAGGGAAGCATGCAACAGTGTACGAACTCCTGATCTGATCGTGCGACTGAGGACCCCTACTATAGGGAAAAAGAGTCAAACATAAGCTACCCTTCCCAATCACTATAAATACATAAATTCGTATTCATAGTGATGTGACTTCTTACTCACACATGAGAGTGAATATCAAGAACACCTCAAGAACACCAAGAACAACTCAAGAGTAGAGTTAACGGCGTGTGTGAATCGAGGAGAAGTCTAAGAACAAAAGAAAACTGTTTGTGACTAAGAACTCTGTCTCCGAAGGACTTAGAGATACGTGTGTCTAGTATCCTTATAATTTGAGTGTTAGCTTATCAGTTTAGGCTTAAAGGAGTGACATTAGTGAACTTAGGGACGGTCACCTTAGTTCAGAGAAGAGTGGACCTCACCTTGTAAACTGTAAGGAGTCACTCATATATAAGATAAGGAAGCTATTCGAAAATCCTTCTCGGAGGTAAAGGTTTACCCATAAGGACTAGTCGGTCTTAGTGGGGTTCCTCTATAAATCAATTGTCAAGTCCTTATCTTATTCATGTCTTAATTCCTACTAAGTTTCATTTCCGCTGTGTTAGGACGCCTCCGTAAGGACGTCCTTACACTCTTACTAGTAAAAACGATCCAACATGATCATTGATGATTAGTGTATAATCATCCACGAACTTCAATCTTATGCCAAGAACCAAGAGGCCCAAGCAGATCACATGCTTGATTTCTCCGAGACCTTGACTGCCCAAGCCTAGTCTCTCACAGCTCAAAATGATTTGCTTCTGGCGCTTAGGGACCCTCTCCTGAAGGATCTGGATTGATCACCCTCTCTTGCTTTCTTCCCTTTTTCATATTTTGTTGAACTTCGTTCATGTAATTTATAATCTACCTTCATGAATGAAGTCCCCATGTTTGCATACTAGATGTGTTCAAGCGTTCTTACATTTAGTAATGAATTTATGCTAACATTTCTAACTTTTGTTTTCCTTTTCGATGATTCCAAAAGGGGGAAGTATAGTTTTGCAGAGATTCGTTGTTGAAGAATATCTAGAATATACAAGTGTTGAGGGCGAATTCAAGCTAAGTCCTAAAGGACGCTCACATAAAGAAAATTATTCTCTAACCAAAACTGAAAACATTGAATGAATTGAGAACTTGAGAAAACCTGTTCATATTGAAAATGCTAAAAGGACGTTTCCTAAAAGTTTTCTCGTGCTTTAAGCTTTAACATGTGATTAGTTTGCTAAGGGTTTGTCACCATAAAAAAGGGCGGGATTGTTAGGACGGTGTTAGGGACATTAGTAATTAACACCAGATCAACGATCTCCGTTCCTAGTTTTGATAATGACAAACTCACTGTTATCTAATTTGTTGTCCAAGTGAACATCCCAAGAATGTTGTCAGGGACGATCATCAAGAGAAAAGGACAATAAGTGATTGTCGTCCCTATGGAATAGGGACACCAAGAACTTTATGCCAATGGACAAGAATGAGTTTCTACAAGATAGGAAAGCCGTGCCAACTTTCAACTTCAAATGAAAAAGCTGCATGACAAAGATGACATCGTCGACGGCCGCAATCCTCAGAAGCTTCAGGTGTTAGAAGACAAACCAGCGTGAAGCCAATATGTCGCTTTTCCAACTCATCCAAAGAGAACACGTGGAAGCTCCCCAGCGAAGGAAGGAGTTGATGCTGACAACATTGTACAACATGGAGAAAGTGACATCTTTGATCCTGTCTCTAAGAACGCCAAAAGGGCAAATGAGTCCTAGTATAGGAAGCCTGCCTCACCCACTATAAATACAACCAATTGTATTTATTGTGAAGTGACTTCTTCTACACATTCTCGAAAGCCTTCAAGAACACGAGGAACAACTCAAGAGCAAGAGTGAGAGAGAGTGCCATATCGAAGAAGAAGTCCAAATCAAACCACAAATCTGTTTGTAATGAGTGTAGTGTTTCCGAAGGGAATGTGAAACAAGTGAGGTTTGATTTCATTTTATCTTATTATTTGAGTGTTAGGTTACCAACTATGACTTAGAGGAATTTCACTAGTAAATTATAGCTACAAAATCTCATAGTTTAGGGAAGTGTGAAATTCGCTTGTGTAATAGCTGTAAGGATTCACATAATACAAGTAACGGAAGTCATTCAAAATCCCCTCGGTGTTAGAGGTCTACCCATCTAGAGAAGTTGGTCCATGTTAGATTCCTTTATAAATCATTATGTCTGTTCTTACTTGTATATTTTTTGTGTTTTCACTTTGCTTAAGTATTCCACTACAAAAGGACACTGTCCTTACCTGATTTAACTACTCACGATCCAACAGGTATATACATTTATACATGTAATTTTTATCGTCAATGCATGAGAGATTGAGATGTCCTCGACATATTGTGTCACCTTTAGACTTTCATCAATGTTCGAATTGTTTTCTAAAAGGTGATTCGGATGACCAATAAAATTTCATATTTAGGTTGTGCATTCAAGTAAGATCCATTCTCATGGATAACATTCATAAGGTTACTCTAAAGTTGCTAGTGAATTGACATTAAAGTTAATTTATTTCGTTACTTATAAATGAACGAGCAATCAAATTATGGGAAAAAACAATTTGAGCATTTTTTTATGGATGACAAGTACACCTGCCAAAACTAAATGTGATTGGAAATCAATTATTCGAAGAGAGACCTAACGGCCAACCTTATCCCTATTGGGTTGATACCAAAAACTCATTGGGTTCTCTCGAAGCATTATTTTACAAAAAAAGTTTTAACTTTTTTATCAAATAAAAGTATGCATTTTTATTATTAATAAAGATACTAATATTATATATGTAGAAAATTAATATAGATATTAATATTATTCTCATTTTTAGAACAGTTAACATAATCAATGTTCTTGACTAGTTAGGTCGATCCAAACCCGCACCAAACTTGGAGCACTCCAACTCCAACCTAATTGATCCAGAAATTCCCATGACTCAAACATAGTTTCAACCGAAGTTGAACGCTAACCCACCTAGCCATTTGATGGGCCTAATGATAAGCACTGGGACGTTGTTGACGATTTATTACAATAAATTTTAGTATTTTTCGCATTATTTTGCATAGTCGTGCTTTTGAAAAACAGTTGTATATATCTTAATGGCTTTTTTGGGTACGAAAACAAAATGAAGGGAGGCAAATAAGTGAGCTTGAGAAGCCATAAATTAAATCCTCACATACCAAAAAAACAGATAACAATTGAAAATCTTCCTCAAACACAAGAATCAATAAACCAAGTGGTAGAGGGGTAACTCCATCGATGAGCATATCTAGTGTATTCTTAACCTTATTTTGTCCATCATTGCAATTTGATCCCTACCTTGAAGAGAGCATTGATGAGCTCGAGACCCCCTGTATATATTTTGACAATTGGATGAATTGAATTGGCATGTTCATTGAGAAATTTCTTCATATTAAATAAGCTCTTTCGTCAAAAAATTTTAATTTTCGATTGAGCTCATTAACCTCCTTATGCCGACATCTTTCTAGTTCATGTTCACATCCTTTTTAGATATTTTGTTTTACAATTAGCGATTTCCCTTATACATGTATTTGCACGAATATATTTGATAAATTGAACTTCAACTTGTATTAATAATATTTTTATAAGACAAAAAAGAACTAATATTGTATTTGCATGAACATGATGGATTTAACTTCATATGTATTCGAAGATTAACATACATATCAAACACAATTGTATCAATACAAATATATTTTGAACTAGAACCATTCATTTTTTAATTCAAATCTATTTTTGGCCTAACCTCATAAGGAAAATATTCAATACCTTCTCGTTGGAACATAACACCTTAAACTCTTCCAACCAATGCCAATCAAGCAAAACATCAAAAACAAATGATAGAAAATGCTAAATTTCAAATAAGTAGTTGTTTCTCTCATGTGATAATATTGCTCTTTATTTTTTCTTCTCCAAATTCCAAGCAATTAACCTTGTAAGATCTCATCTTTAGTGTTTCTCGCATCAATGATAGAGGAAGACGAAGAGGGATTGACAAGGTTGCCTAATAGCAATGGCAAGAGTATGGAGGAAACTAATTCAAATAGGCCGGAAAATGTTCAAACAACGCCTTTGCAAGGTCCGAACTTGGATGATCTAGAAAACGACCTCAAAGGTTAGATTTTGTATGATGTATGAAACCCAATTTGCTACAATTATTTGGCATGTTAGATCTACAAAAATGATGTTTTGCAACTTATAAAGCTATTTGATGATGAATTTTGATAATTTTGTTTTCTTGATATATCTATATGAAAGTCAATCCAAATTGATATGTCTCATTTAAGTTGAAGCAAAAAAGGAACAAATCAAACTAATATCAGCAGAAACTTTGTCAATAGTGAAATACAATTACATTTTCCTTGTTTAGATTGGTTGTTTTGATGTGATCCAATAGTTGAACATTTAAAAGAGAGGTTTGCAAAACTACTTCTTGGAGAGGACATGTCTGGTGGAGGAAAAGGTGTTTCCTCAGCGTTGGCATTGTCAAATGCCATCACTAATACAGCGGGTACATACATAGATTTCTTCTATAAAAAAGGAAGAATATTACATGAATAATTAAGAATACGTAAATCGAACACCACTAACCGATCTTGTACATATTGGCAGCTGCTGTGTTTGGAGAACAACGAAAGCTAGAGCCTATGCAACCAGAACAAAGAGCGCGATGGAAAAGGGAAATTGACACTCTCCTCTCTGTTACAGATTACATTGTTGAATTTTCACCTACTCAACAAATTGGCAAGGATGGAACCGTGATGGAGGTAATCCAAATTAATTTCCTTTGGCAGTATTTCTTTCTTATTGTGTCTAAAAATTTTAATTGTTCAATATAGATCATGACAACGAAGCAAAGAACGGATCTTCAAATGAATATCCCAGCTCTAAAAAAGTTGGATGTTATGCTGATTGTAAGTAAATAGACTCATGAGTAAATGCTTTTGGGGACAAGGAAACCAGAGATATATTATTCACCATATCTCGTTGGAACCCTCGAGTATGAGTAAATTCCGGTTGGTACCCTTGAGTTTTTGGCTTTTTCGGATGGTGTCCAAGTAAAAAACTTATTCTGGGAAATACCCCCGAACTCTTGCAAAAGTTCGGCTCGTGCCCTTACGTGTAAGTTTTCCCTTATAATTCACCATATCTCGTTTTGTTTCCTTAAAAAAATACATACTTTTGTTATTATAAGGTTAAAAGTCAATTATAAGATAAAAAATAATTTAAATAAGTTTAAAAATATACCCTATAAAAATATTATATAATTTATGTTTTCAATTGAATTTTTGTTATATTTATCGAATTGAAACCTACCATATTTAAATACTTATATTAAAATTATGTATTATATAGTTGAAATTTATCGTTAAAATTTTTATTGGTAAGTTTTGATAATTTTTAATATTACTTTATATATATAAATATGTATATATGTTGATAGGAAATATATATGAATTTTAATTTCTTAAATAATAGGAGAAAATAAAAAATATTTTTCAATAATAGTAAATGACCTTTCCATATATATATATATATACATATGTATGTATGTATGTATGTATTCACAATATAAAGAAATTTAAAATATAAGTATGGAAATATTTATGGTTTTAGTTTGATTAATGTACCATAAATTAACTTGAAATCATTGGCTATATTATATTTTTATAGATTAAATTTTAAAACTTATTTAAATTATGTTTTATGTTATGATTATTTTTTATCTTAGTAAATATAAAAATATTTTTTATGTAAAAAATAAACGAAATTTAGTGAAATATAAGAGAAAAATTACAAGTAAGGGTACGAGCCGAACTTTTGCAAAAGTTCAGGGGTATTTCCCGGAATAAGTTTTTTGCTTGGACACCATCCGGAAAAGCCAAAAACTCGAGGGTACCAGTCGGAATTTCCCTTATCTTATTGTTTACATTTTTTATTGATATATTCAAACAGAATTGTCTGGACAATTTCAAAGACCAAAACGAATTCTATTATGTAAAAAAGAATTCTAACGGTTCTGAGAAAAAAAATGAGGATGGAAAATGGTGGTTGCCCACTGTTAAAGTTCCCCCAAATGGTTTATCTGAGGACATGAAGAAATGGATGCAATCACAAAAGGATTCAGTAAACCAAGTTCTCAAGGCATCCATGGCAATCAATGCTCAAGTTTTATCAGAGATGGAGATCCCCGAAAACTACATTGACTCTCTACCAAAGGTAGAAAACTACTAAAATTAGTCCTTGACTTTCTTATTAAACGAGTTACGATGTATATAATTTTCTTTAGGATCTACATATGTCTATAAATATATATGTGTGCTTTGTGTAGAATGGGAGATCTAGCCTTGGAGAATCAATGTACAAGAGTATCACAATTGATTACTTTGACCCAGAACAATTTCTTTCTACAATGGACTTATCATCGGAGCACAAAATTGTGGACCTCAAGGATAGAATTGAGGCATCGATAGTGATATGGAAGAGAAAAATGCACTGCAATAAAGATACGAAGGCACCATGGGGAGCGGGGGTGAAGCTTGAGAAGAGGGAAGTCTTTGAAGATAGAGCTGAGACCATTCTTCTTATTCTCAAGCATAGATTCCCCGGCATTTCTCAGTCTGCTTTGGACATCAGCAAGATCCAATATAACAGGGTAAAAATCTTCCATTCATTTTAGAATTCTATGAATTACTCGATTACTAGTGAAATCAAATATTCTACTCCCTAAATATGCTTTCTCTTATACTTCATTACGACGTGATTGGTCGATCACATTCCCAACTAAATAAAAAATGAAGTAATTTGAGCATTACTAATGTTTTTTAAGAATAAGTTCTAACCACCTAAAACAAGAGAGCACAAAAGGGAATATTCAAAGGAAGTAGACAAATTATTGTGGTTACTAATCCATAAAAGCTGTCTAACATTCTAATAACTTTGTTGATACGTTTTTGTAGGATGTGGGTCACGCAATTCTAGAAAGTTACTCAAGAATCCTTGAGAGTTTGGCTCATAAGGTATTATCCCAAATTGAAGATGTATTACAAGCAGATACTCTAGCCCAGAATTCGGCTCCGCATGGTTCAAGTGCATTCCACATGAGGAAGGAATCCTTTGAATCAGGGAATGATGGCGAAGAAATTGAGAATGATTCAGAAGCGTCTTCATCTAGGACCCTTTTGGACTTCATGACATGGCCCACCAATGATGAAGACGGTGATCCAATGCCTACCAGCCCAGACGACGTTGTTCATGACAATATTGCTAGAAAGTCTACAGATGAGAAATCTAAAATCAAGTCTAAATTGGATCCTAGGAAGTATGCTAACTACATGAGATTCTAGAGTAGAAAATATGTATAAAATTTGCCAAATCAGAAATTTCAAAGGAGGAATGTGTACATTTACAAAGGAGTCAAACAAAACATGGAACAAGTAAGAGAATTTATTGGGCTTTCTCAGCCTTCGATGAATATGAAAAATTAATGAATTTGAATAACAGTATTTTCTATATAAGCTTCTTTCTATTTATAGATCATATTGTAAAATTAAGGCCCAAATTCAAGTAAAAAACAATAAGAAAGAACTAAAGGAAGAAGAGAGAAGAAAAAGATAAAACTTGCATAAAGTAAATGCTAATAGATGTTACTGTCAAATAAAAAACCTTAATCATTAGGTTACAATAAAAGGATAAAGAGAAATAATCAAGCCATTTTGTCTTAGAAATCTACATACTAACGTTTGATGGTATGTCAATAGATTTTAATAAAAACATACTGGGATATTTTCAAACATTAGTCGTCAAAGAACTAAAGGAAGAAGAGAGAAGAAAAAGATAAAACTTGCATAAAGTAAATGTTAATAGAAGTTACTGTCAAATGAAAACCCTTAATCATTAGGTTACAATAAAAGGATAAAGAGAAATAATCAAGCCATTTTGTCTTAGAAATCTACTTACTAACGTTTGATGGTTTGTCAATAGATTTTAATAAAAACATACTGGGATATTTTTCAAACATTAGTCATCAAACCAATTAGAAGTATATTTTAATTAGTTACGACAATAAAAAGATCAACCATATTTTCGTTACTCTAAACTCAAGTTGTGATAATGCATGTTCTATTATAATTAAAAGCCAATAAGCCTTTGTGTGACGATGTGTAAAACCGTATACACAGTTCCCACCCTTATCTTAAAATTACAATTTCACGGGAAAGATGACCTCTTAATGTGATTCGAAGGAGTCGGGTCACATTTTGCCAAGGATCAAATCTTATATACATTGCGACAACCAGGATAGGCTAGTGACACCGGTGAAAGACTCATGAGAGGGATAAGCATTGGCAAGCTGACAACGAAGGAGATTAAGTAGTAATAGATTGTTAGGGCTAATGTCCAATGCAACCTTAGGGAAGAATTCGATACAGTGCAAATTTTTAATCTAGTAGTAAAGGGAGAGATTTCTTTGGTGCTAAACCCCTAATCGAGCAAGGGAAAGGAATAAGTTCAAGGGATATAATTGGTGATGTCAAATAATGTTTTCTCTATTAAATTTGAACATGGATTCTTTATAATGCAATAATCGAGTATACAAGCAAACATGACAAACAATTAAAGACAGCATAACCATGGGTCGACCCAATGCATCCAAGCATGGGCCATCTAGAAAATAAAAAAGAAATACTAATAACGTTACCTACTATAAGTGAAAATGCATCAAAATAGCATAACACAAAAGAACTAAGTTATCGTGAGTCGGGGACGAGGCATGCCTAAGATGGGCGTCGACCAAGATAAGCTCCCAAGGTTGTCATCATGGCCTTGCTTGCTGATCGGTCCGAGATTGGGGGGTCAAAATTCAATTAAAACCTAACCTAGTTGAAGCACTGGGTAGGGTGTCGAAGACACGGGAGTTCATGCGATGAGTGTACCAAAAGACTTGCAAAAGTTATAGAAAGGGTAAAAACAAGGAAAATCAAAGGAAACCTCTCGGGACCGACATGGGTCACTTCGGCCCGAGATGGATCGACGTAGGATTACACGGGACCGACACTGATGTAAGTCGGGCCCGAGGTCTGGGTAAGTCGGACTAGGCAATAGGAGAGATCGGTCTTGGGTTTTTGGGTTCCTTCCCTAACTAGATGTGGGTAATTCCACCACAACCCAGCCAATAAGTGTTGATCCTCGTAGAATCGAGGTTGTTCACCTTCGATCCCGCCACTCTACATACCGAGCCCAGGGAATTTTACCTCCCATTTCGATACAAGTTCAAATGATAGGCAAAAGATTGCTTTCACTCACTCTTGCCAATCACAAGCCCTTGATCCCTTGCTTTCACAAGAGATTGTAGCTCTATGTAGAGTGGATTCCTAGATCAAGCACTCAAGGCTATGGAATTGGGGGTTCAAACCCAACCTAGCTAGGGGTTTCCTCCATAGCCCAAGACCAATGGAATCTACTCCATAAGGCTAGAGTAACAAGCAATCAAATAACAAGGCAAACAAGTCTCAATCATCCAAATCAAATCAAAGCCAAATCTCATTCAATTCAAAGGGAAATCACAAGATCCAAATCCAATTCCACAAATTGCAAATGAAAATAAGTTCAAACCCACAATCCTTCCTAGATCTAGCTATCCTCCACCGATTTGTCCTCTTCTTCTCCTCTCCTTCCTTCCTCCTTGCTCTCCAAGTCTTCCCTGAGCCTTTGAGAGTGATTTTGTGTGTCTAAACTTGGATTCCCTTTTCCTCTTTCTCCTCTCTCCTTTTTATTAGGGGCCAAGAATACCCAAAATAGAAGAAGGGCAAATATGGTAGATCACATTTGTGTGCCTTGGTGCCCAATCTACACTTCGCCGACATGGACCGACACGGAGCAACCTCGGGCCCGACTTGCCACACCTCGGTCCGGGTCTTCATGAGTCGATCTCGGGCCCGAGTTGCTGGGCATCTCGATCCTGACCTCGGTCCTCTTCTCTTCTTGGCTTCTCTTGAGCTCCTCTTCATTGATGCTCGGCTCTTCCGCTCCTTTGCGCTCATTCCTTGCTCCTCCTTAGGGACTCTTTCCGAAAATTCCTCAAAACATGCCAAATTACCTACAAACTGCAACAAATTCGCATAGTCTCCGAATCTTATAGAAAATCGGAATCTAAGCTAAAAAGGGACAAAGATCACAAGGAAAGGAACAAAAGACACCTATTTACATAGGAAATTAACCATTAAAACACCACCAAAATGAGAGACATCAGAATACCCCATACTTAAACTTGCTTGTCCTCAAGCAATAACAATGTAAGCAAGACCGAGACATAATCTTCAAGTAAAGCCTCATATGAAAACTCAATCTAGCACAAGTGATAGATATGCTAACAAGATTATGTCATTACACATGATCGAGTGTTCAAGGAATAAAGTCTAATGCAACCAAGCCTCACTTTAAGGGACATGTAAATGTTAACCTCTCATCATGTGTTTAGGTATAGCAATGATCACTCATACTCAACAATCATGCAAGCAAGACTTTACCATTGAAGCTTATATCACCAATTCCTCCACCTAGAGAGGTCTAATGCAATGCACACAAAGAATATGAACTTGGCTCAATGGAAATCCTCAAAGAGGTTCCATTCGGCCGGGTTGTAATGTGGCTCTTGGGCATTTTCTCAAGGTGGGAATCATTTTTGGTCTTGTGGTGCTTACATGGGGATTGAACTTCCTAATCTCTCACCAACTTCACCAAATTATTCCACTTTCAACTTTCACTCTCATCCAAAAGACTTTGGTTTTTCTCCTTTCAACCCACAACTTCACTTTACATTCCACTTCATCTTTGCACTTACACTTCTCTTTTTTTTTTACGTTGGATTTTTCACACTTTTTCACATAGGATCGACTTTGAACACACGTCGGGCCCGAGGTCTCTTATAACTCGGTCGGGACCCTTTTCTCCACTTAAGCTCTTTTGCTTTCAATCCACTACTTTTTCCAACTTTTCTTTTCTTTCTTTTCACTTTATACTCAACAAAGATGCACTACCCACTTGGTTTATAACTCCATTCCTTGCCCTTCACCCAAGAGAAGCTCAACTCTCCAAATACCTTTCAAAACCTCTCACTAAAGTCCAATCCCATAAGGGTCAAGTCATATAGGCTAGGAATCATATTTTTGAGGAGTTTCAAGCAAAGGTCTAGGCTAGAACGGGGCTACAAACAACGGTTTCTCTTCAAGGTAGGATATGGAACATTTTGTGACTAAATGAAAATAAAGTTCAAATCAATGTGACAAAGCATAGAACAAATCTCATATTGGTCTTGAAAAATAGATAAACACCGCAATAGCAAGTTTTACTAAGCATGCATGAGCTAATTCACACAAGAAACATGAGGGATATGCAAATATGATCAAGCATCCCTAAAATGGCCATAAATATCTCACAAGGGTCACTCATACTTAGTTGCATCAAAACTTATCCTAGAACTCATGTGCTCAATAAAAGCAAGCAAGATATCTTATCACATCAAAAGCAACATCCATTTAGAGGCTAAACTATCCAAAAATATGCAAAGGAATTTACATGCTCACATCATCATTAGCCTTCATTTGGACATCTAAGATAGGGAATTCCTAGTCCAAAAACAAAATCTTTTTGTTGTTTTCACACGAAAATTTTCAAATTTTTATGGATTTTTGCCAAAAATTTATCAAAAAGTAAAACAAACTCATCCATTCAAACCAAATCAACTTCATTCATCATTCATGAAACATACCATGCCACTTATCCAAATAAAAACATCCCAAAACAAACTAAGAACAAACAAAAGAAACTAACACATGAAATTATGAGCAACTAACCCCCACCCCATACTTAGAATTTTGATGTCCTCATCAAAACAAAGAAATCAAAACTCAAAATAAAAGAGAAGAGAGTAAGAAAAGCTCACAATTTCTTATTCTCGAATGGCATGTCTAGATTTAGTCGGCGGAAAGGAGAGCCCAAGAGGCTCTAACTTCTTCGCTTGGATCGACCTTGTCATAGAACTTTTTTAACCGATGACCGTTCACTTGGAAAATTTGTCCATTCTCATCGACCAAATCTACCGTCCCTTGAGTGTGAATTCGGTGAACCACGAATGCTCCACTCCACCTAGTCCTTAACTTCCCGGGGAAGAATCTAAGTCTTGCATTAAAGAGGAGAACCTTATCACCAACTTGATAGGTCTTTGGAATCAATTTCCTATCATGCCACTTCTTGGTCTTCTCCTTATACAACTTAGCATTCTCATAAGCTTTCAACCTCAATTCTCCCAACTCACGTAGGTCTAGAAATCTCTTTTCACCGGCCAAGTTTACATCCCAATTCATCTCCTTGAGAGCCCACTTGGCTTTGTGCTCCAACTCCACCGGTAGATGACACGCCTTGCCATAAACTAGATTGAAAGGTGTAGTTCCTAAAGGTGTCTTGTAAGCGGTTCTATAAGCCCAAAGTGCATCATCAAGGTTAGATGCCCAATCTTTCCTTGACCTAGACACCGTCTTTTCCAAGATGGCCTTAATTTGGCGGTTAGACACCTCAACTAACCCACTTGTTTGAGGATGATAAGGAGTAGCAACTCGGTGGGATACCCCATACTTAATCAACACATTCTCAAAGCATCTTTCAATGAAATGAGGACCGCCATCACTAATGAGGATTCTAGGCACACCAAATCTTGCAAAAATGTTGCTTTTCAAGAACTTCATCACCACCCTAGCATCATTAGCCCTTGTCGGGATGGCTTCCACCCATTTCGAGACATAATCCATGGCCACTAAGATGTACTTGTACGGCCCCGAGGTTGGAAATGGTCCCATGAAGTCAATTCCCCATACATCAAAGAGCTCCACCTCTAGAATTCCGGTTTGAGGATTCTCATTTCTCCTTGACAAGTTCCCTTCTCTTTGGCACTCCTCACTTCTCTTCACATACACGTGCACATCCTTAAACATGTTTGGCCAATAGAAACCACAATGTAGAATCTTTGCCGTGGTTTTGGAACTCTTGGCATGACCTCCCGTCGGCATGGAATGACAATGGCGAATTATGCTTTCAACCTCCTCACTTGGAACACACCGTCTATAGATACGATCACTCTCTTCCTTGTAGAGGTACGGATCGTCCCAATAATATTGTCTAGCATCATGCAAGAATTTCTTCCTAGCCGAATAAGACAAATTTGGTGGGATCACTCCCCCTACGGCAAAGTTAGCAAAGTCCGCAAACCAAGGGGTAATCCCGTGTTTTACGGTACCAATAGATAGGAGACAAGTGGGAGAGAAAGAATTAATCAATTGAAAACGGGATGGAATAGAGACCGAGTTGAGAACCCTACTTGCGTCTATGGACCGACATTGCAAAGTACCGAGCCCGACGTGATTAGACATCGGTCGAGTTGCGCAAGTGCACAAATCCATCGGGCCCGACTCTGTGGACCTCGGTCCCGAGTTACTGAAATGTGTCTGGACATCGATCCGACCCTTGACACCTCGGGTCCGATACACCATATTGGTCGATCCCTCCTTCTTTTTCTTCTCCCCACTCATGAGACCTTCATCCGCCCTTGCACCATCCATTGCCACACCATCCTCCATCTCCATCATATACTCAATGGGCAAACGAGATAGATGATCGGCCACTACATTCTCCACACCAATTTTATCTTTGAACTCATGGTCAAACTCTTGAAGGAGGAGCATCCACCTCAAAAGCCTCGGTTTAGCATCTTTCTTTTTCATGAGGTACTTGATTGCCGCATGGTCCGTATAGACTACCACCTTAGACCCCACAAGATATGATCGGAACTTCTCAAATGCAAACAGCACCGCAAGGAATTCCTTCTCCGTTGTCGTATACTTGCATTGAGTTTCATCCAAAGTTTTGCTTGCGTAGTAGATGGCATGCAACTTTCCCTCCTTTCTTTGCCCAAGAACGGCTCCCACGGAGAAGTCACTTGCATCACACATCACCTCAAAGGGAAGGTTCCAATCGGGTGACGCCATGATAGGGGCCGAAACCAAAGCATCTCTCAACCTACAAAAAGCACTCATGCAATCCTCGGAAAATTCGAAGGGGACATCCTTCATCAAGAGGTTAGACAATGGTTTTGCAATTTTAGAGAAATCCTTAATGAAGCGTATATAAAAGCCCGCATGACCTAGGAAACTCCTAACATCGCGCACACAAGTAGGTGGGGGAAGTTTTTCAATTATTTCAATTTTGGCCTTATCAACTTCTATTCCTCTACTAGAAATGAGATGTCCTAAAACTATCCCTTCTTTAACCATAAAATGGCATTTCTCCCAATTAAGCACTAGGTTAGTTTCCTCACATCTAGCTAGGACTCTATCCAAATTAGCTAAACAAGCATCAAAAGAGGAACCATAGACCGAAAAATCATCCATGAATACTTCTACTATTTCCTCAACCATGTCGGAGAAGATAGACATCATGCACCTTTGAAACGTTGCCGGAGCATTACACAAACCAAAAGGCACGCGTCTATAGGCCAAATGTTCCATAGGGACATGTAAAGGTCGTCTTCTCTTGATCATCGGGGTGGATAGGGATTTGCCAAAATCCGCTATACCCATCAAGGTAGCAAAAATATTCATGTTGTGCCAATCTTTCAAGAACTTGGTCTATAAAAGGAAGGGGGAAATGATCCTTACGAGTACCACTATTTAACTTTCGGTAATCAATGCACATGCGCCATTTTGTAGTGATTCTATTAGGAATCATTTCTCCTTTCTCATTTTGCACTACGGTTAGCCCACCCTTTTTAGGAACCAGATGCACGGGACTCACATACTTACTATCCGAAATTGGGAAGATGATTCCCGCATCCAACATCCTAAGTATCTCACTTTTAACCACTTCTCTCATGTTAGGGTTTAATCTTCTTTATGGTTCAATAGTGGGTTTATGGTTGTCCTCCATGTAAATCCTATGCATGCAAGTTGAAGGTGAAATTTCCTTTAGTTCCTCTAATGAATACCCTAAAGCCCCTCTATGCTTCCTTAAGACCTCTAACAACTTAGACTCTTCGTCATCACTCAAATTAGCATTTATAATCACGGGTAATGAAGAGTTAGGGCCAAGGAATGCATACCTCAAGTCCTTTGGAAGCTCCTTTAGTTCATGAGAGGGTTCCGGTGGTGCTTGGGCTTCCTCCGTTTCGACTTTGAACACCTCTAAGTAGGCCATTCCGTCTTCCTCTCTCTCACTCTCCACCATGTTGACGGCTAAGCCCTCATTGGTCACTTCAACTCCATGAGGTGGTGGAATGGCTTAATGTTAGCTCTCTTGCCTTTGGCTTGTTAGATATAGCCTCCCATTGCACTCCTCTTGAAAAGATTGGATCACTTTGGCTCTTCTATGCAAAGCTTCCTTCGAAGTGGGTTTAAAAGAGAACTCGAGCTCTACTCCTCCAAAATCAAGAGACAAATGACCTTTCTTGACATCTATGATGGCTCCCACCGTAGCAAGGAAAGGTCTTCCTAGAATAATAGGCTCGCCCGTCACCTCTAGCATAGTGTCCCTCTACACACAAAGGATAATCCTCTACTACCCCGATTGGCTCAATTGATGTTCCATCGGCTATGGTCAATCTCATGTTAACCGGAGCGATGAGTCCCATGGAGGTAGACTTCCATATGGTATATGGTATGACACTAGTGCTTGCTCCGAGATCACATAAAGCTTGGAAACTTTGAGATCCAATACCCACGGTGATTGCAAACCTCCCGGGATCTCCCAATTTTCGAGGTAGCTCCAAGATTTTCACCGCGTCTTGCATTTCCACTATTTACCTCTTCTTACTCAAAATCTCTCTCAAGAACTTGGCATATGAAGGCATCTCATTTAGAGCATCGGTGAACGGTATTGTGATGTTCAACCCTTGCAAAAGCTTCAAGAACCTCTTAAACTTGCCTTCTACAACTTCCTTGGGCTTCTTTGATGGGTAAGGAAGAGTTGTGCTGCCTTCATTCTTGTTAGGATCAACTTCCTTGGACCGGTTTGGCTCACTCTCATCCTTCTCTGCTTGGACCGATGTAGGCTCAAAGTCGGACCTGATGTTCTGGTCCTCGGTCTGGGGGCAGAGCAACGACTGGGGTGTGGGACCGACTTCAGGGCATGTCGGGCCCGATATACCTTCTTCCTCGGTCCTAGGCAATGGACCTCTCCTGACTTCTGGCTCGATATCCTGGCACGTCGGGCACGAGTTGCTGGGTAACTCGGTCCGACTCTCTTCCCTTGGTCTCGACACATGTGGCTCGGGTAAGCTCCGACCACTTCTTAACCCAATAGCTCGGACTTCATTTTGGTGTTGTGGGGCACGGGGATTCTCCTCGGGTTGGCCCGGGAGTCTCCCATTCTCTCTCGGAGGTTGAGTTGCAATGTGAGCGAATTGGTTGTCTACTTGTCATCTCCAAACACCAAACTCCTTGAATTGAGTGTTCACCTCATCAACTCTCCTCTCAACATTGCTAAATTGAGTATTGAAGTCTTGTGCCCATTGTGGAGTTTGCTCATAAAACCCCGAAGGTCGGTATGGTGGTGGTTGGGCCCTTGGCTCGTTTTGATTGTAGTTGTTGTTATAGCTGTTGGCTTGGCCTTGGTTCCACCGTCCATTTCCCCCGTTTCCTCCGTTGTTGAAGTTGGCTCTTCCTCCATAGTTTCTTTAAACAAAATGTGCCTCCTCGATTTGCTCGGCCAAGCGAACTTGGCGTTCATTTGGACACTCTTGAGCATTATGCTTGAAAGATCCACATTCTTCACATGCCCTTGAGGTTTGCTTGAAATGAGTCATTTGCCTCCTCAACTTAGTCAACTCATCCTCAAGAAATTGAAGTCTCACATCCTTGTCGATCTCCTCACTCTTCGGGTCATATAGCCTCCTTGTACCATCTCCTTGGACTCTTGCCTCCTTGACTTGACTCACACCGTACATGGCTTCATAATCGGAGAGTTTATCAAGTAACTCCCATGCTTGCTCCGGTGACAAATCGATGAACCCACAATCAGTGTGAAGGTTCAATTTGTCCTTGGTGGCGGGGTTGATTCCTTGGAATTATATGTCTTGAAGAACATATGGTTGTTGCTCATGTGTTGGACATTGCCTCAACATTTCCTTGAACCGATCCCAAGCCTCAAAGAGTGGCTCGTTTGATCCTTGTTGGAAACTTGCTATCTTCCTTCTAAGCTCCGTTGTTTTTGTTGGCGGGAAGAACTTCATCAAGAATGCTTCGTTGAGAGCCCGCCATGTTGTGATAGATCGAGGTGCTTGGCTCTCTAGCCAATGAGCCACCTTGCCTCCTAACGACCATTTGAAAGCCTTGAGTAGCACGTACTCTAGCGTCTCCTCATCCGTCGAGATGGTCTCACACATATCCTTGAACCTCTTCACATGCTCAATCGGACACTCATTCGGTCGCCCCTTAAATTGGTCCCTCTTGATAAGTGATATGAATTGAGTCTTGATCTCGAAGTTCTTTGAAACCTCCGGTAAGACAATGGCCGGCTCCGGCACCTTCAACTCCGGATGCATGTATTGGCGTGCATTCCGGGGTTGGGTGTTGAGTTGAGCCTCCAATCTCATCCTTTGCTCACGCTCTCTCCTCACTTTGGCATTTTTGTTTTCCATCTCAAGTTGCATAGGAGCCATGTCGGCCCTCATCCTAGCAACCTCATCATCATGTAGTGCTTGGTTCTCCATTCTCTTCTTCTTTCGAGCTTGCTTGATTATGCTTTCCGGGTCACTCACAAAGTCGAACTCAAGTGTTCCTCGGGCGGAATGAGCTCGCATACACCTATAAGCAAAGACACAAACAAAACCAAATCAAAACAAACAAGGGGTTTGGGCTAATCCCTCACCCAAATCACTACAAAATCAAAGACTCAACAAAAGTGGTACCTCAAACAAGTAGAACTCCCAGGCAACGGCGCCAAAATTCTGATCGGTCCGAGATTGGGGGGTCAAAATTCAATTAAAACTGAACCTAGTTGAAGCACTGGGTAGGGTGTCGAACACACGGGAGTTCGTGCGATGAGTGTACCAAAAGACTTGCAAAAGGGAAAGAAAGGGTAAAAACAAGGAAAATCAAAGGAAACCTCTCGGGACCGACATGGGTCACTTCGGTCCGAGATGGATCGACGTAGGATTACACGGGACCGACACTGATGTAAGTCGGGCCCGAGGTCTGGGTAAGTCGGACTAGGCAATAGGAGAGATCGGTCTTGGGTTTTTGGGTTCCCTCCCTAACTAGATGTGGGTAATTCCACCCCAACCTAGCCAAAAAGTGTTGATCCTCGTAGAATCGAGGTTGTTCACCTTCGATCCCGCCACTCTACATACCGACCCTAGGGAATTTTACCTCCCATTTCGATACAAGTTCAAATGATAGGCAAAAGATTGCTTTCACTCACTCTTGCCAATCACAAGCCCTTGATCCCTTGCTTTCACAAGAGATTGTAGCTCTATGTAGAGTGGATTCCTAGATCAAGCACTCAAGGCTATGGAATTGGGGGTTCAAACCCAACCTAGCTAGGGGTTTTCTCCATAGCCCAAGACCAATGGAATCTACTCCATAAGGCTAGAGTAACAAGCAATCAAATAACAAGGAAAACAAGTCTCAATCATCCAAATCAAATCAAAGCCAAATCTCATTCAATTCAAAGGGAAATCACAAGATCCAAATCCAATTCCACAAATTGCAAATGAAAATAAGTTCAAACTCAAAATCCTTCCTAGATCTAGCTATCCTCCACCGATTTCTCCTCTTCTTCTCCTCTCCTTCCTTCCTCCTTGCTCTCCAAGTCTTCCTTGAGCCTTTGAGAGTGATTTTGTGTGTCTACACTTGGATTCCCTTTTCCTCTTTCTCCTCTCTCCTTTTTATTAGGGGCCAAGAATACCCAAAATAGAAGAAGGGCAAATATGGTAGATCACATTTGTGTGCCTTGGTGCCCAATCTACACTTCGCCGACATGGACCGACACGGAGCAACCTCGGGCCCGACTTGCCACACCTCGGTCCGGGTCTTCATGAGTCGATCTCGGGCCCGAGTTGCTGGGCACCTCGATCCTGACCTCGGTCCTCTTCTCTTCTTGGCTTCTCTTGAGCTCCTCTTCATTGATCGCTCGGCTCTTCCGCTCCTTTGCGCTCATTCCTTGCTCCTCCTTAGGGACTCTTTCCGAAACTTCCTCAAAACATGCCAAATTACCTACAAAATGCAATAAATTCGCATAGTCTCCGAATCTCATAGAAAATCGGAATCGAAGCTAAAAAGGGACAAAACTCACAAGGAAAGGAACAAAAGACACCTATTGACATAGGAAATTAACCATTAAAACACCACCAAAATGAGAGACATCACTTGCCTTGGGTCCACTTGGAATAGGGCTGAACTATGGCTGGTGTCCATCAATCCCCCTCGATTCTAATAATCCTCACTCCTACAATTCGGGCCTATTATGGTGGGTTTTGGCAACGGTTAGGCAAAAGTGGCAGTGGTTCAAGATATCCTAGTGGTTTCTAGCGGCGGTTATTGTATAGGGGTGGTTTCGTATCTATTGGACCGTGTGCGTTAGTAGTCAAGCAAGGACGTCCTCAAAAGGAGTCCCTAGACCGCAAAAGCTAAGACAAACTTAAACAGGTAAACATATATGATAAGGGACTCTGGGATTTATAGAGTAACTCCACTAAGACCAACTAGTCTTATGGGTAAACCTCTACCTCCGAGGAGGATTTTCGAATAGCCGTCCTTATCTTATTAGAGTGATTCCTTACAGAGTACAGGCGAGAAGTTACAATTCTCTGAGTCTAAGTATGCATCCTTAGCCTCACTAGTAACTCTCCTTTTAGCCTAACACGGTAACCTAACGCTCTGTCCTATAAGATAGCTAAACACTCACGTCTCTCACAGTAGCTTCGTGAGAGACAAACTTTCTTTCTAACTTTTGTGATTTGTTTTGGGATTTGTTATGGTTGACTTCTTCTTCTCTCGATTCAAGCTCACTTGATCTTCTTGATCTTCGTTCTTGAACTTGAATGCTTCGGGAGTGAGCTCGGGAGAAATCTACTAAGTCCACACCGCTATGAATAAACCTTGAAGAGTATTTATAGTGGTAGTGGCTTTTGTCTTGGAGCGTCCTTAGAGATCACTACAGGATCTGTCGCTTCCCTTCAACGGTGAGATTTGCATCTTGAGGAAGTTAACTCTCTCACCGCTTGGGAAGCCTCCGCATGGTCAGGGGACCATCTACGGAAGAGTGACTTCTTTGGAAGTATGTGCACGTGCTTAGACATAGGAAGCTTCCTTTTAAGGGCTACGCCCGATTATGATGTAATCATGTTGGGCTGACCTTGATTTCAATTTGAACTTCTGCACAATTTTTGCGCGCGTCCCTTCTTGATGAGGACGCCGTCGTAATCTCGGAGGGACTCCATTCTTGTTTAGCTTTGAATATTCTGATGGAGTGCGTCCCTATTGCTTAGGGACTATTGGTTCACTTGTTGTCCTTTTCACTCATGGGTGTCGTTGGGACTTTCATGAGATAAGCACTTGGACAAACATTAAATAACATTGAGTTTGTCATTATTAAAACTAGGGACCTTCATTATTGGTCAGATATTAGAGACTGGCGTCCTTAGTATCGTCCCAACAATTTCCCCCTTTTGATGATGACAAACTCTTTAAACAATACGCATAGAATTAAAGCTTTTAGCATGAAGAATTACACTAGAGCATCCTTTGACGGAGATTAACATGCAAATGTTGTTAAGTGCATCCTAACTTATTCTTGTACTAGCATCCTATGTACTTGGCCGAAGTTCCCCTAAACACATCCTTTCTATGATAACATCAAAAATAACGCATCTCTACAAAACTATACTCCCCCCTTTTGGCATCATCGATAGGGAGAAAAAGTGTTAATTCATGGCAGCACAAAGTTATAACTAGAGGGAGGAACGCTTAGGCAAAAGAAGTGAACGGTCATTCATAAGTATTAGAGTGCAAAAGATCAAGTACGGTTATTACATACATTCACCACAATGTTTAAGATAGAGTTCAACAGACAACAACACAATAGATTAAACTTTTCAGGAGTTGGAAGAGGAGAAGTGATCATTTGGGACGCTTGCCAAGAGCCTTGAGGACTTGAGCAGAGAGACTGTTGGAGCGTGCCATCAGCTCATTGTCGCGGTGAAGGGTATCGTGCACCTGTTGGATGAGATCAATGATCATGCATTGGTTGTCGATCATCATCCCCAGGAGCGCCTTGTGGGTGTAGCCTTTAGCCATGTGAGCACCGTCCTCTCGCTCTTCGTCAGTCCTTGCATTCTGCCCTACTGGCGTCCCTACTACTTGTTCATCTTCAGTATTTTCAGTAGTAGCAGCATCGGCAATAGCCTTCTCAGCTTCCTTGGCTTCCCTTTCCTTTTGTTTCCTCACAGAGCGGAGCTCTTCATCGTAGCGCATCTTCCCAACTAGCGACCTTATAATCTGCCTGACGTCCTAGTGGGTGCCAAACTTCCTCTCTTCCTTTGTCTCATACAAACCCTGTTGAACCATGATTTTCTTGACAAGAGCTGGGTAGGGAAGGGAGTGTCGACTGTTTGTGCACTTCCTCATGTGCTCTAGAATCACTCTCGCAAGATTTATGGGCTGTTGTCGCAAGAAGGCATCCAGGATGATACTATCAGTGATCTGGACAATATATGGATTTCTTCTCTTGACGGGGGACGACCATGCGCACTATGAAGTGGTGAGCAAGGACTCCCATCTTGGAGAAGACATGAGCAACCCGGTCTTTCACAACAGGCTGTTTCCCTTGGAAGATATGATCGAAAATGGCTTCCTGGTTACAACGGCCGAAATTCTTGCTAGGGAAGTCATGAAGAGCTTCAGGGGGCGAGGGACGGAGGCCTAGCATATTGCAGACTGTTGATGACTTGCATTTAGTTCATGCCTAGGATGCATATCTCCCTATATATTAATTTGGTAGCAATGTTTGTAGAAAGGATTGCGCCACGTGGCTTATTTTTGAAACGACATCTGGACCAATTTTTTGGTTGAAACGTGCAAACTGATATCGTAACTTCTCTTTTTCTTCGGTTTCCCCTTCTTCCATTTAACCATATTCGTCTCTCTCGCTACACTCCTCGCCCCCTCTCTCCTCCATTAGATCTCCTTCTCCGACTCTTCACCAACAACTAGAATCATCGGAGGGCCAACGGCCACAACACCTTTGACGCTCCATCCCTCTTTCCCGCCTCATAAATTGTAAGTCGGCGGTTTCATCTGCGTTACTTCTCCATTCCAATCTTCACAACTTTCAAATTCCCTTTCTCCTCTCACTCGACTCCATGGGTAATCATCTCTCTCCTTTGTTGCTTTGTTACTGATTTCATGCTTCATTTTCGATTGTTCAAGTTCTTGATTGCTTTTGTGTTTCTGTTTCCCCTGCTGGTCTGCCTTGTTCAGCAAAGATCAAGATCGGAATAACCGGTAATCACTTTTTTCTACATGATCTCTTGCTTTTATGCTCCGATCTGGTTGTTTTACTCAAAACCGGCTCCGTAGGACGAACTTAACGCGAAATCAATAGTAAATTTCACTTTTTTGTAACCTTATCTATCTAGATTGTGTTATTTGATAACGATATTGCTCTCTTTTTGTTTATTTGCTAATCGTTTAGGGTTTAATTGTGCCTTATGTCTTGAAGTGAGTGTGTCGAAGTCGCCGCCGACCTTCGCTGCCACCCGCATTGTGTCGTCGCTGCTCTGAAATTGACATTTGAAGCCACCTGCAACTTAATTCTGTCGCGTGCTCATGTAGATTTGAAGAACTGTTCCGAGTAAGTTTCTGTTCCACTAGGTTGGATGATTGGTATTTTGCTATGCATTGTAAGAGACTTGATCATTCCTGCTATGCTTTGAAATCTCAAGTCTACTTTGAAATCTCAAGATCTAAGAGGATATTCAATTGATGCAATTTGCTGATTATTTCGGCTGGGCGTTTTCTAGAGTGAGTGCAGCTTAGTGAGTTTTTGCTTTTCAAATTGAGTTTGAGTGCCACGAAGAACAATATTGTTTATCGGGAAAACTTCTTAAGCTCCAAAATATTACTTCTTTAGTTACACCTCTCTGTTATTGGCTTTGATTGAGCATAACAAATGATATACTCAATTGCCCTATGCGGCTATGTATATATGATTACTTCTTGCAATGATGATTTAGAATAATGTACCTGAAAACAATCAAAGTTAAGAATTTTAGAATGTAACTGCCTACATGTTTGAACCCCCTTGGAAAGAACATCCACACCTTGTCTGAACTTTCCTTGTTGACTTGATTCAGCAATATCTTGTTGATCAGGTGACCCAGTCCTAGAAGGATCTTCTTGATTAGTGCTAGGAAAGTCAACTGAAACTTCTTCTGGATTTCCATTTCCGTCTCTAGGAATGTAGTATTTACCTAAGGACCAGTTCTCCTCTTCATCTTCAGAATCGTCCTTTTGATGAGATGATGAGCGTTCCTTCTTACTTGATCTCTCCTTGAAGGTTGAATTTTCTTTGAACACTACATGAATACTTTCCTCAAGCTGTAGAGTCCTTTTGTTGAAGACTATATAGGCTTTTCTTGTGGGAGAGTACCCAAGATATATTCCTTCATCGCTTCTAGCATCAAACTTTCCAAGATTGTCTTTGCCGTTGTTGTGGACGAAACACTTGCATCCAAAACAACTGAGATGTGCAATACTTGGTTTCTTCCCATTCAACAGCTCATAGGATGTCTTCTATAGCAAAGGACAAATCATAACACGATTTATGATGTAAGAAGCTATAGAGATGGCTTCGGCCCAAAAGTGTTTGGGGACGCCGCTTGCCAACAACAAAGTCCTTGCCATATCCTCCAGCGTCCTGTTCTTTATTTCCACAACACCATTTTCTTGAGGAGTTCTTGGGGCGGAGAAGTTGTGGGTGATGAAGACCATTCACCAATGACTCCGCAAGAGATCGAGGACCTAGCCCGAGTCCCCTTCGATGGACCAATTACTAGAGATCGAGCCCGGAAGCTAAAGAAAGCGACAAGAGTTCTTTTGGCGCGCATCCCAACTACGCTCGAGTCACATGGGCCACAATGGACCACCCTCATCTCTCATGACCTGAATTGATATTTGGGCATGCCTATCTTTGAAGTTATTTTTAGGATTAGAGAAATTTGCTATTTTTGGCACTTGCCACTTTTATTCCTTCTATTTTTAGCAAGGTATGGACAGCTTGTGGCACAAGAAAGGCCCACGCCCTAGGACGCGGCTCACACACGTTTTGCACACGCCTCGGACGCGGCCTTATCCATGGAGCCAGCCGAAATTCAGCCCTGCTTGGGCCGCAATCCACACCTTCTAGATGGATAGAAGTTTGTTAGAAGTTGTTAGTTTTCACTAGTTAGAAATTAGTTTCACTAGTAACATTTGTTTTTCCCTAGATTTCTTTCCAAGCAAAGATCTATCTTAGGAAGTTGTTAGATGATAGAATCTTTGGCTGCATTATGTATCTATATATTCGAACCCTTGCATTCAATAAAATCAGATTAGTTTTTCCTGGAATTTGACTTGCGTTACAAGTTGAATTCCTGGGATTTAATCCAACCAGATTCGTGCATTGTACTTGGAGAATTTCGAGCCTTGTTCTTGCATTCAACCGTCCATCATCAACAATCCAGCATCTTCATTCGTTCATCATCATCAACCCAGCCGAATAGAATTGCGTTGCAATTCCTACTCGCAATCCTCTCTCTCGCTCTACTCTTCTCTCTCTCGTCTTTCTCTGAATTCATTCAACAATTTGCATGACTAAATCAAACCTCAATTTACATAAATTTGTTAGCTTGCGAGAAATTCATCCTACTCATATTGGTGTTCGTCGTTGTGAATATCGCAGGTGGCCCATAGGGCGTCAACTCACCAACCGACCCTTCCTTTACACCATTAAGGTTTCAACCCTTGTTGGATCTTCCAATCCAAGGGCGAGCCTTCAGTTTGTCAGAAGCGAAAGAATTGAGCAAGGGCAGTAGGCGAAACGATCCAAAGATCCTGAAAAGCTTCCGCACCCTCATGAGTAGCATACGACGCTGGCAATCCCGTATCAATGGGAGACTCCTTTTTTATCACAAAAGGCCAGGAACTCTGAGTTTTCGAACTCTGTCCCATGGTCAGATCGTATAGTTTTAAGTGCGTCCCTAAAGCAACTTCTACTTGTTTGATGAAGATTTTGAACATCTTGAAACAATCTGCCTTTGACACCAAGAAAAGAACCCAAGTGAATCGAGAAAAATCATCTACAAGAATGTACATGTACTTCTTTCCACCGTAGCTCTTCATCCTCATGGGTCCACAAAGATCCATATGAAGAAGTTCCAATGGCTTCTTCGTACTTACTTCGTTGTTGGACTTAAAAGACGTTCTTGTTTGCTTCCCTTTGATGCAAGCATCACATTGTTCTGCTTTGTCAGGATCAATTCGGGGAAGTCCTCTCACAAGATTTTGTTGGTGAAGTCGAAGGATTGTGCTAAGTCCAGCATGGCCAAGATGGCGATGCTAGAGATCGGCGTCCTCAGACGAGACAGATAGACACAATTTTGGAGATGGCTCAAATTATTGATTGAAAACGTACACATTGTTCTTTCGGACTCCCTTGAGAATAACTTTGTTGGATGTCTTGTTGATGACCAGGCATTCCTTAGAGTCAAATGTAACCAAGTTGTTCCCTTGATTACAAATGTGGGAGACACTATGGAGATTGAAGTCAAGGTCCTTAACTAGATTCACATTTGCAACTCTTGTGGACTAGTTTAGATTTGCAATGCCTGTCCCTTTGATCTTGCCCTTGCCCTTGTTACCAAACGAGACAGTTCCTCCCGTGGTATTTGATTAGATAGAAGTGAGATGGATCCGGCTTCCTGTCATATGATTGGAGGCGCTGCTATCGATGATCCATGGGCTTCTCCTCACTTCTACCTGCTAAAAAGAGCTAGTTCTTTTGGACCCAGGTAAGGTGTTCCTTACCCGGCTCGTTACAATAATAGAACTCTTTCTTGGGCATATAATCATTCAAGTTCACATCATTTGAAGTAGCATGCTTTCTATATGCGTTCTTTGAACCTCTAGGACGACTTGCACACTTTTTAGGAACGGACTCATGGTCTTCATTTTCATTTCTAGCATTTTTACCATTCTCAAGGTCTTCCTCTAGCTTAGAACATTAATACTTGTAATGACCATGTTTTCCCCAAAACCAACAAAACCTGTAAAATTCACCAAGGTAGTACTTCTTGTTTAGACGTTGATTTCTGTTTTCCTCCATCTTTTCAGGATTACAAACCATAGAACCTCCAACTTTATCAATTTTCTTATAGATTTTATGGCCTTTGGAATTTGTATAGTAGTCCTTGTGTCCAGCTTCACCACCTTCTAGGACTCTAATACGTTCTTCAAGGTTCTTTGTCTCTTCCCTTTCAAGTTCTAGTTCAGTTGTTTTACTTGCCTGAAAATCACTAGGAAGAGAGTTCTTAGATCCAAACTCATATCCTAGTTCTTTCTTTGTAGGAACAAATAAAACAGGTTTGACTGGTTCAGTTACTAGAGACTTTACTAGAACTTTAATCTCGTCCCTAAGCTTAGCGTTCTCCATCTTAAGACACACTATCTCAGTTTTAAGGGACTTTGATGTTTCCTGTGAGGACTCTAGCTCTTTAGACACTTCATTACAGTTCTCACATTCAACAACAATGTTTTCAAATTCTTCTTCAAGCATATTAAGACGTTCTTTCATAGCATAACTTTCTTGCATTATTTTAGCAATTAGTTTGATAAGCTTAGGCTTGGAACATCTGTCAAGAGAACTTATTAAGGATTCTTGAGTTACCTCTTCAGTGTCAGAAGCGTCCTTGGAATCATCTTCCATAGCCATGAAACAAGTGTCTTGGGACGGTTCTTCATCGTCACTGTCAAGGTCGTTCCTTGCGGCTTGGTAAGCAGCAAAGTGTGCCTGCTTCTTTTGCTCCTTCCCTATGTAGCAGTTCTTGGCGAAATGACCCTTTTTATTGCACTTGTAGCAGGTCAAGTCCTTTATTTCCTGCACAGAGGGCTTGGGACTCTTCTCTTTGGACGACATCCCTTTCTTGATTTTCCCTTTCTTCAACCAGGCACGAAGAGTCTTGTGCATGAACGCTGGCTCTTCGTCCTTAGCATTTTCTTCTTCAGTCTTACTCTGCTTGTTCAACATGGCTTGGAGCAAACGTTTGTCATTGTGTTCCTTAGTCCTTGCTTCCAACCTTAGAGCCATTCCCTTTTTCTCTAACGCAATCTTGTCATGATCCCTCCTTGACTCATAGGCCATCAATTTTCCATAGATCTTAACCATAGACAATCATTGGCCAAATACATATACAAGACCCTGTACTTGTACCTATTAGTCATTTAGGACCCTATACTTCAAAGTTTGCCAATTAGGCACCTTAACTTAGTAATCGTGACCTATTGGTACATGATGGACGACTTTGACACAAATTTTATGGCTTAAAACATACCTAACCCCCCGAACTTACGCGAATTTGTCACTTAGGCACCCCATCTTTGATTTGGACTTATTGGGTACCTGAACTTATGTTTTTTGACCTATTGAACACTTGTTTGCCAAAACAAATTGTCGCCCGTAGCGCCACGTGTAGGTCACTACTTTTAATTTAAAAAAAGAAAGAAAAACAATAGGAAAATTGAAAATTGGAAAAAAAACGAAAGAAAGATATCATTAGCTAATGGGAAATAAGAAAAAGAAATTGCAAAGATTGCAGGGTTGGAAACCGTCGACAATTCTTGTGGCCGCCTTGTCGATGCCGGCGACGTGGGAGTGGAAGACGATCTCCGGCTCCTGCGACTAGCGCGACCTCGGCCGCGGCGACTTCCAAGAGCTGGATCAGGTCGTTGCCGTTGCCCCCTTCTCCAACCTCTCCGCCAAGGCCACTTCCATCCAATTGGTCCCCGCCTGCGTCTTCGACGTCCTCGATCAGGCCGTCTCGGGTCACCTCGGCGGGTGCTACCTTGACCTCTCCTCCGACGTCCTTCACCAGACCATGTCCCCGTCCAAGGCCGAGGTGTTGATCTCCTCCTCCTAGGACTCCAGACCGTCGTTTTTGGCAAGGGTGCCGCCTTGAGCTCCTCCGGACAAGCCCGATCGGAGCTTAAAGCCGGTGGAGCCCAGGGTTGGGGTGCCGACGTTGGCGAGGATTCTTGACCATTGTGTACTCGCATTTTTGTAAACAATTTTTAACTTGATTAATATATTTTAATTGTTTTTTTAACTAAAAATAATGAAGTGGCATACACATAGTATACACGTGGCGCCACGGTGGGAATTTTTTTTCCAGAAGTTAGCAAACAGGTGCTCAATAGATCAAAAAACACATGTTCAGGTACCCAATAGGTCCAGATCAAAGATGGGGTGCCTAAATGACAAATTCGCGTAAGTTCGGGGGGCTAGATATGACAAATTTGTGTCAAAATCGTCCATTAGGTACCCAATAGGTCACGATTACTGAGTTAAGGTGCCTAATTGACAAATTTTGAAGTATAAGGTCCTAAATGACTAATTGGTACAAGTTCAGGGTCCTGTATATGTATTTAGCCGACAGTCATTTGTTGGTTGGATTTTCTTTGAAGGTTGTCCTATTAAAGTTCCAGTCCCCAACCAAACCGTTAATCAACACTTGGATTTTCATCCTTTGTGTGATTTCGGTCTCATTAACTCCCAAGCTCTTCAGCTTGGTCATCAAGTTCCCAAAACGGAAGGTGTAATAAGTAATGGACTCATCTTGTAGCATTTTGAAGCAAAAGAAGTCTCTCTTAGATTGCATTTGAGTATCTTCCTTCATGTCTGCCGTACCAACGTGAAACCTTTCAAGGGCTTCCCATTGTTCTTCGGCAGTTTTCAGATTGCTAACGCGAGTGGCATCCCTTTTGCACAAGGAGGTTTGCAAGAAGCAAAAAGCCTTTGCGTTGGTCTCCATTAACTTGAATTCCTCAGGACCCACTCCTCTTCCTTATCCTTCTTGGCAGCAGAAACTTGAAGGTCACCGTCCCTTATGACTTTCAAACACCGGTAGTTCTGACTTCGAATAAAGTTCTCCATTCTATCTTTCCAGCGATTATAGTTCCCGTCCGTAAGGCGAGGAGGCTTGACACTACTGATTCCAATCGGTTCGATGTGCATGATTACCTACAACTCAAACAATCTAGAGCGCCTGCTCTGATACCAATTGTTGGATCGTAAGCAGTTCTAATGGGCGTCCTTTACAAGTTAAGGGCGTCCTATGTGCAGCGGAAGTAAACAACAGAGTTAAACAAGTAAAAGTAATAAGATAGGGACTCAAGTATTTATAGAGGAACCTCACAAGACCAAAGTAGTCCTTGTGAGTAAACCTCTACCCATGGATTTTCGAATAGTCGTTCCTTATCTTATATATGAGGTGTCCCTACAACCTTAATGGCAAGTTTACACAATTATCTGAACAATGGAGTCCGTCCCTATTTTCACAAGTGAAACCCCTTTAAGCCTAAGATTGATAACCTAACCTCACAACGTAAGGACGCTAAAGACATGTCCCTTACAGTTCGTCCTAAGTGACAGTTCTCTCTTTTTTGTCTTTTTCTTACAAACTTGTTTTGTGATTTGTTTTCGCTTTTCTCTCGATCTAACACCTAGTTCTTTAATGTTCTTAGTGAGTTCTTGGTATTCATGGTGATCATGACGATATGCTCTGTATATTCTATGAGAAACGTTGGTCACAATAAATACCCGAGGGGTATTTATAGTGGCTTGGGAAGGGCGTCCTTTCCTTTGAGGATCATGCCCTTCAGTACATTGCAAGAGGGATCAGCTTCCACGTGTCCTTGGCGGTGATGAGGGAAGCTTCCTGGCAACTTTCGTGGAACTCGTCTATAGGATGTGCTTCTATGTGGTGATGAACTCATATACAGGATCTGCCTCCACGTTGACTTCATGATCAAGGCTTGTCGGGTAGCCTTGTAAGGACTCCAGAGTTTTGAGCTTGTGTTCCTACTTGCTTGGGACAACGTCCTTGACGAAGTAGTAACGTATTTGATCCTAAATTATGAGAAGTAGCGTCCCTACACCTTAGGGACGGTTACACAACTTGTTCTCCTTTTCATTACATGCGTTCCTGAAATACTTGGACAACTTACTAGATCAAAGTGAGTTTGTCATATCAAAACTAAAGGACAATTGTAATGGGCACAATGTTAAGTACATAGGAATCCTTAACATCGTCCCAACAGTGACTATTTGGCTTGATGGCCTAAACTTTGTGGCGTCTTTTTGTGGATGGTTTTGACGCCCCGTGAATGGCAAAAGTTATATTTGCTAATTACCTGTTTGAATAGAAAAAAACTGTTTTGCATAATATGTTAGTTTAGGTAGGTTCTTGGAGAATCTCCAGGAACTTGTTGCCCATAGGTAGGGAACTCGTTAAAGTTTTAGCGTTCTAAAGGGAGTTTAAATGCTCCTCTTTTTAGCGAGTTAGTGTGTGGTTCGGGATATTTTGTATAGGTAAACTCTTGTATTTTAGGGGTTTATTGAGTATGTTTAGGTTAGAGTTTGTGCTAATTGTAATATCTAGGCCGAAGACACAAGAATGCAAGATTTAAGAGTTCTAAGGCGTTTTGAGTTGTATGCGCGACACCACTTGCTTGCGAAGACTGTATCTTGAGCTACAGAGGTCGGATTGAGTTGATTCTGGTGCCATTGGAAAGCTAACTCGAAGGGATTCAATTCATCTTTTTACACCGATGTCAGATTCCAATCCGAAGATGGTCAAAACAGCCTCCGAAGTGACGCTAGTGATTTTGTCGAGATACCGCGACCGCGGTGGTTGCCGAGACGACTTGTTCTTCTCTGTCATGAAAGCGCGGTCGCGGTGGAGAGGACGCGACCGCGGCGATGCCGGATCCGAAGCGGGCCGAAATCTTTCTATCTTGTTTTCTTTTCTATCGTTTGCCTCTTTCCTTATCTATCTCATGGAGCTTGTTCCTTGGGTTATTTAAGGAGGAGCCTGCCTTAGGTTTTAGAGACATTCTACATTCTAGCTTCTTCCTCAATTAATTCTTTAGTTTGGTTAAGGAGAGCTAGTCTCCTTGGGTTTGTTTAAGGGAGAAGCTCTGATGTATGAACTCGTGAGGTTTTGGTAATTGATTTCTATCCTTTGGTTAATATTGATTCTCTTGTGCTTTATCTTATGAATGTTTATTGTTTCTCTAGGAGTCATAAACCTATTGAATTGATTTATGTTCTACTATTTGATTAGGTTTGGACCGTGGACAAAATTAATATGTGAAAACAACTTAACCTAGACCTGTTGTCTATGCAACTAGGATTAAGAAGATAATTAATTGTTTTATCTTACAATTGACTCGTAGCCTGATTGTTTGATATTATATCCCGCATAACCTTGTTCTCTATGCTAATTCTAGGTTAAGCGTCCTTGCCTAGGGTTATAGAATTGCTTGGACCGTGGACTTGCGATTGTTAATGATCAGGATAGGAATTAACCATAGGTGTGAATGAAATCAATGGATGAATCTATGATCGAGTGATTATTTCATGAGTGGATCTTTTGAATGAACCTGCTTCTTATCTATTTATTTGTTTGTTATTTGTTTCCTAGTTTAGTATAGATTTCTCTCTTAAATCCCTCTTATCTTTGGTTGGTAATTATATTAATACTAGAAGCCTTAGTTCTCTAGGGTTCGACCCCTTACTTGCTTACTATACTAGTTTGTTTGTTTGGGTTATTTATCTTTGATTTTCGCACAACGACTTTAGCCGAGTTAGTGTGCATCCCATAGGGGGGTTACGTTTCGTGTTTTGTGTGCGTTAAATTTCTACAAAGGTCCATAAATAGTTAGTTACGATTAGGATTCCTTTGGCCATTGCCAAGGGTCATTAGGAATTGACGTGTTTTGGGCAATGGATCCTTAAGTTAAGACTTAGGATGTGGGTGTCATCGCGGCATCCCGTGCAGATGGTCATTTTGAGGTATATGCTATAGCTTTCTCCTTCCCGTACTAATCGGATGTTTTGTTGATCGGAGTTAGATGGGGGTTGACCAACTTATGGATCGCTTTGTCGACGTTTTATTCGTGATGACCTCGTCATTTTTCACTGTATAACCATGTGTTTTAATAGTGGTGTTTATGTCTAACACGTTTCGTTTCGTATTCTAACTTAGAGTAGCGTGTATTTGCGTTTCGAGCAATATGCAAGGAAAGGAGAATAGTTTCTCGCAAGTCATTATGGAAAGATGTGTGTAATAGAATTTCTAAACTATGAATGGAAAACTTTGTTCGACAGTGCGGGCACGTGCTCTGAGTTGTTTATTCGAAAAAGTAAAAAATGGCCGGCCTAAAGATTTTTTAAGCTAGATCTAAGAAATTACTAGAGTGTCATAAAGAATGAACCAGTTTAGAAGTAATAATACTTTTTCAGATGGGTTGCGTTCCAGCTTCGGGGTACTGCCTTTCCTTCTTTGGATTCGAGTTGGTAAGCCCCGTTCCCTGCTACTTTATTGATCTTGTATGGTCCTTTCCAATTGGGTCTCAACTTGCCGGCATTGGCTTCTGCGGTGTTATGGAAAACCTTTCGCAATACCCAATCTCCTAGCTGAAAACTCTTCACCCGAACATTTTTATTGTAACTCCTTGCCACTTGTTGTTAGTACTTTGCGATCCGAGTATGGGCGGCCTCTCTGACTTCCTGGATAGTATCCAGGGTTGCCTTTAGTTCATGCTTGTTGCTATCCGTGGTTGCGAGCCCATACCTGGTGGCTGGGACGGCGACCTCGGCTGGGATAAGTGGATAACGGCCTCGCAACCGTGTACCAAAGAGAACAGAGTCTGCCCAGTTGCTCCCTTTGGGTTGGTGCGATCAACCCAGAGCACGTAAGACAATTCATCAACCCACTTTCCTTTGGATTTTATTAGCCATTTCTTTAGGTTGTTGATGATGACCTATTTGCTAGATTCGTCTTGCCCGCTGGCTTGTGGGTACTTGGGAGTGGATGTGACCAAGTCGATGTTCCATTCTTTGTAGAAGTCGCGCATCTTCTTGCTTATCAATTGAGTCCCATTGTCGCAAGTAATCTCCGCGGGAACCCCAAATCTGCTCAAGATGTTTCGCTTGATGAGTGAGATTACTTGTTTGTCTTTGATCTCTCGAAAGGCTTCGGCCTCGATCCACTTGGAGAAGTAGTCTGTCATGGCAAGGAAGAACACCTTTTGCCCCATGGAAGGGGGTAGCTTGTCATGTGAGACTTTTTCGCTCTGACACTTTTTCGCTCTGACACTTTTTCGACCGTTTTCGCTCGTTTTCCGCCCGTCTCTCACCCTCTCCGGCGAGGCCTCCGGCGACCGCCCGTCGCCCCCTCCCTCCCCAACCCCACCCTACCCGGATCCGTTCTCTAGATCCGGCGGCCAGTTCCGGCCCCTAGCCCCTTGTCGTCGCCCGCCTCACTGTGTCGGGTCACCGACTTTGTCGGAACTCTCTCGCTCCGTTCGCCCGTTGGTCCGCGCGTCGCCCGTCGGCCCGTCAGCCCTCGGCACTCTTTCGCTCTAGGCCTCGCAGCACCCATCGGCCCGTGACGTGGTCCTCGGCGATTGTGGCCGCCCTACCGCGTCTTACCGAGTCGTCCCGTGGTTTGCCCTGCGAGCGTCCCTGCTAGCGTAAAGCGGCATCTAGGTTGTCCGATTCCACCGACATCCAGGCCGGCGGTGGTCTGTTCTGGCGTGATCGGCCGACACTTCTTGCGCACGCCCTTAAGTTTCGGTTTTACCAGTTCGCCCCTTTTCTCGGTTTTGTTCACTGTTTTTATCAATTTCTTATGAATCCCTTATTAATTGCTTGATTTTACTCTGATCAGTTGGCTAGTGGTCGTTAGCTAGTTTGCTAGTGGTTGTCTTCGTGACATTCCTTTGATTGTTGCTTTAGTACTAATTTCGTCTTCCAAATTTGTTTGCTACTGGGCTTTTGCTCCTGTTGTGATGTTTTTTGTTGTTAAGCTAGTCCCATTCGATTTGATTTTTTATCCATCAATGCCTTTGTGATTGCTTCCTGTGGTATTGCTGCTTTTAGCCCTCGGTTTGCCGATTGCTGATTTTCGTTGTTATTGCTTCTTGTGTTGTGCTGCTTGTGCATGTGGAGTGTGATTTGTTCCATTTTGTTGTGACAGCCTTTCTATGTGCTTGCTGGTGTGATTTCTGCCTATTGACTGCCTGCGTTGACTTTTCACCCTTAACCCCTTAAATTGAGTCTGGCATTGTGTCTGGCATTGTGTCTTTGTGCTTGCTTTTCCCTGTTGTGCTTGCTAATTGTTGCATTTGGGATTTCTAAACTTTCCTTTGATGCTAGTTTTCGAGTTTTGAAATCGTGGTGTTCAAGTTGGCTTTGTGGGTGTGCTTTTGTGGTTTTGTTTGCGGGTTTTGTGTTTTCTTTTGGTGGTGCACTTGCAGGCGATCCCATTTTGAGAATGGCTATGCCGAGGGGAGGTGGAGTGGCCAACAGGGTGGTGAATGATGTGAGGATAGGTTCGTGGAATGTCGGCACCCTTACGGGAAAATCTATTGAGTTGGATAAGATTCTCCAAGGGAGAAGGGTTTCGATTGCGTGTCTACAAGAGACTAAGTGGAAAGGCAGGAAGGCTCGGGATATCGATGGTTGGAAATTGTGGTACTCGGGAGGTGATTGCAGTAAGGACGGAGTTGGTATCTTAGTCGACAGGAAGCTGAGGGATCATGTTGTGGAGGTGGTTCGAACGAGTGATCGGTTAATGATGATTAAGATTGTTTTAGGGGAGAAGATTCTGAATGTTATCAGCGCGTATGCTCCTCTTGGGGGCTTGAGTTCGGAGGAGAAAAGATTGTTTTGGGAGGATTTGGATGGCTTGATGAGGAGCATCCCGAGTTCAGAGCAGTTAGTCGTTGGGGGTGATCTCAATGGTCACATTAGTAAGGCTAGAGATGGCTTCGAGGAGGTGCATGGAGGTTTCGGGTTTGGGGTCAGAAATGAGGGGGGTAGGGCTTTGTTGGATTTTGCAGATGCTTTTGGTTGTATAGTGGTAAATTCTTGGTTCAGGAAGAGGGAGGAGCAGTTGATGACGTTTCAGAGCGCGTCTAGTAGCACACAGATTGATTTCCTTGTGGTTAGAAGAGCTGATAGAGGAGGGTGTAAGGATTGCAAGGTGATCCCATATGATGGCCTTTCGACGCAGCATAAGTTGTTGATTTTGGACTTTAGGGGTGCGGGCAAGCAAAGAAAGGTTTTCAATAGGTCTCAACCCAGAAGCAGATGGTGGCGTCTTTCGGAAGAAAATAGCCAGAGTCTGAAAGAGAGGGTCTACGAGGAAGCAGATGCTAAAGGAGCTTGGCAGGAGGGAAGAGATGCAGATGAGATGTGGGGTAAGATGGCAGAGTGTATTCGCAGAGCAGCGTGTGGAGTGTTGGGCTTGTCGAGAGGCGGTTTAGGGCACCGAAGGTCAGTTGCTTGGTGGAAGGAAGATGTGCGGGAAAAGGTTAGGGGCAAGCAGTTGGCTTTCAGAGCTTGGTTGAGGAGCAGTGACCCGGACAGAGTGAGGAGATCGATAGAGTACAGAGCAACGAAGAAGGAAGCGAAGGAAGCGGTGGCGATTGCGAAGGATAAAGCCTATGAGAGTTTATACAAAGCACTCGACGATAAAGGTGGAGAGAAAGTTCTGTATAGGCTTGCGAGAGATAGGGACAGGATGAGCTCGGATTTGGACAGGGTTCAATGTATCAAAGATGAAAATGGTAGCATTCTAGTGGACGATTTAGAAATCAGGCAGCGGTGGAGAGGTACTTTTGCGGCCTTTTGAATGAGGGGTGTGGGTCGACAAAGGGCCACCAGAGTTCAATGGGTCAACAGAGTTGCCGCCTCCTCAGGCCTTTTTCTTTGACTAAAGTCAGTGAGGTGATTCGCAGAATGGGCAGTGGGTCCGGACGAGATTCCGGTTGAGATCTGGAAATCTTTGGGTGTGAGAGGCTTGGAGTGGTTAGCATCACTTTTCAATGCTATCCTAAAGTCGGTCAAGATGCCAGAAGAGTGGAGGCTCAGTAAATTAATACCGCTATACAAGAACAAAGGAGATATCCAGTAGTGCAACAATTACAAAGGTATAAAATTGCTTAGCCACACAATGAAATTGTGGGAGAAGCAATTGAGCTGAGACTGAGGCAGCTAGTGCGAGTGTCAGAAAACCAGTTTGGGTTGATGCCAGGGAGGTCGTCCATAGAGGCTATTCACCTGTTGAGGAGGCTGACAGAAGCCTACAGGGAGAGAAAGAGAAAGCTTCATATGGTGTGGTGGACCTGGAGAAAGCGTACGACAAGGTACCTAGAGGATTGATTTGGGAATGTCTAGAAGTCAAAGAGGTGCCTCACTCGTTGATCAGAATTATTTGAGACATGTATGAGCGGTCGAGGACGAGTGTCTGCACGCAAGGATGGGATACACAGTATTTCGAAGTGGGTGTGGGGCTACATCAAGGTTCAGCGCTAAGCTCTTTTCTGTTCACAGTAGTGATGGACGTGTTGACGAGAGACATTCAGGGCGAGGTTCCGAGGTGTTTGTTGTTCGCAGATGACATCGTACTGGTAGAGGATTCGAGAGCTGAAGTGAGTCACAAACTCGAAGTGTGGAGGGAGAGGCTTGAAGTTAAGGGGTTTAAGTTAAGTAGGGCTAAGACGGAATATCTAGAGTTCTTGTTCGGCCAAGAGGAGGGGTCTAGGAGTGAGGTGCAGCTGGGAGGTGAGGTCGTTGCTAAGAAGGAGCACTTCAATTATCTGGGATCTGTTTTGCAAAGCGACGGGTGTATTGATGAGGATGTTAGGTCTAGAAACCAGAGAGGTTGGCAGAAGTGGAGGGCAACTTTCGGAGTTCTGTGCGATAGGAAGGTTCCGCTTAAGCTTAAAGGAAAGTTCTACAAATCTGTTGTTAGACCTGCGATCCTCTGTGGGCAGAGTGTTGGCCGACGATTAAGGCACAAGAGCAGAAACTCGCAGTCACTCAGATGAGAATGCTTAGATGGATGTGTTGGCATACAAGAATGGATAAGATCAAAAATGAGGAGATCAGAAGCAAGTTGGGGGTAGCCAACATAGGAGACAAACTTCGAGAGGCAAGGCTTCGTTGGTTTTATCATGTCCAGAGGCGGAGCCCGGACGCTACAGTTAGGAGGTGTGAGCGTTTGGATTTAGGGGCCTTCAGGAGGGATAGAGGCCGGCCAAAGAAGTGATGGATGGACAATATAAAGCAGGATATCGGCTTGTTAGGGATTTCTGTGGATTTGGCGCAATGTAGAGAGAGCTGGAGAGAGAAGACCAGAGTAGTAGATAGCTGACCAGCTATTGGTGGAGCCAGTTTTCGTGTGTTTGCCGCCGGTTTTTCGTGCCTAGTCGGCTAGTTTCTTTTAGATTTAGCTTTCTTGCCTTTTCTTGCTTTTGTTTTCCGTATAATTCTACCTTTAGTTGTGATCTTACTTGTCGTAATTGGGGGTATTTTGTTTAGTTTGTCGAGTGGTTTGGTTTCTTTTTGCTTGGGTTGTATTGGGCGCATTCCATCTAGGTCTGGAATGCCCTCATCCTGACCTCCTAGATCCTGCGTAAGCGGGATATCCCTGGGTAAATGTTGTTGTTGTTGTTGTTGAAGGGGGTAGCTTGTCGACGATGTCCATCCCCCATCAGATGAATGGCCAGGGAGTGACTGAGGGGTGGAGAATCTCTGGTGGCTGATGTGGGACTGATGCGTGGCGTTGGCATGCTTCGCATGATTGGGCGTATTTAGTAGTATCCTAGTGAATAGCAGGTCAGTACCACCATTTTTAGAGCTTGAGTGTTATATCATTGTTGTGAGGTGTGTGTTTGAGCTTCATTGTTTTATGCTCATGATTTCTCTATTTTTGGGTTCAGGTTGTGAGCTGAGTGTTTTTATCTTCCCTTGTACTTCCTGAGATCTTAGATGTGCTGACTTGTTGTATTTGTTTTGAGCTTACTCGAGGACGAGCAAGATCTAAGTATGGAGGAATTTGATTCGCTCTATTTTGTATGGATTAACTCTTGTATTTTAGGGCTATATTGAGTGTGTTTAGGTTAGAGTTGTGCGTAATTGTAATATCTAGGCCGAAGACACAAGAATGCAAGATTCAAGAGTTTTACGGCGTTTTGAGCTGTCTGCGCGACACCACTTGCTTGCAAAGGCTATATCCTGATCTACAGAGGTCTGATTGAGCTGATTTTAGTGCCATTGGAAAGCTAACTCGAAGGGCTTCAATTCATCTTATTACACCAAAGTCCGATTCTAAGCCGAAAAGGGTCAAAATAGCATCCGAAGTGATGCTAGAGTTTCTGTCCGAATTCCGCGACCGCGGTGGCTGCCGAGATGACTTGTTCTATTCTATCGTGAAAGCGCGGGCGCGGTGGAGACGACGCGACCGCGGCGATGCCGGATCCGAAGCGGGCCGAAATCTTTCTATCTTGTTTCCTTTTCTATCTTTTGCCTCTTTCCTTATCTATCTCGTGGAGCTTGTTCCTTGGGTTATTTAAGGAAGAGCCAGCCTTAGGTTTTAGGTATCCAATAATCCATTATTATTTTCCCAATTCTTCTCTCTTAGTTTAGTTATGGAGAGCTAGTCTCCTTGGGTTTGTTCAAGGGAGAAGCTCTGATGTATGAACTCGTGAGGTTTTCGTAATTGATTTCTATCCTTTGGTTAATATTGATTCTCTTGTGCTTCATCTTATGATTGTTGATTGTTTCTCTAGGATTCGTGACCCTATTGAATTGATTGATTTTCTACTGTTTGATTAGGTTTGGACCGTGGACTTGCGATTGTTAATGATCAGGATATGAATTAACCATAGTTGTGAATGAAATCAATGGATGAATCTATGATCGAGTGATAATTTCATGAGTGGATCTTTTGAATGAACCTATTTCTCCTAAATTCCCCCCTTTTCTGTAGTTGATAAATATATTAATACTAGAAGACTTTAGTTCTCTTGGGTTCGACCCCTTACTTGCTCACTATACTTAGTTTGTGTGTTTTTTGATTTTGGGTACAACGATTTTGCTTGAGTCATCTCTAAAAATACGTCTTGAGGTTAGAACTAGAATGCGTCAAGTCTACACATATTGAAGAAACGCCATGTCTGGCACTAGAGACCCACAATATAATTTATTATCGGTTGGTTTTACTCCAACCCTCATACGCACAGTCAGGAAATACCAAAGCTATGTAATATCCTACGCATTAAGCCATGCGAATAAAAGATAGGATTCACGTTTGGCAAAATACACATCAGGGGTACAAAGTTTTCCCCTCAAGAGTCGATAGTGGCGCCCATGCCACACAAAAAACTAGAGTTTTATCGGCGAAAACATTGCCGAATCGAGTACTTAATACAGAAACATAATAAAATGGTCGGAGTTTTTTCAAGAACCAGATGAGCATCACTGCTCTAGGTCAGCTTCTTGGGAAACAAGGGGGTCAACATCTTCTGCCTTCTGATCATCAGCACCAGCTTCGATCGCCTGGTTGTCCTCCCCGGGAGATGAAGAGTTTGCATCATCCTCCAAATCTTCATTCGGCAGCAAGTCCCCCCTGGAACCTCTGAACCGGGAGGAAACAATGTATCAAAGGTGGTCTTAAGGTGTTCCAAGTCCCATTGATCCCCCTTGCCAGCAGCAACACCCTCCAAAACTTCGATTTTGGCCTTTGTAGAGTAGTAGGTCCCTATCTTTACGACTTGCGTAGTAAAGGTGTCGACATTCTCTTGAAGCGCGGCGATCTTCTCAGTTTGAGCAACTGCTTCCCCTTGCAGCTTGTTCACCAAGGCTTGCTGAGAGTTGAATTGGGCTTGGAGAGTCCGGAGTTGGCGACCCACCCCCACTGCTGATTCAAAAGCATGCCTCTTCTTTGCCCTCAGTATACACACTTCGTTGGCACTGGACTCGGCAGCCATAGCATACTCTTGAATTGCCTAGAAAGCGACATTAGTATGGATTAGAGAACGACGTAATTAAATAAGAGAATACACAAGGAAGAAGGGAAATTTGACACGCATTCATGATTGAGTTCCTTTATCGCATTAATGCTTGCTCACTTGAGTTCTTAGAAAACGAGTTCGTGTTGCTTAGTTCTAGCCCGATTTATGCAAGAGAATTAATACAATTTATGCATTCCGTTTATTGATTCTCGAGTTGGTGTTGCTTAGTTCTAGCCCGATTTAGGCTAAGGGATCTCCGATCTAGGTTGGTAGATTTCTAGCTCAAACAGTGACCAATACGAAAGGGGTACTCATATAAGCATACCCAGTTGTTGGCGTGGAAATCAGCGTATATACTAGAAAGGGGAAGGAAAATTTATGCTTGCGAAGGGAAGTGAATTGAGAAGGCGAACTCCTAGGGTTTTTCAGAAGCGGAATCCCTTTGGTGAGCGGGGGTCAAGATGTTTGAGGAGGACAAAGGTGGCACAACGACGGTTTCGCGGCAGCGCGAGGAGAAAGGTTGGATGATGCCATGTGAGTGAGAGGGAAAGATGAGAAACGAGAAAGGAGGAAACGTACCTTGGAAACGGGAGGAACAGTTGGGTTTTACAGGCTATCATGACAAGTCTTAAATAGAAGATTGATGGGACATGATGTACCCTCTACAACTTCCCAAACAACGAAAATCAAAACCCCTAAGAAACCGCTGGCCGGAATTTCTCCGGGTTCTTGAGGGGGTAGTGTTGGGCCTCAAAAAAATAGGCCCATAACCAAGTGAGGAGAAGCCTACCAACAACAACGGTACTATCGATCGAACTAAGGAAGGCGAAAATCTCGGGCATTCATAACAAACATTCCAAGCGGTTACACTAAGAGAAACATAGACAAAATCTTCGGGATTGGCCCAGTTTTAGGTCAACGGTCAATTTGAGGAAATCAACGGTATAAAAGGAAGGAATAAGGGATAGAAGAGGACATGATCAGCACACTATAATGCTTTCCGAGAATTCATACATTCTACGCTCTCAATCGTTCAAAGAGAAACACAAACTTTTGTATTTGTTATGAAGTTCAAGCAATACAATCGATCCAGAGTTCTTTTTCACATTTCTTTAATTATACTCAATTCATGTTCATTGTTTCTTTTCAAATTACATCTTATTCGTAGCTTGTAACGCGTTTACACGGTTAATTCGCCCAAAACAGAGTATAATTAAAGAAATGCGAAAAAGATGTCTGGATCGATTGTATTGCTTGCACTCGTAATATGAACTTTATAACAAATACAAAAGTTTGTGTTTCTCTTTGAACGATTGAGAGCGTAACATGTATGAATTCTCAAAAAGAATTATAGTGTGTCGATCATGTCCTCTTCTATCCCTTCTTCCTTCCTTTTATATTGTTGATTTCCTCAAATTGACCGTTGATCTAAAACTGGGCCAATCCCGAAGATTTCGTCTCTGATTCTCTTAATGTAACCGCTTGGAATACTTGTTATGAATGCCCGAAATTTTTGTCTTCTTTAGTTCGATTGATTGTACCGTTGATGCTGATGGACTTCTCCTCACTTGGTTATGGACTTATTTTTGCGAGGCCCGACAACGTTCTTTGTATTTGAGTTATTGAGCTCGGCTATGTGCAAGTACGGTTGAAAGAATGTTCAATAGTAATCTTTAAGTACGGAATCTTATAGGTTAGAGAAGTTTGTACTTTGCATGTGCAATAGCTATAGGGACTCTCCTTAATAAAAGTAAGAGAAGTCATTCAGAAATCCTACACGGAGGTAAAGGTTTACCCAGTAAGACTAGTTGATCGAAGTAGGGTTCCTCTATAAACTGATTGTGTCTATAGTTGTTCCTTTCCTACATGTTAAGTTTTATTTGTATATCGCTACCCAAGAATGCCGTCCCTACACAATATTTTTGACTGATTTCTAAAGAACTTTATCCAACAATTGGTATCAAAGCATGAACGCTCTATATTTGTCGTTAGTTTGCAGGAACTATGTCCAATATGGAAGAAGTCAGTAACATCAACAACAAGCCCTCACGTCTGGTGGAAAGACGCCATGAGCGATGGAGACAAAGAATGGGTCACTAGATAAGCAGTGTTGACTACTACTATTGGGTGGTCATCAAGAAGGGAGACTTCAAAATCCACAAGGATGAAATCGATAAGGAAGATGGATGGGACCCAAATGAATGGAAGGCCATGGAGATTAACGTTAAATCTAACACGTGGAAGCTCCCCAACAAATGAAGGAGATGACTATCGGATGAAGACAACGTTATACAACATAAAGAAAGCGACATATCTTGGGAGCTCAACAAGGCGGAGTTTGGTCACATCTCTCAACGGGCGGCGGAGGCTAACCAAGCTCTCTCCGTGGCCCTTGATAATCTTCATAATAGTACCACCTGCCCCTTAGCCAAGGATGAGGCCACCCACGCTAAGTCCGAAGCTACTAGGCTCAACGACGCCGAAGCCGCTTTCCTCGGTCAAGTGGCCAAAGCCAAGTACAACCTTCAAAGTGATCGATGCACCAAGTTCTTCCATGGTCTCATCAAAGCCCAAAGCAAGAAAAATCACATCACCTCCCTCATCAAAGGTGATGGCCAACCCACCACTTCCACGGCGGAGGTTGCTCATGAATTGACCGAGTTCTTCCAAGGGCTCTTTGGTTCGGAGTGTCCCACCACCGAGGCCGACCCGGGCTGTTTTGCTAGAGGTCCCTTGGTCAAAATTGAGGATGCAACTGCCCTTGAAGCTCCCGTGTCCAATTTGGAGATCAAGGCTGCCCTTTGGTCCATGGGTGACACAAGGCCCCGGGGCCCGACGGCTACACCGCTAAGTTTTTCAAGGCGACTTGGGAAACCACTGTGGCGGAGCTTTGTGCGGCGGTCAAGGAGTTCTTCATGAATGGGAAGTTGCTTAAACAATTAAATCATACTATTATTTCCCTTATTCCTAAAGTTGAGAATCCGACTGTTGTGTCTCACTTTCGCCCCATTTCTTGTTGCAATGTGGTGTACAAGGTGATTTCCAAGGTCATGACTATTCGGCTTAGCAAGTTATTTGGAGAGCTCATTGATCCATCCCAAAATGCCTTTGTAGAGGGAAGACTCATGTCCGACAATGTCTTCCTTGTGCAAAAGCTCCTTAGAAGATACAACGTCAAGAGAGATACTAGGAGATGTTTTCTAAACGTCGACCTCGCCAAAGCTTAATTATGACACTATATCTTGGAAGTTTCTCCGGTTTGCCCTCACCACCCTCGGATTCCCCCCTACTTTTGTTGCTTGGATCATGGAGTGCGTCACCTCTACCTCGTACTCGATCAAGATCAACAAGGGCTTATCCGGCTCCTTTCATGAAAAACGTGGCTTAAGACAAGGTGACCCCCTCTCTCCCTTGCTCTTTGTGATTTGCATGGAGTTTCTCTCTCGCCTCATTAAGGTGGAAACCTCTCGTAGCTCCTTCAATTTTCACCAAAATTGTGGGGATTTGAGGATCTCTCATCTAATGTTTGCCGATGATGTTGTGCTTTTTTGCCGAGGGGATGTGCATTCGGTGGAGGTGCATATGGACTGCCTTAGACGGTTCGAGGAGATGAGTGGGCTGGTTGTCAACCTCTCTAAATCATCTATATTCCTTGCCTCGGTCCCGGATGATGAGCGCGGCCCCATCATGGCTGCCACCGGATTTCGGGAGGGTGTCTTTCCCTTTCGGTATCTAGGCATTCCCATCACTCCGCATGGGCTCCAAGTGCTCCATTTGCAGCCCCTTATTGACAAGATTGGTTGCTATTTGAATGATTGGGCCAAGAAGACTATCTCCTTTGCCGGAAGAAGAGAGCTCATTGCCTCGGTGCTCTAAGGAGTTCAGGAGTTTTGACTCTCCATGCTTCCGCTTCCTACTCTTGTGCACAATCAACTTGTGACTCTTTGCCGCAACTTTCTTTGGAAGAATCCTCGTGTCAAGTGGACTAGTGTGTGCAAACCTAAGAGAGAAGGTGGCTTGGGGCTGTTTGATATTGATACTTGGAACAAAGCTTTTATGATTAAGAACTTTTGGCATATTCATGACAAGAGAGAGAGCTTATGGATTCGTTGGGTGCATTACCGGTTCCTTGGTGTTGAGGGCGCCCTGTAACGCCCCGTCTTTTTGACAAGGCGTTACTCGGTCGTAGACCTCACGAGGCACTACCAAGCTAGTTTGACAACTGAACAATTGGATCTTGCAACGCGGGCACGGCGAGAAAACAAGAAAACATCCAACTCGTACAAGAAAAGAAATAAAGTTTACAGTTTACAACTCAAGACGTCATAGACTGAACCCCCAAAAACAAACCAAAATAGCTTTTAACAACAACTCGGCTAACAACAATTCCAAACCCATTAGTCTATCCAACTCATAATCACTCAACAATGCCATAAACAAACAATAAGAACCAGCTAAAGAGCAACCTCAAAATCCAACTACTATGACACTGTAACACCCCAAAATTATCTCGGGAATGCTACACGCCAGTGACCTTGGAATTCACACCCAAAGTCACCCAAGGCTTATACAGTATATAACAATAAAAAGAATAATATCCAAAATTCATAAATAGATCTCAAAACTTATATTGTCTTACAATCCAAAACAGTAAATGTGCATAATTAAAACGAAAGTGCGGAAGTAATCGATAACAAACGATCCTTAGAATAAAAGTATCACATTTATTCTCAACTAAATCCAAATGAAAATAACCTTGAAAGAAATGCTCCAAGTCTTCAACTCACTCCTCTTGAGACTCCAACGGCTCGAATCCTGATGTGCCGTGACGTAAATACGGTTGACACCAGCCGACCATGCGAGGAAAGAAAACGGACGGTTAGTCTTGTGACAGACTAAGCAAATGGGTTTTAGAAAAACGGTTCTTATGGTTAGACTCCACTATTAGTATTGAAACCCGAATGAAAGCCGGTCAATAATCTAATAATGAAGTATCCCCATCGAAGGTAAGAAAGGAAATATGCTCAGGAAGGAAGATAGGACGCCACACGAGGTGGTTCCTTAAGAGAAGTATGCGATTTGTTGGGAACTTATTATTCACACAAGTTTTTGAAAAACCTCCGTCGAGTGATTGGGTCTACGACCAACCTCACCGCACAATAATTGTACGAATTCAGATTGGAAAGCAGACTTGGTCAATCGGGAGTAAGAACGGTTTTCCAAGTTGTACTAACCGCCCTGGTTCATTAATTATGTGCATAGGCACTTATCTTACTTACTTTCAAAACGGTACATTCAGGTTGATAGCTTTTAAAATAACGGATTCGACAATGGTCGAAACAAAACGAAGGAGATCTCAAGAATTCAATAAAGGCACTAGCTAGGTGCGATCACCCCTCATATTCAGATGAGGCGGCACGGTCATGACCAGGCACTAGGGTATAGGTCCATCCTAATGCAAATATTTTAAAGAGGCGTCCAGGGTCTAACCCACACCCCTAATACTACGCTAAGTCCACATCAAGTCTCAATGGAGACGAAACACATAAGGCCACAACATCGAGACCTAAGTCCAAGTTCTAGCGCAGTCTAGCAATATATACATCCTACATATATGATGAGGTCATTAATGCTATAACAATAAATCCTAGTTCATTTATTAGCACACAAAGTTCCCAACAATATTTAAAACAGTTATGCAAGCGAGAACCGTCCACTTGCCTTGATTCGAAGGCAAAAGAGAAATTTGTCAACGAGGTGAATCCTTACGAACAGGGTTCGTTTCCTGTTTCATTAACAACGACAAAATAAATTATAAGAATTTATTTTGGTTTTTCGTTATCTAGGAAAAGGTTGGATTCAAGATATATGCTAAAGATCTTATATGTATATAAATATTTTATTTATTATACATACTCATGTTCTTAATATATATCTTAATCATTATTTCATTCTTGATTTTAATTTCTTAAATATTACATATGTCTTAGCAAAACACTTTTGAAAATCTATTCTTTTAAATTTACCAACACTTAGTCATGGTAAAAATTAAAGGATCAAGAAACAATAATTTTATTTTTATGTTCATAAAGTAAAAATACATTCTTTTTGGCTAATTACAATCTACTAGTTAAATTACGATAAAATAAGCTATAAAATACATAAAAAATTACGTAAATAATAAAAACATCTAAGCTACTTAGAAATACTTAAATCTGTTAGTTTTGAATTTCGTAATTATTTTATTTAATTAAAAATTGTATTCTTTTCTTTAATATTCTATAGTGTGATATTTGTTTTCTTTAGGCATCAAAAGTCGAATAAAATATTCCAAAATACTGTATATAGTTCATAAATCATATTTACAGAACATATATAGTTTATAGGAATTTATATAATTAATTTAAAATATAATACGAATTTATTTCGAAAATCAGGGTGTTTACTTAATCGAATTTATTAATTGGCAAAAACAACTTCATAAATTCTGAAATTTTTACAATTATTAGAAAACTTCATTATGTAATCATATAAATATTTGTATGATTTATAAGCAACTACAACTAATTCAAATCGATTTCATGAAACAATTGAATTTTCGGATTTTTAAAAGAATTTGAATTGGAGCAGGGATTTTACAGTGATGACGAGACGTTTTTGGGCGGCTCGTTCTCAGTGGTCCAGCGGTGGTTCGACGCGGAGTTGGCGACAGTTGGAAGAGGAAGTGCTGGCCTACTTGCTGTCGGCAGTGGTGGTGGTTTTGGTGGTCCGACGGCGGCGTACCGTGGCTGTAAACTTGCTTCGTCAACACAGATACGCTCTGTTTTTGGCTGAGCAGGTGCGTGTTTTCGATCGGATTTTTGAGGGATGAAACGAACACATTAAGGGATGAAATTTTGGGATTTTGAAGAGATTGAAAGGAGGATTCTAGATCTGGTTTCGGTTTTGAGTTTCGTTGAGTGGTTTAGGAGAAATTAAACTCTGAAGCGGTGAAGTTACACAACTAGGGTTCCGGGGTTTTGACTGAATTTGTGTGTGATTGTGACGGGATTTGGGGTTCGATTTATAAGGATTGGGTGGATTGAGATTCAAGGATTCGAGTTGTATGCTTTCCATAGATGTTAGGCCACGATTTGGGAATGATTCCTTTGAAAACAAATCGGGTCTTTCATGAAGAAGGAAGGTGGTTTGAAGAAGGAAAGAAAGAAATAGGAAGAAGATCGGCTGTCAAGCCACCTTTTAGGGTTAATTATAGAATTGGCCCAAGGTTTTTAAATTGTGATAAAAATACCCTTTTCCATTATAATTTATCCGAAAACAATTTCTTATTCTAGATATTAATTTTCTTTTCCTTACATATGCATGTAAGTGTGTTTATAAATTTCATTTATTGTTTTCTTCCTATTATTTCCCTTTAAATAAAAGTTCTTTCTTTCTTTTTAATATAATATTATTTTGAAACAATATTATTGTATGAGTATAAAAGATTACCTCCCATTTTATTATCTTAATATACTCATTTTAATTTAATATAGCTTCCTAGTTTTATCTTCTCAATGATGTTTCATATAGCTTTATCTTAAAACTTTGAACACTTTCTTTAGCATAGGTTAATAGGTACATGACCTATTGATAAGAGTTTAAAAGTATTATCATGGCATTATCGGTTCTTATTAAATTTCCATTTAATAAATAATGCCAATACTTTTATTCATGGTGGTCAATAAGGGAGAATTACAATAGTACCCTCTATGAAAAAGAGGGTTATTACAATAGTACCCCCTTAAAAATAGTTTCGTCCCCGAAACTAGCCAGAGAAAAGCTCCGGAAATCTAGTCTGCATATCTTGCTCTGTTTCCCATGTCTCCCACACAGTCTCTTCGCTTCCATTCTTGGACCACAAAACCCTTACCAAAGGTATCTCTTTGTTGCGTAGCTTTTTCAGTCGATGCCCTAATACACGGACAGGCCTCTCTTCGTAGGTGCCATTAGGCTGGATCTCAATATCTTCGTAGTTGAGGATATGTGAGTCATCCGGCACGTACTCGCGTAACAACGAGACATGGAAGACATTGTGAACCGGGTGTACTGATGGTGGTAGGGCAAGTCGGTAAGCTTGCTTCCCAATTCTCTCAAGGATTTCAAAAGGGCCGACATAACGTGGGTTGAGCTTCCCTTGCTTTCCAAAACGAAACACACCCTTGGTTGGTGAGACTCGGACAAACACTTTCCCTCCAACAGTGAATTCAACGTCCCTTCTTTTTAAATCTGCATATGATTTTTGTCGGCTTTGCGCTGTAAGCATCCTTTGCCTGATTAAAGCAATGTCGGTAGTGGTTCGCTCCACCAACTCTGGACCAAGAAGAATCTTATCAGCATTTTCATCCCAACATATCGGTGATCGACATCTTCGACCATATAGAGCTTCAAACGGTGCCATCTTGATGGTTGAGTGCCAACTGTTGTTGTAGGTGAACTCAACTAGACTCAGACTGCTCTCCCAACTAGTTGGCCGATCCAACACACATGCTCGAAGCATGTCTTCTAGAGTCTGTATAGTCCTTTCTGATTGTCCATCTGTTTGAGGATGAAATGCGGTACTGAACCGCAATTCCGTACCCATGGACTTATGCAACCCTTGCCAGAATCTAGACATGAAACGTCCATCTCGGTCAGACACAATGGTCTTGGGGGCCCCATGTAGGCGGACAATTTCATGGATGAATACCTCAGACAGCTTGGGAACACCCCAATTTGACTTGATTGCTATGAAGTGTGCACTCTTAGTTAGTCGGTCAATCACGACCCATATGGCATCCTTTTGGCTTTGAGTCTTTGGGAGGCCAGTCACAAAGTCCATAGCAATATCCTCCCACTTCCACTCAGGTACTGGGAGAGGTTGGAGCTCTCCTCCTGGTCTGCGATGTTCAATCTTTACCTTTTGGCACACTAAACACCTCGCAACAAATTCCGCTACATCCCACTTCATGTTTGGCCACCAGAAATTTTTACGCAGGTCTTTGTACATCTTGCTCGAACCTGGGTGAACTGAGTAAGCAGAGGAGTGGGCTTCCTTCATAATTAGTTGTCGAATTTCCTCAATGGCAGGGACACAAATTCTGTCATGGAACCACAATGATCCATCATCTTGAATAACGAATCCTGGTGCCTTCCCTTCTTGCACCTCTCCACTCAGCTTAATCAAATTGTTGTCCTCTATCTGTCCCTCCTTAATTTGATCCATTAGGGTGGGCTGAATTTCTAGCATATTTAGCCCGCCCTGCTGTTGGCCAAACCAAACTTCAATGCCTTCCCTCTTTAACTCTTGTTGTAGGGCGGGTTGTGTAGTAAGCATAGCCACCATGGTCTCTTGAGTGGCCTTTCGGCTTAAGGCATCAGCCACGACGTTAGCTTTACCCGGGTGGTAAAGTAACTCAATATCATAGTCCTTAATCAACTCTAACCACCTCCGTTGCCTCATGTTTAGTTCCTTCTGCGTGAACACATACTTGAGACTCTTGTGATCGGTGAAAATTTGACACTTCGCGCCGTACAAGTAGTGTCGCCAAATCTTCAAGGCAAACACTACTGCAGCCAATTCCAAATCATGGGTCGGGTAATTCACTTCATATGGCTTGAGCTGCCGTGAAGCATATGCAATTACCCTCCCCTTTTGCATTAATACACAACCCAAACCTTGTTTAGAGGCATCACTGTACACCACATAATCATCACTATCGTCTGGTAGTGTCAAGATAGGGGCGGTAGTCAAGCGCCTCTTGAGTTCTTGGAAGCTAGCTTCACATTTCTCGCTCCACTCGAACTTCTTATGCACCTTGCGGAGCAGGCTGGTCATGGGTAGGGCGATCTTAGAGAATCCCTCTACAAACCGTCTATAGTACCCTGCAAGGCCTAAGAAGCTTCGTACTTCCTTCACATTTCGGGGTTGCACCCAATCTGCCACTGCCTTAATCTTATCAGGGTCTACCATCACTCCCTCAACATTGATCACATGACCCAAGAATGCAACTTCTCTTAGCCAGAAGTCACACTTTGATAATTTGGCATACAATTCATGTCGCCTAAGAATCCCCAATACAATTCTTAAGTGCTCTTCATGAGTGGCCTCGTCCTCAGAGTAGATCAGGATATCATCAATGAAGACCACTACGAACTTATCCAGGTAATCATGGAAACAACGGTGCATTAGATCCATGAATACCGCTGGTGCATTCGTGAGACCAAAGGGCATCACTACAAACTCATAGTGACCATATCGGGTCCGAAAGGCTGTCTTGGTGACATCTTCCTCTCGAATCCGAAGCTGATGGTACCCAGACCTTAGGTCAACCTTGGAGAATATCTTTGCGCCCCTTAACTGATCGAGTAGATCGTCAATTCTCGGGAGCGGATACTTGTTCTTGATGGTGACCTTGTTCAGTTCGCGATAATCAATGCATAACCGAAGGGTTCCGTCCTTCTTTTTCACGAACAAAACAGGTGCACCCCAAGGTGATGCACTTGGTCTAATGTATCCCTTCTCCATTAGCTCTTCCAACTGCTTCTTCAGCTCTTTCATCTCCAACGGGGCCATTCTGTATGGTGCTTTGGAGATAGGTGCAGTCCCAGGCTCAAGTTCTATGGTGAACTCGATCTCCCTCTGAGGGGGAAGGCCTGGGATGTCTTCTGGAAAGACATCTGAAAATTCTCTTACCACGGGAATTGCTTGAATGGACCTTTCTTCCTCCTTAGGCTGCTCTAGATAACATAAATATCCAGTACAACCTTGTCGAAGCAGTTTCCTTGCCGTCATGGCATTAATCAATTTCCCATTGTCGGACTCTTGTCGCCCCTTAAACTTGCACACATACTTTCCTCCAGCAGTAACAGTCACAGTCCTAGTGTTGAAGTCAATCACCGCTCCATGTCGTGTCAACCAGTCCATCCCCAAGATGATGTCATAAGGGCCCATGGGTATACAAATCAAGACAGCGTCAAACTTTCGACCTTGAATGGTGATCGGAAAGTTTGTGAGTTGTTTTGTCCCCACGATTTTCTCCCCGTTAGGGAGGTTCATGATAAAAGGTTCACATGTAGCATTACATTCAAGGCTAACCTTCTCTACGCAACTTTCGGATATAAAGGAGTGTGTTGCACCGGAATCAAATAACATGAAGGCGGTAATAGAGCGGAGGTATAAGGTACCTTGAGTGACTGGGGCATTGGGCTCATCCACACGACGCATCTCGTACAGTCGTTGGCCTTGACTAGCCGAAGTTGTCGGTGCCCTTCCCTTGTTCTGGGCAGTAGATTGTGATGAAGCTGCCCTTGATGGACCCGAGTAAGCTCGGTTATTGTGAGAGACTGATGCTTGTCGTGATTGGGTTGCCCTTTTCCTCTGAGGACAGTGCATGCGCATATGTCCTTCCTTCCCACATTCAAAGCACTTTTTCTTTTCCTTAGAGCACTGTCTGTTGGTGTGTCCTGGTTCATTGCAGTTATAACACACCACAGAACCCCTCTGATGGCCAGAGAATTGAGTGGACCGTGATTGACCTGACTCAGAACGAGCTCGGCCAGACCTTTCAAAGTTGGAAGAAGGGTAAGGTCGCTTGAACCCGGTGACTTGGGATCCATGATGCGGTGCCTTCCCTCCTCCCTTTGACTTGCTAGAATTCTCCTCAAGAGTCACCTCTACCTTATAGGCCGCATTCACATACTCCTCCAAGGTGCTGCATGAGTAGTGCACCATGGCCAATTTTACCTCAGGGTTCATCCATCCATGAAACCTCTTAATCTTTTGCTCTTCTGAGGTAATCTCTGACCCGGCGTATTGTAGCAAATGATTGAACTTAGTGGCCAGCTGAGCCACGTTCAGGCCTTCAGTCTTTGGGTATAAGAACTCCTTCATCTTCTCATCCCTCATAGCACTAGGGAAGAAGCGATCAGACATCTTACTCTTGAAGTCATTCCAGGTGAGATCTGGTTGGTTTGCTAGACCGGTATTCTCCCACCACTCACTGGCAGCCCCTCTCAATTGCAGAGCTGCAATGCGCACCTTCTCAGCTGGGGTGCACGTGACATTACGGAGCAAGCGTTCAATGTGGGTGAACCAGTAAGTCATCTGGATAGGCTCTCCTGCACCGTCAAAGCTTTCAGGTTTCAAGGTAGCAATTGTCTTTAAGGCTTGAGTAAAATTGGTTCCAATATCAGTGTGAGCCTGGATGTTGTCATTGCCCGATGATTGATCATCCGGAGATATCTCAGGTGCATGGTTGGGGGCTATCCCTTGAAGGCTCTTTAGAAGGAGAGTAGCTAGTGCCTCTAGTGCAGTAGTGTCGGAGGCAGGGGTGTTGAGGTTCTGTGGTTGGTTTCCAGCATTTGGCTCTTCATTATTTCCACCCTGATTCGGGGCACTCCTAAGTGGGATTAGAGGAGAGTTGCTTCCTCCATCACGGTTTTGGTTCCTCATGTTCACCATCTGAATGCCTATGAATTTCGTTATGGACTCAATAAGGTATGTGTAAATAACTATGAACTGAGGTTAAACTCAGATCTCATAAACACAATAGTTAAACTTATAGAATATCCATAGTTCTATAAGCGTGGAGAATAGGAGTAACTATGACTTGGAGACATTCAAACTTTAATGATTTGATCAAAACGTTTTTTTTTTTTTTTTAAAAGAGTTTAAAATGTATGAAACCATGTTTAAAAGTTGAAAATCTTTTCATAAAACTGTTTTGCTCTGATACCATATTTGTAACACCCCAAAATTATCTCGGGAATGCTACACGCCAGTGACCTTGGAATTCACACCCAAAGTCACCCAAGGCTTATACAGTACATAACAATAAAAAGAATAATATCCAAAATTCATAAATAGATCTCAAAACTTATATTGTCTTACAATCCAAAACAGTAAATGTGCATAATTAAAACGAAAGTGCGGAAGTAATCGATAACAAACGATCCTTAGAATAAAAGTATCACATTTATTCTCAACTAAATCCAAATGAAAATAACCTTGAAAGAAATGCTCCAAGTCTTCAACTCACTCCTCTTGAGACTCCAACGGCTCGAATCCTGATGTGCCGTGACGTAAATACGGTTGACACCAGCCGACCATGCGAGGAAAGAAAACGGACGGTTAGTCTTGTGACAGACTAAGCAAATGGGTTTTAGAAAAACGGTTCTTATGGTTAGACTCCACTATTAGTATTGAAACCCGAATGAAAGCCGGTCAATAATCTAATAATGAAGTATCCCCATCGAAGGTAAGAAAGGAAATTTGCTCAGGAAGGAAGATAGGACGCCACACGAGGTGGTTCCTTAAGAGAAGTATGCGATTTGTTGGGAACTTATTATTCACACAAGTTTTTGAAAAACCTCCGTCGAGTGATTGGGTCTACGACCAACCTCACCGCACAATAATTGTACGAATTCAGATTGGAAAGCAGACTTGGTCAATCGGGAGTAAGAACGGTTTTCCAAGTTGTACTAACCGCCCTGGTTCATTAATTATGTGCATAGGCACTTATCTTACTTACTTTCAAAACGGTACATTCAGGTTGATAGCTTTTAAAATAACGGATTCGACAATGGTCGAAACAAAACGAAGGAGATCTCAAGAATTCAATAAAGGCACTAGCTAGGTGCGATCACCCCTCATATTCGGATGAGGCGGCACGGTCATGACCAGGCACTAGGGTATAGGTCCATCCTAATGCAAATATTTTAAAGAGGCGTCTAGGGTCTAACCCACACCCCTAATACTACGCTAAGTCCACATCAAGTCTCAATGGAGACGAAACACATAAGGCCACAACATCGAGACCTAAGTCCAAGTTCTAGCGCAGTCTAGCAATATATACATCCTACATATATGATGAGGTCATTAATGCTATAACAATAAATCCTAGTTCATTTATTAGCACACAAAGTTCCCAACAATATTTAAAACAGTTATGCAAGCGAGAACCGTCCACTTGCCTTGATTCGAAGGCAAAAGAGAAATTTGTCAACGAGGTGAATCCTTACGAACAGGGTTCGTTTCCTGTTTCATTAACAACGACAAAATAAATTATAAGAATTTATTTTGGTTTTTCGTTATCTAGGAAAAGGTTGGATTCAAGATATATGCTAAAGATCTTATATGTATATAAATATTTTATTTATTATACATACTCATGTTCTTAATATATATCTTAATCATTATTTCATTCTTGATTTTAATTTCTTAAATATTACATATGTCTTAGCAAAACACTTTTGAAAATCTATTCTTTTAAATTTACCAACACTTAGTCATGGTAAAAATTAAAGGATCAAGAAACAATAATTTTATTTTTATGTTCATAAAGTAAAAATACATTCTTTTTGGCTAATTACAATCTACTAGTTAAATTACGATAAAATAGGCTATAATATACATAAAAAATTACGTAAATAATAAAAACATCTAAGCTACTTAGAAATACTTAAATCTGTTAGTTTTGAATTTCGTAATTATTTTATTTAATTAAAAATTGTATTCTTTTCTTTAATATTCTATAGTGTGATATTTGTTTTCTTTAGGCATCAAAAGTCGAATAAAATATTCCAAAATACTGTATATAGTTCATAAATCATATTTACAGAACATATATAGTTTATAGGAATTTATATAATTAATTTAAAATATAATACGAATTTATTTCGAAAATCAGGGTGTTTACTTAATCGAATTTATTAATTGGCAAAAACAACTTCATAAATTCTGAAATTTTTACAATTATTAGAAAACTTCATTATGTAATCATATAAATATTTGTATGATTTATAAGCAACTACAACTAATTCAAATCGATTTCATGAAACAATTGAATTTTCGGATTTTTAAAAGAATTTGAATTGGAGCAGGGATTTTACAGTGATGACGAGACGTTTTTGGGCGGCTCGTTCTCAGTGGTCCAGCGGTGGTTCGACGCGGAGTTGGCGACAGTTGGAAGAGGAAGTGCTGGCCTACTTGCTGTCGGCAGTGGTGGTGGTTTTGGTGGTCCGACGGCGGCGTACCGTGGCTGTAAACTTGCTTCGTCAACACAGATACGCTCTGTTTTTGGCTGAGCAGGTGCGTGTTTTCGATCGGATTTTTGAGGGATGAAACAAACACATTTAGGGATGAAATTTTGCGATTTTGAAGAGATTGAAAGGAGGATTCTAGATCTGGTTTCGGTTTTGAGTTTCGTTGAGTGGTTTAGGAGAAATTAAACTCCGAAGCGGTGAAGTTACACAACTAGGGTTCCGGGGTTTTGACTGAATTTGTGTGTGATTGTGACGGGATTTGGGGTTCGATTTATAAGGATTGGGTGGATTGAGATTCAAGGATTCGAGTTGTATGCTTTCCATAGATGTTAGGCCACGATTTGGGAATGATTCCTTTGAAAACAAATCGGGTCTTTCATGAAGAAGGAAGGTGGTTTGAAGAAGGAAAGAAAGAAATAGGAAGAAGATCGGTTGTCAAGCCACCTTTTAGGGTTAATTACAGAATTGGCCCAAGGTTTTTAAATTGTGATAAAAATACCCTTTTCCATTATAATTTATCCGAAAACAATTTCTTATTCTAGATATTAATTTTCTTTTCCTTACATATGCATGTAAGTGTGTTTATAAATTTCATTTATTGTTTTCTTCCTATTATTTCCCTTTAAATAAAAGTTCTTTCTTTCTTTTTAATATAATATTATTTTGAAACAATATTATTGTATGAGTATAAAAGATTACCTCCCATTTTATTATCTTAATATACTCATTTTAATTTAATATAGCTTCCTAGTTTTATCTTCTCAATGATGTTTCATATAGCTTTATCTTAAAACTTTGAACACTTTCTTTAGCATAGGTTAATAGGTACATGACCTATTGATAAGAGTTTAAAAGTATTATCATGGCATTATCGGTTCTTATTAAATTTCCATTTAATAAATAATGCCAATACTTTTATTCATGGTGGTCAATAAGGGAAAATTACAATAGTACCCTCTATGAAAAAGAGGGTTATTACAGACACGCTACTGCACTGCACCGCCACTTCGCCAAGGCTCGATCACGACATCCTGATTACCTGAACTAAAAAAAAAATAGTGTCCCCGAAGGGTCAGCTACTACCCTAACAAGCTAGACTAAGCACAGTAACCATAGGATGTTTCAAAAACAGTTTTGATTCTAAGGTCAGCAAACAAAAGTCCACAATCACACGCATAACTCTAAATCCAGTCCTAGGTCCAGTCAGTCACGCACAATCCATTTACTAACATAATCATAATCACAAGTTCACTTACGCACACATTCACAAAGACACATATCACATACACACCATACTTGCACATACCTTCACTGATCCACACATTCGCATACATACACCATCCTGCTTTCACATCCGAAACCGTAACCCGACGCCGGTGACTCCAACAGCCCCCGCCCTGATTCCGACCCTCGATGCCGTCCTCGCTCGGACCCGACTCCCAACATCCCGCTTGACTTCCCGACCTAGACCCCTAGCCCGACGGCCCTGCGGCGATGGCCCCTTCCCCGGCCGACTTCGCCCGACCCCCAACGACGGCGATAGCTAACCCCCGACTCGACCCAGTCACGCCGCTGACCTCCTCTGCCCGGATCTGCAGCCCGACGCCATCGGTTCCCTTCTCGCCGTCGCAACTCGGTTTCACCGACCCGGCTCAAGCCCCTTCCGTCGCGCCCTTCTTCAACCCCAACGAGGAGAACCAACCCACTCCGTCCGTCCCCGACCTTCCCGATCCCGACCGCCAAACTCACAGCTCCGTTCTGACCCAACCCGACTTGCCCACGACCCACTGATGCCGCCTTCGCCCGAGACCCGACCGAAACAGAAGAAGAAACGACGGACTCGACTTACCGTCGACCACCGAAACGAAGGAAGACAGTTCAAACTCCGGCGGGGCTCCTTTGCGGCTTCGGATGAAGATGACGATCGATCCACCAAGAAAGCTGCTCATATTTGATAACTTCCCAAAAACTTACATTTGAAGCAAACCAAGTCGGCATCAAATTCCATTCTCAATCCTAAATTCCTCTTAATTCCAAATCTTGCCCCGAAACTAAAATTAATTAATTTCACCCTCAAAAACTTCCCACAGACTGAGTAGAAAGACTCGGAGTCATTTACGGGTCCAGAAACGGAACCGGATATAACCGACTATTACATACCACCCCCCTTAAGAAAAGTTTCGTCCCGAAACTTTCTCGAAGAACGAACTCGAAAATGGAATCCAAACGAGACCCGATGTCTCACAACCTGGTGGTAATGGCGATCTGTAAGCGAGTTTTCCCATCTCTCCAAGATCTCGAATCACCAATATATTGGTTACTCAACCCTTCCTTTACTCCAAACCTCCAAATTCCTCAAAGAGGCGACACTCTCAACCACACGTGTGCTCATCCGTCAACTAAAACAGTCGTCGTCTCTTGTCCGCGTAGAACTTTACACGACTCCGAATAGCTAAAATCTACTATCTGATCAAGGCCACCTTCCTGATCATCTCCTCGCTCATTTGGCCCAACTCCGACTACATCGGTTAGCTTACCTCAACACAACGATAGCTTGCATCAACAATCATACAAAATCCTCATATGGTACAGTCTGATTTGAGGAGTATCAACTGTTGCTATAAACAAACTTCACTAGCTACCACACAATCTCAAATAATCCATAACTGTACACTCAGGCACATGATCAAACAAACCACGACGACATTCATAGCAAATCTACATCCCATCAAACTACACACAAACTGGCAACATATGTTCCTCATTTTCAACTAGCAACTTCCACTGCTCATTTTCAACTAGCAGCCTCCGCTACTCATTTTTAAGATCCCGTCAAACAATCATTCACCATACACTGAACACTCATAGCAACAATCATCAAAAAGCGTTTCAAAATCGATTGGAATCAAATTTATAGCTTCAATTCTTATCTAAGATTCGACACTACCATCCATAATCTCTTCCTTGGACACTCTCTTCTTTTCTCGACTTGCATCACCTGCTCCCAACAGAATCTTAGGTTCTTCAAAATTTAGCTCATGAGTTTTACACACCACCGCTATCATTTATTCTACCATAAAGTCTCCCAAACGGAACAAACTCTTCCCAGTCTAAGAGTAAACAAAGATGCCACTGATCAAACCCCATACCATCGATTCAGTTTAGTCGATACAGGCTCCAGTTTAATAAACTGTCAACCTTATCTAATCTTCATAGTATCCCTTACAACACTCATGGTTATCATGCTCCACGCAGCTATCCTTGAAACATCCTCTTCTCAAAATCTTTAAATGCCATTAAACTGCCCCTTAACCAAATCTAGCAATTTATTGCACTCCACTATGATCAATTAACTTACTCATCAATTCAAGACCACCGATTCTCAATCTCGTGGCAAGTTCCACTTTTGCCCATCCATACCTGATCTTCTTAGTCTAATCTTGATTCTTATAAACAAAACATAACCTCATATGCAGTTGAGCTCGATGTCTCCTCTTTCATCCAGCAAGTCATTTCCCCGAATATCTAATTTCAGCTTCACAATTTTGTCCAGACAGTATGGAACCTGCTTGACCAGTTCTTATCCAACGACTCAAATCCGCTAACCGCCATCTACTTCTCCCTAGACTCATGGTCGTCACAACTCCTCAAGAAACATTTTCCTAATGTTTTATCACGTAAGCATGAGTACTCCTACTCCTTAGTACTTCGGCAAGTATTCTTGTGCCCATGTCGATCACCACTTGAGGTTCCACTATCCAACTCAACTACTCAACCTTCAGTGAGTCTTATCTCATACTAAATCACTTTTGAACTGAGTCATCTGGTTCTACACCATTATATTACTTAACAATTTCGTCTTGGTGACCTCAATCTCCACGCATTAGCTGACACGAAGAAAATCCCTGAAGGACAATCCTTGTAGAAAACACAACTTCAAATACCCACTCCACTCTTGATACGCAACGTCACGACTTCTATAGTATCAAAACTAAAGCACATAACAATCCTTTCCCAAACTTAACCTAAAAATTTACACTTAACTTACCAGCTATACGAGATCCTTCGGCTGATGGTGGAGAAGCTGCAACGTGTCACCTACCCCACCTAAATGCAACATGACTACCCAGTGAAAACATTTGAAAATACTGGCCAGATTTAGTTCAAGTTGGACCTCGTGTACACTCGTTGGTCAGTTCCATGTGCCCTTGTTGTCAACCTCGCTCTGATACCAATTTGTAACGCCCCGTCTTTTTGACAAGGCGTTACTCGGTCGTAGACCTCACGAGGCACTACCAAGCTAGTTTGACAACTGAACAACTGGATCTTGCAACGCGGGCACGGCGAGAAAACAAGAAAACATCCAACTTGTACAAGAAAAAAAATAAAGTTTACAGTTTACAACTCAAGACGTCATAGACTGAACCCCCAAAAACAAACCAAAACAGCTTTTAACAACAACTCGGCTAACAACAATTCCAAACCCATTAGTCTATCCAACTCGTAATCACTCAACAATGCCATAAACAAACAATAAGAACCAGCTAAAGAGCAACCTCAAAATCCAAGTACTGTGACACCCTACTGCACTGCACCGCCACTTCGCCGAGGCTCGATCACGACATCCTGATTACCTGAACTGAAAAAAAATAGTGTCCCCGAAGGGTCAGCTACTACCCTAACAAGCTAGACTAAGCACAGTAACCATAGGACGTTTCAAAAACAGTTTTGATTCTAAGGTCAGCAAACAAAAGTCCACAATCACACGCATAACTCTGAATCCAGTCCTAGGTCCAGTCAGTCACGCACAATCCATTTACTAACATAATCATAATCACAAGTTCACTTACGCACACATTCACAGAGACACATATCACATACACACCATACTTGCACATACCTTCACTGATCCACACATTCGCATACATACACCATCCTGCTTTCACATCCGACCATCTCCACACAACGACATATACCTCCACATTTACACACCCATACTCACACAAACATATACCTCCACTCATTGTCCTAGTGAGGGTGGAGCTACAACTTTCGTTGTGCTCCTAACCGGCAATGCAACCCTTCTCCACCATTGCACCCCGATTGGACGTACAACCCTTCTTTCACCATTGCACGTCCCCACTCGATGCAACCCTTCATCTCCATTACACCCGGGATTTCCTTTACATATTAATCTTAGCTTCCCTGAAGCCTCAGTCACACTGAAGTACACTCAACCACGTTTTCAACCATGAAACATAAAGAAACAACGTTGCACACAATATCACACCATAGCAGAAATCATTTATAAAAATAATCGATCGGGACTAGTTCCCAACACCAATCCTACAATCACAGCACACAGCCTAACAAGCTAGAATAGAACTGAGCAAGTCGAAAATCGACTTACCTGAAAGACAAGTCCGAATATTTTTTGAGAAAATCCACAAGAATTACTCCGAGCTCTGACTTTGAACCAAACCCGAAACCGAAATCGAACCCGACTAAACGAACTTGCCACTACCTACTTAATCATAAAACCTCACTTTCCCCTGGAATGCTTAATTATCCTCACGAGCCTCTTGTCCCCAAATTCTTCCATTGACTTTAACTTCCCTTAATTAATTTTTCCTTTCTCCTAATGAGACTTTGACCGGTCAACTCCACCTTTCTTCTATTTCTTTCCTTCCCCTGCTTTCTTTCCCTTTTGTGACTTCTCTGCACCAGATTTGAAACCATCCCGCCGGCCACCCCAGCTCGCTCCACCACTCACGCCTCTGCTCAGGCTTCCGCTCCAAAACCGTAACCCGACGCCGGTGACTCCAACAGCCCCCGCCCTGATTCCGACCCTCGATGCCGTCCTCGCTCGGACCCGACTCCCAACATCCCGCTTGACTTCCCGACCTAGACCCCTAGCCCGACGGCCCTGCGGCGATGGCCCCTTCCCCGGCCGACTTCGCCCGACCCCCAACGACGGCGATAGCTAACCCCCGACTCGACCCAGTCACGCCGCTGACCTCCTCTGCCCGGATCTGCAGCCCGACGCCATCGGTTCCCTTCTCGCCGTCGCAACTCGGTTTCACCGACCCGGCTCAAGCCCCTTCCGTCGCGCCCTTCTTCAACCCCAACGAGGAGAACCAACCCACTCCGTCCGTCCCCGACCTTCCCGATCCAGACCGCCAAACTCACAGCTCCGTTCTGACCCAACCCGACTTGCCCACGACCCACTGATGCCGCCTTCGCCCGAGACCCGACCGAAACAGAAGAAGAAACGACGGACTCGACTTACCGTCGACCACCGAAACGAAGGAAGACAGTTCAAACTCCGGCGGGGCTCCTTTGCGGCTTCGGATGAAGATGACGATCGATCCACCAAGAAAGCTGCTCATATTTGATAACTTCCCAAAAACTTACATTTGAAGCAAACCAAGTCGGCATCAAATTCCATTCTCAATCCTAAATTCCTCTTAATTGCAAATCTTGCCCCGAAACTAAAATTAATTAATTTCACCCTCAAAAACTTCCCACAGACTGAGTAGAAAGACTCGGAGTCATTTACGGGTCCAGAAACGGAACCGGATATAACCGAGTATTACATACCACCCCCCTTAAGAAAAGTTTCGTCCCGAAACTTTCTCGAAGAACGAACTCGAAAATGGAATCCAAACGAGACCCGATGTCTCACAACCTGGTGGTAATGGCGATCTGTAAGCGAGTTTTCCCATCTCTCCAAGATCTCGAATCACCAATATATTGGTTACTCAACCCTTCCTTTACTCCAAACCTCCAAATTCCTCAAAGAGGCGACACTCTCAACCACACGTGTGCTCATCCGTCAACTAAAACAGTCGTCGTCTCTTGTCCGCGTAGAACTTTACACGACTCCGAATAGCTAAAATCTACTATCTGATCAAGGCCACCTTCCTGATCATCTCCTCGCTCATTTGGCCCAACTCCGACTACATCGGTTAGCTTACCTCAACACAACGATAGCTTGCATCAACAATCATACAAAATCCTCATATGGTACAGTCTGATTTGAGGAGTATCAACTGTTGCTATAAACAAACTTCACTAGCTACCACACAATCTCAAATAATCCATAACTGTACACTCAGGCACATGATCAAACAAACCACGACGACATTCATAGCAAATCTACATCCCATCAAACTACACACAAACTGGCAACATATGTTCCTCATTTTCAACTAGCAACTTCCACTGCTCATTTTCAACTAGCAGCCTCCGCTACTCATTTTTAAGATCCCGTCAAACAATCATTCACCATACACTGAACACTCATAGCAACAATCATCAAAAAGCGTTTCAAAATCGATTGGAATCAAATTTATAGCTTCAATTCTTATCTAAGATTCGACACTACCATCCATAATCTCTTCCTTGGACACTCTCTTCTTTTCTCGACTTGCATCACCTGCTCCCAACAGAATCTTAGGTTCTTCAAAATTTAGCTCATGAGTTTTACACACCACCGCTATCATTTATTCTACCATAAAGTCTCCCAAACGGAACAAACTCTTCCCAGTCTAAGAGTAAACAAAGATGCCACTGATCAAACCCCATACCATCGATTCAGTTTAGTCGATACAGGCTCCAGTTTAATAAACTCTCAACCTTATCTAATCTTCATAGTATCCCTTACAACACTCATGGTTATCATGCTCCACGCAGCTATCCTTGAAACATCCTCTTCTCAAAATCTTTAAATGCCATTAAACTGCCCCTTAACCAAATCTAGCAATTTATTGCACTCCACTATGATCAATTAACTTACTCATCAATTCAAGACCACCGATTCTCAATCTCGTGGCAAGTTCCACTTTTGCCCATCCATACCTGATCTTCTTAGTCTAATCTTGATTCTTATAAACAAAACATAACCTCATATGCAGTTGAGCTCGATGTCTCCTCTTTCATCCAGCAAGTCATTTTCCCGAATATCTAATTTCAGCTTCACAATTTTGTCCAGACAGTATGGAACCTGCTTGACCAGTTCTTATCCAACGACTCAAATCCGCTAACCGCCATCTACTTCTCCCTAGACTCATGGTCGTCACAACTCCTCAAGAAACATTTTCCTAATGTTTTATCACGTAAGCATGAGTACTCCTACTCCTTAGTACTTCGGCAAGTATTCTTGTGCCCATGTCGATCACCACTTGAGGTTCCACTATCCAACTCAACTACTCAACCTTCAGTGAGTCTTATCTCATACTAAATCACTTTTGAACTGAGTCATCTGGTTCTACACCATTATATTACTTAACAATTTCGTCTTGGTGACCTCAATCTCCACGCATTAGCTGACACGAAGAAAATCCCTGAAGGACAATCCTTGTAGAAAACACAACTTCAAATACCCACTCCACTCTTGATACGCAACGTCACGACTTCTATAGTATCAAAACTAAAGCACATAACAATCCTTTCCCAAACTTAACCTAAAAATTTACACTTAACTTACCAGCTATACGAGATCCTTCGGCTGATGGTGGAGAAGCTGCAACGTGTCACCTACCCCACCTAAATGCAACATGACTACCCAGTGAAAACATTTGAAAATACTGGCCAGATTTAGTTCAAGTTGGACCTCGTGTACACTCGTTGGTCAGTTCCATGTGCCCTTGTTGTCAACCTCGCTCTGATACCAATTTGTAACGCCCCGTCTTTTTGACAAGGCGTTACTCGGTCGTAGACCTCACGAGGCACTACCAAGCTAGTTTGACAACTGAACAACTGGATCTTGCAACGCGGGCACGGCGAGAAAACAAGAAAACATCCAACTTGTACAAGAAAAAAAATAAAGTTTACAGTTTACAACTCAAGACGTCATAGACTGAACCCCCAAAAACAAACCAAAACAGCTTTTAACAACAACTCGGCTAACAACAATTCCAAACCCATTAGTCTATCCAACTCGTAATCACTCAACAATGCCATAAACAAACAATAAGAACCAGCTAAAGAGCAACCTCAAAATCCAAGTACTGTGACACCCTACTGCACTGCACCGCCACTTCGCCGAGGCTCGATCACGACATCCTGATTACCTGAACTGAAAAAAAATAGTGTCCCCGAAGGGTCAGCTACTACCCTAACAAGCTAGACTAAGCACAGTAACCATAGGACGTTTCAAAAACAGTTTTGATTCTAAGGTCAGCAAACAAAAGTCCACAATCACACGCATAACTCTGAATCCAGTCCTAGGTCCAGTCAGTCACGCACAATCCATTTACTAACATAATCATAATCACAAGTTCACTTACGCACACATTCACAGAGACACATATCACATACACACCATACTTGCACATACCTTCACTGATCCACACATTCGCATACATACACCATCCTGCTTTCACATCCGACCATCTCCACACAACGACATATACCTCCACATTTACACACCCATACTCACACAAACATATACCTCCACTCATTGTCCTAGTGAGGGCGGAGCTACAACTTTCGTTGTGCTCCTAACCGGCAATGCAACCCTTCTCCACCATTGCACCCCGATTGGACGTACAACCCTTCTTTCACCATTGCACGTCCCCACTCGATGCAACCCTTCATCTCCATTACACCCGGGATTTCCTTTACATATTAATCTTAGCTTCCCTGAAGCCTCAGTCACACTGAAGTACACTCAACCACGTTTTCAACCATGAAACATAAAGAAACAACGTTGCACACAATATCACACCATAGCAGAAATCATTTATAAAAATAATCGATCGGGACTAGTTCCCAACACCAATCCTACAATCACAGCACACAGCCTAACAAGCTAGAATAGAACTGAGCAAGTCGAAAATCGACTTACCTGAAAGACAAGTCCGAATATTTTTTGAGAAAATCCACAAGAATTACTCCGAGCTCTGACTTTGAACCAAACCCGAAACCGAAATCGAACCCGACTAAACGAACTTGCCACTACCTACTTAATCATAAAACCTCACTTTCCCCTGGAATGCTTAATTATCCTCACGAGCCTCTTGTCCCCAAATTCTTCCATTGACTTTAACTTCCCTTAATTAATTTTTCCTTTCTCCTAATGAGACTTTGACCGGTCAACTCCACCTTTCTTCTATTTCTTTCCTTCCCCTGCTTTCTTTCCCTTTTGTGACTTCTCTGCACCAGATTTGAAACCATCCCGCCGGCCACCCCAGCTCGCTCCACCACTCACGCCTCTGCTCAGGCTTCCGCTCCAAAACCGTAACCCGACGCCGGTGACTCCAACAGCCCCCGCCCTGATTCCGACCCTCGATGCCGTCCTCGCTCGGACCCGACTCCCAACATCCCGCTTGACTTCCCGACCTAGACCCCTAGCCCGACGGCCCTGCGGCGATGGCCCCTTCCCCGGCCGACTTCGCCCGACCCCCAACGACGGCGATAGCTAACCCCCGACTCGACCCAGTCACGCCGCTGACCTCCTCTGCCCGGATCTGCAGCCCGACGCCATCGGTTCCCTTCTCGCCGTCGCAACTCGGTTTCACCGACCCGGCTCAAGCCCCTTCCGTCGCGCCCTTCTTCAACCCCAACGAGGAGAACCAACCCACTCCGTCCGTCCCCGACCTTCCCGATCCCGACCGCCAAACTCACAGCTCCGTTCTGACCCAACCCGACTTGCCCACGACCCACTGATGCCGCCTTCGCCCGAGACCCGACCGAAACAGAAGAAGAAACGACGGACTCGACTTACCGTCGACCACCGAAACGAAGGAAGACAGTTCAAACTCCGGCAGGGCTCCTTTGCGGCTCCGGATGAAGATGACGATCGATCCACCAAGAAAGCTGCTCATATTTGATAACTTCCCAAAAACTTACATTTGAAGCAAACCAAGTTGGCAAACAAAGTCGGCATCAAATTCCATTCTCAATCCTAAATTCCTCTTAATTGCAAATCTTGCCCCGAAACTAAAATTAATTAATTTCACCCTCAAAAACTTCCCACAGACTGAGTAGAAAGACTCGGAGTCATTTACGGGTCCAGAAACGGAACCGGATATAACCGACTATTACATACCACCCCCCTTAAGAAAAGTTTCGTCCCGAAACTTTCTCGAAGAACGAACTCGAAAATGGAATCCAAACGAGACCCGATGTCTCACAACCTGGTGGTAATGGCGATCTGTAAGCGAGTTTTCCCATCTCTCCAAGATCTCGAATCACCAATATATTGGTTACTCAACCCTTCCTTTACTCCAAACCTCCAAATTCCTCAAAGAGGCGACACTCTCAACCACACGTGTGCTCATCCCTCAATTAAAACAGTCGTCGTCTCTTGTCCGTGTAGAACTTTACACGACTCCGAATAGCTAAAATCTACTATCTGATCAAGGCCACCTTCCTGATCATCTCCTCGCTCATTTGGCCCAACTCCGACTACATCGGTTAGCTTACCTCAACACAACGATAGCTTGCATCAACAACCATACAAAATCCTCATATGGTACTATCTGATTTGAGGAGTATCAACTGTTGCTATAAACAAACTTCACCAGCTACCACACAATCTCACATAATCCATAACTGTACACTCAGGCATATGATCAAAGAAACCACCACGACATTCATAGCAAATCTACATCCCATCAAACTACACACAAACTGGCAACATATGTTCCTCATTTTCAACTAGCAACTTCCACTGCTCATTTTCAACTAGCAGCCTCCGCTACTCATTTTCCACTGGCATCCTCCGCTACTCATTTTTAAGATCCCGTCAAACAATTATTCACCATACACTGAACACTCATAGCAACAATCATCAAAAAGCGTTTCAAGATCGATTGGAATCAAATTTATAGCTTCAATTCTTATCTAAGATTCGACACTACCATCCATAATCTCTTCCTTGGACACTCTCTTCTTTTCTCGACTTGCATCACCTGCTCCCAACAGAATCTTAGGTTCTTCAAAATTTAGCTCATGAGTTTTACACACCACCGCTATCATTTATTCTACCATAAAGTCTCCCAAACGGAACAAACTCTCCCCAGTCTAAGAGTAAACAAAGATGCCACTGATCAAACCCCATACCATCGATTCAGTTTAGTCGATACAGGCTCCAGTTTAATAAACTCTCAACCTTATCTAATCTTCATAGTATCCCTTACAACACTCATGGTTATCATGCTCCACGCAGCTATCCTTGAAACATCCTCTTCTCAAAATCTTTAAATGCCATTAAATTGCCCCTTAACCAAATCTAGCAATTTATTGCACTCCACTATGATCAATTAACTTACTCATCAATTCAAGACCACCGATTCTCAGTCTCGTGGCAAGTTCCACTTTTGCCCATCCATACCTGATCTTCTTAGTCTAATCTTGATTCTTATAAACAAAACATAACCTCATATGCAGTTGAGCTCGATGTCTCCTCTTTCATCCAGCAAGTCATTTCCCCGAATATCTAATTTCAGCTTCACAATTTTGTCCAGACAGTATGGAACCTGCTTGACCAGTTCTTATCCAACGACTCAAATCCGCTAACCGCCATCTACTTCTCCCTAGACTCATGGTCGTCACAACTCCTCAAGAAACATTTTCCTAATGTTTTATCACGTAAGCATGAGTACTCCTACTCCTTAGTACTTCGGCAAGTATTCTTGTGCCCATGTCGATCACCACTTGAGGTTCCACTATCCAACTCAACTACTCAACCTTCAGTGAGTCTTATCTCATACTAAATCACTTTTGAACTGAGTCATCTGGTTCTACACCATTATATTACTTAACAATTTCGTCTTGGTGACCTCAATCTCCACGCATTAGCTGACACGAAGAAAATCCCTGAAGGACAATCCTTGTAGAAAACACAACTTCAAATACCCACTCCACTCTTGATACGCAACGTCACGACTTCTATAGTATCAAAACTAAAGCACATAACAATCCTTTCCCAAACTTAACCTAAAAATTTACACTTAACTTACCAGCTATACGAGATCCTTCGGCTGATGGTGGAGAAGCTGCAACGTGTCACCTACCCCACCTAAATGCAACATGACTACCCAGTGAAAACATTTGAAAATACTGGCCAGATTTAGTTCAAGTTGGACCTCGTGTACACTCGTTGGTCAGTTCCATGTGCCCTTGTTGTCAACCTCGCTCTGATACCAATTTGTAACGCCCCGTCTTTTTGACAAGGCGTTACTCGGTCGTAGACCTCACGAGGCACTACCAAGCTAGTTTGACAACTGAACAACTGGATCTTGCAACGCGGGCACGGCGAGAAAACAAGAAAACATCCAACTTGTACAAGAAAAAAAATAAAGTTTACAGTTTACAACTCAAGACGTCATAGACTGAACCCCCAAAAACAAACCAAAAAAGCTTTTAACAACAACTCGGCTAACAACAATTCCAAACCCATTAGTCTATCCAACTCGTAATCACTCAACAATGCCATAAACAAACAATAAGAACCAGCTAAAGAGCAACCTCAAAATCCAAGTACTGTGACACCCTACTGCACTGCACCGCCACTTCGCCGAGGCTCGATCACGACATCCTGATTACCTGAACTGAAAAAAAATAGTGTCCCCGAAGGGTCAGCTACTACCCTAACAAGCTAGACTAAGCACAGTAACCATAGGACGTTTCAAAAACAGTTTTGATTCTAAGGTCAGCAAACAAAAGTCCACAATCACACGCATAACTCTGAATCCAGTCCTAGGTCCAGTCAGTCACGCACAATCCATTTACTAACATAATCATAATCACAAGTTCACTTACGCACACATTCACAGAGACACATATCACATACACACCATACTTGCACATACCTTCACTGATCCACACATTCGCATACATACACCATCCTGCTTTCACATCCAACCATCTCCACACAACGACATATACCTCCACATTTACACACCCATACTCACACAAACATATACCTCCACTCATTGTCCTAGTGAGGGCGGAGCTACAACTTTCGTTGTGCTCCTAACCGGCAATGCAACCCTTCTCCACCATTGCACCCCGATTGGACGTACAACCCTTCTTTCACCATTGCACGTCCCCACTCGATGCAACCCTTCATCTCCATTACACCCGGGATTTCCTTTACATATTAATCTTAGCTTCCCTGAAGCCTCAGTCACACTGAAGTACACTCAACCACGTTTTCAACCATGAAACATAAAGAAACAACGTTGCACACAATATCACACCATAGCAGAAATCATTTATAAAAATAATCGATCGGGACTAGTTCCCAACACCAATCCTACAATCACAGCACACAGCCTAACAAGCTAGAATAGAACTGAGCAAGTCGAAAATCGACTTACCTGAAAGACAAGTCCGAATATTTTTTGAGAAAATCCACAAGAATTACTCCGAGCTCTGACTTTGAACCAAACCCGAAACCGAAATCGAACCCGACTAAACGAACTTGCCACTACCTACTTAATCATAAAACCTCACTTTCCCCTGGAATGCTTAATTATCCTCACGAGCCTCTTGTCCCCAAATTCTTCCATTGACTTTAACTTCCCTTAATTAATTTTTCCTTTCTCCTAATGAGACTTTGACCGGTCAACTCCACCTTTCTTCTATTTCTTTCCTTCCCCTGCTTTCTTTCCCTTTTGTGACTTCTCTGCACCAGATTTGAAACCATCCCGCCGGCCACCCCAGCTCGCTCCACCACTCACGCCTCTGCTCAGGCTTCCGCTCCAAAACCGTAACCCGACGCCGGTGACTCCAACAGCCCCCGCCCTGATTCCGACCCTCGATGCCGTCCTCGCTCGGACCCGACTCCCAACATCCCGCTTGACTTCCCGACCTAGACCCCTAGCCCGACGGCCCTGCGGCGATGGCCCCTTCCCCGGCCGACTTCGCCCGACCCCCAACGACGGCGATAGCTAACCCCCGACTCGACCCAGTCACGCCGCTGACCTCCTCTGCCCGGATCTGCAGCCCGACGCCATCGGTTCCCTTCTCGCCGTCGCAACTCGGTTTCACCGACCCGGCTCAAGCCCCTTCCGTCGCGCCCTTCTTCAACCCCAACGAGGAGAACCAACCCACTCCGTCCGTCCCCGACCTTCCCGATCCCGACCGCCAAACTCACAGCTCCGTTCTGACCCAACCCGACTTGCCCACGACCCACTGATGCCGCCTTCGCCCGAGACCCGACCGAAACAGAAGAAGAAACGACGGACTCGACTTACCGTCGACCACCGAAACGAAGGAAGACAGTTCAAACTCCGGCAGGGCTCCTTTGCGGCTCCGGATGAAGATGACGATCGATCCACCAAGAAAGCTGCTCATATTTGATAACTTCCCAAAAACTTACATTTGAAGCAAACCAAGTTGGCAAACAAAGTCGGCATCAAATTCCATTCTCAATCCTAAATTCCTCTTAATTGCAAATCTTGCCCCGAAACTAAAATTAATTAATTTCACCCTCAAAAACTTCCCACAGACTGAGTAGAAAGACTCGGAGTCATTTACGGGTCCAGAAACGGAACCGGATATAACCGACTATTACATACCACCCCCCTTAAGAAAAGTTTCGTCCCGAAACTTTCTCGAAGAACGAACTCGAAAATGGAATCCAAACGAGACCCGATGTCTCACAACCTGGTGGTAATGGCGATCTGTAAGCGAGTTTTCCCATCTCTCCAAGATCTCGAATCACCAATATATTGGTTACTCAACCCTTCCTTTACTCCAAACCTCCAAATTCCTCAAAGAGGCGACACTCTCAACCACACGTGTGCTCATCCCTCAATTAAAACAGTCGTCGTCTCTTGTCCGTGTAGAACTTTACACGACTCCGAATAGCTAAAATCTACTATCTGATCAAGGCCACCTTCCTGATCATCTCCTCGCTCATTTGGCCCAACTCCGACTACATCGGTTAGCTTACCTCAACACAACGATAGCTTGCATCAACAACCATACAAAATCCTCATATGGTACTATCTGATTTGAGGAGTATCAACTGTTGCTATAAACAAACTTCACCAGCTACCACACAATCTCACATAATCCATAACTGTACACTCAGGCATATGATCAAAGAAACCACCACGACATTCATAGCAAATCTACATCCCATCAAACTACACACAAACTGGCAACATATGTTCCTCATTTTCAACTAGCAACTTCCACTGCTCATTTTCAACTAGCAGCCTCCGCTACTCATTTTCCACTGGCATCCTCCGCTACTCATTTTTAAGATCCCGTCAAACAATTATTCACCATACACTGAACACTCATAGCAACAATCATCAAAAAGCGTTTCAAGATCGATTGGAATCAAATTTATAGCTTCAATTCTTATCTAAGATTCGACACTACCATCCATAATCTCTTCCTTGGACACTCTCTTCTTTTCTCGACTTGCATCACCTGCTCCCAACAGAATCTTAGGTTCTTCAAAATTTAGCTCATGAGTTTTACACACCACCGCTATCATTTATTCTACCATAAAGTCTCCCAAACGGAACAAACTCTCCCCAGTCTAAGAGTAAACAAAGATGCCACTGATCAAACCCCATACCATCGATTCAGTTTAGTCGATACAGGCTCCAGTTTAATAAACTCTCAACCTTATCTAATCTTCATAGTATCCCTTACAACACTCATGGTTATCATGCTCCACGCAGCTATCCTTGAAACATCCTCTTCTCAAAATCTTTAAATGCCATTAAATTGCCCCTTAACCAAATCTAGCAATTTATTGCACTCCACTATGATCAATTAACTTACTCATCAATTCAAGACCACCGATTCTCAGTCTCGTGGCAAGTTCCACTTTTGCCCATCCATACCTGATCTTCTTAGTCTAATCTTGATTCTTATAAACAAAACATAACCTCATATGCAGTTGAGCTCGATGTCTCCTCTTTCATCCAGCAAGTCATTTCCCCGAATATCTAATTTCAGCTTCACAATTTTGTCCAGACAGTATGGAACCTGCTTGACCAGTTCTTATCCAACGACTCAAATCCGCTAACCGCCATCTACTTCTCCCTAGACTCATGGTCGTCACAACTCCTCAAGAAACATTTTCCTAATGTTTTATCACGTAAGCATGAGTACTCCTACTCCTTAGTACTTCGGCAAGTATTCTTGTGCCCATGTCGATCACCACTTGAGGTTCCACTATCCAACTCAACTACTCAACCTTCAGTGAGTCTTATCTCATACTAAATCACTTTTGAACTGAGTCATCTGGTTCTACACCATTATATTACTTAACAATTTCGTCTTGGTGACCTCAATCTCCACGCATTAGCTGACACGAAGAAAATCCCTGAAGGACAATCCTTGTAGAAAACACAACTTCAAATACCCACTCCACTCTTGATACGCAACGTCACGACTTCTATAGTATCAAAACTAAAGCACATAACAATCCTTTCCCAAACTTAACCTAAAAATTTACACTTAACTTACCAGCTATACGAGATCCTTCGGCTGATGGTGGAGAAGCTGCAACGTGTCACCTACCCCACCTAAATGCAACATGACTACCCAGTGAAAACATTTGAAAATACTGGCCATATTTAGTTCAAGTTGGACCTCGTGTACACTCGTTGGTCAGTTCCATGTGCCCTTGTTGTCAACCTCGCTCTGATACCAATTTGTAACGCCCCGTCTTTTTGACAAGGCGTTACTCGGTCGTAGACCTCACGAGGCACTACCAAGCTAGTTTGACAACTGAACAACTGGATCTTGCAACGCGGGCACGGCGAGAAAACAAGAAAACATCCAACTCGTACAAGAAAAGAAATAAAGTTTACAGTTTACAACTCAAGACGTCATAGACTGAACCCCCAAAAACAAACCAAAACAGTTTTTAACAACAACTCGGCTAACAACAATTCCAAACCCATTAGTCTATCCAACTCATAATCACTCAACAATGCCATAAACAAACAATAAACACCAGCTAAAGAGCAACCTCAAAATCCAACTACTGTGACACGCTACTGCACTGCACCGCCACTTCGCCGAGGCTCGATCACGACATCCTGATTACCTGAACTAAAAAAAAAATAGTGTCCCCGAAGGGTCAGCTACTACCCTAACAAGCTAGACTAAGCATAGTAACCATAGGACGTTTCAAAAACAGTTTTGATTCTAAGGTCAGCAAACAAAAGTCCACAATCACACGCATAACTCTAAATCCAGTCCTAGGTCCAGTCACTCACGCACAATCCATTTACTAACATAATCATAATCACAAGTTCACTTACGCACACATTCACAGAGACACATATCACATACACACCATACTTGCACATACCTTCACTGATCCACACATTCGCATACATACACCATCCTGCTTTCACATCCGACCATCTCCACACAACGACATATACCTCCTCATTTACACACCCATACTCACACAAACATATACCTCCACTCATTGTCCTAGTGAGGGCGGAGCTACAACTTTCGTTGTGCTCCTAACCGGCAATGCAACCCGTCTCCACCATTGCACCCCGATTGGACGTACAACCCTTCTTTCACCATTGCACGTCCCCAGTCGATGCAACCCTTCATCTCCATTGCACCCGGGATTTCCTTTACATATTAATCTTAGCTTCCCTGAAGCCTCAGTCACACTGAAGTACACTCAACCACGTTTTCAACCATGAAACATAGAGAAACAACGTTGCACACAATATCACACCATAGCAGAAATCATTTATAAAAATAATCGATCGGGACTAGTTCCCAAAACCAATCCTACAATCACAGCACACAGCCTAACAAGTTAGAATAGAACTGGGCAAGTCGAAAATCGACTTGCCTGAAAGACAAGTCCGAATATTTTTTGAGAAAATCCACAAGAATTACTCCGAGCTTTGACTTTGAACCAAACCCGAAACCGAAATCGAACCCGACTAAACCAACTTGCCACTACCTACTTAATCATAAAACCTCACTTTCCCCTGGAATGCTTAATTAGCCTCACGAGCCTCTTGTCCCCAAATTCTTCCATTGACTTTAACTTCCCTTAATTAATTTTTCCTTTCTCCTAATGAGACTTTGACCGGTCAACTCCATCTTTCTTCTATTTCTTTCCTTCCCCTGCTTTCTTTCCCTTTTTGTGACTTCTTTGCACCAGATTTGAAACCATCCCGCCGGCCACCCCGGCTCGCTCCACCACTCACGCCTCTGCTCAGGCTTCCGCTCCAAAACCGTAACCCGACGCCGGTGACTCCAACAGCCCCCGCCCTGATTCCGACCCTCGATGCCGTCCTCGCTCGGACCCGACCCCCAACATCCCGCTTGACTTCCCGACCTAGACCCCTAGCCCGACGGCCCTGCGGCGATGGCCCCTTCCCCGGCCGACTTCGCCCGACCCCCAACGACGGCGATAGCTAACCCCCGACGCGACCCAGTCACGCCGCTGACCTCCTCTGCCCGGATCTGCAGCCCGACGCCATCGGTTCCCTTCTCGCCGTCGCAACTCGGTTTCACCGACCCGGCTCAAGCCCTTCCGTCGCGCCCTTCTTCAACCCCAACGAGGAGAACCAACCCACTCCGTCCGTCCCTGACCTTCCCGATCCCGACCGCCAAACTCACAGCTCCGTTCTGACCCAACCTGACTTGCTCACGACCCACTGATGCCGCCTTCGCCCAAGACCCGACCGAAACAGAAGAAGAAACGACGGACTCGACTTACCGTCGACCACCGAAACGAAGGAAGACAGTTCAAACTCCGGCGGGGCTCCTTTGCGGCTCCGGATGAAGATGACGATCGATCCACCAAGAAAGTTGCTCATATTTGATAACTTCCCAAAAACTTACATTTGAAGCAAACCAAGTCGGCAAACAAAGTCGGCATCAAATTCCATTCTCAATCCTAAATTCCTCTTAATTGCAAATCTTGCGCCGAAACTAAAATTAATTAATTTCACCCTCAAAAACTTCCCACAGACTGAGTAGAAAGACTCAGAGTCATTTACGGGTCCGGAAACGGAATCGGATATAACCGACTATTACAGGCCCTCTCTTGGACGGCTCATAGGAGAGATTCTCCTCTCATCAAGAACATTATTGGAGCTAGAGACGTTGTGGCTGACTTGGAGGATAGAGTGGAAAACGTTGAAAACACCCTCTCGGGTTGGTGCCGGGGTGGAAAGTTCAAGGTCTCTCGGGCCTACGATGCCATTAGAGAGAAAGAGCCGGCTGTCCGTTGGTACAAACAGGTTTGGGTGCCTAAAAACACCCCTAAACATGCTTTCATTCATTGGCTTGCCACCCTTGGGAGGCTTTCTACCTACGACCGGCTGCCCTTCCTCAACGTTGATCCCACTTGCCGCCTATATGGTAATGAGCTTGAGACGCATGATCACCTCTTTTTCAAGTGTGCCTATGCTGATTATATTTGGAGAGATGTTGATGGTGTCCGGATTGGAGGGTCAAAAAACAATTAAAAACCGAACCCCGTAGTAGTACAAGGGTAGGGTGTCGAACGCTCGGGAGTTCGTGCGTTGAGTGTACCAAAAGACTTGCAAAAAGGGAAAGAAAGGCTAAAAACAAGGAAAATCAAAGAAAACCTCTAGGGACTGACATGGGTCACTTCGGCCCAAGGAGGATCGGCGTCGGATTGCACGGGACCGACACACTTGAGGTTGGGCCCGAGGTCTATGTAAGTCGAACTAGGCAAAATTGGTAGATCGGTCTTGGGTTTTTGTGTTCCTTCCTTAACTAGATGTGGGTAATTCCACCCCAATTCAGCAATGAGTGTTGATCCTTATGAGATCGAGGTTGTTTGCCTTCGATCCCTCCACTCTACACATCGACCCTAGGGAGGTTGATTTCCCTTTCGATGCAAGGTCAAGTGGTGACAATGAGTTGCTTTCACTCACTCTTGCCAATCACAAGCCCTTAATCACTTGCTTTCACAAGAGATTGTAGCCCTATGTAGAGAGGATTCCTAGATCAAGCACTCAAGGCTATGGAATAGGGGGTTCACACCCAAACCTAGCTAGGGGTTTCCCCCACAGCCCAAGACTATGGAATCTACTCCATGTGGAAAGAGTAAAAAGCAATCAATAGACAAAACAAACAAATCTCAATCATCAAACTCAAATCAAAGCCAAATCTCATTCAATTCTAAGGAAATCACAAGATCCAAACTCCAATTCTCAATTGCAAAACAAAACCAAGTTCAAACTCACAAATTCTTCCTAGATCTAGCAAGTCCTCGACCGATTTCTCTCTTCTTCTCCTCTTCCTTCTTCCTCCTTGCTCTCCAAGTCTTCCTTGAGCCTTTGAGAGTGGTTAATTGTGTCTAAGCTTGGATAATTGTCTTCTAATCTTCTCTCCTTTTAATTAGGGGCCAACAATGTCCAAAAATGGAAGAAGGACAAAAGTGGTAGATCACATTTGTGTGCCTTGGTGCCCAATCCACAATTCCGCTGACTTGGACCGACGTAGGTGTACCTCGGGGCCAACTTGCCACACGTTGGTCCGGGTGTACATAGGTCGATCTCGGGCCCGAGTTACTGGGCAACTCGGTCTTGGCCTCGGTCCTCTTCTTTTCTTGGTCTTTCTTGAGCTCCTCTTCGTTTATCACTTGGCTCTTCCGCTCCTTGATTCTCTCGCCTTGCTCCTTCATAGAGACTCGTTCCTAACCTTCCTCAAAACGTGCCAAATTACCTACAAAACACAACAAATTCGAATAGTCTCCGAATCTCATAGAAAAATCGGAGTCTAAGCTAAAAAGGAACAAAACTAGCAAAGAAGGGAACAAAAGACACCTATTTTGTAAGGCCCGAGGCCCTAGAAGCACTATCCCATGCCAACCCGAGAGACTTCCCAGGAGGTCACCCATCCTGAGACTACTCTCGTCCTAGCACGCTTTACTTCATAGTTCTTTTGACCTCTCGAACCATGAAAAGGAAGAGCTCTTGTTGGCATGAGGAGCACCTCAATCCTTTATAAATTATCGGGGTGTTACAATCTCCCCACTTAAGCACTTGACGACCTCGTCAAGGCCCAAGGACCGCCCCCTGGGTCGAGTGACCGCCCTCCGGCCAAGCCAACTCGCAACCCAGAGTCGGCTTTGATACCATTTGTAAGGCCCTAGAAGCACTATCCCATGCCAACCCGAGAGACTTCCCAGGAGGTCACCCATCCTGAGACTACTCTCGTCCTAGCACGCTTAACTTCATAGTTCTTTTGACCTCTCGAACCATGAAAAGGAAGAGCTCTTGTTGGCATGAGGAGCACCTCAATCCTTTTTAAATTTTCGGGGTGTTACATATTTACAAGAGAAATTAGCCACTAAAACACCACCAAAATGAGAGACGTCAAATGTTAGGGTTCGTTTCATGATTCCGCCCTCGGCCTCCTTGGTCTCGCGCACTCAACGGTGGCTTCGGCATCGTGCGCGTGGAAGGGGGTGCTTAGATCGGGCGTGAGCCTTTGCACTTTCAGCCACGATTTACTACATATGGCACGCAAGGAATGCCATGGTTTTTGATAGCAATCTGATTCCAAAAGATGTTATCCGTCGGGTGATTGTAACTCATGTCCTTAGTTTACTCTCGAGCTTGTTTTCGAGTGATGATATTGCGGCGTTGTATTGTGTTTTGTGGGTTGGGGTATCTTTTGTATGATTTGGGGTATTTTGGACAATGTTTGGGAGGCCTGCGTGCTTGTCCATTATTGGCTAGATACCTATGGCGTTGCTTAGGGGGCTGCGTGGTCTCCCGAGAATGCCCGTTTTTGCATAAGTAAGGGCGGCCTGCGTGTCTTTGCTTGTTATGCACCCTTGAAAAAGGTTGTTATCTTTTCCTCCTTGTGAGGACCCCATCTATAGAATTAATCTTTAACCAAAGAAAAAAGAAAGCGACATATCTGATCTTGTCTCTAAGGACGCTAGAAGGGCATTTGGGTCCTAGGTTAGGAACCCAATCTCACCCACAATATACAACCATTTGTATCTATTGTGAGGCGACTTCTTCCACACATTCTCTAGAGCCTTCAAGAACATGAAGAACAACTCAAGAACAAGAGTGAGGAAGAGTGTCAGATCGAAGAAGAAGTCCAAATCAAAGCACGAAACTGTTTGTAGCGAGTGTTAACGAGTGAAGTGTTTCCGAAGAGACTGTGAAAAAAACAAAAGGTTTGACTTCCTCGTATCTTGCATTCGAGTGTTAGGTTACTTGCTAAGGCTGATACAAATTTCAATAGTAAGCTATAGGAAGGGAAGCTTGTAGTTTAGGGAAATGTGAAATTCTCCTTGCAATTACTCTAAGGACTCATTCAATACAAGTAATGAGAAGTCATTCAAAATACTCTTCGGACGTAGAGGTTTACCCATCTAGACTAGTTGGTCTAAGTGGGGTTCCTCTATAAATCATGTGCTCGTCCTTACTTCTCTATTTCCTCTATTTTCTATTTGCTTAAGTATTCCACTACATAAGGACACCTTCCCTAAGAGCGTCCTTAGACTCTTTACTACTAATGATCCAACAATTGGTATTAGAACAAGCTGCTTTAGATTCTTAGTAGTCTACAGTTGAAAATGACGGACATGGAACCAGTCGATAATAGCAACAACAAGCCCCCACACTTGATTGATGGAAACTATGACCGTTGTAGATCAAGAATGGGTTATTTATTAGATTAGAAGTCAAGACTATTAGTGTTGGCAAGTCATAAGAGACGGTGATTTCAAGGTTGCAGCTAATAAGGTCAATAACTAAAAGGCTTGGGGTGCAGAAGAGTTCAAACTCATGGAAACAAATGCCAATGATGTCGTCCTTCTTCAAAATGTTATGTGTGAAAGGGACACTACCAGGATAGTTAACCTTCCTTCCGCAAAAGGATATATGGGAAGCCGTAGAGAAATTCCACTTAGGAACTACGTAGATGAAGGAGGACTACCAGAGGAGTTCCAAGAGAGAGTTCTTCTATTTCAAAATGGAGATAGGCGAGTCGATCAACAACTATGCCTACCGCTTTGAGGCCATTTGTAACAAAGTTGGCCAGTTGGGTTTAACTGATGAAGAAATTACCAAATGAATGACAATCTAACATGTTATCAATGGACTGACAAGTGAGTGCATCTTTGATTGAACATCCTTAAAGGCAAACCCTACCAATAAGAGTCTTCCATTGAGTGAGATCTTTGGGAAGCTGAAAGCTTATAAAGATGTAAGGTATAAGGACAAAGCCTTTGAGAAAAAGAGAAGGGCATTGCACTAAAGATTAAAGCGTCTCTAAAGAAGGACAGCGCTAGAATTAAAGTCCCAACATCAGAGGACGAGGGTGAAGAGGAAGATGATTAGGGCCTTATCGATCACCAAGGCAGTCCGCATAGTGTGCAAGAAGGGAAAGCTGAACAAAAAGAACTTCTCCTGATTCTCAAAGGACAAGAGTTCCAACAAAGTGTCTGAACTAGAAATGAAAGATGTAATCTGCTTCAACTGCAATAAAAATGGGCACTTTGGTAAGAACTACAACTCTAGGGGCAGTTTAAACTTCAAAGGAAAAGAAAGGGCGTACGTAGCGGCTTATGATGACCTCAAAGAAGATCCTGAATCTTGAAGCTCCCCAAACAGTTGTTTGATGGCCATTGGGGAGGATCGAAAGGACCCTAAGGAAGAGGTAACAAATGAAACCATCTTAGAGTCCCTTGCTAATTAGTCTAAGCCTGATCTAGTTAAGATTTTGACTAGAGTCTTGAATGGTAACATTGAGCTTTGTGAAACGATGGATAGCTTAGATGAAGAGTCCGATGCTAATGTAGAAAAAGATTGTGAAAATTGTTTTATGTTGTCTGCCAAGTTAAATTCCTCAGGTGATCTTAATGAGTCACTAAAATAGAAATTGCATGCCTAAACACTGAGATTGAAAAACTCAAAGAAGAGGTGAAACAAAACAAGCGTCTCTCTCCAAAAGCGAACAAACAAATTTTGTTCGTTCCTGCTAGAAAGCGACTTATTCAACCTCAAGCAACGTTAAGGACTATATGCCTAGTGACTTCCAAGAATGTAAACCATTTGAATTGCATCTTGAAAGATAAAAGAACAAGATTTGGAAGAAAGAATCCGTGTTCTAGAAAGTGGCAGGTCAAGTGTTAAGTGTAACACCCCAAAAATTTTCTCGGGAATGCTACACGCCAGTGACCTTGGAATTCACACCCAAAGTCACCCAAGGCTTATACAGTACATAACAATAAAAAGAATAATATCCAAAATTCATAAATAGATCTCAAAATTATATTGTCTTACAATCCAAAACAGTAAATGTGAATGATTAAAACGAAAGTGCGGAAGTACTCGATAACAAATGATCCTTACAATAAAAGGATCTTATTTATTCTCAAATAAATTCAAATGAAAATAACCTTGCAAGAAATGCTCCAAGTCTTCAACTCACTCCTCTTGAGACTCCAACGGCTCGAATCCTGATGTGCCGCGACGTAAATACGGTTGACACCAGCCGACCATGCAAGGAAAGAAAACGGACGGTTAGTCTTGTGACAGACTAAGCAAATGGGTTTTAGAAAAACGGTTCTTATGGTTAGACTCCACTATTAGTATTGAATACCGAATGAAAGCCGGTCAATAATCTAATAATGAAGTATCCCCATCGAAGGTAAGAAAGGAAATATGCTCAGGAAGGAAGATAGGACGCCACACGAGGTGGTTCCTTAAATGAAGTATGCGATTGTTGGGAACTTATTATTCACACAAGTTTTCGAAAAACCTCCGTCGAGTGATTCGGTCTACGACCAACCTCACCGCACAATAATTGTACGAATTCAGATTGGAAAGCAGACTTGGTCAATCGGGAGTAAGAACGGTTTTCCAAAGTTGTACTAACCGCCCTGGTTCATTAATTATGTGCATAGGCACTTATCTTACTTACTTTCAAAACGGTACATTCAGGTTGATAGCTTTTAAAATAACGGATTCGACAATGGTCGAAACAAAACGAAGCAGATCTCAAGAATTCAATAAAAGCACTAGCTAGGTGCAATCACCCCTCATATTCGGATGAGGCGGCACGGTCATGACCAGGCACTAGGGTATAGGTCCATCCTAATGCAAATATTTTAAAGAGGCGTCCAGGGTCTAGCCCACACCCCTAATACTACGCTAAGTCCACATCAAGTCTCAATGGAGACGAAACACATAAGGCCACAACATCGAGACCTAAGTCCAATTTCTAGCGCAGTCTAGCAAGATATACATCCTACATATATAATGAGGTCATTAATGCTATAACAATAAATCCTAATTCATTTATTAGCACACAAAGTTCCCAACAATATTTAAAACAGTTATGCAAGCGAGAACCGTCCACTTGCCTTGATTCGAAGACAAAAGAGTAGTTTGTCAACGAGGTGAATCCTTACGAACACGGTTCGTTTCCTGTTTCATTAACAACGACAAAATAAATTATATGAATTTATTTTGGTTCTTCGTTATCTATGAAAAGGTTGGATTCAAGAGATATGCTAAATATCTTATAAGCATATAAGTTATTTTATTCATTATACATACTTATGTTCTTATAATATATTTTAAGTATTATTTCGTTCTTGATTTTAATTCTTTAATCTTACACATGCCTTAGAAAAACATTTTTGAAAATCCATCCTTTAAATTTATTAACACTTAGTCACGATAAATATTTAAGGATCAAGAGACAATAATTTAATTTTTATGTTCATAAAGTAAAAATACATTCTTTTTAGCTAATTACAATTTACTAGTTAAATTACGATAAAATAGGCTATAATATAAATAAAAATTACGTAACTAATAAAAACATCTAAGTTACTTAGAAATACTTAAATCTGTTAGTTTTTAATTTCGTAATTATTTTATTTAATTAAAAATTGTATTCTTTTCTTTAATACTCTATATTGTGATAATTGTTTTCTTTAGGCATCAAAAGTCGAATAAAATATTCCAAAATACTGTATATAGTTCATAAATCATATTAACAGAACATATATAATTTATAGGAATTTATATAATTAATTTAAAATATAATACGAATTTATTTCAAAAATCAGGGTGTTTACTTAATCGAATTTATTAATTGGCAAAAACAACTTCATAAATTCTGAAATTTTTACAATTATTAGAAAACTTCATTATGTAATAATATAAATATTTGTATGATTTATAAGCAACTACAACTAATTCAAATCGATTTCATGAAACAACTGAATTTTCGGATTTAAAAGAATTTGAATTGGAGCAGGGATTTTACAGTGATGACGAGACGTTTTTGGGCGGCTCGTTCTCCGTGGTCCAGCGGTGGTTCGACGCGGAGTTGGCGACAGTTGGAAGAGGAAGTGTTGACCTACTTGCTGTCGGCAGTGGTGGTGGTTTTGGTGGTCCGAAGGCGGCGTACCGTGGCTGTAAACTTGCTTCGTCAACACAGATACGCTCTGTTTTTGGCTGAGCAGGTGCGTGTTTTCGATCGGATTTTTGAGGGATGAAACGAACACATTAAGGGATGAAATTTTGGGATTTTCAAGAGATTGAAAAGAGAATTCTAGATCTGGTTTCGGTTTTGAGTTTCGTTGGGTGGTTTAGGAGAAATTAAACTCCGAAGCGGTGAAGTTACACAACTAGGGTTCCGGGGTTTTGACTGAATTTGTGTGTGATTGTGACGGGATTTGGGGTTCGATTTATAAGGATTGGGTGGATTGAGATTCAAGGATTCGAGTTGTATGCTTTCCATAGATGTTAGGCCACGATTTGGGAATGATTCCTTTGAAAACAAATCGGGTCTTTCATGAAGAAGGAAGGTGGTTTGAAGAAGGAAAGAAAGAGATAGGAAGAAGATCGGGCTGCCAAGCCACATTTTAGGTGTAATTACAAAACTGGCCCAAATCTTTTAAATTGTGATAAAAGTGCCCTTTTTCATTATAATTAATCCGAAAACAAATTCTTATTTTAGATAATTTACTTCCTTTTCTTTACATATGCATGTAAATATGTTTATAAATTTCACTCACTATTATTATTTTTATTTTATTTTATTTTCATTTAAAAAAAAAGGTTATTTCTTTCTTTTTAACATAATATCCTTTAAAACAACATTATTGTATTTACCTTTATTTATTTATTTATTTATTATATTTTCTAAGATCCAAATATAGAATTACTCTCTTTGAGTGAAAGCTCACCTCCCATTTTATTATCTTAAAATACTCATTCTAATTTAATATGATTTATTACTTTTATCTTCCAATGATGTTTCATATAGTTTTATTTTCATGTTTTGAACACTTTCTTTAGCATAGGTAAATAGGTACATGACCTATTGATATGAGTTTAAAAGTATTATCATGGCATTATCGGTTCTTATTAAATTTTTATTTAATAAATAATGCCAATACTTTTATTCATGGGAAAAAAAAATTGTTAAGGGAAATTACAATAATAACCTTCTCGAAAAATATGGTTATTACATTAAGGACTACTACACAAACACCAAAAGTCATATATGTATATTAAAATTGCTAAGGGTGAAGGATCAAAAGTTGTTAACCCGAAACAAATGAAGAAGAATAGGATTGAAAGGCAACATCCAAAATATTATCTTGGTGAGTACTTTAAAACATGCTGGCATTGCGAGAAACAAGGACACCGCCAATTTGAATGTTCGAAGCTTATGTCCAACAAAACAGAAAAGCCTGGACTGAAAAGAAAAAATCTACTAACCCTAAGAATCTCAATTCATTTGCTAGGACGCATACTAGCTTTCCTCATAATGACTTGAAGCAAGATCCATCTCATCTCTTTTAAGGCAAACACCCAAGGAGGAATTGTCCCCTTTGGGAACAAGGGCAAAGGTAGCATCAAAGGGATTGGCGCTGCTAGAATCGACAAGCCAACCAAGGTGTCCAATGTCAGTATTGTTGAGGACTTAGGCTTCAATCTCTTGATTGTCTCTCAAATGTGAGATCAAGGGATCAACATGGTCACATTTGACTCTCATGCATGCCTGGTTATCAATAAGAAGAAAAATCATGTTCTGCTGAAAGGAGTAAGGAAGGACAATGTGTACGTCCTCAACAACGAGTTCGAGCCTCCATCAAGATTTTGCCTAACTTTTCAACCGTTTGTAGCATAAGAGACTAAGGACGCATCTTAGGGAGGGCATCCTTATGCAGCGGAAAATAACTTTAACAAGTAAAAAGCTCGATTACACAAGCAAAGGAACGAATTCAGGATTTATAGAGGAACCCCACTTAGACCAACTAGTCGAGATGGGTAAAACTCTACCTCCGAAGATTATTTTGAATGACTGACCCAGGTAAAGTCGTTGTTCCCAACATCAAAGATAAAACCCAAACACACAAACCAAGTATAGCAAGCAAGTAAGGGGTCGAACCATAGAGAATCTAGTTCTTATGTAGTTTTTAGTTCAATCACAAAACACAAATAAGGGGGGTTGGAAGAAGGTTGGTTATCAATATTACCAAGAAGAGTTTATCCAAACCGTTCCACCTTTCTTAATGAATCGATCATCAATTCATCCACTTCTTTATTTTCCTAGGTCAATTTAAATCATTATCTTAATCATCCACTAGTCCACGGTCCTAGTGAAACTATGATATGAACAAGAACGCTTAATCTAAATCATGCAATGAACACAAGGATAATAGGAAATTGAATCATGCAATCAAGCTACGAGTCTCATGCACAAACCAACCATTGAATACTCTTCTCTAACCTAGTCCACGGTCCTAGATAAGAGTTGTTTCGAGAATAGGAAAGATGCATAGACAACAACCAATCTTAGTTCAAACAATAGATCTAAGTCAATTAAACAGGTTGATCAGGCTTTTAGAATCAAACAAAGATCATAGGATGAAGCACAAGAGCATCAATAAACACCTAAGGATAAAGAAGTTACTAGAATTTCATGATATCATAACAAGGCTTCCATGAATGTATAAACTCCGAAGGAGATTAGTTCCCCATAATACAAACGTGCAAAACAATTAAGTTCTAAGAATGTTGGATGATAAGAGATATAAAACCTAAGGCTTTGCACATAGCGAACATAATGGAATTCTAAAGATGGGTGGAAGAAATAAATAGAAGGGGTGGAAAGATAGAAGAGGGAATAAAAAGATAGAATGATGGAGATATAGATGAAATCAGATCAATCAATCCCTTTTTTTCATAACAAGGACTAAACAAGCAAAATCGAGATGGAGTATGGTTGCTGCGAGCACGGGCTAGTTTCGGTTAGTCGGGATGGCCTAGTGGTCCACCGCGGGCGCGGCCAAGGCGGCACCGGCGCGGTTTTGCACCAGAATGTCCTTTCGGACCTAGTACCCGCAAGTTAGTCAGAAAACGAATAAAAACCTAAGCTAGGAATGGAAAAACAATCTATCTAATCCTTGGGTTTCCTCCCAAAAAGCGCCTTGTTTTAACGTCGACGGCTCGACGTCCTTCAGCTCAATATGGGTCCTCATCGAGATGGAACTAGACCTCCTATCCACCATGAGATATGCAAAGTAAACCATTGACGACATCAATAACCGTCCTGGAGGTTTTCATGAATGGGTGACCCAATAAAAGAACCAGGTCATAGCGTCCTTCACCTATCTCCAAAACATCGAAATCTGCAGGAAAAATCATACCATCCCCCTGCACTAGAACATCCTCTACTAACCCTTTCTGGTGCACATTAGAGTGGTCAGCCAATTTAATAGTAATGTCGGTGTCTTGGAAGGGACCTAGGCCTAACTTCTCATATTTGCAAGTAGGAATAACATTGATAGAAGCACCTAAATCTGGCATAACATGCTCAATTTTAGTATCTCCTATAGTGGCAGGAACAGTGAATCTACCTGGATCCCCAGATTTTTTAAGAAGTTGAGTTTGGAGAACAGAATTAACAAATTCGGTGTTGCCATGAGTTTTTTCCACTAAAGCTACCTTTTTAATTTTATATTTTTCATTTTGTTTCCTTTTAAAAGTGCATAGCTCCTTAAGAAATTTAGCAAACCAAGGAATTCCCTTTATGAGATTAAGGAGAGGAACATTAACCTGGCAATTGATGAATGTCTCGAAGAGCTCCTTGCCATTAGCAGGCTTCCTCGTGTCTTGTGGTGCCTCAAGGAAAGGGTGGAGGTCAGTTGTAGGAACTAAGAGGTGGAAGATGAGCCGTCATCCTCCTCTGGGGTTGATCTGTTGGCACCCTCAGTTGTCAGCGGGCGCGGCTCGTCAGCTAGAGAACCCTTGAATGCGCGATCGAGCATTTTCTCGAAATTCGCTCTTGGACGTGAACCGCGGGTGTAGCGTGGGGACTGCGGGCGCGCTGCCTCGATAGAGGGTGGCTTCGTGTGTTCCGCAAGGATTCCGCAGGCGCAGGAGGGAGAGAGCGGGTTTAATTTCTTTGTGAAAGGTGCTTCTCGACTCAAGATGTCCAGACGACTCCTCAGCTGCATGGAACTCACGTTCTCTTTGAGATTTAGAGGTTGAGAAGGGAGTTTCCCGGAGTCCTTGGCCTCAAGCCTGTTGATCATGGTGGCCAATTGACTCTATTGAGTCTCAAGATTCTTCACAGCAGCTCTCGTCTCCTGGTTCTCCTTGATGAGATCATTGATAGCGTTGTCGTTTGGAGATGGTGCAGGAGCTCGTGGGACAAAGTTGTGTTGGGCGTGAATTGTTGTTGTTGTTGGCTCTGGGAAGCATACTACTGCTGCTGTTGTTGTGGCTCTTGCTACTGCTGATTGCTCCACTAGAAGTTTGGATGGTTCACCCACCCCGGATTGTAAGTGTTGGAATAAGGATCATTACTGGGGTAGGGCGCACCACTATTCCCAACGGTGTTCACCGACGCCTCAGGCTCTTGGATGGTGGGGCATTGGTCGATGTGGTCACTCACATCATAACATAGCCCACAAGAATTCACCTGCTGCACACCTTTGTTCACAATTTTCACCTGCTGCTTTACAAGATCTTTGAGTTCCCTTACTTCAGCATTCAGGGACTCATTCACCACATTGACAGACCTAACATTAGTTCGTGCTCGCTGATTGCGAGCCTACTCAGCCAGTATCTCAATTTTCTCGAACGCCTATGCTGGAGTTAGGTTCTCGTAACTACCTCCACAAGATGCATTCACAAGGCGCTTGTTAGTGTCGTAGAGTCCCTCAATAATGTAACAAATAAGATCCTTGGCTAGATAGCCATGATAGGGATAGTTAGCGATTACCCTTTTGTAGCGCTCGTAATAATCATAGAGGTTCTTGTCCTTGTAGAACCTTGAGAATTTATGAGAGTTTGAGGTTCTCCCCATGCCAACAAGAGCTCTTCCTTTTCATGGTTCAAGAGGTCAGAAGAGCTATGAAGTTAAGCATGCTAGGACGAGAGTAGTCTCATGATGGGTGACCTCTTGGGAAGTCTCTCGGGTTGGCATGGGATAGCGCTTCCAAGGCCTTGAGCCTTACAAATGGTATCAGAGCCAACTCTGGGTTGCGAGTTGGCTTGGTCCGGAGGGGGGTCACTCGACCTAGAGGGCGGTCTTTGGGCCTTGCCGTGGTCGTCAAGTGCTTAGGTTCGGGAAATTGTAACACCCCGAGAATTTATAAGGGATTGAGGTGCTCCCCATGCAACAAGAGATCTTCCTTTTCATGGTTCGAGTGGTCAAAAGAACTATAAAGTTAAGCGTGCTAGGGCGAGAGTAGTAACAGGATGGGTGACCTCCTGGGAAGAGGCCCTAGAAGCGCTGCCAACCCGAGAACTTCCCAGGAGTCGAACAATTGAGGGGTCGAACCCAAGAGAATCTAGTTCTTATATAGATTTTAGTTCAATCGCAAAACACAAACAAGGGGGGTTGGAAGAAGGTTTGTTATCAATATTACCAAGCAAAGTTTATCCAAACAATTCCGCCTTTATTAGTCAATCGATCATCAATTCATCCACTTTTTTATATTCCTAGGTCAATTCCAATCCTTATCTTAATTATCCACTAGTCCACGGTCCTAGTGAAACTATGATATGAACAAGAACACTTAATCCAAATCATGTAATGAACACAAGGATAATAGGAAATTAAACCATGCAATCAAGCTACGAGTCTCATGCACAAATCAACCATTGGATACTCTTCTCTAACCTAGTCCACGGTCCTAGATAAGAGTTGTTTCAAGAATAGGAAAGATACATAGACAACAACCAATCCTAGTTCAAACAATACATCTAAGTCAATTAAACAAGTTGATCAGGCTTATAGAATCAAACAAAGATTATGGGATAAAGCACAATAGCATCAATAAAGACCTAAGGATAAAAAAGTTAATAGAATTTTATGATATCATAACAAGGCTTCCTTGAATGAATAAACTCCAAAGGAAATTATTTCTGCATTATACAAAAGTGCAAAACAATTAAGTTTTAAGAATGTTGGATGATAAGAGATATAAAGCCTAAGGCAAGCTCTTCTTTATATAGGCCTAGGGAACATGCTCCCCGAGTCTAAAAAGGAAAGGAGAGAAGATAAGAAAAGGAAACAATATAGAAAATCTCGCTCTGTTCGGATTCGGCCAACACCGCTCCCGCGCCATGGCTGTCGCGCCCGCGGTCGGGTAGGGTTTCGATTCCTTGTGAAAGTTCCTACCGCGGCAGCGGCCCTGATGGCGCGCCCACGGCCTTCTCGATATAGCTTGGGTTCCTCTACAACATTACCGCGCCAGCGGTTCTGGAACTATGGCGACACTTGACTAGAAACTTGTCCTGGAAAACTCTCATATCTTCATATCTTGTGTCTTCGATCTTCATATTACAATTAAGCTCAAAGTCTAACCTAAACACACTCACTATAAACCTAAAACACAAGAGTTAATCTATACTAAAGAGAGTATATCAATGACTTCCTTCTACTTGTTATTAAGTGAGTTCTTATAGCTATTACAAGGCGGATTTCACTCTTCTCTAACCTATAGATTCCGACCCTATAGATTACCAGTGAAATCCCTATAAGCCATAGCTTGTATGCTAACACTTAATAGCAAGATACAAGGAAACCAAACCTTCGTGTTTCTCAGTCCCTTCGGAAACACTTCTCTAGTTCTAACTCAATACAAACACTTCTCTATCACTCTTGTTCTTGAGATGTTCTTCGTGTTCTTGATAGCTCTTAAAAGTGTGTGGAAGAAGTCACATCACAGTAAATACAATGGGTTGTATTTATAGTGAGTGGTTGAGGGTTCCTTTCTTAGGACCCTTATGCCCTTCTGGTGTACTTAGAGAGAAGGTCAGAAATGTCACTTTCTCCATATTGTACAACGTTTTCTTCATCCGAAAGTCAGATCCTTCATAGGTTGGGTATCTTTCACGTGTGGAAAGCGACGTCCTTGCTTCAACCTTTGTTGTCTTCTGACAGCTGAAGCTTCTAAGGACTGCGGTCGTCTATGATGTCATTTATGTCGGGCAACCTTGTTTGAATTTGATCATGATATTTTAGCGCACGTTCCTAGTTTGATAAGGACTCTGTCCTTCTCTCGTAGAAACCCATTCTTGTTCTTCTTGACTTGAATCTCTTGGTGTCCCTAATCCTTAGGGACGGCTTGTCACTTGTCCTTTTCTTCATATGATCATCCTTAGACAAATTCTTGAATCACACACTTGGACAACTTATTAGAAAATACTGATTTTGTCATTCTCAAAACTAGGGATGGAGACTGTTGATCCGGTATTAATGAATAACATCCATATTAAAGCTTAAATTTCCCCTTAACACTTACATATTCTAGATATCTTTCAACAAGGCATCTCTGCAAAACTATACTTCTCCCTTTCGGCATCATCGAAAACGAAAACAAGTGTTAAAAATTTTAGCACAAAATCATAACTAATGTAAGAACGCATGAACACAGATGTATGCAAACATGGGGACTTCATTCATGAAAGGTATATTACAAAACACATGAAAGAGGTTCAACAAAATATGAGAAAGGGAATAAAGGGGAGAGAGGGTGATCAATCCAGATCCTTCAAGAGATGGTCTCTAAGTGCCAGAAGCAAATCATTTTGATTTGTGAGAGACTGGGCTTGGGCTGTCAAGGTCTTGGAGAAATCAAGCATGTGATTCGCTAGGGCCTCTTGGTTCTTGGCATAAGATTGAAGTTCGTGGATGATTATACATTGATTACCAATGATCATCCCCAACAGTTCCTTTCCAGAGAACCCAGTCAAATCAATACGGGCGGAGTGCGGTTGTTGCTTGCTCGAAGAGGCTTCATGTGGAGAAGGAAGAGAAGGAGTCCCTAGGAGCTGAGCATACTTAGTCATTCTGTCCTGCTCCTCAGTCTGTGTAGCGGCCTTAAGAGTGGCCAGAGCAGCAGCCTTAGCAGCTTCTTGAGCTTCCTGCCTTCTCTGCCATATCTCAAAGGGGAGATCTTCATTGTGCCTGATGTGATTCAATTGGCGAACGTTCCAATGAAGACCAAATTGCATCTCTTCTCGCGGCGCATACACTACTTCCCTATTCATAAGATACTTGACAAGCTGAGGGAAGGGAAGGGAGTGATCCTTTCTTCTGCACTTAGCCATGTGCTCAAGTGCAATTCTTGGAAGGTTGATGGGGTGACGGTTGAGGAACGCATCTAGAAGGATACAATCCCCAATCTGCACTATGCTCTTTTTCTCTTGTCTAGGGACGACCATCCTCACTATGAAATGGTGAGCGATGGCTCCCGTCTTAGAGAGCACATGAGCCTTTCTGTCAATTGTGGATGGCACCTTCCCCCTGAAAATACGCGCCAAGATGGCGTCCTCTTCTTCCTTGAATCTACCAAATCCATTTGTGGGCAGATCATGAAGGGCCTCTGGAGGAGAGATTGGGAGCTGGAAGTGACGGCGGATGTTGGTTTCATTGAAGGCGAAGGGTTCGTTCTCAGCTCTGAATGTCCCTTGAAGGTTTCCATCCACCACTTTCACATCAATGTTGGAGTAGAAAGCCTTCACCTGCTCCGAGTTCACAACAGCAAAAGCTTGGCCGAGCTTCTCCCAACCTTGAAAGCGTAACAGCTCAAGGAACTCTTCTGCGCCATTATCCTGAAGCAATTCCTCTGAAAACACCAAGGGACCAAGAATTTTCTCCACTTTGCCTTGTTCCTTGTATTTCTTCCCTTTTCTCTTACACTTGCGATCCTCATCATCTTCACCTTCAGCATTCTCTTCGTCATCTTGGGACTCTTCTCCATCATCTTGAGGCTCATTTTCTTTGTCAGAGCCATGTAGAGCCGAATTCTGGGCGAGAGTATTTGCATGTATTACATCTTCAATTTGGGATAATACCTTGAGAGCCAAACACTCAAGGATTCTTGAGTAGCTTTCTAGAATTGCGCGACCAACATCCTACAAAAACGTATCAACAAAGGTACTAGAATCTTAGACAACTTTTATGGATTAGTAACCAGGCCAGTTTGTCTACTTCCTTTAAATATTCCCATTTGTGCTCTCTGGTTTTCATTGGTTAGAATTTATTCTTTAAAATCTTAGTAATGCTCAAATTTCTTTTTTTTTTTATTCAGTTGGGAATGTGATTGACCAATCACGTCGTAGTGAAGTATAAGAGAAAGGATATTTAGGGAGTGGAAGATTTGATTTCGCTAGTAATCGAGTAATTCGATAGAACTCTAAAATGAATGGAAGATTTTTACCTTGTTATGTTGGATCTTGCTGGTGTCCAAAGCAGACCGAGCAATGCCGGGGAATCTATGCTTAAGAATATGAAGAATGGTCTCACCTCTATCTTCAAAGACTTCCGTCTACTCAAGCTTCACCCCCGCTCCCCATGGTGGCTTCGTATCTTTATTGCAATGCATTTTTCTCTGCCATATCACTATCGATGCCTCAATTCTATCCTTGAGGGCCACGATTTTGTGCTCCGATGATAAGTCCATTGTAGAAAGAAATTGTTCTAGGTCAAAGTAATCAGTTGCGATACTCTTGTACATTGATTTTACAAGGCTAGATCTCCCATTCTACACAAAGCACACATATATATATATATATATATATATATATATGTATAGGCACATGTACATCCTAAAAAAATTTATATACATCGTAACTCGTTTATTAAGAATCTCAGGTATTAGATTTTAGTAGTTTTTTACCTTTGGTAGAGAGTCAATGTAGTTCTCGGGGATCTCCATCTCTGATAAAACTTGAGCATTGATTGCCACGGCTGCCTTGAGCACTATGTTTACTGAATCTTTTTGTGATTGCATCCATTTCCTCAAGTCCTCAGATAAACCATTTGGGGGAACTTTAACAGTGGGCAACCACCATTTTCCATCGTTGTTTTTTCTCTTAGAACCTTCAGAACTTTTTTTTACATAATAGAATTCGTTTTGGTCTTTGAAATTGTCCAGGCAATTCTGTTTAAATATATCAATAAAAAAATGTAAACAATAAGATAATTATATCTCTGTTTCCTTGTCCCTAAAAGCATTTACTCATAAGTCTATTTACTTACAATCAGCATAACATCCAACTGTTTTAGGGTTGGGATATTCATTTCAAGATCCGTTCTTTGCTTCGTCGTCATGATCTATATTGAACAATTACAATTTTTAGACACAATAAGAAAGAAATATTACAAAAGGAAATTAATTTGGATTACCTCCATCACGGTTCCATCCTTGCCAATTTGTTGAGTAGGAGAAAATTCAACAATGTAATCTGTAACAGAGAGGAGAATGTCAATTTCCCTTTTCCATCGCGCTCTTTGTTCTGGTTGCATAGGCTCTAGCTTTTGTTGTCCTCCAAACACAGAAGCTGCCAATGTGTACAAGATCGATTAGTGTTGTTCAATTTACGTTGTCTAAATTATTCATGTAATAATCTTCGTTTTTTATATAGGAAATATATGTACGTACCCGCAGTATTAGTGATGGCATTTGACAATGCCAATGCTGAGGAAACACCTTTTCCTCCACCGGAAATGTCCTCTCCAAGAAGTAGTTTTAAAAACCTCTCTTTCAAATACTCAACTACTAGATCACATCAAAACAACCAATCCAAACAAGGAAAATGTAATTGTATTTCACTATTGATAAAGTTTTTATTGATATGAGTTTGCTTTGTACATATTTTGCTTTTACTTAAATGAGACATTCAATTTGGATTGACTTTCATATGAATATATCAAGAAACAAAATTATGAACATCCAACATCAAATAGCTTTATAAGTTGCAAAAGTTCATTTTTGTAGATCTAACATGCCAAACAATTGTAGAAAATTGGGTTTCATACATCATACAAAATCTAACCTTTGAGGTCGTTTTCTATATCACTCAAATTCGGACTTTGCAAAGGCGTTGTTTGAACATTTTCCTCCATATTGTTGTCATTGCTCTTAGGCAACCTTGTCACTTCCTCTTCGTCTTCCACTATCATTGATGCAAGAACCACTAAAAATGAGATCTTACAATGTTAATTGCTTGGAATTTGGAGAAGAAAAAATAAAAAGCAATATTATCACATGAGAGAAACAACTACTTATTTAAAATTTAGCATTTTGTGTCATTTGGTTTTGATGTTTTGCTTGATTGGCATTGGTTGGAAAAGTTTAAAGTGTTATTCCCAACGTGAAGATATTGAATGTTTTCCATATGAGGATTAGGTCAAAAATAGATCAGAATTAAAAAATGAATGGTTCTAGTTGAAAATATATATGTGTTGATACGATCTTGTTTGATATGTAATATCTTTGAATACAAATGTGAAGCTAAATCCATCATGCTCATGCAAATACGATATTAGTTATTTTTTTATCTTACAAAAATATTATTAATACAAGTTGAAGTTAAATTTATCATATTCGTTCAAATACATGTATAAAGGAAATCGCTAATTGTAAAATAAAATATCTAAAAAGGATGTGAACCAGAACTAGAAAGATGTCATCATAAGGAGGTTGATGAGCTCAATTGACAATTAAAATTATTTGGCGAAAGAGCTTATTTAGTATCAAGAAATTTCTAAATGAACTTGCCAATTCACCCAATTGTCAAAGTATATACCGGGGGTGTCAAGCTCATCGATGCTCTCTTAAAGCTAGGGATCAAATTGCAATGATGGACAAACTAAGGTTAAAAATACGTGAGATATGCTCATCGATGGAGTTACTGATATACTCTATTTAGGATGTGTTAAGTTTTGTATTTTAGGGCTATATTGAGTGTGTTTAGGTTAGAGTTTGTGCATAATTGTAATATCTAGGCCGAAGACACAAGATTCAAGTTTCAAGAGTTTTCAAGATGTGTTGACTTGGCTGCGCGACACTTGTTGCTTGTAATGGTTGTACCTGGAGCTACAGTAATCGGATTGAGCTGATTCAGGTGTCATTGGAAAGCTAATCCAAAGAGATTCAATTCATCTTTATACACCGAAGTCAGATTCTAAGCCGACAAGGGTCAAAACAGCCTCCGAAGTACATATAGTGATTTTGTCCCGAAACCGCGCCTGTAGTGGACCCGGCGCGCCCGCGGTGGATGGCCAGAGACGAGATGGACATATATCTATCTTCTTTCCTTTTTCTTATCTTTCCTCTATCCTTATTTAGATCAAGGATCATGTTCCTTGGGTCTATATAAGGAGGAGTCTGCTTTAGGTTTTAGGCATCTTAATCCAATTTACATCCATTATTCATCCAATTAATTATTTAGTTTAGTTTGTATTATGGAGAGCTAGTCTCCTTGAGTTTGTTCAAGAGAGAAGCTCTGATGTATGAACTCGTGAGGTTTTGGTAATTGATTTCTATCATTTGGTTAATATTAATTCTCTTGTGCTTCAACTTATGAATGTTGATTGTTTCTCTAAGAGTAGCTAAGCTATTGAATTGATTGATGTTCTACTGTTGGATTGGGTTTGGACCGTGGACAAAATTTGATCTGTGATAATAACTTAACCTAGACGTGTTGTCTATGAAACTAGGATTAAGAAGAGAATTGATTGTATGCTTTCGCAATTGACTTGTAGCTTGATTGTTTTTGCATGTATCCTACATATCCTTGTTCTTTATGCTAATTCTAGGTTAAGCGTCCTTGCCTAGGGTTATATAATTGCTTGGACTGTGGACTTGTGATTGTTTATTATCAGGATATGAATTAATCATAGGTGTGAGTGAAATCAATGAATGAATCTATGATCGAGTGATTGCTTCAGAGTGGATCTCTTGAATGAACTTTATTTTCCATATTTTTTTGTTTGTTTATTTGATTTGTTTTCTTAGTTTAGCTTAGTTTAGATCCTCCTCTCAAAACCCCTTGTTATCTTTAGTTGATAGAATTGTTAATACTAGAAGCCTTACTCTCTTGGGTTCCACCCCTTACTTGCATACTATACTAGTTTGAAGTTTGGGTTGATAGAATTGTTATTTATTTTTTATCTTGGCAAAACCCCTTACTTGCATAATATCTATATTAATTTTCTATATTGATAATATTAATAATATTAGTATCTATATTATTTTTAAAAATGCATATTTATATTTGATAAAAAAAAGTTATAACTGTTGGATCGTTAGTCTAAAATACAAGGGCGTCCTTAACAAAGTTAAGGTCGTCCTTTACCAAGATGTCCTTAATAAAGATTGAGGACTTCTTTGGTTCACAGCGGAAATCAAAAGACTAAACAAGTAAAGACAATAAGTAAGGAACGCTTTTGATTTATAGAGGAACCACTCAAGTACCAACTAGTCCTTGAGTGTAAACCTCTACCTCCTTGGAGGATTTTGTAATAGCTTCTTTCCTTTCTTATTAAGTTTCCTTACAATACACTGGCGAGTAGTTACACTTCTCTGGCACTTAGAAGGACGTCCCTAAGTCCACTAGTAACAACTCCTTTAAGCCTGTAGAGTAACCTAACTTAATCTCTCTAAAGGACGCTATCACCTTTTCCTTACAGTTCGTCGTAAGGACTCTCTCACTATTTTTGTTCTCTTCTATTACAAACAGTTTGTGGTTTTGTGGTACGCTTCTCGCTCGATCTAACACCTAGTTCTCACTTGTTCTTGAGCTTGTTCTTGGTGTTCTTGGTGTTCTTGAGCGACTGACAAATTCCCTGAATATTCTCTGAAGCGTCACGTCACAATAAATGCTCTGGACGAGTATTTATAGTGACATTGGGAAAGGGCGACTTTCTGTGACGATCATGCCCTTTGGGGACGTTGCAATAGTGATCAGCTTCCACGTGTCTCTGTGATGATCAAGGAAGCTTACTGGCAATTCCGTTAGGCTTGGATGCAGGATCTTCTTCCACGTGGAGATCATGATCAAAGCTTGTCTGGTGATGTCACTTTGTCGGCCAGCTTTGAAGGACTCTAGTGTATAGATTAAGGACGGTGTCCTTGTTTGTGATTTTGCCACGCCGTTCACTGAAAGATGTAGCGTCCTTACTTCTTAAGGACGGCTACCTATAAAACCACTTGTTGTCCTTTTCAACGTGCGTCCCTGAAATACTTGGACAACTTTATTAGATCAAGACGAGTTTGTCATATCAAAACTAAGGGACGCCAGGCACAATGTTGATTACTGAAGGCGTCCTTAACATTGTCCCAACAATTTCCCCCTTTTTGATGATGACAAACTCTAGGCAATAAACGTTTTGAACTTAAACTCTAGCATGCTTGAAAACTTAAAGAGCGTCCTTTCAACACTTAGCGAAAATCTATAAGCACAAGTTTTCAACTCTTGATCTAATCTCTCTTTTGGATTATAGGGATAGGACGGCTTTTCTATTCAAAAATTTCTTTCTTAACTAGCGTCCCTAGATTTTATTCAGAGGCATTTACGTCCTTAGTTCCTTTCACTAAAATTCCCCCTTAACACTTGCATATTCTAGATAACTAATAAAAGCGCATCTCTACAAAACTACACTTCCCCCTTTTGGCATCATCAAAAAGGATAACAAGTTAGGATAAAGACGATAGCGCAAAATCACAACTATAGACAAGGAAACGCTTAAACACACAAATGCACGCAAAGATGAGAATTGCCATTGAAAGAAAAGATAGTCATTATAGACATTCAGACAAGTGTTTTGAAAAAGAAAAGAAGCACAGGCAAAAAGATGAGGGAATAAAGGGTTAGGCGGAAGGTGATCCAGTAGGACGGCTTTGATCATTAACATTGGCATCCGTCGCAGCGGGTTCCTCGTCCTCTTGCGTATCACCCTCTGTACTGTCTCTATGAATCGACTGAACTAGCAGCTTGATCAAGTCGTTCTGAGTCTTAACAGCTTGGAAGTAATGATAGTTCTGTTGCATGGCCGCATTGTTCTGCTGAATGATGGCGTTCCCTTGTTGCGCAAGAACATTTTGGTTGTTAAGAATGAGGGCGTACAGCTTCTTCTCAGAATAAGCTTCAGTGTTTGAAGGAGCAGGAGAGCACTGAAAGTAGGACGGCTGTTGTTGAGGAGGAAGATGGGAAGGAGAAAAGTTGAAGTCCATCGGCTCTGCATGAATGAAGGACGAAAACTTATCAACTTCAGAAAACTGGCTCAGGAAGGCTTCATCAAACACTAAAGGACCCAGAATGTGCTCCTGTTTGGAACGCTTTTTGGTCTTTTTCGTTGGAGGACCAGAAGTGCCGTCCTCATCCTCATCACTGCCTTCTTCATTATCTCCTTCTTGGAGATTTTCATCAGCTTGACCCTCAGATGGACCAGCAGCGTCCTTGGATGCCTTTGTTTTCCGTGGACGCTTCTGTCCACCTTTCCCTTTGGGAGCAGATTTGTCTCCCGCGTCCATTGGGACGGCTTCCCAAGGAGGGATCTCCAGTGCATCAGCATCAATTTGCTCGTCGAGAGAGAGAGCGTCCTCTTGTACAACATTGTCGCTTTGATTGGCAAGGCGGCGACAGAGCTCTTCGTCCTCAGCAATTTGCTGTTTAGTGATTTCATCCAGGACGACTGTTGTATTAACCTCCTCAGATGTAGCAGAGCCAAACTCTGCTTCTATTGAGTCGTCCGGGACGACTACTGGAGATGAGGGGGCATCCCTTTCAGCCGAAGGTCTCCTTGATTTGGGAGTGAAGGGAGCGGAAGGAGGGGAATTTTGTGGAGATGGGGAGTCAGATAGTTGGATATCAGGGAAGGCTTGTTTTATTTGAAGTAGGGAGGGATCAGGATTGGATGGGTCAAGGACTTCAATGGGTGAAGGAGTGGCGGAGGGGGTGTCTAGAGGTATGGGATTGGGCTTGGGTTTTACAAGTTTTCGCCTTTTGAGGGGTCGTTTGTGGGGACGGTCATATTTGAATTTGGTTCGCTCCTCCACATGAGAAGGAAACTTATCAAAGATCTGAGTAGGTTGGGAGGAGGAAGCCTTTTGTGGGAGAGAGTTATGGGCTAGGCGAGATGGAGGAGGAGTAGGTCTGGTAGTAATAACTCGGGGAGGGGATGGAGGAGGAGGGGAAGATTGTACTGACCTTTTGACGTTTTTGGAGAGAGGTGGAAGGTCCACAAATCTGGCATTTGAAAGGTCTGGGATGGACTCTATCAAGGGAATCCTCCAATCTTGACCTTGGAACGCCTCTAGAAAAATGTTGGTGCCTCCACAGAAAGGAGCGTCCATTCCCCCTGTCTTGCGTAGAACTGGCACCACAAAGCGATCTAAGAACGTCCTTAGATTGCGAAGACGGACCTCATCCTTGCATCCCTTCATGTAATTTGCGACTGCAACATAGAGAGTGCGTGGTTTTGAGTCAATAAAATCCTTCAGAATCTCATCAATCTGAATCTCTGGGGGTCCTTCCACATAGAAATTTCTCTTGGCAAGACGCTTTCGCTTACCACCCATTGACGAACCATAAGCATTCATAACTCTTGACATTCTGAGCTGATCGGAGAGAAGTGAACGGAGACTGGCCGGAAACTTAGAGAGATACTGTCGGAGTTCTAAAGAGAAGTCAGAGCAAAACGGCGTTTTGAGATTTTAGAGAGCGAAAGTTCTAACAGCCGTTTCAATCAATGTATATATAGGAGGTTGGTGAAGGGCACGCTGGTAACTTCCCAAATTCAAAATTCAAACTGCCAACGTTTCAACTTCCAAAATGGCGCGTTCCGAAAGAACCTGTACTGACGTCCTGTCTGAGAGAGTAACTGACTTCCACACAATTAACACTGTCGTCCTGAGATCACCTTAAGAACCATTTTGAAAACAATGCAAGTACGTCCCGTAAAAGGAAAAGTGAAGATCATAGGACGCTTTTGCAAGGCTCTCGGCTAGGGTAAGCTTAGAGTTCCCATCATTTCGGCTTATAATGAGGGTAGGGTGATCAGGGATACTTTTTTTCAAGACAATAGAGAAATTCAAAGGCGTTCTCAAGATATGCACACAGCAGTTTTAGACTAGCGTTCTTGCAAATGTGAAATTAGTGCATAAAGTACTTAGAAATTATGAAATTAATAAACATAGCCAAGCATCGAGGGAATAGCAGAACGGGACTTGCTACATAAAGGTTATCATCCCTAAGAGTACCCTGAGATGCTCAAAGGGACGTCTATCAAGTGCTTTAGTGAAAATATCAGCTACTTGGTCCTCAGTCCTTACATGCCCCATACTAATAAGTCCTAGTTCAACATTATCACGCAAGAAATGATGCCTTATATGAATATGCTTTGTGCGTGAATGAAAAACAGGATTCTTAGCAATTTCAATAGCACTGGAATTATCACACAAAATAGGAATAGTTTCAAGAGATATACCATAGTCCTTGATCGGTCCGGGTGTGGTGGTCAAAATTTAAATTTATAAACCGAACCTCACTTGTAGTAAAGAGGTAGGGTGTCGAACACATGGGAGTTCGTGTGTGGAGAGTACCCGAAAGACTAAAAAGATGTAAAAGAAAGGCAAAATAAAGGAAAACGGAAGAAATCACCTCGGACCGACTCTAGTCACTTCGGTCCGAGGGTGGATCGAGGTTGTTTGGCCGGGACCGACTTTGTTCAACGTCGGGCCCGATGTACTGGTAACTCGATTTAGGCAAAAATTGGTAGATCGGTCTTGGGTTTTTGGGTTCCCTCCCTAACTAGACTTGACTAATTCCACCCCAACTCAACCAATAAGTGATGATCCTTGTGAGATCGAGGTTGCCCACCTTCAATCTCTCCACTCTACACTTCGACCCAAGGGAGTTTCCACTCTCCTTCGATGTTAGGTCTAGTGACGAGTAAGAGATGCTTCCGCTCACTCTTACCAATCACAAGCCCTATGTCCCTTGTTCCCACAAGAGAATTGAAGCTTAGTGTAGAGAGGATTCCTAGATCAAGCACTCAAAGGCTATGGAATTGGGATTTCTTACCCAAACCTAGCTAGGGGATTCCCCCATAGCCCAAGACTATGGAATCTACTCCATAAGATAAGAGTAAAGAGGAATCAAATGTAAAAGCAAGCAAATTCAATCATCAACATCAATCCAAACTCAAATTGCATTCAATTTCAAAAGGGTTCACAAGATCCAAGTCTTAATTCTACCAAAGCCAAAGCAAATCAAGTACAAACTCACTAGAACTTCTCTTCCCCACCGATTTCCTCCTCTCTTCCTTCTCCTTCCTTCTCCTTGCTCTCCAAGTCTTCCTTGAGCCTTTGAGAGTGATTTGGTGTGGGATTGTTGTGTGTGTCCCTTAATGCTCTCTAATCACCTCTAATTATCCTCTTCTCTTGATTGGGGACCAAGGAATTCCAATTTAGAAGAAGGGCAAAATTGGAAGTTCACCATAATTGTGCCTTGGAGCCTAATCTTCACAATTGCCGACTCGGACCGACTTCCTGGGGACCTCGGGCCCGACGTTGGGAACGTCGATCCCTTGCACTGGTTGCTCGATCTCGGGCCCGACTTGGTGGTGCTCGGTCCTGGGCCTCGATCCTTATGTCTTCTTGGCTTTCCTTTGGTTCCTCTTCGTTCTTGGCATGGCTCTTCCGCTCCTTAGCTTGGCTCCTCCATAAGCACCTCCAAAATGTCCTCATTCTTGCCATTTCACCTACAAAACAAAGCAAACTCGCATAGTTTCCGAATCTTAAAGAAAACCGTGAACTAAGCTAAGAAGGAACGAAACTAACAAAGAAAGGAATGAAAAACACATATTCACAAGGGAAAATTAACTACTAAAACACATCCAAAATGAGAGACATCAGAATACCCCATACTTAAACTTGCTTGTCCTCAAGCAATAACAATGTAAGCAAGACAGAAGCATAATCTTCAAGTAAAGCCTCATATGAAAAATCAAGTAAGCACAAGTGATAGACATGGTAGCAAGATTACATCATCACACATGATCAAGTGTTCAAGGAAATAAAGTCTAATGCAACCAAGCCTCACTTTAGGTATGTAGAAATGTGTATCACTCATCATGTGTTTAGGCTTGAAAATGAACACTCATACTCAACAATCATGCAAGTAAAGACTTTACCATTGAAGCTAATATCACCAATTCCTCCACCTAGAGATGCCTATTACAATGCACACAAAGAATATGAACTTGGCTCAATGGAGGTCCTCAAAGAGGTTCCATTCGGCCGGGTTGTAATGGGGCTTTTGGTATTTCTCAAGGTAGGAATCATTTTGGCCTTGTGGTGCTTACAATGGGGATTGAACTTTCTAGTCTCTCACCAAATTCACCAAATTACTCCACTTTCAACTTCACTCATCCAAAAGACTTTGATTTTTCTCTTTTTTTTTCAACTTCTTTCAACCCACTTTTCACTAAACATTCCACTTCGTCTTTGCACTACACTTTTTGTTGGATTTTTCTCACTTTTTTTCCACTAGGATCGACTTGCACTAACTCGGGCCCGAAGTGCACTTATCCTCGGTCGGTGCCCTTTTCTTTCACTTAAGCACTTTGCTTTTAATCCACTACTTTTTTTCCAACACTTCTTTCTTTCTTTACAACAAAGATGCACTACCCTCTTGATTTTTGCAACTCCATTCTTTGCCCTTCACCAAAGAGAATCTCAACTCTCCAAATATTCTTCCAAAACCTCTCACTAAAGTCCAATCCCATAAGGGTCAAGTCATATAGGCTAGGAATCATATTTTTTAGGAGTTTCAAACAAAGGTCTAAGGCTAAAACGGGGCTACAAACAACGGTTTATCTTCAAGGTAGGATATGGAACATTTTGTGACTAAATGAAATAAAGTTCAAATTAATGTGACAAAGCATAGAACAATTCTCATATTAGTCTTGGAAAATAGATAAACACCTCAATAGCAAGTTTTACTAAGCATGCATGAGCTAATCACACAACAAAAATGAGGGATATGCAATATGAACAAACATCCCTAAAATGGCCAAAAATCATCTCACAAGGTTCACTCTAGCTTAGTTGCATCAAAACTCATCCAAGAACTCATGTGCTCAATAAAAACATGCAAGATATCACATCACATCAAAAACAACATCCATTTAGAGGCTAAACTATCCAAAAATATGCAAAGGACTATACATGCTCACATCATCATTAGCCTTCTTTAGACATCTAAGATGGAAATTCCTAGTCCAAAAACAAAATCTTTTTGCTCTTTTCACTCGAAATTTTTCAAATTTTTAGGGATTTTTCCAAAACTTTTCTCAAACACAAAACAAACTAACTCATCCATTCATGCCATAAAATTCAATCATCATTCATCATGCCACTGTCCAAAAATGAAACATCCCATAAACAAGACAAAACATGAAACTACACATGGAACTATGAGCTACTAACCCACCCCATACTTAAAATTTTGATGTCCTCATCAAAAGAAATCAAAACTCAAAAGTAAAAGAGACAAGAGTCAAGAAAGCTTACAATTTTCCTTATTCTTGAATGGCTTGTTGAGTCTTAGTTTGGAGGGTGGCCATGGCGTTGTCTCCTTTGGAGCCGGGCATGTCGCTCTTGCTCATATACTCGATCATGGAAAGGGTCTTGACTTGGCGGTTGGATTTGTGGTGCGGGACGTGTCCATTGATCTTCACGGGAAGAGAAATTCCCGGTCATCCACTCATTGAAACTTTCTTGGACGATCCACCTTTGATCCTCGGCCGCCCTCAAGTCATCCACCTCACGTCTAGTGTAGGCGATGTTGCGGTTCACCTCCTCAAATTGCACTTGAAAGTCTTCTTGGTGGTGGAAAAGTTGTTGTTGTTGGAAGTTGAGGTTTTGTTGTTGAAGGTTGATGTGGTGTGCCTCTTGAAGCAAGCTTGATTGTTGAACTTGGAGATGCGCCATTTGGTTGGCCAAGAAGTTCATGTCCACCGATTGGTTTGGCTCGGGGAACACCATTCCGGGCCCATACCATTTGGCATACCCTTCATACCCTCCATAGCTCGGTGGTGCTTGTTGTGCTCCACTTCCCTCACCCCTCTCAAATCGGCTCGGGACCGGATCGGGCAAGTATGCATCGGACCGACGTTGGTGGATGTCGGGCCCGACGTTGCTTGTACCTCGGTCCAAGAGTGTTGGTGCGTGGTCGGTGAGCAAATTGTGGTAACCACCATCTTCTTCTTCTTCTTCATCTCTAGGCAAGTCCACATCCGTGTCGTCTCTTCTCACGAACTCATATTGGTTGGGCTCCTCTTCTTCGGTGTCCGGGGAAGCTTGAGGAGTAGTGAAACGGATGTGTTGTGGTTGTCTCCTAACCTCAAGTGTCCCCTCCGGCTCTCCATAAGGATTCACCTTGCCCGTCCACACTTGGAACCAATTGTAGTAGTTGGTGAGGTTGAAGAGACGTGGCTCCAAGGGGATGTGCACATTGTTGAAGTTGGAGTGTGGGGCTAGGTAGGTGGTGGCGCCGGTCACTTGCTTCTCTTTGATAATGTTGGCCTTTTTGAAGTACCTTAAGTCCATGAGCTCCACACCATTTGGGGCCGGCGTGTAGGTAGACAAGTCCACCTTAAGACAGTGAGCTAATCGGGCGATCATGCCTCCAAAATAGATCCATGAGGAACTTTGGAAATCCCTCACCATCTTCACCCATTCCCAAGTAAGGCTCATTGGCTTCTCATTCTCAAATAACATCTCATAGAGTAGCATGGCCTCTTCCTTCATCGGCTTGCTCAATTCATGCCTAGCAAAGATAGAGCAACCCAAGGTTCGGATCATGACTCGGAAGAGTGGGTTTGCTATCTCATTAGTCGATGCTCCTTTCCTCATCTCACTTCTTCCGGCTACAAACCTCCAAAGGTAGTCCACCTTCTCATTATCGACATAGGCCTCCTCTCTTGCAAATGGGAACCCAAAGTAGGTAGCCAAGTTCCGAAGAGAAACCACATGCAACTCATTGCCCATTTGGAATGAGATCATGCCTTCACTCTCGACCCCTTCATAGGTGCACTTGAATGTCGCCATGAACTCGGACGTCAAGGCGGGATAATGAGTGTTGTTCCACCTTAGCAAGACGTTGAGCCCAATGTTGGAGTAGCACCGAGTAAGAGCCTCATCCATGCACATCTTTTGAATTGACTCCCAATCTAACCACTGAGTGTGGTGAGACAAACCCATGAGACGCTCATACTCTCTAGCCACATCCTCATCCTCAAAGCGCACATCGTCCATCCTTTGGACCCTCTTGGACTTTCTAGTTGCTTTCTCCATCCTTGAAGAAGATGCTCGGGTAGACATAGTACCTACACACAATCAAAACCAAAGAACTCCAAGATAAAATCTATACAATCACAATAAGAGCACAAGCTTCCATAAACAACTCATCATGCAAAGAGATGACCCCATACTTGTTCTTAACACACTCAATCCACAAAATTCAATCATGCATGAACTAAGAGTCACATATCAATGGTCAAGCCACAAGACATATCATGATAAACATGCTATAACCAACATTCAAGCTCATGAATCCCTAAGTTCACACAAGAGAAACTTGAAAAGCATAGGACCGACATGCAAGGGACATCGGGTCCGAGGTTGTCAACCTCGGTCCGAGTCTGTGGACCGACATGCAACATCGGTCCGAGGTTCTGGGTACCTCGGTCCGACTTCAATTCGACTTCCCTACTTCGAATCACCCATAAAACACTCTATCATGTTCCTAAAATCCAAAATCAACCAATTCTCATCATCAATCGAAGTTCTAAGTGGGATTTAGCAACAATTAGGCACAAATTTCACAATGTATGCAAATCACCATGGATGCTCAAGGTTTAAGCTCACTCAATCATGGCAAATCTCAAATCTAGCGATGTAAGCATGAAATTCACAAAGAATCAAGTAGAGATTGAGATTCACATACCAAATATGAAGAATCAAAGACTTCTAGCAAACAACTTCTTAGAACCCAAATTTCTCTTCTAGATCTAGAAGAGGGATGAAGATCTATGGGATTTTGGTAGGATTTTTGGCTTTTGGTTTAATGTTTGAGGGTGCTAGGGGTTGGATCGAGATTTTTTGTGGTGAGATTGCTTGAGGTTCGAGTATGGTGGAGAATGGGGATCGATTTGGGGCTTTTGAAAGGGAATTGGTATTTTAGGAAGGTAGTTATGGAGGTGATGGGTGTTAGGTATGGGAAAGGGGGCTTAAATGGGGTTAGAAGGGCAAAATAGAAATTTTCATCAAAATCAAGACCAAAGGAAGTCGGCTAGCTAGGACCGACGTTGGGACCTCGGGCCCGAGGTACTGGGTACCTCGGTCCTACCCGGTTTGGTTCCTACAAATCCCTCGGCTTGGCAATTGTCTACCCACAAGTCATTGCATCATTTCCACAAATACCACACATGATCATCAAGCTCACATAACACATATATCCACAAAATACATGCTAAAGAAGAGATTAGGAAGAATCTATGCTAAGGCAAAGAAGAACAAACTAGAAACTACGAAAATGAATCTACTAAACTCGGGTTGCCTCCCGAGGAGCGCTTCTTTTAAGTCACTAGCTTGACTTCTAACCTCTACCCTTCAAGGAGGGTGAAAAACGGTGAATTGATCCTCCTTGCCATATGCACCTCCATTCTCCTCATAGCCAAAGTGCCACTATTTGTGTTTGATGAAAGAGTGGCCTCCAAATTCTCCATCATTCTTCTCCTCCAAAGTGTAGGTGGGCATCTCTTGCATCTTCTCAACTTGCTCTTCATTACCTACATCACAAAAGTCTAAAGGATTTCTAGAGGATTCAATAACATTATAACTCAAGTCTTCTTGCAAATCACTCAAGCAAAGGTAATCATCCTCTAAATCTTCTTTCAAATCACTTAGACAAATGTAAGAATCTCCCACATCAAAAGGATATAGATTAGGATACTCTTCATGGTTTGGTGGGCTATCTCCATCTCTTGGCTCTTCATGGATTTGAACATTGACCATGTCATGGTCTCTCAATGGTGCTTCTTCCTCTCTTGTGGGTTCCAACTCCTCTCTGTTGCGCTTGGCATTTTCCTCTAGCTTCAAAATCGCCAATGCATCCGGTTCATTAAGGGCCTTGTTGAAATGGAACTCCACTTTTTCCTCTCCAATCTCGAAAGTGACCTTCCCATTCCTCACATCAAACTTGGCACCCGCCGTAGCTAGAAACGGCCTTCCGAGAATAATGGGCACCATCGGATCTTCTTTCATGTCGAGGATCACAAAGTCATCGGGCACAAAATATCTTCCAACTCTAACCGGGACGTCATCTAGAATTCCGGTGGCCTTTGTTGAGGAACCATCGGCCATAGTAAGACTCATATCAACCGGTTCCATATCTCCGAGGTTAGCCCTTCTCCATATGCTCATGGGCATAACCGATATGCTTGCTCCTAAATCACAAAGAGCCTTGAATTGTTGGGATCCAATCCCCACGGTGATGGCAAATCTTCCGGGATCACCTAGCTTTTGAGGTAGCTCTAAGATCTTCACCTCATCTTGCATCTCAACAATTGATCTCTTCTTGCTCAAGATTTCCTTCAAGAACTTTGCATAGGATGGCATCTCACTTAGAGCATCGGTGAATGGGATGGTGATGTTCAAGCCTTGTAAGAGTTTCAAGAACCGCTTGAACTTGCCCTCAACAATCTCCTTGGGCTTCTTCAAAGGGTATGGAAGAGTTATACCACCTTGTTTCTTGCTTGGATCCACCTCCTTGGACCGATCTTGTCTTCTCTTCACATCTTCATCTTGGATCGACTTCGGATCGACGTCGGGACCGACGTCAAGTATCTCGGACCTAGGGCAGGGCTTTCTAGGAACATCGGGCCAACTTCAGGGCAAGTCGGGCCCGAGTTGCTGGGTAACTTGGTCCGATTTGCTGGACTCCCTTCTTCCTCTGGATCGACGTTGTGGCACATCGGGCCCGAGGTACTGGGAACCTCGGTCCGACTCTCTTTTCTTGCTCTTGGAACTTGTGGCTCGGGCAAACTCTGTCCACTCCTCAATCCTATGGCACGAACTTTATTTTGTTGTTGTTGTGCAAGGGGATTCTCCTCGGGTCGGCCCGGGAGTCTCCCTTCCTCTCGTGGAAGTTGATTTGCCATGTGAACAAATTGGTTGTCCACTTGCCTCCTCCAAACACCAAACTCCTTGAATTGGGTCTCTATGTTGGTGACTTGATTCTTCAAATCTTGAGCCCATTGTGGTGTTTGCTCATAGAATCCCGGAGGTCGGTATGGTGGTGGTTGGGCCCTTGGCTCGGCTTGGTTGAAGTTGTTGTTGTAGCCACTAGCTTGGCCTTGGTTCCACCTTCCTCCATTGTTGAAATTGGTTCTCCCTCCGAAGTTCCTTTGAACATAGTTGGCCTCCTCAATTTGCTCGGCCAATCGGACTTGGCGCTCATTCGGGCACTCTTGGGCTCCATGCTTCAAAGAACCACACTCTTCACATGCTCTTGTGTTTTGCTTTTGGTGATAGAGCCTCTTCATCTTGTTCAATTCATCCTCCAAGAATTGAATCTTCACATCTTTGTCCACCTCTTCACTTTTGGGATCGTAGAGCCTCTTCGGACCGTCTCCATGGACTCTCACTTCCTTGCTCACTTGATTGACTCCATACATGGCCTCATAATCCGAGAGCTTGTCTAGCAACTCCCACGCTTGCTCCGGAGGCAAGTCAATGAACCCACAATCGGTATGGAGGTTCAATTTATCTTTGGTGGCGGGGTTGATTCCTTGGAAGAAAATGTCTTGAAGGACATAGGGTTGTTGACCATGTGTTGGACACGCCCTTAACATCTCTTTGAATCGGTCCCACGCCTCGAAGAGTGGCTCGTGAGCTCCTTGTTGAAAGCTAGCAATCTTCCTTCTAAGCTCCGTCGTCTTGGTGGGCGGGAAGAACTTCATCAAGAATGAGTCGTTGAGAGCCCTCCATGAGGTGATAGAATGAGGTGCTTGGCTCTCCAACCAATGCAAAGCTTTGCCTCCCAAAGACCACTTGAAGGCCTTGAGTAGCACATACTCAAGTGTCTCGTCGTCCGTCGAGATGGTCTCACAAAGATCTTTGAATTGCTTCACATGCTCGATCGGGCACTCATTCGGTCTCCCTTGGAATTGCTCTCTCTTGATGAGTGAGATAAATTGAGTTTTGATCTCAAAATTCTTTGACACCTCCGGCAAGACGATGGCCGGTTCGGGCACCTTCAACTCCGGATGCATGTATTGTCTAGCATTCCGGGGTTGGGTGTTGATTTGAGCCTGCAACCTCATCCTTTGCTCCCTCTCTCTACGGGCCTCGGCATCTCGGTTCGAAATTTCAAGTTGCATTTGAGCCATGTCGGCTCTCATCCTTTCGAACTCCTCATCACGGGCTTGGTCCGCCATCCTCTTCTTCTTTCGGGCTTGCTTTAGAATACTCTCCGGGTCACTCACAAAGTCAAGCTCAAGTGTTCCTCGGGCGGAACTAGCTCGCATGCACCTACAACCAAAAACACAAACAAAAACCGAATCAAAACAAACAAGGGGTTCGGGCTAGTCCCTCACCCAAATCACTACCAAATCAAAGACTCAACTAAAGGTGGCTACCTCAAACAAGTATAACTCCCCGGCAACGGCGCCAAAAATTCTGATTGGTCCGGGTGTGGTGGTCAAAATTTAAATTTATAAACCGAACCTCACTTGTAGTAAAGAGGTAGGGTGTCGAACACACGGGAGTTCGTGTGTTGAGAGTACCCGAAAGACTAAAAAGATGTAAAAGAAAGGCAAAATAAAGGAAAACGGAAGAAATCACCTCGGACCGACACTAGTCACTTCGGTCCGAGGGTGGATCGAGGTTGTTTGGCCGGGACCGACTTGGTTCAACGTCGGGCCCGATGTACTGGTAACTCGATTTAGGCAAAAATTGGTAGATCGGTCTTGGGTTTTTGGGTTCCCTCCCTAACTAGACTTGAGTAATTCCACCCCAACTCAACCAATAAGTGATGATCCTTGTGAGATCGAGGTTGCCCACCTTCAATCTCTCCACTCTACACTTCGACCCAAGGGAGTTTCCACTCTCCTTCGATGTTAGGTCTAGTGACGAGTAAGAGATGCTTCCGCTCACTCTTACCAATCACAAGCCCTATGTCCCTTGTTCTCCACAAGAGAATTGAAGCTTAGTGTAGAGAGGATTCCTAGATCAAGCACTCAAAGGCTATGGAAATTGGGATTTCTTACCCAAACCTAGCTAGGGGATTCCCCCATAGCCCAAGACTATGGAATCCACTCCATAGGATAAGAGTAAAGAGCAATCAAATGTAAAAGCCAGCAAATCTCAATCATCAACATCAATCCAAACTCAAATTGCATTCAATTTCAAAAGGGTTCACAAGATCCAAGTCTTAATTCTACCAAAGCCAAAGCAAATCAAGTACAAACTCACTAGAACTCCTTCTCTTCCCCACCGATTTCCTCCTCTCTTCCTTCTCCTTCCTTCTCCTTGCTCTCCAAGTCTTCCTTGAGCCTTTGAGAGTGATTTGGTGTGGGATTGTTGTGTGTGTCCCTTAATGCTCTCTAATCACCTCTAGTTATCCTCTTCTATTGATTGGGGACCAAGGAATTCCAATTTAGAAGAAGGGCAAAATTGGAAGTTCACCATAATTGTGCCTTGGAGCCTAATCTTCACAATTGCCGACTCGGACCGACTTCCTGGGGACCTCGGGCCCGACGTTGGGAACGTCGATCCCTTGCACTGGTTGCTCGATCTCGGGCCCAACTTGGTGGTGCTCGGTCCTGGGCCTCGATCCTTGTCTCTTCTTGGCTTTCCTTTGGTTCCTCTTCATTCTTGGCATGGCTCTTCCGCTCATTAGCTTGGCTCCTCCATAAGCTCCTCCAAAATGTCCTCATTCTTGCCATTTCACCTACAAAACAAAGCAAACTCGCATAGTTTCCGAATCTTAAAGAAAACCGGGAACTAAGCTAAGAAGGAACGAAACTAACAAAGAAAGGAATGAAAAACACATATTCACAAAGGAAATTAACTACTAAAACACCTCCAAAATGAGAGACATCAGTCCTCAAGTTGATATTTGATCCAAATAACCTGTGAACAGCATGAGGCAGCAGCTACGTACTCCGCTTCCGCAGTTGAAAGCGCCACAGAGTTCTGTTTCTTAGATCCCCAAGAGACTAAGCATGAACCAAGGAACTGTGCCATTCCTGAGGTGTTTTTCCTATCAATTACATGACCAGCATAATCAGCGTCCGAGTAGCCAACAAGCTTGAAGGATGTCTTCCTGGGGTACCAAAGGCAAAGATCATCGCGTCCTTTGAGATAGCGAAAAATCCTCTTAACTTCTTGCATGTGGGACTCCTTTGGATTTGCCTGGAAGCGTGCACACAAGCAAACGGCAAACATGATGTCGGGACGGCTTGCGGTCAAATAGAGCAAAGAGCCGATCATTCCTCTGTAAAGCTTTTGATCAACGTCCTTCCCTTGTTCATCTGCGTAAAGACGCGAGTTGGGAGAACAAGGTGTTGCCACGGGCTTGGACGTGTTCATCCCATACTTCTCAAGCATTTCACGGACGTACTTTTGTTGATGAATACGCGTCCCTTCTTTGAGTTGGTTAATTTGAAGTCCCAAGAAGAAATTGAGTTCTCCAATGAGGGACATCTCAAACTCACTACTCATTAAGGACTTGAACTCATCTACAAGCTTCATGTTAGTACTACCAAAGACTATATCATCAACATAGACTTGGGCAATTAAAATGTCCTTGTGAACTTTCTTTATGAACAAAGTTTTATCAATTGAACCTCTTGTATAGCCATTAGACAGAAGAAAGGACGCAAACCTGTCGTACCATGCACGAGGAGCTTGCTTGAGTCCATAGAGAGCTTTGTCTAAGTAGTACACATGATCTGGGTGAGAAGCGTCCTCAAAGCCAGGTGGCTGAGCAACATACACTTCCTCCTTGAGCTTTCCATTGAGAAAGGTAGTCTTGACATCCATCTGAAATAACTTGAACCCCTTGTGTGCCGCAAAGGCAATGAGAAGACGAACGGCCTCAATTCTAGCAACAGGAGCAAAGGTTTCATCGTAATCAATGCCTTCCTCTTGCTTGAATCCTTGAGCCACCAGTCTTGCCTTGTTCCTTGACACACGACCACTTTCATCAAGCTTATTTCTGAACACCCAGCGCGTCCCTATGATGTTCTTTCCTTTGGGACGAGGCACAAGCGTCCAAACTTTGTTCCTTTCAAACTGATTAAGTTCTTCTTGCATTGCTTGAATCCAGTCAGCGTCCTGAAGTGCTTCCTTAATGTTCTTTGGCTCTACCATAGATACAAAGGCGTTGAACGCACAAAAGGCTAAATTTGCACTCTGGGACTTGCTTGCAACTGACCTTGTTTGAACACCTTGATTAGGATCTGAGACAATCTGAGAAGTTGGGTGATCCTTAGAGAAACGGGACTCACTTTGAAACAATTGAGCAAATCTTGGATCAATTTCACCATCTGAATCATCACTTTCTTCTTGAGCAGCGTCCTCAGTGTGTTCCCCCTCAAAGAGCGCGTTCACACCTTGACTTGATTCAGCCACATCCAGTTGAAAAGGGGATTCACTGCGAGAAGGAACTCCCTGAGCAACACTAGGAGCGTCCACTGAGACTTCTTCCGGATTTGGAGCGGCGTCTTTAGGAACATAGTATTTTCTAGAGGACCCAATATCAGTTTCGTCTTCAGAGTCGTCCTTCTGTTGTGAGGAAGAGCGTTCTTTCAAACTTGATTTTTCTTTGTGGGAAGAACTCTCTTTGAACACAACATGAATACTCTCCTCAAGCTTAAGAGTCCTTTTGTTGAAAACTCTATATGCTTTGCTTGTGAGGGAGTACCCAAGGAATATGGCTTCATCACTCCTTGCATCAAACTTTCCAAGTTTTTCTTTGTCATTGTTGTGAACAAAACATTTGCAACCAAAGACTCTGAGATAATCGATGCGAGGCTTCTTTCCATTCAACAGCTCATAAGACGTCTTCTTCAACAGAGGACGGATCATGGCACGATTGATTATGTAACATGTTGTAGCAATAGCTTCCGCCCAGAAATACTTAGGAACACTATTAGCCAAGAGCATAGTCCTTGCCATATCCTCCAGCGTCCTATTCTTTCTTTCCACAACACCATTTTGTTGAGGAGTCCTTGGAGCAGAGAAGTTGTGAGAGATGCCGTGTTGATCACAGTAGGTCAGGAATTCTGAGTTTTGGAACTCCGTCCCATGGTCTGATCGTATGGCTTTCAAAGGCGTCCTATTCTTTCTTTCCACAACACCATTTTGTTGAGGAGTCCTTGGAGCGGAGAAGTTGTGAGAGACGCCGTGTTGATCACAGTAGGTCAGGAATCCTGAGTTTTGGAACTCCGTCCCATGGTCTGATCGTATAACTCCTAGAACGTCTAGGACGCCTAGTATTAGCCTTAGGGACGGACTCATTATTTTCATTGTTAGTCCTAGCATCTTTTCCCTTTTCATTGTCTTCCTTTAGTTTCAAGCATTCATATTTGTAGTGATCTCCTTCACCACAATACCAGCACGTCCTATAGTAAGTACCGTGGTAGTACTTCTTATTGGGACGTTGAATTTTGTTCTCTTTCATCTTTTGAGGGTTACAAACTTTAGAACCTTCCCCCTTAACAATTTTCTTGTAAATTTTATGACAAGTGGAATTAGTATAGTAGTCCTCTTGACCTTCCTCACCACTTTCTAGGACTCTAATTCTTTTCAGAAGATTCCTTGTTTTCTCCCTCTCTTGTTCAAGTTCTGTGGATTTACTTGCCTCAAAGTCACTTGGAAGAGAGTTCCTAGAGTCAGACTCATAACCTAGCCCCCTTTTGGCTGGAACAAACACCATGGATTTTACTTCTTCGATAACAGGACTCTTGCCTAGCACTTTGACTTCTTCCCTAAGGTTAGCGTTCTCCAGTTTGAGACACATCAATTCAGTTTTCAAAGATTTAATTTCTTCACTGGAGGACTCTAGTTTCAGAGATACTGTAGCACAGTTCTCACATTCAACAACTATGTTTTCATCTTCAAGTTCATCCATCCTATGTTTCATAGCTACACTTTCTTCCATGATTTTACCAATGAGTTTAATAAGCTTGGATTTAGAACAATTTTCTAAGGAACTCATCATAGACTCACGAGTTACCTCATTTTCAGATCTAGGAGCGTCCTCCTCAACAGCTGGGACGTCCTCAATAGACATGAACGCCACTTCATCATTATCAGAATTATCATCTTCATCCGAGTCACTATCGTCCCATGCACTGATTGATATAGCTTCAAAAGCACTCATTAAGGCCTTCTTCTTCATATCCTTTGAGGACATTCCAGTGGTGCATTTCTTGGCGAAGTGTCCTTTCTTGTTACATTTAAAACAAGTAAGTTCCTTCATTTCAGCCTCAGTGTGTTTGGGACTCTTTTCTTGTATGGCATTTTGTTCTTTTGAAAATGTTTGTTCCTTTTGCTCCAGGAACGTAAAGCGTTCTGCAAAAGAGCAACTTGTTTGTCTTCCTCAATTTGTTCCTTTGACTTCTTTTGTTCGTCCCTTGCAGCTTGGGCACGCATCTTCTCACGGTTTTCATTCTTGTTGGCTTCCACCATCATAGCAAGTTCTTGTTGACGACGAAGATACTCAGCGTACTCTAGTGTGGTCGTTATTAGAGCAAGATCTGTCTGAGGGTTCAGTGCTAGCTCAGCCAAATCGGAGTCCCTCCTTGCTTCATATCCTCTCAGCTTCCCGTAGATCTCTTCCATGTCTAGAGTCTTGTTGGCTGTATTCTCCTTGAACGTGGTTCTATCGAAGTTCCACTTTCCTGTAAGTCCATCAATGACCACTTGAACTCTGTTCCTCATTGAAATTTCAGTTTCAGGAATGCCCAAGTTTCTCATCTTGGTGACTAGAGCTTCAAAGCGGTATGAGTAGTCCTTGACTGATTCATTGGGAAGCATTCTGAAAGCATAGAACTCTCTCTTGATTTCGAGCTGAACGTCTTCCTTCATCTCAGCAGTTCCTACGTGGTACTTTTCGAGGGCTTCCCACTGTAGTTTGGTTGTTGCCAAATTGCTAACTCTGGTGGCGTCCCTCTCGCAAAGGGACGCTTGAAGGAAGCATATTGCCTTAGCATTTGTTTCCATCAGCTTGAATTCATCAGGACCCCAAGCGTCCTCTTTATCTTTCTTGTCAGCAGGAACTGTAAGGTCACCCTTCATGATCACTTTCCAGCATTGATAATTCTGACCTCTACAGAATTTCTCAAATCTGATCTTCCAGCGGTTGAAGTTGCCGTCCGTCAGGCGCGGAGGCTTAGTGAAGGAGATTCCAATGGGTTCCATGTCCATCTTTACCTGCAACTCAGTAAGAATCTAGAGCGCCTGCTCTGATACCAATTGTTGGATCGTTAGTCTAAAATACAAGGGCGTCCTTAACAGAGTTAAGGTCGTCCTTTACCAAGATGTCCTTAATAAAGATTGAGGACTTCTTTGGTTCGCAGCGGAAATTAAAAGACTAAACAAGTAAAGACAATAAGTAAGGAACGCTTTTGATTTATAGAGGAACCACTCAAGTACCAACTAGTCCTTGAGTGTAAACCTCTACCTCCTTGGAGGATTTTGTAATAGCTTCTTTCCTTTCTTATTAAGTTTCCTTACAATACACTGGTGAGTAGTTACACTTCTCTGGCACTTAGAAGGACGTCCCTAAGTCCACTAGTAACAACTCCTTTAAGCCTGTAGAGTAACCTAACTTAATCTCTCTAAAGGACGCTATCACCTTTTCCTTATAGTTCGTCGTAAGGACTCTCTCACTATTTTTGTTCTTTTCTGTTACAAACAGTTTGTGGTTTTGTGGTACGCTTCTCGCTCGATCTAACACCTAGTTCTCACTTGTTCTTGAGCTTGTTCTTGGTGTTCTTGAGCGACTGACAAATTCCCTGAATATTCTCTGAAGCATCACGTCACAATAAAATGCTCTGGACGAGTATTTATAGTGACATTGGGAAAAGGCGACTTTCTCTGACGATCATGCCCTTTGGGGACGTTGCAACAGTGATCAGCTTCCACGTGTCTCTGTGATGATCAAGGAAGCTTACTGGCAATTCCCTGAGGCTTGGATGCGGGATCTTCTTCCACGTGGAGATCATGATCAAAGCTTGTCTGGTGATGTCACTTTGTCGGCCAGCTTTGAAGGACTCCAGTGTATAGATTAAGGACGGTGTCCTTGTTTATGATTTTGCCACGCCGTTCACTGAAAGATGTAGCGTCCTTACTTCTTAAGGACGGCTACATATAAAACCACTTGTTGTCCTTTTCAACGTGCGTCCCTGAAATACTTGGACAACTTTATTAGATCAAGACGAGTTTGTCATATCAAAACTAAGGGACGCCAGGCACAATGTTAATTACTGAAGGCGTCCTTAACATTGTCCCAACAATAACTCTTTTGTAAAATAATGCATTGAGAGAACCCAATGAGTTGGTATCAACGTTATAGGGATAAGGTTGGCCGTTAAGTCTCTCTTCAACTCATTGATTTCCAATCACATTTAGTTTTAGCAGGTGTACTCGTCATCCATAAAAAAAATGCTCAAAATTTTTTTTCCATTATTTGTTGCTCGTTCACTTAAAAGTAACGAAATGAATGGACTTTAATGTCAATTCATTAGCTACTTTAGAGTACCCTTATGAATGTTATCCATGAGAATGAATCTTATTTGAATGCACAACCTAAATATGAATTTTTATTGGTCATCCGAATCACCTTTTTGCAATTTGAGCATTGAAGAAAGTCTAAAGGTGACACAATATGTGTAGGACATATCAATTTCTCATGCGTTGACGACAAAAATTGCATGGATAAATGTATATACATGTTTGATCGTTAGTAATTAAATCAGATAAGGATGCCAATAAGGACGGCGCCCATTTGTAGTGGAATACTTAAGTAGAGTGAAAACACAAGAAATAAACAAGTAAGAATGGACACAAGGATTTACAGAGGAACCCCATTTAGATCAACTAGTCTAGATGGGTAAACCTCTACATCCGAAGAGGATTTTGAATGACTTCCCTTTAACTTGTATTGAATGAGTCCTTACAGCTGTTACATAGAAGAATGTCACACTTCCTTCAACTATAAGACTCCGTTCCTATAGTTTACTAGTGAAATTCCTCTAAGCCCTAGCTGATAACCTAACACTCAAATAACAAGACATAAGGAAATCAAACCTCACGTGTTACATAGTCCCTTCGGAAACACTACACTCGTTACAAACAAATTTGTGGTTTGATTTGGACTTCTTCTTCGATCTGACACTCTCTCTCACTCTTGTTCTTGAGTTGTTCGTCGTGTTCTTGAAGGCTCTCGAGAATGTGTGGAAGAATTTATCTCATAATAATACAAGTGGTTTTATTTATAGTGGTGAGGCAGGGTTCCTATCCTAAGACCCATTTTCCCTTTTGGCGTCCTCAAAGACAGGATCAGAGATGTCGTTTTCTCCATATTGTACAATGTTGTCTTCATCCGAAAGTCAACTTCTTCCTTCGTTGGGGAGCTTTCACGTGTTCTCTTGGGATGAGTTGGAAAAGCGATGTCTTGGCTTCACGATGGGTTGTCTTCTGAGACCTAAAGCTTCTAAGGACTATGGTCGTCGATGATGTCATCTTTGTCGGGCAGCCTTTTCATTTGAATTTGAACGTTAGCATTTTGGTGCGCATTCCTACTCGATAGGGACGGCTTTCCTATCTCACAGAAAGTCATTCTTTTTCATTGTCATGAAGTTCTTGGTATCCCTATTCCATAGGGACGGCTATCACTTGTTGTCCTTTTCTCTTGATGATCGTCCCTGAAAGCATTCCTGGGATGTACACTTGGACAACAGATTAGATAATATTGAGTTTGTCATTATCCAAACTAGAAACAAAGATCGCCGATCCGGTGTTAATTACTAATGTCGACCCTAACACCGTCCCAACAATTTTCCCCTTTTTGATGATGACAAACCCTAAGCACAGTTAATTAAAGCAAATGAGGGAAAACTTTTGAACGTCCTTTAGTTTTAGCAGTTTATTTAACATGATTAAGTTTTCCTCACGCTCTCAATTTATTCATGGGTTTCTATTTTCTCAGGAGAATCATTTTTTCGTTAAGCGTTCTTATGACTTATCTTAATTCCCCCTTAGCACTTGCATTTTCTATGATAACTTTCAACAACGCATATGTGCAGATACTATATTTCCCCTCTTGGCATCATCAACAAGGAAAACAAGTTTTAGAACTAATAGCACAAAATCATAGTTAAAGTCAGGAACGCTTAAGCACAAAGTAAAGAGAACATTGGGACTTCATTCATGAAACAAATGTGTACAAAATACATAAATGAAGTGAAGTGCAACAAAAGAGTGGGGGGGATAAAAGAGGGAGGAGTGATCAATCAAGATTCCCGAGGAGGCCGTCATTATGAGCTTTGAGCATCTCAATTCTGTCGGTCATGGATTTGGACAGGGAAACCATGTGCTGAGCAAGGGCGTCGTAATTCTGAGCGTACTCTTGGAGATGATCAATGATGATGCATTGATTGTCAATCATCATCCCCAAGAGTTCTTTTGTTGTAGACTCCTTGACGTCAGATGGAGCAGAGAGCGGCTTGCACTGACCTTGAGAGGTTTCTAGAGGAGTAGTCCCTAGGACTTGTGCATATTTCACCAGTTTTACTTGCTCCTCAACATCAGCAGCGACCTCAATAGTGGCCGTAGCAGCTGCTTGCTCTTCCAAACGCCTTTATCTGATTTCATATGGGAGGTCCTCATTATGTCTGATGTATATGAGTTGACGCACGTCCAAATGAAAATCAAACTTAAGGTCCTCTATTGGCTCATATACTTCTTCTTTCTTCTTCAAAGCCTTGACAAAATCATAGAATGGCAGAGAATGGTCCTTCCTTATGCATTTTGTCATATGCTCGATCATAATCCTCTCACTTCGTCATCTTGCGCTCTTGGCTCGGCTTTTGGTTTGATTCTTTTGGCGTTTCTTCGGCCTTCTTCTTGACTCCTTCTTCGAGCTTCATGATGGTTCCTTGAGCTCCTCTTGATCTCCCATCACTCAACTCTCCTCAACTCTTACTTGAAACGCACATAAAAGGCGTAGACTCCGAACAAAGAGACTAAACTAAAACGACTAAAAGTCTAGCCTAAAATAGAGAAAAGCAAACCAAAACATAATCAAACATGAGATATTATGCATCCTAGGCATGCACTAAATGCAAGCCATCATCGTACTTGATAAGTTGTTATTGTCTACTTTAAGAATATGATTTTGTTTCCCTTTCTGCATACGAGTTATTCATGATCTGTAGCTTTTTTGCTTTCTGAAACATAAAATTAGAAAGAAAGAAATGAGATTAAACAAAGACTCTAATGTGAAAATGTGTCTTATTAGGTGTAAATGGATCCTCATTAAGACGCAGTTGTTGTGATAATATATCAGGCCTGTCTTCTTAGCACTCCCCTATTGCACTAAGATCTACTCTTTGAAGAGATTTGGAACAGGGTTATTACTCCCCTATTTCTACATTATATGCAGAAAAGCATGTACCTGACTAGAGAAGCAAGAAGAAAACAAATACCATGGCCCCAAACACCAAACATTACAACAAACAGGGTCGGGAAAGTAATAATTGTGTACACACCAGGATTCGCTTCCTGGTACTTTGCAACCCTGCAAGCATAGGTTTCAAATCTATTTAGCACAAGCCACCACCACATAACCCTGTTCCGAATCATTGTCACGTGAGTTGCTACAACCACCACCACAAATTATACCTCTGCAGATTCTTGGAAGCAAAAGATTACATCCTTATTTCCAAGTACTTACTTTGAGCTCCACCACCCAAATCTCCTAAATAAAAAAGAAACAAAAAAAGAAGTAAGAATAATATGCTTTATCCTACAATAATTTTTCCCTTAAATGATTTGTTCTTTGTTTTGCAGGACTATATTGGGGCAATAGATTGCATGTGCATACCTGTCCATGTTCCTGTGAAAGACCAATCTCAGTTCTGTGACAAGAAAGGTTGTCTAACACAAAATGTCTTGGCAGCCTGGACATTTGATCTACAATTCATATTTATTTGCCATGGATGGGAAGGTTCAGCTTCAGACAGTCATACCCTACGTTCTATTCTTGATGACCCTTATCAGAAGATTCCTCACCACCCCGAAGGTTTCTTCCTTATTCTGTTGTCCAGCAAAATGATTTACATAATGTCATAATTCATCCATTCATATAGTTAAACAGTCTTTAAAATGTACAACCTTCATAATCCTCTTCTTAAAAATTATTACCTAAACAGAAAAAGGTGTTCATCCTTAACAAACTTAAAAAAGTTTGAAGTGCTATAAAATGCAAGATAATCTTTTCAAATCAGAGCAGTCTTATAATTATATAACTTGTGTTAATCTGATGTTGCAAACAAGTATTACCTGGTTGACATAGCGTACTCTACTACAAAGGGTTTCATGGCACCATATTAAGGAGTTAGGTATAATGTTGATTCTTATAAGGGCACTAATCGCCTTCCAAGAAATGCCAAAGAGCTGTTTAATTACCGACATGTATCCCTCAGCCATGCAAGCTTGAGAACTTTTGACGTATTGGAGGAACGGTTTCCAATCCTCAAGATTGCAACACAGTATGCATTTCAGGTGCAAAGAGATGTGGTTATTGCCTCCTGTGTTATCCACAATTTCATTCACCAAGAGGATAGCCATGAATGGTTGTTATCCAGTGCTCACAACAGGATAGTGGGTGGTGAGGTTTCCAATTCTGGTAATCTTCTAGATATTCAACTGTCTAATTCGGTTCATGACCAGATCGATATGTCAGAAAGAGACTCGATTGCTTCGTCTATGTGGGCTGAGTTTGTAAATGATTGGAATGAGTGGTAATTAGGGGCACACTAATCATTGAAAATTGATCAGCTTAGGAAGGTACTTGGTATTTGGTTGGTTCTTAACTGCTAATTGGACAGAGCAAAGCCTGTGCCTTCTTCCATTTTGTTGGTGCATTAGCTGGAAGGTTATTCCATGGCTTCTAGATCTTGGAAAATCGCACCAATATATGAGTTGTTGTCATAGGTAGTGCGCTGCAGTATGTCTTGAATCTAAAATTTGATGTTAGAGGTTACCAAACGAGCAGACAAAAAGAAATATTGTAGAATGTAACACAATGAATAGGAAAAAACAATATTAACAAACTCACCTGCTTGGTCGCAAAAACAGGACACCAACCTTCTACAACAAGACATTACTTCGTTACATGTATGCTGAGCATGTTCAGTATATGATATATGGACTTCTCCTTTTTCACCTTTACGGAACAAAAGTCATCGGCAACATGTATAACCAAGAGAGTATATAACACCGAACAATAAAGAGAGAAATAAAAAGGAAAAACAAAACACTAGGACAAAGGAATATGTGACACCAACAAAATAATCCCACTCCTCAAATTTATCACCAATAGCACGCAAGAGATTTTCCCTCGGCTTGCTAATGATGAAATAGCCTACACAACACAGCAAAGAAGAAACCAATGGCAGTAACATTTAGATTAGCCTTAGTTTTTTGTTTTAGTTTAGACATTTTGTTGAATTACGAAACACTTAGATATTAACATAATTACACATATGAACTAAATAAAAGCATATAAAGTTACTAAAGGTCAACAATTTAATGTCTAACAATGGATTTGGTCATACACATGTTTTACTAAAAATTTTATGCTTGTCGATTTTTTAGTAGCTTTGAATTGTTACAATTTAACGTCTAGCAGTAGAGGTCGATTATAAGAATTGATTTACATTCAGTGAATTTGGAAGGGCGAAGTTGCGCGCACATATGAATAGCCATAGTTAACCATAAAAAAAGCTATGCTAATTCTCGGTTTCAAAATTAATAATAAGGATATTTTGAATTTATAGCTATTCGGAAAACTCAGATATTACAATATTGAGTTATATTGCTAATTAAAGGAAAATAAATATACCATTAAATTCATTTATAAGTGACCTATTAGATAATTAAGAGATAAACTCACCTTTAATTCATTCATTGTAATTGCTCCACTATTCAAATTTCAAAGAATGTAACATACAAGTGAGTTTAACATAGATTAATTAATTTACATACTTAAATTCGAAAAATACATAACAAAATAACAATAATAAAATTCAATAACTAATTTTGTAGATCTACAACCGATTTTTTTCATAGTAAAGAAAATAGAAAGTAAATGTAATAAATAAGTTATAAGAATAATGTCATATATGACATTAAAACTCAAGCAATAACAAAGCGACATCTGTTTCAATTATATTTTTACTTCAAAATATATCAAGTACATATAGAAATAACAGTGCATCCGTACCGCACGGGCCGACATATTAGCTTATATAGCTATAGAAAGCAGAGTTGCAGAGCAGAGCAGGCAGGTGAGTCACGTGAGCATTTGCATGCTCCCTTAACTGCAATCAATGCCACCCCCTTCCATATTTTAACACATTTCTATCTTTTGTTCCACTAATTAATCAACCACGTACGTACATTTAATTAATTTATCTGATCAAATCACATATTCAAATATTTTCTAGCCTTAATCCAGATTACAATGACATAGTAAGTGCATATCCTTTATCTCAAGTACGTACATGTACGTATTCATTGGGAAACCCAAGTTGATATGTATCAGTAGCAAATTACATCTTGATATGTATCAGTAGCAAATTACATCTGGCTTTTACAACCTATTGGGTTCTTAATAAGCAAAGCTTCTTAAAAAAAACAGCAAATCTTCTTGGAGCGAAACTAAAAGTGCATGTACATATCTTCAGCAAAATGTGGTTGTTGTATGAAAGTGCTTACTTAGGGCTCATTTTGTTTGTAGCCATATAAATGTTAATGAAAGAAAACAAATCTAAGAAAGTATAGTAATAATTTAACAACACTCCTTTTCAATACTAACATTTCTGTGGTTGCAAATCACAAAAAATGACGAATGGTGGTGGTATAGAGGGAGGTGGAGGTGGTGACGACGATCGTGGTGGTGGATGTGGTCTAAACAACGATGCTGGATGTGGTTACGACAACGATGGTAGATGTGGTGGTAACGACGGTGGTGGTGGTGGTGGTGGTGGTAAAATACTTTTTGAATAATATAGAAAATAATACATTCAAGGTAATTATTTTAAGGATACTTTCCTACTAACATATAAATATAGATAATTTATTTCTAAAAACCTATAAGAAAAATCTATTAGTGAAGTCCATATAAATGAGATATTCTCCCGGGTTGACTTTCATACATACATATGATGTGACGTAATACAAAAGATTAGAACGCACAACTTATCAACAATATTTCCACATTTTAATTAAATTATATGAAGTCCGTATAAAAACAACATTATCCCGAAAATAGGACCCGCTATCATTGCGAAGTATGCTATTATGGTTGGGGAAAAACTCAGAAATAAAAGAACATCCCGTGTACACAAATCCTAACAAAACACTGAGCAATACATGAAAAGCGCTAAAAAAGATTAGTAATTGAAAAGTAAATTACCATGAACTTTCTTATGTTTTAATAGTCTTTGTACAATTCACTATTAAGTCAGCACTCAGCACGGGTAAAAAATGAAAGTGGCATACAAATAATAAGATGGATTCAAGCTTTTGCTTGACTAATCTTGGTCATGAACTAATGAAATAAATATGATGGCCTAATTCCAATTTTTTCAACACATCTTACCATAATGCTTACAACACCACCAACTAGGACCATAAAACATGCCCAGAAATCTTGCATTTTGACATGGCGTTTTTTTGTGGAGACAAAATGTATCAATACCAAGAACAATGCGTTCTAGAAAATGGGGATCTCACGAATGTCTGTACCTTGTTTCTTACCATCACCAGTTTCCAAATCACGAGTATCGTGATGGCCCTCGGTGCTGGAGGTGAAAGGCTGCGCATCATACTCGCTGGCTATGGCGCTGAACTCGCTGGTAGTTTGATCTTCTACCATGTTTCTGAATTTCTGCAAGTTATCCTTGTACTGTTGGCTGTGGTCAAAATCTGAGCTTCCGACGCCACTGGACGCAGGTGACTTCTCCTTGCAGAGATCGTCTATTGACAGGTTGCCCTCCAGGGCTCTGACTATCTGAACTCAGATCCAAATGGTCAGAAATTGTCGCACAACATCCTCAAAACTTGGTCTCCGACTTAGAATAATATGCTCCAAACCCTGAATTTATTCCCGAATTTTATTCACAGTTTCCCTCGTTTGAATTATTTCATTATTTTATTAGTTCATTAATTCTTTTCACTATTAAATTGAAAATTGATTGGCCAATCACATTGTAGTGGTATATACTGGGAAACATATCTCGGGAATAGAGTATCTGAATTCGACATATTCAGACCAGAGGATATCAGTCTCTCTTTGTGTTTGTGATTGTATGGTTGTCTGTGTGCTTATGTGTGAGTTACCCTTTTGACCGAAAAAAAAATGTGTGAGTTACCCTAATCATTGAGCAATCTAGCCCCAGATTTAAGGGCATGTGCATGTACCTGGCTCATACGAGGTCTTCGCCTTGCTGATTGACGCACACAAACAGTAGCACAAGCAAGCATTTGCATCATCTCCGTAGAATTGTAATCTTCCAGCTTGGGATCAACAAGACCATCTAAGTTTCCAGTTTCTAAAGCCCGCAAAAGTAATGGCCTTGCCTGTAACATACCCATAATAAATATATATATGCATATGCATTTGTAAAAAGCCATGCTGAAAATGTAAATCTACTCGTTAGCAGCTCAAAGAGATCGCCTCACTATATCCTCTAATGAAAATATAAAATCTGCTAAAGTTAACTCATTTGCAAAATCCATAGCCAAATTTCCCAGAGTGGCAACTTGGAGTAAATATTTCCATCTGCCGTTTTTAATTTATGGCAGCATCGTCCAAAATTTTTGCACTGGGAATTCATATCATAGTATATTCGTCTTATATCACAAGCACATTAGATATAAAATAAAATACAAAACCTCCAGACCATTGAAAATGAGAAGAATTTATTATAGAGAAAAGAACATACCCACTCAACCATGCTATCATCCATGAAAGAATGAGCTTTATCAATGGGCCGTCGACCTGTGATCAACTCAAGCAGCACTACTCCAAACGAGAACACGTCTGATTTTTCTGTCAGTTTCCCACTTGACGCATATTCTGGAGCTAAATAACTGCATTGTCATAGAGAAACAAGTGATCAGCAAATGAGCAATATCTTAATTAAGCAGCATGTAAATGGCACTAACCCAAAAGTTCCCATAACCCTAGTGGACACATGAGTATCAGTGTCATATGAGAACTTTGCTAGTCCAAAATCTGCAACCTACAAAATAAGATAGCTTGTCAAATTCCTGCAGAAGAAATATGTGTTTTTTCACATAGTTTCAACCTGTGTATGTTTACAGGGACATGAATTTCATGCTGGTTTAACAAAATGTCCACCAAACCTATCCCATGTATTAAGATAAGTGGATTTAATCAAACAATTGATCTCAGAAGTGATTGTACCTTTACTTCAAAATCTTCATCAAGAAGTATATTAGACGCCTTGATATCACGGTGTATTATTTTGGGCTGACCTGCAGATACATTTATTAACAGCTCTGAAAAGTGTATCTCACAGCAAACAAACTAAATAAAAAACAAGAAGAAGAAGAAGAAGAAAAGGATTTGCTGTATAAGACGACTTACATTCTTCATGCAGATATGCCAATCCTTTAGCAGCACCTAAAGCAATTTTTAACCTTATTGGCCAGCATAAAGGTGGTCTGCCTTCTCCTGCAGTAATTCATTTATTCAGCAAAAGCAAGCTAACTGAAAGATAGAAGAAGCAGATGAAAGAGACTATATAAAGCCTACAACTTTCACACGTTTACTATCTCACCAGCAAGGAAAAGAGCATAATTTACTGTTACTCCTTCCAAAAACATATTAGTAACAGTCAGAGAAAAAAAAATGCTCACCGTGTAAATGAAATTCCATTGTCTTGTTTGGAACGTACTCATAAACAAGTAACCTCTGATCCCCAGAAATGCAAAGTCCGTGTAGTATTACAAGATGTCTGTGATCAACACGACTTATAGTATCTACTTCAGCCCGAAACTCACGTTCCCCTTGTCCACTTCCAGGTTTCAATTGCTTGATTGCAACCTCCTTTCCATTTGGAAGCACTCCTTTATGGACATATCCAAATCCACCCTGACCAAGAAGGTTAGCACTTGAGAAGTTATTTGTTACCCTGGCTAACTCTTCATAGCTAAATGAGCTGATGGAACCGCCCAAGCTTTCACCAGACACTGGTTGCTCTGGGCCAGTGTTTTCACCTGATGGAATTGTTACAACCACAGAACCTGCCTCGTGTGGTGACTGATATTTTACTCCCGCACCCTGTTCAGGGGTGGGCTTTGGAGCATTCTGCTGCCACAGCTGTGGCGGAGCAGGAAAATGATCCTCTGCATGACACACTTCAGACTTCAATACAAGATTGCGTTCAGATGATAACGGACACAGAAGTAAATAGCAACAAATAAAGGAAGCTGTGCACTCGGAAGAAGATAACAGGCAGATGACAACTGAGCCATAACAGCAAGGTCTTGGCTCTAATGCTACCTAATCTAGGGGAGAAACTGGTTTTCTGTATGGGAGCTCCATGATATATCCAAACAATTGAAGAAATTGAGCAAACATAAGTGCTTATGACCGCACTTTTCAAAGCACTTAGGGTTACAAGATCCCTCCAACAACGCATTGGAAGAATTTAACCAGTGAGTCTTTTGAATTGGATCACAAGCTCAGCAGAACAAACCAATCAGAAGAATGCAGTATGCTACTGACAGACAAAAACTAAATTATTATACAATACAATTAGCAGAGGATAACGACATAATGAATCAAATTCGACAAACAGGCGAATAGAATTGACAGAGAAATCAATAATAATAATAATAATAATAATAAATCTGAATTAAACACGAAGCACAGATGAAGAAGAAACCCTCATACGTTTAGTAGGCAAGCCTTGCTCGGACAGCATCTTCCTCTTCCTCCTCCTGTAGAAAAAGACGAAAATACCGACGGCGAGAAGAACAATAAACCCTCCGAAGCCGGCACCGACGGCCAGAGCCGTCAAGGTTGAGCCCGACAGTCCCGACGGCGGCTGCTGAGCCGTCGAATTCGCCGGCGGCGGGGAAAGGCCAGGGCTTACAGGAGCAGGAGGCGAGGTGATGGCCGGAGCAGCCTCCGGCGGAGGCGAGGACATCAGCGGAAAATCCGGCGATTAGAGAGGGAGAGTGGAGGAGAAAGGCGGAGACAGAGAAAGTGGAGGAGAGCGCTGAGCAACAGGAACAAGGAATCTCCCTGTGAGCAGTGGTGGCCGCCCGAACACGACGAGTTTTGAGCACAGCCAGTTGCGAACGGCGTCGTTTTCAGTGGAGTAGCTTTTTGACGGCCTCGCTTTTTCCAGTTGGGGGCGACCAAGGCGGAGAAAAGCGATGAGAGAGAAAGGGGGGGTCTGTCATAAACAATGATTTTTATATTTTCAAATTTAATTCTCTTTAATTATGAGATTTGGAATTGTAAGAAAGCGAAAGCCACGTTAATTCCGAGGTGCTGGTGTCAATGTGGGGAAAGTCGGAAACTCCGTATTTGGTGAGAAACTGCGGTATCAAAACCGTCTTTTCCTTACCCATGAAAATAAAAATCAGTATCCTCAAAATTGCATACACGAGACCATTCAAAAGTTACAATTTCCATAAGATGCCCATAATATTTTAGGAAATTTCAATATATAAGATTCGGGCTAAATGTCTAATACTGTATAAATGTACTTCTTTCGTTACAAAATAGTTGTCTTTAATATCACTTTTTTTTGTTCAATAGTATCTGTCCACTTCATAGTTTTTTCCATGTATTTCCATTTATACCCATAATAATCTACTCTATCGTAATGATATATATATTTTTACATATTTTCTTACACTAATAATTAACTCTACATTAATACAGATGAGTATGATTTTACTGATTGTACGCATTATAGTGTAAAATAAGAACATAGGAGAACCATTATACCCTACAGATCTACCGGAGAGATTGAAATTAAGAAATTTGGTAAAAATGAGCAAATATAGAGAGGCGGTGGCAGGGTAGAAAATATAGTAATTTTTACTGAAAAAGACAAAAGCGCCCTCCACCCTAAAAAAGCCAAAACCAACCAAATTTGGACATTCCCTCAATTTTGCTCTCCCCACGCCTCACGCCCTTACGAACGACGACGTGCCCTTCCAATCGCCGTCGTCGTTTTCTCGCATCGGTCGCTCACTTGCATTTAGTCCCCTCGCTTGCAAAATCTCCACAGCCAACTCCCGTAGGCTTTTATCTATCCCTCAATTTATTTCCTCCTTTTCTTTTGACAATCTCTGCTTGATCTTCCTAAGCTTGTTTGGTTCTTGTAGTTGTGTTTTAGTCAAAATTGATCTTCTTAAACTTGTTTAGTTCTTGTTGTTGAGTTTTAGTCATAGTTTGATTTATATTGGTTTAGTTGAGGACTCAATTTATATTTAATTTGTCATTGCTAAGAACCGCAACTCTGGGGCAGTTCCAACATCAAAGGAAAGGCAAATGCGTACGTAGAAGCTTGTGATGACCTCGAAGATGATCCTAAAGCTTGGACCTCCCCAAACAACTGTTTGATGGCTATTGGGGACGCTCCAAAGGATGTCGAGGAGAGGTAACAAGCGAAACCATCTTAGAGTCCCTTGTTTAGTATTCTAAGTCTGATCTTGTTAAGATTTTGTCTAGAGTCCCGAGTGATAACATTAAGCTTCATGAAAAGATGGATAGCATCGATGAGGAATCTGAAGTAATTGAAGAAAATGAATGTGAAAAATGTTCTATGTGGTCTGCTAAGTTAAAATCTTCAATTAATCTCAATGAATCCTTATAGTCTGAAATTGCATGCTTTAAATCTGAAGCTGAAAAGCTTAGGGAAGAGGTGAAATTAAACGAGCGTCCCTCTCTAGAACCAAACAAACCAATTGTGTTCGGTCCTACTAGAAAGGGACTTGGCTTTGATTTAACCTCAACTAGTGTTAAGAACTCTTTGCCTAGTAACTTGGATCCTGTAAACCTTTTGAATTGCAACTTGAAAGACAAAAGAACAAAAATCTAGAGGAAAGAATCCGAGTTATAGAAAGTGGTAGGTTAGGAGATATGGACTACTACATAAACACCAAGAGCCATAAGATGTATGTTAAAATTGCTAAGGATCGTCAAGGATTAAAAGTCCCTAACCCAGAACAAATAAAGAAGAATAGGATCAAGGGCCACATCCGAAATACTATCTTGGTGAGTACTATAAAACTTGCTGGCATTGCGGGAAACATGGACACCGCCAATTTGAATGTCCTAAGCTTGAGGACGATGTCCAACAAAGCAGAAAAGCTTGGAATCGAAAGAAGAATCCTACCAAGCCTAAAAATGCAAAGGCTTTTGTTAGAACGGATGCTAGCTTGTCTCATAATGCTAAGAATTCTGTAAAAAAAAGTACGCTAGATCTTCAAATGATGTGAACTTACTTGACTTCATGCCTCCTAAGGAAGTGTTTTACTGTAACGAACCAGGTAAGGGACACCTTGCCTGGGTCTCAAAGAACTAACGTTCCTTTACAAGTAGGGGTGAGGAGCTGCCCGTGGATTATCGATAGTGGAGCTTGAAATCATATGACTGATAGCAAGATCCCTCTCACCTCAATCAAGGCAAACACCCAAGGAGGGACTGTCTCTTTTGGGAACAAGGGCAAAGGTAGCATCAAAGGGACTGGCATTGCAAGAATCAACAAGTCAACCAAGGTGTCCAATGTCAATCTTATGGAGAACTTACGCTTCAACCTCTTGAGTTTCTCTCAAATGTGTGATCAAGGGAACAACTTGGTCATATTGGACTCTCATTAGTGTCTAGTCATCAACAAGAAGACAAATCAAGTTTTGTTGAAAGGAGTAAGGAAGGACACCGTGTACGTCCTCAATAGCGATTTTTTGCCTCCATCGAAATTGTGCCTAACTGTATCCTCAGAGGACTCTGAGCTCTGGCATCGATATCTTGGACATGTCGGACTTAGCAACATCCTTAAATTATTCGAACAAAACCTAGTGAGGGTACGTTCCCGAATCGATCCTAATCAAGCTGAAATATGTGAAGCTTGCATTCAAGGGAAGCAGACAAGAAGCTCCTTCAAATCAAAGAACGTTGTGAGCTCAAAAAAGCCATTGGAACTTCTTCATATGGACTTGTGTGGACCAATGAGGACGCAAAGCTATGGTGGAAAGTGGTGCATGTACGTTATTGTACATGACTTTTGTTGGACCCAAGACTAGGGGCACACTCTAGCCCAAAACCCGTGGACGTATCTAGATAGGCCCACGAGATCCGAAGCTTCCATGCGGGAAAATATCATCATAACAAGGAGATCCGAAGTTGTTACACAGAACATTCCACCATATTGAAGAAAATCTTATCTTATCTAGGGAAAATATTTTATCTGTTATATTATATCTATCTAGTTGTATGAGATCTTGTAAATCTCTATCTTTTAGACATCCCTATATATACAAGGGGGGGTCATGCATTGTACACACATTATTAACAATAACATCATACACGTCCATTCACACATATCAATACAAATTCATACGTTTTTCCTCTTCAACTCTTTCGTTCTCTTTGCTTTGTTCTAACCCAATCTAGGCTAAGGGGTCTCCGATCTAGATTGGTAGAATCCTGGCTCAAATAATTTGGCGCCCACCGTGGGGGCTGAGAATGGAGTAATTCCGAATGAAAGCCAACAAATTTTCGATACAATCGACACCATATACTCGTTTTTACACGATCCAACGACTCTGAACCAGAAGGCGATCCCGGGTTGCGTCGCGAGACTAGCGGGAGTGACAGACTGCCCAGATCGCACGACGTATGGACAGAAGACGAAGAAGTAATTCCAAACGAAAGCAAACAACTTTCGATTCAGTTAACATCCATGTCGGGAGCAAGAAGACAACATCGAAAATCAAGACGATGCTGGAAACGCCCAGCACAAGGAACAATAGGCGAAAGCTTGGGGCAGACGAGATGGCTAGTTACCAACGCCGCCCAGAGATTCCCTAGAAGAAATCGAACGGACATCAAACTCTTCCACACCGGAGACAACCAATCAGGGATCCAGGACATGATCAGGATCCTATGCGAAATCGGAGTTTCCAGACGCAGTCGGAGTTCCTAGCCGGAGTTCCTAGATACGCTCCAGAATTCTGTGACAGCGAGAATGCCTCAAGGAGGAGCAGCCTAGGAACCATCCAGATATCCTCAAGGCCGAACCTTGGGGGTGGCGAAAAAACATCAAGAGGGGTAGCGGCTCCAACGTCATACCTTGGAGATATACAACACGAAACCAGCCCGGACACAACCATGACGAATCGACCTTGACGACCCTTCTGGAGTCAGGATCACGTTCCAGTCCTTCATATACTGGTTTCCTCGTTCCTTTATCTCACAATTCATTCCATACTTTTATTTTGCTACAAGATCATCTCTCATTTTTACAAGCATCGATCTTTTACGCTCATGCATGTTTACTATTCACTAGTTTCAATTGCTAGACACATTGGGAAATCATATTAACCTAGATGATAAATCACTTGATTGATCTATGTTTTTGAAGATTCTAGACTCCTCTCTTATTAACATTGTGCATTGCTCTTATACCCACGAGGAAAGAACCTCATAGAGGGAAATTCACGATCTTTTGTGACAACAAAGGATCCGTGCTCTCAGGTTATGCGATACCCGGATGACCTAGAAGGGGTTCTACATCTTCAATGCTCAGGGTGGAATACTTACACGTCGACTACGCAACAAAGGCTCGTGCCAGCACCAGACACTGGTTATCCACAAAACTTCAAAGTTCACAAAGAAGTGGTACACTATTCACCCAACTTTGCATTCTAGATAATAGTTCCAGCATTTAGCATTATTTGAAACACTATTGTTCTTTCCATTCGTTGTAATTCTTTCAGCATATTACATATATTGTCAATATACTTGAAGATTGTTTGCAAGCTTAGCATGGACAGTGTCATGCAAAAACCAGCACGACACAAAGTTCCCCCCCCCCCAAGATACCTACCCAGTAGTCCTGATCAGACTAGTAACGGGTTACAACATTATTGCGCAAGCATATCCTACCAGGAAGTCCCCCTAGGACGGTTACAAGCACATCCTACCAGGCAGTCCCCCTGGAACGGTTACGAACACATATTCACGCAAATCTCGCGGAGGATATCCCGCAAATCTCGCGAGAAAGGATATTCCCACAAACCTCGTGGACGTAACATTTAGGTTCATAAGTTGACCTAGGCATTTATCGCCAGATTATCCACAAACCTCGTGGACGTAACGATTAGGCCCATAAGTTGACCTAGGCATGTATCGCCAGTATTGCAAAACTCGCACGGCAAAACTCGCACGAAACGATGAATCCATAAAACATATCCTACCAGGCAGTTCCCCTTGGAACGGTCAAGAAATATCCTACCAGGCAGTTCCCCCTGGAACGGTTATGAAACACACACAACGTACACGGATTAATCCACAAGAAAGCTACACAACATATCCTACCAGGCAATCCCCCTGGGACGGTTACAAATTATCCTACCAGGCAGTCCCCCTGGAATGGTTACAAGACACACCCTACCAGGCAGTCCCCCAGGTACGATTACGGAACAATATATCAAACCAGGCAGTTCCCCCTGGTATGATTGCAAGAACAAAACGGTTGTACAACCTAGATAACCTATTAAACGGTTGACATCTTGAGCTAACGTTAGCACATCATACAAACAAGCTTGTTTAGTGATATCACGACAAACGACCGCTGAGACGCACTAAATACCTTTGAGGACTCTGTCACAAACGCATGCACCGCTCGAGCAAATACACACGTAAGTCTCTAGATACACTCTCTAGACACGGTATCTAGAATACATACCCATCCTAAAAACCGCCACGATCACGTAAGTCGGGTATAAAGACTCCCTACCAGGCAGTTCCCTTGGAACGGTTACATACATATCCTACCGGGCAGTCCCCTTGGAACGGTTACCAACACATATTACCAGACAGTGGTGCATGTACGTTATTATGCCTAACTGTATCCTCAGAGGACTTTGAGCTCTGGCATCGATATCTTGGACATGTTGGACTTAGCAACATCCTTAAATTATTCGAACAAAACCTAGTGAGAGTACGTTCCCGAATCGATCCTAATCAAGCTGAAATATGTGAAGCTTGCATTCAAGGGAAGCAGACAAGAAGCTCCTTCAAATCAAAGAACGTTGTGAGCTCAAAAAAGCCATTGGAACTTCTTCATATGGACTTGTGTGGACCAATGAGGACGCAAAGCTATGGTGGAAAGTGGTGCATGTACGTTATTGTACATGACTTTTCTCGATTTACCTTATTCTCCTTCTTGCTTGTAAAGAAGATGCATTTAGAAAGTCCGAGGTCTTCATCAAACAAGTGGAAGTTGCTCTAGCTACGCGGTTAAAAGCAATCAGGTCATATTATGGAATTGAGTTTGAAAATTCAGAATTCCTGAGCTTCTACAACCAGAAAGGCATCTCCCACAACTTCTCAACTCCTCGTACCCCTTAACAAAATGGTGTTGTTGAAAGAAAGAACAGAACTTTGGAGAACATGGCAAGGACGATGATGTTGGCAAGTGGTAAAGAAGATGCATTTAGAAAGTTCGAGGTCTTCATCAAACAAGTGGAAGTTGCTCTAGCGACGCGGTTAAAGGCAATCAGGTCATATTATGGAATTGAGTTTGAAAAATTCAGAATTCCTGAGCTTCTACAACCAGAAAGGCATCTCCCACAACTTCTCAACTCCTCGTACCCCTTAACAAAATGGTTTTGTTGAAAGGAAGAACAGAACTTTGGAGAACATGGCAAGGACGATGATGTTGGCAAGTAGTGTCCCCAAACATTTTTGGGTGGAAGCCATTGCCACAGCTGCTTACAATCTCAACAGAGTAATGATCCATCCGCTATTGAAGAAGACGTCCTATCAGTTGATTAAAGGAAGAAAGCCCAACATTAAGGCTAGGTTTGCCTCATGTGACACGTTTGTAGGTCACCTTGTCTGGACTCTTGATCTCTATCTAAAATGATTTGCTCAACTGGATGATCTCTAACACACTAGGGCATCCTTTGCCTGGCGTCCCAAGCTCCATTGCATTGAGGATCATCACAATCACTGTTAGAATCTTCTCTTGTTTCAGATTTGATGTGTTCCCCCTGAGATGGAGAGTCCACATCTTCTTTGAGTTCCCTTTGAAGACTTGATTCTTCATTTCCATCACATCCTTGTTGATAGAGCGACCAATTCTAAGAACAATCTTCTTTTGTTCTAGGAACTTGCAAAGAAACTTCATCACTATTTCCCGAAGCGTTCCTAGAACTTGAAGTATGACAATTTGACCCATTGAACGCACAAAAACTTTTGTGCGTTCAAAGCCTTTGTGTCCATGCTTGAACCCAAGAACAATAAGGAAGCACTTAAGGACGTTGACTAGATCCTAGCGATATAAGAAGAGCTCAACCAGTTTGAAAGGAACAAGGTTTGGAAGCTCGTCCCTTGTCCTCACAAGAAAAATGTGATAAGGATGCGTTGGGTCTTTCATTATAAGCTTGATGAAAGTGGAAGAGTAACTTGAAATAAGGGAAGACTTGTTGCTCAGGGATTCAGGCAAGAGGAAGGGATTGACTATGATGAGACGTTCGCACCTATTTCCAGAATTGAAGCCATCCATCTTCTGATTACCTTTGTTGCTCACAACGGGTTCAAGCTATTTCAAATGGATGTGTTTGATCAAAAACAAAAATGGATGTGAAGACCGCCTTCCTCAACGAAAACTCAAGGAAGAGGTCTATGTTGCTCAACCCCTAGGCTTTGAGAGCGAGAGATTCCCAAACCACGTGTACCACCTTAACAAAAGCACTATATGGACTGAAGCAAGCCCCTCGTTCTTGGTACGATAGGTTTGCGTCTTGTCTTTTGTCAAATGGCTACACTAGAGGTTCAGTTGATAAAACTCTCTTTATCAAGAAAGTCCATAAGTATATTTTAATTGTCCAAGTCTATATCAATAACATAGTCTTTGGAGCCACTAACCTTACACTTGTAAAGGATTTCAATAAGCTAATGCGCAGTGAGTTTGAGATGTCCCTCATAGGAGAACTCAATTTTTTCTTGGGACTCCAAATCTCACGATTGAAGGAAGGGACACGCATTCACCAACAGAAATACATCAGGGGAATGCTGGAGAAATATGGGATGCACACATCAAAGCCAATTGACACTCCCATCTCTCCAAACACACGCCTCGATGCTGATGAGGATGGTAAGTGTGTAGAGCAAAGGTTGTATAGAGGTATGATTGGCTCACTTCTCTATCTTACTACTAGTAGGCCAGATATAATGTTTGCGGTCTGCCTTTGTGCGCGCGCGCTTTCAAGCTAACTCAAAGGAGTCTCATATGAAAGAAGTGAAAAGGATTTTCAAGTACCTCAAGGGATGCAATGAACTATGTGTTTGGTACCTAAGGAAGACGTCCCTTGATCTATTAGCGTACTGAAATGCTATTATGTCGGACACGTAGTTGATCGGAAGATCACCTCTAGAATGGCGCAGTTCCTCGGCTGATGCCTCGTGTCCTTATGATCCAAGAAGCAAAACTCCGTATCATTGTCTACTGCAGAAGTTAAGTACCTTGTTGCTGCCTCATGGTGCTCACAAGTTCTATGGATAAAGTACTGATAATGATGATTTAGTCGTTTTAAACCACAATTATGCAAAGAAATCCAAACTAACTTAAACCAAAGTATAAAGCAAGTAAGGGTCGATTCCACAGGGAGACAGGTTATCTTTAGCAATGAAGTTTGTGTCAAACGGAAGTAACAAGGGTTTTTTTTTGGAGTTCAATTCACACACTAGTATGCAAATCTTAAGAATTCAGGAGTAATCAGTATTTGGAAACACTTAGACAAACAGATATCCGCATTCGCTTGACAAATTGATTATTGATTTCAATCAGTATCTATGTAATGGAAATCCCAATTCCTATTCAAAAGTAATTAATAGCACAACGAAATACTATTAACCCTAACTAGATAAATAATCATGAAACTATCAAAATTCAATCTAACTAGTAACATTCAACATCAGGAATATAATTGGATACAAACTAAGATAAAACAACCAACTTTTATCCTAAAATGCAAATCAATTCTCTTATGCATACAACTAACATAACCAGATATTAGCACAATGTAGTTGCTACTTATAAAGTAGAGATGCTCAACCAGAAACTCTCTAAATCTAGCAAAAACCTAATCACAATAAATCCTAGATGCTCAGACTATAAATTATTGAAACAAGTCAATAGCAATTCAAGCAAGAGAAAAGATTAAATTCATACAATCGATAAGGAATTAGAAATCTCACAACTGAATCAGAACGAACACTTAAATTGTCTATCTAAGCAAACAGCCTTAGTTCTCCATAGGTCTCCAAAACACAAAATAATTACAAACTCCAAAAACTAGGTCTAAGCAAAGGTCTAAAGCCCTTAAATATGAGGAAACAAACTATCCAAAAGTTTATAAAAATCGGACTAGAAATAATATCCAAAGCATAAATAAACAAAACATAGCGCTTGAAGAAGATTTCCGCCTCGGCGCTGGCAGCGGTCGCCGCCTATGGGGCAGCGGTCGCCGCCTACCATAGAACGTGTTTCATCGACTTTTTTTCACTTCAGCTCCAAGTGGTCTTCAAGGTACCTCGGCTCTTTCTTCTTCAACGCTCCAAACTCCATCTTTAGCACCTAAAACATGACTAAAAGTATGCTAAAACCCCATCTAAATACACACCATAAATGTGTATATCAAACTCCCCCACACTTCAATCTCACTCGTCTCGAGTGAATCGGAAAACTAACACTCGTAATCAATAACAACCTAGATCATCAAGTGTACAGAGAGCCTACAGCTAAGGGTAATAACAATAATCATCAAGGCTCCTATCCAACCATCCCATAACAAAATATAACATAATCAGCGCCAACATCCCACAATCCTAACAACACAACTTTGATTAACACAACTTAACATGCCACAATCAACTCTCAACCTATCTAACACCAACTCCACACATCCAATATCATCAACAATATGCATCCATAAGGAATATGAAAATCAACATACTACACCTTATCCCTCCAAATGAAAACCTACCCGAAAAACACTTCTATACTCCACTTCTTATGTCGCCAGCTCTAGTCAAAAGAACATCCTAAAACACTCTTTTTTCTTTCACTCTTTTTTTACTTAGGCGCCTTTCTAGGTTTTCACCTACCATCTCTCTTTTCATTTTTTCAATGTTGGACTCACCATCTACATCACTCAAAAATCTATTTTTGCCCAAGCCTAATGCTTGTCAGATTACCTGCTTTTTACTTGAACCGCCCTTTCGGGTTTTCAGTCCACCCCAGGATTTTTCTACCTTTTTCTCTATTTTTATGGCTCTTTTTTTTAAGTAATAGCAATAGTAATATAAATCCAACTCCCCCACACTTATAATAAACATTGTCCTCAATGTAGAAAGACAAAAATAATACTCCATCCGTTTCAAAATACATGACCATATGCTCACTTTTTCTTGTTTCATAATACTTGTCCATTTTACATTTTTTCCATCTCTTTCCATTTATACCCCTAATAATTATCTTTATCATAATCATTACACTTTTTATATTTCTTTAAACAAATAATTAACTCTACATTTGATAGGGGTAATATAGGAATATCATTTTTTTCTTAATATATATATGTACAATGTCCAAATGGTCATGTATTCTGAAACGGAGGGAGTATAAGGGGAAGTAAGAAAAAATACCACTACTGTGAAGGTGGTGGTGGCGGCGGGTAGTTAGGGTAGGATGGATATCAAGGCCACTACTGCTGAAAGAATGCCGCCTACTATTGAAAGTAGTGTGTCTGCTACTCATGGTACTGGTGGAACCTATCCATGGAGTGATAGACGTATTTTAGTCGCCTTAATACCTATCAAAGTAAACCTAACAACCCAACTAATGTAGTAGGGAAGTAAGGGTCGATCCCACAGAGACTCAGGTTTTCAATGTTTATTGTTGTATTACTCAGAGTTAGAAAAGGGGGTTTTTGAATATGATTCTAATAACTATCAAAACTAAACATGCAAAACTAAGATTGACTTATCAAATATGAGAGAAGTATGCTCAACTAGTTAACATCCATTGTGAACTTGATTATTGATCATTGATTATCAAAATTCTCTTTTTACCTTGACTAATCTATTGCGGAATGCTAATAACCCAACTTCATGGAATTATTAATCCTACTTCAATTCTAGTTATTAGCCCGACCGGTACTAATAACCCTAATTATCAAATAACCTAAGAGACCTCTTAGATTCAATTCGACAACAGCATTAAGATTCAAGCATCAATAGAAACATGTATTCAGAGCAAACAGACATCCAAATAACATGCGATTGAATTATCTTCTCTAATCAACTAGTCCTACCAGTCCTAGGTTGATTAAAGGTTCTACTTATGATCTAATTAACACCAACCGGTAATTAGAAAGATTTAGTTGTAATTCATCCTAGAAATCCTATTAGGTGATCAGGCTAATAAAACCCTAGGCTGAAATTAATCAATTAAGCACAGAGAAAACAATCTAATCAAGGGAAATTAAGAACAATCTAATCAAGGGAAATTAAGAACAATCAAACCTCACAATAATTCTTAATTCACAACTTCAATTAACTAGTTAAGCAAAAGAGGTTTAGTTATTCAAAGACATGGAAAAGCTTACAAAGTTTCCCATAGGGTTCTTGTTCTCCAAGTATTCAATAACCAAAACAAAGTCAAAGAATATGAAGATTAAAAACCTAGAAACTAATATCCAAAAAAATATATCTAAGAGGTTTCTAAAAATATTATCCAAAACAAGTTTCAACCCAAAAGCCCAAGCCCATACAAAATCTCGTTTTCGCGGACGCGGGGAGAAACGCGGCCATGACCCTGAAGCGCGGGCGCGCTTTGGCTTGCCTGCCCGAGTTTTCACGCCAGATGCTCAGGTGTCGAAGCGCGGGGTACACCTCTAAAGCGCGGGCGCGCTTTGGAACCTCCTGCCCGCGCTTTCAACACTAGTCGTCACGTATCACTTCAGAGGATGTTTTGACCCACTTCGAGTTGGAATTTGGACTCGGAGTAAAAAGATGAATTGTAGCTCTTCGAGTTAGCTTTCCAATGACACCAAAATCAGATCGATCCGACCACCATAGCTCCAGATCCAGCCCTTACAAGCAAGAGGTGTCGAAACAACAACTCCAATACATAGTCCGGACCCAAGTGTGCTTTTCCCATCACCTCTTGGGCTAATCTCATAGCTTGGCTCTCTTCTTGCTTTCTCCAATACTTTGGCTTCACCTCCTCTCCACTTATTGTCTTCACATCTACAATTAAAAACCACAACAAAGTGTAGATATCCGAATCTTTCTACAAACTAACAAAACTAGCAAAACTAACTAAAACTATACCAAAAACCATAAAAATCCTAACTAAACATGTCCTAAAACACTACCTAATATGTGTCTATCATGGAGCTCGCCAACTCATCCTGACGAACTGAAAGATGACCCATCTGAGCATACATCTAATCTAAGTCGATGTTCCATTCCTTGCAAAAGTCTCGCATCTTCTTGCTTATGAATTGAGAGCCGTTGTCGCAAGTGATCTCTGCCGGGACTACAAACCTGCTTAAGATGTTCCTTTTGATGAAGGAGATGACTTGCTTATCCTTGATTTCTCGAAAAGCTTCAGCCTCGATCCACTTGGAGAAGTAATCTGTCATTGCTAAGAAGAAAACTTTTTGTCCCGTGGAAGGGGGTGTTGGGCCCTAACCACCAAGAAGCCCAAGACACGTGCTGGAACGGCCTGCAAGATATTTACGAAGCCCGTCAATAAGTTTCCAGAAGACCGATCAAGCTATGTTTGACCAAGTATACCGATTTGACCATCCGAGTCTAATGATAGATTAAGTTATATCTATTCAGGATCTTTTCTATCTTATATAGGCGAGATCGTAACGATTTTAGGGATGATATATCTTCCACAGTTTATCTATCCATCTAATTATCTTTATATCTTGTAAAACACTCTATCTTTTAGGCCCCTATAAATACATAGAGGGAGTCATACATATGTACGTTACACATTCATACATCAATACAATTGAATACACACGAATTCTAAATACAGTTTTCGCATTCATTCTTTTGATTCTCGAGTTCGTATAGCTTAATTCACGCCCGATCTAGGCTAAGGGGTCACCAATCTTACTTGGTTGATTTCTAGCTCTAACAATTTGGCGCCCACCGTGGGGCCCAGAATTTGGCAAATTACGAACAAAGAATCACCCGTTATTCGAGTTTTCCATCCACGACGATGTCGGAATCTGGGGAGTTCGTGCCAGAGAAGAACAACGCCACCCAACAAGAAGAAATCTTGTCTAAACAACGAGAAGACGAGATGGCGGACGTTCGACGGCGCATGGAGCTTCTCCAAAAGGAACTCGAGCAACAAAAAGGCTTCTTTGAAGCCAGCATGGAGCGTTTGACCAATGAAAACAACCAACTCAGGAGCCAGAACCAGTTACTCACCACGGCATGGCAGCCCGCCAACGTGCCCAGAAACACTGAGGGTCTGGCAACTCGGCTGAATTTCGATTCCGGAGAGGGGACTTCTGGGGGAAACAATGGGAATGACACCCAAAGCGGAGTCTTGAACACTCAACAGACGCCTAACCCCGAGACCAATCGCGAACAGGCGACAAACAGGGAGATCCCCGGAAACCAGGTCACACCTCCAGGTAACACCTATAGAACCCGCTCCGGGAACATATGGATAGCTGAGAATGCTTATACTGAGAGACACCAGGAGGTGGATCTAGACGCCCTCATCCGAAGGAAGGTCATGGAGCAGATTGGGGCCATCTCCGACCAGGTTGTTAGAAGCCACACCGAATACCAGCCGGTACAACCAGAGGCCCACGACGGATACGACGAATCACCGTTCGTCCCCAGGATTGCTCGGGCCGAAATACCGAGGAAAGTCACTATCCCCACCATGAACCCTTACAACGGCACCACGGACCCTAACGAGCACATAGCCATCTACAAACAAAAGATGATGACTAGCTCGGTTCCCAGTCACTCAAAGGAGTCTGTCATGTGCAAAGGGTTTGGTACGACCCTGACTGGACCAGCCCTCACCTGGTTCATCGGTCTACCCAGGGGAAGCATCAAGTCCTTCGCCGACCTCTCGGATACCTTTAGGAGCCAGTTCGCGAGCAGTCGCAGGTTTGAGAAGCAGTCTAGCGACCTTTACCGGGTCAAAAAGAAAAATCATGAGACCACAAGAGCTTTTCTAGATCGCTTCAATAAGGAGAAAGTAACCATCCCAAATTGCGACACTACTACCGCAATCGAGGCCTTTCGACAAGGAATCATACCGGACGGAGGATTGTACCAGGAGCTAACCAAGCACCCATGTGTTACTTTCGAGGAGGCCCAGTCAAAGGCACTAGCACACGTGCGGCTGGAGGAAGATAGGTCCCTCCGAAGGAGGTCGGCCGAACCTAGAAGCGCCGATAGGAAAAGCGGCAATGATCGCAAGAGGGAGTATCCAGAGCGAAGGCGATCACCCTTAGACCAGAGAAGGGGCAGGCGAGATCGATCCTACGATAGACACCCGGCCAAACGGGTTAATGTAGCACGCAACAAGCCGCCAGTGGAGAAGGAACGCGATCCGTTGCCACCACCTCTAGAGGATTACAACCTCAAAATCTCGCCATCGCAACTGGTGAAGAATCTCTCCAAGATGGGAGATCTGGTCAGGTGGCCCAGAAAAGATAAAGCACCCAAGGCAGGGGCCGACGAGAATAAATGGTGTGAGTTCCACGACAACCACGGCCACTGGACCAAAGATTGCATTATGCTAAGGAGGGAAGTGGCACACTTAATCTCTAAAGGCAAGATCCGGGAAGCGGCTCCAGACGCCAGAGTTCCTCGCGATCTTCTAGATAATCCCTACTCCAGAAAGGCGAGCGAGAAAACACCCCCTACTCCAGAAAGGGTGGTGAACGTAATCACCAGAGGCTTAAGCGTGTGTGGTCTTACTTACTTAGCAGCCAAGAGACACGCGCGAGAGGGGTACCTGGGAAAACCAACCCATCTAGAGAGGGGACCTAGACAACCCACCGGGTTGGCAATAGTCTTTGACGACTCTGACATCGAAAACCAGGTTGGGCCTCATCACGACGGCTTGGTGATCTCCTTACACATAGGAAACGTCCTTATGAGGAGAATACTGGTCGACACCGGTAGCTCTACCAACCTCATAACACTCGCCGCCCTCAAAGAGATGGGTTTGTCTGAAAACGACATCCACAAGCAACCAGTCCCCCTCGTAGGGTTTAGTGGAGAAGTAAAACATACCACGGGAAACATAACCCTGCAAACCTTCGCGAAAGGAGTAAACTTGCAAGTGGAATTCATGGTGATAGATTGTCCATCCAGCTACAACGTGATCTTGGGTCGCCCTTGGTTACACGACATGAAGGCGTTGGCTTCCACCTACCACCAGACGGTGAAGTTCCCTACACCCAGGGGGATAGAAGAAATTCGGGGAGATCAGAGGCTAGCTAGAGAGTGTTACAAGACTGCTCCAAAGCCTACGGCCGCTGGGCCGCAGGCATAGCAATTACAGAGCGCTACCCCTCCTATCTAGACCCGAGAGGAAGAAGAAGAAGTGGAGGAGGTAGCAATAGGGGAAGGACGGATCGTTCGCCTGGGCATCGGACTAGACACGTCCATCAAGGCAGAACTTGTGTCCTTTCTGGAGAAACACCAGAAGTGCTTTGCATGGAGCCACAAGGATATGACTGGAATCGACCCAGGGGTGATCACGCACAAGCTTAATACCGATCCTAGCTTCTCCCCCGTGAAACAAAAAAGAAGAAGGTTTGCCCCGGAACGAATCCAGGCAGTTGACGAGGAAGTAAGGAAGCTACTAGACACGGGCAAGATCCGAGAGGTGAAGTATCCAGAGTGGCTAGCTAACGTGGTAGTCGTCCCAAAGAAGAATGGAAAGTGGAGGGTTTGCGTGGACTTTACCGACCTGAACAAGGCTTGTCCTAAGGACTCTTTCCCACTCCCACACATAGACACGATGGTCGACGCCACCGTTGGCCATGAACTCTTGACATTCATGGACGCCTTTAGCGGCTATCACCAGATCCAGATGCACCCCGAAGATCAAGAGAAGATGTCCTTCATAACAGGACAAGGGACGTATTGTTACCGAGTTATGCCTTTCGGCTTGAGAAACGCTGGCGCAACTTACCAGCGTCTCGTTAACCATATGTTCCAGAATCAAATCGGGAAGACCATGGAGGTATATATCGACGATATGGTGGTCAAGAGCACGATGGCAGTTCAGCACCAACAACACCTCGAAGAAGCTTTTAACATTCTCGAAAAATTCAATATGAAGCTCAACCCTCAAAAGTGCACGTTCGGAGCTCAGTCTGGGAAATTTCTAGGTTCCATCGTGACTAAAAGGGGGATTGATGCCAGTCCCGACCAAGTGAAAGCAATAGCCTCCCTGAGATCGCCCAAGAACATCAAGGAAGTACAAAAGCTCGCGGGAAAAATCGCCGCCCTTAACAGGTTCATATCCAAGTCAGCCGATAAGTGTCGTTTGTTCTACGATATACTCAAGAAAAACAAAAGCTTCCAGTGGGACGAACGACACGAGAGGGCTTTCCAGGAACTCAAGGGTTATTTTTCCAATCCATTGTTGCTGGCCAAGCCGGTGCCAGGAGAAATCTTACAGCTTTATCTAGCAGTATCAGGGAGCACACTGAGCGGGGTTCTAGTCAGAGAAGCCGACGGACAACAAATGCCTGTTTACTTCGTAAGCAAGACAATGACTTCAGCAGAGACCAGATACACCCCCCTCGAAAAGCTGGTCCTCGCCGTCGTCATGAGTTCAATTAAGCTTCGCCCTTACTTCGAATCACATACGATCGCGGTGCAAACCAACTACCCTCTGCGACAGGTGATGCAGAAGCTGGAGTTCTCTGGACGAATGACCAAGTGGGCAGTGCAACTCAGCGGCTATGACATCAAATACGAACCTCGCAAGGCCATAAAATCGCAGGTCCTAGCCGACTTCGTCGCTGACTTCACACCTGATCTAGAGGAGGCAGCAAACACAAGCACACCCGCGCCTGTCCCAAACGAGATACACGACATGTGGACACTCAACACAGATGGGGCTTCCAACGCCAGAGGGATAGGGCTAGGGGTGGTCCTGGAATCAAGCAAGGGAGATAGGCTAGCGCAGGCCGTAAGATGTGATTTCGACGCCACAAACAATGAGGCGGAGTACGAAGCTTTGATTTTCGGATTAGGGCTAGCACGTGACCTAGCGATCCGAAACCTGCAAGTAAGGTGCGACTCTCTCTTGGTGATAAACCAGATACTAGGCCTGTTCGAGGCAAAAGACGAGAGGATGGCTCTTTACCTGGAGAAGGCGAAGGCGTTGGCGGGAGAGTTCCAGCAGGTTACCTTCGAACAGGTACCTAGAGAAAACAACACGTCGGCCGACGCCTTAGCAGGTTTAGGCTCAGTACTCAATCCAAGTGAATACTCTCAGATCCCGCTAGTACACCTTCTTTATTCGGCGATCGAGCATCCCAAAGAGACATCCATGCTACACACGCTCCCATTAGCCAACCTTGACACACACTCTGGATCAAAGCCCAGCAGCTGGATCAAACCGTATTTGGACTGGCTAGTACACGAGAAGGCACCTGAGGATAAAGCAGAGGCAAGAGCTTTGAGAGAAAAAGCCACGCGATTCGTCGTCCACCAGGGCATACTCTACCACAAGTCTGCGTCTGGGGTCTTGCAAAGGTGCGCAGAAGGAGAAGAGATAGAGAGTGTTATGAGAGAGATCCATGAAGGATATTGCGGGAACCATGCTGGTGGCAGGAGCTTGGCAAACAAGATACTTAGACATGGGTGGTACTGGCCAACGCTACGACGCGATGCCACCAGATACGCCCAGGAATGCAAGGCTTGCCAGCGACACGCACCAACTTCTCACCAGCCCTCCGAGAGCCTACATCCAACCCTTACTCCTTGGCCCTTCATGAGGTGGGGGATGGATATCGTGGGGAAATTACCTCCTTCTACGGGGCAAAAAGTATTCTTCTTGGCTATGACCGATTACTTCTCCAAGTGGATCGAGGCTGAGGCATATAGAGAGATCAAAGACAAGCATGTGATCTCGTTCATCGAGCGCAACATCCTATGCCGCTTAGGAATCCCAGCGACAATCGTTTGTGACAACGGTTCCCAGTTCATTAGCCAGAGAATGAGGGAATTCTGCCAGGGGTGGAACATCGACCTGGTTACGTCAACCCCCAGATATCCCTAGGCGAATGGGCAAGCAGAGTCCTCAAACAAAGTGATCATAAGCAACCTGAAGAAAAGACTAACCAAGTCCAAAGGCAAGTGGGCAGAGGAGCTACCCTACGTGCTTTGGGCTGATCGCACCACTCCCAAGAAAGCAACGGGGCAAACCCCCTTTCCTCTGGTATACGGGTGCGAGGCAGTCATCCCAGCTGAAATTCAGGTCCCAACCGCGCGATATGGTCTAGCTACGCTTGACGAGAACAGGGAGCAACTCGTGGCAGACCTAGACACGGTCCAAGAGTTACGGGAATTGGCCCACCTCAGAGTAGCTCGATACCAGCAGCAATTATCCAGGAGCTACAACAAGAACGTAAGAGTTAAGGTCTTCCGAGTGGGGGACTGGGTACTTCGCAAGGTGTTCCAGAACACAGCAGAGCAAAACGCGGGAAAACTGGCACCTGGATGGGAAGGACCTTACAGAATTACGAAGGTCGTGGGGCAAGGAGCTTACCAGCTGGAGTCCGAGGAAGGAGAACCAGTGCCTAGGAGTTGGAACGCCACTCACCTCAAGAAGTATTATTTCTAGAAACCCTATCTCTAGTTACTTAGTTTGATTTGCATATTAGAAGGTCTTGAATTTTGTTCTTTTTTGGGGGGATGCAAGGGGGTTCCTGAACCATCACCCCACTTTTATTTCTAGATCATAGTTCTAGTGATTAGCACCAGTTAGTACACTGTTTTGCGTTCTTGTGATTCTTTTAAGTTATGAATGGAATTTATTACAAATTACTTCGTTTATACACACGGAAAACTAAGTATGTGCTCCTCGAAAGCACGCCCTTGCAAATTTCGCACGATACAAAAATCCACACCTGGGTACCCGCCTAGTAGCCCCGATCAAGCTACAAAAAGGCAAAAATTCCCACAAAACTCGTGGACGTAACGATTAGGCCCATAAGTGACCTAGGCATTTATCGCCAGAAATCCCACAAAACTCGTGGACGTAATGATTTGGCCCATAAGAGGCCTAGGCAAGTATCGCCAGTATTGCAAAACTCGCACGAATATTTGGATCCACGAATAAGGCACAAGTCGCCTAACACATATGCTAGCATCCAACGGATTAGTCCACACCTACTAACTGGTTGTACAACCCAGATATACTATCAACATTCGACGTCATAACGCTAACGTTAGCCCTTCATACAAACAAGTTTGTTTCTTACGAGTAATAACCACTACGACGCACTAGGTACCTACACCACTTCTGGCAAAGACAAAACGCGCTTTTCTAAATCACGATCTCCAGACAAAGGTGATCCTTCTCCGAATAAAACAAGGGGTAGCGAATTCGCCATCAATCGCATCACCATAATATGACCAATTTATTAACCGCATGATTACCAAGATTACATCTAAACTCCGACTGTAAGCGGCAGGCGTTTGCTTAAAACACCAACATAGTCTTCTGGGAATGCTCTTCAGGGTACAGTTTACAAATACCTCCCTAGAAAGACAAGGGGTGCTAGGCCCCCTGACAAAACTTGTTTAAGTTTGACATTTTGTTTCTAGATAGAACAAGTAGAGCCCTATCTAGGCGAAGTCACGGGAGCCAGGTACGTTCCCGAACAGACAACTACGCAATAAGGACCGAGCTCCAACGATTGAGCAAGATTGCTCAAAATGAGTTCCGAAAGCTAGATAACACCACCGGAACTATTCCTAAACGTTCGTGGGCAAATACCTAGTTCTTTCGGCAAAGCTTTATCGTAAGCAGAAAATACCCCTAGCTAGATAAGACGGGGCCATACAAAGGGCCTACCAACAAAAAGATCCATACACTAGGGGTACAAAGTTTTCCCCCAAAAAGAGTTAAAGTTTTGGCACCCAGGCCATACCAGAATCATTATCAAGTTTTTGGCAAATAACATTGCCAGGGAAAGTACTTAAAACGAGGGCAATCAAAAAACAAATACTTAAGAGTGATCACTTGGCCGGAGAGGGGGTTTGCGACGAGAGCTGCTCGTCCTTGTCCTTCTGGACAATGTCGCTAGAACCCGCGGTCGGAACATCCTCCATCGGAGCTGGGGAGTTGGCGTCGTCGTCTAGATCTTCGTCGGGCAAGAAATCTTCTCCTGGGACCTTTGAACCGGGGGGAAACAAGGCTTCGAAAGTAGACTTCAGCTCCTCCAAGTTCCATCGGCCACTCTCTCCATTGGCGACGCTCTCCAGAACTTCTATCTTGGCCTTGGTGGAGTAATAAGTCCCGATCCTTACCACCTGTTGTGAGAATTCATCCGCGGCCCCCCTGAAGCTCAGCAATCTTCCTCGCCTGGCTAGACACCTCTTCTTGCAGCTTGGCAACTTGAGTCCGATGGCTGCCCAAAGCTTCCTCAAGGACGCGATTCTGGCGCCCGGCTTCTAGCGCTGCCTCTGAGGCGTGCCTCTCCTTGGTCCTTAGCTGGCTGATTTCCCTCATGTGCACATCCATGGCTAGGGCAAATTCCTGGGTAGCATGCGGAGAACGCCAGAGTGGAAAATTATGACGATAAGGATTTGCTTCGACAAAAAGAAAAGAAGGGAAAAAGAGGGGGGTCGCGTGAACATACTTTCTTCATAGCTGCTCTAGAACGCGTCAGCGCTTGTTCCACTCCGCTCTTGACAGAGGCGGCTCTGGCCTCACTAGAAGTAGATTCTAGGACAACACCCTAGAAATCCGAGAGGTCGTCCTTGGAAAGGTCTACGGTAGGAGGGTCCTCTAGTTTACGCTTCTGGTTGGGACGCTCTTGTTGAACTTCCTTCTTCGGCACTAGAGGGGGGTTCGAGCTGCGGGATCTCAACATCCGCTGTAACATAACATCGGTGGAGGCATTCCTTTCGCGACCTAGTTATACCACGGACGAAGGATCTGAACCCATTCTTTACCGGAAAATCTATCTGGTATGCGGAAAGGGAAAATTACTGGAAACTTACCAGAGTTGATGGGCTTGGAGGTGCTCGACATCTTGACGACAGAGGGTGAAATTTCCGGCTCTATGGTCTCGTGACTAGAGTCTTGGGGCTGGTCCTCTTCTTTGGGCTTCTCCGGTTCGTTGAAGACTTTGCTGGGGGCACGATTCTTGGATTCAGTAGACAATAGCACCTGGATTAGTTTTCCACTGGATGATCTGGAGTTGAAGTTCTTTTGTACTGCACAAGATATCACCAGGTGGGTATCAGCAATATGCGCTTATCAGGATAACAGATCTAGTTAACAACACTAGTAAAGGCAACCAAAGTAATAAACAAAGAAAGAAAAAACAACAACAGAGCAGGCGAGGCTCTTACGGGTAGTATTCCAAGCATCTAGGAAAACGTCCTTATAGGTCTCTCCTAGTTCACCCAAGGAACGTCTCTCAACGAAGAAGTAACGCGACTCGCTTACTGTCATGGCTATCCCTTTCCTAGAAGCCAACTCGTCGACACACCTCAGTATGCGCCAAGTCGTGCGCATAATCTAAGAAGGCGAAACCCCTAAATCTCTAAGAAAATCCCTAATAAAGGGGGAAAACGGGAATTTTAGCCCTAAAGAGAATGGGAACTCGGTGAAACAGATCCACCCTGGTCGGATCCAATCTATTAGCTCGTCTTGAGGGCAGTATGTCGCAGTGCCGGCCGGAAACCCCCCCTCGGAGATAATTCTGGCTACATCTTCCGGCGTGAGATTGCATTGAAATTGGTCTTGCGCCATTAGGGAATTGGAAGGTGCGAAAAGGGGAGACTCGGCCATTGATGAGAAGGAATGAGGTTTGGGCGGAGGACGGACAAAGGAAAAATAGAGAAAGCAAGGGAAGCGGAAGAGATAGAGAGTAAGAGAAAGTGAGACTCGTACTTGCAAATTGGTGAAGTGACGCCTCTGAGAGCATAGAGGGAGAGTTAAGGGTTTTAATAAGAGTAATAATGACATGCATAGGCGGTTTCCAAGGCAAACAAGTCGGAAAGAGAAGATTTTCGTTTGATTCAAATTTGAAATTTGAATTTGGAATTCCAAATTTAAATCAAAAGGGGTACTGTTGGGCCCTAACCACCAAGAAGCCAAAGACACGTGCTGGAACGGCCTGCAAGATATTTACGAAGCCCGTCAATAAGTTTCCAGAAGACCGATCAAGCTATGTTTGACCAAGTATACCGATTTGACCATCCGAGTGTAATGATAGATTAAGTTATATCTATTCAGGATCTTTTCTATCTTATATAGGCGAGATCATAACGATTTTAGGGATGATATATCTTCCACAATTTATCTATCCATCTAGTTATCTTTATATCTTGTAAAACACTCTATCTTTTAGGCCCCTATAAATACATAGAGGGGGTCATACATATGTACGTTACACATTCATACATCAATACAATTGAATACACACGAATTCTAAATACAGTTTTCGCATTCATTCTTTTGATTCTCGAGTTCGTATAGCTTAATTCACGCCCGATCTAGGCTAAGGGGTCACCAATCTTACTTGGTTGATTTCTAGCTCTAACAGGGGGTAGCTTGCCAACGATGACCATCCCCATCGCATGACTAGCTAGGGGGTGATCGAAGGGTGTAGGACCTCCGGTGGTTAGAGAGGAATTAGCGCATGGCGCTGGCAGGCGTCGCAAGCTTGGGCGTACTTGGTAGTGTCTTGGTGAATTGTTGGCCAGTACCACCCCTGCCTGAGCATTTTGTTGGCTAAGCTCCACCCACCGGTATGGTTACCGCAGTCTCCGCTATGGACTTCTCGCATGACTTCCTCGGCATCCCCCTTCTCAATGCAGCGTTGTAAGAAGCCCGCGGAAAATTTGTGGAAGAGGAGTCCATCTACAATAGCAAAATATGTTGCTTTCGATTTTAGGGCCTTGGCTTCGTCCTTGTCCTTTGGTGCTTCCCCTCATATGAGCCAGTCGAGATAGAGCTTTGTCCAGCGATCGTCCGATCTTACCTCTGGGCTGGTAAAGCTTTGGTGAATATCTAGAGCATGTGGCTCAGGTGGAGATTATTTAGCCTGCGCAACCGATGTTTCTGCTATGGCCGACTATAGTAAGTGGACCAATGGTATGCTTTTGAACTCCTGGGGATCTAAGGTTGAGCCTAGTCCAGCCAGGGAATCAGCTTAGGCGTTTTGCTCATGAGGAATTTGTTCAAATTGAATCTGGTCAAATTTCTCGGAAAGTGTTTTAACTACTCCGAGGTAGCCGATCATTTTATCATCTTTGGCCTCGAATATGCCCAAGATTTGATTGATGATGAGTAGGGAATCGGCACGTACCTTAATTCTTTTGATGGACAAGTCGATAGCCATTTCTAGCCCGAAGATGAGAGCTTCATACTCTGACTCATTGTTGGTGGCCTCAAAGTTTCACCTTACTGCTTGAGCTATCTTGTCCCCCTTTGCCAACTTTAGCACAACTCCCAGACCTGCCCCTCTAACATTTGAGGTTCCGTCGGTGTACAATTGCCATTCTTCTTGGTTGTCGTCGTAAGACGCAGTTAAGACTTCTTTACTCGCACTTTCTTCAAGGGTTGGGGTGAAGTCGACAACAAAGTCGGCTAGCACTTGTGACTTGATCGCTTTTCTAGGCTCATATCTGATGTCGTACCCGCTTAGGTGAATCGCCCATTTTGCCATCCTTCCCAAAAACTCGGGCTTTTGCATGATCTACCGGAGTGGGTAATCTATTAAGACAACAATGGTGTGTGACTTGAAGTACGGCCAGAGTTTATTTGAGCACATGACCACTGCTAGGACCGGTTTCTCCGTTGGGGAATAGCGGGTCTCTACTGGCACCATTGTCCTGCTCACGAAATAGACTGGGACCTACTGGCTGTCTTTGTCCTTGACAAGGACTCCGCTCAGGGTATTCTCGGACACGGCCACATAAAGATGCAATACTTCTTCAGGTACTGGTTTGGCCAACAACAAGGGGCTGGTGAAATACTTCTTCAGTTCGATGAAAGCGGCCTCGTGCTTCTCGGTCCACTAGAAACTCTTATTTTTCTTTAGTACCTCGTAGAACAAGCGGCACTTATCCGAGGACTTGGAGATGAACCGGTTCAATGCAGCTATTTTGCCGGTTAACTTCTGCACGTCTTTTACGCTTTGGGGGGGATTTCAGGGAGGCAATTGCCTGAACTTGGTCGGGGCTAGCCTCAATCCCACGCTTGGTCACTACGTGCCCCAAAAAAGTACCAGATATATGATGTCTCTCATTTTGGTGGTGTTTTAGTAGTTAATTTCTCTTGTAAATTTGTGTCTTTTGTTCCTTTCTTTGTTAGTTTTGTCCCTCTTTAGCTTAGATTCCGATTTTCTATGAGATTCGGAGACTATGCGAATTTGTTGTGTTTTGTAGGTAAATTGGCATGTTTTGAGGACGTTTGGAAGGAGTTTCTAAGGAGGAGCAAAGCTTGAGAGCAAAGGAGCGGAAGAGCCAAGCAAGGAACGAAGAGGAACTCAAGGAAAGCCAAGAAGAGAAGAGGATCAAGGCCCGGAACGACGTGCCCAGCAAGTCGGGCCCGAGTTGGCGCTTTGGAGGCTCGGACCGAGGTTGGTGACGTCGGGAACGAGGTACTCCGTGTCGGTCCAAGTCGGCTAAGTGTAGATTGGGCTCCAAGGCACATAATTGTGATCTACCACTTTTGCCCTTCTTCTATTTTTGGAAATCCTTGGTCCCTAATTAAAAGGAGAAGACAATTAGAGAGAGAAGGAGGCTAATACTCACATCTAATCACTCTCAAAGGCTCAAGGAAGACTTGGAGAGCAAGGAGGAGGAAGGAAGAGGAGAAGAAGAGAGAAATCGGTGGAGCTTTGGAAGGATTAGTGAGTTTGAACTTGTTTTGTTTGTGTTTAGTGGATTTGAGATTTGGATCTTGTGAATTCCTTTGATTTGAATGCAATTTAGCTTTGATTTGTCTTGGATGATTGAGATTTGCTTGCTTTGTCTATTGATTGCTTTTTACTCTTACTTCATGGAGTAGATTCCATAGTCTTGGGCTATGGGGGAAACCCCTAGCTAGGATTGGGTGTGAACCCCCAATTCCATAGCCTTGAGTGCTTGATCTATGAATCCTCTCTATATTGAGCTTCAATTCTCTTGTGAGAGCAAGGGATCAAGGGCTTGTGGTTGGTAAGAGTAAGCGAAAGCGATCTCGAGCCCATCACTTGACCTTGCATCGAAGGGTAGGTGAAAACCCCCTATGGTCGATGTGTAGAGTGGAGGGATCGAAGGCAAACAACCTCGATCTCACAAGGGTCAACACTTATTGGCTGAATTGGGGTGAAATTACCCAAGTCTAGTTAGGGAAGGAACCCAAAAACCCAAGACCGATCTACTATTTTTGACAAGACCGAGTTACCTAGACCTCGGGCCCGACTTCTACTGTGTCGGTCCCGTGCCAGCTCTCATCGATCCTCCTCGGACCGAGGTGACCAAAGTCGGTCCCGAGAAGATCTCTTTGATTTTCCTTGTTTTTGCCTTTCTTTTCCCCTTTTTAGTCTTTTTGGTACACTCAACGCACGAACTCCCGTGTGTTCGACACCCTACCCTTGTACTACAATAGGGGTTCGGTTTATAAATATAAATTTTGACCCTCCGATCCGGAACCCATCAGAATTTTGGCGCCGTTGCCGGGGAGTTCTACTTGTTTGAGGTACCATCTTTTGTTGAGTCTTTGATTTTGTAGTGATTTGGGTGAGGGATGATGTCTCTCATTTTGGTGGTGTTTTAGTAGTTAATTTCCCTTGTAAATATGTGTTTTTCATTCCCTTCTTTGTTAGTTTCGTTCCTTTTTAGCTTAGTTCCCGGTTTTCTTCAAGATTCGGAAACTATGCGAGTTTGTTATGTTTTGTAGGTAAAATGGATCATTTGAGGACATTTTGGAGGAGCATCTAAGGAAGAGCTAAGCAAGGGAGCTAAGGAACGGAAGAGCCATGCAAAGATCGAAGAGGAACCAAAGGAAGACCAAGAAGAGACAAGGATCGAGGCCCAGGACCGAGTACCACCAAATCGGGCCCGAGTTCGAGCAACCAGAGGCTCAGACCGACGTTCCCAACGTCGGGCCCGAGGTTCCCAGCGTGTCGATCCAAGTCGGCAATTGAGAAGATTAGGCTCCAAGGCACAAATATGGTGATCTTCCAATTTTGCCCTTCTTGTAATTTGGAATTCCTTGGTCCCCAATCAAGAGAAGAGGATAATTAGAGAGAGATTAGAGATCATCCAACAACAATCCCACACCTAATCACTCTCAAAGGCTCAAGGAAGACTTGGAGAGCAAGGAGAAGAAAGGAGAAGGAGAAGAGGAGGAAATCGGTGGAGCTAGAGAGAGGTTTAGTGAGTTTGTATCTGTTTTGTTTTGGTTTTGGTAGAATTAAAACTTGGATCTTGTGAACCCTTTGAGATTTGAATGCCATTTGAGTTTGATTTGAGATTGATGATTGAGGTTTGCTTGCTTTTCCATTTGATTGCTTTTTACTCTTCCTTTATGGAGTAGATTCCATAGTCTTGGGCTATGGGAGAAACCCCTAGCTAGGATTGGGTAGGAAACCCCAATTCCATAGCCTTGAGTGCTTGATCTATGAATCCTCTCTACATTGAGCTTCAATTCTCTTGTGGAAACAAGGGACCTAGGGCTTGTGATTGGTAAGAGTAAGCGAAAGTGATCTCTAGCCCATCACTAGACCTAGCATCGAAGGAGAGTGAAAACTCCCTTGGGTCGAAGTGTAGAGTGGAGGGATCGAAGGCTAGCAACCTCGATCTAACAAGGATCAACACTTATTGGCTGAATTGGGGTGGAATTACCCAAGTCTAGTTAGGGAAGGAACCCAAAAACCCAAGACCGATCTACTATTTGAGCAAGACCGAGTTTCCCAACACATCGGGCCCGACGTAGTGTAAGTCGGTCCCGGCCAAATTGACCTCGATCCACCCTCGGACCGAAGTGACCTGTGTCGGTCCGAGGTGATTTCCCTTGTTTTTCCTCGTTTTGCCTTTCTTTTATCTCTTTTTAGTCTTTCGGGTACTCTCAACGCACGAACTCCCGTGTGTTCGACACCCTATCTCTCTACTACAATAGAGGTTCGGTTTATAAATTTAGATTTTGAGACCCTCCGATCCCGGACCGATCAAGGGACTAGCCCAAACCCCTTGTTTGTTTTTATTCGGTTTTGTTTGTGTCTTTGGTTATAGGTGTATGCGAGCTCGTTCCGTCCGAGGAACACTTGAGTTCGACTTTGTGTGTGATCCGGAGAGCATTATCAAGCAAGCTCGGAAGAAGAAGGGAATGGAGAACCAAGCACTACATGATGATGAGGTTGATAGGATGAGGGCCGACATGGCTCGTATGCAACTTGAGATGGCCAACCGGGATGCCGAAGCTAGGAGAGAGCGTGAGCGAAGGATGAGATTGGAGGCTCAAATCAACACCGAACCCCAGAATGCATGTCAATATATGCATCCGGAGTTGAAGGTGCCGGAACCGGCCATTGTCTTGCCGGAGGTTTCAAAGAACTTTGAGATCAAGACTCAATTCATCTCACTTATCAAGAGGGACCAATTTCAAGGAAGACCGAATGAGTGCCCGATTGAGCATGTGAAGCAATTCAAGGATCCATGTGAGACCATCTCGACGGATGAGGAGACGCTAGAGTACGTGCTACTCAAGGCCTTCAAGTGGTCGTTGGGAGGCAAGGCATTGCATTGGTTGGAGAGCCAAGCACCTCGATCCATCACATCATGGAGGGCTCTCAACGAAGCATTTTTGATGAAGTTCTTTCCTCCAACAAAGACAACGGAGCTTAGAAGGAACATAGTAAGTTTTCAACAAGGAGCCCACGAGCCACTCTTTGAGGCTTGGGATCGGTTCAAGGAAATGTTGAGGCAATGTCCAACGCATAGGCAACAACCTTATGTTCTTCAAGACATATTCTTCCAAGCAATCAACCCCGCCACCAAGGACAAGTTGAACCTTTACACCGATTGTGGGTTCATTGATTTGCCGCCGGAGCAAGCATGGGAGTTGCTCGACAAACTCTCCGACTATGAAGCCATGTACGGAGTGAGTCAAGTCAACAAGGAGGCAAGAGTCCAAGGAGATGGTACAAGGAGGCTCTACGACCCGAAGAATGAAGAGGTTGATAAGGATGTGAAGATTCAATTCCTTGAGGATGAGTTGAACAAGATGAGGAGGCAAATGAATCACCTCAAGCAAACCACAAGAGCATGTGAAGAATGTGGTTCTTTCAAGCATGGAGCTCAAGAGTGTCCCAATGAACGCCAAGTTCGCTTGGCCGAGCAAATCGAGGAGGCGCACTATGTTCAAAGAAACTATGGAGGAAGAGCCAATTTCAACAATGGAGGGAATGGAAGGTGGAACCAAGGCCAAGCCAATGGCTACAACAACAACTACAACCAAAACGAGCCAAGGGCCCAACCACCACCATACCGACCTCCGGGGTTCTATGAACAAACTCCACAATGGGAACAAGACTTGAAGAATCAATTCACCAATGTGGAGAGAAGAGTTGATGAGATGAGCACCCAATTCAAGGAGTTTGGTGTATGGAGAAGACAAGTGGACAACCAATTTGTTCACATGGCGAATCAACTTCCGAGAGAGGAAGGGAGACTCCCGGGCCAACCCGAGGAGAATCCCCGTGCCCCACAACAACAAAATGAAGTCCGAGCCATAGGTTTGAGGAGTGGTCGGAGTTTGCCCGAGCCACAAGTGCCAAGGACAAGAGAAGAGAGTCGGACCGAGTTGCCCAGTAACTCGGGCCCGGCATGCCAAGAAGTCGAGCCAGAAGACGGAGGAAGTCCCCTGACCAGGACCGAGGAGGAGCGGAACTCGGGCCCGACATGCCCTGTAGTCGGACCGACTTCCCCAGTTGTGCCCTGCCCTAGGACCGAGGAGCCGCACATCGGTCCCGATGTCGATCCCACGTCGATCCAAGCTGAGAATGTTGAGAGTGATCCAATTCAGTCCAAGGAAGTGGATTCAACCAAGAAACAAGGTGGCACAACTCTTCCTTACCCATTAAAGAAGCCCAAGGAAGTTGTGGAGGGCAAGTTTAAGAGGTTCTTGAAGCTCTTGCAAGGTTTGAACATCACCATACCGTTCACCGACGCTCTAAGTGAGATGCCATCATATGCAAAGTTCTTGAAGGAAATTTTGAGCAAGAAGAGGTCGATTGTGGAGATGCAAGACGAGGTGAAAATCTTGGAGCTACCTCAAAAATTGGGTGATCCCGGAAGATTCGCAATTACCATTGGTATTGGGTCTCAGAAGTTTCAAGCTTTGTGTGATCTTGGAGCAAGCACTAGTGTCATTCCGTACATGATATGGAAGTCTACCGCCATGGGACTCATCGCTCCGGTTAACATGAGGTTGACCATAGCCGATGGAACATCAATTGAGCCGATTGGAGTGGTGGAGGATTATCCATTGTGTGTAGAGGGGCATTACGTCCTGACGGACTTTGTTGTGGTTGACATGTTAGAGGTGCCGGGCGAGCCTATCATCTTAGGAAGACCATTCCTTGCTACGGTTGGAGCTATTATAGATGTAAAGAAAGGTCACTTGTCCCTTGAATTTGGAGGAGTAGAGCTCGATTTCTCCTTTAAACCAACTTCGAAGGAAGCTTTGCATAGAGAAGCCAAGATGATCCAATCCTTTCCAAGAGGAGTGCAATGGGAAGCTATATCCAACAAGCCGAGTACAAGGGAGCTAGAGTTGAAAGCCATCCCACCACCCTATGGAGTTGAAGTGACAAATGAAGGTTTAGCTACCAATCCAGAGGAAAGTGAGAAAGTGGAGAGTGGAATGTCTTACTTGGAGGTGTTCAAAGCCGAAACGGAGGAAGCCCAAGCACCACCGGAGCCATCTCATGAGCTAAAGGAGCTTCCAAAGGACTTGAGTTATGCTTTCCTGGGCCCTAACTCTTCATTACCCGTGATTGTCAATGCTAATTTGAATGATGAGGAAGAGTCCAAGTTGTTAGAGGTTTTAAGGAGGCATAGAGGAGCTTTAGGGTATTCATTAGAGGAACTAAAGGGAATTTCACCATCAATTTGCATGCATAGGATCTACATGGAGGACAACCATAAACCCACTATTGAACCACAAAGAAGATTAAATCCTAACATGAAAGAAGTGGTTAAGAGTGAGATACTTAGGATGTTGGATGCGGGAATCATCTTCCCAATTTCGGATAGCAAATATGTTAGTCCCGTGCATGTAGTTCCTAAAAAGGGTGGACTAACCGTAGTGCAAAATGAGAAAGGAGAAATGATTCCTACTAGAACCACTACAAAATGGCGCATGTGCATTGATTACCGAAAGTTAAATAGTGGTACTTGTAAGGATCATTTTCCCCTTCCTTTTATAGACCAAGTTCTTGAAAGATTAGCACAACATGAATACTTTTGCTACCTTGATGGGTATAGCGGATTTTGGCAAATCCCTATTCACCCCGATGATCAAGAGAAGACGACTTTTAGATGTCCCTATGGAACATTTGCCTATAGACGCATGCCTTTCGGTTTGTGTAATGCTCCGGCAATGTTTCAAAGGTGCATGATGTCTATCTTCTCCGATATGGTGGAGGAAATAATGGAAGTATTCATGGATGATTTTTCGGTCTATGGTTCCTCTTTTGATGCTTGTTTGGCTAATTTGGATAGGGTCTTAGCTAGATGTGAGAAGACTAACCTTGTGCTTAATTGGGAGAAATGTCATTTCATGGTTAAAGAGGGAATAGTTTTAGGACATCTCATCTCTAGTAGAGGGATAGAAGTTGATAGGGCCAAGATTGAAATAATTGAAAAACTTCCCCCACCTACTTTTGTGCGTGATGTTAGGAGTTTCTTAGGTCATGCGGGCTTTTATAGACGCTTCATCAAGGACTTCTCTAAGATTTCAAAACCTTTGTCTAACCTCTTGATGAAGGATGTTCCCTTCGAATTTTCCGAGGATTGCATGAGTGCTTTTTGTAGGTTGAGAGATGCTTTGGTTTCGGCTCCTATCATGGCGTCACCCGATTGGAATCTTCCATTCGAAGTGATGTGTGATGCAAGTGATTTCGCCGTAGGAGCCGTTCTTGGGCAAATAAAGGAGGGAAAGTTGCATGCCATCTATTACGCAAGCAAAACTTTGGATGGAACTCAATGCAAGTACACAACAACGGAAAAGGAATTCCTTGTGGTAGTGTTTGCATTTGAGAAGTTCCGATCATACCTTGTGGGGTCTAAGGTGGTAGTCTATACGGATCATGCGGCAATCAAGTACCTCATGAAAAAGAAGGATGCTAAACCAAGACTCTTAAGGTAGATGCTTCTCCTTCAAGAGTTTGACCATGAGATCAAGGATAAAATTGGTGCGGAGAATGTGGTGGCCGATCATCTATCTCGATTGCCCATGGAGTACATGATGGAGATGGAGGATGGTGTGGCAATAGATAATGTGAGGGCGGATGAAGGGCTAATGAGCGGGAAGAAGCAAAAGAAGGAGGGATCGACCAAGATGTTGCATCGGGTCCGAGGTGTCCAAGCTCGGACCGAGTTCCCCAGTAACTCGGGACCGAGGTCCACAACGTCGGGCCAGAGGGATTTGTGCACTTGTGCTACTCGATCGACGTCCAAGCATGTCGGACTCAATACCTTGCAATGTCGGTCCATGAAATCAAGTAAGATTCTCCACTCGGTCTCTATTCCATCCCGCTTTCAATTGATTAAATCTTCACCTCCCACTTGTCCCCTATCTATTGATTCCGTGAAACGAGGGATTACACCTTGGTTTGCGGATTTTGCTAACTTTGTTGTAGGGGGAGTGATCCCACCAAATTTGTCTTATTCGGCTAGGAAGAAATTCTTACATGATGCTAGACAATATTATTGGGACGATCCATACCTATACAAGGAAGGGAGTGATCGAATCTATAGACGGTGTATACCAAGTAAGGAGATCGAGAGCGTCATTCGCCATTGCCATTCCTTGCCAACGGGAGGTCATGCCAAGAGTTCCAAAACCACGACAAAGATTCTACATTGTGGTTTCTATTGGCCAACCATGTTTAAGGATGTGCATGAGTATGTGAAGAGATGTCAAGAGTGCCAAAGAGACGGGAACTTGTCAAGGAGAAATGAGACTCCGCAAACCGGAATTCTAGAGGTGGAGCTCTTTGATGTATGGGTGATCGACTTCATGGGACCATTTCCCACGTCGGGCCCATACAAATACATTTTGGTGGCCGTGGATTATGTTTCGAAGTGGGTAGAAGCCATTCCAACAAGGACCAATGATGCAAGGGTTGTGATGAAGTTCTTGAAAAGCAACATTTTTGCAAGATTTGGTGTGCCTAGAGTTCTCATTAGTGATGGCGGCCCTCACTTCATTGAAAAATGCTTTGAGAATGTGTTGATCAAGTATGGGGTGTCCCACCGAGTTGCTACTCCTTATCACCCTCAAACAAGTGGGCTAGTTGAGGTGTCTAATCGTCAAATCAAGGCTATCTTGGAGAAGACGGTGTCTAAGTCAAGAAAGGATTGGGCATCTAAGCTTGATGATGCACTTTGGGCCTATAGAACCGCTTACAAGACACCTTTGGGGACTACACCTTTCAATCTAGTGTATGGCAAAGCATGTCATCTTCCGGTGGAGTTGGAGCACAAATCCAAGTGGGCTCTCAAGGAGATGAATTGGGATGTAAACTTGGCCGGTGAAAAGAGATTTTTAGATCTCCATGAGTTGGGAGAGTTGAGATTGAAAGCTTATGAGAATGCTAAGTTGTATAAAGAGAAGACCAAGAGGTGGCATGATAGAAAATTGATTCCAAAAACCTATCAAGTTGGTGACAAGGTTCTTCTCTTCAATGCAAGACTTAGATTCTTCCCCGGAAAGCTTCGAACAAGGTGGAGTGGACCATTTGTGGTTCACCGAATTCATACTCAAGGAGCGGTAGATTTGGTTGGTGAAGATGGACGAATTTTTCAAGTGAATGGTCATCGATTGAAGAAGTTCTATGACAAGGTCGATCCAAGTGAAGAAGTAAGAGCCTCATGGGCTCTCCTTCTAGCAAACTAAGCCTAGACATGCCAATCAAGAATAAGAAATTGTGAGCTTTCTTGACTCTTGTCTCTTTTACTTTTGAGTTTTGATTTCTTTGTTTTGATGAGGACATCAAAATTCTAAGTATGGGGTGGGGTTAGTTGCTCATAGTTTCATGTGTTAGTTTCTTGTGTTTGTTCTTGTTTTGTGAAGGGATGTTTTCTTTGGATAGTGGCATGTTATGTTTCGTGAATGATGATTGGATTTGATGGTTTGTATGGATGTGTTTGTTTTATTTTTGAGAAAAATTTTCGAAAAATCCATAAAAATGTGAAAAATTTCGGTTGAAAATGACAAAAAGATTTTGTTTTGGACTAGGAATTCCCATCTTAGATGTTCAAAGAAGGCTAATGATGATGTGAGCATGTAAAATCCTTTGCATATGGATGTTGTTGTTTAGCCTCTATATGGATGTTGTTTTTGATGTGATGATATCTTGCATGTTTTTATTGAGCACATAAGTTCTAGGATAAGTTTTGATGCAACTAAGCTAGAGTGAACCTTGTGAGATGGATTTTTGGCCATTTTAGGGATGCTTGTTCATGATTGCATATCCCTCATTTTCTTGTGTGATTAGCTCATGCATGCTTAGTAAAACTTGCTATTGCGGTGTTTATCTATTTTCCAAGACCAATATGAGATTTGTTCTATACATTGTCGCATTGATTTGAACTTTGTTTCATTTAGTCACAAAATATTCCATATCCTACCTTGAAGATAAACCGTTGTTTGTAGCCCCGTTTTAGCTTAGACCTTTGCTTGAAACTCCTCAAAAATATGATTCCTAGCCTATATGACTTGACCCTTATGGGATTGGACTTTAGTGAGAGGTTTTGGAGTATATTTGGAGAGATGAGATTCTCTTTGGTGAAGGGCAAGAAGTGGAGTTATAAACCAAGTGGGTAGTGCATCTTTGTTGTGAAGAAAGAAAAAAATGTTGGAAAAAATAGTGGATTGAAAGCAAAGTGCTTAAATGAAGAAAATGGGTTCCGACCGAGTTAAAGTGCACATCGGGCCCGAGTTAGAGTGCAAGTCGATCCTAAGTGCAAAAATGAGAAAAATCCAACAAAAAGTGTAGTGCAAAGATGAAGTGGAATGTTTAGTGAAAAGTGGGTTGAAAGTAGAAAAGAAAAGAGAAAATTCAAAGTCTTTTGGATGAGTGAAGTTGAAAGTGGAAGAATTTGGTGAAGTTGGTGAGAGACTAGGAAGTTCAATCCCCATTGTAAGCACCACAAGACCAAAATGATTCCCACCTTGAGAAACACCAAAAGCCCCATTACAACCCGGCCGAATGGAACCTCTTTGAGGACCTCTATTGAGCCAAGTTCATATTCTTTGTGTGCATTGTAATAGGCATTTCTAGGTGGAGGAATTGGTGATATTAGCTTCAATAGTAAAGTCTTTACTTGCATGATTCTTGAGTATGAGTGTTCATTGTTAAACCTAAACACATGATGAGTGATACACATTTCCATGTCCCTAAAGTGACGCTTGGTTGCATTAGACTTTATTCCTTGAACATTTGATCATGTGTGATGATGTAATCTTGCTTGAATATCTATCACTTGAGCTTGATTGATTTTTCATATGAGGCTTTACTTGAAGATTGTGCTTCGGTCTTGCTTACATTGTTATTGCTTGAGGACAAGCAAGTTTGAGTATGGGGTATTCTGATGTCTCTCATTTTGGTGGTGTTTCAGTAGTTAATTTCTCTTGTAAATTTGTGTCTTTTGTTCCTTTCTTTGTTAGTTTTGTCCCTCTTTAGCTTAGATTCCGATTTTCTATGAGATTCGGAGACTATGCGAATTTGTTGTGTTTTGTAGGTAAATTGGCATGTTTGAGGACGTTTGGAAGGAGTTTCTAAGGAGGAGCAAAGCTTGAGAGCAAAGGAGCGGAAGAGCCAAGCAAGGAACGAAGAGGAACTCAAGGAAAGCCCAGAAGAGAAGAGGATCGAGGCCCGGAACGACGTGCCCAGCAAGTCGGGCCCGAGTTGGCGCTTTGGAGGCTCGGACCGAGGTTGGTGACGCCGGGCCCAAGGTACTCCGTGTCAGTCCAAGTCGGCTAAGTGTAGATTGGGCTCCAAGGCACATAATTGTGATCTACCACTTTTGCCCTTCTTCTATTTTTGGAAATCCTTGGTCCCTAATTAAAAGGTGAAGACAATTAGAGAGAGAAGGAGGCTAATACACACATCTAATCACTCTCAAAGGCTCAAGGAAGACTTGGAGAGCAAGGAGGAGGAAGGAAGAGGAGAAGAAGAGAGAAATCGGTGGAGCTTAGGGAGGCTTAGTGAGTTTGAACTTGTTTTGTTTGTGTTTAGTGGAATTGAGATTTGGATCTTGTGAATTCCTTTGATTTGAATGCAATTTAGCTTTGATTTGAGTTGGATGATTGAGATTTGCTTGCTTTGTCTATTGATTTCTTTTTACTATTACTTCATGGAGTAGATTCCATAGTCTTGGGCTATGGGGGAAACCCCTAGCTAGGATTGGGTGTGAACCCCCAATTCCATAGCCTTGAGTGCTTGATCTATGAATCCTCTCTACATTGAGCTTCAATTCTCTTGTGAGAACAAGGGATCAAGGGCTTGTGGTTGGTAAGAGTAAGCGAAAGCGATCTCGAGCCCATCACTTGACCTTGCATCGAAGGGTAGGTGAAAACCCCCTATGGTCGATGTGTAGAGTGGAGGGATCGAAGGCAAACAACCTCGATCTCACAAGGGTCAACACTTATTGGCTGAATTGGGGTGGAATTACCCAAGTCTAGTTAGGGAAGGAACCCAAAAACCCCAGACCGATCTACTATTTTTGACAAGACCGAGTTACCCAGACCTCGGGCCCGACTTCTACTGTGTCGGTCCCGTGCCAGCTCTCATCGATCCTCCTCGGACCGAGGTGACCAAAGTCGGTCTCGAGAAGATCTCTTTGATTTTCCTTGTTTTTGCCTTTCTTTTCCCCTTTTTAGTCTTTTTGGTACACTCAACGCACGAACTCCCTTGTGTTCGACACCCTACCCTTGTACTACAATAGGGGTTCGGTTTATAAATTTAAATTTTGACCCTCCGATCCGGAACCCATCAATATATTGTACCCGAAAGATGCACTTTTGGGGATTCAGCTTCATGTTTTACTCCCTTAGAATCTTGAATGTCTCCTCCAAGTGACCCTTGTGCAAGGAGCCTTTCGTGTTTTTTACCACCATGACATCGATCTATACCTCCATTGTCTTTGCCAATCTGGTCCCTGAACATGCAATTGACTAATCTTTGGTAGGTTGCCCCTACGTTTCTTAGACCGAACGGCATTACGCGGTAAGAATAAGTGCCCTTCCCTGTGATAAAGGAGGTCTTCACTTGATCTTGACGCTCTATCAGGATTTGGTGATATCCATTGAAAGCATCCATAAAGGTCAAGAGTTCGTAACCGGCTGTCGCGTCCACCATCGTGTCAATGTGTGGGAGTGGGAAAGAGTCCTTTGGGCAGGCTTTATTGAGGTTGGTGAAGTCCACGCATACCCTCCACTTCCCGTTCTTTTTAGGTACTACGACCACGTTGGCAAGCCAGTTTGGGTATTTAATTAACCTCTCTGATCTTTCCGGTTCCCAACAACTTCTTCACCTCTTCTTCGACCGCTTGGACCCGGTCTTGTGCGAACCTACGCCTTTTTGCTTGACTGGTGGGTGTTCGAGGTCGACATTGAGCTTGTGTGTAATGATGGAGGGATCGATCCCTATCATATCTTCGTGGCTCCAAGCGAAGCAACCTTTGTGACTTCTCAGGAACTTTATTAATTCTTCTCGGGTTGATGGTTCCAGCTTTTCTCCGATCTTGACCACCTTCCCTTCTTTGAGGGTCACCTCCTCCGCTTTTTCCTCAGTTTCGATTTGCGCCAACGGAGGGATGACGCTCCGTAATTGTTATGCCTCCGGTCTCAGAGTTGTCGGCTTGAGGGCCGCCTTGTAGCATTCCCTAGCCAACCTTTGGTCTCCACGGAATTCATCTATTCCCCATGGTGTTGGGAATTTTACAGTTTGGTGATAGGTAGATGCGACGGCCTTCATATCGTGCAACCACGGTCGCCCCATAATCACGTTGTAGCAGGAGGGACAATCCATTACAAGGAAGTTGACTTGCTTGTTGACCCCCTTCGCAAAGGTGGTAATAGCTATATCTCCAATAGTGTGCTTGACTTCACCACTGAACCCCACCAATGGCACCGGGTGCTTGTGGATTGTTGGATCGTTAGTCACAAATACAAGGGCGTCCTTAACAACGTTAAGGTTGTCCTTTACCGAAGCGTCCTTAATAGAGATTAAGGACGTCCTTGGTTCGCAGCGGAAATCAAAAGACTAAACAAGTAAAGACAATAAGTAAGGAACGCTTTTGATTTATAGAGGAACCACTCAAGTACCAACTAATCCTTGAGTGTAAACCTCTACCTCCTTGGAGGATTTTGTAATAACTTCTTTCCTTTCTTATTAAGTTTCCTTACAATACACTGGCGAGTAGTTACACTTCTCTGGTACTTAGAAGGCGTCCCTAAGTCCACTAGTAACAACTTCTTTAAGCCTGTAGAGTAACCTAACTTGGTCTCTCCAAAGGATGCTATCACCTCTTCCTTACAGTTCGTCGTAAGGACTCTCTCATTATTTTTTGTTCTTTTCTATTACAAACAGTTTGTGGTTTTGTGGTACGCTTCTCGCTCGATCTAACACCTAAGTCTCACATGTTCTTGAGCTTGTTCTTGGTGTTCTTGAGCGACTGACAAATTCCCTGAATATTCTCTGAAGCGTCACAGCACAATAAATGCTCTGGAAGAGTATTTATAGTGACATTGGGAAAGGGCGACATTCTCTGACGATCATGCCCTTTGGGGACGTTGCAACAGTAATCGGCTTCCACGTGTCTCTGTGATAACCAAGGAAGCTTACTGACAATTCCGTTAGGCTTGGTTGTGGGATCTTCTTCCACTTGGAGATTATGATCAAAGCTTGTCTGGTGATGTCACTTTGTCGGCCAGCTTTGAAGAACTCCAGTGTATAGATTAAGGACGGTGTCCTTGTTTGTGATTTTGCCAAGCCGTTCATTGAATGATGTAGCGTCCTTACTCCTTAAGGACGGTTACATATAAAACCACTTGTTGTCCTTTTCAACATGCGTCCCTGAAACACTTGGACAACTTATTAGATCAAGGCGAGTTTGTCATATCAAAACTAAGGGACGCCAGGCACAATGTTAATTACTGAAGGCGTCCTTAACATTGTCCCAACAATGTCCCCCTTTTTGATGATGACAAACTCTAGGCAATAAAAGTTTTGAAGTTAAGCTATAGCATGCTCGACAACTCTAAAGAACGTCCCTTTAACACTTAGTGAAATTCTATAAGCACAAGATTTCAACACGTGATCTATTCTTTCTTTTGGATTTTAGGGAGGGGACGGCTATACTGATCAAATTTTCTTTCTTAACTAGCGTCCTTTAAGTTTTATTCAGAGGCAAAGTGGCGTCCTTAGGTCCTTTCACTAAAATTCCCCCTTAGCACTTGCTTATTCTAGATAACTAATAAAAAGCGCATCTCTGCAAAACTACACTTCCCCCTTTTGGCATCATCGAAAAGGATAACAAGTTAGCATAAGGACGATAGCACAAAATCACAACTACAGACAAATAAACGCTTAAACACACAAATGCACACAAGCATAAGAACTGCCATTGAAAGAAAATATAGTCATTACAGACATTCAGACAAGTGTTTTAAAAGAAAAGAAGCACATGCAAAAGAGATGAGGGATGAAAGATTTAGGAAGGAGGTGATCCAGCAGGACGGTTTTGAGCATTCATGTCAGCGTCCGTTGCAGCAGGTTCCTCTTCCTCTTGCGTATCACCCTCTGTACTGTCCCTGTGAATAGACTGAGCTAGCAGCTTGATCATGTCGTTCTGATTCTTGACAGCCTGAAAATAATGGTAGTTCTGTTGCATGGCCGCATTTGCTTGTTGAATAGGAACATTTCCTTGCTGTTCTAGAACATTCTGGTTGTGGATGATAAGGGCGTACAACTGCTTCTCAGAGTGAGCTTCAGTGTTGGACGGAGCAGGAGAGCAGTGAAAGAACGGTTGTTGTTGAGGAGGAAGATGGGAAGGAGAGAAGTTGAAGTCCATCGGCTCTGAATGAATGAAGGATGATAACTGATCAACCTCTGCATAGCGGGCAATACGTTCTTCCTCAGTTTCAACGATCAAGGGAGGGTCAGAGACAACGGTCTTCCCTTTCTTAGCTGCTTCTTGTCTTGCACGCTCGTCCTCAACAGCTTTCTTAGCAGCCTCCTGCCTTAGACGTTTCTCCTCTGCTTTCTTGGCAGCCTCTTCTTCTTTCTTTTTCTTCTCACCCTCTTTTTGCTCTTTTTCAATTTGCTTCCTAATCGAGGGAAGCTCAAGACTGTGCTTTATCTCCAAGATACCATACTTTTGATCCCATGGCAATCCCAAAGTGGTTTCTTCGCCAGGACTGTAAGCATCATTCTCAATTAGGAGAGCTTTCACCAAGCCTGGGTAAGGAAGAGCGTGGTTCTTGCGGGTGCATTTGGCCATATGTTCAATCATGATTCTGGCCATGTTTATCTTGCGACCCTGTAGGAAGGCGTCCAAGATAAGACAATCAATTGTCTGGACGATGGATTTCTTCTCTTGCCTGGGGACGATAGTCTTGCATATCATATAGTGTGCCATAGCACCAGTTTGAGTCAGGACTGAAGCAACCCGGTCATTTCCATCTGGAGTCTTCCCATTGAAAATTCTTCTGAATAAGGCATTCAGAGCTTCGCCTTCTATCCCAAAACCAGAAGCAGGAACCTTGTGCAAGGCTTCATTCCCGGGACGCTGTTTGTCTAGTCCCATCAGCTGGCGGACTGTCTTTTCAGAGAAAGTGGCAGACTCACCATTTGCCAAGAACGTCCCTGTGCCATTCTCTATGTTGATGTTGAGAGAATCATAGAAGTCCTGTACAAGTTTGGGATCAACTTTGACATTCTCCTCAGAGATTTTCAGCCACCCTTGAATCTTTAAGAGCTCCACAAGTTCTTTTGCCTCAGAAAACTGGCTAAGAAATTCTTTATCAAAAACCAAGGGAGCCAGAATGTGCTCCTTCTTGTTATTTTTCTTGGATTTCTTTTTGGGCAGACCAGAAGTACCGTCCTCATTTTCTTCCTCGTCATCATCACTTTCTTCTCCTTCATTATCTCCTTCTTGGAGATTTTCATCAGTCTGTCCCTCAGATGGACCAGCAGTGTCCTTGGACGCTTTTGTTTTCCGTGGACGCTTTTGTCCACCTTTCCCTTTGGGAGCAGACTTGTCTCCCGCGTCCGTTGGGACGGCTTCGCATGGAGGGATCTCGAGAGCATCAGCTTCAATTTGCTCGTCGAGAGAGAGATCGTCCTCTTGCACCACGTCCTCAGCATTTTGCTGCTTTGAGATTTTATTAAGGACGGAGGTGGTGTTGATCTCCTCAGAGGTAGCAGAGCCAAACTCTGCTTCAATGGAGTTTTCCGGGACGACAACAGGAGATGGAGGAACGTCTCTTTCAGTGGATGGTCCCCTTGATTTAGGAGTGAGGGGAGCTGAAGGAGGGGGATTTTGAGGGGATGGGGAGTTTGAGAGGTTGATATCAGGGAAGGCTTGTTTTATTTGGAGGAGAGTGGGATCTGGAATGGAGGGGTCAAGGATTTCGAGGGGAGAGGGAGTGGGAGAAGGAGTGTCAAGAGGGATGGGGTTAGGTTTGGCCTTAGCAAGCTTTCGCCTTTTAAGGGTCTTTTGTGGGGACGGTCATGTTTAAACTTGGTGCGTTCTTCCACATGAGAAGGAAATTTGTCAAAAATTTGAGTAGGTTGGGAGGAGGAAGCCTTTGGTGGAAGGGAGTTATGAACAAGGCGAGAGGAGGAGGGGGTAGGTCTTGTAGTAATAACTCTAGGAGGGGATGGAGGAGGAGGGGACGGTAATACTGACCTTTTTACGCTCTTAGAAAGCGGTGGAAGATCAACAAACCGGGCGTTAGAGAGGTCGGGAATGGATTCAATCAAGGGGATCCTCCAGTCTTGACCTTGGAACGCCTCCAGGAAAATGTTTGTGCCTCCACAGGAAGGAGCGTCCATTCCCCCTGTCTTGCGCAGAACCGGCACCACAAAGCGATCTAAGAACGTCCTCAGGTTACGAAGACGTACTTCATCTCTGCATTGCTTCATATAGTTAGCCACTGCCACATAGAGAGTCCGCGGCTTTGAATCAATAAAGTCCTTCAGTATCTCATCAATCTGGATTTCTGGAGGTCCTTCCACATAGAAGTTCCTTTTGGCAAGACGCTTTCGCTTTCCTCCTATTGACGAACCAGAAACAATCTGAACTCTTGACATCCTTGAAGTGTGAGATTGATCGGAGAAAAGAGATCGGAGACTGGCCGGAAACTTAGAGAGAGACAGCCGGAGTTCTAGAGAGAAGTCAGAGCAAACGGAGTTTGAGATTTTAGAGAGCGAAAGTTCTGACAGCCGTTTCAGTCAATGTATATATAGGAGGTTGGAGAAGGGCACGTTGGTAACTTCCTCAAATCAAAATTCAAACTGACAACGGTTCAGCTTCCAAAAAGGCGCGTTCCGAATGAACCTGTACTGACGTCCTATCTCAGAAAATAACTGACTTCCACACAATTAACACAGCCGTCCTGAGATCACCTTAAGAACCATTTTGAAAATGATGCAAGTACGTCCCGTAAAGAAAAAGTGAAGATCATAGGACGCTTTTGCAGGGTTCTCGGCCAGGGTAAGCTTAGAGTTCCCATCATTTCGGCTTATAATAAGGGTTGGGTGATCAGGGATACCCTTTTTCAAGATAATAGAGAAATTCAAAGGCGTTCTCATGATATGCACACAGCAGTTTTCGACTAGCGTCCTTGCAAATGTGAAATTAATGCATAAAGTACTTTGCAAGTATGAAATCAACTAAACATAGCCAAGCATTGAGGGAATAGTAGAACGGGACTTGCTACTTAAAAGCTATCATCCCTAAGAGTACCCTGAGATGCTCAAAGGGACGTCTATCAAGTGCTTTAGTGAAAATATCAGCTACTTGGTCCTCAGTCCTTACATGCCCCATACTAATAAGTCCTAGTTCAACATTATCACGCATGAAATGATGCCTTATATGAATATGCTTTGTGCGTGAGTGAAAAACAGGATTCTTAGCAATTTCAATACCACTAGTATTATCACACAGAATGGGAATAGTTTCAAGAGATATACCGTAGTCCTCAAGTTGATATTTGATTCAAATAACCTGTGAACAGCACGAGGCAGCGGCAACGTACTCAGCTTCCGCAGTTGAAAGCGCCACAGAGTTTTGTTTCTTTGATCCCCAAGAGACTAGGCACGAGCCAAGAAACTGAGCCATTCCCGAAGTGCTTTCCCTATCTATCACATGACCTGCATAATCAGCGTCCGAATAGCCAACAAGCTTGAGGGACGACTTCTTTGGGTACCAAAGGCAAAGGTCGTCGCGTCCCTTGAGATAGCGAAAGATCCTCTTGACTTCTTGCATGTGGGACTCCTTTGGGCTGGCTTGGAAACGTGCACACAAGCAAACGGCAAACATGATGTCGGGACGACTTACGGTCAGATAGAGTAAAGAGCCAATCATTCCTCTGTAAAGCTTTTGATCAACGTCCTTCCCTTGTTCATCTGCGTAAAGGCACGAATTGGGAGAACAAGGTGTAGCCATAGGCATGGACGTGTTCATCCCATATTTCTCAAGCATTTCACGGACATACTTCTGTTGATGAATGCGCGTCCCTTCTTTGAGTTGGTTGATTTGAAGTCCTAGGAAGAAATTGAGTTCTCCAATGAGGGACATCTCAAACTCACTACTCATTAAGGACTTGAACTCATCTACAAGTTTCATGTTAGTACTACCAAAGACTATATCATCAACATAGACTTGGGCAATTAAAATGACCTTGTGAACTTTCTTAATGAACAAGGTTTTGTCAATTGAACCTCTTGTATAACCATTAGACAAAAGAAAGGATGCAAACCTATCGTACCGTGCACGAGGAGCTTGCTTGAGTCCAAAGAGAGCTTTGTCTAGGTAGTACACATGATCTGGGTGAGAGGCGTCCTCGAAGCCAGGGGGCTGAGCAACATACACTTCCTCTTTGAGTTTTCCATTGAGAAAGGCAGTCTTGACGTCCATCTGAAATAACTTGAATCCCTTGTGTGCGGCAAAGGCAATAAGGAGACGGACGGCCTCAATTCTAGCAACAGGTGCAAAGGTCATCATAGTCTATGCCTTCCTCTTGCTTGAATCCTTGAGCCACAAGTCTTCCCTTGTTCCTTGACACAAGTCCACTTTCATCAATTTATTTCTGAACACCCAGCGCGTCCCTATGATATTTTTGCCTTTGGGACGAGGGACGAGAGTCCAAACTTTGTTCCTTTCAAACTGGTTAAGTTCTTCTTGCATTGCTTGAATCCAGTCAGCGTCCTGAAGTGCTTCCTTGATGTTCTTTGGTTCCACCATAGACACAAAAGCATTGAATGCACAAAAAGCTAAGTTTGCACTTTGGGACTTGCTTGCAGTTGACCTTGTTTGAACTCCTTGAGAGATATCTGAGACAATCTGAGAAGTTGGGTGGTCCCTAGAGAAGCGGGACTCCCTTTGAAACAATTGAGCAAACCTTGGATCAATTTCACCATCTGAATCATCACTGTTGTCTTGAGCAGCGTCCTCAGTGGGTTCCCCCTCAGAAAGAGCGTCCACACCTTGTTGACTTGATCAGGCCACATCTTGTTGAACTGGGGATTCACTACGAGTAGGAACTCCCTGAACAAAACTAGGAGCGTCCACTGAGACTTCTTCTGGATTTGGAGCGGCGTCCTTAGGAACATAGTATTTTCCAGAGGACCCAGCATCAACTTCGTCATCAGAGTCGTCCTGTTGTTGGGATGAAGAGCGTTCTTTCTTACTTGGTTTTTCTTTGTGAGAAGAACTCTCTTTGAACACAACATGAATACTCTCCTCAAGTTTAAGAGTCCTTTTGTTGAAAACTCTATATGCTTAGCTTGTGAGGGAGCACCCAAGGAATATGGCTTCATCACTTCTTGCATCAAACTTTCCAAGTCTTTCTTTGTCATTGTTGTGGAAAAAGCACTTGCAACCAAAAACTCTGAGATAATCAATGCGAGTGATCGGTCCGGGATCGGAGGGTCTCATAATTTAAATTTATAAAAACCGAACCTCAATTGTAGTAAAGAGGTAGGGTGTCGAACACACGGGAGTTCGTGCGTCGAGAGTACCCGAAAAGACTAAGAAAAGATGAAAGAAAGGCAAAACAAAGGAAAACAAAAGAGATCACCTCGGACCGACACAAGTCACTTCGGTCCGAGGGTGGATCGAGGTTGAGTTTGGCCAGGACCGACACACACTACGTCGGGCCCGACTTGCTGGGTAACTCGGTCTGCTAAAAAATGTAGATCGGTCTTGGGATTTTGGGTTCCACTCCTTACTAGACTTGGATATTCTTCCCCAATTCAACCAATAAGTGTTTGATCCTTGTGAGATCGAGGTTGCTAGCCCCGGATCCCTCCACTCTACACCTCGACCCAAGGGAGTTTTCATTCACCTTCGATGCTAGGAACTTGTGATAGGATCGAGATTGCTCACGCTTACTCTTACCAAACACAAGCCTAGATCTCTTGTTTCCACAAGAGAATTGAAGCTCAATGTAGAGAGGATTCACAAATCAAGCACTCAAGGCTATGGAATTGGGGTTTTCTACCCAATCCTAGCTAGGGGATTCCCCCATAGCCCAAGACTATGGAATCTACTCCATATGGTAAGAGAAAAACATAATCAAAAGAGAAATCAAGCAAATCTCAATCATCAACATCCAATCAAACTCAAATTGCATTCAAATCCAAAGTGTCAACAAAATCCAAGTCTCAATTCTACTAGATCAAAGCAAATCAAAGTACAAAACTCACTAATCCTCCACTTAACTCCACCGATCTTCTCTTCTCTTCCTTCTCCTCTCTTCTCCTTACTCTCCAAGTCTTCCCTTGAGCCTTTAGAGAGTGATTTGGGTGTGTGGTGTGTGTGAACTCTTGCCCCCCCTCTCAAATGATCACTAATCACCTCTAATTATCCTACTCCTTGGATTGGGGACCAAGGAATTCCCAATTTAGAAAAGGGAAAATGTGGAAAGTTGCTAAAAATATGCCTTGGGGAACAATCCTCTCAAATGCCGACTTGGACCGACACGCTGGGGACCTCGGGCCCGACATTGGGAACGTCGGTCCTGGTCTCTGGCCGCTCGAGCTCGGGCCCGACGTGGTGGTACTCGGTCCTGGGCCTCGATCCTTGTCTTCTTCTTGGGTTTCCTTTGGTTCCACTTCATTCTTGGCTTGGCTCTTGCATTCCTTGACTTGGCTCCTTCATTAGCTCCTCCAAAATGTCCTCATTCTTGCCATTTTACCTACAAAACAAAGCAAACTCGCATAGTTTCCGAATCTCAAAGAAAACCGGGAACTAAGCTAAGAAAGAAAGAAACTAACAAAGAAAGGAATGAAAAACACATATTTACAAGGAAATTAACTACTAAAACACCTCCAAAATGAGAGACATCAGAATACCCCATACTTAAACTTGCTTGTCCTCAAGCAATAACAAAGTAAGCAAGACCGAAGCATAATCTTCAAGTAAAGCTTCTTATGAAAAACTCAAGTAAGCATAAGTGATAGACATACTAGCAAGATTACATCATCACACATGATCAAGTGTTCATGGAATAAAGTCTAATGCAAAAAAGCCTCACTTTAGGGACATGAAAATGTGTATCTCTCATCATGTGTTTAGGCTTAGCAAATGAACACTCAAACTCAACAAACATGCAAGTAAAGACTTTACCATTGAAGCTAATATCACCAATTCCTCCACCTAGAGATGCCTATTACAATGCACACAAAGAATATGAACTTGGCTCAATGGAGGTCCTCAAAGAGGTTCCATTCGGCCGGGTTGTAATGGGGCTTTTGGCGTTTCTCAAGGTGGGAATCACTTTGGTCTTGTGGTGCTTACAATTGGGATTGAACTTCCTAGTCTCTCACCAACTTCACCAAATTTTTCCACTTTCAATTTCACTCATCCAAAAGACTTTGATATTTCTCCTTCTTTTCTCTCAACTTTCAACCCATACTTCACTTAACATTCCACTTCATCTTTGCACTACACTTTTTGTTGGATTTTTCACACTTTTTCCACTAGGATCGACTTGCACTCTAACTCGGGCCCGATGTGCACTTTAACTCGGTCGGTGCCCCTTTTTTTTCACTTAAGCATTTTGCTTTCAATCCACTACTTTTCCAACTTTTCTTTCTTTCTTCTCAACAAAGATGCACTACCCACTTGGTTTATAACTCCATCTCTTGCCCTTCACCAAAGAGAATCTCAACTCTCCAAATATTCTTCCAAAACCTCTCACTAAAGTCCAATCCCATAAGGGTCAAGTCATATAGGCTAGGAATCATATTTTTGAGAAATTTCAAACAAAGGTCTAAGGCTAAAACGGGGCTACAAACAACGGTTTATCTTCAAGGTAGGATATGGAAGATTTTGTGACTAAATGAAACAAAGTTCAAATCAATGTGACAAAGCATAGAACAAATCTCATATCGGTCTCGGAAAATAGATAAACACCTCAATAGCAAGTTTTACTAAGCATGCATGAGCTATTTCACACAAGAAAATGAGGGATATGCAATATGAACAAGCATCCCTAAAATGGCCAAAAATCATCTCACAAGGTTCACTCTTGCTTAGTTGCATCAAAACTCATCCAAGAACTCATGTGCTCAATAGAAACATGCAAGATATCATATCACATTAAAAGCAACATCCATTTAGAGGCTAAACTATCCAAAAATATGCAAAGGACTTTACATGCTCACATCATCATTAGCCTTCTTATGGACATCTAAGATGAGAATTCCTAGTCCAAAACAAAATCTTTTTGTTCTTTTTTTCACACAATTTTCGAATTTTTATGGATTTTTGCAAAAAAAATTCTCAAACAAAACAAACAAACTCATTCATTCATGCCATAAAATTCAATCATCATTCATGCACTAATCATGCCACTAACCAAAATGAAACATCCGTTAAACAAAACAAGAACAAACACATGAAACTACACATGGAACTATGAGCTACTAACCCACCCCATACTTAAAATTTTGATGTCCTCATCAAAAGAAATCAAAACTCAAAAAGTAAAGAGAAGAGTAGAGAAAGCTCACAATTTCCTTATTCTTGAATGGCTTGGTGAGGCTCAGTTCGGAGGGTGGCCATGGCGTTGTCTCCTTTGGAGCCGGGCGTGCCGCTCATGCTCATACACATGGTCGTGGAAAGGGTCTTGACTTGGCGGTTGAATTTGTGGGGCGGGACGCATCCATTGATCTTCATGGGAAGAGAAGTTCCCGGTCATCCACTCATTGAAACTCTCTTGGACGCTCCATCTTTGGTCCTTGGCCGCTCGCAAGTCATCCACATCACGTCTCATGTAGGCCATGTTGCGGTTCACCTCATCAAATTGCACTTGGAAGTCTTCTTGGTGGTGGAAAAGTTGTTGTTGTTGGAAGTTGAGGTTTTGTTGTTGAAGGTTGATTTGGTGTGCCTCTTGAAGCATTGTTGATTGTTGAAGTTGGAGATGCGCCATTTGGTTAGCCAAGACGTTCATGTCCACCGATTGATTTGGCTCGGGGAACACCATTCCGGGCCCATACCATTGGGCATACCCTCATATCCTCCATAGCTTGGTGGTGCTTGATGTGCTCCACTTCCCTCACCCCTCTCAAATCGGCTCGGGACCGGATCGGGCAAGTATGCATCGGACCGACGTTGGTGGATGTCGGGCCCGACGTGGGATGCACCTCGGTCCAAGAGTGTTGGGGCATGGTCGGTGAGCAAATTGTGGTAACCACCTTCTTCTTCTTCTTCTTCTCCATCTCTAGGCAAGTCCACATCCATGTCATCTCTCCTCACGAACTCATATTGGTTGGGCTCCTCTTCTTCGGTGTCCGGAGAAACTTGAGGAGAAGTAAAGCGGATGTGTTGTGGTTGTCTCCTTACCTCAAGTGTCCCCTCCGGCTCTCCAAAAGGATTCACCTTTCCCGTCCACACTTGGAACCAATTGTAGTAGTCGGTGAGGTTGAAGAGGCGTGGCTCCAAGGGGATGTGCATATTGTTGAAGTTGGAGTGTGGGGCTAGGTAGGTGGTGGCGCCGGTCACTTGCTTCTCTTTGATAATGTTGGCCTTTTTGAAGTACTTCAAGTCCATGAGCTCCACACCATTTGGGGCCAGCGTGTAGGTAGACAAGTCCACCTCAAGACGGTGAGCTAATCGGGCGATCATGCCTCCGAAGTAGATCCATGAAGAACTTTGGAAATCCCTCACCATCTTCACCCATTCCCAAGCAAGGCTCATTGGCTTCTCATTCTCAAACAACATCTCGTAGAGTAGCATGGCCTCCTCCTTCATCGGCTTGCTCAATTCATGTCTAGCAAAGATAGAACAACCCAAGGCTCGGATCATGACTCGGAAGAGTGGGTTTGCTATCTCGTTTGTCGATGCTCCTTTCCTCATCTCACGTCTTCCGGCTACGAACCTCCAAAGGTAGTCCACCTTCTCATTATCAACATAGGCTTCATCTCTTGCAAAAGGGAACCCGAAGTAGGTAGCCATGTTCCGAAGAGACACCTCATGCAACTCATTGCCCATTTGGAAAGAAATCATGCCTTCACTCTCGACCCCTTCATAGGTGCACTTGAATGTCGCCATGAACTCGGACGTCAAGGCGGGATAATGAGTGTTGTTCCACCTTAGCAAGACGTTGAGCCCAATGTTGGAGTAGCACCGAGTAAGAGCCTCCTCCATGCTCATCTTTCTAATGGACTCCCAATCTAACCACCGGGTGTGGTGAGATAGACCCATGAGTCGCTCATACTCCCTAGCCACGTCCTCATCCTCAAAAAGCACATCGTCCATCCTTTGGACTCTCTTGGACGACTTCTTGGACTTTCTTGATGCTTTCTCCATCCTTGAAGAAGATGCTCGGGTAGTCATGGTACCTACACACAATCAAAACCAAAGAACTCCAAGATAAAATCTATACAATCACAACAAGAGCACAAGCTTCCATTACAAACAACTCATCATGCAAAGAGATGACCACAAGAGGGTCGATCTCGACCCTAGGGGGGGTCGATCCTGAGAGTATAAACACATAAACACTCAAAACATACTCAATCCACAAAATTCAATCATGCATGAACTAAGATTCACATATCAATGGTCAAGCCTCAAGACATATCATGATAAACATGGTATAACCAACATTCAAGCTCATGAATCCCTAAATTCACACAAGAGAAACTCGAAAAGCATAGGATCGATATGCAAAAGACAACGGGTCCGAGGTTGGGGACCTCGGTCCGAGTCTCTGGACCAACATGCAACATCGGTCCGAGGATCTGGGTACCTCGGTCCGATTGTATTTCGACTTCTCTACTTCGAAACACCCATAAAACACACTATCATGCTCCTAAAACTCAAAATCAACCAATTCTCATCACCAATCGAAATTCTAAGTGGGATTTAGCAACAATTAAGCACAAATTTCACAATGCATGCAAATCACCATGGATGCTCAAAGTCCAAGCTCACTCAATCATGACATATCTCAAATCTAGCAATGTAAGCATGAAATTCACAAAGAATCAAGTAGAGATTGAGATCCACATACCAAATATTGAAGAATCAAAGACTTCTAGCAAACAACTTCTTAGAACCCAAATTTCTCTTCTAGATCTAGAAGAGGGATAAAGATCTATGGGATTTTGATAGGATTTTTGGCTTGAGGATCGATGTTTGGGGATGCTAGGGGTTGGATCGAGATCTTGTGGGTGGGATTTTGAGGTTCGAGTATGGTGGAGAATGGGGATCGAATTGGGAGTTTTTGAAGGGATTGGTATTTTGGGAAGGTAGTTATGGAGGTAATGGGTGTTAGGTGAGGGAAAGGGGGCTTAAATGGGGTAGAAGACAAAGGTAGGTCAGAAGGGTAAAATAGGAATTTCCATCAAAATCAAGTCCAAAGTAATCGGCAAGCTTGGACCGACGTTGGGACCTCGGGCCCGAGGTACTGGGTACCTCGGTCCTACCCGGTTTGGCTTCCTAAAATTCCCTCGTCTTGGTATTTTCTACCCACAAGTCATTGCATCATTTCCACAAATACCACACATGATCATCAAGCTCACATAACACATATATCCACAAAATACATGCTAAAGAAGAGATTAGGAAGAATCTAAGCTAAAGCAAAGAAGGACAAACTAGAAACTACGAAAATGAATCTACTAAACCCGGGTTGCCTCCCGAGGAGCGCTTCTTTTAAGTCACTAGCTTGACTTCTAACCTCTACCCTTCAAGGAGGGTGAAACACGGTGAATTGATCCTCCTCGTCATATGGACCTCCATTCTCTTCATAGCCAAAGTGCCACCATTTGTGTTTGATGAAAGAGTGGCCTCCAAATTCTTCATCATTCTTCTCCTCCAAAGTGTAGGTGGGTATCTTTTGCATCTTCTCAACTTGGTCTTCATTACCTACATCACAAAAGTCTAAAGAATTTCTAGAGGACCCAATGACATTATAACTTAATTCTTCTTGCAAATCATCCAAGCAAAGGTAGTCATCCACTAAATCCTCTTTCAAATCATTTAGACAAATGTAAGAATCTCCTACATTAAAAGGATATTGATTAGGATACTCTTCATGGCTTGGTGGGCTATCTCCATCCCTTGACTCTTCATGGACTTGAACATTGACCATGTCACGGTCCCTCAATGGTACTTCCTCTCTTGTGGATTCCAACTCCTCTCTCTTGCGCTTGGCACTTTCCTCTAGTTTCAAAATCGCCAATGCATCCGGTTCATTAAGGGCCTTGTTGAAATGGAACTCCACTTTTTCCTCTCCAATCTCGAAGGTGACCTTCCCATTCCTCACATCAAACTTGGCACCCACCGTGGCTAGAAACGGCCTCCTGAGAATAATGGGCACCATCGGATCCTCTTTCATGTCAAGGATCACAAAATCATCGGGCACAAAATATCTTCCAACTCTAACCGGGACGTCATCTAGAATTCCGGTGGCCTTTGTTGATGAACCATCGGCCATGGTAAGACTCATATCAACCGGTTCCATATCTCCGAGGTTAGCCCTTCTCCATATGCTCATGGGCATAACCGATATGCTTGCTCCTAAATCACAAAGAGCCTTGAAACTTTGGGATCCAATCCCCACGGTGATGGCAAATCTTCTGGGATCACCTAGCTTTTGAGGTAGCTCCAAGATCTTCACCTCATCTTGCATCTCAACAATTGACCTCTTCTTGCTCAAGATTTCCTTCAAGAACTTTGCATAGGATGGCATCTCACTTAGAGCATCGGTGAATGGAATAGTGATGTTCAAGCCTTGCAAAAGCTTCAAGAACCGCTTGAACTTGCCCTCAACAATCTCCTTGGGCTTCTTCATAGGATATGGAAGAGTGGTAGCACCTTGCTTCTTGCTTGGATCCACCTCCTTGGATCGATCTTGGCTTCTCTCCACGATCTCAGCCTAGACCGACTTAGGATCGACATCGGGACCGACATCAAGCATCTCGGACCGGGGGCAGGGGCTTCCTGGGCACGTCGGGCCACCTTCAGGGCAAGTCGGGCCGACTTCAGGGCACGTCGGGCCCGAGTTGCTGGGTATCTCGGTCCACTTCAGGGGACTCCTTCCTTTCACCGGATCGATGTCTGGGCACGTCGGGCCCGAGGTGCTGGGAACCTCGGTCCGACTCTCTTCACTCGTCCTTGGCACTTGTGGCTCGGGCAAACTCCGTCCACTCCTCAATCCTATGGCACGAACTTCATTTTGTTGTTGTTGTGCACGGGGATTCTCCTCGGGTCGGCCCGGGAGTCTCCCTTCCTCTCTTGGAAGTTGATTTGCCATGTGAACAAATTGGTTGTCCACTTGTCTTCTCCACACGCCAAACTCCTTGAATTGGGTCTCTATGGTGGTGACTTGATTCTTCAAATCTTGAGCCCATTGTGGTGTTTGCTCATAGAATCCGGGAGGTCGATATGGTGGTTGTTGGGCCCTTGGCTCGTGTTGGTTGAAGTTGTTGTTGTAGCCACTAGCTTGGCCTTGGTTCCACCTTCCTCCATTGTTGAAATTGGTTCTCCCTCCGAAGTTCCTTTGAACATAGTTGGCCTCCTCAATTTGCTCGGCCAATCGGACTTGGCGCTCATTCGGGCACTCTTGGGCTCCATGCTTCAAAGAACCACACTCTTCACATGCTCTTGTGTTTTGTTGGAGATGACCCATCTTCCTCCTCATCTTGTTTAACTCATCCTCCAAGAATTGGATCTTCACATCTTTGTCCACCTCTTCACTTTTGGGATCGTAGAGCCTCTTCGGACCTTCTCCATGGGTTCTCACTTCCTTGCTCACTTGATTGACACCATACATAGCTTCATAATCCGAGAGTTTGTCTAGCAACTCCCACGCTTGCACCGGAGGCAAGTCAATGAACCCACAATCGGTATGGAGGTTCAATTTATCCTTGGTGGCGGGGTTGATTCCTTGGAAGAAAATGTCTTGAAGGACATAAGGTTGTCGACCATGTGTTGGACACGCCCTTAACATCTCTTTGAACCTATCCCATGCCTCGAAAAGTGGCTCATGAGCTCCTTGTTGGAAACTAGCAATCTTCCTTCTAAGCTCCGTCGTCTTAGTGGGCGGGAAGAATTTCATCAAGAATGAGTCGTTGAGAGCCCTCCATGATGTGATAGAACGAGGTGCTTCGCTCTCCAACCAATGCAAAGCTTTGCCTCCCAAAGACCACTTGAAGGCTTTGAGTAGCACATACTCAAGTGTCTCGTCGTCCGTCGAGATGGTCTCACATAGATCTTTGAATTGCTTGACATGCTCGATCGGGCACTGATGGATCGTAAGTCAGTTAATGAGGGCGTCCTTAACTGGGTTAAGGGCGTCCTTTAGTGCAGCGGAAAATAGACTTAACAGAATACAAGATAAGTGGACACGAGTATTTATAGAGGAACCCCACTAAGACCAACTAGTCTTATGGGTAAACCTCTACCTCCGTTGGAGGATTTTCAATAGCCGTCCCTTATCTTATTAAGAGCGAGTCCTTACAACTTAGGCGAGTCGTTACACTTCTCTGAGCTAAGCGTCCGTCCTTAGCCTCACTAGTAACACTCCTTTCAACCTAACAAGTAACCTAACACTCTTAGCTATAAGGAAGCTATCACTCACGTCTCTCACGGTTCGTTGTGAGAGACAAACTACAACTCTAATTGATTTGTGGTTTGTTTTGGATTTGATGTGGTTGGACTTTCTTTCTCTTGCTTCAAGCTCACTTGATCTTCTTGATCTTCGTTCGTGTTCTTGAATGCTTCGGGAGAGCTTGAGAGAAAGTCTTCAAAGTCCACTCTTGCACACACATGCCGCTATGCATACTCCTTGGAGAGTATTTATAGCGGAAGTGATTCTTGTCCTCTAGCGTCCTTTGAGACTTGGCAGGATCCTCGATCTTTGATCAACGGTGCGATGAGCGTCTTGAGGAGGTCAACTCTGTTGACGCTTGGGAAGCCTCCGCGTGGGTAGGGGACCATTGCTGGGAAAGCGACGTCTTTGGCATTGTCTACACGTGCCCAGACAAAGGAAGCTTCCTTCTGAGGACTAAGGCCGGACGATGATGTAATCATGTTGGGGCGGCCTTGATTTGAATTTGAACTTCGTCCGTATTTTGGCGCGCGTCCCTTCTTGATGAGGACTCCGTCCTATCTTGCGCAGGGACTCCGCCAATTACGTTTAGCTTTGGAAGTTCTGGTAACATGCGTCCCTACAGCATAGGGACTGCTGTTCACTTGTTGTCCTTTTCGCTCATGTGCGTCCACTGGACTTACCTGAGATCAAAACTTGGACAACTTATCAAATACATTTGAGTTTGTCATTATCAAAACAAGGGACGATTATTATTGGTTTAGATATTAACGACTGACGTCCTTAATATCGTCCCAACAATTTCCCCCTTTTTGATGATGACAAACTCTTTCAAATAATGTACACAGAAGTAAAGCTTTTAGCATGAGGAACTACACTTTGATTTTCTTTTCAGCTTAGATTGGCATGCAACACATTCTTTTAAGTGCGTTCTATTTTATTCCTAACTAACGACCTTTTGACTTGGCCGAAATTCCCCCTGAACACATGCTTTCTATGATAACTTAAGGACAATCGCATCTCTGCAAAACTATACTTCCCCCTTTTGGCATCATCGAAAAGGAGAACAAGTCGAAAAGCATGCAAGCACAAAGTCATAACTAAAGAAAGGTACGCTTAGACAAAATGAAGCACAAATGTAGTGAATGGCATTCAGAATGAGAAACGAGAACGTTCATTACAGACATTCACAACAAGTGTTCAAAACGGGGACAGCGTCCCATTGTCTTAACAAAAACTCAAGAAATGATAAATTGTTTCAGGGTTAGAGAAGGGGGAGGTGATCATTTTCTGGGACGCTTGCCAAGGGCTTTGAGGTGTTGCTCCTGAAGATGGTTGTTCTGGGCAAGGAGCTCGTTGTTGCGCTCAAGAAGGTCTGTGTGGACGTGAAGTGTGTCGTGAACCTGCTGAATTAGATCAATCATTATGCACTGGTTCTCGATCATCATGCCCATCAGATACTTCGTAGAGTGCCTCTCAGCCTCATCAGGGACGCTCATACCATCGAGCTCGTCCTCGTCATCAGCAGCGTCCTCAGCTGGCGTCCCAACTACTTGGACATTTTCAGTTTCGTGATCTCCTTCTCCAGGTTCAGCAGCAGCAGCAGCTTGAGCTCTCCTCTCAGCTTTGGCTTTCCTTTCAGCCTCTTTCCGTTCCTTTTCCAGTTGGCGCTTAACGGACGGAAGGGGTAACAGGGTCTTTACACACAGCTTCCTCCACCCGCCTTCCCACACGTGGCTTTCTTCTTTGCTAAGGAATACAGCTGTTGAGCACTGTTTGCGCATATCCCGAGATTTTCGCTGACGATTCGCTAAAACGGTTTACCTTCCCAATTTCAACCATTCAAACTTCTCACAACTGCAAAGGACTCTGACCTGACGTCCTTTCAACACACAACACTACACAACACAGAACTGAACCACGGCGTCCCATTCACTGATCTCAACCTCTGTAATTAGAACTCTGTACAGACAACTCTCAGCTCTTAGCACGCGTCCCTTTGATCACTTAGAACCATTTTTGAAAATCAAGCAAGTACGTCCCGTAAAGGTGAAACAAGGAATGCTCATAGGACGCGTTTGCAAGATTCTCGGCTTGGGTAAGCTTAGAGTTCCCATCATTTCGGCTTATGATGAGGGTAGGGTGATCAGGGATACTCTTGAGATGAAAAGCGAAATGAATACCATTCAAGGACACAAGCGAATACACATATCTTAGACTAGCGTCCTTTAAAGATGACTTTAATGCATGACACACCTTAAAACAAGTTCTCAACAAGACATAGCCAATCATGGAGGGAATAATAGAACGGGACTTGATCATTTAAAAGTTATCATCCCCAAGAGCAACCGGAGGTGCTCGTAGGGACGTCTATCAAGTGGTTTTGTGAAAATATCGGCCACTTGGTCCTCAGTCCTAACATGATCCACTCTAATTAATCCAAGTTCAACATTATCACGAAGAAAGTGATGCCTTATGTGAATATGCTTCGTCCTAGAATGATGAACGGGATTTTTGGCAATACTTATAGCACTAGTGTTGTCACACAAGATAGGGACTGTGTTGAGGGACGTACCATAATCTTCAAGTTGGTACTTGATCCATAGGACTTGTGAGCAGCACGAAGCAGCAGTAACGTACTCAGCTTCCGCGGTTGATAGTGCCACGGAGTTTTGCTTTTTGGATCCCCAAGATACAAGGCATGAGCCAAGGAATTGTGCCATTCCTGAGGTGCTCTTCCTATCCACCACATGGCCAGCGTAATCTGCGTCAGAGTAAGCTACCAGGTTCAGGGACGTCCTTCTGGGATACCATAGACATAGGTCATCCCGTCCCTTGAGATATCTGAAGATTCTTTTGACCTCTTGCATATGGGACTCCTTTGGATTTGCTTGGAATCGAGCGCACAAGCATACAGCGAACATGATGTCGGGACGACTTGCCGTAAGATATAGCAAGGACCCTATCATTCCTCTGTAGAGCTTTTGATCTACACTCTTGCCTTCTTCATCAGCATAGAGGCGAGTGTTTGGGGAGATGGGAGTATCAATGGGTTTTGAAGAGTTCATCCCATACTTCTCAAGCATTTCACGAATGTACTTTTGTTGATGAATCCGCGTCCCATCTTTGAGCTGAGTGATTTGGAGTCCAAGAAGAAGTTGAGTTCTCCTATGAGGGACATCTCAAACTCACTACTCATCAAGTTCTTGAATTCCTCTACAAATTTCATGTTAGTGCTTCCAAAGACTATGTCATCGACATAGACTTGGACAATTAAGACATCTTTAAGAACTTTCTTTAAGAACAGGGTTTTATCAATGTTACCTCGTGTGTACCCGTTGGACAAGAGGAAGGACGCAAACCTATCGTACCATGCACGAGGGGCTTGCTTGAGTCCATAGAGTGCCTTGTCCAAGAAGTACACATGATCTGGGTGATCAGCGTCCTCAAATCCTGGAGGTTGAGCGACGTACACTTCTTCTTTGAGCTTGCCGTTGAGAAAGGCTGTCTTGACGTCCATTTGAAAAAGCTTGAACCCTTTGTGAGCGGCAAAGGCGATGAGGAGGCGAATGGCTTCAATCCTGGCGACAGGAGCGAAGGTTTCATCATAATCAATCCCTTCCTCTTGCCTATAGCCTTGAGCCACAAGCCTTGCTTTGTTTCTTGACACGCGACCATTCTCATCAAGCTTGTTCCTGTAGACCCATCTCGTCCCTATTATGTTTTTGTTTCTCGGACGAGGGACGAGGGTCCAAACCTTATTCCTTTCGAATTGATTAAGTTCCTCTTGCATGGCCTGAATCCAATCAGCGTCCTGGAGTGCTTCCTTTATGTTCTTAGGTTCAACCAAGGACACAAAGGCGTTGAAGGCACAGAACGCTATGTTAGCATTAAGGGACTGATTCACGGCTGATCTTGTTTGAACTCCTTTTGACATATCTGAGATGATTTGATCCATTGAATGAAGTCTCGAAAGATGGGATCCCTTATGAGTATCGTCCCTTACAGGAGTACATCTAGGGTCCGTCCAATCAGATTCATCTGAGTCAAACCCGTCGTCTTCATTGAGAGTTTCATAGAGTTCCCCCTCAGGTTGAGCGTCCTCTTCTTGACGCTGTTCTCCTTGTAGGCTTGATTCAGCGACCTCATGTTGAGCTGGAGATTCACTTTGAGATGGAACTTCCTGAACAACACTGGGAACTTCTACTGAGACTTCTTCAGGATTTTGAGTAGCGTCCTTAGGAACATAGTATTTTCCAGAGGACCCGAAATCAACTTCATCATCGGAGTCATCCTGCTGCAGAGGAGATGAGCGTTCTTTCTTACTTGGTTTATCTTTGTCAGAAGAACTTTCTTTGAACACAACATGAATGCTCTCCTCAAGCTTTAGAGTTCGTTTATTGAAAACTCTATACGCTTTACTGGTGAGGGAGTATCCAAGGAATATGGCTTCGTCACTTCTTGCGTCAAACTTTCCAAGTCTTTCTTTATCATTGTTGTGAACAAAGCACTTGCATCCAAAGACTCTGAGATAGTCGATGCGAGGCTTTCTTCCATTCAGCAACTCATAGGACGTCTTCTTCAGCAAAGGACGGATCATGGCTCGATTGATAATGTAGCACGCTGTAGCCATAGCTTCAGCCCAGAAGTACTTGGGGACACTATTGACTAAGAGCATAGTCCTTGCCATATCCTCCAGCGTCCTATTCTTTCTTTCCACCACTCCATTTTGTTGAGGAGTCCTTGGAGCTGAGAAGTTGTGAGAGACTCCATGTTGATCACAGTAGGCCACGAACTCTGAGTTTTGAAACTCCGTCCCATGGTCTGATCTTATGGATTTGAGAGGCGTCTCAAGCGCAACTTCCACTTGTTTGATGAAGACTTTGAATGCGTTGAAGCAATCTGTTTTTGAAGCTAAGAAAAGAACCCGGGTGAATCGAGAAAAGTCATCTACAAGGACATAGATATACCTCTTTCCACCATAGCTTAACGTCTTCATTGGTCCACAAAGATCCATATGGAGAAGTTCCAAAGGTTTCTTTGTGCTGACATCGTTCTTTGACTTAAAGGACGTTCTTGTCTGCTTCCCTTTGATACATGCTTCACACTGTTCAATTTTCTCAGGATCAATTTGGGGAAGACCTTTCACAAGATTTCTTTGATGAAGCTTGAGGATTGTGCTTGGTCCAGCATGGCCAAGTCGGCGATGCCAGAGGTCAGCGTCCTCCTTTGAGACAGATAAGCACAACTCAGATTTTGGCTTGAACTCCTGATTGAAGATGTAGACATTGTTCTTTCGGACTCCTTTGAGGACGACTTTGTTGGATTTCTTGTTGATGACGAGGCACTCCTTTGAGTCAAATGTGACTAAGTTTTCACCTTGATCACACATTTGAGAGACGCTTAGGAGGTTGAAGCCAAGTCCTTCAACAAGGCTAACATTTGTCGCTTTGATAGACGGATTGAGAATAGCAGTTCCCGTCCCTTTGATCTTTCCTTTGCCCTTGTTGCCAAACGAGATAGTTCCTCCCGTGGCGCTACTTTGGATAGAAGTGAGATGGATCTGGCTTCCTGTCATATGGTTTGAGGCGCCAGTATCAATGATCCATGGGCGTCCCCTCACTTCCACCTGCCAAAACAAGGTTAGTGTATGGCGACCCAGGCAAGGTGTTCCTTACCTGGTTCGTTACAGAAATAGAACTCTGGTTCCGGCATGTAGTCACTTATATTCACATCATTTGAAATAGCATGCTTTCTGAAAGAACTCTTAGATCGTCTAGGACGTCTAGGGTTAGCCTTAGGGACGGACTTATCATTTTCAATGTTATTCCTAGCAGCTTTGCCACTTTCAATGTCGTTCTTCAGTTTCAGGCAATCATATTTGAAGTGATCTCCTTTTCCACAGTACCAACACGTCCTATAGTAAGTACCAAGGTAGTACTTCTTGTTGGGACGTTGGATTTTGTTCTTTTTCATCTTTTGAGGGTTACAAACTTTTGAACCTTCCCCCTTAGCAATCTTCTTATAGATCCTATGACTAGTGGAGTTAGTGTAATAGTCCCTTTGACCTTTCTCTCCACTCTCTAGGACTCGAATTCTTTCAAGAAGGTTCTTGGTCTTTTCCCTTTCTAATTCAAGTTCTGAGGTTTTGCTAGCCTCAAAGTCACTAGGGAGAGAGTTCCTAGTGTCAGACTCGTATCCTAGTCCTCTTTTGGCTGGGACAAACACCATTGGTTGAACTACCTCAGTTACCGGGCTCTTCCCTAACATTTTCACCTCTTCCCTAAGCTTAGCGTTCTCTAGCTTAAGGCACATCACTTCAGTTTTCAGGGATTTAACTTCGACATACGAGGACTCTAGTTGTAACGAAACTGTAGCACAGTTCTCACATTCAACTAGCCTATTTTCACTTTCAAGTTCAAGTTCATCCATTCTATGTTGCATAACAACGCTTTCTTCCATGATTCTTTTAATGAGCTTAATAAGTTTGGTTTTGGAACAATTCTCTAAGGAGTTCATCATGGATTCACGAGTTACCTCTTGTTCCTTTTCAGAAGCGTCCTCTTCAAGGACTGGGGCGTCCTCCACAGCCATGTACGCCACTTGCTCATCATCTGAGGCGTCCTCTACGGCTATGTACGCCACTGGTACTTCTGGTTCTTCATCATCAGAACTCACATTATCCCATGCGGCTTCGCACGCTCCCAAGAGAGCTTTCATCTTTATTTCTTTTGAGTTTAGTCCCGTAGTACACCTTTTAGCAAAGTGTCCTTTCTTGTTACATTTGTAGCAAGTAAGTTCCTTCATCTCTGCCTCTGTATACTTGGGACTCTCCTTTTTGTAAGGCATCTTGTGTTTCTTGGAATCTCTGGCCTTTTTACCCCATAAGCGAGCAACTTTGTGTAGAAGGGCAATATCTTCCTCTTCTTCCAGCTGTTCCTTAGTCTTGCTTTCTTTTTCTTTCAAAGCTTGAGCACGCATCCTTTCACGATTCTCATTTTTATTTGCTTCCACCATTAGGGCAATATCTCTTTGGTGGCGCAGATACTCAGCGTACTCTGGAGTTGACGTCATCAAAGCAAGATCTGTCTGGGGGTTTCTAGCCAATTCAGCCATATCAGCTTCCCTTCTCGCTTCATAGCCTCTCAGCTTCCCATAAATCTCTTCCATATCCAGGGTTTTGTTGGCTGTGTTCTCCTTGAACGTAGTCCTATCAAAATTCCATTTTCCTGTAAGCCCATCAATGACTACTCCGACTCTGTTTCTCATTGAGACTTCAGCTTCTGGGATGCCTAAATTTCGCATCTTGGTCACAAGAGCTTCAAAGCGGTATGAGTAGTCCTTGACAGATTCGTTAGGAAGCATTCTGAAGGCATAGAACTCTCGTTTGATTTCAAGCTTGACGTCTTCCTTCATCTCTGCCGTACCCACATGGTACTTCTCAAGAGCTTCCCATTGTAGTTTGGCTGTTGCTAAATTGCTAACTCGGGTGGCGTCCCTTTCGCAGAGGGACGCTTGAAGGAAGCATATAGCCTTAGCGTTTGTTTCCAAAAGCTTGAATTCGTCAGGACCCCACTCGTCCTCTTTGTCTTTCTTGTCATCAGGGATGGTAAGGTCACCCTTCATGATCACTCTCCAGCATTGATAATTCTGACTTCTGCAAAAGTTCTCGAAGCGGATCTTCCAGCGGTTGAAGTTGCCGTCCGTCAGACGAGGAGGCTTTACAAAAGAGATTACAATAGGTTCCATGTCCATCTTGTACCTGCAACTCAACAAAAATCTAGAGCGCCTGCTCTGATACCAATTGATGGATCGTAAGTCAGTTAATGAGGGCGTCCTTAACTGGGTTAAGGGCGTCCTTTAGTGCAGCGGAAAATAGACTTAACAGAATACAAGATAAGTGGACACGAGTATTTATAGAGGAACCCCACTAAGACCAACTAGTCTTATGGGTAAACCTCTACCTCCGTTGGAGGATTTTCAATAGCCGTCCCTTATCTTATTAAGAGCGAGTCCTTACAACTTAGGCGAGTCGTTACACTTCTCTGAGCTAAGCGTCCGTCCTTAGCCTCACTAGTAACACTCCTTTCAACCTAACAAGTAACCTAACACTCTTAGCTATAAGGAAGCTATCACTCACGTCTCTCACGGTTCGTTGTGAGAGACAAACTACAACTCTAATTGATTTGTGGTTTGTTTTGGATTTGATGTGGTTGGACTTTCTTTCTCTTGCTTCAAGCTCACTTGATCTTCTTGATCTTCGTTCGTGTTCTTGAATGCTTCGGGAGAGCTTGAGAGAAAGTCTTCAAAGTCCACTCTTGCACACACATGCCGCTATGCATACTCCTTGGAGAGTATTTATAGGGAAGTGATTCTTGTCCTCTAGCGTCCTTTGAGACTTGGCAGGATCCTCGATCTTTGATCAACGGTGCGATGAGCGTCTTGAGGAGGTCAACTCTGTTGACGCTTGGGAAGCCTCCGCGTGGGTAGGGGACCATTGCTGGGAAAGCGACGTCTTTGGCATTGTCTACACGTGCCCAGACAAAGGAAGCTTCCTTCTGAGGACTAAGGCCGGACGATGATGTAATCATGTTGGGGCGGCCTTGATTTGAATTTGAACTTCGTCCGTATTTTGGCGCGCGTCCCTTCTTGATGAGGACTCCGTCCTATCTTGCGCAGGGACTCCGCCAATTACGTTTAGCTTTGGAAGTTCTGGTAACATGCGTCCCTACAGCATAGGGACTGCTGTTCACTTGTTGTCCTTTTCGCTCATGTGCGTCCACTGGACTTACCTGAGATCAAAACTTGGACAACTTATCAAATACATTTGAGTTTGTCATTATCAAAACAAGGGACGATTATTATTGGTTTAGATATTAACGACTGACGTCCTTAATATCGTCCCAACAATTTCCCCCTTTTTGATGATGACAAACTCTTTCAAATAATGTACACAGAAGTAAAGCTTTTAGCATGAGGAACTACACTTTGATTTTCTTTTCAGCTTAGATTGGCATGCAACACATTCTTTTAAGTGCGTTCTATTTTATTCCTAACTAACGACCTTTTGACTTGGCCGAAATTCCCCCTGAACACATGCTTTCTATGATAACTTAAGGACAATCGCATCTCTGCAAAACTATACTTCCCCCTTTTGGCATCATCGAAAAGGAGAACAAGTCGAAAAGCATGCAAGCACAAAGTCATAACTAAAGAAAGGTACGCTTAGACAAAATGAAGCACAAATGTAGTGAATGGCATTCAGAATGAGAAACGAGAACGTTCATTACAGACATTCACAACAAGTGTTCAAAACGGGGACAGCGTCCCATTGTCTTAACAAAAACTCAAGAAATGATAAATTGTTTCAGGGTTAGAGAAGGGGGAGGTGATCATTTTCTGGGACGCTTGCCAAGGGCTTTGAGGTGTTGCTCCTGAAGATGGTTGTTCTGGGCAAGGAGCTCGTTGTTGCGCTCAAGAAGGTCTGTGTGGACGTGAAGTGTGTCGTGAACCTGCTGAATTAGATCAATCATTATGCACTGGTTCTCGATCATCATGCCCATCAGATACTTCGTAGAGTGCCTCTCAGCCTCATCAGGGACGCTCATACCATCGAGCTCGTCCTCGTCATCAGCAGCGTCCTCAGCTGGCGTCCCAACTACTTGGACATTTTCAGTTTCGTGATCTCCTTCTCCAGGTTCAGCAGCAGCAGCAGCTTGAGCTCTCCTCTCAGCTTTGGCTTTCCTTTCAGCCTCTTTCCGTTCCTTTTCCAGTTGGCGCTTAACGGACGGAAGGGGTAACAGGGTCTTTACACACAGCTTCCTCCACCCGCCTTCCCACACGTGGCTTTCTTCTTTGCTAAGGAATACAGCTGTTGAGCACTGTTTGCGCATATCCCGAGATTTTCGCTGACGATTCGCTAAAACGGTTTACCTTCCCAATTTCAACCATTCAAACTTCTCACAACTGCAAAGGACTCTGACCTGACGTCCTTTCAACACACAACACTACACAACACAGAACTGAACCACGGCGTCCCATTCACTGATCTCAACCTCTGTAATTAGAACTCTGTACAGACAACTCTCAGCTCTTAGCACGCGTCCCTTTGATCACTTAGAACCATTTTTGAAAATCAAGCAAGTACGTCCCGTAAAGGTGAAACAAGGAATGCTCATAGGACGCGTTTGCAAGATTCTCGGCTTGGGTAAGCTTAGAGTTCCCATCATTTCGGCTTATGATGAGGGTAGGGTGATCAGGGATACTCTTGAGATGAAAAGCGAAATGAATACCATTCAAGGACACAAGCGAATACACATATCTTAGACTAGCGTCCTTTAAAGATGACTTTAATGCATGACACACCTTAAAACAAGTTCTCAACAAGACATAGCCAATCATGGAGGGAATAATAGAACGGGACTTGATCATTTAAAAGTTATCATCCCCAAGAGCAACCGGAGGTGCTCGTAGGGACGTCTATCAAGTGCTTTTGTGAAAATATCGGCCACTTGGTCCTCAGTCCTAACATGATCCACTCTAATTAATCCAAGTTCAACATTATCACGAAGAAAGTGATGCCTTATGTGAATATGCTTCGTCCTAGAATGATGAACGGGATTTTTGGCAATACTTATAGCACTAGTGTTGTCACACAAGATAGGGACTGTGTTGAGGGACGTACCATAATCTTCAAGTTGGTACTTGATCCATAGGACTTGTGAGCAGCACGAAGCAGCAGTAACGTACTCAGCTTCCGCGGTTGATAGTGCCACGGAGTTTTGCTTTTTGGATCCCCAAGATACAAGGCATGAGCCAAGGAATTGTGCCATTCCTGAGGTGCTCTTCCTATCCACCACATGGCCAGCGTAATCTGCGTCAGAGTAAGCTACCAGGTTCAGGGACGTCCTTCTGGGATACCATAGACATAGGTCATCCCGTCCCTTGAGATATCTGAAGATTCTTTTGACCTCTTGCATATGGGACTCCTTTGGATTTGCTTGGAATCGAGCGCACAAGCATACAGCGAACATGATGTCGGGACGACTTGCCGTAAGATATAGCAAGGACCCTATCATTCCTCTGTAGAGCTTTTGATCTACACTCTTGCCTTCTTCATCAGCATAGAGGCGAGTGTTTGGGGAGATGGGAGTATCAATGGGTTTTGAAGAGTTCATCCCATACTTCTCAAGCATTTCACGGATGTACTTTTGTTGATGAATCCGCGTCCCATCTTTGAGCTGAGTGATTTGGAGTCCAAGAAGAAGTTGAGTTCTCCTATGAGGGACATCTCAAACTCACTACTCATCAAGTTCTTGAATTCCTCTACAAATTTCATGTTAGTGCTTCCAAAGACTATGTCATCGACATAGACTTGGACAATTAAGACATCTTTAAGAACTTTCTTTAAGAACAGGGTTTTATCAATGTTACCTCGTGTGTACCCGTTGGACAAGAGGAAGGACGCAAACCTATCGTACCATGCACGAGGGGCTTGCTTGAGTCCATAGAGTGCCTTGTCCAAGAAGTACACATGATCTGGGTGATCAGCGTCCTCAAATCCTGGAGGTTGAGCGACGTACACTTCTTCTTTGAGCTTGCCGTTGAGAAAGGCTGTCTTGACGTCCATTTGAAAAAGCTTGAACCCTTTGTGAGCGGCAAAGGCGATGAGGAGGCGAATGGCTTCAATCCTGGCGACAGGAGCGAAGGTTTCATCATAATCAATCCCTTCCTCTTGCCTATAGCCTTGAGCCACAAGCCTTGCTTTGTTTCTTGACACGCGACCATTCTCATCAAGCTTGTTCCTGTAGACCCATCTCGTCCCTATTATGTTTTTGTTTCTCGGACGAGGGACGAGGGTCCAAACCTTATTCCTTTCGAATTGATTAAGTTCCTCTTGCATGGCCTGAATCCAATCAGCGTCCTGGAGTGCTTCCTTTATGTTCTTAGGTTCAACCAAGGACACAAAGGCGTTGAAGGCACAGAACGCTATGTTAGCATTAAGGGACTGATTCACGGCTGATCTTGTTTGAACTCCTTTTGACATATCTGAGATGATTTGATCCGTTGAATGAAGTCTCGAAAGATGGGATCCCTTATGAGTATCGTCCCTTACAGGAGTACATCTAGGGTCCGTCCAATCAGATTCATCTGAGTCAAACCCGTCGTCTTCATTGAGAGTTTCATAGAGTTCCCCCTTAGGTTGAGCGTCCTCTTCTTGACGCTGTTCTCCTTGTAGGCTTGATTCAGCGACCTCATGTTGAGCTGGAGATTCACTTTGAGATGGAACTTCCTGAACAACACTGGGAACTTCTACTGAGACTTCTTCAGGATTTTGAGTAGCGTCCTTAGGAACATAGTATTTTCCAGAGGACCCGAAATCAACTTCATCATCGGAGTCATCCTGCTGCAGAGGAGATGAGCGTTCTTTCTTACTTGGTTTATCTTTGTCAGAAGAACTTTCTTTGAACACAACATGAATGCTCTCCTCAAGCTTTAGAGTTCGTTTATTGAAAACTCTATACGCTTTACTGGTGAGGGAGTATCCAAGGAATATGGCTTCGTCACTTCTTGCGTCAAACTTTCCAAGTCTTTCTTTATCATTGTTGTGAACAAAGCACTTGCATCCAAAGACTCTGAGATAGTCGATGCGAGGCTTTCTTCCATTCAGCAACTCATAGGACGTCTTCTTCAGCAAAGGACGGATCATGGCTCGATTGATAATGTAGCACGCTGTAGCCATAGCTTCAGCCCAGAAGTACTTGGGGACACTATTGACTAAGAGCATAGTCCTTGCCATATCCTCCAGCGTCCTATTCTTTCTTTCCACCACTCCATTTTGTTGAGGAGTCCTTGGAGCTGAGAAGTTGTGAGAGACTCCATGTTGATCACAGTAGGCCACGAACTCTGAGTTTTGAAACTCCGTCCCATGGTCTGATCTTATGGATTTGAGAGGCGTCTCAAGCGCAACTTCCACTTGTTTGATGAAGACTTTGAATGCGTTGAAGCAATCTGTTTTTGAAGCTAAGAAAAGAACCCGGGTGAATCGAGAAAAGTCATCTACAAGGACATAGATATACCTCTTTCCACCATAGCTTAACGTCTTCATTGGTCCACAAAGATCCATATGGAGAAGTTCCAAAGGTTTCTTTGTGCTGACATCGTTCTTTGACTTAAAGGACGTTCTTGTCTGCTTCCCTTTGATACATGCTTCACACTGTTCAATTTTCTCAGGATCAATTTGGGGAAGACCTTTCACAAGATTTCTTTGATGAAGCTTGAGGATTGTGCTTGGTCCAGCATGGCCAAGTCGGCGATGCCAGAGGTCAGCGTCCTCCTTTGAGACAGATAAGCACAACTCAGATTTTGGCTTGAACTCCTGATTGAAGATGTAGACATTGTTCTTTCGGACTCCTTTGAGGACGACTTTGTTGGATTTCTTGTTGATGACGAGGCACTCCTTTGAGTCAAATGTGACTAAGTTTTCACCTTGATCACACATTTGAGAGACGCTTAGGAGGTTGAAGCCAAGTCCTTCAACAAGGCTAACATTTGTCGCTTTGATAGACGGATTGAGAATAGCAGTTCCCGTCCCTTTGATCTTTCCTTTGCCCTTGTTGCCAAACGAGATAGTTCCTCCCGTGGCGCTACTTTGGATAGAAGTGAGATGGATCTGGCTTCCTGTCATATGGTTTGAGGCGCCAGTATCAATGATCCATGGGCGTCCCCTCACTTCCACCTGCCAAAACAAGGTTAGTGTATGGCGACCCAGGCAAGGTGTTCCTTACCTGGTTCGTTACAGAAATAGAACTCTGGTTCCGGCATGTAGTCACTTATATTCACATCATTTGAAATAGCATGCTTTCTGAAAGAACTCTTAGATCGTCTAGGACGTCTAGGGTTAGCCTTAGGGACGGACTTATCATTTTCAATGTTATTCCTAGCAGCTTTGCCACTTTCAATGTCGTTCTTCAGTTTCAGGCAATCATATTTGAAGTGATCTCCTTTTCCACAGTACCAACACGTCCTATAGTAAGTACCAAGGTAGTACTTCTTGTTTGGACGTTGGATTTTGTTCTTTTTCATCTTTTGAGGGTTACAAACTTTTGAACCTTCCCCCTTAGCAATCTTCTTATAGATCCTATGACTAGTGGAGTTAGTGTAATAGTCCCTTTGACCTTTCTCTCCACTCTCTAGGACTCGAATTCTTTCAAGAAGGTTCTTGGTCTTTTCCCTTTCTAATTCAAGTTCTGAGGTTTTGCTAGCCTCAAAGTCACTAGGGAGAGAGTTCCTAGTGTCAGACTCGTATCCTAGTCCTCTTTTGGCTGGGACAAACACCATTGGTTGAACTACCTCAGTTACCGGGCTCTTCCCTAACATTTTCACCTCTTCCCTAAGCTTAGCGTTCTCTAGCTTAAGGCACATCACTTCAGTTTTCAGGGATTTAACTTCGACATACGAGGACTCTAGTTGTAACGAAACTGTAGCACAGTTCTCACATTCAACTAGCCTATTTTCACTTTCAAGTTCAAGTTCATCCATTCTATGTTGCATAACAATGCTTTCTTCCATGATTCTTTTAATGAGCTTAATAAGTTTGGTTTTGGAACAATTCTCTAAGGAGTTCATCATGGATTCACGAGTTACCTCTTGTTCCTTTTCAGAAGCGTCCTCTTCAAGGACTGGGGCGTCCTCCACAGCCATGTACGCCACTTGCTCATCATCTGAGGCGTCCTCTACGGCTATGTACGCCACTGGTCCTTCTGGTTCTTCATCATCAGAACTCACATTATCCCATGCGGCTTCGCACGCTCCCAAGAGAGCTTTCATCTTTATTTCTTTTGAGTTTAGTCCCGTAGTACACCTTTTAGCAAAGTGTCCTTTCTTGTTACATTTGTAGCAAGTAAGTTCCTTCATCTCTGCCTCTGTATACTTGGGACTCTCCTTTTTGTAAGGCATCTTGTGTTTCTTGGAATCTCTGGCCTTTTTACCCCATAAGCGAGCAACTTTGTGTAGAAGGGCAATATCTTCCTCTTCTTCCAGCTGTTCCTTAGTCTTGCTTTCTTTTTCTTTCAAAGCTTGAGCACGCATCCTTTCACGATTCTCATTTTTATTTGCTTCCACCATTAGGGCAATATCTCTTTGGTGGCGCAGATACTCAGCGTACTCTGGAGTTGACGTCATCAAAGCAAGATCTGTCTGGGGGTTTCTAGCCAATTCAGCCATATCAGCTTCCCTTCTCGCTTCATAGCCTCTCAGCTTCCCATAGATCTCTTCCATATCCAGGGTTTTGTTGGCTGTGTTCTCCTTGAACGTAGTCCTATCAAAATTCCATTTTCCTGTAAGCCCATCAATGACTACTCCGACTCTGTTTCTCATTGAGACTTCAGCTTTTGGGATGCCTAAATTTCGCATCTTGGTCACAAGAGCTTCAAAGCGGTATGAGTAGTCCTTGACAGATTCGTTAGGAAGCATTCTGAAGGCATAGAACTCTCGTTTGATTTCAAGCTTGACGTCTTCCTTCATCTCTGCCGTACCCACATGGTACTTCTCAAGAGCTTCCCATTGTAGTTTGGCTGTTGCTAAATTGCTAACTCGGGTGGCGTCCCTTTCGCAGAGGGACGCTTGAAGGAAGCATATAGCCTTAGCGTTTGTTTCCAAAAGCTTGAATTCGTCAGGACCCCACTCGTCCTCTTTGTCTTTCTTGTCATCAGGGATGGTAAGGTCACCCTTCATGATCACTCTCCAGCATTGATAATTCTGACTTCTGCAAAAGTTCTCGAAGCGGATCTTCCAGCGGTTGAAGTTGCCGTCCGTCAGACGAGGAGGCTTTACAAAAGAGATTACAATAGGTTCCATGTCCATCTTGTACCTGCAACTCAACAAAAATCTAGAGCGCCTGCTCTGATACCAATTGATGGATCGTAAGTCAGTTAATGAGGGCGTCCTTAACTGGGTTAAGGGCGTCCTTTAGTGCAGCGGAAAATAGACTTAACAGAATACAAGATAAGTGGACACGAGTATTTATAGAGGAACCCCACTAAGACCAACTAGTCTTATGGGTAAACCTCTACCTCCGTTGGAGGATTTTCAATAGCCGTCCCTTATCTTATTAAGAGCGAGTCCTTACAACTTAGGCGAGTCGTTACACTTCTCTGAGCTAAGCGTCCGTCCTTAGCCTCACTAGTAACACTCCTTTCAACCTAACAAGTAACCTAACACTCTTAGCTATAAGGAAGCTATCACTCACGTCTCTCACGGTTCGTTGTGAGAGACAAACTACAACTCTAATTGATTTGTGGTTTGTTTTGGATTTGATGTGGTTGGACTTTCTTTCTCTTGCTTCAAGCTCACTTGATCTTCTTGATCTTCGTTCGTGTTCTTGAATGCTTCGGGAGAGCTTGAGAGAAAGTCTTCAAAGTCCACTCTTGCACACACATGCCGCTATGCATACTCCTTGGAGAGTATTTATAGGGAAGTGATTCTTGTCCTCTAGCGTCCTTTGAGACTTGGCAGGATCCTCGATCTTTGATCAACGGTGCGATGAGCGTCTTGAGGAGGTCAACTCTGTTGACGCTTGGGAAGCCTCCGCGTGGGTAGGGGACCATTGCTGGGAAAGCGACGTCTTTGGCATTGTCTACACGTGCCCAGACAAAGGAAGCTTCCTTCTGAGGACTAAGGCCGGACGATGATGTAATCATGTTGGGGCGGCCTTGATTTGAATTTGAACTTCGTCCGTATTTTGGCGCGCGTCCCTTCTTGATGAGGACTCCGTCCTATCTTGCGCAGGGACTCCGCCAATTACGTTTAGCTTTGGAAGTTCTGGTAACATGCGTCCCTACAGCATAGGGACTGCTGTTCACTTGTTGTCCTTTTCGCTCATGTGCGTCCACTGGACTTACCTGAGATCAAAACTTGGACAACTTATCAAATACATTTGAGTTTGTCATTATCAAAACAAGGGACGATTATTATTGGTTTAGATATTAACGACTGACGTCCTTAATATCGTCCCAACAATTTCCCCCTTTTTGATGATGACAAACTCTTTCAAATAATGTACACAGAAGTAAAGCTTTTAGCATGAGGAACTACACTTTGATTTTCTTTTCAGCTTAGATTGGCATGCAACACATTCTTTTAAGTGCGTTCTATTTTATTCCTAACTAACGACCTTTTGACTTGGCCGAAATTCCCCCTGAACACATGCTTTCTATGATAACTTAAGGACAATCGCATCTCTGCAAAACTATACTTCCCCCTTTTGGCATCATCGAAAAGGAGAACAAGTCGAAAAGCATGCAAGCATAAAGTCATAACTAAAGAAAGGTACGCTTAGACAAAATGAAGCACAAATGTAGTGAATGGCATTCAGAATGAGAAACGAGAACGTTCATTACAGACATTCACAACAAGTGTTCAAAACGGGGACAGCGTCCCATTGTCTTAACAAAAACTCAAGAAATGATAAATTGTTTCAGGGTTAGAGAAGGGGGAGGTGATCATTTTCTGGGACGCTTGCCAAGGGCTTTGAGGTGTTGCTCCTGAAGATGGTTGTTCTGGGCAAGGAGCTCGTTGTTGCGCTCAAGAAGGTCTGTGTGGACGTGAAGTGTGTCGTGAACCTGCTGAATTAGATCAATCATTATGCACTGGTTCTCGATCATCATGCCCATCAGATACTTCGTAGAGTGCCTCTCAGCCTCATCAGGGACGCTCATACCATCGAGCTCGTCCTCGTCATCAGCAGCGTCCTCAGCTGGCGTCCCAACTACTTGGACATTTTCAGTTTCGTGATCTCCTTCTCCAGGTTCAGCAGCAGCAGCAGCTTGAGCTCTCCTCTCAGCTTTGGCTTTCCTTTCAGCCTCTTTCCGTTCCTTTTCCAGTTGGCGCTTAACGGACGGAAGGGGTAACAGGGTCTTTACACACAGCTTCCTCCACCCGCCTTCCCACACGTGGCTTTCTTCTTTGCTAAGGAATACAGCTGTTGAGCACTGTTTGCGCATATCCCGAGATTTTCGCTGACGATTCGCTAAAACGGTTTACCTTCCCAATTTCAACCATTCAAACTTCTCACAACTGCAAAGGACTCTGACCTGACGTCCTTTCAACACACAACACTACACAACACAGAACTGAACCACGGCGTCCCATTCACTGATCTCAACCTCTGTAATTAGAACTCTGTACAGACAACTCTCAGCTCTTAGCACGCGTCCCTTTGATCACTTAGAACCATTTTTGAAAATCAAGCAAGTACGTCCCGTAAAGGTGAAACAAGGAATGCTCATAGGACGCGTTTGCAAGATTCTCGGCTTGGGTAAGCTTAGAGTTCCCATCATTTCGGCTTATGATGAGGGTAGGGTGATCAGGGATACTCTTGAGATGAAAAGCGAAATGAATACCATTCAAGGACACAAGCGAATACACATATCTTAGACTAGCGTCCTTTAAAGATGACTTTAATGCATGACACACCTTAAAACAAGTTCTCAACAAGACATAGCCAATCATGGAGGGAATAATAGAACGGGACTTGATCATTTAAAAGTTATCATCCCCAAGAGCAACCGGAGGTGCTCGTAGGGACGTCTATCAAGTGCTTTTGTGAAAATATCGGCCACTTGGTCCTCAGTCCTAACATGATCCACTCTAATTAATCCAAGTTCAACATTATCACGAAGAAAGTGATGCCTTATGTGAATATGCTTCGTCCTAGAATGATGAACGGGATTTTTGGCAATACTTATAGCACTAGTGTTGTCACACAAGATAGGGACTGTGTTGAGGGACGTACCATAATCTTCAAGTTGGTACTTGATCCATAGGACTTGTGAGCAGCACGAAGCAGCAGTAACGTACTCAGCTTCCGCGGTTGATAGTGCCACGGAGTTTTGCTTTTTGGATCCCCAAGATACAAGGCATGAGCCAAGGAATTGTGCCATTCCTGAGGTGCTCTTCCTATCCACCACATGGCCAGCGTAATCCGCGTCAGAGTAAGCTACCAGGTTCAGGGATGTCCTTCTGGGATACCATAGACATAGGTCATCCCGTCCCTTGAGATATCTGAAGATTCTTTTGACCTCTTGCATATGGGACTCCTTTGGATTTGCTTGGAATCGAGCGCACAAGCATACAGCGAACATGATGTCGGGACGACTTGCCGTAAGATATAGCAAGGACCCTATCATTCCTCTGTAGAGCTTTTGATCTACACTCTTGCCTTCTTCATCAGCATAGAGGCGAGTGTTTGGGGAGATGGGAGTATCAATGGGTTTTGAAGAGTTCATCCCATACTTCTCAAGCATTTCACGGATGTACTTTTGTTGATGAATCCGCGTCCCATCTTTGAGCTGAGTGATTTGGAGTCCAAGAAGAAGTTGAGTTCTCCTATGAGGGACATCTCAAACTCACTACTCATCAAGTTCTTGAATTCCTCTACAAATTTCATGTTAGTGCTTCCAAAGACTATGTCATCGACATAGACTTGGACAATTAAGACATCTTTAAGAACTTTCTTTAAGAACAGGGTTTTATCAATGTTACCTCGTGTGTACCCGTTGGACAAGAGGAAGGACGCAAACCTATCGTACCATGCACGAGGGGCTTGCTTGAGTCCATAGAGTGCCTTGTCCAAGAAGTACACATGATCTGGGTGATCAGCGTCCTCAAATCCTGGAGGTTGAGCGACGTACACTTCTTCTTTGAGCTTGCCGTTGAGAAAGGCTGTCTTGACGTCCATTTGAAAAAGCTTGAACCCTTTGTGAGCGGCAAAGGCGATGAGGAGGCGAATGGCTTCAATCCTGGCGACAGGAGCGAAGGTTTCATCATAATCAATCCCTTCCTCTTGCCTATAGCCTTGAGCCACAAGCCTTGCTTTGTTTCTTGACACGCGACCATTCTCATCAAGCTTGTTCCTGTAGACCCATCTCGTCCCTATTATGTTTTTGTTTCTCGGACGAGGGACGAGGGTCCAAACCTTATTCCTTTCGAATTGATTAAGTTCCTCTTGCATGGCCTGAATCCAATCAGCGTCCTGGAGTGCTTCCTTTATGTTCTTAGGTTCAACCAAGGACACAAAGGCGTTGAAGGCACAGAACGCTATGTTAGCATTAAGGGACTGATTCACGGCTGATCTTGTTTGAACTCCTTTTGACATATCTGAGATGATTTGATCCGTTGAATGAAGTCTCGAAAGATGGGATCCCTTATGAGTATCGTCCCTTACAGGAGTACATCTAGGGTCCGTCCAATCAGATTCATCTGAGTCAAACCCGTCGTCTTCATTGAGAGTTTCATAGAGTTCCCCCTCAGGTTGAGCGTCCTCTTCTTGACGCTGTTCTCCTTGTAGGCTTGATTCAGCGACCTCATGTTGAGCTGGAGATTCACTTTGAGATGGAACTTCCTGAACAACACTGGGAACTTCTACTGAGACTTCTTCAGGATTTTGAGTAGCGTCCTTAGGAACATAGTATTTTCCAGAGGACCCGAAATCAACTTCATCATCGGAGTCATCCTGCTGCAGAGGAGATGAGCGTTCTTTCTTACTTGGTTTATCTTTGTCAGAAGAACTTTCTTTGAACACAACATGAATGCTCTCCTCAAGCTTTAGAGTTCGTTTATTGAAAACTCTATACGCTTTACTGGTGAGGGAGTATCCAAGGAATATGGCTTCGTCACTTCTTGCGTCAAACTTTCCAAGTCTTTCTTTATCATTGTTGTGAACAAAGCACTTGCATCCAAAGACTCTGAGATAGTCGATGCGAGGCTTTCTTCCATTCAGCAACTCATAGGACGTCTTCTTCAGCAAAGGACGGATCATGGCTCGATTGATAATGTAGCACGCTGTAGCCATAGCTTCAGCCCAGAAGTACTTGGGGACACTATTGACTAAGAGCATAGTCCTTGCCATATCCTCCAGCATCCTATTCTTTCTTTCCACCACTCCATTTTGTTGAGGAGTCCTTGGAGCTGAGAAGTTGTGAGAGACTCCATGTTGATCACAGTAGGCCACGAACTCTGAGTTTTGAAACTCCGTCCCATGGTCTGATCTTATGGATTTGAGAGGCGTCTCAAGCGCAACTTCCACTTGTTTGATGAAGACTTTGAATGCGTTGAAGGAATCTGTTTTTGAAGCTAAGAAAAGAACCCAGGTGAATCGAGAAAAGTCATCTACAAGGACATAGATATACCTCTTTCCACCATAGCTTAACGTCTTCATTGGTCCACAAAGATCCATATGGAGAAGTTCCAAAGGTTTCTTTGTGCTGACATCGTTCTTTGACTTAAAGGACGTTCTTGTCTGCTTCCCTTTGATACATGCTTCACACTGTTCAATTTTCTCAGGATCAATTTGGGGAAGACCTTTCACAAGATTTCTTTGATGAAGCTTGAGGATTGTGATTGGTCCAGCATGGCCAAGTCGGCGATGCCAGAGGTCAGCGTCCTCCTTTGAGACAGATAAGCACAACTCAGATTTTGGCTTGAACTCCTGATTGAAGATGTAGACATTGTTCTTTCGGACTCCTTTGAGGACGACTTTGTTGGATTTCTTGTTGATGACGAGGCACTCCTTTGAGTCAAATGTGACTAAGTTTTCACCTTGATCACACATTTGAGAGACGCTTAGGAGGTTGAAGCCAAGTCCTTCAACAAGGCTAACATTTGTCGCTTTGATAGACGGATTGAGAATAGCAGTTCCCGTCCCTTTGATCTTTCCTTTGCCCTTGTTGCCAAACGAGATAGTTCCTCCCGTGGCGCTACTTTGGATAGAAGTGAGATGGATCTGGCTTCCTGTCATATGGTTTGAGGCGCCACTATCAATGATCCATGGGCGTCCCCTCACTTCCACCTGCCAAAACAAGGTTAGTGTATGGCGACCCAGGCAAGGTGTTCCTTACCTGGTTCGTTACAGAAATAGAACTCTGGTTCTGGCATGTAGTCACTTATATTCACATCATTTGAAATAGCATGCTTTCTGAAAGAACTCTTAGATCGTCTAGGACGTCTAGGGTTAGCCTTAGGGACGGACTTATCATTTTCAATGTTATTCCTAGCAGCTTTGCCACTTTCAATGTCGTTCTTCAGTTTCAGGCAATCATATTTGAAGTGATCTCCTTTTCCACAGTACCAACACGTCCTATAGTAAGTACCAAGGTAGTACTTCTTGTACACACATGCCGCTATGCATACTCCTTGGAGAGTATTTATAGCGGAAGTGATTCTTGTCCTCTAGCGTCCTTTGAGACTTGGCAGGATCCTCGATCTTTGATCAACGGTGCGATGAGCGTCTTGAGGAGGTCAACTCTGTTGACGCTTGGGAAGCCTCCGCGTGGGTAGGGGACCATTGCTGGGAAAGCGACGTCTTTGGCATTGTCTACACGTGCCCAGACAAAGGAAGCTTCCTTCTGAGGACTAAGGCCGGACGATGATGTAATCATGTTGGGGCGGCCTTGATTTGAATTTGAACTTCGTCCGTATTTTGGCGCGGGTCCCTTCTTGATGAGGACTCCGTCCTATCTTGCGCAGGGACTCCGCCAATTACGTTTAGCTTTGGAAGTTCTGGTAACATGCGTCCCTACAGCATAGGGACTGCTGTTCACTTGTTGTCCTTTTCGCTCATGTGCGTCCACTGGACTTACCTGAGATCAAAACTTGGACAACTTATCAAATACATTTGAGTTTGTCATTATCAAAACAAGGGACGATTATTATTGGTTTAGATATTAACGACTGACGTCCTTAATATCGTCCCAACAATTTCCCCCTTTTTGATGATGACAAACTCTTTCAAATAATGTACACAGAAGTAAAGCTTTTAGCATGAGGAACTACACTTTGATTTTCTTTTCAGCTTAGATTGGCATGCAACACATTCTTTTAAGTGCGTTCTATTTTATTCCTAACTAACGACCTTTTGACTTGGCCGAAATTCCCCCTGAACACATGCTTTCTATGATAACTTAAGGACAATCGCATCTCTGCAAAACTATACTTCCCCCTTTTGGCATCATCGAAAAGGAGAACAAGTCGAAAAGCATGCAAGCACAAAGTCATAACTAAAGAAAGGTACGCTTAGACAAAATGAAGCACAAATGTAGTGAATGGCATTCAGAATGAGAAACGAGAACGTTCATTACAGACATTCACAACAAGTGTTCAAAACGGGGACAGCGTCCCATTGTCTTAACAAAAACTCAAGAAATGATAAATTGTTTCAGGGTTAGAGAAGGGGGAGGTGATCATTTTCTGGGACGCTTGCCAAGGGCTTTGAGGTGTTGCTCCTGAAGATGGTTGTTCTGGGCAAGGAGCTCGTTGTTGCGCTCAAGAAGGTCTGTGTGGACGTGAAGTGTGTCGTGAACCTGCTGAATTAGATCAATCATTATGCACTGGTTCTCGATCATCATGCCCATCAGATACTTCGTAGAGTGCCTCTCAGCCTCATCAGGGACGCTCATACCATCGAGCTCGTCCTCGTCATCAGCAGCGTCCTCAGCTGGCGTCCCAACTACTTGGACATTTTCAGTTTCGTGATCTCCTTCTCCAGGTTCAGCAGCAGCAGCAGCTTGAGCTCTCCTCTCAGCTTTGGCTTTCCTTTCAGCCTCTTTCCGTTCCTTTTCCAGTTGGCGCTTAACGGACGGAAGGGGTAACAGGGTCTTTACACACAGCTTCCTCCACCCGCCTTCCCACACGTGGCTTTCTTCTTTGCTAAGGAATACAGCTGTTGAGCACTGTTTGCGCATATCCCGAGATTTTCGCTGACGATTCGCTAAAACGGTTTACCTTCCCAATTTCAACCATTCAAACTTCTCACAACTGCAAAGGACTCTGACCTGACGTCCTTTCAACACACAACACTACACAACACAGAACTGAACCACGGCGTCCCATTCACTGATCTCAACCTCTGTAATTAGAACTCTGTACAGACAACTCTCAGCTCTTAGCACGCGTCCCTTTGATCACTTAGAACCATTTTTGAAAACCAAGCAAGTACGTCCCGTAAAGGTGAAACAAGGAATGCTCATAGGACGCGTTATCATGCAACATAGAATGGATGAACTTGAACTTGAAAATGAAAATATTGTGGTTGAATGTGAAAACTGTAGTTCTATGACCATTCAATTAGAGTCCTCATGTGAAAAAACTAAGTCCCTAAAAACTGAAATCATGTGTCTCAAACTTGAGAACGCTAAGCTTAGGGAAGAAGTGAAAGTGATGGGTAAGAGTCCCATAGTTGAAGAAGTGAGACCAATGGTCTTCGTCCCAGCTAAGAGAGGTCTAGGTTATGAATCTGGCACTAAGAACTCTCTTCCTAGTGACTTTGAGGCAAGTAAAACTTCAGAACTTAAACTTGAGAGGGAGAAAACCAAAAATCTTCTTGAAAGAATTAGAGTTCTAGAGAGTGGAGAAGTAGGAAAGGAAGACTACTACACTAACTCCACCAGTCATAAGATTTACAAGAAGATTGCTAAAGGGGACGGTTCAAAAGTTTGTAATCCTCAAAAGATGAAAGAAAACAAGATCCAGCGTCCCAATAAGAAGTACTATCTCGGTACTTACTATAGCACGTGCTGGTACTGTGGACAAGGAGATCACTTCAAATATGATTGTTTAAAACTAAAGGAAGATGTTGAAAATGGAAAAGCTACTAGGACTAACAATGAAAATACTGAGTCCGTTCCTAAGGCTAATCCTAGGCGTTTTAGACGCTCTAGGAACTCTTTCTGCAAGCATGCTATCTCAAATGATGTGAATATTAATGACTACATGCCAGAAACAGAGTTCTATTTCTGTAACGAACCAGGTAAGGAACACCTTGCCTGGGTCGCGAAACACTAACTTTGTTATGGCAGGTGGAAGTGAGGGGACGCCCATGGATCATTGACAGCGGCGCCTCAAATCATATGATAGGAAGCCAGATCCATCTCACTTCTATCCAAAGTAGTGCCACGGGAGGAACTGTCTCGTTTGGCAACAAGGGCAAAGGAAAGATCAAAGGAACGGGAACTGCTATTCTCAACCCGTCCATCAAAGCAACAAATGTCAGTCTTGTTGAAGGACTTGGCTTCAATCTCCTTAGCGTCTCCCAGATGTGTGATCAAGGTGAAAATCTAGTCACATTTGACTCAAAGGAGTGCCTGGTCATCAACAAGAAATCAAACAAAGTCGTTCTCAAAGGAGTACGCCAGAACAATGTCTATATCTTTAACCAGGAGTTCAAGCCTAAATCAGAGTTGTGTCTATCTGCTTCAAAGGAGGACGCTGATCTCTGGCATCGCCGACTTGGCCATGCTGGACCAAGCACAATCCTCAAGCTACACCAGCGAAATCTTGTGAAAGGACTTCCCCGAAATGATCCTGAGAAAGTTGAACAGTGTGAAGCCTGTATTAACGGGAAGCAAACAAGAACGTCCTTCAAATCCAAGAACGAAGTAAGTACAAAGAAGCCTTTGGAACTTCTCCATATGGATCTTTGTGGACCAATGAAGACGTTGAGCTACGGTGGAAAGAGGTACATTTACGTTCTTGTAGATGATTTTTCTCGATTCACTTGGGTTCTTTTCTTGGTGTCAAAAGCAGATTGTTTCAATGCATTCAAAGTCTTCATCAAACAAGTGGAGGTTGCCCTTGAGACGCCTCTCAAAGCCATAAGATCAGACCATGGAACGGAGTTCCAAAATTCAGAGTTCCTGGCCTACTGTGATCAACATGGTGTTTCACACAACTTCTCAGCTCCAAGGACTCCTCAACAAAATGGAGTTGTGGAAAGGAAGAATAGGACGCTAGAGGATATGGCAAGAACTATGCTCTTGGCTAATAGCGTTCCCAAGTACTTCTGGGCGGAAGCTATTGCTACAGCATGTTACATCATCAATCGTGCCATGATACGTCCTTTGCTAAAGAAGACGTCTTATGAGTTGTTGCATGGAAGGAAGCCTCGTATTGACTATCTCAGAGTTTTTGGATGCAAGTGTTTCGTTCACAACAATGATAAAGAAAAACTTGGAAAATTTGATGCAAGGAGTGATGAAGCCATATTCCTTGGGTACTCTCTTACCAGCAAAGCATATAGAGTTTTCAACAGAAGGACTCTAAAGCTTGAGGAGAGTATTCATGTTGTGTTCAAAGAAAGCTCTTCTCACAAAGAAAAACCAAGTAAGAAAGAACGCTCTTCTTCACAACAACAAGACGACTCTCAAGATGAAACTGAAGATTGGACTTCTGGAAAATACTATGTCTCTAAGGACACATCTCCAAATCCTGAAGAAGTCTTAGTGGACGCTCCCAGTGTTGTTCAAGGAGTTCCCTCTCGTAGTGAATCCCCAGTTCAACAAGATGTAGCTGAATCAAGTCAACAAGGCGAGCAACGTCAATGTGTGGACGCTCTCTCTGAGGGGGAAAACATTGAGGACGATGCTCAAAGTGGTAGTGATGATTCTGATGAAGATATTGATCCAAGGTTTGCTCAGTTGTTTCAAAGGGAGTCCCGCTTCTCTAAGGACCATCCAACTTCTCAAATTGTTTCTGATCCTTCTCAAGGAGTTCAAACAAGGTCAGTTGCAAGCAAGTCCCAGAGTGCAAACTTAGCTTTTTGTGCTTTCAATGCCTTTGTCTCTATGGTAGAGCCAAAGAATATCAAAGACGCACTCCAGGACGCTGACTGGATTCAAGCGATGCAAGAAGAACTAAATCAGTTTGAAAGGAACAAAGTTTGGACTCTCGTCCCTCGTCCCAAAGGCAAAAATATCATAGGGACGCGATGGGTGTTCAGAAATAAGCTTGATGAGAGTGGACGTGTGTCAAGGAACAAGGCAAGACTGGTGGCTCAAGGATTCAAGCAAGAGGAAGGCATAGACTATGATGAGACATTTGCTCCTGTTGCTAGAATTGAAGCCGTTCGTCTCCTCATTGCCTTCGCTGCTCACAAAGGATTCAAGTTATTACAGATGGATGTCAAGACTGTCTTTCTCAATGGAAAGCTAAAGGAGGAAGTGTATGTTGCTTAGCCGCCTGGTTTCGAGGACGCCTCTCACCCAGATCACGTGTACTACTTGGACAAAGCACTCTATGGACTCAAGCAAGCCCCTCGTGCTTGGTACGACTGGTTTGCGTCCTTTCTTTTGTCTCATGGGTACACTAGAGGTTCAATTGATAAAACTTTGTTCATAAAGAAAGTTCACAAGGACATTTTAATTTCCCAAGTCTATGTTGATGATATAGTCTTTGGTAGTACTAACATGAAGCTTGTAGATGAGTTCAAGTCCTTAATGAGTAGTGAATTTGAGATGTCCCTCATTGGAGAACTCAATTTCTTCTTGGGACTTCAAATCAATCAACTCAAGGAAGGAACGCGCATTCACCAACAAAAATATGTCCGTGAAATGCTTGAGAAGTACGGAATGAACACGTCCAAACCTGTTGCAACCCCTTGCTCTCCAAACTCGCGTCTTTACGCAGATGAACAGGGAAAGGACGTTGATCAAAAGCTGTACAGAGGAATGATTGGTTCTTTGCTCTACTTGACCGCAAGCCGTCCCGACATTATGTTTGCCGTTTGCTTGTGTGCACGCTTCCAGGCAAATCCAAAGGAGTCCCACATCCAAGAAGTCAAGAGGATCTTTCGCTACCTAAAAGGACGCGACGATCTTTGCCTTTGGTACCCCAGGAAGACGTCCTTTAAGCTTGTTGGTTACTCGGACGCTGATTATGCCGGTCATGTAATTGATAGAAAAAGCACTTCAGGAATGGCACAGTTCCTTGGTTCATGCTTAGTCTCTTGGGGATCTAAGAAACAGAACTCTGTGGCGCTTTCAACTGCGGAAGCCGAGTACGTTGCTGCTGCCTCGTGCTGTTCACAAGTTATCTGGATCAAATATCAACTAGAGGACTACGGTATCAATCTTGAAACTATTCCCATTCGTTGTGATAACACAAGTGCTATTGAAATTTCTAAGAATCCTGTTTTTCATTCACGCACAAAGCATATTCATATAAGGCATCATTTCTTGCGTGATAATGTTGAACTAGGACTCATTAGTATGGAGCATGTTGAACTAAGGCGCTTGATAGACGTCCCTATGAGCATCTACGGCTGCTCTTGGGGATGATAACTTTTAAATAGCAAGTCCCGTTCTACTATTCCCTCAATGATTGGCTATGTCTTGTAGATTCTAAGTGTTTAAGGACTGTTATGCATTGAATTCATAGTTGCAAGAACGCTAGTCTAAAACTTCATGTGTTTGCTACTTTGGAACGCCATTCAAATTTTCTCTATTTTGTCTTGAAAAGAGTATCCCTGATCACCCAACCCTCATTATAAGCCGAAATGATGGGAACTCTAAGTTTACCCTAGCCGAGAACTCCGCAAAAGCGTCCTATGAGCTTCATATTTTCTTTTACGGGACGTACTTGCTTTGTTCTCAACTGGTTCGAAAGGTGATCACAGGGACGGTAAATTGGTCGTTGGTTTGCTTGAAGAGGTAAAATTTTGCTAAGTATGAGAGAACGCTCAGTGTTTGTTGGAGAGAACGCCAGTTCAGTTTTGAGGAGAAGTTGAAGAGTCAGAAATTTGAACTTTTGAAAGTGTGAACAGTGACCGTTGCTTTTGCTCCAATCTTAAGGGGGAAGTTTTGCCACGTGTCGCACAGTAAAACAGTGGTAATTACCGTTTGTGCCACCGCTTCCTCTATATAAGGCCAGAACAGTCGCTATCAAAATTTATTACGCTCAACCACTTTCTCGCTCTCAAATCTGCTCTGACATCTCTCTAGAACTCCGGCGACTTTCTCTCACTAAAGCTCATCTGAAAACATGTCTCAAAGACAGTTGAACGTGGCCGGATCTTCTACCTGCGGGAAACGAAGAAAGCTTGTGAAGTCCCACTACATAGAGAAGCCCAAACCCATCGTTCTCAATGAATCTCTACTTTTTTTCATCAACAAGAAGCCCAGGACGTTGTACAATCTAATCAGGGAACGCATGGAACTGCCAGAAGTTAAGTCCGATGCAGTGAAAACAAAGAACTATAAGAAGTTCATTGAACGCTTCGTTGTCCCAAGCCTCCACCACACAGACTTCAAAGACTTACCTGGACGCATGGACGATGTGCTCTTCTTCTCACAGTTTGGAGGTGAGAATCTTGGCCCTCTACTTGAGCTTATCCCAGACTTGCACAATGCAGTCTTGCCCGAGTTTCCTATGTACCCAAGGAACTCCTTAGCCTTCCAAATGACCAAGAACCGTGTGCCAAGTCCATCTCCACCTCCTCCCGCCGTTCCTACCATAACAACCAAAAAATTGCTAAAGCGTCCTGCCCCATCCTCTCCCCTCTCAAAATCTTCTCAACCCTTCTCCACTTCAAAACCAACGGAGATTGTAGATAAGTTTCCTTCCCATTTCAAGGAGGGACGCTCCAAGAAAGTTCACGACCCAAGGCCCCTCAAAAAGGCCAAGACCTCGAGCGTCCCCTCCTCCAACCCCCCCCACAAAAAGGCCTAGCACCACAAAAAGGCCATCTAACCTTTCCAAGGAATCCACTCCTCCCCCTCAACCCATCTCAATCGTTCAACTCCCGACTCCCCCTCCGTCCCCTCAACCATCCAAGAAAAATGCCCTTATTCCATTTCCTCCCAAACCGTACTCTCCTCTTAATCTTGCAAACTTCCCAACAGCCCCAGCCCACATCTCGCCCCCCAAAGATCCCGAGACCCCCAAATCTCGCCGTCCCTCCTCCGAAAGTGGACCAGAGGACGTTGAGAAGCGTTCAACCCTTGAGCGAACCTTCAAACGCCGCAAAGCTGGCGAATCTCCAAAGGTGCTCATGGTTCAAGCTGCTACAGAGCCCGAGCACATCTCCTCCTCCTCCTCTAGCTCATCTGAGAGCCACAGAGAACCGCCTCAAGAAGCTGCTGGTCAAGCCTCCCCATTTATAGATGTCGTTGGGGACTCCGATGATGAGGCTGAAGGAGTTGAGAATGCTCCAGCTGAAACACAAGTGGCTGAGGACGCTGGCGAGCACCAGGTCCCTCAAAAGGACGCCGAGCCAACTCTTTCTGAAGAGCTCGAGCGTGATGCTCAAGAAGCCCCACCCTACAACCAGTCCCTCCCCATCCTCCATCCCTCCCAAGCTCCACAAGAAAACCCCTCCCCCACAATCCAAATAGAATCCCATCAAGTCCCCGCGGACGCTGAGCCAGGAACCGAAATTCAATCAGAGGCTCAGGACGCCGAGGGCACGTCCCAAGGTCAGACCTCAGGTGCCGATCAAGCCACAGCTGGTGGCGATGCAGAAAACGAGCAAGGCACAGAGCACGCTCCCTCAAACGACGCTTCTGACAGTGACTCTGAGAACGCAGATGAATAGTCAGATGATGATGAGGACGCTGAGTCCCCCAAGGGCAAGCGCAAAAGAAAAAATCCAGATGTGCCCGTTAAAGTTCTTAGCCCGCTAATTTACTCGGAAGAGTGGCTTGCCTCCTTCGATGATGAATCCGTTCAGGAGTTCCTTGAACTTCTGAGATTCCAAGGATGGCTGAACGTTGGACCTGCGCCGACCACTGTTGACAAAGAACAGGTGAAGGCGTTCTATAGGGATTTGCGCTTCAAAGCAAAAGATGGCTCACTCCAATTCAAAATTGACGGTGAGAAAGCCTCAGTAACAGAACGCCAAATCCGATCTTTCATGGGTCTAGGTTATCGTAAGCCGCCGTCCGATGCTCTTAGCTCACTTCCTGAAGGCGGATTTGAAACAACAGATCAAGAACTGCCTCTTGTTGAGCACATATTTCAGGGCAAAAGGCCAATGGAACTTGACCGGGTAGCTCACGTTCTGAGCAAAGTTGGCGCTATCGTTCATTACTTCATTTGTCGCGCCATACTTCCAAGGCAGGAAAAGCGTTCAATTGTGCAAGCACATGACATTATCCTACTTGACACTATCCTAGAACGCCGCCCAATCAACTTAGCCAGAATTGCTATGCAATACATGGCCAAGTGTGGAAGGAAGAGGCATGCCTTGCCATACCCTGGAGTAGTGAAGGCAATCTTGCAGTCCCAGGACGCTTATGATGAGAGCGCTCCCTCTGAAGAACTTGGCTTAAAATGGAATGCTAAGAAGGGACTTGTCGAGATAAGGCACAACGAAGAGCTGCCGTCTGTGCTGAAACAGTTAGAAGCTGAGGCTGAGGAAGCCAGACTAAAAGCCGAGGAAGAACGCTTAGCTGCTGAGACTGAGGACGCAAGGCTCAATGCTACGTCTCAAGAGTTCCCTCAGGACCAAGAGCCAGCAGTAGACCTTGCCACTCTTGATCAAATGCTCTTGAATACTTCTTCTCCTCCAGCTATTCCAACGGACGCTCCCTCTTCGAGTACAAGTCCCGTGCCCCGTTCTGCCCCTGCAAACATTGCCCAGCATCCTCCTGCAGAACTCATGGGCGCAATAATGGACAACCAGTGCCTCATCTTCTCTGCTCTAAAGGACTTGTCCTCTACATTCTCCAAGGCTGCTGAACTTCAAGAACAATTGCTTAAGTTTTATCAAGGCCACCGCCGTTCTCAGTGATTGCCGTCCACCCCTTTTATCCCCCACCATTTTGCTTGTGCTTCTTTTGAATTTCAAACACTATGATATTGGTTTGTAATAACTGTACTCTTAATTCCGTTTGAATGGCAATCCTTTGTTTGTATTCACATGTGTGTTTAAGTGTTCCACTGCCTTTAGTTATGTGTTTGTGCTAACGTTCTTATCACTTGTTATTCTTTTCGATGATGCCAAAAGGGGGAAGTGTAGTTTTGCAGAGATGCGCTACAAAATAGTTATCTAGAATAAGCAAGTGTTAAGGGGGAACTATTAAGTGAAAGGTCTCAAGAACGCTCATGCTAGAATAAAAGAGAACGCTTAGAAAGTCTTTTAGGACGCGACTCTCTCCTTAAAATCCAAAAGCTAAAGAATCAAAGATTGAAAACTTGTGCTTATTGAAATTTCTCTAAGTGTTAGAGGACGCTTCTAAGTTTTCATGCATGCTAAGTCCGAATGGTTTGAGGCGCCACTATCAATGATTATCAAATACATTTGAGTTTGTCATTATCAAAACAAGGGACGATTATTATTAGTTTAGATATTAACGACTGACGTCCTTAATATCGTCCCAACAGGCACTCATTCGGTCTCCCTTGGAATTGCTCTCTCTTGATGAGTGAGATAAATTGAGTTTTTATCTCAAAATTCTTTGACACCTCCGGCAAGACGATGGCCGGTTCGGGCACCTTCAACTCTGGATGCATGTATTGTCTAGCATTCCGGGGTTGGGTGTTGATTTGAGCCTCCAACCTTATCCTTTGCTCCCTCTCTCTACGGGCCTCGGCATCTCGGTTTGCCATTTCAAGTTGCATTCGAGCCATGTCGGCTCTCATCCTCTCAAACTCCTCATCTCGGGCTTGGTCCGCCATCCTCTTCTTCTTTCGGGCTTGCCTTAGAATACTCTCCGGGTCACACACAAAGTCGAGCTCAAGGGTTCCTCGGGCGGAACTAGCTCGCATACACCTACAACCAAAGACACAAACAAAAACCGAATCAAAACAAACAAGGGGTTTGGGCTAGTCCCTCACCCAAATCACTACCAAAATCAAAGACTCAACTAAGAGGGTACCTCGAACAAGTAGAACTCCCCGGCAACGGCGCCAAAAAATTCTGATCGGTCCGGGATCGGAGGGTCTCACAATTTAAATTTATAAAAACCGAACCTCAATTGTAGTAAAGAGGTAGGGTGTCGAACACACGGGAGTTCGTGCGTCGAGAGTACCCGAAAAGACTAAGAAAAGATGAAAGAAAGGCAAAACAAAGGAAAACAAAAGAGATCACCTCGGACCGACACAAGTCTCTTCGGTCCGAGGGTGGATCGAGGTTGAGTTTGGCCGGGACCGACACACACTACGTCGGGCCCGACTTGCTGGGTAACTCGGTCTGCTCAAAAATGTAGATCGGTCTTGGGATTTTGGGTTCCACTCCTTACTAGACTTGGATATTCTTCCCCAATTCAGCCAATAAGTGTTTGATCCTTGTGAGATCGAGGTTGCTAGCCCCAGATCCCTCCACTCTACACCTCGACCCAAGGGAGTTTTCACTCACCTTCGATGCTAGGAACTTGTGATGGGATCGAGATTGCTCACGCTTACTCTTACAAAACACAAGCCTAGATCTCTTGTTTCCACAAGAGAATTGAAGCTCAATGTAGAGAGGATTCACAAATCAAGCACTCAAGGCTATGGAATTGGGGTTTTCTACCCAATCCTAGCTAGGGGATTCCCCCATAGCCCAAGACTATGGAATCTACTCCATATGGTAAGAGAAAAACACATTCAAAAGAGAAATCAAGCAAATCTCAATCATCAACATCCAATCAAACTCCAATTGCATTCAAATCCAAAGTGTCAACAAAATCCAAGTCTCAATTCTACTAAATCAAAGCCAATCAAAGTACAAAACTCACTAATCCTCCACTTAACTCCACCGATCTTCTCTTCTCTTCCTTCTCCTCTCTTCTCCTTGCTCTCCAAGTCTTCCCTTGAGCCTTTAGAGAGTGATTTGGGTGTGTGGTGTGTGTGAACTCTTGCCCCCCCCCCCCTCTCAAATGATCACTAATCACCTCTAATTATCCTACTCCTTGGATTGGGGACCAAGGAATTCCCAATTTAGAAAAGGGCAAATGTGGAAAGTTGCAAAAAATATGCCTTGGGGAACAATCCTCTCAAATGCCGACTTGGACCGACACGCTGGGGACCTCGGGCCCGACGTTGGGAATGTCGGTCCTGGTCTCTAGCCGCTCGAGCTCGGGCCCGACGTGGTGGTACTCGGTCCTGGGCCTCGATCCTTGTCTTCTTCTTGGGTTTCCTTTGGTTCCACTTCATTCTTGGCTTGGCTCTTGCATTCCTTGACTTGGCTCCTTCATTAGCTCCTCCAAAATGTCCTCATTCTTGCCATTTTACCTACAAAACAATGCAAACTCGCATAGTTTCCGAATCTCAAAGAAAACCGGGAACTAATCTAAGAAAGAACGAAACTAACAAAGAAAGGAATGAAAAACACATATTTACAAGGGAAATTAACTACTAAAACACCTCCAAAATGAGAGACATCAGCGAGGCTACTTTCCATTCAACAACTCGTAGGACGTCTTCTTCAACAGGGGACGGATCATGGCACGATTGATGATGTAGCATGCTGTAGCAATAGCTTCCGCCCAGAAGTACTTGGGAACGCTATTAGCTAAGAGCATAGTCCTTGCCATATCCTCCAGCGTCCTATTCTTTCTTTCCACAACACCATTTTGTTGAGGAGTCCTTGGAGCTGAGAAGTTGTGGGAGACGCCGTGTTGATCACAGTAGGCCAGGAACTCTGAGTTTTGGAACTCCGTCCCATGGTCTGATCGTATGGCTATCAAAGGCGTCCCAAGAGCAACTTCCATTTGTTTGATGAAGACTTTGAAAGCGTTGAAGCAATCTGCTTTTGACACTAAGAAGAGAACCCAAGTGAATCGAGAAAAATCATCTACAAGAACGTAAATGTACCTCTTTCCACCGTAGCTCAATGTCTTCATTGGTCCACAGAGATCCATATGGAGAAGTTCCAAAGGCTTCTTTGTGCTAACTTCATTCTTGGACTTGAAGGACGATCTTGTTTGCTTCCCTTTGATACAGGCTTCGCACTGTTCAACTTTCTCAAGATCAATTCATGGAAGTCCTTTCACAAGATTTCGTTGATGTAGCTTAAGGATTGTACTTAGTCCAGCATGGCCAAGGCGGCGATGCCAGAGGTCAGCGTCCTCCTTTGAAACAGATAAGCACAACTCAGATTTAGGCTTGAACTCTTGGTTGAAAATGTAGACATTATTCTGGCGACCTCCTTTGAGAACAACTTTGTTGGTTTTCTTGTTGATGACAAGGCATTCCTTTGAGTCAAATGTGACTAGGTTTTCACCTTGATCACACATTTGGGAGACACTAAGGAGATTGAAGCCAAGTCCCTCAACAAGACTTACATTTGATGCTTTGATGGACGAATTGAGAATAGCAGTTCTCGTCCCTTTGATCTTTCCTTTGCCCTTGTTGCCAAACGAGACAGTCCCTCCCGTGGCACTATTATGGATAGAAGTGAGATGGATCTGGCTTCCTGTCATATGATTTGAGGCGCCACTATCAATGATCCACGGGCGTCCCCTCACTTCCACCTGCCAAAACAAAGTTAGTTTTTGGCGACCCAAGCAAGGTGTTCCTTACCTGGTTCGTTACAGTAGAAAAACTCTGGTTTGGCAAATAGTCATTCAGACTAACATCATTTGAAATAGTATGCTTTCTGAAAGAACTCCTAGAGCGTCTAGGACGCTTAGCATTAGTCTTAGGGACGGACTTATCATTTTCAATGTTAGTCCTAGCAGCTTTTCCACTCTCAATGTCTTCCTTCAGTTTTGAACAATCATATTTGAAGTGGTCTCCTTATCCACAGTACCAGCACGTCCTGTAGTAAGTACCGAGGTAGTACTTCTTATTGGGACGATGGATTTGGTGCTCTTTCATCTTTTGAGGGTTACAAACTTTAGAACCTTCCCCCTTAGCAATTTTCTTATAGATCCTATGGCTAGTGGAGTTAGTGTAGTAGTCCTCTTGACCTTCCTCTCCACTCTCTAGGACTCTAATTCGCTCAAGAAGATTCTTAGTTTTCTCCCTCTCTAGTTCAAGTTCTGAAGTTTTACTTGTCTTAAAGTCGCTTGGGAGAGAGTTCCTAGAGTCCGACTCATAACCTAGTCCCCTTTTTGTTGGGACAAACATCATGGGTCTTACTTCTTCAATGACAGGACTCTTTCCTAGCACTTTGACTTCTTCCCTAAGTTTTGCGTTCTCAAGCTTGAGACACATCAATTCAGTTTTTAGGGATTTACTTTCCTCACAAGAGGAGTCTAATTGTAAAGACACTGTAGCACAGTTCTCACATTCAACGATTATGTTTTCATCTTCAAGTTCATCCATTCTATGTTTCATAGCTACGCTTTCTTCCATGATTTTACCAATGAGTTTAATAAGCTTGGATTTTGAACAATTTTCAAAGGAACTCATCATAGACTCACGAGTTACCTCTTTTTCAGATTTGGGAGCGTTTCTTGAACAACTGGAGCGTCCTCAATGGCCATGAACGCCACCTCATCATTATCAAAATCATCAGCTTCATCTGAGTCACTGTCGTCCCAGGCACTGATTGAGATAGCCTCAAAAGCACTCATCAAGGCCTTCTTCTTTATATCCTTTCAGGACATTCCTGTAGTACATTTCTTGGCGAAGTGTCCTTTCTTGTTACATTTAAAACAAGTAAGTTCCTTCATTTCAGCTTCAGTGTACTTAGGACTCTCCTTCTTGTAGGACATTTTGTTCTTTTGAAAAGCTTTATTTCTTTTGCTCCAGGAACGCAGAGCGTTGTGCAAAAGAGCAACTTGTTCATCTTCATCAAGTTGTTCCTTGGACTTCTTTTGTTTATCCTTCACAACTTGGACGCGCATCTTCTCTTGATTTTCTCTCTTATTAGCGTCCACCATCAATGCTAGATCTCTTTGGCGACGAAGGTACTCAGCGTACTCTGGTGTGGTTGATGCCAAAGCAAGGTCTGTCTGTGGGTTCCGTACTAGCTCAGCCATGTCAGAGTTCCTCCTTGCTTCATACTGCCTCAGCTTCCCATAGATCTCTTCCATATCAAGAGTTTTGTTGGCTGTATTCTCTTTGAAGGTTGTTCTATCAAAGTTTCAGATTCCAGTCAATCCATCAATGACTACTTGAACTCTGTTCCTCATTGAGACTTCAGCTTCTGGAACGCCCAAGTTCTTCATCTTGGTGACAAGAGCTTCAAAACGGTAGGAATAGTCATTGATCGTTTCATTTGGCGGCATTCTAAAGGCATAGAACTCTCTTTTGATCTGCAGCTGGACGTCCTCCTTCATATCAGCGGTTCCTACATGAAATTTTTCAAGAGCTTCCCACTGTAGCTTTGTTGTTGCCAAATTGCTAACTCTGGTGGCGTCCCTTTCGCAGAGGGACGCTTGTAGAAAGCAAATTGCCTTAGCATTTGTTTCCATCAGCTTGAATTCATCCGGACCCCATTCGTCCTCTTTGTCGGCCTTGTCAGCATGGACTTTGAGGTCACCCTTCATGATTACCTTCCAGCATTGATAGTTCTGACTCCTACAAAAGTTCTCAAATCTTATCTTCCAGCGATTGAAGTTGCCGTCCGTCAGGCGCGGAGGCTTCACAAAAGAGATTCCAATAGGTTCCATGTCCATCTTTACCTGCAACTCAATACAATGTAGAGCGCCTGCTCTGATACCAATTGTTGGATCGTTAGTCACAAATACAAGGGCGTCCTTAACAATGTTAAGGTCGTCCTTTACCGAAGCGTCCTTAATAGAGATTAAGGACGTCCTTGGTTCGCAGCGGAAATCAAAAGACTAAACAAGTAAAGACAATAAGTAAGGAACGCTTTTGATTTATAGAGGAACCACCCAAGTACCAACTAGTCCTTGAGTGTAAACCTCTACCTCCTTGGAGGATTTTGTAATAGCTTCTTTCCTTTCTTATTAAGTTTCCTTACAATACACTGGCGAGTAGTTACACTTCTCTGGTACTTAGAAGGCATCCCTAAGTCCACTAGTAACAACTCCTTTAAGCCTGTAGAGTAACCTAACTTAATCTCTCCAAAGGATGCTATCACCTCTTCCTTACAGTTCGTCGTAAGGACTCTCTCACTATTTTTTGTTCTTTTCTATTACAAACAGTTTGTGGTTTTGTGGTACGCTTCTCGCTCGATCTAACACCTAAGTCTCACTTGTTCTTGAGCTTGTTCTTGGTGTTCTTGAGCGACTGACAAATTCCCTGAATATTCTCTGAAGCGTCACATCACAATAAATGCTTTGGAAGCGTATTTATAGTGACATTGGGAAAGGGTGACATTCTCTGACGATCATGCCCTTTTGGGACGTTGCAACAGTAATCGGCTTCCACGTGTCTCTGTGATGACCAAGGAAGCTTACTGGCAATTCCGTTAGGCTTGGTTGCGGGATCTTCTTCCACGTGGAGATTATGATCAAAGCTTGTCTAGTGATGTCACTTTGTCGGCCAGCTTTGAAGGACTCCAGTGTATAGATTAAGGACGGTGTCCTTGTTTGTGATTTTGTCAAGCCGTTCATTGAATGATGTAGCGTCCTTACTCCTTAAGGACGGCTACATATAAAACCACTTGTTGTCCTTTTCAACATGCGTCCCTGAAACACTTAGACAACTTATTAGATCAAGGTGAGTTTGTCATATCAAAACTAAGGGACGCCAGGCACAATGTTAATTACTGAAGGCGTCCTTAACATTGTCCCAACATGGATGTCGCTCTCGGACAACCCCATTTCTTTCAAGGTGTCGAGCGTCATTAGGTTGGTCGAACTCCAAGTGTCGATTAGGACTCTCTTCATCAGCACGTTCGCCATGTGTAGGGATATCACAAGGCCGTCATGGTGCGACTCGGAGGTGTACCCAGCGTCGCTATCATCAAAAACGATGGCAGGTCCTGAAGACTCTCCGTCTGTGCGCTCGGATGGACATGACCGACCAAAACTGCCCTTTCTTGCATGGCACTTCGCGGCCGAGTATGTGTAGTCCACAAATGTTCGATCCCTCAGATATGACGTTGACGACTCTGTCCGGGGTTGGGGGATCTCTCCTTCCTCGCGCCTCAGATCGAAGATTCTCCAATACTTCTTTGGGTACTTGGGCATCTGGCTCCACGTCCTTGATCCTCCCCTCGACGATTAAACGAGACAACTCTTTCCTAAGCATTATGCAGTCGCGAGTCCAATGCCATGATACTCGTGATAGTCACACCACTTGGTGGTGTCTCTATCGGCCTTAGGAGCCTTGTCTTTCCTTGGCCACCTCATGTGTTCCCCGAGCCTGGTCATATTGCGTAGTGAAGGTGGTGGTGGCTCCAGATTCCTGTCGTTACGGGTCGTGCTCTAGCCATGTTGACCTGCCCGTGGTTAGGACGAGAGTATGGATGAACACGCCGTTCCTTTCTCTGGCCTGCCGATCCCTTGTGACTATCAACAAGACTCCTTTTTTCAGACCTTTCTACTTCTGATGTTCTCTTTCGCAGGGATCTGTCTTCCTCGAGCTGGACGTGTGCCAAGGCTTTGGCTTGCACCATTTCAAACATATAGCAAGGGTGTTTAGTGAGTTCCTTGTACAGGCCGCTGTCAGGAGTGACCCCCTGCCTGAATGCTTCAACCGCGGTGGTGACGTCGCAAGACTAGATCGAGACTTTTTCACGGTTGAAACGATCCAGGAACTCTCTGGTGGTTTCTTGATACCGTTGTCGCATTCAATAGAGGTTACTGGACTGCTTCTCAAACTTTCGGCTGCTCGCGAACTGTGTGCGAAAGGAGTCCAAAAGATCAGCAAAAGAACCGATGCTCCCGCGTGGGAGGTTTACGAACCATATCAGTGCGGGACCCGTTAGGGTGGTACCGAACCCTTTACACATCACCGCTTCTTTTGAATGAGAAGGGACTGCGCTTGTCATCATCTTCTACTTGTAAATCGCCACGTGTTCATTAGGGTCGGTTGCCCGTTGTACGCGGTCATGCTAGGCATAGTGAACTTCTTTGGGATTTCCACTCGCGTGATACGGTGGGAGAAGGGTGACTCATCAAAGCCATCAGGCGCTTCAGGCTCTAGAGGCTGGAAACCCCTTCGGCCAGTCCTTAGTTGGTCGGCGATGGCGCCGATTTGCTCAGTTACCTTTTTGCGTATGGCTGTGTCCAGATCGACCGACCTTCGCCTCTCATGATCCTCTTCGTTAGTATCCTCGTCATCAAACCAAAGATCTCGTGATGGTGTTCGGCGTGGTCTAGCCTCTGACCGGAGATTTATTGGAGGATCTTCTTTGCGGAAGACTTCCTCACGGTGGGTCTGATTGAGGAGTTCTAGGGCTTCCTCTCGCAACACGGGCGTCTTGTCTCGCGCGTTCAAGTCTGCTTCTCCCTTTGATGTCCCTTCTCCAGCATTGAAGTCGAGCCTCCTGACTATGTCGTCGGTGCGTCGATGCACGCGTAGTGACCGGCGACCGGTAGCTATAACCTCATATTGTTGCTTAACTTGACTATTTTCTCTTGTGAGGCGTTCTACATGAGCGTCGTAGAAGCTCTTTTGATCGCTCAACTCTTTTTGGAGGAGTTGCATGCATTGCCGAATATCTGTTATCTCTTCATCTTGTGACCGATTTCCTTGGTTTTCAGGGTCTTTCCCATTGTCGGCGATCGGAGTTTTAGGGCTCTCAGTCCCGTTTCCGGCCATTGTGTTTGTTGACTCGAGGAGGTGCTCAAACGGCGATTCTTCTGACGGTTGTATCGATCACGGCCCCACGGTGGGCGCCAAATTGTTTGAGCCAAAATTCTCCCTAGGAGGAACTCTTGCCTAAATCGGGTCTGATCAAGTAAACCTTGAAGAACTTAGAGAAAAATCGTTACTTTGTATTGCTCTGAATGTGTGAATGTGTAAGTGTAAAAGCATGTCCTTCTCTTAGGGTTACAATTTGCTTATATAGCCCCTTAGAATGATCTATCTTAAACAAAGATATATTCTTCCGAGAATCTATCTAATCTTAGTTTCTAACGATACAATCTACAAAATTCTATCTTATCGTTTAGATATGGCTTCATATCTGCTTTCCTTAACCGATGCTCGTCCCGCCGCAATTCTTGTTATTTTCCGAAGAAGTGCTGAAGAATTACCATTCGGGTCTTGATACTTCTTTGGCTAAAAATAAGGTCCAATAGACGATGGGCACATTGTTAAGTACAACAGGCGTCCTTAACATCGTCCCAACACTCGGGAAGAACATATTGCTAAAATTGAGCATATGCTCATGTACTCTGATGTCTCTCAAATTGGTGGTGTTTTATAGGTTATTTTCCCTTGTAAATATGTGTCTTTTGTTCCTTTTCTTGTGTGTTTTGCCCCTTTTTAGCTTGGATTCCGATTTTCAATGAGATTCGGAGACTATGCGATTTTTGTGTATTTTGTAGGTGTTTTTGGCATGATTCGAAGATATTTTGAAGGAGACCCGAAGAAGGAGCAAGACACGAGTCAAGGAGCGGAAGAGCGGAGCAACCCATGAAGAGAAGCAAGAGAAGAGCCAAGAAGAAGAGGTGGCCACAGGACAGGACCGAGTTCCAGGCGACATCGGGACCGAGACCGAGTTTTCAACCTTGGACCGACGTGCCAGCACATCGGGCCTGACATGCCCCCGTGTCGGTCCGAGTCGGTCGGACGAGGATTGGGCTCCAAGGCAAACAAATGTGATCTACCACTTTTGCCCCTCTTCTATTTTAGGCATTCTTAGCTTCTAATAAAAAAGAAAATGACAATTATCCACACACACAACACTAATCACATCTCAAAGGCTCTAGGGATACTTGGAGAGCAAGGAGAAAGGAGAAGAGAGGGAGAAGAAGAGAAATCGGTGGAGGAGAAGGAGAGATCTAGAGATAGCTAGTGAGTTTGGCTTTGTTTTGCTTTGCTATTGTGGATTTGCATTGGTATTTGTGGATTTCTGATTCGGCCTATTTTGTATAGGTTAACTCTTGTATTTTAGGGCTATATTGAGTGTGTTTAGGTTAGAGTTTGTGCTTATTGTAATATCTAGGCCGAAGACACAAGGATTCAAGAATCAAGAGTTTTAATGCGGTTTGAGCTGTCTGCGCGACACCACTTGCTTGTGAAGGCCATATCTGGAGCTACGGAGGTCGGATTGGACTATTCCGGTGCCATTAGAAAGCTAACTCGAAGGGCTTCAATTCATATGTTTACACCGAAGTCAGATTCCAAGCCGAAGAGGGTGAAAACAGCCTCCGAAGTGACGGCAGTGGTTCTGTCCCGATACCGCGACCGCGGCGGAGGATCTGCGACCGTGGTGGTTGCCGAGACGACTTGTTCTTCTCTGTTGTGAAAGCGCGGGCGCGGCGGTGTTGACGCGACCGCGGTGGAACCGACTTCAGCGAGACGCAAAAATCTATCTTTGGGCCGTTTCTTTTAATGCTTTGTTTTATTTTTGGATATTTCTTTCGTCCCAAGACCTATTTAAGGGATTGGAACCCTTTAGGATTGTAATCAATCTTTTGACCTTTGTTTTGAAGACTTGAGTTTTAGGAGGATTATGGAGAACTAAACCTCTCTAGGGTTTGTTCAACATTGAAGCTTTAATTGATGAGTTTGTGAGATTCTAAATCCTTTTCCTATTCCTTTGGTTATTATTGATTCTCTTGTGCTTAATTACATGATTATTGATTGTTTCTTTAGGAGTAATTAATCTATTGAATTAATTGATCTTCTATTGTTGGGACGGGTTTGGACCATGGACAAACCTATTCTGTGAAAACAACTTAGAACCTAGATCTGTTGTCTATGTAACTAAGATTTAAGAAGAGAATTGATTGTTTGCTTTTGAAATTGACTCGTAACTTGATTTCTCTTGCATGCATCCTATATATCCTTGTTCTTAATGCTAATATTGATTTGAGTGTCCTCTATCATTGTTAAGTATTTCTTGGACCGTGGACAGGAAATTAGTCAAGATTAGGATTGGAATTAACCATTGGATTAAAAGGAATCGTGTGTGAATCAATGATCAAACGACTCTTTTAAAGTGGATTTGTTGAATGAACTTGTCTTTAGCACTCTGATTGATCTTGTGAAACTGTCGATTTGTCTTCTTGCTTTGGTGATTGAAACTCTCTCATTGAAACCCCCTTTCTTGTTCTTAGTTAATATAAATATTAGGCTAAATACCTTAAGTTCTCTAGGGTTCGATCCCATACTTGCTCACTATACTTAGTTTGTGTGTTTGGGTTATCTTTGATTTTGGGTACAACGATTTTGCCCGAGTCAAATTTTGGCGCCGTTGCTAGGGAACTTAGGGTCTATCTAGTGTGATATTTGTGTTGACTATTGTGTGGACCTATCTTACGGTCCACACCTTTGCTACTAATTACTTTCCAAGTGCTGTTGTTGGTTTCGATCAGGAGACAGGATGGCCGATCAATCGATCAGGCAACAACGTGCTCCGGATCTCGAACAACAACACATGACTATTGAGTACCCCGCATTAGCTGAAGGGCTAGACTTTGTGGTGAAACCTGGTCTAATTGATCCCTTGCCTCGATTTGGTGGGCAACCTGCAGATGATGCAATTAAACACCTTGCGGAGTTTGAGTATGTTTGTTTAAGCATGAAGCCCGCTGAGGTCACTACAGATCAAATCAATTTGCGAGCTTTTCCGTGCTCTCTGTCTGGATCAGCCAAGGATTGGTATACTCTCATAGTAAACAATCCTCACTCTTAGCGGATCACAACATGGAACCAGATGAGGGTTGCATTCTTAGACAAGTACTTCCCTGTTCCAGTAAGGGCAGCCTTGAAGAAAGACATCTCCAATCTGAAACAATAAAACGGGGAGAATCGCTACAAAAGGCTCATTGCTAGTTGTCCATGCCATGGGTTTCCAGCTCGTGATCTCGTGTCGTTCTTCATGAGCGGTCTTTGTCATTGGGACAGGAATCTGATAATTGCTTCATGTGGAGGCTCCTATCTAGACAAAGCTCCCCATGAAGTCTTTAAAATAGTGGAGAACTTTGCTGAGGAGAATAGAAGCCAGACGCCTCTGTGTCCTGACATGCCATCATCTGATGAGCATCTTTCTAAGAAATTGGAGGAGATTAATGAGCTATTTGAGAGGAAACTCAGAGACTTGAACTCAGCGCTCGAGATAAGAATCAATGAGATTTCCGCGAAAATCAACCTTACTCCTCCAGCACTGATGAATGTAAGTGCTATGTCATTAAGGAGTGGAAGAGAGTTGGGCATAGAAGATAACTCTCCGGATGAGCCACCGCGACCGCTGCACAAGGACCGCGACCGCGGCACAGGGACCGCGACCGCGAAATCCTTACAGAGGCTCATACTGATAATTCAGCGGAAACTCTGCGACCGCGGCCCTTAAGCCGCGCCCGCGGAAATCCAACAGAGAATGAATTCGAGTCCCTGGAGTCCGACCGCGACCGCGCCGCTCCCTGCCGCGCCCGCGCTTACGGAGATCTCGGAAATTCCGAGAAAGTTGATGCACCGTGACCGCGCCCGCGGTATTAGGCCAGAACCTATGGATGACTATGTTAGGCCATATTTTCCCCCTCTCAGCTCTTACAAGCCACTTCCACCATTTCCGGATGCTCTTAAGGATACGAGGAAGCTAGCAAGCGACAAGGACATCTTCGAGACATTCGCCAAATGTGAGGTCAATATCCCTTTACTCAAACTTGTTAAAAGTGTTCCTCGCTTTGCTAAATTTCTAAAAGAATTGTGCACCATTAAAAGGAATCAAAAATTGAAAGGGAAACCTAAGAAGTCTGTCAAAGAACCTGAACGTGTGTCTGCTGTTTTTAAAAAGCGCATGCCTAAAAAGTGTGGTGATCCAGGAGTGTTTGCTATTCCTTGTGTTATTGGTGATACTAGGGTAGAAAATGCTATGCGTGATTTGGGTGCTTCAATCAATGTCATGTCTCATGCATTTTACAAATCTTTAGGTCTAGGGCCTTTGCAAGAAAATGACATAATAGTGCAATTAGCTGATAGGTCCACTATTCGTCCTAGAGGCTTGGTTGAAGATGTTCTAATCATGTTTGGTTCCTTGATCTTTCCTGCTGATTTTTATGTGCTTGACATGAATCATGATTCAAACACTACTCCATTATTGCTTGGTCATCCTTTCATGAAAACTGCTAAAACATGCATTAATGTGAGTAAAGGCACGTTAACTATGGAATTTGAGGGAGAACAAGTTGAATTCAATGTCACTGAACCCATGAATCTGATGATCCTTTGCTATGCTCTATTGATATTCTTGATCCTTTAGTGCAAAATTACTTTGACCACAATCATGATGATGCACTAAAATTTGCCATAGAGTGTGATGAAGAATCTTCTAATGTGGAATTTGCCTTGTCTGCTGAGATTAATGATGTTGTTAGTAGCATGAATAGGAATGAGAATGATGTGTTGGCCATTGGGCCCCCGCTACTAACCTTCCCGAAAGAGGAACTTGTTCCCTCTGTAGTGCAGGCACCCGAGACCGAATTGAAGCAACTTCTTGAGCATCTCAAATATGCTGTTCTTGGAGAGAAAGAAACACTTCTTGTGATAATCTCTGGTAAACTTTCTATGGAGCCCTCTGTTGTAGGTAATCATGATCCTTCTATCCTTCCTTCTGCTCCCCTATTTTCCATTAATATCTGTTTGCCTGCTTTGTCTGAAAAGGGTCATGAGCATGATAAATTACCTAACCAATTCTCCAACATTAAGGGTAATAGTCCTGACATAAAAATCATAACTTTTGAAGAACTAGCTGACCCTCTCAATTGGTCCCATCCTAAACAATCTGCCCCTAACTTCTCTAGCTACTTTGATAAATTGAAACGGTGCCTAAATGCTATATTATTTATTTTCAATTCATCATTGTGCTATATATTCCTGCATATAAGTTGTTCGCAAGGATTTGATAGGATGCTTCGGGCTTTGACGATGTATGAGTCTAGATGAGCTGAAGAACGTCGAGCCAACGACGTTAAACAACAGCGCTGCTTGGGAGGCAACCCAAGGATTAGATCGATTGTTTTTCATTCATAGCTTAGGTTATTTTTGCTTTATTCAGACTAACGTGCAGGTACTAGGTCCGAAAGGACATTCTGGTGCAAAACCGCGCTCGCGGCAGCCATACCGCGCCCGCGGTGGAGCACTAGAAATCATCCCGAAGAACTGGTACCATGCCCGCGATTTTCATGCAGTGAGTCTCGGAAAAAAAAAATTGGGCATCTATCATCAATCTTTCCATCCTTCTATCTTTACCATCATTCTATCTTTCCATCTATATCTTTCCACCACCTTCTATATATACTTTTCATCCATCTTTAGATTTCCATTCTTTTGGCTATGTTCGAAGCCTAAGTATGGGGGAGCTTTGTTCCCCCGAATAGCATCATTGAGGTTCGAGTTCAAGAATTCACATATGTCATGAGAAGACGAGCCCAATATCCGAGAGTCACATTGAGCATTCATGTTCGAGGAGACGTCCAAGTTCGCAATCGCTCAAGGCCGCACCCGCGCTTCCCATGCCGCGCCCGCGGTTGGTTTCCCAAAGGATGATGTTGCTTACGGTATTGAATCCGCGCCCGCGGCGCGTACAGCTGTGCCCGCGGTTTGCCTGCCGAATGGTAATTCCAAAGCTTTTCTTCCATTCTTCTACCACCTTTGAAGAGTTCTTCCATTCCACCTCTCTTCATCGTTTGTGAGTCTTCTGATATACCTTCTTCCTTGCTTTTATCGTTGCTCTTTGCTTCATTGAGGACAATGAAGGATTTAAGTATGGGGGAGGGAGTACTCGCATTCGCTTATCCTAGTTAGCTTAGTTAGAGATTTGGTTCGGATTTTTCATTTTCTTCTTTTCATGGAGCACTTGCACCATACGTTTTGCATAATAAAGAAAGAAAGAAAAAAGGAAAAGATAGAAAAAGCCATAAAGAATTGAAAAAAGGCATATAAATCCTGGGATGAGTCGAAAACCCGAAAGGGCGGCTCAGGTAATAAGCAGGTAACCCGGACCAGCATTAGGCTAGGGTAATATGAGGTTCATAAGAGTTGTGAGTATTTGTGAGCACACCTATTGAAAAATAAAAAGAGCGGTTAGGTGAAAACCCGAAATGACGCCTAAGCATAATTGAGCGAAAAAATTCGAGTGTTTAGGATCATTCTTGCTTGGGGACTTTGGGGCTTCATTGTTAGATTTGGGTAGATCCTTAGGATTGCTCTTTCATGATTTGGAGCTTTGAGTGACTTGATGTATTCTTTGTGAGGTGTGTGCTGAGCTTTCATGTTTTGCTCATTATTTTTACTACTTGGGTTCGGGTTGTGAGCTGAGAGTTTTTGGTTATCATGTTTCCCCTTACTTCCTAAGATATTTTGATGTGTTGATTTGTATATGTACTTTGAGCTTACTCGAGGACGAGCAAGATCTAAGTATGGGGGAATTTGATTCGGCCTATTTTGCATAGGTTAACTCTTGTATTTTAGGGCTATATTGAGTGTTTTAGGTTAGAATTTGTGCTTATTGTAATATCTAGGCCGAAGACACAAGGATTCAAGAATCAAGAGTTTTAAGGCGGTTTGAGATGTCTGCGCGACACTACTTGCTTGTGAAGGCCATATCTGGAGCTACGGAGGTCGGATTGAGCTGATTCTAGTGCCATTGGAAAGCTAACTCGAAGGGCTTCAATTCAAAAGTTTACACCAAAGTCAGATTCCAAGCCGAAGAGGGTGAAAACAGCCTCTGAAGTGACGGCAGTGGTTCTGTCCTGATAACGCGACCGCGGCGGAGGATCCGCGACCGCGGTGATTGCCGAGACGACTTGTTCTTCTCTGAAAGCGCGGGCGCGGCGGTGTTGACGTGACCGCGGTGGAACCGACTTCAGCGAGATGCAAAAATCTATCTTTGGGCCGTTTCTTTTAATGCTTTGTTTTATTTTTGGATATTTCTTTCGTCCCAAGACCTATTTAAGGGATTGGAACCCTTTAGGATTGTAATCAATCTTTTGACCTTTGTTTTGAAGACTTGACTTTTAGGAGGATTATGGAGAACTAAACCTCTCTAGGGTTTGTTCAACATTGAAGCTTTAATTGATGAGTTTGTGAGATTCTAAATCCTTTTCCTATTCCTTTGGTTATTATTGATTCTCTTGTGCTTAATTACATGATTATTGATTGTTTCTTTAGGAGTAATTAACCTATTGAATTTGTCGATCTTCTATTGTTGGGACGGGTTTGGACCGTGGACAAACCTATTTTGTGAAAACAACTTAGAACCTAGACCTGTTGTCTATGCAACTAGGATTTAAGAAGAGAATTGATTGTTTGCTTGTGAAATTTACTCGTATCTTGATTTCTCTTGCATGCATCCTATATATCCTTGTTCTTAATGCTAATATTGATTTAAGTGTCCTCTATCATTGTTAAGTATTTCCTGGACCGTGGACAGGAAATTAGTCAAGATTAGGATTGGAATTAACCATTGGATTAAAAGAAATTGTGTGTGAATCAATGATCAAACGACTCTTTTAAAGTGGATTTGTTGAATGAACCTGTCTTTAGCACTCTGATTGATCTTGTGAAACTGTCGATTTGTCTTTTTGCTTTGGTGATTGAAACTCTCTCATTGAAACCCCCTTTCTTAGTCTCAGTTAATATAAATATTAGGCTAAATACCTTAAGTTCTCTAGGGTTCGATCCCATACTTGCTCACTATACTTAGTTTGTGTGTTTGGGTTATCTGTGATTTTAGGTACAACGATTTTGCCCGACTCAATTTCCTTTGCTTGGTTAATGAGATTTGGATTTGATTTGAGTTTGATGATTGACATTGCTTTGCTTTGTGTTTTGATTGCTTGTTACTCTAGCCATATGGAGTAGATTCCATTGATCTTGGGCTATGGGGGAAACCTCTAGCTAGGTTGGGTTTGAACCCCCAATTCCATAGCCTTGAGTGATTGATCTAGGAACCCACTCTACATAGAGCTACAATTCCTTGTGGAAGCAAGGGATCAAGGGCTTGTGGTTGGCAAGAGTGAACGGAAGTGATCAATTGCCCATCACGAGACCTTGCATCGAAAAGGAGGTCAAATTCCCTATGGGTCGATGTGTAGAAGTGGTGGGAACGAGGCGAACAACCTCGATCCTACGAGGATCAACACTTATTTCTTGAATTGGGGTGGAATACCCCACATCTACTAGAGGAGGAGCCCAAAAACCCGAGATCTATCTCTCCAATTTGAAGTTCGACATATCCAGCAACATTGGGCCCGACTTTGTCTGTGTCGGTCTCGACTCCCTTTCTCGTCGATCCCCCTTGGGCCCGACGTGACCTAGTGTCGGTCCCGAGCGATTTCTTTTGTTTTCTTTTGTTTTGTCTTCTCTCTTCTGTTTTCAAGTCTTTTAGGTAAATCAAACGACAGAACTCCCGAGCGTTCGACACCCACCACGTGCTACAACGGGGTCGGGTTATAAATTGTATTCTTGAGACCCTCGCGATTGAGAGCGATCAAAATTTGGCGCCGTTGCCGGGGAGTTCTAATTGCTTTGAGGTACCAAGTTTGTTGAGTCTTTTGTGCTTTGGTAGTGATTTGGGTGAGGGAATAGCCCGAACCCATTGTTTGTTTTTGATTGGTTTTTGTTTGTGTCTTTACTTATAGGTGTATGCAAGCTCGTTCCGCCCGAGGAACACTTGAGTTTGAATTTGTGAGTGATCCGGAAAGTATTCTCAAAGAAGCCCGACGAAAGAAAAGAATGGAGAACCAAGAGCAACATGATGATGGGATGGTTCAGTTTAGGGCCGAAATGGCTAGAATGCAACTTGAGGCGGAAAACCGAGAGGCAGAAGCAAGAAGGGAACGTGAGCAAAGAATGAGGATAGAGGCTCAACTCAACGCTCTACCCCGGAATGCACGCCAATACATGCATCTGGAGTTGAGGGTGCCCGAGCCGGCTATTGTTTTGCCGGAGGTTGCCAAGAATTTTGAGATCAAGACGCAATTCATTTCTCTCATCAAGCGGGATCAATTTGAGGGATGCCCGCAAGAATGTCCAATTGAGCACGTCAAGCGTTTCGTTGACATGTGTGAGACGATCTCTACGGATGAGGAGACGTTGGAGTATGTGCTTCTCAAAGCATTCAAGTGGTCACTTGGGGGTAAGGCGGCACATTGGCTCGAGAGCCAAGCCCCTAGGTCGATCACCACATGGCGAGCTCTTCATGATGCGTTCTTGATGAAGTTCTTCCCACCTTCAAAGACAACCGAGCTCCGGAGGAAAATTGCAAGTTTCCAACAAGGATCAAATGAACCTCTCTTCGAGGCATGAGACCGATTCAAAGAGATGTTGCGCCAATGTCCAACACATGGGCAACAACCATACGTACTCCAAGATATCTTTTTCCAAGGCATCACCCGGCCACCAAGGACAAGCTAAATCTCCACAACGATTGTGGATTTATAGACTTGACCCCTGAGCAAGCTTGGGAGTTACTTGACAAGCTTTCCGATTACGAGGCCATGTATGGGGTGAGCTAAGCTAGCAAAGAAGTGAGAGTTCAAGGTGATGGCACAAGGAAGCTCTATGATCCGAAGAGTGAAGAGATTGACAAAGATGTGAGGCTCCAATTCCTAGAGAGTGAAGTGACCAAGTTGAGAACGCAAGTTCACCATTACAAGCAAACCGCTAGAGCTTGTGAGGAGTGTGGATCTTTTGCCCATGCTACACAAGTGTGTCCGAATGAGAGCCAAGTTCGCGTGACCGAGCAAATTGAGGAGGCACACTATGTTCGAGGGAATTATGGAGGAAGAAACAATTTCAACAATGGAGGCAATGGCCAGCGGAATCAAGGTCAAGCCGATGGCTACAACAATAACTACAACCAAAACGAGCCAAGGGCACAACCACCACCATATAGACCTCCGGCGTTTAATGAGCAACAACAACCTCAATGGGTGCAAGAGTTGAATGATGGATTCAAGGAGATAAAAACTCAATTCAACGAGTTTGGTGCATGGAGGAGGCAAGTCGACAACCAATTTGCCCAAATTGCAACTCAAATCCCGAGAGAGAATGGGAGACTTCCGGGCCGACCCGAGGAGAATCCCCGTGCCCCACATAATCAAAATGAAGTTCGAGCTATTGGATTGAGGAGTGGTCGAAATCTACCCGAGCCACATGTGTCACAGTCAAGAGAAGAAAGTCGGACCGACTTGCCCAGTAAGTCGGGACCGACATGCCAAGATGTCAATCCAGGAACCAGAGCCACTCCCCTGCCTAGGACAGAGGATGAGAGGGAGTCGGGCCTGACTTGCCCAGATGCCGGTCCGACTTCCCAGCCAATACTCTGCCCCCAGACCGAAGTACAAGACATCGGGCCCGACGTGGTGCCCATGTCGGTCCAGATAGAGGAGGGTGCGAACGAGTCGAGCCAGTCCAAAGAGGTCGATCCTAACAAGATTCAAGGTGGCACAACTCGTCCCTACCCGTCGAAGAAGCCGAAAGACGTGGTTGAAGGCAAGTTCAAAAGGTTCCTCAACCTTTTACAAGGATTAAACATCACAATCCCATTCACCGACGCTTTGAACGAGATGCCATCCTATGTTAAGTTTTTGAGGGAGATCTTGAGCAAGAAAAGGTCCATAGTTGAGATGCAAGATGAGGTAAAGATTTTGGAGCTACCTCAAAAGTTGGGAGACCCGGGAAGATTTGCTATTACCGTTGGTGTGGGGTCTCAAAGCTATCAAGCCCTATGTGACCTTGGGGCGAGTGTATCGGTTATGTCTACGAGTATTTGGAGAAGGGCTAACCTTGGAGAAATTGAACCGGCCGATATGTCTCTCACCATGGCCGACGGCTCCATCACCAAAGCTAGGGGAATATTGGACGATGTACCGGTTCGAGTTGGAAAGTACATCGTTCCCGATGACTTTGTGATTCTAGACATGAAGGAGGACCCCTTGGTTCCAATAATTCTAGGAAGACCGTTCTTAGCAACGGCGGGGGCCAAGTTTGATGTCAAAAATGGGAAGGTATCCTTTGAGATCGGAGAGGAAAAAGTTGAGTTTCACTTCAACAAGGCTTTGAATGAGCTGGACGCTTTGGCTATCTTAAAGCTAGAAGAGAATGCCAAGAGAAAGAGAGAAGAAGTGGAAGTTGCAAGGGAAGCGGTACCTTTAAGGAGCGATGTGAGGTTCAATGAGCAAGTTCAAGCTAGAGAGTTGATGGAACAAGTTGAGCAACAAGATGAGTCGAGGATCAATGCTAGCCCAAGGAGCAAAGAAGAATATCCTTACTCATATCCTTTTGATGTTGGTGATGACCACAATTCATTCAAAACGTGTGATTCCTACATTTGCTTGAGTGATTTAAAAGATGACTTAGGAGATAGTTACATTTGCCTAAGTGATTTGAAAGATGATGTTGTAGAGTCTCCTAGGAACTCTTTGAGTGTTTTTGATGTAGGAAAGAAGGATCATGATGAGGCAAGTCAAGAGGTGAAAGCTTATGCTATGGAGGAGTATGGTGCAAGAGGACCGGAGAACCATGCCTACATTAACCATAAATGGTGGTTCTATGGGTACGAGGGCAATGGTAATGGGCATGATGATGGCGAGCAATTCACCGTATTTCACCCGCCATGAGGTTGAGGTTAGGAAGTCAAGCTATTGACTCTAAACGAGCGCTTCTCGGGGGGCAACCCGAATTAGTAGATTTCTTTCCGTAGTTTTGGTTTGATTTTTCCTAGCTTAGCTTAGCTTTTCTCTAATCATTCCCTAGCAAGTATTTTGTGGATTTGTGGTGTTATTAGTTCTTAAAGATTGTGTAGGAGTTATGGTGAAAAATAAATGGATTCATGGAGAAAGATGTTGCAAATGAGATGGAGTGATTTTGGTGATCGAACCAACCCCTCGCCGAGTTGCCCAGGTAAGTCGGGCCCGAGTTGCGCATGTCGGTCCATGACATCGGTCCACATCGGTCGAGTGTTGTGGAGATACCAATTTTACCCTTTGACCTAAGAATTCTCTTTTTCCCATTTAATCCCCTTCCCCTTACCTACCTACTACCTTCTTCATAACCACCATACCCAAAATACACATCTCCCCTCAAAACCCCTCAAAATCGGCCCCCTCTCTCCCTTACTCGATCCATCCTACTTCCCGTTTCTTCATCTCGATCCACCACAACAAGCCTTCCCCAACTTCAAAACCAAAGAGAAATCTCAAGATCTACATTGTTCTTCATCCCCCATCTTGACCTAGGTTGAGATAATTTGAGTTCTAAGTTGATTTGTTGCTTAAAGGTTGAAATCTCTTCAATTTCGGTATGTGCAACTCGATCTCTACCTATTTCTTTGAGAATTTTGTGCTTTCATTGAGTAGATTGAGTATTACCATGTTTGATTGAGATTGAAGCTTGAGCAACAATGGTGGATTTGCATAAGTAGTGAAATTGCTCATCAATGTTGTTTATGCATGCTTGGATCCCTTTAGAACTTCGATTAGGGATGATAGATGGTTGAAATTGAACTTTAGGTGCATGATAGATTGATTTGGGTTGATTTGTTGAAGTAGACGAAGCATGAACTAGATTGAGTTACCCAGGTACCTCGGGCCCGACTTGTGGAAGTCGGTCCGACTTAGTGGACCGAGGTTGGAAGTGTGTCGGTCCCGACGTCATGAGCAAGTCGATCCTTCTGTTTTTGCTTTCTACTTGTGATGTCATGAGGATTCATGTGTTTGATTGTTGGTTATAGATTGATCATGATATGATATATTCATTAGCTTAGCCATTGTTTAGGAATTTCTTGATTATTCATGTTGGATTTTGTGAGATGTGTGTCTAGACCCTAAGTATGGGGTAGTATTTGTGTGTTGAGCTTGTGAGTTGTATATATTTGTGATGTTGTTGAGATTGTATGGATCTTATCTTGTAGCCTTTTGCTTGATTTGAGTGTGTGTAGGTACAATGGAGACCCGTTCATCCTCATCTCATGCGGAAAGGCCCTCAAAGAAGTCAAAGAAGTCTAGGAGAGAACCCAAGATGGATGATGTTCGGCTTGACAATGATGATGTAGCCGAGAGTTATGCAAGGTACAAGGAGCTAGCGCACCACACTAGGTGGCTTGATTGGGAGTCCGTAAGGAATATGGGAATGGAGCAAGCCCTCCACGATGCTACTCCTACATAGGCCTCAATGGAATGTTGAGATGGGACAACCCACATTATCCCGCCTTGACATCGGACTTCATGGCCACGTTTAATTGCACTTATGACGGCGTGGAGGACGATGAAGGCGCCATCACTTTCCAATTGGGCAATGAGACACACGAGTTCACTCTTAGGGACTTGGCAACCTACTTCGGGTTTCCTTTTCCAAGAGAGGAGGCCGGCGTGGACAATGAGAAAGTGAACTATGTATGGAAGCATGTAGCGGGGAAGAGTGAAATGAAGAAAGGAGCTTCTACAACCGAGATTGCTAGCCCTCTTTTCCGCGTCATGGTGCGCGTTTTGGGGTGTGCCATCTATGCCCGCCATGAGTTGAGCAAACCCATGAAGGAGGAGGCGATGTTGCTCCACGAGATGCTCTTCCACACCGACAAGCCCTTGAACCTCACTTGGGAGTGGGTAAGGGTGCGAGACTTCCAAAGCACCTCTTGGATCTACTTTGGTGGGATGATTGCTCGTCTTGCCATGCGTCTAGAGGTCGACCTCACCAAGTATACTCCGGCTCCTAATGGCGTGGAGTACATGAACATTAAGTACTTCAAGAAGGCAAACATCATCAAGGAAAAGCTTAGCATCACCTCTTTGGCCCCTCACTCAAACTTCAATGGAGTGGCAATCCGGTTGGGTCCCAACCTTTATGATCTATCAAAGTACCTTAATTGGTACCAAGTGTGGGCCGGAAAGCCACATTCATTCGGTGATCTGGAAGGTTCAAGGGAAGGTCGTCAACAACCTCAACACATTCGTTTCACCTCTCCCTCAACCACACCGGATTCCGATCAAGACAACTTTGAGTTTGCAAGACGAGGCGAAGACATGGACATTGACCGAGACCCGGATGAGGATGAGCGCTTCCAAGGTTTGCTAGCTAACCTCCGAGCAAGGCAACAAGCTCCAACATTGCTGGACCGAGATACAGAGCATATCGGGCCCGACTTCCAACAAAGTCGGTTCGGTGCGTTTCTTCCCGACTCGGTCCCGATGGACTATGAACAAGGTGAAGGGAGTGGAGCGAGGCAAGAGAAACCTCAATTTGGCGGTTATGAAGGATACGCTCAATGGTACGGCCCAGGCATGGTCTTTCCCGAGAGGCAACAACCGGTAGACATGACGTTTTTGGCCAATCAAATGTCCCATCTTCAAATCCAACAAGAGAGTGTGCTCCAAGAGGTCCATCAAGTCAACCTTCAACAACAACTCATGTATCAACAAAAACAACAACTCCTCCAACAACAAAGTGCCTACCAAGCCCAACAAGAAGAGATGAACCGGAACCTCGGCTACACTAGGCGCGAGATGGATGAACTTAGGACGGTGGAAGATCAAAGATGGCAAGTCCAAGAGAGTTTCAACAATTGGATGAGCGGGAATTATCCTTCCCGAGAGGATCCATGGACACGCCCGACGCCTCAACTTCAACCACCTACCCAAGATTTCTTCCAAGAGCAATTGTATGAGAGGGAAAGGCAAGCAAGGCTCCAACGAGGATATCGGATGAAGCATCCCTTTGACTAATGTAGACATGCCATTGAAGAATAAGAAATTGTGAGCATTTCGAACTCTTCTCTCTTACTTTGAGTTTTGGTTTCCTTGTTTGATGGGGACATCAAAATTTTAAGTATGGGGTGGGGGTTAGTTGCTCATAATTTCATGTGTTGGTGTTGGGACAATGTTAAGGACGCCTTCAGTAATTAACATTGTGCCTGGCGTCCCTTAGTTTTGATATGACAAACTCGCCTTGATCTAATAAGTTGTCCAAGTGTTTCAGGGACGCACGTTGAAAAGGACAACAAGTTGATAAATATGCAGTCGTCCTTAAGGAGTAAGGACGCTGCATCTCTCAGTGAACGGCTTGGCAAAATAATACACAAGGACACCGTCCTTAACCTTTACATTGGAGTCCTTCAAAGCTGGCCGACAAAGTGACATCACCAGACCAGCTTTGATCATGATCTCCACGTGGAAGAAGATCCCTCATCCAAGTCTAACGGAATTGCCAGTAAGCTTCCTTGATCATCATAGAGACACGTGGAAGCCGATTACTGTTGCAACGTCCCCAAAGGGCATGATCGTCAGAGAAAGTCGCCCTTTCCTAATGTCACTATAAATACTCGTCCAGAGCATTTATTGTGATGTGACGCTTCAGAGAATATTCAGGGAATTTGTCAGTCGCTCAAGAACACCAAGAACACCAAGAACAAGCTCAAGAACAAGTGAGAACTAGGTGTTAGATCGAGCGAGAAGCGTACCACAAAACCACAAAGTGTTTGTAACAGAAAAGAACAAAAATAGTGAGAGAGTCCTTACGACGAACTGTAAGGAAAAGGTGATAGCGTCCTTTAGAAAGATTAAGTTAGGTTACTCTACAGGCTTAAAGGAGTTGTTACTAGTGAACTTAGAGACGCCCTTCTAAGTGCCAGAGAAGTGTAACTACTCGCCAGTGTATTGTAAGGAAACTTAATAAGAAAGGAAAGAAGCTATTACAAAATCCTCCAAGGAGGTAGAGGTTTACACTCAAGGACTAGTTGGTACTTGAGTGGTTCCTCTATAAATCAAAAGCGTTCCTTACTTATTGTCTTTACTTGTTTAGTCTTTTGATTTCCGCTGCGAACTAAGGAAGTCCTTAAGCTTTATTAAGGACATCTTGGTAAAGGACGACCTTAACCCTGTTAAGGACGCCCTTGTATTTTTGACTAACGATCCAACAATTGGTATCAGAGCAGGTGCTCTAGATTCTTACTGAGTTGCAGGTAAAGATGGACATGGAACCGATTGGAATCTCTTTTGTGAAGCCTCCGCGCCTGACGGACGGCAACTTCAATCGCTGGAAGACAAGGTTCGCGAATTTCTGCAGAGGTCAAAATTATCAATGCTGGAAGGTCATTATGACAGGAGATCTCAAGGTGCCCGCTGACAAAGCTGATAAGGAGGACGAGTGGGGTCCTGACGAGTTCAAATTGATGGAAACCAACGCAAAAGCCATGTGTTTCCTTCAAGCATCCCTATGTGAAAGGGACGCCACTCAAGTTGGCAACTTGCCAACGGCTAAACAACAGTGGGACGCCCTGGAGAAGTTTCATGTAGGAACAGCTGAAATGAAAGAGGACGTCCAGCTGAAAATCAAGAAGGAGTTCTATGCTTTTAGCATGCTGCCAAATGAGACAGTGAACGACTACTCATATCGTTTTGAGGCCCTTGTCACCAAGATGAGGAACTTGGGCATCCCAGAAACAGAAATCTCCATGAGGAATACAGTTCAAGTGGTCATTGATGGTTTGACCGGAGTCTGGAACTTTGACAGGACAACGTTCAAAGAAAATACAGCCAACAAAACTCTAGATATGGAAGAAATCTATGGGAAGCTCAGGCAGTACGAAGAAAGAAGAATTTCTGATATGGCTCAGCTTGGACAGAATCCTCAAACTGATCTTGCTTTGGCGTCCACAACACCAGAGTACGCTGAGTACCTTCGGCGTCAACAGGAAATCGCTGTAATGGTGGAAGCCAACAAAGCTGAGAACCGCGAGAAGATGTGCGTTCAAGCCTTAAAGGAAAGAGAAAGCAAGTCTAAAGAACAACTGGATGCAGAAGAAGAAGTTGCTCTCTTTAACAAAGTTCTCCGTGTTTTTGGCAAAAGGAACAAACACGTCAATAAACACAAGATGCCCAAGAAGGAAAGCCGCAAGTACACTGAGGCAGAAATGAAGGAACTCACATGCTACAAGTGTAACAGGAAAGGGCACTTTGCTAAGAAGTGCACAACAGGAATGTCTGCAAAGGAAATGAAGACAAAAGCTCTCATTGGAGTGTTCGCCTCTGCATGGGATAATGGGAGTTCTTCCTCTGATGATGATGATGATGAAGAACCCGATGAACAAGCATACATAGCCCTTGAGGACGCATCTGATGGTGAGCAAGTAGCTTTCATGGCTATGGAGGACGTCACCGTTGTTGAACAGAACGCTTCGAAATCCGAAAATGAGGTGGAAGTGAGGGGACGCCCAAGGATCATCGATAGTGGCGCCTCAAATCATATGACAGGAAGCCAGATCCATCTCACTTCTATCCAAAGTAGTGCCACGGGAGGAACTATCGCGTTTGGCAACAAGGGCAAGGGAAAGATCAAAGGAACGGGAACTGCTATTCTCAACCCGTCCATCAAAGCAACAAATGTCATCCTTGTTGAAGGACTTGGCTTCAATCTCCTTAGCGTCTCCCAGATGTGTGATCAAGGTGAAAATCTAGTCACTTTCGACTCAAAGGAGTGCCTCGTCCTCAACAAGAAATCAAACAAAGTCGTTCTCAAAGGAGTACGCCAGAACAATATCTACATCTTTAACCAGGAGTTCAAGCCTAAATCAGAATTGTGTCTATCTGCTTCAAAGGAGGACGCTGATCTATGGCATCGCCGACTTGGCCATGCTGGACCAAGCACAATCCTTAAGCTACACCAGCGAAATCTTGTGAAAGGACTTCCCCGAATTGATCTTGAGAAAGTTGAACAGTGTGAAGCTTGCATCAAAGGGAAGCAAGCAAGAACGTCTTTCAAATCCAAGAACGAAGTTAGTACAAAGAAGCCTTTGGAACTGCTCCATATGGATCTTTGTGGACCAATGAAGACGTTGAGCTACGGTGGAAAGAGGTACATTTACGTTCTTGTAGATGATTTTTCTCGATTCACTTGGGTTCTTTTCTTGGTGTCCAAAGCAGATTGTTTCAATGCGTTCAAAGTATTCATCAAACAAGTGGAAGTTGCTCTTGAGACGCCTCTTAAAGCCATAAGATCAGACCATGGAACGGAGTTCCAAAATTCAGGTTTCCTGGCCTACTGTGATCAACATGGAGTCTCTCACAATTTCTCAGCTCCAAGAACGCCTCAACAAAATGGAGTTGTGGAAAGAAAGAATAGGACACTAGAGGATATGGCAAGAACTATGCTCTTGGCAAATAGCGTTCCCAAGTACTTCTGGGCGGAAGCTATTGCTACAGCGTGTTACATCATCAACCGTGCCATGATCCGTCCTTTGCTAAAGAAGACGTCTTATGAGTTGTTGAATGGAAAGAAGCCTCGCATTGACTATCTCAGAGTCTTTGGTTGCAAATGTTTCGTTCACAACAATGATAAAGAAAAACTTGGAAAGTTTGATGCGAGGAGTGGTGAAGCCATATTCCTTGGGTACTCTCTTACCAGCAAAGCATATAGAGTCTTCAACAAAAGGACTCTAAAGCTTGAGGAAAGTATTCATGTTGTGTTCAAGGAACGTTCTTCTCACAAAGAAAAGCCAAGTAAGAAAGAACGCTCTGCGTTACAACAACAGGACGATTCTGAAGATGAAGCTGAAGATTGGACCTCTGGAAAATACTTTGTCCCTAAGGACGCGTCTCCAAATCCTGAAGAAGTCTCAGTGGACGCTCCCAGTGTTGTTCAAGGAGTTCCCTCTCGTAGTGAATCCCCAGTTCAACAAGATGTAACTGAATCAAGTCAACAAGGCGAGCAACGTCAAGGTGTGGACGCTCTCTTTGAGGAGGAACACATTGAGGACGATGCTCAAAGTGATATTGATGATTCAGATGGTGACATTGATCCATGATTTGCTCATTTGTTTCAAAGGGAGTCCCGATTCTCTAGGGACCACCCAACTTCTCAAATTGTTTCTGATCCTTCTCAAGGAGTTCAAACAAGGTCAGCTGCAAGCAGGTCCCAGAGTGCAAACTTAGCTTTCTGTGCATTCAATGCCTTTGTCTCTATGGTGGAGCCAAAGAATATCAAGGAAGCACTCCAGGACGCTGACTGGATTCAAGCAATGCAAGAAGAACTCAATCAGTTTGAAAGAAACAAAGTTTGGACTCTCGTCCCACGTCCCAAAGGCAAAAATATCATAGGGACGCGCTGGGTGTTCAGAAATAAGCTTGATGAAAGTGGTCGTGTGTCAAGGAACAAAGCAAGACTGGTGGCTCAAGGATTCAAGCAAGAGGAAGGCATTGATTATGATGAAACCTTTGCTCCTGTTGCTAGAATTGAGGCCGTTCGTCTTCTCATTGCCTTTGCCGCACACAAAGGATTCAAATTATTTCAGATGGACGTCAAGACTGCCTTTCTCAATGGGAAACTCAAGGAGGAAGTGTATGTTGCTCAGCCGCCTGGCTTTGAGGACGCCTCTCACCCAGATCATGTGTACTACTTAGACAAAGCTCTCTATGGACTCAAGCAAGCTCCTCATGCATGGTACGACAGGTTTGCGTCATTTCTTTTGTCTAATGGTTACACAAGAGGTTCAATTGATAAAACTTTGTTCATAAAGAAAGTTCACAAGGACATTTTAATTGCCCAAGTCTATGTTGATGATATAGTCTTTGGTAGTACTAACATGAAGCTTGTAGATGAGTTCAAGTCCTTAATGAGTAGTGAGTTTGAGATGTCCCTCATTAGAGAACTAAACTTCTTCTTGGGACTTCAAATTAACCAACTCAAAGAAGGGACGCGCATTCATCAACAAAAGTATGTCCGTGAAATGCTTGAGAAGTATGGAATGAACACGTCCAAGCTTGTGGCAACACCTTGTTCTCCCAACTCGCGTCTTTACGCTGATGAACAAGGGAAGGACGTTGATCAAAAGCTTTATAGAGGAATGATTGGCTCTTTGCTCTACTTGACCGCAAGCCGTCCCGACATTTTGTTTGCCGTTTGCTTGTGTGCACGCTTCCAGGCAAATCCAAAGGAGTCCCACATGCAAGAAGTGAAGAGGATCTTTCGCTACCTCAAAGGACGCGACGATCTTCGTCTTTGGTACCCTAGGAAGACGTCCTTCAAGCTTGTTGGATACTCGGACGCTGATTATGCTGGTCATGTCATTGATAGGAAAAGTACCTCAGGAATGGCACAGTTTCTTGGTTCATGCCTAGTCTCTTGGGGATCTAAGAAGTAGAACTCTGTGGCGCTTTCAACTGCGGAAGCGGAGTATGTGGCTGCTGCCTCGTGTTGCTCACAAGTTATTTGGATCAAATATCAACTTGAGGACTATGGTATATCTCTTGAAACTATTCCTATTTTGTGTGATAATACCAGTGCTATTGAAATTGCTAAGAATCCTGTTTTTCATTCTCGCACAAAGCATATTCATATAAGACATCATTTCTTGCGTGATAATGTTGAACTCGGAATTATTAGTATGGGGCATGTAAGGACTGAGGACCAAGTAGCTGATATCTTCACTAAAGCACTTGACAGACGTCCCTTTGAGCACCTCAGGGTACTCTTAGGGATGATAACTTTTAAGTAGCAAGTCCCGTTCTGCTATTCCCTCAATGCTTGGCTATGTTTAGTTGATTTCATAATTGCTAAGTACTTTATGCACCAATTTCACATTTGCAAGGACGCTAGTCTAAAACTGCTATGTGCATATTTTGAGAACGCCTTTGAATTTCTCTATTGTCTTGAAAAAGAGTATCCCTGATCACCCAACCCTCATTATAAGCCGAAATGATGGGAACTCTAAGCTTACCCTAGCCGAGAATCTTGCAAAAGCGTCCTATGATCTTCAATTTTTCTTTTACGGGACGTACTTGCCTGGTTTTCAAAACGGTTCTTAAGGTGATCTCAGGACGACAGTGTCAATTCTGTGGAAGTCAGTTAGTCTGTCCGACAGGACGTCAGTACAGGTTCTTTCGGAACGCGCCTTTTTGGAAGTTGAATCGCTGGCAGTTTGAATTTTGAATTTGGGAAGTTACCAGCGTGCCCTTCACCAACCTCCTATGTATACATTGATTAAAACGGCTGTCAGAACTTTCACTCTCTAAAATCTCAAAACTCCGTTCTGCTCTGACTTCTCTCTAGATCTCCGGCAACATCTCTCTAAGTTTCCGATCAATCTCCGATCTATTTTCTCCGATCAGCTCAGAATGTCAAGAGTTATGAATGCATCTGGCTCGTCTATGGGTGGGAGGAGAAAGCGTCTTGCCAAGAGAAATTTCTATGTAGAAGGACCCCCAGAAATTCAAATTGATGAAATTCTCAAGGACTTCATTGACTCCAAGCCGCGCACCCTCTACGTTGCTGTGGCTAACTACATGAAGGATTGCAAGGATGAAGTCCGTCTTCGCAACTTAAGGACGTTCTTAGACAGATTTGTGGTGCCAGTTCTACACTAGACAGGGGGAATGGACGCTCCTTTCCGTGGAGGCACCAACATTTTTCTAGAAGCGTTCCAAGGACAAGATTGGAGGATTCCCTTGATAGAGTCCATCCCAGACCTTTCCAATGCCAGATTTGTGGATCTTCCTCCCCTTTCCACAAGAAAAAGGTCAGTACAATCGTCCCCTCCTCCTCCATCCCCTCCTAGAGTTATTACTACCAGACCTACTCCTCCTCCATCTCGCCTCATCCACAACTCTCTCCCACAAAAGGCTCCCTCCTCCCAACCCACTTAAATTTTTGACAAATTTCCTTCTCATGTGGAGGAACGCACTAAATTCAAACATGACCGTCCCCAAAAACGACCCATCAAAAGGCGAAAACTTGTCAAACCCAAGCCCAATCCCATTCCTCTAGACACCCCCTCCACCACTCCCTCACCCATCGAAGTACTTGACCCATCCCATCCTGATCCCTCCCTTCTCCAAATCAAACAGGCCTTGCCTGATATCCAAATTTCTGACTCCCCATCTCCACAAAATTCACCTCCATCTGCCCCTCCTACTCCTAAATCAAGGGGACCCTCAGCAGAAAGGGACGCTCCTTCAGCTACGGTTGTCGTCCCTGACGACTCAATAGAAGCAGAGTTTGGCTCCGCTTCATCTGAGGAGGTTAATACAACAGTCGTCCTGGATGAAATTACTAAACAGCAAATTGCTGAGGACGAAGAGCTTGGTCGCCATATTGCAAATCAACGCGACAACGTTGTACAAGAGGACGCTCTCTCTCTTGACGAGCAAATTGATGCTGATGCTCTCGAGATCCCTCCTTGGGAAGTCGTCCCAGTGGACGCGGGAGACAAATCTGCTCCGACAGGGAAAGGTGGACAGAAGCGTCCACGGAAAACAAAGGCGTCCAAGGACGCTGCTGGTCCATCTGAAGGACAAGCTGATGAAAATCTCCAAGAAGGAGATAATGAAGGAGGCAGTGATGAGGATGAAGAGGATAATGAGGACGGCACTTCTGGTCCTCAAAAGAAGAAAGCCAAAAAGAACAACAAACAGGAGCACATTTTGGCTCCTCTAGTGTTTGATGAAGCCTTCCTGAGCCAGTTTTCTGAGGCCAAGGAGCTAGTGGAGCTTCTCAAGATCCAAGGTTGGCTCAAAATTTCAGAAGAGAACGTCACAGTTGATCCCAAACTTGTGCAAGGCTTTTATGATTCTCTCAACATCAACATTGAGAATGGCACAGGGACGTTCATGGCAAATGGCGAGTCTGCTACTTTCTCTGAGAAGACCGTCCGCCAGCTAATGGGTCTTGACAAACAATGACCAGGGCCTGACGCCTTACACAGGGTTCCTGCATCTGGTTTTGGGATGGAAGGCGAAGAGCTGCAAGCCTTATTCAGAAGAGTGTTTAACCGGAAGACTCCAGATGGTTTAGACAGGGTTGCTTCAGTCCTGACTCAAACAGGTGCTATGGCACATTACATGATATGCAGGACTATCGTCCCAAGACAGGAAAAGAAATCAATAGTCCAAACAATAGACTCTCTCCTCTTGGACGCCTTCCTACAGGGTCGCAAGATCAACCTGGCCAGAATTATGATTGAGCATATGGCCAAATGCACCCGCAAGAACCATGCCCTTCCCTACCCCGGCCTTGTTAAAGCTCTTCTCATTGAAAATGATGCTTATTCTCCTGGTGAAGAAGTAACTTTGGGACTGCCATGGGATCAGAAGTATGGCGTCCTGGAGATCAAGCATAGCAAAGAACTCCCCTCCATCAGAAAACAACTTGAAAAAGAGAGAAAAGAGGCTGAGAAGAAAAAGAAAGAAGAAGAGGCCGCCAAGAAAGCAGAGGAAAAACGTCTAAGGCAGGAAGCTGCTAAGAAAGCTGCTGAGGACGAGCGTGCTAGACAAGAGGCCGCCAAGAAAGGGAAGACTGTTGTCTCTGATCCTCCCTTGGTTGCTGAGACTGAGGAAGATCGTGTTGCTCGCTATGCAGAAGTTGATCAGTTATCGTCCTTTATTCATGCAGAGCCGATGGACTTCAACTTTTCTCCTTCTCATCTTCCTCCTCATCAACAGCCGTCGTACTTTCAGTGCTCTCCTGCTCCCTCCAACACTGAAGCTTATTCTGAGAAGCAGCTGTACGCCCTCATTCTTAACAACCAAAATGTTCTTGCGCAACAAGGGAACGCCATCATTCAGCAGAACAATGCGGCCTTGCAACAGAACTATCATTACTTTCAGGCTGTTAAGACTCAGAACGACTTGATTAAGCTGCTAGTCCAGTCAATTCACAAGGACAGTACAGAGGCAGATACGCAAGAGGAAGAGGAACCTGCTGCGACGGACACTAATGTCAATGATCAATGCCGTCCTACTGGATCACCTACCGCCTAACTCTTCATTCCCTTATCTTTTTGCCTGTGCTTCTTTTCATTTTAAAAACACTTGTCTGAATGTCTGTAATGACTATCTCTTCTTTCAATGGCAATTCTCATCTTTGTGTGCATTTGTGTGTTCAAGCGTTTACTTGTCTATAGTTGTGATTTTGCGCTATCGTCCTTATGCTAACTTGTTATCCTTTTCGATGATGCCAAAAGGGGGAAGTGTAGTTTTGTAGAGATGCGCTTTTATTAGTTATCTAGAATATGCAAGTGTTAAGGGGGAATTTTAGTGAAAGGAACTAAGGACGTAAATGCCTCTGAATAAAATCTAGGGACGCTAGTTAAGCAAGAAATCTTTGAATAGAAAAGCCGTCCTATCCCTAATATCCAAAAGAGAGATTAGATCAAGAGTTGAAAACTTGTGCTTATAGACTTTCACTAAGTGTTGAGAGGACGCTCTTTATAGTTTTTAAGCATGCTAGAGTTTAAGTTCAAAACGTTTATTGCCTAGAGTTTGTCATCATCAAAAAGGGGGAAATTGTTGGGACAATGTTAAGGACGCCTTCAGTAATTAACATTGTGCCTGGCGTCCTTTAGTTTTGATATGACAAACTCGCCTTGATCTAATAAGTTGTCCAAGTGTTTTAGGGACGCACGTTGAAAAGGACAACAAGTTGATAAATATGCAGTCGTCCTTAAGGAGTAAGGACGCTGCATCTCTCAGTGAACGGCTTGGCAAAATAATACACAAGGACACCGTCCTTAACCTTTACACTGGAGTCCTTCAAAGCTGGCCGACAAAGTGACATCACCAGACCAGCTTTGATCATGATCTCCACGTGGAAGAAGATCCCTCATCCAAGTCTAACGGAATTGCCAGTAAGCTTCCTTGATCATCACAGAGACACGTGGAAGCCGATTACTGTTGCAACGTCCCCAAAGGGCATGATCGTCAGAGAAAGTCGCCCTTTCCCAATGTCACTATAAATACTCGTCTAGAGCATTTATTGTGATGTGACGCTTCAGAGAATATTCAGGGAATTTGTCAGTCGCTCAAGAACACCAAGAACACCAAGAACAAGCTCAAGAACAAGTGAGAACTAGGTGTTAGATCGAGCGAGAAGCGTACCACAAAACCACAAAGTGTTTGTAACAGAAAAGAACAAAAATAGTGAGAGAGTCCTTACGACGAACTGTAAGGAAAAGGTGATAGCGTCCTTTAGAGAGATTAAGTTAGGTTACTCTACAGGCTTAAAGGAGTTGTTACTAGTGGACTTAGGGACGCCCTTCTAAGTGCCAGAGAAGTGTAACTACTCGCCAGTGTATTGTAAGGAAACTTAATAAGAAAGGAAAGAAGCTATTACAAAATCCTCCAAGGAGGTAGAGGTTTACACTCAAGGATTAGTTGGTACTTGAGTGGTTCCTCTATAAATCAAAAGCGTTCCTTACTTATTGTCTTTACTTGTTTAGTCTTTTGATTTCCGCTGCGAACTAAGGAAGTCCTTAAGCTTTATTAAGGACATCTTGGTAAAGGACGACCTTAACCCTGTTAAGGACGCCCTTGTATTTTTGACTAACGATCCAACAGTTGGTTTCGTGTGTTTGTTTTGAAGATGTTTGTTCCTAGTTTGTGTTTGGAATGTTTGCTTTTGGATAGTGGTTTGTTGAAAGACAATAATGATTGAGTTTGATTTGGTTTGAGTGGATGAGTTTTTGTTTTTGGTTTTGTTTGAGAAATTTTTTGCAAAAATCCATAAAAATTTGAAAAATTGTGTTGAAAACAACAAAAAGATTTTATTTTTGGACTAGGAATCCTCATCTTAGATGTCCAAATGAAAGCTAATGATGATGTGAGCATGTAAACTCCTTTGCATATTTTTGGATGGTTTAGCCTATAAATGATGTTGCTTTTGATGTGATTTTGATATCTTGCTTGTTTTTATTGAATACATGTGAGTTCTAGGATGAGTTCTTATGCAACTAAGTATGAGTGACCCTTGTGAGATTGAGTTTTGGCCATTTTAGGGATGCTTGTTCATATTTGCATATCCCTCATGTTTCTTGTGTGATTAGCTCATGCATGCTTAGTAAAACTCGCTATTGCGGTGTTTATCTATTTTCCAAGACCGTCATGAGACTTGTCTAAGCATTGTCACATTGATATTGAACTTTATTCATTTAGTCACAAAATGTTCCATATCCTACCATGAAGTGAATCCTTTGTTTGTAGCCCCGTTCTGGCCTAGCCTTTGCTTGAAACTCCTCAAAAATATGATTCCTAGCCTTATATGACTTGACCCTTATGGGATTGGACTTTAGAGGAAAGGTTTGGAGTGTATTTGAAGAGTTGAGATTCTCTTTGGTTAAGGGCGAAGGATGGAGTTATGAATCATGTGGGTAGTGCATCTTTGTTGCTTAAAAAAGTGAGAAAGAAGAAGAAAGAAAGAAAATGTTGGAAAAAGGAAGTGGATTGAAAGTTTAGAGCTGAAGTGAAGAAAAGTGGTCCGACCGAGTTACAAGCCATATTGGGCCCGAGTTAGTGTCAAAGTCGATCCAATGCAAAAGTGTGAAAAATCCAACAAAAAAATCTAAGTGCAAGGATGAAGTGGAATGTTAAGTGAAGTTTTGGGTTAAGAAGAGAAATGTTAAGTCTTTTGGATGAGAGTAAAAGTTGATTGTGAAAATTTGGTAAAGTTGGTGAGAGATTAGTAAGTTCAATCCCCATTGTAAGCACCACAAGACCAAAATGATTCCTACCTTGAGAATTACCAAAAGCCCCATTACAACCCGGCCGAATGGAACCTCTTTGAGGATCTCCATTGAGCCAAGTTCATATTCTTTGTGTGCATTGTAATAGGCATCTCTAAGTAGAGGAATTGGTGATATTAGCTTCAATAGTAAAGTCCTTACTTGCATGATGATTGAGTTTAAGTGATCATTGTTATACCTATACACATAATGAGTGATACATATTTTCATATCCCTAAAGTTGCATTTGAATTTATTCCTTTGAACACTGATCATGTGTGATGATGTAATCTTGCTTGAATATCTATCACTTGTGCTTGATTGAGTTTTCATACGAGGCTTTACTTGAAGATTATGTTTCGGTCTTGCTTACATTGTTATTGCTTGAGGACAAACAAGTTTAAGTATGGGGTATTCCAACGTCTCTCAAATTGGTGGTGTTTTATAGGTTATTTTCCCTTGTAAATATGTGTCTTTTGTTCCTTTTCTTGTGTGTTTTGCCCCTTTTTAGCTTGGATTCCGATTTTCTATGAGATTCGGAGACTATGCGGTCTTTGTGTATTTTGTAGGTGTTTTTGGCATGATTCGAGGATATTTTGAAGGAGACCCGAAGAAGGAGCAAGACACGAGTCAAGGAGCGGAAGAGCGGAGCAACCCATTAAGAGAAGCAAGAGAAGAGCCAAGAAGAAGAGGTGGCCAAAGGACGGGACCGAGTTCCAGGCGACATCGGGACCGAGACCGACGTGCCAGCACATCGGGCCCGACATGCCCCCGTGTCGGTCCGAGTCGGTCGGACGATGATTGGGCTCCAAGGCAAACAAATGTGATCTACCACTTTTGCCCCTCTTCTATTTTAGGCATTCTTAGCTTTTAATAAAAAAGAAAAAGACAATTATCCACACACACAACACTAATCACATCTCAAAGGCTCTAGGGAGACTTGGAGAGCAAGGAGAAATGAGAAGAGAGGGAGAAGAAGAGAAATCGCTGGAGGAGAAGGAGAGATCTAGAGATAGCTAGTGAGTTTGGCTTTGTTTTGCTTTGCTATTGTTGATTTGAATTGGTATTTGTGGATTTCCTTTGCTTTGTTAATGAGATTTAGATTTGATTTGAGTTTGATGATTGAGATTACTTTGCTTTGTGTTTTGATTGCTTGTTACTCTAGCCATATGGAGTAGATTCCATTGATCTTGGGCTATGGGGGAAACTTCTAGCTAGGTTGGGTTTGAACCCCCAATTCCATAGCCTTGAGTGATTGATCTAGGAACCCACTCTATATAGAGCTACAATTCCTTGTGGAAGCAAGGGATCAAGGGCTTGTGGTTGGAAAGAGTGAACGGAAGTGATCAATTGCCCATCACGAGACCTTGCATCGAAAGGGAGGACAAATTCCCTATGGGTCGATGTGTAGAAGTGGCGCGAACGAGGCGAACAACCTCAATCCTACGAGGATCAACACTTATTGCTTGAATTGGGTTGGAATACCCCACATCTACTAGAGGAGGAGCCTAAAAACCCGAGATCTATCTCTCCAATTTGAAGTTCGACCTACCCAGCAACATCGGGCCCGACTTTGTCTGTGTCGGTCCCGACTCCCTTTCTTGTCGATCCACCTCGGGCCCGACGTGACCTAGTGTCGGTCCCGAGCGATTTCTTTTGTTTTCTTTCGTTTTGTCTTCTCTTTTCCGTTTTCAAGTCTTTTAGGTACATCAAACGACAGAACTCCCGAGCGTTCGACACCGACCACGTGCTACAACGGGGTCGGGTTATAAATTGTATTCTTGAGACCCTCGCGATTGAGAGCGATCATACTCTACTCCAGAGGACGCAAACACACCTTCTTCAAACGCTCCTCCCTCTTCCAGTCAGTTCCATACTCAACTTGCTCCCGCCAACCCAAAATCCTACTTAGCGAAAGCCCTTCTAGACCTTATGATAGACAATCAGATGGTGTTGAACAAGCAGCTGAACACCCTCATCGAAAGTTATAACTCCCTTATTGCTTGTCAAACCGGATTCACAGATCACATGGGATATCTCTCCAAGAGTGTAGGAGCTTAGACGAACATTATTAAGGCTCTAAAGATGGCGGTGACTGAAGAATACAAGGATTGTTTGAGCCAAAATTTCCCTAGGTTGAACTTTGACCTAAATCGGGCCTGATCAATGTAAACCACGAAGAACTAATAAAGAATCGTAAGCTGGAAATTGTATTGAATGTGTGGAAGTGTGCATGTGAAAAACGTAACCTTGCTTAGGGTTTACAATTTGCTTATATAGCACCCTTGAAGGTCGATCTATCTTATGAAAAGATAAGATTATACAAGATTCTATCTAATCCTAACCTTAACGGCATAATTTGGACGAAATCTATCTTATTGCTTCGGATCTATCTTGTTCAACCGACTTTCCCTTCGCCGCAATTCTCGTCCTACTCCGAAGAGGTAGCAGAGAATCACCACTTAGGTCTTGATACTTCTTTGGCTAAAAAGCGGGTCCAACAATACCCCTAAATGTAGCGTCCAAGATTTGATTTTCAAATTTTGTACGGTGCATTTATTTGATGGGACGTTAGAGTTGCCTCGATTCTCGGGATTTCTCTTCTGCAAAAACCCTGCTTAAACCTTCTCTTTTCTATCATTGCCTCTGCTCCGTCTTCTTCCCCTCCGATTTTGCTCTCGATTTCTTGCAGGTAAACCTTTCTTCATCTTCTCCTTTTCTTTCGTTTGCTTCCCTCTTGCACTTTTCTTTGCCATGGCCCCCCGATCGCCTTTCACTTCTTCTCAATCCTTGTGCGAGGCCGATCTTCACCCTTGCGAGATGACTCGGGTTGAAATCGCCGAGTGGATCTCCTTTGGGGTTTCCCTGACGGAACCCGATTTCATGCCCCGACGATCGAAAAGGTCGATTGGGTTCGCAAGGGATGGGTTTGTTTTCTTGACTACCCCTTTACCCTAGGCTTAAAGTTCCCCTTCTCTGATATCATCCGAGACTTCATTGGTACCTTGAAAGTTTCTCCTTGTCAAATCCTCCCCACGGGCGAGCTTCTCCTTGCTTACAAAATCGTTCCTCAAAGAGCCGGCCGTATGCCCGAAACGTCAAGAACCCCTTAATTCCCAAGACCAAAATGCCTTCTCGGCGCTTGCAAGCCCGATTCTTTTTTATTGAATTAGCATCCTTAAGAGGCATAGATGATGATGTGAAAGTGGTCTTTCGAGATGGGTGGAACACATCTCGTAAGACTCTGCGCCTTTCTTGTTCTTTTCTTTACTTCGTACTTGATGTCTCTTATTTTGGTGGTGTTTTAGTAGTTAATTTCCCTTGAAATAAGTGTCTTTTGTTCCTTTCTTTGTTAGTTTTGTCCCTTTTTAGCTTAGTTCCCAATTTTCTATGAGATTCGGAGACTATGCGAGTTTGTTGTGTTTTGTAGGTAAAATGGCGCATTTGAGGACGTTTTGAAGGAGTTTCTAAGGAGGAGCCAAGCTAAGGAGCAAAGGAGCGGAAGAGCCATGCAAAGAACGAAGAGGAACTCAAGGAAAACCAAGGAAAGAAGAGGATCGAGGCCCTGGATCGAGGTCCCCAGCACGTCGGGCCCGAGTTCGAGCATTTGAGGCTAGGACCGACGTTGGCAACATCGGGCCCGAGGTCTAAGCGTGTCAGTCCTAGTCGGCTAAAAAGAGGATTGGGCTCCAAGGCACATTATTGTGATCTACCACTTTTGCCCTTTTTCTAATTTGGAATTCCTTGGTCCACAATCAAGAGAAGAGGATAATTAGAGGGAGCTTAGAGGAGCTTAACACACACCCACATCTAATCACTCTCAAAGGGCTCAAAGGAAGACTTGGAGAGCAAGAAGGAGAAAGGAAGAGGAGAAGAGGAGGAAATCGGTGGAGCTTTAGGAGGAGATTAGTGATTTTGAACTTGTTTGCTTTTGTTTTAGTGGATTTGAGACTTGGATATTGTGAACCCCTTTGATTTGAATGCAATTTGGCTTTGAGTTGAGATTGATGATTGAGATTTTCTTGATTTGCTATTTGATTGCTTTTTACTCTTACTTGATGGAGTAGATTCCATAGTCTTGGGCTATGGGGGAATCCCCTAGCTAGGATTGGGTGTGAACCCCCAATTCCATAGCCTTGAGTGCTTGATCTATGAATCCTCACTACATTGAGCTTCAATTCTCTTGTGAGAACAAGGGATCTAGGGATTGTGTTTGGTAAGAGTAAGCGAAAGCAATCTCGAACCCATCACTAGACCTAGCATCGAAGGAGAGTGAAAACTCCCTAAGGTCGAAGTGTAGAGTGGAGGGATCGAAGGCAAACAACCTCGATCTCATAAGATCAACACTTATTGGCTGAATTGGGGTGGAATTACCCAAGTCTAGTTAGGGAAGGAACCCAAAAACCCAAGACCGATCTACTATTTGTGCAAGACCGTGTTTCCCAGTACCTCAGGCCCAACGTTCCCTGTGTCGGTCCCGGCCAAACTCGCATCGATCCAACCTCGGACCGAAGTGACCAAAGTCGGTCCGGGTTGTTCCCTTTGATTTTCCTTGTTTTTGCCTTTCTTTTACCTCTTTTTAGTCTTCTTGGTACACTCAATGCACGAACTCCCATGTGTTCGACACCCTACCCTTATACTACAATTGGGGTTCGGTTTATAAATTTAAATATTGATATCATCCGATCCGGACTATACCCGATCAGAATTTTGGCGCCGTTGCCGGGGAGTTCTACTTATTTGAGGTACCATCTATTGGTTGAGTCTTTGATTTGGTAGTGATTTGGGTGAGGGACTAGCCCAAACCCCTTGTTTGTTTTGATTCAGTTTTTGTTTGTGTCTTTGGTTATAGGTGTATGCGAGCTCGTTCCGTCCGAGGAACACTTGAGTTCGACTTTGTGTGTGATCCGGAGAGCATTATCAAACAAGCTCGAAAGAAGAAGAGAATGGAGAACCAAGCACAACGTGATGAGGAGGTTGAGAGGATGAGGGCCGACATGGCTTGAATGCAACTTGAGATGGCTAACCGAGATGCCGAGGCTAGGAGAGAGCGCGAGCAAAGGATGAGATTTGAGGCTCAAATCAACACCCAACCCCGGAATGCAAGACAATACATGCATCCGGAGTTAAAGGTGCCGGAACCGGCCATTGTCTTGCCGGAGGTGTCAAAGAACTTTGAGATCAAAACTCAATTCATCTCACTTATCAAGAGGGACCAATTTCAAGGGAGACCGAATGAGTGCCCGATCGAGCATGTGAAGCAATTCAAGGATCTATGTGAGACCATCTCGACGGATGATGAGACACTTGAGTACGTGCTACTCAAGGCCTTCAAGTGGTCGTTGGGAGGCAAGGCATTGCATTGGTTGGAGAGTCAAGCACCTCGATCCATCACGTCATGGAGGGCTCTCAACGAAGCATTCTTGATGAAGTTCTTTCCACCAACCAAGACAACGGAGCTTAGAAGGAAGATAGCAAGCTTTCAACAAGGAGTCCACGAGCCACTCTTTGAGGCTTGGGATCGGTTCAAGGAAATGTTGAGGCAATGTCCAACGCATGGGCAACAACCTTATGTCCTCCAAGACATATTCTTCCAAGGAATCAACCCCGCCACTAAGGACAAGTTGAACCTTCACACCGATTGTGGGTTCATTGATTTGTCACCGGAGCAAGCATGGGAGTTGCTAGACAAACTCTCCGACTACGAAGCCATGTACGGAGTGAGTCAAGTCAACAAGGAGGCAAGAGTCCAAGGAGATGGTGCAAAGAGGCTCTATGACCCAAAGAATGAAGAGGTGGATAAGGATGTGAAGATCCAATTCCTTGAGGATGAGTTGAACAAGATGAAGAGGCAAATGAGTCACTACAAGCAAACCACAAGAGCATGTGAAGAATGTGGTTCTTTGAAGCATGGAGCTTGATACCAATCAAGGGAGGATCCAAGTGAATGATTCGTTGAAGACGAATGGAGGCCAAAGACCAAGACCTTTACTAAGATCCCGATCATTTAAATTTATGAAGGTGTTCATGGATCTGAAATTATCCTTTGATTATGTTCACCAATGGCGTGCTAGGCCACCAAGGAAGAGGATGAAGTCATAGAAGTCTCGAAAGTTAAGAAGCCCGTCAAACTAAAAACAGTGCTCAGTAAAATGGTCATAACTTTGGCTAGGAAATTGATCTCAAGTCCGTTCAAATTGCGTTGGATAGATAATTAAAAGATCTACAACTTTGTAGTTTACGGAGAACTCAGAATCCAACTGGAAAGAGGTCAAAATCGCGATTTACTGAGAGCTGGTCAAGTCTTACGGGAATCTTATCTTTAGCCTTAATTCTATCTATTGTCTTTATGATATTTTCGGCCATAGGAAGTTTGTTAGGGCTGAAATTTATCTTGCTTTATTTATTATTCATATCTTTTGAGTTTTTAGGTTTAATTAACAGATAGCTTATTTTCCAAGCAAAATTCTATCCTAGGATCATTGTTAGAGATAGAATTTTGGCTTCCTAGTTTGTCTATTTAAACACAATTTTCCATTCAATAAAAATCAGAGATTGAGACCTGGGAATTAACTTGTGATAAGTTTAATTCCTTAGGTTTTTGATCCCGAAAACTATCTTCTTGACTCAAACAACTCAAACAATCAAATTCCGCTGCAATCTTGTTCTTCAACAACAACTTCTCTTCTCAATCATCATCTTCGTCAACAATCCTGCGCACATCAACCCGAGATCCATATCCTTGGGCATCTTCAACGCGTGGCGGCCTTTACCCCGAAGGTTGTCACGTATCAATTGGTATCAGAGCCCAGCGATTTCGGGTTGGAAATCAAGTTGGTTTATCGCCAGAAGTCTATACTCGTTCGCATCTGTTCTGGTATTTTTCGAAAATTTTTCTTTGTCATTTTCGGAAATCTGATTGGATATTGTTGTAGAGAATTTCGATACGAGTTCAGGCATATAAGATTCATCAAAATCGGAGTTCGTTTGACCCCCGAAAAGGTCAAAATACTAAGCTGTGTTCAGGCCAAACCCTAATCCGCCGTGGCTATCTTGTTCGCCTTGGAGCACAAGTTTGGGTCTTCAATGTATGTTAGTGCGGATTTTTATCAGCGCCTTCAACTTCACTTGGCAATTTCGGAAAGCATTAACCCCGAAGTTTGCTCATATGAGTACCCAATCGAAGATAATGACGAGTGCTCTTCAATTGTCAACAATCTTTTCACATATTCCAGCCATATGGGTGAGGAAAATTGTGATTTTGAAGAGTACAAAAAGGAAGGGGAACCGCCAAATTTGCTTTCTTTAGATCCTATTGAAGATTCTTTTTCTTGGCCAACATTGTCATCATCAACACCGATCCTTCCACCTCCTAGATCAGCCCCAACATGGGTCAATGTGAAACCCAAAGAGGTACCAAAGGCAACCCGACTTGTGGCCATGGTTGAGAAGGAAGAAGAGATATCAACAAACAACACAACTATGGTATGTCAAAGCGTGCTTGAATTGGTGCCTATGCAGTTCAATGAAGACCTTCTTTTAGAAAATTCATACAATGTCCTTTTGTTCTTTACCAACGTCGCCTTGAGGACAAGTCGAATTCAAAAAGGGGAGAATGATACCAATCAAGGGAGGATCCAAGTGAATGATTCGTTGAAGACGAATGGAGGCCAAAGACCAAGACCTTTACTAAGATCCCGATCATTTAAATTTATGAAGGTGTTCATGGATCTGAAATTATCCTTTGATTATGTTCACCAATGGCGTGCTAGGCCACCAAGGAAGAGGATGAAGTCATAGAAGTCTCGAAAGTTAAGAAGCCCGTCAAACTAAAAACAGTGCTCAGTAAAATGGTCATAACTTTGGCTAGGAAATTGATCTCAAGTCCGTTAAAATTGCGTTGGATAGATAATTAAAAGATCTACAACTTTGTAGTTTACGGAGAACTCAGAATCCAACTGGAAAGAGGTCAAAATCGCGATTTACTGAGAGCTGGTCAAGTCTTACGGGAATCTTATCTTTAGCCTTAATTCTATCTATTGTCTTTATGATATTTTCGGCCATAGGAAGTTTGTTAGGGCTGAAATTTATCTTGCTTTATTTATTATTCATATCTTTTGAGTTTTTAGGTTTAATTAACAGATAGCTTATTTTCCAAGCAAAATTCTATCCTAGGATCATTGTTAGAGATAGAATTTTGGCTTCCTAGTTTGTCTATTTAAACACAATTTTCCATTCAATAAAAATCAGAGATTGAGACCTGGGAATTAACTTGTGATAAGTTTAATTCCTTAGGTTTTTGATCCCGAAAACTATCTTCTTGACTCAAACAACTCAAACAATCAAATTCCGCTGCAATCTTGTTCTTCAACAACAACTTCTCTTCTCAATCATCATCTTCGTCAACAATCCTGCGCACATCAACCCGAGATCCATATCCTTGGGCATCTTCAACGCGTGGCGGCCTTTACCCCGAAGGTTGTCACGTATCAATTGGTATCAGAGCCCAGCGATTTCGGGTTGGAAATCAAGTTGGTTTATCGCCAGAAGTCTATACTCGTTCGCATCTGTTCTGGTATTTTTCGAAAATTTTTCTTTGTCATTTTCGGAAATCTGATTGGATATTGTTGTAGAGAATTTCGATACGAGTTCAAGCATATAAGATTCATCAAAATCGGAGTTCGTTTGACCCCCGAAAAGGTCAAAATACTAAGCTGTGTTCAGGCCAAACCCTAATCCGCCGTGGCTATCTTGTTCGCCTTGGAGCACAAGTTTGGGTCTTCAATGTATGTTAGTGCGGATTTTTATCAGCGCCTTCAACTTCACTTGGCAATTTCGGAAAGCATTAACCCCGAAGTTTGCTCATATGAGTACCCAATCGAAGATAATGACGAGTGCTCTTCAATTGTCAACAATCTTTTCACATATTCCAGCCATATGGGTGAGGAAAATTGTGATTTTGAAGAGTACAAAAAGGAAGGGGAACCGACAAAATTTGCTTTCTTTAGATCCTATTGAAGATTCTTTTTCTTGGCCAACATTCTCATCATCAACACCGATCCTTCCACCTCCTAGATCAGCCCCAACATGGGTCAATGTGAAACCCAAAGAGGTACCAAAGGCAACCCGACTTGTGGCCATGGTTGAGAAGGAAGAAGAGATATCAACAAACAACACAACTATGGTATGTCAAAGCGTGCTTGAATTGGTGCCTATGCAGTTCAATGAAGACCTTCTTTTAGAAAATTCATACAATGTCCTTTTGTTCTTTACCAACGTCGCCTTGAGGACAAGTCGAATTCAAAAAGGGGAGAATGATACCAATCAAGGGAGGATCCAAGTGAATGATTCGTTGAAGACGAATGGAGGCCAAAGACCAAGACCTTTACTAAGATCCCGATCATTTAAATTTATGAAGGTGTTCATGGATCTGAAATTATCCTTTGATTATGTTCACCAATGGCGTGCTAGGCCACCAAGGAAGAGGATGAAGTCATAGAAGTCTCGAAAGTTAAGAAGCCCGTCAAACTAAAAACAGTGCTCAGTAAAATGGTCATAACTTTGGCTAGGAAATTGATCTCAAGTCCGTTCAAATTGCGTTGGATAGATAATTAAAAGATCTACAACTTTATAGTTTACGGCGAACTCAGAATCCAACTGGAAAGAGGTCAAAATCGCGATTTACTGAGAGCTGGTCAAGTCTTACGGGAATCTTATCTTTAGCCTTAATTCTATCTATTGTCTTTATGATATTTTCGGCCGTAAGAAGTTTGTTAGGGCTGAAATTTATCTTGCTTTATTTATTATTCATATCTTTTGAGTTTTTAGGTTTAATTAGTTAGATAGCTTATTTTCCAAGCAAAATTCTATCCTAGGATCATTGTTAGAGATAGAATTTTGGCTTCCTAGTTTGTCTATTTAAACATGTTTTTCCCTTCAATAAAATCAGATTGGAACCTGGGAATTAACTTGTGATAAGTTTAATTCCTTACGTTTTAAATCCCCAAAATCATCTTCTTGATTCAAGCAATTCAACAATCAAATTCCGCTGCACACTTGTTCTTCAACAAATTCTCTTCGCTCAATCATCAACTTTAACAACAATCTTGCGCACATACCAATCCGAGATCCATATCCTTGGGCATCATCAACGCGTGGCGGCCTTCACCCCGAAGGTTGTCACGTATCAATTGGTATCAGAGCTCAAGAGTGTCCCAATGAACGTCAAGTTCGTTTGGCCGAGCAAATCGAGGAGGCACAAAATGTTCAAAGAAACTATGGAGGAAGAGCCTACTTCAACAATGGAGGGAATGGAAGGTGGAACCAAGGCCAAGCCAATGGCTACAACAACAACTACAACCAAAATGAGCCAAGGGCCCAACTACCACCATACCGACCTCCGGGATTCTATGAGCAAACACCACCATGGGCTCAAGACTTGAAGAATCAATTCACCAACATGGAGAGAAGATTTGATGATATGAGCACCCAATTCAAGGAGTTTGGTGTTTGGAGAAGGCAAGTGGACAACCAATTTGTTCACATGGCTAATCAACTTCCAAGAGAGGAAGGGAGACTCCCGGGCCGACCCAAGGAGAATCCCCGTGCCCCACAACAACAAAATGAAGTTCGAGCCATAGGACTGAGGAGTGGAAGGAGTTTGCCCGAGCCACACGTGCCAAGAACAAGAGAAGAGAGTCGGACCGAGTTGCCCAGTAACTTGGGCCCGACGTGCCATGATGTCGATCCAAGAAACGGAGGAAGTCCCCTGAACCAGACCGAGGTAGAGATGAACTCGGGCCCGACATGCCCTGTAGTCGGACCGAGGTTCCCAGAAGTGTCCTACCCCAGGACCGAGGTTCCAGACATCGGTCCCGACGTCGATCCTACGTCGATCCAGGCTGAAAACCTTGAGAGAGATCTAAGCCGGTCCAAGGAAGTGGATTCAACCAAGAAACAAGGTGGCACAACTCTTCCTTACCCTTTGAAGAAGCCCAAGGAAGTTGTGGAGGGCAAGTTTAAGAGGTTCTTAAAGCTCTTGCAAGGCTTGAACATCACCATCCCATTCACCGACGCTCTAAGTGAGATGCCATCCTATGCAAAGTTCTTAAAGGAGATTTTGAGCAAGAAGAGGTCGATTGTGGAGATGCAAGATGAGGTTAAGATCTTGGAGCTACCTCAAAAGTTAGGTGATCCCGGAAGATTTGCAATAACCGTGGGGATTGGATCCCAAAACATCAAAGCTCTTTGTGATTTAGAAGCAAGCATATCGGTTATGCCCATGAGAATATGGAGAAGGGCTAACCTCGGAGATATGGAACCGGTTGACATGAGTCTTACTATGGCCGATGGTTCATCTACAAAGGCCACCGGAATCTTAGATGACGTCCCGGTTAGAGTTGGGTGGTATTTTGTCCCCAATGATTTCGTGATCCTTGACATGAAAGAAGATCCGTTGGTGCCCATTATTCTTGGAAGGCCGTTTCTATCAACGGCGGTGCCAAGTTTGATGTAAGAAATGGAAAGGTGACTTTCGAGATTGGCGAGGATAAGGTGGAGTTCCATTTCAACAAAGCTCTTAATGAACCGGATGCTTTGGCGATCTTGAAATTGGAGGAAGGTGCCAAGCGTAAGAGAGAGGAGTTGGAACCCACAAGAGAGGAAGAAGAACCTTTGAGGAGCCATGACATGGTCAATATTCAAGAGCAAGAAAGAGAGTTGTTAGATCCATTGGAGCATCATGAGGAGTCAAGAGATGGAGATAGCCCGAAAAGCCATGAAGAGTATCCTTCTCTATATCCTTTTGATGTAGGAGACTCTTATATTTGTTTAAGTGACTTGAAAGAGGATCTAGAGGATGGTTACATATGTTTGAGTGATTTGCAAGAAGATTTGAGCTATAATGTCATTGAGTCCCCTAGAAATTCTCTAGATGTTTTTTGTGTAGGGAATGAAGATCGAGTTGAGAAGGAGCAAGAAGTGCAAACCTACACATTGGAGGACAAAGGTGAAGGAGAATTTGGAGGCCACACTTTCATCAATCACAAATGGTGGTATTATGGCTATGATGGGCGTGGAGATGGACATGACAACGATGACCAATTCACCATTTTTCATCCACCGTGAAGGGTAGAGGTTAGAAGTCAAGCAAGTGACTTAAAAGAAGCGCTCCTCGGGAGGCAACCCGAGCTTAGTAGATTCATTTCCATAGTTTTTAGTTTGTTTCTTTTTGTCTTAGCTTAGATTCTTTCTAATCTCTCTTTAGCATGTGTTTTGTGGAATTGTGTGTTGTGTGAGCTTCAAAATTGTGTGTGGTAGTGGTGGAAATAATAAAAGGACTTGTGGGTAGAGATTTGCCATGAAGAGGGAATTTTTGGAAGCCAAACCAAGCCGGATCGAGGTACCCAGCACCTCGGCCCCGACGTTGTGAAGTCGGTCCGACTTGGCCGGTCAACATTGGTCTTGCTTTGGACGAAATGCCTATTATACCCCTCTGACCTAACTTTGTCTTCTTACCCATTTAAAGCCTTCTTTCCCATACCTACCACCCATCACCCTCATAACCACCTTCCCAAAATACCAAGTCCCCTCAAAAAACCAAATCGATCCATCACCTCCATCACCCTCGATCCCTAAGCAAACTTCACAAGAATCTCGATCCAACACCCTAGCCATTCCCAAACATCGATCCAAAAGCTAAAAATCCCAACCAAGTCCCATTGTTCTTCATCCCTCTTCTAGATCTAAGAGGAGAATTTGAGTTCAAAGAGTTTGATTGCTTGCAAGTCTTTGTTTCTTCAAATTTGGTATGTGGATCTCAATCTCTACTTGATTCCTTGTGAATTCCATGTTTTCATTGCTAAAATTGAGATTTGCCATGATTGAGTGAGCTTAGACCTTGAGCATCTATGGTGATTTGCATGCATAGTTGAATTTGTGCTTAATTGTTGATCATGCATGTTAGAATCTACTTGGAACTTCGATTGATGATGAGAAATGGTTGACTTTGGATTTTAGGAGCATGATATAGGTAGAGAAGTCGATTTGTTGTTCGGACCGAAATGCCAAGATCTCGGGACCGATGTTGTGTAGTCGGTCCAAGACTCGGACCGAGGTTGAGAACCTCGGACCCGACGTCTTGTGTTGGTCGGTCCTTGGCTATTCGGCTTTCTCTTGTGTGAGCTTTAGGATTCGTGAGCTTGATTGTTGGTTAAGGCTTGTTTATCATGATATATCTTGTAGCTTGACCATTGTTATGTGATCCTTGGTTCATGCATGTTGGATTTTGTGGATTGAGTGTCTAGAAGACAAGTATGGGGTCATTCTTGTGTGATAAGTTGTTAAGTTGTGAAAGCATGTGATCTTGTTGTGGTTGTATAGATCTTATCTTGTAGTTCTTTGCTTTGATTGTGTGTAGGTACCATGTCAACCCGAGCATCTTCTTCAAGAATGGAGAAATCAACAAAGAAGTCCAAGAAGTCGTCAAAGAGGGTGCAAAGGATGGATGATGTGCGCTTTGAGGATGATGATGTGGCTCGGGAGTATGAGCGACTCATGGGTCTATCTCACCACACCCGGAGGTTAGATTGGGAGTCTATTCAAAAGATGAGCATGGATGAGGCCCTTACTCGATGTTACTCTCACATCGGTCTCAACGTGATGCTAAGGTGGAACAACAATCATTATCCCGCCTTAACGTCCGAGTTTATGGCATCATTCAAGTGCACATATGAAGGAGTTGATAGTGAGGGCATGATCTCCTTCCAAATGGGCAATGAGTTGCAAGAGATCTCTCTCCGGAATTTGGCTACCTACCTTGGGTTCCCTTTTCCGAGAGATGAAGCTTTTGTTGACAACGAGAAGGTGGACTATCTTTGAAGATATGTAGCCGGAAGGAGTGAGATGAGGAAAGGCGCCTCAACCAATGAGATAGCAAGTCCCCTCTTCCGAGTCATGATCCGAGCTTTGGGGTGTGCCATCTTTGCTAGGCACGAGTTGGGCAAGCCGATGAAAGAGGAAGCCATGTTGCTCTATGAGATGTTGTTCCACAATGAGAAGCCAATGAACCTCACATGGGAATGGGTGAAGATGGTGAGGGATTTCCAAAGTTCCTCATGGATATATTTTGGAGGGATGATAACCCGCTTGGCTCATCGTCTTAAGGTGGATTTGTCCACATACACGCCGGCCCCGAATGGTGTAGAGTTCATCGATCTTAAATATTTTAAGAAAGACAACATCATCAAGGAGAAGCAAGTCGTAGGTGCCACCACCTATGTAGCCCCTCACTCCAACTTCGACAAGGTGCACATTCCCTTGGGGCCACGTCTCTTTGACATCACAAGCTACTCTAATTGGTTTCAAGTGTGGACGGGTAAAGAGAATCCTTTTGGAGAGCCGGAGGGGACACTTGAGTGTAGAAGACGAGCAAAACACATTCGTTTTACTACTCCTCAATCTTCCCCGGACACCGAAGAAGAAGTGCCCAACCAATTTAAGTTTGCAAGGAGGGAGGCTATGGATGTTGACTCACCTCCCGAAGAAGAAGATGACGGATACCACAACTTGCTCACCGACCATGCTCCAACACTACTCAATCGAGATGCAAGCTACCTCGGGCCCGACGTCCATCAACGTCGGTCCGATGCATTTTTGCCCGATCCGGTTCCTAGAGCTTATGAGAGGGGCGAGGGAAGTGGAGCAAGGCAAGAGCAACAAAGCTATGGAGGGTACGAAGGGTACGCCCAATGGTATGGGCCCGGGATGGTCTTCCCCGAACCTCAACAATCGGTGGACATGAACTTCCTAGCCAACCAATTGGCTCACCTTCAACTCCAACAATCTAGCATGCTACAAGAGGCACACCAACTCAACCTTCAACAACAACATCTCAACTTCCAACAACAACAACTTTCCCACCACCAAGAAGACTTCCAAGCCCAATTTGAAGAAGTGAACCGCAACATTGCTTACACTCGGCGTGACGTGGAAGACTTGAGATCGGTAGAGGACCAAAGATGGAGCGTTCAAGAAAGCTTCAATGAATGGATGACCGGGAACTTCTCTTCCCGTGAGGAGCAATGGACGCGCCCCGCACCACAACTTCAACCGCCAAGTCAAGATCCTTTCCATGCCCATGTGCACGAGCGAGAGAGGCAAGCACGGCTCCAAAGGGGACGCCGCCGAGGACACCCTCCAAACTAAGCCTCAACACGCCATTCAAAAATAAGGAATTGTGAGCTTTCTTAACTCTTGTCTCTTTTACTTTTGAGTTTGGATTTCTTTGTTTTGATGAGGACATCAAAATTTTAAGTATGGGGTGGGTTAGTAGCTCATAGTTCCATGTTTAGGTTTCTTGTGTCGTTATGGGATGTTTTCTTTTGGATTTGTGGCATGTTGTGATGCATGGATGATGATTGATTTTGATGGCATGTAAGGATGAGTTTGTTTTGTTTGAGAAAAATTTTTGAAAAAAAAAATCCATAAAAATTCGAAAAATGTGTGAAAACAACAAAAAAGATTTTGGTTTTGGACTAGGAATTCCCAACTTAAAAGTTCAAATGAAGGCTAATGATGATGTGAGCATGTAAAATCCTTTGCATATTTTTGGATAGTTTAGCCTCTACATTGATGTTGTTTTTGATGTGATATGATATCATGCTTGTTTTTATTGAGCACATGAGTTCTTGGATGAGGTTTTGATGCAACTAAGTTTGAGTGACCCTTGTGAGATGATTTTCTTGACCATTTTAGGGATGCTTGTTCATATTGCAAATCCCTCATTTTCTTGTGTGATTAGCTCATGCATGCTTAGTAAAACTTGCTATTGCGGTGTTTATCTATTTTCCAAGACCAATATGAGATTTGTTCTATGCATTGTCACATTGATTTGAACTTTATTTCATTTAGTCACAAAATGTTCCATATCCTACCTTGAAGATAAACCGTTGTTTGTAGCCCCGTTTACCTTTGTTTGAAACTCCTGAAAAATATGATTCCTAGCCTATATGACTTGACCCTTATGGGATTGGACTTTAGTGAGAGGTTTTGGAGAATATTTAAAGAGTTGAGATTCTCTTTGGTGAAGGGCGAAAAATGGAGTTATAAATCAAGTGGGTAGTGCATCTTTGAAGTGTAAAGAAAGAAAGAAATGTTCGAAAAAGTAGTGGATTAAAAGCAAAGTGCTTAAGTGAAGAAAAGGGTTCCGACCGAGTTAAAGTGCACATCGGGCCCGAGTTATGTTGCAAGTCGATCCTATATGCAAAAATGTGAAAAATCCAACAAAAAGTGTAGTGCAAAGATGAAGTGGAATGTTAAGTGAAAGTTGTGGGTTGAAAGAAAGAAGAAAAATCAAAGTCTTTTGGGTGAGAGAAGTTGAAAGTGGAATAATTTGGTGAAGTTGGTGAGAGACTAGAAAGTTCAATCCCCATTGTAAGCACCACAAGACCAAAATGATTCCCACCTTGAGAAATACCAAAAGCCCCATTACAACCCGGCCGAATGGAACCTCTTTGAGGACCTCCATTGAGTCAAGTTCATATTCTTTGTGTTCATTGTAATAGGCATCTCTAGGTGGAGGAATTGGTGATATTAGCTTCAATAGTAAAGCCTTTACTTGCACGTTTGTTGAGTTTGAGTGTTCATTGCTAAGCCTAAACACATGATGAGTGATACACATTTCCACATACCTAAAGTGAGGCTTGATTGCATTAGACCTTATTCCTTGAACACTTAATCATGTGTGATGACGTAATCTTGCTAGCATGTCTATCACTTGTGCTTACTTGATTGATTTTTCATATGAGGCTTTACTTGAAGATTGTGCTTCGGTCTTGCTTACATTGTTATTGCTTGAGGACAAGCAAGTTTAAGTATGGGGTATTCTGATGTCTCTTATTTTGCTGGTGTTTTAGTGGTTAATTTCCCTTGAAATAAGTGTCTTTTGTTCCTTTCTTTGTTAGTTTTGTCCCTTTTTAGCTTAGTTCCCAATTTTCTATGAGATTCGTAGACTATGCAAGTTTGTTGTGTTTTGTAGGTAAATTGGCGCATTTGAGGACGTTTTGAAGGAGTTTCTAAGGAGGAGCCAAGCTAAGGAGCAAAGGAGCGGAAGAGCCATGCAAAGAACGAAGAGGAACTCAAGGAAAACCAAGGAAAGAAGAGGATCGAGGCCCTGGATCGAGGTCCCCAGCACGTCGGGCCCGAGTTCGAGCATTTGAGGCTAGGACCGATGTTGGCAACATCGGGCCCGAGGTCTAAGCGTGTCGGCCCGAGGTCTAAGCGTGTCGGCTAAAAAGAGGATTGAGCTCCAAGGCACATTATTGTGATCTACCACTTTTGCCCTTCTTCTAATTTGGAATTCCTTGGTCCCCAATCAAGAGAAGAGGATAATTAGAGGGAGCTTAGAGGAGCTTAACACACACCCACATATAATCACTCTCAAAGGGCTCAAAGGAAGACTTGGAGAGCAAGGAGGAGAAAGGAAGAGGAGAAGAGGAGGAAATCGGTGGAGCTTTAGGAGGAGATTAGTGAGTTTGAACTTGTTTGCTTTTGTTTTAGTGGATTTGAGACTTGGATATTGTGAACCCCTTTGATTTGAATGCAATTTGGCTTTGAGTTGAGATTGATGATTGAGATTTGCTTGATTTGCTATTTGATTGCTTTTTACTCTTACTTGATGGAGTAGATTCCATAGTCTTAGGCTATGGGGGAATCCCCTAGCTAGGATTGGGTGTGAACCCCCAATTCCATAGCCTTGAGTGCTTGATCTATGAATCCTCTCTACATTGAGCTTCAATTCTCTTGTGAGAACAAGGGATCTAGGGCTTGTGTTTGGTAAGAGTAAGCGAAAGCAATCTCGAACCCATCACTAGACCTAGCATCGAAGTAGAGTGAAAACTCCCTAAGGTCGAAGTGTAGACTGGAGGGATCGAAGGCAAACAACCTCGATCTCATAAGGATCAACACTTATTGGCTGAATTGGGGTGGAATTACCCAAGTCTAGTTAGGGAATGAACCCAAAAACCCAAGACCGATCTACTATTTGTGCAAGACCGAGTTTCCCAGTACCTCGGGCCCGACGTTCCCTATGTCGGTCCCGGCCAAACTCGCATCGATCCAACCTCGGACCGAAGTGACCAAAGTCGGTTCGGGTTGTTCCCTTTGATTTTCCTTGTTTTTGCCTTTCTTTTACCTCTTTTTAGTCTTCTTGATACACTCAACGCACGAACTCCCGTGTGTTCGACACCCTACCCTTATACTACAATTGGGGTTCGGTTTATAAATTTAAATTTTGATATCATCCGATCCGGACTATACCCCATCAGTACTTCAATTGGTGCTGAATTTTGGTTCTTGTTTGTGCAGTTCCGGTGGGGATAAATTCTAGGCGTACTGACACTGGCGTCTGTCGGAGGCTGTTGAAAATCAAAGCCGAGAAACGCAAGCCAAGGAAAATCTGCCCAGAACCCGAAGGTTGTGAGGAAGAAGAGGAGGTTTTGGAGTCAGACGAAGACGAGACCGAAACGGACATGACCCCGTTGTCATCCGACATGGCTAGCTTTTCCAAGAAGAAAACAGGTTTGCATGGTTCCTTAATACTTGCATTCTGCTTTAATTTGTCGCGGTTTGTTTCGGTATAGCTTACGTCCCTTTTGCTGATTGCTGGTTGTGCGCAGGCTCCAAGATCGACACCTCTGCTGCTGCGATGGTCAATTGATTGAGATCCAGCGGCTTCAAAGCCCTGACCTCTTCGACCCCCTCCATTGACTCGAAGATGACCAAGTCCTTGAAGCGAAAAAGGATCGAAGATTCTCCAACCCCTGTTACCAAGAGGAAAGAGCCCAAAGACCTCCTGAGTGTCTTTGGCGATACCTTGCTGCCTACCGTCAAATCGGACTTCTAAGCCCTATCTCTCGACGCCGCTTTCAGCCATGTGGGCACTACTCTAAGGCTGGTAAGTTAATTCTATTTGTTGATATTTCTTCGCGACATCTTTGATACTTTAGTCCTTATTTTTGCTTATTATGCAGTGTTTTGTTTTAGGCCTTTCAGGAGTTAATGGCGACAAATAGCCGCTCTAGGGATGAGCTATCCAAGCTGGAAGACCAGGCTAAAAGCGCTGGACAAGCTGCCGCCGTTTCTGAGAGAAAAGTACGCAAGCTTCAACCCTCCGTTGACGCCTTGTCGGTTCAAGTGGAGGACCTCCAAGCCGAGAAAGCATCGCTGGAGTCTTGGATCCGAGAGGCAAAACGGTCGGCCAACCACTTCTCTCAGGTGGTGACGCAGGTGGCTGAGTATTACACGCTCAAGGCTCGGGTGGAGCTCCTTCAGGACATGGCGGATGCGAACGGCGCCAATTGGGAGCTCACGGCCCAGCAAGATGCCTTGGAAGAATTCTTCCCAGCGTGCAACCCTCTGCCTGGTCAGGAATTCCTGGAGGCAGCAGAGCACGGGGACGAGGAAGAAGAGTCTGAAAAGGACAAGGAGGCCGGGACCCCGGATGGAGCTGCTGACACTGCTGGTGCGGAGGGCGATGGTGAGGTCAAGGGTGACGCTGGCAATGCTAAGGACGTCGGCAGCGATGCTAAGGGTGAGGAGGAGGCGAACCCGGAGGAAGACCAGTAACCCCTACCGCTTTTCTTTTAAGAACTTTATATGTGTGTTGGTAACTTTTGTTTTGATGCTATCTTCGGCCATGGGGCCTTAAGACTTTATTTGTACTTCTTTGGCCAATGGGACGTGACTTTGCTCTTCTCTTGGCCGCGGGCCAAAAAGATATTTTGTCAATAGTTTTGACGCCCTTTGTATGGCGTTTTTGGTATTTGTTGCTAGTTTGTTGTGTTGCTTTTTCAATTTCTTGTTTGCGTTTGTTTGGCAATTTTTTGAGGGCGACGTCAGTCTCGGACATGGTCCAAGGTCGCACTCACGCGTGTTACGTATGCGTTAGTAGATCAACATCCGGGGAAGGCGTTATGTGACCCTCCCCAAGGTGCATTAATTCGACATGAAATAGAGATTCACATCTTTGCGCTTGTGTATTCTGCAAAGGTCCGTGCGTAGTTGATTTACGATTAGGCGCCCTTTGGATCCATAAGTTTAGTCCTTAGGATATATTGGCCTTGTGGCGTCCCGCGAATGTGGCCTCAGGTTATCGTTGCTATAGCTTTCCCCTTCCCGTACTAATCCAATGTTTCTACATTGATTGGACTTAGATGGGGGGTAACCAACTTATGGGTTACTTCACCACATTGTATGCGTGGCGACATCGCCATTTCTAGACGGTATAACCATGTATTTATACAGTGGTGTTTGTTTTTTGTGTTATGTGTTGTTTTTGGTCGCGTATTTGTTTAGTCCGTGAAACGTTAAATAGCGCGTGATCGTTTGAGTTGTGGGAGAGTTGTTTGTCTCGTAAAACATCATAATTAGAGCTGAAATATCGTCTAGACTATGAATTAAAAATAACGTATCGACAATGGGGGTTAGCGCCCCGGAGTCGCTTATTGAAGGAAAAAGAAACAACTAGGTCCTAAAGAAGTTTTAACTATAGCTAAGTAATGACTAGTACTTTAATGAGGACCAACCAATTTAGAAGTAATACTTCTTCAGATGCGTTGCGTTCTAGCTTCGGGGCACAACTCTTCCGTCTTTGGACTCTAGTTGATACGCCCCATTCCCAGCTATTTTGGTGATCTTGTAAGGCCCTTCCCAAGTAGGTCCCAATTTACCGTCGTTAGCCTCTGCGGTATTCTGAAAGACCTTACGCAACACCCAATCTTCTAGCTGGAAGCTTTTTACGCGAACATTCTTGTTGTAACTTCCTGCCACCTGTTGTTGATACCTTCGATGCGTGCATGGGCTACTTCTCTAAGTTCTTGGACTGTATCTAGGTCAGCTTCTAACTCCCCTTTGTTGCTTTCGGAGGTGGCGAGCCCGTACCTGGTGGTAGGTACCGCGACCTCGGCCAAGATGACGGCTTCGCAGCCGTGGACCAAGGAGAAAGGTGTTTGGCCGGTTGCTCCTTTGGGTGTAGTGCGGTCGGACCAGAGCGCAAAGGGTAGTTCTTCCGCCCACTTTCTTTTGGATTTTATTAGCCGCTTCTTCAGGTTATTGATGATGACCTTGTTGCTTGCTTCGGCTTGTCCGTTGGCTTGTGGGTATCTTGGTGTGGATGTAACCAAGTCGATGTTCCATGCTTTGCAGAAGTCGCGCATCTTCTTGCTTATGAATTGGGAGCCATTGTCGCAGGTGATCTCTGCTGGAACTCCAAATCTTCTTAGAATGTTTCTTTTTATGAAGGAGATGACTTGCTTATCCTTGATTTCCCGGAAGGCTTCAGCTTCGATCCACTTGGAGAAATAATCTTTCATTGCTAGGAACAAAACTTTTTGCCCTGTAGAAGGGGGTATCTTACCAACAATGTCCATTCCCCACCTCATGAACGGCCAGGGGGTGATCGAGGGGTGAAGGGCCTCGGGTGGTCGGTGAGGCACCGGTGCGTGGCGTTGGCACGCGTCGCAGGCCTGAGCGTATTTGGTAGAGTCTTGGCGGATTGTAGGCCAGTACCACCCCTGCCTAAGGATTTTGTTGGCTAAGCTTCGTCCTCCAGTGTAATTGCCGCAATCTCCGCTATGACCCTCGCGCATGACTTCTTCGGCATCTTCTCTTTCGACGCAGCGTTGTAAGAAACCTGGGGCAGACTTGTGGAATACGAGTCCATCCACAATGGCGAAGCGTGTTGCCTTTGATCTCAAGGCTTTGGCTTCGTCTTTATCTTTGGGCGCTTCTCCTCGTATGAGCCAGTCAAGATAAGGCTTTGTCCAGCTACAATCTGCTTCCACACCCGGACTGGTGGATCTTTGGTGAATCTTTGGTACTGGTGACTTAGATGGAGATTCTTTGGTTTGTGCCGTCGATATCTCGGTTATGGCCGACTGTAGCAAGTGGACAAGTGGTACGCTGTTGAACTCCCGGGGGTCCAGGGTCGAACCCAGCCCTGCCAGGGCGTCGGCCGAAGCATTCTGTTCACGAAGAATCTACTCAAATTCGATTTGATCAAACTTTTCGGATAATGTTTTAACTACTCCGAGGTGACTGATCATCCTATCGTCTTTGGCCTCGAAGATACCTAAATTTGATGAATGATGCGCAGTGAGTCGGCACGTACCTTAAGTCTTTTGATGGACAAGTCGGCGGCAAGTTCTAGCCCGAAGATGAGGGCTTCATATTCTACTTCGTTGTTGGTCACTTCGAAATCACACCTTACTGCCTGGGCTATCTTGTCCCCCTTTGTCGACTTCAACACAACTCCGAGGGCTGCCCCCCTGACGTTTGAGGCTCCGTCGGTGTGTAACAGCCATTCTTCTTGAGTGTCATCGTTGGATGTAGCTAGGACTTCTTTGGTTGCACTTTCTTCGAGGGTTGGGGTGAAGTCGGCAACGTAGTCGGCCAAAACTTGTGACTTGATCGCTTTTCTGGGCTCATACCTGATGTCGTACCCACTTAGGTGAATTGCCCATTTTGCCATCCTTCCTGAAAACTCGGGCTTCTGCATGATTTGCCGGAGTGGGTAGTTTGTTAAGACCACAATGGTATGAGACTCGAAGTAGGTGTTGGGACGATATTAAGGACGGTAGTCATTAATATCTAAACCAATAATGATCGTCCCTTGTTTTGATAATGATAAACTCAAAGGTATTTGATAAGTTGTCCAAGTGTTGATCTCAGGTAAGTCCAGAGGACGCACATGAGCGAAAAGGACAACAAGTGAACGAGAGTCCCTAAGCTGTAGGGACGCATTTCATCAGAACTTCCAAAGCTGAACGTAATTGGCGAAGTCCCTGCGCGGATAGGACAGCGTCCTCATCAAGAGGGGACGCGCGCCAAAATACGTACGAATTTCAAATTCAAATCAAGGCCGCCCCAACATTATTACATCACATTCGGCCGTAGTCCTCAGAAGGAAGCTTCCTTTGTCTGGGCACGTGTAGACAATTCCAAAGATGTCGCTTTCCCAGCAATGGTCCGCTATCCATGTGGAGGCTTCCCAAGCGTCAATAGAGTTGACTTTCTCAAGATGCAAATCGCACCGTTGATGGAAGATCAAGGATCCTGGCTAGTCTCAGAGGATGCTAGAGGACAAGAACCACTTCCGCTATAAATACCATCCAAGGGGTATGCATAGCGGCGTGGACTTTGAAGACCTTCTCTCAAGCTCTCCCGAAGCATTCAAGTTCAAGAACGAAGATCAAGAAGATCAAGTGAGCTTGATGCAAGAGAAAGAAAGTCCAACCAAATCAAATCCAAAACCAAACCACAAAATAGTTAGAAAGTAGTTTGTCTCTCACAACGGACCGTGAGAGACGTGAGTGATAGCTTCCTTATAAGCTAAGAGAGTTAGGTTACTTGTTAGGTGAAGAGGAGTGTTACTAATGAGACTAAGGACGGACGCTTAGCTCAGTGAAGTGTAACGACTCGCCTAAGTTGTAAGGACTCTCTCTGAATAAGATAAGGACGGCTATTGAAAATCCTCCAACGAAGGTAGAGGTTTACCCATAAGACTAGTTGGTCTTAGTGGGGTTCCTCTATAAATACTTGTGTCCATTGTCTTATGCTGTTTCCTGTCTATGTCTATATTCCGCTGCACCTAAGGATGCCCTTAACCCAGTTAAGGACGCCCATTCTAACAGACTTGCGATCCAACAGTAGGGCCGGAGTTTATTCGAACACATAACCACTGCCAAAACTAACTTCTCCGTCGGGGAGTATCGGGTTTCTGCTGGGACCATGGTTCTGCTCACAAAATATACTGGGACTTGCTGACCTTCTTCGTCCTTGACAAGGACCCCGCTCAGGGCGTTCTCCGATATGGCCATGTAAAGTTGTAGTACTTCTTCAGGAACTGGTTTGACCAATAGCAAAGGGTTAGCGAAATACTTCTTCAGTTCTTCAAAAGCGGCTTCGTGCTTCTCGGTCCACTGGAAACTCTTGTTCTTCTTTAGGACTTCATAAAACAGGCGGCACTTATCTGAAGATTTGGAGATGAATCGATACAGTGCAGCTATCTTGCCAGTCAACTTATGCACTTCTTTTATGCTTCGTGAGGATTTCAGGGAGGCAATTGCCCGAACTTGGTCAGGGCTAGCCTCAATCCCACGCTTTGTCACTACGTGCCCCAGAAAAGTACCAGACTGTACTCTAAAGATGCACTTTTGGTGATTCAACTTCATGTTGTACTCTTCCAGGATCTTGAAAGTTTCTTCGAGGTGACCCTTGTGTAGGGAGCTCTTTGTGCTCTTCACCACCTTGTCATCGGTGTAAGCCTCCATTGTCTTGCCGATTTGGTCTTTGAAGATGCGGTTAACCAATCGTTGGTATGTTGCCCTGGCGTTTCTAAGACCAAATGGCATCACGCGATAGCAATAGGTGCCCTGCCCTGTAATAAAGGAAGTTTTCTCTTGGTCTTTGATGTCTCTCATTTTGGAGGTGTTTTAGTAGTTGATTTCCCTTGTGAATATGTGTTTTTCATTCTCTTCTTTGTTAGTTTTGTTTCCTTTTTAGCTTAGTTCCCGGTTTTCTTCAAGAGTCGGAAACTATGCGAGTTTGTTTGTTTTTGTAGGTAAAATGGCAAGAATGGGGACAATTCCCAAGTCAAGGAGTACAAGAGCCAAGCTAAGAATGAAGTGGAACCAAAGGAAACCAAGGAAGAAGACAAGGATCGAGGCCCTGGACCGAGATACATCAACTCGGGCCCGAGATCGAGCACCCAGTGAACCGGACCGACGTTCCCAACGTCGGGCCCGAGGTAGTCCCGTGTCGGTCCCAGTCGGCATAGGATTGGATTGTTCCCCAAGGCATATTTTTAGCAACTTTCCACATTTGCCCCTTTCTAAATTGGGATTCCTTGGTCCCCAATCCAAGGAGAAGGTTAAGAGAGGTGATTAGTGATCAATTGAGAGGTGTGAAGTGTGAGGGGGACGAGTGGCACACACAACACCAACCCAAATTCACTCTCAAAGGCTCAAGGAAGACTTGGAGAGCAAGGAGAAGAGAAGAGAAGGAAGAGAAGGAGAGATCGGTGGAGAAGAGAGGAGGAATTGTGAGTTTTGTACTTTGTTTTGCTTTGATCTAGTAGAATTGAGACTTGGATTTTGTAGACACTTTGGATTTGAATGCAATTGAAGTTTGATTGGATGTTGATGGTTGAGATTTGCTTGATTTCCCTTTTGATTATGCTTTTCTCTTACCATATGGAGTAGATTCCATAGTCTTGGGCTATGGGGGAATCCCCTAGCTAGATTTGGGTAGAAAACCCCAATTCCATAGCCTTGAGTGCTTGATTTGTGAATCCTCTCTACATTGAGCTTCAATTCTCTTGTGAAAGCAAGGGATCTAGAGCTTGTGTTTGGTAAGAGTAAGCGAAAGTGGTCTCGATCCCATCACAAGTCTCTAGCATCGAAGGTGACGCGAAAGCTCCCTTGGGTCGAGGTGTAGATTGGAGGGATTCGGGGCGAACAACCTCGATCTCACTAGAATCAAACACTTATTGGTTGAATTGAGGAAGAATATCCAAGTCTAGTTGGGGGAGGAACCCAAAAACCCAAGACCGATCTACTAATTGTTCAAGACCGAGATACCCAGTTCATCGGGCCCGACTTGCACCACGTCGGTCCCGACCATCTTGACCTCGATCCTACCTCGGACCGAAGTGACCTGTGTCGGTCCGAGGAGATCTCTTTTGTTTTCCTTCGTTTTGTCTTTATTTTCTCCTCTTTTTAGTCTTTTCGGGTACTCTCGACGCACGAACTCCCGTGTGTTCGACACCCTACCTCTTTACTACAATTTGAGGTTCGGTTTTATAAATTTAAATTGTGAGACCCTCCGATCCCGGACCGATCAGAATTTTTGGCGCCGTTGCCGGGGAGTTCTACTTGTTCGAGGTACCCATCTTTGTTGAGTCTTTGCTTTTTGGTAGTGATTTGGGTGAGGGACTAGCCCAAACCCCTTGTTTTTTTTGATTTGGTTTTTGTTTGTGTCTTTGGTTGTAGGTGCATGCGAGCTAGTTCCGTCCGAGGAACCTTTGAGCTCGACTTTGTGTGTGACCCGGAGAGTATTCTAAGGCAAGCCCGCAAGAAGAAGAGGATGGCGGACCAAGCCCGAGATGAGGAGTTTGAGAGGATGAGAGCCGACATGGCTCGAATGCAAATTGAGATGGCAAACCGAGATGCCGAGGCCCGTAGAGAGAGGGAGCAAAGGATAAGGTTGCAGGCCCAAATCAACACTCAACCCCGGAATGCTAGACAATACATGCATCCGGAGTTGAAGGTCCCGGAGCCGGCCATCGTCTTGCTGGAGGTGTCAAGGAATTTTGAGATAAAAACTCAATTTATCTCACTCATCAAGAGAGAGCAATTCCAAGGGAGGCCGAATGAGTGTCCGATCGAGCATGTGAAGCAATTCAAGGACCTTTGTGAGACCATTTCCACGGATGATGAGACACTTGAGTATGTGCTTCTCAAAGCCTTCAAGTGGTCTTTGGGAGGCAAGGCTTTGCATTGGTTGGACAGTCAAGCACCTCGATCCATCACATCATGGAGGGCCCTAAATGAAGCATTCTTGATGAAATTCTTCCCGCCCACCAAGACGACGGAGCTTAGAAGGAAGATTGCTAGTTTCCAACAAGGAGCTCACGAGCCACTTTTCGAGGCGTGGGATAGGTTCAAAGAGATGTTGAGGGCGTGTCCGACACATGGTCAACAACCCTATGTCCTTCAAGACATCTTCTTCCAAGGGATCAACACCGCCACAAAGGATAAATTGAACCTCCATACCGATTGTGGGTTCATAGATTTGCTGCCGGAACAAGCATGGGAGTTGTTGGATAAACTCTCGGATTATGAGGCGATGTATGGTGCTAGCAATGTGAGCAAGGAAGCAAGAGTCCATGGAGAAGGTCCGAAAAGGCTCTACGATCCCAAAAGTGAAGAGGTGGACAAAGATGTGAAGATCCAATTCTTGGAGGATGAATTGAACAAAATGAGGAGAAAGATGAGTTATGCCCAACAAACTACAAGAGCATGTGAAGAGTGTGGTTCTTTGAAGCATGGAGCACAAGAGTGCCCGAATGAGCGCCAAGTTCGGTTGGCGGAACAAATTGAGGAGGCTCATTATGTCCAAAGAAATTTCGGAGGAAGATCCAATTTCAACAATGGAGGAAGGTGGAACCAAGGGCAAGCAAGTGGCTACAACAACAACTTCAACCAAAACGAGCCAAGGGCCCAACCACCACCATACCGACCTCCGGGGTTCTATGAGCAAGCACCTCAATGGGCTCAAGACTTGAAGGATCGATTCACCAACGTGGAGAGAAGAGTTGATGAGATGGGTGCTCAATTCAAAGAGTTTGGTGTTTGGAGAAGGCAAGTGGACAACCAATTTGTTCACATGGCGAATCAACTTCCAAGAGAGGAAGGGAGACTCCCGGGCCGACCCGAGGAGAATCCCCGTGCCCCACAACAACAAAATGAAGTTCGAGCCATAGGATTAAGGAGTGGACGGAGTTTTCCCGAGCCACAAGTTCCAAGATCAAGAGAAGAGAGTCGGACCGAGGTTCCCAGCACCTCGGGCCCGACGTACCCAGATGTCGATCCGGAGAATGGAGGAAGTTCCCTGGAGTGGACCGAGGTTAAACCCAACTCGGGCCCGACTTGCCCTGAAGTCGGCCCGACGTGCCCAGACACTCTCTGCCCTGGGACCGATGTCCCTGAAGTCGGTCCCGTGGTACTTCCAATGTTGGTCCAGGGTGGAGTTGTTGAGAAAGATCGATCCAAGGAGGTTGATCCAAGCAAGAAGCAAAGTGGCACAACTCTTCCATATCCTATGAAAAAGCCCAAGGAGATTGTTGAAGGCAAGTTCAAGCGGTTCTTGAAGCTTTTGCAAGGCTTGAACATTACCATCCCTTTCACCGATGGTCTAAGTGAGATGCCATCTTATGCTAAGTTCTTGAAGGAAATCTTGAGCAAGAAGAGATCAATTGTTGAGATTCAAGATGAGGTGAAGATCTTGGAGCTACCTCAAAAGCTTGGTGATCCCGGAAGATTTGCCATCACCATAGGGATTGGATCCCAAAACTTCAAAGCACTTTGTGATTTGGGAGCAAGTATTTCGGTTATGCCCATGAGCATATGGAGAAGGGCAAACCTCGGAGATATGGAGCCGGTTGATATGAGTCTTACCATGGCCGATGGTTCATCAACAAAGGCCACCAGAATTCTTGATGACGTCCCGGTTAGAGTGGGAAGATATTTTGTGCCCGATGATTTCGTGATCTTAGACATGAAAGAGGATCCGATGGTGCCCATTATTCTCGGAAGGCCGTTTCTAGCTACGGCGGGTGCCAAGTTTGATGTGAGGAATGGGAAAGTCACTTTCGAGATTGGCGAGGAGAAAGTGGAGTTCCATTTCAACAAGGCCCTTAATGAACCGGATGCGTTGGCGATTTTGAAACTAGAGGAAAATGCCAAGTGCAAGAGGGAGAAGTTGGAGTCCACAAGAGAGGAAGCGCCATTGAGAGACCATGACATGGTCGATGTTCAAATCCATGATGAGACAAGAGATGGAGATAACCCACCAAATCATGAAGAGTATCCTAATCTATATCCTTTTGATGTGGGAGATTCTTTCATTTGCTTAGATGATTTGAAAGAGGATTTAGGAGATGATTATCTTTGCTTGGATGATTTGCAAGATGAGTTGAGTTATGATGTCATTGAGTCTCCTAGAAATTCTTTAGACTTTTGTGGTGTAGGTGATAAAATGCAAGATGAGTTGATGCAAGAGATGCCAAGCTACACGTTGGAGGAGAAGGATGATGGAGGATATGGATGCCACACTTTCATCGAACACAAATGGTGGCACTTTGGCTATGAGGATTGTGGAGAAGCACATGGCAAGGAGGATCAATTCACCGTTTTTCACCCTCCTTGAAGGGTAGAGGTTAGACGTCAAGCTAGTGACGTTAAAGAAGCGCTCCTCGGGAGGCAACCCGGGTTTAGTAGATTCATTTTCGTAGTTTCTAGCTTGTTTCTTTTTGCCTTAGCTTAGATTAGTCTTAATCTCTTCTCTAGCTTGTATTTTGTGGAAATGTGTGTTGTGTGAGCTTCATTAGCATGTGTGGTATTTGTGGAAATGATGCAAGAACTTGTGGATAGAAGTAACCAAGTCGTGGGATTTTTAGGAGCCAAAATCGGGTAGGACCGAGGTACCCAGTACCTCGGGCCTGAGGTGCCCGACGTCGGTCCAGTTTTGCCGACCCATGTTGGACCTTGACTTTATGGAAATTCCTACTATACCCTCTTGACCCACCTTTGTCTTCTTCCCCATTTAAGAGCCTTTTCCCTTACCTAACATCATCACCCCCATAACTACTTTCCCAAAATACCCAATTCTCTCTCAAAACCCAAATTGATCCCATCTCCCCCACCTTGCTCGATCCTAAAGAAACCTCACCACAAGATCTCGATCCATACCCTAGCATACCCAAGCATTGAACCAAAAGCCAAAAAAATCCCACCCAAATCCCATAGATCTACATCCTTCTTCTAGATCTAGAAGAGGAAATTTGAGTTCTAAGAGTTGCTTGCTAGAAGTTCTTGTTTTCTTCATATTTGGTATGTAAATCTCAATCTCTACTTGATTCTTTATGAATTTCATGCTTTCATTGCTAGATTTGAGATATGCCATGATTGAGTGAGCTTGAACCTTGAGCATCCATGGTGATTTGCATGCATTGTGAAATTTGTGCTTAATTGTTGCTAAATCCCACTTAGAACTTCGATTGATATTGATTGATGGTGGATTTTGGATTTTAGAGGCATGATAGTGTGTTGCATGGATGAATCTAGGATGAGAAATCGGAATGGACTCGGTCCGAGGTACCCAGTACCTCGGGACCGATGTTAAAACTCGGTCCAGCAACTCGGACCGAGGTCCCCAACCTCGGACCCGATGTCCCCTGTTAGTCGGTCCGACGTTTTTCGAGCTTCTTTTGTGTGAATATAGGATTTCATGAGCTTGAATGTTGGTTATAGCATGCTATTCATGATATGTCTTGAGGCTTGACCATTGATATGTGAATCTTAGTTCATACATGATTGAATTTTGTGGATTGAGTGTGTCAAGTGCAAGTATGGGGTTATCTCTTTGCATGATGCGTTGTTTGTGATGGAAGCTTGTGATTTTGTTGTGGTTGTATAGATTTTATCTTGTAGTTCTTTGGTTTTGATTGTGTGTAGGTAACATGTCTACCCGAGCATCTTCTTCGAGGATGGAGAAAGCCACCAAGAAGTCCAAGAAGTCGTCCAAGAGAGTCCAAAGGATGGATGATGTACGTATTGAGGATGAGGATGATGCTAGAGAGTATGAGCGTCTTATGGGTCTATCTCACCACACCCGGTGGTTAGATTGGGAGTCCATTAGAAAGATGTGCATGGAGGAGGCTCTTACTCAGTGTTACTCCCACATTGGGCTCAATGTGTTGCTAAGGTGGAACAACACTCATTATCCCGCCTTGACGTCCGAGTTCATGGCGACATTCAAGTGCACGTATGAGGGACCCGAGAGTGAAGGCATGATCTCCTTCCAAATGGGCAACGAATTGCAAGAACTCTCTCTCCGGAATTTGGCTACCTACCTTGGGTTCCCATTTCCGAGAGATGAGGCCTATGTTGACAATGAGAAGGTGGATTATCTTTGGAGGTTCATAGCCGGAATAAGTGAGATGAGGAAGGGCACATCAACAAATGAGATAGCCAATCCACTCTTCCGAGTCATGATCCGAGCCTTGGGTTGTTCTATCTTTGCAAGGCACGAATTGAGTAAACCGATGAAGGAGGAGGCCATGATTCTCTACGAGATGTTGTTTGAGCATGAGAAGCCGATGAACCTCACATGGGAATGGGTGAAGATGGTGAGGGACTTCCAAAGCTCTTCATGGATCTATTTCGGAGGCATGATCGCCCGACTAGCTCACCGTCTTGAGGTGGACTTGTCTACCTACACACCGGCCCCTAATGGTGTGGAGTTCATGGACCTCAAGTACTTCAAGAAGGCCAACATCGTCAAGGAGAAGCAAGTGACCGGCGCCACCACCTACCTAGCCCCGCACTCCAACTTCAACAATGTGCACATCCCTTTGGGGCCTCGACTCTTCGACCTCACTTGTTACTACAATTGGTACCAAGTGTGGGCGGGGAACGTCAATCCTTATGGAGAGCCGGAGGGGACACTTGAGGTTAGGAGACAACCTCAACATATCCGTTTCACTACACCTCAAGCATCCCCGGACACCGAAGAGGAGGAGCCCAACCAATATGAGTTCCTGAGGAGAGACGACATGGATGTGGACGTGCCTAGAGGTGAAGAAGAAGAAGAAGGTGGCTACCAACATTTGCTCACCGACCACGCACCAACTCTCTTGGACCGAGGTGCTTCACAAGTCGGGCCCGATGTCCATCAACGTCGGTCCGACGTGTTTTTGCCCGATCCGGTCCCGAGCCACTTCGAGCGGGGTGAGGGAAGTGGAGCACATCAAGCACCACCTAGTTATGGAGGATATGAGGGGTGTGCCCAATGGTTTAGGCCCGGAATGGTGTTCCCCGAGCCTAACCAATCGGTGGACATGAATTTCTTGGCAAACCAATTGTCGCATCTCCAACTTCAACAATCATCCATGCTTCAAGAGGCGCACCAACTCAACCAACAACAACAATACCTCAACTTCCAACAACAACAACTTTCTCACCACCAAGAAGACTTCCAAGTGCAATTTGATGAGGTGAACCGCAATATCGCCTACACTAGACGTGAGGTAGAGGACTTGAGGGCGACCGAGGATCATAGGTGGACCGTCCAAGCAAGTTTCAATGAGTGGACGTCCGGGAATTTCTCATCCCGTGAAGATCAATGGACACCTCCCGCCCCACCACTACAACCACCAAGCCAAGATCCCTTCAACGATCGAGTGTACGAGCGAGAGCGACACGCCCGGCTCCAAAGGAGACAACGCCGTGGCCACCCTCCAAACTAAGCCTCAACATGCCATTCAAGAATAAGGAATTGTGAGCTTTCTCTACTCTTCTCTTTACTTTTAAGTTTTGATTTCTTTTGATGAGGACATCAAAATTTTAAGTATGGGGTGGGTTAGTAGCTCATTAGTTCCATGTGTAGGTTGCTTGTGTTTGTGTTTGTTTCTTGTTTAAGGGACGTTTCATTTTGGATAGTGGCATGATATGTATGAGGATGATGATCGATTTTATGGCATGAATGGATGAGTTTGTTTGTTTTGTTTGAAATATTTTTTGCAAAAAAAAAACAAAAAATCCATAAAAATTCGAAAAAATTGTGTGAAAAATGTCAAAAAGATTTTGTTTTTGAACTAGGAATTCTCATCTTAGATGTCCATATGAAGGCTAATGATGATGTGAGCATGTAAAGTCCTTTGCATATTTTTGGATAGTTTAGCCTCTAAATGGATGTTGTTTTTGATGTGATATGATATCTTGCATGTTTTTTATTGAGCACATGAGTTCTAGGATGAGTTTTGATGCAACTAAGCTAGAGTGAACCTTGTGAGATTATTTTTGGCCATTTTAGGGATGTTTGTTCGACATTGCATATCCCTCTTTTCTTGTGTGAATTAGCTCATGCATGCTTAGTAAAACTTGCTATTGAGGTGTTTATCTATTTTCCAAGACCAATATGAGATTTGTTCTATACTTTGTCACATTAATTTGAACTTTATTTCATTTAGTCACAAAATGTTCCATATCCTACCTTGAAGATAAACCATTGTTTGTAGCCCCGTTTTAGCCTTAGACCTTTGTTTGAAACTCCTCAAAAATATGATTCCTAGCCTATATGACTTGACCCTTATGCGATTGGACTTTAGTGAGAGGTTTGGAAGAATATTTGGAGAGTTGAGATTCTCTTTGGTGAAGGGCAAAGAATGGAGTTATAAACCAAGTGGTTAGTGCATCTTTGTTGTGAAGAAAGGAGAAAAGTTGGAAAAAATGGTGGATTGAAAGCAAAGTGCTTAAGTGAAAGAAAAATGGGCACCGACCGAGTTAAAGTGCACATCGGGCCCGAGTTATAGTGCAAGTTGATCCTAGTGGAAAAAGTGTGAAAAATCCAACAAAAAGTGTAGTGCAAAGATGAAGTGGAATGTTTAGTGAAGTTGTGGGTTGAAAGAAAAGAGAAAAATCAAAGTCTTTTGGAGTGTGAAGTTGAAAGTGGAATAATTTGGTGAGTTGGTGAGAGACTAGAAAGTTCAATCCCCATTGTAAGCACCACAAGACCAAAATGATTCCCACCTTGAGAAATACCAAAAGCCCCGTTACAACCCGGCCGAATGGAACCTCTTTGAGGACCTCCATTGAGCCAAGTTCATGTTCTTTGTGTGCATTGTAATAGGCATCTCTAGGTGGAGGAATTGGTGATATTAGCTTCAATGGTAAAGCCTTTACTTGCATGATTGTTGAGTTTGAGTGTTCATTGCTAAACCTAAACACATGATGAGTGATACACATTTCTATGTCCTTAAGGTGAGGCTTGGTTGCATTAAACTTTATTTCCTTGAACACTTGATCATGTGTGATGACATAATCTTGCTAGCATGTCTATCACTTGTGCTTACTTGATTGATTTTTCATAAGAGGCTTTACTTGAAGATTGTGCTTCGATCTTGCTTACATTGTTATTGCTTAAGGACAAGCAAGTTTAAGTATGGGGTATTCTGATGTCTCTCATTTTGGAGGTGTTTTAGTAGTTGATTTCCCTTGTGAATATGTGTTTTTCATTCTCTTCTTTGTTAGTTTTGTTTCCTTTTTAGCTTAGTTCCCGGTTTTCTTCAAGAGTCGGAAACTATGCGAGTTTGTTTGTTTTTGTAGGTAAAATGGCAAGAATGGGGAGAATTTCGAGGAGCTAATGAAGGAGCCAAGTCTAGGAGTACAAGAGCCAAGCTAAGAATGAAGTGGAACCAAAGGAAACCAAGGAAGAAGACAAGGATCGAGGCCCTGGACCGAGATACATCAAGTCGGGCCCGAGATCGAGCACCCAGTGAACCGGACCGACGTTCCCAACGTCGGGCCCGAGGTAGTCCCGTGTCGGTCCAAGTCGGCATAGGATTGGATTGTTCCCCAAGGCATATTTTTAGCAACTTTCCACATTTGCCCCTTTCTAAATTGGGATTCCTTGGTCCCCAATCCAAGGAGAAGGTTAAGAGAGGTGATTAGTGATCAATTGAGAGGTGTGAAGTGTGAGGGGGACGAGTGGCACACACAACACCAACCCAAATTCACTCTCAAAGGCTCAAGGAAGACTTGGAGAGCAAGGAGAAGAGAAGAGAAGGAAGAGAAGGAGAGATCGGTGGAGAAGAGAGGAGGAATTGTGAGTTTTGTACTTTGTTTTGCTTTGATCTAGTAGAATTGAGACTTGGATTTTGTAGACACTTTGGATTTGAATGCAATTGAAGTTTGATTGGATGTTGATGGTTGAGATTTGCTTGATTTCCCTTTTGATTATGCTTTTCTCTTACCATATGGAGTAGATTCCATAGTCTTGGGCTATGGGGGAATCCCCTAGCTAGATTTGGGTAGAAAACCCCAATTCCATAGCCTTGAGTGCTTGATTTGTGAATCCTCTCTACATTGAGCTTCAATTCTCTTGTGAAAGCAAGGGATCTAGAGCTTGTGTTTGGTAAGAGTAAGCGAAAGTGGTCTCGATCCCATCACAAGTCTCTAGCATCGAAGGTGACGCGAAAGCTCCCTTGGGTCGAGGTGTAGATTGGAGGGATTCGGGGCGAACAACCTCGATCTCACTAGAATCAAACACTTATTGGTTGAATTGAGGAAGAATATCCAAGTCTAGTTGGGGGAGGAACCCAAAAACCCAAGACCGATCTACTAATTGTTCAAGACCGAGATACCCAGTTCATCGGGCCCGACTTGCACCACGTCGGTCCCGACCATCTTGACCTCGATCCTACCTCGGACCGAAGTGACCTGTGTCGGTCCGAGGAGATCTCTTTTGTTTTCCTTCGTTTTGTCTTTATTTTTTCCTCTTTTTAGTCTTTTCGGGTACTCTCGACGCACGAACTCCCGTGTGTTCGACACCCTACCTCTTTACTACAATTTGAGGTTCGGTTTTATAAATTTAAATTGTGAGACCCTCCGATCCCGGACCGATCAGTCTTGAGGTTCCATCCGAATTTGGTGATATCCGCTGAAAGCGTCCATAAAGGTTAAGAGCTAGTACCCGGCTATTGCGTCCACCATCATGTCGATGTGGGGGAGAGGGAAAGAATCTTTTGGGCAAGCTTTGTTGAGGTCGGTGAAATCCACGCATACCCTCCATTTTCAGTTCTTCTTTGGTACCACGACCACATTGGCCAACCAGTCAGGATACTTGACCTCTCTAATCTTCCCTGTTCCTAGCAACTTCTTTACTTCTTCTTCGACCGCTTGGACCCGATCAAGTGCGAACCTACGCCTTTTTTGCTTGACTGGTGGGTGTTCGGGGTCGACATTGAGCTTGTGCGTACTAATGGAGGGATCGATTCCTGTCATATCGTCATGGCTCCAAGCGAAGCAATTCTTCTTTGATTGTAGGTGTTAGAGTAAGGATCATTCCAGGGCCGGGGCGCACCATAATTGCCAATAGCATTGACCGACTCCTCGGTCTCTTGAATAGTAGGGCACTGATCTGTGTGGTGGTTCGCATCATAACAAAGACCGCAAGCATTGACTTGCTGAGCCATCCTCTTCGTGAGCAGCTGCTTCATAAGATCCTTGAGCTCCCTTACTTCAAAATTCAGGGACTCATTCACCACGCTAACGGACCTCACATTGGTCCTGGATCTCTGATTGCGGGCTTGTTCCGCCAAGATCTCAACTTTCTGAAAAGCTGCAGCGGGAGTCAAGTTTTCGTAACTACCCCCACAAGATGCATTCACGAGCCTCTTGTCATTGTCGCGATGAGCCTCTTGTAGCGCTCAATGATGTAGCAAATAAGATCCTTGGCTTGGTAGCCATGGTAGGGACGACTCGCGATGAGCCTCTTGTAGCGCTCATAATAGTCATAGAGGTTCTCGTCTTCCCCTTGCTCCAAACTCATAAGCTGCTTCTTAATAAATGTTTGTTTGGAAGCGGGGAAGTACTTTTCAAGAAACGCCTTCTTCATGGCCGCCCAAGTAGTGATAGAACCTGGCACCAAATAAAGGAGTCAGTCCTTGGCGGTGTCTTCAAGAGAGAAGGGAAAAGCCCGGAGCTTGATTTGATCCTCCGTCACATCAGTGGGCTTCATACTCACGCACACTGCATGGAATTCAGTGAGATACTTGTTCGGGTCCTCGCCACTCAACCCTAGGCAAGGACGCTTAACCTAGAATTAGCAAAGAGCACAGGGATAATAGGAAATCAAATCATGCAATCAAGCTACGAGTCTCATGCACAATTTAACCATTGAATACTCTTCCCTAAACTAGTCCACGGTCCTAGAATAGAGTTGTTTCGAGAAATAGGAAAGATGCATAGGCAACAACCAATCCTAAATCAAACAATAGATCTAAGTCAATCGAACAAGTTGATCAGGCTCATAAAATCAAACATAGATCATGGGATGAAGCACAAGAGTATCAATAAAGACCTAGGGATAAAGAGATTACCAGAATTTCACAGCTTCATAATAAAGCTTCCTTGATTGAATAAACTCAAGAGGAGAGTTAGTTCTCCATTACAAAGAAAACTCTAATCTTTATTGAAAGACAATTGATTGACAAGTATGTTATGATATCCTAAAAACCTAGAAAGGTTCCCCTTATATAGCCCCAAGGATCAACCTTTTCGGACTAAATAAGATAGGAAACCGAAAGACAAGAAAGGAAACAAGATAGAAACGGTGAAATCTCGTCCGTGTGAAAGTCGGTCACACCGCGACCGCGGCACCACCACCGCGCCCGCGGCGGTCTTCAAATGGTCAAGTCCGAGTCGGCTTCTACCGCGACCGCGGCCGTCATGGTCTTGGTTGGCTCGCTCCTTCACGCCACCGCGCCCGCGTCATCGACAACGCGACCGCGATATCCATGCAGGGGCGAATCTTCGTCTTTAAGCTCTTTAACTCTTGATTCTTCATTCTTTGTGTCTTCGGTTTTCATATTACAATAACGCTCAAAACTAACCTAAACACTCTCTAAATCATCTCAAAATACAAGAGTTATCCTATACAAAATAACCTGAATCAAATCCCCCCATACTTAGATCTTGCTCGTCCTCGAGTAAGCTCAAAACAAATATATCAAAGTAGCACATCTAAGATCTCAGGAAATACAAGGGAAGATAACAATACTCAGCTCACAACCCGAACCCAAAAATATAGAGAAATCATGAGCATAAAACAATGAAGCTCAAACACACACCTCACAACATGATATAACACTCAAGCTCTAATAAACATGAAAGAACAATCTAGGATCTACCCAAATATCTAACATGTAAGCCCCAAAGTCCCCAAGCAAGAATGATCCTAAAACACTCATATTTTTCCGCTCAATTCTGCTTAGGCGCCCTTTCGGGTTTTCACCTAACCGCTCTTTTCATTTTTCTATAGGTGTGCTCACCAAAACTCACATCTCTCATGAACCTCATATTACCCCAGCCTAATGCTGGTCCGGGTTACCTGCTTATTACCTGAGTCCGCCCTTTCGGGTTTTCGACTCATCCCAGGATTTTTATATGCCTTTTTTCACTTTTTATGGCTTTTTCTATCTTTTTCTTTTTCTTTCTTTCTTTATTATGCAAAAAGTATGGTGCAAGTGCTCCACGAAAAGAAGAAAATCAAAAATCTGAAGCAAATCTCTAACTAAGCTAACTAGGATAAGCGAATGCGAGTACTCCTTCCCCCATACTTAAATCCTTCATTGTCCTCAATGAAGCAAAGAGAAAGGATAGAAGCAAGGAGAAAGGTATATCAGAAGACTCACAATCGATTGAAGAGGGGTGGAATAGAAGAACTCTTCAAAGGTGGTAGAAGAATGGAAGAAAAGAACTTCGGAATACCGTTCTGTAGGCTAACCGCGAGCGCGGGCGCGGAATCAATGCAGAGAGCGAAGTCGTCCTCGGATGTGCACCGCGGGCGCGGCTGATGAGGCGCGGACGCGATTCTTGTGCAGGGACGAGTTCTTGACTTCGTCTTGAAAAGCGTGTTGTGTAGGGAACCGTCGTATCTTGGCTCGTCTCTTGGAAGATGGATCAATACTTGAACTCGAGTCGTGGAAATGCAATCCCGGGGAAACAAAGCTCCCCCATACTTAGGCTTTTACACATAGCCAAAGAACGGAAAATACAAAGGTGAATGAAAAGACAAGAAATAGAAGATGGAAAGATAGAAGATGGATAGAATGGATATAGATGGATGGAAAATATAGAGGTAGAATGGAACCAAGAAGTCCTCTTTTTTTATAATTTCTTTCTTTTTCTTTTTTTTTCATTTTTTTTTAATAAAATAAAAACGAGCTAAAACCGAGACGCAGTATGGTTGCCGCGAGCACGGGCTAGTACCTGTTCGTCGGGGTGCGCTGACGATCCACCGCGGGCGCGGCCAAGGCGACGCGGGCGCGGTTTCACGCCAGGCGTGTCCTTTCGGACCTAGTACCTGCATGTTAGCTAAAAACACAAGCAAATCCTAAGCTAGGAATGGAAAAACAATCTAACTAATCCTTGGGTTGCCTCCCAAGCAGCGCTTTTGTTTAACGTCGTTGGCTCGACGTGGATATGATCAATATGGGTCCTCATCAACATCAATTCGGACCATGTTGCCACCATGAGATATGGAAAGAGATCCGTTGGCAACGTCAATGACCGTGTTGGCGGTTTTCATGAAAGGACGACCTAGTAAGAGAACCGGGTCGTACCGCCCTTCGCCTATCTCCATCACATAAAAATCTGCAGGAAAGATCAAACCCTGCACCTGCACTAGAACATCCTCAACTAACCCTTTCGGCCGCACATTAGAATGGTCAGCCAACTCAATAACAATATTAGATTCCTTTAAAGGACCAAGGCCTAACCTATCATACATGCAAGCTGGAAGAACATTAATGGAGGCACCTAAATCTAGCATAGCACGCTCAATTTTAGTTTCTCCAATAGTGACAGGGACGGTGAATCTTCCTGGGTCTGAACATTTTTTTGGTAGTTGCTTTTGGAGTAGGGAATTACATGCCTCAATTTTGCTATCCTGCATCTTTTCAACTAGAGCTACCTTTTCAATCTTAGGACTAGTCCTATTCTTTCTTTTTATGGTGCAAAGCTCTTTCATGAATTTAGCAAAACGAGGGACACTTTGGATGAGATTGAGGAGAGGAACATTTACCCGACAATTGGCGAAGGTCTCGAAGAGTTCCTTATCATGTTCCGGCTTCCTCGTGTCCTTGAGAGCCTCGGGAAATGGAGGAGAGGGCTTGAAAGAATTCAATGGTGGAAGAGGTTGAGCCACATAGCCATCGTCCTCCTCTGCTGCTGGGGCTCGGTTCTGTCTAGGAGAACTCGGGCGTGGAGGTGAATAATTCTTGAAAGCATAGTCGAGTAAAGCCTCGAAGTTACGCTCGGCCTCCTTACCGCGGGCGCGGTCCGGACTCCGCGGTCGCGGCGCCTCACGCCTTTCGTGGTCCATGTCCTCTGTTGGAATATCGCTGGCGCGGAGGGGAGAGCGCGGGCGCGGAATTCCAACAGAGACTTGGTCATCATGCTCTGCTGCCCCGGCGCGGTCGCGGCCAGGGGAACGCGGTCGCGGATCGTCACCAGTGGGTGATTCCCGACTCGCCAATACTTTACCGCTCCTTAAATTCATGGCACTCACATTCTCCTTGTGATTGAGCGGTTGAGAGGGAAGTTTCCCGGAATCCTTAGACTCGAGCCTATTGATCATGGTGGCAAGTTGGCTCAATTGAGTCTCAAGATTCTTTACAGCAGCTCTCGTCTCTTGGTTCTCCTTCAAGAGGGCGGTAATAGCATCATTCTGAGACGAAGCAGGCGCTCTCGGGGCATAGTTATTGGACCGGAATTGTTGTTGTTGGCCCTGAGGAGCGTACTGCTGCTGCTGTTGGGGTGGATCTTGTTGCTGCTGATTGCTCCACCTTAGATTAGGATGGTTCGCCCACCCCGGATTGTAGGTGTTAGAGTAAGGATCATTCCGGGGCCGGGGCGCACCATAATTGCCAATAGCATTGACCGACTCCTCGGTCTCTTGAATAGTAGGGCACTGATCTGTGTGGTGGTTCGCATCATAACAAAGACCGCAAGCATTGACTTGCTGAGCCATCCTCTTCGTGAGCAGCTGCTTCATAAGATCCTTGAGCTCCCTTACTTCAAAATTCAGGGACTCATTCACCACGCTAACGGACCTCACATTGGTCCTGGATCTCTGATTGCGGGCTTGTTCCACCAAGATCTCAACTTTCTGAAAAGCTGCAGCGGGAGTCAAGTTTTCGTAACTACCCCCACAAGATGCATTCACGAGCCTCTTGTCATTGTCGCAGAGTCCCTCAATGATGTAGCAAATAAGATCCTTGGCTTGGTAGCCATGGTAGGGACAACTCGCGATGAGCCTCTTGTAGCGCTCATAATAGTCATAGAGGTTCTCGTCTTCCCCTTGCTCCAAACTGCTGAGCTGCTTCTTAATAGATGTTTGTTTGGAAGCGGGGAAGTACTTTTCAAGAAACGCCTTCTTCATGGCCACCCAAGTAGTGATAGAACCTGGCACCAAATAAAGGAGCCAGTCCTTGGCGGTGTCTTCAAGAGAGAAGGGAAAAGCCCGGAGCTTGATTTGATCCTCCGTCACATCAGTGAGCTTCATACTCACGCACACTGCGTGGAATTCAGTGAGATGCTTGTTCAGGTCCTCACCACTCAACCCGTGAAATTTGGGCAAGTGGTGGATGAGGCCAGACTTCAGTTCGAACTTCACACCCTCCCCAAGTTCGGGGAATTGAACAGCGAGCTGCTGTTGCTGGAGGTCGGGCGCTGTGAGTTGGCGACTAGTTTGTTCCGCTATGGCGCCTTCTGGTTCAGAATCAGAGAGAGAAAGAGAGTCAAGAAGATTGCAGGATGTAGACACTCTGGGGGCACTCCTTATCTTCCGAAGAGTCCTGTCAATTTCTGGATCAAAACGAACAGGGGAAGTATTAGTAGACCGGGTACGGACCATGTGTTAGGCCCGCACCCAAAGGATAGTTCTGCGCACGAACCGCGGGCGCGCCGAGGGGGCCGCGGGCGCGGTTTGAGCGCAGAACGCGAAAACACACGAAATCAAAACAAGAAAAAGGATTCCCCGGCAACGGCGCCAAAATTTGACTCGGGCAAAGTCGTTGTTCCCTTATCAAAAATAAATCCCAAACATGCAAACAAAGTATAGTAGGCAAGCAAGGGGTCGAACCCAAAGGAATCATTTTCTATTCAGATTTTAGTGGTTTTCATGCAAATAATCAAAAGGGGGGTTTTGAAAATCGGTTTCAATCAAAGGTTATCAAGTAGAGTTTATCCAATCAATTCCACTTTATTAATCCGTTGATCATGAATTCATCCACCTCTTTATATGCCTAGGTCAATTCCAATCCCAATCTTTAGCAATCGCAAGTCCACGGTCCAAGCAATTCTATAACCCTAGGCAAGGACGCTTAACCTAGAATTAGCATAGAGCACAGGGATAATAGGAAATCAAATCATGCAATCAAGCTACTAGTCTCATGCACAATTTAACCATTGAATACTCTTCCCTAAACTAGTCCACAATCCTAGAATAGAGTTGTTTCGAGAAATAGGAAAGACGCATAGACAACAACCAATCCTAAATCAAACAATAGATCTAAGTCAATCAAACAAGTTGATCAGGCTCATAAAATCAAACATAGATCATGGGATGAAGCACAAGACTATCAATAAAGACCTAGGGATAAAGAGATTACCAGAATTTCACAACTTCATAATAAAGCTTCCTTGATTGAATAAACTCAAGAGGAGAGTTAGTTCTCCATTACAAAGAAAACTCTAATCTTTATTGAAAGACAATTGATTGACAAGTATGTTATGATATCCTAAAAGCCTAGAGAGGTTCCCCTTATATAGCCCCAAGGATCAACCTTTTCGGACTAAATAAGATAGGAAACCGAAAGATAAAAAGGGAAACAAGATAGAAACGGTGAAATCTCGTCCGTGTGAAAGTCGGTCACACCGCGACCGCGGCACCACCACCGCGCCCGCGGCGGTCTTCAAATGGTCAAGTCCGAGTCGGCTTCTACCGCGACCGCGCCATAGACAGCGCGACCGCGGCCTTCATGGTCTTGGTTGGCTCGCTCCTTCACGCCACCGCGCCCGCGTCATCGACAACGCGACCGCGATATCCATGCAGGGGCGAGTCTTCGTCTTTAAGCTCTTTAACTCTTGATTCTTCATTCTTTGTGTCTTCGGTCTTCATATTACAATAACGCTCAAAACTAACCTAAACACTCTCTAAATCATCTCAAAATACAAGAGTTATCCTATAAAAAATAGCCTGAATCACATGTGCAGGGATATCACGACGCCGTCGTGGTGTGGCTCGGAAGTGTACCCTGCGTCGCTGTTGTCGAAGACAATGGCGGGTCCTGAGGATCCTTCATCCACGTACTCTGATTGGCGCGGTCGGTTAAAGTTGCCCTCTCGAGCGTGATGTTTTACGGCCGAATATGTGAGGCCACAAATGTTTGATCCCCTTGATATGACGTTAACGACCCTGTCAGGGGTCGGGGAGTCCCTTCTTCCTCGCGCCTCGGATCGGAGATTCTCTACTACTTCTTTGGGTACTTGGGCATCAGGTGCTACATCTTTAATCCTTCCTTCAGTAATTAGGCAAGACAACTCTTTCCTGAGTATGATACAGTCTCGGGTCCAATGGCCATGGTACTCGTGCTAGTCACACCACTTCGTGGTATCTCTATCGGCTTTGGGAGCTTTGTCCTTTCGGGGCCACCTCACTTATTCCCCTTGCTTAGTCATATTTCGTAGGAGCTTGTCCGTAGAGATATTGAGCTTGAGGGAGTCTAGCGATGGTGGTGGTGGCTCCCGGCTTCGGTCGTCAGATGGACGTGTTCTGGCCGTGCCGACCTGTCCGTGGCTAGGACGAGAGTATGGGTGAGTGCGACGCTCCTTCCTCTGGTATGCCGACCCCTTGCGGTTGTCAACTGGACCCCTCTTCTCAGACCTTTCTATCTCTGAAGTTCTCTTTCGTAAGGACCTGTCTTCCTCGAGCCGGACGTGAGCTAGGGCTCTTGCTTGTACCTCTTAAAAGGTGTAGCAAGGGTGCTTGGTTAGCTCTTTGTATAGGCCGCCATCGGGGGTAATTCCCTGTCTGAATGCCTCGACCGTGGTGGTGACGTCGTAAGATTGAATTGAGACTTTTTCGTGGTTGAACCGATCTAGGAATTCTCTGGTGCTTTCTTGGTACCTTTGGCGGATCCGATAGAGATCGCTGGATTGCTTCTCAAATTTCCGGTTGCTGGCGAACTGAGTGCGAAAAGAGTCTGAGAGATCGGCGAAAGAACCGATACTGCCGCGTGAGAGGTTTATGAACCAAGTCAGCGCCGAACCTGTCAAGGTTGTGCCAAATCCTTTGCACATCACCGCCTCTTTGGAATGAGAGGGGACCGCACTTGTCATCATCTTTTTCTTATAGATCGCCACATGCTCGTTAGGGTCAGTGGTCCCGTTATATGAAGTCATGTTAGGTACGGTGAACATCTTTGGGATTTCCACCCTTGTGATGCGACGAGAGAAAGGTGATTCGTCGAAGCCATCAGGGGCTTCGGCCTCCAGGGGATGGAAACTTCTTCGGCCGGTCCTGAGCTGATCGGCGATGACGCCGATTTGCTCGGTCACCTTATCTTAATTATTCGCTAGTCCACGGTCCTAGCAAAACTATGATATAAACAAGAAAGCTTAATTCAAATCTTGCAATACACATAAGGATATTAGGAAATTGAATCATGCAATCAAGCTACGAGTCTCATGCACAAAACAACCATTGAATACCCTTCTCTAACCTAGTTCATGGTCCTAGAATAGAGTTGTTTCGAGAATAGGAAAGATGCATAGACAACAATCAATCCTAATTCAAATAATAGATCTAAGCCAATTAAACAAGTTGATCAGGCTCATATAATCAAACAAAGGTCATGATATGAATCACGTGAGTATCAATAAAGACCTAGGGATAAAATAGTTACCAAAATTTCAGAACTTCATAATAAAGCTTCCTTGATTGAATAAACTCCAAAGGAGAATAGTTCTCCATTATAAAGAAAGAAAACACTTTTATTGAAATAACAATTGAATAACAATGGATGATAAAAGGTATCTAAAACCTAAGGAGGCTCCTCCTTATATAGCCCAAGGAACAGACTCCCCGAGATAGATAAGGAAAGAGGTGAAAGATAAGAAAGGAAAGGGATAGAAAGATTTTGGCCCGCTTCGGATCCGGCATGCACCGCGACCGCAGCACCTCCACCGCGCCCGCGTCGGGTCTAACTTGGGTTGGTGAAGTCGGCTTCTACGGCGACCGCGTCCATAGCGGCGCGACCGCGGCTTTCACGGGTCTTGAATGTCGTCGCCTTGCTTCACCGGGACCGCGGCACGGGCACCGTGCCTGCGGAATCTATGCAATGCCGAACTTGTCTTCAATTTGGCTCTAAAAGCTCTTGATTCTTCACATCTCGTGTCTTCGGTCTTCGTATTACAATAACGCTCAAATCTAACCTAAACACTCTCAATAATACTCTAAAATACAACAGTTAACCCATACAAAATAGGCCGAATCATATTCCCCCATACTTAGATCTTGCTCGTCCTCGACTAAGCTCAAAGAAAATATAACAAATCAGCACATCTAAGATCTCAGGAAATACAAGGGAAAAATAACACTCAGCTCATAACCCAAACCCAATACAATAGAGAAATCATGAGCATAAAACAATGAATCTCAAACACACACCTCACAACAATGATATAACACTCAAGCTCTAAAAAGTGTAGAGCAACCTAGGATCTACCCAAATGTCTATAATGTAAGCCTCAAAGTCCCCAAGCAAGAATGATCCTAAAACACTCGAATTTTACCGCTTAATTCTGCTTAGGCGCCCTTTCGGGTTTTCATTTAACCGCTCTTTTTACTTTTCAAAAGGTGTGCTCACAAATACTCACAACACTCATGAACTTCATATTACCCCAGCCTAATGCTGGTCCAGGTTATCTTCTTATTACCTGAGCAGCCCTTTTGGGTTTTTGACTCATCCTAGGATTTAAGTGTCTTTTTTCAACTTCTATGGCTTTTTCTATCTTTTTCTTTTTCTTTCTTTCTTTATTATGCAAAAAATATGGTGCAAATGCTCCATGAAAAGAAGAAAATCAAAAATATGAAGCAAATCACTTACTAAAATAACTAGGATAAGCGAATGCGAGTACTCCCTCCCATATACTTAAATCCTTCATTGTTCTCAATGAAGCAAAGAAAAAGGATAAAAGCAAGGAAGAAGGTATGCCGTTTTGGGAAGAGGGGTGGAAGGGAAGAACTCTTCAAAGGTGGTAGAAGAATGGAAGAAAAGCTTTGGAATGCCGTTTTGGAGGCAAACCGCAGGCGTGTGATGGGTGGCGCGGGCGTGGAATCAAGACAGAGAGCAAAAGTCAAGGGTTGGCGAACCACCGCGGGCGCGGCTGATGTGGCACGGTCGCGGTACTCGTGCAGGTACGAGGTCGTGACTTTGTCTTGAACAATGTGATGTGCAAACAACCTTCGTATCTTGGCTCGTCTCTTAAAAGATGAACAAATACTTGAACTCGAGCCGTGGAGAAGAGAATTCTCAGGAGAACAAAGCTCCCCCATACTTAGGCTTTACACATAGCCAAAAGAATGGAATTACAAAGGTGGATGGAAAGAATAAAATAGAAAGGGTGGAAAGATAGAAGATGGAATAAAAGGGATATAGATAGATGAAAGATATAGAGATAGAATGGGACCAAAAAGTCCTCTTTTTTTTGTTTTTTTTGTTTTTTTGTCAAAGAAAAACGAGCGAAAACCGAGACGTAGTATGGCTGCCGCGAGCACGGGCTAGTACTTGTAATTCATTGGGTAAGTGGTGAATCAGCCCGGACTTGAGCTCGAACTTGACGCCCTCCCCGAGATTGGGGAACTGAACAGCCAGCTGCTATTGTTGGAGATCGGGCGCCGTGAGTTGGCGAATTGTTTGTTCCGTCATGGCTTCTTCTGGTTTAGAATCAAAGAGAGAGAGAGGTTCGAGAAGATCGTAGGATGCAGAAGCTCTGGGAGCACTCCTTATCTTCCGAAGAGTCCTGTCAATTTCTGGATCAAAGCGAACAGGAGAAGTCTTAGTAGACCGGGTACGGACCATATGATAGGTCCGAACCCAAAGGGGGTTTCTGGGCTCGAACCGCGGGCGCGCCGAGGGGGCCACGGTCGCGGTTCTGGCACAGAAACAAAAACGCATGCAAATCAATCAAGAAAAAGGATTCCCCGGCAACGGCGCCAAAATTTGACTCGGCTAAAGTCGTTGTGCCAAAATCAAAGATAAAACCCAAACATGCACACACACAAGTATAGTAAGCAAGTACGGGATCGAACCCTAGAGAATCAGTTTCTTAATTAGATTTTAGTGTTTTTCATGCAAAGTAACCAAAGGGGGTTTTGAGAGAGGTTTCAATCAAAGTTTAACAAACAGAGTTCATTCAATCAATTCCACTTTAGTAATCCGTTGATCATGAATTCATCCACTTCTTTATATGCCTCGGTCAATTCCAATCCTTATCTTGATTATTCGCTAGTCCACGGTCCTAGCAAAAGTATGATATGAACAAGGACGCTTATTCAAATCATGCAATACACTCAAGGATATTAGGAAATCAAATCATGCAATCAAGATACGAGTCTCATGCACACATTTTCCATTGAATACTCTTCTCTAAACTAGTCCACGGTCCTATAATAGAGTTGTTTCGAGAATAGGAAAGATGCATAGACAACAACCAATCCTAATTCAAACAATAAATCTAAGTCAATTAAACAAGTTGATCAGGCTCATATAATCAAACAAAGATCATGGGATGAAGCACAAGAGTATCAATAAAGACCTAGGGATAAAGAAGTTACCAGAATTTCACAACTTCATAACAAAGCTTCCTTGATTGAATAAACTCCAAAGGAGATTAGTTCTCCATTACAAAGAAAGCTAACACTTTTATTGAAAGAACAATTGATTACAATCAAAGATAAGAGGTCCCTAAAACCTAAAGAGGCTCCTCCTTAAATAACCCAAAGAACAAGCTCTTCGAGATAGATAAGGAAAGAAACACAAAGATAAGAAAGGAAACAAGATAGAAAAGACAAGATCTCGTCCGTCTCGGATCTGGCACGCACCGCGACCGCGCCGCCTTGGCCGCTCCCGCGGCGGTCTATCCTTGGCTTGGCTGAGTCGGCTCCTACCGCGACCGCGTCATAGACAACGCGACCGTGGCCTTCATGGGTCTTCATCATCGTCGCCTGACTCCACCGCGACCGCGTCATAGACAACGCGACCGCGTAATCCATGCAGTGGCGAACTCGTCTTCAATCAAGCTCTAAAAACTCTTGATTCTTCACATCTTGTGTCTTCGGTCTTCGTATTACAATAACGCTCAAATCTAACCTAAACACTCTCAATAACACTCTAAAATCTAAGAGTTAACTCATACAAAATTGGCCGAATCATATTCCCCCATACTTAGATCTTGCTCGTCCTCGAGTAAGCTCAAAACAAATATAACAAATCAGCACATCTAAGATCTCAGGAAATACAAGGGAAAACAAAACCCTCAACTCACAACCCGAACCCAAAGATATAAAGAAATCATGAGCATGAAACAATGAAGCTCAAACACACACCTCACAACATGATATAACACTCAAGCTCTAAAAAGTGTAGAGCAACCTAGGATCTACCCAAATCTAACATGTAAGCCCCAAAGTCCCCAAGCATGAATGATCCTAAAACACTCGAATTTTACCGCTCAATTTTGCTTAGGCGCCCTTTCGGGTTTTCACCAAACCACTCTTTTCATTTTTCTCAAGGGTGTGCTCACAAATACTCACAACTCTCATGAACCTCATATTACCCCAGCCTAAAGCTGGTCCGGGTTACCTGCTTATTACCTGAGCCGCCCTTTCAGGTTTTCGACTCATCCTAGAATTTATATGCCTTTTTCAACTTTTTTATGGCTTTTTCTATCTTTTTCTTTTTCGTTCTTTCTTTATTATGCAAAAAGTATGGTGCAAGTGTTCCATGAAAAGAAGAAAATCAAAAAATCTGAAGCAAATATCCAACTAAGCTAACTAAGATAAGCGAATGCGAGTACTCCCTCCCCCATACTTAAATCCTTCATTGTCTATAATGAAGGAAAGAGAAAGGTTAGAAGGAAGGAGAAAGGAAATCAGAAGACTCACAAACGATGAAGAGAGGTGGAATGGAAGAACTCCTCAAAGGGTGGTAGGAGAATAGTTGAAAACTTTGGATTTCCGTTCTGCAGGCATACCGCGGGCGCGGATCGGTGAGCGCGGTCGCGGAATCATGGCAGAGAGCAAAAGTCAGTGGCGGGTGGCCACCGCGGTCGCGGCTGATGCGCCGCGGTCGCGGTGCTCGTGCAGGGACGAGTTCTTGACTTCGTCTCGAACAATGTGATGGGCAAACAACCTTCGTAATTTGGCTCGTTTCTTGGATGACGGATGATGAACGGTATTTTAGTCGCCTTTAATACCTATCAAAGTATTCCGAACAACCCAACTAATGTAGTAGGGAAGTAAGGGTCGATCCCACAGAGACTTGTGTTTTTGTGTATTGAATTTGAATACTCGAATGAATGTAAAACGGGGGGTTTTTGAGTGTTATTCTACTAGCTAATAAATTGAACATGCAAAACTAAGATGATTTATCAAATATGAGAGAAGTATGCTTAACCAGTTAATATCCATTGCGAATTCGATTATTGATCATTGATTATCAAAATTCTCTTTTTACCTTGACTAATCTATTACGGAATGCTAATAACCCAACTTCATGGAATTATTAATCCTACTTCAATTCTAGTTATCAGCCCGACCGGTACTAACAACCCTAATTATCAAACAACCTAGGAGACCTCCTAGATTCAACTTGACAACAGCATTAAGATTCAAGTATCAATAGAAACATGCATTCAGAGCAACCAGACATCCAAATAACATGCGATTGAATTCTCTTCTCTAATCAACTAGTCCTACCAGTCCTAGATTGATTAAAGGTTCTACTTATGATCTAATTAACACCTACCGGTATTTAGAAAGATCTAGTTGTAATTCAACCTAGAGATTCAATTAGATGGCCAGTCTAACAAAACCCTAAATCAAACTTATTCAATCAAGCATAGAGAAAACAATCTAGTCAAGGAAAATTAAGAACAATCAAATCTCACAATAATTCTTAATTCACAACTTCAATTAACTAGTTAAGCAAAAGAGGTTTAGTTGTTCAAAGACATTGAAAAGCTTACAATTCTTCCAAAGGATTCTTGTTCTTTTCAATCTTCAACAACCATAATAATAATCTCAAAGTCAAGAGTTATGAGAATATAAACCTAGAACTAATATCCAAAAATATAACTAAGAGGTTTCTAAAAATACCATCCAAAACAAGTTTCAGCCCAAAAGCCCAAGCCCGTACAAAAATATCACTCTTTGCTGACGCGAGGAGAAACGCGGCCAGACCTTGAAGCGCGGTCGCGCTTTAGCTTGCCTTCCCGCGTTTTCACGCCAGATCCTCAGATGTCGAAGCGCGGCCTGGAACCCTAAAGCGCGGGCGCGCTTTCGTGTCACCATCTCGCATTTTCAAGCCTGTAGCTCGAGACTTCCAACGACTTCGGGCACTTGATTTCTTCCTTAGCCTTCGTCCTTGCACACTCCTTTGGTATCTTCAAGCTCATTCCCAAGTCCACCATCACCATGATTCCGGCACTCGATCACTCATATCTGCAAATATCAACCAAACGAGTGTAGATTCCGAAACTTCCAACACTAAAGCTAAACTACGAAATAAAGGAAAATCTACCTAAAAATGCATGAAAAACTAATCAAAACATGTCCTAAATACTACAACCTATATGCTCTATCAAATTCCCCCAAGCTTGAACCTTGCTTGTCCTCAAGCAAGAAATAAAATCAAGATCACACCACAATTAGCAAGTTAAAGCATCCATCTCAATGTCAATCCACATTTCATCAAAAAGCTAAACCTTGACCAAGACATCATTGTACACATGTATGAGGAGCTTTCAAAATCAAATCATTCATCCATTCTAGACCTCACCAAGGTAATGTGTTTGCACTCTCACTCAAGTGTTTAAGGGATACGTGTTTCACTCAACATCAACTTTGAAAGCTAGACTACCATAGGCTTGCATCAGTGTTCTAAATCTTCACTACGAATGATCAAACACACAACAAAAATCATGAGGATTTTTAAAAGGGTTGTAATGGGGCCAAGGTATACACAAGTAGGTAGGGAAATATTTGGTCATGTGGTGCTAAAACCTGGAACTAGAACTAGCTAACTACCCAAACTTTAACCACTTCTCTTCATATGTTCACCAACTTGATTCACCTTTTTTCCATCACTTTTGTTTCTACACTTTTGCTCATTTTTCTCTTTTTTTTTCCAACTCACTTGAGGTTTTTCAACTTGATTTCACATTTTAATTCACCTCAATCAAACACTTTTTTTTTTTTTCTTTTCATCATTTTTTCAACTCCTTATCTCTTTTTTCTTTCTTTCAACTCAACACAAATCCTTTCTTCAACCAACTCACCCAAGAACCATCTCCAACTACACAAAAACACCCTAGCTAAATCCTAATTCCCGGAAAGGGTCAAGTTCATATAGGCTAGGAAAATTTTTGTGGAGCTACAAAATAAGGCTATAGGCTCAAAATTGGCTTATCAAACAAAGGATCATGTATAAGGTAGATAAGGATATAATGAGCTAATAAAAATGCCTCAATCATTTTAATGTCATGCATTCAAATCATGTAATGTAGCCTTGAAAAAGATATCTAAACGCAAGTTCTAGAGCTAGCAATCAAAGCGATACACTCAAGAAAAATATGCAAATATGCAATAAAAGGCTCGAAATAATCTCACAAGGCATATATGTCTAGAACTAACAATTCAAAATTTCAACTTCTTATGCATGCTCAATCATATAATCAAGATTAATAACTTAAGAATCATGCTTCAATCCAAGGAAACTTCAACCAACAAGCTAGTCATGGGTTAGATAATACTCTTAACTTAGAGAGACAAGAGGACAAGTAGGGAAATTTGGTTCCTAAAATGCAATATTTTTGTGATTTTTTCAATTTTTCAATTTTTTTGTGATTTTAGATTGATTTTTCTTTTTTTCTTTTTTTTTTTAAATTTAATTCGATGCAAAACTTATAATTTAAGCATGCAAAAGCAACTATATGAATGCAAAGATGAGATGACTCAACCAATAATCCCCTCCCCCAAGCTTAAACTTTACATTGTCCCCAATGTAAAATAAAAGAAAGAAGAAGAAAATACTAACCGAGTCATCCAGATAGGAAGGAAGTGGCATCTACTCCGGTGGTGGTGGTGGTGGGAACTGCTGTGGGTAGCCCGGATATGGGTAATACTGATACGCTGGGAATCCACCCTCCTGAGTCCAACCATCCATGCGAGTGTGAAGTTGATGAAGCTGCTCGTCGTGGTACTGCCGGTAGTGGTCCATCCTCTGCTCCTGATAATCAAATCTCTGATCCACATGGGCCCTGAACTGAGTCATCTGTGTGGTGAGGCCTCCCATCATGCTCACCAACTGGTCAAACTGGCCTTGAGGATAACCACCAACACCCTGAATATCCTCCGCAACAGCATCCTCATCCTGATCACCAAGCTCGGGCTCGAGCTCCTCCTCAGCAATAAAATCCTCATCACCCTCCGAATCATCATCAGCTGTGGCCGCATCCTCAGACTCCTCAACAGTCCTCTGAACCCGACGCCTCTTGCCCCGATGGCTCTCAACTGTCTCAAGCGGGAGATCACCATCCCGAGGAGTGATCATCCAAGTAGCAGCATGATCTCGTCCGATTGCTAAGACAACTCTCTGCGCATCCGGAAGCTGCATCACCCTCTTGGTGTCTCCGATCGTCCAGTAATAGTGACCATAGTGGAAATGCAGGGCACCCATCTTGTTGAAGAAAGCGAAGTCCATCGGTGCAGGCTCAATCCTCCTGCCAAACCGAGTCAAATCAAGCTGGTAATACAGAGCCAAAACAGTGACAAGGGCTCCAATAGTGATCGGTCCTGTACCCTTCCTGTTGTTGTGAGCCAGATTGTTCATAAGGACCGCACTATAGTTCACCCTCCTCCTCTCTAAGAACGCAGCCAAGAGCATCACATCTTTCCTTGGTGCATTACCCTCTCCTTCTCCCCTTTCTGTAATAGAAAGAGCATAATAGCGCTGCAGCACACGGAGTACAGGGTGTGTAAGAGAAGACGCTTTTGCTCTAGAGGCCTTGTACTCTTCCTTGCCTGTCATACTCTGCCACTGAGAATCACCGAGCCAATAAGCTTGGCTTTCCCATCTCTCCACATGCTCACCAGAACTAGAGAAACCAAATGCTGCATTGACCTCATTTAGCGTGATTCTCCTTCCTACTCCCCCAAGCTGGAAGGTGCACTCCCCCACTTTGGAATTTGCCCCGGAAAGAATATGTGTGTCCAGATGCTCAGAAACTCCAAAACAAGAACCTTGTACGCAGGCTGCTGTAGCCGGAGAAAATCTCTCAAGTGCTGGTCATTCTCACATTTCCTAAGCTCATCCTTCAACCCCAATTCTGTCAGAAAATCCCAATCCAAGTACCGAGGAGCATGTATTGGTCGTTTACGGAGGAGCCTGAATCGCTCAAAGTGCACAGGGTCGCTCAAACTGAACCCAAAATCAGATGGGGTCACTTCCCCTACAACCGTAGGCGGAGAGAGATGAGCCCGGGGGCGAGTAGAAGATGAACTGGGGCGAGAGGACTGTGGCTGGGCACGAGAAGACGAAGCTTTAGAAGAGCCTCTACGGGTTGTTGGACGAGGAGGCATTCTGTACCTGTTCCTACACCACAAATCCACAAAACAACACCACAAGCAAATTTGATTGTCCCGGCAAGGACAATCTCACAACAATCCAACAATTAAGCAAATAATACTCTCAAACACTCTCTTCCCCCACTACCTAGGTTAGTTTTAGGCAAAATCAATCATAATCCAAATTTCACAAGAACAAGCAAGGAAATCAAGGAATCATGCTAGAATCATGCAAAGGAACTAACAAGAAGCAATCAATCATGCAAATTTGAGTTGAAATTGACAAATCTAGGGAAGTTAGGCAAAACCTAGGTCTAGAATTTCAAGCTCAAAAATCACAAATTAATCAAGGAAAAGAGAAGAGTAGAGAAGAGATTACTTGATGATTGATAAAGAGGAGCGGATTGGGGAGAAGAATCACTTGATTTGGTGTTGTTTGGAGCTTGGAGTGTTCAACAATGGAGGGAGGCTCGAGCTCTTGAGGGACGAAGCCGCGTTTTGCTGATGAAGAATGAGGAAAATAAGAGCCGGCCGAGTTTTTAACACTTGCTGTGAGAGAACGGAAACGCGGGTTGGTACGAAAGCGCGGCCGCGTTTCTGCCTACCTGCCCGCGTTTCCGAAACTGAGTTTGAGGAGGTGAAAGGCGGTATGGGGCTGGAAAACGCAGGCGCGTTTCCGGGGCTCTTCCCCGCGCTTTTGGATCTGTACGCCGGGCTGAAAAACACACAACAAAGGAAAAAAAAACAAAACAAAACTACCCTATACTAATACTAATCTAACACTAAAAATCAAAAACAACTATCATAATGCTTGGGTTGCCTCCCAAGAAGCGCTTGGTTAACGTCGTTAGCTCGACGGTCCGCTGCTCATGTCGCTGGCTCGGGTTCCTGTAAAGCCGTTTCGTCAAGTATAGCATTGCTAAACCCATCGAAATAAGGCTTCAATCTCTGGCCATTCACTTTGAAGGTGGAGTGAGTAGTACTATCGTAGACATCAACCGCTCCATGTGGATAAGTGTGCGCCACAACGAATGGTCCCGTCCATCTCGACCTTAGTTTTCCTGGGAAAAGCTTAAGACGAGATTGATATAACAAAACTTTGTCTCCAACTTTGAAGTGCTTGCGCCAAATATGTTTGTCGTGCCAAGCTTTGGTCTTCTCTTTGTAGATGGCGGTATTGTCATAGGCTTCCATCCTTAGCTCCTCTAGCTCCTGCAACTGTAGCTTCCTTAATGCACCGGCCTCATCCAATTTCATGCTACAATGCTTCACCGCCCAATATGCTTTGTGTTGGATCTCTACTGGAAGATGACATGCCTTACCAAACACCAACCGAAAAGGAGACATTCCAATCGGTGTTTTGTAAGCTGTCCTATAGGCCCAAAGTGCATCATCTAACCGGATACTCCAATCCTTCCGGTTTGGTGACACCGTCTTCTCAAGAATGGACTTGACCTCTCGGTTGGACACCTCGGCTTGACCATTTGTTTGGGGGTGGTACGCTGTAGAGACTCGGTGTGTGACATGGTACTTCCTCAAAAGTGCACTCACCGTCTTGTTACAAAAATCAGTTCCTTTATCACTAATCAAAGCTCTAGGGATCCCAAATCTGTTAAAGATGTGAGTCTTCAAGAAATCTGCCACAACTCGGGAATCATCAGTACGGGTGGCCTTCGCTTCCACCCACTTGGAAACGTAGTCCACCGCTAACAAAATATAATAGTTCCCAAAAGAGTTAGGAAAAGGTCCCATGAAATCAATGCCCCAAACATCAAAAACTTCACAAAAAATCATGGGAGATTGGGACATCTCATCTTTCTGGGATATATTCCCGACTCGTTGGCATCGGTCACAGGATTTACAAAAAGCGTTTGCATCCCGAAAGATGGTAGGCCAATAAAATCCTGCATCCAACACCTTCCTAGCAGTCTTCCTAGCGCTAAAATGCCCCCCACAAGCATATGAATGACAAAAGGTCAAAACAGAGGTTACCTCATTCTCGGGAAGACATCTACGAATGACCTGATCTGCGCAATGCTTCCAAAGATATGGATCATCCCACACATAGTACCTTGCTTCACTCTTAAGCTTGTCTCTTTGGGCTTTGGTCAAGACCGATGGAAGCTCACCCGCAGCGAGAAAATTCACCAAATCTGCATACCAAGGCTGAACGACACGCACTGCGAACAAGGTATCATCCGGGAACTCTTCTCGAATAGGTGAAACTTGTAGACCGCTCTCCCCTTCACATGTCAAGCGACTAAGGTGATCCGCTACCACATTCTCAGCCCCCTTCTTGTCCTTGATCTCAATGTTGAACTCACTCAACAACAAGATCCATCGTATCAATCGGGGCTTAGCTTCCTTCTTCATCAACAAGTAACGAAGGGCTGCATGATCGGTGTAGACAATCACCTTGGTCCCTAGCAAGTAAGACCGAAATTTCTCCAAAGCAAACACCACCGCCAATAGCTCCTTCTCGGTGGTGTAGTAGTTCCTCTGCGCCTCATTCAGAGTCATGGAGGCATAGTGGATCACATGAGACGCCTTCCCAACCTTTTGCCCCAATACCGCCCCCACTGCATAGTCACTTGCATCACACATGATCTCAAAGGGTAGAGACCAATCCGGGGCTTGGATAATAGGAGCGGTGGTGAGACGCAATTTCAACTCATCAAAAGCTTTCTTGCACCCATCACCAAAATCAAAGGCTGTCTCCTTCTTGAGTAAATCACATAGAGGTGAAGCTGTCTTTGAAAAGTCTTTAATGAACCTGCGATAGAAACCTGCATGGCCAAGAAAAGAACGCACTTCGCGGACATTAGTAGGATAAGGCAAGGATTGAATTACTTCAATCTTTGCCTTATCGACCTCAATACCCCTAGCGGACACTATATGACCTAATACTATTCCTTGTTCCACCATGAAGTGACATTTTTCAGAATTTAGAACAAGATTCGTATCCTTACATCTTTTAAGCACAAGTGTCAAGTGATTTAAACAAGAATCAAAGTCATCCCCATGTACGGTGAAATCATCCATGAAAACCTCAATGAAATGCTCTATGTATTCGGAAAAGATACTAACCATACACCTTTGGAAAGTGGCAGGCGCGTTACACAACCCAAATGGCATCCTTCGGTAGGCGAAAGTACCAAACGGACAGGTGAACGTCGTCTTCTCTTGATCTTCGGGTGCAATGGCTATTTGGAAATATCCGGAATATCCATCCCAAAAGCAATAGAAAGGGCGACCAGCAAGTCGCTCGAGCATTTGATCAATGAAGGGCAAGGGGAAGTGATCCTTCCGAGTAACCGCATTAAGTTTGCGGTAATCGATGCACACACGCCATCCGGTTTGGATCCTGGTGGGAATCAATTCACCTTGCTCGTTTTCCTTGACTGTAATACCGCCCTTCTTGGGAACAACTTGGGTAGGGCTCACCCATTGACTGTCAGAGATGGGATATATCATGCCTGCTTGGAGAAGTTTGAGAACCTCCTTCTTCACCACCTCCATCATTGGCGGATTCAACCTCCTTTGAGGTTGTCTTGAGGGCTTTGCTTCTTCCTCCAATAAGATTCTATGCATACATGTAGAGGGGCTAATTCCTTTGATGTCTGCAATAGTCCATCCTATGGCGGTTTTATGCTCCCTCAAAACCTCAATCAACCGGTGTTCTTGATCTTTCGTGAGTTTGTTAGAAATGATCACCGGTAAGGTCTCTCCATCACCTAGGAAGGCATATTTAAGATGATCCGGAAGTTGCTTCAACTCTATCACTGGGGCCTGCACAATAGAAGGAACAAGCTGCTCGCTTGGCAAGGTTAGTAGCATGGGCTTGGAGCCCGGTGGTAAGAGTGGACGCTCATAGTGAGTGTTCAACTCAGCCACAATTTCCTGCAGGTTAGCATTAAGCTCAAAATCCAGCATGTTGTTCACCAAAGAATTTTCAAGAGCAGATTGCAACTCATGCATGCCATTCACATTAAAGGTTTCTTGAACAAGAGGTTCAATCACATCAATTGCACACAAAGAGTTCACATCAGCAGGGTATTTCATAGCATCATAGATATTGTACTCTACCCTTTCCCCATCAAATTCCATGGTGAGAGATCCACTACAAACATCAATCCTAGTATTAGCTGTCTTCAAGAAAGGTCTACCCAAAAGAATAGGTGAGGCATGCTTATCATGTTCCATATCTGGCACATAAAAGTCAGCAGGGAAAATCAATTTATCAACCATAACAAGCACATCTTCAACTATACCCTTAGGGTACATATTAGATCTATCAGCTAATTGGATCACAACTCTAGTATCATGCAAAGGTCCAAGCTCAAGAGATTTGTACAGAGAATAAGGGATAACATTGATGGAAGCACCCAAATCTAGCATGGCCTTATCAATTTTTGTTTCACCAATCACACATGGGATAGTGAACATACCTGGATCTCCGCATTTCTTGGGCATACGCCTTTGGAACACAGCTGATATGTGTTCACTCACTTTGACCTTCTGTTGTCCCTTTAGCTTTTGAGTTCTCTTGATTGTGCAGAGCTTCTTCAAGAACTTAGCATAGCGAGGAATACTTTTGATGAGTTTGAGTAGCGGGATGTTGACCTCGCACTTGCTAAATGTCTCGAAGAGCTCCTTGTCATTCTCAAGCTTTCGGGTCCGTTTGAGAGCCTCTGGAAAAGGTGGAAGTGAAATATGAGGTGTCGGTGAAGACTCGGGAGAAGACTTGGGAGAAGTCGCCTCTGCGATCGGAAACGCGGACTGCCTCGAGAACTCGGGCGCGCTTTCGCGTGTCATAGGCCGCGTTTCGGGACCTGAAGCTCGGGTGGAGAAGCGCGGGCTATCACTTGAAAACGCGGGCGCGCTTTGGGATGTACTTGCCCGCGTTTCTGAGGATTCGTCCCAGGAGGCGTAGCGCGGGGTGGTGCCGGAAAGCGCGGGCGCGTTTTGACTGTCTTGCCCGAGTTTTCGTAGCTGAAAACCCGAATTAGAGTTCTCTCCTGCGTCCTCTTCTTCCAAGGGCTTCTCTTCTTGTGTAGCATGAGGAACTTTTCCCGGGGCATCTTCAAGCACTTTACCACATCGTAAAGTTATGGCATTCACATTTTGCCTCGGGTTGAGCTCGGTTTGAGACGGCAGTTTACCAGAATCCCTGGCCTCCAACTTGCTTACAGCATTAGCAATTTGGCTCACCTGCTTCTCCAAATTTTGGACACTTGACTTGGTCTCCTGCTGAAATTGGGTCATGGAACCTTGTATCGTAGTCACACTCTGAGCAAGAGCCCGAATCATGTCCTCTGTTGACATTGAGTTTGAAGCAGGTGCTTGAGGCTTCGGATTGAAAGGGGGCCTGTAAGCAGGTTGACCACCTTGTTGATTGTACTGCTGCTGCTGATTCAGATATTGACAGCAGGTTCAATCTATCAAAGTATTCCGAACAACCCAACTAATGTAGTAGGGAAGTAAGGGTCGATCCCACAGAGACTTGTGTTTTTGTGTATTGAATTTGAATACTCGAATGAATGTAAAACGGGGGGTTTTTGAGTGTTATTCTACTAGCTAATAAATTGAACATGCAAAACTAAGATGATTTATCAAATATGAGAGAAGTATGCTTAACCAGTTAATATCCATTGCGAATTCGATTATTGATCATTGATTATCAAAATTCTCTTTTTACCTTGACTAATCTATTGCGGAATGCTAATAACCCAACTTCATGGAATTATTAATCCTACTTCAATTCTAGTTATCAGCCCGACCGGTACTAACAACCCTAATTATCAAACAACCTAGGAGACCTCCTAGATTCAACTTGACAACAGCATTAAGATTCAAGTATCAATAGAAACATGCATTCAGAGCAACCAGACATCCAAATAACATGCGATTGAATTCTCTTCTCTAATCAACTAGTCCTACCAGTCCTAGATTGATTAAAGGTTCTACTTATGATCTAATTAACACCTACCGGTAATGAGAAAGATCTAGTTGTAATTCAACCTAGAGATTCAATTAGATGGCCAGTCTAACAAAACCCTAAATCAAACTTATTCAATCAAGCATAGAGAAAACAATCTAGTCAAGGAAAATTAAGAACAATCAAATCTCACAATAATTCTTAATTCACAACTTCAATTAACTAGTTAAGCAAAAGAGGTTTAGTTGTTCAAAGACATTGAAAAGCTTACAATTCTTCCAAAGGATTCTTGTTCTTTTCAATCTTCAACAACCATAATAATAATCTCAAAGTCAAGAGTTATGAGAATATAAACCTAGAACTAATATCCAAAAATATAACTAAGAGGTTTCTAAAAATACCATCCAAAACAAGTTTCAGCCCAAAAGCCCAAGCCCGTACAAAAATATCACTCTTTGCTGACGCGAGGAGAAACGCGGCCAGACCTTGAAGCGCGGTCGCGCTTTAGCTTGCCTTCCCGCGTTTTCACGCCAGATCCTCAGATGTCGAAGCGCGGCCTGGAACCCTGAAGCGCGGGCGCGCTTTCGTGTCACCATCCCGCGTTTTCAAGCCTGTAGCTCGAGACTTCCAACGACTTCGGGCACTTGATTTCTTCCTTAGCCTTCGTCCTTGCACACTCCTTTGGTATCTTCAAGCTCATTCCCAAGTCCACCATCACCATGATTCCAGCACTCGATCACTCATATCTGCAAATATCAACCAAACGAGTGTAGATTCCGAAACTTCCAACACTAAAGCTAAACTACGAAATAAAGGAAAATCTACCTAAAAATGCATGAAAAACTAATCAAAACATGTCCTAAATACTACAACCTATATGCTCTATCAACGGACAATTACTTGAACTCGAGCCGTGGAGAAGAGAACTCTCGAGGGAACAAAGCTCCCCCATATTTGGCTTTTACACATAGCCAAAAGAATGGAAATACAAAGGTGGATGGAAAGAATAAATAGAAGGGATGGAAAAAATAGAAGATGGAAAAGAATTGATATAGATAGATGGAAGATATAGAGATAGAATGGGACCAAAAAGTCCTCTTTTTTTTTTACAAAGAAAACGAGCTAAAACCGAGACTCAATATGGTTGCCGCGAGCACGGGCTAGTACCTGTTCCTCGGGCCGCACTGATGATCCACCGTGGGCGCGGCCATGTAGGCGTGGTCGCGGTATCGCACCAAGCTGTCCTTTCGGACCTAGTACCTGCATGTTAGCTTTGAAAAACGAATTAAATCCTAAGCTAAGAATGGGAAAAACAATCTAACTAATCCTTTGGTTGCCTCCCAAGCAGCGCTTTTGTTTAACGTCGTTGGCTCGACGTGGATATGCTCAATAAGGGTCCTTATCAATGTGAATCCGGACCTCATTGCCATCATGAGATATGGAAAGTGAACCATTGGCAACATCAATAACCGTCCTCGCGGTTTTCATAAATGGGCGACCAAGTAAAAGAACCGGGTCGTAACGCCCTTCACCAATCTCCTTAACATAGAAATCTGCAGGAAAGATGAGACCATTGACCTGCACTAAAACATCCTCCACTAACCCTTTCGGGCGCACATTAGAGTGGTCAGCCAATTCAATAACAATATCCGAATTTTTAAAAGGACCAAGGCCTAACCTATCATATATGCAAGCTGGAAGGACATTAATGGATGCACGTAAATCTAGCATGGCATGCTCAATTTTGGTTTCTCCTATCGTTACAGGGACGGTGAATCTTCCTGGGTCACCACATTTTTTAGGTAGTTGCTTTTGGAGTAGTGAATTACAAGTCTCGGTTTTGCTATCCTTAGTTTTTTCCACTAGAGCTACTTTTTCAATCCTAGGTTTAGACCTATTTTTCCTTTTTATTGTGCAAAGCTCTTTCATGAATTTAGCAAACCGAGGGACACCTTGGATGGGATTTAAGAGAGGAACATTTACCTGGCAATTGGCGAAGGTCTCGAAGAGTTCTTTGTCCTTTGCCGGCTTCCTCGTATCTTGAAGTGCCTCTGGGAAAGGAGGGGAAGGATTGAGAGAGCTCAAGGGTGGAAGTGGTGGTGCAACATACCCGTCATCCTCCTCGGGTGTGGTGGCACGGTCGCGGCCAGGGGAGCGCGATCGCGGCGGTGAATAGTTCTTGAAGGCGTAATCGAGCAACACCTCGAAGTTCTTCTCTGCATCATTACCGCGGTCGCGTAGGGGGCTCCGCGGTCGCGGCACTTCCTCTGTAGCAAGCTTTGGAGTTTCTGTTGGATTTCCGCGGGCGCGGTGTGGGGAACGCGGTCGCGGAAACTCAACAGAGGCTTGTTCCTCTTCTTCTGTTGGGACGGCGCGAACGCGGCCTGGGGAACTCGGTCGCGGAATACCTCCAGAGGGTATTTCCCGACTCGCCAATGCTCTACCGCTCCTCAAATTCATGGAACTCACATTCTCTTTATGGTTATGCGGTTGAGAAGGGAGCTGGCTCAGTTAAGTCTCAAGATTCTTTATAGCAGCTCTCGTCTCTTGGTTCTCCTTATGAAGGGCAGTAATAGGATCATTCTGAGACGGGGCAGGCGCTCTCGGGGCATAATTGTTAGAGCGAAATTGTTGTTGTTGGCCTTGAGGAGTGAACTGCTGCTGCTGTGGTGGTGGCTCCTGCTGTTGTTGATTGTTCCACCGGAAGTTAGGATGGTTTGCCCACCCCGGATTGTAGGTGTTGGAGAAAGGATCGTTCCGGGGCCGGGGTGCACCATAATTACCGACAGCGTTCACCGACGCCTCCGTTTCCTGGATCGTAGGGCACTAGTCAATGTGGTGGCTTGCGTCATAGCATAAACTGCAAGCATTGACCTGCTGCGCCGTCTTCTTCACGAGCAGCTGCTTCATGAGATCCTTGAGTTCCCTTACTTTATCATTCAGGGACTCGTTCACAACATTGACGGACCTGACATTGGTCCTTGATCGCTGATTGCGAGCATGCTCAGCCAAGATCTCCACTTTGCAAATGCTCCTGCTGGAGTCAAGTTCAGGTAACTGCCTCCACACGATGCATTCACAAGCCTCTTGTCATTGTCGCAAAGTCCCTCAATAATATAGCAGATGAGATCCTTGGAAAGATAGCCATGGTAGGGACAACTAGCGACGAGCCTCTTGTAGCGCTCATAATAATCATAGAGATTCTCGTCCTCCCCTTGCTCCTAACTGCTGAGCTGCTATTTGATAGAGGTTTGTTTGGAAGCAAGGAAGTATTTCTCTAGAGAGGATTTCTTCATGGCCGCCCAAGTAGTGATCGAGCCTGGCACCAATTAAAGGAGTCATTCCTTGGCGGAGTCGTCCAAAGAGAAGGGAAAAGCTCGTAGCTTGATTTGGTCCTCCATGACGTCCGTCGGCTCCATGCTCACACATACAGCGTGAAACTCCGATAGATGCTTGTTCGGGTCTTCACCGCTCAACCCGTGGAATTTGGGTAAGTGGTGAATCAGCCCGGACTTGAGCTCGAACTTGACGCCCTCCCCGAGATTGGGGAACTGAACAGCCAGCTGCTGTTGTTGGAGATCGGGCGCCGTGAGTTGGCGAATTGTTTGTTCCGCCATGGCTTCTTCTGGTTTAGAATCAAAGAGAGAGAGAGAGAGGTTCAAGAAGATCGTAGGATGCAGAAGCTCTGGGAGCACTCCTTATCTTCCGAAGAGTCTTGTCAATTTCTGGATCAAAGCGAACAGGAGAAGTATTAGTAGACCGGGTACGGACCATATGATAGGTCCGAACCCAAAGGGGGTTTCTGGGCTCGAACCGCGGGCGCGCCGAGGGGGCCGCGGTCGCAGTTCTGGCACAGAAACGAAAACGCACACAAATCAATCAAGAAAAAGGATTCTCCGGCAACGGCGCCAAAATTTGACTCGGCTAAAGTCGTTGTGCCAAAATCAAAGATAAAACCCAAACATGCAAACACACAAGTATAGTAAGCAAGTACGGGGTCGAACCCAAGAGAATCAGTTTCATAATTAGATTTTAGTGTTTTTCATGCAAAGTAACCAAAGGGGGTTTTGAGAGAGGTTTCAATCAAAGTTTAACAAACAGAGTTCATTCAATCAATTCCACTTTATTAATCCGTTGATCATGAATTCATCCACTTCTTTATATGCCTAGGTCAATTCCAATCCTTATCTTGATTATTCGCTAGTCCACGGTCCTAGCAAAACTATGTTATGAACAAGGACGCTTAATTCAAATCATGCAATACACTCAAGGATATTAGGAAATCAAATCATGCAATCAAGCTACGAGTCTCATGCACAAATTAACCATTTAATACTCCTCTCTAAACTAGTCCACGGTCCTAGAATAGAGTTGTTTCGAGAATAGGAGAGATGCATAGACAACAACCAATCCTAATTCAAACAATATATCTAAGTCAATTAAACAAGTTGATCAGGCTCATATAATCAAACAAAGATCATGGGATGAAGCACAAGAGTATCAATAAAGACCTAGGGATAAAGTAGTTACCAGAATTTCACAACTTCATAACAAAGCTTCCTTGATCGAATAAACTCCAAAGGAGATTAGTTCTCCATTACAAAGAAAGCTAACACTTTTATTGTTTGTGTCAGTTAGGTGTTTTTATATGTCTGGGTGTTTTTGTTTGTGTCAGTTAGGCGTTTTTATGTGCTTTTGTGCTTTCGTGTGTATGTTTTGGGTGCTCTTGCTTTTGTGGTTTATCTTGCTTTGCTATCTGTAGTATTTGGGTCTTTTGGACACCCCCCTCTGCTTTTAGCCAGGGAGGCCCCCATCTTGTCCCCCCAGATTCCCGTGAGGGAATTGCACTGGGTCTATTGTTGTTGTTGTTGTTGTACAAAGAAAGCTAACACTTTTATTGAAAGAGCAATTGATTACAATCACAGATAAGAGGTCCCTAAAACCTAAAGAGGCTCCTCCTTAAATAGCCTAAAGAACAAGCTCTTCAAGATAGATAAGGAAAGAAACAAAAAGATAAGAAAGGAAACAAGATAGAAAAGACAAGATCTCGTCCGTCTCGGATCTGGCACGCACCGCGACCGCGCCGCCTTGGCCACGCCCGCGGCAGTCTATCCTTGGCTTGGCTGAGTCGGCTGCTACCGCGACCGCGGCCTTCATTGGTCTTCATCATCGTCGCCTGACTCCACCGCGACTGCGTCATAGACAACGCGACCGCGTAATCCATGCAGTGGCGAACTCGTCTTCAATCAAGCTCTAAAAACTCTTGATTCTTCACATCTTGTGTCTTCGGTCTTCGTATTACAATAACGCTCAAATCTAACCTAAACACTCTCAGTAACACTCTAAAATCTAAGAGTTAACCCATACAAAATAGGCCGAATCATAGCACCTCATGAGGCTTACAACCGAGTAACGCCCCGGTGTAAAGATGGGGTTTTACATAAAAGAAAATGGCAAACTTTCTTTACTCAGGCTCCTTGGAAGACAATAGCGATTGGTGACTTTCTAAGCTCCTAGTTGTATTTATAATTTAACTCACTCAAGATATTATTTGATATACTCTCTTTATGATAGGTTAACTCATGTGTTTTAGTGCTATATTGAGTGTGTTTAGGTTAGAGTATGAGCGTAATTATAATATCAAGACCGAAGACATAAGGATTCAAGAATCAAGAGTTTTCAAGAAGTTTTGAGCTGAGTGCGCGACACCTCTTGCTTGCAAAGGCTATATCTGGAGGTACAGTGGTCAGATTGAACTGATTTTGGTGTCATTGGTAAGCTAACTTGAAGAGCTTCAATTCATCTTCTTATACCAAAGTCCGATTCCAAGCCGAAGAGGGTCAAAACAGCCTCCAAAGTACGTATAGTGATTCTGTCCCGAAACCGCGCCTGCGGTGGATGATCCGCGCCCGCGGTGGATGGCCAGAGACGAGATTTCATTCTGCCGCGAAAGCGCGGGTGCGGTGCATGCCTGATCCGAGACGGGCAAATATCTATCTTGTTTCTTTTTTCTTATCTTTCCTCTTTCCTAATTAGATTAGAGGAGCATGTTCCCTAGGTCTATATAAGGAGGAGCTTGCCTTAGTTTTAGGTATTCAATTTATATCCATTATTCATCAAATTAATTGTTTAGTTTAGTTTAGTTATGCAAAGCTAGTCTCATTGGGTTTGTTTAAGGGAAAAGCTTTGATGTATGAACTTGTGAGATTTTGGTAATTGATTTTTAGCCTTCAGTTAATATTGATTCTCTTGTACTTCATATCATGAATGTTGATTGTTTCTCTAGAAGTAGCTAACCTATTGAATTGATTAGTTTTCTACTGTTGGATTTGGTTTGGACCGTGGACAAAACTGATCTGTGAAAATAACTTAACCTAGACCTGTTGTCTATGCAACTAGGATTAAGAAGATAATTGATTGTATGCTTTTGCAATTGACTCGTAGCTTGATTGCTTTTGCATATATCTTGGATATCCTTGTTCTCTATGCTAATTCTAGGTTAAGTGTCCTTGCCTAGGGCTATAGAATTGCTTGGACCGTGGACTTGCGATGGTTAATGATCACGATAGAAATTAACCATAAGTGTGAATGAAATCAATGGATGAATCTATGATCAAGTGGTTATTTCAAAGTGGATCTTTTGAATGAACTTGTTTCCCTTATTTGATTTGTTTGTTTGTTATTTGTTTTCTCAAATTAGTTTAGTTTAGTTCTTTCTATTTTGATTTCCGCCATATCTTTAATTGATAGATTTATTAATACTAGAAGCCTTAATTAGTTTTCTTGGGTTCAACCCCTTAGTTGCATGCTATACTAGTTTGTAAATTTGGGTTATTTATCTTTGATCTTGGCACAACGACTTTAGCCAAGTCATTATTCTAACCTAATCATATCTCTCTCGTGATTTATCCTACAAATAAACATATTTGCATACTAAAATCATAACCATATCTTCACATGATCTTATCTTATTCTCATATTTTATAGACAAAATCTTGATAATATGCCCACATGTTTAAATGCCCAATCCAGACCTAAAACACACCTCATTAGGGTTTTCCTCATTTGCCATATGCGCTTACTAAGTATAGTAACTTTTGCTCTACAAACCTTGGTGTTTTCTCACCTTAGTGTTCAACACTTAAACAGAGAGTTAAATGATTGTAAGTTTATCATTGTCAAAACAAGAGAACATGGACATTGTTTCTATGGTAGGACCGTTCCCTCGAAAACAATGGCTTTCCGAGAGAGAGAGAGAGAGAGAGAGAGAGAGAGAGAGAGAGAGATTGGGGTTGGAAATGTTGCGATGGAGTAAAGTAGAAGATGCCACGTAATAATATTAACGGTAGTTTAACATTTTTATTAACAAGAGGGCCAACTATTTTTATTAGTTTAGCGACTCATTTAGAATGATATATGAATTCTAAAAATCCGTTCTAAATAATTTAAAGTTTAAAGACCAACAGAAAAAAATTATTTTATAGGAATTAAGTATATAAATTTTTATCCGGACAAACAATATCATATATATAACGGGGGCACTAAGAAGGCACTAAAAAATCATATATAATAAAATAGAGACATTAATTTTATGTCAGGAGCAAAATAGAACCTTCCACGAGCCACAACGAAATATGATTATTCAAGAGGATTCATGCATGGTGAAGGATATGCAATACCTAAATATCTTCATCAAGTAATACATATATATTTGTCCATATTATTTTAGCCTCTTGAAACTCAAATGCATGCATTGCATTGCATCATGCATGGGTCGGGCGGATCTCTATCAATACGTATCTCGTCCATGAATAAAATGATGAATGTGGAATCCGAGTCACTCATAATGTTTTTTGAAAGAAGAGCTACTAGATGAAACAGACCAAAATTAGATTACCAGCATATTACAAGGCCCGTCTACATTATCACAGAGGATGATCTTAAAAAAATGAAACAACAAGGATTGTTAACTCAACAACGATCTAAGCTAGTTTACGGATAAAGAAGATAAAATAATAAAGGATGGAGAAACCATAGAAATTACACTAGTCAAACAATAAAGATTGACATGTCTTCTGGCTAGAAAATTCGCCGCTTGGTTGCATTCCCTGATACAATGTAAAAAAACTACTTGAGTGATTTCAGAAACAATGTGCATGATGTTATTTATAATAGAAAGGATTTCTCAAGGTACTTTCTATAGACGATTTAGGGAATTATTGACAATGAATTAATCACCTTAAATAATAAGATTCGGAAACTCCACAAAATTGATAACTTTAAGAGCCTCAAGTAAAGAAGAAGTTTCAGCTTGGATCGTCCACATCGCAAGACATGACCAATGTTGTTACGTAATAGGAAACCAGCATAAGTGGCGCATTTTGTTGTTTAGAAGCATCAAAATTAAGTTTAACCCAATTAGTTGGTGGTTTTTTCCAAACTCCTCGACATTTTCTTTTCTAACAATTTTTTAAAATGTTTTTGGTGGAGGCATTTGCGTTATCCCAATCTAAAGATTGAGAAAAAAAACTAATGTTGAAGGTAGTTTGGCGGGGTCAATTCTGGAAGCGTTAAATATTTTGGCAATTCTATGAACCCTAATGTACCACCAAAGGAAACAGATAGGACCGTTATTTTGATTATTTTTCAAAGTGGACTGCAAGTTGTTGGTAAACGTACCTGAAGTAACTAGAGTAAACGAATAGTTTAATAATTTTTCTAGTCGAGAAATCATTAAACAAGTAAATAGACAATAAAAAAATAAATTGTTTAATTTCTCATCTTGAAGATCATAGAGTGAACAACAATTAGGAATACAATTAAAAAATCGATTTAGTCCATCTATGGTTGGAAGACAGTCCGCACAGGATTTTCAAAGAAAGTTTTGAATCTCTGGGGGTAGTTGAGTCTTCCAAATCCTGGAAATAGTTTCATTAGGAGTTGATGAAACCGAAAATCGGAAAGACGACGCTGACCGAACTAAGAAATCTTCATCAGAAGCAGTCAACTAGATTAGACGATCAGTGATAGAATCCGTATTGAAAAATGTGTTTATAGTGATCCATACCACTAAAAAAGTTCCTATAGTAAAAAAGCCCTTATTTTTTCAATTTTACATGAATACCTAAAATAATATGCGATAATGCCTCAAAAAAATTGAAATAAGGTCCAAAACTTTTAAATTTTCTTTTTCTTGAAAAACTTATATTTAAAATTTCATTTTATTATTTCTTAAAAAAAATATTGTTGGGACGATGTCAAGGACGCCCTTTGTACTTAACATTGTGCCCATTATAATCGTCTCTTGGTTTTGATATGACAAACTCACTTTGATCTAATAAGTTGTCCAAGTGTTTCAGGAACGCAAGTCATGAAAAGGACAACAAGTTGTGTAGCCGTCCCTAAGGTGTAGGGACGCTACTTCTCAGCATAAAGGACTTGAAGCAATAAGGACGCGGTCCTTGATCTCAATATAGGAGTCCTTATAAGGCTACCCGACAATAAATTAAATAGATCTACCATTTTCCATATCTCGATAAATCTGTAAAACCTTGATCGACCCATAACACTCCTAGAACCCTAAAATTTGCCAAGTCAATTCGAGCTTGAAAAAATTAATTGTTTCTTTCATTCTAAACTGCATCTCCTAGATATATGTCTTCTTCTTGTCGCTTGAGTGGATAGAGCTTGGATTTAGACACAATGAGCCCTAAAATTGGTCGGAGAAATCATGGACGGTGAGCTTGGAAAGGGGGTTAATGGTGAGGACGGAGAGGGGCGTAGTCAGAGACGACACAATCAACATAAACAACACATCGACTACGGAGTTGAACGTCGTGTTTGGGAAGGCGGTGGAGGAATTCGCGATTCCGGCAAGGGTGGGTGTAGCGGTGGTCAGGCGGTGGTTTCCGGCGGCGGAGTTGAGACGGTGGAGTTGGGTGGTGCGCTTGTCGAGGTCCTTGAGGTAGTCGAGTTGTGGAGCCAAGACTCGAAGGAGGCTTCTGGAATGTTGAGAGATAGAGGGCTTGGGGAGAACGCCATTTTTCTTCCGACGAGAAAGAAAGATAGCGGAGGTGGTTGGCTTCCGGGTAGTGGAGATGAGATTGCAAGGATTTACTCAAAAAAAAAGATTAGAATAGGTTTTATTTATAAAAGTTTTAAAGTAAATGAAACGATAAAAGTTTTAATTGCAAAAAAATGTCTAAAGAGACCTCGTTTGCCATTTAACCTAAATGAAGGCAAATTTTATATTATAGACTTTTTTAGGACATACTTACAAATTCGTCTTGAAAACTTATGTGTACAACTAGTATAAATCCCGTACCATGTACGGATGATGTAAATGTATACTCGACTTAATCGATCTGAGATCGAATTTTGATCCGAGCCTTTTTTTTATTCGACAATTTATAATTTAAGCCCGATATACCCAAGATCGAACCTATTAACCTATATATGTATTTAAATTTTTTTAATTTAAATTTTGAAATCTATTATTTTAATTAATTATATAGAATCTTTAAAAACTGAAAAAATCACTATAGTAGATATAAATGGTAGTTATTGATTTATAGAATCTTTATAAAACTGAAAAAATCACTATAGTAGAATCTTTATATAGAATCTTTATAAAACTGAAAAATGATTCAAAGATATCCAAAATCATTTTGTCTATTGATTCTAGCAAGATTTGCTATTGATTTATATTAGGAAAATAAATTAACCTAGAATGATTTGGCTATATGGCATTTGGAAAATGCCATATAGCATGAAAATACCACAATATGTCAAATTTGCACACATAGCATAACCCCTCTCTCCACCAGTTGACCGACCGCTGACCGGTGTTGACCGACCGTTGACCGACGTTGACCGATCGTTGACCGGCGTTGACCGACCGTTGACCGGCGTTGACTGTCATCAATTGTCACCTCAAAGTGACAATATTCACACCTAATTGTCACCACAAGTGACAATATTCACACCTAATTGTCACCACAAAGTGACAATATTCACACCTAGTTGTCACCACTAGCGACAATATTCATATTAATTGTCAACAAAAGTGACAATATTCACACCTAAATGTCAACACAAATAACAATATTCACACCTTATTGTCAACACAAGTGACAATATTCACACCTAATTGTCACCACAAAGTGACAATATTCACACCTAATTGTCACCACTAGTGACAATATTCATATTAATTGTCACCATATTCACACCTAATTGTCAACACAAATAACAATATTCACACCTAATTGTCACCACAAGTGACAATATTCACACCTAATTGTCAACACATGACAATATTCACACTAATTGTCACCACAAGTGACAATATTCACACCTAATTGTCAACAAAGTGACAATATTCACACCTAATTGTCAACGCAAGTGACAATATTCACACCTAATTGTCCTCACAAGTGACAATATTCACACCTAATTGTCTTCATATGTGACAATATTCACACGTAATTGTCAACATAAGTGACAATATTCAGCAATTGTTCGCACCTAATTGTGATCACAAATGACATCTAATTGTCATCACAAATGACAATATTCAACAAATATATAGAAGATTATAGTAATCACACCGAATAAGTATAACTAAAACAAGACTTATGCACACAACTCCAAATTATCATCACAAGTGACAATATATGTCAAATTTATAAACAAGAAAAGCCATCCAATCAACAAAAACAATGTGATCCAACATTAATTATTCTGTCATTACGAGTGACAATTAATTATTCTGTCCACTCAAATGACAATTAAGTAATGTTTCAACTAGATCAATATGCTAATTGGGAATTTGCTTGCTTTTATCTCGATCAATATCCGTATCTCAGCATCTCATCACACAAAGAAAAATACATACCTACCAAGCAAGCATGCAAATACTGTAGCAGTGCATGTGAAATCAAATCTCATCACAATAACCCTATCCTGTAAGTACAACAACTAAGCCTAAAGAGAAATCCACTCCCAGAACCGTATTACACAATGCAACGAGAACCAAAGGACTAGAAAATCACCGAAACCAACTAGTTGCAGTCCTAATTGCGATCAATGAGCAAAACAACCTCACCAAATTTGCAGAAAAATGAAACAAAAAAAACAAACCCTAGGAAATCAAAACTAACAATCCGAACTCAAAATCAAACAAGAAACACACAAGAAATTGCTTGCGAACTCGAAATCGAAATCGATTCTCGCAAGATCTACGAATCTAGACAGCCAGAAACCAACAGATCGAGTGCAATTTGAGAAAACTAAACCAGAAAAATAAAAAATCACGCACCTGGAAACCTCCTCCCATGATGGCCTCACAAACGGCTCGGCCTCGGCGGAGGAGGCGACGACGGGATGCGGGAGTAACGATCGGCGGTTGAGACTCGGCGGAGGAGGCGACGACGGTCGTGGTGGCGGCGACGGCCTGAGCGACGGAGATCGGGAGGATCGGAGGAGCAGAGGACGCCATTCTCGGTGGAAAAATCGAGTTTGGCTTTCAGATCTGAGAGAGTCGGAGGCGGTGGAACGGAAAAAATTAGGTTGAGCAGGATCGATGAGGGAGGGAGGAGTGAGAGGTTGAGCAGGATCGACGCAGGAGGAAAGCAAAGAATGGATCTGAGAAAGAGACGAGAGAAAAATTAGGTTTTGTTTGGAATTCTGTTTTGTTTTTGCCATGGATGCAAAATATGATTTTTTAAGAAGCCACGCGTAATTACCTAAGTTATTAATGACGTATCATCTAAATATCTCATTAACCTAACAAAAATTGGATAAGATATTATAGTAGATATAAATGGTAGTTACTATTGTCAAAATAAAATTATTATTCAATTCAACATTGATTAAATAAAGTAAATAATATTTTTTATTCAACGTTGATAAGATGACAAAGACATGTATTCTGCTTTTTACTTTATTATACAGAGCAGTAGATTACACTAGATAGCCGTGGTACGAGTCACCCACATAATTTGACCACCGATCCATTGCCATTAATACTACGACTAAACGCGGTTTCAAACCAGCTGTACCTCATCTGGTACGGACAACAAAAATCGCAACTAATGATTGATTTATGCACGAACTTTCCAACGCAATTTCCCTTGTTTATAGTAGTAATATTTTATTTCTGCTCAGTTGACATAATTTCATACTTCATGGACCCATCTAAGATGCGTTCGATCGTAGACTGATACACATATATGATTAAGTAGATTTTTGTGGTCAGAACTTGTATATAATTAAGGCCCCATTTGATAAAGGATGACAATGAAAGCTTTTTGGTAGTATTTTTGTCAAAAAATTATATTATTTGGAAGAGGAGATCGTCAGAAACGTTAAAAAATATTATTGGGAGCTCTTAGTTAGAATTTTCAACAACCTTCTCCATTTAAGAGTGTAACTTTTTTATTATTTTAAATATACTATCAAGAGGCTCCCACCAGCGCCCTTTTTTTTTTTTATCTGAAACCAACGCGTTAGTACTCAAACAGCATTACAAATCTGGGAGCTGACAGTACATAGTCGGGAGGATGTAGCTCCCATCGCATCCTCCCACAGAAGCCTAGAGACACAATCCGGGGTCTCCTCCAAGACGTGAACTCCCAGCGGAAAACCAGCGCCCTTTTTGAGGACACCGAGTAGAGACCAAGTAGAATATCTTTTTTTTTGAATAAAAGGGTAATATATTAGTAAAGAAAAACGGTTACAAAACCGCTAGCAAAGCTAGCTATTTACAGTGTGATCAAGCTCCAATCTCTCCATCACTCTAATGTCTTGTATAGTACATTTTCTCCATCTAGCCTTAAGACAATTACTAATGTGTCTAACACACATTCCAGTGCACTCTTCCATGCTTATGACTTGATTATTGAACACTTTAGCATTTCTAGCTTTCCAAATATGGTAAATCAATGGCAGTGATTCCACAGATTGTGAACAAGGGAATTGATCCCTCCCCACCTTGCCGTGTTGCAGATCCAGTCCTCTAAATTGAAGCTTCTTCTTCTAATCTTAGCCCACTGAAGGACTTTTCCAAGCACAGCCCTCGAGTAGGTACATTCAAATCCCATAGATGATTCGGGCTTTCCTGCAGGTTATCTGAGCACAAAATACAATACTCATCAAGAGTAACTCCCCACCCACAAAGCTTGTCCTTAGTTCTCACGCCTCCCACTGAAGGACTTTTCCAATCACCACACAATGACCAAGTAGAATATCAGTTGCACGTATGTAGCATTTTGTACATAAAAACAGTCTTTCTAAATTATGCCCCAATAAGCTTTTCGAATTTGAAAACTAAAATCATAAAAGAAAATGATAAGCCATTAGAAAAAAAGTTTAAATGCCTAAATAAATAAATTAATTTTTTAACCAATACCATAAGGACTTTATACATAAAAGCTATAAGATTTAGAGTCATCACATTGCACCACGTAGGATTTTTTCACGTGTCGTCCTTAGATTTCGCCACCTAGGATTTTGACACGTGCCAGCTTATAGTTGCTCCACGTCACTATTATTTAATCTATGTGTATATTTAAAAGCTATAAGGTTTAAAGTCACCACGTTACGTCACGTAGGATTTTTCCACGTGTCGTCCTCATATTTTGCCACCTAGGATTTTGCCAAATATCGATCTATCGTTGCTTCACGTCACATATAATTTAATTTTTTTATTAATTCACATTATTTTTATTTATTCATGTCATATATAGATTTATCCAATTGAGATTTTCTTCGTAGCATATAGGTAAATTTAAAGATTGTTTTTCTTCCAATTAGGTAAATATAGAGATTTTTTTACGAAATAGGTAAATATAGAGATTGTTTATAAAATACTTTTTTTTTGTAGTTATACAAATATTATATAACATATAAGTTACTACTTAAAAAAATGGATTTAGATATTTATATATCTCAAAAGATATTCTTATCAAATGGACAAAATCTTTCATTTCTTAATTAATATGTTTATTATCTAACAAAAAAATTAATATGTTAATTAGTCTTTTTTCTTAAATAAATATATGTAGTTGAATTGTATGTTTCTTTAAATGTGTACAAGATTTATAAAAATTTATATTGTTCACCAATTACACATGATTATTTACAAAATTATGTTAAAAAATAAAATACTAAAGATATATCCAAATTTAGAATATATATTGAACTTCTTAAAAATTATGCAAAATTATATTAAAGAAAATTTTATTAAAGTCCTACCTACGGTAGTAGAGGTGTCAAACAGGTCGGGTCGGGTGGATTCGGGTTCGGTCTTTTCCGGTTCGGGTTAAGTGCAGATTCGGGTCAATCGGGTTACAGGTCAAGCCGGGTCAGGTCTTGACAGGTTATCATGCGGGTTCGGGTCGACCTAACAGGTCAAGAATTTGAATTTTTTAATGATTATTAAAGTAATATTATGATTAAATAATAATATTTAATAATAAAATATTATTTTTATTAGATTTTTATAATGACATTTTATTTATAATAGGTTTTATGATAAAATATAATATAATATTTGCAGTATAACATATTTATTCTACATATATATAATATATCGGGTCGGTTGGGTCAGTCTTGGGTTTCAACCCAATCGGGTTCGGGTTAATCGGGTTCGGTTTTTTCTTTGCTCGCTACTATTCTGTTCGGGTTTCAAACCAAAAAATTTCGGTCAGTTCGGCCGATTTTTCGGGTCGGGTCAAGTTTTGACAGGTCTGTACGCTAGTATTTTACTAAGTCACATCATATTTAATTATCCATGACATATGGAATGGTTTTCCACATAAGATTTGTAACACCCCGATTTCACAAGCATAAGGGTATTACCGCCAACGACCTCGGATTTCACGGTCCGAAGCCATTTAATGCTTTTGGGTAACACAACATGATAATAACAAAACCAAATCATATATTTATAAAAAAAGATGAATTCGGTTACAAAGGCTCATACGTCCTTAATTGTTTAATGATGCAAGAGTAAAGAGTTTTGCAGCGTAAATACAAGTCTCAGAGAGAGACGAAAGCATGTGGAACCATAAAGTAAACAAAATATTTTAAAACGTCTTGCATCCTTGTTTCCTTGTTTCCTTCCTTCCTTCCATCCTACGTCTTCGGTTACTCCTGGATAGCCTTCCCTTTCCTATCTGATATCCCCATAAAAGCAAGGAATACCAGCCAACAGAGTTGGGAAAGAATGAAGGGATGTTAGTCTAACGCGAGACTAAACAAGTGGGAAAATAATATTTCGGTTCTGAGAAAAGGTCGGACATAACGGCAATCCTTAACCATATGATAACAGGTAGGTGCGCGGTAGTCGAGGTTCAACATGATGATAGCGAAGCAGCAATCTGAGCGAGAGGCTTTCAGGTGTTTGGTACGATGTACGAAGAGAAGATAGAGTTTTCTCAGAATAGGACGTTATTAGAAGATTGATAACGATGATTTAGTCGTTTTAAACCACAATTATGCTAAGAAAACCAAACTAACTTGAACCAAAGTATAAAGCAAGTAAGGTTTGATTCCACAGGGAGACAAGTTATCTTTAGTAGAGAATTATGTGTCAAACAGAAGTAACAAGGGGGGTTTTTAGGTTTAATTCACACACTAGCATGCAAATCATTCAAATTCGAGAGTTTATTAATCAGTATTTGGAAACACTTAGGCAAACAAATATCCGCATTCGCTTGACAAGTTGATCATTGATTTCATTTAATATCTATGCAATGGAAATTCCAATTCCTTTTCAAAAGTAATTAATAGCACAACCAAATACCATTAACCCTAACTAGATAAATAATCATGAAACTATCAAGATTCAATCTAACTAGCAGCATTCAACAACAGGAATATAATTGGATACAAACTAAGATAAAACAACCAGTTTTTACCCTAGAATTTAAATCAATTCTCTTATGCATATAACTAACACAACCATATATTAGCACGATGCAGTTGCTACTTATAAATTAGAGATGCTCAACCAGAAACACTCTAAATCTAGCAATAACCTAATAACAATAAATCCTAGATGATCAGGCTAGAAATTATTGAAACAAGTCAATAGCAATTCAAGCAAGAGAAAAGATTAAATCCATGCAATCGATAATGAATTAGAGATCTCACAACTGAATCAGAACGAACACTTCAATTGTCTGTCTAAGCAAAGAGGCTTAGTTCTCCATAGATCTTCAAAATACAAAATAATTCCAAACTCCAAAAACTAGGTCTAAACAAAGGGTCTAAAGCTCCTTAAATAGGAGAAAACAATCTATCTAAAATACAAAAAAACCGGACCAAAAACAATATCCATAAGTGCAATAAATAAAACGCAGCGTTTAAAGGAGGATTTCGCCTCGGCACTGGCAGCGGGCGCCGCCTATGGGGCAGCGGTCGCCGCCTCCCACAAAACGCATATTTTCGTCTTCTCTTCACTTCTGCTTCAAGTGGTCTTCAGGGTACCTTATGATGTGATCACGGCCAGCTCACATAAAGACACCGAAGTTGAGGTGCCGCCCAGCTCGCATCAAGGCACCGAAGCCACGGTGCCTTCTGGTGCCTCTTTGACGCCTCACCCCGCAAGCGGCGCCGAAGCGCCCGGTGCCTCGATAAGGCACTCCGCGAGCGGCGTTGAGGCGAGGCCCGGTGCCGAGACGGGGCGCCGCACACACGGCGCCGAGACACAGGCCGGTGCCTCTTCGAGGCACCCCCGAAGACACCCGCCCATAGGCCGGGCACAACCCGCCACAAGGTCGACCAGGACTAAGAAGCTAAGCCACCCTCCCGGAGCCTTGACAAGGAGACGAGCTAAGATCTTACAAGAGCAACTTCGGACTCATTTGGCAATGGCCCACGGTCCACATGACCAACCTAGTCAAGCGTTGGTGTGCCTCCAAACGCTCGGCCCGAGTGGGATCCTTGAAAGGCCCGAAGCCCAACATCAAGAAAGATATTCAAAGCCCACTTGGGAGATAGCTTGGCCGCCACTCTTCTCACACCTCCTCTTGAAGCTTGGCGCCCACTCTTCTCCAACTCCTCATGAAGCTTGGCGCCCACTCTTCTCACACCTCCTCTTGAAGCTTGGCGCCCACTCTTCTCACATCTCCTTACGAAACTTGGCGCCCACTCCAAGAATTTGCCTTGGCCGCCACTCTTCCTCACCTTCTCTTGAAACTTGGTGGCCACTCCAAGACGCCGGCCCCCTCCTCTCCGCAGCCTATATAAGCACATCTAGGGCCTCACATTTTAGTGAGATTGAAATTGAGTAAAGAGAGCTTTTAGCCCTTACTCTTTCGGTCTCTTCTCCTCAAGGGAGAAAGGGCCGAGGGAACCTACACCTCGTTGGCTTCTAGCTCTCGATTCCTTAGTTTGATTTCTTGTTTTCCTTTTCCATTTCTTTGTCCCACAAAAACGCTTATACTTCAGTTTGTAACTTCAAACAAATCGCCACCTTTTTCAATCCAAGAATCGAGATTGTGTTCCTTACGCCTTTAAATCAAGAACGCCTCCACATAAGCTCAGTCGAACCCGAATTCGACCGATCCTGGAAGTGAGATCGCATCACCTTAGCTCTTCCTTCTTCAATGCTCAAAACTCCATCCTAAGCACCTAAAACATGACTAAAAGTATGCTAAAACCCATCTAAATACACAACATAAATGTGTATATCAAAGATAACGCCTAGGAAAGAAATGTGTTTATTGATTTGTTGGGAACTTTAATCATTCAAGAGTTTGAAAAGCATCCAACATAAATCAAATCATATGAACCTCATCACAACTCGATGATGCCGACAGGGAGGTGGCCACAACGACGCTTAAACACCTGAACCCATCTTGCCATTTTATAGGCGTTTTAACAACTCATGCATTCAGATTGGATAGGCGATTGTCAGTGGACCCGAAGTGATTTTCCAAGTTGTACTAATCACCCCGTATTCATTGATTACTATGCACGATGCACTAATCTTTCATTGGTGATAAATCATTGCACTTCACTTAGTGACTTTTAGAGATAGGCAAGCCCTATTGAGGGACGAACCAAAGTGAGGAACCTAATCATCAACACTTTGCAAGAGTGTTAGCCTCTCTATTTGGAGAAAGGCAGAGTCATGACCCAGTATCAGGAGCCGATAACTAAATATACCTCCTAATACGTCATAAAGAGACAACGGATCACTAAACCGGCAATCCCTAACTTAAGCTAATCCAGAGCAAAGTCTCGAAAAGAGATTTGAAACAATCAAAGGCCACACATCATCGGAGTCCTAAGTCCAAGTCTAATATTCGATAATAATAATAATAATAATAATAATAATAATAATAATAATAATAATAAATAATAAAAATGGTCATTATTTCTAAGCATAATAATCCTAATCAAACTATTAGCAAACAAGTTTGTTCCCAACGATTATTTTGATAATGGAAAGCAATTTCACGATTATCGAGTAATGAAAAAGGAGAACCATCCACTTGCCTTAAAACGAGATTAAGAACGCTAATCGAGGAGAGAAGACGAGGTTAGCAAGGGACTAGACAAGGCCTAAGGCAAGGCAAAACACAAGGCATGAGCGAGGAACGGCCCGGGCAATGGCTTAAAACGAAGCTCGGACACAAAATGCAACAAATACACTGGCGGCGGGCGCTGCCTTTTGGCGGCGTTCGCTGCCCCTGGCGGCGGTCGTTGCCTGCTGTAGTGACGACGGCGCGATTTTGCAAGCTTCCTCCGATCGACTCCAGCCACTTCTAGGAGAACCGGTGCCAACAGTAGCAAGATTGACACTTCTACTTTATATTGAGAGAGATTTGAGAGGAAGAGATGAGCATTTCGGATGCCTTTCCCCTTCATCTTCAACCCCTATTTATAGTGTTCAACCTCCCTAACAATCCAAGAAAAAGAGTGGACTTCTAGCCTAACAATCCAAGAGGGGTTGACAAATCCATAGTTGACATTGCCCAAAAGGTGTTAGGATTGCTCTCCAAGCAATACTACAACAGCCCTCAAAACCACGGCGCCCACAAAGAAAACATCCCTTCGAGCCACTTGCGTCTGCAGCAAAGCGGCGGTCGATGCCATTGTGGCGGCGGTCGCTGCCTTTTGGGGACTAGGCAACGTTTTGGTAAAATTGGTATAACGTTTTGGATACTTATCGGAATTGGCTCAAATATCGAGGGATGAAACTAGACTCCTTTATCTACCATTAGGCTTTGGAATCACTCGATTCCGAGCTCTAATGAAGGTTTTATGAATTTTAAAGCTAAGGTATCCGTTTAGCGTTATTCAACGCTATTCGGTTAATCTGGTGATCTTTGCCCTTTCTAGCTCTTGTCGTTCCAAAGACAAAATTGAGTGATAAAACTAAGGAGAATTTCATTATCCATTTTATAAATTTTGCGGATATTACAAGATTTTATTAAGAGACATCATATCCATTTATTAATCCAAATCATATCTATTTAGGTAAATGAGATTTTATAAATTTATGATTTTCCGTTAAAAATTCCGTTAAATGGTGGTTTAGGGGAAGATGGCGTATTGGGAGGGTGGTTTTCGGTAAACAGGCACATCTACACCACTATTAGACCAGGTTTGTGGCCGCCGTCGTCCACCACTGCTCGCCGACAGCCTCGCCTAGTCGGAAATCGTCGCTCCCAGATCTGACCTCGCAGTTTGTCGTTGCAGATCTACCTCTTTCTCCCCTCCGCTCACTCCTACCCTTCCTTCTTCCTGCCTTGTCAACGCCAGACCTCCGGCCTCCTTGGCCACCCTCACCTCGCAGTTCCCTCATCGAGTCCAGATCCGCCCTCACCGGGTCCAGATCCGCCTCCTCGGCCGCCTCCAACCCAGATGTGGAACCCCACTCTCGCCGGCCTCCTCTAGCACACCGGCCATTCCGCCCAGCCTTGACCTCGGCAACCAAAACCCCGACTCACCCTCCACTCCGCCCTAACACCTCCCGGTACTCCTCTGCCCCTACGAATCCATTTTTTCGGCCCTCCTACTCACCGGCCACCTCGACAGGTTTCCCGGCCTCCTCAGTGGAAGAATAGATCTAGGCTTCCTGGATGATGGCGGCAGCGCAAATCTGAGGCAAGAAGGGCAGCGTTGCGAGCAAGACGACGGAGTTCGTAGATCTGCAGATCCGGTGGGGGAAGTCACCGGCTCGCTAGTGTGCGAATCTGCTGGGTTGTGGTTGCGGTTGACACATCTCGGGAAGTCGCCGTCATGAGTTGCAGCGTCGGATATACATCGGCGGAAATCTGCAACGATGAAATGTAAGGTCAGATCTGGGAGTGACGATTTCCGACCAGGCGAGGCTGTCGGCGAGCAGTAGTGGACGACAGCGGCCACAAACCTGGTCTTATAGTGGCGGAGATGTGCCTATTTACTGAAAACCACCCTCCCAAGGCCATATTCCCATAAACCACCATTTAACGGAATTTTTAACGGAAATTCATAAAAGGGTGGAAAAAACGTGACGAAGGGCATTAGAAGGGTGGTTTTCGGTAAATATGGATGTAAGGGGTGGTATAGGGAATGGCCTATTGGACGGGCGGTTTCCGGTAAAAAAACCCAATAAGTAAATATAGATATTATTTATACAATCTTTTCTTTTTTTAATTGTATAAATCAAAAGATGCTCCACATAGATTTGGTAACTAATCCTATATAGCTTAACTATTTGGTAACTAATTAATTTATCAAATTTGATTAAATACTTTTCTTGGGTTATTAGCTCTATGACCTTATTCATTTCCTAAATTTTGGTATCATATTATGTTAGAATAAATACAAATCATTTTTTGTGAAATTTTGGCCTACTTCAATATCTTTTAAATACTAAGTTTGTATTTTTTTTAAATCAACATTTGGAAGATTTAAAAATAACTAAAGTGAAATTATGTTTCCAAATTGGGATATGCATTATCAAATTGTGAATTCCAAATTAAATATTTTTAATGATTTTTTTATCGTAAGATCTTTAACTTATCAAATTTATATATTAGTTATTAGTAATCCTATCCATTAGATTTACCTCCTTATCATGTACTCCCTCCGTTCACGAGAGATCGTCCGCCTTTCCTTTTTGGCCGCCCCTAATAGTTTGTCCAACTCTATTTTCTTTCCATTTATATCACTATACTTTTACAAGCTTACCCTCATACAATCTCATATATTACACCCATTATCCAATTTTTCCCTCAACTTTATCACTTTTTCCTATAAATTTACAAAATTATCCCCATCCAACCTTATATATTACTCCTTTTTATTACCTTTTCATCAACTTTATCACCTTCTCCCATCAACTATCAAACTTTTCCACTTTTCATTAATCCCCGCGTTTAAATGTGTTTTATGGATAAATTTTCGGGGACGGAGGGAGTAATAGATGGTCCTTTTTTTTTCCGAAAACGATATTATTTTCTTTCCTGGAAAATATCGTTAGAGAAATTAAGTACAAAAGTTCAACTTTATACACTAAAAGTTCAAATTAATATACTAAAAGTTTGTTTTATAAATACTTTGAGTTTAATTTTCAATATTATATGGGTTTAATTTTTTTACTATTAGTTCAATTTTATGTTCTAAAAGTTTGTTTTATATATACTCTGAGTTTAATTTTCAATATTATAGATGGATATTCAGGAAGGGATCCCATGGTGTATGTTGTTCGCGATTGATATAGTTTTGCTAGATGAGTCCAGAGTTGGTGTCAACAGTAGGCTTGAAGTTTGGAGGGATAAGTTGGAATCTAAGGGTTTCAAACTGAGTAGATCCAAGACAAAATATATGGAGTTCAGGTTCGGACAAGGAGGAGACCTAAGTGGTGATGTGTTGTTGGGAGGGGAAGTGGTTGCAAGTTAAGAGAGTTTCAGGTATTTGGGTTCAATCGTTTGGAGTGATGGGGGCTTCGACGAGGACATCATGCATTGGATACAGCGGGGCTGGCAGAAGTGGAGGGCAGCGTCGGGGATTTTGTGCTATAGGAAGGTTATGTAAGGTTGAAAGGAAAGTTTTACAAAATAGTGATCAGACCGGCCATACTCTACAGAGCAAAGTGTTGGGCAATCACGAAGGCTTAGGAACAGAGGTTGTTAGTCGTTGAGATGAGGATGTTGAGATGGATGAGCGGGCACACGTTGCTCGACAGAATCAAAAATGAAGTGATCAGGAGTAGGGTAGGGATGGCCAGCTTAGCAGACAAGCTCCATGAATCGAGACTGCGGTGGTTTGGACATATTCAAAGACGGGGCCCCGAGGAGCCAGATCGTAGGTGTGGGAGCTTGGACTTGGGAGTCTTTCGCAGAGGGAGGGGTCGACTGAAGAAACGCTGGAGAGACAACATAAGGCAGGATGTTAGTTACTTGGGGATTTCCTCAGAGCTAGCGGCATGCAGGGATAGTTGGAGAGAGAAGATTCGCGTGGGGGATGGCTAGATTTGGTCCAGTCCGGCAGGCTTGGGTTTTTTGCTTTGTCTGACTTTGGTCCTTGTGTTTGGGGTTTGGATGTTTATCTACCTCTGATCTGGGTTTTTGATCGGTCCGGGATCGGAGGGTCTCACAATTTAAATTTATAAAAACCGAACCTCAATTGTAGTAAAGAGGTAGGGTGTCGAACACACGGGAGTTCGTGCGTCAAGAGTACCCGAAAAGACTAAGAAAAGATGGAAGAAAGGTAAAACAAAAGAAAACAAAAGAGATCACCTCGGACCGACACAAGTCACTTCGGTCCGAGGGTGGATCGAGGTTGAGTTTGGCCGGGACCGACACACACTACGTCGGGCACGACTTGCTGGGTAACTCGGTCTTGTACAATAAGGAGATCGGTCTTGGGTTTTTGGGTTCCACCCCTAACTAGACTTGGATATTCTTCCCCAATTCAGCCAATAAGTGTTTGATCCTTGTGAGATCGAGGTTGCTATCCCCGGATCCCTCCACTCTACACCTCGACCCAAGGGAGTTTTCACTCACCTTCGATGCTAGGAACTTGTGATAGGATCGAGATTGCTTTCGCTTACTCTTACCAATCACAAGCCCTATATCTCTTGTTTTCACAAGATAATTGAAGCTCAATGTAGAGAGGATTCACAAATCAAGCACTCAAGGCTATGGAATTGGGGTTTTCTACCCAATCCTAGCTAGGGGATTCCCCCATAGCCCAAGACTATGGAATCTACTCCATATGGTAAGAGAAAAATACAATCAAAATGGAAATCAAGCAAATCTCAATCATCAACATCCAATCAAACTCCAATTGCATTCAAATTCAAAGTGTCAACAAAATCCAAGTCTCAATTCTACTAGATCAAAGCAAAACAAAGTACAAAACTCACTAATCCTCTACTCTTCTCCACCGATCTCCTCTTCTCTTCCTCCTCCTCTCTTCTCCTTGCCCTCCAAGTCTTCCTTTGAGCCTTTAGAGAGTGATTTTTTGGGTTGTGGTGTGTGTGTCCTCCCCTCTCCAAATGATCACTAATCACCTCTAATTATCCTACTCTATTGATTGGGGACCAAGGAATTCCCAATTTAGAAAAGGGAAAATGTGGAAAGTTACTAAAAATATGTCTTGGGGAACAATCCTCTCAAATGCCGACTTGGACCGACACGCTGGGGACCTCGGAACCGACGTTGGGAACGTCGGTCCTGGTCTCTGGTTGCTCGATCTCGGGCCCGACGTGGTGGTACTCGGTCCTGGGCCTCGATCCTTGTCTGTTTCTTGGGTTTCCTTCGGTTCCACTTCATTCTTGGCTTGGCTCTTGCATTCCTTGACTTGGCTCCTTCATTAGCTCCTCCAAAATGTCCTCATTCTTGCCATTTTACCTATAAAACAAAGCAAACTCGCATAGTTTCCGAATCTTAAAGAAAACCGGGAACTAAGCTAAGAAGGAACGAAACTAACAAAGAAAGGAATGAAAAACACATATTTACAAGGGAAATTAACTACTAAAACACCACCAAAACGAGAGACATCAGTTTTGGTGTGCTTTGATTGCTTTGATGTTGGGTCTCTTAGTCGCCCCCCCCCCCCTTTGCGTTTAGCCAGGGGTGCCACTATTTTGTACCCCAGATTCCCCGTAAGGGGAAATCCACTGGGATGTTGTTGTTGTTGTTGTTGTTGTTGTTGTTCTTCTTCTTCTTCTTCTTCTTCTTCAATTTTATGTTTTATGAGTTCAATTATTATATCTTTCGAGTTCATTTTCTATATAATTCGATTTTCACAAACATAAAGTTATTTTAGTTTAATATCTTATTAATTCAAAAATTTTCCCAACAAAATAACGACTGTAATACATAAGGCTAAAAAAACTAAAAATTTAAAAAGATTAAAATATCTTTCTTCACAAAAAAATTAATTATAACTCTTAAATGTGGTAGTTCATTTTTTACAACCAAAAGTTCAGTTTAATATCATAAAACATCAATAACATGTACTAGAAGTTCAATTTTGTAATTTGTATGAGTTCAATGTTTTGTACAATAAGTTCACTTTTTTCCTATTGTTAGTTCATTTTTTGTTATTATAAGTTCAATTTTTATATTATTCGATTTTTAATCAAAATTTTTTTAAAAAATAATAAAGTTAAAATTAAGATTAAAAGTTTTGATTTTTTTAAAGATAAAAAAGTTTAAAATAATATGGACCATCCATTATAAGGTAAGGAGGTAAATGCAATGGATGAGGTTACTCTTCACCATAAGGGGTTGTCTTTACCACAAGGACTTTCCTCACCGGGCCCTACCTCTACTGATATATATGTACATTAAGTAAGTATGCTAAATCATTTATTTTCGAACAAAATTCAATTAAAATTCAAATATAATCATCGCAATGCACGTGAAAATACGCTAGTAACCATTCTAAAATAGAAAGATTTGTTAATTTTATTTGTTTAAGACTCTAAATCATTTTTGTGACAGATTTATCAATGTTCTAAAAAATGGACTAGGCAGCCGTCTAGGTGGCGCCTAAGCGCTAGGTGGTGGCCCACTTTCGCGAATAGTCCCTAGGCGGATGGCTAGGGGACCAGGCAGGCTGGGTGGGCGTCTAGGCGGGCTGAGCGGGTGCCTAGGCTGGCTAGACGAGCGCCTAGGCGGATTGAGTGGGTTCCAAACGGGGCTAGTTGAGTTTTTAGGTGCCAATTTATATGAAAACATTATAATGAGATTTTTCGTTTTTCAATATTCTCACCATTTAAAATATAATCATAAATTTTTGAAATCGTACTAAACCGTCTAGGCTCCTGCCTAACCGTCTAGACGTTAGTCCCTTCCCATCGCCCAACTCCCGCCTAGTATTTTTTAGAACACTGGATCTATACATTTCCTTTTGGAGTTTTAATTTATATAATCGGAAAGTTGAATGGTATAGGTTAAAAAGTTCCCTAAATAAAAACAAAACATATCCTTTTAAAATAAGATAATTTGTCCATGTCTGAAGACCTGAGTTAGAAAATCCTAACAAAAACAAACACTATTTATCACATGGATGTTACACGTGAAGCCGATCATCCCCTTCCGGATCGTATCCCTTTACTTTCAGTGCAATGGATCGAGGTCTTCTTACTGTGGGAGATCATCAATTTAATTTTGTTTTGTTTTGTTTTGGTTATTGTTGATTTGATCGATTTTCATGCAGATAGATGTATTACATGTCCACCAACCCAACCGTAGGAGTATTATATATATGGATAAGTGTAGGCGGGCATGATTTTATATCAATTAGTTAGCATTTATTTCTCTATCTTATTTATTATACTATCCATATTTATTCTGCTTTATCCTTTAATAGGGTAGTTACTCTAGATTACGATAATATTTATGGAGGAGGATCTTATCTTCGTTCGGGATAAGATTTTGGTTGACTTGAGGAGCAAGCCAGTGCCCTGAAACCCTAGTGGGCCGATCGGCCCATAGGCGCGCCTAGCTCTCCCTCGCCTGTCCCCCTTCCTCTATAAATACACATGTATCCGCTCATGTGCCTGGTAAGTTCTAAGCTATCGCTCTGCCTGACGCCTTTAATCGACATTGCCCTACCTGACTTAAGCATCGGAGGTGGATTAGGGGGCGCCCGCCCCCTAGGTCCATTGTTTTGCAAGTCATTGAAGGTGAAGAGGCTTGGAGAAGAAGGTCATTGAAGAAGGTCATTGAAGGAGTTGAAACTTGTACACGGCATATTTTGTGTACTAACATTTGGCGCCGTCCGTGGGGACCGAACAGGTTTTCGACCTTCGTAAACCCTATACGAGACAACCCTGGGGCAATCGCCCAGGCGAATCACGCGATTCGCTTTCGGCAGCCCCAGAGCCGCGACCGCGGGTTCACAACCCGCGACCGCGGGTCCGTCGCCCGCGACCGCGGGTCGAGGCCAGAGCTTGCGATCTCCGAAATTCGCTCGGAGAACGGATCCCAACGCACGTAGAACCCGATACTCGTTCGGGATGATAGACCACATCGCGATCGGACCTTGGATTGTCGATCTAAGAGGTTGCCCTAATCAAAAATCATTGTTGATTATCGATCCAATGAAAACCCTAGGTTGGGGGCAACTCTAATCACAATCACTTGTGCGTAACACAGGATATACATACGAGCATACGGAACCGATCGCTAGAGCCCGGGGCGGGCGAGCGGTCGGTCCGATCCGTTACCCCAACCGAGCCGGGTCACGCCGTCGACGAAACCTTAAACGATTGAACGATTGGACCTGCGGTGCGCGGTCCAGGGTCCCGCAGGCACGGACCCACGTCGTAACGAACTCGGCGCGAGTTCGGAAGAGGATTTCGGGATCGGACGCCTGGACCTGCGGGCGCGGTCCAGGCTCCCGCGATCGCAGTCCGGGGCAGAACCGCGGGCGCGGTTTCGCTCCAGAGAACGCAACCTCTGTTCTGGGGCGAACCGCGACCGCGGGTCAGCGATTGGCAGGATTACCGATCGTGCTTCCGACTCACTTTCTGGGAGCTACGCTTATCGGATTTGGACGATCCACATATCGCCGGAAAGAGGAGGAGATAAGCTACAAATTATCTTCGGAAGTCGAAGCGAGAATCCTACTCAAAGTCAGTCGAAACTGGGCACGAACAGCGCGGTCCAGAAATCGAACCAACGAGATTGAAGAAAGTAATCAGCTTCATCGTCTTCGCCGAACGAGTTCGCGCGGAAGATGGCGCCGAACGGTTCGAGGCCGAGGAGCCGGTCCAAAACTACGCCCTCAGCTCCGGCAGCAGCCTCGTCAACGGCTTCCGCCGCCAGGAATCACGGCAGGAACGCTTCCACGCCGTCAGCCGTCGTCTTGAAGCCGAAGTACTCCGGCACAACCACGCGGGTGTTCGGGAGCGTGACAAGGGCGGCGCCGCTCCGGTTCGTGATGCCGACGAGCGAGAGTAGGATGACAAAGCAGCTCGGCGCGAGCCCGGGATGGAGGCCGAAAGAGAGCGCCGCTACGGGCAGCCACGATCGGACCGGACCGAGTTCTTTGGCCCCACGCTGCGGATGAGCGCACGGTACGCCTCCGGCCCGGTCGAGCCCTTCACCCGGCTCCTAATCCGTTCCACGCCACCGATCGAGCCGCAATACATGAAGCCGGATCACATAGGGGCGGCGGTACCCAACGGTCCGCACAACACGATCGACCGCTAGAGCCCGGTGCGGGCGAGCGGTCGGTCCGATCCTTTGCGGCGGCACCCATCGGTCTGCACGACGTGATCGATCGCTAGAGCCCGGTGCGGGCGAGCGGTTGGTCCGATCGATTTAGGTGTCCGACGCAGGGGCACGACTAAGCAAGTATTGGATCTTGTAAAAGCTCGGAGCCCACCGGGGCAAGAGATCGGGCTCATAGGGTCAAAGGGCTTGATCGCCGCTCAACGATCAACGCGGAACCTACGACGCTGTAATAGTCCGTCTGAGCTCCACGGTGGTCGGAACGAGATGATTCAAGGAGCGCTGGAAAGTAGACTCCGAATGCTACGTTTCTCGTTCACAAATCAGAACCGGAACTCGCTGCATCCGGGTCGAAATCGTGCCGCAAGAGACCGCAACCTGTTTCACGAACAGGATGGCGAGGCAAACTTCCGACCAGCCGTCCAGGAGCTACGCACATCGGAATCGGACGATCCATATATCATTGGAAAGAGGAAAGAGCGATCTTCAAGCCATCTTTAGATGACGGCCCCAGAAACTCTCTCGAAGAGGGTCAAAAGGACGTCCGAGGGCTGCTGTCCTGCAGAAAGCGTAGAACAGGGAAGCCTGCTTCTAGCCCCTCGTTCGGGAGCTAGAGACGTCGAAAAATCGCGGGCTTGGCATCTCTCGAAAGCTGAAGAAGTCACCTACAAATCTACTCTTAACGTCTAGACCCAAATCGCACTTCAACCGGCCCGAAATTGCGGCCTAAAACAGAGCAGTCTTGCTCTAGTGACGGCAGCGCACTGCCTTATTGTGCAGGCTCGTTCGTGAGCTACGGTTGTCCGATCGGGATGATTCAAGATGTATTGGAAGGCTTACAAAGTGTGCTATCTTTCTTCTACAGGAGCCAACGCTGGAAACTCGCTCCAATTGGCTCGAAATCAGGTACGAACCTGAGCACGAAAAGGGATATGTCCCACGCGAAGGGACAATCGACCCTCCAATGAGAGAGGTGTGCCCACTGCGGGTCCCAAACACCCTCCCAGGAACGAAGGTGTGCCCACAGCGGAGTAAGGACACCAAGGCTTACATGATGGGCACATCCGGCCCCTATGGTAACCATTTACCCGCTCCGATCTCTGCTGTCAAAATCGGGTCTCTCGGAAAGAGTCGCAAGATGGTCTATCGAGCGGGGGCCGTATGACGTCAACTTACATGCCCAGAGCCGACATCAAAAGACCGGTACCAACCGACTCTGTTACACGATGCCCTACCAATTCAAGTTTGACAGCAGGATCAGCGAGACAACATCGAAAGACCAGCCTTGACCAACTTCAAAACACGCTATTTGGTTCGAATCCGGCTACGAGAGCCGAGGGCGCAGGACTGGGAGCCGCGGGCGCGTGGAACCCTCAAGGAGCCTTGATTAGTCCTATGAAACGAACCGCGAGCGCGGGCGGCACACCGCGAGCGCGGCAGGTGCAGCTGGGAACCGCCATGATATGCCGAGCATCCTACGAGCGCCATTAAGTGGGTTATGTTGCGGTGCGCACGCCCACGAGGGACACGAACCTTCCGAGTTGGCAACACGATGCCTCGATTGGCCATGGGGAGCGCATCCCGATAATGGCAAGGCTCGGAAGGGCCCATGTGTTATGGCTGCAGTGTTAGGACGGGGGCATATGGGCTAGTGCTTTCCACTTAAAAAAATGGCTGCGAAAAAGAAAGGTCACCCATGATGAGAGTGCAAGATTCGATATGCTGGCAATGGCGCCACTTTTTTAAATAGATCTTTTTCACAAAACGCTTTCATTTGGGGGACGCCCCGAGAATTGTTTTTACATGTTTTTCGTGATTTTAACTTATTTTTCCAGCATAGAGAATCGAGCACTTGAGTCATGGGAGGATTGGCGCCGTGTGTACGCCATCACACGTGTTACGCAGGTCACGCGTTATTCGCACGCGTTTGACCAACGAATATACGAATGTACGAATGTACGAATGTACGAATGTACGAATATACGAATAAGGGCACCTAATCTGCATGGCCACTCACCGCTTGACTCCGGTCCCTATACACGGGATAGTACAAGGTACACGAGTATATGAGTCCCGGAGGGGGCAATTGTAGGCAGGCATGATTCCATATCAATTAGTTAGCATTTATTTATCTATCTTATTTATTATGCTATCCATATTTATTCTGCTTTATCCTTTAATAGGGTAGTTACTCTAGATTAGGATAATATTTATGGAGGAGGATCTTATCTTCGTTCGGGATAAGATTTTGGTTGACTTGAGGAGCAAGCCAGTGCCCTGAAACCCTAGTGGGCCGATCGGCCCATAGGCGCGCCTAGCTCTCCCTCGCCTGTCCCCCTTCCTCTATAAATACACATGTATCCGCTCATGTCCCTGGCAAGTTCTAAGCTATCGCTCTGCCTGACGCCTTTAATCTACATTGCCCTACCTGACTTAAGCATCGGAGGTGGATTAGGGGGCGCCCGCCCCCTAGGTCCATTGTTTTGCAGGTCATTGAAGGTGAAGAGGCTGGGAGAAGAAGCTTGGAGAAGAAGATCATTGAAGAAGGAGTTGAAACTTGTATACGGCATATTTTGTGTACTAACAACAAGCTTACAGGTGTTGTATATGTCGGTCAGCTTAATTAAGACTTCTTTTTAGTTGAGTTCTTTTTTATTTTTTCCCCAGTTGAAATTTGCGTTTTCTTTGTAAATTCATATTTCAGACATGGGTTTTACTCTACTTCTTAGCATATTTAATTTGTTGGTTGGAGGGTAGATTTTCTTATTTTGCTTGCATTCGACGTTCAAACATTGCAAACACGAGCAATGTATTCTATCATGCATAAAAAGGCATATGCAGAAATCACATGCGACCATGAGGATTGTATCCTAGATATGTAAGGGAAACATGGTATATCAAAAAAAAATTGCAGACATGAGCTTGCACAAGGAGGAGGTGGAGACTTAGGGCCCGTTTGTTTGCCATGAAATGAACTTTTGGTAACGGATTGAAAAGTCTGTTTACGTTTGGGCCTGTTTGTTTGCCCTTGTCTTAATTTTTTGATTGACCCCACTAAGGCAAACAAAGAGGAATCTGTTTCCGCCCTAAAACTTGAGGAAACAATTCAAACCCTTTCTTGCCTCCTTCAACCCCGACGCCTTTCACGCCGTTAACTACAATCTCTGTCCTCGCCCTTCACGCCCCTGACTCCTGATCCATCCTCCCTCACAAAGCTCTCTCTAACCATGTTCTTCGTTGTGTACCGTCGGCCACCATTCGTCCATCCTCACAACCTCCAACTTCTTTCTCTCATGTCGTTCGATCTGTGCACTTTCACCATCGACGGGCACCTCCTCCGACTCCGGCATAGGATTGAACACCGCATCAATAAAGTACATGAAAGTATTGTTGTTGGTGAATTTCGATTGGATGGATGTGAGAAAGATATGTGGCTGGTGAATTTCGATTTTGGATGGAAGTGGGAAAGATGTGGCCTGTGAATTTTGATTTTGTTGTTATTCTAGATTTCTAGTATATGAAAGTATTGTTGGTTTGAATTTCGACGAAAAATTACAGCAAATTGATAACCCTAATTTTTTGATTTGGGATTTTTTTTTCAATCTCTTACCGGTGCTCCCTGCCCCAAACAGTTTTGGGTGGTAACGGTTTTCCTTTCCATTCCCTTCATCTTTTCAATCCGTTTCCCTTTCCGTTTCAGCCCAAGCAATCAAACGGGCCCTTATATTTATGCTGAGAGAAACGTTCTCTTATGCGGAACAATAGAAGAGGCTCTTAGTTTAAGGGGGAACAAGATTTTTCTACTAGTGTATGCATGTTTATATTTCATGTTTCGTACTTGATATATTATATATTTTTATGTATAGGTTTGTCATCATTGAAAAGGAAAAAATTGTTGGAAAGTTATTGTTTCCCTGGAACAATGGGGTTATTACTATAGAGACGGTAGTAGATGTTTCCTTGGGTTTGATGATAACAAACGTCATAAGACTTGATTGTTTGGTTGTTTTCATAGTGTTTCACGTATGACTTGAATATTGGAAGCAATAGGACTAGATCTAGAGAACAAAGAAATATTGTTACTGCGTTAGGGAATAGTGTGAAGGAACAATAGTGTTTGCACGAGCATGATGCGTTTTGACAACTGGTTTGGGTGATTATTATCTTTAGAAGGAAGATAATATCTTGGAGAATCAGATCATATAATCGGAGCCTAAGGAGAGAGGAATTGGTTATGGCAATAACATAAAAATTGTGTTTATGATTTGATTGTGAAAATCTATTTGTATATGGATAATTACGTTGGAAAATGTTAATCTATGGCAAGAGAATAATATTAGATAAGACCTAATCGTCCATTATAAATAGGGATAGAGTCTAGGGCTCTAGTTGTCTGTTAAATATGGATAGAGTCTAAGGCTCTAGTTGTCTGTCTGTCGCTGGTCATTCGTCGTGATCGGAGAGGACCCCTTAGAGTTTTCTAATAGAGAGGAATGGAGACTTCATTGTAGAGGAGTGGCGACATTAAGTTGCATTTGGAGGTTTCTTAATAGGTCATTAGAGAAGAATGAAACAGTCATTGGAGCTCTAAGCGTAGATCTTCAAGGTGATTGCATATGGCGTTGTTACCACCAAAGAAAGATTCGGACTTGTGAAGCTTGATTGGAGGCCATGTTTCTGAGGTAATTTATGTTGGATTTTGTTGTACTTGAATACTATGTACGTTCTAGAGGGCAATGAGGTTAGCAGAGTATTCTAAGAAAAGAGTATTGATCGGGCTCAAGTATGAGCGAGGGTCAAGAATACAATTTATAACCCAACCCCGTTGTAGTACAAGGTGGGTGTCGAACGCTCGGGAATCCTGTCGTTTGATGTACCTAAAAGACTCGAAAACTGGAAAAGAGAAGTTAAAACAAATGAAAAACAAGAGAAACGCTCGGGACCGACACTAAGGTCACGTCGGGTCCGAGGTTGGCGACAAAAGGAGGTCGGGACCGACACAATACAAGTCGGGCCCGATATGCTGGGTATGTCGAACTTCAGAAATGAAAGGTGGATCTTGGGTTTTTGGGTTCCTTCTCTAGTAGGCATGGGCTTTTCCACCCCAATTCAAGCAATAAGTGATGATCCTTCGTAGGATCGAGGTAGTTCTCCTCGTTCCCGCCACATCTACACATCGACCATAGGGATATAAACCTCCCTTTCGATGCAAGGACTCGTGGAGGGCAATTGCTTACTTCCGTTCACCCTTGCCAACCACAAGCCTTGATTCCTTGCTTTCGTGGAGGAATTGTATCTCTATGTAGAGTGGGTTCCTAGATCAATCACTCAAGGCTATGGAATTCTTTTGGGGGTTCAAACCCAACCTAGCTAGAGGTTTCCCCCATAGCCCAAGATCAATGGAATCTACTCCATAAGGCAAGTGAACAAAGTAAACAAAGCACCAATCAAAGCAATCTCAATCATCAAACTCAACTCAAATCCAAATCTCATTCAATAATAAAGGAAATCCACAAAATCCCAATTCAATTGGTTCCAAATCAACAAAAGCAAGACAAATCAAAGCCAACTCACTAGCAATCCCTAGATTTCTCCTCCTCTTTGGACGGATCTCTCTCTTCTCCTTCTCTTCTCCTTTCTCCTTTCTCTCCAAGTCTTCCTAGAGCCTTTGAGAGGTGATTAGTGTGTTGTGTGTGGGATCCCCCCCCCTCTCATTAGAGATAAGATAGCCTTAATAGAAGAGGGGCAAAAGTGGTAGTTTGCATTTGCATACCTTGGAGCCCAATCCACATCCGACCGACTCGGACCGACACGGAAGCATGTCGGGCCCGAGGTACTGGGTACGTCGGTCCGACTTTGAAACTCGATCTCGGTCCCGATGTAGCTTGCACCTCGATCCGGTCCTCGTTCCACCTCTTCTACTTGGCTTTTCTCTTGCTCTTCTTCTTGGATTGCTCCTCTCTTTCCCTCCTTGCCTCGTGCTTTGCTCCTTCCTCGAGTCTTCTTCAAATAGCTCTCAGTCCATGCCAAAAACACCTACAAAATACACAAAATGCGCATAGTCTCCGAATCTCATAGAAATGTGGGAACTAAGCTAAAAAGGGACAAAACACACAAGAAAAGGGAAGAAAGAAACATATTTACAAGGGAAAACGACCTATAAAACACCACCAAATTGAGAGACATCATAATACCCCATACTTAAACTTGCTTGTCCTCAAGCAATAACAATGTAAGCAAGACCGAAACATAATCTTCAAGTAAAGCCTCGTATGAAAAACACATTCAAGCACAAGTGATAGATATTCAAGCAAGATTACATCATCACACATGATCAAGGCCGGCCCAGGGGGTGGGGCAAAGTGGGCGCCAGCCCAGGGCCCAAAAATTTTAGGGGCCTAAAAATTTTAAAATGTAGTATATATAAGAAGGTGTTTGAAAGATTATAAATTGCAAGTTGGTCTAGTGGAAAAGTGTTCTTACCTTTATTGAAGATGTCTTGGCCTCTTGGGTTCAAAGCCCACCACTCCACTTTAACCATATTCATTTTAAATATGAGCCTTATTCTATATCTTTTGTTTTATTTATCTTTCTTGACTATTATTCAATTAGTGTATTCATGTTTTATTTTTAAATATGGGTCCTATTTTATATATTTTATTTAATTTATCTTTCTTGACATATTAATGAATTACTGTATTCGTGTTTTATTTTTAAATATGGGCCCTATTTTATATATTTTATTTAAATTATCTGTCTTTACACTACTAATTACTAATCAATTAGTTTCGACCAAAAAAAGTACTAACAAAATATGGGCCCTATTTTATATATTTTAAATATGGGTCCTATTTTATAACTTTTATTTAATTTATCTTTCTTGACTATTAATCAATTAGTGTATTACTATGGCTATTTTAAATGAATCTTATTTACAAAATGTCTATAATGGTTACTTTTTATTAGATTTAAAATATACGGTATATACAGTTAAAAAATCTTATTTCTTTTATTCATACATTGCTATATGATGATAGAACCAAATGTTACGTATATATTAAGTTAAATTTAGGTAAATTGGTATCATATTTTATAAATTCTTCGTATCTTAATATTATAACAAGAAAAAATTTGTACGAAAGTATTATAAAATTTTACAAAAAAAGTCTAAAAATTATATAAAAATGGACCCTTTTATTTTAGTTCGCCCAGGGCATCTAAAATATCAGGACCGGCCCTGCACATGATCAAGTGCTCAAAGGAACTAAGTCAAATGCAACCAAGCCTCACTTTAGGAATATGTAAATGTGTATCACTCATCATGTGTTTAGGTATAGCAATGAACACTCAAGCTCAAAAATCATGCAAGTAAAGACTTTACTATTGAAGCTAATATCACCAATTCCTCCACCTAGAGATGCCTATTACAATGCACACAAAGAATATGAACTTGGCTCAATGGAGATCCTCAAAGAAGTTCCATTCGGCCGGGTTGTAATGGGGCTTTTGGTATTTCTCAAGGTGGGAATCATTTTGGTCTTGTGTTGCTTACAATGGGGATTGAACTTCCTAATCTCATCATAAGCTTTGATTTTTCTTCTTCTCTCAACCCACAACTTCACGTAACATTCCACTTCATCTTTGCACTTAAACTTTTTGTTGGATTTCTCACACTTTTCTACACTGGATCGACTTTCACTACAACTCGGGCCCGATGTCCTCTAGAACTAGGTCGGACCATCTTTTTTACACTTAAGCTCTTTACCTTCAATCCACTTCTTATTTCCAACATTTTCTTTTTTTTCTTTTCACTCTTTTCACTACAAAGATGCACTACCCACATGATTTATAACACCACTCTTGCCCTTAACCAAAGAGAATCTCAACTCTTCAAATACAATCCAAACCTCTCTTCTAAAGTCCAATCCCACAAGGGTCAAGTCATATAGGCTAGGAATCATATTTTTGAGGAGTTTCAAACAAAGGTCTAAGGCTAAAACGAGGCTACAAACAACGGTTTATCTTCAAGGTAGGATATGGAAGATTTTGTGACTAAATGAAATAAAGTTCAAATCAATGTGACAAAGCATAGAACAAATCTCATATTGGTCTTGGAAAATAGATAAACACCGCAATAGCAAGTTTTACTAAGCATGCATGAGCTAATCACACAAGAAAATGAGGGATATGCAAATATGAACAAGCATCCCTAAAATGGCAAAAAATCAATCTCACAAGGGTCACTCATACTTAGTTGCATAAAACTCATCCTAGAGCTCACATGCTCAATAAAAACAAGCAAGATATCATGATCACTTTAAAAGCAACATCATTTAGAGGCTAAACCATCCAAAAATATGCAAAGGAATTTACATGCTCTCATCATCATTAGCCTTCATTTGGACATCTAAGATGGGGATTCCTTAGTCCAAAAACAAAATCTTTTTGTTGTTTTCAATCGAAATTTTTCAAATTTTTATGGATTTTTGCAAAAATTTTCTCAAACAAAACCAAAAACAAAAACTCATCCATTCAAACCAAATCAAGCTCAATCATTCTTGTCTTTCATCAAGAAACCACTATCCAAAAGCAAATATTCCAAACACAAACTAGAAAGAAAATATCCTTAAAACAAACACACAAGCAAACAAATGAAACCATGAGCAATAACCCCCACCCCATACTTAAAATTTTGATGTCCCCATCAAACAAGGAAACCAAAACTCAAAGTAAGAGAGAAGAGTTCGAAAAGCTCACAATTTCTTATTCTTCAATGGCATGTCTAGATTAGTCAAAGGGATGCTCCCGCCGATATCCTCGTTGGAGCCTTGCTTTCCTTTCCCTCTCATACACATGCTCTTGGTAGAAATCTTGGGTCGGTGGTTGAAGTTAAGGCGCCGGGCGTGTCCATGGATCCTCTCGGGAAGGATAATTCCCGCTCATCCAATTGTTGAAACTCTCATGGACTTGCCACCTTTGATCTTCCACCGTCCTAAGTTCATCCATCTCGCGCCTAGTGTAGCCGAGGTTCCGGTTCATCTCTTCTTGTTGGGCTTGGTAGGCACTTTGTTGTTGGAGGAGTTGTTGTTGTTGTTGATACATGAGTTGTTGTTGAAGGTTGACTTGATGGACCTCTTGGAGCACACTCTCTTGTTGGAGTTGAAGGTGGGCCATTTGGTTGGCTAGGAACGACATGTCCACCGGTTGTTGCCGCTCGGGGAAGACCATGCCGGGGCCGTACCATTGAGCGTAGCCTTCATAACCACCATAGTAAGGTTGCTCTTGCTTTGCACCGCTCCCTTCACCTTGCTCAAGGTGCCTCGGGACCGAGTCGCCAAGAAAAGCACCGGACCGACTTTGGTGGAAGTCGGGCCCGACGTGCTGTACATCTCGGTCCGCCAATGTTGGAGCTTGTTGCGTGGCTTGGAGGTTAGCTATCAAGCCTTGGAGGCTCTCATCCTCATCTCGGTCAATCTCCATGGCCTCTCCTCTAGGCACAAACTCAAAGTTGTCTTGATCGGTATCCGGTGAAGACGAGGGAGTCAAGAAGCGGATGTGTTGAGGTTGTTGACGACCTTCCCTTGAACCTTCCGGATCACCGAATGAATGTGGCTTTCCGGCCCATACTTGGGTACCAATTGTGGTACCTTGAGAGATCATAAAGGTTAGGGGCCAACCGGATAGACACTCCATTGAAGTTTGAGTGAGGGGCCAAAGAGGTGATGTTAAGCTTCTCCTTGATAATGTTCGCCTTCTTGAAATACTTGATGTTCATGTACTCCACGCTATTAGGAGCCGGAGTATACTTGGTGAGGTCGACTTCAAGACGCATGGCAAGGCGAGCGATCATCCCACCAAAGTAGATCCAATAGGTGCTTTGGAAGTCTTGCACCATCTTGACCCACTCCCAAGTGAGGTTCAAGGGCTCGTCGATGTGGAAGAGCATTTCATGGAGCAACATCACCTCCTCCTTCATAGGTTTGCTCAACTCGTGGCGTGTATAGATGGCACACCCCAAGACGTGCACCATGACACGGAAAAGAGGACTAGCAATCTCGGTTGTGGTAGCTCCTTTCCTCATTTCACTCTTCCCAGCCACTTGTCTCCAAACTTGATTCACTTTCTCATTGTCCACGCCGGCCTCCTTCCTTGGAAACGGGAACCCAAAGTAGGTTGCCAAATCCCTAAGAGTGAGCTCGTGTGTCTCATTGCCCAATTGGAAAGTGATGGGGCCTCGTCCTCCACGTTGTCATAAGTGCACTCAAACGTGGCCATGAACTCCGATGTCAAGGCGGGATAATGTGGATTGTCCCACCTCAACATTCCATTGAGGCCGATGTGGGAATAGCACCTTAGAAGAGCTTGATCCATTCCCATCTTCCTCACGGACTCCCAATCAAGCCACCTAGTGTGGTGCGCGAGATCCTTGTACCTTGCATAGCTCTCGGCTACATCATCATTGTCAAGCCGAACATCATCCATCTTAGGCTCTCTCCTTGACTTCTTCAACTTCTTTGAGGGCCTCTCCGCGTGAGATGAGGATGCACGGGTCTCCATTGTACCTACACACACTCAATCAAGCAAAAAGACACAAGATAAGATCCATACAACACAACAACATCACTCACAAACACACCACACAAACACATCACACAAGGATTACTCCATACTTAAGTTCCAAGCACACATCTCACAAAATCCAACATGAATAATCATGGAATTCTCAAGCAATGGCTAAGCTAATGAATATATCATATCATGATCAAGCTATAACCAACAATAAAACCTATGAATCCATATGACATCAAGAGAAGAAGGCAAACAAAACAGGATCGACTCACTAACTACGTCGGGCCCGATACACTCTCAACCTCAGTCCGAGGTGATGGACCGACTTCCACAAGTCGGGCCCGAGGTACCTGGGTAACTCGACCTAGTTCATGTCTCGTCTTCTTCAACAAATCAACCCAATTCACTCTATCATGCACCTAAAGTTCAATTTCAACCATCAAACATCCCTAATCGAAGTTCTAAAGGGATTCAAGCATGCATAAACAACATTGAAAAGCAATTTCACTATTCATACAAATCCACCATTGATGCTCAAGTTCAAACTCTCAATCAAACATGGTAGTACTCAATCTACTCAATGAAAGCACAAATTTCTCAAAGAAATAGGTAGAGATTGAGTTGCACATACCGAAATTGATGAGATTTCGACCTATAAGCAAGAAATCAAAGAGAACTCAAATTATCTCAACCTAGGTTAAGATGGGGGATGAAGAACAATGTTGAATCTCGAAATTTCTCCTTGGTTTTGGGTTTAGGAAGGCTTGTTGTAGTTGGATCGAGATGAGGAATGGGAAAGAAGTGAGGATCGAGTATTGTGAGGGAGGGGGGCCGACATTGAGAGTTTTGAGAGGGAGAGATGTATTTTGGGTATGGTGGTTATGAAGAAGGTAGTATGTAGGTAAGGGAAAGGGGATTAAATGGGGAAAAGTACAATTTTAGGTCAAAGGGTAAAATTGGTATCTCCACTCCATTCGATCGGCTTGCACCGACTTCATGGACCGACATACCCCATGTCGGGCCCGACTTACCTGGGCAACTCGACGAGGGGTTGGTTCGACCACCAAAATTACTCCATTCTTTGGCAACATCTTTCTCCATGAATCCATTTATTTTTCACCATAACTCCTACACAATCTTGAAGAACTAACAACACCACATATCCACAAAATACTTGGTAGGGAATGATTAGAGAAAAGCTAAGCTAAGCTAGGAAAAATCAAACTAAAACTACGAAAAGAAATCTACTAGCTCGGTTGCCTCCCGAGAAGCGCTCGTTTAGAGTAACTAGCTTGACTTCCTAACCTCAACCTCATGGCGGATGAAATACGGTGAATTAGTCGGCATAGGTGTGCCCATTTCCATTGCCCTCATACCAGTAAAACCACCAACGATGGTCTATGTAGGCATGACTCTCCAATCTAGGGCCTCTCTCATCATACTCCTCATAAGCTTGCACGTCTTGACTTGCCTCATCATGATCCTTCTTTCCTACATCAAAAGCACTCAAAGAATTCCTAGGAGATTCTAACAATTCATCTTACAAGTCACTTAAGCAAATATAATCCTCTCCTAAGTCATCTTTCAAATCACTTAAACAAATATAGGAATCAAAGGTTTTGAAAGAATTGCGGTCATCACCAACATCAAAAAGATATGAATAAGGATATTCTTCATTGCTCCTTGGGTTGGAATTGATCCTTGACTCATCTTGTTGCTCAACTTGTTCCAACAACTCTCTAGCTTGAATTTGCTCATTGAATCTCATGTCACTCCTCAAAGGTACCGCTTCTCTATCAACTTCCACTTCTTCTCTCTTTCTCTTAGCATTCTCCTCTAACTTTAGGATGGCCAAAGCATCCGGCTCATTCAATGCCTTGTTGAAGTGGAACTCAACTTTTTCTGCTCCAATCTCAAAGGACACTTTCCCATTTTTGACATCAAACTTGGCCCCCGCCGTTGATAAGAACGGTCTTCCTAGAATGATTGGGACCAAGGGGTACTCGTGCATATCTAGAATCACAAAGTCATCGGGAACGAAGTACTTTCCAACTCGAACCGGTACATAATCCAATATTTCCTTTGCCTTGGTAATGGAGCCGTCGGCCATAGTGTGGGACATATCAACCGGCTCAATTTCTCCAAGATTAGCCCTTCTCCATATGCTAGCGGGCATAACCGAAACACTCGCCCCAAGATCACATAGGACTTGAAAGCTTTGAGATCCTATCCCAATGGTGATAGCAAATTTTCCCGGATCTCCTAACTTTTGAGGTAGCTCCAAAATCTTCACCTCATCTTGCATCTCTACTATGGACCTCTTCTTGCTCAAGATTTCCCTCAAAAACATGGCATACGAAGGCATCTCGTTCAAAGCATCGGTGAACGGGATTGTGTTGGGACGCTATCAAGGACGCTTGCGTACTTGTTAGTGTGCCCCCACAAACCGTCCCTCAGTTTTGATATGACAAACTTTGGTTCTAATAAATTTGTCCAAGTGTTCAGGAATGTCACTGACAAAAAGGACAACAAGTGTGTGGACGTCTCTGAGGTTAAGGGACGCTAGCTACCAGAAAGTAAGGACCAGCGAGGTGACTACTTGAGCAAGGACGCAGTCCCAAGCAAGTAGGAACGCGTGCTTCAACTCCCAGAGCGTCCTTACTCATCAACCGACAGGATGACATCACTCGACAACATTTGATCATACGGGACACGTGGAGACTGATCCTGTAGCAGAGTTCATCACACACAACTGGATACGGGAAGCTTCCCTCATACCACGTGGAGGAAGATCCTGTAGCCACGTCCTCGAAGGGCATGATCGTCCCAGAGAAATGACGCCCTTCCCAAGTCCTATAAATAGCACTAAGGCATTTATTGTGACGCCAACGCTTTCAGAGAATATCCAGAGAATCAGAGTGAAAGCGACCTCGATCAAGAACACGAAGAACAAGCCAAGAACTCTCAAGAACTGTTCTAGACTTAGTGTTTGATCGAGTGAGAATTGTAACCAAAATCACAAACTGTTTGTAAACCTAGAAAACCAAAGAAAAAGACAGAAGTCCTACGACGTACTGTAGGACGTGGGAATAGAGTCCTTTAGCACATTAAGCTCGCTTAAGTTGTAGGCTTAGAGGAGTCCTTTACTTGTGGACTTAGGACGGATACTAAGTGCCAGAGAACTGTAAAGACTCGCCAGTACAACTGTAAGGACGCTTAATAAGATAGGAAAAGTCTATTCGAAAATCCTCCAAGGAGGTAGAGGTTTACACTCAAGGACTACTTAGTCTTGAGTGGTTCCTCTATAAATTGACGTGTTCCTTACTTGTTATTTTCATCTGTTTAGTTTGCTATTTCCGCTGCACTAAAGGACGCCCTTATACTTAGTAAGGACGCCTCTCTCAAGGACGCCTTTACCTAAGTAAATGACGTCCCCTTTCATACTAACGATCCAACAGATTGTGATGTTCAACCCTTGCAAAAGCTTGAGGAATCTCTTGAACTTGCCTTCAACCACGTCTTTCGGCTTCTTCGAGGGGTAAGGAAGAGTTGTAGCACCTTGAATCTTGCTTTGATCGACCTCTTTGGACTGGCTCGACTCATTCGCACCCTCCTCTGTCTGGACCGAAATGGGCGCCACGTCGGGCCCGATGTCATGAACCTTGCTCCGGGGGCAGAGCATTGGTGGAGTCGTCGGGCCGACATCTGGGCAAGTCGGGCCCGACTCCCTCTCCACCTCGGTCCTAGGCAGGGGAGTTGTCCTGGTTGCTAGATCGACTTCTTGGAACATCGGACCCGACTTACTGGACAAGTCGGTCCGGTTCTCTTCTCTCGTCTTGGGCACATGTGGCTCGGGTAGATTTCGACCACTCCTCAATCCAATAGCTCAAACTTCATTTTGGTTTTGTTGGGCACAGGGATTCTCCTCGGGTCGGCCCGGAAGTCTCCCATTCTCTCTCGGAATTTGAGTTGCAATTTGGGCAAATTGATTGTCCGCTTGCCTCCTCCATGCTCGGTTCTCATTGAGTTCGGTTCTCACATCATTGCATTGAGTTCTCACTTCCTTGAACCCATCCTTCAACTCTTGAACCCATTGAGGTTGTTGTTGCTCATTAAATCCCGGTGGTCTATATGGTTGTTGTTGTTGTGGTGCCTTCGGCTCGTTTTGGTTAAAGTTGTTGTTGTAGCCATTGGCTTGCCCTTGATTCCACCGGCCATTACCTCCATTGTTGAAATTTCCTCTTCCTCCATAATTCCCTTGAACATAGTGTGCCTCCTCGATTTGCTCGGCCAAGCGAACTTGGCTCTCATTCGGACACACTTGAGTAGCATGGGCAAAGGATCCACACTCCTCACAAGCTCTAGCGGTTTGCTTGTAATGGTGGACTTGCCTTCTCAACTTGGTCACTTCACTCTCAAGGAATTGGAGTCTCACATCTTTGTCAATCTCTTCACTCTTCGGATCATAGAGCTTCTTTGTGCCATCACCTTGAACTCTCACTTCTTTGCTTGCTTGGCTCACCCCATACATGGCCTCATAATCGGAAAGCTTGTCAAGTAACTCCCAAGCTTGTTCCGGGGTCAAGTCTATAAACCCACAATCGGTGTGGAGATTTAACTTGTCTTTGGTGGCCGGATTGATGCCTTGGAAAAAGATATCTTGGAGCACATATGGTTGTTGCCCATGAGTTGGACATTGGCGCAACATCTCTTTGAATCGGTCCCATGCCTCGAAGAGCGGCTCATTTGATCCTTGTTGAAAGCTTGCAATTTTTCTCTGGAGCTCGGTTGTCTTTGAAGGTGGAAAGAACTTCATCAAGAATGCATCATGAAGAGCTCGCCATGTGGTGATCGACCTAGGGGCTTGGCTCGAGAGCCAATGTGTGGCCTTACCCCCAAGTGACCACTTGAACGCCTTAAGAAGAACATACTCCAAAGTCTCCTCATCCGTCGAGATGGTCTCGCACATGTCAACAAAACGCGTCACATGCTCAATTGGACATTCTTGCGGTCGACCCTCAAATTGATCCCGCTTGATGAGTGAAATGAATTGGGTCTTAATCTCGAAATTCTTGGCAACCTCCGGGAGAACAATAGCCGGCTCGGCACTCTCAACTCCGGATGCATGTATTGGCGTGCATTCCGGGGTAGAGCGTTGAGTTGAGCCTCAATCCTCATACGTTGCTCACGTTCTCTCCTTACTTCCGCCTCTCGGTTGTCCGCCTCAAGTTGCAATCTAGCCATCTTGGCCCTAATTCGAGCCATCTCATCATCATGGAGTGCTTGGTTCTCCATCCTTTTCTTTCGTCGGGCTTCTTTGAGAATACTTTCCGGATCACTCACAAACTCAAGTTCAAGTGTTCCTCGGGCGGAACGAACTTGCATATACCTACAAAGCAAAAACACAAACCAAAACCAATCAAAAACAAACAAGGGGCTTGGGCTATTCCCTCACCCAAATCACTACCAAGGCTCAAAAGACTCAACAACTTGGTACTCAAAACAATTAGAATTCCCCGGCAACGGCGCCAAATTCTGATCGGGCTCAAGTATGAGCGAGGGTCAAGAATACAATTTATAACCCAACCCCGTTGTAGTAAAAGGTGGGTGTCGAACGCTCGGGAATCCTGTTGTTTGATGTACCTAAAAGACTCGAAAACTGGAAAAGAGAAGTTAAAACAAAGGAAAACAAGAGAAATGCTCGGGACTGACACTAAGGTCACGTCGGGCCCGAGGTTGGCGACAAAAGGAGGTCGGGACCGACACAGTACAAGTCGGGCCCGATATGCTGGGTATGTCGAACTTCAGAAATGAAAGGTGGATCTTGGGTTTTTGGGTTCCTTCTCTAGTAGGCATGGGCTTTTCCACCCCAATTCAAGCAATAATTGATGATCTTCGTAGGATCGAGGTAGTTCTCCTCGTTCCCGCCACATCTACACATCGACCATAGGGATATAGACCTCCCTTTCGATGCAAGGACTCGTGGAGGGAAATTGCTTACTTCCGTTCACCCTTCCCAACCACAAGCCTTGATTCCTTGCTTTCGTGGAGGAATTGTAGCTCTATGTAGAGTGGGTTCCTAGATCAATCACTCAAGGCTATGAAATTCTTTTGGCGGTTCAAACCCAACCTAGCTAGAGGTTTCCCCCATAGCCCAGGATCAATGGAATCTGCTCCATAAGGCAAGTGAACAAAGTAAACAAAGCACCAATCAAAGCAATCTCAATCATCAAACTCAACTCAAATCCAAATCTCATTCAATAATAAAGGAAATCCACAAAATCCCAATTCAATTGGTTCCAAATCAACAAAAGCAAGACAAATCAAAGCCAACTCACTAGCAATCCCTAGATTTCTCCTCCTCCTTGGACGGATCTCTCTCTTCTCCTTCTCTTCTCTTTTCTCCTTGCTCTCCAAGTCTTCCTAGAGCCTTTGAGAGGTGATTAGTGTGTTGTGTGTGGGATCCCCCCCCCCTCTCATTAGAGATAAGATAGCCTTAATAGAAGAGGGGCAAAAGTGGTAGTTTGCATTTGCATGCCTTGGAGCCCAATCCACATCCGACCTACTCGGACCGACACGGGAGCATGTCGGGCCCGAGGTACTGGGTACGTCGGTCCGACTTCGAAACTCGATCTCGGTCCCGATGTAGCTTGCACCTCGATCCGGTCCTCGTTCCACCTCTTCTACTTGGCTTTTCTCTTGCTCTTCTTCTTGGATTGCTCCTCTCTTTCCCTCCTTGCCTCGTGCTTTGCTCCTTCCTCGAGTCTTCTTCAAATAGCTCTCAGTCCATGCCAAAAACACCTACAAAATACACAAAATGCGCATAGTCTCCGAATCTCATAGAGGTTTTACTAGAGTAACTAACTGGTTTCTTTAGGTTTCCTCTCTGAATGTTGTGTATTTGGATTGTATTGTTTTTCCGTTGAATGAAGGGTTGTTCCTTAGGGGAACAATGCTTGCTTTGTTTACTAACACATACCCCTCCATTAAACATAATATATCCAAAAAATTCTACCATTTGGCTATTTTCCGTACAAGATGATGGATACAAAATGAACAACAATTTGGAAGAAGTTCAATAGAGGTAAAAGACTGATGAGTCAGTGCTTTGGTGAAGATAAATTATTTGTAGCAATAATGTGACAAACCATAAGTTCTTTCAATCAACTCTTTCTTGAACATAATGAAGATCAAGATGGATATGGTTAAGGATGATGGCAATAAGTTTGGCCAAAAAAGTTGATAAATTGTCACATACCAAGATAAGGTTGCCGCAAAGAGGTTGACGATTCTCTCAAGGTAAGTGACAAGGCATTATGATAACGGTATTTAGTCGGCTTAATACCGATCAAAGTAATCCAAACTATCCAACTAATGTAGTCGGGAAGCAAGGGGCAATCCTACAGAAACTCGTGATTTCAATGTTTATTGTTGCTACTTATGAAACAGGGGGTTTTGAGACTAAATTATCAACTACTAAAATTAAACAAACAAAGCAAATTAAGATTGTATAAGAAAGTATGATGAAGATATCCAACTAATTTATACCATTGCAAAAGTGAATGTTGATAAACGATTATCATTATTCCAATTGCACCTTAAGTAATCTATTGCGAAAACTCTTAACAACCAAACTTCATAAATTTAATTAAGACTTTCAAACTTCAATTATAGTTATTAATCCGACCGGACTTCACAACCCGGCCTAATCACCAAAACAACCTAAGAGACCTCTTAGATTCAATTTTACAACAACATTAAGATCCAAGCATCAATAGAAACAACTCTTTAAAAAAACCAAAATTCAAAGGAATTATGATTGAAATCTCTTTCTTTAACCAATTAATCCGACCGGCTTAATAAGATAAAGAGGTCTACTTTAATCAATTCAATATCAATCGGTTACTAAATCAATATAGTTGTATGACTCGTGTTGGGACGCTATCAAGGACGCCCTCGTACTTGGCAGCGCGCCCACAACCGTCCCTTAGTTTTGATATGACAAACTCACTTTGATTCTAATAAAGATTGTCCAAGTGTTCAGGAACGCTAGTGACAAAAGGATAACAAGTGTGTATGGGCGTCCCATAGGCTTTGGGACGCTAGCCAACAGGAAGTAAGGACCGACCAGAGACTACTTGAGCAAGGACGCAATCCCAAGCAAGTAGGAACGTAAGCAGAGCGTCCTTACTCTATAGCCGACAGGATGACATCACTCGACAATATTTGATCATCCAAGGACACGTGGAGACCGATCCTGTAGCGGAGTCCAACACTACGTGGCGAACGATCCTGTTGCAGAGTCCATCAACACGTGGCGGCCGATCCTGTAGCGGAGTTCATCATACACAGCTGGATACAGGAAGCTTCCTCATCACCGCCCTACTACGTGGAGGAAGATCCTGTAGCCACGTCCTCGAAGGGCATGATCGTCCCAGGAGAAAGACGCCCTTCCCCAAGTCCTATAAATAGCCCCAAGGCATTTATTGTGACGTTAACGCTTTCAGGAATATTCAGAGAGAATCAGTAGAAAGCGGCTCACTCAAGAACACGAAGAACTAACTCAAGAACTCAAGAACAGTGCTAGAAGTTGTGTTAGATCGAGTGAGACTTGTAAACAAATCACAAAAACAGTTTGTAACAGAAAACCCAAAAGAGAGAGAGAGTTCTGCGAAGTACTGCAGGACGTAGGAATAGAGTCCTTTAGTAGATTGAACCAGCTTTAGTTGTAGGCTTAAAGGAGTTCTTTACAAGTGAACTTAGGGAAAAGCTAAGTGTCAGAGAACTGTAAAGACTCGTCAGTACAACTGTAAAGACGTTCAATATAAAGGAAAGAACTATTCAAAAATCCTCCAAGGAGGTAGAGGTTTACACTCAAGGACTACTTCGTCTTGAGTGGTTCCTCTATAATTCACTGCGTTCATCTATTAACTTGTTTAGTATTTTATTCCGCTGCATTACTCAAGGACGCCCCTACACCTCGTAGGGACGCCAGACCAAAGGACGCCTTTACTCCAGTAAAGGACGTCCCTCAGTACTAACGATCCAACAATTGGTATCAGAGCAGGTGCTCTAGATTCTTACTGAGTTGCAGGTTAAAGATGGACATGGAACCGATTGGAATCTCTTTTGTGAAGCCTCCGCGCCTAACGGACGGCAACTTCAACCGCTGGAAAATCAGATTTGAGAATTTTGTAAGGAGTCAGAACTATCAGTGCTGGAAAGTGATCATGAAAGGTGACCTTGCCGTTCCTACTGATAAGAAGGACAAAGAGGACGAGTGGGGTCCTGATGAATTCAAATTGATGGAAACAAATGCAAAGGCTATGTGCTTCCTTCAAGCGTCCCTTTGCGAGAGGGACGCCACCAGAGTCAGCAATTTGGCAACTGCCAAACTACAGTGGGAAGCTCTTGAAAAATTCCACGTAGGAACTGCTGAGATGAGGGAAGACGTTCAGCTTGAAATCAAGAGAGAGTTCTATGCTTTCAGAATGCTCCCCAATGAAACTGTGAACGATTATTCATACCGTTTTGAACAACTTGTTACCAAGATGAGGAACCTGGGCGTTCCTGAAGCTGAAGTTTCAATGAGAAACAGAGTTCAAGTGGTCATAGATGGTTTAACAGGAAAGTGGAACTTTGATAGAACCACGTTCAAGGAGAATACAGCCAACAAGACTCTTGACATGGAAGAGATCTACGGGAAGCTACAAGGATACGAAGCAAGGAGGAACTCTGATTTGGCTGAGCTAGCAAGGAATCCTCAAACAGATCTAGCATTGATGACATCAACACCGGAGTACGCTGAGTATCTTCGTCATCAACAAGAACTCGCTATGATGGTGGAAGCCAATAAGAATGAGAACCGGGAAAGGATGCGCGTTCAAGCATTGAAAGAGAAAGAAAGCAAGACTAAGGAACAGCTTGAAGAAGAGGAAGGATTTGTTCTCTTTAACAAAGTTCTGCGTTCTTTTGGCAAAAGAAACAAACAATTCAACAAACACAAGATGCCTTACAAGAAGGAGAGTCCCAAGTATACTGAGGCAGAGATGAAAGAACTTACTTGTTATAAATGTAACAAGAAAGGACACTTTGCCAAAAAGTGTACAACGGGAATGTCCGCAAAAGAAATGAAGACAAAAGCACTCATCGGAGCGTTCGCATCTGCATGGGATAATGGTAGCTCTTCTGATGATGATGATGAAGAACCTGATGAGCAAGTGGCGTACATGGCCATGGAGGACGCCACAGTTCTTGAGGAGGACGCTCCGAAATCTGAAAATGAGGTAACCCGTGAGTCTATGATGAGTTCCTTAGAAAATTGTTCTAAATCCAAGCTCATTAAACTTATCGGAAGAATCATGGAAGAAAGTGTTATCATGCAACATAGAATGGATGAACTTGAACTTGAAAATGAAAATATTGTGGTTGAATGTGAAAACTGTAGTTCTATGACCATTCAATTAGAGTCCTCATGTGAAGAAACTAAGTCCCTAAAAACTGAAATCATGTGTCTCAAACTTGAGAACGCTAAGCTTAGGGAAGAAGTGAAAATGATGGGTAAGAGTCCCATAGTTGAACAAGTTAGACCAATGGTCTTCGTTCCAGCTAAGAGAGGTCTAGGTTATGAATCTGACACTAAGAACTCTCTTCCTAGCGATTTTGAGGCTAGCAAAACTTCAGAACTTGAACTTGAAAGAGAGAAAACTAAGAATCTCTTTGAAAGAATTAGAGTCCTAGAGAGTGGAGAGATAGGAAAAGAGGACTACTACACTAACTCCACTAGTCATAGGATTTACAAGAAAATTGCTAAAGGGGAAGGTTCTAAAGTCTGTGATCCTCAAAAGATGAAAGAAAACAAAATCCAATGTCCCAACAAGAAGTACTACCTCGGTACGTACTATAGGACGTGTTGGTACTGTGGACAAGGAGACCACTTCAAATTTGAGTGTGAAAAACTGAAAGAAGATATTACAAGTGGAAAAGCTGCTAGGACTAACATTGAAAATGATAAGTCCGTCCCTAAGGTTAATCCTAGGCATTCTAGACGCTCTAGGAACTCTTTCCGCAAGCATGCTACTTCAAATGATGTTAATTTAAATGACTACATGCCAGAACCAGAAATCTACTTCTGTAACGAACCAGGTAAGGAACACCTTGCCTGGGTCGCCAAACACTAACTTTGTTTTCGCAGGTGGAAGTGAGGGGACGCCCATGGATCATTGATAGTGGCGCCTCAAATCATATGACAGGAAGCCAGATCCATCTCACTTCTATCCAAAGTAGTGCCACGGGAGGAACTGTCTCGTTTGGCAACAAGGGCAAGGGAAAGATCAAAGGGACGGGAACTGCCATTCTCAATTCGTCCATCAAAGCTATGAACGTAAGCCTTGTTGAAGGACTAGGTTTCAACCTCCTCAGCGTTTCTCAGATGTGTGATCAAGGTGAAAACTTAGTCACTTCTGACTCAAAGGAGTGCCTCGTTATCAACAAGAAAACAAACAAAGTTGTTCTCAAAGGCGTTCGCAAGAACAACGTCTACATCTTTAATCAAGAGTTCAAGCCCAAATCTGAACTATGCCTAGCTGTTTCAAAGGAGGACGCTGATCTCTGGATCACCGCCTTGGCCATGCTGGACCAAGCACAATCCTTAAGCTACATCAAAGAAAACTTGTGAAAGGACTCCCCCAAATTGATCTTGAGAAAATTGAACAGTGTGAAGCCTGTATCAAAGGGAAGCAAACAAGAACGTCTTTCAAGTCCAAAAACGAAGTAAGTACGAAGAAGCCGTTGGAACTTCTCCATATGGATCTTTGTGGACCAATGAAGACGCTAAGCCATGGTGGAAAGAGGTACATTTACGTTCTTGTAGATGATTTTTCTCGATTCACTTGGGTTCTTTTCTTGGCAACCAAAGCAGATTGTTTCAATGCGTTCAAAGTCTTCATCAAACAAGTGGAAGTTGCCCTTGAGACGCCTCTCAAAGCCATAAGATCAGACCATGGAACGGAGTTTCAAAATTCAGAGTTCCTGGCCTACTGTGATCAAGATGGTGTCTCACACAACTTCTCAGCTCCAAGGACTCCTCAACAAAATGGAGTTGTGGAAAGAAAGAATAGGACGCTGGAGGATATGGCAAGGACTATGCTCTTGGCTAATAGTGTTCCCATGTACTTCTGGGCGGAAGCTATTGCTACAGCTTGCTACATTATCAATCGTGCCATGATCCGTCCTTTGCTGAAGAAGACGTCCTATGAGTTGTTGAATGGAAGGAAGCCTCGCATTGACTATCTCAGAGTTTTTGGATGCAAGTGCTTTGTACACAACAACGACAAAGAACGACTTGGAAAATTTTTGGATACTCTCTCACCAGCAAAGCATACAGAGTTTTCAACAAAAGGACTCTAAAGCTTGAGGAGAGCATTCATGTTGTGTTCAAGGAGAGCGTTTCTCACAAAGAAAAACCAAGTAAGAAAGAACGCTCCTCCTCACAACAGCAGGACGACTCTGAAGACGAAACTGATGTTTGGTCCTCTGGAAAATACTATGTTCCTAAGGACGCTATTCCCAATCCTGAAGTAGTCTCAGTAGACGCTCCTAGCATTATTGAAGGAGTTCCCTCTTGTAGTGAGTCTCCAGTTCAACAAGATGTGGCTGAATCAAGTTTACAAGGTGAGCAACGTCAAGGTGTGGACGCTCTCTCTGAGGGGGAACACACTGAGGACGCTTGTCAAGAAAACAGTGATGTTTCAGATGATGAAATTGATCCAAGATTTGCTCAATTATTTCAAAGAGAGTCTCGCTTCTCAAAGGATCACCCAACGTCTCAGATTGTCTCAGATCCTTCTCAAGGTGTTCAAACAAGGTCAGCTGCAAGCAAGTCCCAAAGTGCAAACTTAGCCTTTTGTGCGTTCAATGCTTTTGTGTCAATGGTGGAGCCAAAGAACATCAAGGAAGCACTTCAGGACGCTGACTGGATTCAAGCGATGCAAGAAGAACTCAATAGTTTGAAAGGAACAAAGTTTGCACTCTCGTCCCACGTCCCAATGGCAAAAATATCATAGGGACGCGATGGGTGTTCAGAAATAAGCTTGATGAGAGTGGACGTGTGTCAAGAAATAAGGCAAGACTGGTGGCTCAAGGATTCAAGCAAGAGGAAGGCATAGACTATGATGAGACCTTTGCTCCTGTTGCTAGAATTGAAGCCGTTCGTCTCCTTATTGCCTTCGCCGCTCACAAAGGATTCAAGTTATTTCAGATGGACGTCAAGACTGCCTTTCTCAATGGAAAACTCAAGGAGGAAGTGTATGTTGCTCAGCCCCCTGGCTTCGAGGACGCCTCTCACCCAGATCATGTGTACTACTTGGACAAAGCACTCTATGGACTCAAGCAAGCCCCTCGTGCATGGTACGACAGGTTTGCGTCCTTTCTTTTGTCGCATGGGTACACTAGAGGTTCAATTGATAAAACTTTGTTCATAAAGAAAGTTCACAAGGACATTTTAATTGCCCAAGTCTATGTTGATGATATAGTCTTTGGTAGTACTAACATGAAACTTGTAGATGAGTTCAAGTCCTTAATGAGTAGTGAGTTCGAGATGTCCCTCATTGGAGAACTCAATTTCTTCTTGGGACTTCAAATCAATCAACTCAAAGAAGGGACGCGGATTCACCAACAAAAATATGTCCGTGAAATGCTTGAGAAGTACGGGATGAATACGTCCAAGCCCATGGCAACACCTTGTTCTCCCAAATCGCGTCTTTACGCAGATGAACAAGGGAAGGACGTTGATCAAAAGCTTTACAGAGGAATGATTGGCTCTTTGCTCTACTTGACCGCAAGCCGTCCCGACATCATGTTTGCCGTTTGCTTGTGTGCACGCTTCCAGGCGAATCCAAAGGAGTCCCACATGCAAGAAGTCAAGAGGATCTTTCGCTACCTCAAAGGACGCGATGATCTTTGCCTTTGGTACCCCAGGAAGACGTCCTTCAAGCTTGTTGGCTACTCGGACGCTGATTATGCGGGTCATGTAATTGATAGGAAAAGCACCTCAGGAATGGCACAGTTCCTTGGTTCATGGCTAGTCTCTTGGGGATCTAAGAAACAGAACTCTGTGGCGCTTTCAACCGCGGAAGCCGAGTACGTTGCTGCTGCCTCGTGCTGTTCACAAGTTATCTGGATCAAATATCAACTAGAGGACTACGGTATCAATCTTGAAACTATACCCATTCGTTGTGATAACACAAGTGCTATTGAAATTTCAAAGAATCCTGTTTTTCATTCACGCACAAAGCATATTCATATAAGGCATCATTTCTTGCGTGATAATGTTGAACTAGGACTTATTAGTATGGAGCATGTAAGGACTGAAGACCAAATAGCTGATATTTTCACTAAGGCGCTTGATAGACGTCCCTTTGAGCATCTCAGGTTGCTCTTGGGGATGATAACTTTTAAGTAGCAAGTCCCGTTCTACTATTCCCTCAATGATTGGCTATGTTGTGTAGATTCTAAGTGTTTAAGGACTGTTATGCATTGAATTCATATTTGCAAGGACGCTAGTCTAAAACTTCATGTGTTTGCTACTTTGGAACGCCATTCAAATTTCTCTATTTGTCTTGAAAAGAGTATCCCTGATCACTCAACCTTCATTATAAGCTGAAATGATGGGAACTCTAAGCTTACCTTAGCCGAGAACTCTGCAAAAGCGTCCTATGAGCTTCATTTTTCTTTTACGGGACGTACTTGCTTTGTTCTCAAATGGTTCGCCAGGTGATCACAAGGACGGTTGTCAAAGGATTGATTTTGTTTGAAGAGGTCATATTTTACTAAGTATGAGAGAACGCTTGGTGTATGATTCAGAGAACGCCAGTTCAGATTGTGCGAAGAAGTTGAAGGGTCAGAAATTTGAATTTTTGAACTTTTGAACAGTGACCGTTGCTTTTGCTCAAAACTTAAGGGGGAAGGATGCCACGTGTCGCATAGTGAAACAGTGATAATTACAGTTGTGCCACCGCTTCCTCTATATAAGGCCAGAACAGTCGCTATCAAAATTTATTACGCTCAACCACTTCTTCGCTCTCAAATTTGCTCTGACTTCTCTCTAGAACTCCGGCAACTTTCTCTCACTAAAATCTCGCCTGAACATGTCTCAAAGGCTGATGAACGTGGCCGGCTCTTCTACCGGCGGGAAGCGAAGAAAGTTGGTGAACTCCCACGACATCGAAAAGCCCAAGCCCATCGTCCTAAATGAATCGTTGGTGGACTTCATCAATAGGAAGCCAAGGACCCTTTACAATCTAATAAGGGAACGCATGGACTTGCAAGAGGTCAAGAACGATCCCACAAAGACAAAGAACTATGAAAGGTTCATTGAACGCTTCGTCATGCCAAGTCTTCACAAAACAGACTACAAAGATCTACCAGGACGGATGGACGACGTTCTCTTCTTCTCTCAGTTTGGAGGTGAGAATCTGGGTCCTTTACTTGAACTTATCCCCGACCTCCACAATGCCGCCCTCCCTGAATTCCCAATGTACCCTAGGGACTCTTTGGCCTACAAAATGCTAAAAAACCGTGTGCCAAGTCCCTCTCCCCCACCTCCTCAAGTCCCCACAGTCACAACCAAAAATCTTCTTAAACGACCAGCCCCTGCTTCCCCTCTCTCAAAATCATCCAAACCATTCTCCTCCTCCAACCCAACAGAAATTGTGGACAAATTTCCACCTCATATCAAGGAGGGACGCTCTAAGAAAATCCATGACCCAAGGCCCCTTAAAAAGGCCAAGACCTCGAGTGTCCCATCCTCCAAAACCTCCTCCAAAAGGCCTAGCACCACAAAAAGGCCCTCCAACCTTTCCAAGGAATCCACTCCTCCCCCTAAACCCATCTCAATCATCCAACTCCCTACTCCTCCTCCGTCCCCTCAACCTTCAAGGCAAAATGCCCTAATCCCGTTTCCTCCCAAAACCCACTCTCCCTTAAACTTGGCCAACTTCCCGTCTGCCCCGGCCCATATTTCCCCACCAAAGGACCCCGAGACCCCAAGGTCCCGTCGTCCATCCTCCGAAAGTGGCCCGGAGGAGCACCAGGTTGAGGACGCTGGTGAGCACCAGGTCGCTCTAGAGAACGCCGAGCCCTCATTATCTGAGGAACTCGAGCGTGATGCTCATGAAGTCCCACCCTACAACCAAACCCTCCCTCTCCTAAATCCCCTCCCAACTCCACAAGACAACCCATCCCCCACAATCTAAACAGAATCCCAAGTCCCAGCGGACGCTGAGCCACAGACAGAAATCCAATCAGAGGCTCAGGACGCTGAGGGCACGTCCCAAGGCCACACCTCAACTGGTGCCAATCAAGCCACAGCTGGTGGCAATGCTGAAAATGAACAAGGTACAGAGGACGCTGTTGGCCAGGACGCCAATAATGAAGAGTCAGAGGACTCCGATGGGCACAGTTCTTCTGATGATGACGATTCAGAGTCCCCCAAGGGCAAGCGCAAACGCAAACCAGATGGTGCCCCAGTCAAAGTTCTCATCCCGCTGATCTACTCAGAGGAATGGCTCGCCTCCTTTGAAGATGAAGGCGTTCAGGAGTTTCTTGAACTTTTGAGATTCCAAGGCTGGTTGAACGTCGGACCCGCACCTGCAATTGTTCACAAGGAGCAGGTAAAAGCGTTCTACAGGGATCTGCGTTACAAGCCTAAAGATGGCTCTCTCCATTTCAAAATAGATGGTGAGAAAGCCATAGTTAATGAACGCCAGGTTCGAGCTTTCATGGGACTCACTGCTTAGAAGCCCCCGTCCAATGCTTTAAGCTCTCTTCCAGAAGGCGGTTTCGAGACAACTGATAAAGAACTGCCCCTGGTCGAACATGTTTTTCAGGGCAAGAGGCCATTGGGACTGGACAGAGTTGCTCACGTTCTGAGCAAGGTAGGCACCATCGCTCATTACTTCATATGTCGCGCCGTCCTTCCTAGGCAGGAGAAGAGATCAATCGTGCAGACTCACGACATAATCCTCATTGACGCTCTTCTTGAACGCCGCCCCATCAATTTGGCCAGAATTGCTATGCAACACATGGCTAAGTGTGGGAGAAAGCGCCATGCCTTGCCATACCCCGGCCTTGTCAAGCTCATCCTTATGTCTCAGAACGCCTATGACGAAAGCGCTCCTACTGAAGAGCTTGGCTTGAAATGGAACGCAAAGAAGGGACTTGTTGAAATCAGGCATAATGAAGAGTTGCCTTCTGTGATCAAACAGCAAGAAGCTGAGGCTAAGGAAGCAAGGAAGAAGGCTGAGGAAGAACGCTTGGCAGCTGAAGAGGAAGAACGCCTTGCGTCTATGTCTCAAGAGAATCCTCAGGAAGAAGAGCCTGCTGTCGATTTCACAGTTCTTGATCAAGTATTGATGGCTACTTCTCCTGCTTCAGAACCTCCTTTGAACGCTCCCTCCTCGAGTTCAGGTCCAGTACCTCGTTCTGCCCCTGCAAATCTTGCCGAGCATCCTCCTGCAGAACTCATGGGTGCAATCATGGACAACCAATGCCTCATCCTCTCTGCTCTAAAGGACTTGTCTTCTGCTTTCACCAAGTCAGCTGAACTTCACGAACAACTTCTTAAGTTCTATCAAGACAAGAGCCGACCTCAGTGATCACCGTTCCCCACCCCTTTATCCCACAATTGCTTTTGCTTGTGCTTCTTTTGTTTTCAAACACTTTGTTCCTGTTCTTGGTTTGTAATAACCGTACTCTCATTTTCGTTTGAATGGCAATTCGATTGTTTGCTTGCATTATGATTGTTTAAGCGTTCCACTGCCTTTAGTTATGTTTTTGTGCTTAACGTTCTTATCACTTGTTATCCTTTTCGATGATGCCAAAAGGGGGAAGTGTAGTTTTGCAGAGATGCGCTATAAATTAGTTATCTAGAATAAGCAAGTGTTAAGGGGGAACTATTAAGTGAAAGGTCTAAGGAACGCCATGCTAGAATAAACTAGAGGACGTCTAGAAAATTCTAGGACGCTTTTCTCTCCTTAAAATCCAAAAGTTAGAGAATCAAAGAATGAAAACTTGTGCCAAATGAAATTTCTCTAAGTGTTAGAGGACGCTTTTAAGTTTTCATGCATGCTAAGCTCAAACGCCAAAACTATTTTGCTGAAGAGTTTGTCATCATCAAAAGGGGGGAAATTGTTGGGACGCTATCAAGGACGCCCTCGTACTTGGCAGCGCGCCCACAACCGTCCCTTAGTTTTGATATGACAAACTCACTTTGATTCTAATAAAGATTGTCCAAGTGTTCAGGAACGCTAGTGACAAAAGGACAACAAGTGTGTATGGGCGTCCCATAGGCTTTGGGACGCTAGCCAACAAGAAGTAAGGACCGACCAGAGACTACTTGAGCAAGGACGCAGTCCCAAGCAAGTAGGAACGCAAGCAGAGCGTCCTTACTCTATAGCCGACAGGATGACATCACTCGACAATATTTGATCATCCAAGGACACGTGGAGACCGATCCTGTAGCGGAGTCCAACACTACATGGCGGACGATCCTGTTGCAGAGTCCATCAACACGTGGCGGCCGATCCTGTAGCGGAGTTCATCATACACAGCTGGATACAGGAAGCTTCCTCATCACCGCCCTACTACGTGGAGGAAGATCCTGTAGCCACGTCCTCGAAGGGCATGATCGTCCCAGGAGAAAGACGCCCTTCCCCAAGTCCTATAAATAGCCCCAAGGCATTTATTGTGACGTTAACGCTTTCAGGAATATTCAGAGAGAATCAGTAGAAAGCGGCTCACTCAAGAACACGAAGAACTAACTCAAGAACTCAAGAACCGTGCTAGAAGTTGTGTTAGATCGAGTGAGACTTGTAAACAAATCACAAAAACAGTTTATAACAGAAAACCCAAAAGAGAGAAGGAGTTCTGCGAAGTACTGCAGGACGTAGGAATAGAGTCCTTTAGTAGATTGAACCAGCTTTAGTTGTAGGCTTAAAGGAGTTCTTTACAAGTGAACTTAGGGAAAAGCTAAGTGTCAGAGAACTGTAAAGACTCGCCAGTACAACTGTAAGGACGTTCAATATAAAGGAAAGAACTATTCAAAAATCCTCCAAGGAGGTAGAGGTTTACACTCAAGGACTACTTGGTCTTGAGTGGTTCCTCTATAATTCACTGCGTTCATCTATTAACTTGTTTAGTACTTTATTCCGCTGCATTACTCAAGGACGCCCCTACACCTCGTAGGGACGCCAGACCAAAGGACGCCTTTACTCCAGTAAAGGACGTCCCTCAGTACTAACGATCCAACAACTCGGCTAAAGTCGTCGTGTCAAGATCAAAGATAAATAACCCAAACTACAAACTAGTATAGCATGCAAGTAAGGAGTCGAACCCAAGAGAACTATGGCTTCTAGTATTAATATTTATATCAACCAAAGATAAGGGGGGATTAAAGAGAAGAATCTAAACTAAACTAATCAAGGAATCAAATAACAAACAAATAAACAAATAGATAAGAAGTAGGTTCATTCAGAAGATCCACTCTGAAATAATCACTCGATCATAGATTCATTCATTGATTTCATTCACACCTATGGTTAATTCCTATCCTGATCATCAACAATCGCAAGTCCATGGTCCAAGCAATTCTATAACCCTAGGCAAGGACGTTTAACCTAAAATTAGCATAGAGAACAAGGATATGCAGGATATAAATCAAGCTACGAGTCAATTGCAAGATAAAACAATCAATTCTCTTCTTAATCCTAGTTGCATAGACAACAGGTCTAGGTTAAGGTTTTTTCACAGATTAGTTTTGTCCACGGTCCAAACTCAATCCAACAATAGAACTTTAATCAATTCAATAGGTTAGCTACTCCTAGAGAAACAATAAACATTCATAATAATGAAGCACAAGAGAATCAATATCAACCAAAGGATAGAAATAAATTACCAAAATCTCACGAGTTCATACATCAGACCTTCTCCCTTGAACAAACCCAAGGAGACTAGCTCTCCATAACTAAACTAAACTAAAGAATTAATTGAGGAAGAAGGTAGAAGGTAGAAGCTGTATAAAACCTAAGGCAGGCTCCTCCTTATATAGCCCAAGGAACATACTCCCCGAGATAGATAAGGAAAGAGGCGAAAGATAAGAAAGGAAACAAGATAGAAAGATTTCGGCCCGCTTCGGATCCGGCATGCACCGCGACCGCGGCACTCCCACCGCGCCCGCGGCGGGTTTAACTTTGGGCTGGTCAAGTCGGCTACTACCGCCACCGCGACCATGGCGGCGCGACCGCGGCCTTCACGGGTCTTGAATGTCGTCCCCTTGCTTCACCACGACCGCGACATGGGAAGCGCGACCGCGGAATCTATGCAGTGGCGAACTTGTCTTCAATTAAGCTCTAAAAACTCTTGATTCTTCACATCTCGTGTCTTCGGTCTTCGTATTACAATAAAGCTCAAATCTAACCTAAACACTCTCAATAATACTCTAAAATCTAAGAGTTAACCCATACAAAATAGGCCGAATCATTGTACTTCATCCTAGAAATCATATTAGGTGATCAAGCTAATAAAATTGTAGGGTGAAATTGCGCAATTAAGAACAGAGAAATCAATCTAGTTAAGCTTTAATTAGAACATTCAAACCTCACAACAATTCAAATCAAACAATTTCAATAAACTAGGTGGATAAAAGAAAGAAAATAATAATGTCAAAGTAACATCATAAAACTAAGATCTAACCATCCAATAATATAAAGATTACAACTAGTTAAAACTATCCTAAAATAAAACCAAAAGACATAAGATAAAAAGAAAAATAAAACAAAAGTCGATCTTGTAAGATATTCCCGACTCGGACCAAAACGCGATCAAGCCACCAAGACGCGGTCGCATCTTTATCCGCCAACCTGTGTTATAAGCACAGTACCTCAAGTCCCAAAACTCATCCAAACAACCAAAGACACGGGTGCGTTATGAGCCACCTTCGCGCATCTTGAGTCAGTTCAGGATTCAAGTGACATTTTAGAGGTTGTTTTGACCCACTTCGAGTTGGAATTTGGATTCGGAGTAAAAACTTGAATTGTAGATCTTTGAATCAGCTTTCTAAGACACCAGAATTCACATCGATATGACCATCGTATCTCCCGAAAGAAACATTGCAAGATCTAGATCCAAAAAAAACATTGCAAGATAAGTGTGTCGAAACAACAACTCCAATACATAGTCTGGATTCAAGTGTTCTATTCCCATCACCTCTTGGGGCTAATCCTCATCATATACAGATTGAATAACCTTGAAATTAGGCACTTGAACATCTTCAATCTTGAATACTTTGACTCCTATGACCTTTCCTAGCACCTTGAACACCGGTATCCTGCCTGCTCTACACTCGATAATCATCTACATTGAACACACAAAAGCGTGTAGATTCCGAATCTTTTAACAAACTAAACTAAACAACAAATTAAAGTTTGACCAAAAAAGAAAACTACAAATTAAAAGCAAAATCTACCTAATAATGCATAAAAACCATATAAGACATGCTCTATATACTAACACCTACATGCTCTATCACATTGTAATTCGATTGTATGCAGCAAAAGGCAAGGCACGTCATTCTACCTTTTTACAAGACTGAGCCACAACCTTTAGGTTAGATTTGAGCTTTATTGTAATACGAACATAGAATACAATAAAGCCATGTTTGGACCAAAGATTAACTAGGTTAGTGGCCTAGACAAAGTCCAACTAGGCAACAAGATTATGATGTAGAGACACAAACATACCAACACCATATTCAAGAGTAACTTTACCATACCTTATAATATGCATAAATCAAGCGAATGAGACTACCTAAGACGACGCATGCGTTGAAAAACTCGAATAGATGTGAATTGAGCTCAAGATGTGTGATAGTGTCATATTGGAGGGTGCCAAAGACTCGTCCATGGCCTGTAGGATCAAAAAAAAAAATGTTAGCTAAAGAATTTAACGAAAGATAACTCAAATCAAAGAGAAAATAAATTGCCTTTTCATGCAACACATGAGAATCCCTAACAAGATCACAAGTGTGCTGGAAAGTTTAGTTTTGATGTTCCAAACTCTGGATGACGGCAACACAAAACTGTAGTGGATGTCAACGACAAACTAGTTCTTGTGTCATTGTTGTTGACATGGACAACTAGCATAAGATGATGATTGTTGTTTAAGGAAGGAGCGTTGCGAATCCATTCAAGGCCATTTAGAGCATCTATTAGAGGATAGAATTGGAACAAAAAAAGGAAAAATTACGGAAGACATGTGAAGATCAATGAGATTATTTTGTATGCTTAAGTGCGTTATTTTAGGAAAGATCTTATATGATTATGTTGTGGATTGTTTCCTTAATCGAATAGGAAATGATCATGACATAATCTTCCTTGTCTTAGCTTAAATAACTCAGCTCTTAGGTTGGAAAAGTATACTTAAGCTTTGTGTGAAAACAAGTGCAAGAAGTGCGAGTGTTGATTGTGAGTGGAATCGTGCGAGTGTTGTGTCTCGTAAGGGTGTTTTGGCGACCTCGAGAGTGAGAGTTAGGTTGACAGCGATAGATCATAGTGTAAGGTTATGTGACTCAAGTATTGTATACATGAGAGCTTTGTGATAAATCAAGAAATCAATAGAGCGAGCCCAAGTGCTCTTAAACGTCCGACCGAGTGAGAAGCTCGGAAGGAAGGCTTGGTTCTTGATGGCTCTCCTTTGTTTGGCAATTGGCTCTTGATGTCGTGAACATTTGTACCGGAACATTGAGCATGATTAAACAAAGAAAGTCTTTTGCTATAAGTGAATACTAGGTTTACAAGTATGTTATTTTTTATGTATACGGTAGTTTTAAATATGAATATACAATAATATTTTATGCATATAAATATCTTAGATCATGCATATAGCGTTTTACTATAAGAGTTGAGTATTCATTATATAACTAATATATCATGCATATAACCTTTATAATCATGCATATAACGTGTTATATCATGCATATAACTAATGTAATTACAATTCCTATAATTCAGGGATTTGTGTATTCATATATACAACTAATAAAATATCATGCATATAACATTTATTATCATGCATACAACGTATTAAAATAATGCATATGACGTGTTATATCATGCATATAGGTAACTAACTTCAGTTCGTATAATTCCGGGATCTGTGTATTCATATTTACAGTGATGTAATATCATGCATATAACATTTATAATCATGCATATAACTTATTAAAATCATGCATATGACGTGTTATATCATGTATATAACATTTATAATCATGCATATAACGTATTAAAATCATGCATATGACGTGTTATATCATGCATATTATTAAAATCATGCATATGACGTGTTATATTATGCATATAACGTATTAAAATCATGCATATAACATATTAAAATCATGCGTATGACGTGTTATATCATCCATATAACATTTATAATCATGCATATAACGTATTAAAATCATACATATGACGTATTATATCATGCATATAACATTTATAATCATGCATATAACGTATTAAAATCATACATATGACGTATTATATCATGCATATAACATTTATAATCATGCATATAACGTATTAAAATCATGCATATGACATGTTATATCATGCATATAGGTAACGTAATTTAAGTTCCTATGATTCTGGGATTTGGGGATTTGATGTATATAACTAGCAAAACATCATGCATATAACCTTTAAAACATGTATATGACGTGTTATATCATGCATACAAGTAACTAACTTGTTTTATTAAAATCATACATATGACGTGTTATATCATGCATATAGATCAACGGTACAGATTTATCTACTTTGTAGCACTATAAGACTTGGTTTATTTGAACCCACCCTATATATATGTATATGAAACTGTAGAAGATCTTGACTATCTACTTACCACTCATAACATAAGTTGAGAAAAAGGATGTCTAGCTGTATATGTAGGTGGTTTGTGTTTCCTTGTGATGTCCTTCTTTCGCACTGAAAAAATAATTAATCAATTTGTTGAGTTCTCAATGATCACATGCATTAATTAAATAATTGACAAATGTTCATACAGCTAACTACTCCAATTAATTAAACCATATATGTAGTGAATGAACACACTCACACATATTGAAATCATTTCAAAAGACTCTTCCTAGTTCCTTCCAATGTTGCTTTATACGGTATCGTGTACAAAATCAAATGATTACGTCCGTACTTGCACCCAAATTATAAAAGGAACATAAATCAGACATTATTGTATTTAAAATTGATCAGTGGAACTCGATCAGTTCAATGAAACTGGTCTTAAATGGCTTTAGGGAAATGGTTTGACCATTAAATTTTGGACGGACCCTTGGCTTCCAAACATTCAATTACTGCCCTTTTTAGATAATCAAGATCCTAATCTTCGAATGTCCAACTTTATATTACCTGATAGATCTTGAATAGCTACACTTCTCAAGCTACTTCTACCACCACATATAGTCAGTATTATCACTAATATTAGAATTCCGGTTACTAATTCTGAGGATCGTCTCATCTGGCTGTCGGCTTCGGATGGTGTATTCTCGCTACAATCTGCAACTTCCATCTTATCGGACACATCCGATATATGTACCAATTTCTATGATTGGATTTGGAAAACTAAACTACCTCCGAAAATTAAAAACTTCCTTTGGAAATCGTGTGCTGATTCTCTCCCTACAACGGATAGAATTAACCGTTTCTATAACTCTGTTCCTAATTTATGCTCGCTTTGTGAACTGCAAGATGAAAATCTTAACCGTTAGCTTTTTTGAATGCCCTTTCATAAAAGATATGATTTTAAGATTGCAGAAACTTTTAAATTACTCTTTCAAAATGACCACCGTGTTCACTTTTAATAAAAACATCCAAGATACACGTAAAAATAACCAGTGCACCACGCCGCTTTGTTTCCTATGGTGGTTCGTGTGGGCACATAGAAATGCTAAAATTTTTGACCCACCATCGGAGTTAGCTTTCTCTGGTGCTTTACAATGGGACACCGCCAACTATGCATCAACAAATACGAAAATAAAGAGACCAAAAAGGAAAAATCATATAGTCTGGAAAAAACCGCCGCCTCAATGGACTAAACTTAATTCATTCTTTGAGATCACAATGGATTTATCATTTCGCTTGGCCGACAACAACTTCCATCTATGTCAATAGTTCAAGCTGAGGCTTCCTCATTGCTATATTCTCTCCAGAGCATTGACTGTATTCGAATCCACAACCTTATAATCGAAGGCGATAATCTTATTGTAATGAATTCATTGAAACGACTCTGAAAAGTCCCTTGGGAACTACACACAATAATCACTGACATTAGAAACATTATTTCGTCTATCCCGTCTGTTTTATTTTTGCATTGTTTCAGGGAATCAAATGCTGCTGCTGATTTCCTGACAAGAAGACACGTCAATCTTCAAAGTCCAAAAGCAGCCATCCCATTGATCTCTTCGTCCCTTTCGTTTACCAATTTGTCTGTAACGCAGTCGAGGTGTTTGTTGAGTCAACAACCCTTGCTGTTTGAATTCTTTAAGATCATCCGACGCGATGATTTAGGCTATCCTTATAACTTATAGGTGACCTAATTTTGGCTTGTTTCAGCTAGTAGCTCTTCAATAAAAAAAATGGTTTCCACCTGCAGATACGTATAGAGTCGATGAACGAACACGTTACACGTACGTACAGAATTTCGAAAGACCACATAAGCGTTCAATCGTTCATGTTATCATATAAGTGAGCACTTGAATCATATTTTATTAAAACTATTTGTTCTAGTCAGTGGCGGCGGAACCAGGATTTTAGCCTAGAGGGGGCTAAATAGCTTAATAGTATAATCGTTAGAAATTTGATCAATTTATTAATTAATTAAGGGCCCTTTTATATACATTTTTTTCCATTATTATACACAAAAATCTAGCTCGTTTTTTTATATTAGCTAATATTTAATATTTTCCACAAAATATATATTTCACCATTTTTTTTTACGGCCTAACTTCATTTCAATATGATTGTGTTTATTTATATATGTGTTTATAATACCCTCGCTTCGAATTAGTTGTCTATATAACGGTCTTTTCTTGTTTCACAATACTTGTCAATTTCACATTTTTTCTATCGATTTTCATTTATACCCCTAATAATTAACTACATCATAATTATATAGGATTTTCCATGCTTCTTTACACTAATAATTAACTCTATAATCATATAGGTAATATAAGAAAAAAATTATTTCTTAAAAGATGTACAATTACTATTTAAACAGTTATTTTAATACAGAGGGAATAAAATATATTACTATATTAGTAATTTTATTTTTAAAAAATCTAAAATCCCAATGGGGGTAAAAAATATCTAAAGAAATTTATTAGGGGTATAAATGAAAATCGTGTACCAGAAGTGTGGTAGTTCAATTAAAATTTAAAAAGATAAAAAACATCTTTCTTCACAAGTTCAATGATTACAACCCTGAAATGTGGTAGTTAAATTTATTATGTTAAAAGTTCAATTATGTGTACAAGAAGTTCAATTTTGTAATTTGTATGGGTTCAATTTCTTGTACAATAAGTTTAATTTTCTCCTAGTTTTAGTTCAATTTTTGTTATTGTAAGTTCAATTTTTATATTATTCGATTTTTTTAAAATAAAAATAAATTCAAAAAAATTTAAAAAAAAATTGATTTTTTGAAAATTAAAAATAATTTAGAATAATATGGACCATCTATTACAAGGTAAGGAGGTAAATCTAATGGATGAGGTTACTCCTTATCATAAGGGGTTATCTTTACCATAATATGTTATATACATACTTTTAGTACGTATATACATGATTATAGTACCTTACATACTTGTCGTTTTATTGATTGTATTTACTAATTTTGAAGATAGTTATTATAATATATTATAATCATGTACATATACTTATCTACTCAATAAATCGACATGTATATAAGATATTATAATCAAGTATAAAAATACAATAATCATGTATATAACATATCAAGTCCTGTATATATTTATAAACTCAATATAAAAAAAAGATTAAGTATATAAGTACTAAAATTATATAATAAACTATTATAATCAGTATGTATTAGAGATGTCAAAGAGGTCGGGTCGGAAGGATTCGGGTTCGGGTTGAGTGCGGGTTCAGGTCAATCGGTTTACAGGTCAAGTCGGGTCGGGTCTTGACAGGTTATAAAGCGGGTTCGGGTCGACCTAACAGGTCAAGAATTTGAATTTTTAATGATTATTAAAATAGTATTATGATTAAATAATAATATTTAATAATTAAAAATTATTTTTAATAGTTTTTAAAAATAATACTTCATTTATAATAGCTTTTATGATAAAATATATTATAATATTTACAATATAATATATTTATTCTACATATACATAATATATATCGGGTCGGTCTAGGGTTTCAACCCAATCGGGTTCGGGTTAATCGGGTTCGGTTTTTTTCTTTGCTCGCTACTATTCGGATCGGGTTTCAACCCAAAAAATGCGGTCGGTTCGGGTCGATTTTTCGGGTCGGGTCAGGTTTTGACAGCTCAAGTATATACACTTGTCCACCCAATAAAACGATATGTATACAAGCATTATAATCATGTATAAAATTCTATGATTATGTGCATAACGTATTGCAATCATGTATAATAGTTGTCCACTTATCCTCTATATAAATAGTGTTCACTATTGAACCTACCTCTATATATACTAGTATAGTACCCGTGCCCTGCATGGGATTGGTATAAGGTTCTTTTTTATTACAAAATATTAAAATACGGTTTTTCGATAGTGTACCCTTTACTAAAAAACTAAACCCTAAAGGGAAAATAAGAAATCCGTCGGAAAAAAATTAAAAACATCCTAAATGAAAATTTTACCTAATCTTTTTAAACTTAGGTTCTTATAATGTTCCCTAAGGACACACTATAAAAAATCGTTTAAAATATAAGAACAAAGAAAAATAAAGATCATTTATGAAGTGTTCTCTTTATATGAGAATGTAATATTAAACATAATCATAATATATTGACAAAAATAATAAAACTAAAATCCTAATACTAAACTTGTCACTTTTGTAGACCCTCCAACTTGTCACTTTTTTGCAAATGGACCCCCCAACTTTGAACATTACCTATCAAACCCCCAAACTTAACATTTTTTTCCTATTGAGCCCCTTTTGCTGACCTGATGGGGTGCGTGCAAGTCACTCCTCTAGCTGGCTGTAAAAGTTCCCCAAAATTACTTACATGGCAAAAAAAATATGCCATGTGGAGTCCCAAACCCCATCTTCTTCTTCATCTTCTTCCTATCCACAATCCCCCCATTTTCAGATCTGGGATGTCACGTGGCTGCTGAGTGGAATGAAAATGGCCCCGATTAGCGCGTGTTATTCACACTACGAAAAAAGAGGGTTCATTTGCAGAAAAAGGGCTTAATAGGCAAAAAAAAGTAAATTTTAGGGGTTCAATAGGAAATATTCAAAGTTGGGGGGTCCATTTGCAAAAAAGTGACAAGTTGGAGGGTCTACAGATGTATTCTGCCTTTAGTTATTTACACAATATTCCATACTAATTAAAACTCTAGAACCGGAAAATATTAGGAAGTAGAACAAAAAGTTTAACATGCTTTGATGAACCTATCTATCATAGGTTTATTTTTGTCTTATTTAAATATTAGAAAAATTAATAAAAAACCAAGAAAATCAGCAAAAAATCGAAACTTTATCTCATGCTAAGGTGATGTACATAAGTATTTTTTTATCCATAAGTAACATGCTTTTGATCAACATTCCATACTAAGTAACATGCTTTAGATCAACCTATTGTAGTAATTTTTTCTCAAGATTGTGCATACATAAAGTGCTAGGAAATTTTGAAATATTATAACATTTCTTTCCTTAATGCATGCAAAATGCTGCATGAAAGATTCTTTCATCACTTAATGTATTTTATCACCTTGCAAAAAAAATTGTAATACAATGTATTAATGTATTATATAGATTTGTACATAGTAAGAATATTAAAAATACAACATAAGTTCAAAAAGTTACATAGAGAAATATAATATGCTACAAATTTGTTTTTTTTTTCCCTTTTGAAATAAGGTATATTAATTACCCTTGTATCCATCAAATGACTTCAATAGTAACATGAATTTTTGGATCACCTTTCTTCTTAAGCTTCCACATATGAATTACACGAATTTGTAACTTATACATGTCTTAAATCGAAACAATATCTTTGATATAATGCATCTTCTTGGATCTCATTCAATAGATCTGCATTTTAAAAAATTATACAGTTATTAAATTATTAGATTGAGGAATCAATAGATAGAGTTGCTCATATCATATCAACATATCTAATCGTGCAAAATAACTCAAAATGACAAACCAAGATAGAACAATGAAGCAGAGTGAATGCTATTGAAAAATGTGGAAAATCAATATATATATATTATAAAAGCCGACCGTTTTCGAGCCACCACGTTGATTCTGGCCCCACCACATATTCAATAAAAAAATAGCTTCTATTTATGTTATTTCAGTTAATCTAATTATATTTCTTATTATCTATTTATGCAAAAGATATGATCAAATTTTTGAATTTGGTAAGATATTCTATCTTTTTTAACATATCACTTATCTTTTCTAAAGTTGATTCTGGACCCACAATATATTTGATAAAAAAAATAATTGTTATTTGTGGTATTTCAATTAATTTGATTAAGTTATATATTAACTTTATATATTCTATGTTCCTTAATTATCTAATCTCTACTTTTACTTTTTTTAATCATCTAATATTCATCTTTGAAGTCATACTATTTATGTAAACAGTATGTTAAAATTTTTGGTCGGGTAAATAAGTTTTGCATTTTTGGATGTTGATGTAAATTAACAATCATTTTGGATGTAGGAAGATAATTATAATTACGTGATGTTAGATGCCTTAGTTACTTTATAATTGTGCTAAATGTTTTGAATTAGTTAATCGGTGAATCGAATTCGACTTTACTTCAACTTTTTATTTTACATCTCATGCATGAAATTATTTGTAGTTGATATTCATATATTTATTACGTGATGCATTTTCCTCTTTAATTACATGTCCTCATCGCCATACGGTGTTTGTTGAGTTGTTTTTTTTTTAACGTGATCATTGTCGTAACGAAGTTACATATCTACAAAGGAATTATATTTCAATTAATCTAATTATATTTCTTATTATGTATTTATGCATAAGATATGATCAAATTTTCGAATTTGGTAAGATATTCTATCTTTTTAACATATCACTTATTTTTTCTAAAGTCGGTTATGGAGCCACCATACATTTGATAAAAAAAATAGTTTTTATTTGTGGTATTTCAATTAATTTGATTAAGTTATATATTATCTATTTATGTAAAAGATATATTCAAATTTTTGTATTTTGGTAACACTTTCTATCTTTTCTAATATATCACTTAATTGAAAAACATGATTCTAATAAATATTTTGAATTTTTGAAATATAAATACTATGAACTAATTATATTTGAGTTACTTAAATAAATTTAGAATTTTTAAACTAAAATCTTAAATTATTTTTTAATAGAAAAACTATTTTTTTCACTTTATTATTTGATTTACTTGAATAAATTTAGCATTTTTAAGCTTAATTTATTTTCTATATTTACATAATCAACTATATTTTTTTTACCCACTATGTTTGATTTTATTTATATCTTGATAACAAACTTGATCTTTTAGCCAAATAATAATGTTCACTTATATCTTGATAACATACATCTTTCTCAATAATTTTGACTTATTTATAAAAATATACAAATGAGTGAAAAAATAATGTCTTATATATATTTTTTGGGTTATATGAATTTCAAAAATCACTCTTTATAGAAGATAAAAAAACATGTCTATACAATAAAACTTAAATTTTATTTTCCATATAAATATTTAATTTAATCTTTATATTTTAAAGTGAAATAGTCGTGCATGGCACGACAGGTTAAGCTAGTTTATATATAAAAGATGAGTAGTGAATTTTAAGATTCCAATCGAAATATTAATTTTATAATATTATAAAGTTGGAAACAATTCATCCTTGATTGATTTTTTTATGAAAAGGATAATTGATTTTTTTATGGAAAGGATAAGGTTATTTTTTTCCAATTGCAAATCCTTGAACTCAATCGTATAGATCGTTAATCCTATTTGGCACATGATTATCTTTTTTCTTAATTGAAAAGATTGCTTAAAAATTTTGGTCCGGTAATTAGAAGAAGTTTGATTCTATCTTCCGTCAACGATAATCATAACTAATTGATTCTATCTTTTATTTTTAAGATTATGGTAGTTAGTTATTTGTAGCTATAAAAATAAATAATTTTGTTTAAAGATATTGTTACTAAGTCATTTGTTTGCTAAGGATTTTGTCGTAGATTTTATTTTTTAAATTCTTTATTGGGTTAGCATATAATTAGTCTAATCCTACACTCTACACGGAATCTATACTTACTATATATTAAAGCCGGAGAATTTCGAGCCTCCACGTTAATTCTGGCCCCACTTCATTAACAATTTCATATGGTTTATTTTTCTTATTTATCTAATCTTTAATTTTATTTGTTTTTTACCCATCTAATATCTATCTTTGAAGGCATAATGTTTGTCTTTAAAATTTCCTTAATTATCTAATCTTTAATTTTATCCTTTTTCTATTCATCTAGTATCTATCTTTAAAGCAATATGATCTATCTTTAAAATCTCCCTCTATAAAAGATACATATTAATTAACTTATCTTATCAATTACCTTTTAAATCTATTTATGTACGAAATAATTTAAAAAATTCGAATTTAAAAAATAATTTTAAAATGGAAGCCCCTTTTTCTAAATAAAATATATTTTTATCTTTGATACTAAATCAGTTTATATTTATTAAATTTTACTTAATTATATATTATCATGTTCCTATTAACTCAGATTTTATCTCTCATAATTAAACAATTACAAAAAATTCATGTTATTTTAACTAATCTAATTACACGCATTATTATCAATTCATGTAAAAGATATTATTTGAATTATGATAAAATATTATATCCTTTTTAATATATTAGTTATATTTTTAATCTCTTTATGTAAGAAGTAATTAGATTTTTTTGAATTTAAAATAATTTAAAAATAGAATCCCTCTTTTATAATCAAATTACTATTCCTATCTTTAATACACTAAATAAGTGTATATTTACTATATTTTACGTAACTTATTTATTATCATTTTCATAATAATAATTTAGCTTATATCTTTCACAATAAAATAACTGTTGATTAATATTTTTATTTATTTCAATATATAAAGTCATTAGAATCATGTTGGACTCATTTTATATTTCTAAATTTTGATACTATATTTTAATATTTTTAAATTAAATAACAATTCATAGTAATTACATCTCATACTAATAGATTATAGTATTAAAATAAAAAATAAGATCAAACCAAAATAATCAATTGAAACATCTCCTTTTATATTATATTGACTTATAATATCTCAAACTGTGATAATATGGATAGTGATATATATTAACCATTAGAGACAAATTTTGAAGGATGAAAAAATAAGTAAATTTTTATTTACATAAATTGTTCTATAATTAGAATATGTTTTATATTTTTATAATTTCATACGTGAAACGTGTGGTATTACAAATCTGAAAAATAATCTTTTTCATTTAGAAAAAAATAACATTATATGTTTTTACTTATTAATATCTTATTTATAATTAAAATAATTTTAAATTATAAAGCGTATGTACGTGAGTCATTGTCGTGCATGGCACGACGGGTACACCTAGTTAACATAAAATTCTATGACACATAGAAAATCCGAACATCATGAATAATCATCCTCAAGGAGTTAACAAATAATGAAGTATTTATTATAAATTTATATATAATATAAATTTAGGTGGAATAAATCTCGAAAAACAACCCGTGAAGTAAAAAACATTATAAACTAAGGAATGAAACAAATAAGATGGATGAAGTTGAAGTTATGAAATTATCTATATACATATCTAATTGTAAAAAATATATAGTAATTTGATATATACATTAATTGGAAAAAAATATATAAGATTACATAGTCGAATATTTAATATTTGGTAAAAAAAAAAAGATTTGATGGTCTCTACGTAAACTATCAAAAAAATCATAATGGGTGTTATAATCGATATTTGGTAAAAAACGATTTGGTGATTTAATATGTAAGTGCTTACATTGGCTTGATTTATATGCAAATTATCAAAACAATAATAATGGAAAGTTATACTGTATGCGGGAAATCATAAATGGAAATTACACTTTTAAATTGGTAACAAAAATCATAATTGCAAGTGATCCGGCTACCTTGGGTCCTCATGAAAGAGCTGAGTCTTCGGTGGCGTCCAACAGTGCATCGCTGAAGTTCTGCGAAGAGGTTGACAAGCTGGGGCTGATTGATCTCGGGTTTGTTGGGCCTCAATTCACTTGGACTACGGGGAGATCGCTGGACACTTATAAAGCAGCACGTTTAGATCGTGGGCTGTGTAATGAAGATTGGCGTCTTCGTTTCCCTGAAGCTTTTGTGTCTCACTTGACCGCCCCTTTCTCCGACCACTTGCCTCTTCTCGTCCAACTCCAGTCGACCCCCAGAAATCAGGAAGGGCCTCGTCCGTTCAGGTTTCAAGCCGCTTGGTTGTTGCACGAAAATTACAAGAGCTTTCTTCAGGAGAACTGATCCAGCAGTCTGGAAGCCACGGCTGCCTTGAAACACTTCTCTTCAAATGTTCAATCTTGGAACCGATCAGTGTTTGGAAACGTCTTCTTTAAGAAACGGAAATTGTGGGCTCGTTTAGAGGGTATCAAGCGCAGTCTAGCTCGTCGCCCATCGAATTTCCTTTTACAGCTCGAGAAAGATTTGATGAATGAGCTTGAATTGGTCCTGCAACAAGAACAGTTGGTTTGGTTTCAGAAGAGTCGGGCAAACTTCTTAATTGACGGAGACCGCAATACTCGGCTTTACCATCTCTCAACGGTCATTCGGAGACGGGCAAACCGAGTCAGTATGCTTAAAAATTCTGCTGGAGATTGGATTTCTGACGCTGATCAAGTTAAAGGTATGGTGCTTGAATTTTTCCACCAGCTCTACTCGGCGCCTTCCAGGGCCGATCAGTGGTGTTTGGAGCTTCCTGTAGCAGCCTTCCCGAACCTGTCTTCTGACCAAGCTGATGCCCTACGTGCCCCTTTCTCAAGATCTGAGGTTTGGGACGCCCTAAGGCTCATGGGTCCTTTCAAAGCGCCCGGTCCCGATGGATATCCCGCGGTCTTTTATCAAAGATGTTGGCCGACTCTTAGTGACCAGGTGACTGCAACAGTGTTGGGCATTGTGAATGATGGCTTATTTCCTGACAAAATTAGTGATGCTTTGATGGTTTTGATCCCAAAAGTAGACAATCCTTGCACTGCGGCGCAATTCCGACCCATCTCGCTCCTTAACGTCATCTTCAAGATTGCGACTAAGTTGATCGTCAATAGATTAAAACCGGTGCTGCCTGTTTTGATCTCTCCGGCGCAAGCGAGCTTCATTCCGGGCCGCCAAATCATTGACAATGTGGTGATAGTGCAGGAGGTTCTTCACTCTCTTGCCTCAACTCAGATTCTGCCAAATTCATGATCTTAAAGATTGATTTGGCCAAGGCTTATGATCGGGTTAAATGGGGATTCCTCCGTTCTGTGCTTCTCAGTGCTGGTTTGCCAATTAATCTCGTCAACATTATTATGGAATGCCAGTCGGAGGGTCATACGGAATTGCTTTGGAATGGTTTGAAAGCCGGCTTTTTCAAACCCACCAGGGGTGTCCGACAAGGGGATCCTCTTTCGCCTTATCTCTTCGTTTTGTGCATGGAATATTTATCGCACATTATCAACGCTGAGGTAAGATCCGGAAATTGGAAGACGATAACGGAAGGAGAGGTCCAACTTTCGCACCTCTTATTTGCGGATGATTTGGTTCTCTTTGGTGAAGCTTCGCCTCGTCAGGCTCAGGTTATGAAGCATTGTCTGGATAGCTTTTGCAATCTGTCAGGGGAAAAGGTTAACTTCGATAAGACCAGCATTGTTTTCTCCAAGAGGGTCTCAGCTCTAGCCCAGCAGGATGTCTCCAGGATTCTTTCGATTCCGATTGCAACAGAATTTGGTGATTATCTAGGCGTCCCGACGAGCTGTAGCGGGTTGTCATCCGATAGGTACTCCTTTTTACTTGAGAGGGTGTCGACTCGGCTTCGAGGCTGACAGGCGAAAACCCTTTCGGCCGCTGGCCGAGTCACTTTGGCCAACTCGGTCCTTGGAAGCTTACCTATGTATGTGATGCAATCCACCCTGGTTCCTAGGTCTCTCTGTGATGCTATTGACCGCCAAATCCGGGACTTCGTCTGGGGGTCTACGGAAGACAAACGGAAAATACACCTCTTGAGCTGGGACAAAATTGCGCAGCCAAAGCATGAAGGAGGGCTAGGTTTGCGCTCCATGAGAGCCTCAAATTCAGCTTTATTGTCAAAATTGGGTTGGCGCTTGCTTGTTAACCCGACTGATCTCTGGAGCAGAGTTATACGAGGCAAGTATTGCGGGGGCCGGCTCGACATTGATATGTTTAACAAGCAGCCTCAGTCTTCACATATGTGGAGAGGTATAGTTCATGGATCCGAGACTTTACTTAAGGGGCTCGGTATGGATGTCAGGAATGGCCGGGTGACTTTCTTCTGGCAACACCCTTGGCTGGTGGACAAACCGCTATCAGAGGTGGCCTTACAACCGCTTAACGAGAATCTCCTTGCACTTACGGTGGCGGATTGCTGGAATGGGACGACTTGGGATTGGCAACTCTTGACTCCTTATTTGCCGGCATCGTATTGTAATAGACTCCAGGCTGTGGCTATGACAAATGACGCTGAGGTGAGCGACTCTTTTATCTGGTTTCCTAGCAGTACAGGCTCCTTCTCCTCAAAGTCTGCTTTCGACCTCGCGAAAGTGCCTTCTCCGACGCCTGTCCATCCGGTTTAGAGAGCCATTTGGCGTGTGCCTGTGCAACAGAGGGCTCGACACTTCTTATTTCTGGTTGCCCACGGTGCCATCTTGTGCAATGAAGTCCGGTTTAACCGCCATTTTGCTCCCTCTGCTTCGTGCCCTCGATGCTCGCTGCCCGAGAGCCCTCTGCACCTTCTTCGGGATTGCACCAAAGTCAAAGAGGTTTGGCTGGCCTTGAGTGGAAACCAGTTGCCTTCAGCTATCTTTACTGGAGTGGATGTTAAAGATTGGATCTTGCTCAATATTTCCAAACGGGACTCTTGGAGTACCATGTTCGCCAATATGACTTGGCAGTGCCGGAAAATCAGGAATGGTATTATTTTTGACAAGGTTGATGAGATCACCCGGCTTTCTCGAACTGTCGTCGCCCTCTCCGAAGCTTTCTCTTCGGTTTCTTCAGAGCTGGCAGGGTTGTGGCCTCAGCACAATGCAGTCGTAAACGGCGTCTCAGCTCTTGATCGCTGGAAACCGCCTGCGCAAGGGTGGGTGGCGTTGAATGTGGACGCTGTCTCAAAAGGAAATCCGGGTGTTGCTGGGGGCGGTGGGCTTCTTCGAGACCAAAGTGGTGCTTTCCTCTCTGCTTTCGTCTTCAATTGCGGGGTCTACACAGCCACGACAGCCGAGCTATGGGTCATCAACTTTGGTATTCAGTTTGCTATTCACAGAGGTTACTCTTCTGTTGTTCTCCAATCTGACTCGAGTTTAGCTTGCTCAGTGATTCAGCAGCATGACCATCCCTATAGACGAGACAACCAGCTTGTTTCTCAATGCAGGGACGCCGTCGCCAACTTTCCAGGTCGTGTTCGTATTGAACACATCAGGAGAACGGCGAATGTCGTCGCCGATGAACTTGCTAACTATGCCCTTTTTTTTAATGCTCCCTTTACTTCTTTCGATTTTATTCCTAGTCGTATTCAGCATCTTATTGATGCGGATTTTGTACCCCATTTTGGGGAAAACTAGTTGTTTTTTAATATAATCGCACGGGATTCCCGTTTCTTGACCAAAAAAAAATCATAATTGCAAAACAAAAAATTCAATACTTTATTGTGATCAAAATACGTGACCCTAAATCATATCCATAAATATAATAATTCTTAAATTGGAAAATTATAACGAAAATTAAAGATTTGGTAACAAAAGTGGATTTGATCCTAACAAAATCATAATTGTGATCAGAAATTATAATATGGATTGACGAATTTCTTTGGCTTGACTTGTATATAGATTATCAAAAGAATCATAACGTAAAATTTTAACTGAAAAATCATAATTACAAATTAAAATTGTAAATTGTCCAGATTTGTATGAAAATTATAAAAAAAAAGACTTAAACAATTGGAAGTTTAAGGATGATCCGATCGTAACTATATTTGGAATTTAAAGATTTGTAACAAACAAATATGGATTGGATCCAATCTAAATAATCAAAGTAAAAAAATAACAAAAATATTAAACTTTGCCTTAGCCATAAGCTCGGTCGCAAGTTCACTGTCGTCAACGGTTTCTCAGCGATCGACTTACTCCTTCCTTTCTTCCGCTGCCGAACATGTCTCGTACATCTTACCTTTCGCAACCACGGTTCCGACTATCTCGTCGTCAACTCCATATATGACTTAGGCTTTTGGAGAGCGACGTGCACACTCGATCCCCTACAACACGAACTTGTTCTTCTTCCTTGTATATGTTGTAAACTCATTATGGTCGACTGCTTTCTGGTGATTGAACGATCAGCCATACTTACTTTGCCATTGGACCCGTCTAATCCTCCTCCTCAGTTCCTATTTTCATATTTGCGTAACAAACACAAAGAAGATACGAAGAACACAATGAACGTGCAAGAAGGATGAATGTCGGTTTCTCGGGATCCATGAATTGCTTCTCACATGGAGGACATATGCCCCAACGATGATAATCTGATGAAAAATCGAATTAGGTTCAAATGTAATAAACTAACGTTAATTGGAAAAAGGAAGAAGAAGAAGAGCAATATGCAACTTTTAAATTTATTTATGTAGTTGTAAATTATTTATAATCAGATGTAAATATGACTTGGAATGTTTTAAAATTATAGATATGAGTTGTATATGACATGGACAACTTTAAATGACATGGCTTAATTAATAAATAAATATTGAATGACATGGCTTAATGGAAAAACGACACATGTAAAAATCCTAGGTGGAGTAACCTAAGATCGCCATGTGGCAAATGTTGATGTGGCTTAATATGGTGGCTTTAATCCTTAATGCTTTTAGATATATATAATAGATTTGTATAGAGGTAGGTCCCGGTGAGAACTACTTTTATGGTAAGGACAATCCCTTACGGTAAAGAGTAACCCCATCCATTGGATTTACCTCCTTACCTTATAATGGATTATCCATATTATTTTAATTTTTTTATTTTTGAAAAAATAAAAAAAAAATCTATTGTTTTATTTTTTAAATTATTTTTGATTTATTCATTTTCAAAAAAATTGAATAATATGAAAACTAAACTTACAATAATAAAAATTGAACTAACACTAGGGGAAAATTGAACTTATTGTACAAAAAATTGAACCCGTACAAATTACAAAGTTGAACTTCTAGTTCTCGTACATGTAATTAGAGGTGTCAAACAGGTCGGGTCGGGTGGATTCGGGTTCGGTCTTTGCGGGTTCGGGTCAATCGGGTTACAGCTCAAGTCGGATCGGGTCTTGACAGATTATTGTGCGGGTTCGGGTCGACCTAACAGGTCAAGAATTTGAATTTTAATAATTATTAAAATAATATATAATTAAATAATAATATTTCATATTAAAATAATATTTTAAATTGAGTTTTATAATTATATTTTATTTATAATAGGTTTTATAATAAAATATATTGTAATATTTACGAGTAGGGCTGGACATTTTTTGCGGGTGACCGACCCACCCGGTTCACCCGACCCAGTTTTGCGGGTGATCAACCGTAAAATAGCGGGTGATGGGTGGGTCGGGTGACGGGTGAAACGGTTGACGGGTCGGATATGGGTGAAATGTTTCACCCGTTTAACCCGACCCATCACCCGATCCATCACCCACCACCCGTTTCACCCGTTTAATTTTAATAAATTAGGGTTGATTTTAATCTAAAGAAAAGTTTGGGACTTTGAGGCTTTTTTTTTTTAAATGTTTGGGTTTTTTATTTTACAAACTTCTAATTTAGCCAATTCTAAGTTTTGTATGCTAAGATGGTGATATCAGCTTTTGAAGAAGAATGGTGACGAAGAAGGGTGACAAAGATGATGATTGAAGAATTTTTCGTTTCAATTGATTGATGTAGTGAGCTTATGTTTGAACAATTTTTTAGCTTTACTACCTTACAACTTATGTACTAATATTGGGATATTGATATACTCTTTAAGTAAGCAAAACATTACCTTAATTATTTTTTATTAGTTCTGAAAATTTGAATTTTTTTATTGTAATTTTTGAATTTGCGGGTGGCGGTCACCCGGTTCACCCGCGGGTGATGGGTGGGTCGGATGATGGGTGAAAGGTTTCGCGGGTGATGGGTGGGTCGGGTGACCATTATTACTTGCGGGTCGGGTGGTGGAAGTGCTCCACCCACCCATAACCCGACCCATGACCACCCCTATTTAGGAGAAAATATATTTATTCTACATATATACAAAAAATCGGGCCAGTCAGGTCGGTTTCGGTTTCAACCCAATCGGGTTCGGTTTTTTTCTTTGCTCGCTAGTATTCGGGTCGGGTCAGGTTTTGACAGCTCTACATATAATTGAACTTTTAACATAATAAATTGAACTTTTAACATAATAAATTGAACATTTTGGTTGTAAAAATTGAACTACCACATTTCAGGGTTATAATTACTGTTTTTGTGAAGAAAGATATTTTTTATCTTTTTATTTATGTATTATAGAACAGTTGCTAATTTGTAGGGAAAAAATATTTTGAATTATTAAAATATTAAATAAAATAATTTATATTTTTGTGAAAATCTAATTATATAAAAAATAACCTCAAAAGATATAAAAGTTGAACTCATAGAACAAAAAATTAAACTAATAGTTAAAACAAAATTGAACCCATATAATATTGAAAATTGAACTCGCAGTATCTATAAATTGAACTGTTAGTATATAAATTTGAACTTTGTAGTGTAAAAATTGAATTGTCATACTTAAATGTTCTAACAGTATTTTTCAGAAAAGAAAATAATATCATTTTCGTAAAAAAAAAACACTTTTTCTGAAAATATTTTAAAAAAAATCTGGACCGTCCATTACATAGTAAGGAGGTAAATCTAATGGATGACATTACTCCTTACCACATGGAGTAGTCCTTATCATAAGAGTAGTCCTCACCGAAACCTAACTCTATATGCATATATATATATATGTATGTATATATAGGGACGCTCAGGAGAACTAGCTATAGAGGAGTACTAGAGAGTCTTAATATTGATCGTTAGATCAAACCAAATCAATGGATAATAAGGGGCTTCAATTCTTACAAGATACTTATATCTTTTATTTATGCATACTAATTTTCTTATTTTTAATAATATAATTTGAAAAAGAATGCTAAAACGGATAATTTGGATATCCAATATATCCGGTCTCGGATATCCGATCCAAACGGATATTTCTTATTGGATATCCGACTAATAACGGATCGGATACGGTTCGCTAATTTTGACCAAAAAATTTTCGGATATCCCCCATTTCGGATCGGATAATCCGTTTGCTCACTCCTACTAAAGTTCCATAAAAAACAGAAGTCCTATACAGGTACAAAGCTTGCACCTGCCTAGGACCGCGTCTGATCCTAGAAAACTTACCCCCCCCTCAACACGAGCCATTGGAGAACTATAACTTGCACAGCTGACACACCCAAGCACCCCATGCCTTTTGCCAATCTAACCGAGGTCTAGGCACGTATCCCGAATCGACCCCTCATTGGGCAAAATCCATTTGAGATTCCAAGTATAATACCTTTATTTTTGTAATCTTTTCATAAGAATACCTTTATTTTTGGTAGATCTACATCTAATCTAATCTAATGCATAATGACTAATCTAACCACTAGCACAATAAAGTAGTGTCACATGTATGCTAAGTAATGATATAATCAAAATAGTTGATAGGTTTTTATCACCTCTTTTTGGCTAATATTAAGGATCCAATTATAATATATAATTTTGCAATCAAAAAAGTTGATCAATTAGTATTTTATTATCACGTCTTACATGCAGAAATTAAGAATCCACTTATAAACTAAACCTAATAACAAATATAATTTATAATTTCAATTCTCATATCATATGTTAATATTTGACAAAATCCAACTTATGTTACTATATCAAATGAGTCGGTTCAGTCATTTCGGGTTCGAGTTCAGTACGGGTTTGAGTTAATCAACTAAAATGGAGTTTAGTGACAGTTCATGGTAGGCTATCGGGTGGTTCAAGTAGGTCTAGATATAGACTTTTTAATAATTAATTAAATATTTTTATGATTAAATAATAATATTTTAATAATACAATAATATTTTACATTTTTGTAATAAAATAATATTAAAGAAAATATTTATTCTACATGTATAATAAATCAGGCCAACTCAATTGGTTCTAGTCTATTGGGTTAAGTTTTTTCCTTTCAATTCTAAAATTCTCGATCGACTCGGATCGGGTTGTGTTTTGACACCTATATCTATACTACTATAGTATAAAGCGGAGTCAATGTCTATCATCAGTCGGGCTCTCCTTTATGCAACTTAGGTAGTTAGAATCTCATATAATCTTATCCCGTAAAAATTGTTTAAGAATTACCGAAAATTATGAGTTATCTCGAAAATTATGAATTATCCCATACCAAGAATTAGTTGTAATCTTCTGATTAATACTATTATTTAATAAGACGTGATATTTATCATAAAGTAATTTTTGAACAAATCCAACATTTTTATATTATGAGTTGATTTACTATTGGTAAAAAAACACTAATCATAATACGAAGATAAATATATATGATCCTATAATTTTAACATGATCATTGGAGTTACATATCTTTATTAAATTGAATTTATAATCACATTACCCCTACATGGTATGAGGATTAAACTAGTTACTATATAACTGTGTATTACGGTCAGCTAAATTCGATATTAGTACTTTTCAATAAAAATATCCTCATCACCCCCAAACATGTATGTTTTTCACATCATGACAAAATACACTAGCATATGTAAAGGTGAAATGGTAAGGATCAATAATTAATCTTGAGTTTTTATTTGAGTAGAAAGATCATATTTTATGAAATAATAGTATTTATTAGAAGATTGCAGCTTATCATATAAAAGAGGGTGATAAATTATTTTATTATAGAAATGACACGTGGTAAGTTGTTTTGTGAAGATATTGACTCCGCTTTATACTATAGTAGTATAGATAGAACTTACATTTTCCAGCATAACTTATTATAGAAAGATCACGTTTTATACTATATAGACTTTACACAAATTACTCTTCATTGATGATCTTCCTAATTGATATAGATATAGATATGGTTTCAAAGATTATTTTCTCATTTTATTTTAATTGTTCTAAAATTATTTTACGATAAAGATCACGTTTTATTAAATAATAATATTTATTAGAAGAACACAGCTTATTATAGAAAAGAGGACCAACTTAATTATTATTTTATTTTATTTATAATTAGTAGTACATCAACATAAATTTCATAGTTAGTTATATGAAGCGATCGATGCACATTTTATGTTGGGATAGATTGAGCACATTACATTGCATAATTATTCACATACCGTATATAATATGAATTTTTCTATTGTATACCCTAAGGGCACACCATAAGAGATTTGCGATCAGATGAGAAATTCCTTTATGGTGTAAAATGAGAACAATTGGGAGCCGTTAGATCTAGAAAATCTAAGGCTAGGATTAGATGCATGTCCTAGCCTCTTTAATAACTAGAGGGGTAGTTTCGTCTTTGTCCTGCCCTTTTCATCCTCTAACGTGTTTTTTGCCCGATCCAAAAATCGGTCTTCCTTCTCCTTCGCTCCATCGCCTCCATTGCTCCTACCATTCAAGGCTACTCCTTCGATTCTCTCTCATTAATGGATTTAGGTACGTTTTCTTACAGCCTATTTGGGAATTGAGATTCCGTGAGAAAAGAAAGGAAAGTAATGTACGAGAAAGGAAAAGAAGAGAAAAGATGAGAAAGTTATAGATGAGAATATGAATTTCTTATGTTTGAATACACATGGGTTTGGATGAGAAAATGTGAATTAATTTTATTTTACATTTTTTGTTTGAGAGAGAGCATTTCATTTTCCCACCGAATCCCGGCCACCAATTTGGTGAGATTCATTTTCCCCTCATTTCCTTCCAAATTTTCATGTAAAATCTCACTCAATCCCATCTCAAAACTCAACCAAACAAGAGAAAAATATTCTTCACCATTTCCCATCTTAAATTTCCCATCAAAACCCACCAACCAAAAATACTGTTAGGGTTTACATCGACATTGTGCTCTAAAGCTTGAAGTTGTGTTTGAATTCCCCATGTTTATTCGATTTTTCGACCTCATATGAATCTAGAAGGTTGTATGTAGAATTTGTGCTCTAGGGCTTGTTTATGGGGTGAACAGAATCATAGAGTTGAAAAAAAAAGTGTAAAACAAAGATTGTTTGTCTTTTACATTGCAATTTTGACAATTTCGATTGAATAGAGAAGTTGAAAGTGTATGCTTGTCTGGTTTCTCACCATGTGTTTGACCAAAGGCCTCAACACATGTGCCTTTTAACCGTATATTTAAACCCATAAGATTTTAGCATTTACACAATGAACCTATAAGTGATTATGCATAACAAGATTTATGCATTTTACAAGGTTTTCTTTCATCAAATAATAGTGTTGAGTCATGAACCATATCATGAAAAGTTATGAACTTAATAGAATAAGAGCATGAACTGTCACACAATAAACGCATCAAGTGCATTATATTCAAAATAATTGAAACTTGTAAGTATGACTTCATTAACCTTTTGTTGCATGTGGGAGATTGAATTTGCCTATCATCTTGACCATTTTTGCTTCTAATTTCTCCCTTTTGAGAATCTTCACTAATATTGGCTTCTTGTAATGCACCTAACCAAACAGCCACAACAAATATTTATGAAGAGACAAAAAAATCTCAAACAATTTTAACAAAAATCTCAAAACAAATATCCTAAACCAAATACAAATTTCATACATTTTTTGCATTATGTCCTATATGAACCACGTTATTTAAAGTCATGAACCATCAGGTCAAAGATAGTGAACCGAAAAATTAAACCATCAAACAAAGTTCAGAAATCATCAAGCCATCAAATTTAACGCAACAACAACAACAACAAGAACCATCAAACTATCGATTATCAAACTATCAAGCCATCAAATTTTCAAACAAAGTGATTGATTAAACATAATGAAAAGACAAGTTGAACAAAACAAACCAAACACAGTTCGTTTATGAACTGATATACTCTCTTTAGTATAGGTTAACTCTTGTATTTTAGGGCTTTATTGAGTGTTCTAGGTTAGTGTTTGAGCTTAACTGTAATATGAAGACCGAAAACACAAGTATTCGAGATACGAGAGTTTTGGAGACAAGAGTTCGAAGTGAAGATTCGCCACTACTGAAGAACTGCGAGCACGGTGCATAGGCCATTGGCGCGGATGTGCCAAAGACAAGATTGTTCTATCTTATGAAGGCCGCGTGTGCAGATAGACCGGCGCGTGCGCGGTAGAACCAGTTTGAGAAACCTTTGACCTGTCGTTGACCGCGAGCGCGGCACACCAGGCGCATGCGTGGTTTGGCTACAAAACCGAAACGGCTGATTTTCTATCTTCTTTCCCTTTTCTTATCTTTCCTCTATCTTTTGTAGTCCGGTTGGCATGTCTTCTGACTACTATATATTTAGAGGCCTTTTCTAGGTTTTGGAGAATCGATGATTCATCCAATTAATTCTTTAGCTTACGTTTTCATTATGGAGGACTAATTCTCTTTGGAGTTTATTCAATCAAGGAAGTCTTTTTATGACATCTTGAGATTCTGGTAACTTCTATATTCCTAGGTTGATATTGAAATTCTTTGTGCTTAATCCCATGATCTATGTTTGATTTTATGAGCCTGATCACCTTGTTTGATTGACTTAGATCTATTATTTGAATATGTTTGATTGTTGTCTGTGCAATCCTTTCTATTCTCGAAACAACTCCTATTTAGGACAGTGGACTGAATTCTCGAAACAACTCCTATTTAATCTCTACCGAAGATCCAAAGGATCTGACGGTTCTCCTATGTTCTTATTTTACACTATACTGGTTATTACCACTAGAACCAAACTCCACTATAAGATACCAATATTATAAAGATTTGGTAAATCTTAAAATTTGAGATTTTTAATCTTTTTTGTGACGGATTCACTATTTCCTCTTTAGGGTTTAGTTTCCTTGTTTAGTATGTTTATAATTGCTCTTAGGGAACACAATAAAAAAATCGATATAATATAAATAAGTAAATCAGATTAACACCATTGATATCTGTAAGACCGTTTCTAATATAGAAAATTTCTAGCTAGTTTCATTTTAGGGAAAATGAAGATATATATATATATATTGTTAAAAAGATCTTCCTGATTGATATAGATATCGATATGGTAGTTTCAAAGATTATTTCTATGGGCGGGTAGATTCCGCTATCATTTAGGTAGTAGTATATTTTATTATCTTATTTATTATTAGCATATCTTATTAATTAAGCATGTGCTTTATTTATCAAGTTTATTAGCATATCTTTTATTTATCAATAATGCTAGAGAGCGGAGTTGTCCCATCGGTCTTGGCCTCGTTGATGGGGCGTTTCCTCTTGGACCTTTTTTAGGGAAAACTTCAACCTTGCGATCCTTTGAGAGCCTCGTCGAGGTGGGATTCCAAGTGCGTATATTCGTCTTGGTACCACCTATTTTCTCATGATGCGGTTGCTAGGGCATGAACGATTTCCACCTATTTTCTCATGATGCGGTGGTCAGCGCACCAATTCCACCATTAGGGTAGACTACCCTACAATTGTGGGTGCCGCCACTCTCGTGTTCCACTCTAGTATGACTCGGCTGGGTCTATAAAAAGGTTTTGGTGGGAGGACTGGCCGGGATTATCGACGCGAAATGTTGACCGCCCGCGATTGCGACACCTTTCCCCGCTCGCTATGGCGTGCCCTAGATTGTATGATCGCGATCACGCGTGCTCACGGATGCTTTTTGTTATCGTGTTCGCATGTTCTAGGTTTTGTGCTCGCTCAGGCCCTCACGTTCTTTGGTCGTGATTTTCTTCGGTGTTACACAATGCAGACTAACATTAGTGGTTGAACTCGTCATGAAGTTTGGGGTTGCGATCATCAAAATCACTAGTTACCTCGCGATCACGGCAATCCACGTGAAGTGCGGCAACAGGTGTGGGTAGCGCTAGTCTGCGACTTGACTTGCTTTGAGCGCTCATCATGGCCATCGCTGGTTGATCGTCCACACTCACAATCGCGTGATCCTCGTTGTCCCTTCCAATTGGAGCTTGCTAATGTGATGATGTTTCTGTATCACAAAAATTTGCTTCTTGATCATCAAACATCAAATCTAATGCTATATTCAAAAACTTGCTCGATAGTTCTCTTGGATCGATAATCCGCTCCCTACGGACGACGCCAGATGTTAGTGCACATAGAATTTTGCTTGCACTATATATTGCTCCTTTAACGTTTCTTCTTCACTCAAACGCCGGATCTTATTCAAAACCTACAACGCAATGGACATAGGGGGCGAGGGTCCCCGTAATCCATCTCCAATGTCTAAGTCAATAAGAGCAATGCCAAAAAACATTCAAGGTAAAGCAAAGAACATGCTTATCAACACATAACGATGTCACATTTATTTATCAAGAAATAAAGGGAAGGAAGTGGATCAAAAAATCCACCACTATGGGCGGCGGTCGAGCACCTTATGGGCCCAAACAATTCGATTGCTTCTTTGAGATAAATCATCCATTAATTGGTATAAAAATCACCATTTTCAAAAGACAAGATAAAGAGATAATAAATAAGATAGGAAGATAAGTGAAAATCACAAAAAATATTGATTGCGATATTTACCTGTTCGTAGGTCACAATCCCATATATGTGTATATTATTGGTCTTTTAAACTTAAAATCACATACGTATATGCATAATTAAAAAACAAAAAAAATGTAAAGTTAAGGTGCTCAAATGAACATCTCAAAGTAAAGAGGCCTGATCGACAAAAATGTACAAGTTCAAAGGCTTGTAGTTGCATTTTGCGTAAGCGAATATGGTTAGGATGGAACTATGAGTAGTGTAGCCTGTAGGTGTATTTTGAGAGGGGAGAAGAGTACAGTAGAGGGTTTCACATAAATATACAAAGTAAATTTGTAATTTTGCACTTGTAACGCCATCTAGTTCCAGTAATATGAAACTGCTCCGTAGCTAAATTAAAGCAGAGTCTTCCTACACTACATACATACCAACCGCTTCTCTCTGCTCCGCCTTTTCCCTTTGTTTTCTATTATTTTCCATTTCCTCGTTTTACTTGCTCAATTCCACTCGCTTTCGCCAAAATTCTTTCCTTCGTTGTATATATATATATATATCGCCTATGTTGAAGTAGCCCCATCACCAAATCACGCCTCATTAATTTATCTCTGTCCGATCATCGACAATACATCGATCAGCTCACACTCTTCCTCAATCCCCTGTTTTCAGCGACTCCTTCAAACAAAATGGCAGAGCAAACTTCAGTTTCTTGCAGGCCCACAAGCGGATCCCCGTCCTCCTCGACGTCCTCCTCCGACTCGCCGGCCGGCATGAAACGACGGCGAGGGGAGAGCAGCAGCGCCGGCGGGCACCCGGTGTACAGAGGCGTTCAGAGGAGGGCGTGGGGGAAGTGGGTGTCCGAAATCCGGCAGCCGAGGAAGAAGTCGCGCATATGGCTGGGCACCTTCTCGACGCCGGAGATGGCCGCCCGTGCCCACGACGCCGCCGCCCTCTGCATAAAGGGTGCTACCGCCGTCCTCAACTTCCCCGAGCTCGCCTCGCTCCTCCCCCGCCCCGCCTCTAGTGACCCTAGCGATGTCCAGGCCGCGGCTACCGAGGCCGCCGCCATGGATGACCTTATTAAGGTGGCGCCGGCCGAGGAGGAGGAGGAGGAGCTTGATCAGATCGTGGAGTTGCCGAGTCTGGACGAGTCGGTCAGTGAGTTGATGTGGGCGGACACGGCCGAGTGGAGCTGGTTGGATCCTCCCCCGGCATTCCCCCACGATGAGGAGGAGCTCATGGCTTTCTTCGCCGACCACCTCCACAATCATGAGATTTTTGCCAATTTTCAATAATCTCTCTTTAATTTGTTGTCTGTTCATATATCTTTTTATTAAATTAATAATTAGGGGGAAAACTATGATTATTATTTATTTATTTATTTATATAAGTACCTAATCAAAAGATTGAGATTTTAAATATATATTAATTTATTATTTTATGGGTCCGGATCCGGTAGGAATGGGTCTTCGGGTAGGAAATAGGAAAAAATCTCAGTCGTTGATCACGTGCAAAAAAACAGCCTAAAAAACTAGCGCACGTATTTTTCCCGTATTATTCGCGTTTTTTTCGAAAAACTAGCTCGCCTCCAAAATTTGTTCAACTCTATGGCAGATTTGTTCAACTCTATGGTCAACTTGTTCATCAATACGTGTTCAACTCTATGGTCAATTTGTTCAACTATGGTCAATTTATTCAACTCTATGATCAATTTGTTCATCAATACGTGTTCAACTCTATGGTCAATTTGTTCAACTATGGTCAATTTATTCAACTCTATGATCAATTTGTTCATCAATACGTGTTCAACTCTATTACCAATTTGTTCAACTTCATAGTCAATTTGTTCATCCATACTTGTTCAACTCTATTGCCAATTTGTTCAACTTTATGATCAATTTGTTCAACTCTATAGTCAATTTGTTCATCAATATTTGTTCAACTCTATTGTCAATTTGTTCAACTCTATGGTCAATTTGTTCATCCATATTTGTTCAACTCTATTGCCAATTTGTTCAACTCTATGGTCAATTTGTTCATCCATATTTGTTCAACTCTAATACCAATTTGTTCAACTGTATAGTCAGTTTGTTCATCAATATTTATTCAACTGTATGGTCAATTTGTTCAACTCTATGGTCATTTTGTTCATCCATATTTGTTCAACTCTATTGCCAATTTGTTAAACTCTATGGTCAATTTGTTCAACACTAGAGGATTCCTCAAAACATGTATGGAGTCGGTGCAAAGTTTTGCTACATTCCAACAATATCCAGCATGTAACTCACTCTAAAATACACATAGTGATCTTTCAATATTCCACTCTTGTATCTTATGCAGGTTGTTTGATCCAACCTTTTCAGATCATAATAAAAACATACATACCGCTCTTGTAAAGGAAGACTCCTCTCTTAAGCTAGGCTTTAGTTATGATTGATCGAAGGTCGAATACCCAAGGCATGAAGCCCGCGTAGCCATTATAGATGCACTGCATAGCATGTCAAATAACAAAGTTAAAACAAGACGAAATTCCGTATCAGTCTCAAAACCCTAACATTACACAAATGACCAAATTGAACCACAATTGTACAATACGCGTACCAATTGCCAATGCGAACACGATTTGAATCTCAAAAACTGACGAGAAAGAGCAATTAGATGATTACCGATTGAGTTTTCTGGACGCTAACGGCATTCTGTTTGAACTTGGAAGAGAGAAGAGCGTTCATCAATCCTCCTTCGACAGCCGACTTGGCGTCCACCGTTCCCCTCACGATAACGAGAACCTCTCCTCTTCCGACTCCTTCGCCATCGCCGGAGGAATCATCGGAAGGCAGTGAGAGGATGGAGCGGAGATCGGAAACGGAGACAGACGGAGCATCGCGGATATTCTTGAGAGCGGAGGAGGTGTAGAAGCACTCAATGATGATGCGAACAGCTCTGCAGGCTAGGCCGAAGCCGAGAAGAGCGGCGGCGGAGGCTTGCGCTAGTTGCCATAGTTGGTCTAAGATATCGTTGTCGTCTTAGGAGGCGGAGGCGGACGAGGAGCCTGGATCTCGAACGTGACGACTGATGAGAGTAGCGGAAATGGTGGGGTTTTTTTTGGAAGATATGCGGGTATAATCGATAGTCTGAGTTTCATTCCTACCATTCCTACCGTAAGACTCATTCTTACATGAGTGTTTCCTCTATTTTATCTGTATCTAAAATATTTTCTTTTCGCAATTTTTAAGAAACTTAAAGGCAACACAGTAAAGTTACCGAAATCCTGAAAGTCAAAAGGTGATGCATTAAGTCAAAACTGAAAAGTGTAATATGAGGGAATTCAATTCAACCAATAAGAAACTAGTATTCCAATCACACATATTACCCTATTAGGATGAAATCACACTTCCATTACAATTCCTTCCATAAATACAGACTTATACAAATTTTTCCTAGAGAACCTTCTTCTGAACATGGAAAAGTAAAAACAAAATGAAAGTAAAAAGAAAAAAGAAAAACATTCAATTTGTGAGAAGCTTTCTTCACTATCATTGCATCAATGACTAGACCAAATGGCTTCGATATTCATCAATCTTAATGAGGTCCTAGGAGATGCCTCACTTCAACAAAGAGAGTTCTTATTCAACCTCAATACACTTGGGGACATGGATGACTTGGAATACCATGAAAGCATTCATGAACAACCAGAAATACATGGTCATCACACAAAAGGGGCAGGGCAACCTACTGAAGAGGTAGGGCATCACACAGCAGAAGCAGAACATGACACACAACCAGAATTACATCATCAACCATTAAGGGTCAGACTCAACACTGATAAAAGAGTCCACGTCTTAATGAATTTGCTTCACATATCAACAAGGGGGGAACTTAAAAGGAGTGAAATGAAGGTTGTTGCTGAGGAGTTCAAGCAAATTCATTAAGATGAGAGGGAAAATACAAAGATGCTAGCTTAAGCAAATTCATCCCCAAAGTTATGTTCACGGGCAATTGTAGCAAGACCAAGGTTTGATGAAGGGGGACAATGCATTTTTGATGGAAAAATAGGTATATTTCCATTCACTTAACAAGAACCGGCAAAAAGGTTTTCTAAAAACAAAGACAAGGGGACTGCTGTTACAACGCTTGTAGACTCAATCAACCAAAAAGTAACAAGAAGGATGCATATAGACCAAATCGTTCGAGCCATAAAGGCTAAGTGGCCAGATGAAGGAGGTGCTCATAGTCATATTCATATAACAGGATAATGCAAAGGTACACATAAGTCAACAGGATACGTACAGAGTGACAACAAGTATATAAACAAGATATATAATTTCACTTTCATTTTAATATAACAGCCACCTAACAATCCTGATTTGAACATTTTAGATCTTGGTTTTTTAGAAGCATCTAATCCTTGATTGCACAAAAAAATGCCTAAGACTATTGATTGTATGCTAGAAGCTGTACATGAAGCTTTTTATAAGTTAGAGGCTAAAACATCGGACATTGTATGTATGTCGTTACAATATGCAACGAATGAAATATTAAAAGTTAAAGGAAGTAATGATTACGACTTGCCACATGTCAACAAACAAAAATTAGCAACTCAGGGGAATCTACCAAGAGAAATTAATAATGTAACAACATTATTAAAGCATGGGATTTGGTTCATGGGATTGTTCAAGAAGCACAAGCAGAACAACCACACAATGCAAACAATGGAGAAGAAGATAGTGAAGAAGATGCAGTTAATGATACTCAATACATTTTGGGACATAATGTGAGTACAACTTTTGTGTAATGAACAATCTTTTGTGTAAATATACGAGATGCATCCCCTTTTGATATCTTATTGAAAGCTTATGAAAAGTTCATTTATGTCACACACTAAAATGCATGTACAAAAAAAATAGCATCTCAGATGTCCCCATATCCATCATAGATACAATTCCATCCAATAAACCTTTGCAAGAAAAGGACTCAATTCAGCCATAAAATGAAACTGGATTCCTTAATCATACAAAGGTCTATGGATCTACAGAATTCACATCTCACGTAAAAACAAGACTTCCATCATTGATGTAAAAAATCATATTAGATGTCCACGTATTTATCATAGTCACAATTTCATCCAATAAACCATTGCAAGAAAAGGCCTCAATTCAGCCACAAAATGTGACCAGTTTCCTAATCATGCAAAGAGCTATGGATCCGTAGAAATTGCAACTCAGTTAAAAAAGACTTTCATCATTCATGTAAAAAAAAAATCTCACCTGCGCCCGTATCCACTATAGACACAATTCCATCCAATAAATCTTTGCAAGAAAATGCCTCAATTCAAGCACAAAATATGACCGGTTTCCTTAATCATACAAAGGTCAAATGGATCTCCGGAAATTGTAGCTTAGGTAAAAGCAGACTTTCATCATTGATGCAAAAAAATAAAACTCTCAAATGTCCCCATAGTAATCATAAACACAAAACAATCTAAGACTTTCATCAGTTGTAACAAAAGACCATCAATTCAACCACATAACTAAGCTCCAAAATAATGCAGGTAAACACATATGGATCTAAACATATTTCATCTCGTATAAAAAGACTATCATCATTCTTGTAAAAAAAACACCATACATGTTCCACCATACACACAAATTAAGTCATTATAAAGCATCCAAACAAAACAATAGCTTCATATATGCATAAAAAGATTTCCCAACAAGTTCATTAGCTAAAATAACAGAAATTAAGTCATCAATGGAATAAACACACTAAGTTAATCACACATGCAGATTATACTTATTAGAAGATCAATAGTAAAATAAACAACAAGTACACCAACATCGAATTGAAAAGGGAAAACAATAGCTTCGCATATGCACAACATGATTTAACATTTTGAAAAGGAGAAAAAATAGCTTCGCATAGAGTTTAGCCCCAATTTTGGGTTTTCAACAAAGATGAGAGTAGGAGGGAGGGTTTTGGGTTTTCAACAAAGATGAGAGTAGGGGAGAGAGAGAGAGAGAGAGAGAGAGAGAGAGAGAGAGAGAGAGAGAGAGAGAGAGAGAGAGAGAGAGAGAGAGAGAGAGAGAGAGAGATGAGTGTAAGATAATGATTGATTAATATTTTTATTTAATATTTAACTAAAATATTATTTTTAATATTTAACTAAAAAATAATTTTAATATTTAATTAAAATATTATTTTATTTATTATTTACGTTACATCTTCCTTTTATTAAAATAATATGTAAAATATATTTGTTACTATCAAATTATATTAAAATCCCATAGAAAATTATAATAAAATTCGATGATATATATACCATAAATATATTTGTAACGTTAGATATTAAGTTCATTCTAAGTAAAAGATATATTTCTTAATTAAAGATAATGATTGGTTATTATTTTTATTTAATTATATTCTCACAACATATAACACATATACATGATAATTTTCTTTTCTTTTTTATCTTATTAAATATTCTCTATATTAAAAATACAATATTATATTAATCCGAGTTTTTATTTATTTAATGCATCTTATCTTATGGCATTTTTTCAATCATTTAAATATATGTTTATGTATGTATAAAAACTTAATATACAAATAAAATATATGTATACGTATGATATAAGAGAATTATGTTATTTTATAATTCAAATGATAACTGTCGTTATAAAATAAAGTTGACATATGATAATATTTGTAATTATTATAGTAATTTGATCAACAAAGTAATAAATAACATTCCAAACAAGGTACGGGTCATTTGCTATTTTATATATATATATATATATATTGGCCAATATATGTTTGGCGTAGTTATATGAATCAAACTTAAAATTGTGACACAAAAAAATGTTTTGTTCAGTCTATTGAGGATATTTGGCATAATACTAAAACTCAACTCAAACAAATATTCCACGTCAATAATATCTAGGATGTGTTATCAAAATACTTTTAAATCACTTACCCTTTGAACAAGGGACCAACTATTATGAAAAGCTAACTCCCTAACATAGGAAGGACGAAAAACACTCATAAAAATAAACCTTTTAACACAACCAAGCTATCGTATGAATCGTTCTACCTTCCCATAGGAACCCTCAAAGAAGTGCGTAAAATAACCAAAAAAAAGTTAGAATAAGGAAAACAACTACAACCGCTTATATGTTGGAATTCAATTTGTAGATCGACCCCTCAGGGTGGTTGTGGAATCATTAAAGGATAAGAGACGAACCAAGCGCTCTAAATAAAGTTACTATGGAAAATATTCACTTGTAACAAAAAAAAGTTAATAACCAATGGACTATTCAAATACCATACGAAAATACACATTGACAATCATCTCGACTCTTCAATCTGTGCACCCTCATTTAGTCAGAGCTTTTTTGGTGAGTGGGATTCGACCAAACCATTCGATTTTGAAAAGACAACTAGACCAAACTAGGCGTCATAAAGCCTAAAGCGAACATAGTTGAAAACATCAACTTGGAAGAACCTTTCAGCAATTACCTCCGCTTTGACAACTCTTAGGACGAATCCAAACTCTGCCAAGTACTTAACCAAGAGGATACCCAAAACATTTCCAAAATTATAACTCCCTTAAAAAAATGCCATATAGGCTATATTGGAAAGCAAGCAAAAATGATTGGTACTCATCACAATCTATAATGAATGGATACACAACAACAGACGAGAATGATAGGCTACTAGACCAATACCGGAAGTGTACGGGTCGTGTAGTACCAAGGTGTCGATCTCTAGGACTTTAGTAGAGTTGATTGAACCAACAATATTGGTAGCTAGGCAAATGTGAGGCAACTAAGGATTGAAATGAAGGAATTCAACTAGCAACCAAATAAAAGGGAGAAAACAACTAACAAAATGATGTAAGTTTAATATGGGAAAGACAATCCTAGAGCCTAGGTACTCACACTATGGATCTAAGCAACACTTTGAAAGCATACATGAATCTTGTTCAAATCATGGTTTGGAGGCATCTACCTAATTTCATTGTCTAATCCTACCGAATCAAACAATTGTACCTAGATTACGATGGTCATCCACTTTCGTGGCTTGACATCCAAAACTAGGCCCTTTAAGCTCAATAGTGGCTCAATCGGGTCAAGCCCTCATCCACCGTCGTGACTTGAGTGAGCTCGTCCAACTCAAACCTCTATCGGTAGGTCAACCTCTCAAGAGTTCCCAAATCAATTCTCATTTCAAAGGGTCCTCAATCAATCAATCCTATAGTTCAAGTGAGGGAAGAGGTCTCTCAACACAAATCCCTAACCTAACTCCCTATTGACAACCTAACCTCTCGGTTCTAATCATCAACAATTCTCAAATCACAATCAATTGGGCATTAGGCACATAGGATTGAAACAAACCACAATTCAAATCTCAATTCAAGCAAGCATTTCAAAGCTCTACCTAAAATCCATAGGGTTTTCCCCAAACCCTAGGATTTGGGTATCTAGCAATCCATGGAGAACAAGAGAAATGAAGAAGAGATGAGGAAATTCATACCAACAAACATTCTATTGATTGAAAAGGCACCAATCTTTAACAATATTCTTCAATCTCTCAAGAACACCAAAGAGCTTTAATGGAAATTCTAGAGTTCCTAAATTGGGAAAAATCCCCAAAGGGGGAAAAGAAGATTGTCTTCCAAGGGAAAGAAGAGGTATTTATACAACCCTAAAAGGAAAAAGGGGCAAAAGAGGAAAATGGGGGCGCCGCGGTGTGACCCGGGCCATGACCCGGCCCGTGACCCGGCCGGGTTGAAGGCTGGAAATCAACGCGCGACGCACATAGGAAAACAAGGCTGACCGGGGTTGTGACCCAGGCCGTGACCCGGCCGGGTCAGAGCCTGTATGTTGTGTTTTGCTTCGACCCTGGCCACGACCCAAGCTAGGGGTGGGCACGGACGGGTAACCGGAAGTTCGGTTAACCGGATATCGGTTAACCGGATATTCGGTTACTAAATTATGATAACCAGTACCGAACCGTTAAGAAACGGTTAACCGATATCGGTTAACCATGAAAACCGGTCGGTTAGTCGGTTAACCACTATTTGAAAGTGAAATTATTCATTTAAAATACATGCATTTTAACCGATAAATATCGAAATATATAATCAAAACACGTGGTCGAATACATTGTTTAAATACATAATTGGATTACATATCAAAGCATCGATCGAATTACATAGAGTTTGTTCAGTGGAATCACTAAGATCAAAATACATAACTCAATCCCAAAACACTAATACATATTTGTTCATTCTTCCATAGCCTCATCGATTTCAATCGACGGTTAATTCTTCCATAGCCTCATCGATTTCAATTTACGGTTGCTCTAACATCAGCTTTCTCATGCCTAAAAGTTATAAACAGTAACACAACAAAATAGTGAGTTAGACAATATAAATAAGAAAAGAAAAGAAAGCAAGATATAATACACTAACCTTCTTCCAAAGCCATAGCCTCTAATTCAAGTAGGTTCTCCTCGATTGGAAAATGAGTACGCGAAGTACGCATCCAATCTTGACCACAAACTAGAGCCTCCACAATTTTAGGCGCCAGAGAAGTTCGAAAAGAATCAAGCACACGACCTCCAGTACTAAACGCCGACTCTTTTATTAAAAAATATATGACTAACCAGGTATTCAGAGAAAAGAAAGTATAGAATATATCTTTTATTTTTTGCAAATGTAGAATATATCTTTTATTAAAAAAGCCTAATACAATCAAATTAACATATTTATATTATTTTTTTCAAAAAATATATATTAATATTTTATTAAACGGTTTAACGGTTAACCGGTTGAAAATATATGACTAACCATTACCGAACCGTTAACCCGTTTAAAAAACCGGTCGGTTAACCATAACCGGTTTTCCGGTAATTCTCGTCACGGTTAACCGGAAAAAGCTTTCGGATACCAGTTAAACGGTCGGTTAACCAGTATCCGGTTATTTTTGCCCAGCCCTAACCCAAGCTACGACCCTACCCGCGTCAGGACTTGGATGCCCCGGGTCTTGCCTTCTCGCTTTGTCATCTTGTGCTCTTGGCTCGGCTTTTGGTTTGCTTCTTTTGGCGTTTCTTCGGGCTTCTTCTTGAGTCCTTGTTTGAGATCTTGGACTTCATGGATCTTGATCCTTATCTTGATCTCCATCATCCAATTCTCCTCCATTTTCACCTAAAATTCACAAGAACAAGGCGTAGAGTCTGAACCAAGAAACTAAACCGAAAACAACTAAAATCTAGCCTAAAGGAGAGAAAAGCAAACCGAAACATAATGAAACATGAGCTAATATACACTCTAAGTATGAGCTAAATGCAAGCCATCAGAGAACCCTTGATGATTGATCTTAAATGAATATGTAAACTAAACATAACCCAAAAAATGAAAATCTTCCTTTGAATACTGACTTGTAATGGTCTACCCACAAAAATGAGCCTTACGGCCAACCATATTACGGTACCGCATGGATGTGTAAATTGCAATAATACAAATGATGACACACATCATCTCCTACTTAACAACCCCCTTTCAAACCACATATCATGCAACAAACTCAATCTGATTATAACAAACCAATTCAAATCATCGAGGAAAGCATATCTAAAATCCCCAAGGACAAGTTGGAACGATTTTGTTTCTCTTGGTGGTGCATTTGGTACAACAAGAATAAAGGCTTTCAAGCATGGCATGGACTAAAACCAAAACAATCCAAATATCATTTGCGAGTTATACACAATCAAATGAAAGATTGGCAGCAAGCAAAGTCATAAAATTGAATGTTTGTAACGAGGGATGTATTAAAGGTAGAGTACAAACCAAATGGCCTAAAACCCAACAAAACCACTTCAAATTGAACTTTGATGATGTAGTGAATTCTAGAGGTGTCTCTACTTTCGACTTCATCAACGCGGAGCATCTATCAACATCGACTAAAGATTTATCGGTAGACGCTGTGTTCTACTAACAGACGCTCTCACGCTTTGTCAAAGGATCCTTGAAGCCACACGTCGTGGCATTCCCCACATTTTTGATCAAGGGAGACAACCTATAGCTTATCAAGTCGTACACTTTCGGAGTTGGAGTGTACATTGTTCGAATGTATATTCAATACTTGTTGGGCCACTTTCGGAGTTGGAACATTGCGCACAACTTTCGCGAAGCCAACTCGGTTTGTGGATCACATCGCATTATCATTTCATCATGTCTTCATTCTACTCTCCTCTAATCCGGTCTTTAGGGATCTCATTTGAAAGGATGTCTTAGGATAGATTCTCCTATATTGGAGTCTACCCTAACTACTTTCCTTATAAAAAATGATGTTTCACTACTATACATAAATATTCAATTCTTTGTTCCATTAATTATTTCTTCTTGTAGAGCCCTAGGGATGTGAATTTGAATTTCTAACGGATGTTAGAATGGTGACTTCTCCATGATAGAGATAGTTACAAGTGACAATATATACTAAATTAGAAGTATGACACTGGGTATGAGCATAACTCGTATAAATCTTTGAAGGACTCCTTCAACTCAGAGGAGAGTTGTTCTTTGTTTGAAACTTGTTGTTGCAAAGGGAATACAATGTATTTTGAGTAATAGGTGAGATATTAATTTTGGAATGATCAGTGGCTAATTGATGTGCCTCTTGAATCCTTGGAAATGGTCCTAGATATAAAAAAAAGGGAGAAAAAAGTTCTTGATTTTTATGTATGTTGGAGCATGATTTTGCAGTCCAATCTTCACCATAAAAATGTCAAGCCCATAAAATTTAGAGATTTTGAACCTTAGAAATCTTGAATCTAATCACAAGCATATTCAAACAACTTTTGAATCACAATAGAGCTTTTCCAATGCTCGAAATCACTAAAAACCTAAAAAATAAACTCCAACCCTGGAGATTTTGTTTTATACGTACCTTTTTCTATTTGTTTCTCCATGAAATCTGTGAACCAAAATCCATGTCTATTAGTGACCTAGAGCGAGAAATTCTAAAATTGTGGTGTGGGATTAGAGAGGACGACCTCTAAAGAGAACTTAAGCTGTGAAAGAAAATGTGTTTGAATTTAGTCATTTAAGAGAGAATCTTTGGGTCAGATATTTGTGAGGGTTTTTTAGTCTTGTTTTTCAATTTTAATGTAGACTAAAGGTTCACATCATCTTTGATGAACCAACTTAATTCCATTTATTTTCCCTAAGTTGATTTCTTTTAATCTTGATCTTCCATCTCTTATAATATGATGACACACATGTGCCCGCATTTTCATTATATACGTATTGATATCACCAAGAGCCTGACTCTATAACCAATGTCATAAAAGCAAAAACACCACTCAATCGGTAAAAGGAGGAAGAAACCTAAATTCAATTTAACCGATCCGAGATTCAATGTGGGGAATGTCACAACGTGTGGCTTCAAGGTCCGTATTATGTATGAGTAATGTGATTATATACTCGATGTAATCGATCTGAGATTGAATTTTGATCGGAACCCGTTTTTTACTTGAAAATGTACAATACAAACCTCATAGACCTGAGCCTCAACTTATTAACATATAGATGAATTTTTTAATAATATAATTTCAATTTCACCATACATTTTTTCAATTTTGTATTTATATTATTATTTAATAATTTTGAAACAAATTAATAATAGCCATAAAATTTTAAAAATGACATTATTGACTCATTAGTCAAATCGACCTCGCACATTAATCTTGCATAACTTAACCAGTTTAACTAGTAATTCGATTGAGTCAAACACGTAGTGAACCAAATCTTAAACAATTGAACCCGACAAACCCAATTGACATATCTAACATCTTAGTAGATTAGATATTTTCAAGAACTATTAATTTTATTAACTAATTTATAAATTTAATTTATTGAAGATTTCTACTCGTATTTGATAATATATATTTTATATATACATAATTAAATTCAATCAAATTGATTAATATTATTTAATAAGTGATGCACGACAACCAAGATGGATCGCTGGCTTTGGAAGCAATTGCAGGACCTAGACTTTGAGTTCGGTTATGATCACAATTGCCTTGCTCGAACACACTTGACTTGGATCGCTTGATGTAATATTTTTATAAAGATTAAATTTTGCTTTATATTGTATTAGGGTAGATAGTGACTAACCCGTTGATCGGTCAGTCCCCGTACTTGGGCCGAAATGAGAATTATAATAGCTCTTGATTACAATATTTATGGCTTATATACAAATAGACTCAATAAATTACGACATATATGAGCAAAAAGTTCATACTTTCACGATGAGTTATGTAAATTAAAACTATACAATTCATAATATATGATTTATTTTCATTATATATTTTATACTAAAGAATTTTACGGTAAAAAGGGAAAAACCTAAATTTTACACTCAATTTATATACTCCTTCTACTATTTGCACAACCAATGAGATATGGGATTCAAGCGGTAAAAGAAGGAAGATGAATGAACTAACATAACCTATTTTTTTATTTTGTTTTGTTTAAAAAATAAAACGGATAAAATTTTCTACAAATACATTTTAGAGAATCTCCTATATTTAGAGAATGAAGTTCATTTTTGCCTTTTCCCATTATGGAGAAGAATGACATGAAGAAGTCGTTGAGTTCAAAAAAAAAAGACTAAAATTCTCCAAAATTTTGAATTTCTCCAAAATACTTTATCTATTGGGGATGTTGTTAGATAGACATCTTACAACAACATTTACCCAGGGAATCCCGCAACTGCATGATTCGGGGGGGATGGTGGGGGGGGGGGGTGGTGGGGGTTAAGGATACTCTAGACTTGGATGGAATTCGCCCAATATAACTCAAGAGATACACACCAATTCAACTCAAACAAACTAAAATAGGAAGCCTAAATACAACAACAAATACTAAAACTCAAACTCAAACTAAAAGAGAATTAAAACAATCTAGACTAGCCGACTAAGCTAGAAACCGACGGCAAGCTCCACCAACAAGACGACTAGTTGTCCATCACTCTGATCCTCTCCCTCCAACTCTCTCTGCATTGCGCCAAGTCCACATAAATCCCTAACAAGTCGATATCCTACTTTATGCTGTCCATCCAGTGTTTTTTCGGATGACTTATCCCTCTTGCATCATTTGTTTCATCTAACATTTTGAGCAAATGCCTCAAAAAGTCCTTTGCTTCATCGAAGATCTATTTAGAAAGTTGGCTATATACAATTAAACTTTTATAAATTATTAGAGTCGATACCATGATATTTTATTATTTTATAGAGATATTAATGAACCGATAAACTAATATTTATTTATTTAAAGATATTTATGTAAATATTAAAAAGTATTTGAAATGACACTTGTAAAAATGACATTACGAAACTTAAGGTCATGATCTTTGATCTCGAATATCGCAATAAATGGATGTAAATAGCCTATTAGATTACTTGAACTAAAATGATATATTTTTGGAAGTCCAACACTTAAAAGAATTTGTGGTACTATCTTTAAAAATAATGTTAGATTATGAAGTTGAAGACACTTTAGTATTATTGAAGCCAATGATATATTAAAAAAAATACTATCACGACTTAAAGTCTTCATTTCTTTGTTTTAGTTCGAAAATATCATAAATTTTAGATACAATAAAAAAGTTACAAATGAAGTAGACTTGAATATCAGGATTTTTTCTATTAAGTCATCTTATTTATCTGTATAATTAATAATTTATGATATTAATTGCATCTTATATTTCTATAGTGATTTTTAAAAAATTATTATCCTATCGAAATTTGTTAAATTTTATGCAGTACTAAGTCGGAATCGAGGAAAAATATGATTTTACTGGGTCTTTTATTTATTTATGTAAGTATTAATTGACGGAGATATAGAGACAAGACAACTGAAACTGTAAGTGTGGAGTAGATCACTATTGATTTATGATATTGATTGATTTTACTGGGTCTTTTATTTATTTGTTTCCGTCATTTTACGCATGTACTTGGCTCCGTCATTTACGATACCTTGATCTGAGCCAAGTACATGTGAGACAAGCGAAAACACGAGCAGTATGTTTGGTTGAAAATCGCTACCCGCAATCAAGGTCGCAGGCCAATTGATTGTTTCCGCTCTCAATTGAGTTGTACTGAACTCGAATTACAAATGATCTGTAACACATTCCTCTACTGAACTCCAATTAGGGGTGGCGGCCATCAGCATCGATAAGGGGGCGTTATCAGGTTTACTGGAAAAATCTGATCAAGGTATCGTCCTTTTAATCTTATTCTTCTCCTCGTGTAAAACGTTGCTCGCAATGATCTCGAGTCCATCATTCACTGCTCAACTCACTTTCTATTGACATGCGTATCCATTGTTATCTCACAGCATTGTGAATGTAGAAATTGTGAGGATGAATACCACTCATGTGTCATTCGAGTTGCGTGGTATTGTAATGTGCATTAAGAACGACCCCAATCACGAATTGGTAGTAAGATGAAGGAAAAAGACGGATGGGATGCATGAATGTGGAGGCGAATCTACTTGAACGACAAAAAAAATGAACGTGTACAGACTATATGGACTATGTGAACTCAGATGTGCTGTTGGTAAATGAATACTGGGTAACTTATTACAAAGCCTGAAACAATACATGCTTAGAACGGGTGATATCCGAGATCCTGGCTGCTGCTGAAATCAGAATTCGAGCTAGAACATGACCACGAACCGGCTTCTGGAGGGTTCTGCCCTGCGTTTGTTGGTTCTGCATTCCCGGTTTGCATTTCCACTGCATTATTTGCTCTTCTCTTCCGCTTCTGTTTCCTCAGCCAGTGCGCTACCAGCATAGTGCTTAGACCAAGAAACATAGATCCCAGGCTCCCAGCACAAATTGACAGTAAGGCTACAACAGTCCATCCCATTCCCTTAGCGTTATCCGGTGTGATTATCCAGGAGGCTGCCACAAAAGCTGTTGTCATGAACGCAACCGCCACCCACATTACCTTGTGGGAAAGCGTGAGCATCCTCCTCAAGGGCTTCCGCCTGAAGGGAATTACACTGACCAGAACTATGACAATGCCGAGGGATGTTACCAAAGCAATAGCATTGCTTACTATGAAGACCTTGAACGCTGTTGTCCTTGCCACTGTAGACTTTCCCTTCATTGGGCCATCCTGGTAAACGCCTCCTGGTGGGCTTACACCCGCTGCAAACGACACTGTTGCAATTAAAACTGCGACTATTATGATCGTGTTTCTAGCATTTTGCAGTGCCTCATCATAATTCTTGGCACGTCTTTTCTTGTGCTTCACTTTATACTTGCTTACAAGCTCATTCCTGTGCATTTCAGATAGCTTCTTCTGGTTTTCGAGTGAATCTCCTGTGGGGGTGATTCCCGCCGGTACGGATGCTTCAACACTTTGCTGGATTTGATCTTCGCGTGCTTTGTAGGCTTCTTCTATGTAGTGCTCAACTGCAGAATCCTTTCCTACACGACAATGTATATGTATATACAAAGTTATTGTCTTGAGCAATGCTGATCATGACAAAATTAAACTAAGAAATGCTGATCATGACAAGATTAGTGTCTTGAGCAATCAGGGTTACGAAGTTGAAGCATCTAGGCTTCTCAAATTTAATATACTGGAGGGAGTCCATATTTTGTCCATTGTTTACCGTGATGTATGAGTGATTCAACCAGGAGTGATTGGCCTTCAGTGTCGGTCTCATGCTCATCACTTATGAGCAGCTCATTCTCCTTAACACTGTCTGGTCCTGCTAAAATGTTGTTGCTTGTTGGCAGGCCACCTCCTTCTGTCAGAATGGCTATGAGTTTCATCTTTTCTGCACTTGTTTCTGACTGATCAGCCATGTCTAGAGCTGTCAAGCCTCTTGTGTTCCGCGCATCAATTATAATTGTTGTCTTCATTACCAAATACTCTACGACCTGGGAAAACCAGAACTTTTCAAAACGGGTCTAATGTAATGGATAAGAAGAATTCTATAACAAAGTCCATTGCATAAACAATGTTAACCTTGTGCCGTTTTGCAGAAACAGCCACATGTAACAAAGTGTTCCCACTTCGATCAGGCTGGTTGATGATAGAAGTTCCATTGAAAGTTTGCATCAAGATTGGAAGTGCCTGATGCTGGTTGAACCTAACTAGCAGATGGAATACAGTCTCTTCATCTCTCGTCAATTCCTGAAACGTGTAGGGCGCTGTTGACACAAACTCTCTGAAAATTTGTATGTTGGGATGACCATTCATGGCTGCAGTATGTAATGGGGTGAAACCCTTGTTGTTACGTTGCACAGCCATGTCAGGGGCATGTCTAAGCAGCATCCTGATTAGTTCCAAGTCACCTCTTTGGCAAGCATGGTGCAAAGAGCTGCATCCAGCCTCATCTGCCTGCCAAACAAGACTTGGGTCTGCTCCTATTAGCTCTCTGACAATTTCTGCATCATTTTAAGTGATTCTTTTTCTGAATCCACAATGTAGAAGCATGAACATATATATCTGAAAAATAGTGAGTTCTCTTTATGTATGTAGAATTAGGCGACCAAGCCCCCAGGCACTTTCAAGAGAATACAGAAATGAGGCTTACTTGCAAATCCTCTTGAAGTTGCCATGTGAAGAGAGCTCAAGCGGTCGCTATCTTCTTCGGCACCCAGCAAACACGGATGGCTCAGAAGATGCTTTACAAGGTGAACATGGCCATTTAAGCATGCCACAAACAGAGGACCTTGGTTTCCCCTATTAAGCTTGCGGGCTGGCTGCTCAAAGGCCTTCAACACCAGCTGCAACACCTCAAGGTTACCGTTTCTACAAGCCTCGTGAATAGGTGTTTCCCCGTTTGAGTTCTCTGCAGCAACCATGCTGGGTTTAAGGCTCAGTATGGCTCCCACTAGATCAACATGTCCAGACCTGTAAAAACAGTTGTGGGTCTTCATGGTGACGTCGGTCTCTAAACTCTAAAGCGAGGGGAGAGCAAAGACGTTGAGCATGAACTACCTGCAAGCAAGATGTAGCATGGTGTCGGACGACTTGCCACTTTTTTGACCAACAAGTTGTGGGTTTTCCACAACCAATTTCTGGAAACTAACCAAGTCATTTTGGGCAATCGCTCCGAGGAGACTTTGCTTGATCTCCAGCCGCTCGTGCCGGGGTCGCATTTCCGAGGAATTTGCTGGGGTCTGCTCTTCTCCTGCTAGTGTTTGTGTGTGTGTGTGTTAGATCTCTTGGTCTGCAAGTGCTCAGCAGAGACACTTACCTAATACAAGGTCAACGTCCTTACATTTTTCCTCCTTATTTTCCACGTACCAACCAACTAGGAATCTTCCCCGTTTGGATTACTTCATTTTCCTTTTCTTTTTTCCTTTTTATCTTGAGCATCAAACTTGGAAGTCTTTATTAATTAACAGGAACGTTTGGACTACTCCCGTTTTTTTTGACTGACGCTAAAAATTGAGAAATATTCAACATTCTTTGTCAAAGAAAACTATTTAGCCTTTCAGTCTCAGACCCAGCTTAGGGATGATAGTAGTTGCTAACTTGCTATCCTTGCAAAAAAAAATCAGGGAAAAGCGCAAGTAAAATGATAAATGTCCAACCAATACAACCAACTCAAAACTTCTTAAGTAATCATCAGGCTTTAACAATCAAACATCACAACTAACAATTAATGACGGACATACACTGAAGATAGAAGTAATATATTTCAAACTCAAATCTAGGCAAACACAAACGAAGCATAATAAACGGACATCATAATGAGGGCAGCAGCTACTTGGGGTGAGACCGGAGCAGGCCCAGGAGAAGTTGAGGCCGCCCATGGGCCGGGCACCGGTGAGATTGCGCGGTGGGGGTGGGATCTGGTGTGCACAGACATCACATCGACGATCATTCTCTGGCCGCTCTTGCAGTGGTCGTAGTCGCCGCTGATGAAGTAGATGAAACCCGGCTGTTGAGCTGTGATCACAGTGTTTCCGTCGCTGAAGGAGGCGATGGGCTCGTCGCTCTTGCAGTGGTAGTACCCGTACTTGTCCACCATTAGAACCGAGTCATTTTGGTACCGAAAACCTACCATAATTATCATTCAAAAACACAATGACCAAAAAAAAGACAAGTTTGAGAATGACATCAGAGTTCAACATGACATGGTTTCTAGTTTCTGTAAGGTGTAAGGAAAAAAATAGGAACCAAGTTGAATACTAACGGATGGCATCTCCGGTATGGAATCTCATCTTCTCGGCCCAATGATTGTACGCTTCGGGGTCGTCAGCATTGGGAACTTGCCAGCCTCCGACATCAAACTCCGTGAGAGCTTGGACTCGGCCTCCATGGATATCCATGGACAGGGAAGCCATGAAAAGGCAGAAGAGGATAAGCACGTAACCTTGCATATTACTAGCTTTGGTGTACAGGGGGAAAAAATGCAGTGTAGTAGACAGACTAGTAGTAAGAAATAGTATTCACCAGGGTTTGAAGGCTTTTTAAACTGCCGTATTGGGACGTGGCAGTTACCGCACGTTGTTTGAGCTTTCAGACGTGGCCTTCAAATTCGTTTTACTCGGTCAATCCATCTATGGTTGTAGAGGTTTACGATGCAGTTAAGAAGGGTAAAAAATAATAATCAATTTATACACATCGTTTAGCTATTCACTGCATGGGCTAGCCAACAATCCGGTGAACAGAAGTGCATCTCTTGCTTACTATATAACACTTTCATTTCTTTTTGGGTACGAATTCGCCTACACTGCCTGATCTATGACTGTGCTCCATTCTATTACCCCAAAATACTGATTACAAAACCCAATGCTCAATCTCGTCATCTTACCTCTCTATAAGTGAAATGGCTAAAAACCAAACAAAAATTGCTTCCCGTTCCCCTGGAACGAGCTATTCTATATGAGTTTGACGAGAGATGCTGCGTTTTTAACCAAAATTTATGCGCACAAATTCGACTTCTGGATGAGGCAAGGACATCATCAAGTACCTGAGGAAACAAGGAGAAAGCCAATCAGATTGCAGCATTGTGATTTCAGAAAACACAAGTCAATTCTTTTCATCTCGAAATTCTCTTCAACTTTAGGTATAGTTTTAAGATTGTGAGCCCATTTAATGCTCCCCTTTCAGACTTCTCAAATGCTGCATGGACGATTGGGAAATTAGCAAATACAAAATTGAACACACAAGCTTATAAACTTTGGGAATAAGGTTTGTACCTGATAGATGGATGCATTGTCAATGAAACCTCATACACTTCTCAATGGTGCTTGGAGGTTTTGTTGGGTCATAATGTCTTCGAACTCCTTGCGTCTTTCAGCCCTCAGATCCAATATGCTGGGGGGCAATGGTTCTAGGGAGCCATGGAGCTCCACAAGATTAAAGAAGTCCTCCTTAGACAAGCTTTTCTTCTCAGCAAGTTCGTTCACCAACACATCCATGAGTTTTTGGTTTCTCAGCAGGATCTGAAAGAGATTGATATAATTACCACACAAATGTGCTACTAGCACTAGTAGCAGTAAAACTTAACTCCACTACATTTTTTCTCTTATACCTGCTTTACGCGCTCATAGCACGTGTGTAAAATACTGAGTGCCTCCAAATCAATATCCTGCTCATTCAACAAAAGCAAAAAGAAGAAAAAGACTGAGATTTCAGATCACAACAATTTAGTGAAAAACATACTATGCGAACGGCAGAGACCAATCATCTTCATTTTATTAGAATAAGGCAAATTGCAGATGCATTATGCAAAACAGAGTTTTGTACACTGTGAAGTACGATAAAGCATACGGACTTACATTGATCTTTTCTGTCCAGAAGTTAAAAAGCCCATAATGCTTCTCAGACAGGCCACTAAGAACAAGGGTTCGTGCTGCAGACCTGGCATCATCTGCAGCCTCAGCCCATATTGTGCTCAACTACAACATCAGTGCCCATTCATTTTGTTCAATATAAGAGCACAGGTTTAACCACACAGCATTACATATCATTTTAAAGCATCGATTACAGATGAATCAGAAAACCCAAGGAATTGCAATAAAGCAAACAAGGTTTTAGAAAGAATTAAATCCAAAATTATAATTTCATCGTACACCAAAATTAAATATGTGGTATACGCAAAGCATTTTTTATGTGAAAGAGCACCCTAATAGCTACCAGATTCTTAAAACAGACTAAGCCAGATTATCTCACCTGATCCTCCCCGTACCATATTTCATCAGCTGCGCGAGGTGCCAGCTGAAGAGTGATGTGATCCAGAACAGATTGCCGACTGCATAAGGTTGTAGGTCAGAGAAAGGAAATTGCCAAGGGCTCTTTGGAATGATTATCTCATAAAAGAACAGAGATGGTAGACAAACTGGATTTTGTACCTAGACTATTAAAGTTAACTGGCCGATTTTTCTTCTTTTTGCTAGATTGATATATCAGCCAACCACCCCTTACAACTAAATACTTAATTAGCTAATAAAGGTAGATAATATTTGGACATGTCGGAAGACGAGATAAATTGAAGGCAGTAGAATCAATTCACAGCAAGCTGGATTATCACTCATTACCTCAAATGATATGAGTGCCCTTGATTTCATTTCTCACATATTTTGTCATTCTCTCAAAAAAAAAAATAATTGTCCAAAAGGGTAGAAAAAAAAATGCATGAAACCGATAACATGGTTAGGTAAAGACAATGATGTAATGAAACCTGACCTAAGCAATCCTTCCTTCATCCTGATGAGGTCAATTTTGAAACGCACATAACCCAGCTCTTTGCCTGCTCTTGGTGCGATTGTAATCTATAAGGCAGCATTAGCAACAATGTCAGTAGCAACAAAAAGAGCCCGAGAAAAGAAGAGCACCAAACCTGAATAAAGCTGCAACTATAATTGAGACACTACGCATTCTACAACACTAACAAGACTATCAAATCTTTGAATCCCTCAAAAGAACTACTTTTATCACTTGGTGAAGGCAATACACCTTTGTAATCCTAAAGGGAAATTTGAAACTGCATTACAAATTCCTAAAGACGCATGGCACAGGAAGCAATGGACTCTCATTACAGTTACACTGCTTCTACTACAGAATATTAGCCGAGTGAAGCATATCTCAGTAGTTCTTGCCATTAGTATGGCAGAAGCAAAATACAAAACGGTAGAACTGGTGCAAGGAGCTTACAAATTCGATATTCTTGAAATCAGGAAAATTAACAGCTGCGACAGCTTGCGCTGCTTCATTAAGAGCTATTCGTCTCCACATTTCAGGGCTCCTCTCTTTCTTGTCAAGTATACCTCTTTCCTCTATTTGTGCAGCTTGTAATAAGTCATCAGTCATTATCTGTGCAAGGAGAACATACCTTGGTATTAGACCCATGCTGTACAACAATTATCTCCATACAAAGAAGGCTGAACTATGCACTTGTAATTCCCGAAAATCCAACCATAAAGCAGAACAAGTTTTAACTGCATTTGTTTTTCATTCTGTCCTTGGTTTTTTCCAGATATTCATCACAATAAGAGTTATTATAACTGATTGAACATGCAAAGGATGATACTTTCAAAGGCATTGTACGCAAATTTTGATTATTCAATCATTTATAAATCCTTAAAAGAATCCAAGCGTCACCTTTTATGTGTTTTTAGTTTAAAGGGTACTTCACATTCTAGTAGTTTGTTTTGAATAATGTATTCATAATATTTCTAGCAGTACCTGAAGAAGACAGGCATCTTTGAAAAAATCCTAACCAAGTGTGTTCAAAATTGAAAACTACCTTTTCTCTACCGTCACGCATTGTATTCAGTGCAGCAACCTCAATGATGTTTGCAAGCTCTGCACCAACCATTCCTTCAGTTATCTTAGCAACAGCCATGTAATCCACATCTTCCTCCATTTTTTTATTTCGAGCATGAACCTGGGGACAGAAAGAGCAAGCAGAAAGGCCAATGTATGAAAAAGCACACCTATTTTTTGTAATGTGATAAAGGTTTTTTTGCTTTAATAGAGGAGTACCTGCAGAATCTCAACTCTCCCCTTAAGACTTGGCTTAGGGATGAAAATCTTTCGATCAAACCTTCCAGGTCTGACAAGTGCTGGATCTAGAATGTCAGGTCTGTTCGTAGAAGCAATAGTAATCACATCCCCTCGGCCTTCGAATCCATCCAAACATACAAGCAGCTGGTGTAAAGTAACAACAACAATTATGATAGATTACTATCATTACGCTAAAGCCCTATTAAGCATGTAGTTGCTTTCCACAATTTTAGGGGAGGGAAATGAAGAAGCAAGAAGAAGGTTGTCATTTCATCAGACCTGATTAAGAGTAGCATCACGTTCCTGTCCACCTGAACCCTTTATCCTGCCACGTTCCCTCCCAACAGCATCCAACTCATCAATAAAAACAACAGCTGGAGCCTAAGATGACCCCAAGAAGAAAAAAATCATAAGCCACCCTCCATTAGATCACATAGCTAGGAAGCTGAGATAATATTTTGCTATTACAGCCACAAAGAGTGCTATCATACATTTTCACAAACAAAATGCTTACATTTTCTTTGGCTTCCTGGTAAAGTGCACGAACACGAGAAGCACCAACACCAACATATATCTCCACAAACTGAGAAGCAGATATCGAGAAGAAATTGACGCCTGCTTCCCCTGCCACTGCCTTTGCTAACAAAGTCTTACCTACACCAGGTGGTCCACAAAGGAGAATACCACCTGCATGGTGTAAACATCATTAGGCAATATCACTCTGACCTATAAAAACCATCTTTGAGTGGAGTAAAATTGACAAGACTGAATTTATAAGTGGCCACTCTTATATTAGTGGAACTTATGAAACGGGATATATGGTTTCAACGATTATCCTATTTAACCAGTCATTCTCCCATTGTACAGCACACCTAAGAGTATTACAGAAGTGAAACCTGAAACACCTAACTAGAGCCTGACTACAGAGGTCACTGACTCACATGGCAGTTCTCTATACAATAACGACCACATCTATCTACAAAGTGATGACTGAACATATATAATGGTTAGGGGGAAGAAAAGGTTCTTTATTCATAAGACTTCTCTGGGCCTACAATACTAGATGTAACACTTACTGCATGCACCTATCACCTTGCACCACACATGATAAAAACTTTAGCTAAGCCTCCTAGAGATGCCCATGGCCTAGTAAAGTGCATAATACCACAGAAACCATCACAAGGGTTTGTGTCAGGGACAGGGTCATAGAAAGCAGATAATGAACAGAAAGGGTTCACATATTGATCCCAAATGCAGTGATGAAGGCACTCCAAGTATCATTTAACATGCATGAGTAGTGGCTTAAGTGCTTAACTAGTACCAAATGAAGCATAGTTCTAAATCGAGTTTTGAGAATTTGGAAGGTCTTTCAAAAATAACTAACCTGGTATCTTGACACCTCTTCTTCGATAAATGTCTGCTTCAGTGAAGAACTTGACAATCTCCTCAAGTTCAATCCTTATCTTCCCAAGTCCTGCAACATCAGTAAACTTCACATCCACATCCCTGTCCAGGTATTGTGGCAACCTCTTATGCTTTGCCAGGCGAACACGTGCACCAGACCTCATGAAATCCTTGGCCTTCTTAAGGTTAGCATTTTCCTGACTACCGTGCTCCTCATCGTCTTCTCCTCCCGCAAACCCTCTCTCCAGATCCCTCATCTTTCTCCTCTCGTCAGCATCCGCCTTCTCAATCTTAATCCTATCATCATAATCCTTCTTCTGCTTCTTGTAGTTCACGACCACGACCTGGTAGAAGAGGACGGCAAAGAGCAAGCCACACACCGTCTCCACGAAGCTGTTGTTCACCACCTGGCTCCAGAAATCCCCCATATTGTCATAGAAAGTCACCATGTTGAATGACAAACGGCGACTCTTGGCCTTCTGCTCCCTCTTGATCCTCCTCTCCTCCATCCTCCTCTGGACCTTGATTGCCCTTTCCATCCGAGCAGTCTCCTCCTTAATCCTGTCCATCTCCTCCTTCTTCTGCCTCTTCATCTCCGCCTTCATCCTCTGCAACTCGGAGGCCTTCTTGGATTGGGGCTTAGGTTTTGCAAGAGTAAGCATCTTCTGAGGAACCCACAGCAAGAACCCCAAATACGGAGAAGGGATCTCCGGCTTCTTAACAGGCGGGGAATAGGCATTAACACACAGGGAATCAATACCTAGTTCATCCCACTGAGTCCAAAAACTAGGGTTACCCTCAATAGAGGGCAACACGGTCCTGAAGACCCTAGAATCGTCCAACACGGCCAGAACAACCGTAGGCTTCCGGCGTAACGCGGCCGCTGTGGGCTTAATCAGATGTTTAAGCCTGCCAGATGACTTCAAATCAAACAAATCAGAGTAAGGTAAGCGGTCCTTTACCAATGGCAAGCCCTGGGACCACGATTTGACCTGCTCCGGCGTCCAAGTTTCCTGCTTCTTTCCGCCCGCCGCCGAACGCTTCTTCTCGCCGGCGACCTTTGCAGGCGCCGCTAGTGCCGGTAAAGGCAACAGCGAAGGCGAGACAACGGTGAAAGTCACCGATAGACTGAGCAGCTCCAATCCATTTCTACGGCGAGTCCTATCGTCGTCCTGGCGGGATTGGCACGAAATTGGAGGCCGGAAGCGAAGGGGGCGGTTGAAGTTCCGGCGATTGGGGTTGAAACTGAGCAGAGGAGGGGAGTGGGGGAGGAGTTGGGAAGCAATGGCGCCATAGCAAGCCATGGGGATTGGGGGTCACTAGTAGGTTTGAGCTAGAAACGAAATTGTGAGCGAGGAATGGTTATCTAGTAGAGGGAATTGGGGCATTGTAAATGAGCTCCCCCATCTGGGTCAGAGAGAAAGACGGAGTTGGGTGGAATCTCTCTTCCGGTGTTCCAAGTCCCCACCCTGGTGGACGAGGTAGAATGGAACAAGGTTCTCGTTGGGAAAGAAGATGACACTCATCGACTCATCGTCAGTCGTAAGAGCATGTACTATGAAGGGGAGTGTGCTTCCGTTCTATCCAATGTTTTATCTTCGACGTCGGATGAAAGAGAGAATTTGCTCTTGAGAGAGGAATGGAAGAACGCCGATACATTAGGAATTGGGCGGGGCGGCACGTTATTGGGCCGGTTTTTCTATTTTGGCCCGCTTTTCCTATTTTTGCGCCTATGGCATAATTGAATTAAGAAAAAAAGCCCCGCAGCCAACGAGCCTCTCTTTCCCCTCCATCGTCCGTCCTCTCTTTCCCCGTCTCTCTTCTCGATTTCCCTTTCATCTCTCTGTTCAAGCTCAAGCTAGGGATCAAAATCCGAACCAAAACCCTAGCAACGACGACAACCAATTCTCATGGAAATCGGACAAGACGGAGCAGATCTACTCCTCTAGGCGCTCAGAAAGGAGTTCCAGTAGAGGCAAGATTGGATCTCTAAGGTCCTCTTCACTTCGCGACAAGATCAAGATCGAGCTATCGGTGTCGGAATTCACGGAGGGACGCGGACGACAGGTCAGGTCTGAGTTCGGCGGCACGGACGGAAGCAAGGAGAGCAAGGCCTCACGGAGCAAACGCTCGAGCGAATTGACTATGGAGTGTTCTACTCCGAAATCTCGGCCATGGATTTCTGCGTGGTAAGATTTCCCTTTCCGCCTTTCGTTAATTTGCATTGCCTTGTGTTTCCGTTTTCAGAATTAATAAATTTGGAATTAGGATTGTTTGTAATCGGAGATGAAACTATGAAGACGTAATCGCTTCACACTGAGGACGTATTTCATCATAGAAATTGAGAAATGATGTGATTGGACTCGTGTTTGCCACGAATTTCCGTGTGGTTTTTGGCCTTGTGTTTGATTGCAATGTAATGCTAATTCAGTTTGTATTTTCCTCCTATTTGTTTTGCCAGTTCTGTACGTTTTTAATCGACCTCTGATCAGAGCTGTCATCTTCTACAGGAAAGCACACAATCTAGATGTAGAGAGGTAGCAGGAACATCATCGTTTTGTAAATTGGTATACTCTGAGGTGATTGTGTACATCAACTCTTCTCAACAAATTTTAGGAACCTTTTTCTGTTATGCTCATGTTTTGGTAGCTGCTGTAAAGTATATAACTCATGTTTCTCTAAGATGTCAGTATCACATGAGTTCTCCTTGGTTGCTGATGCTCAATACCTTGATTAGTTGACCTCAATTTGTTGTATGTTGTCCATGTTGAGTTTCAAAATCATGACTGTTCACATGTAATGAAATAGATCGAAATTAAATACAAAACATCTTTGACTAATAAGATGGCCGGCATATTTCAATTTTAGTGAATTAATATATTTGTGGCCTATAACTAGTGATGGTGTTCGATTGTTGGTTTAAAAAAAGGTGTGAATATTGTCACTTGTAATGACAATTAGGTGTGAATATTGTCACTTGTGTTGACAATTGGGTGTGAATATTGTCACTTGTGTTGACAATTAGGTGTGAATATCATCACTTGTGTTGACAAATAGGTGTGAATATCGTCACTTGTCAACATCGTCACTTGTGTTGACAATTAGGTGTGAATATCGTCACTTGTGTTGACAATTAGTGTGAATATTGTCACTTGTGTTGACAATTAGGTGTGAATATTGTCACTTGTGGTGACAATCACTATGAATATTGTCACTTGTATTGACAATTAGGTGTGAATATTGTCATTTGTGTTGACAATTAGGTGTGAATATTGTCATTTGTGTTGACAATTAGGTGTGAATATTGTCACTTGTGTTGACAATTAGGTGTGAATATTGTCACTTGTGGTGACAATTAGTTGTGAATATTGTCACTTTATGGTGACAATTAGGTGTGAATATTGTCACTTTGTGGTGACAATTGATGATAATCAACGTCGGTCAACGATTGGTCAATGCCGGTCAACGGTCGGTCAACTAGTGGAAAGAGGGGTTATGCCATGTGTGCAAATATGACATATTGTGGTATTTTCTTACAATATGACATTTCCCAAATGCTATATAGCCAAATCATTCGATACATTAATATACCCCTCTAATTATATGTTTTTTTTTTTTTGCAAACAGATCCCTCTACTTAAAAATCAATCATCAATCATCAATATCAATATCTATTATAAAAACCGACCGTTTTCGAGTCACTACGTTGATTCTGGCCCCGCTTGATTTTAATTTTTTTTTCAACCCAAATTGATAATAACAACTTTATATCTTTTATTTTCTTTAATTATCTAATCCTCAATTTTATCTTAAAAGTCATACTATCTATCTTTACTTTTATTTTCCTTAAATACTTTTATCTTGAATTATTAATATGATCAAATATTTTTAGAATCTAACTTAACGTGGAGACATAAATACACAAGACAATAAGAAATATGCATAAACTATAAAACCTATCATGATAATATAAAAGTTAATTCAACTAATTGCATTCTTAACGTGGTTATTTGCATTCTTTAATTTAATAGTAGTTGGTTATATTGTAGGGAATATATTCTCTTTTTTCTTTACCAACAATAATAATAAAAACTACCGTTGATATTTATTATTTTCACCCTTCAATCAATCAATCAACTAATTTATTTCTCGCACATCACATATTCATTTAAAAATAGCCTTTTTATTTATGTTATTTCAATTAATTTGATTAAATTCTTTATTATCTAATTATGTAAAAGATATAATCAAATTTTTGAATTTTGGTGAAATATTCTATCTTTTTTAATATATAACTTATCTTTTTAACATTGATTCTGACCTTACATCATATTTATAAAAAATAATTGATTTTTTCTCTTTATTATTTTATGTACTTAAATAAATTTATATTTTTATGCAATATTTTCTATATTTACAAGATCAACTATATTGTTTATCTAATACGATATTATCAAATCTTACTATAAAGTCAGTAGAAGATATTATCCGATCTTCTTTGATTTACTAAGGTATTATCTTAATAAAACTATTAAATATTATTTGTGATTAAATCAATTAAAGATATTTTGAGATATTAGAATAATTTTATTAAGATATCTTTGGGTATAAAGATATTATCAAACATCATAACATACAAAGATATCATAAATATATTATTTGATTTACTTAAATAAACACATTAAGATAATAACTTAATAATTAAATAGTGGTAACATATATATAGGATAAGTTGAAAATAATTTTAGTTGATAACAATAAATGTGAACGATAAAAATGAAGTTTTTTAATATGAGGTATATCAATTTACATTCTTATAATATGTTTTTTTTTTTTAAATATGTATTCAAGTATAATTATTATATCTTTTATGTATTTTTTGAGTTATGTGAAATTCAAAAACAACGTCACTCTTTTTTTTCTAAACATGTTCATACATTAAAACTTATATTATATTTTTGCGTATCAATATTAGATTATAAAATATCTAATTATAATTTAATATTTTAAAGTCAAATTGTCGTGCATGGCGCGAAAGGTAAAACTAGTATATATTATAAAAGCCGACCGTTTTTGAGTCACCATGTTAATTCTGGCCCCACTGCATATTCGACAAAAAAAAATCTTCTATTTATGTTATTTCAATTAATCTAATTATATTTCTTATTATCTATTTATGCAAAAAAAATCTATGTATATATAAAAGCCGTAAGGATTGGAGCCTCCTCGCTGCGCCACGTCAGCTTTGTCCACGTGTCGCTCCGAGAATGCGCCACATCAGATTTTGCCACGTGTCAACATTTCCTTAAGCCATGTCATTTAACTAATTTTTTTTATCCCGAAAAAAATGCTACAAATCAACTTACCACCCTACCTTTTTTGGATATGATTCCGTAAATTTATATGCATTCAAACTTAATTACCAATCTGACTTCAGCTAAATATCCTAACTGACTTTCCTTAATTAAAAAAGGTAGAAAATCTTCAATTTCCTACCTTTTTTGGATATGATCCCGTACATGCAGCAATCAATGAGGTTTTGCACTTAATTAGATTTAAACCAATTCAAAATTACCACACTTACTTGAACGAAATATCCTAACTGATTTTGATTAATTAAATATCCTAACTGATTTTCATTAATTAAACAATTTAAGAAAACCTTCAATTTCCTACTTTTTTGGATATGATTACGTACACGCAGCAATCAATGATTTTTTTGTACTTAATTAGAATTAAACCAATTCAAAATTACCAATCTCACGTCAGAAAATCTTCAATGTTTCCAATTAGCTGGCCCAATATTGACACTTCAGCTAAATATCCTAACTGACTTTCCTTAATTAAAAAAGGTAGAAAATCTTCAATTTCCTACCTTTTTTGGATATGATCCCGTACATGCAGCAATCAATGAGGTTTTGCACTTAATTAGATTTAAACCAATTCAAAATTACCACACTTACTTGAACGAAATATCCTAACTGATTTTGATTAATTAAATATCCTAACTGATTTTCATTAATTAAACAATTTAAGAAAACCTTCAATTTCCTACTTTTTTGGATATGATTACGTACATGCAGCAATCAATGATTTTTTTGTACTTAATTAGAATTAAACCAATTCAAAATTACCAATCTCACGTCAGAAAATCTTCAATGTTTCCAATTAGCTGGCCCAATATTGACACTTCAGCTAAATATCCTAACTGACTTTCCTTAATTAAAAAAGGTAGAAAATCTTCAATTTCCTACCTTTTTTGGATATGATCCCGTACATGCAGCAATCAATGAGGTTTTGCACTTAATTAGATTTAAACCAATTCAAAATTACCACACTTACTTGAACGAAATATCCTAACTGATTTTGATTAATTAAATATCCTAACTGATTTTCATTAATTAAACAATTTAAGAAAACCTTCAATTTCCTACTTTTTTGGATATGATTACGTACATGCAGCAATCAATGATTTTTTTGTACTTAATTAGAATTAAACCAATTCAAAATTACCAATCTCACGTCAGAAAATCTTCCATGTTTCCAATTAGCTGGCCCAATATTGACACTTCAGCTAAATATCCTAACTGACTTTCCTTAATTAAAAAAGGTAGAAAATCTTCAATTTCCTACCTTTTTTGGATATGATCCCGTACATGCAGCAATCAATGAGGTTTTGCACTTAATTAGATTTAAACCAATTCAAAATTACCACACTTACTTGAACGAAATATCCTAACTGATTTTGATTAATTAAATATCCTAACTGATTTTCATTAATTAAACAATTTAAGAAAACCTTCAATTTCCTACTTTTTTGGATATGATTACGTACATGCAGCAATCAATGATTTTTTTGTACTTAATTAGAATTAAACCAATTCAAAATTACCAATCTCACGTCAGAAAATCTTCAATGTTTCCAATTAGCTGGCCCAATATTGACACTTCAGCTAAATATCCTAACTGACTTTCCTTAATTAAAAAAGGTAGAAAATCTTCAATTTCCTACCTTTTTTGGATATGATCCCGTACACGCAGCAATCAATGAGGTTTTGCACTTAATTAGATTTAAACCAATTCAAAATTACCACACTTACTTGAACGAAATATCCTAACTGATTTTGATTAATTAAATATCCTAACTGATTTTCATTAATTAAACAATTTAAGAAAACCTTCAATTTCCTACTTTTTTGGATATGATTACGTACATGCAGCAATCAATGATTTTTTTGTACTTAATTAGAATTAAACCAATTCAAAATTACCAATCTCACGTCAGAAAATCTTCAATGTTTCCAATTAGCTGGCCCAATATTGACTTTCAAATTGCTACGATCTGCTACGATATGCTACGATCTTAAATCTAACCAAATTGAAGATTTGAGTCAAGCACCTATTGTCTCCTAAATATATAAATAGGGTCTTGCTCTCATACAAGTCATACAGCACCGAGAGCTATTTTGCGTTCTTCATCCTCCAAGTATGTTGTATTTTTCTTTGTATTTCATTGCTCCCTTTTCAAAATTTCATGTGTACCAATAACTTAATCTCCGATCATGCGATTTTTAATTTGTTATGTTGTGTTTTGTATGCAGACATACCATGAATTTTATCAAAGACATAACCTCAAGTAGAGGTACGTACAAGCTACAAGTTTGTATCGTTAGGATGTGGAGGGTTCCGAAAAAGGACGATGACACCAAATATGTTACCACAGACCTTATCTTAATGGACGAAAAGGTATAATTTCTTATATTTTAGGGCAATTTTTTTTGAATCCGTATACTTTATAATATACAATTATGCTAACGTTTTGATTTTTACAGGGTGATAAAATCTATGCTGTTATTAAGGAGTCTTTCATGGATAATTTCTCCGAACTCTCCGAGGGAAAAACATTTTCTATCTCAAATTTTGGACTTGCACTTTATGAACCAAAATACAAATATGTCACTCATAATTACAAAATTATTTTTTATCGGAATACAAATGTTTCTACCATTTCTTCTACATCTTTTCCTATCCATTGGTTTAATTTCATGGAGTTTAATAATATTCTACGTGAATCCTTAGATGAATTGATGCATTTTGGTGAGTATTATTAAATACATTAAAATTTACACCGGTTGATGTTAAAAATAGATATACTTCATATTTATGATATGTCATATCTATTTTTGTAGATGTTATTGGCATGTTGGTTGGGATTGATGAAAAGGTTTCTACCTTCAAAAAGAGAGACAATAGCGAAGGAAAAAGGATCATGTTTCAATTGATGGATATGTGGTCAGTCAAGTATATTTCATCTTTTTATTTGTGCACTCTTATATACTGTATTATACGTAAAGTATGCATGTCGGGTTCATGGGTTGAATATTACTATGTATAAAGTTCTGCATATTGATTTGGCGAATCGTTTGCAGTGGTAAAGTCGTCAATCGCACCTTATGGGATGGGTATGCAGAGATGTGTAGCCCATTGATCAATGCTTTGCCTTTGAAGAAGATAGTGCTCATCCAATTTGGTAGGTTATCCAAATGGAATGGTGAACCTGTGGTGTCAAATGGTTTTAATGCTACAAAGATATTTTTTGAAGATAACACTATTCCTTCATTCTCTACTATTCCTGATATTCCCGAACTTCATTCCTTGAGAGAAAGGTATGTCTATTGACTTATTCAATATTTCGTTAATGGTTAACATGAAATATTATAATTTTAATATTCCTGTTATTGACATATTTTATTTATTCATTTTTTGTAGTCTTTTGCATATTGAAGACAAAGAAGTATCTGAAAGCCTTTTTAAGCTTACAAGTCATATAACAAAGTCAGAATCTGATATTTTTTTGCTTTCAAATGAACGAAAAAACTTGGACGAGCTTAATGACCATCTTCATGAGCATCGTACAGTAAGTTCAATTATGTTAACATAGTATATTTGGTCTCATTGTTATTCGTATATATATATTATAACAATATTTAAACTCTTTTCCAGAGACTACAAGCAGTAGTACTTGCAACCATTGAGCACATTGATAATACGTATGGTTGGTATTACAATTCATGCAAAATCTGCAAGATGAAGGTTTTTCCTGACGATGGCAAATTTGTATGCAAGAAACATGGCAGTGTGGATTATGCTATTCCCAGGTATTATAACTACGTTAATGTTTTTTTTGCATATAATTCCATACTATATTATAACTACGTAATGTTGTTAATGTATACAGATATAGCGTTCAAGTAAGTGTGGTTGATGGATCTGGTAGTGCTTTGTTCACTATATTTGACAAAGAAGTTGTCCAGTTTTTAAAAAAATCTGTTGAAAACATTCTTGAATCATGTAAGGTATGTAAATTCAAAATTGCTATATGCTTCTCTTAAATCACATGTTTATTATTGATTTTTCAATTTCATTATAATAATATATTTATACTCCATTTTTTTATAACAGGATGACGATGTAACCAAGATCCCGGACGATTTTAATGTCTTCATAAACAAAAAAATTTTATTCCGGGTTTCAATCTCTGATTTCAACATAAGTCGTCTCCCTAAACCTTCATCTTATACCGTGCTTAACATGACCGATGATTCAAGTCTTATAGACAACTTTGAGCTATCTTCAAAAGAATCAGAGGTATAATTTCTCTTACCATCATTGAAGTTATATGCATTGTTTTACATTATTTAAAGCATAATTCTTTATGTGTTTCATTGTTTTATTTACAGGACAACACACAAATCTCTGCAATAGAAGATGATCTAGATTCAAAAGTTTCTTCAAATGACACGATGACACCGAAAAAGCGCTTTCATGATGGTCTTGAATTTGATAGGCTTGAGAAGTTTGTAGATGGAGAGCTTTCAACCACGAAAAGGAAAGTTGATCATCTTCCGGACATCACAAGGCTGACTGAAGTGAAGAAAGAAAAATTCGACTGATTTTTTCAACATTTGTTTCTCTCCTTGAACCAATGTTATTTGGATATTCATTTATTGCTCCATATTAGTTATTTTGCTATATTTAAATAAGTACTGAATTTGGTTGAACTATTCAATTTGTGGACGATGTTTGATGATTAAGATATAATTTATTTTTAATCTCATTTTGTGGTCGATGCAACCAATATTAGATGTGGCTCTACTTAGATATATTTTAAATCTCAATTTGTGGATGATGCTGTCATCCTCAAGGTAAGAAATTAGGCATTTGAAGGAAGGTATAAATCTCATGGGAGAAAATGTATGTCATGTGGCTCAAACAAAAAAAAAACAGTATGTCATGTAATATCGTTGCAGGGGCTGTCTGTATCAAATTGTGAAAGTCTGGCCAACTTTTGTAATTAGCTCATAAAAGGGTTAGTTACATGTTCAACTCCTGTTTGTTAGACAGCTTCATGAATTACAAAATTTTCTCCCTTTTACCTTTCCTTCTATCTCTCGATCTCTCGATCTCTCTTCCTTACTACTCTTTCCTTTTAATTCCCTTACAATCATCACACAGTATACTATGAAAGCAGAGAACAAATCTGCATCAAACTCATAGTTCCTATAAACTGGCTCTATGGTTAATTTGCTTAAGGAAATAAAATATGGAAGTATAATTTCCTGCAACCAAAGATGAAATCTATGCATATATACCTATGATATAATATTGTAGTGCAACCATTTTTGGATAGAAATAATTTCGTATACATGCCTATGATACAAAATTCGGAAAACATACATATACAGTTAATTATATCTTTGCCATTTATCCTTGATGGAAACAGAAAGTTGTAGATCACATAAAGAAACATTTAATTATCTTTCTTGCCATTTATATAGTGATGTAGGAAGATTAACAGCCCAGTTCGAAGCGGATCTCAACCGTCGAAAGGGCCGTCACCGGTAGAATTTATCTCGGCCGTCCGATGTCGGTTTGGGGCGCATAACACCTTTCCGGATAGGGAACGCGCTCACAAATTCAACTCAGTGCTTTGCGCTGACATAAGGCCTTTTTCGGGCTTTTAATAACGTTTCAGGGCTTAAAATTAGGATTTAGTGTTATTTTCGGGATTTTTTTAAATTTCATTTTATTTCTTTTGCATTTTATATCATTTGGATTTTTAATTTATTTATATATATATCCAACTCACTTTAGACCAAAAAAAAAATTTCCAACTCAGTGATTCGTACATAATTTTTGTTTAATTTTTTTTATAGAAATATAATATGCAGTTACAATCAAAGATCACGATTTTTGTCATGAAGGGATTCTGTTTTTGGGTTAATTAGGAAAACATAATCTTGGCAGTATAACCGAATTGCTACGATCTGAAATCGCCGCCAACCTCTGTCTCCCGTCTTCATCTACTGCACTGAATACGTTAGTTTCAATTCTTCTTTCTGCCCGTTTGGTATGTTTTTAAAGCTCAATCCCTACTGTCTAATTTCAGGAGCAAAAGTCATCGTACCAATATGGATGAAATAACTCGCCATAATAGATTATTAAGAATGGCCTCCAACAGAGAAAAACGACATAGAACACAAGAAAATAGAGCAGGTACAGAATTTCATATACACTCTCATTATAATTGGCAAAACGATTTACCATGTACTGATCATACATAAATATGCAGATGCTGCTCAAGGAGTTAGTCAGAATTCCTGCTTGATTCAGCGTACAGCATTGACAGACATTTCAAATGGTAATACGCCGATGTCCGTGAATTGTCCAATGAGGTCACCAATTCTTCATAAACATTCTTCTTCTACAAGAGAAATGGACAAAGGGAAAAATGGTACATCTTTGTTTATTCAATATAAATTTCACTTATGGGAAAACAATTATATATGACCTTGCATAACCTACTCATTTACAGTGGTTATCACCCAGCAGAGACTTATCAACCACAATGCCTTGAATGAAGCTCCAGATGGTATGCCATTTATCAATATATGAACCACAATGTCTTGGATGATGCTCCAGAATATTATAAGGCGCTTACTTTCAGTGTTCAGAATTAACATAGTAATAAACCAGCTGATTTTCATACCTGACCTGTTCAAGAAGCTTGGATTCAAACATAGCAGCTGATTTTCATACCTGAACTGTTGAGAATTAAACGACCTAGATTCAAATAACCATGAACCAATCAATTCAGCAATCAATCCCAACTATGATTTTTATTAATACACTAAAATGCTATCCACTATTGTTGATGTGAATACATTAGCTTGCCATGTGAGGAAGCTGAGAATGGATGTGATTAACAAAAAGCGGAAGGGAACAACTTCAAGTGACACAGATTCCTATAATGGAACTAGACAGAGTTCTTTACTCTGTATTGACACCACCATTCCTTCAGTTCAAAGGCAGAACTCTGTTGAGCAGAACCCAGTACCTGTTCATCTGGGTGAACAAGGTATGATATCAGTAGAAGTTCTTTAATCAGCCTGCATTAATCAAATGGGTTTACACATAAGATGCCGTCCAGGTTCATAGTTATGTCAATTGTATTCAGTACATGATATGTTCATATTTATGCAGGTTCCTATAATGGAACTACACAAAGTTCTTTACTCTGTGTTGACACCACCATTCCTTCAGTTCAAATGCACAACTCTGCCCATACCATCCCAGGTGTTGTTCATCGGCGTCAGCAAGGTATGATATCAGTTGATGTTCTTTAAGCAACCTTTAATTCATTCGTACTTTTAGATATGCTACTTACTGCATAACTATTGCATTAATCAAATCAGCTCGACGTATGAGAATGTTGCGAATGGCTGCACTTAGAGAAAAGCGGAGCAGACCACCATCACAAACATCAGGTCAGAGATACGCTGCTATCTTCAAATACAATATTTACTCCACGTTTCTTTCATTGTCATATTAAACACAATTTACACATTTTGCATTACGATCGAGTCAACAGATTGTAGGTGCAAAGTTTGTATATTGATTATTGAATGTGACAGTGTTTTTTTTATTTATTTACAGTGAGATACTACGATCATGGTGATCCTGTGTGTGAATGTCAACATTGTCACGCATTGTTTTGGGCTGCTGAGAGAGTAAACAAGTCAGATGATCCAGAGGAAAAACCTCCCAAATTTCCACTTTGCTGTCTTCATGGAAAAGTTCAGCTCCCTTTGTTGCAAGATGCACCCCCTTTGCTGACAACTCTTTTGACCAATACACATCCAAAAAGCAGAAATTTTTGTCAGAATATTATAGCTTACAACATGATGTTTTCTTTTACCTCTTTAGGAGGTAAGGTTTCACCCATCACTGGAGGCCGTGGACCATATTGTTACCGAATGAATGGACAAAACTTTCACAGAATAGGGAGTTTGCTACCCGTACCAGGTTCATCGCCAAAGTTTTCTCAACTTTATATTTATGACACTGAACATGAAGATTCCAATCGAATTCAGGCCATCAGGTATACTACGTACATTTGCATACGTTTCTTTTTAATTAAGGACATCTGTTTGCAATAGATAGTCTTTTATTTTGTTACGTAATTCAGGAATTGCAAGTCATATATTTTATTCAGTAACTGGTAGTTTAATCTATACATATATAACTAATTTTTGTCCAATGCCTATAGCTCCAAGGAAAAGAAAGTTGATGATGCACTGGTGTCTGACCTCAGAAAGATGATCGATCACCACAATCCTCACGCAAAGGCATTTAGGATTGCTAGAGATCGTTTTAGAGACGGTGACTCTGCAGATGTTAAGTTGCGTCTTATTAGTAAAAGAGGAACTGATGGTCGAACACATAATCTTCCAACGGTGTCCGAGGTTGCTGCCCTTATTGTTGGCGATATCGGAACACAAGTTGCACATAGAGATATTGTATTACAGACCAGGGCTGGCGCTTTACAACGTATCCATGAATTGCATCCTTCTTATCTTGCTCTTCAGTATCCACTGATATTCCCTTACGGAGAGGATGGTTACAGACCCGACATTCCTTTAAGTGATAGGATTACCAACTCTATGAGGAAGAGGTCAAGAGTTACAATCCAAGAGTTTGTTCAGTATAGAATTCAAGAGCGACCTAGAGAAGCTCCAACTCTGAGAATGTCTAGAAGGTTGTTTCAACAATTTTTGGTTGACTCTTACACTATGATTGAATCAGAAAGGTTAAATTACTATAGGACTCATCAAAAGAACATTCAAGCTGATTTATATGCTAACCTGACAGCAGCAACTGACAAAGGCAATACAGCGCCATCTTCCTCTGGAAAGCGTGTAGTATTACCTTCATCATTTACAGGAGGTGACAGATATAAGAAGGAGAATTATCATGATGCAATGGCCCTATGCAAATATTATGGATATCCTGATCTGTTCTTAACATTCACATGTAACTCAAGATGGCCTGAAATTACAAGATTCTTGACTGAAAGAGGCTTGCAACCTGAAGATTGACCTGATATTTTAGTCAGAGTCTTCAAAATGAAATTAGATGCCTTAATTAAAGATTTAAGGGAGAACAAACTCTTTGGTGTAGTGAAAGCAGGTATTTTATTCTATCATTCTTACTTCATAATTTATACTCGCTTTCTATATATGCTATAGCTGGATACTATACTTTTATATGCATGGTTTGATTTTATATTTCTTGCGTTTTGTATTTATTGCAGTTGTTTACACAATTGAATTCCAGAAACGTGGATTGCCTCATGCACATATAGTATTGTTTTTGGAGGAAAAGTTGCCTGATGCTGATCATATTGACAAATTTATTTCTGCTGAACTTCCTGATCCATCAAATGATGCTGCTTTGTACAAGGCTGTAACCGAATTCATGATGCATGGTCCATGTGGAACTTCTAATCCTTCATCTCCATGTACAACTGATGGGAAATGCACAAAATATTTTCCAAAAAAGTTTGTTGATCAGACATTTATAGATCAAGATGGCTACCCCGTTTATAGAAGACGTGATAACGGCATAGCAGTTGAAAAGAATGGAGTTCCCTTGGATAATAGTTATGTGGTTCCTTACAATGCAACACTCCTTCTACGGTACCAAGCACATATAAATGTTGAATGGTGCAACAGATCGAGTTCCATCAAATATTTGTTCAAGTATGTGAACAAGGGAAGTGATCACGTCACTGCTGCAATCTCAACCTCAACTGACGAAATGGATGAAATAAAGAGTTACTATAATTGCCGTTATATATCTCCATGTGAAGCGGCTTGGAGGATTTTTGGATTTGACATCCATTACAGGACTCCAGCTGTGCAACGTTTGAGTTTCCACCTTGAAAATGAGCAAAGTGTTATATTTGATGATGATGATCCGATTGATGCTGTCGTAAACAAGCCTGATATTGACAAATCAATGTTTACTCAATGGATGGAGTGCAATAAAAAGTTTGAAGAAGCTAAGGAATTGTCATATGTTGAGTTTCCAAAAAAATTTACCTGGCTCTCGGATGCAAAGACATGGAAACTTAGGGAGCGTGGTGCTTCTGTGGGGAGGATTTTTCATGTGCCTCCAGGTTGTGGCGAGAAGTACTATCTAAGGATTTTGTTAAACCATGTGAAGGGGCCAACATCTTATGAGGAGATACGTACTATTGGTGGAGTTCAATATCCTACCTTTAAAGAGGCATGCTATGCGTTGGGTTTGCTAGAGGATGATAAAGAATATATTGACGGCATAACTGAAGCAAGCTTTTGGGGATCCGCCCATTATACCAGGTCGTTATTTGTATTTCTCCTTCTTTCTGATAGTATGTCAAGGCCAGAATTTGTTTGGCAACAAACATGGAAGCTTCAGGCCGACGATATTCTTAATAAGCAGAGAAGAATTCTCCAAAGAGATGGTATGGCCCCATTATCTATGTTTATGTTCTTACCATATGAACCCTGTCTATTTCATTTACCTATATCCACATTTTATGCTATATAGCTGATTCATTGATATATAAAAAGAAATAGATTTATTGGCCCTAATTTCTTGAGCGAAGTTCTTAGGCAGATGTTTAATATAAGCACATTTGTAAACCAAACAGCTAGAGTCTTGATCATTCAAACCAGGAGAAAAAATGAAAGTCAGGTCTTCACATTCTATCAAGAATTATGGAGTATAAATATATTAATGAAAAAACTACTATACCGTCATTGGCATTACACTAAATATATTATTATAATGAAGTATAAATATATTCATGATGCACGGTCCATTACTTGGATTCCATGTTTTTTTTTTCCATGTATTTTTTAAAAATTCTTACGTATGTTCCATGTTTATGTTCAGATTGGCATTTGACAGATGAGCAACTTCAGAATCATGCTCTTGCCGAGTTAGAAAAACTGTTGCAGAGAAATGGTAGTACCTTAAGGTATTTCACCACCATGCCTCAACCAGATCAAAGTCTCATTCAAGATGGTGTTAATAAGCTCATACAAGATGAACTGCATTATGACAGAGCAGAACTAGCTGATGAGCATGAGCAATTAGTGTCTAGCTTTACAGTTGAGCAAAAGGGTGTGTATGATGAGATAATGAATGCTATTTCTAGAAATAATGGTGGTGTATTCTTCTTATATGGATATGGTGGTACGGGTAAAACATTTATATGGAAAGCCCTTTCTGCATCTATTAGGTCCAAAGGTGATATAGTGCTTACGGTTGCTTCCAGTGGAAATGCTGCTCTCCTCATACCTGGTGGAAGAACTGCACATTCAAGGTTTAAAATACCTTTGCAAGTTAATGAAGATTCCACATGCAACATATGTGCAGGTACTACTCTCTATTTATAGTAATCACACTTTTTATGCTATGTGCACCGCTTTCACTATCCAATATATAATTTCTATAATTATAGAACTTATTTTCAATTCACGACAAGTCAGTTTCACACTTTATATGTTATATACTTTTTATGTTATGTGCACTACAGGAACAGAACTTTCGGAATTGATTTGTAAGGCAAAACTTATTATTTGGGATGAGGCTCCTATGATGAATAGATATTGTTTTGAAGCATTGGACCGAAGCTTAAGAGATATTTTACGGCCTACAAATCCAAACAGCTTGGAACAACCATTTGGAGGAAAGGTCATAGTATTTGGTGGAGATTTTAGACAAATCCTTCCCGTCATCGCCAAAGGAACAAGACAAGATATTGTTTTTTCCACCATTAATTCATCCTATCTGTGGCGTTTTTGCAAAGTCCTTACATTGACCAAAAACATGAGAATTCAACAAGGTACCTCTGAGAATGATAGAAGAGAAGCAAAGAAATTTTCTGAATGGATCTTAAGCATTGGAGATGGTACTATAGGTCATGATAATGATGGAGAAGTCCTGATAGAAATTCCTGATGAACTTTTGGTTAAGAATGAGGAGTTAGATCCTATTCCAGCAATTGTTCATTGTATATATCACTCTCTTTTTGAGAAACAGGTTTCCCCAGGCTACTTTCAAAAGCGGGGAATTCTGGCTCCTACACATGAAGAGGTCGATCAAGTGAATGACTATGTGTTATCTTTGTTACCTGGCCAAGAGAAAGTGTACTTCAGTTCTGATAGTATTTGCAAGACGGATACAACTTTCGATGTGGATGAAGGTGATTATACATCTGACTATTTGAATAGTCTTAGATGTTCTGGTGTCCCAAATCATGTGCTGAAACTTAAGGTTGGAGTTCCTATTATGCTTCTTAGAAATATTGACCAGACTGAGGGCTATGCAATGGTACAAGATTAATTACCACCAAGCTGGGTGATCATGTCATACAGGCGAAAATCATTTCAGGAAACCATATTGGTGATATAGTTCTCATTCCTCGGATGCTCTTGACCCCATCAGACACTACATATCCATTCAAGTTTCAACGAAGACAATTCCCGATAAGTGTTTGCTTTGCCATGACTATCAATAAAAGTCAAGGTCAATCTCTTGCAAAAGTGGGCTTTTACCTTCCACGACCTGTTTTTGCACATGGTCAGTTATATGTTGCAGCATCAAGAGTGACTAGCAAGAAAGGATTGAAGATCTTAATATGTGATAAGAATAAAGAACGATCTAATATCACAACCAATGTGGTATATAAAGAAGTTTTTCATACTTTGTAATCTTCTTCAGGTACGTATATTTCATTCTCTCATTTATTAAAGTAATTATTATTTTTTATTCTGATTATTACTTTTTTTTTAAATGATGATGTTTAGGTTCTATCCATATGCTTCATATAGACACTATCTTCATCCCTTCATTTATATATTTCCTTCTGACAGGTAACCCATCTTACATAAATTATTAAGTCCTTATTATATTACATTCTTCAACACTAACTTTCTGCATTTTGCTTATTTGTTCATTCTAAATGGTCCAGTCCAGGTAGTGTTGACTATCACGGTGGCATGTGGAGCGGAAGTATGTAGTGAGCTTGGATCACTTTACTTAATAACAATTTATAGTGGACATTCTTAGATTGCTTTTAATTGAATTTATCATATCTTCATAGATCATTTTTCATCTCTTTGATGACTATAAAAATTTGAATGTTTCTTGGATTGTTTTATTCTTCATCTCTTTGATGACTATAAAAATTTGAATGTTTCTTGGATTGTTTTATTCTTACATGATGTCAACATTTTAGTTAAGATGATATTTTATATATTATGACAGTTCAATATCATATCCCCATATTATTAGAACTAAAAGTCTAAGAATAAATAACTTTTATCTTTTTCTATTATAATAAAATCTTATACAAATCTCGTGCAGGGCACGGGTCTTACACTAGTATCTTCTACTTATGTTATTGCAATTAATCTTATTATATTTCTTATTATCTATTTATGGAAAAGATATGATCAAAATTTCGAATTTGGTAAGATATTCTATCTTTATAATATATCACTAATCTTTTCTAAAGTTGATTATGGACCCACCGTATATTTGATAAAAAAAATAGTTTTTATTTGTGGTATTTCAATTAATTTGTTGAAGTTATATATTATCTATTTATGTAAAAGATATATTCAAATTTTTGAATTTTGGTAAGATATTCTATCTTTTCTAATATATCACTTAATTGAAAAACATGATTCTAATAAATATTTTGAATTTTCGAAATATAATTACTATGAAATAATTATATTTGAGTTATTTAAATAAATTTAGAACTTTAAACTAAAAGTTTAAATTAATTTTTAATAGAAAAACTAATTGTTTTACTTTATTATTTGATTTACTTAAATAAATTTAGCATTTTAAAGCTTAACTTATTTTCTATATTTACATGATCAGCTACATTTTTTTACCCACTATATCTAATTTTTTTATATCTTGATAACAAACTTGATTTTTTAGCCAAATAATATTTTCCACTTATATCTATATAACGTACATATTTCTAAATAATATTTACTTATTTATAAAAGTATACAAATGAGAGAAAAAATAATGTCATATATATATATATTTTGGGTTATATGAATTTCAAAAACAATATCACTTCTTTATATAAAATAAAAAAATATGTCCATACAATAAAACTTATATTATATTTTCCATACAAATATTTAATTTAATCTTAATATTTTAAAGTGAAATAGTCGTGCATGGCACGACAAGTTACAATGTTGTATTAAATCCTTCTACTCAAATAAATATGTTCTATTAAACCCTTGATCACTGATCTTTCGTTACATTAAACAAACACACATTGATATGGCTCCCGTAATTGATGAGTAATCGTCATGTTCTCCAATTTTAAGCTACATTAAACTCTTGTTGGATCGTACAAGTACGTTAGTGAGTTCTAAGGGCGTCCTTAAGAGGCGTCCTTAGGGCAGCGGAAGTAAGTACTTAAAATGTTAAACACGTAAGGACAATAAGATAAATGACTCAGGTATTTATAAAGGAACCTCACAAGACCAAAGTAGTCCTTGTGAGTAAACCTCTACCTGCGTAAAGGATTTTCGAATAACTTTCTTCCTTATCTTATTGAGAGTCCTTACAATTACAAGGCAAGTCTTACAATTCTCTGGTACTTACGAGTCCATCCCCTAAGTCCACTAGTAACACTCCTTTTAGCCGTTCACTATAACCTAACTCAATCTCTATAAGGACGCTATCCCTTACGTCCCTTAGGACTTGTTTCTTTTCGTTTATTTTTCTTACAAACTGTTTTGTATTTGGGAAAGCTTCTCTCTTGTCGATCTAAACACCTAGTTCTTCGTGTTCTTGGAAAGTTCTTGGTGTTCTTAATGATCTTGTCAGATGCTCTGGATATTCTCTAAGAAGCGTAAGTCACAATAAATACCCGAGGGGTAGTTATAGTGCGTGGGAAGGGTGTGTTTCCTCTGGACGATCATGCCCTTCTAGTACGTTGCAACAGGGATCAGCTTCCACGTGTCCTTGGCAGTGATGACTGAAGCTTCCTGACAACTTGTGTAGAACTCCGCTACAGGATCTGCTTCCACGTGGTGATGAACTCATCAATAGGGATCAGCTTCCACGTGTCCTTGGCAGTGTACTCTATGATCAAGGTTTGTCGGGTCATGTCATCTTGTCAGGCAGCCTTGGAAGAACTCTAATTTTGCACTCGCGTTTCTACTTGTTAGGGACTACGTCCTCTTCTCGTAGAAACTCATTCGTGTTCTTCTTTATGAAAGATAGCGTCCCTACACCTTAGGGACTGCTACCACTTGTTGTCCTATTCATGACCTGCGTTCCTGAAACATACTTGGACAACTTATTAGATCAAAGCGAGTTTACCATATCAAAACTTAAGGGACGATTGTTATGGGCACAATGTTAAGTACGAGGGAGTCCTTAACATCGTCCCAACAATTTTCCCCTTTTTGATGATGACAAACCCTTAAGCATAATAATTTGACTTAAAAGCTTAGCATGCATGAATTAGCAATGATCAGATATGCACAAGTTTTCATTCTTTGATTTATCGAACTTTTGGATATTAGAGCATAAATATCAGAGTATCAAGTGGGGTATCAGGGAGGGATCACAAAAAAAGAAAAAAAGAAAAATGGGTGAAACTGCAATAGCGGTATCGTTGGAGTATATGAGAGAGAGGGTAGAAAAGCAAGGGGAGAAAAGAGGGGGAGAAAAAGAGGGCCGTCCATGTGGCATTTGTTGAGCGGTTGAGATTAATTTCAATTGGAAATAAAGATTAAGATATTTTTGCCCTTTTTGGTCAAGTTTTAATTAAAATAAAAACATGATAAATATACTATCATTCGTAATTTTTTTTATCTACCCATAGACATCAATTTTGTATATGTTTTATTCTTGTAAAAAAATAGTTATTTGTCAAAATAAAGAATTGATTATTGTTGTTTAATTAGAAAAAAACTTTGAATTAGTTACTGATAATTAATTATATAAATAAATATTATGAATTAATTAAATAAGGGAATAATTATAAATGTTTATAGGTAAATAAATAAGTGTTTGAAAGTGGAAAAGTGAATAAATGAGTTTTAGAGGTTCATTGATATTTAAGTAGGTATCACAAAATAATATAAAGGGAGTGATGTCTCTCATTTTGGAGGTGTTTTAGTAGTTGATTTCCGTTGTAAATATGTGTTTTTCATTCTCTTCTTTGTTAGTTTTGTTTCCCTTTTAGCTTAGTTCCCGGTTTTCTTCAAGAGTCGGAAACTATGCGAGTTTGTTTGTTTTTGTAGGCAAAATGGCAAGAATGAGGACAATTTCGAGGAGCTAATGAAGGAGCCAAGTCAAGGAGTGCAAGAGCCAAGCCAAGAATGAAGTGGAACCAAGGGAAACCAAGGAAGAAGACGAGGATCGAGGCCCTGGACCGAGATACACCAAGTCGGGCCCGAGATCGAGCACCCAGTGAACCGGACCGACGTTCCCAACGTCGGGCCCGAGGTCGTTCCGTGTCGGTCCAAGTCGGCATTGGATTGGATTGTTCCCCAAGGCATATTTTTAGCAACTTTCCATATTTGCCCCTTTCTAAATTGGGATTCCTTGGTCCCCAATCTAAGAAGAAGGATAAGAGAGGTGATTAGTGATCAATTGAGAAGTGTGAAGTGTGAGGGGGACGAGTGGGACACACACACCAAACCCAAATTCACTCTCAAAGGCTCAAGGAAGACTTGGAGAGCAAGGAGAAGAGAAGGGAAGGAAGAGAAGGAGAGATCGGTGGAGAAGAGAGGAGGAATTGTGAGTTTTGTACTTTGTTTTGCTTTGATCTAATAGAATTGAGACTTGGATTTTGTAGACACTTTGGATTTGAATGCAATTGGAGTTTGATTGGATGTTGATGATTGAGTTTTGCTTGATTTCCATTTTGATTATGCTTTTCTCTTACCCTATGGAGTAGATTCCATAGTCTTGGGCTATGGGGGAATCCCCTAGCTAGATTTGGGTAGAAAACCCCAATTCCATAGCCTTGAGTGCTTGATTTGTGAATCCTCTCTACATTGAGCTTCAATTCTCTTGTGAAAACAAGGGATCTAGAGCTTGTGTTTGGTAAGAGTAAGCGAAAGTGGTCTCGATCCCATCACAAGTCTCTAGCATCGAAGGTGACGCGAAAGCTCCCTTGGGTCGAGGTGTAGATTGGAGGGATTTGAGGCGAACAACCTCGATCTCACTAGAATCAAACACTTATTGGTTGAATTGAGGAAGAATATCCAAGTCTAGTTGGGGGAGGAATCCAAAAACCCAAGACCGATCTACTAATTGTTCAAGACCGAGTTACCTAGTACCTCGGGCCCGACTTGCACCGCGTCAGTCCCGACCAACTCGACCTCGATCCTACCTCGGACCGAAGTGACTTTGTGTCGGTCCGAGGAGATCTCTTTTGGTTTCCTTCGTTTTGTCTTTATCTTTTCCTCCTTTTAGTCTTTTCGGGTACTTTCGACACACGAACTCCCGTGTGTTCGACACCCTACCTCTTTACTACAATTTGAGGTTCGGTTTTATAAATTTAAATTGTGAGACCCTCCGATCTCGGACCGATCAGAATTTTGGCGCCGTTGCCGGGGAGTTCTACTTGTTCGAGGTACCCATCTTTGTTGAGTCTTTGATTTTTGGTAGTGATTTGGGTGAGGGACTAGCCCAAACCCCTTGTTTGTTTTGATTTGGTTTTTGTTTGTGTCTTTGGTTGTAGGTGCATGCGAGCTAGTTCCGTCCGAGGAACACTTGAGCTCGACCTTGTGTGTGACCCGGAGAGTATTCTAAGGCAAGACCGCAAGAAGAAGAGGATGGCGGACCAAGCCCGAGATGAGGTGTTTGAGAGGATGAGAGCCGACATGGCTCGAATGCAAATTGAGATGGCAAACCGAGATGCCGAGGCCCGTAGAGAGAGGGAGCAAAGGATAAGGTTGGAGGCCCAAATCAACACTCAACCCCGGAATGCTAGACAATACATGCATCCGGAGTTGAAGGTCCCGGAGCCGGCAATCGTCTTGCCGGAGGTGTCAAGGAATTTTGAGATAAAAACTCAATTTATCTCACTCATCAAGAGAGAGCAATTCCAAGGGAGGCCGAATGAGTGCCCAATCGAGCATGTCAAGCAATTCAAGGACCTTTGTGAGACTATTTCCACGGACGATGAGACACTTGAGTATGTGCTACTCAAAGCCTTCAAGTGGTCTTTGGGAGGCAAGGCTTTGCATTGGTTGGAGAGTCAAGCACCTCGATCCATCACATCATGGAGGGCCTTAAATGAAGCATTCTTGATGAAATTCTTCCCGCCCACCAAGACGACGGAGCTTAGAAGGAAGATTGCTAGTTTCCAACAAGGAGCTCATGAGCCACTTTTCGAGGCGTGGGATAGATTCAAAGAGATGTTGAGGGCGTGTCCGACACATGGTCAACAACCCTATGTCCTTCAAGACATCTTTTTCCAAGGGATCAACACCGCCACAAAGGATAAATTGAACCTCCATACCGATTGTGGGTTCATAGACTTGCCGCCGGAACAAGCATGGGAGTTGTTGGACAAACTCTCGGATTATGAGGCGATGTATGGTGCTAGCAATGTGAGCAAGGAAGCAAGAGTCCATGGAGAAGGGCCGAAGAGGCTCTATGATCCCAAAAGTGAAGAGGTGGACAAAGATGTGAAGATACAATTCTTGGAGGATGAATTGAACAAGATGAGGAGGAAGATGAGTCATGCCCAACAAACAAGAGCATGTGAAGAGTGTGGTTCTTTGAAGCATGGAGCCCAAGAGTGCCCGAATGAGCGCCAAGTCCGGTTGGCGGAACAAATTAAGGAGGCTCATTATGTCCAAAGAAATTTCGGAGGAAGATCCAATTTCAACAATGGAGGAAGGTGGAATCAAGGGCAAGCAAGTGGCTACAACAACAACTTCAACCAAAACGAGCCAAGGGCCCAACCACCACCATACCGACCTCCGGGGTTCTATGAGCAAGCACCTCAATGGGCTCAAGACTTGAAGGATCGCTTCACCAATGTGGAGAGAAGAGTTGATGAGTTGGGTGCTCAATTCAAAGAGTTTGGTGTTTGGAGAAGACAAGTGGACAATCAATTTGTTCACATGGCGAATCAACTTCCAAGAGAGGAAGGGAGACTCCCGGGCCGACCCGAGGAGAATCCCCGTGCCCCACAAAACGAAGTTTGCCCGAGCCACAAGTTCCAAGATCAAGAGAAGAGAGTCGGACCGAGGTTCCCAGCAACTCGGGCCCGACGTTCCCAGATGTTGATCCGGAGAATGGAGGAAGTCCCCTCGAGTGGACCGAGGTTGAACCCAACTCGGGCCCGACTTGCCCTGAAGTCGGCCCGACGTGCCCAGATGTTCTCTGCCCTGGGACCGATGTCCCTGAAGTCGGTCCCGAGGTACTCCCAATGTCGGTCCAGGGTGGATTTGTTGAGAAAGATCGATCCAAGGAGGTTGATCCAAGCAAGAAGCAAAGTGGCACTACTCTTCCATATCCTATGAAGAAGCCCAAGGAGATTGTTGAGGGCAAGTTCAAGCGGTTCTTGAAGCTTTTGCAAGGCTTGAACATCACCATCCCTTTCACCGATGCGCTAAGCGAGATGCCATCTTATGCAAAGTTCTTGAAGGAAATCTTGAGCAAGAAGAGGTCAATTGTTGAGATGCAACACGAGGTGAAGATATTAGAGCTACCTCAAAAGCTTGGAGATCCCGGAAGATTTGCCATCACCGTAGGGATTGGATCCCAAAACTTCAAAGCTCTTTGTGATCTAGGAGCAAGTATTTAGGTTATGCCCATGAGCATATGGTGAAGGGCTAACCTCGGAGATATGGAGCCGGTTGATATGAGTCTTACCATGGCCGATGGTTCATCAACAAAAGCCACCGGAATTCTTGATGACGTCCCGGTTAGAGTGGGAAGATATTTTGTGCCCGATGATTTCGTGATCTTAGACACGAAAGAGGATCCGATGGTGCCCATTATTCTCGGAAGGCCGTTTCTAGCTACGGCGGGTGCCAAGTTTGATGTGAGGAATGGTAAAGTCACTTTCGAGATTGGCGAGGAGAAAGTGGAGTTCCATTTCAACAAGGCCCTTAATGAACCGGACGCATTGGCGATTTTGAAATTAGAGGAAAATGCCAAGTGCAAGAGGGAGAAGTTGGAGTCCACAAGAGAGGAAGCGCCATTGAGAGACCATGACATGGTCGATGTTCAAATCCATGATGAGACAAGAGAAGGAGATAACCCACCAAATCATGAAGAGTATCCTAATCTATATCCTTTTGATGTGGGAGATTCTTTTATTTGCTTAGATGATTTGAAAGAGGATTTAGGAGATGATTATCTTTGTTTGGATGATTTGCAAGATGTTGAGTTATGATGTCATTGAGTCTCCTAGAAATTCTTTAGACTTTTGTGGTGTAGGTGATAAAATGCAAGATGAGTTGATGCAAGAGATGCCAAGCTACACGTTGGAGGAGAAGGATGATGGAGGATTTGGATGCCACACTTTCATCAAACACAAATGGTGGTACTTTGGCTATGAGGATTGTGGAGAAGCACATGGCAAGGAGGATCAATTCACCGTTTTTCACCCTCCTTGAAGGGTAGAGGTTAGACGTCAAGCTAATGACGTTAAAGAAGCGCTCCTCGGGAGGCAACCCGGATTTAGTAGATTCATTTTCGTAGTTTCTAGCTTGTTTCTTTTTGCCTTAGCTTAGATTAGTCCTAATCTCTTCTCTAGCTTGTATTTTGTGGAAATGTGTGTTGTGTGAGCTTCATTAGCATGTGTGGTATTGGTGGAAATGATGCAAGAACTTGTGGATAGAAGTAACCAAGTCGTGGGATTTTTAGGAACCAAAATCGGGTAGGACCGAGGTACCCAGTACCTCGGGCCCGAGGTGCCCGACGTCGGTCCAGTTATGCCGACCCACGTTGGACCTTGACTTTGTGGAAATTCCTACTATACCCCCTTGACCCACCTTTGTCTTCTTCCCCATTTAAGAGCCTTTTCCCTTACCTAACATCATCATCCCCATAACTACTTTCCCAAAATACCCAATTCTCTCTCAAACCCCAAATCGATCTCATCTCCCCCACCATACTCGATCTTCAAAGAACCTCACCACAAGATCTCGATCCATACCCTAGCATCCCCAAACATTGAACCAAAAGCCAAAAATCCCACCCAAATCCCATAGATCTACATTCTTCTTCTAGATCTAGAAGAGGAAAATTTGAGTTCTAAGAGTTGATTGCTAGAAGTTCTTGTTTTCTTCATATTTGGTATGAGAATCTCAATCTCTACTTGATTCTTTATGAATTTCATGCTTTCATTGCTAGATTTGAGATATGCCATGATTGAGTGAGCTTGAACCTTGAGCATCCATGGTGATTTGCATGCATTGTGAAATTTGTGCTTAATTGTTGCTAAATCCCACTTAGAACTTCAATTGATATTGATTGATGGTAGAATTTGGATTTTAGGGGCATGATAGTGTGTTGCATGGATGAATCTAGGATGAGAAGTCGGAATGGACTCGGTCCGAGGTACCCCGTACCTCGGGACCGATGTTCAACGTCGGTCCAGCAACTCGGACCGAGGTCCCCAACCTCGGACCCGATGTCCCCTGTTAGTCGGTCTGACATTTTTCGAGCTTCTTTTGTGTGAATTTAGGATTTCATGAGCTTGAATGTTGGTTATAGCATGCTATTCATGATATGATTTGAGGCTTGACCATTGATATGTGAATCTTAGTTCATGCATGATTGAATTTTGTGGATTGAGTGTGTCAAGTGCAAGTATGGGGTTATCTCTTTGCATGGTGAGTGTTCATGTGTGTATACTCTCAGGATCGACCTACCCTAGGGTCGAGATCAACCACCCTTGTGGTTATCTCTTTGCATGATGCGTTGTTTGTGATGGAAGCTTGTGATTTTGTTGTGGTTGTATAGATTTTATCTTGTAGTTCTTTGGTTTTGATTGTGTGTAGGTACCATGTCTACCCGAGCATCTTCTTCAAGGATGGAGAAAGCAACCAAGAAGTCCAAGAAGTCGTCCAAGAGAGTCCAAAGGATGGATGATGTGCGTATTGAGGATGAGGATGATGCTAGAGAGTATGAGCGACTCATGGGTCTATCTCACCACACCCGGTGGTTAGATTGGGAATCAATTCAAAAGATGTGCATGGATGAGGCTCTTACTCGGTGCTATTCCAACATTGGGCTCAATGTGTTGCTAAGGTGGAACAACACTCATTTTCCCGCCTTGACGTCCGAGTTCATGGCGACATTCAAGTGCACGCATGAGGGACCCGAGAGTGAAGGCATGATCTCCTTCCAAATGGGCAACGAATTGCAAGAACTCTCTCTTCGGAACTTGGCACATTACTTTGGGTTCCCATTTCCGAGAGATGAGGCCTATGTTGACAATGTGAAGGTCGACTACCTTTGGAAGTTTGTGGCCGGGAAGAGTGAGATGAGGAAAGGAGCATCGACAAATGAGATAGCCAACCCACTCTTCCGAGTCATGATCCGAGCTTTGGGTTGTTCTATCTTTGCAAGGCACGAATTGAGTAAACCAATGAAGGAGGAGGCCATGATTCTCTACGAGATGTTGTTTGAGCATGAGAAGCCGATGAACCTCACTTGGGAATGGGTGAAGATGGTGAGGGACTTTCAAAGTTCTTCATGGATCTATTTCGGAGGCATGATTGCCCGGTTAGCTCACCGTCTTGAGGTGGACTTGTCCACCTACACACCGGCTCCCAATGGCGTGGAGTTCATGGACTTGAAATATTTCAAGAAGGCCAACATTATCAAGGAGAAGCAAGTGACCGGCGCCACCACCTACCTAGCCCCACACTCCAACTTCAACAACGTGCACATTCCTTTGGGGCCTCGACTCTTCGACCTCACTTGTTACTACAATTGGTATCAAGTGTGGGCGGGGAACGTCAATCCTTATGGAGAGCCGGAGGGGACACTTGAGGTTAGGAGACGAGCTCAACACATCCGCTTTACTTCACCTCAAGCATCCCCGGACACCGAAGAGGAGGAGCCCAACCAATATGAGTTTGTGAGGAGAGATGACATGGATGTGGACGTGCCTAGAGGTGAAGAAGAAGAAGAAGAAGGTGGTTACCAACATTTGCTCACCGACCACGCACCTACTCTCTTGGACCGAGGTGCTTCACAAGTCGGGCCCGATGTTCATCAAAGTCGGTCCGACGTGTTCTTGCCCGATCCGGTCCCGAGCCACTTCGAGCGGGGCGAGGGAAGTGGAGCACATCAAGCACCACCTAGCTATGGAGGATATGAGGGGTATGCCCAATGGTTTGGGCCCGCAATGGTGTTCCCCGAGCCGAACCAATCGGTGGACATGAATTTCTTGGCAAACCAATTGTCGCATCTCCAACTTCAACAATCATCCATGCTTCAAGAGGCGCACCAACTCAACCAACAACAATAATACCTCAACTTCCAACAATAACAACTCTCTCACCACCAAGAAGACTTCCAAGTGCAATTTGATGAGGTGAACCGCAATATCGCCTACACTAGACGTGAAGTGGAGGACTTGAGGGCGGCCGACGATCATCGGTGGACTGTCCAAGCAAGTTTCAATGAGTGGATGTCCGGGAATTTCTCTTCCCGTGAAGATCAATGGACACCCCCCGCGCCACCACTACAACCGCCAAGCCAAGATCCCTTCAATGATCGAGTGTACGAGCAAGAGCGGCAAGCACGGCTCCAAAGGAGACAACGCCGTGGCCACCCTCCGAACTAAGCCTCAACATGCCATTCAAGAATAAGGAATTGTGAGCTTTCTCTACTCTTCTCTTTACTTTTTAGTTTTGATTTCTTTTGATGAGGACATCAAAATTTTAAGTATGGGGTGGGTTAGTAGCTCATTAATTCCATGTGTAGGTTGTTTGTTTTTGTTCTTGTTTAAGGGATGTTTCATTTTGGATTGTGGCATGATATGTATGAGAATGATGATTGATTTTATGGATGAATGGATGAGTTTGTTTTTGTTTGAGAAAATCTTTTCGAAAATCCTTAAAAATTCGAAAATTGTGTGAAAAACAACAAAAAGATTTTGTTTTGGACTAGGAATTCCCATCTTAGATGTCTAAAGATGGCTAATGATGATGTGAGCATGTAAATTCCTTTGCATATTTTTGGATAGTTTAGCCTCTAAGTGATGTTGTTTTTGATGTGATATGATATCTTGCATGTTTTTATAGAGCACATGAGTTCTTGGATGAGTTTTGATGCAACTAAGCTAGAGTGACCCTTGTGAGATGATTTTTGGCCATTTTAGGGATGCTTGTTCATATTTGCATATCCCTCATTTTCTTGTGTGATTAGCTCATGCATGCTTAGTAAAACTTGCTATTGCGGTGTTTATCTATTTTCCAAGACCAATATGAGATTTGTTCTATGCTTTGTCACATTGATTTGAACTTTATTTCATTTAGTCACAAAATCTTCCATATCCTACCTTGAAGATAAACCGTTGTTTGTAGCCCCGTTTTAGCCTTAGACCTTTGTTTGAAACTCCTCAAAAATATGATTCCTAGCCTATATGACTTGACCCTTATGGGATTGGACTTTAGAGGAGAGGTTTGGAAGAATATTTGGAGAGTTGAGATTCTCTTTGGTGAAATGGCAAGAAATAGAGTTATAAATCAAGTGGGTAGTGCATCTTTGAAGTTGAAAAGAAAGAAAGAAATGTTGGAAAAAGTAGTGGATTGAAAGCAAAGTGCTTAAGTGAAAAATGGGTACCGACCGAGGATAAGTGCACTTCGGGCCCGAGTTATAGTGCAAGTCGATCCTAAGTGGAAAAAGTGTGAAAAATCCAACAAAAAGTGTAGTGCAAAGATGAAGTGGAATGTTAGTGAAAAGTGGGTTGAAAGAAGAAGAGAAAGAGAAAAATCAAAGTCTTTTGGATGAGTGAAAATTGAAAGTGGAATGATTTGGTGAAGTTGGTGAGAGACTAGAAAGTTCAATCCCCATTGTAAGCACCACAAGACCAAAATGATTCCCACCTTGAGAAATACCAAAAGCCCCATTACAACCCGGCCGAATGGAACCTCTTTGAGGACCTCCATTGAGCCAAGTTCATATTCTTTGTATGCATTGTAATAGGCATCTCTAGGTGGAGGAATTGGTGATATTAGCTTCAATAGTAAAGTCTTTACTTGCATGATTCTTGAGTTTGAGTGTTCATTGCTAAGCCTAAACACATGATGAGTGATTCACATTTCTATATCCCTAAAGTGAGGCTTTGTTGCATTAGACCTTATTCCTTAAACACTTGATCATGTGTGATGACGTAATCTTGCTTGCATGTCTATCACTTGTGCTTACTTGTGTTTTTCATATGAGGCTTTACTTGAAGATTGTGCTTCGGTCTTGCTTACATTGTTATTGCTTGAGGACAAGCAAGTTTAAGTATGGGGTATTCTGATGTCTCTCATTTTGGAGGTGTTTTAGTAGTTGATTTCCGTTGTAAATATGTGTTTTTCATTCTCTTCTTTGTTAGTTTTGTTTCCCTTTTAGCTTAGTTCCCGGTTTTCTTCAAGAGTCGGAAACTATGCGAGTTTGTTTGTTTTTGTAGGTAAAATGGCAAGAATGAGGACAATTTCGAGGAGCTAATGAAGGAGCCAAGTCAAGGAGTGCAAGAGCCAAGCCAAGAATGAAGTGGAACCAAGGGAAACCAAGGAAGAAGATGAGGATCGAGGCCCTGGACCGAGATACACCAAGTCGGGCCCGAGATCGAGCACCCAGTGAACCGGACCAACGTTCCCAACGTCCGGCCCGAGGTCGTTCCGTGTCGGTCCAAGTCGGCATTGGATTGGATTGTTCCCCAAGGCATATTTTTAGCAACTTTCCATATTTGCCCCTTTCTAAATTGGGATTCCTTGGTCCCCAATCTAAGAAGAAGGATAAGAGAGGTGATTAGTGATCAATTGAGAAGTGTGAAGTGTGAGGGGGACGAGTGGGACACACACACCAAACCCAAATTCACTCTCAAAGGCTCAAGGAAGACTTGGAGAGCAAGGAGAAGAGAAGGGAAGGAAGAGAAGGAGAGATCGGTGGAGAAGAGAGGAGGAATTGTGAGTTTTGTACTTTGTTTTGCTTTGATCTAGTAGAATTGAGACTTGGATTTTGTAGACACTTTGGATTTGAATGCAATTGGAGTTTGATTGGATGTTGATGATTGAGTTTTGCTTGATTTCCATTTTGATTATGCTTTTCTCTTACCATATGGAGTAGATTCCATAGTCTTGGGCTATGGGGGAATCCCCTAGCTAGATTTGGGTAGAAAACCCCAATTCCATAGCCTTGAGTGCTTGATTTGTGAATCCTCTCTACATTGAGCTTCAATTCTCTTGTGAAAACAAGGGATCTAGAGCTTGTGTTTGGTAAGAGTAAGCGAAAGTGGTCTCGATCCCATCACAAGTCTCTAGCATCGAAGGTGACGCGAAAGCTCCCTTGGGTCGAGGTGTAGATTGGAGGGATTTGAGGCGAACAACCTCGATCTCACTAGAATCAAACACTTATTGGTTGAATTGAGGAAGAATATCCAAGTCTAGTTGGGGGAGGAATCCAAAAACCCAAGACTGATCTACTAATTGTTCAAGACCGAGTTACCCAGTACCTCGGGCCCGACTTGCACCACGTCGGTCCCGACCAACTCGACCTCGATCCTACCTCGGACCGAAGTGACTTTGTGTCGGTCCGAGGAGATCTCTTTTGTTTTCCTTCGTTTTGTCTTTATCTTCTCCTCTTTTTAGTCTTTTCGGGTACTTTCGATGCACGAACTCCCGTGTGTTCGACACCCTACCTCTTTACTACAATTTGAGGTTCGGTTTTATAAATTTAAATTGTGAGACCCTCCGATCCCGGACCGATCAAGGAGTATGAGATGATGTGGAGGAAAGAGAAATATAAAAAGTGATGAATTTTTGGGTATTCGGGGATCATGGATATTCATGGCCTTAGGGTGAGGGTGAGGGTGAATGTTCTAAACTTTTACTAAGTGTCCCTCAAATTATTTAGAGCAACGTTCTTTAGACATTTTGCTAATAGTTCCCCCTTAACCCTTGCTTATTTTAGATAACTAATTTATAGCGCATCACTACTGAACTACACTTCCCCTTTTGGCATCATCGAAAAGGATAACAAGTGATTAAGGATGATAGCACAAATTCATAACTAAAGGCAAAAGAACGCTTAAACACACAAATGCACACAAATCATAAGTACTGCCATTCAAGCCAAAGATTAGAGGAAATGTCATTACAGACCCAAAAGAAATGATAAAGTGTTTTCAACAAAAGAAGCAAATGCATTAAAATTGAGTGGGAGAAGATGGGGGACGGCAATCACTAAGAAGGAGGCCTGCGTTGGGACTCTTGATAGTATTGGAGAAGCTTTTCATGAAGGTTAGCAGATTCCCTTAGAATCTCAATAAGAAGGCATTGATTCTGGAGAATAGTGGTCATGAGTTGTTGAGGTTGGTACCGCTCAGGGCTCTCCGGAGGAGGAATCGCCGCAAGACGACTGCTGGAAGAAGGGAGATCACTTGGAGGAGGAGGCGGAGGTGAGTCCCTAAGAAGCATAGAATCCAGGACAGAGAAATCAGCTAAAGGTGTAGTCCCTGGAGTTTCAGCTACTTCACTCGCAGGGCGTGCTTCCTCTGTTAGCTTTGCAAGCCTTTCTTGTTCAGCCTTCTTAGCCTCTTCCTTCTTCTACTTCTTAACAGATGGCAATTCCTCATTGTTACGGATTTTGATAATTGCACGCACGTCCCAATGCATGCCAAGCTCTTCCTCATACGAATCGTCATAGGCATTCTCCTTCTGCAAAATAGCTTTGACGAGCCCGAGATAAGGTAAGGCGTGCTTCTTCCTAGCACACTTAACCATATGTTCCATGGAAATTCGTGCAAGGTTGATTAGACGTTTCTTGAGAAAAGCATCTAGCAACAGGCAGTCAATTGTCTGAACGATGCTCTTCTTTTCTTGCTTGGGAACTACCATGCGACATATGAAGTGATGCGTAATAGCCCCTGTGTGTAAAAGGACGTGTGCTACTCTATCATCTCCACACGACACTTTTCCTTTGAAAATTCTAGCAAGAAGAGCAATCAATTCCTCATCCGTCATATCAAAGCCTTTGGAGGGAAGAGTATGGACAGCTTCAAGTCCTGGTTTGTTGTTTCCAAGACCAAGGAAAGTCCTGACATTGCGTTCAGTGAAGGACGCTGGCTCACCATCTATTTTGAACATCATTAATCCGTCCTTCTTAAGCCTTAAAGTGTTGTAGAATTCCTGGACTTGCTTAGGATTTATTTTCACTGACTCCGCCCCAAGATGTATCCATCCTTGGAAGTGTAGCAGTTCCAGAAACTCCATTGACTCTTCATGGGATTTAAGCCACTTTTCGGTGTACAAAAGGGGGCCAAGGATGTGCTCGTCCTTTGATTTTTCTTCTTCTTCTTCCCCTTAGAGGATTCAGCTTCCTCCTCTTCTTCTTATTCACCATCATCGTCCTCATCACCATCATTACCAGCGTCTTCAATGCCTTATGCATTTTTAGACATATTTGCGCCATCTTCCTTACCGGCGTCTTTCTCAGTAGTAGCTTCTTCCTGACTTGGCTGCTCGGACCTTTGCTCACCAAAAGGAGCGTCCTTATCCAAAGCATCTTGAGGTGCATAGGGCACTTCCTCAAGAGCGTCCCTGTCCAGCTAAGCGTCCAGACTAAGCTCAGCCTCTTTGTCTTGAGCGACCTGTTGCAAAACAACATCCTCATGATCTTTCTCCACATCTGCAGGCTTGACCACAACTACTTCGTTATCGGACTCCTCTTCAATGTTTATGATGGGGGAGGAGTTGACAACAAGAGTCCCTTGAGAGCTTTCAGAGGAGCTCTCGGATGAAGATGAAGCCGAGGCAAAGCTTACTTTAGTTACCTTGGGCTTTGTAACCAGGACGTTAGGAGCAGTCCCGGCTTCCCTTCTTTTGAAGGTGTTGCCCTTGGCCTGGGCAGCCTAAAGATCGGCCCGAGCGGCAGCATGCTCGGCCTCTTTTGTAGATGGTGCAGCTCGTTCTGCACTAGTGTCCCTTTTTGATGAAGGACCTCTCGACTTGGGTGTTTCTGGGACCTTTGGAGGGGAATTGTGGGTTGGAGCAGCAAGGAATTGGGTTAGATTGAGGGGAGAGTGTTGAGCTTGGAGAATTTGAGGTAAGAGATGCTTTTGTTAGTCCTCCATACTCGGAGGTCCGTTGTTCCGATACTCAACGTTTGTGATTACGATTAGCTCATTCTTTCCGGTTTAATCGATTCTCATGTTTTCTTGATTTTTGTCTTTTGGAAATTTTTCAGATGATTCAAGATGCAGTGTCGACTCTAAAGGAGAGAAACGGTTCGAGCCAGTACGCGATCAAGAAGCACATCGAGCAGAAGCATCCGGATCTGTCTAAAAGTTTCAAGACGTCGTTGCGTAACAACCTCAAGAAGGCCGTTGAGTCTGGTAAGCTGGTCAAAGTCAAGGGCTCCTACAAACTTCCGTCGGCTCGTTCCTCGACTGCGCAGCCGAAGCTTAAAAAAGAGAGCAGCTCCAAAGTCGAAGCCAGCCGCGAAGCCGAAGAAGACCGCTGCCAAACCGCCGACTTCCATAAAGAAAGCTCCGGCCAAGGAAAAGGGGAAGGCAAAGGCGGCGGCTATAGAGAAAGCTCCGGCAAAGGGAAAGGGGAAGGCAAAGGAGGCGGCTGCAAAAGAGAAGGCTAAGCCGAAGGGGAGAGCGGCTAAGGCGGCGAGGTGAGGACGGAGACTACGTCTACTCCGGGGAGGAAAGCTAGGGCTCCGGCGAAGGAGAAGGCGTCGACACCGACGAGGAAGAATCCGCTGAGGAAGGCCAAGAGAGATGTTTCTTACACAGCTTAGGCGAAGGAAGTGATGGTGTGTAAATCGTTTTTCTGTGTTCGTTGATTTTGGGAGATTGAGATTCTAGTTTCAGAGCAACTTTGCCCAGGTGATTCAGAGATCTTGTAAATTTTGAGTTTCGTGTTCTTGTTTAAAGGTTTTGTGTCCTTTTCAATTTGGATGCTACTGAGAAACGACTGATTAGGTTTTTTAGATCGTAGAAGATCTGAATCTTGGATTTTCAAGTTGGGGATATGTCTAGTGCGAGTAGAAATGTTCAGTCTCTGTGTCAAGATTGTGGATGCATATCATCATCTTCTGTTGGTTTTAGGGTTTGTGCCTCTTTTTAAGAGCAATGTGAATATCATACACTTAGAATTTGGCATTGTTTTTGTGCCCATCTTGGTGTAGTTATGGTTTTCAAGTTTATTTCTGTTTTACAAGACAGGTTTTCAAGTTGATTTAGACCTCTGAATACTGGTTAGGTTTAATGGAAATGCTCAAGTATGTAAAAGGCAAGCACAAATCTACAATTTATTGAATTTAGGAAGCAGTAGATATACATAAGAACTTTGAGGCTGTGCTATAATAAATTTGCGGGAAAATAAGAACTTTGAGCATGTGTGAACTTATTCATTCCATACTAAAAAATACTTTTAGGACATATCGATGGTTTTGTACTATTCAAGTTGTTTATAGTTCTTGACTTGCACAATGGTAATTTAAGTGATTGTTGATCCTTCCTTTTGTTGGCTTTACAATTTTGGAGGCTGCAAGCATGTTAATTTGTCTCCAAAATTGTAGGTTTTAGTCTAGCAAATTACCCCTTCTGATTCAAACTTCAAATTATCTACTATTTTCATAGCCCTAATTGTGGTTGGATTTGCTCAAGTACAGAAGGTGTAATGACAGAATGTAGTATGGACAATTTTTTTTAAAAAAAAACATCATGCAACAAGTCTACAACTTCAACTGGAATCAAAATTTTAACCCATCTCTCATACCATATTCATACAAAATCCTGATGCAGCAAGTATGTAAAATGCACAACATAGAAGCCTTACCTCCACAAGCTCATCAGGTGGTACGCATAGCCTGTTTGATCATAGCATCGCATAGTTTTGTAGCAGCCAAACAATCCTTTACATTATGCAGCCTCACAATGTTGGCCCGTCCTAAAATGCCGGTTGTAATAGCCGCCATAGTTGGCGGATCTCTATCAACTGCTTTTGGTAGTTCACAAATCTCACCCAAAAATCTCTTCCATGATGGACCAATCAACAAAGGCACATGGGACAAACCCAAGCTCTTCTTTGCCATCTCTTCTCTTATAGTAGCCAAACCCATAAGTATATCCAGATTTTGTTCAGTGTTCTTTGAAAAGCCAATGCCCGGATCAAGTATTTATTCTCCAGGCAGGAATACCAGACAATTCGGCTTCTTTAACTCTAGTGCTTAGCTCAAAGGCTACATCTTTACACACATCTCCATACTGAAGATTCTCACTACATTGCATTGTGCTCGGATCGCCTCTCATATGCATTGCTATATATGGCACTTTAAGCCCTGCAACAACACTGAACATGTTCGAATCCAATTTCCCAGCTGAGACATCATTTACAATGTGAGCCCCGTTTTTTACCGCTTCAGATGCCACTTCTGAGTAAAATGTATCAACTGAAAACAACTTCCCTTCTGCCTCGGGCATTTCCTTGACAGCTTCAAGAACGGGAATCAGCCTGATCAGTTCTTCTTGGGGAGATATTCTAGTTGCCGTAGGCCGTGTTGTTGGATCGTTAGTCGAAAATACAAGGGCGTCCTTAACAGAGTTAAGGTCGTCCTTTACCAAGATGTCCTTAATAAAGATTGAGGACTTCCTTGGTTCGCAGCGGAAAGAAAAAGACTAAACAAGTAAAGACAATAAGTAAGGAACGCTTTTGATTTATAGAGGAACCACTCAAGTACCAACTAGTTCTTGAGTGTAAACCTCTACCTCCTTGGAGGATTTTGTAATAGCTTCTTTCCTTTCTTATTAAGTTTTCTTACAATACACTGGCGAGTAGTTACACTTCTCTGGCACTTAGAAGGGCGTCCCTAAGTCCACTAGTAACAACTCCTTTAAGCCTGTAGAGTAACCTAACTTAATCTCACTAAAGGACGTTATCACCTTTTCCTTACAGTTCGTCGTAAGGACTCTCTCACTATTTTTGTTCTTTTCTGTTACAAACAGTTTGTGGTTTTGTGGTACGCTTCTCGCTCAATCTAACACCTAGTTCTCACTTGTTCTTGAGCTTGTTCTTGGTGTTCTTGGTGTTCTTGAGCGACTGACAAATTCCCTGAATATTCTCTGAAGCGTCACTTCACAATAAATGCTCTGGACGAGTATTTATAGTGACATTGGGAAAGGGCGACTTTCTCTGACGATCATGCCCTTTGGGGACGTTGCAACAGTAATCGGCTTCCACGTGTCTCTGTGATGATCAAGGAAGCTTACTGGCAATTCCGTTAGGCTTGGATGAGGGATCTTCTTCCACGTGGAGATCACGATCAAAGCTTGTCTGGTGATGTCACTTTGTCGGCCAGCTTTGAAGGACTCCAATGTATTGAATAAGGACGATGTCCTTGTGTATGATTTTGCCAAGCCGTTCACTGAGAGATGTAGCGTCCTTACTCCTTAAGGACGATTACATGTTCATCAACTTGTTGTCCTTTTCAACGTGCGTCCCTGAAACACTTGAACAACATATTAGATCAAGGCGAGTTTGTCATATCAAAACTAAGGGACGCCAGGCACAATGTTAATTACTGAAGGAGTCCTTAACATTGTCCCAACAATTTCCCCCTTTTTGATGATGACAAACTCAAGACAATAAACGTTTTGAACTTAAACTCTAGCATGCTTGAAAAATTAAAGAGCGTCCTTTCAACTCTTGATCTAATCTCACTTTTGGATTTTAGGGATAGGACGGCTTTTCTATTCAAAAATTTCTTTCTTAACTAGCGTCCCCAGATTTTATTCAGAGGCATTTACGTCCTTAGTTCCTTTCACTAAAATTCCCCCTTAACACTTGCATATTCTAGATAACTAATAAAAGCGCATCTCTACAAAACTACACTTCCCCCTTTTGGCATCATCGAAAAGGATAACAAGTTAGCATAAGGACGATAGCGCAAAATCACAACTATAGACAAGTAAACGCTTAAACACACAAATGCACACAAAGATGAGAATTGCCATTGAAAGAAGAGATAGTCATTACAGACATTCAGACAAGTGTTTTGAAAATGAAAAGAAGCACAAGCAAAAAGATGAGGGAATAAAGGGTTAGGTGGAAGGTGAGCCAACAGGACGACTTTGATCATTGACATTAGCGTCCGTCGCAGCAGGTTCTTCTTCCTCTTGTGTATCACCCTCTGTACTGTCCCTGTGGATTGACTGGACTAGCAGCTTAATCAAGTCGTTCTGAGTCTTAACAGCCTGAAAATAATGGTAGTTCTGTTGCATGGCCGCGTTGTTCTGCTGAATGATGGCGTTCCCTTGTTGCGCAAGAACATTTTGGTTGTTAAGAATGAGGGCGTACAACTGCTTCTCAGAATAAGCTTCAGTGTTGGAAGGAGCAGGAGAGCACTGAAAGTAGGACGGCTGTTGTTGAGGAGGAAGATGAGAGGGAGAAAAGTTGAAGTCCATCGGCTCTGCATGAATGAAGGACGATAACTGATCAACTTCTGCGTAGCATGCAACACGGTCTTCCTCAGTCTTAGCAATCAAGGGAGGATCAGAGACAACAGTCTTCCCTTTCTTAGCAGCCTCTTATTTAGCACGCTCGTCCTCAGCAACTTTCTTAGCAGCTTCCTGCCTTAGACGTTTCTCTTCTGCTTTCTTTGCAGCCTCTTCTTCCTTCTTTTTCTTTTCAGCCTCTTTTCTCTCTTTTTCAAGCTGCTTTCTGATTGAGGGAAGCTCAAGGCTGTGCTTTATCTCCAGTACGCCATACTTTTGATCCCATGGCAGTCCCAAAGTAATTTCTTCTCCAGGAGCGTAAGCATCGTTCTCAATCAAAAGAGCTTTGACCAAGCCTGGGTAGGGAAGAGCATGGTTTTTGCGGGTGCACTTGGCCATGTGTTTGATCATTATTCTGGCCAGGTTGATCTTGCGACCCTGTAGGAAGGCGTCCAAGAGGAGACAGTCAATTGTCTGGACAATAGATTTCTTCTCCTGCCTTGGGACGATAGTTCTGCAAACCATGTAATGTGCCATAGCACCAGTGTGAGTCAGTACGGAGGCAACTCTGTCAGGCCCATCTAGAGTCTTCCCGTTGAAAATTCTTCGGAATAAGGCATTCAGCTCTTCGCCTTCAATTCCAAAACCAGAAGCAGGAACTCTGTGTAAGGCTTCAGACCCTGGTCTTTGTTTGTCGAGTCCCATCAGCTGGCGGACGGTCTTTTCAGAGAAAGTGGCGGACTCGCCATTTGCCAAGAACGTCCCTGTGCCATTCTCGATGTTGATGTGAAGAGAATCATAGAAGTCGTGCACAGGTTTGGGATCAACCTTGACGTTCTCCTCTGAGATTTTGAGCCATCCTTGAACTCTTAGGAGCTCCACGAGATCCTTGGCCTCAGAAAACTGGCTCAGGAAGGCTTCGTCAAACACTAGAGGAGCCAGAATGTGCTCCTGTTTGGAAGGCGTTTTGGTCTTTTTCTTTGGAGGACCAGAAGTGCCGTCCTCATTATCGTCCTCATCCTCATCACTGCCTTCTTCATTATCTCCTTCTTGGAGATTTTCATCAGCTTGTCCTTCAGATGGACCAGCAGCGTCCTTGGACGCCTTTGTTTTCCGTGGATGCTTCTGTCCACCTTTCCCTTTGGGAGCAGATTTGTCTCCCGCGTCCACAGGGACGGCTTCCCAAGGAGGGATCTCGAGAGCATCAGCATCAATTTGCTCGTCGAGAGAGAGAGAGAGAGAGCGTCCTCTTGTACAACGTTGTCGCGTTGATTTGCAATGTGGCGACCAAGCTCTTCGTCCTCAGCAATTTGCTGTTTAGTGATTTCATCCAAGACGACCGTTGTATTAACCTCCTCAGATGAAGCGGAGCCAAACTCTGCTTCTATTGAGTCGTCCTGGACGACAACAGGAGCTGAAGGAGGGTCCCTTTCTACCGAGGGTCCCCTTGATTTGGGAGTGGGAGGTGCGGATGGAGGTGAATTTTGTGGAGATGGGGAGTCAGAAATTTGGATATCAGGGAAGGCCTGTTTAATTTGGAGAAGGGAGGGATCAGGATTGGATGGGTCAAGGACTTCAATGGGTGAAGGAGTGGCGGAGGGGGTGTCTAGAGGAATGGGATTGGGCTGAGTTTTTACAAGTTTTCGCCTTTTGATGGGTCATTTGTGGGGACGGTCATGTTTGAATTTGGTTCGCTCCTCCACATGAGAAGGGAACTTATCAAATATTTGAGTAGGTTGGGAGGAGGAAGCTTGTTGAGGGAGAGAGTTGTGGACTAGGCGAGATGGAGGAGGAGTAGGTCTGGTGGTAATAACTCGGGGAGGGGATGGAGGAGGAGGGGACGATTGTACTGACCTTTTGACGTTTTTGGAGAGAGGTGGGAGGTCCACAAATCTGGCATTTGAAAGGTCTGGGATGGACTCTATCAAGGAAATCCTCCAATCTTGTCCTTGGAACGCTTCTAGAAAAATGTTGGTGCCTCCAAGGAAAGGAGCGTCCATTCCCCCTGTCTTGCGTAGAACTGGCACCACAAAGCGATCTAGGAACGTCTTGAGATTGCGAAGACGGACCTCATCCTTGCATCCCTTCATGTAATTAGCCACTGCAACATAGAGGGTGCGTGGCTTTGAGTCAATGAAATCCTTCAGAATCTCATCAATCTGAATCTCTGGGGGTCCTTCCACATAAAAATTTCTCTTGGCAAGACGCTTTCGCTTGCCACCCATTGACGAACCAGAAGTATTCATAACTCTTGACATTCTGAACTGATCTGAGAGAAGTGAACGGAGACTGGCCGGAAACTTAGAGAGATACTGCCGGAGTTCTAGAGAGAAGTCAGAGCAAAACGGAGTGTTGAGAATTTAGAGAGCGAAAGTTCTGACAGCCGTTTCAATCAATGTATATATAGGAGGTTGGTGAAGGGCACGCTGGTAACTTCCCAAATTCAAAATTCAAACTGCCAACGTTTCAACTTCCAAAATGGCGCGTTCCCAATGAGCCTGTATTGACGTCCTGTCTGAGAGAAAAACTGACTTCCATATAATTAACACTGTCGTCCTGAGATCACCTTAAGAACCATTTTGAAAACCATGCAAGTACGTCCCGTAAAAGAAAAATTGAAGATCATAGGACGCTTTTGCAAGGTTCTCGGCTAGGGTAAGCTTAGAGTTCCCATCATTTCGGCTTATAATGAGGGTTGGGTGATCAGGGATACTCTTTTTCAAGACAATAGAGAAATTCAAAGGCGTTCTCAAGATGTGCACACAGCAGTTTTAGACTAGCGTCCTTGCAAAAGTGAAATTAGTGCATAAAGTACTTAGCAATTATGAAATCAACTAAACATAGCCAAGCATCGAGGGAATAGCAGAACGGGACTTGCTACTTCAAAGTTATCATCCCTAAGAGTACCCTGAGGTGCTCAAAGGGACGTCTATCAAGTGCTTTAGTGAAGATATCAACTACTTGGTCCTCAGTCCTTACATGCCCCATACTAATAAGTCCTAGTTCAACATTATCACGCAAGAAATGATGCCTTATATGAATATGCTTTGTGCGTGAATGAAAAACAGGATTCTTAGCAATTTCAATAGCACTGGTATTATCACACAAAATAGGAATAGTTTCAAGAGATATACCATAGTCCTCAAGTTGATATTTGATCCAAATAACCTGTGAGCAACACGAGGCAGCAGTCACGTACTCCGCTTCCGCAGTTGAAAGCGCCACAGAGTTCTGTTTCTTAGATCCCCAAGAGACTAGGCATGAACCAAGAAACTGTGCCATTCCTGAGGTGCTTTTCCTATCAATTACATGACCAGCATAATCAGCGTCCGAGTAGCCAACAAGCTTGAAGGACGTCTTCCTAGGGTACCAAAGATAGCAAACATGATGTCGGGACGGCTTGCGGTCAAGTAGAGCAAAGAGCCAATCATTCCTCTGTAAAGCTTTTGATCAACGTCCTTCCCTTGTTCATCTGCGTAAAGACGCGAGTTGGGAGAACAAGGTGTTGCCACGGGCTTGGACGTGTTCATCCCATACTTCTCAAGCATTTCACGGACATACTTTTGTTGATGAATGCGCGTCCCTTCTTTGAGTTGGTTAATTTGAAGTCCCAAGAAGAAATTGAGTTCTCCAATGAGAGATATCTCAAACTCACTACTCATTAAGGACTTGAACTCATCTACAAGCTTCATGTTAGTACTACCAAAGACTATATCATCAACATAGACTTGGGCAATTAAAATGTCCTTGTGAACTTTCTTTATGAACAAAAATTTATCAATTGAACCTCTTGTATAGCCATTAGACAAAAGAAAGGACGCAAACCTGTCATACCATGCACGAGGAGCTTGCTTGAGTCCATAGAGAGCTTTGTCTAAGTAGTACACATGATCTGGGTGAGAGGCGTCCTCAAAGCCAGGCGGCTGAGCAACATACACTTCCTCCTTGAGTTTCCCATTGAGAAAGGCAGTCTTGACGTCCATCTGAAATAACTTGAATCCTTTGTGTGCAGCAAAGGCAATGAGAAGACGAACGGCCTCAATTCTAGCAACAAGAGCAAAGGTTTCATCATAATCAATTCCTTCCTCTTGCTTGAATCCTTGAGCCACCAGTCTTGCTTTGTTCCTTGACACACGTCCACTTTCATCAAGCTTATTTCTGAACACCCAGCGCGTCCCTATGATATTTTTGCCCTTGGGACGAGGCACAAGCGTCCAAACTTTGTTCCTTTCAAACTGATTAAGTTCTTCTTGCATTGCTTGAATCCAGTCAGCGTCCTGAAGTGCTTCCTTGATGTTTTTTGGCTCTATCATAGATACAAAGGCGTTGAACGCACAAAAGGCTAAATTTGCACTTTGGGACTTGCTTGCAGCTGACCTTGTTTGAACACATTGATTAGGATCTGAGACAATCTGAGAGGTTGGGTGATCCTTAGAGAAACGGGACTCTCTTTGAAACAATTGTGCAAATCTTGGATCAATTTCACCATCTGAATCATCACTTTCTTCTGGAGTAGCGTCCTCAGTGTGTTCCCCCTCAAAGAGAGCGTTCACACCTTGACTTGATTCAGCCACATCCAGTTGAAAAGGAGATTCACTACGAGATGGAACTCCCTGAGCAACACTAGGAGCGTCCACTGAGACTTCTTCTGGATTTGGAGCAGCGTCCTTAGGAACATAGTATTTTCCAGAGGACCCAATATCAGTTTCGTCTTCAGAGTCGTCCTTCTGTTGTGAGGAAGAGCGTTCTTTCGTACTTGATTTTTCTTTGTGGGAAGAACTTTCTTTGAACACAACATGAATACTCTCCTCAAGCTTAAGAGTCCTTTTGTTGAAAACTCTATATGCTTTGCTTGTGAGGGAGTACCCAAGGAATATGGCTTCATCACTCCTTGCATCAAACTTTCCAAGTCTTTCTTTGTCATTGTTGTGAACAAAACATTTGCAACCAAAGACTATGAGATAATCGATGCGAGGCTTCTTTCCATTCAACAGCTCATAGGACGTCTTCTTCAGCAGAGGACGGATCATGGCACGATTGATGATGTAACATGCTGTAGCAATAGCTTCCGCCCAGAAATACTTAGGAACGCTATTAGCCAAGAGCATAGTCCTTGCCATATCCTCCAGCGTCCTATTCTTTCTTTCCACAACACCATTTTGTTGAGGAGTCCTTGGAGCTGAGAAGTTGTGAGAGACGCCGTGTTGATCACAGTAGGCCAGGAATTCTGAGTTTTGGAACTCCGTCCCATGGTCTGATCGTATGGCTTTCAAAGGCGTCCCAAGAGCAACTTCCGCTTGTTTGATGAAGACTTTGAAAGTGTTGAAACAATCTGTTTTTGATGCCAAGAAAAGAACCCAAGTGAATCGAGAAAAATCATCTACAAGAACGTAAATGTACCTCTTTCCACCATGGCTCAACGTCTTCATTGGTCCACAAAGATCCATATGAAGAAGTTCCAAAGGCTTCTTCGTGCTCACTTCATTCTTGGACTTGAAGGACGTTCTTGTTTGCTTCCCTTTGATACATGCTTCGCACTGATCAACCTTCTCAGGATCAATTCGGGGAAGTCCCTTAACAAGATTTCTTTGATGCAGCTTAAGGATTGTGCTTAGTCCAGCATGGCCAAGGCGACGATGCCAGAGGTCAGCGTCCTCCTTTGAAACAGATAAGCATAACTCAGATTTTGGCTTGAACTCTTGGTTGAAGATGTAGACATTATTCTGGCGTACTCCTTTGAGAACAACTTTGTTGGTTTTCTTGTTGATGACAAGGCATTCTTTTGAGTCAAATGTGACTAGGTTTTCACCTTGGTCACATATTTGGGAGACACTAAGGAGATTGAAGCCAAGTCCTTCAACAAGACTGACATTTGATGCTTTGATGGACGCATTGAGAATAGTAGTTCCCGTCCCTTTGATCTTTCCTTTGCCCTTGTTGCCAAACGAGACAGTTCCTCCCGTGGCACTATTATGGATAGAAGTGACATGGATCTGGCTTCCTGTCATGTGATTTGAGGCGCCACTATCAATGATCCACGGGCGTCCCCTCACTTCCACTTGCCAAAACAAAGTTAGTTTTTGGCGACCCAGGCAAGGTGTTCCTTACCTGGTTCGTTACAGTAGTAGAACTCTGGCTCTGGCAAATAATCATTCAGATTAACATCATTTGAAATGGCATGCCTTCTGAAATAACTCCTAGAACGTCTAGGACGCCTAGTATTAACTTTAGGGACGGACTCATTATTTTCATTGTTAGTCCTAGCATCTTTTCCCTTTTCATTGTCTTCCTTTAGTTTCAAGCATTCATATTTGTAGTGATCTCCTTCACCATAATACCAGCACGTCCTATAGTAAGTACCGAGGTAGTACTTCTTATTGGGACGTTGAATTTTGTTTTCTTTCATCTTTTGAGGGTTACAAACTTTAGAACCTTCCCCCTTAGCGATTTTCTTGTAAATCCTATGACTAGTAGAGTTAGTATAGTAGTCCTCTTGACCTTCCTCACCACTTTCTAGGACTCTAATTCTTTCAAGAAGATTCCTTGTTTTCTCCCTCTCTTGTTCAAGTTTTGTGGATTTACTAGCCTCAAAGTCACTTGGAAGAGAGTTCCTAGAGTCAGACTCATAACCTAGTCCCCTTTTGGCTGGGACAAACACCATGGGTTTTACTTCTTCGATAACAGGACTCTTTCCTAGCACTTTGACTTCTTCCCTAAGGTTAGCGTTCTCCAGTTTGAGACACATCAATTCAGTTTTCAAATATTTAATTTCTTCACTGGAGGACTCTAATTGCAGAGATACTGTAGCACAGTTCTCACATTCAACAACTATGTTTTCATCTTCAAGTTCATCCATCCTATGTTTCATAGCTACACTTTCTTCCATGATTTTACTAATGAGTTTAATAAGCTTGGATTTAGAACAATTTTCTAAGGAACTTATCATAGACTCACGAGTTACCTCATTTTCAGATCTAGGAGCGTCCTCCTCAACAGCTGGGACGTCCTCAATAGCCATGAACGCCACTTCATCATTATCAGAATTATCATCTTCATCCGAGTCACTATCGTCCCATGCACTGATTGAAATAGCTTCAAAAGCACTCATTAAGGCCTTCTTCTTCATATCCTTTGAGGGCATTCCAGTGGTGCATTTCTTGGTGAAGTGTCCTTTCTTGTTACATTTGAAACAAGTAAGTTCCTTCATTTCAGCCTCAGTGTATTTGGGACTCTCTTTCTTGTATGGCATTTTGTTCTTTTGAAAGTGTTTGTTCCTTTTGCTCCAGGAACGTAGAGCGTTGTGCAAAAGAGCAACTTGTTTGTCTTCCTCAATTTGTTCCTTTGACTTCTTTTGTTCGTCCCTTGCAGCTTGGGCACGCATCTTCTCACGGTTTTCATTCTTATTGGCTTCCACCATCATAGCAAGTTCTTGTTGACGACGAAGATACTCAGCGTACTCTGGTGTCGCCGTCATTAGAGCAAGATCCGTCTGAGGATTCCGTGCTAGCTCAGCCAAGTCGGAGTCCCTTCTTGCTTCATATCCTCTCAGCTTCCCGTAGATCTCTTCCATGTCTAGAGTCTTGTTAGCTGTATTCTCCTTGAACGTGGTTCTATCAAAGTTCCACTTTCCTGTAAGTCCATCAATGACCACTTGAACTCTGTTCCTCATTGAAATTTCAGTTTCAGGAATCCCCAAGTTTCTCATCTTGGTGACTAGAGCTTCAAAGCGGTATGAGTAGTCCTTGACTGATTCATTAGGAAGCATTCGGAAAGCATAGAACTCTCTCTTGATTTCGAGCTGAACGTCTTCCTTCATCTCAGCAATTCCTACGTGGTACTTTTCGAGAGCTTCCCACTGTAGTTTGGCTGTTGCCAAATTGCTAACTCTGGTGGCGTCCCTCTCGCAAAGGGACGCTTGAAGGAAGCATATTGCCTTAGCGTTTGTTTACATCAACTTGAATTCATCAGGACCCCAATCGTCCTCTTTATCTTTCTTGTCAGCAGGAACTGTAAGGTCACCCTTCATGATCACTTTCCAGCATTGATAATTCTGACCTCTACAGAAGTTCTCAAATCTGATCTTCCAGCGGTTGAAGTTGCCGTCCGTCAGGCGCGGGGGCTTACTAAAGGAGATTCCAATGGGTTCCATACCCATCTTTACCTGCAACTCAGTAAGAATCTAGAGCGCCTGCTCTGATACCAATTGTTGGATCGTTAGTCGAAAATACAAGGGCGTCCTTAACAGAGTTAAGGTCGTCCTTTACCAAGATGTCCTTAATAAAGATTGAGGACTTCCTTGGTTCGCAGCGGAAAGCAAAAGACTAAACAAGTAAAGACAATAAGTAAGGAACGCTTTTGATTTATAGAGGAACCACTCAAGTACCAACTAGTTCTTGAGTGTAAACCTCTAACTCCTTGGAGGATTTTGTAATAGCTTCTTTCCTTTCTTATTAAGTTTCCTTACAATACACTGGCGAGTAGTTACACTTCTCTGGCACTTAGAAGGGCGTCCCTAAGTCCACTAGTAACAACTCCTTTAAGCCTGTAGAGTAACCTAACTTAATCTCACTAAAGGACGCTATCACCTTTTCCTTACAGTTCGTCGTAAGGACTCTCTCACTATTTTTGTTCTTTTCTGTTACAAACAGTTTGTGGTTTTGTGGTACGCTTGTCGCTCGATCTAACACCTAGTTCTCACTTGTTCTTGAGCTTGTTCTTGGTGTTCTTGAGCGACTGACAAATTCCCTGAATATTCTCTGAAGCGTCACTTCACAATAAATGCTCTGGACGAGTATTTATAGTGACATTGGGAAAGGGCGACTTTCTCTGACGATCATGCCCTTTGGGGACGTTGCAACAGTAATCGGCTTCCACGTGTCTCTGTGATGATCAAGGAAGCTTACTGGCAATTCTGTTAGGCTTGGATGAAGGATCTTCTTCCACGTGGAGATCATGATCAAAGCTTGTCTGGTGATGTCACTTTGTCGGCCAGCTTTGAAGGACTCCAGTGTATTGAATAAGGACGATGTCCTTGTGTATGATTTTGCCAAGCCGTTCAATGAGAGATGTAGCGTCCTTACTCCTTAAGGACGATTACATGTTCATCAACTTGTTGTCCTTTTCAACGTGCGTCCCTAAAACACTTGAACAACATATTAGATCAAGGCGAGTTTGTCATATCAAAACTAAGGGACGCCAGGCACAATGTCAATTACTGAAGGAGTCCTTAACATTGTCCCAACACGTGTGGACTGAGCACTGAGATCAATTATATCTGCACCTTCTGAAATCATACGACGAACTTGTGCAACTGCGTTCTCCATCGCTGAAACTGTCTAGAGTCAGATTCATGAATCCCATTAATAATGTTCTCTCAGACCAATCCAAGAGGCGATCTCCAACCGGTAAAACCCGTCTCATCCCGTCCTTTCCAATCAGAGATTCACCCCCCGAGTTTCTCCCATGATTCAAATAGGCTTGCTGAGTGTTTAAATAGACCGTGCCAGGATGCAACAGTGTCACTGTCTATGGATGATCCAAGCAAATCAATCAAAGGTGCCATGACAAACGGTCTTTCCCATATTCTTTCATGGGGAATGACAGGATCCCCAAATGCAACCCTAAATTTGCCATAAAATAGAATATCAGGTCTATTGGTCTGGGGCCGTACCTTACCCCGTCGGTTCTACCCATATCCCTCTCAATTTTCTTAAGAGTTGATAAGAGTTCATTGGGTCCGAGTTTGGTATTAGCTCTGACCGCGGAGTTAAGAAAAAAGGGTTGATCTGTCACATAAGCAGGTGCTGTTTCGTATAAACAACCGTGTCTAGTGATGCTTATTCCCGAGCTCTTCATTAAAGTTAGATCGAGCCTCATTGAAATTATGGACTCGGTCTCCGACATTGCTTCCCAAGGCAATCACAACCTCATGCTCATGAGAACAAACTTTTAATGAAGAATCAGATGATGAATGGAAGACAGATTGAGACAGAGCTGCAATGAAGATAATACATATTATTGGAAACAAGCACATCATAATTTACAACAGAAACTGGGATGATGATTCTTCAATAAGTAAATGCAAAGAACTCTGGTCCATAACAAGATGCAATGTTGCAAAAAAAAAGAGCTACCTCTAGAGCATCTCACAATTCCTTTAGTTACTGGACTGCTTAGTGCAAGCCGCTTGAATATATTCATGGTGGGAAATCCCATGTCTTCATCAACACATTGTCGTCGAGCTAGAGTACATTTAACTCTTCCAACCTGCAATATCAAGGTACAGATGGGTATTGACTACATATACTTATATCTGTAGCAAACCAGTATCAGACATATAGGGGATTACTCTCACTGATGACAAAGAAAAATTATTCGCAATCGATGAAATTTCCTTGCCATCTTTAGGATTAGGTCAACAGTAGATATTTAGCAGAGACATTCATAGCTATTTAAGAGCCAATTGCATGAAATCGCCGGAAATTTCTCAGCACAAACCACAATTTGCCTAACAAAGATCACACCTTTATTCACAGATAGACAAAGAGGAGATGAAACCTGCAAGTTTGCTGAAGTAGAGGCGGAAATGGTGGCTTGTATGAATCCGCTGGATTGATGGATTGGCGGCGCCGCCGCCAACGCCGCCACCGTCAAGATAGTATTCAGATGTGTCGGCGACGAGAGAGAGCGAGAGAGAGAAGAAGGCTGTGGGATTAGGAAAATGCGAAGCCAAAGGAAGAGAGGGAAACGGATAGCAAATTGGAGGGGCATTATCGTAATTGACTTTATTTGTTAATTTATTAAAAAAAGCGACAGTGAAGAATTGAAGACAGGAGAAGTATAATGAAGAATTGAAGAAAAATAAGCCGAACAAACAAGCATCAAGCATGGGTTAATTTCAACCAAAAATAATGATGACAAAAGATGCCTATGGGAACCCAATGCCGATCAAAGCTAAAACAATCTAATGTAAGTCCCGTATCCATATAATTACCCGTTCTCCTTCTGGTTCAGTGAAAAGCATGTTCTTTATAATGTTATAGAAACAAAACCTACATAAAGGGAATCAAAGTATATGGAGGTCAATTTGGTGGGTCCTAGTTTGCTGCCAACTAACCTGGTTAGGCTAATCTAGATTTTTATCTTGTGAAATGCAGCTATGTATTATCGTTACTGGTGCACTTGGTGGTCGGTTCGACCATGAGGCTGAAAACCTTAATGTTTTATATCGTTTCTCTACCTTGCGAATAATTCTTATATCTAGAGACTGCCTCATTCGTCTTCTCCCTAAAACTCATCGTCATGAGATTCATATTGAGCCTACTGTTGTTGTTCCACATTGTGGCCTTGTGCCTGTTGGGGTGCCTAGCAGTCGTAGTACAACTACTGGGCTTAAATGGAATCTCTGTAAGTTCACTATTGCTTATTTGCCTTCTTCCTTCCCTTCTAATGACTTTGAATCATGAATATGAATGCAAGTATGTTTTTTGGTATCTCAGAATATAAATCAACATAAAAAGTTTGATTTTGATTATATTACAGAGAAGATAGGCATAAAGATGAAATGAGTCAAAATTCTCTGTTTTGATCAATTATTAGAACCAAAAGTCTTTGACTAGCTAGCAGCCTAGCACTCAAATCTTGAATGGTTTCCATCCTATTAGCATCAATTGTCTGCTTTAACTAATTCATTCTAACATTTTGTATTTTCTCTAAATTCCAGCTGAGACGGAGATGAAGTTTGGCGGTTTAGTGAGCACATCTAACTTAGTTAAAGATAAAACAGTAATCGACCAATCCGGTTCAGATCTTCTTTGGACAGTATCCATCAAAACGACCGAGAAAGATCCAACTATACAATGATACTCCAATTACACGGCTTTGATCGGCATTGGCTTCCCATAGGCGAAGCAAGGAGAAGTATAATGAAGAATTGAAGAAAAATAAGCCGAACAAACAAGCATCAAGCATGGGTTAGTGAAGACAAAGAAGCAACAGTGAACACGGCGAAGCAAGGAGTCGAGACGAGTTACCGGAGAGGCAAGCAAGGAGGGCGGAGCAGGCTCGACCAACGAACCCAATCGACAGGCGGGTCGAGGGCGAAGCGAGGAGTGGCGGGTCTAGGGCGCCGAGCCCAATCGACAGGTCGAGGAGTGGCGGGTCGAGGGCGTCGAGCCGCCGAGCGGAGACCAACGAACCAGGAGTAGCGGGTCTACTCTCAGTTCAAGGGTTGAGGCCTGAGGGGACGAGGCTTGAGAGGAAGCGCGGAACACACAACACTGAACACGGGTCTCTTAGGGTCAATGGGTTATTCAGCTTATTGGGGTAATAAAAATTAAAAATAAAAAATGATAAAAAAAAATTACAAGTCTTACAGGTCGGTCCGGTCCGGGTTGCGGGTCGTCCGGACCGTTGAGCATCTTTACCTACAAGTTTGCTGAAGTAGCACTAGTACAAAAACATGAGTTAATACCGGTTTTTTCTATTAAGTGGATACCGGTTTTTGAATAACCGATATAAAAGTTAAATGGATACCGATTTTAAAACCCGGTATAAAAGTTGAACGCATACCGGTTTCTTAAAAACCGGTATAAAAGTCAATATATTAAAAAAAAAGTCGCGCGATCTCATTAAAATTTAAAAAAATCCACCCCTCCGCTTAGCCCACCCCACCCCACGTATGCCTTTGACCCCACTACTACAACAGCAGAAAAAAGATTTACACATAATCAGAGAAAAAGATATACTATGATCCGCTGATCGAAAAAAAAAGATATACAATAATCAAATTTGTAGGCTATAGATAGAAAAAATTTGGTATGTAGGCGATTTCGGGAGATTTGTGTAGCGGTTAGACGGCCTTGAAAATTGTCCCCTACTCCAAAGATGTCGCTTTCCCAGCGATGGTCCCCTACCCACGCGGAGGCTTCCCAAGCGTCAACAGAGTTGACTTCCTCAAGGAGCTCATCGCACCGTTGATGGAAGATCAAGCATCCGACCAAGTCTCAAAGGACGCTAGAGGACAAGAACCACTTCCGCTATAAATACCCCCAAGGGTATGCATAGCGGTGTGGACTTTGAAGACTTTCTCTCAAGCTCTCCCGAGGCATTCAAGAACACGAACGAAGATCAAGAAGATCAAGTGAGCTTGAAGCAAGAGAAAGAAAGTCCAACCACATCAAATCCAAAACAAACCACAAATCAGTTAGAGTTGTAGTTTGTCTCTCACAACGAACCGTGAGAGACGTGAGAGTGATAGCTTCCTTATAGCTAAGAGTGTTAGGTTACTTGTTAGGTGGAAAGGAGTGTTACTAGTGAGGCTAAGGACGAACGCTTAGCTCAAAGAAGTGTAACGACTCTCCTAAGTTGTAAGGACTCACTCTTAATAAGAAAAGAGACGGTTATTGAAAATCCTCCAACGGAGGTAGAGGTTTACCCATAAGACTAGTTGGTCTTAGTGGGGTTCCTCTATAAATACTCGTGTCTATTCTCTTATCTTGTTTCCTGTTAAGTCGATTTTCCGCTGCACTTAAGGACGCCCTTAACCCAGTTAAGGACGCCCATTTTAACGACTTACGATCCAACATCAAGACTAACAACCTAATAGCATAGGAATTAAGCACCTTGCATACTTCTACGGAAATCTATAGAGATTGACCTTCACCAATCAAAGAAGCATATAAACCACATACCATACTTGATCAAATCAAGGCCACATAATACAAAATCAAGATTGAACAACACGCATGTGAACAATTGGAAAAGATAGCCATCCTGGCTCTTCCTCTACAACCATTGCAATCAAAACAACTCAGTTCAAATTAACAGTATCTTATCGAAAAGAAAGCCAACATATATAAAACAATACAACGGCAATCCATCACATACAGACCATTCATTCATGCCCCCTCCCCCAATCTTGTGATCAAAACGGTGATTTCAAAGCATAAATAGATATAAAAGTACCATCAGAGTTTCCACCAGATCAAATCGGAACATATCTCTTGACCACCTGCTTCCCAACCACAACAATCCCGGCCGCAATTCCGCCAATCGCTCCCGCCACAACAACAGATCTCGGGCCGGCCGCCGCCTTGTACAAAGCGCCAGTCCCCAAACCAGCCACAACACTGTTGACAACATCATCCATATCCCTAACCGAGCCGATGTCGCTCTCGAGAGCGGCGTACATGAGCCCAATCACACCAGCGCGGTTTCCAAACGTCCTCACTGCGTGTCCGGAGCCGTTCAGGGTCCGATTGATCCGGAGCTTCATCGTGTCGCTTGGCTCCGACGCCTTGACGCCGTCGAGGAAGCCCTTGGAGGCTCCGGTTACGGATCCGGCGAGGTACGCGCATCTGGTGTAGAAAGTGAGATTCTCCCCCATTGAGCAGCCATGGCGGACGGAATAGTATCCTCCAAAACTTGGTCCTCCCAATCGACCCACTCTCTCTCCCTCCCATCGTCTTCCTGTTTCCTCTCTTCTTCTCCAATTCCTCCTCCCCTGGAAAAGGTGACAGCCGGATCCCCATCGGCTCCCGCCGGCGAAGAGGAGACAGCCGGCTTCTACAGCAAATCGAAGTCGAACGAACTCTGGCCGCCGATCTTGCCGCCGTCCGATCCGGTTTTGATAGCGAAGCAGGCGCCGGAGTTGAACGCCGCCGGTCGACGGGGGGAAGGGAACGAGAGAATTGATGGCGAGAGGAAGGTGAATATCCACCGATCTGGATCTAGAGCAGAGGGAGAAAAATTATTTCTGATCTAGGGTTTTTGTTTCCAGATCTGAAATTGAGAGGGAGAAGGGAAAGAGAAAAGGAGAGAGGAAAAAAAAGGGAGGAGAGAGAAAATAAAAGGGAAAGAGGATATTTATACTAACTAGTTACTTACTTATTTTTTAAAGGGGTCTAGTTACTTTTAAAATGTGTCAAAAGAGACTGCACCACTCCCTTCCCTCCTATAGATTTAATCAATTGCCAATTTGCCACCAAATTAAGCAAAAGATTACATTCCAAAAAAAATACATACGAGGAGAGTGCTTATGGAGATGTTATTGAGTTTGCAGCCGAAGTCTGTTGATCTTTGAGTATGCCTTTGGTCCTCTGGAAGCAACCACTCTCTTAACTAGGCTCTGGCCACTGTTCAGGGGAGCTGAGGAAATTCCTGTTGTTTTGGCCACCTACAAAGATCAAAAGCAACTCTGAAGAACTTCTGCTTAGCAGTATCAGAAATGTTGCTATACATAACACAAGTAAAAGCTACCAAATATGCATGTGCAAATCTGAAGCACTTAGTAAAATGTCCTCCCACATATTCAATTGAAAGCCGAACAGATTAGTGTGTAAAATATTCTACAAACCAGCAAAACAGAAAGTATTTGTCATATATCTATTCCCTAGAAAAAGTTTCCCTTCCTGACATTTTTCCTCATGGACATTGCAATGCCCAAGTGAAAACCCCATAGATTGAAACCCAAAAATTGAAAATTCCACTTCTATAAGTCGGTAAGGGATTCAATAGATAGGCACCTAGAACCAGATTTCCCAAGAAAGCTTAGGAAGGAAACAAACCTCTTATTCACGATCAACTTGAGTTCTATCCTTTACACTGCTATATTGTAGTGATCGCAAAATGAAAGGCTTCATCAAAACTTGAACGCAAACAATAGGATAAATGGTACATCAGAAATCAAAATGACCAGATACTTTCTAAAGATTTGATAAAACTTGAATAAGAAATCTCAGTTTAAAGTACCAAGTATAATGACTAGTCGGACTCGACTCATAATAGCAAACCCACAATTCCTATGAAAATCTGATTTTTTTTTATTTATAGAATTACTAATTTGGTCATAACACGTGTGCATTGTTCATCCATTTTTAAATAGACTAATTGAGACCATTTGTATAAAATGAATGGATAAATTATAATCGTCCATACAACTTTAATGGACCAAATTGGTATTATCCATCGAAATTTGATGGACATATATAATTACTCCATAAGTTCTTCATGGAGGATTGTCGTAGTGAACAAATTTCGAACTTGAACTTTTAAAGTGCCATAAGTAACATGTTTCTTGCCAAATCCAATAAAAAGAGTAAATGATTCTCTATTTGACATTGTTCTAGGTTGTAATTTCAATCAAAAAAAATTAACAAATTTGGATGATGTATGACAAAGGGGGTCCTTGAAGTCACACAATCGCGAACGGAAACGGATCTAGACCTTGCACCAAGTATAAGCCAAGCGAACTCTCGAACCGAAACACAATCAACAATCTTCACGAAACAATACTTGATCAAACCAAAGCCAAACTTGCATAAATCAACTCAAGTCACAATGTCGACAATCACAAAAGGGGCGCAGGAAGAGAACTCTGTTCTCTTCTCAAAATACGCTGAAAAACAAATAAGGGAAAACTCTAGTATTTATTCTACCCTAGAAAAAGAAATCCTAAATTATTATCATAAGATATAAATAATATCTCATAATAATAATTGCAAATCTAGAAACCCAAAAATATGGAAATAGTTTGATAACAATAAAAGACACGCAACCCTAGAAGGAAACTTGAACCGCAAGCAAAGGCAGGATTTCGCTCGTGCGCGCGGACACTGAGACAGGTCGGCGCCGACCTAGACTTGGTCGGTCGAGACCCACCAGGGGGTCGTCCGCGACCCTATGGGGGTCGGCTCCGACCTTCCACAGAACGACTATCCAATCGAACTATCCACTTCGTCTTCTTAGGCTCTTCCATCCTTGAGTGAAGACACTTGAGTGCAATGGAAGTTCCTTTGATGATCTTCTTAGCTCGACTTCTCGTTATTGGACCTTGGATTGGAGCCGTCATCAACTCTTCAACATCTTGTGGATCTTCATCACCTTGTTTGCTATCATTCTCCTCCACTAAATGTTGAACCGTCCTCGGTTCAATGTCGGAGTCGTCATCGGGTATGAATGGAGACAAATCCGAAACATTGAACACTGGATGAACGCCATACTTATCGGGCAGCTCCAACTCATAAGCATTCGGTCCAAGCTTCTTGATCACTCGGAATGGTCCATCTCCCCTTTGCTTGAGCTTGTTGTTTCGAGCATGAGGGAAACGTTCCTTTCTTAAGTGCACCCATACAAGATCGCCTTCTTCAAAGATCATCTCCTTCCTTCCACGATCCGCAAGCGCCTTGTATCTCTCGGCCTTGAGCTCCAAATTCCTCCTTGTTTCCTCATGGATGCGCCGAATGTACTCTACACGGTCTAACGCACCCTCGTGCGGCTCGACCTTGTACGGCAGGGGCGCCATATCACTAGCCGTCTTGGGATTCAGCCCATACACCACCTCAAATGGCGTCTTCTTAGTGGCGGAATGGATTGACCTGTTGTAAGCAAACTCCACAAAAGGCAAAACTTCTTCCCACATTTTAAGGTTAGTCTTAACCATAGTACGAAGAAGAGCTCCAAGGGTTCGATTTGTTACCTCGGTTTGTCCATCCGTTTGAGGGTGACATGATGTGGAGAAAAGCAACTTCGTACCTATCTTATGCCAAAGACACTTCCAAAAATAGCTAAGAAACTTTGCATCACGATCCGATACAATGGTAAGAGGAATACCATGTAGACGAACCACTTCTTTAAAGAACAAGTTAGCAATCATAGAAGCATCATCGGTAGTATGACATGGTATGAAATGTGCCATCTTTGAAAATCAGTCAACCACTACAAAAACACTATCACTACCCCTTCTAGTCCGAGGCAACCCCACAATGAAATATATCCTCCCAAGGGGCACTAGGAATAGAGAGAGGTTGATATAAGCCAAAGGGATTGAGTTTAGATTTAGCTTTATGACAAACAACACAACTATTAACAAATTTTTGCACAAAACGTGACATATTAGGCCAATAGTAGTGTTCTTTAAGTCCCTCTAAAGTTTTATCTAAACCTCTATGCCCTCGACTTTCATGGACTTCTCTAGTAAGCAACCTACGAATGGAAGACAATGGTATACATAATTTCCCTTTCTTAAACAAATAGGCATCGTCTACGAAGAAAGCATTCATAGGACCCTTAGTCATGCAATGATCATAAATGTCACCAAAGAAAGGATCACTAGCATAAAGCTCCTTAATCAAAGCAAAACCAAGGATTTTTGCATCAAGAGAAGATAGAAGTACATACCTCCTAGATAGGGTGTTGGGACAATGTTAAGGACGCCTTCAGTAATTAACATTGTCCCTGGCGTCCCTTAGTTTTGATATGACAAACTCGCCTTGATCTAATAAGTTGTCCAAGTGTTTCAGGGACGCACGTTGAAAAGGACAACAAGTTGATAAACATGTAGTCGTCCTTAAGAAGTAAGGACGCTACATCCTTCAGTGAACGGCGTGGCAAAATCATTCACAAGGACACCGTCCTTATTCAATACACTGGAGTCTCTCAAAGCTGGCCGACAAAGTGACATCACCAGACAAGCTTTGATCATAATCTCCACGTGGAAGAAGATCCCGCATCCAAGTCTAACGGAATTGCCAATAAGCTTCCTTGATCATCACAGAGACACGTGGAAGCTGATTACTGTTGCAACGTCCCCAAAGGGCATGATCGTCAGAGAAAGTCGCCCTTTCCCAATGTCACTATAAATACTCGTCCAGAGCATTTATTGTGATGTGACGCTTCAGAGAATATTCAGGGAATTTGTCAGTCGCTCAAGAACACCAAGAACACCAAGAACAAGCTCAAGAACAAGTGAGAACTAGGTGTTAGATCGAGCGAGAAGCGTACCACAAAACCACAAAGTGTTTGTAACAGAAAAGAACAAAAATAGTGAGAGAGTCCTTACGACGAACTGTAAGGAAAAGGTGATAGCGTCCTTTAGAGAGATTAAGTTAGGTTACTCTACAGGCTTAAAGGAGTTGTTACTAGTGGACTTAGGGACGCCCTTCTAAGTGCCAGAGAAGTGTAACTACTCGCCAGTGTATTGTAAGGAAACTTAATAAGAAAGGAAAGAAGCTATTACAAAATCCTCCAAGGAGGTAGAGGTTTACACTCAAGGACTAGTTGGTACTTGAGTGGTTCCTCTATAAATCAAAAGCGTTCCTTACTTATTGTCTTTACTTGTTTAGTCTTTTGATTTCAGCTGCGAGCTAAGGAAGTCCTTAAGCTTTATTAAGGACATCTTGGTAAAGGACGACTTTAACCCTGTTAAGGACGCCCTTGTATTTTTGACTAACGATCCAACAATAGCTAAGTCCCTAAAAACTGAAATCATGTGTCTCAAACTTGAGAACGCTAAGCTTAGGGAAGAAGTGAAAGTAATGGGTAAGAGTCCCATAGTTGAAGAAGTGAGACCTATGGTCTTCATCCCAGCTAAGAGAGGTCTAGGTTATGAATCTGACACTAAGAACTCTCTTCCTAGTGATTTTGAGGCAAGTAAAACTTCAGAACTTGAACTTGAACGGGAGAAAACCAAAAATCTTCTTGAAAGAATTAGAGTTCTAGAGAGTGGGGAATTAGGAAAGGAAGACTACTACACTAACTCCACTAGTCATAAGATTTACAAGAAGATTGCTAAAGGGGACGGTTCAAAAGTTTGTAATCCTCAAAAGATGAAAAAAAACAAGATTCAGCGTCCCAATAAGAAGTACTATCTTGGTACCCATTATAGGACGTGTTGGTACTGTGGACAAGGAGATCACTTCAAATATGATTGCTTAAAACTCAAAGAAGATGTTGAAAATGGAAAAGCTGCTAGGACTAACAACGAAAATGCTAAGTCCGTTCCTAAGGCTAATCCTAGGCGTTCTAGACGCTCTAGCAAACTCTTTCCGCAAGCATGCTATTTCAAATGATGTGAATATTAATGATTACATGCCAGAACCAGCGTTCTATTTCTGTAACGAACCAGGTAAGGAACACCTTGCCTGGGTTGCCAAACACTAACGTTGTTATGGCAGGTGGAAGTGAGGGGACGCCCATGGATCATCGATAGTGGCGCCTCAAATCATATGACTGGAAGCCAGATCCATCTCACTTCTATCCAAAGTAGTGCCACAGGAGGAACTGTCTCGTTTGGCAACAAGGGCAAGGGAAAGATCAAAGGAACGGGAACTGCTATTCTCAACCCGTCCATCAAAGCAACAAATGTCAGCCTTGTTGAAGGACTTGGCTTCAATCTCCTTAGCGTCTCCCAGATGTGTGATCAAGGTGAAAATCTAGTCACTTTCGACTCAAAGGAGTGCCTCGTCATCAACAAGAAATCAAACAAAGTCGTTCTCAAAGGAGTACGCCAGAACAATGTTTACATCTTTAACCAGGAGTTCAAGCCTAAATCAGAATTGTGTCTATCTGCTTCAAAGGAGGACGCTGATCTATGGCATCGCCGACTTGGCCATGCTGGACCAAGCACAATCCTTAAGCTACACCAGCGAAATCTTGTGAAAGGACTTCCCCGAATTGATCCTGAGAAAGTTGAACAATGTGAAGCTTGCATCAAAGGGAAGCAAACAAGAACGTCTTTCAAATCCAAGAACGAAGTTAGTACAAAGAAGCCTTTGGAACTGCTCCATATGGATCTTTGTGGACCAATGAAGACGTTGAGCTACGGTGGAAAGAGGTACATTTACGTTCTTGTAGATGATTTTTCTCGATTCACTTGGGTTCTTTTCTTGGTGTCCAAAGCAGATTGTTTCAAGGCATTCAAAGTATTCATCAAACAAGTGGAAGTTGCTCTTGAGACGCCTCTCAAAGCCATAAGATCAGACCATGGAACGGAGTTCCAAAATTCAGAGTTCCTGGCCTACTGTGATCAACATGGAGTCTCTCACAATTTCTCAGCTCCAAGAACGCCTCAACAAAATGGAGTTGTGGAAAGAAAGAATAGGACGCTAGAGGATATGGCAAGAACTATGCTCTTAGCAAATAGCGTTCCCAAGTACTTCTGGGCGGAAGCTATTGCTACAGCGTGTTACATCATCAACCGTGCCATGATCCGTCCTTTGCTAAAGAAGACGTCCTATGAGTTGTTGAATGGAAAGAAGCCTCGCATTGACTATCTCAGAGTCTTTGGTTGCAAATGTTTCGTTCACAACAATGATAAAGAAAAACTTGGGTACTCTCTTACCAGCAAAGCATATAGAGTCTTCAATAAAAGGACTCTAAAGCTTGAGGAGAGTATTCATGTTGTGTTCAAGGAACGTTCTTCTCACAAAGAAAAGCCAAGTAAGAAAGAACGCTCCTCTTTACAACAACAGGACGACTCTGAAGATGAAGCTGAAGATTGGACCTCTGGAAAATACTATGTCCCTAAGGACGCGTCTCCAAATCCTGAAGAAGTCTCAGTGGACGCTCCCAGTGTTGTTCAAGGAGTTCCATCTCGTAGTGAATCCCCAGTTCAACAAGATGTAGCTGAATCAAGTCAACAAGGCGAGCAACGTCAAGGTGTGGACGCTCTCTCTGAGGGGGAACACATTGAGGACGATGCTCAAAGTGATAGTGATGATTCAGATGGTGACATTGATCCAAGATTTGCTCATTTGTTTCAAAGGGAGTCCCGATTCTCTAGGGACCACCCAACTTCTCAAATTGTTTCTGATCCTTCTCAAGGAGTTCAAACAAGGTCAGCTACAAGCAAGTCCCAGAGTGCAAACTTAGCTTTCTGTGCATTCAATGCCTTTGTCTCTATGGTGGAGCCAAAGAATATCAAGGAAGCACTCCAGGACGCTGACTGGATTCAAGCAATGCAAGAAGAACTCAATCAGTTTGAAAGAAACAAAGTTTGGACTCTCGTCCCACGTCCCAAAGGCAAAAATATCATAGGGACGCGATGGGTGTTCAGAAATAAGCTTGATGAGAGTGGACGTGTGTCAAGGAACAAAGCAAGACTGGTGGCTCAAGGATTCAAGCAAGAGGAAGGCATTGATTATGATGAAACCTTTGCTCCTGTTGCTAGAATTGAGGCCGTTCGTCTCCTCATTACCTTTGCCGCACACAAAGGATTCAAATTATTTCAGATGGACGTCAAGACTGCCTTTCTCAATGGGAAACTCAAGGAGGAAGTGTATGTTGCTCAGCCGCCTGGCTTTGAGGACGCCTCTCACCCAGATCATGTGTACTACTTAGACAAAGCTCTCTATGGACTCAAGCAAGCTCCTCGTGCATGGTGCGACAGGTTTGCGTCCTTTCTTTTGTCTAATGGTTACACAAGAGGTTCAATCGATAAAACTTTGTTCATAAAGAAAGTTCACAAGGACATTTTAATTGCCCAAGTCTATGTTGATGATATAGTCTTTGGTAGTACTAACATGAAACTTGTAGATGAGTTCAAGTCCTTAATGAGTAGTGAGTTTGAGATGTCCCTCATTGGAGAACTAAACTTCTTCTTGGGATTTCAAATTAACCAACTCAAAGAAGGGACGCGCATTCATCAACAAAAGTATGTCCGTGAAATGCTTGAGAAGTATGGAATGAACACGTCCAAGCCTGTGGCAACACCCTGTTCTCCCAACTCGCGTCTTTACGCTGATGAACAAGGGAAGAACGTTGATCAAAAGCTTTACAGAGGAATGATTGGCTCTTTGCTCTACTTGACCGCAAGTCGTCCCGACATTATGTTTGCCGTTTGCTTGTGTGCACGCTTCCAGGCAAATCCAAAGGAGTCCCACATGCAAAAAGTGAAGAGGATCTTTCGCTACCTCAAAGGACGCGACGATCTTTGTCTTTGGTACCCTAGGAAGACGTCCTTCAAGCTTGTTGGATACTCGGACGCTGATTATGCTGGTCATGTCATTGATAGGAAAAGTACCTCAGGAATGGCACAGTTTCTTGGTTCATGCCTAGGCTCTTGGGGATCTAAGAAGCAGAACTCTGTGGCGCTTTCAACTGCGGAAGCGGAGTATGTGGCTGCTGCCTCGTGTTGCTCACAAGTTATTTGGATCAAATATCAACTTGAGGACTATGGTATATCTCTTGAAACTATTCCTATTTTGTGTGATAATACCAGTGCTATTGAAATTGCTAAGAATCCTGTTTTTCATTCTCGCACAAAGCATATTCATATAAGACATCATTTCTTGCGTGATAATGTTGAACTAGGAATTATTAGTATGGGGCATGTAAGGACTGAGGACCAAGTAGCTGATATCTTCACTAAAGCACTTGACAGACGTCCCTTTGAGCACCTCAGGGTACTCTTAGGGATGATAACTTTTAAGTAGCAAGTCCTGTTCTGCTATTCCCTCAATGCTTGGCTATGTTTAGTTGATTTCATAATTGCTAAGTACTTCATGCACCAATTTCACATTTGCAAGGACGCTAGTCTAAAACTGCTATGTGCATATGTTGAGAACGCCTTTGAATTTCTCTATTGTCTTGAAAAAGAGTATCCCTGATCACCCAACCCTCATTATAAGCCGAAATGATGGGAACTCTAAGCTTACCCTAGCCGAGAATCTTGCAAAAGCGTCCTATGATCTTCAATTTTTCTTTTACGAGACGTACTTGCCTGGTTTTCAAAATGGTTCTTAAGGTGATCTCAGGACGACAGTGTCAATTCTGTGGAAGTCAGTTAGTCTGTCCGACAGGACGTCAGTACAGGTTCTTTCGGAACGCGCCATTTTGGAAGTTGAATCGCTGGCAGTTTGAATTTTGAATTTGGGAAGTTACCAGCGTGCCCTTCACCAACCTCCTATATATACATTGATTGAAACGGCTGTCAGAACTTTCGCTCTCTAAAATCTCAAAACTCCGTTTTGCTCTGACTTCTCTCTAGATCTCCGGCAACTTCTCTCTAAGTTTCCGATCAATCTCCGATCTATTTTCTCCGATCAGCTCAGAATGTCAAGAGTTATGAATGCATCTGGTTCGTCTATGGGTGGGAAGAGAAAGCGTCTTGCCAAGAGAAATTTCTATGTGGAAGGACCCCCAGAAATTCAGATTGATGAAATTCTCAAGGACTTCATTGACTCCAAGCCGCGCACCCTCTACGTTGCTGTAGCTAACTACATGAAGGATTGCAAGGATGAAGTCCGTCTTCGCAACTTAAGGACGTTCTTGGACAGATTTGTGGTGCCAGTTCTGCGCCAGACAGGGGGAATGGACGCTCCTTTCCGTGGAGGGACCAACATTTTTCTAGAAGCGTTCCAAGGACAAGATTGGAGGATTCCCCTGATAGAGTCCATCCCAGACCTTTCCAATGCCAGATTTGTGGATCTTCCTCCCCTTTCCACAAGAAAAAGGTCAGTACAATCGTCCCCTCCTCCTCCATCCCCTCCTAGAGTTATTACTACCAGACCTACTCCTCCTCCATCTCGCCTCATTCACAACTCTCTCCCACAAAAGGCTTCCTCCTCCTTACCCACTCAAATTTTTGACAAATTCCCTTCTCATGTGGAGGAACGCACTAAATTCAAACATAACCGTTCCCAAAAACGACCCCTCAAAAGGCGAAAACTTGTCAAACCCAAGCCCAATCCCATTCCTCTAGACACCCCCTCCGCCACTCCCTCACCCATTGAAGTACTTGACCCATTCCATCCTGATCCCTCCCTTCTCCAAATCAAACAGGCCTTCCTTGATATCCAAATTTCTGACTCCCCATCTCCTCAAAATTCACCTCCATCTGCCCCTCCCACTCCCAAATCAAGGGGACCCTCAGCACAAAGGGACGCTCCTTCAGCTACGGTTGTCGTCCCTGACGACTCAATAGAAGCAGAGTTTGGCTCCGCTTCATCTGAGGAGGTTAATACAACAGTCGTCCTGGATGAAATTACTAAACAGCAAATTGCTGAGGACGAAGAGCTTGGTCGCCATATTGCAAATCAACGCGACAATGTTGTACAAGAGGACGCTCTCTCTCTTGACGAGCAAATTGACTCTGATGCTCTCGAGATCCCTCCTTGGGAAGCCGTCCCAGTGGACGCGGGAGACAAATCTGCTCCCACAGGGAAAGGTGGACAGAAGCGTCCACGGAAAACAAAGGCGTCCAAGGACGCTGCTGGTCCATCTGAAGGACAAGCTGATGAAAATCTCCAAGACGGAGATAATGACGGAGGCAGTGATGAGGATGAAGAGGATAATGAGGACGGCACTTCTGGTCCTCAAAAGAAGAAAGCCAAAAAGACCAACAAACAGGAGCACATTTTGGCTCCTCTAGTGTTTGATGAAGCCTTCCTGAGCTAGTTTTCTGAGGCCAAGGAGCTAGTGGAGCTTCTCAAGATCCAAGGTTGGCTCAAAATTTCAGAAGAGAACGTCACAGTTGATCCCAAACTTGTGCAAGGCTTTTATGATTCTCTCAACATCAACATTGAGAATGGCACAGGGACGTTCATGGCAAATGGCGAGTCTGCTACTTTCTCTGAGAAGACCGTCCGCCAGCTAATGGGTCTTGACAAACAACGACCAGGGCCTAACGCCTTACACAGGGTTCCTGCATCTGGTTTTGGGATGGAAGGCGAAGAGCTGTAAGCCTTGTTCAGAAGAGTGTTTAACGGGAAGACTCCAGATGGTTTAGACAGGGTTGCTTCAGTCCTGACTCAAACAGGTGCTATGGCACATTACATGATATGCAGGACTATCGTCCCAAGGCAGGAGAAGAAATCAATAGTCCAAACAATAGACTCTCTCCTCTTGGACGCCTTCCTACAGGGTCGCAAGATCAACCTGGCCAGAATCATGATTGAGCATATGGCCAAATGCACCCGCAAGAACCATGCCCTTCCCTATCCCGGCCTTGTTAAAGCTCTTCTCATTGAAAATGATGCTTATTCTCCTGGTGAAGAAGTAACTTTGGGACTGCCATGGGATCAGAAGTATGGCGTCCTGGAAATCAAGCATAGCAAAGAACTCCCCTCCATCAGAAAACAACTTGAAAAAGAGAGAAAAGAGGCGGAGAAGAAAAAGAAAGAAGAAGAGGCCGCCAGGAAAGCAGAGGAAAAACGTCTAAGGCAGGAAGCTGCTAAGAAAGCTGCTGAGGACGAGCGTGCTAGACAAGAGGCTGCCAAGAAAGGGAAGACTGTTGTCTCTGATCCTCCCTTGGTTGCTGAGACTGAGGAAGATCGTGTTGCTCGCTATGCAGAAGTTGATCAGTTATCGTCCTTTATTCATGCAGAGCCGATGGACTTCAACTTTTCTCCTTCTCATCTTCCTCCTCATCAACAGCCGTCGTACTTTCAGTGCTCTCCTGCTCCCTCCAACACTGAAGCTTATTCTGAGAAGCAACTGTACGCCCTCATTCTTAACAACCAAAATGTTCTTGCGCAACAAGGGAACGCCATCATTCAGCAGAACAATGCGGCCTTGCAACAGAACTACCATTACTTTTAGGCTGTTAAGACTCGGAACGACTTGATTAAGCTGCTAGTCCAGTCAATTCACAGGGACAGTACAGAGGGTGATACGCAAGAGGAAGAGGAACCTGCTGCGACGGACGCTAATGTCAATGATCAAAGCCGTCCTGCTGGATCACCTACCGCCTAACCCTTTATTCCCTTATCTTTTTGCCTGTGCTTCTTTTCATTTAAAAACACTTGTCTGAATGTCTATAATGACTATCTCTTCTTTCAAATGGCAATTCTCATCTTTGTGTGCATTTGTGTGTTTAAGCGTTTACTTGTCTATAGTTGTGATTTTGCGCTATCGTCCTTATGCTAACTTGTTATCCTTTTCGATGATGCCAAAAGGGGGAAGTGTAGTTTTGTAGAGATGCGCTTTTATTAGTTATCTAGAATATGCAAGTGTTAAGGGGGAATTTTAGTGAAAGGAACTAAGGACGTAAATGCCTCTGAATAAAATCTAGGGACGCTAGTTAAGAAAGAAATCTTTGAATAGAAAAGCCGTCCTTTCCTTAACATCCAAAAGAGAGATTAGGTCAAGAGCTGAAAACTTGTGCTTATAGACTTTCACTAAGTGATGAAAGGACGCTTTTTAAGTTTTCAAGCATGCTAGAGTTTAAGTTCAAAACGTTTATTGTCTAGAGTTTGTCATCATCAAAAAGGGGGAAATTGTTGGGACAATGTTAAGGACGCCTTCAGTAATTAACATTGTGCCTGGCGTCCCTTAGTTTTGATATGACAAACTCGCCTTGATCTAATAAGTTGTCCAAGTGTTTCAGGGACGCACGTTGAAAAGGACGACAAGTTGATAAACATGTAGTCGTCCTTAAGAAGTAAGGACGCTACATCCTTCAATGAACGGCGTGGCAAAATCATTCACAAGGACACCGTCCTTATTCAATACACTGGAGTCTCTCAAAGCTGGCCGACAAAGTGACATCACCAGACAAGCTTTGATCATAATCTCCACGTGGAAGAAGATCCCGCATCCAAGTCTAACGGAATTGCCAGTAAGCTTCCTTGATCATCACAGAGACACGTGGAAGCTGATTACTGTTGCAACGTCCCCAAAGGGCATGATCGTCAGAGAAAGTCGCCCTTTCCCAATGTCACTATAAATACTCGTCCAGAGCATTTATTGTGATGTGACGCTTCAGACAATATTCAGGGAATTTGTCAGTCGCTCAAGAACACCAAGAACAAGCTCAAGAACAAGTGAGAACTAGGTGTTAGATCGAGCGAGAAGCGTACCACAAAACCACAAAGTGTTTGTAACAGAAAAGAACAAAAATAGTGAGAGAGTCCTTACGACGAACTGTAAGGAAAAGGTGATAGCGTCCTTTAGAGAGATTAAGTTAGGTTACTCTTCAGGCTTAAAGGAGTTGTTACTAGTGGACTTAGGGACGCCCTTCTAAGTGCCAGAGAAGTGTAACTACTCGCCAGTGTATTGTAAGGAAACTTAATAAGAAAGGAAAGAAGCTATTACAAAATCCTCCAAGGAGGTAGAGGTTTACACTCAAGGACTAGTTGGTACTTGAGTGGTTCCTCTATAAATCAAAAGCGTTCCTTACTTATTGTCTTTACTTGTTTAGTCTTTTGATTTCCGCTGCGAGCTAAGGAAGTCCTTAAGCTTTATTAAGGACATCTTGGTAAAGGACGACTTTAACCCTGTTAAGGACGCCCTTGTATTTTTGACTAACGATCCAACATAGGGCGTCGGCGATGATGTTGTCCTTCCCCTTCTTGTACTTCACCATATATGGGAAAGTCTCCATGAACTCCACCCATCGTGCATGTCTCCTATTGAGCCGAGCTTGGCTCTTCAAGTACTTGAGAGCTTCGTGGTCCGAGTGTATAACAAACTCCTTAGGCCAAAGATAATGTTGCCATGTCTTCAAGCACCGAATCAAGGCATACAATTCTTTGTCATAAGTGGGATAGTTCAGCTCCGCACCACTTAGCTTCTCACTAAAATATGCCACGGGTTTGCCACCTTGAGTTAGAACACCTCCGATCACATGGCCCGATGCGTCAACCTCCAATTCCAATGTCTTTGTAAAATCGGGAAGTTGAAGAAGAGGGGCGTTGGTGAGCCTCTCTTTCAAGCTTTGGAAAGCATCCTCATGGGCATCACTCCATGTGAACGACGCATTCTTCTTGGTCAACTCATGCAACGGGGCTGCTATGACGCTGAATCCTCTCACAAAACGTCGATAGAACCCGGCTAATCCCAATAAAGAACGCACCATGGAGTAGTCGGTTGGGGCCATTCCTTGATTGCTTTCACCTTTGTGTCATCCACTTGTAGTCCTCTCCTAGAAAGCACAAAACCAAGGAAAAGAGTAGATTCCGAGCAAAAAGAACATTTTTTAAAGTTAACATACAAGTGCTCAACTCGTAAACACTCAAACACAGCCCTCAAATGTCCTACATGCTCATCTAGGGATCTACTAAACACTAAAATATCATCAAAATAGACAACGACAAATTTCCCTAAGTATTTTCTTAAAACATGGTTCATTAGCCTCATAAATGTACTAGGTGCATTCGAAAGACCAAAAGGCATAACTAACCATTCATAAAGTCCATACTTAGTTTTAAAAGCCGTTTTCCATTCATCCCCCTCTTTCATGCGAATTTGATGATACCCACTTCTTAAATCAATTTTTGAAAAGAAACAAGCACCATATAATTCATCAAGCATGTCATCTAAACGAGGAATGGGATGACGATATTTTACCGTTATTTGGTTGATGGCTCGGCAATCCACGCATATACGCCAAGAGCCATCCTTCTTGGGCACCAAGATGACGGGCACGGCACAAGGGCTAATTGATTCACGCACATAGCCTTTGTCCATGAGCTCTTGCACCTGCCTTTGAAGCTCCTTTGTCTCTTCGGGACTTGCTCTATATGCCACTCGGTTGGGTAACGAAGCTCCCGGGACAAAGTCAATTTGGTGCTCAATTCCCCGGATTGGTGGTAATCCTTTGGGGAGTTCTTCGGGCATGATGTCCTTGTATTCCTTTAGGATGTCTTGCACACACTTCGGAACCTCCTCATGGTGTTGCTCAAGTGTGCAAACCTCCTTCCGAAGCAATACGTAACAATGCCGCATTGCTGAGTGGTCGTGGCCGACCCTGTGTTGGTCGAGGCCGACCCAGTGGGGGTCGCGGACGACCTGGTGGTGGTCGGAGCCGACCTACTCCAAAGAGTGATTTTTTTCGGCATGGTCGCGGCCGACCTGGTGGGGTCGTTTGCGACCTTCTCTAGGGAGTTGGTTTTTCTGTGCATGGTCGGCGCCGACTTGGTGGGGGTCGTTCGCGACCTTCTCCAGAACCTTCATATTCGTTGCCGTGCTAAGTGTGAGTGATCGGTGCTCCACTTTGCCTTGTGGTCCCGGTTTCTTTTGGGCCATTGCCGCCTTAGGACCTCCCGACAACTTCTCTCGGCGCTCCTCCATTAAACCATCGTCTTTCTCCCTATTTTTGGCGGCCCGTCTCGCCTCATCAATGGCTCGAGCTTGATTTCGCCTTACTTGATCCTGTAAAACTTCATGGGGAGATAGGGGTAGAAGAGTGAATCTCCTCCCAAGATGGTTAAAAGCATAGGTATTAAGGTAGCCATCATATATCACCTTTTTATCAAACAACCACGGTCTACCTAACAGAATATGAGTGCATTCCATTTGAGAAACATCACATGTAATTATGTCTTTATAAGAACCAATGGTAATATGCACATCACATGTATGAGTAATGAGTTGAGAAGCACCTGAATTAATTCCATTTAATCCATATTGAAGTGTTCACAATTTAGTAGGAAGTTGCAAGTCATGAACTACCCTAACATTAATCAAATTGCAACTACTACCGCTATCAATAATCATGTTGATGCATTGATTGCGTACCGTACACCTCGTATGGAAGATGGTTTCGCGCTGGTCGGCTCTAGGAGCTTCTTGTAGAGTGAGGACGTCTTTTTGATTGACATAAGCGTAGGCTTGTTCCATTTCGGGTTGGACGAATTCCTCCTCTTACGACTCGCCATGATTTTGCTCCTCCTCCACTTGAGTTGGCACTACCTCCTCCTCGGCATCCTCATCATCGGTGACATAGCCTTGAGTGGTGTAGTACACAGCTTTGGAGTTGGTGCAATCACGAGCGATGTGGCCTCTTCCTTGGCACTTGAAACACTTCACTTCACTTGGGCGTTGGCTTTGAGAGTTGCCAACGGTCGGTTTCCTAGACATATTTGCCTCATTTTTGGTTGAGTTTGTGGCTCCCCGAGGCTGGAAAGAAGGATTAGAAGAAAAAGTTTTGGGATTGGGGCTAGGATTAGGTGTGTACCTTTTTTTGAGGATTCGAACCCCATGCTTGTTTCTTCTTCCTTTGAAGCTGATTGTAGAAGAGTTGTGCCGCATTCACGAGCCTTGTTGGATCCTCAATTTGTAGGCACTCCACGCCATCTCTCACTTCTTGATTTAATCCGGCCAAAAACTGAGTTCTAAGGGATTGTTGTGTGTGATGAATCCCCGCCTTAAAACTCACACTTTCAAGCTCATTGAAAAACTGAATGGGCGTGTGAGGGCCTTGCTTGCACATGGCCACACGCAACCTCATTTGCTCGATGTGTTGCTCGGGCACCTATCTCTTCTTCATCAAGTACTTGAGCTGATTCCATGTCTCGATTCTTGGCCATCCTCTCCTTTGGCGTTCGTCTTTTTGGCGGTACCACCAAGCTCTAGCGGAACCCCTTAGATGAAGGGACACCACCTCCACCTTTTCCGTCTCATTGTAGCCAAGATGCTCAAGCACATGGTGGGTGTCTCGCTCCCACTCCAAGTACTTCTCCGGATCAAGTTCACCGTCGAAGTGCTCTACTTTGATCTTGATATCACGCCTCGGTGCTTGTGGGAGTGCGCCTTGGTGATTGTTGTTGTGGATGGCGTTCTCTCCCACAAAGCAAGGTAGCGGCATGTCTTCGGGTCTCTCTACTTCTCCATAGAAATGGCTTCCCATCATACCTTGAAGCGACGTGTTAGGCACATAGGTCGTTTGCCAAATGGTGGGCAAATCGTCCCATGAGCCTCCCTCGAGACGCATGTTGGTCGGTTTGTAGGTCGCCTTGGAGTTGTATTGACCCTTCATGGAGCCGATCCTTAAGTGACCGGGCTGTGACAATGGAGTATAACCATACTTGGATTGATGCGCCTCGTCTGGGTAAGGCGTCGAGCCAATTTGCACCTTCAAGCTAGGATTGCTGACACCTTCATACCCGTCCGCCAAGTTCTTGCCTTTGTTTGATGCTATCGGTGTGGAATAAGGCTGCAAAGGCAAAGAAGTCATAGGCACACAAACTGAACTAGTAACCAAAGGAATTGACGAAGAGTTTAGAGAGACATCACCCGATTGCAATTGGAAAATGGGGTTGATTTGGCCCGTCGACTCGTTCGTCGGTTCCTTAGACGCACTCGTACCCGCCAATGTTCGTAGAGTAGCTTGTACTCCCATCATCATGTTGGTCAATGTGGACATTTGGTCATTCATCTCACCAATCCGAGAATTTATGGAGTCAAATTCCGGTTTGGCTGCCTCCAAAGTTACCGCCGTAATTCGTGGGTACCTTAGCGTCAATGCGTCTTCCACAATTCTAGCAATGTGGCTAGACGAGATCTTGTCCCCGCCCGAATCCGCGGTGGACTTCTTGTTGTCTTCACTATCCGACATCCTGAAGTAGCAAACAACACCGAACAAGTAAAGTATTCAACGAGTTCTAGAGCTACACCTTATCAAGTCAAAACTTGTTCTTGCTCAATCACAATTGAGAATTTAGTTCAATTAGGTAACTAAGCAAGCTTTCAACTAAAGGTGGGAAAGGCAAAGAGATTTCAAGTAAGACAATTGAAAGGCAATTAAACACAATGCAATTGTTCACAAGAGAATCGAATTCCTTCAAAGTGAGTATGCTATTATGATATGCAACTACAAGCCTAAACAAAGGAATCAAAGTGCAACAATGTAATGGAATTTCTCTTCTTTTTTTTTTTTTTTTTGAATGTGCTCTACTAGTAGGGTAGATCACCTTCGTTTTTTTTTTTGATTTTATACACAAGTTACTAACTTGTGTTGAAGTAATGCAAGAATGATGCAACTACAATTGTTCGGCTACTAGCCTTAATAAAAGTGATTTATGCTACCAATGAAACTACTAGGAGCTTTAGAAATAAGAACAAGACATGATGATGCAAATTTCAACCTTCGTAGCCATCAAGTAACACATAATCATGCAAGACATAATCAACTTTTACTATGTGGAACTTTCTAAACCAAACAATATGCAAGAAATTGGTTTAATTTGACTTAAATCCAATCAATCAAACAAGAATCTCTAAGGTTGGTTTAATCCTATTTGGTAGGTTGCCTAGGGTTTCCAAAATTTTCGAACAAGGGAGTACTAAGGGCACGGCTGGGCTGGATACTCGGCATAACGCAATTGCTTGCGTCGCAAGGTAGGGCACGCAGGTCGTGTTCGGTATTCCCTATGCGAACGAAAAAACGAAACCTAGGGCGAACTAGTGGAGGATTGAACCAAAATCATAATTGCGAAATAAGAACGAGAATTATAAGACTTAACTCGATGTAACTCAAGGTCGGATGACTCGTGATACCACTTGATGTATGACAAAGGGGGTCCTTGAAGTCACACAATCTCGAACAGAAATGGATCTAGACCTTGCACCAAGTATAAGCCAAGCGAACTCTCGAACCGAAACACAATCAACAATCTTCACGAAATAATACTTGATCAAACCAAAGCCAAACTTGCATAAATCAACTCAAGTCACAATATCGACAATCACAAAAGGGGCGCAGGAAGAGAACAGAGTTCTCTTCTCAAAATACGCTGAAAAACAAATAAGGGAAAACTCTAGTATTTATTCTACCCTAGAAAAAGAAATCCTAAATTATTATCATAAGATATAAATAATATCTCATAATAATAATTGCAAATCTAGAAACCCAAAAATATGGAAATAGTTTGATAACAATAAAAGACACGCAACCCTAGAAGGAAACTTGAACCGCAAGCAAAGGCAGGATTTCGCTCGCGCGCGCGGACGCTGAGACAGGTCGGCGCCGACCTAGACTTGGTCGGTCGAGACCCACCAGGGGGTCGGCCGCGACCATATGGGGGTCGGCTCCGACCTTCCACAGAACGAATATCCAATCGAACTATCCACTTCGTCTTCTTAGGCTCTTCAATCCTTGAGTGAAGACACTTGAGTGCAATAGAAGTTCCTTTGATGATCTTCTTAGCTCGACTTCTCGTTATTGGACCTTGGATTGGAGTCGTCATCAACTCTTCAACATCTTGTGGATTTTCATCACCTTGTTTGCTATCATTGGAATTATTAAACTCTAATTGATCCAATTCTATTAATGAAGTTGGTACCCAAAATAACCCTTTAATATATTTTGTTGGAATCAATAAATCTTTAGAGACAAGTTTTGTTGGATGGTTAAGTAAAAAATTAACTAAAAATGAAAAGAAAAAAGCTTAAAGGATAAGAAAACATGGAGATGGAAACGAAGAGGGAGAGGTAGAAGGTGGAGATGGAAAGGGATAGGGACCCACGGAGAAGGGAGAGGGAAAAAATGGAGTGAAAATGAGAATGATATTTTTTGTAAACTAACTAGATAAAACTATTTATAACATGCGTTATGAAAAGAAAATAAGGTGCCTTAAAAAAATTCACCCTTTTGCTATATGATTGATTGTAGTGTTTTATAATTGCAATTGAAGTAATTCTAATTTAGTATACTTAATCATATGTTATGATTTATATAAATCTGAACATTTGAAAATATAATTATAATTTTTGCTTCGTCCAACGAACAAGATTAGTGTTTTATTATTATTTTATATTTAGAATCACCTTAGCGTTCTAGTATTATTTTATATTTAGAATCACCTTGGTGTTGATAACCTAAAATCTAAAATCTAAAGAATAAAATAATAAAAAATATAATTTTTTTTTAACTCAACAAAACATTTTCATTTTAATACTCTTAAGTCTTAACCTAATTAAAAAAAAAAAAATCGGAATTCCTAAACCAAAGCAGAATTTTGGTTGGTCTACATTTGGGTTTTGGATGAAAATTGTGGTGCATCTTTTGGGGGGAAATTCAAAACCCTAATTCCTGCCCCGCTCCGTCCTCCAAAAACCCCTCGAGAAGACTGCGACAAGGTTCCTTTCTATCTCTCTCTCCTTCGATTCGGCGTTTTACTAATTTGCTTGATTTGCTTGCTTCTTCTCTAATTCTATAAGCTCCCCATATCTATTCTTTCCTGTGCGATTGTTTATCGTGCAACACCTGCATAGTGAACTTCAATCCCGGAGATCGGGGCCAAATGAGAGGGAAGGTGAACAGAACGCCGAGATCGGGGCGACAGTCGCTGTTTCTGAACGACTTGGCGACTCCCGTCTCCTCCCGGAGGGGCAAGTTTTCCACGCCGGGGCAGGCGGCCGCCGTTTCAGCTCTATGGCGCGAGAACTTCTCCACTTCGGACCTCCCTCCCCCTCCTGTCTTCACCCTCGAAGACCGCGCTGATTTCTCCCCCGAGATGGGGATCGCCGACTACCCCATGTCGCCGGAGCCCAGGTCCGACCCCAGGACGCCCATCCCCGCCCAGGGTTCCGGTGGGAGGACGCTCTCGTTGACCCCGGTCAATGCCAGGTCGGACCCCAGCACTTCATATGGCGTGTCTTCTGGGAATCAGCAAGGGGCTTCGGGTTTGAGCTTTCTGTCGCCGGCCCGGAGTAGTGACCAGGAAGAGAGGGGGAGAGGCTCGCCTGTCGACGGCGTCGTTCAGCCCGGGGCGCTCATCACTCTTCCTCCTCCTAGGGAGGTGGCCAGGCCCGAGAGGCAGAGGACCAACTTCTCTGCTGGGGGTCTTGATGAGGAAGAATGGGTCACTGTTTACGGGTAAAATAGAATTCAGCTATTTACAGGTTGTTTTGTTTCTCTGTGTTCGATGTTTTGCCTTCTGATGTTACGTGTTTGGCTGTCCAGATTCTCACCTGGTGACACCAATTTGGTTCTGCGGGAGTTCGAAAAATGCGGTGTCGTATTGCATCATGTTCCTGGACCAAGAAATGCCAATTGGATGCACATTCTGTATCAGGTTCTTGGGCTTTTCCTAAGCTGTTTATATGGATCTTCATTTCTTCAATTGAATGCCTTCTTTTGTGCTATTGAGCAATTAGTTTAACTATATGTTTTTGATGCTGTTGACTTGACACTGCTGGGAAAAGAATGTCTTTGGGTTTGGTGTTTACTGCATAGTTGTTTTCTTTTCTGGGACACATTCTGTCTGCTGTTAATCTATCATTCAATTGTGTAAAGTAGTAGATATATATTTGATTATACTTTAATCTTCCTCCCACACTGCAATGCAAGTGAAATTTAGCTGTAAATAAACAAACCTCTCTTCATCATAAAGAGATTTTATCCTATTTATTGCAGTTTCCTCCCACCATGAATCCATGATAGTGAGTTCTACTGAGCTCCTTTCTAGAACTCGGGGGAAGATTTTACCTTTCCTTGCTCTTGAAAATTCCAACACCAAGCATAGCTCTCATGCCCAAGAAGCTGAACTGCTACCCCTTTTTCTCATTTCATTCTTTTAAAAAGCTTGGCAAAATTAGCAGCTAGATAGGCAGGGGTAGTGAGAAAATCTCCATTTAGTCATTTAAGCTGATGGTTGGGTCATAATTTCCTCGTAGTGAGCAAGAAATTTGTTTCGGTCTTTCTGATCATTTCGTATATGCTTGGCCAAACTTGAGTATAGCAGCTCCTTTTGGCATTGTTTATTTACCCTAACTGCTCAACTACCTCCACCCTAGATTTCCTTAAGTGTTGAATTGAGGACCTCAATCTGATTGGTCTTGGCCAGGAGAGAATAACATATATGATAGGAAATTAGGGGTGCCATAATAGTATAAATACGTCTCCCCTCCTTTTTGGCAAGTGAATTTCTTGATAACTTATTAAATAGGGAGGAGCCGTGATCATTATCTTGGCCTTGACTTTTGATCTTAAATGTTTCCAGCTTCTGATTATGTACTGAAGAAGCTATATAGAAAGTTTGAGTACTGGTATAGCATTTCATTTTGGGGCTAGGCAGGGCTAAGCAGGCCTCCTAGGCGGTTTGATACTTAGTATAGGTCAAACCTGTAAAAAAAAGAAGAAGAAAATCCTAGCAGGCGACCCCTCACTGCCAAGCTTCTTCCCAGTGTCTTTTAGCTCAGATTTAAACAAAACCATCATTTTGAAGAATATGAATTTGACTTTTATTATTGCATCTGTATGGCCTGCTTTGGGATCTCTGATGGCCACCATATGTCTCTTAGGTTGTTTCAAGATCATTTTTGATGTCACATCTGATAATTATTAGGAAAAAGTAGCATATAAGCTCAGAACCAAATATCTTTTTGTAATGTGTTAATGGCCACATATAATATGCCGTACTGCAGAACCAATTTCAAAGGAAGTCCCAAGATGAAAAGACTAGTTAAGTTTTTAAATTACTCATGCTGAATTCTTCAAAACTATTCAGATGTCCTAGCCCATGCCTTTTGTAATCTCGTAAAGGTCCTTATGTGTGATTTACAGTGTTTGAAATGCATCTATGAATTAGCCTGGATGAGGAGAAATTATTTTAAAGGATGATAATTTTGCCTGTCTGAATTGTTGCTAGGCTTTTACCTTGAGTATTCTGATATTTTACTGTGTCACCCGTGCTGTGTTCTGATGAATTATTCAATGAAGAAAATTCTCGTAAATTAAGCTTTCCTGATTAAATGCTCTCTTATGATATACATGATTGTATCTAACTCAGTCTATGAAATCTGCGCAGAACCGGTCTGATGCACAAAAGGCCCTTAGCAAGGACGGGATGCAGATGAATGGTGTCCTGATCGTAGGCGTGAAGCCAGTGGATCCTATGCAACGTCAGGCTCTGAGTGAGATGGTCAACAATCAAGGGCTCACGAGCCAACCTCCATCATGCAGTCAGGGCTTTGAACCAAACCCTGGAAGGATGGCTCAGTTCAGACCAAGCTACCTTCAGAATGGTGCCGTCAGTGGGAGTAGACAGCCCAATGGAGCTATAGCTGCTCCTGCCAAGTCTGTGGTGTCCAAAGTTATGGATTTGATGTTTGGTGTGTAGTGTTGTAGATTGAGATCTTAGCTTGGCTCATGAATTGACAATGTTTTATCCGTTTTTTTGTCTTTTCTTACGAAATCAAGCTTGTGGAATTTTGGGACACATGTAGCGCGGGAAAATTCGAGTCACCTGCTTCTAGATGTTCCCCATTGAGATTCAGTTGTTAATGAGTTTTACCTCAGTTGGGTGTCCAATTATACAACTGAGCGAGGGTGGTTTGGTTAGTCTACGTATATCTTTGGTGTCTATTGTCTAATGCATTGTGATGTTTAAATTGGGATCATTTGTTATCAAGAAAATGTGGTAAATAGTTGTGTTTATAGCTTAAGATCTTTCCTTAGCTGATCATTGTCCACGACAGCTTAGTATAATTAATGGAATTCCTGCGCTATTTGTGAATTAGCTGGTTTAAACCAGTCTATTTTCTCCCATTCATTGTATGTCGGGTGACCCAAATAAAATAAGGTCTATGTTAATAGGCTGTCTTGGCAACCTATTGAAGGCCCATTTTCAAATATAATTTCCTAGAATGAGTAGTACGCCATGCATAGGCAAGTAAGTAATAAAACTATATATGAAAGTAAGTAATAAAACTATATATGAATCCCCATGTATGACATTAAAATCTTACCATTGAATATGCACCTATGCGCTTGGCGTATCAGCTCACTGGTGGAGCTTTCATGGATATCATGAGATCTCGGATAATCACCCCATGACAATACAGCTTGCTCGCTAGTTGAGACCCATTAGCACGCATGCGCCATATCCTCCTATTTTGCATATCCTCCGATTCATTATTCATATATATAGTTAGTATGTACGTCCATGTTTGTTTATATGAGAAAATTAACCGTACGTACCAATTATCTAATATAGGAGAATGTTATTGTTGTACATATGAAATCCGAGTCGCAGGAGCCAGAACTTGGGCTGGAATTTGTATGTGACAAGACATTCAATTGTTAATTATCGCCATTGATCAGTCGCTAATTAGTTAATGGTATTATTTTATGTGTGTGTGTGTGGACGGGGTTAATATTAGTACGTCGATCATCAGATAAGGACACTGGCATGAACATGTACAGCAACATGTATACAGTGTCAGATTTTTTTATTTATTTTTGTTTAAATAATAGTACAACTCCATCTCCATATGGTTTAAATTAGAAAAGGCAAAGAAAGAGTGGAAATGAAATTGGAGACAAAGAATCATTTGGGTTCGGTACCAAATAACATGGAAAGATCCCTAGACAAAGGACACCCTGCCATCACCCTGCAATCTGCTCCTCTCTCTTTTGTAATTCATCAAATCAACTATAGCTAGAGTAGAAACTACGTATGCATACGTAGATCGATCGAGTAGAATGGTTGTCGTGTTCTATATACATTTCATAAGTTTGATTTGTATCTACAAATACTTGATACTAATCTTAACAACACTAATTTTTCTCACCTTATATCATATAAATACTATCTTTTATATGTTATTTTTGGTTTATTTTGTTTTAGTAGATGACAACTAACTTTGTATATTATTTTGTATTTATTGTTTTTTGAGTTTATTTGTTGTAATGGATTGCAACTATAATAAACTTGTCATTTTAGCTTCTAATTAATGTGATTGTAAAAAAAAAAAAAACATAATGCATTTCAACTTCCCATGCCATAAGTATATCTATGTCATTGTTAAGGAATATATTAGTATTTTTACACCACTTATTATATTTTTGTCATCATGGTCAAATAAATGCAGCCTTTTAAATTTATTTATTTTTGGTTTTTGATTTTTAAGGGTGATTGCACATTAGTCATATTTTAATTTATAATTTTAGTTATTTTTTATTTCTAAACATGCAAAGTAGTTTTTTAAGAAGCTAATTGTGTATGTCATAGTTTGACAGAATAATTGCAAGCTCGATTGTAATTGCAGAGGAGGAGTCGATGACAATGAATGGAAAACAACTATTTTTGTAATGTATTTACATTATAATGTATATTTAAATTATAGAGAAAGAGTCATGTAGGAAGGATTGTTGTGGTGAGAAATAGGAATAGATCTCCACCATCCGATCTAACGGATCCAATGGCTCAGATTTAATCAAATTTAACAAAAAAATTCCCCTCGCACGCGTCCTTTGTGGAGCCCCCATAAAACTGTATTTTCGGAATTAATTTTTTCATTTCACATTTTTACACACTCTCTCCTCCCGAACTCTCTCTCTTGCGGAACTGCTCCCGACTTCGTCTCCCCTCAAATCTTCACGGTTTTCGCTCGATTTTTCGTTCGTTTCCTGCATTCAAACTGCGATCTCTACACTCAACAATGGTGAGATCGAAGTCGTCGCCCTCAAACACGCGAGGTATGCTTAATTCGAAACCCTAGGTTTCGGTTTTTTTGATTTTTGCTTGTTTCGAACTCTAATTTTTTGATTTTGTGCAATTTCGCTTGTTTTTGCTTGAATTTTCCGTCCAATTGTGTGCTGATTGAGCCGGATCTGGTTGTTTACAAGTGCATACAGCTGGTGCGACGGCCCTAGGCTCTCGAGAGGCCCGTACTTGTGGATCACGACGGCGTGCTCGGTGGTTTCGCTAGTGTTCTTTTCGCTCAAGGCCGAAGTGGACAAGATCTATAGAGTGCGGATCCGAGCTCCTCGTGGCCGGATCTAACCGAGGCGGTGCTCTCATGTGCGCTCTGCCTCTCGTCGCCGGATCTGGCCGGATCTAGTTCAATCCACGATCGTAATTGCACAATCCACGATCTAGTTCAGTTTTTGAGCGAGTTCTCCCGGATTCTCGTGCCACTCTGCTCTTCAGGTGACGTATACTGTTAGGGGAAGCGACCGTGTTCAGGTTGTTGGTGTGGACCGCAAGAAAGTTCTCGAGACCACCATTACTGTTGGGAGAGCTTCATTGTGCCGAGGTTCTTTGTAGTGTCCAAGATTGCCGATCGTTGTGGGATGGAGTAGTTCTCCATCATCTCCACTTCAGAGTATGAAATCGCCTTCTTCTCTCTTCTTAACTTTCAATTGTTTCATAGCTTTATTTCAAAATTCAGATTTGCTGATGTATGTATGTATGTTTGGTATTGTTGTAGTTCCCATCTTTACACATCTGGCTGGAAGGACATCTGCGTGGAAGGCACTTTCTGGTGAAATTTTGCAGGTTGCGTTCAATGGGAGGAAGATCAGTAATGGTAGGCATCTCCATTTTTGATACTGCCGTGCAAGCTCCATTTTTGTACAATCCATTTCATACATTGATGTAGCAGCTCTTTGTTGACTATTTCTTGTGACAATTGTTTCATAGCAGTTCATACATTGAGTTGAAAAGTGTAGATGAAATGGTAGGCATCTGATTTAATGTCTGTTTTGAATGATCGGTTTTGCTGTTGAATGTGTGATGAATAAGCTGGGATTTCTGTTTGAATTCAATGGATTAATGATATTGTACAATTTCCTGATTTTTGTTATGGGTAAAATCACTTCCAAGAGTGTAGACATTAATCCTTATGTGCAAACAAAGTGATTTTGTCATAGTGAATTTGGTGTGATTGAATTCCGACCTTCAATTAGGTGTTGTAATGGAGTGATTTTCTTCATTGGCGTTTTTAGGTTACTCGTGTGTCAAATTGACCATAGAGTTGTACAAATTTGACCATTGAGTTGAACAAATTTGGCCATTGAGTTGCACAAATTTGACCATTGAGTTGCACAAATATTGATGAATAAATTGACCATAGAATTCAATACATTGGCAATAGAGTTGAACAAATATGAATGAACAAATTGACCATTGAGTTGCACAAACTTGACCATTGAGTTGCACAAATTTGACCATTGAGTTGCACAAATATTGATGAACAAATTGACCATAAAATTCAACACATTGGCAATAGAGTTGAACAAATATGAATGAACAAATTGACCATTGAGTTGCACAAACTTGACCATAGAGTTGCACAAATTTGACCATTGAGTTGCACAAATATTGATGAACAAATTGACCATAAAATTCAACACATTGCAATAGAGTTGAACAAATATGAATGAACAAATTGACCATTGAGTTGCACAAACGTGACCATTGAGTTGCACAAACGTGACCATTGAGTTGCACAAATAGAACTCAACACATTGGCAATAGAGTTGAACAAATATGAATGAACAAATTGAGTTGCACAAACGTGACCATTGAGTTGCACAAACGTGACCATTGAGTTGCACAAACGTGACCATTGAGTTGCACAAATAGAATTCAAAACATTGGCAATAGAGTTAAACAAATATGAATGAACAAATTGACCATTGAGTAAACGTGACCATTGAGTTGCACAAACGTGACCATTGAGTTGCACAAATAGAATTCAACACATTGGCAATAGAGTTGAACAAATATGAATGAACAAATTGAGTTGTACAAACGTGACCATTGAGTTGTACAAACTTGACCAATGAGTTGCACAAACGAAAAAAAATAAAAAAAATATTAAAAAAAAGAAAAAAAACAGAAAAAAGCAAAAACGGAAAAAAACGCATATAATTCGGGTATAATACGCATATAATACGCGAATTATTCGCGTATTAAAAACGCGTATAAAACGTGAATAATACGCAAATTATACGCGTATTATACGCGAATTATTCGCCCGTGTGGCTTGTTGGGCTGTTTTCTCTCCGCGTGATGGACGGCCGAGATTCATTCCTATTTCCTACCATAATAATCATTCCTACCGGATCCGGACCCTAAATTATAAACTATCTCTAAAATGTTTTTAAATTACAAAGTATATTTACCTAGAATGAAGTTATTCTATGAACAACTTGTGAAATATAGAGTTTGATTAACAAATGAAATAATAAAAATTTGTAATGGTTCCTCGTGTGAGCCAAAATAAGAATACAGTTGCTCACTTCGTCACTCACAAATGGTTGTCTTAGGTTATGAATAAGTTTTGGCTCGAATCCGTATTAGCTTGCTATCACCTACTTGCTTTGATGTTACATATTTAATATTCAAAAATGAGATAAAATATATCAACTTCTATAGTCATTTAACTATTGAAACATTACACTATGTAAAAATTATAGCCTAAATGATGATACATATTATATACTCAATGTATATTTAATTAAAATTTAGCATTTTCATAAATATATATAAAATAATAGAAATTAGAATCTTACTTACAACTCATTCTAGTATTAGGACAAATGAATTAAAGATGAAATGCTGAGATTATGAACCAAAATGTTGATCAATTATACATCGTAATATATAAAAAAAATTACGACAAACCAAATTACTCGTCCACCGAACGGATCAAACGTTGTAGTAAGTAACATAAGTGTAAGTAATATAAAAACGATTTTGCTATTATAAAAATAGCATATAATTGTATAAATGAATAGATTACTTAAAATGGAAGAAAGATGGAATAAAATTGCTTAGAAACCGATGAAGGAGAGGGTGAAGTCAGTCAATGTCCGTAGAGCGCATGTGCGAGGTCTCCTCTTCCACATGCTTTTCGACACTCTTTTCTTCTCTTTTTTTCTTTTTTATAATTTGTTGGGGGTTCACATTTACCGTATGTACGTAGTCCTTCCACTCTCCATACACATATATATTAGGGGTGTTCAACGGGTCTGGTCGCCCGCAACCCGCAACGACCCGACCTGCGCATAACGGGTCGGGTTGCTGGTCGATTTTTTTTGAATTTGTGGGTCACGGGTCGGATTAAACCCGCGGGTTTACGGGTCGACCCGCGACCCGTTACATTTTAAAAGTATATATATTTTTATTGTTTTATAGTATTAAAATGTATTTTTAAGAAAAAATATATGTTTTTATGCATGTATTTATTGTTTTATTAGTATTAAAATGTATTTTTTAGGATTAATATTTCTTTTAATAGTTTTATTAGTATTAAAATATATATATTTTTTGAAAAATTCACCGTATTTAGGATCGATCTACAATTTATTTTCGCATTGCAGAAAAAAATACCAGCTTGACCAAGTCAAACGGGCCAACGGGCCGACCCGCGACCCGACCCGCAAAACCCGCAAACCCGCGGATCGGGTTACGGGTCGGATCGTGGGTCACTTCTTGAATTTTTTGCGGGTTGCGGGTCGGACCGCAACCCGCACTGCGAGCCGCGGGTCGACCCAACCCGACCCGTTAAACACCCCTAATATATATGGTCACAATTTGTGTCTTTTCGAGTTAATTCCGAACACACCTTAAATGAAGCTACTTGTATTTTTACAATAAAAGATTTTTATTAATTTTACAATATAAATATAAGTATTTTTTATCTTACCTATGCACGTTCAAATCAAAATAACTTCTTTTTTCTTTATTTTATAAGTATTTTTTATCTTATCCAAATATATTCACATCAAAATAATATCTATGATCTTTATTTTATATCACTTTCTTCTATAGATACTAAATTAATAATATTAATAACCATCATATTTATTTTTAAATAATATTATGTATTATATCAAATCAATTCGTATTTAGGCTAACCTTATCTTTAGAATAAAGTGTTATTATTTTAATATGATTTTTATTTAAGCCACATTATTAAACTAAGATTCTCGATTAAAGAAATATTATCATGGTTTAAAGAAAGTATTAATAATATTATTATATATTATGATATCAATTAAAATTATACTTAAAAGACATTATCAATCGTGTTCGGTCAATGAGCATGAAGCAATGCGCTTGGCGCATCAGCTCACTAATTGAGCATTTATGGGTGTACATGAGGTTTTGGGTTCGAGACTCCAAGGGGACGGATTTGCTCTATTATCTTTAGATCGAGTTGATTAGTAACCAGTTCTCATACTTTGTGGATGCTCTAGACGAGCCTAAATAACACATGTGACGACCCTAATTCCTTTCCTTATAAAAAGAGAACGAAACAATCAACTAGTAACCATTTATATACTATGTACGCATTTATATAATATATACTCCTTCCGTCCCATAATGTTTGTCCACTTTCCTTATATATCAATAATTTTCTTCCAATCTTACTCCTATTTAATCTCTAAATTTACCCCTATTATCCAATTTTTCCACCTACTTTATCTCTTCTCAACTTTTTTCCTCTATAAATTTACAAAAAGTACCCTATGATTATACTGTATCTTTACCCACTTTATTCTAACTTTATACCTTTTATTAAAAATGACAAAAACCATCCTTTTGGACAAACATTATGGGACAGAAGGAGTATAATATAATTAATGTATATTATAAATCTACTAGCTTCGGGTCCCACTATCTTCAACAATGTATTCTAGTGTACCTACATTGTACTTTTTTTTTGGTCGAAGGAGAGGCGGCACTCTCCGGGCCCTCAGGGGGCGTTTTATTAATAATTTTTAAAAATGGGCTAAGTAGTCAGCAATCGGGGGATAGCCCGACCCCTTACATCGTTATTAAGCAGAATATAAATCCCCTCAGGCGGGGCACTCAATACATGAATACCTAGAGGAAAAGAAAAAGCACTAGACGCGAGGCTATCCGCAACGGAATTCGCCTCTCGATACACATGACGGTACTGGATGGACCAGTCCCTACGAAGAAAGCCTTGGCAAGACGATACCAGGCTGAAGAGTGGGTGACTCTGTCTCACACCGGAGTTAAGGAAGTGTATAACCAATTGAGAGTCCGACTCGATACAAACGTTACGGTAACCTTTATCCCAAGCCAACTTTAATCCGTTATACACGCCCCACAACTCCGCCATTGGGACAGTACATGCCCCAATATTATGGACAAATCCACCCACCCACTTACCTCTACTATCTCTAAGCACACCTCCAGCAGTCGCCATCCCGTCACGGACCGCGCCGTCCGTATTAACCTTGATCGTGCCCTCCTCTGGCTTTGCCCAACTAACCTCCACAATACTCTTGTTGCCAGTAGCATCCTTGACATCCGAAGCCTGTAAAGCTTGCACCGCTTCACTCGCCCACCTCATCACATAATCGGCTTTGTCAAACGACGGGATAGCCTCACCGAAGACTACCGCATTAGGCCACTTCCATGCCCACCAAAGGGTTGAGAGAAAGATCGTCAGCCATGGAACGCCTCCTCGAGACTTACTTGTAAGCACGTTTTTACGCAACCATGTAGCAAACTCATCCTGAAAAAACTCATTGAACACGTCAGTAGCATATAGCTTAATCCAAATACTTTTGATCCAAAAGCAATCTCTAAATAGATGTTCTAAAGTTTCATCATGCAAACATCCGAAAGGACATCTCTGATCATGGGCAATATGACGCCGGGTTCTCTCCATATTTGTAAGGACCCCTCCTGCACTAGCTAGCCAAGCAAAACACCGGACTCTCTCGGGCACGAGGCTCCTCCAAATCCTGTCAAAAAAGGGTCGATCAACATTAGTAGTGATATTAAAGTTATGCAAGATGTTGTAACCCGAAGCAACGGTATACGTGCCATCCGCGCTGAAGTTCCAGCTGGTTTCGTCCTCCGCACCATCAGCCCCGTACATAACCGCAACTGCCGCAAGTTTCATGGTGATTTCGGCCGGAAGAAATGGCGTAAGAGTATTCCACAACCACCCGCTATTCTCACACCAGTAATGACTAACAAGATGACTCCTCTGAGCATGATCAATATGGGCACAAGCAACAGATAGGAGCGGCACTTCAAGCAACCAAACATCAGTCCAAAACTTGATGGACGTCCCATTCCTTAGCAGCCAACGAATACCCTTGCATAGGACCTCCGAGTAGCCTTGTCGTATACCTCTCCAGACGTTGGAACAAGCAGAGGAGTTCCCAAGCGCCCGACCCACATATTTCTTGTTCAAAACCGCAACCCAGAGATCCCCTTCTTCCATAAGAAAGCGCCACCCGAGCTTCGCGACTAACGCTAGGTTCAACTCTCTCATTGTTTTGACTCCCAGCCCGCCAAGACTCTTGGGTTTGGTCACAACATCCCAGGCCACTTTATGCATACGCCTCTTCTCCCTCGTGCTACCCCAAATAAAAGAGCGGTTGATCTTGTCAATCCTATCACACATACTAGTCGGAAGGAGGGCTGCCGACATAGTATAGACCGGGATCGACGTCATCACTGATTTTACAAGGGTAACACGCCCGGCAAAGCTTAAAGTTTTAGCTCTCCATCCCGCTAATCTCGAGTTGAATTTGTCGAGAAGGTACTCAAAAGTGTGTTTATTAACTGCCTTATGAAGAATCGGCATACCCAAGTAGTTGCCTAGATCATTAGAAACCTCTATACCACTGATTTCCTTGAGCCTTCTACGAACATTATGTCTCACATTCTTAGAGATAAAGATTTTCGATTTCTGCGGGCTGATTTTTTGACCCGAGGCCACACAAAACGAATCAAGGATTTTCAAGATAGCTTTCAACTGAGCACCCGAGGCCTCCGCGAATAACAATATGTCGTCCGCGAAAAAAATATGAGAGAGCTTCGGTCCCCAACCTACATTGTACTTAAACGTACAAATTCTTGATTTTGTTATGAATGTATTCTAGTGTACCATACATTGTACTTAAACGTACAAATTCTTGATTTTGTTATGGATGGATGCATATCTCTAGATAAAGTCGGTCCCCAAAAATCTACGTTCAAAGGATCACGCTTTGTCTATAGTATCTGCCGGATTACCAAAAACCAGATAATAGTTTACATTGCGTTAAACCAGGTTAACCAGGTTTACCTTTTTCATACTTTTTTTTCCTTCTTTAAATGTCATTGTCACAAAATAATTCAGTGTGTATTTAGATTTTGAGTTAGTATGTGACACTACGTATAATTTGAATATGACATGCAACCTCTTTCTAATATTTGGTGGTGATAGATCATGGCACATTACAATCTCAAGGGTATATCGAAGCCGTTATACCGTGACGAACTATATGGCAAACATTTCTAATTAAGATCCCATTTGGCAGTAAATTGTACAAACGTAAACGGAATAAAAATGAATTTAGTCCATTTTATTCCTCTACTGTGGGGAGGGGTAACAAAATAGAGAAATTACCCTCTTCCACCTCACATTTAAAAGGAGCGAGATGTTGAAAGATTTTGTTGCACTTATGTACTGTGACATTAAAGATTGTCTAGATTTGTTTTCATTCCGTTTACGTTTCTATAGATTGTAACCAAACTGACCCTTAAATTGCCTTTTAAGGATGGAAAGGCCCAAAGTTTATTTTAAGCTGACAAGAGAGATTATCGTCCCACTTATATATGTATATACAGCTAAACTAACTTTTGAGGTAACACATAGGCTGACGTGGGTTGCTGCCCCTTTGCAAAAACATTGGCCAAGCTAGCTATAGCACGTGATACAAGACTTTACCTTAAAACAACATGTACCTATTGGGTATGAGATCATTGTTCACTTGGTGGTGCATAAAGTTATTGCACAAGTAGCCCTTGTTCTATCTAAAACCATGTGTTTACATTTTGGCATGTTCCCCTTGATCATGTGTTTGTAATGAATTCAAGTTTTAGATATGTACTTTCACCAACCAATCCATGTGTAGTTGGGTATCTTTAGAAGCTAGAAAAAAGAAAACAATTGCATTTAAGTACTAGTCGGACGCATCCCCGTACAACTTAAGATTGGTTTGGTAAAATATCAGTACCCTAGCTACGTTGGTGTACATATATGCATCACTAAAAGGTAGATATATGTTTTTTTCTCAAGTTATTCTTTTGTGTGTACGTGTATAATCCAAACAAAATGTACGCATATTGAATCAAGTGCGGTCACCAAATCACAGAAGAAGTTGGCACCGGAATACACTGAGGTGTAACAAACAAGGATAATTACTAGGCAGGTATGAGCGGGTAAATCCATCGCTAGGCCTCGCATATGGTCCTTTTGGAGGTTGGCCCCTTGGCCAAGGCAACGCTCGAGGCCATCGCCTCAGAGATCTCTCTCGCGCGCGCTCATCGTAGTCTTCGCTGTTCCTTGCACGCGCGCCCCGGGCCGCTACCATGTGCACGACCTTTCTCCCATTCCGCGTCAAGCCGTGGCCGTGCCAGATTGCTCTCATGAGGCCGTGCACCCAGCTTCAGCCTTGCGCCCTAAGGTGCTCAATAGCCCATGTGTGTCAGCGTGTCCGCGTCCATCCGCCTTGGTGTCCACGTATCCAGGCCATCATTGCGCTACAAGGCACCCGATAGCTCGGCCAGGCCCATCCATGTGCCTTGGCCCGAACCCATTGTCTTGCCTTGCAAGATACTTATCCTAGCTTTTAGATAGATTTATTTCTAGCATTTTCTATCTTTTTTCATTCGATTTCTAGGCTTAATGTAAGCTTGTTCGAATGGCTTGAATTGTTTTTATTAATTTCTCTCTTTTAATTTTTAGAATTAGTCTAGTGAGAAAACTCTATCTTTTGTGCAAGATAGAATTCTCATCCTTAGCTAGTTTTTCATTTTATTTAAACCAAGCCATGTAAACGATTGAAGTTACGCATAATTGGAATTAAAGTTTATTTTGGCTTAGTCGAGTTTTGTCTCCTAACACGAAAATTGCGTCCTTGCTACAATTGAGCCCTAGCTCTCTTCAATCGTTCGTTACGTGGTTCGATTCTTTTGCTTATCATGTTGAGCAAGCTAACTCAAGTTCTAACTTTGGCTCAACCTCAAATTCAATCACCATCACGTTGGTGTTTATTTATCAATTGCTTCCGCCAGTTCCGAGTGGCTTTATTGTCGATCTTGAAGTGATCCTTTCGCACTCTTTGGCCTCGTTGAGGACTAGAGCGGATCAACTGGAATCAGAGTTTAGAGATCGTTTAAGTCTCGACACCAACCCCCTTGTTTTTCACATGTGTATTTTCCTTATTTTATTGTATTTGTTAGCCATGTTCCATCTACTAACTTCGATCTATCTAACTTCTCACTGATTTTTTTTTCTTGCATATAAAAAAAAGCCCTACCTTGCTCGAATTCTAGTTCATCTATTCTTTTGCATATTGTCTTAACTTTTTGCTAAGTCTAGTTTGAAGTAAAAATCCGAGTTTGCATTCACTCAAGTCGTAGAGAATAAAATTCATACAATTTTGCTTGCGTTTTCCACAAAAAAGACGTTCATAGAGGATAAAATCCATACGAATTACAAAATAAAAAATCGAGGATACATTCATATTGCTTGTTCATTCGTGATAGGGTACTTATGAGTTCAATGTAGATGATTACCATGGCCACCAATCTATGATTCCTTCAAATAAATCGTACTCTCATGAGGTCACCGATGGCTACGATTCCTTTTAATGAATATGATGAGGAGGAGGAGCCTGGAGACGACCATATTTTCGGCGACTAACACTCGCCCCTCATGGATCCTCCCGAGCACCAAGGGTTCTCATTGGATTGGATCCCTCCAACAAGGATACCCGCCAACCGTGAGGATTACGACCGAGCCATGTGCCCACAAGACAAGTGCACAGCCCGGGCTGTGGCCAACGCGGCGGTAGAGATAGTTGGGGCTGGAGACGTGGCCTACTAGGGGGGGGGGGGAGACCCTTATCATCCCTCGGACGATGATGGGTTTAATGACCCTATACGAGACCGGGGAAATCAACGCCCATGGGGCCAAGGGCGTGAATATGACCAAGGACAAGTCCACGCCCAAGCGCCAAACACGCACGCGTCCCAACATGATGTCAAGATAAAACTTGATCCGTTCCATGGAGAATACAACGCAAAGAAGTTCTTGGCTTGGGTGCAAAATACCGACGCTGCCCTCACCTATTTGCAGTACGAGGAGCACGAGAAATTGGAGGTGGTTAGCCTTCACTGTTAGGACGGTGCACAAGCTTGGTGGCAACGGCTCATGAGTGTTCATGCTCGACGAGGTCAGACCCCAATTGTTGAGTGGTACCAACTCATGCAGATCATAACACGAAAGTATGTTCCACTCTACTATCATGACCACATGAGGACCGAAATCGCTCATGCCAAGCAAGGGACGCTAACACCCGAAGAATATTTTGCAAAAATGGAGAACATGTACAATCGGGCCAACGCGAGTGTCTTGCCTAGTACCATTCGCAAAAGGTTCATTATGAGCTTAAATCAACAAATTCTAGATCAATTGGATACTTTGCCCATCAAAATATTAGTCATCTCATACACACGACTATGAAAATTCATGAACAATTGGAGCGACGAAAGTTCTACTCAAAGAGGTATGCTTTAAACACTAGTCCACACAATGCTTTCTACTAATACCTCTCCTCTCTCTTCATCTAAGTCCTAGCCTAGGTCACAAGACAAGGCCCCAATGCCCGAGTGAGCGCTCCATCCTCTCGACCACCAACCAATACCGAGCGTACCTGACGCGCTGTGTGCCATAAATGTGGGAGTCGGGGCCACTATCAAAAGGAATACCCAAATGCCAAAAAGTCCTCTTTTCTAAGAATAATGACTACATAAGTGAGGAAGAGGACAAGAACGAGCATGAGGCAACGCCCGATGCCTATGACAACGACATTGGGGCCGCCTAAGGCGTCGCATGGCTAAGCCTCATGGCCATGCGAGCACTAAGTGCGCACGAAGAGAAGGATAATGGGCAGAGATATAACTTGTTTCATACACATTGTATAGTCCAAAACGTCTCTCTAAGTGTACTTATACCTAGTGGCTCATGTTCCAACTTTTTGAGCGAAAAGGTGGTCAACAAAGTATCCTTTCATTTTCCATTGGTCAATATAAAGAGGATTTGTTAAGTGACGTAGCGCCTATGGATGTCACACACTTGTTGTTGGGGCGACCATGGCGATACGATCATCGCGTACTTCACGATCGCTACTTGAAGACTTACATGTTCATGTACCACGAAAAGCATGTGATGCTCTTACGTATGAGTGTAAATGAGATTTTGCAGGAATGAGGCCAGAAGGCATAGGGACCGAGTCAAGGAAGCGCAACATGCATCGAGTGCACCTTGGGACAACTTGAGCCAGCAACCCAATTTGAGGAGCACTCCTACACACCTTCAAAGGTCACCCAAAATGTTGGAGAATGCTCAAGAGAGCCACAAAAGAATTCGAAAAATAAAATAAATGGCTCACACACCAAGTCAACGCCCATCGAGGTTGCAACAACCCCTCTTGCACCACTTCCTAGGCCGTAAGCGCCCCCCTTTATGCATGCCTTTTCTACAACGGGCCACATTTCTTCTCAAACAATTTCTATGAGTAATTCTTGGGCCAAATCAAAAGAAATTCAAAAAGCTACCACTTTGGCAACGACCGCCCGAGAATTTGATCTTTTGGCCCATGACGATGAGCCACCTCTCTCGGCTCGTGTGAGAAGCGCCTCTTCTTAGCGGAAGGAGAGACATCGTGCCTAACACTCAAGGTAAGTTTCCATGTTTCCTTTTAGTGCCTCTCCTTTCGGATTCTTCTCACCCCTCGAGCTCACAACTCGGCCACCGATTTCACCTTATTCCAAGCGCCTTTTTGCCCAATCATCCAGCTTATAGGGCCTCTCCCAAGGAGACCCAAGATTTGCAGTATCAAGTCCAAGAGCTCTTAGATAAGGGCAATGTACGCGAGTCCCTTAGTATGTGCGCTGTGTTGGTGATTTTGGTGCCTAAGAAGGATGGCACATGGCGAATGTGTGTTCACTACCGAGCCATCAACCAAATCACCATCAAACACAACCACCTCATCCCACACGCCGATGATATGTTGGACGAGTTGCATGGAGCCATGACCTTCTCCAAAATTAATCTTAAGTTGGGCTACCATCAAATACTAATAATGCAAGAGGGGGACGAGTGGAAAACCTAATATGGCCTCTAAGAATGGTTAGTAATGTCCTTTGGTCTCACTAATGCTCCATCTACTTTCGTGCGCTTAATGAATAATGTTTTATGTGAGTACATAGGGAAATTTGTAGTGGTTTATATTGATGATATTTTGATTAATTCCACTTCACTAACCTCTCACGTCGAGCACCTTAGGACTGTGCTAGAATGCCTTCAACATGAGCAATTATATGCAAAATTGGCCAAGTGTGTTTTTGTAGGGATTCCATAAATTTTCTTGGATATGTGGTTTTGAACGATGGCTTAAGAGTCGACGAGGAGAAAATTAGAGCAATCCACGAATGTCCAATTCCATCGACTCCCACTATGGTGCATAGATTTCTTGGATTGGCCGAGTTTTGTAGGCAGTTTGTAAGGGATTTTTCATTCATTGCGACACCCCTACATAATGTCACCAAGAAGGCCATAACCATTAAGTGGAGATAAGAGCATGGGGTCACATTCAATGCCTTAAAATATGAATTGTGTAAGGCGCCAGTGCTTAAGCTCCCGAACTTCGGTAAACATTTTGAGATAAAATGTGATGCCTCAGATTTCGGCATTGGTGGTGGGGGTGATTATGCAAGAAAAATGCCCCAAAACCTTTTTTAATGATAAGATTTCGGGTGCCACTCTCAACTATCCAACCTATGACAAGGAGATCAATGCACTCATTCGTGTGCTAAAGACACGGTAATACTACCTTTGGCCTAGTGAATTTGTGATCCATGCTGCCCTTATGCTTACCTTAGGTCCCAAACCACGTTGAGTAGGTGGCACACTCGATGGGTGGAGTTCATAGAGACATATCCTTATATCATTGCCCACAAATAAAGGAAAGGACAATATTGTGGCAGATGCTCTTTTGAGAAGGTATGTCTTTATTTCTTCCCTTCAAGCTTGATTATTTGGTTTAATTTAATTAAGGACCAATATGAGCATGATAAGTATTTCTTTCCTATTAACTTAGATTAAACCAATAATCTTAGTGATTTCATGCTTTTTAGTTAGTTTTTGTAGGTTGTTTTCTAGGTAGTTTGAGTGTTTTCTAGATCTTTTATTTTTGTTTTGCACGTGGTTTTGACTCTCTTTCTAGAGCTGGAGTCGTTTGTGTTTGTTTTGTGTTTTTGTAGGTTTTGGAGCGTTGTGGAGGAGATATCCCGGTCTTTTTATGCTTTCTAGGAGGTGGCCTTGGAGTGGATATGTGGCGATATTGGCTAGTAAGGTGAGAGTGAAGTCTTTAGAGTTTTCAAGGAAGAATTTGCAAGATGAAGATGTCTTAGAAGGAGCTTAAAGAAGTCTAAGAAGAATAAGAACGTTCAAGGAAGAAACATCGAAGAGAAGCCGAACGATAGGACAAGCTTTGAGCTAAGAAAAGAAGAGATCGCATGCGAGCTAGGGTCGTTATCGACCCACTTTGGGTCGGTGCCGAGCTCGCTCTGAGGCTTGCGGGAAATAACGTGCATCTTGAGTTAGCTTTTAATAGATGTTTTATGTATGGGTCTTTTCAGGTAGAATTTTGTTTCCCTTTGAGAACATTCCTACTACTATATAAAGGGCCTTAGGGTGCCTTTTCTAGGGGGAACTTATAATCTAGCTCATTATCGAACTCATATTCTAGGATTATCAACTCTTTTTCCAAGCTCTTGGGCAAGTTTGAGAGAGTTTTGGAAGATTGTTTGGAGATTTGTAAGTTTGTTCTTTTAATTGAAGTTTGCTTTGTTTTCAATCATGTTTTCCTTCTTCTCTTTGTTTGTCTTTTGCATGATGAGTAGTGAGTAGCCTTCTTTTCTAGGATTGGGGTGAAACCCAAAATGGTTGTGCATTGATATGCTATATTTTAGATGCCTTATCTTTGTATTATTAGGATGATTTTGAGTGCTAGATTTTAGGCATAAGTGTTCGACCAAAGCCGAAGACACAGAAGTGTTTAAAGTGAAGAATTTACGAGCTGGATTTGTCGCTGTAGCTAAACCGCTGGTGCGCACCCCAGGACGCGGGTGCGGTTTGCCAACAGGAGCTCGAAGATGTCAAGACCCGAACTCCGTGGGCGCGTTTCATGGGACGCGGTAGTAGCTGCCAAGACTCATTGACTATCTGTTGACCGCGAGCACGCTTATGCAAGCACGGATGCGGTTTTGTGCGATTTCTTAGACGCGCTTTTTATTCTCTCTTTGGACGATTTATTATGTTTTAGCATATTTTTTGGATATTGTTTTCGTTCCTAGACCTATTAAGTTGTGGAGACTCTTTAGAGTTTGTCTTTGACCTTTGTTTTTGAGACTTGGAGTTTTATCACTATTATGGAGAATTAAACCTCTCTAGACTCATTGACTATCTGTTGACCGTGAGCGCGGTTCTACAAGTGCGGACACGGTTTCATGCGATTTCTTAGACGCGCGTTTCATTCTATCTTTGGACGGTTTATTATGTTTTAGGACATTTTTTGCATATTGTTTTCGTTCCTAGACCTATTAAGTCGTGGAAACTCTTTAGAGTTTGTATCTTTGACCCTTGTTTTTGAGACTTGAATTTTTATCACTATTATGGAGAACTAAACCTGTCTAGGGTTTGTTCAACAATGAAGCTTCAATTGATTAGTTTGTGAGATTCTAAATCCTTTTCCTATTCCTTTGGTTAGTATTGATTTTATTGTGCTTAATCTTATGATTATTGATTGATTCTCTAGGAGTAATTAACCTATTGAATTGATTGATTTTCTACTGTTGGATCTAGGTTTGGACCGTGGACAAACATGTTATGTGAAAACAACTTAGAACTTAGATCTGTTGTCTATGCAGCTAGGATTTAAGAAGAGAATTGATTGTTTGCTTTTCAAATTGACTCGTAGCTTGATTTCTCTTGCATGCATCCTATCCTTGTTCTCTATGCTGGTATTGGTTTGAGCGTCCTCTATCAATATTAAGTACTGTTTGGACCGTGGACAGAAAATTATTCAAGACCATGATTGGAATTACCTCTGGATTAAAAAGAAATTGTATGAAGAATCAATGATCAAACAACTCTCTTGAAGTGGATTTGTTGAATGAACTTGTTTTCCTAATCTGTTTGAATTCGATAAACTGTCTGCTTGTCTTTTGATTTGGTTACTGAAACATCTTGATAATCCCCTTTGCTTGTGGTTAGTATTAATATTAGACTAGAAGCCTTAGTTCTCTTGGATTCGACCCCTTACTTGCCCTCCGAGGACCGCAATCGCGGTATCTCCCCAGAAATTAGAGAGTCGCAATCCAATGAGGACAGTGCACGCGGGTCCCCACCCCGCACTCGCGGTTCAGCCCAAGGAGCCAATTTCAAAGTTCTGTTAGAAGACCACGAGCGCGCCTTCAAGAACCGCGTGTGGTAACGAAGAGGTGATTTTCGAAGAACCGCGCACGTGGCCCAATGAGCACGCACCCGATTCGGCCCTAGAGGCGGATGATTGCTATGTTCGACCCTACTTTCCTCCTCTTAGCTCATACAGGCCAGTTCCACCCTCCCCCGAGGCGTTGAAAGATACGAGGAAACCCGCCAATGATAAGGAGATCTTTTAAACTGACAATCATCAATTGTCAAGTAAATATCCATCTCCTTAATCTTATTAAGAGCATTCCAAGGTTTGTTAATTTTTTAAAAGAGCTATCTACAATTAGGAGAAGCAAAGTGAAAAAGGAAAAATTAAAAAGGTAGCTCTAGTGGAAAACAAGGCTTTGATTGACAATACCTCTAAAATTTTAAAATTCTAATACTCTCCAAAAACAATTGCCGAAAAAATGTGGAGATCCAGGAAGATTCACCATGCTTGTAATGATATGAGAAACTAAAATTGAGCATGTTATGCTTGACTTAGGAGCTTCTATTAATGTCTTTCCATTATGCATGTATGAGAAGTTAGGTTTAGGTCCTTTACAAGAGACTAACATTACTATTGAACTAGTTGACCATTGTAATGTGCATCCGAAAGGGATAGTGGAGGATGTACTTGTGCAGGTGGATGGTTTGATTTTTCCTTCAGATGTTTATTTAATGGAGATAGGAGAAGGGAGATACGACCCAATTCTGCTGTTGGGTCGTCCATTCATGAAAACAACAAAGGTGGTTATTGATGTTGCCAAAGGATTACTTTCCATGGCACATGGTGACAATGAGGTCCAATTCCACATTGATGAGGACCCCTTTTGACCTTATCATCGTCGAGCCACTGATGTTAAACAAAGGCGCTACTTGGGAGGCAACCCAAGATTAAATAGACTCTTCTTCCTCTTTTGTTTTTCTTTCATATCTTAGTTTGTTATTCGTTTTTGGAGACTAACGTACATGTACGAGGTCTGAAAGGATGTTTTTAGTGCGAAATCGCGCTCACGGTAGCCATACCGCGCTCGCTTTGGAATACCAGACCCATCCCGACGAACAGGTACTAGATCCGCGCACACGTCCCTATGTCCGCGCGCGCGGTTTGCTTATGTTTGCTCTCGGAAACGAAAAAAGTAGAAGTCGATGTCCTACCCTCTACATCATTCTATCATCTATCTTGACCATTTCTCTATCTTATCCATCACCTTCTATATATTCTTTCCATCCCCTTTGGAATTTTATTTTGTTGGCTCTATTTAAAGCCTAAGTATGGGTGAGCTTTGTTCCTCCAAGTTTTTGTCCTACAATGGTCATGAAGGTTGCGGCTCGAATTCAAGAGTTCACAAAGTTCAAGAGTAGTGACGAGCCCCGAGAGCCAAAGTTCGAGTTCGTGTTCGTGATGAAGTTCATGTTCGCTGTCATCAGAATGCGCGCGCCCCACCTTCATTGCACAGTTGGTTTATGCCCAGAAGTTGACAGTTGCTCTCAGTGACCGATCGGCGCTCGCACTCCTCTCACCACGCACGCGGTTTGCCTGCAGAACGGTATTTTGAAGCTTTTCATCCATTCTTTCTACACCTTTGAAAAGTTCTTTCATTCCACCCCTCTTCTTCGTATGTGAGTCTCTTGATATACCTTCTTTCTTGCTTCTTTCCTTACTTTTAGCATCATTGAGGACAATGAAGGATTTAAATATGGGGGAGGGAACACTCACTACGCTTATCCTAGTTAGTGTACATAGATGTTTTTGCTTTGATTTGCTTTAATCTTTTTGATTTTCTTCTTTTCATGGAACACATGCACTACATCTTTTTTCATAATAAAAAGATAAGAAAAAGAAAGAAATAGAAAAAGCCATAAAAATTGATGAAAAAGGCATATAAATCCTGAGATGAGTCAAAAACTGTTGGGACGATATTAAGGACGCCAGTCATTAATATCTAAACCAATAATGATCGTCCCTAGTTTTGATAAAGACAAACTCAAAAGTATTTGATAAGTTGTCCAAGTGCTGGTCTCAGGTAAGTCCAGTGGACGCACATGAGCGAAAAGGACAACAAGTGAACGAGAGTCCCTAAAGCTGTAGGGACGCACTCCATCTGAGTATCCAGAGCTGAACGAAAAGAATGGAGTCCCTGCGCAGATAGGACGGCGTCCTCATCAAGAAGGGACGCGTGCCAAAATACGGACGAAGTTCAAATTTAAACCAAGGCCGCCCCAACATGATTACATCACATTCGACCGTAGTCCTCAGAAGGAAGCTTCCCTTGTCTGGGCACGTGTAAACAATTCCAAAGATGTCGCTTTCCCAGCAATGGTCCCCTGACCACGCGGAGGCTTCCCAAGCGTCAACAGAGTTGACTTCCTCAAGATGCAAATCGCACCGTTGAAGGAAGACGACAGATCCTGCCCAAGCTTCAGAGGACGCTAGAGGACAAGAACTCATACCGCTATAAATACCCTCCAAGGGGTACGCATAGCGGTGTGAACTTTGAAGACCTTCTCTCAAGCTCTCCCAAAGCACTCAAGTTCAAGAACGAAGATCAAGAAGATCAAGTGAGCTTGAAGCAAGAGAAAGGAAGTCCAACGACATCAAATCCAAATCAAACCACAAAATAGTTAGAAAGTTAGTTTGTCTCTCACGACGTATAGTGAGGGACGTGAGTGTTAGCTACCTTATAGCTAAAGAGAGTTAGGTTACTTTGTCTGGCTGAAAGGAGTGTTACTATTGAGGCTAAGGACGCACGCTTAGCTCAGGGGATTGTAACAGCTCGCCTAAGTTGTAAGGACTCTCTCTGAATAAGATAAGGACGACTATTGAAAATCCTCCAACGGAGGTAGAGGTTTACCCATAAGACTAGCTGGTCTTAGTGGGGTTCCTATATAAATACTCGTGTCCATTGTCTTATTCCGTTTCCTGTTAAGTCTATTTTCCGCTGCATCTAAGGATGCCCTTAACCCAGTTAAGGACGCCCATTCTAACTGACTTACGATCCAACAATTGGTATCAGAGCAAGCGCTCTAGATTAAGTTTGAGTTGCAGGAAACATGGAGATAGAACCTATAGGTATCTCAAGTGCGAAGCCACCCTTCCTCACGGACGGGAACTTCAACCGATGGAAAACAAGGTTCGAATGCTTCGTACGAAGTCAAAACTACCAATGATGGCTGGTGATAAAGAACGGTGACCTTGAAATCCCTGCTGCCAAGAAGGACAAAGAAGCAGAATGGGGTCCTGATGAGTTCAAACTCATGGAAGCGAACGCCAAAGCTATCTGTTTCCTACAGACGTCCCTCTGTGAAAGGGACGCTACCTGTTAGAGCCAGAAATCAACCAAGCAAGATTGGTGACCCCTTGGCCTAGATCGGGCCTGAACAAAGTAAATAGAACGAAAGAATTGAAGAGAAAAACGTGTAAATTTGTATTGATGTATGTGAATGTGTACATGTGGTGATATGCGTACATCGTGTATAATTTCGTGACCCCCCTCTATGTATATATAGGGGATGCCTAGAAGATAGAGTGTTTACAAGATAGAATACTAACTAGATAGATACGCATCTACTAGATAGAATTTCCCCAAATATGATTCCCTATAAGATATAACCTAAATCTATCTTATATCTTAACGGACAAATATGCTGATTTCGTAGCTCATTACTCGGATTGCCTTCTAGAACCTCGTTACTCGGCTTTACGGGCTCCTCATGGGCTGCGCTGTTCGTGCCCAGTTTCGACTGACTTCGAGTAGGATTCTTGCTTCGACTTCTGAAGATAATTTGTAGCTTATCTCCTCCTCTTTCCGGCGATACGTGGATCGTCCAAATCCGATAAGCGTAGCTCCCGAAAAGTGAGTCGGAAGCACGATCCGTAACCTTGTCAATCGTTGACCCGCGGTCGCGGGTGATGGACCCGCGGTCGCGGTTTGACTCCCGAACGAAAGTTCCGTATAACAACAAATATGATACAATAGATAGAATATTTGGCTAGATAAGATAAGATGTTCTTCAATATGGTGGAATATTCCGTGTAACAACTTTGAATCTCGTGGGCCTATCTAGATATGCGTATGGGTTCAGTAAGGATTATGGGCCTCAAGCCTTGGGTCCAACAATACCCCCGGATCGGGTTGTAAGTCCAGATCCGCTATGGAGTTGGAAGCCGATTCGTAATATGTCGTCGAAATTTCTGCTGTCTTAAAACCTTGCTGACTTGTCCAGAACCATCGTCAAAGAGGATTCTAGAGTTCGAACACCCTTGGTTGATGTTTACAGGATAGAAGTGCTTACTAGAGGCATGAACTCTATCGAAGTCGTCAGCTATAGGCACGGACCTGACCAAGGCATCTTGCCGCCAGCGTTGGTGTGATCGAAGTTGTGTAGCGCGCTTTGGGCATGTTAACTTGACGATAACCGTGAGCATCGGGCGTTTACCTAATCGAAGTCGCTAGCCCATAGCATAGACTTAGCTAAAGTCACAAACCAAGAGCTTACACTCGTTGTCATGTAAAGGTGATGCTTGAGAAACTGAAGGTGTATGTCTCAGATTGAGATTTCTTGAGATTTTGCTGCTGAGAAGTATGGTTACTAGGACGTAACTGATCATTAGAGAAACTCTGTCAGGTATCTCTAGTTCAGCACCCCAGTACTAAGATCTTGCGTAAGACCTTGTACCTTACAAACGTACCCCAGACACAATAGCGAATATAGTGTTGTTTGAGGCCTTCTAGAAAGTACTCGAACCCCTGTCTTAGGTCAGAGATGATCGGCCAGATTGTGATCATGATGGTCGTGCTTCACTGAATTCTAGTTTACTGAACCAGTAACGTTCACGAGCAGTCGTAGATTACTGGACTCTTCAAGTACCCCTGTATTGTTATTGCTTCCTTCTTATAGAACGTTGGTCTTGAATCGACCCCATTGTGTATTGCATCCTCTAAGCCAAGAACTTCTGTTGGTGCCGTGACGTCTTCATTTTGTAAGAATTTTTGCATACCCCTGTCTGGGTTCGTGTTCTTGCTATGAGATCTAGAAATGTAACCCTTCTGCTGGACGAAAACTCCTTTGCGTAACTTTGTTTATGTTCTCCTCTATTAGTACTTGCTTCTGTCTATTGATGACTTCGTCTTGTTGATGCCGATGAGGCACTGTCTAGTGTGGTATTGGTACTTCGTTCAAAAACATGATAGATGTCAAAAATCCATCGTCTTGGATAAGTAAGCATGCTGAGTCCAGCGACTCAGGAAAGATGTGTTCTAGATACTGTATCTAAAAGTGACCGTTCGGTCTTGTTCTATTGTATCGTTTTCTAGTTACATGGAGTGGATCGTTGTCTTAGTAATGATAAGGTTAATCAGTATTATGATCACCTTTCAATAATATAGGTAGGCCATGTCTAATGATTCCTATTCCGAAGTAGGGAGGTGCATTTCTAGAGTCTGTATCTAGAAATGATTGCTTCGCTTTTGTCTTTTTTTGAACGGTACACTCGTTCTTTGACTGTAGGGTGTGGGTCGATGCGTGTTTCGAAGGTATTTTTGTAAGCTTGTTCCAAGACCGTACCCCGGACGTAAGTGTGATGCGGCGTCCCGCAATAGTGGTTACTCGTTTTGAGTATGCTCTAGAGCTTTGTCAGTACGTAAATCGTACCAGGGGGAACTGCCTGGTAAGATGTTCTTGCAACCATACCAGGGGGAACTGCCTGGTAGGGTACTTTTTGTGATCATACCAGAGGGAACTGTTTGGTAATATGTGTTTGTAACTGTTCCAGGGGGCTGCCTGGTAGGGAGTCCTCGTACCCGGCTTACGTGATCGTGGCGGTTTTTAGGATGGGTATGTATTCTAGATACCGTGTCTAGAGAGTGTATCTAGAGACTTACGTGTGTATTTGCTCGAGCGGTGCATGCGTTTGTGACAGAGTCCTTAAAGGTATTTAATGCGTCGCAGCGGTCGTTTGTCGTGATATCACTAAACAAGCTTGTTTGTACGATGTGCTAACGTTAGCTTCGTGATGTTAAATTTTGAGGGTGTATCTAGGCTGTACAGCCAGGTAGTATGTGTGGATTAATCCGTCGGATGCTAGCATATGTGTCAGGCGAATTGTGCCTAATTTATGGATCCAAATATTCGTGCGAGTTTTGCAATACTGGCGATACTTGCCTAGGTCTCTTATGGGCCTAATCATTACGTTCACGAGGTTTGTGGGATAATCTGGCGATAAATGCCTAGGTCAACTTATGAACCTAAATGTTACGTCCACGAGGTTTGTGGGAATATCCTTTCTCGCGAGCTTTGCGGGATATCTTCCGCGAGATTTGCGGGAACATGCGCTTATGTGTGTGTGTAGTGGTGTTATAACCCGTTGTTAGCCTGATCAGGGGTACTAGGTAGGTATCCTAGGGGGGACGTTGTGTCGTGCTGGTTTTTGCACGACACTGTCCATGCTAAGTTTGCAAACAATCTTTAAGCGTAGTCATACTAAAGATATATATAATATGCTGAAAGAATTGCAAAGGAAGGAAAGAACAATAGTGTTTAAACTAATGCTAAATGCTAGAACTATTATCTAGAATGTAGAGCTGGGTGAATGGTGTACCACTTTCTTGTGAACTTTGAAGTTGTGTGAATAACCAGTGTCTGGTGTTGGCACGAGCCTTTCTTGCATAGTTGATGTTTAAGTATTCCACCTGTAATGCTGGGAGATCGTATGAACATTAGCATGGATTACCCTTAAGGCGTTATCAGATAACAACGTAGCCATGAGTATGGAAGTTAATCCTCAAAAATATAAGTATTAGAAACTGAGTACTAGATAGGGAAAAACTTAGCCAGTTTCAGAGTCTAGATACCGAAACAGGGAAAGTACTGGACTAGTTCTCAAACAATGTCATGTAATAGTAGTAACTCTAGATAATTCGTCAACAATAATGGATGGAGAGTATATATGCTCCAGACTAGATCCAGAAAAAAGGAGGAAATTGATACGAGAGTCAGAAAAGTGTTGGTTAAGGATGCTTCCCTGAGTATTGAAGATGTGGAACTCCTGCTAGGTCATCAAGATATCGCATAACCTGAGGGCACGGATCATTTGTTGTCACAATAGGTTGTAAACTTCCATGTATGAAGTTCCTGTCTCTTGGGTATAAGAGTAATGCACATCGTTAGTAAGGGAGGAGTCTAGAACATAGATCAATCGGTCATGCTTTAACAAGCGATTTATCATTAGGTTAATAGGGTTTCTCAATGCGTCTAGCAATTGAAACTAGTAAACAGTAAATATGTATAAGCGTAAAAGATCGATGCTTATAAGAAAGAGAGATATCTTTTAGCAAAATAAAAGTATGGAATGAATTGTGAGATAAAAGAACGAGGAAACCAGTATATGAGGGGCTGGAACGTGATCCTGACTCCAGAAGGGTCGTCTAGGTCGATTCGTCATGGTTGTGTCCGGGTTGGTTTCGTGTTGTATTTCTCTAAGGTATGGTGCTGAAGCCGTTACGTCCCTCGATGTTTCTATGCGACCGTCAAGGTCTATCCTTGAGGCCATCTCTATGATATTTCTAGAAGTGTTCTGGAAGCAACCCAGCGGTTGACTGGATTGGCTTGCTCCCCAAATAAGGCAGTCAGAGGGGTGTCGTAGCTAGATATGGCGTCGAGACCGCTACCCCCATTGATGTCTATTCGCCACCATCAAGGTCTGGCCTTAAAGATATCTGATTCGTCATCTGTTTTATGATCTTTTTCGGAGAGTCGTATCCAGATCGACCATCCAGCGCTTCCTGGAAGTATTCTGGGTGTGCTGGGCGTTTCCAACATTGTTTTGATTCTCGATGTTGTCTTCCTCTCTTAACATGAATGTCAATTGGATCGAAAGTTGTTTGCTTTCGTTCGGAGATAGTTTCTTCGTCCGTTATCCAGGCGTGCGATCTGGGCAGTTCGTCACTCTCGCAGGTCTCACGACGCAACCCGGGATCGCTGTCTGGTTGTATAGTCGTTTGATCGTGTGAAAACGAATATATGATGTCGATTGTATCGAAAGTTTGTTGCTTTCGTTCGGAATTACTTCGTTCTCAGCCCCACGGTGGGCGCCAAATTGTTAGAGCCAAAAATCAACCAAGCAAGATTGGTGACCCCTTGGCCTAGATCGGGCCTGAACAAAGTAAATAGAACGAAAGAATTGAAGAGAAAAACGTGTAAATTTGTATTGATGTATGTGAATGTGTACATGTGGTGATATGCGTACATCGTGTATAATTTCGTGACCCCCCTCTATGTATATATAGGGGATGCCTAGAAGATAGAGTGTTTACAAGATAGAATACTAACTAGATAGATACGCATCTACTAGATAGAATTTCCCCAAATATGATTCCCTATAAGATATAACCTAAATCTATCTTATATCTTAACGGACAAATATGCTGATTTCGTAGCTCATTACTCGGATTGCCTTCTAGAACCTAGTTACTCAGCTTTACGGGATCCTTATGGGCTGCGCTGTTCGTGCCCAGTTTCGACTGACTTCGAGTAGGATTCTTGCTTCGATATCTGAAGATAATTTGTAGCTTATCTCCTCCTCTTTCCGGAGATATGTGGATCGTCCAAATCCGATAAGCGTAGCTCCCGAAAAGTGAGTCGGAAGCACGATCCGTAACCGTGTCAATCGTTGACCCGCGGTCGCGGGTGATGGACCTGCGGTCGCGGTTTGACTCCCGAACGAAGGTTCCGTATAACAATAAATATGATACAATAGATAGAATATTTGGCTAGATAAGATAAGATGTTCTTCAATATGGTGGAATGTTCCGTGTAACAACTTCGAATCTCGTGGGCCTATCTAGATACGCGTATGGGTTCAGTAAGGATTATGGGCCTCAAGCCTTGGGTCCAACACTACCCGTGTGAGCAACCTTCCAAATGCTAAGCTCCAATGGGAAGCCCTTGAGAAGTACCACGTTAGGACGCCCGAGATGAAAGAGGACGTCCAGCTTGAAGATAAAAGGGACTTCTACAAATTTAAGATGTTCACAAATGAAACCATCACCGACTACTCCTTCCGCTTTGAAGCTTTGCTAACAAAGTTGAAAAACTTGGGTGTCAAAGAAACGCAGATCACCTGAAGGATGAAGGTTCAAGTCTTGATTGATGGACTCACGGGACCATGGAACTTTGATAGGATGACGTTCAAGGAAAACCAAGCCAACAAAGGACTGTCCATGGAGGAGATCTATGGAAAGCTCAAAGGGTACGAAGCTATGAGGAATCAGGATTTGCTAGAAATGGGAAAGAGTTCTCAAAACGAACTGGCTTTGACTCTTGCGGCAAGAACGCCAGAGTATGAACAATATCACCAAAGGCAAAAGGAATTGGCCTTGATGCTAGATGCCAAAACTCAAGAGCGCCAAGAGAATTTTCATCTTCAGGCCTTGGTGGAACGACAAGGGGAGACGGAAGAACAAATCTCTGAAGAAGATGAGCTAGCCCTTTTGCACAAAACTCTTCGTGCATGGGCCAAAAGAGGCAAAGTCCCAAGGATGAAGATGCCATACAAGAAGGAGACCCCCAAAATGACAGATGCTGAAATGAAGGAGATAACCTGTTACAAATGCAATAGGAAGGGACACATCGCTAAGAACTGCAATACAGGACTTTCAACAAAAGATCTCAAGAAGAAAGCATTGATTGGAGCCTATGAGGCCTCATGGGACGACATCGACTCAGACGATGAAGAACCATCCAACCAAGTGGCTTACATGGCCATGGAGGATGCTCCAGACGCTTCAGAGGACTCCTCTGAAGCTGAGCAAGAGGTAACTCATGAATCCATGATAAGCTCCCTTGACAAGTGCTCTAATCCCAAGCTCATCAAATTAATCACTCAAATCATGCAAGAAATCTATGCTATGAAACAAAGTTTTGATGAACTTGAATTAGAAAACATTGTTGTGGAATGTGAAAATTGCAACACCATGTCTATTCAACTAGAGTCCTCTCATGAAGAAATAAATTCCCTTAAGAGTCAGCTTGTGTGCCTAAAACTCGAAAATGCTAATCTTAGGGACGAAGTGAACGTCCTAGGAAAGAGTCCCATGACCGAAACTGTAAATCCTATTATCTTTGTTCCAGATAGGAAAGGACTAGGGTATGAATCAGGCTCAAAGAACTCTCTTCCTAGTGACTTCGAAGCTTGCAAAACCACTGAGCTAGAGCTTGAGTGAGAAAAGACAAAGAACCTAGAGGAACGCATAAGAGTCCTTGAGAGTGGTGAGAAAGGAAAGAAGGACTATTACACAAATTCCACTAGCCATAAAATCTACAAGAAAATTGCTAAGGGAGAAGGATCTAAGATAGTTGATCCTGAGAAAATGAAAGAGAATAGAATTCAACGTCCTAACAAGAAATACTACCTTGGAAACTATTATAGGACGTGCTGGTATTGTGGCAAAGGTGGTCACTACCAGTATGAGTGTCTTAAGCTAAAACAGGATCTTGAGAATGGAAGAAAGGCTAGAAGCGATAGTAAGAACGCTAAGCCAAAATCTGCTGATAGGACGCATGCTAGTGTGGCTAATGCTAAAACTCAATCTCCTAGGAAGCATGCTAGAAGGACAAATGATGTGAATGTGTATGATTACTTGCCCATGAAAGAGTTGTATCCATGTAACGAACCAGGTAAGGGCCACCTTGCCTGGGTCGCAAAGAACTAACTCTTCTTTTTAGGTGGAAGTGAGAGGAAGCCCGTAGAGCATTGATAGTGGCGCCTCAAATCATATGACTGGAAGACAGATCTATCTCACTTCTTTCCAATCTAGTGCCACGGGAGGTACTGTCTCGTTTGGCAACAAGGGCAAGGGAAAAATCAAAGGGACGGGCACCGCAAATTTAAATCAGTCCATCAAAGCGTCCAATGTGAGTCTTGTTGAGGGACTCGGGTTTAACCTCCTTAGTGTCTCCCATATCTGTGATCAAGGTGAAAACCTAGTCACATTTGACTCTAAGGAATGCCTGGTCATCACCAAGAAAAGAAATCAAGTCATTCTCAAAGGGACTCGCGAGAATAATGTCTACATCTTCAACCAAAAGTTCAAGCCTGCATCCAAGTTGTGTTTATCCGTCTCCGCCGTGGACGCCGATCTTTGGCATCGACGTCTTGGGCATGCCGGACCTAGCACAATCTTTAAGCTTCATCAACAAGAGCTTGTAAGAGGACTTCCCCGGATTGATCCTGAGCAAATTGAACAATGCGAAGCATGCATCAAGGGGAAGCAAACAAGATCGTCCTTCAAATTCAAAAATGAAGTGAGCACAAAGAAGCCCTTGGAACTCCTTCACATGGATTTGTGTGGACCCATGCAGACTCAAAGCTATGGTGGAAAGAGGTACATGTACTTTATTGTAGATGATTTTTCAAGATTCACTTGGGTTCTTTTCTTGGTGTCAAAAGCAGAAGCTTTCCAGATGTTTAAGATCTTCATCAAGCAAGTAGAAGTTTCTCTTGGGACGAGTTTGAAAGCCCTAAGGTCAGATTCTGGAACGGAGTTCAAAAACTCAAAGTTCCTTGACTTCTGTGACCAACAAGGAGTCTCCCACAACTTCTCTTGTCCTCGAACTCCTCAGCAAAATGGCGTTGTTGAAAGAAATAATAGGGCATTGGAAGATATGGCAATGACGATGCTCTTGGAAAGTGGCGTCCCCAAACACTTTTGGGCAGAAGCCGTGGCCACAGCAACCTACATCATCAATCGAGCAATGATTAGTCCCTTGCTCAAAAAGACGTCCTACGAGTTGCTCAACGGAAGAAAGCCAAACATTTCTCACCTCAAAGTCTTTGGGTGTAAATGCTTTGTCCACAACAACGACAAAAACAATATTGGCAAGTTTGATGCTACGAGCGATGAAGGAATATTCCTTGGATACTCCCTCATAAGCAAAGTCTATAAAGTCTTCAACAAAAGAACTCTTAAGCTTGAGGAAAGTATCCATGTGGTGTTCAAAGAAACTCATCTCACAAGAAAGAACTAAGTAAGAAAGAACGTCGTTCCTCTCCAAAGGACGATGATGAAGATGATGAAGAAGAACCCAGAGGGTCCTCAGGAAAATAGTATGTTCCTAGGAACGCCCCTGAAACAGGTGAAGAAGTCTTAATGGGAGTCCCTAGCAAACAGCAAGAGCCCTCTCAGACTTAGTCGCGAAACCAAGTAGATGATGCTGAGTCAAGTCAACAAGGAGAAGAAAGGCAAAGTGTGGACGCTCATTCTGACGGGGAACACACTGAGCCTATTAATGAAGAAGATCGATTCGACTCTGATGATTCTGATTGGACGGATCCAAGGTGCACTCCTGGAAGGGACGCCTCACACAGAGGATCCCATCTTTCAAGACTTCATTCAACAAATCCAATCATCTCAGACATCTCAAAAGGAGTCCAAACCAGATCAGTTGTGAATCAGTCCTATGGTGCAAACATGGCGTTCTGTGCATTCAACGCCTTTGTGTCCTTAATTGAACCTAGAAACATAAAGGAGGCACTTCAGGACGCTGATTGGATTCAAGCTATGCAAGAAGAACTCAATCAATTTGAAAGAAACAAAGTTTGGACCCTCGTCCATCGTCCTAAAAACAAAAACATAATAGGGACGAGGTGGGTCTAGAGGAGCAAGCTTGATGAGAGTGGCAGAGTGTCAAGAAACAAAGCAAGGGTTGTGGCTCAAGGCTATAGGCAAGAGGAAGGGATCGATTATGATGAGACCTTCGCTCCTGTCGCTAGAATTGAAGCTATACGCCTACTCATTGCCTACGCCGCTCACAAGGGGTTCAAGCTATTTCGGATGGATGTCAAGACAGCGTTTCTCAACGACAAGCTAAAGGAAGAGGTGTACGTTGCTCAACCCCCTGATTTTGAGAATGCGGATCATCCTGACCATGTGTACTACTTGGACAAAGCTCTCTACGGACTCAAGCAAGCCCCTCGTGCTTGGTACGATAGGTTTGCGTCCTTCCTTTTGTCCAACGGGTACACTCGAGGTAACATTGACAAAACCCTGTTCTTAAAGAAAGTCCTTAAAGATGTTTTGATTGTCCAAGTCTATGTCGATGACATAGTATTTGGAAGCACTAACATGAAACTTGTAGAGGAATTCAAGAATCTGATGAGTAGTGAGTTTGAGATGTCCCTCATAGGAGAACTCAATTTCTTCTTGGGACTTCAAATCACACAACTCAAAGATGGGACGCGCATTCACCAATAGAAGTACATTCGTGAAATGCTTGAGAAGTATGGAATGAATACGTCCAAATCCATTGACACTCCCATCTCTCCAAACACTCGCCTTTATGCTGATGAAGAAGGCATGAGTGTGGATCAAAAGCTCTACAGAGGAATGATAGGGTCGCTATTGTACTTGACCGCGAGTGGTCCAGACATCATGTTCGCTGTGTGTCTGTGCGCCCATTTTCAAGCCAATCCAAAGGAGTCCCACATGCAAGAAGTCAAAAGAATCTTCGGATACCTCAAGGGACGGGACGATCTATGCCTTTGGTATCCCAAAAGGATGTCCCTCAACCTGGTAGCGTACTCTGACGCTGATTATGCTGGCCATGTGGTGGATAGGAAGAGCACCTCCGGAATGGCTCAATTCCTTGGCTCGTGCCTTGTATCATGGGGATCCAAAAAGCAAAACTCCGTGGCTCTCTCAACCGCGAAAGCTGAGTACGTTGTTGCTACTTCTTGCTGCTCTCAAGTCCTATGGATCAAGTACCAACTGGAAGACTATGGTACGTTCCTTGACATAGTCCCTATCTTGTGTGATAACACTAGTGCTATAAGTATTGCCAAGAATCCTGTTCATCATTCTAGAACGAAGCATATTCACATAAGACATCATTTCCTTCGCGATAATGTTGAACTTGGATTAATTAGAGTGGATCATGTTAGGACTGAGGACCAAGTGGCCGATATTTTCACAAAAGCACTTGATAGACGTCCCTACGAGCACCTCAGGCTGCTCTTAGGGATGATAACTTTTAAATGATCAAGTCCCATTCTATTATTCCCTCTATGATTGGCTATGTCTTGTTGAGAACGTGTTTTAAAGTATGTCATGCATTTAAAGTCATCTTGAAAGGACGCTAGTCTAAGACATGTGTTTTGCTTGTGTTTTGAACGCTATTCATCTCTCTTTTTATCTCAAGAGTATCCCTGATCACCCAACCCTCATTACAAGCCAAAATGATGGGAACTCTAAGCTTTCCTAAGCCGAGAATCTTGCAAACGCGTCCTATAAGCGTTCTTTGTTTTATCTTTATGGGACGTACTTGCTTGATTTTCAAAAATGGTTCTAAGTGATTAAAGGGACGCTTGTCAAAGTCTGAAGGACGTCTGGGCAGAGTTCTAAGAATCAGTGGTTGTGATCAGTTTTGGGACACATTGGTACAGTTGTCAATGGTGCAGTGTTGTATGTTGAAAGGACGCCAAGACAGAGTCCTTTGCAGTTGTGAAAAAGTTTGAAATTTGAAAATGGGAAGGTGAACCGTCACGGGATTTCGGATGCAGATCTCGGGATCAATGTAACAGGTGCAAGACAGCTGTTACTTAGCGAAGAAGTATGCCACGTGTGGGAACGCGGGTGGAGGAAGCCGAGTGGAATGTCCTTGTTACCCCTGCCCTTCCAACTTCGTCTTCTTCCTATAAATAAGCCCCTGTGCCCTCTGAGAAACCTCTTCGTCCTCTTGCCTGTTTACACAAATCCGAAAATCTCTCCCAAGATCTTGCCAAATCTTCCATTCCAGATCTCGAAATCACCATCCCTCAACCCTAATTCTTCCTATAAAACCTTCTCAAACTCTCAAATGGCCAACACAAGAAACACCAAATCCCAAAAACCCTCGCCGTCGTCTTCTTCGGCGGCGCGAAGCAAAACTCCGGTGAAAGGCCGGTCGCTCATGGATTCAAGAGGAAGAAATGTTGGGCGACCAGACCAATCCCGCAACTAGCAATCCTCTTTGTCCACCCAACACCGCCCTTCCACCACTCCTCCAAAACCCCAAACTTCCCAATCCAGATCCCAACCTAAACCATCTCAAAAACGGTTCAAGTTCCTGGAAAAGCCCTACGTCCCTGAACCTGAACAAGGGAGTCCTAAAAAATCTGAGCGCTTCAGACTCGCTGCTCAACCCAAACGCTGTCCTCTGCTTGACCCTTTGATCGAGGACTGGCTTGAAAGAGAGCCCAAGACCTTGGCCAACATATGTTATCGGGTGTCCATCCATTAATATCCCATCAAAATCCAACGCCTCCTTCACTATTTCATGGTGACATATGTGAAGCCTCGCCTTGAGGGAACCAACTACACCAACCCCCCTTTCATGGGGCCTGCCATCATATCCGATATGTTCGGTGGGACTGTGGACGAGCTCGCCAAACTCCTGCCCGATATAATGGAGTTCTTAGTGGCTCCTGCAGGCTCCGTCCCATCCCAAAAACGAAAAAGGCAAGCCTCTCCTCCTCCCTCTCAAAAACTAAAGCTAAAAGCTCCCTCTTCCTCCCAACCTAAACCAGTCCCATCCTCCCCCCCCCCCCCGCCCCTAAAAGACGCCTCAAAACGTCGGCTGAGCTTAAGGGCGTCACCGAACAGCAGATGGCCGCCATTCGCCTGTCAGAACTGCAGATTGAGAAAGAGCAGATGGCAAGGCAAGCCCAAGCAGAACAGGACGCCATTGCTGAGGCGATCAAGGAGAGCATCGAGGATTTCGCTCTTCTTCCTCCTCCTCCACCAAGGGTAAAGGACGCTCCTGCTACTTCTGCTGATCCGCTAGAGGCGGAGATGGAGGCGGACCTGGCTAAGCCAATGCCAAAGGTCCAAAGGGACGCTCCTCCCACACAGGTCCAGGCCAAGGACACTGTGCCCACTATCATCCAAGTGGAGGACTCCCCGGTGAAGCAGCCTCCTCCTCCTCCTCCAGCTCCGCTCGCCGTCACTCCCATTTCAGCAATCAAGCCTAGTTCCTCAAGTGCTCCCCCTCCAACGAAAGCAAAGCTTCGCACTCCAACTCCCTCTCCTCCCAGAGCAAAGACTCCTCCTCCTTCGCCTGCTCCGACTGTTGAGGAAAATGTCCAAGTCCAGGGGACGACTTTTGCTGAAGACCCCACGGAGTCCTTGGCAAGGACTCTAGCAGCGGACGCCCCTCCTCAACTTCAGGCGTCCAATGCTGAGGACCAAGAAATGGCTGAGTCCCATGCTCAAGGGGACGAGGCCTCAGATGATGAAGATACACATCCTCAGGATGAGGACAATGAGGACGAGGAGGGAGATGGCGAAGAAGAAGATGCCGGTGATGACGTGATTGTCACAGGGAACGGCAACAAGAAGAAGAGGCTCAAGAAGATTCTCGGGCCGCTCCTATTTGATGCCAACTTTCTGCGAGAGAACGGCCGCACTGAATTCCTCGAGCTGCTTGACTTCCAGGGTTGGACGCACCTGGGTGCAGAGGCCGCCGTCGTTGATTCTGAACAGGTCCTCCGCTTCTACTCAAAGTTTAAAGTTTCAGAAGTTAAAGGGAAGCCACAAGGGACGTTCAAGATAGATGGGGACGAATACTCTATTGCAGAGGGTACCGTCCGTAACATGCTTGGCCTGCGCCTCTCCCCACCCGAAGCTCTGCATGACTTCCCCTGCAAAAATTTTGGCCGCTTCTCCTAGGACGACATCTTCAATCACATTGTTAATGGGAAGCAGCCTCAGGGAAAAGACAGGGTGGCTCATGTGCTCTAAAAGACAGGCGTCCTTGCGCACCACTTCATTGTGCGCATGGTCGTCCCAAGACAGGAGAAGAAGTCCATTGTCCAAATCACTGACAATATAATCTTGGACGCCTTCTTGAACCGCAAGCCGATCAACTTGGCGCGGGTTGTCTTGGAGCATATGGGAAAGTGCACAGGTGGTCGTCACTCACTCCCCTTCCCCGGCCTTGTCAAGCGGATTCTAGTACAACAGGGCCTCTACGTCCCCAAGGAAGAGAAAACTTTTGGCATCCATTGGGACGTGAGGCAGATTACAGCTCCTCCCGTTGGAAAGATGAGGTACGATGAGGAGCTCCCCTCTATAAAGAAACAGCTGACCAAAGAACAGAAAGAGGCCCAGAGGAAAGCTGCTCAAGCTGCTGCTGCCACTGCTGAGGAAGGAGAAGCTGAGGGAAATTTACAAGTGGTAGGGACGCCCGTTGCTGACGCAGAGGACGCTGATGAGGCCCACGCTGCGAACGTCAATGCTGAGGCTGAGAAGTGTTCTAAGAAGACTTTGCTTGGGATGTTGATTGAGCACCAATGCATCATGATAGACCTCATCTAGCAACTTCATGACACCGTTCATCAGCATACTGACCTCCTGGAACGCAACAACGAGCTTCTGACCCAGAACAATGATCTTCATGCTCAGACCCTGAAAGCTCTTGGCAAGCGTCCCCGCCAGTGATCACCCCTCCCCTTCTAAACCCTGAAACAGTTTATCTTTTGTGTTTGTGTTAAGACTTTGGGACGATGTCCCCGTTTTGAACATTTATGTGTGAATGTCTGTAATGACCGTACTTTATTTCCTTGAATGGCGTTCATTACATTTGCAGTTCATTTTGTCTAAGCGTTCCTTTCTTTAGTTATGATTTTGTGTGTGCATGCTTTCAACTTGTTCTCCTTTTCGATGATGCCAAAAGGGGGAAGTATAGTTTTGTAGAGAAGCGATCTTTTAAGTTGTCATAGAAAGCATGTGTTTAGGGGGAATCTCGGCCAAGTCCAAAGGACGCTAGTAAAGAATAAAATAGGACGCACTTAAAAGAATGAGTTGCATGTCAACCTTAGCTGAAAAGATAATCAAAGTGTAGTCTCTCATGCTAAAAGCTTTACTTCTGTGCGCATTATTTAAAAGAGTTTGTCATCATCAAAAAGGGGGAAATTGTTGGGACGATATTAAGGACGTCAGTCATTAATATCTAAACCAATAATGATCGTCCCTAGTTTTGATAATTACAAACTCAAAAGTATTTGATAAGTTGTCCAAGTGCTGGTCTCAGGTAAGTCCAGTGGACGCACATGAGCGAAAAGGACAACAAGTGAACGAGAGTCCCTAAAGTTGTAGGGACGCACTCCATCTGAGTATCCAGAGCTGAACGAAAAGAATGGAGTCCCTGCGCAGATAGGACGGCGTCCTCATCAAGAAGGGACGCGCGCCAAAATACGGACGAAGTTCAAATTCAAACCAAGGCTGCCCCAACATGATTACATCACATTCGGCCGTAGTCCTCAGAAGGAAGCTTCCCTTGTCTGGGCACATGTAAACAATTCCAAAGATGTCGCTTTCCCAGCAATGGTCCCCTGACCACGCGGAGGATTCCCAAGCGTCAACAGAGTTGACTTCCTCAAGATGCAAATCGCACCGTTGAAGGAAGACGACAGATCCTGCCCAAGCTTTAGAGGACGCTAGAGGACAAGAACTCATACCGCTATAAATACCCTCCAAGGGGTATGCATAGCGGTTTGGACTTTGAAGACCTTCTCTCAAGCTCTCCCAAAGCACCCAAGTTCAAGAACGAAGATCAAGAAGATCAAGTGAGCTTGAAGTAAGAGAAAGAAAGTCCAACCACATCAAATCCAAATCAAACCACAATATAGTTAGAAAGTTAGTTTGTCTCTCACGACGTATAGTGAGGGACGTGAGTGTTAGCTTCCTTATAGCTAAAGAGAGTTAGGTTACTTTGTTAGGCTGAAAGGAGTGTTACTATTGAGGCTAAGGACGCACGCTTAGCTCAGGGGATTGTAACAGCTCGCCTAAGTTGTAAGGATTCTCTCTGAATAAGATAAGGACGGCTATTGAAAATCCTCCAACGGAGGTAGAGGTTTACCCATAAGACTAGTTGGTCTTAGTGGGGTTCCTCTATAAATACTCGTGTCCATTGTCTTATTCCGTTTCCTGTTAAGTCTATTTTCCGCTGCATCTAAGGACGCCCTTAACCCAGTTAAGGACGCCCATTCTAGCTGACTTACGATCCAACAAAAACCCAAAAGGGCGGCTCAAGTAATAAGCAAGTAATCCGGACCAGTATTAGGCTGGGGTAATATGAGGTTCATGATTGATTGTGAGTTTTTATCACCTATTGAAAAATGATAAGAGCGGTTAGGTGAAAAACCGAAATCGCCCTAAGCAAAATTGAGTGAGAAAATTCGAGTGTTTAAGATCATTCTTGCTTGGTGAATTTCGGGATTCATTGTAGATTGGGTAGATCACATAGGTTGCTACACTTTTTAGAGCTTAAGTGCTATTATATCATAGTGTGAGGTGTGTGCTTTGAGCTTTATTGTATATGCTCACTATTACTCTATTTTGGGTTCGAGTTGAGAGTTGAGTGTTTTTTTCTTCCCTTGTATTTCCTGAGATCTTTGTTGTGCTGGTTGTTATATTTAGTTTGAACTTACTCGAGGACGAGCAAGATCTAAGTATGGGGGAATTTGATATTCTCTCTTTTGTATAGGTTAACTCTTGTTCTCTAGGACTTTATTGAATGTTCTAGGTTAGTGTTTTGTGCTTAACTGTAATATGAAGACCGAAGACACAATGATTCAAGATACGAGAGTTTTCGAGACAAGATTCCGAAGTGACCATTCGCCACTGCTGAAGAACCGTGGGCGCGGAAGATAGGCCGCGGGTGTGGTGGTGCCAGAACCAAGAAATTCTATCTTACAAAAGGCTGCATGCGCGTTTATAAGAGCGTGTGCGCGGTAGCAGCAACTGAAGAGAAGTTTGACCCGACGTTGACCGCGAGCGCGGCGACGTTGGCACGTGCGCGGTTTGGCTACAGATCCGAGAAGCTGATTTTCTATCTTCTTATCTTTTTTTTATCTTTTGTAGTCCAGTTGACATGTCTTCCGACTACTATATATTTAGAGGCCTTCTCTAGGTTTTAGGTATCCAATTCATATCTAATATTCCTTATATTCCATTGATTGTCAAGTTTGTATTATGGAGAACTTATTCTCCTTGGAGTTTATTCAATCAAAGAAGCCTTCTATTGACATTGTGAGATTCTGGTAACTTCTTTATTCCTAGGTTGATATTGAAACTCTTTGCTCTTAATCCCATCATTTATGTTTGATTTTATGAGCCTGATCACCTTGTTTGATTGACTTAGATCTATTGTTTGAATAGGTTTGATTGTTGTCGGTGCAATCCTTTCTATTATCGAACCAACTCTTTGTCAGGATCGTGGACTGAATGTGAGAAGAGTATTCAATGGTTGTTTTATGCATGAGACTCGTTGTTTGATTGCATGATTCAATTTCCTTCTATCCTTGTATTCATTGCATGATTTGGATTAAGCGTCCTTGTTTATATCATAGTTTTGCTTGGACTGAGGACAAGCAAATATTTGAGTAAAGGATTGTAATTAATCTAGGAAATATAAAGAAGTGGATGAATCTATGATCGATTGATTTAAAAGGTGGAATTGATTGAATGAACTCTACTTTCCTCATATTGATAAAAACCTCTCTAAAACCCCCTGTTTATCTTTGCTTTGATTGAACTGATTTTGCCTAAGAACAATTAATTTCTTTGGTGGATCGTTAGTATGAAACGGGGCGTCCTTTACTTGGGTAAAGGCGTCCTAGAGTGAGGCGTCCTTACTAAGTATAAGGGCGTCCTTGAAGTGCAGCGGAAAATAATAAACTAAACAGGTGAAATTAACAAGTAAGGAACATGTCGATTTATAGAGGAACCACTCAAGACCAAGTAGTCCTTAAGTGTAAACCTCTACCTCCTTGGAGGATTTTTGAATAGACTTTTCCTTTCTTATTAAGCGTCCTTACAGTTGTATTGGCAAGTTCTTTACACTTCTCTGACACTTAGTGTACGTCCTAAGTCCACTAGTAAAGGACTCCTCTAAGCCTACAACTTAAACGAGCTTAATGCTCTAAAGGACTCTATTCCCACGTCCTATAGTACTTCGTAGGACTACTCTTTTCTTTTCTTTTTCTGGTTACAAACACTTTGTGATTTTGGTTACAATTCTCACTCGATCAGACACTAAGTCTAGAAGAGTTCTAAGCTTGTTCTTCGTGTTCTTGATCGATGTTGCTTTCACTCTGATTCTCTCTGAATATTCTCTGAAAGCGTGAGTCACAATAAATGCCTTGGGGCTATTTATAGGACTTGGGGAAGGACGTCACTCCTCTTGGACGATCATGCCCTTTGTGGACGTGGCTACAAGATCTTCCTCCACGTAGTATGGCGGTGATGAGGGAAGCTTCTTATATCCAGCTGTAATGGACTCCGCTACAGGATCGGCCTCCACGTGGTGATGAACTCTGCTACAGGACCGGTCTCCACGTGTCCCGGATGATCAAATGTTGTCGAGTGATGTCATCCTGTCGGCTACTGACGTCTCTCATTTTGGTGGTGTTTTAGTAGTTAATTTCCCTTGTAAATAAATGTTTTTCATTCTTTTCCTTGTTAGTTTCATTCCTTTTTAGCTTAGTTCCCGGTTTTCTTCAAGATTCGGAAACTATGCGAGTTTGTTATGATTTGTAGGTAAAATTAGGGGTGGGCACAGGTGGTTAACCGGATTTCCGGTTAACCGGAAACCGGTTAATTGGAAATTCGGTTATTGAATTTCGATAACCGTAACCGTACCGGTTGTTTTCGGTTAACCGATTTCGGTTAACCGGAAAATTCGGTACGGTTTTTCGGTTAACCAATAACCATATCTTAAAAAAAGTTTATAAATTAAACTATTTAGTGGAGCGTTAACCCGGTCCCTAAGACATATTGCACATCTTTAATAAATGTCAAAATAGAAAATTCAAATACATAGTCTTAATATCATTTCACAATACATAAAACACAAAAAACAAACATTTTTTTACATAGTCTTAATATCACATGTCCTAAACACAAAAAACAAACATTTTTTTACATAGTCTTAATATCACATGTCCAAATATATCTTCAATCGTCAATTGAAATGGACTCGTCAATTTCCATCAAAGGTTGCTCCAAATTCAACTTTCTCATTCATATAAATTGTAACAAATGTTAGAGACACAATAAAACGTTGTACTCAAATAAAAAAAATTAACAAATATAATAAATTTAACCTTCTTCCATAGCTTCTTATTAATTCAAGTATATTTTCTTCGGCGGTAAAAATGTAAATGAAATGCGCATCCAATCCTAACTAGAAACTAAAGCTTCCACCATTTGAGGCGCCAATGAATTATGGAAAAAATCAAATATAAGACCTTCGTAAATCATCAACAATGTTAGAAATGAAAAAACCACCAAACTATCCATGAAAAGAACAATTGTCTAATATTATTAAACCTACCGCCTTGTATAATGTATATTGTCAAAACATGTCTAATGTCATTAAACTACCGCTTTGTGTAATGTATATTATCAAAATATGTCTAATATCATTAAATTGACTTAATGATGATGTTCTCTTTCTAAAAATATATATATATTATATATTCGGATATTCGGTTAACCACATATTGAAAAACTAGTAACCGTAACCGAACCGTTTAACCGGAAAATAATTCGGTCGGTTAACCGTAACCGGTTTTTCGGTTTTTCCCGGTACGGTTAACCGAAAAAAGTGATCGGTTACCGGTTATTCGGTTCGGTTATTCGGTTACGGTTTTTTTTGCCCAGCCCTAGGTAAAATGGTGCAATTGAGGACGTTTTGGAGGAGCATCTAAGGAGGAACTAAGCAAAGGAGTCAAGGAGCGGAAGAGCCATGCAAGGAATGAAGAGGGACTCAAGGAAAACCAAGAAGAGACAAGGATCGAGGCTCAGGACCGAGCACCACCAAGTCGGGCCCGAGATCGAGCACCAGAGCACAGGACCGACGTTCCCAACGTCGGGCCCGAGGTTGCCCCGTGTCGGTCCGAGTCGGCAAACGTGAAGATTAGGCTCCAAGGCACAAATGTTGTGATCTTCCAATTTCGCCCTTCTTCTAATTTGGAATTCCTTGGTCCCCAATCAAGAGAAGAGGATAATTAGAGGTGATTAGAGAGGATTAAGAGGAGAACACACACACACACACCAAAAATCACTCTCAAAGGCTCAAGGAAGACTTGGAGAGCAAGGAGAAGAAAGGAGGAGGAGAAGAGGAGGAAATCGGTGGAGCTAAGAGAGGAGATTAGTGAGTTTGCACTTGTTTTGCTTTGGATTTAGTAGAATTAAGACTTTGATCTTGTGAACCCCTTTGAATTTGAATGCAATTTGGCTTTGATTTGCGATTGATGATTGAGACTTGCTTGCTTTTCCATTTGATTGCTTTTTACTCTTACTTGATGGAGTAGATTCCATAGTCTTGGGCTATGGGGGAAGCCCCTGGCTAGGATTGGGTAGGAACCCCCAATTCCATAGCCTTGAGTGCTTGATCTATGAATCCTCTCTACATTGAGCTTCAATTCTCTTGTGGAAACAAGGGACCTAGGGCTTGTGATTGGTAAGAGTAAGCGAAAGTGATCTCTAGCCTATCACTAGACCTAGCATCGAAGGAGAGTGAAAACTCCCTTTGGTCGAAGTGTAGAGTGGAGGGATCGAAGGCTAGCAACCTCGATCTAACAAGGATCAACACTTATTGGCTGAATTGGGGTGGAATTACCCAAGTCTAGTTAGGGAAGGAACCCAAAAACCCAAGACCGATCTACTATTTTTGCCTAATCGAAGTACCCAGCACATCGGGCCCGACGTCGTGTAAGTCGGTCCCGGCCAATCTGACCTCGATCCACCCTCGGACCGAAGTGACCTGTGTCGGTCCGAGGTGATTTCTCTTGTTTTTCCTCGTTTTGCCTTTCTTTTATCTCTTTTTAGTCTTTCGGGTACTCTCAACGCACGAACTCCCGTGTGTTCGACACCCTACCTCTCTACTACAATTGAGGTTCTGTTTATAAATTTAAATTTTGACCACCACACCCGGACCGATCAGCTACTGAGTAAGGACGCTTGGGAATTGAAGCTTGCGTTCCTACTTGCTTGGGACTGCGTTCTCGCTCAAGTAGTCTCTTGCTGGTCCTTACTTCCTGATAGGTAGCGTCCCTTAACCTCAGGGACGTCCACACACTTGTTGTCCTTTTTGTCACTGGCGTTCCTGAACACTTGGACAAATTTATTAGAATCAAAGTGACTTTGTATATCAAAACTGAGGGACGGTTGTGTGCGCACACTATCAAGTACAAGGGTGTTCTTGATAGCGTCTCAACAGGATTCAACCCCTTAATTGCATGCTATACTAGTTTGTAAATTAAGGTTAATTAATTTTGATCTTGACATGACGAATTTAGCTGAGTCACCTATTATACTATACAAATTCATAGAATATTTTGATTATAAACTTTATTCAAATGATATACAGAAGAGTACTTTACTCATGTAGTAATCCCTACATTAAATTTATCATAACTAAATATTATACTTATAATTTTATTTGAACAGTATATGATCAAAATACTTATACTATCTTCTTTTTATGATTAAATATGATAGTTGACATAAATTTATAATTTATGATCAAACTGTAAGATAATTTATAAAATATCATATTCTCTCTCACCCTTACAAATAGCATCATATTACTTAGATTACTTATACATATAAATATTTCAAGATAAACTTATTCCACTAAAAGAAATAGTTATTCACCAAATCCAAAATTATGCTTGTAGTATGTATATAACATAATATTTATAATATATTTTAGGGAAATTCCGTATGGTACCCTCGAGTTTTTGGCTTTTACGGATGATGCCCAAGTAAAAAACTTATTCCGGGATATACCCCTGAACTTTTGTAAAAGTTCGGCTCATACCCTTACTTGGAATTTTTGCCTTATATTTCATTCAATTTCGTTTATTTTCTATAGTACACACATAATTTTATATTTATAAAGTTAAAATTCAATTATAAGATTAAAAGTAGATTAAATAAGTTTAAAAATATACTCTATAAAAATATTATATAACTTATGTTTTCAATTGAATTTTTATTTTATTTATCGAATTAAAACCAAACATATTTCAATACTTATATATATATTAAACTAATATATTATATAATTGAAATTTATCATGAAAAGTTTACATAGTAAGATTTGACAATTTTTAATATCAATTAAAATGTTATATATAAATATGTTTTTATGTTGGTACAATATATGAATTTTCATTTCTTACATAATAGGAGAAAATAAAAAATATTTTTTAATAATAGTAAATGACCTTTACATATATATGTATGTATGTATGTACCCAAAATATAAATAAATTTTCAATATAAATATTGTAATATTTTGGTTTTGGTTTGATAGGTATGACATAATTTAACTTGAAATCATAGGTTATATAATATTTTTATAGATTATATTTTAAAACTTATTTAAATTATATTTTAAATTATAATTGGGTTTTTAACTAAGTAAATATAACAATATTTGTATTATAAAAATAAACGAATTTTACTATAATTTAAGCGAGAATTACGAGTAAGGGTACGAGCCGAACTTTTACAAAAGTTCAGGGGTATTTTGCGGAATAAGTGTTTTACTTGGGGATCATCCGGAAAGGCCAAAAACACGAGGGTACCAAACGGAACTTCCCTATATTTTACTTATATATCAACCCAAATTTGAAACAAAGTAAATAAAATATAAAAAAAACACAAAACAAACAAAATCGAGAAAGGCATTTCCCATTTTCTTGAACGTACAACTCAATTTTCATTTTGTTTGACACATGTACAACACAAGGAGAAAAGAGAGCCTTACTCCACCTCTTTGGCGAGCTCCTTGGGAGTGGTGCGACAACGGTTCGACAAGGCAAGCACAGATCCTTGGCGGTGGTTATACTGGTGGCAACGGCTCGACTGATGGCCCGAGGAGAGATAACGAGCAGTCTGAAGTCGGCTTCGACAAAATAGAGCGCTTCGACAAAACAGAGTACTTCGACCAACTTCGAGTTTTCCATCGATTTGAGACCAATTTGAGAGCGTTTATGGTGATTTTCAACCGTGTTTGAAGGTGTGATTCGAGTTGGATTACCAATGGCCCTATTTTAGTGCTCAATTTTCACTTAAACCGATCGAAATCAATTTAGTATCTTATATTGGGTTCTGATTTCGACATTGCACACTATCTCAAAATTCTTGCAAGTGCACACGTAATTGATCGCGATTGGTTCTTATTAATTCTCTTTTATCTGTCCACATCACCTTCTGATGCGTTCGCCTTCTAGGGACTCCAGGAAGGACTCGCTTGGCCAAGGATCTAGGTTACGAGTTGGGCCTTATCCGACTATTGAGGGAAACATAGAGAAGCGGAAGCTGAGTTGAGGAAGGTAGTAGCGGTGGTAAGGAAGCTGGTAGTTGAGGTAGGGACTCTGGTAGCTGTGGAAGGGACTTTGGTAACTGTGGAGGGGACTCTAGTAACTGTGCTGCGGTAGGGACTCTGGTAGCTGTGCTGCGGTAGGGACGCTGGCGCTGTAGTAGGGACGCTGGTAGAGGGACGATGGTAGGGACGCTGGTAGGGACGCTGGTGGATGTGGTAGGGACGCTGGTGGATGTGGTAGGGATGCTGGTGGCGGAGATAGGGACGGTGGTAAGGACTCGACGGGTGGAAGAACTCGCCGTCGAACGAGGAAGCGACCGAAGGTCGGGGAAATGAGGGCGTCGGAGAAGAGGGATAGAAGGATTGACGTTCACGGTTTTGGGGAAGAGATATCACTCGATTCAAGCCAAAACTCATTGATTGCAAACGTAAAGATTACAAGAGAGGAGAGCTCCTTATATAGTGGAGGCTCTTAGGCAACAAAAGGAAACCCTAGCATTTATGGGCTGGGCCTAAAACATGCAAGTCTTGGCCCAATACCCTATGCATACTATAAATGACCAGACAACTAATATGACTTAACATTCTTGTCTCTACTACAAAAGGTAATACTTATCCATTAGCTAGCTAGGAAAAGGAAAGACAAAGACTAGAACAAACAAGTCTTAGGGATTCTGCTGAGGACTCTCTTCAAGAGCTGAGGGACTCTGCTGAGGACTCTGCTGAGGACTTTGCTGAGGACTCTGCTGAGGACTATACTGAGGACTATGCTGAGGACTCTGCCCATGAGCTGAGGGACTCTAATGCTGAGGACGCTGGAAAGGAAGCTGCTGGAATTGTTGGGACGCCCTGGTGTAGTCCCTAGGATTGGCGTTGAGGACTCTCTTGTATTGACCCTAGAGTTGGCCTTGGCAGAAAGCAGCCCCCAATCGGATTAGGGACTATGATAGGGATGCTTGTACTCTTAGGGACGCTACTAGGGACGCCCATGTGTTGTTCTGCTAGAGTCCTCTTCTTCTTGGGGAAGGGAGTCCTTTTTCTTGGGAAGTCTTCTTCTTAGGAAGTCCTCCTCTTCTTGGGGAGCTAGGGTTGGGATCACATCATCCTCCCCTCCTTGAGTGGGAAGCGTCCTCGCTTCCTTTAATGGTTTCTCCCTGCTTAAGTTCTTGGTCCACGGAGGACGCCAAGGTTTTGGTTGACTAGGAGTCCCTTGAGGCGATCTTCCGGGACTGGATCGCATCACCTTCCCTTATCCATTCCTAGTCAAAACGCCATCAATTTGATCAAATTTAATCCAATTCCAACTAATGTCATCAACCCTAATCGATAACTACACTCGAAATCGTTGTTAAATAGCAAATTAATCCCTCCAATCAATTAAGAGGTATTGAAGTACTCGAAGAGAGGAATCCAATGCCACTTACGGCATCCATCTTCATGGAGAAATGATATGACCACTTGAACTTGTGGTCTAAACTTGGGTTGAATTGGGGAAGAAATTGTCCTTGTTTTACTGTAACGGCCCAATACTTTCGAAAAGTGATAAAATGCCCTTATGACATAATTACTTATTGTATAATTTGTACACTTCAATATAATAAAATTTGTATTATATTTTATTTACATAAAATATGTTACATTTACAAATAACATAACTTATAATGATTTGTTTTTGATAAGGTAAGAATTAGGAGGCCCCGCTTACAGGGGACGATCTAGACCATCCTTTCGGATGAGAACAATAAGCTTTTGGTGATGCATAATGTGATCAATAGGGAGGTCGTGGGCCAGTTTCGCAAATTTATCGGCCACAACATTGAAAGCCCTATTCACATGCTATGGTTTTTAAAATATTAAAACTTGTTATATAACAACATTATTCATAAAATCCATTTAACCATAAAGTTTCAGTATAATTTATATTATTAATAAAGAGTTATTATTTTTGGTAAATATTAATAACAACTTGTTATTAATATTCTCGATATAATAAAAGGGTAAACTTCTTTTACCCTTATGAAAATGGAGGGTTATGACAAACTCTGTCCAACTAGACTTGTAGATTTGGCCCAAGAACGCGGCTTTGCGCTTGTTGCATGTGCCTCGATGCCTTGCCTTGCCTTGCCTTTAGTGCCCGGTCATCATCAAGTCTCGGAGGACCGTATAGTGGAGATCATTCATGCTAGGCATGAGTAATCATTCGTCGAAATCTCTAAGGCAATTGGATGGTTCTCCCGTTTTGCTTGATAATTGATAAATTGCTTTCCGTTATCTTCATCAGTTTTGGGAGCAAACTTTTTTGCTACACAAATACCACAACAGGTTTTATTATGCTGTAGAGATAATGACCGTTGATATTATCCTTATAAATATATTGCGTTAGTACGTGGACATAGGACTGATGATGTGTGAACTTGACTGTTTCAAGTCTCTTTTCGAGACTTTGTTGTGGACTAGTGTAAGATCATGGATGCGAGTCCAAGACTCTCGAATTCTCTTAATAACTCATATTTTAAGGTGTGCTTAATATATGTTCTTAATACTAATGATAACATTCATTTATGATGTTTTTATACAATTTAGATAGATTTTTTTTTGCATGTTTTAGTTTGTTTAATCTAGTTTATTAGCTTCTTGGAGGAGTCGGAATCTAGACTGTTTGCATTATTTCAGGTTATATGCATTGGACGTGTTGTTTTGACACCTCTATCTAACAATATTTTCTTTGGGAGCTATGGTGATCGGATTGAGGTGATCTTCATGTCATTGGAAATCTAATTCGAACGGCCAGATTTCATCTTTTTTACTTCAAGTCAAGTTTCCTACGCAAAATGGTTAAAACATCGATCATAAATACCGTAATGAACACAGCCGTGACTGTGGCCAAGAAAGTCATGATCGCGATTTCTTTCCTGAGAGTTACGACAACCTACTAGAGGAAAGCTGCCACCACGTCCATGAAGGTCGCAGACCCAGATTTACAACCGACAGCAAATCAAAATTTTTGGAACTAAACCATGAACATGGGTCCTAAGTCAGGATCACAATTACGTCGACTTCGTGCACGAGAAAATTTCCAAGTTTGTTTTATCTTTTCATATTTTCTCTTTTTAGTATTTTGGATATTCTTTTGTTATAAGTAGTTTTTAAGATATTCCTAGTTTTAGAATGAAGGATAATCATCGAACTTTCATTGTAATTTTGAGAGCTTTTTTCATCCATGGAGAGCTAAAACCATAAGGTTCATTCGCACTTGAAACCTTTTGGACTTTTAATTTGTGAGATTTCAATTCTATTTTCTATCTTTTGGTTTATCAATCTCTCTCGTTTTTATAATTTATGAATATTATTGACTTCTTCTTGATTGATCACTTGGTTGAAGTTGACACTGCTCTATTGCTAGAATTAGGGTTTTCTTATTGAAATGTTTTATCTTTGTAGCAAACTTGTTGTTCAAGGACTTGTTAGACTAGGATCATTGAGAAAGAGAGTTGATGGCCAGAACATATGTGATTGTATTTGCATGCATCTTGAATATCCTTATCCTTAATGTTAATATTGAAATTGATCGTTTTGTTCGATATTAAGAATTATTTGGCTTAACTTGTAATAGCTTATGATCGGGACCATTAAAATAAAGGAACTTGATATGAAATCGATGATCAAACAAACTTATTTAAATTTGAATATGTGCGAGTGAACTTGGTTTTTCCTAATTGATTAAAACCAATATTTGTTTGCGTGTTTGCTTAATTGTGCTAGTATGGCTTAGATTTAGAAAAACATCATAAATCCCTTTGCTTTAATTATTTAGTTGATAAAAATATTGAATCTGGAAGCACGAAGTCCCTTGGTTAAACCCCAACTTACCACCTAAACTAAGTTGTATAATTCGACGATTATCTTTGATTTGGCATAACGACCTTAGGGCAGTCAAGTAAGCTCATGGTCAATGCTTGCTCAGTAAGAGGGATTATGGCATTCTAGCTACATTCCACTTGTAATTTGAATCTCATTTATAAAAAGAAATTTGTTTTTCTCATATCATCATGTTATATTACCCTATAGCCTTGGATGACTTTGGATGATAAAATCTAAGGTCAATGGTGGTAGTACCCTTTGTTTAAAAATAAGGGTGTTACAATCCCCATCATGATGTTCATTTATTTCATTTCCTTTATCAATTTCTATGGAAGGATAACTATTAGTATCACTTCATGACAATTGTAAGTTGATTACATTTTTTAACAATTTGAAGCTCTTGTTGATATCTGGTGTGACATCTACAATAACAAGTTCATATCCATATCTCTTATAAGTCATGACATAGAAATTATGGTGTAAATTTGATAAAAAGATATTAGATAATCATTCACTTAAATTATCTATGGACTTATATGGACTAGTTGATTACATATGGAGTTCAAAATATTGTTTATCTGCTTCAGTTCTGTACGGACATTGAAATATTATTCACGTTGAATCTTTCAATAGTCATTATCTTTAGAGACTTGTTTAGGCTTTCTAAAGCCAGTCACTCTTTCCGTGCTTCTATGCCCAATCCTTCTACATCAATCTTTGGAGACCTTATAGAGACTTGCTTAATGATGAATAATGCTAGTGCTATGATTTGGAATGTAAGGGGTGCTGGGAATGCCCGTTTGGTTAACTCGCTTCGAGAACTCATCCGATCGCATAGACCTTTAGTTTTGGTGCTTGTTTAACCACGTGTAAGTGGATCCCGAACTGGTTATGTGTGTCTTTATATTGGTTATGATGGACTGTTGGGGATTGATGTTGATGGCTTCTCGGGTGGAATCTAGTTATTTTGGAAAACAAAAGAAATCTGTGTCATCCCAACCTCACTTCACTGCCAACACATTACAGTAGAGATTAACAGTCTTGAAGAACTTTGGCCGATTTCAGCCATTTATGCGGCTCCGAATTTTGCTCGATGCATGGATATTTGGAATCATCTTGAGGCTTTCATTCGCTGATACATGATTGCATAGTAGCCGCAAGAATTGCCATCAACCCGTAATAAACCCATGCTAGCCTAGGATGTTCGTCCAGTCCTTCCTTAATTCAAGTACTTGCACACCAAGATGAGAAGACACACGAATGGATTCAATCAAGCACACCCTTGAATTGGTAGAACCAACAAGGGTTGTAACTAGGATTGAGAGACACAAGTGTGATCCGGGAGAGATTTCTCTCTCGAATTACCTACAAACACACCAAGCATACACACAGCTAGTTCTAATTAAGTTATTAAAAATTGACGATCGAAAGGAGAAGAGAGAATCAAAGTTGATCGACGGTAGAAGAGAGGGAGGGGTGTCCGAATTCCAGTAAAACAAAGAAGACACAATTTGATTGGATTGAAACCCTAGAATTGAAACTTTTCTCAAGTTCAATTCAAGGTCAAAATCCCTTTTCATTTAATGAATGGTGCAAAGTATATAAAGATAAAAGCTAGGGAAAATAATTCTATCTTGCTAACAAAGTTATCCTATAAAGCTAGGGAAACTAATGCTTGTCTTCCAATCCAATCCATACATCCATCCATGGGTATAGGCCAAAAATCATGGCTTGGAAGACACACACACGTCCTTCTCTAAGGCCAAAACATTATGGCCTAATGTGGAACACCTATGAAAAGCAATACCAACAACAGGCTATGTTAAAAATAGAATGCTTCCAAAAATAGAATCTAAGATAAGCAAGTCCAAATTCAGCCTTGAACATGGTTGATGGAAGTCGTCCACCTAGGCTCCCTTGGCTCGTCCATCATGGTCAGGATCCTTGCTAATACAACTCACGTGGCTTGTCTCAATTTCTTATCTAGATCTCTCGTGATTGATCCATCAAAGGGTACATGAGCTAAGTCCTCGAATTCCGTTGGGGTCATGGGTGCATGATCTGCATCGCTCGCCTCAACAATTGCCCTTGGATTTTGGCGGGTGATTTCATGTGACTATTAGAGGTCATGAGAGAACTTCTATCTCTAATGGGATGTTGAGATCATCAGCCACCTTTGCAAACTAGATTGAAAAGTTGCAACTTCTACACTTGGGGTTCTATGGATCAAGGTATACTTGGCGTAGTGGTGGAAACCTGGACTCTTTCATTACTCCAAGACTTAATCGATTTCCCTGCAACGAAACTTGGAGGTTTAAGTATCCTAATGTTGTAATCCAACACCTGGTGGCCCCTCATTCGAATCATTGTCTGATTCTGCTCAACACAACTCCTGATGCTTTGTCAACGCCTCCTACTAATGTCTTCATATTCCAAGCAGCTTGGATGGTTCATTAAGGCTTCAAAAGTTGTATGGCTGCTAACTAAAAGGCCGACTCTAACCTCTGCACGTCTCTTAAATAGCTCTCCGGTTTGTTGGATGACTGGAATAAAAGCGTTTTCTAAAATATTTTCTTTAAGAAAAGAAAACTTTTTGCTCGACTTCAAGGAATTAGCATTACAATAGCTTCTCGGCCGTCACCCCTGCTAGATTTGGGGAAGTCTTTATAGTTAGATTTGGAGCAAGTTCTTGACCAAGAGCAATTGTTGAGGTTTTAAAAGTCTCGGGCCAATTTTATCATTGAGGGTGACCAAAATATGAGGTAATATCATCTTTCAACATTAAATCATCTTTCTTCTTGTATGGTATTCTATTTGTAGGATTCCATTGGAAATCGAATTATCGATCCATCGGAGTTGATAGAGCACATGTTGAATTTTTTCAAGGATCTTTTTAGTGATTAGAACCATGCTCAAATTGCGATGTGGCCGCAAATCCAGCATATGGTCCTAGGTCTGTCTGAGGCTGTTAGCTACTCCTTAACTTGAGACTTTACATGCCAAGACGTTTGGAATGCCCTGAGAGCAATGGCTCCTTATAAGGATCTTGACCCTGATGGTTATCCGGTTGTCTTCTCTCAACAAAAATGGAACTTGGTTGGCACTCAAGTTATAGACTTTGCTCTTCAAATGTTAAATTTTGGGAATCTGACTCTGGGTAGGGTTGTTGCTCTCCTTCACTTAATTGCAAAAGCTGGTGAGCTGAAAACACCACCTCAATTTCGTCCAATCTCTCAACTCAACATAGCCTTTAAAATTATTACATAGGCTATTGTTCATTGACTCAAGGCAGTTCTCACGTCTCTGGTTTCTCCAAACCAAACGAGTTTCGTTCGGGTAAGTAGACAGATTACTGACAATGTCATAATCACTGAAGAGGTGTTGCACTCTATGAACTCAACTCATCTTTACACAAGGTGGATGAAGTTGATGATCGACCTCGCTTCGCGAAAGCAAAGCTGGATCGTTCAAGTCGGTGCTGATTAATGACAATTTTCTTAAGGATATCTTGCATCAAGCTCAAATTCCTACCCGCTTGATCAACGTTTTTATGCAGTGCCAAACTGAGGGGTCGATGGAACTTCTTTGGAACGAGAGCAAAGTTGGTTAATTCAAGTCGTCTAGAGGGTTTCGTCAGGGAGACCTGATTTCTCCTTATCTCTTTGTCTTATTCATAGAAAAATTATCGCATATTATTCAAGATGTTGTTTCGGGGAACTGATGGAAACCCATATTTGTTGGGGTGTGCAGCTTACCCACCTTTTCTTTGTTGATGATTTGGTGTTGTTTTCTATAACAGATGCGGGCCAGATAAAGGTTATTAAGGATTGTTTATCTCCGTTCGGATCTATCTCTTGGGAGAAAGTGACTTACGAGAAGAGTTCCATAGGTTTCTCTAAGTGAGTTTTGGCAGTTTCGTGCAATGAAATTAGTTACGCTAAAAACTCGTGGAACGAGGCTAAGATAGTGCCTGATGTAACAACTGATATGTGTATGCAACTTATGGTGCATAAAGTCACGAGAAACCCTAAGGATATTGACAAGCCTTGTTGGAACCTTACTAATTTTTGGATATTCACCACCAAATCTAGATTGAGAATTGTTCAGAAGAGGAGTTAGAGCCGGTGATTTTTTCGTAATTGGAAACTGATCTAGCGGGTTCATGCTCGGTTGAGAGTCTAACATTTCCACTATGTTTTGGTGCCCGATTGTATAATTTGCAATGATGAGAGAGTTTGTTGACATTTAGCCCATCTGGATGCGTGCCCGAGGTGCAACTCTCCCAAGACTAATCTCCACTTATTGCACGATTACCATAAAGCTCAAGAAGCATGAATGAAGATTTATGATAACTGTTTGAGCCGAATTTTACCGAAGGAATCTTCGGCCTAGATCGGGCCTGACCGAGATGAATCACGAAGAACAAGTTTGGTGCAAAAAGGTGTAAATTGTATTGATTGCTCGATGAGAATGTCAAGAATCATGTGTCCTTATCTAGGGTTTACAATCAGCTTATATAGTACCCTAGAAAACCAATCTATCTTATGAAGAAGATAGACTTATACAAGATTTTGTCCGATCTTAATCCTAACGACATGATTTAACCGAAACTCTACCTTATATCTTTAACTCTATCTTGTCCGACCGACTTGCCTTTCCGTCATTCCTCGCTGCGTCTCGATGAGGTACCAAAGAAGTACTAACCAGGTCTCAATACGTCTTCGAAGAAAAAGCGGATCCAACAATACCCCTAAATGCAGCGTCCGGAATTTGAACTTTCCAATTTTGAATGGTGCATTTATGTGATTTGACGTTATGGTCAATCTTGATTTTCGGGATTTTGCAGAACCCCCTTCTTAAACCCCTTTCTTCATCATTCCCCGTCTCTTCGTTCCTATCTTCATTTGCCCTTTCCTTCTTCCTCGTCCGTCTCTCGCTCTTGAACTCTCCAGGTACTTCCTCCTCTCCTCTGTTTCTCGCTTCTCTTTTTTTCTTACCATGGCTCCAAGATCCCCTTTTACTTCTTCAAAATCCCTTAGCGAGGAAGACCTCCTTCCTTGCTCGATGACGCGAGACGAAATCGCGGAGTGGGTTGATTTTGGGGGTTTCGCCAGAGGAACCCGATTCCAAGCCCCAACAATCGAAAAGATCGATTGGGTCCGCAAGGGTTGGGTTTGTTTTCTGGATTATCCATTTACCCTAGGCTTGAAGTTCCCTTTTTCCGATTTCATTCGTGAGTTCATTAGCTCCTTAAAAGTCTCTCCTTGTCGAATCCTTCCCACAACGTGGCGCACGCTCGCTCGAATTGACGAGCTTGCTGCACAACGAGGGCTTAAGATGACCATGGGTGAACTCCTCCTTGCTTACAAAATCGTTCCACAAAGAGCCGGTCGCATTAGCCTTCACGCTAAGGATGTCAAAAACCCCTTGATTCCTAAAACCAAAATGCCCTCCCGGAGTTTGCAAGCCCGATTCTTCTTCATTGAATTAGAGTCTTTAAGTGGCCTAGATGAGGATGTATTATCGGTCTTTCGAGATGGATGGAATACGTCTCGTAGGACTCTAAGCTTTCACTTGTTGTTCTTGTATATTTTCTTATTTGCGCACAGCTTATTACTGATGTCGAATTCTTTTACGCAGTTCCAATCGGGATAAACTCCAGGCGTACTGATACCGGTGTTTGTACATGACTGTTAAGGATCAAAACTGAGAAACGCAAACCCAAGAGGATACGTCCTGAACCAGAAGTCTCTCTAGAGGAATCGGGGGAATTGGACCCTGACGAGGACGAAAACGAGACGGACAAGACCCCAACATCTTCTGATATGGCTAGCTCTTCCGGAAAGAAATCAGGTTCGATTCCGCTTTCTGTGTGTTTTTTTTTTAGCCTCTGCCCTGTTGGGGTTTGTTGTCACTGACTTTGAGTTGCATGTAGGTTGCAAGATCGACACATCCGCCGCTGGGATGGTTAAGAGACTAAGGTCGAGTGGTATCAAGGCAATGACCTCTCCGACCCCTTCTGTGGATTCCAAGAAGTCCCCTTCTTTGAAGCGAAAAAGAATTGAAGACACACCGACCCCAGCTACCGAGAAGAGAGGACCAAAAGACCTCCTAAGCGTTTTTGGCGACAAACTATCTCCCAACGTTAAGTCGGAGTTCCAGTCCTTGACCCTCGACGCCGCCTTCAGTCACGTGGGCACCACTCTTAGGCTGGTAAGTCAATCTTTCCTTGACGACACCTCCGCGTCAGTTCTTTCTCCATTTTTTCTTTTTTTAGGTTCATACCCTACCGCCTTGTCCTTACCCGTCGGGTTGTGTCCATCGCAGGCCTTCCAAGAGTTGATGGCGACCAACTGCCGATCTCATGACGAGTTGTCGAGGCTGGAAGCCGAGGCTAAGAGCGCTAGAGATGCCGCCGCCGCGTCTGAGAGGAAAGTTCGCAAGCTCCAGTCTTCCATCGACGCTCTGTCGGTCCAAATGGAAGATCTTCAAGCCGAGAAGGCTTCATTGGAGTCTTGGATGCATGAGGCGAAAAAGTCGGCTAAGCATTTCACGGAAGTAGTGACCCAGGTGGCTGGGTATTATACGCTGAAGGCGCGGGTAGAACTTCTTCAAGACCAGGCGGAAGGGAGAGGCGCAAACTGGGTGCTTGCCACGGAGCAAGAGTCCTTAGAGGAATACTTTCCATCCTGCAACCCTCCTCCTGGTCAGGAATTCTTGGAAGCTGCCGAGCAGGTGGTTGAGAAGGAGGATTCAGAGAAAACCAAGGAGGTCGGGACTCCCGGAACCGCTGTTGAGGATGCTGGTGCTGAAGATGACGCTGTGGTCAAGGGTGGTATGGAGGGCGCTAAAGATGGTGATGATGATGCAAAGACTGAAGAGGAAGCGAGCCTGAAGGAGGACTGACAACCCCTGCCCTGTTGCCATGCCTGTTTCTATATTTTCTCATTGTTGTTCTAACCATTCGGATCTCTAAGACTTCTCTACTACTTCTACGGCCGGTGGGCCAGTACTCTTTAATATTTTGGCCGTAGGCCGAAAAATATTACTCCTAATCGTTTTGACGCCCGTTGTATGGCGCATTTTGGTATTTGCTCCGCGGTGCCTCTATCTTTTCAGTTGTGCGTATAGTTTGCAATTGTTAGGAATGATTTTTGGCTTTGGCTCAACGCCATGTTTACGGTGATTGTGGATGCGTTAGTAGGTCAGCATCCGGGGAAAGTGTTATGTGACTTTCTCCCTGGCGCATATTTATAGCGAAGTAAGGTCTTGGCTTTTCGCGCCTATTTTGCTGCAAAGGTCCGTGCATAGTTGTCTATGATTAGGCATCCTTTGGGTCCATAAGTTTGGTCCTTAGGATGTATCGTTTTCACGGCATCCCGCGAAGTGTGGCCTTGGGTTTATCGTTGCTATAGCTTTCCCCTTCCCGTACTAATCCAATGTGACTACATTGATTGGACTTAGATGGGGGGTAACTAACTTATGGGTTACTTCATCACGTTGTATGCGTGACGACATCGTCATTCTCAAACGGCACAACCATGCGAATGTACAGTGGTTGGTTAAGTAATATGCTTTAGTTGCGCATACGTTTTGATCGTAAAGATGTTTCAAAAACGTGCAAGGTGATTTTGAGTTGTGGGAGAGTTGTTATCTCGCGAGACATTTCAAATCATTAACAAAGACAAATTCTAGACGGCATATTCAAAAAAAATGATGCACTGACATTGGGGGTTGTGACCCCAGCGTCTTTTATTGAAAAGGAAACAACTAGGTCCTAAAAAAGTTTTAAAAATAAACACTAAATAATGATTGAAACTTTAACGAAGACCAACCGATTTCAGAAGTAATATTTCTTTAGGTGTGTAGCATTCCAGCTTCGGGGGACTGCTTCGCCGTCTTTGGCCTCCAGTTGGTATGCTCCGTTCGCAGCTATCTTGGTGATCTTGTAAGGTCCTTTCCAAGTTGGTCCCAATTTACCGGCGTTGGCCTCCGCGGTGTTTTGGAAAACCTTGCGCAAGACCCAATCCCCTTCCTAGAAGCTTTTAACGCGAACATTCTTGTTGTAGCTCCTTGCGACCTGTTGTTGATATTATGAGATGCGCGCGTGTGCTACCTCTCTGAGCTCTTGGACCGTATCTAGGTCTGCTTCTAATTGTTCTTTGCTGCTTGCGGATGTAGCGAGCCCGTATCGGGCGGTGGGCACCGTGACCTCAGCTGGTATGACGGCCTCGCATCCGTGTATCAAAGAAAAAGGTGTCTGGCCGGTTGCGCCCTTGGGTGTAGTACGATCAGCCCATAGCACGAAAGGTAGTTCCTCCGCCCACTTTCCTTTGGACTTTGCTAACCGCTTCTTTAAATTATTTATGATGACCTTATTGCTTGCCTCGGCCTGACCATTAGCTTGTGGATACCTGGGTGTGGATGTGACCAAATCAATGTTCCATGCCTTGCAAAAGTCGCGCATCCTTTTGCTGATGAATTGGGAGCCGTTATCACAAGTAATCTCAGCTGGTACTCCGAATCTGCTCAAGATATTTCTCTTTATAAAAGAGATGACCTGCTTGTCTTTGATCTCTCGGAAAGCCTCTGCCTCGATCCACTTAGAGAAGTAGTCCGTCAACGCCAGGAAAAATACCTTTTGTCCCGTGGAAGGGGGTAGTTTCCTACGATGTCCATTCCCCACCTCATGAAAGGCCAAGGGGTAATGGAAGGGTGGAGGACTTCTGGCGGCTGGTGAGGTACCGGGGCGTGGCGTTGGCACGCGTCGCACGCCTGGGCGTACTTGTTGGAATCTTGACGGACAGTGGGCCAATACCAACCTTGCCTGAGAATTTTGTTGGCCAAGTTCCGACCCCCAGTATGGTTGCCGCAATCTCCGCTGTGGATTTCTCTCATGACTTCTTCAGCGTCTTCTCCTTCGATGCATCGTTGTAGGAAACCCGAGGCGGATTTATGGAATCGGAGTCCGTCGACTATGGCAAAACGCGTCGCCTTTGATCTCAAGGCCTTGGCTTCGTCTTTATTCTTGGGAACTTCTCCTCTGATGAGCAAGTCGAGGTATGGCTTAGTCCAGTTTGATCCGGTTTTTCTTTCCGCCTCGTTGGAACTTTGATACTTTCCTGGTACCCCTGTCTTAGATGAAGACTCTCTGGGCTGTGCCGCCGAACTTTCAATAATGGCTGATTGTAGTAGGTGGACAAGTGGCACACTGCTGAATTCTCGAGGGTCCAAGGTTGAACCTAGCCTGCTAGGGCGTCGGCAGCGGCGTTTTGTTCACGTGGGACTTGCTCAAACTCGATTTGATCAAATCTTTCAGACAGCGTTTTGACTACCCCGAGGTAGCTGATCATTCTGTCGTCTTTGGCTTCAAAAACTCCTAGGATCTGGTTGATAATGAGCAGGGAGTCAGCACGTACCTTGATCCTTTTAATGGATAAGTTGGGGGCTAGCTCCAGGCCGAAGATAAGGGCTTCATACTCCGCTTCATTGTTGGTTGCTTTGAAATCGCACCTGACTGCCTGGGCTATCATATCCCCCCTTGTCGACTTTAGCACAACCCCTAGGCCTGCTCCCTTTATGTTCGAGGCCCCGTCGGTGTGTAACAACCACTCTTCCTGGGCGTCACCGTTAGAGGTAGCCAGGACTTCTTTAATCGCACTTTCTTCAAGGGTTGGGGTGAAGTCGGCAACGAAGTCGGCCAGGACTTGCGATTTGATTGCTCTCCTGGGCTCGTACCTGATGTCGTACCTGCTTAAATGCATTGCCCATTTTGCCATTCTCCCCGAAAATTCAGGTTTTTGCATGATCTGCCGGAGCGGACGGTTTGTTAGGACTTCAATGGTATGGGATTCGAAGTAGGGCCGCAGCTTGTTCGAGCACATTACCACCGCCAGGACCAACTTCTCCGTCGGGGAGTAGCGCGTTTCCGCCGGAACCATGGTCCTGCTCACAAAATAGACAGGGACTTGTTGGCCCTCTTCGTCTTTGACAAGTACTCCACTTAATGCGTTTTCTGATACTGCCACATAGAGTTGTAAGACTTCTTCAAGGACTGGTTTAGCTAACAGCAAGGGGTTAGCGAAATACTTCTTTAACTCTTCAAAAGCGGCTTCATGTTTTTCAGTCCACTGGAAACTCTTGTTCTTCTTCAGGACTTCGTAGAACAAACGGCACTTATCTGAGGATCTGGAGATAAACCGGTTTAGAGCGGCTATTTTTCCAGTCAACTTTTGTACGTCTTTCACGCTCCGGGGGGGTTTCAGGGAGGCAATTGCCCGTACATGATCAGGGCTGGCCTCAATCCCCCGCTTGGTCACGACGTGCCCCAGAAAGGTACCAGATTGTACCCCAAAGATGCACTTCTATGGGTTTAGTTTCATGTTGTATTTCTCCAGAATTTTGAAGGTTTCTTCGAGGTGACCCTTGTGTAAGGAACTCTCTGTGCTTTTTACCACCATATCATCGATGTAAGCCTCCATGGTTCTACCGATTTGGTCCTTGAACATCCGGTTGACCAGTCGCTGGTACGTTGCCCCGGCGTTCCTGAGACCGAAGGGCATCACTCGGTAACAGTAGGTACCCTGCCCTGTGATAAAGGAAGTCTTCTCCTGGTCTTGCGGATCCATCTGAATTTGATGATACCCGTTGAAAGCGTCCATAAAGGTCAAGAGTTCGTACCCGGCCGTCGCGTCTACCATCGTGTCGATGTGGGGTAGAGGGAAAGAATCTTTAGGGCAAGCTTTATTGAGGTCGGTAAAGTCTACACATACCCTCCACTTCCCGTTTTTCTTTGGTACCACCACTACATTGGCCAGCCATTCCGGGTACTTCACCTCTATGATCTTCCCTGTTCCTAACAACTTCTTTACTTCCTCTTCGACCGCTTGGACCCGATCCGGCGCGAACCTTCGCCTTTTTTGCTTGACTGGTGGGTGTTCGGGGTCGACATTGAGTTTGTGTGTGATGATGGAGGGATCGATCCTTGTCATGTCTTCGTGGCTCCAAGCAAAGCAGTCTTTGTGACTTTTCAAGAACTTTATCAATTCTTCTCTGATTACGGGATCCAACTTTTCTCCAATCTTGACCACCTTGCCCTCTTCGAGAGTCACCTCCTCCGCTTTTTCTTCAATTTCGATTTGTGCTGGTGGAGGGGTGACGCTCTGTAATTGCTATGCTTCTGGTCTTAGGGTAGTTGGCTTGAGGGCTGCTTTATAGCATTCCCTGGCCAATATTTGATCCCCGCGGATCTCCTCTACTCCCCATGGTGTTGGAAACTTCACGGTTTTGTGGTAAGTGGATGCGACGGCCTTCATGTCATGCAGCCACGGGCGTCCTAGAATGACGTTGTAGCATGACGGACAGTCCATTACGAGGAAGTTGACTTGCTTGTTGATCCCTTTAGCGAAGGTGGTGAGGGCAATGTCCCCCACTGTGTGCTTGACTTCGCCGCTGAAACCTACCAGCGGCCTTGGGTGTTTTTGTATGTCGTTCTCGGACAACCCAATCTCCTTCAGGACATCGAGCGTCATCAAGTTGGTAGAACTTCCGGTGTCAATCAGGACTCTTTTCATCAGCACGTTTCCCATATGCAGGGATATCACTAGGCCGTCGTGGTGGGGTTCAGCGGAGAAGCCCGCGTCGCTGTCGTCGAAGACAATAGAGGGTCCCGAAGATCCACCGGTGGCGTGCCCAGGCTGGTGCGGACGGCCGAAGTTGCCTTCTCGTACGTGACGTTTCGCGGCTGAATATGTGAGACCGCAGATGTTCGATCCCCCTGAGATGACATTGACGACCCTGTCGGGTGTCGGAGGATCTCTCCTTCTTCTAGGCTCGGACTGGAGATTCTCTGCTATTTCTTTGCGTACTTGGGCATCAGGTGCTACATCCTTGATCCTTCCCTCCGTGATGAGGCGGGATAATTTCTTCCCGAGCATGATGCAATCTCTGGTCCAGTGGCCGTGGAATTCATGGTAGTCGCACCACTTGGTGGTGTCCCTGTCAGCTTTCGGGGCCTTATCTCTTCGCGGCCACCGCACGTACTCTCCTTGTTTCGCCATGTTCCGTAGGAGCTTGTCCGTGGAAATATTGAGCTTGAGAAAGTCCAGTGACGGTGGTGGTGGGGCTCGGCTCTGGTCGTCCGTTTGTCGCGATCTGGTCGTGTTGACCTGTCCGTGGTTAGGACGCGAGTATGGGTGTGGTCGGCGATCTTTCCTCTGATCGGCTGACCCTTTGCGGCTATCCCCTGGACCCCTTCTGTCATACTTCTCGACCTCTGAAGTTCTTTTCCGCAAAGTTCTATGTTCTTCCAGCCTGACATGTGCTAGGGCTCTGGCTTGGACTTCCTCAAAGGTGTAGCATGGGTGTTTGGTAAGCTCTTTGTATAGACCGCCGTCGGGGGTGATCCCCTGCCTGAATGCTTCCACCGCAGTAGTAACGTCACAAGACTGAATTGAGACCTTTTCACGGTTGAATCGTTCTAGAAATTCTCTAGTAGTTTCTTGGTGCCTTTGACAGATCCGATAGAGGTCGCTGGATTGCTTTTCGAATTTGCGGCTACTAGCAAACTGGGTGCGAAAAGAATCGGATAATTCGGCAAAAGAACCGATGCTACCGCGTGGTAACTTAATGAACCAAGTCAGCGCCGGACCCATCAGGGTTGTGCCAAACCCCTTGCACATCACTGCTTCCTTGGAGTACGATGGGACTGCGCTTGTCATCATCTTTTGTTTATAAATCGCTACGTGCTCGTCAGGGTCGGATGTGCCGTTGTATGGAGTCATGTTCGGCACGGTGAATTTTTTTGGTAATTCTACCCTGGTGATGCGGTGAGAGAAAGGAGACTCGTCGAAGCCATCAGGGGCTTCGAGTTCCAGATTTGCTCTGTCACTTTCCTCCGTATGGCTGCTGATCGGTCCGGATCGGAGGGTCTCAAAATTTAAATTTATAAACCGAACCCCAATTGTAGTAAAGAGGTAGGGTGTCGAACACACGGGAGTTCGTGCGTTGAGAGTACCCAAAAGACTAAAAAGAGGCAAACGAAAGGTAAAAACGAGGAAAATCGAAGAGAACACCTCGGACCGACACTGGTCACTTCGGTCCGAGGGTGGATCGAGGTTGATTTGGCCGGGACCGACACACACAACGTCGGGCCCGATGTACTGGGGAACTCGGTCTTGGAAAAAATAGTAGACTTGGGTAATTCCACCCCAAATCAGCCAATAAGTGTTGATCCTTGTGAGATCGAGGTTGCTAGCCTTCGATCCCTCCACTCTATACTTCGACCCAAGGGAGTTTCCACTCGCCTTCGATGCTAGGTCTAGTGATGGGTTCGAGATCGCTCCCGCTTACTCTTACCAATCACAAGCCCTAGGTCCCTTGTTTCCACAAGAGAATTGAAGCTCAATGTAGAGAGGATTCATAGATCAAGCACTCAAGGCTATGGAATTGGGGGTTCCTACCCAATCCTAGCTAGGGGTTTCCCCCATAGCCCAAGACTATGGAATCTACTCCCTCAAGTAAGAGTAAAACGCAATCAAATAGCAAAACAAGCAAATCTCAATCACCAAACTCAACTCAAGGCCAAATTGCATTCAAATCCAAAAGGGTTCACAATATCCAAGTCTTAATTCTACTAAACCAAAGCAAAACAAGTTCAAACTCACTAATCTCCTCTCTAGCTCCACCGATCTCTCTCTCTTCTCCTCCTCCTTTCTTCTCCTTGCTCTACAAGTCTTCCTTGAGTCTTTGAGAGTGATTTTGGTGTGTGTGTGATTGGTCTCCTAATCCTCTCTAATCACCTCTAATTATCCACTTCTCTTGATTGGGGACCAAGGAATTCCAAAATTAGAAGAAGGGCAAAATTGGAAGATCACAACATTTTGCCTTGGAGCCCAATCCTTCCTTTTTCCGACTCGGACCGACGCGGGCAGACATCGGGCCCGACGTTAGGAACGTCGGTCCTATGCTCTGGTGCTCGAACTCGGGCCCGACTTGGTGGTAACTTGATCCGGGGTCTCGGTCCTTCTTCTCTTCTTGGTTTTCCTTGAGTTCCTCTTCATTCTTTGCATGGCTCTTCCGTTCCTTAGCTCCCTTGCTTGGCTCCTTCTTGTAAACTTCTTCGAAACGTCCTCAAACGCGCCATTTTACCTACAAAACATAACAAACTCGCATAGTTTCCGAATCTTGTAGAAAACCGGGAACTAAGCTAAAAAGGGACGAAACTAACAAAGAAAGGAATGAAAAACACTTATCTACAAGAGAAATTAACTACTAAAACACCACCAAAATGAGAGACGTCAGAATACCCCATACTTAAACTTGCTTGTCCTCAAGCAATAACAATGTAAGCAAGACCGAAGCACAATCTTCAAGTAAAGCCTCATATGAAAAACTCAAGTAAGAACAAGTGATAGATATGCAAGCAAGATTACGTCATCACACACGATCAAGTGTTCAAGGAATAAAGTCAATGCAACAAAGACTCACTTTAGGTATGTGAAAATGTGTATCACTCATCATGTGTTTAGGCTTAGCAATGAACACTCAAACTCAACAATCATGCAAGTAAAGGCTTTACTATTGAAGCTAATATCACCAATTCCTCCACCTAGAGATGCCTATTACATTGCACACAAAGAATATGAACTTGGCTCAATGGAGGTCCTCAAAGAGGTTCCATTCGGCCGGGTTGTAATGGGGCTTTTGGTATTTCTTAAGGTGGGAATCATTTTGGTCTTGTGGTGCTTACAATGGGGATTGAACTTCCTAGTCTCTCACCAACTCACCAAATTCTTCCACTTTCAACTTTCACTCTTCCAAAAGACTTTGATTTTTCTCTTTTCTCTTCTTCTTTTAACCCACTCTTTCACTTAACATTCCACTTCATCTTTGCACTACACTTTTTGTTGGATTTTTCACACTTTTCCACTAGGATCGACTTGCACTACAACTCGGGCCCGATGTGCACTTTAACTCGGTCGGTACCCTTTTCTTTCACTTAAGCTCTTTGCTTTCAATCCACTACTTTTTGCAACTTTTTCTTTCTTTCTTCACAACAAAGATGCACTACCCACTTGGTTTATAACTCCATTTCTTTCGCCCTTCACCAAAGAGAATCTCAACTCTCCAAATATTCTTCCAAAACCTCTCACTAAAGTCCAATCCCATAAGGGTCAAGTCATATAGGTTAGGAATCATATTTTTGAGGAGTTTCAAACAAAGGTCTATGTTGGGACGCTATCATGGACGCTTGCGTACTTGTTAGTGTACCACACAACCGTCCCTTAGTTTTGATATGACAAACTCACTTTGATTCTAATAAAATTGTCCAAGTGTTCAGGAACGCCAGTGACAAAAGGACATCAACTATGTATGAACGTTCCCTAGGCTTAGGAACGCTAGCTAACAGGAAGTAAGGACGAGCTAGAGACTACTTGAGCAAGGACGGAGTCCCAAGCAAGTAGGAACGCAAGAAAGGAGTCCTTACTCACTAGCCGACAGGATGACATCACTCGACAATATTTGATCATCCAAGGACACGTGGAGACCGATCCTGTAGCGGAGTCCAACACTACGTGGCGGACGATCCTGTTGCAGAGTCCATCAACACGTAGCGGCCGATCCTGTAGCGGAGTTCATCACACACAGCTGGATACAGGAAGCTTCCTCATCACCGCCCTACTACGTGGAGGAAGATCCTGTAGCCACGTCCACGAAGGGCATGATCGTCCTAGAGAAATGACGCCCTTCCCCAAGTCCTATAAATACCCCAAGGCATTTATTGTGACGTTAACGCTTTCAGAGAATATTCAGAGAGAATCAGAGGAAAGCGGCTCACTCTAGAACACGGAGAACTAACTCAAGAACTCAAGAACAGTGCTAGAACTTGTGTTAGATCGAGTGAGATTTTGTACCCAAACCACAAAACAGTTTGTAATCAGAAAAACCAAAAAGATAGAAAGAGTTCTGCGAAGTACTGCAGAACGTAGGGATAGAGTCCTTTAATAGATTGAACTCGCTTAAGTTGTAGGCTTAGAGGAGTCCTTTACTAGTGGACTTAGGGAAAAGCTAAGTGCCAGAGAACTGTAAAGACTCGCCAGTACAACTGTAAGGACGTTCAATATAAAGGAAAGAACTATTCAAAAATCCTCTAAGGAGGTAGAGGTTTACACTCAAGGACTACTTGGTCTTGAGTGGTTCCTCTATAATTCATTGCGTTCATCTATTATCTGTTTAGTACCATTCCGCTGCATTACTCAAGGACGCCCCTACTCCTCGTAGGGATGCCTAACCAAAGGACACCTTTACTAAAGTAAAGGACGTCCCTTAGTACTAACGATCCAACAATTGGTATCAGAGTAGGCGCTCTAGATTCGTACTGAGTTGCAGGTAAAAGATGGACATGGAACCTATAGGAATCTGCTTTGTGAAGCCTCCGCGCTTGACGGACGGCAACTTCAACCGTTGGAAGATCAGATTTGAAAACTTCGTTAGGAGTCAGAATTTTCAGTGCTGGAGAGTGATCATGAAAGGTGACCTTACCGTTCCTGCTGACAAGAAAGACAAAGAGGACGAGTGGGGTCCTGATGAATTCAAGCTGATGGAAACAAATGCAAAGGCTATATGCTTCCTTCAAGCATCTCTTTGTGAAAGGGACGCCACTAGAGTTAGCAATTTGGCAACTGCCAAACTTCAGTGGGAAGCCCTTGAAAAATTCCACGTAGGAACTGCTGAGATGAAGGAGGACGTTCAGCTCGAAATCAAGAGAGAGTTCTATGCTTTCAAAATGTTGCCCAATGAAACAGTGAAGGACTACTCATACCGATTTGAGGCTCTTGTCACCAAGATGAGGAACTTAGGTATTCCAGAGGCTGAAATTTCAATGAGGAACAGAGTTCAAGTGGTCATTGATGGTCTGACAGGAAAGTGGAACTTTGATAGAACCACGTTCAAGGAAAATACAGCTAACAAGACTCTAGATATGGAAGAGATCTATGGGAAGCTGAGAGGATATGAAGCAAGAAGGGACTCCGATTTAGCTGAGCTAGCACGGAATCCACAGACAGATCTAGCCTTGATGACATCAACACCAGAGTACGCTGAGTATCTTCGTCGTCAACAAGAACTTGCTTTAATGGTGGAAGCCAACAAAAATGAAAACCGTGAGAAGATGCGCGTTCAAGCGTTGAAAGAGAAAGAAAGCAAGACTAAAGAACAGCTAGATGAAGAAGAAGAACTTGCTCTTATTCACAAAGCTCTCCGTTCTTATGGCAAAAGACACAAGTACTTCAACAAACACAAAATGCCATCCAAGAAAGAAAGTCCCAAGTACACAGAGGCAGAGATGAAAGAACTTACTTGTTACAAATGTAACAGGAAAGGACACTTTGCTAAGAAATGTACGACGGGAATCTCTTCAAAGGAAATCAAGACAAAGGCCCTCATTGGAGCGTTCGCATCTGCATGGGATAATGCCAGTTCTTCTGATGATGATGAAGAACCCGATGAACAAGCGGCATACATGGCTCTTAAGGACGCCTCTGATAATGAACAAGTAGCATTCATGGCTATGGAGAACGTCACAATTGTTGAGAAGGACGCTCCGAAATCTGAAAATGAGGTAACCCGTGAGTCTATGATGAGTTCTTTAGAAAATTGTTCTAAGTCCAAACTTATTAAACTCATTGGCAAAATCATGGAAGAAAGTGTGATCATGCAAAATAGAATGGATGAACTTGAACTTGAAAATGAAAACATTGTGGTTGAATGTGAAAACTGTAGATCCATGACCATTCAACTAGAGTCCTCATGTGAAGAAACTAAGTCCCTAAAAACTGAACTTATGTGTCTCAAACTTGAGAACGCCAAGCTTAGGGAAGAAGTGAAAGTTTTGGGAAAGAGTCCCATAGTTGAAGAAGTTAGACCAATGGTCTTCGTCCCAGCTAAGAGAGGTCTAGGTTATGAATCTGACACTAAGAACTCTCTCCCTAGCGACTTTGAGGCTAGCAAAACTTCAGAACTTGAACTTGAAAAAGCGAAAACCAAGAATCTCCTTGAAAGAATTAGAGTCCTAGAGAGTAGAGAGATAGGAAAAGAGGACTACTACACTAACTCCACTAGTCATAGGATCTACAAGAAAATTGCTAAAGGGGAAGGTTCCAAAGTCTGTAATCCTCAAAAGATGAAAGAAAACAAAATCCAACGTCCCAACAAGAAGTACTACCTTGGTACTTACTATAGGACGTGTTGGTACTGTGGACAAGGAGATCACTTCAAATATGATTGCTTAAAACTCAAAGAAGACATTAAAAGTAAAAAAGCTGCTAGGACTAACATTGAAAATGATAAGTCCGTTCCTAAGGCCAATCCTAGGCGTTCTAGACGCTCTAGGAACTCTTTCCGTAAGCATGCTATTTCAAATGATGTGAATATAAATGACTACATGCCAGAACCAGAATTCTATTTCTGTAACGAACCAGGTAAGGAACACCTTGCCTGGGTCGCCAAACACTAACTTTGTTATGGCAGGTGGAAGTGAGGGGACGCTCATGGATCATTGATAGTGGCGCCTCAAACCATATGATAGGAAGCCAGATCCATCTCACTTCTATCCAAAGTAGTGCCACGGGAGGAACTGTCTCGACAAGGGCAAGGGAAAGATCAAGGGGACGGGAACTGCCATTCTCAATCCGTCCATCAAAGCAACAAATGTGAGCCTTGTTGAAGGACTTGGCTTCAATCTCCTTAGCGTTTCCCAAATGTGTGACCAAGGTGAAAATCTAGTCACATTTGACTCAAAGGAGTGCCTTGTCATCAACAAGAAGTCAAACAAAGTTGTTCTCAAAGGAGTACGCCAGAACAATGTCTACATCTTCAACCAGGAGTTCAAGCCTAAATCAGAATTGTGTCTATCTGCTTCAAAGGAGGACGCTGATCTCTGGCATCGCCGCCTTGGCCATGCTGGACCAAGCACAATCCTCAAACTGCACCAAAGAAATCTTGTGAAGGGACTTCCCCGAATTGATCCTGAAAAAGTTGAACAGTGCGAAGCCTGTATCAAAGGGAAGCAAACAAGAACGTCCTTCAAATCTAAAAATGAAGTCAGCACAAAGAAGCCTTTGGAACTTCTCCATATGGATCTTTGTGGACCAATGAGGACGCTAAGCCATGGTGGAAAGAGGTACATTTCGTTCTTGTAGATGATTTTTCTCGATTCACTTGGGTTCTTTTCTTGGTGTCCAAAGCAGATTGTTTGAACGCATTCAAAGTCTTCATCAAACAAGTAGAAGTTGCACTTGAGACGCCTCTCAAAGCCATAAGATCAGACCATGGGACGGAGTTCCAGAACTCAGAGTTCCTGGCCTACTGTGATCAACATTATGTCTCACACAACTTCTCAGCTCCAAGGACTCCTCAACAAAATGGAGTTGTGGAAAGAAAGAATAGGACGTTAGAAGACATGGCAAGAACTATGCTCTTGGCAAATAGCGTACCCAAGTACTTCTGGGCGGAAGCTATTGCTACAGCATGCTACATCATCAATCGTGCCATGATCCGTCCTCTGCTAAAGAAGACGTCCTATGAGTTGTTGAATGGAAGGAAGCCTCGCATTGATTATCTCAGAGTCTTTGGTTGCAAGTGCTTCGTTCACAACAACGAAAAAGAAAAACTTGGAAAGTTTGATGCAAGGAGTGATGAAGCCATATTCCTTGGGTACTCTCTCACCAGCAAAGCATATAGAGTTTTCAACAAAAGGACTCTAAAGCTTGAGGAGAGTATTCATGTTGTGTTTAAGGAAAGTTCTTCTCACAAAGAAAAATCAAGTAAGAAAGAACGCTCCTCGTCACAACAACAGGACGACTCTGAAGACGAAGGTGAAGATTGGTCCTCTGGAAAATACTATGTCCCTAAGGACGCTTCTCCAAATCCCGAAGAAGTCTCAGTGGACGCTCCCAGTGTTGTTCAAGGAGTTCCCTCTCGTAGTGAATCCCCAATTCAACAAGATGTAGCTGAATCAAGTCAACAAAGCGAGCAACATCAAGGTGTGGATGCTCTCTCTGAGGGGGAACACACTGAGGACAATGCTCAAAGTGATAGTGATGATTCAGATGGAGACATTGATACCAGATTTGCTCAATTGTTTCAAAGAGAGTCCCGCTTCTCTAAGGATCACCCAACTTCTCAGATTGTCTCAGATCCTTCTCAAGGTGTTCAAACAAGGTCAGCTGCAAGCAAGTCCCAAAGTGCAAATTTAGCCTTTTGTGCGTTCAACGCCTTTGTATCTATGGTAGAGCCAAAGAATATCAAGGAAGCACTTCAGGACGCTGACTGGATTCAAGCAATGCAAGAAGAACTTAACCAATTTGAAAGGAACAAAGTTTGGACGCTTGTCCCTCGTCCCAAAGGCAAAAATATCATAGGGACGCGTTGGGTGTTCAGAAAATAGCTTGATGAAAGTGGACGTGTGTCAAGGAACAAGGCAAGACTAGTGGCTCAAGGATTCAAGCAAGAGGAAGGCATAAAATATGATGAAACCTTTGCTTCTGTTGCTAGAATTGAGGTCGTTCGTCTTCTTATTGCTTTTGCCGCCCACAAAGGATTCAAGTTATTTCAGATGGACGTCAAGACTGCCTTTCTCAATGGAAAGCTAAAGGAGGAAGTGTATGTTGCTCAGCCGCCTGGCTTTGAGGACGCCTCTCATCCAGATCATGTGTACTACTTGGACAAAGCGCTTTATGGACTCAAGCAAGCCCCTCGTGCATGGTACGACAGGTTTGCGTCCTTTCTTTTGTCTCATGGGTACACAAGAGGTTCAATTGATAAAACTTTGTTCATTAAGAAAGTTCACAAGGACATTTTAATTGCCCAAGTCTATGTTGATGATATAGTCTTTGGTAGTACTAACATGAAACTTGTAGATGAGTTCAAGTCCTTAATGAGTAGTGAGTTTGAAATGTCCCTCATTGGAGAACTCAATTTCTTCTTGGGACTTCAAATCAATCAACTCAAGGAAGGGACGCGTATTCATCAACAAAAATATGTCCGTGAAATGCTTGAGAAGTACGGGATGAACACGTCCAAACCTGTTGCAACCCCTTGTTCTACCAACTCGCGTCTCAACGCTGATGAAAAGGGAAAGGACGTTGATCAAAGACTTTACAGAGGAATGATTGGTTCTTTGCTCTATTTGACCGCAAGCCGTCTCGACATTATGTTTGCCGTTTGCTTGTGTGCACGCTTCCAGGCGAATCCAAAGGAGTCCCACATGCAAGAAGTTAATAGGATCTTTCGCTATTTCAAAGGACGCGACGATCTTTGTCTTTGGTACCCTAGGAAGACGTCCTTCAAGCTTGTTGGCTACTCGGACGCTGATTATGCTGGTCATGTGATTGATAGAAAAAGCACTTCAGGAATGGCACAGTTCCTTGGTTCATGCTTGGTCTCTTGGGGATCTAAGAAACAGAACTCTGTGGCGCTTTCAACTGCGGAAGCCGAGTACGTTGCTACTGCCTCGTGCTGTTCACAAGTTATCTGGATCAAATATCAACTAGAGGACTACGGTATCAATCTTGAAACTATTCCCATTCGTTGTGATAACAAAAGTGCTATTGAAATTTCTAAGAATCCTGTTTTTCATTCACGCACAAAGCATATTCATATAAGGCATCATTTCTTGCGTGATAATGTTGAACTAGGACTTATTAGTATGGAGCATGTAAGGACTGAAGACCAAATAGCTGATATTTTCATTAAGGCGCTTGATAGACGTCCCTATGAGCATCTAATGCTGCTCTTGGGGATGATAACTTTTAAGTAGCAAGTCCCGTTCTACTATTCCCTCAATGATTGGCTATGTTTTGTAGATTCTAAGTGTTTAAGGACTGTTATGCATTGAATTCATATTTGCAAGGACGCTAGTCTAAAACTTCATGTGTTTGCTACGTTGGAACGCCATTCAAATTTTCTCTATTTATCTTGAAAAGAGTATCCCTGATCACCCGACCCTTATCATAAGCCGAAATGATGGGAACTCTAAGCTTACCCTAGCCGAGAACTCCGCAAAAGCGTCCTATGAGCTTCATATTTTTTTTCTTTACGGGACGTACTTGCTTTGTTCTCAAATGGTTCGAAAGGTGATCACAAGGACGGTTGATTGGTTATTGGTTTGCTTGAAGAGGTGAATTTTTGCTAAGTATGAGAGAACGCTCAGTGTTTGTAAGAGAGGACGCCAGTTCAGTTTTGAGAAGAAGTTGAAAAGTCAGAAATTTGAACTTTTGAAAGTGTAAACAGTGACCGTTGCTTTTGCTCAAATCTTAAGGGGGAAGTTTTGACACGTGTCGCACAGTAAATCAGTGGTAATTACCGTTTGTGCCACCGCTTCCTCTATATAAGGCCAGAACAGTCGCTCTCGTTCATTTATTATTCTCAACAACTTCCGTGCTCAATTCAGTGCTTTGACTTCTCTTTAACTTTCCGGCAACTTTCTCTCACTAAAACTCACCGGAAGATGTCTCAAAGACTGATGAACGTAGCCGGATCTTCTACCGGCGGGAAGAGAAGAAAGTTAGTGAAGTCCCACTACATAGAAAAGCCAAAGCCCATCGTCCTCAATGAATCTTTGGTGGACTTCATCAACAGGAAGCCGCGAACCCTGTACAATTTGATAAGGGAACGGATGGATAAACCTGATGTAAAGGAGGACGCCATCATGACAAGGAACTACGAAAAGTTTATAGAACGGTTCGTCATTCCAGGCCTCCACAAGACAAACTACAAGGACTTGCCGGGGAGAATGGACGACGTTCTCTTCTTTTCGCAGTTTGGGGGTGAGAATCTCGGTCCTTTACTTGATTTAATCCCAGACTTGCACAACGCCGTCCTCCCAGAATTTCCCATGTACCCTAGGGACTCTTTGGCCTACAAGATGCTTAAAAACCGTGTGCCAAGTCCCTCTCCACCACCTCCTCAAGTCCCCACAGTCACAATCAAAAACTTGCTAAAGCGTCCAGCTCCATCTTCTCCTCTCTCCAAATCTTCCCAACCTTTGACCTCCTCAAACCCAACACAAATTGTGGACAAGTTTCCACCCCACATCAAGGAGGGATGCTCCAAGAAAACCCACGATCCAAGGCTACTCAAAAAGGCCAAGTCTTCCAGCATCCCCTCCTCAAAAATCTCCACTAAACGGCCTAGCTCCACAAAAAGGCCCTCCAACCTCTCCAAGGAATCCACTCCTCCCCCAAAACAAATATCCATTGTCCAACTCCCACCTCCTCCACCGTCCCCTCAACCCTCAAGAACCAATGCCCTTATTCCTTTTCCTCCCAAACCCTACTCTCCCCTCAATCTCGCAAACTTCCCATCCGCACCGGCCCATATCTCACCGCCTAAGGACCCCGAGACTCCAAGGTCCAGTCGTCCTTCTTCCGAAAGTGGCCCGGACAAGGCTGAGAAGCGTTCCACACTAGAGCACACCTTTCGCCGACGCAAAGCTGGCGAAAAGCCTAAGGTGTTGCTACCTAAGGACGCTCCAGAGCCTGAGCACATCTCCTCCTCCTCCTCTAGCTCATCTGAGAGCCAAAGAGGAACGCCTGCTGATCAAATCTCCCCTTTCATTGAAGTAGTTGGGGACTCTAGTGACGAGGCGGAAGGAGTCGAGAATGCTCCAGCTGAGGAACAAGTTACTGAGGACGCTGGTGAGCACCAGGTCGCTCCAGAGAACGCCGAGCCCACATTATCTGAGGAGCTCGAGCGTGATGCGCAAGAAGTCCCACCCTACAACCAATCCCTCCCTCTCCTTAATCCCCTCCCAACTCCTCAAGAAAACCCATCCCCCACAATCCAAACAGAATCCCACCAAGTCCCTGCGGACGCTGAGCCACAATCAGAACATCAATCTGACGCTCAGGACGCCGAGGGCACGTCCCAAGGCCAAGGTTCTGCTGGTGCTGATCAAGCCACAACTGGTGGCAATGCTGAAAATGAACAAGGCACAGAGAACGCTGTTGGCCAGGACGCTGATGAAAACGAGTCAGAGGACTCTGCTGATGAGAACAGTTCTTCAGGTGATGAAGATTCCGAGTCCCCCAAAGGGAAACGCAAAAGAAAACCTGATGGCGCGCCCATCAAAGTTCTTAGCCCCCTTATTTACTCCGAAGAGTGGCTCGCCTCCTTCAATGATGATAAAGTTCAGGAGTTCCTTGAGCTACTCAGGTTCCAAGGGTGGTTGAACGTTGGGCCTGCGCCTGCTGTTGTTGATAAAGAGCAGATCAAGGCGTTCTACAGAGATCTGCGATACAAGGCTCAAGATGGCTCACTTCATTTCAAAATAGAAGGAGAGAAAGCCTCAATCACTGAACGCCAGATCCGTTCCTTCATGGGTCTCAACCCACAAAAGCCCCCGTCCAATGCTCTAAGCTCACTTCCAGAAGGCGGATTCGAGACAACTGATGAAGAACTGCCCTTAGTTGAGCACGTGTTTCAGGGCAAAAGGCCAATGGGACTGGACAGGGTCGCTCATGTTTTGAGCAAGGTAGGCGCCATCGCACATTACTTTATCTATCGCGCCGTCCTTCCCCGGCAAGAGAAGCGTTCAATTGTTCAGACACACGACATCATTCTGATTGACGCTCTTCTAGAACGCCGCCCCATCAATCTTGCCAGAATTGCTATGCAACATATGGCTAAGTGTGGGAGGAAGCGTCACGCCTTGCCGTACCCGGGTCTGGTAAAGCTAATTCTCAAGTCCCAAAACGCTTACGATGAAAGCGCTCCTTCTGAAGAGCTCGGACTTAAGTGGAATCCTAAGAAGGGACTGGTTGAGATCAGGCACAATGAAGAGTTGCCGTCAGTGCTGAAACAGTTAGAGGCTGAGGCTGAGGAAGCCAGATTGAAGGCTGAGGAAGAACACATGGCCGCTGAAGCTGAAGAAGCAAGGCTTGCTTCTATGTCTCAAGAGTTCACTCAAGAGCCAGCCCTAAACTTCGCTGCCCTTGATCAAGTACTTATGGCTCCTTCTCCTCCTCCAGCACCTCCAATGGACGCTCCCTCTTCAAGTTCAGGTCAAGTGCCCCGTTCTGCCCCCGCAAATATTGCTCAGCATCCTCCTGCAGAACTAATGGGCGCAATCATGGACAACCAGTGCCTAATCTTCTCTGCCAGAAAGGACTTATCCTCTGCTTTCTCCAAGTCGGCTGAACTTCATGAAGAACTTCTCAAGTTCTATCAAGACCAGAGCCGCCCTCAGTGATTGCCGTCCTCCAACCCTTTCATCCCACAATTGTTTTGCTTTTGCTTCTTTTAATTTCAAACACTTAAGATCTTGGTTTGTAATAACCGTACTCTCTTTTTGTTTGAATGGAAGTTCCACTGTTTGCTTGCATGTGTTTGTTTAAGCGTTCCACTGCTTATAGTTATGTTTTTATGCTAACGTCCTTATCACTTGTTATCCTTTTCGATGATGCCAAAAGGGGGAAGTGTAGTTTTCCAGAGATGCGCTATAAATTAGTTATCTAGAATAAGCAAGTGTTAAGGGGGAACTATTAAGTGAAAGGTCTAAGGAACGCCCATGCTAGAATAAAAGAGGATGCTTAGAAAACATTTCTAGGACGCGACTCTCTCCTTAAAATCCAAATGTTAGAGAATCAAAGAATGAAAACTTGTGCTCACTGAAATTTTTTCTAAGTGTTAGAGGACGCTTCTAAGTCCCAATGTCAAAACTATTTTGCTGAAGAGCTTGTCATCATCAAAAAGGGGGAAATTGTTGGGACGCTATCAAGGACGCTTGCGTACTTGTTAGTGTACCACACAACCGTCCCTTAGTTTTGATATGACAAACTCACTTTGATTCTAATAAAATTGTCCAAGTGTTCAGGAACGCCAGTGACAAAAGGACATCAACTATGTATGAACGTTCCCTAGGCTTAGGAACGCTAGCTAACAGGAAGTAAGGACGAGCTAGAGACTACTTGAGCAAGGACGGAGTCCCAAGCAAGTAGGAACGCAAGAAAGGAGTCCTTACTCACTAGCCGACAGGATGACATCACTCGACAATATTTGATCATCCAAGGACACATGGAGACCGATCCTGTAGCGGAGTCCAACACTACGTGGCGGACGATCCTGTTGCAGAGTCCATCAACACGTGGCGGCCGATCCTGTAGCGGAGTTCATCACACACAGTTGGATACAGGAAGCTTCCTCATCACCGCCCTACTACGTGGAGGAAGATCCTGTAGCCACGTCCACGAAGGGCATGATCGTCCCAGAGAAATGACGCCCTTCCCCAAGTCCTATAAATACCCCAAGGCATTTATTGTGACGTTAACGCTTTCAGAGAATATTCAGAGAGAATCAGAGGAAAGCGGCTCACTCAAGAACACGAAGAACTAACTCAAGAACTCAAGAACAATGCTAGAACTTGTGTTAGATCGAGTGAGATTTTGTACCCAAACCACAAAACAGTTTGTAATCAGAAAAACCAAAAAGATAGAAAGAGTTCTGCGAAGTACTGCAGAACGTAGGGATAGAGTCCTAGAATAGATTGAACTCGCTTAAGTTGTAGGCTTAGAGGAGTTCTTTACTAGTGGACTTAGGGAAAAGCTAAGTGCTAGAGAACTGTAAAGACTCGCCAGTACAACTGTAAGGACGTTCAATATAAAGGAAAGAACTATTCAAAAATCCTCTAAGGAGGTAGAGGTTTACACTCAAGGACTACTTGGTCTTGAGTGGTTCCTCTATAATTCATTGCGTTCATCTATTATCTGTTTAGTACCATTCCGCTGCATTACTCAAGGACGCCCCTACTCCTCGTAGGGACGCCTAACCAAAGGACGCCTTTACTAAAGTAAAGGACGTCCCTCAGTACTAACGATCCAACAGTCTAAGGCTAAAACGGGGCTACAAACAACGATTTATCTTCAAGGTAGGATATGGAACATTTTGTGACTAAATAAAATAAAGTTCAAATAAATGTGACAAAGCATAGGACAATTCTCATATTGGCCTTAGAAAATAGATAAACACCTCAATAGCAAATTTTACTAAGCATGCATGAGCTATTTCACACAAGAAAATGAGGGATATGCAATATGATCAAGTATCCCTAAAATGGCCAAAAATAATCTCACAAGGTTCACTCAAGCTTAGTTGCATCAAAACTTTTCCAAGAACTCATGTGTTCAATAAAAACATGCAAGATATCATATCACATTAAAAACAACATCCATTTAGAGGCTAAACTATCCAAAAATATGCAAAGGACTTTACATGCTCACATCATCATTAGCCTTCATATGGATATCTAAGATGGGAATTCCTAGTCCAAAAACAAAATCTTTTTGACATTTTCACACAATTTTCGAATTTTTATGGATTTTTTTGCAAAAATTTTCTCAAACAAAACAACCAAACACATCCATTCAAACCATAAATTTCAATCATCATGAAACATCTCATCATCCCACAATCCAAAACAAACATCCCTTAACAAAACAAGAGAAACACACATGAAACTACACATGAAACTATGAGCTACTAACCCACCCCATACTTAAAATTTTGATGTCCTCATCAAAACAAAGAAATCAAAACTCAAAAGTAAAGAGAAGAGTAAAGAGAGCTCATAATTCCTTATTCTTGAATGGCATGTTGAGGCTTAGTTCGGAGGGTGTCCTTGACGGCGTCTTCGTTGGAGCCGTGCGTGCCGCTCTCGCTTATACACATGGTCGTGGAAAGGGTCTTGACTTGGCGGTTGAATTTGTGGTGCGGGGCGCGTCCATTGATCATCACGGGAAGAGAAGTTCCCGGTCATCCATTCATTGAAGCTTTCTTGGACGCTCCATCTTTGGTCCTCGACCGCCCTCAAGTCGTCCACATCACGTCAAGTGTAGGCGATGTTGCGGTTCACTTCTTCAAATTGAGCTTGGAAGTCTTCTTGGTGGTGGAAAAGTTGTTGTTGTTGGAAGTTGAGGTGTTGTTGTTGTAGATTAATTTGATGTGTCTCTTGAAGCATGCTAGATTGTTGAAGTTGAAGATGAGCTAATTGGTTGGCCAAGAAGTTCATGTCCACCGATTGTTGAGGCTCGGGGAACACCATTCCGGGCCCGTACCATTGGGCATACCCTTCATACCCTCCATAGCTTGGTGGTTCTTGTCGTGCTCCACTCCCTTCACCCCTCTCGAATTGGCTCGGGACCGGATCGGGCAAATATGTGTCGGACCGACGTTGGTGGACGTCGAGCCCGACATGGCTTGCACCTCGGTCGAGTAGTGTTGGTGCGTGGTCGGTGAGCAATTTGTGGTAACCACCATCTTCTTCTTCTCTAGGCAAGTCAACGTCCATGTCATCTCTTCTCACGAACTCATATTGGTTGGGCTCTTCTTCTTCGGTGTCCGGGGAAACTTGAGGAGAAGTGAAACGAATGTGTTGTGCTCGTCTCCTACACTCTCCATAAGGATTTTCCTTGCCCACCCACACTTGGAACCAATTGTAATAGCTTGTGAGGTTAAAGAGACGTGGCCCCAAAGGAATGTGCACCTTGTCGAAGTTGGAGTGTGGGGCTAGATAGGTGGTGGCACCAGTCACTTGCTTCTCTTTAATGATGTTGGCCTTCTTGAAGTACTTAAGGTCCATGAACTCTACACCATTTGGGGCCGGCGTGTAGGTAGACAAGTCCACCTCAAGACGATGAGCCAAGCGGGCTATCATGCCTCCAAAATAGATCCATGAGGAACTTTGGAAATCCCTCACCATCTTCACCCATTCCCATGTGAGGTTCATTGGCTTATCATTCTCAAACAACATCTCATAGAGCAACATGGCCTCCTCCTTCATTGGCTTGCTCAACTCGTGCCTAGCAAAGATGGAACAACCCAAAGCTCGGATCATGACTCGGAAGAGTGGATTTGCTATCTCATTTGTTGATGCGCCTTTCCTCATCTCACTTCTTCCGGCTACAAACCTCCAAAGATAGTCCACCTTTTCGTTATCCACATAAGCCTCATCTCTCGGAAAAGGAAATCCAAGGTAAGTAGCCAAATTCCGGAGAAAGACCTCATCCAACTCATTGCCCATTTGGAAGGAGATCATGCCCTCACTCTCGACTCTTTCATATGTGCACTTCAATGTCGCCATAAACTCGGACGTTGAGGCGAGATAATGAGTGTTGTTGCACCTTAGCAATACGTTGAGCCCAATGTGAGAATAGCACCGAGTAAGAGCCTCATCCATGCTCATCTTTCTAATGGACTCCCAATCTAACCACCGAGTGTGGTGAGATAGACCCATGAGTCGCTCATACTCACTAGCCACATCATCTTCCTCGAAGCGCACATCGTCCATCCTTTGGACCCTTTTGGACGATTTCTTGGACTTTCTTGTTGCTTTCTCCATCCTTGAAGAAGATGCTTGGGTAGTCATGGTACCTACACACAATCAAGCAAAGAACTCCAAGATAAAATCTATACAATCACAACAACATCACATGCTTCCACAACTAACAACTCATCATGCAAGGAAATAACCCCATACTTGCTCTTAAGACACTCAATCCACAAAATCCAACATGAATGAGTAAAGAATCACATAACAATGGTCAAGCTACAAGATACATCATGATAAACATGCCTTTACCAACATTCAAGCTCATGAATCCTAAAGCTCACACAAGAGAAAGTCAAATAGCATAGGACCAACCAACACAAGACATCGGGCCCGAGGTTCTCAACCTCGGTCCGAATCTTGGACCGACTTGCAACATCGGTCCCGAGGTCCTGGGTACCTCGGGCCGACTCTCAATCGACTTCTCTTCCTAGATTCACCCATAAAACACTCTATCATGCTCCTAAAATCCAAAATCAACCATTTCTCATCATCAATCAAAGTTCCAAGTAGGTTTTAGCATGCATGATCAACAATTAAGCACAAATTTCACTATGTATGCAAAATCACCATGGACGCTCAAGGTCTAAGCTCACTCAATCATGACAAATCTCAAATCTAGCAATGAAAGCATGAAATTCACAAGGAATCAAGTAGAGATTGAGATTCACATACCAAATTTTGAAGAAACAAAGACTTCTAGCAATCAACTTCTTAGAATTCAAATTTCTCTTCTAGATCTAGAAGAGGGATGAAGATCTATGGGATTTTGTTGGGATTTTTGGCTTTTGGATCGATGTTTGGGGATGCTAGGGGTATGGATCGAGATTTGTGGTGAAGATTGCTTGGGGTTCGAGTATGGTGGAGATGATGGATCGATTTGGGGTTTTTGAAGGGAACTTGGTATTTTGGGAAGGTGGTTATGAGGGTGATGGGTGTTAGGTATGGGAAAGAAGGCTTAAATTGGGTAGAAGACAAAGTTAGGTCAGAAGGGCATAATAGGAATTTTCACAAAATTAAGACCAAAGTTGACCGTCCAACATGGACCGACGTCTCAACCTCGGGCCCGAGGTACTGGGTACCTCGGTCCTACCCGTTTTGGCTTCCTAAAAATCCCTTGTCTTGGGAAATCTCTACCCACAAGTCCTTTTATTATTTTCACAAATACCACACATGATCATGAAGCTCACATAACACACAATTCCTCAAAACACATGCTAAAGAGAGATTAGAAAGAATCTAAGCTAAAGCAAAGGAAAACAAACTAGAAACTACGAAAATGAACCTACTAAACTCGGGTTGCCTCCCGAGGAGCGCTTCTTTTAAGTCACTAGCTTGACTTCTAACCTCTACCCTTCAAGGAGGGTGAAAAACGGTGAATTGATCATCCTTGTCATATGCATCTCCACACTCCTCATAGCCAAAGTGCCACCATTTGTGTTTGATGAAAGTGTGGCCTCCAAATTCTCCATCATTCTTCTCCTCCAAAGTGTAGGTTGGTATCTCTTGCATCTTCTCAACTTGATCTTCATTACCTACACCACAAAAATCTAAAGAATTTATAGGGGACTCAATGACATTATAACTCAAGTCTTCTTGCAAATCACTCAAGCAAAGATAATCATCCTCTAGATCCTCTTTCAAATCACTTAAACAAATGTAAGAGTCTCCCACATCAAAAGGATATAGAGAAGGATACTCTTCATGGCTTCTCGGGCTATCTCCACCTCTTGGTTCCTCATGGTTCACAAATGGATCTTGTAACTCTCTTTCTTGCTCTTGAACATAGACCATGTCATGATCTCTCAATGGTGCTTCTTCTTCCTCTCTTGTGGGTTCCAACTCCTCTCTCTTACGCTTGGCACTTTCCTCCAACTTCAAGATTTCCAATGCATCCGGTTCGTTGAGAGCTTTGTTGAAATGGAACTCCACTTTTTCCTCGCCAATCTCAAAAGTCACTTTCCCATTTCTCACATCAAATTTGGCACCCGCCGTGGCTAGAAACGGCCTTCCAAGAATAATGGGCACCATCGGATCTTCTTTCATGTCGAGGATCACAAAATCATCGGGCACAAAATACCTTCCAACTCTAACCGGGACGTCATCTAAGATTCCGGTGGCCTTTGTAGATGAACCATCGGCCATAGTAAGACTCATGTCAACCGGTTCCATGTCTCCGAAGTTAGCCCTTCTCCATATGCTCATGGGCATAACCGATATGCTTACTCCTAAATCACAAAGAGCCTTGAAGTTTTGGGATCCAATCCCCACGGTGATGGCAAATCTTCCGGGATCACCTAGCTTTTGAGGTAGCTCCAAGATCTTCACCTCATCTTGCATTTCCACAATCGACCTCTTCTTGCTCAAAATTTCCTTAAAGAACTTTGCATAGGATGGCATCTCACTTAGAGCATCGGTGAATGGTATGGTGATGTTCAAGCCTTGCAAGAGCTTCAAGAACCTCTTAAACTTGCCCTCAACAATCTCCTTGGGCTTCTTCAATGGGTATGGAAGAGTTGTGGCACCTTGTTTCTTGGTTGAATCCACCTCCTTGGAACGATCTTGATCTCTCTCAACATTTTCAGCTTGGATCGACGTTGAAGTGATCTCGGGACCGACTTCAGGAACCTCGGTCCTGGGGTAGGGAATTTCTGGGAACGTCGGGCCGACTACAGGGCACGTCGGGCCCGAGTTACGTTCTACCTCGGTCCAACTCAGGGGACCTCCTCCGTCTTCTGGATCGACGTCATGGCATGTCGGGCCCGAGTTACTGGGCAACTCGGTCCGACCTTCTTCTCTTGTCCTTGGAACTTGTGGCTCGGGCAAACTCCGTCCACTACTCAATCCTATGGCTCGAACTTCATTTTGTTGTTGTTGGGCACGGGGATTCTCCTCGGGTCGGCCCGGGAGTCTCCCTTCCTCTCTTGGAAGTTGATTCGCCATGTGAACAATTTGGTTGTCCACTTGCCTTCTCCAAACACCCAACTCTTTAAATTGATCATCAAATCTCCTCTCCATATTGGTGACTTGATTCTTCAAGTCTTGAGCCCATAGTGGTGTTTGCTCATAAAATCCCGGAGGTCGGTATGGTGGTGGTTGGGCCCTTGGCTCGTTTTTGTTGAAGTTGTTGTTGTAGCCTCAAGCTTGGCCTTGGTTCCACCTTCCTCCATTGTTGAAATTAGCTCTTCCTCCAAAATTTCTTTGAACATAGTGTGCCTCCTCAATTTGCTCGGCCAAACCAACTTGGCGCTCATTTGGACACTTTTGGGCTTCATGCTTCAAAGAACCACATTCTTCACAAGCACTCGAGTTTTGTTGGAGATGACCCATCTTCCTCCTCATCTTGTTCAATTCATCCTCTAGAAATTGGAGCTTCACATCTTTATCCACCTCTTCACTCTTTTGGATCGTAGAGCCTCTTTGCACCATCTCCATGGACTCTTGCCTCCTTGTTCACTTGATTCACTCCATACATGGCTTCGTAGTCGGAGAGCTTGTCTAGCAACTCCCACGCTTGCTCCGGTGGCAAGTCAATGAATCCACAATCGGTGTGGAGGTTCAATTTGTCCTTGGTGGCGGGGTTGATTCCTTGGAAAAATATGTCTTGAAGGACATAAGGTTGTTGCCCATGCGTTGGACATTGCCTTAACATTTCCTTGAACCGATCCCAAGCCTCGAAGAGTGGCTCGTGGGCTCCTTGTTGAAAGCTTGCTATCTTCCTTCTAAGCTCCGTCGTCTTGGTGGGCGGAAAGAACTTCATCAAGAATGCTTCATTGAGAGCCCTCCATGATGTGATGGAACGAGGTGCTTGGCTCTCCAACCAATGCAATGCCTTACCTCCCAACTACCACTTGAAGGCTTTGAGTAGCACGTACTCAAGTGTCTCATCATCCGTCGAGATGGTCTCACATAGATTCTTGAATTGCTTCACATGCTCGATCGGGCATTCATTTGGTCTCCCTTGAAATTGCTCTCTCTTGATGAGTGAGATAAATTGAGTTTTGATCTCAAAATTCTTTGACACCTCCGGCAAGACGGTGGCCGGTTCCGGCACCTTCAACTCCGGATGCATGTATTGTCTAGCCTTCCGGGGTTCGGGTTCACTCTCTTGATATCCCCAAGCTAGTCATCAAGTCGAACTCGCACTAGGTTGTTACGTGACTCGGGCAAAGTCGTTGTTCCCTTATCAAAAACAAATCCCAAATATGCAAACAACAGTATAGTAGGCAAGCAAGGGGTCGAACCCAAAGGAATCAGTTTCTATTCAGATTTTATGGTTTTCATGCAAGAATTCAAAGGGGGGTTTGAAAGTCGGTTTCAATCAAATGTTATCAAGTAGAGTTTATCCAATCAATTCCACTTTATTAATCCGTTGATCATGAATTCATCCACCTCTTTATATGCCTAGGTCAATTCCAATCCCAATCATTAGCAATCGCAAGTCCACGGTCCAAGCAATTCTATAACCCTAGGCAAGGACGCTTAACCTAGAATTAGCATAGAGCACAGGGATAATAGGAAATCAAATCATGCAATCAAGCTACGAGTCTCATGCACAATTTAACCATTGAATACTCTTCCCTAAACTAGTCCACGGTCCTAGAATAGAGTTGTTTCGAGAAATAGGAAAGATGCATAGACAACAACCAATCCTAATTCAAATAATAGATCTAAGTCAATCAAACAAGTTGATCAGGCTCATAAAATCAAACATAGATCATGGGATGAAGCACAAGAGTATCAATAAAGACCTAGGGATAAAGAGATTACCAGAATTTCACAACTTCATAATAAAGCTTCCTTGATCGAATAAACTCAAGAGGAGAGTTAGTTCTCCATTACAAAGAAAACTCCAATCTTTATTGAAAGAACAATTGATTAACAAGTATGTTGTATATCCTAAAAAACCTAGAAAGGTTCCCCTTAAATAGCCCCAAGGATCAACCTTTTCGGACTAGATAAGAAAGGAAACCGAAAGATAAGAAAGGAAACAAGATATAAAAGATAGAATTTCGTCCGCGTGAAAGTCGGTCGCACCGCGACCGCGGCACCACCACCGCGCCCGCGGCGGTCCCCTTTGGTCAAATGCTGAGTCGGCTTCTACCGCGACCGCGCCACAGACAGCGCGACCGCGGCCTTCATAGGTCTTCGTGGTTCGTCTCTTCACGCCACCGCGCCCGCGTCCTAGACAACGCGACCGCGATATCCATGCAGTGGCGAGTCTTCGTCTTTAAGCTCTTTAACTCTTGATTCTTCATATTACAATATTGCTCAAAACTAACCTAAACACTCTCTAAATCATCTCAAAATACAAGAGTTATCCTATACAAAATAGCCTGAATCATTACGCTCATTAAATATGATAAGCTGACCATGCACCCCCATTTCTTCCTCTTCAAGCAATGTCGTGATCTCCTCTTTAGTGCGGGTTGGGATATCGTCATCAACGACATTCGCCGGGACACCAACAAAACGGAAGATGCGCTTGTAAACCTCTCTTTGTCTACGTCGGATAGTTGTGTGGATTATTGTGATCCCTTGCTAGTATTTGTAGTTTTCTCTCTTTGGATATTATAGCTCTCCATAAGCAAACTAAATTTTATTTTCTAATAACAGCTCCCTTTCCTGATTTTAAAAAAAAAAAGAGTATTTATATTAAGTATTAACATGATTTTGTAGAACAGAGGTTTTTTATATCATGTCCCCATCATATGTTGTTGGGACGCTATCAAGGACGCTTGCGTACTTGGTAGTATACCCACAATCATCCCTTAGTTTTGATATGACAAACTCACTTTGATTCTAATAAATTGTTCAAGTGTTCAGGAACGCTAGTGACAAAAGTACAACAAGTGTATGAACGTCCCATAGGTTTAGGGACGCTAGCTAACAGGAAGTAAGGACCAGCAAGAGACTACTTGAGCAAGGACGGAGTCCCAAGCAAGTAGGAACGCAAGCAGAGCGTCCTTACTCACTAGCCGACAGGATGACATCACTCGACAACATTTGATCATCCTGGACACGTGGAGACCGATCCTGTAGCAGAGTCCAACACTACGTGGCGGACGATCCTGTAGCAGAGTTCATCAACACGTGGCGGCAGATCCTGTAGCGGAGTCCATCACACACAGCTGGATACAGGAAGCTTCCTCATCACTGCCATACTACGTGGAGGAAGATCCTGTAGCCACGTCCACGAAGGGCATGATCGTCCGAAGAGGAAAGACGCCCCTCCCCAAGTCCTATAAATAGCCCAAGGCGTTTATTGTGACATCAACGCTTTTAGAGAATATTCAGAGAGAATCAGAGGAAAGCGACTCGATCAAGAACACGAAGAACAAACTTAGAACTCTTCTAGGTTGAGTGTTAGATCGAGAAGAAAGTTGTAATCAAAACCAAAACAGTTTGTAAACCAGAAAACAAAAGAAAAGAGAGAAGTCCTACGAAGCACTGTAGGACGTAGGGATAGAGTCCTTTAGTAGATTAAACTCGCTTGAGTTGTAGGCTTAAAGGAGAACTTTACTAGTGGACTTAGGATGCTACTAAGTGCCAGAGAAGTGTAAAGGTCTCGCCAGTATAACGCAAGGACGTTTAATAAGAAAGGAAAAATCTATTAAAAAATCCTCCAAGGAGGTAGAGGTTTACACTCAAGGACTACTTGGTCTTGAGTGATTCCTCTATAAATCGATGTGTTCCATACTTAGTAAGTTCACCTGTTTAGTTTCATAATTCCGCTGCATAACTAAAGGACGCCCTTATACTTAGTAAGGACGCCTCACTCAAGGACGCATTTACCCAAGTAAAGGACATCCCCTTTAAGACTAACGATCCAACAATTGGTATCAGAGCAGGCGCTCTAGGTTTTTGTTGAGTTGCAGGTAAAAATGGACATGGAACCTATTGGAATCTCTTTTGTGAAGCCTCCACGTCTGAAGGACGGCAACTTCAATCGCTGGAAGATAAGATTTGAGAACTTCTGTAGGAGTCAAAACTATCAATGCTTGAAATTAATCATGAAGGGTGACCTCAAAGTCCCTACTGATAAGGCCGACAAAGAGGACGAGTGGGGTCCCGATGAATTCAAGCTGATGGAAACAAATGCTAAGGCAATATGCTTTCTTCAAGCGTCCCTCTGCAAAAGGGATGCCACCAGAGTTAGCAATTTGGCAACAACTAAGCTACAGTGGGAAGCTCTTGAGAAATACCACGTAGGAACTGCTGAGATGAAGGAGGACGTCCAGCTTGAGATAAAGAGAGAGTTCTATGCTTTCAGAATGCTGCCAAATGAAACGGTTAAGGACTACTCATACCGTTTTCAAGCTCTTGTCACCAAGATGAAGAACTTGGGAATCCCAGAAGCTGAAGTCTCAATGAGAAACAGAGTTCAAGTGGTCATCGATGGACTAACTGGAATCTGGAACTTTGATAGAACTACCTTCAAGGAGAATCAAGCCAATAAGACTCTTGATATGGAAGAGATCTACGGGAAGATGAGGCAGTACGAAGCAATAAGGAACTCTGACATGGATGAGCTAGGACGGAACCCTCAAACAGATCTTGCTTTGGCATCAACAACGCCAGAGTACGCAAAGTACTTACGTCGGCAAAGAGATCTAGCTTTGATGGTGGACGCCAATAAGAGAGAAAACCGTGAGAAGTTGCGCGTCCAAGCGTTGAAGGAAAGTCAAAAGAAGTCAAAGGAACAGCTTGACGAAGATGAAGAAGTTGCTCTCTTGCACAATGCTCTCCGTTCCTGGAGTAAAAGGAACAAAGCTTACCAAAAGAACAAAATGCCTTACAAAAAGGAGAGTCCCAAGTAAACTGAAGCAGAGATGAAGGAACTTACTTGTTTCAAATGTAACAAGAAAGGACACTTCGTCAAGAAATGTACTTCGGGAATGTCCTCAAAGGAGATGAAGAAGAAGGCCTTGTTGAGTGCCTTTGAATCCGTTTCAATCAGTGCCTGGGATGATAGTGATGATGATTCTGATGATAATGTGGCGTTCATGGCCATTGAGGACGCTCCAGTTGTTGAGGAGGACGCTCCCAAATCTGAAAAAGAGGTAACTCACAATTCTATGATGAGTTCCTTAGAGAATTGTTCAAAATCCAAGCTTATTAAACTCATTGGTAAAATCATGCAAGAAAGCCTAACTATGAAACATAGAATGGATGAACTTGAAGATGAAAACATAGTTGTTAAATGTGAGAACTGTGAAACAGTGTCATCACAACTAGAGTCCTCTAGTCAAGAGAACAAATCCCTAAAAACTGAATTGATGTGTCTCAAACTTGAGAACGCCAAACTTAGGGAAGAAGTCAAAGTGCTAGGAAAGAGTCCCGTCATTGAAGAAGTTAGACCCATGGTGTTTGTCCCCGCCAAAAGAGGACTAGGTTATGTGTCGGGACTCTAGGAACTCTCTCCCAAGCGACATTGAGGCAAGTAAAACTTCAGAACTTGAACTAGAAAGGGAGAAAACTAAGAACCTTTTTGAGCGCATTAGAGTCCTAGAAAGTGGAGAGAAAGGCCAAGAGGACTACTACACTAACTCCACCAGTCATAGGATCTATAAGAAAATTGCTAAGGGGGAAGGTTCTAAGGTTTGCAATCCACAAAAAATGAAAGAGAACAAAATCCAACGTCCCAATAAGAAGTATTATCTTGGTACTTACTACAGGACGTGCTAGTACTGTGGACAAGGAGATCACTTTAAATATGATTGTGTCAAATTGAAAGAAGACATTGAAAATGGAAAAGCTGCTAGGACTAACAATGAAAATGATGAGTCCGTTCCTAAGACTAATGCTAGGCGTCCTAGACGTTCTAGAAGTTCATTTAGAAAGCATGCTACGTCCAATGATGTTAATCTGAATGACTATTTGCCAGAACCAGAGTTCTATTACTATAACGAACCAGGTAAGGAACACCTTGCCAGGGTTGCCAAAAACTAACTTTCTTTTGGCAGGTGGAAGTGAGGGGAAGCCCGTGGATCATTGATAGTGGCGCTTCAAATCATATGACAGGAAGCCAGATCCATCTCACTTCTATCCAGAATAGTGCCACGGGAGGAACTGTCTCGTTTGGCAACAAGGGCAAAGGAAAGATCAAAGGGACGGGAACTGCTATTCTCAATTCGTCCATCAAAGCATCAAATGTCAGTCTTGTTGAGGGACTTGGCTTCAATCTCCTTAGTGTCTCTCAAATGTGTGATCAAGGTGAAAACCTAGTCACATTTGACTCAAAGGAATGCCTTGTCATCAACAAGAAATCAAACAAAGTTGTTCTCAAAGGAGTTCGCCAGAATAATGTCTACATCTTCAATCAAGAGTTCAAGCCTGCATCTGAGTTGTGCCTATCTATTTCAAAGGAGGAAGCTGACCTCTGGCATCTCCGCCTTGGCCATGCTGGACTAAGCACAATCCTTAAGCTACACCAAAGAAATCTTGTGAAAGGACTTCCCCGAATTGATCCTGAGAAAGTTGAACAGTGCGAAGCCTGTATCAAAGGGAAGCAAACAAGAACGTCCTTTAAGTCCAAGAATGAAGTCAGTACGAAGAAGCCTTTGGAACTTCTCCATATGGATCTTTGTGGACCAATGAAGACGCTGAGCTACGGTGGAAAGAGGTACATTTACGTTCTTGTAGATGATTTTTCTCGATTCACTTGGGTTCTTTTCTTGGTGTCAAAAGCAGATTGTTTCAACGTCTTCAAAATCTTTATCAAACAAGTGGAAGTTGCCTTTGGGACACCTCTGAAAGCCATACGATCAGACCATGGGACGGAGTTCCAAAACTCAGAGTTCCTGGCCTACTGTGATCAACACGGCGTCTCCCACAACTTCTCAGCTCCAAGGACTCCTCAACAAAATGGAGTTGTGGAAAGAAAGAATAGGACGCTGGAGGATATGGCAAGGACTATGCTTCTAGCGAATAGCGTCCCCAAGTACTTCTGGGCGGAAGCTATTGCTACAGCTTGCTACATCATCAATCGTGCCATGATCCGTCCCCTGCTGAAGAAGACGTCCTATGAGTTGTTGAATGGAAGGAAGCCTCGCATTGATTATCTCAGAGTATTTGGATGCAAGTGCTTCGTCCACAACAAAGACAAAGAAAGACTTGGAAAGTTTGATGCAAGAAGTGATGACGCCATATTCCTTGGGTACTCCCTCACAAGCAAAGCATATAGAGTTTTCAACAAAAGGACTCTTAAGCTTGAGGAGAGTATTCATGTTGTGTTCAAAGAGAGTTCTTCCCACAAAGAAAAACCAAGTAAGAAATAACGCTCTTCATCACAACATCAGGACGACTCTGAAGACGAAGTTGATGCTTGGTCCTCTGGAAAATACTATGTTCCTAAGGACGCAAACACAAATCCAGAAGAAGTCTCAGTGGACGCTCCTAGTGTTGATCAAGGAGTTCCTTCTCGTAGTGAATCTCCAGTTCAACAGGATGTGGCTGAATCAAGTCAACAAGATGAGCAACGCCAAGGTGTGGACGCTCTTTTTGAGGGGGAACACGCTGAGGACGATGCTCAAGATAACAGTGATGATTCAGACGGTGAAATTGATCCAAGGTTTGCTCAATTGTTTCAAAGGGAGTCCCGCTTCTTTGGGGATCACCCAACAACTCAGATTGTCTGTGATATTTCTCAAGGAGTTCAAACAAGGTCAGCTGCAAGCAAGTCACAGAGTGCAAATTTGGCCTTTTGTGCTTTCAATGCCTTTGTGTCTATGGTGGAACCCAAGAACATTAAGGAAGCACTCCAGGACGCTGACTGGATTCAAGCTATGCAAGAAGAACTCAACCAGTTTGAAAGGAACAAAGTTTGGACCCTCGTCCCTCGTCCCAAAGGCAAAAACATCATAGGGACGCGCTGGGTGTTCAGAAATAAACTTCATTAAAGTGGACGCGTGTCAAGGAACAAGGCACGACTGGTGGCTCAAGGATTCAAGCAAGAGGAAGGCATTGACTATGATGAGACCTTTGCGCCTGTTGCTAGAATTGAGGCCGTCTGTCTCCTTAATGCCTTTACCGCGCACAAAGGATTCAAGTTATTTCAGATGGATGTCAAGACAGCCTTTCTCAATGGAAAACTCAAGGAGGAAGTGTGATGTGATCACGGCCGGCTCACATCAAGACACTGAAGCTGAGGTGCCGTCCAGCTCGCATCAAGGCATCGAAGCCACGGTGCCTTCTGGTGCCTCTTTGACGTACCCCACGAATGAAGCCAAGGCGCGGCCTGGTGCCACTTCAAGGCACCCCACGAACGACGCCGAGGCGAGGCACGGTGCCCCTTCGAGGCACCCTACGATCGAAGCCAAGGCGTGGCCCGGTGCCACTTCAAGGCACGCCATGAACGACGCCGAGGCGAGGCCCGGTGCCCCTTCGAGGCACCCTACGAACGACACCCCACATGACGTCGGTGCCACTTCGAGGTACCCCGCGAGCGACGCCCCGCATGACGCCGGTGCCCCTTCGAGGCACGCCCATGGGCACCCGCCATTTGGTCGTTCGCGACCCGCCATAAGGTCGGTCACGTCTAAAGGGGGATCAAGCCACATTCTCGGGCCTTTGGCGAGGCGACGGGCTAAACTCTTGCAAAAGCAACCTTGGGCCCAACTAGCACTGCCCCACGCCTCACACAATAAACCCATTGGTGTGTTTAGGTGCCTTCATGTGCTCAGCCCAAGTGCAAGTCCTATTAGGCCCAAAGCCCGCTATGTAGATGGGCCTTCAAAGTCCATTTTGGAGATTGCTTGGCCACCACACTAAATCAACGACTTGGCCACCAAGTTTCATCATCTAAGAGGCATTTAACGAGTTGCTTGGCCGCCAAGGATCGTCATCAAGGGCTGGCTGATTTGTGCTTGCCTTGGACGCCAATCTTCATCACCTCCTCACTACTTTGTGATGCTTGGCGCCCACTCCAGGCTGCAGCCGCCCTCACCCCCTCTCGTCCCTATATAAGCACGCCTAGGGGCCTCATTTTTACTTAGATTGAATTTGAGTAAGAGAGCTTTAAGCCCTACTCATTCGGTCTCTTCTCCCCCAAGGGAGAATGGGCCGAGGGAGTCCTCTTTTGCCGGCTTCTAGCTCTCGATTTCCTCGTTGATCTCTTGTTTTCCTTTCCCATTACTTTGTCCCACAAAAACACTTGTACCTCAGTTTTAACTTCAAACAAATCGCCATCTATTTTCAATACAAAGGTCCAATTTGAGTTTCATACTCATTCTTACATGAACACCTCCACAAAGAGCTCAGTCGAACCTGAATTCGACCGATCCTGGAAGTGAGATCGCATCATCTGGTATCAGAGCCTGTCGACTTGAGTCTCTCAAGTTGTGGGGGTACGAATTACTACCCGACAAATCAGGTTTTTGGTTGCTCGAAACCCCTTTCTTGCCTTTGATAAAGCTAGCCTCGTTTTTCTTCCCTCTTCATCCCTTGACCGAATCCAATCTCCTACAAAAAAAAGGATCCAATTCTTGCTTCTTTAAAGCCAACTTCGTTTTCTTCTTAAAACTTTGTTAAAATTTCGTTTGTCTTCATCAAGTACACGAAAAAAAAAAATCAGTCTTGCTCTCGACCCTACATTGGACGAGTTTCCCTTGCTTCCAAACCCCAAAACCAAGCCTTGCCCCATCGTGTTTCATCTTGCGCCTTCGACTACTTTGAGTGCAAGCATCTATTGGTGCGAAAAAGAGCCTAAGTGCTCGATTCTCTTCAAAAAAAAAAAAAAAAAAAAATTTTTTGAGAGGTAGTACCTCTCATAGTTTCAAAAGAAAAGTGAGATAGCATCTCACCCGTCAAAAAAAAAAAATCGAGAAGTAGTACTTCTCTTGTAAACGCAAAGAAAAAGAGATATAGTATATCTCCTTTGCTAAAGCCAAAAAAAAAAATAGAAGAAGAGGTCGGGCCTTGGTTCATCGAGTGGTCGAGCCAAGGTGCTTCTACCCTTGTTTTCCCTCAACCCCGAGCAACAAAAGGCCTGACTTGTGGGGTTAGTAAATACTCGCCCGCAAGCTCAAGTCGCTTGCCTTTGATTTCCTCTTGGTGTCGCTCTCTTGGGCGTGTGGAGGATAATTTCTTGACAAGAGATTTTGGTGGCGAAAGAAACGTTCCTAGTAGAGTGTGTGAGGTTGAGCGCCACATTAAAATCGAGTCAAACACGAGTCGGTCCTCCTAATTTTTTTTTTCTTGCTGCTGAGAGTGAGCGGGAGACATCGGGTGAGGATTGGAAAGCTTGGAGTTAACCACCCGGTTTCTCCAAGCTACCGGAGGGAGTTTGGTGAAGTGAGGGAGAGCACAAAAATCAAACACAATGAGTCAAACACCAGTCCTGTCCTTGGATTTATCTAACCCTTACTAGTTCCATGTTTGCTCGTCTTTTGTGATGTTTAGGATATGATGGGACATTATCTTAAAGAAGAGCCTACTCTCCAGTCCTTCTATGGCACTCAAGACTTTGTTAAGTACTTAGTTTGGGAGTGGAAAATTGAGCGCTTCTTTAATTACTACGAATGTACGGACGAGCAAGAAGTGGTTCTTGCCATCCGTTGCTTTAAAGAAAATGCATATGATTGGTGGCACGAATATGAAGCAGAGTGTGCTTACTATGGGTATCCGCCTATCCGCACTTGGGAGGAACTAAAAACTGTCCTTAGAAGTTCCTTCGTCCCTCATGACTATAGATTGCGCCTTGAAGTCAGATGGGATAGGTGAAGGCAGCGTGATCGCTCCCCCCTTGCATACTACGAGGAGTTGTCAGAGCTTATGTTCTTTTCAAGCCACCTCTCCAGAGACAGGTGTATTCTAACTAAATTCATTAATGGTTTGAACTCTGACCTCCGTTTATATGTTAAGAGGCATAGGCTTGGGAGTAGAATGTCCATATCATATGTCGTACAAGAAGTTAACGAGGAGTACGAGTATCAACAACGGAAATGTTCACCCAAGTTTGCTCCTTCAAGCTTTGAATCTATCGTACCAAAGCCACATTTGAGGGTCCAAGAGCCAAGACTTGAGTCTAAGAGGGCTCAACCAACGACTCAAGCTTCATGTGCCGACTTTTCAAGGCCGATTGAGGGACCAGGCCACATACCCGCAACTCGCCAAGACTTAGAAACGATTTTTGATTTGCCATATGGGAAGAATGTGGGTCCTAAGGCCCAAGGCGAGGTCGAGCGCCCTCTCAGCCAAGGCGCCCTCTCAGATGGATGTCAAGACAGCCTTTCTCAATGGAAAACTCAAGGAGGAAGTGTGATGTGATCACGGCCGGCTCACATCAAGACACTGAAGCTGAGATGCCGTCCAGCTCGCATCAAGGCATTGAAGCCACGGTGCCTTCTGGTGCCTCTTTGACGTACCCCACGAATGAAGCCAAGGCGTGGCCTGGTGCCACTTCAAGGCACCCCACGAACGACGCCGAGGCGAGGCCCGGTGCCCCTTCGAGGCACCCTACGAACGACACCCCACATGACGTCGGAGCCACTTCGAGGCACCCCGCGAGCGACGCCCCGCATGACGCCGGTGCCCCTTCGAGGCACGCCCGTGGGCACCCGCCATTTGGTCGTTCGCGACCCGCCATAAGGTCGGTCACGTCTAAAGGGGGATCAAGCCACATTCTCGGGCCTTTGGCGAGGCGACGGGCTAAACTCTTGCAAAAGCAACCTTGGGCCCAACTAGCACTGCCCCACGCCTCACACAATAAACCCATTGGTGTGTTTAGGTGCCTTCATGTGCTCAGCCCAAGTGCAAGTCCTATTAGGCCCAAAGCCCGCTATGAAGATGGGCCTTCAAAGTCCATTTTGGAGATTGCTTGGCCACCACACTAAATCAACGACTTGGCCACCAAGTTTCATCATCTAAGAGGCATTTAACGAGTTGCTTGGCCGCCAAGGATCGTCATCAAGGGCTGGCTGATTTGTGCTTGCCTTGGACGCCAATCTTAATCACCTCCTCACTACTTTGTGATGCTTGGCGCCCACTCCAGGCTGTAGCCGCCCTCACCCCCTCTCGTCCCTATATAAGCACGCCTAGGGGCCTCATTTTTACTTAGATTGAATTTGAGTAAGAGAGCTTTAAGCCCTACTCATTCGGTCTCTTCTCCCCCAAGGGAGAACGGGCCGAGGGAGTCCTCTTTTGCCGGCTTCTAGCTCTCGATTTCCTCGTTGATCTCTTGTTTTCCTTTCCCATTACTTTGTCCCACAAAAACACTTGTACCTCAGTTTGTAACTTCAAACAAATCGCCATCTATTTTCAATACAAAGGTCCAATTTGAGTTTCATACTCATTCTTACATGAACACCTCCACAAAGAGCTCAGTCGAACCTGAAATCGACCGATCCTGGAAGTGAGATCGCATCAAAGTGTATGTTGCTCAGCCGCCTGGCTTTGAGGACGCCTCCCACCCTAATCATGTGTACTACTTAGACAAAGCTCTCTATGGACTCAAGCAAGCTCCTCGTGCATGGTACGACAAGTTTGCATCCTTTCTTTTGTCTAATGGATACACAAGAGGTTCAATTGATAAAACTTTGTTCATTAAGAAAGTTCACAAGGACATTTTGATTGCCCAAGTCTATGTTGATGACATAGTCTTTGGTAGTACTAACATGAAACTTGTAGATGAGTTCAAGTCCTTGATGAGTAGCGAGTTTGAAATGTCGCTCATTGGAGAACTCAATTTCTTCTTGGGGGTTCAAATCAACCAACTCAAAGAAGGGACGCGAATTCATCAACAGAACTATGTCCGTGAAATGCTTGAAAAGTATGGAATGAATACGTCCAAGCCTATGGCTACACCTTGTTCCCCCAACTCGCGTCTTTACGCAGATGAACAAGGGAAGGACGTTGATCAAAAGCTCTATCAAGGAATGATTGGTTCTTTACTCTATCTGACCGCAAGCCGTCCCGACATCATGTTTTCCATTTGCTTGTGTGCACGCTTCCAAGCAAGTCCAAAGGAGTCCCATATGCAAAAAGTTAAGAGAATCTTTCACTATCTCAAGGGACGCGACGATCTCTGCCTTTGGTACCCAAGGAAGACGTCCCTCAAGCTTGTTGGCTACTCGGACGCTGATTATGCTGGTCATGTGATCGATAGGAAAAGCACTTCGGGAATGGCACAGTTCCTTGGTTCATGCTTAGTCTCATGGGGATCTAAGAAACAAAACTCTGTGGCGCTTTCAACTGCGGAAGCTGAGTACGTTGCTGCTGCCTCGTGCTGTTCATAAGTCATTTGGATCAAATATCAACTTGAGGACTACGGTATCACCCTTGAAACTATTCCCATTCTTTGTGATAATACAAGTGCTATTGAAATTGCTAAGAATCCTATTTTTCATTCACGCACAAAGCATATTCATATAAGGCATCATTTCTTGCGTGATAATGTTGAACTAGGTTTCGTTAGTATGGGGCATGTAAGGACTGAAGACCAAATAGCTGATATTTTCACTAAGTCGCTTGATAGACGTCCATTCGAGCATCTCAGTTGCTCTTGGGGATGATAACTTTTAAGTAGCAAGTCCCGTTCTACTATTCCCTCAGTGATTGGCTATGTTTAGTAGATTCTAAGTGTTTAAGGACTATCATGCATTGAATTCATATTTGCAAGGACGCTAGTCTAAAACTTCATGTGTTTGCTACTTTGGAACGCCATTCAATTTCTCTATTTGTCTTGAAAAGAGTATCCCTGATCACCCAACCCACATCATAAGCCGAAATGATGGAACTCTAAGCTTACCCTAGCCGAGAACTCTGCAAAACCGTCCTATGAGCTTCATATTTTCTTTTACGGGACGTACTTGCTTTGTTCTCAAATGGTTCGCAAGGTGATCTCAGGGACGGTTGCTCAGGTTCTTGGTTTGCTAAAGAGATAGTTTTTGCTAAGTCAGAGAGGACGCCAGTTGTTTCAGTGAGGGACGCCAGTTCAAATTTGAAAAGTTTTAAGAAGAAGTTAAAGCGTCGTGAGATTTGAATTTTTAAACGTTTGAACAGTGACAGTTGTATCCACGCTATACCTAAGGGGGAAGTTATGCCACGTGTCACACAGGATCTCCGTTTTATTTACGGATCGTGCCACCGCTTCCTCTATATAAGGCCTCAATAGTCGCTTTCAGGCATTTACTTCGCTCAACTACTTCCCTGCTCTCAAAACAGCTCTGCCTTCTCTCTAGATTTCCGACGACTTTCTCTCTCTAGAAATCAGTCAGAAAATGTCTCAACTACTTGGGAACGTAGCCGGATCCTCAACCGGCGGGAAGAAAAGAATGCTTCTGAAGTCCCACACTATAGAGAAGCCAAGGCAAATCGTCCTTGATGAATCTCTCCTGGACTTGATCAACAAGAAGCCCAAGACCCTTTACAATTTGATAAGGGAACGCATGGGAAAGCAGGATGTTCAGCAGGACGCTCAGAAGAGAAGGAACTATGAGAAGTTCCTTGACAAATTTGTTCTTCCTTCTCTTCACAGAAACAAGTATCATGATCTGCCTGGTGAATTGAGGGACGTACTCTTCTTTTCAATATATGGAGGTGAGAATCTCTCAAATCTACTTGACTTGGTTCCTGATCTTCATAATTGCGTCCTACCTGACTTCCCAATGTACCCAAGCGACTCCTTTGCCTTTCGCATGCTTGAGAACCGCTTGCCAAGTCCCTCTCCCCCACCTCCTCAAATTCCAACTATTACAACCAAGAAACTTCTACCCTCTAAACGTCCCACCCCTCATCAATCCCCCCTCTCAAAATCATCCCAACCCTTGTCGGAGGGACAAGTTTCCCAAAGACTTGTCGGAGGGACGTTTCAAAAGAAAACATGACCCACGGCCTCTCAAAAAGGCCAAGTCATCCACCGTCCCCTCCTCTACCAAACCCAGCTCCACAAAGAAACCGTCTAAGTCTATCAAATCCAAGCTTGCACCCTCCCAACCTTCCATCCGGATTGAACAACTTCTAACTCCTCCCCGTTCCCCAACAGCCACAAAGAAAAATGCCCTCATCCCCTTCTGTCCTTCACCTTTAAACTTTGCCAACTTTCCCTCAACCCCAGCTCACATCTCTCCACCGAAGGACCCCGAGACTCCCAAGTCCCGCCGTCCATCTTCTGAATCCGGACCAGAGGACGCCGAGAAACGTCCCTCCTTAGAGCACACATTCAAACGCCGTAAAACCGGTGAAGCTCCCAAGGTCCTCGTGAAAGAACCTGCTGAGCTAGAGCACATCTCCTCCTCCAGTTCCTCTTCATCAAGCTCTTCTGAGAAGAGTAAACAAGGAACGCCTGCCGCTGGGTCCTCCCCATTTGTAGACATCACAGGGGACTCTAACGACGAGGCAGAGGGAGTCGAGAATGCTCCTGCTATGGAAACATAAGCTGAAAAAGAACAAGGAATTGAGGACGCTGGCGAGCACCAAGTCTCTCAACAGAAGGACACCGAGCCCAGTCTCAGTGAGGAGCTCGAGCGAGATGCTGTGGAACCCACCCCTTATGACCAAACCCTACCAATCCTCAACCCCCAACCAACCCCACAAAATCAACCCTCCCCCACAATCCAAACAGAATCCCAACCCCCTTAGGACGCTTCACAGAAAGAAGCTCCTACAGATGCTGCTCAGGACGCTCAGAATATAGATCAGCCGTCCCAGACTCAAGCTGAAACAGATCAGGCCGCTTCTGGTGGCAATGATGAAAATGTCCAAGGCACAAAGGACGCTGGTGCCGAGGAGGGAGAAGAAAGAGACTTTGAGGACGCTAAGGACGCTGAAGACGAATCTAATGATGATGAGGATTATGAGTCCCCCAAGCGTTCCAAGAAGAAGAAGAACGATGATGATGAGCCGGCAAACATTATAGGCCCCTTGGTTTATTCTGAACAATGGCTCGCAACCTTCGATGATGAGGCCTTGCAAGAATTTCTTGAGCTCTTGCGTTTCCAAGGATGGCTGCTTGTTGGACCCGCGCCTGCAGAAGTTAATGATGACCAGATCAGGGCGTTTTTCAAGAGTCTTCGCTTTAAGTCCAAGGCCAGTACGCTGCATTTCAAAATAGATGATGAGCCTGCATCTGTAACTGAACGCCAGGTTCGTGCTTTTATAGGGTTAAGTACTCAGAAGCCGCCGTCCAATGCTCTTAACTCTCTTCCTGAAAATGGATTTGAAATGACAGACGACGAAGAGGTTGCGCTGCTTGAAAGGATCTTCAAAGGCAAAAGACCCTATGGGATTGACAGAGTGGCTCACGTTCTGTCCAAAGTTGGAGCTATAGCACACTACTTCATATGTCGTGCTGTCCTTCCAAGGCAAGAGAAGCGTTCAGTCGTTCAAACTCACGATTGCATATTACTGGACGCCTTCCTCAACCGCCGCCCCATAAACTTGGCCCGAATAGCTATGCAACACATGGCTAAGTGTGGGAGGAAGCGACATGCTCTGCCGTACCCAGGTCTAGTAAAGCTCATCCTTAAGTCCCAAAATGCCTATGACGACTCTACTCCATCTTATCAGCTGGGATTGTCCTGGAACAAAAAGAAGGGACTGCTTGAGATTAGACATGATGAGGAACTGTCGTCCATCAAGAAACAGTTAGAGGCAGAGGCAGAAGCTAAGAAGAAAGAACAAGAACGGCTCGCTCTAGAGGCCGAACAAGAAAGAGTTGCTTCCCTTGGAAAAGAGCCAGCAACTGAACAAGAGAATGCTGTCAACTATGAAGCTCTTGATCAGCTGTTGTTGGCTAACTCTCCTCCCGCTTCCTTGCCTCATACGGACGCCCCCTCCTCAAGCACTGGTCCTGCTCCCATTCCTGCCCCAGATCAACCTGAGCTCTATCCGCCTCCAGAATTGATGGCCGCTATCCTTCATAATCAATGTCTCATCCTCAATTCTCTCAAGAACTTGTCAACTGCTTTCACTGAGTCTGCGGAACTGCATGAGAAGCTTCTCAAGTTTTATCAAGAACAAAGCCGCCGTCCCCAGTGATCGCCGACCCACCTTCTTATTCCCTCATATGTTTTGCTTGTGCTTCTTTTATTTCAAACACTTAACGCTGGGTCTGTAATGACATTAATCTACTTTTGTTGAATGGCAAGTACTTTGTTTGCATCCATGTGTTTGTTTAAGCGTTCCACTGCCTATAGTTGTGTTTTTATGCCATCATCCTTAATTCACTTGTTATCCTTTTCGATGATGCCAAAAGGGGGAAGTGTAGTTTTGCAGAGATGCGCTATAAAATAGTTATCTAGAATAAGAAAGTATTAAGGGGGAACTATTAGTGAAAGATCTAAGGAACGCAATGCTAGAACAAACAAGAGGACGCTTAGATAGTATTATAGGACGTTACTCTCTCCTTAAAATCCAAAAGATAGAGAATCAAAGGTTGAAAACTTGTGCTTACAGAAATTCTTCTAAGTGTTAGAGGACGCCTCTAAGTTTTCATTCATGCTAAGTTCCAGTGTCAAAACTATTTTGCCAAAGAGTTTGTCATCATCAAAAAGGGGGAAATTGTTGGGACGCTATCAAGGACGCTTGCGTATTTGGTAGTGTACCCACAACCGTCCCTTAGTTTTGATATGACAAACTCACTTTGATTCTAATAAATTGTCCAAGTGTTCAGGAACGCTAGTGACAAAAGGACAACAAGTGTGTGAACGTCCCCTAGGTTTAGGGACGCTAGCTAACAGGAAGTAAGGACCAGCAAGAGACTACTTGAGCAAGGACGGAGTCCCAAGCAAGTAGGAACGCAAGCAGAGCGTCCTTACTCACTAGCCGACAGGATGACATCACTCAACAACATTTGATCATCCTGGACACGTGGAGACCGATCCTGTAGCAGAGTCCAACACTACGTGGCGGACGATCCTGTAGCAGAGTTCATCAACACGTGGCGGCAGATCCTGTAGCGGAGTCCGTCACACACAGCTGGATACAGGAAGCTTCCTCATCATCGCCATACTACGTGGAGGAAGATCCTGTAGCCACGTCCACGTAGGGCATGATCGTCCGAAGAGGAAAGACGCCCTTCCCCAAGTCCTATAAATAGCCCAAGGCATTTATTGTGACATCAACGCTTTCAGAGAATATTCAGAGAGAATCAGAGAAAAGCGACTCGATTAAGATTACGAAGAACAAACTTAGAACTCTTCTAGGTTGAGTGTTAGATCGAGAGGAAAGTTGTAATCAAAACCAAAGCAGTTTGTAAACCAGAAAACAAAAGAAAAGAGAGAAGTCCTACGAAGCACTGTAGGACGTAGGGATAGAGTCCTTTATTAGATTAAACTCGCTTGAGTTGTAGGCTTAAAGAAGAACTTTACTAGTGGACTTAGGACGCTACTAAGTGTCAGAGAAGTGTAAAGGTCTCGCCAGTACAACGCAAGAACGTTTAATAAGAAAGGAAAAATCTATTCAAAAATCCTCCAAGGAGGTAGAGGTTTACACTCAAGGACTACTTGGTCTTGAGTGGTTCCTCTATAAATCGCTGTGTTCCATACTTAGTAAGTTCACCTGTTTAGTTTCATAATTCCGCAGCATAACTAAAGGACGCCCTTATACTTAGTAAGGACACCTCACTCAAGGACGCCTTTACCCAAGTAAAGGACGTCCCCTTTAAGACTAACGATCCAAACATATGTGCAGCATTCTTTCCACCTCCATAATACATTGTTAGTAGCTTCATATACATCTGTTCAATATTTAATAAAAAAAACTTGTTATATTTACTAAAATGGATTGTTTTCATCAAATATCATTAAAACTGTCAAAATTATATACACTTCTATTTCGATGATAAAAAGTTGTTTAGTTGACAAGCTACTTTTTACTTGAATTAAGTTCTCAAAATATGTCATCAAGTACTAATTTATGACATATTATGATGTGCTACATTTTTGTTGTCTAGAACTATTGGTGACATTTTCTTTTTTGAAATTGTCAACATATGTCATCATCCAATCTTATACATCATAATCAACAACTTTTTTTTAAATGGCATCACATGTTTTTATATCTATTGTTATCAACTTTTTAGTCGATTAGTTCTAGACTAGATATTTAAACATACCTTGATATTATTAAAATTGTCCCCAATTTGCAGCAACTGTTATCAAATTTTGTAATCGCTAAACATGATGTGGAAACCTAGTTTCTATGTCTATTCATATGTATAAAAAGGTGTAGATTATAGAATTTAGACAAATAAGTAGCTTGTTATTAGACTGTGACTAAATCTAAAAAGCCTTTCGATAGTTATTTTGATGCTAGAAGAAGCACCAATTGGCATGGTTGACGATGGTTATTATTGGGAGCAACGTCGAAGAAGGTCATTGTCGTCATGATCGATCGTTGTACGTAGAAGGTCATAGGGCTAATTACGCTGCAGTTGAGATAGATTTTTAATTATTTAGTTACCCGAATCATTATATATATACAACAATAATCAAATATGGACACAATAATTAAGTATGGAAATTTTGAACATCACACGATCTATACCTATCCAACGTCGTGTTCCGGAACCAAAGAATGGTTTATAAAATACGGCTGATTAGAATTAGCTTCTTTTTTTTGATACAGGAAAGAATTAGAATAGCTATTGAAAAGCAGGAAAGCTATCCTAGGCAGGGATGCACATGGGGACGGGGCGGGGCGGATAATGTTCCCCATTCCCATCCCCACCCCCTATTAGTCCCCCATCCACGCCCCATCCCCATCTAATCCCCGGCAGGGAATACCCATCGGGTTTGGGTATGTTAACGGGGCTCCATTTATTGATTTTAATTTATTAAAGAGTTTTATCTACTTTAGCATTCCTAAATAATTACTTCAAATTCTAAGCATAATTAATTTATATATGTACTTTATAACATATATAGATGTATAAACTCAAATATTAAATACCATAATTATATTAGAAATGATTCTTGCAAAATTATTAAAACTAGAAAATACGTAACTTAAATAGTTATGTAAGATAATTGATTAACAAGATGTATTTTTAGTAAGCAGTAGTATGCCAAATCCTTATACACTTTTACTTTCTATATAAAAATAAAATTTATAATACTTTACATATAGACTATACTTTTAGTATAAATTAAATAGTTATATAAGATAATATATTAATAGTACCGGAGTCGGGTACTAAACGGGGCGGATAATAGATTCCCTGTCCCCGCCCCATCCCCATCGAGGAATTGAAACCCGATCCCATCCCCGCCCCACTCCCCACTAAGTCGGGGAATCCACGCCCCATTAGGGGCGGATCCTCACGGATCCCCGTCCCCGCGGGGCAAATGTGCATCCCTAATCCTAGGGCATCCTTGCGGATGAGGTTTAGAAGGACCGAATCAGTGTCGAGCGGGCGAGACGAAACACCACAGAAGGAGACAGCGATGAAATCAGCAACTGAGTTGGCTTCACGGAAGATGTGCTTGATCTCCCAACTCTGAAACTGCCCAAGCAACTTCTGAATGTCCGTATGCATAATCTCTATCTCCCAAGGGCAACTCCAGTCACCCAACACAGAATAAACGACTTGCAAATTGTCGCATTGAATGAGTAGACGGGGGACACCAAGATGTATGACTGTATACAACGGGGTCAGGGATAACCCACGAAATTGCAAATTGTTCAGTGCAAGTCCAAATTCAATTGACCGACTGATTAGCTAGGGGGATAAAGGGCCTACAAATCTTAAAGCTAATACAATACTAGTAATACTAGTAATAATTAAGGTGTTACATAATTTGAAAGCTAAGGACACGGGACAGCTAATCATGCACCCATACGCTCAACACGTGATCACATTTCTTCTCTCTCTCACCAAATTACTCACATGGGGTTCCCACCCAATCGCATGACCACACTTTGCGACCTAGGAACAACAATTTTAACGCCTACTATTTTTTATATTACTACTGTAATGTACAATACATTTTATAGAGTATTACTTTATTAATTTCATGCATAGTTGAGTAGGACTTAATTAGCCTTAATTAACTACTGTAGTTTACTTGAATGGTGGGTTCCCCGTCATAGGCGCTACTGTCTACGATCAAGTAGACAAAATTCAATACCCTCCAATGCTCTATTCATGTACACTATATATATAAATATAGGTTTTGGTTTAAGTGATCGAGGACTAGTCTTATAATAAGAAAAAAAATTTATGATAAGAAGTAATCTTATTCATTAGATTTACTTCCTTATTATTTAAATAGATAGTCCAATGAATCATCCATTTTAATGTAAGAAGGTAAATTCAATGGATGAGGTTACTCCTCATCACAAGGGTTATCTTTATCACAAGTACTCTCCTCATCGGAACCTACCTCTATAAATATATATATCCATACATATTTGATTATTCATTTTATTTGATTATATTAATATTAAACTTTTTTTTAACAAATTAATTATACCTTATTAATTAAGCATTAGACTTTACTGTTCCAGTGTTTCGCAAACCTAATTCCATAACCTAAAAGTACGTTGCTACTAGTGTAGCTTATGCCCTCCATATTGTTAGCCTTAAAAAAATACAGTTGAAAAAGAAGAGTAAAAGTAAACTCTTTCACTTTATGCCCTACCTATCCTAACTTGATCGTATATTGTTCAAGTTCTAATGATGGAATTGGAAAAGTATTTGTTTTCTCTGATTTTATGATGAACAATTGAGTTTATCTTTCTACTCTACCTACTACTCCCTCAGTTCCATAATGTTTGTCCAAAGGACGATTTTTGCGGTTTTTATGAAAGATATAAAGTGGTATTAGAAAATGGAAAAATAGAATAAAGTGGGTAAAAAATAGAATAGGGGTACTTTTGTAAATTTATATGAGAAAAAAGTTGAAAAAAGATAAAGTGGGTGGAAAAACTGGATAATGAGAGTAAATTTAGAAATTGAATAGGGGTAAGATTGGAAGAAAGTTATTGATATAAAAGGAGAGTGGATAAACATTTTGGGACGACGGAAAAAGAAAGTGGACAAACATTATGGCACGGAGGGAGTACCATATATATACTCCCTCCGTCCCAAAAAGTTAGTTCAAAAAGATGGAAATTTTGTGGATTAAGAAAAATGGAATAAAGTGGGTGAAAAGTTGGATAATATAGGTAATATATGAGATTAGATAGGGATAGTTTTATAATTTTGTAGAGAAAGGTGATAGGAAAGTTGGATAATGGGGGTAATATATGAGATTAGGTAGGGATAGTTTTGTAATTTTGTAGAGAAAAGTGATAAAGTTGATGGAAAAGTTGGATAATGGGGGTAATATATTTGATTAAATGAGGGTATTATTGTAAAAAATGTAGATATAATGGAAGGAAATGAAGATGGACAAACATTTTGGGGCCCAAAAAGGAATACGAGACAAACTTTCTGGGTCGGAGGGAGTATATAACTGTAAATCGCTGAAATTTATGCTAGGCCAAGAATAATTTGTTTTAGTTTATGTACCCAGCTAGTTCTAGGGAGAAGAGTCATTCTGGTCATAAATTCGTCTTCCTATTGGCCATGGAGTTGCAAATTAGTACAGTATATTATATGGATGAGCATCTTAATTGATAATCCCAAAGCCATTATTTTATCTGTATAATAACACGGCATTAACAATAGAATCAAGAATCTTGCTGCAATAGTACATAAATGTAGTACTCCGTATGATCGTATATAGATTACAAGGCCGAATTATTACATATATAGGTATATGACTTTTTCAATAAAAAGTACTACCTAATTAGATCATATACTTACATGCATGACATTAGATATCAAGCATTTATTTTTAATTAACGTTTCATACACTATATGCTAACAATCCAACAATGTTATCCGTGTTAGTGTTAACATATTATTGTACGTAGCAAACCACTACTCTACATAGATGGATGACGTACATTTTGAAATAATACGATTTATCATCTACTTAATTTGAAGTAGTTTTACAAGAGTACGTGGAATGCAAGAATTCAAACGTAAGCTTATATATGCATGAAGTAACATTACTACTCGAATGTTATCGACATCTATGATGTCGACCACTTAGAGACAAACGCGAAAAGGAAAAAATCAAATAAAGAAGAAAATAACTTTATGGAAATAGAAGTGATGCATAGTTAAATAGTTTATTTCGAGACAAAATCATTCCTTTTATATGGGGATGACAATGGGGCGGGGATGACAATGGGGCGGGGATTCCTTATTTCCCTTGAAAATTCCCCGTTCTGAGTATAGATTTGGAGATTGTAAAATGGATATGAAGACAAAGGCGGGGTAAATGGATTCCCAACATGGGCATGGGTATTGGCATAGAGGTCCCCGCCCGACCCAAACCCGTCCCCATTAAGAAAAGCCATAGGGAATTCTTGTTGGGGAATTTATTTGCTAAAAGTTATTAGTTTAATTTGCTTTATTTCAAAGTATAAATTTGTCTATATAAAGCTATGTTATTTTTTATTACGATTTTATTGAGATTCAAGTTATAAATGATACGAACGTAATTAAAATAATTATGATTTTATATTGAAAATATAAACAAGGAAATCCATGGAGATTGGAGAGTCTAAATTGGGAAAAATATAATGAATATGGGAAACTCGATGGGGATGAGGATGGGTATAATTTTTGTATACCCGTATGGGGATGGGGATGGAGATGCAGATTGAAAAATCATTCGCACTTAGCTAGTCGTCCTCTACCGTGCACAACTTTCGAGATTTGTGTGCACGGTTTTCTCCTATGTAGAATAGACTTCCCTGGGATGCTACCGCGTCCGTGGCTCATGCCACCGCGCTCGCGGTTTATGTATAGAATCGGCTCTTCTTCTCGGATTTGTCTTGAAAACTCTCGAAGCTTGAATCCTTGTGTCTTCGGTCTTGATATTACAATTAAGCACAAAGTCTAACCTAGAACACTTAATGTAGCCCTAAAATACAAGAGTTATCACAAACTAAATAGAGTATATCAAATTCCCCCATACTTAGATCTTGCTCGTCCTCGAGTAAGCTTAAACTAAATCTAACAAGACAGCACATCTAAGATCTCAGAAAATACAAGGGAAGATAAAAAACACTCAACTCACAACCCGAACCCAAAGTAGAGTAATCATGTACAAAACAATAAAGCTCAATTGCACACCTCACAACATGATAATAACACTCAAAATATCAAGTCATGAAAAGATCTACCTAGGTGATCTACCTAATCTACAATGTAAACCCCAAAATCTCCAAGCATGAATCATAACCTAAATCACTCAATTTTTTCCACTTAAATCTACTTAGGCTCCCTTTCGGGTTTTCATCTAAACATTCATTCCATTTTCTAATACATGTGCTCACATAAACTTACAATCACTCACGATCGAACCTCATATTACCCCAGCCTAATGCTGGTCCAAGTTACCTGCTTATTACCTGAGCTGCCCTTTCAGGTTTTTAGCTCATCCTAGGGTTTATATGCCTTTTTTCAAATTTTTTGGTTCTTTTCTATACTTTATTCTTTTTCTTCTCTTATTATGCAAAAAGGTATTGAACAAGTACTTCATGAAAACAAGAAAATCAAAAACATTGAACCAAAAACAACTAACTACAACTAACTAGGATAAACATAGTGAGTACTCCTTCCCCCATATTTAAATCTTTCATTATCCTCAATGAAGCTAAGAATAAGGAATTAAGTAGAGAGTTAAGGTATATATCAGATGAGTCACATACAATAGAAGAGATGGAATGGATGAACTCTTCAAAAGAGTCGAATGCACAACTCGAAAATCTTCAGACGGACTGATACGGCCCAAAGCCAAGAAACGGATGATGCCGTGCAGGCCAAGGCAAGACCCATACGAGCCAGGCGTCCACCCATTAGATTTAGGGATTAGAGATAGATTTATTTATGTTATTTATGTTAGGTTATTTTATTTCTAGAACAATTTTTCTTGTTAGAGATATATATCTCTCTATCCGGGTTTTCTATCCGATTCTTTCCTGGATCGCCTTTTATTGAATCGGTAGGGCATAGCATAAATACTCCATGTATTGCTAAAGAGGAACGCATTCAGAAATATACTCCTTTGCCCTAAACTCTCTTTGTCTCTCTATCAAATACGCAACCAACGTATCCTTCGAGTAGTTCTCACCTCGAGAGCAACTCACACCCTTGACCAACAAGGGCTCGTTGAGATCCACACCGGATTCTTAACAACTGGTGCTTTCATCCCGAACATCATGTCTTCGGACGACGGCAACTCCAACAATTCCGTGCCAGCCGCCATCGCCAGGATGGAGGACCTGCTCCTTCAACTGACAACAAACGTGCAGGAAGTTAGTCGCAACCAGGAGATTGAACGCTTGCGTACCGATAATGTTTATAACATTCTCAACCACCAACACCAGCGGAACCCTAATCCCGCCGATGACCCTGCCGCTGCTGTGCTAGCCGCTCCTCATGTCGCTAACGCTGAACACGCAGGGGCCGAAGTTGCGCAGGCCACTGGAGGCCTGGTTCCAAATCCGCCTCTTCCTCCACCGCCGCCACCGCCGCCACCGCCGCCGGACAACCGCGTCATACCGCGTGTTCCGCCAGGGCCGGAATCAATCCTTAAGATGCGAGTGGATCCGCCACGCTTCAATGGCGCTGACCCGCAAGGCTGGATTTTTAAGATTCAAGAGTACTTTGACTACTTCCAAACGGCTCCCTTGGACCGCCTGCGCCTGGTCGGCATGCTGTTCGACCATCCCGCCTCCGATTGGTTTCGATACCAACGTCGTAACAACTGTGGTGAGACGTGGCCAGCGTTTCTCTTATCCGTTCAGCAACGGTTCGATCCAACCTACTACGAGGACTATGTTGGTCTTCTATCCAAGTTGACACAGCGCACCACAGTAATTGAGTATCAAACAGAATTTGAAGCTTTACTCAACAAGGTCCAAGGCCTTTCTGAACCGAACCTCATATCCATGTTCAAAGCTGGTTTGAAACAGCCCGTCCGGAGAGAATTGAACCTGCGTAATCCGACTTCGCTGGCGCAAGCTTTCGCCTTGGCACGTGAACTCGCTGCGTCTTTCTCGGATACAACCGCAGGGTGGCAAGCGCGAAATCGCCGCCCTTGGTCCAACAATGCCTACAAGGCAAGTGGTCAGACGACCCAAACGGCCACACCTCCTGTCGAGGCTGCCCGACCGAACAGTACACTGCCAGGTAACGTCTCTACTCTTCCAATTAAACGTCTTTCACAAGTTGAGCGCGACGAGCGTACTAAGAAAGGTTTATGTTGGAATTGTGATGAGAGGTACATCCGGGGCCATCGATGCAAGCATCGTTTCTTAGCTTTGCTGGGCTGTGACGACTCCGACGATGAAAATTGTGACCCGCCTATGGAGGAGCCAGTCGTGATCAGTGGTGATGTCTCTAGCATCAACTCTATGGAGGGTACCTTGAATCCCAAGTCGCTCAAGATTGTCGGGTCTATTTCTAAGCTGTCGGTTCAGGTCTTGATCGATGGTGGGAGCACCCACAACTTTATTCATCCAGCGATCGCTGAGACACTCCAATTACCGCTCGCCGCTATTACCCCATTCCGAGTTTTCGTCGGCAATGGCGAGTATCTCTGGTGTTCTCATCAATGCCCAGCGACCTTATTATCTTTGCAGGGTCACACTTTCACCATTGATCTATTTGTGCTGACGGTACATGGACCGCAAGTGGTGTTAGGCGTGCAGTGGTTGCAAACTCTCGGAAAGGTCTATCAGGATTACGCTCAGTTAACGTTAGAATTCTCATGGCAGGGCAAGACAGTGCTATTACAAGGTGACAGGCAGCCACCAAAGCTGATTTCTATGCACACACTTCAGTCTCTATGTGCTTCAGATGAGGTTGCGTAGTGTTTTGAGGTTATTACCATGCCCGCACCTGAGCTACAGGCCGACACCCCAGCCAAACAGAATTTTCCAGATTCCACACCACAGGAGATTCGTGACGTCCTCCACCGTCATGCTAATGTCTTCAGGGTGCCGGAGGGTCTCCCTCCTTCTCGTGCCTGGGACCATCGCATCCACCTTCACCCGAACTCCAAACCCGTCAACGTCCGCCCTTACCGCTATCCGTATTTTCAGAAATCAGAGATAGAGCGTCAGGTTCAGGAAATGTTGACTCAGGGTATTATTAGGCATAGCACGAGCCCATTCTCTTCTCCAGCTTTACTCCTCAGGAAGAAGGATGGAAGCTTTCGGTTTTGCATTGATTACAGGGCCTTGAATGCCTCCACAGTAGCAGACAAATTTCCGATTCCCACAGCTGAAGAACTATTTGATGAGTTGGGACGGGCAACTGTGTTCACTAAACTAGATCTCCGTTCAGGGTACCATCAGATCCGTATGCATCACTCCGATATATACAAGACGGCGTTCAGGACACATGACGGTCACTTTGAGTTCTTGGTCATGCCTTTCGGCTTGACAAACGCGCCGTCAACATTTCAGGCCGCTATGAATCAGATATTTGCTCAATACCTATGACAATTTGTCATTGTCTTCTTTGACGATATTCTGGTTTACAGTTCTTCTTTGGAGGCGCACACACGACATATTGAGGTAGTCTTACAGGTTCTTCAGGCGAATAATTTTTTCGTCAAAGCTTCGAAATGCTCGTTTGGCATAACGACGGTGGAATATTTGGGACACGTCGTCACCGCTGGCCAGCTTGTGGCCGATCCCGCCAAACTGGCAGCCATGGCCGAGTGGCCAACACCGAAGTCTGTCAAGCAACTTCGCGGCTTTCTCGGCCTCACTGGGTACTACCGTAAATTTATCCGCCACTGTGCACTATTAGCGGCACCTTTGACCACCTTGTTGCAAAAAGATAAGTTCGCGTGGTCACCCGAAGCTGACTCGGCTTTTCAGCAGCTCAAGACAGCCATGATGTCTCCTCCGGTACTTCAACTTCCGGATTTTGAGAAACTCTTTGTCGTAGAGACCGACGCCTCAGACGAGGGTGTTGGCGCCGTCCTGCTTCAAGACGAACGCCCACTTTCCTTCTTCAGCAAGAAGCTGGGTGTCCGACGCCGCGGGTCCTCGGCTTATCACCGCGAATTGTTCACTATCGTTTCAGCAGTGCAAAAATGGCGTCAATATTTGTTAGGCCGCGAGTTCCTCATACGCAGTGATCAAAAGAGCTTGAAGGAATTTGATTCGCTCTACTTTGTATAGGTTAACTCTTGTATTTTAGAGCTATATTGAGAGTGTTTAGGTTAGTTTTGAGCGTTATTGTAATATCAAGACCGAAGACACAAGATTTGAAGAATCAAGAGTTAAAGAGCTTAAAGACGAAGAATCGCCACTGCATGGATACCGCGGACGCGTTACACATGGCGCGGGCGCGGTGGCGTGGAGGAGCGAACCAACTATGCTTTCAAGAACTACTCACCTCCTCGCCCAAGTTCCCCTAGACGGAACCGAGCTCTAGCAGCAGAAGAGGATGATGGCTATGTGGCTCAACCCCTTCCACCATTGGATTCTTTCAAGCCCTCTCCTCCATTCCCCGATGCTCTCACGGACACAAGGAAGCCGGCACATGACAAGGAACTCTTCGAGACCTTCGCCAATTGTCGGGTAAATGTTCCTCTTCTTAATCTCATCCAAAGTGTCCCTCGTTTTGCTAAATTCATGAAAGAGCTATGCACCATAAAAAGAAAGAATAGGACTAGTCCTAAGATTAAAAAGGTAGCTCTAGTTGAAAAGACTCAGGATAGCAAAATTGAGACTTGTAATTCCCTACTCCAAAAGCAATTACCTAAGAAATGTTCAGAACCAGGAAGATTCACCGTCCCTGTCACTATTGGAGAAACTAAAATTGATCGTGCTATGCTAGATTTAGGTGCCTCCATTAATGTTCTCCCAGCTTGCATGTATTATAGGTAAGGCCTTGGTCCTTTGAAGAAATCTGATATTGTTATTGAATTGGCTGACCATTCTAATGTGCGCCCGAAAGGGATAGTTGAGGATGTTCTAGTGCAGGTGAAGGGCTTGATCTTTCCTGCAGATTTTTATGTGATGGAGATAGGTGAAGGGCGGTACGACCCGGTTCTCTTACTTGGTCGTCCATTCATGAAAACCGCCAACACGGTCATTGACGTTGCCAATGGATCTCTTTCCATATCCCATGGTGGCAACACGGTCCGGATTGATGTTGATGAGGACCCGTATTGATCGTATCCACGTCGAGCCAACGACGTTAAACAAAAGCGCTGCTTGGGAGGCAACCCAAGTATTAGATAGATTGTTTTTCCATTCCTATCTTAGGATTTGCTTGTACTTTTTAGCTAACATGCAGGTACTAGGTCCGAAAGGACACGCCTGGCGTGAAACCGCGCCCGCGCTTCCTTTGCCGCGCCCGCGGTGGATCGTCAGCGTGCCCCGACGAACAGGTACTAGCCCGTGCTCGCGGCAACCATACTGCGTCTCGGTTTTAGCTCGTTTTTATTGTGAAAAAAAAAAGAAAAAAAAGAAAAAAAAAATTGAAAAAAAAACAAAAAAAGATGACTTCTTGGTCACATTCTACCTCTATATTTTCCATCCATCTATATCCTTTTTATTCCATCTTCTATCTTTCCACCATTCTATTTCTTCTTTCCATTCATCTTTGTACTTTCCTCTTTGGCTATGTGTAAAAGCCTAAGTATGGGGGAGCTTTGTTTCCCCGAGAGTTTTATTCTCCACGGCTCGAGTTCGAGTATTGATCCATCTTTCAAGAAGACGAGCCAAGATACGAAGGTTCCTTACACATCACGTTTTTCGAGACGAAGTCAAGATATTGTTCCTGCATGAGACCCGCGCCCGCGCCCCATCAGCCGCGCCCGCGGTGAACCTCGACGATGCCTTCCGTCTCTGCACCGATTCCGCGCCCGCGCCCTTGGTGTCGCGCCCGCAGTATACCCGCCGATTGGAAATACGAAGCTTCTCTATTCTACCACCTATGAAGAGTTCTTCCATTCCACCCCTCTTCATCGTTTGTGAGTCTTCTGATTACCTTCTTCCTTGCTTCTATCCTTTCTCTTTGCTTCATTGAGGACAATGAAGGATTTAAGTATGGGGGAAGGAGTACTCGCATTCGCTTATCCTAGTTAGTATAGTTAGCTATTTGCTTCAGATTTTTGATTTTTTCTTTTCATGGAGCACTTGCACCATATTTTTTGCATAATAAAGAAAGAAAGAAAAGAAAAGGATAGAAAAAGCCACAAAAATTGAAAAAAAGGCATATAAATCCTGGGATGAGTCGAAAACCCGAAAGGGCGGCTCAAGTAATAAGCAGGTAACCCGGACCAGCATTAGGCTGGGGTAATATGACGTTCATGAGTGATTGTGAGTTTTGTGAGCACACCCTATTGAAAAATGAAAAGAGCGGTTAGGTGAAAACCCGAAAGGGCGCCTAAGCAGAATTGAGCGGTAAAATTCGAGTGTTTTAGGATCATTCTTGCTTGGGGACTTTGGGGCTTACATGTTAGATTTGGGTAGATCCTAGGTTGCTCTCTTTCATGTTTTTAGAGCTTGAGTGTTATATCTTTGTTGTGAGGTGTGTGTTTGAGCTTCATTGTTTTATGCTCATGATTTCTCTATATTTTTGGGTTTCGGGTTGTTAGTTGAGTGTTTTTATCTTCCCTTGTATTTCCTGAGATCTTAGATGTGCTTACTTGTTGTATTTGTTTTGAGCTTACTCGAGGACGAGCAAGATCTAAGTATGGGGGAATTTGATTCGCTCTACTTTGTATAGGTTAACGCTTGTATTTTAGAGCTATATTGAGAGTGTTTAGGTTAGTTTTGAGCGTTATTGTAATATCAAGACCGAAGACACAAGATTTGAAGAATCAAGAGTTAAAGAGCTTAAAGACGAAGAATCGCCACTGCATGGATACCGCGGACGCGTTACACATGGCGCGGGCGCGGTGGCGTGGAGGAGCGAACCAACCTAAACCGTGAAGGCCGCGGACGCGTTGCCTAAGGCGCGGTCGCGGTAGAAGCTGAACCCGGTTTGACCGTTTGAAGGCCGCCGCGGGCGCGGATCTGGCGCCGCGGGCGCGGTGGTAGCCGACTTCGGAGCTGACGAGATCATGGCGTTTCTATCTTGTTTCCTTTCTTATCTTTCGGTTTCCTATCTTATTTAGTCCGAAAAGGTTGATCTTTGGGGCTATATAAGGGGAACCTTTCTAGGCTTTTAGGATCCAATTCTTGTCAATCAATTGTCTTTCAAATAAAGATTAGAGTTTTCTTTGTAATGGAGAACTAACTCTCCTCTGGAGTTTATTCAATCAAGGAAGCTTTGTTGTGAAGTTGTGAAATTCTGGTAATCTCTTTATCCTTAGGTCTTTATTGATACTCTTGTGCTTCATCCCATGATCTATGTTTGATTTTATGAGCCTGATCAACTTGTTTGATTGACTTAGATCTATTGTTTGAATTAGGATTGGTTGTTGTCTATGCATCTTTCCTATTCTCGAAACAACTCTATTCTAGTACCGTGGACTAGTTTAGGGAAGAGTATTCAATGGTTAAATTATGCATGAGACTCGTAGCTTGATTGCATGATTTGATTTCCTATTATCCCTGTGCTCTATGCTAATTCTAGGTTAAGCGTCCTTGCCTAGGGTTATAGAATTGCTTGGATCGTGGACTTGCGATTTCTAATGATTGGGATTGGAATTGACCTAAGCATATAAAGAGGTGGATGAATTCATGATCAACGGATTAATAAAGTGGAATTGATTGAATGAACTCTGCTTGATAACTTTGATTGAAAACAACTTTCAAAACCTCTTTGATTACTTGCATGAAAACCACATAAAATCTGAATAAAACTGATTCCTTTGGGTTCGACCCCTTGCTTGCCTACTATACTTGTGTTTGCATGTTTGGGATTTATTTTTGATTAGGGAACAACGACTTTGCCCGAGTCAGAACTCCTCTCTCAGGTGATACAAACTCCCGATCAACAATTCTTTATTCGCAAACTTATGGGGTTTAAGTTCCGCATTGAGTATAAAACCGGAGCGAGCAACAAAGTCGCTGATGCGTTGTCCCGATGCATGATTGAGGAAAACGAGAGCTGCTTGAACCAAATCCTTGCCTTTTCAGCACCTATGCCGAACCTCTTTCAGCGTCTTCGCCAAGAAAACTCTTCTATGCCTGATTTAGTTGCGTGGCACGACAACGACGTGGCCGGAACCTTGCGCCCACCATTCCGCGTACACGACGGCATCTTACACTATGGCCATCGACTCGTAGTCAGCGCTGAATCTCCTCTCAAGGCCGAAATTTTGGCTGAGTTCCATGCAGCCCCGAGTGCAGGCCATCCGGGAATTGACCGGACTTTCTGACGTGTCGCTGAAGTCTTTTATTGGGTCGGGATGCGACGTGATGTGACACGCTTTGTGAGCTCCTGCCAAGTATGCCAAGTTACTAAATACAGTACACAAAAGCCAGCCGGGCTCATTCAACCGCTACCGGTTCCGAAACAAGTTTGGGATGACGTCTCAATGGATTTCATCACGGGTCTTCCGCCCTCTATAGGCTATACGACAATTCTCGTCGTTGTGGATCGGCTGTCCAAGTATGCCCATTTCGGACCTTTGGGACCATCGTATGACGCCCCCAAGGTAGCATCCGTCTTTGTTGATATCGTAGTCAAACATCATGGCATACCGGCATCGATCGTTTCCGACCGAGACCCGATCTTTACTAGCGCTTTTTGGACTGATATACATCGGTTGAGTGGCACCAAGCTGCGGCATAGCACGGCCTATCACCCACAGTCGGATGGCCAGACCGAGGTGATGAACCGCAGTCTAGAGCAATATCTTCGCGCATTTACGCAGGGACGACCTCGCCGTTGGGTCGATTTCCTTCCCTGGGCGGAATTAGCTCTCAATTCCCGCTTCCATGAAGGTTTGAAAATGTCCCCGTTCCGTGCATTGTATGGACGAGAGCCTCCACCTATGTGTCGTGTCATGTCACCCGCCGGCCCTCCAACGCCAGCCGTTGCTGCTATCCAAGACCGCGAACAGGTATTGCGCCTTCTTCGCGACAACCTGCTCAAAATGCAGCAAAGAATGACTGTCAGCGCCAATAAACGTCTTCGGGACGTGGTATTTGAGGTCGGCGATCTCGTGCTCCTCAAGCTACAACCGTACCGACAGCACTCCGTTGCGAAGCCACTGTCTCATAAGCTCGCCCGCAGGTTTTACGGACCCTTCAAGGTCCTTGAACGCGTCGGTTCAGTCGCTTATCGTCTCGAGCTACCACAAGCGGCGCGCATCCACAACGTTTTTCATGTGTCGCTCTTACGCCCGTTTATTTCGGATGGCCAGGACATTGTGGCTAGTTCTCTGCCCGCTGAATTTTTGTACGACAGGCCTGTTTCCCACCCTCGCCGAGCTCTAGCTGAACGACAGGTTCTTGTTGATGGTCAGCCACGCACCGAATGGTTGATTGAGTGGGAAGACGGCGAACCGGAAGCGACCACATGGGAACCAGCGGAGTCCGTATGAACCTCCTTCCCTTCATTGCGGCTTGAGGACAAGCCGAATCTCATCGAGGGAGAGATTGATACGGCCCAAAGCCAAGAAACGGATGATGCCGTGCAGCCCAAGGCAAGACCCATACGAGCCAGGCGTCCACCCATTAGATTTAGGGATTAGAGATAGATTTATTTATGTTATTTATGTTAGGTTATTTTATTTCTAGAACAATTTTTCTTGTTAGAGATATATATCTCTCTATCCGGGTTTTCTATCCGATTCTTTCCTAGATCGCCTTTTTATTGAATCGGTAGGGCATAGCATAAATACTCCATGTATTGCTAAAGAGGAACGCATTCAGAAATATACTCCTTTGCCCTAAACTCTCTTTGTCTCTCTATCAAATACGCAACCAACATATCCTTCGAGTAGTTCTCACCTCGAGAGCAACTCACACCCTTGACCAACAAGGGCTCGTTGAGATCCACACCGGATTCTTAACACGGACCTTCTGCAGGCATGCCACGGGCGTGGATGATCAGGCCGCGGGTGCAGATCAACTTGCGGAAAAAGAAGTCGCTTCTAGGCAAGCACCACGAGCGCGGTTCAAGGGGCGCGTGCGGTCAAGGTGACGGCGAACACGAACACGAACTCACAAACGAACTCCTGAATCTTGCCTCAAGCTTCAATGTAGCGCGAGCCTTGAAGACGAAGACTCCCCTATACTTGAAGATGACCATGAGCGGACATAAATAACTCCGAAGAGGATGGAGATAAGATGGATGATAGGAAGAGGGGAAAGATAGAAGGATAGAATTTTTTTAAGAGAGTAAACCACGTGCGCGGTTTGAGAAACGTATGTGTGGTGGCAAGTACCTGTTCGTTAGGTCGGGATCTAGGTTCAACCGCGAGTGCGGTACGGGAACTATAAGCAGAGTATGACACCAAAATCGTCCTTTCGGATCTAGTACCTGCACGTTAGCCTCGGAAAATATATAATTGTTTTATATAATACAAGGGAAGAAAACTACATGTCTCAGGTTGCATCCCGAGCAGCGCCTTTGTTTAACGTCGATGGCTCGACGTGTTCATGATTAGACAACGTCAATGCCCTACGAAGTCTGTCAAATCCCTGCGAACAAATCTCATGTAGGCATATATAGCACAATGATAAATTGAAAATAAATAATCTAGCATTTAGACACTATTTCAATTTATCAAAGCATTTAGAGAAGTTAGGGTTATATGGTTTAGGATGGATCCAATTTGGAGGATAAGGTAGTTTTTCAAAATATTCATCAATAGAGACATATTTCATGTTAGCACTACCACCATTATCAAGAATAGAATCTGAGAACTTGTTAGGTAACCTATCATGCCCAAAACCTTTTCCTATAGAGGAATAGAGATCAATGGAAAGTAAAGGAGAAGAGTGAAGGATACAGGGATTCTGATCAATCATAACAGAGGGCTCTATGGTAGGAGACATAGACATCTCCTCAAGTGGAGAAGAAATTTCCATGACATCGTCTAGCTTCTTCTCTAAGTCATCAGGTTCTTCATCATCTCCCCAGAAGCTGTCAAACTCATGAAAAATATTCCTCCTCCGTCATAACACAATCATGATCATCCATCTCTTTATCCCATGTAGGGTCTTTGAGTAACTCTAGAAAATGTGAAACTGGCTTTTGAGATCCGAGAGGAGGAAAATACGGCCTCACGTAAGAGTCATGTTCATCAACAGAAGGCCCGCGCATGCGGCTAGGGGACCGCGCTCGCGGCTCGTCGAAGAAATCGTGGAATTCGCCTTCCACAATCCCGCGATCGCGGGTGAGGGAGCCACAGTCGCGGTTGGGCTCTTCTTGGGAATCTGTCGTTTTTGTGTTAGTACCGCAAGCGCAGTTGTCATGCCGCGGGCACGGTTCTTGCACAAAACCTTTATCTTCCCGAATTTGCTCTTTCTACATGATCAATGCCTCCCATTTTTTTCTTAAATCAACAAGCTTAATATCCATTATCTGAAGCTTTGATCTCTTCGTCCCATGCAGTTTTCTTGATCTTACAAAAGAGGTTCCAATGGTTTATGGACTTCTAGATGACATAACCTTCATCGCTCACGCGATGAATCTTTAGTTGAGACCTAAGAGTCATCCCACTGAAAATGCTATTACAAGCATCATCACCTAGTGAAGTACTCATGAAAGGGTTCCTCCTGCAACTGACAAAACCTAAACCAGACATCAGAATATACAAGTGTAGACCGTAAGAAAGGTCTATAAAAAGTCCATAAAAATATTAACACTAGAATTAAACCAAAGTTCCCCGACAACGGCGCCAAAATTTGACTCGGCTTAGGTCGTAGGGCTGAGCATCAAACCGAAAAAACCGAAAACCGACACCGAACCGACCGAACCGAACCGAACCAAACCGAAACCGATGCTAGTCGGTTCGGTTTTCGGTTCAAGGAATTTGAAAATTTCGGTTTCGGTTCGGTTCGGTTCGGTTAAAACCGTTTTTTTTTAAAATAAAATAAAATTATGCTGGGTAGTAATAAAAGTGGTGCGGTGTGGGCGGATTTAGGGAATTAGGGTATACAGTTCTCACAGTCAACACATTCAATCCCGCTTCTCTGAGTTCTCTCGTGCTCACCCCGACACCTTGCCGCCTCCGGCCTCCCTCTCGACTCCGGTACTCTGCCACCTCGGTGCCTCCCGACAACCTCGGTAGTTGTCGGCCCGACCCTCACCACGTCTCGCCTGTCGCCGCTCGCCAGTGTCGCCCCCGCCCATCCACCTTCGTGTGCCGGTCCTTGGTTGACCGCTTCGCCGGGGACGGATCGGGCTGGGTACCGATGCTCAGAGAGGCGTACACGCCGGACGACGTCGATGAGGGAGTTAGGGCTGCTGCTGCTGCTGTTGGGATCGGAGGAGAGGAGGCGGAGGGCTGTAAAGAGATCTGGTGTTGTTGGCAGAAGCCATCGACGGCGAATTGGGAGAAGGAAGGTGTTGTTGGGTTTAGGAGGAATTGAAGATGAGGATGTGGAGGAGACTAGTCACTATCGTGGCTTCCCTTCCCCCTTCTTCCCTTTCTGTATCTCCATCGCCCACAACACAACAGAGGGCAGGCAGAATTTTTTTTTTTTGGGTTTGAAAATTTCGGTTTTAACCCAAACCGAACCGATAGAAACCGAAACCGAACCGACATATTTCGGTTCGGTTTTCGGTTCAACATATTCTCGATTTCGGTTTTCGGTTCGGTTCGGTTTTTGTCGGTTCGGTTCGGTTTTGAACCGATGCTCACCCCTACTAGTAGGTCGTTATGTAAAGAACAAAGATAATTAACCCTAATACAAGCTAGTATAACGAGTAAGTCGGGGTCGTACCCAAGAGAACTTGCGGCTTCTAGTAGTAATATTTCTACCAACTAAAGAGAAACAAATAACAAAAAATCAACCAAACAAATACTAGGGAAACATGTTTATTCAAAAGATCCACTCTGATATAATCATTCGATCAGAGATCCATCCATTGATTCTTTTTACACAGATGGCTAATTCCTATCCTGGTCGTACTTAATCGCTTGTCCACGGTCCAAGCAAATCTTAATACCGACAAAGGGCGCTCAAAACAATACTAGCAATACAAACAAGGATATGCATGATACATGCAAAAGCAATCAAGCTACGAATCAGTTGTAGAAACACATAATTATATCTCTAACTCCCTAGTCCACGGTCCTAAGAAATCAAGTTATTTCACATAACAGGTTTGTCCACGGTCGAAACCCATATCAAACAAAAAAAAAATCAATCAATTCAACAAGTTAGCTACTCAAATAGAATCAATTAATATTCATTAACTAAATGATAGAAATCAATAACTAGAACCTCACGAATTCATACATCAAAGCTTCTACCTTGAATAAACCCTAAATGAGTTAGATCTTCATACAAGAGAAATCTAAACTAAACTACAAAATAAAAAGAAAATTATTTGGATGAATTCTAGATACTAAAAACTAAGGAAAATCAAAGCTTATATAGCCCTTGCAAGACAAGCCATCTAAAACTATAAGATAAGAAAAAGGAAAGAAGATAGAAAAATATAGCCTTCTCGAATCTGGCACCCACTGCGCACGCGCCGAAGCCACCGCGCTCGTGGTTTACTTTGGCGAAAAACTGTTCGCACTTCGCTAATCCCCCTCTACCGCACACATCTTTCGAGATCCGTGCACGAGGTTTTCTCCCGTGTAGAATAGTCTTCCTTGGGATGCTACCGCGCTCACGGCCCATGCCATCAGGCTTGCGGTTGATGTACATAATCGGCTCTTCTTCTCAGATTTGTCTTGAAAACTCTCGAATCTTGAATCCTTTTGTCTTCGGTCTTGATATTACAATTAAGCACAAAGTCTAACCTACAACACTTAATATAGCCGTAAAATACAAGAGTTATCAATGTAGCAGCTAAATTCAAATGCACAAGGTGTGTAACGACAATGAATGGGTATACAAAAGAGGTCGAATAACTATGTACATGTATGTGAAAAACTTCTTGAGTAAAGATATTAGGAACCGTTATACATTCTTATTCATACCGATCTAGTCTTATTCAAAGAATCATGTATTCCCCCTCCCACCTCAATTTCCGAAAAAAAAATCTCTGTAATATTTTCTCCCCTCTAATTTTCTTATTATGTTCCATTGATTTTGGGTAATCTAAGAGCATCCACAATGGAGAAATGTTCCTCCAATGGAGAAATTTTCTTATTATGTTTCATTGATTTTGGGTAATCTTAAAGAAATATTTCTCTGTTTTTTCACTTTATTTCTTACGGTAAAAATTTCTACTACATATTTGCAAAATCTGATAAAAGGTAAAATTAATTTATTTTTCTTTTATTATTATTTAGATAACAAATTTTGCTGATCTTCATTGTGGATGATCTAACCATCTAAAATTTGACTCATAATTTACCCTAAAAAATGGTTCACCTTGACGTTCCCATGTGTATAAATATAAAATTCGATTAATACATGCAAGAATATACTTGGAAAGTTAGAGAAGTGAAATGAAATGAAAGATCCACCGGCCTTTCGTTTCTTAGTGACGCTGCAAACATTATTTTGGCGTTGAACTTTGAATGGAGTGCAATTGAAGCTTAGGCAATAATTAATCCACATGCAGTGAAAGAATTAGTTTTGTGTACTATCGATATTATGCTAAAAAGGAACTTAATTGAATTAAACTTAGCAAACAGTGAGCATTCATCGAGAAACAGCCCCACGTTCAGACGCAATATAAATAGAGAGGTCAACGTGAAAATTAAATGCGAAGTGGGGATAAGTCTGTCATAAGTAGGAAGCCCAATTTAATTTAATTTAATAATAACTCCTATGTTTTGATACTTCATCTATTCTATTTTTTTACCTAATTGCGTCTTTTTGAATCTTTATCTACAATAATGAGAATAATTTCTTCTCCTCTTTCCCATTTTTTTACATATATTTTACCATATATTGATATTATCAACTTATGATTTATTCACTTTTTATGATTTCAATTAATTAATGAATTAATTTAACATTCAATAAAAAAATACAAACAATACTTAAATCTTGATTAACATTAGTCATTTTAGCACCTCAATTACTCGGGTATCCACTTTGACGCCTAAATTCAACGTTTTGTTACCGATCAGACACTTGGATGCTGACATGGAAAAAAAAATTGTCACGAAAGTACCACGTCACATGCTACATCATTATTTAAATAAAAAACCAATAAATGCCTAATTAAAAGGAAAAAAAACCCTCTTCCACACCCACCCCCCGCCGTCCACCTCTTCCCCCTTCTTCCATTGTTCCACACCTCTCCTCCGCCATTCACACCCCCCCTGTACCGCCTAACTCCCCGGACTCCTCCTCCTCGATCTCCTCCGCCCACACCTTCCATGCCTTCTTTGCCAAGCCAGGGGTGGACTTAGCTTAGGCCCAGAGGGGGCACTTGCCCCTACTCACATTTTTGTAAATAATATTTTATTAGATATATGTATTTGTTAAGTATTAGTCTGAATCCAAAACTAACCCATAATTAATTATATTTTAATGTATTAGTCCAATATAAATAGATGTCTGACATTATCCAATGCAAAATTATCTAAAAATCCAAAGTTACTCAACCCGATATCATATGGAAAAAAAAACAAAGTCTCCCAATTCAAAAGCACCCGACCCCAAAATAATCCGTAAACTTGAATTCAATGATCAAATTTAAATGAAATTATCTCATATAGCCATACTTATAAAAAAAATACAATATCATTTGATAAAATAATTTAGATACATTATATATATGTGCTTAAATAAATTTTTTATTTTACAACTTAATAATAATGAATATTTATTATAATTTTACATTTAAATTTAAGTAAACTAAATATTTAGTGTTAAAGTTAATTAAATTAGGACTAAAATCATCATTCAAAATATGGCCAGAATCGAAATCCGAGTCAACCCAAAATCTAAATAATTCGATCGAAATTGACTTAAAAACTCAATTTTACCTGATCAAGTAAGAGACTGGCACGATATGATCCAACTCGATTGTCAAAATATTCAGATTTGAATCAAATTCAGAATGATCTGAACCCAAAAACGATCAGGCCCGAACCCATCCGGACCCACCCGATTAACAACCCTAGCTATTCTCATGGCCGGCCTTGCTAAAAAAAATTCAGTATTTTGTATATTTTGCCCTCACTCAGTGAAATTCCTAGGTCCGCCACTATGCCAAGCCCTCCTACCTCCTGCCCCCTCTCACCCCCAATCGCCGCTTCCCATGGTTCATTTTCTTTTCTTTTTTTTTTTAATTGGGGGTTTATTGGTTGATTTATTTATAATATGAGATATGACATGGCACTCTCGTGGTAATTGTTTTTTCCATGTCAGCGTCCAAGTGTCTAATCGGTCATAAAACGTTGATTTCAGGTGTCAAAGTAAATACCCGAGGAATTGACGTATTAAAATGACTAATGTGTGCAAGTTTAGGGGGCTGCATATGTTTTAGGCCTTATATTAAGCATTCACTCGCTCAGAGGAGCGTTCATTGCAAACATATAGCCACATCAGATCGGGTGTTCAATAGGTCAAGAATCAAAAGTTCGAGTACTCAATAGGTACAAATCAAAGATGGGAAATCAAAGATGAAGTATTTAAGTGATAAATTTGTACAAGTTTAGGGGGTTGTATATGTTTTACGCCTCGTATATATATGCATGTCATCCCATCATCACCATCATGTTTCAGCCAAAAGAAAAAAAAAATCATCACCATCATGTTCTTGTCTCTTTTTGCGACTAGCCCATCTTCCACTTCATTTGGTAGCAATTGCAAACAAACCCAATCAAGTCCATAATCCACATTAATTAGCTTCCAATATATATAGATTTGTATTTTATTTTTAATAAGATCAAACAACAATATAATTACGGATCTCTAGCTCATGTACGTGCAAGAAATGGAGGAAAATACTCAACCAAAAAAAAAAGAAAAGAATAATTAGCATATATGATTTGAATTACAAAAAAAAAAAAGTCTTGGATTTTGCCAAATTTGGCAACATGGTAAAAAGAAGAAGAAGAAGAAGAAATTAAGGGGTAGGCAAAATTAGAGCGGGTGATAACAACAAGCACAATTTTGATGTTCCTCAATCGGGCTCTCTCTCTAATTAAGTAGTATCCCTGTTCTTCATTATAAGTGTGTCCCATGACCGAAAGTTATAACTAAGCATTATATTGGTGGTTGTTAAAATTGGAGGGCTGTTCTAGGGTAGTTTGTTCCTTAACACTGCTGCCCACCCTGAAATGCGCGAATATGCATGCTTAGACGACTCTAAATGAAGTAAGCTAATTAACTAAATGAAACCCCACTAATCAAATCAGCTGCCTATAGTCGGACCCCAAGGGGATTTGATGATGGATCAAGTAATCATCTGCAGCGGAGCCAACGCCGCCGCCGACGAAGACTCCGGGAGGAGCATGGCCGGCAAACTGCGGGTGGTGGTGGTGGTGGACGACGTCCTTCTGGCGGCGGAGCTCGAGCACCTTGCGGTGGGAGTTGGAGTGCTTGGCGGAGACGAAGGTGGGGCTGGCAGCGGGCCTGTACTCGGGCACGAGGCGGCCCGACTTGTACCGGACCCCGCAGGCGTTGCAGAGCGTCTTGGGGCCCAGGGGCCCCGTCCGCCACTGCGGGGTCTTCTCGGCCTGGCAGTGCAGGCACCGCCTGGCCTCCCCGTTGCCCGGCAGGGTCTCGCCCCTCCTCCTCGACGGTGGCCCCCCAGACGACGGTGACCTCTTGGAGACCATGAGGACGCGGGTGGACCAGTCGGACGGAGCCACCCGCGAGAGCTTGCTTCGGACCTTGCCGGGCACAGGGACGGAGGAGCTCGGGCCATGGTGCTCGGGCCCGGGCCGGGCCTGGGAGCCGTTGAGGACCCCAATGTCCTCGCTTGAGAAGGACTCCTCCACGAAATTAGACAGCCACTCTAGCTCCGCCATGTCGTCGTACTGCCCAAGCAATCGGTAAATAAATAAATTAATTAATTAACTGATCCAAGAAACGGAATCGGAAACGGGAAAAAATGTAATCGGGGTGGGTTCGAGTCATCAAGCGTATTTGGCGACGGAAAGCGATTGGATTGGGAGAACACGTAAAACGAGGATCATCCATTCGGTTAATTTATTTTTACTATAGGATAGAATCTTTCGTTATAATGCTTAATCGATCGAATTTCCAGGGAATTTACAGAATTAGTCTATAGCAGTATTTTAATGAATAATCGATGGGGGGCGGCTTACCGGAACGCAGAGGTCGGCGGCGTCGGGAAAGGAGCGGGTGGGGAGGAAGTGGTTGTCGCCGGAAAGGGAGGAATTGCAGCTGTCGACGGCGGTGACGGTGGAGGAATCGGCGGAATGGGCGGCGTAGGAGGTGTCCATGAATGCATCGCACATGTAGTCGTCGCCGTTGGGCAGGTCCAGAAGCTCCTCCACCAGGAAATCCTGTGGCTCCATTAATTATTAATTTTTTAATTAACGTCTCCTTTCTCTTCTTGTAGCTTTAATTACTACGTACGTTGTATTAGACAGTTTAATTCAGAAGAGGCAGCAACAATGATAATAGCTGGGGAAGGTTTGTTTGCGGAGGAGGGAGGAGTGCAAGTGTGTAAGTGAGAGAGGGTGGGGTGTGGTGTGGGAGAGACAACTCGGCCTTCTGAGGGGCTTTTAAAGGCCGCTCCATTTTCATTTTATTATTCTATACTATAAACTATAAATATTTATAAATAAAAATATCCACCATCAAACTTCACAATATTATTTTCATAAAGCCTTCGGCCATTTAGTCAAAACGGTTAAGCCTCGAAGGGTAGTACCCAGAGGTCACCGGTTCGACTCTCATGGGCAGTGCCCTCAACCAAAAAAAAAAAAAAAAATATTATTTTCATAAAAATTTAAGGCATCTTGAGCTGGGTGTGCAGAGAAATAGGTATTTTTTAATTTTAGCATTTTCTAGCATATTCCTTCTTTATTGTCATTTTTCTTACTATTTGTCTCTCAATTCACCTTTTTTTTCTTTTTTTGTATTCTCTGAAAATTTCATCTTCTATGTGATTTTGTATTTACTGTTTTACAGTTGATTATAATTACCATGAAATTCATGTGTCCCAAAAATGTTGCTATGTCTACTATTCTCCTCCTTACCCAAAATTATCCACAAGACTCGTTCTACATGTGATAACTTTTCTCGTTACTCCTTTCGGATAGCAAAGAGTAGAAACACGCCGTAAATTTTTGGATAAGGCTATTGAAATTAATAACAACAAATAAATCCAGTAAACAATTGCAAAAAAAAATGTTGCTACATGGATTTGCTACGTACTCCTTCTGTTTCAAAGGTTTGTCCATTTGAACATTACGTATACCTTTTTAAAAATGTTATTTCCATATTACTCCTATCAAATATAAAGTTAATTATTTGTTTAAGGAAGTATGAAAAAGTTTAGTAATTATGATAAAAATATAGCACCCTACATTTATTAATAAAACATCAAATTCTTATTATTTACAAATTAGATATTATTCGCAAATTACCTTTCTTTTTACCTAGTAAGGGTTTCACGTACCATCATCGACCACCACTGTTCACCCTGACACCGACCACCTTAGCGTTAACCACAACCTAGACCCGACAAAACGTGAACCGAACTTGAAATCCGAACCGAACCGACCCGACCCAAACCCCAAATTTAACCCGAATAACGAAAAATGAATAATTCGAACATGACCCAGACCCGATCTTAAACTGACCCAAACCGAAATGACCAGAATAAAATATAATCCGAAATCATCCAAACCGAATTGACCCGAACCGAACTGACCCGAACTAAACCTGACCCCAAATCACCCGATCCGAAATGACCCGATCCAAAACGACCTGAACTAATTCTGACCCGATCCGAAATGACCCGAAATCATCCGAACTAAATCTTAAGAGTAGATATTTAAAATAATGTTAATATATATAATAGGATAGTGAGTAATAATATATTTGCATAAAGTAAGTAAAATACGCATTAAATTTGTAACAAAAAAATTAATTCTTCTAGAAAAAAAAATAAATTCAAAGATGATCATACTATATTGATTGACTATTAAATAAAAATTTATTTACAATTACAAAATTTTCATTTCTACTTTGCAATATACTCAGTACATTTATACTATTAACTAAAAGTATTATTATTTTAATATTACTAACCTTTTCTTTTATTGAGTACTATTACTAAGTACTAACCATAATAGAGATACGTAGTTTAATACATACATTTTATTTGTTGAAGGCTAATAACAAATAAAAATATATATAAAAGAAAGTTGTGCAGTCAAAAAAATAAAAAATAAAGTTGTAATTACTAGTGGTTCGGAGCATCCCAATTCCCAAGTAAAACTAAAATAATTGCAAAAGTTTGATGTATTGGAACTCGAACACGGGGCCTCATTGGGCCTTAAAATAATAGAACATGGCATGAACCACTAAGATGAGAGGTCTTCCATGATTATTTACCATTTTTATAACATTAATACATGCATTCTCGGAACAAGGGAGAAGGGGCGACCGCCCTCCTTCGCCCCTCCCCCGCTCCGCCCCTGTACACAAGAGATTAAATATTATTCTACGTTAAAAACTCACCGTTGTGGGTGGTTTTATAATTCTAAAAAAATGAATCCATATAATGCCAGAATCCGAATTGACCCGATTTGAAGCAATCCGAAAAGGACCCGAGCCGAACTAGACCCAAAACCGAACAACATCCGATCTGAATTAATCCGATCCGAACTAATCCAAAATATTACGATCCGAAACGACCCGAATCCGAACTAGACCCAAACCCGAACAACATCCGAACCCAAACCAAACCGAACCGAACCGAACAAGACCCGAAATAACTATTTGATCCGAATAAACACGATCCGAACAAACCGATCCAAACGGATCCGAACAGCCGAATTGCCAGGTCTACCACCACCATCCACTGCACCGTCAACCACCCACTACCTTTTCTTCATTCATCAACCCACCATTCTCCTGTCTCATTCTCTTTCACCCCAAATTTCGATCCGTAATACCTTAAACTTTGTTAGTAAATGAAAACATCCCCTTTAATGCACTAATTGATTGCTCCCTTCTTCATTGTCCGCTCCAACCGCTTTAATATCCTAGAAATGGAAAAACAATGGACACAAGGGGTGGGGACCCCCTAATCCACCTCCGATACTCTAGTCAAAAGAGTAGTTGTTCGAGTTGAGCGTCGAGATAAATGATAAGAATTGCTAAAAAGCTAGACAATTCAAGTTGCTCTCCATAGACGGAGATGATATGTATTTACAATGGACGAGAGTGATAGGCTACTAGACCAATACCGCAAGTGTACGGGTCGCGTAGTACCAAGGTGTCGATCTCTAGGACTTTAGTAGAGTTGGTGAACCGACAATCGAAGTAGTTAGGCAAATATGAGGCAACTAAGGATGGAAGAAACTTAAACTAATCAACTAGCAAACAAAGAGAACAAGCAACAAGATGATGCAAATATGAATAAGGGAAAGGCAATCCTAGAATCTAGGTACTCACACTATGGATCCAAATAGGACTTTGCAAGCATACATGAATCAAGATCAAATCTATGGTTTGGAGGCATCTACCTAGAATCATTGTCTAATCCTATCGAATCAAACAAATCGTACCTAGAATATGATAACCATCCACTTTCGTGGGTTGATCCAAGACTAGGCCCTTTAGGCTCAATAGGGGCTCAATCGGCTCAAGCCCTCATCCACCGTCGTGGCTTGAGTGAGCTTGTCTAACTCAACCCTCTATCGGTAGGTCAACCTCTCAAGAGTTCCCAAATCAATTCTCATTTCAAAGGGAAATCAATCAATCAATCCTATAGTTCAAGTTAGGGAAGAGGTCTCTCAACACAAACCCCTAACCTATCTCCCTATTGACAACCTAACCTCTCGGTTTCTAATCATCAACAAGTCTCAAATCACAATCAATTTGGCATTAGGCACATAGGATTGATACAAACCACAATTCAAATCTCAATTCAAGCATGCATTTCAAGCACTACCTAGAATCCATAGGGTTTTCCCCAAACCCTAGGATTTGGGAATTTAGCAATCCATGGAGAACAAGAGAAAAGAAGAAGAGATGAGGAAATCCATACCAACAAACATTGTATTGATTGAAAAGGCACAAATCTCCAACAAAATCCTTCAATCTCTCAAGAACACCATAGAGGTCCTAAAATGGGAAAAAGTCCCCAAAAGGGGGAAAAGAGATTCCCTTCCAAAGAGACGAAGACGGCTATTTAAACAACCCTAAAAGGAAACAAGGCTAAAACGGGAAAATGGGGCGCGGCGGCGTGACCCGGGCTCCAACTCGGGCCGTGACCCGGCCGGGTCCGACTCTGGAGGGCCAAACCAAAGCAAATGTGAAGAAAAGCCCCGACCTCGGCCACGACCCTGGCCGTGACCCGGCCGGGTCGGGGCTTGATTTTTGCGGTTTGGCTTGGCTGGGGTATGGCTGGTGACCCGGGATGGGACCCGGCCCGTGACCCGGCCGGGTCGGGGCCTGGCTTTGCCCGGTCACTTGCTTTGCCTCGTCGTCTTGCGTTTTCTCGGCTCGGCTTTTGGTTTGCTTCTTTTGGCGACTTCTCGGGCCTCTCCTCAACTCCGTCTTCAAGCTAATGTCGTCTTCTTAAGCTCTCTTAAATCTCCAACACCAAATCTCTTCCATTTTCACTTGAAAACGCACAAACAAGGCGTAGAGTCCGAACGTAGGCACTAAACCGAAAACAACTAAAATACTAACTTAAAAGAGAGAAAAGCGAACCGAAACCAAAAGAAACATGACCTAATATGCACTCTAAGCATGAACTAGATGCAAGCCATCAAAATCCCCCAAACTTGAACCTTGCTTGTCCTCAAGCAAGCATTTAGACTTATCATCCCACATCAAGTGCAATTTAAGAATTCACTTCAAAATAAAGCAAGCAATGATCAAAGAATTTGAAACTCGACAAACCGGAATCATTGCACATGTTTTATGACTCAAAAAGATGAAGACACATGCATCAATTCTAGGCCTCACTAGGGGTTATGTGTTTGCTCTCTTGCCATGTGTTTGGGCTTCAAAGTTATCACTCAAATTCATCTATGATCTCTAAGCTACCATAAGCTTGAAAGAGATCTCAATCTCCACCACTAAAGACAATGCAAGTGACACTAATCAAGAGGGATTTTTAAGGGTTGTAGTGGGGCTAGGTGAGAAGACTTGGGTAAAGGAAGTTTTTGGCCATGTGGTGCTAAGCTAGAGAATAAGAGTCATAACTTTCACTTCACCACCAAATAACAAATTCAAGCATTTGGACACTCTCTCAAACCCGAAAACTTCACAACTTCAACACATCACAAACTTTGGACTTCACTCTCCCACTTTCACTTTTCTTTCATTTGAAACTCAACCCTTTTGCACTTGCTTTTCTTCTTTTTTCAACAGCACTTTGATGACTTCCAAATTTTGCTCATTTATTTTCATGTCACCCACTCACATTCAAACACTATTTTCAACACTTTTCTTTTCTTCTCCCATACATTTCCACACTTTTGCATTTTCCTTTCTTTTTGAAATTCTCTCCCACCAAGATCATATTTTCCTCTCAAACCCAAACTCACTTAAAACTCATTTCCATGACTCCTATTCTCTAGGAAGGTCAAGCCATTTGGGCTAAGGAAACAATTTTTGTGGAGTTTTAAAGAATAGGCTTAGGCTTCAAAAATTGGGGCTTCAAGAAAAATTGGCACTAATATAGGGTGGATAGGGGAAATAATAGGGCTAATAAAACAATGCCTCTATCACATTAATATCACAAGCAAATGTCATGAATGCGGTCTTGACAAAGATACAATCTCAAGTTTTAGAGTTAGAGATGCATAGAAATCACACACAAAGCAAAGAAAGGACAATGTCCTAGAAAAAGGCTAAAAAATCATCTCACAAGGTGCTCATTACCTAGAATGTCAACATTAGTCTACAACTTTGAGAGTCCACATACTCATCCAAATATGTCAAGCAAACAAGTCATGATCATGCAAGAAATTAAGGGCTTCATCCATCCAAGCAAAGATATGGAATTTTCCAAGTCATGAATTTAACTATGTTGAAGACAAGAGATTCTCATTTAAGAAAATTTGATGGCAACCTATTATGCATGAAATTTTTGGCATTTTGGCAAAAAAATTTTCAATTTTTTTGGATTTTTAGCATGCAAATAAAGAGGCAAGACAAAAGTAAACATGAATGCAAGGCAAGAAAAGAAACATGAATGCATCTATCTAGCATGAATTCCCTCCCCCAAACTTAAACGTCACATTGTCCTCAATGTGAAAATTAAAGCAAGAAGGAAGGACTCACCTTGAATCTATTGTGGAGGAGGAGGCGATGGTATTGAGGATTTCACCAATTTGGAGACGGAAGTAGGAGTCAAGAGTCTTTGCTATGTGCCTACACACAACTAGACAAGAAACTCCACAAGCAACAATAGCAAAATGTTGTCCCGGCAAGGACAACCACAAGCAAGCCTCAAGCAACAACAATCAAGAATAACCTTCCCTAATGCAAAGCTTTCAATTTTTTTATGAAATCCATTCAAAGCTTCACTAAAGAAATGGTTCAATTAAGCTCATCAAGCACTTAGCAACAACTACCCATTATCCAACTTCTAGCCTTTATTCAACTTAACCTACTAACAAAGAAAAACTTGGGTTGCCTCCCAAGGAGCGCTTGTTTAAGGTCAATAGCTTGACCATGATACCTTATCAAATTCTTAGATCAATCATTGTTAATGCTCTCAATAACCTATCAAAACTTTGTGAGAACATCTCACAAAGGTGCAAGTAGCCCAATGATGGTTTAAACATGAATAATGTAGCATTTAAAAACCGTTTTAATCTATCAAATAAGCTAGCACTACTTTCATGAAATGGAATATGTTGAAACCAATTTTGTTTGAGTGGAGGATTCTCAAGATATATATAATATGGATCAAAGCTCTTTTGAGCACTTTCCTCAAAGGCAACCTCATAGTAAACTCTAGATTCCACTTTAGGCTCTAAACATGGTTTTTCATCATGCACATCTTGAATGACAATGGGAGAGAAGTTAGGGAAGAACTTACAAGGGGTATCTAAGACCGAGAGAGGAGATTCCCAAGTAGAGAGCATAGGAGGAGGATCCATTGGTGAAGGTCACACCTCAATGACGGAATCTTGCTCATTTCTTTCATCATCCTCTAATCCATCATCAAAGAACCTCTCATCCTCTAATTCATAATAAGAGAACCTCTCATCGTCACATAGATCACCCATCTCTTTCAAAGCATCGGAACTCTCCATCTCATCACCCCGGGATCCATCAAGCTCGTTGAGTTCTAAGGGCTCATCCATGAAGACAATGTCTTCATTTGGCACATCTAACTCATGGTCATTGGATTCAAATGTGATGTCTCCCGCTTTCTCATACTCATAGAATGGGCAAGTGGTTGTTGAGTGGAGGGAAGATTGACACTTATCACAATGCTCCACAACTAAGCTATTGACTTTGTTTGCAAGATCCTCTACCAAACTCTCAAGATAAGCATAAGAAGTTTCATCCGGTTGAGGTATCGGTGGAGATTCGACTTGCATACATTCATCACTCATGAAGCAAAAGAAGTCCCAACACTCATCACTTCCCATATCCCATAATCTTCCCTTACTCATGTACATTGCCAAATCAAAAGTTGCGGGATTCATACCCTCAACTATGCACTTGCACAACTCAAACTTGTGGTATTGATAACCCCAAGCATCATGTTCTTGCACCACTTGTAAAAATCAAGAGAAGTACTCATGGAAGTGCTCATCTTCCCATTGCTCAAGTCTCAACATACTCATGGCCTAAGAAAACCTACAATCAAAAACAAAAAGAAACAAAATTAAAAGCAAAAGGACCTAGACTACCGGATGTCGGAAACAACCAATACTAGCTAAAGTCCCCGGCAACGGCGCCAAAAAACTTGATAGGCTACTAGACCAATACCGCAAGTGTACGGGTCGCGTAGTACCAAGGTGTCGATCTTTAGGACTTTAGTAGAGTTGGTGAACCGACAATCGAAGTAGCTAGGCAAATATGAGGCAACTAAGGATGGAAGAAACTTAAACTAATCAACTAGCAAACAAAGAGAACAAGCAACAAGATGATGCAAATATGAATAAGGGAAAGGCAATCCTAGAATCTAGGTACTCACACTATGGATCCAAATAGGACTTTGCAAGCATACATGAATCAAGATCAAATCATGGTTTGGAGGCATCTACCTAGAATCATTGTCTAATCCTATCGAATCAAACAAATCGTACCTAGAATATGATACCCATCCACTTTCGTGGCTTGATCCAAGACTAGGCCCTTTAGGCTCAATAGGGGCTCAATCGGCTCAAGCCCTCATCCACCGTCGTGGCTTGAGTGAGCTTGTCTAACTCAACCCTCTATCGGTAGGTCAACCTCTCAAGAGTTCCCAAATCAATTCTCATTTCAAAGGGAAATCAATCAATCAATCCTATAGTTCAAGTTAGGGAAGAGGTCTCTCAACACAAACCCCTAACCTATCTCCCTATTGACAACCTAACCTCTCGGTTCTAATCATCAACAAGTCTCAAATCACAATCAATTTGGCATTAGGCACATACGATTGATACAAACCACACTTCAAATCTCAATTCAAGCATGCATTTCAAGCACTACCTAGAATCCATAGGGTTTTCCCCAAACCCTAGGATTTGGGAATTTAGCAATCCATGGAGAACAAGAGAAAAGAAGAAGAGATGAGGAAATCCATACCAACAAACATTGTATTGATTGAAAAGGCACAAATCTCCAACAAAATCCTTCAATCTCTCAAGAACACCATAGAGGTCCTAAAATGGGAAAAAGTCCCCAAAAGGGGGAAAAGAGATTCCCTTCCAAAGAGACGAAGACGGCTATTTAAACAACCCTAAAAGGAAACAAGGCTAAAACGGGAAAATGGGGCGCGGCGGCGTGACCCGGGCTCCAACTCGGGCCGTGACCCGGCCGGGTCCGACTCTGGAGAGCCAAACCAAAGCAAATGTGAAGAAAAGCCCCGACCTCGGCCACGACCCTGGCCGTGACCCGGCCGGGTCGGGGCTTGATTTTTGCGGTTTGGCTTGGCTGGGGTATGGCTGGTGACCCGGGCTGGGACCCGGCCCGTGACCCGGCCGGGTCGGGGCCTGGCTTTGCCCGGTCACTTGCTTTGCCTCGTCGTCTTGCGTTTTCTCGGCTCGGCTTTTGGTTTGCTTCTTTTGGCGACTTCTCGGGCCTCTCCTCGACTCCGTCTTCAAGCTAATGTCGTCTTCTTAAGCTCTCTTAAATCTCCAACACCAAATCTCTTCCATTTTCACTTGAAAACGCACAAACAAGGCGTAGAGTCCGAACGAAGGCACTAAACCGAAAACAACTAAAATACTAACTTAAAAGAGAGAAAAGCGAACCGAAACCAAAAGAAACATGACCTAATATGCACTCTAAGCATGAAATAGATGCAAGCCATCAAAATCCCCCAAACTTGAACCTTGCTTGTCCTCAAGCAAGCATTTAGACTTATCATCCCACATCAAGTGCAATTTAAGAATTCACTTCAAAATAAAGCAAGCAATGATCAAAGAATTTGAAACTCGACAAACCGGAATCATTGCACATGTTTTATGACTCAAAAAGATGAAGACACATGCATCAATTCTAGGCCTCACTAGGGGTTATGTGTTTGCTCTCTTGCCATGTGTTTGGGCTTCAAAGTTATCACTCAAATTCATCTATGATCTCTAAGCTACCATAAGCTTGAAAGAGATCTCAATCTCCACCACTAAAGACAATGCAAGTGACACTAATCAAGAGGGCTTTTTAAGGGTTGTAGTGGGGCTAGGTGAGAAGACTTGGGTAAAGGAAGTTTTTGGCCATGTGGTGCTAAGCTAGAGAATAAGAGTCATAACTTTCACTTCACCACCAAATAACAAATTCAAGCATTTGGACACTCTCTCAAACCCGAAAACTTCACAACTTCAACACATCACAAACTTTGGACTTCACTCTCCCACTTTCACTTTTATTTCATTTGAAACTCAACCCTTTTGCACTTGCTTTTCTTCTTTTTTCAACAGCACTTTGATGACTTCCAAATTTTGCTCATTTATTTTCATGTCACCCACTCACATTCAAACACTATTTTCAACACTTTTCTTTTCTTCTCCCATACATTTCCACACTTTTGCATTTTCCTTTCTTTTTGAAATTCTCTCCCACCAAGATCATATTTTCCTCTCAAACCCAAACTCACTTAAAACTCATTTCCATGACTCCTATTCTCTAGGAAGGTCAAGCCATTTGGGCTAAGGAAACAATTTTTGTGGAGTTTTAAAGAATAGGCTTAGGCTTCAAAAATTGGGGCTTCAAGAAAAATTGGCACTAATATAGGGTGGATAGGGGAAATAATAGGGCTAATAAAACAATGCCTCTATCACATTAATATCACAAGCAAATGTCATGAATGCGGTCTTGACAAAGATACAATCTCAAGTTCTAGAGTTAGAGATGCATAGAGAAATCACACACAAAGCAAAGAAAGGACAATGTCCTAGAAAAAGGCTAAAAAATCATCTCACAAGGTGCTCATTACCTAGAATGTCAACATTAGTCTACAACTTTGAGAGTCCACATACTCATCCAAATATGTCAAGCAAACAAGTCATGATCATGCAAGAAATTAAGGGCTTCATCCATCCAAGCAAAGATATGGAATTTTCCAAGTCATGAATTTAACTATATTGAAGACAAGAGATTCTCATTTAAGAAAATTTGATGGCAACCTATTATGCATGAAATTTTTGGCATTTTGGCAAAATGTTTTTCAATTTTTTTGGATTTTTAGCATGCAAATAAAGAGGCAAGACAAAAGTAAACATGAATGCAAGACAAGAAAAGAAACATGAATGCATCTATCTAGCATGAATTCCCTCCCCCAAACTTAAACGTCACATTGTCCTCAATGTGAAAATTAAAGCAAGAAGGAAGGACTCACCTTGAATCTATTGTGGAGGAGGAGGCGATGGGATTGAGGATTTCACCAATTTGGAGACGGAAGTAGGAGTCAAGAGTCTTTGCTATGTGCCTACACACAACTAGACAAGAAACTCCACAAGCAACAATAGCAAAATGTTGTCCCGGCAAGGACAACCACAAGCAAGCCTCAAGCAACAACAATCAAGAATAACCTTCCCTAATGCAAAGCTTTCAATTTTTTTATCAAATCTATTCAAAGCTTCACTAAAGAAATGGTTCAATTAAGCTCATCAAGCACTTAGCAACAACTACCCATTATCCAACTTCTAGCCTTTATTCAACTTAACCTACTAACAAAGAAAGACTTGGGTTGCCTCCCAAGGAGCGCTTGTTTAAGGTCAATAGCTTGACCATGATACCTTATCAAATGCTTAGATCAATCATTGTTAATGCTCTCAATAACCTATCAAAACTTTGTGAGAACATCTCACAAAGGTGCAAGTAGCCCAATGATGGTTTAAACATGAATAATGTAGCATTTAAAAACCGTTTTAACCTATCAAATAAGCTAGCACTACTTTCATGAAATGGAATATGTTGAAACCAATTTTGTTTGAGTGGAGGATTCTCAAGATATATATAATATGGATCAAAGCTCTTTTGAGCACTTTCCTCAAAGGCAACCTCATAGTAAACTCTAGATTCCACTTTAGGCTCTAAACATGGTTTTTCATCATGCACATCTTGAATGACAATGGGAGAGAAGTTAGGGAAGAACTTACAAGGGGTATCTAAGACCGAGAGAGGAGATTCCCAAGTAGAGAGCATAGGAGGAGGATCCATTGGTGAAGGTCACACCTCAATGACGGAATCTTGCTCATTTCTTTCATCATCCTCTAATCCATCATCAAAGAACCTCTCATCCTCTAATTCATAATAAGAGAACCTCTCATCGTCACATAGATCACCCATCTCTTTCAAAGCATCGGAACTCTCCATCTCATCACCCCGGGATCCATCAAGCTCGTTGAGTTCTAAGGGCTCATCCATGAAGACAATGTCTTCATTTGGCACATCTAACTCATGGTCATTGGATTCAAATGTGATGTCTCCCGCTTTCTCATACTCATAGAATGGGCAAGTGGTTGTTGAGTGGAGGGAAGATTGACACTTATCACAATGCTCCACAACTAAGCTATTGACTTTGTTTGCAAGATCCTCTACCAAACTCTCAAGATAAGCATAAGAAGTTTCATCCGGTTGAGGTATCGGTGGAGATTCGACTTGCATACATTCATCACTCATGAAGCAAAAGAAGTCCCAACACTCATCACTTCCCATATCCCATAATCTTCCATTACTCATGTACATTGCCAAATCAAAAGTTGCGGGATTCATACCCTCAACTATGCACTTGCACAACTCAAACTTGTGGTATTGATAACCCCAAGCATCATGTTCTTGCACCAATTGTAAAAATCTAGAGAAGTACTCATGGAAGTGCTCATCTTTCCATTGCTCAAGTCTCAACATACTCATGGCCTAAGAAAACCTACAATCAAAAACAAAAAGAAACAAAATTAAAAGCAAAAGGACCTAGACTACCGGATGTCGGAAACAACCAATACTAGCTAAAGTCCCCGGCAACGGCGCCAAAAAACTTGATAGGCTACTAGACCAATACCGCAAGTGTACGGGTCGCGTAGTACCAAGGTGTCGATCTTTAGGACTTTAGTAGAGTTGGTGAACCGATAATCGAAGTAGCTAGGCAAATATGAGGCAACTAAGGATGGAAGAAACTTAAACTAATCAACTAGCAAACAAAGAGAACAAGCAACAAGATGATGCAAATATGAATAAGGGAAAGGCAATCCTAGAATCTAGGTACTCATACTATGGATCCAAATAGGACTTTGCAAGCATACATGAATCAAGATCAAATCATGGTTTGGAGGCATCTACCTAGAATCATTGTCTAATCCTATCGAATCAAACAAATCGTACCTAGAATATGATAACCATCCACTTTCGTGGCTTGATCCAAGACTAGGCCCTTTAGGCTCAATAGGGGCTCAATCGGCTCAAGCCCTCATCCACCGTCGTGGCTTGAGTGAGCTTGTCTAACTCAACCCTCTATCGGTAGGTCAACCTCTCAAGAGTTCCCAAATCAATTCTCATTTCAAAGGGAAATCAATCAATCAATCCTATAGTTCAAGTTAGGGAAGAGGTCTCTCAACACAAACCCCTAACCTATCTCCCTATTGACAACCTAACCTCTCGGTTCTAATCATCAACAAGTCTCAAATCACAATCAATTTGGCATTAGGCACATAGGATTGATACAAACCACAATTCAAATCTCAATTCAAGCATGCATTTCAAGCACTACCTAGAATCCATAGGGTTTTTTCCCCAAACCCTAGGATTTGGGAATTTAGCAATCCATGGAGAACAAGAGAAAAGAAGAAGAGATGAGGAAATCCATACCAACAAACATTGTATTGATTGAAAAGGCACAAATCTCCAACAAAATCCTTCAATCTCTCAAGAACACCATAGAGGTCCTAAAATGGGAAAAAGTCCCCAAAAGGGGGAAAAGAGATTCCCTTCCAAAGAGACGAAGACGGCTATTTAAACAACCCTAAAAGGAAACAAGGCTAAAACGGGAAAATGGGGCACGGCGGCGTGACCCGGGCTCCAACTCGGGCCGTGACCCGGCCGGGTCCGACTCTGGAGGGCCAAACCAAAGCAAATGTGAAGAAAATCCCCGACCTCGGCCACGACCCTGGCCGTGACCCGGCCGGGTCGGGGCCTGATTTTTGCGGTTTGGCTTGGCTGGGGTATGGCTGGTGACCCGGGCTGGGACCCGGCCCGTGACCCGGCCGGGTCGGGGCCTGGCTTTGCCCGGTCACTTGCTTTGCCTCGTTGTCTTGCGTTTTCTCGGCTCGGCTTTTGATTTGCTTCTTTTAGCGACTTATCGGGCCTCTCCTCGACTCCGTCTTCAAGCTAATGTCGTCTTCTTAAGCTCTCTTAAATCTCCAACACCAAATCTCTTCCATTTTCACCTGAAAACGCACAAACAAGGCGTAGAGTCCGAACGAAGGCACTAAACCGAAAACAACTAAAATACTAACTTAAAAGAGAGAAAAGCGAACCGAAACCAAAAGAAACATGACCTAATATGCACTCTAAGCATGAACTAGATGCAAGCCATTAGAGAGAGAGTAGGGAAGGAATTCTATATCCTTGAGCGATATCTTGCTACCCAATTCAATCTAGATTTCTATCTTTACGATAAGGGAATCTTCGATTATAATGCTTAACCACCATATTTAATTTTAATAATAAAATGCTTAACGATAAAAGACTTAATAAATAAAAATGTATTTATGGCGATTAATTTACCTGCTCACAAATACACCACCCTACATTTTGGACGGGTCGGTGATGTAGGGGTACTATAGGTCTAACTCGCAGTGGCCATGCAGATTATACCGCTTGGGTTCCCAGCATGCGTGCGGTTGAATTCTACATATGCACAAATGTAGAATCCGTTAGTGTGATGAACTAACGTTGCGCTCAAGATTTAAATTTTTATGCAAGGCTTAAGCTAATGCAGAAACAAAACTTTTATTAAAAAATAAACGTCAAGGTTATTATCCTAAAGACTGAACTAATGAAAAATAAAAACTAAGGGCCTCATTAAAAACGTGAAAAAAAGAGTGCCCTATCTACATGTTTCCCTAATCCCGAGACCTTTGTTCAGAGGGGAAAGGGCATCCGCGATCATGCTCGTATAGGTCGCGGTCACGGTTCTTCCCTTGAGAGTGAGCGTCTCTCGACTCTAATTCGCGCTTGCAAAGTGATGGACCATGTCTGCGGTCCTTTGAACCGCGGTCGCGGTTTTACCCCAGAAACGGGGTCACACTCTATGGTCCAGATCTGCAGTCACGGTTATTGGATCCACGATCGCATTTACGTTCCTGGTCATTGGTGCATCGTTCGTCCTCATGTAAGTATATTGCTGAGATTGTCTAGACGACTTCAATTCACTTATTCCTTGGCTCTTCTCGATCATCGACCTTGTCTTTGTCAAGTTACTCACACAAGTGTTGCTTTTTAACTAAGCTTTCGAGGAACTTCTTATACGCACCCGAACTTTGTGGTACATGTAGTATTTCCGGCTTTGAGTGTAGTTTTCAACTCATGCACTTTATGGAGGATAGTGAAAATTGCTCTCATTTTTGTTATGCGTGGTAGGATTTTGTAGATAGGAATGTTGAAGGTTATATAAACTACTCTCGTCTGACCTTGTGAGGATCGATCTCTCTGTCTAGATCTCTTGTGCGAGGAGTGGTGCTACCTTACAAGCGGAGAGGGCAACTCCCCTTTCTCCTTGGAGTTAGCCTCTTTTAGGCATGCGTACAGATGAACCCCTCTTGGAGCTCAGCTATGGTGGAAGGCAGACGGAGTGTCAATTCTTCCCTCAACTTGCTCTCGAATGGAATTGCTCTTTTGAATATGGTAATGGAAGTCTTCTCATCGTATCTCGACTCTAATTCGCGCTTGCAAAGTGATGGACCATGTCTGCGGTCCTTTGAACCGCGGTCGCGGTTTTACCCCAGAAACGGGGTCACACTCTATGGTCCAGATCTGCAGTCACGGTTATTGGATCCACGATCGCATTTACGTTCCTGGTCATTGGTGCATCGTTCGTCCTCATGTAAGTATATTGCTGAGATTGTCTAGACGACTTCAATTCACTTATTCCTTGGCTCTTCTCGATCATCGACCTTGTCTTTGTCAAGTTACTCACACAAGTGTTGCTTTTTAACTAAGCTTTCGAGGAACTTCTTATACGCACCCGAACTTTGTGGTACATGTAGTATTTCCGGCTTTGAGTGTAGTTTTCAACTCATGCACTTTATGGAGGATAGTGAAAATTGCTCTCATTTTTGTTATGCGTGGTAGGATTTTGTAGATAGGAATGTTGAAGGTTATGAAAAACTACTCTCGTCTGACCTTGTGAGGATCGATCTCTCTGTCTAGATCTCTTGTGCGAGGAGTGGTGCTACCTTACAAGCGGAGAGGACAACTCCCCTTTCTCCTTGGAGTTAGCCTCTTTTAGGCATGCGTACAGATGAACCCCTCTTGGAGCTCAGCTATGGTGGAAGGCAGACGGAGTGTCAATTCTTCCCTCAACTTGCTCTCGAATGGAATTGCTCTTTTGAATATGGTAATGGAAGTCTTCTCATCGTATCCCTCAATTTCAACATAGCATTCCATGCACCGATTCAAGAAGCGGCGCAAGCTCTCGTTTTCATCCTTCTCGAGGCCAAAGGGTGTATCTAGAGATACCGCATCCCGACTTTTAGCTATGTAGTGTTTCACAAACTTTGTGGTGAGTTGGTCCCAAGTTCGGATTAAGCCTAGCTTCAAGCTTTGGAACCACTTAAGCGATCCTTTAAAGATGCCTTTAGGAAAGACCATACACATCATTGCTTCTTCAAACTACCATTACGCTATCTTGTGAGAGAAAGCAGCTATATGGCTTATGGGGTCCAAATGTCCATCATAGGGATCAAACGATGGTGGAGAGAACTTAGCTGGGGGTCTGGCTCGCTAAAAGTCCCTGTGGGATGGCGTCGATGTCACCAAAGCTAATATGTGTTCTGTCTGCTCTTGAGCTAATTGCAAGGTCCCCCCTTGCGCTCTTAAGAAGTCAAGTAATCTTCTTTCAATGCACTCAAAAGCTCGGTCCTTTCCTTCATGCTTCTCCTTATCTTCGCTTCGGCATAGACCACGTCGTCTCTTATATTTATTGCCCCGACCATAAGTCGACTCAGCGTTTTAGGAAGGATCATAGCGATCATTGTCGCATTCAGGCGATCTCTCTGACCAATTGCCTTGACCACGGTTGTCGGTTGATCCACCGCACTCGAGGTTGTGGTCAACGCACTCGTTGCGATATCGAGTCGTCTAAGGATGCCTCGTTGGACCGAGGGTGATCCATGGCTCAAGACCTCTTACGTGGGGGCGACTTATGATTTTTATCTTTTCTCCGACCCTTGGGTGCTCTACGATCACTGTCATAATAAACTTGCATCTCTTCCGACTCCTCGGGGCTTATCTGCTAAGGACTATGGCGGATATCGGTGAATTCAATAATGCTAGTAAGCCACTGAGTAGTCTTGTTGATTGTCAGTTCACTGATGTGGCACTTGCCTTGCACCTTATCTAAGTTGTGTTTCAATGCGATCTCTTCTAGGGCTTGGTCTAAGCAAGACTCAGCCTGTGCACACCTTGATTGCATCGCCTCGTTCTCTCTCAAAGTGGAGGCCGTTTTTTATGAATAACCTCACCATCTTGCTCATTCTCGGCGGTTATTTATGCCCCATTCTCGCGTTTGAGCCAACATGACTCGACTGACCTCGCTCATAGCGCGAGTTATGGTTTTTGCAACTCAATTTTTCCATAGGCATGTAAATATGTAACCCACAATTTTTCAGGCCATGCTCACGGTTTCCTTATGTGTTCGTAGTTGCGCTTCCTAACGTTTCACAATGTTCTAACCTTTGATCTATCTTGGTCTCCGCAATGCGCATTGCAGAATCTCAAATTTTATCAAACTCAGTTGGTTCAAACTGTATAGTACTATGACTTCTGTCGCTTGAATCAAGTCCCCGTTTGTCTGTGCGAGGAACAAATGCGCGTGCGAGGGGGAGTGTGTCACGATTTGAATCGTGTTCGGGTAAGGCGCCTTGCTCGGTTCGCATCATGATCTGGTCTCTTAAGAAAATATCGGGATTAATATGCATTGGGATTCGCTCCTTTAAGCGAATTTCGGAGTTTGAGCGATTTCCCTCCGTATCGCGCTCACTGTTGGTGGACCCGTGCTCGCGGGTGGCTGAGCTGTGCTTGCCGCATGGGTACCGCGCTCACGGCTGGCGGACCCACAGTCACGGCTATGCATACCACGCTCGAGGTTCTAGTTGTTGTGAGGTTCACGTTCGATTTCTTTTCGTACGGCTGCCCAAGGGTCGTCAAAGACCGCTTCAAGTTTTCGGGAATCGGTTCCAACACTATAAAAAGCTTAATAAATAAAAATATCTTTATGCCAAAAGATAGAGAAAAAAATTATAGCGATTAATATACATGCTCTTAAAATTCTTATATAAAATACAATTAAAATTTCCTTCAAATTAACACAAAAAAAAATTGAATGCATGTTATCTAATACAACAATCGACAAAGGAAGTATTAGAAAACCCTAAAGCGTTGAAAATGTGATTTTGGCAACCGTGTGGTGTCGGTTACTGTGATCGTCTGCTTCTATCCTGCTGGTGGCCGTGAGAGCTAGGGTTTCTCGTCATCAAGTGTGGGGCTCGCCGGGTTTGTGCGTGCAGATTGGATTGTAGATGGCTTCAAGGAGTGGAAAGGATTTGGCTCTAACGAAGGAGGAATGTTAGGAGATTCCAAGGTCGATCGAGGGGAAGGGGTGGAGTTAATCGTAAAGGAATGATGCTTTTAGGGTCATTAATGACGATCAAACCATTTAATGATTACGACCTAAAATCAACCATGAAGGGTGCATGGAAACTTCGTGGGGGTTTTGTTTGTAGAGAGCTGCATTAAAACATTTTTTTCTTTCAATTTGTTGCAGAGGCAGAGAAGGAGAGAATCATGAGAGAGAGAGTCCTTAGACGTTTGATAGGGCTCTGCTAGCGTTGAAAGAACTGGGAAATGAGCAACCATCGAAAATAGTGATTGATCGAGATCCTTTTCGGGCGAGGGTGTATGATCTTCCTTTGGAGGGGATGACGGTTGATATGGCAAAGGCGATGGAGCAAACGTTTGGTGGTCTTGAAGATGTCGAAAAAGATGAGATCTTGCTTTGTGCTCGGTTCATTAGGATTTGGGTGAATGTGGGTAACACTAAGCCTTTGAGACGTGGGCTCCTAATGAATTTTCAAGGGAAAAAAGTGTGGGTGGAAGTCAAGTATGAAAAGCTTCCACTTTTTTACTATCGTTGGATCAATCATGTTGAACTTGATTATATCGTTGAAAGGGTAAGATAGTTTTAAGGAAAATACAAAGATTGGATGTGGGCCTCACCTTTGTGATCCCATCAGCCTAGAAGTGATTTCGATAAGGAGCAAGAACTATTGATTACAAAGGGGCTTCTAGAGAGAGGAGCTAACTTGAATATTCAACATGGCAACCAAGTAGGAAGAAGAGGTGCTCGGAAGTCCTTGTTGAAAGTCCTTGAGAAATTCAATAAGGAGGATGAGGATAACGAGAGACATAAGGGAGAGAGGCGGGATAAAGAAGAGAAAAGGGTAGAGGGATCGAGAACAGTAGGGGAGGCGAGGGGACCTGTGATCGAAGAGGGAAGAAACGAGCGCCTGGAAGATGTGAGATTGATTCAAGAGAAGCTTATTTCATGTAAAGTGAGGGAAGATAACATACAGGATACGATCGGGCAAGAAAGAGAGACTACTATAGGAAATGGAGGTGAAGGGGTGTTGGGACGCTATCAAGGACACTTGCGTACTTGTTAGTATGCCCAAACCGTTCCTTAGTTTTGATATGACAAACTCACTTTGATTCTAATAAATTTGTCCAAGTGTTCAGGAACGCCAGTGACAAAAAGGACAACAAGTGTGTGGACGTTCCTGAGGCTAAGGGACGCCAGCTAGCAGGAAATAAGGACCAGCAAGAGACTACTTGAGCAAGGACGCAGTCCCAAGCAAGTAGGAACGCGAGCTTCAACTCTCAGAGCGTCCTTACTCATCAGCCGACAAGATGACATCACTCGACAACATATCATCATCCGGGACACGTGGAGACCGATCCTGTAGCAGAGTTCATCACCACGTGGAGGCAGATCCTGTAGCGGAGTCCATCACACACAGTTGGATACAGGAAGCTTCCCTCATACCACGTGGAGGAAGATCCTGTAGCCACGTCCTCGAAGGGCATGATCGTCCCTGAGAAATGACGCCCTTCCCAAGTCCTATAAATAGCCCAAGGCATTTATTGTGACGCCAACGCTTTCAGAGAATATTCAGAGAATCAGAGTGAAAGCGACCTCGATCAAGAACACGAAGAACAAGCCAAGAACTCTCAAGAACTGTTCTAGACTTAGTGTTTGATCGAGTGAAAATTGTAACCAAAATCACAAACTGTTTGTAAACCCAGAAAACCAAAGAAAAAGAGAGAAGTCCTACGACGTACTGTAGGACGTGGGAATAGAGTCCTTTAGCACATTAAGCTCGCTTAAGTTGTAGGCTTATAGGAGTCCTTTACTAGTGGACTTAGGACGGACACTAAGTGCTAGAGAACTGTAAAGACTCGCCAGTACAACTGTAAGGACGCTTAATAAGAAAGGAAAAGTCTATTCGAAAATCCTCCAAGGAGGTAGAGGTTTACACTCAACGACTACTTGGTCTTCAGTGTTTCCTCTATAAATCGACGTGTTCCTTATTTGTTATTTTCATCTGTTTAGTTTGCTATTTCCGCTGCACTAAAGGACGTCCTTATACTTAGTAAGGACGACTCACTCAAGGACGCCTGTACCCAAGTAAATGACGTCCCCTTTCATACTAATGATCTAACAAGGGGCCTTGGAGAAAAGTGATGGGGAGGGGGAGGGAAGGAGATTACGAAGGATGGGAAGCTGAAGCGAACGGAAAGTTGCTCAGAGGAAGTGGTAAGGGTGGGATCAAATCATACAAGGAATCTTAGGAAGAAATGGAACAAAATGGCGAGGGGAACTGAATCAGTGAGTAGGAGTGTTGAGGAAAAGGGAAGGAAAAAGAGAGGGGAAGGAGATAATTTAGAGATCATGTCATTGGAAGTTGACAGAAGTAGAAAAGAAAAAAAAAATTGTTATCGGCAAGAGAGGTTAAGGACCTCTCTTGTCGGTCACAATGAGTACGTTAAGCTAGAATAGTCGGGGATTGGGGATGGTCCGAGAAATTGGTCGTCTTGCTAGCTTAGTAACGCGGGAGTCCCTGAAGGTGGTGTTTCTTATGGAAACTAAATGTCTTCATAAGAAAATGGAGGAAATAAAAGACAAAATAGGGTTTTATGGTTGTTTTGCAGTGGATTGCATGGGGAAGTCGGGTGGTTTGTTTCTTGTTTGAAGTGGGGATGTTGATGTAAAGGTCAGCTCGTATACTAGCCACCATATTGATGCATTTGGTGAGATAAAGAAGGAGGACCTCCCTTGGAGATTGACCAGTTTTTATGGATGGCTGAGAAAAGTGGACAAGTACCATTCTTGGAACCTTTTGAAAAGGCTACTTGAGGATGACCATGGCGCTTGGATTTGCATGGGAGGCTTCAACCAGGTTCTCACTTTAGACTACGAGAAGGGCGTTCTCCTCATAATGGGCGTGATGGTGAAGACTTCATTCAAGAACATTTGGACTTCGGTTTTGCTAATAAAGAGTGGAGGGAAATGCGGTCGAATAAACCACCTAGAAGGACAAGGCTTCGACCATGTCCTGCTAGTGCTGAATTTTGTGACATGTGAAGAGAAAGGAGGGGAAGATAAGATAGGAAAAAGGACCAGGAGATTCGAAGCAATGTGGGTCAATCACGACAACTATGAGGTGATAGTAAGTAATTGTTGGAGAAATCCTAGGAGTTCTAATTTGAAAGGGGTGTGGTTAGATAATTAGAGAGGTGCATGGACGAGCTGCAGACTTGGAATAGGACGGAGTTGGAAATGTTTTACAAAAAATGAAGGATGTTAGGGAGGAGATCAGAAGATTGAACAAAGAAGGAATGAGTAGGGCGAGGGTTAGGCGAAGGCGTCACCTTATATGGGAAGAAGACAGCTAATGATCAAGGTGGAGATGCTTTGGTTTTAGAGAGCCAAGGAGAAAGTGAGTCAAGGAAGAAATTGAGCTAATGTCTGTTTAAGCCAAAATTCTCCCTAGGACGAACTTTGACCTAAATCGGGCCTGATCGATCAATGTAAACCACGAAGAACTAACAAAGAATTGTAAGCTGCTTATTGTATTGAATGTGTGAATGAATGCGTGTGAAAACGTATCCTCGTTTAGGGTTACAATTTACTTATATAGACCCCTTAGAGAATGATTTATCTTGTACAAAGATATGATTTTACAGGATTCTATCTAATCTTAATCCTAACGGCGTAATCTGGAAAAACTCTATCTTATGGCTTCGGATCTATCTTCTTCAACCGACTTTCCCTCGCCGCAATTTTTGTCTTACTCCGAAGAAGTGTCGAAGAATCGCCACTTAGGTCTTGATCCTTCTTTGGCTAAAAAGCGGGTCCAACAATGTCTAAGGTGTAGATGCTTTGGTTTAAGATAGCCAAGGAGAATGACCTTAAATGGGGTGATAGAAACTCTTCTTATTTTCATGATAAAGCAAATGGAAGGAAGAAGGTTAACTGAGTTCGTACTCCCATGGTTGAAGGAAACCGGCAACCAAAACCCGCCGTTAATGGGTCCGTCGATCATCCCCCACGAGTATGGTGGTTCTGTGGCAGATCTCATCAATATGCTGCCAAATTTGTCGGCCGCCGTCATTTCTCTAGCTCCCTCCTCCACCACTAGACCGAAACCCCAATAGACCCTAACAACTTCTCCCTCTCCAAAACCCAACACCTTTAAGTCTCAAGTCGTCGTCCCTGTCAAATCCTATGTCACGTCCCGAACAAAAACTTATCAGAAACGGCCGTGTAAGGCTCAAGCCCAGACTGAAGGGGTGAAAGACAAGGAGATGGACACCATCAGATTGGCAGAGTCTGCAATTGAGAAAGAAGGCCCTAAGGGCGGTGCCCCTGCGACCAAGAATTAAAAAGTAGAACAGTCCTTTGCTCAGACTATTCCATCCTTAGCCCGAACCTCCATAGCCATCATTGTTGCTCCCCAACCAACCCAAATCCCTCAAGTCCCTCGAACCACAGAACTTGAAATCATTGACCCAGATGACTTTCCCATCAGAGAGAGAGAGAGAGAGAGAGAGAGAGAGAGAGAGATCGAGAGAAAGAGAGAGAGAGAGAGAGAGAGAGAGAGAGAGAGAGAGAGAGAGAGAGAGAGAGAGAGAGAGAGAGAGAGAGAGAGAGAGAGAGACTACAGGAAGGTCAGGGAAGACAAGAGAAAGCTTGAATAGCAGGTCCAAGGCTCAGGCTGATAGGGAAGACCCCCTCGAATAAGAAATAAGGTCGGACTTGAGCAAAACTCCAGCCTACGTCCAAAAGGATGCCTCAGTAGTGGTTAATGAGTCCTCTTCGGTGAGGGACTTCCCTCTACCTCCAGCTGTAAAAGTACTAGGAATGCTCCTTATGGAGGATGTTGAAGCGTCCCAACACCCTTCTTCTCCAACTGACATGGAGATTGAACAACAGGAGGGGGCGAGAATACTAAGTCCCGAGAGGACGCTCAAACTGAAGCTCAAGAAGAAGAGGGCACCAAGTCTGATGAGGAAGGTGATCCACAATATCAGGACAATGAGGCTGGCGGTGATGAAAATGAAGAACGCCACCCAACCAAAAGAAAATGCAAGAGGGCAAGGACAAAAAGGAAAAGATTTTGGACCCCCTTGTCTTCTCAACAGAATTCCTACAAGAGAACGCTGGTGAGGAGTTCATTTAGTTGCTTAGATTTTGGTTTTAGGGCTGGGAAGAATTGGGAAAGGATTTCGCTATTGTCAACCCGGAGCAAGTCAAACTGTTTTACGCTGAATTTCAAGTGTCCTAGCTTGATGATGAAAAATTGCAAGGAATGTTCACTATACAGGATGAGAAGTTCTCAATAGCTGAGGGTATTATAAGAAGGTTGTTGAAGCTAAAGCCTTCCCCTCCAAATGCTCTCAATGGCGTTCCTAAGAGCTTCGAGTGATTCAATCAGGATGAATTATTGGGCAAAGTCCCTTAGACTTCTGATAGGGGTACCCATGTGCTGACATATTGTGAGGATGGTAGGAGAAAACGTCCATAGTCCATAAGCTGACTGCATCATTCTAGACGCCTTCCTTCGTAAAGAGCCAATCTATTTTTGAAGAATCATGCTAGAGAACATGGATAAGTGCAAAAGGAAGGAGCACTCTCTCTCGTTCTCGGATCTGGTTAAAATGCTGATGGCTAATCAAAGATGTGTATGAACAAGCCGAGGAACTGTCCATATCGCTAAGGATAAGCATGCCAAAAATATCAATTTGGGGCATGGTAGAAAAGTGTCACCTAACATGGCTCGTGGGGCTCAATCATCATGGCCGCTATGCAAGCCTACAAGGCTCGTGTGGCGTTCCTCAATTTCTTAGGTTGATCTCTTGTGATTAGGGCATCGAATGGAACATGAGCTAAGTCCTCGATCTCTTACGGAGTCATTCGTGCATGGTCCGCATCAGTCCTTATACAGCGGAAATAACTTAGCAGGTAAAACAGAGACAAAAATAAGTAAAGGAACGGACACAATGATTTATAGAGGAACCCCACTTAGACCAACTAGTCTAGATCGGTAAATCTCTACCTCCTAGGTGGATTATGAATGACTTCCCTTTACTTATTATTAAGCGAGTTCTTAAAGCTATTACAAGGAAGATTTCACACTTCTCTCTAACCTATAGATTCCATCCCTATAGATTACTAGTGAAATCTGTATCAGCCCTAGCTTCTAACCTAACACTTGTAAACAAGAAACCAGGAAACCATACCTTTGAGTGTTTCTCAGTCCCTTCGGAAACACATCTGTCGTTTTAACTCAATACATACAGTTTTTGTGATTTGGTTGAACTTCTTCTCGATTGGACACACTCTCTCACTGTTGTTCTTCGTGTTCTTGCTTGCTCTTGGGAGTGCGTGGAACAAGTCACATCACAATAAATACGAGTGAATGTATTTATAGTGAGTGGTTGTGAGTTCCTTTCCTAGGACCATTTTGCCCTTCTGGCAAGGTCAGAGTTTTCGCTTTCCCCATGTTGTACAACGTTGTCTTCATCCGAAAGTCAGCTTCTGCATAGGCTGGGGAGGTTCTACGTGTTGTCTTGGGATGATGTGGAAAGCAACGTCCTTGTTTCACGCTTCTTTGTCTTCTGACATCCGAAGCTTCTGAGGACTGCGATTGTTTTGTGATGTCATCTTTGTCGGTTAGCCTTGTTAAGATTTGGACATGACATTTAGGCACAAGTTCCTACTTCGCTAAGGACTTCGTCTTTATCTCGTAGAATCTCATTCTTGTTCTTTGACATGAAGCTCTTTGCATCCCTCATTCTTAAAGACAACTTAACACTTGTTGTCCTTTTCATGATGATCGTAGATGAATTCCTGAAATAATCACTTGGACAACTTATTAGAAAATATTGAGTTTGTCATTATCAAAATCGGGGACAGAGATCATTGATCCGGTATTAATGACTAACGTCCCTAATATCGCCCTAGCAGTAATGCATGTGTTTAGGGGGAGTTTCAGCTAAGTAATGAGGATGTTAACGTCAAAATGATTCATAGTTCTTACAAGTAAAATGAACTTTGAGAATTTGAGAAAACATGCATAATTTACTAATGCTAACATTATTTAAAGGACACTCAAGTTTTCTTAATTGTGCTATAAGATTTATCTATTGTGCTTATTTGGTAATGAGTTTATCATCATCAAAAAAAAGGGGAATTGTTGGGACGGTATTAGGGATGCTAGTCATTAACACCGAATCAATAATGTTCGTCCCTAATTTTGATTATGACAAACTCTAGGAAATCTAATGTGTCGTCCCTAGATCATAGGGACGTCCAGGACTTCAACGATCAAATGATCAACAGCGAGTTTCCTGCGAGATAGGGAAGTCGTCCCTATCAAGAAGGATACACACGCCAAAATGACCAACGTCCAAATTCAAACAGAGTCAAGGCTACCCGACTAGATGACATCATGGGCGACCGCAGTCCTCAGAAACTTCAGGTGTCAGAAAACAAATACGCATGAAGCCAAAATATCGTTTTCCCATCTCATCCTAAGAACCATGTGGAAGATCCCCAACAAAAGTAGAGATGACTTTCGGATGGAGACAAGATGTAAAACGTTAGAACATTTGATCTGAAAGTCAGCTCTACTTTTGTTGGGGATCCCCGGCGAATCGGTTGCGTATATGGGTGAGAAGTGAGAGTTGAAATGCGGTGTAACCGGCGTTGAATGTGGTTAGGGTTTTAGATATTAGGATTTCTTTCGGGGGTTAGGCAGACACACGGGGGAGTGTGGGAGTTTAGTGGTTAAGCCCAATAGCCCATTAAGGGGAAATTGAAGATTTTAATTTTTTTTTAATTAAATTCGGTTTAGACCAAACCGAACCGAAAATAAACCGAACCAAAACCGAAACAAATTTCTCAAAATAAAGGAACCGAAAACCGAACCGAAAATATTCGGTTTAGGTTCAGTTCGAGTCAGTTCGGTCTAAAATTTCGGTTTCAGTCGGTTCATGCTCAGCCCTAGCCAAGGATGTCGTCCGTTACGACGTCCTTACTTGTACTAATTTGTAACGAACTAACGATCCAACAATTTGGCTCATGGCTTGAGTGTGCGTGATATGTGCTTGTGTGGGAATGTTAAGGGAGATCATGGGCTCTACCGGCTAATTTGATTGTTTGGGATTTTATTGCTCTGGTTGAAAGCTAAGGCCCAAAATTGGAACTGACGCGATGCCTTCTTTGACGTTCATTAAGTAGAGCCACGTTGTTTAGAATATGAGGGTCTTATATAAAAGTTCTGATTTGAAACCCTAGACTGACTTTTACTCATTTTCGTGTCATTAAGATAAAGCTAGGGTTTCGATGCTCTCGAGTATCCCCTAATGATCTCTCGGTGGTTCGCAAAAATCGGAGCTAAGTTGACGAGGAGTTTAGGAAAAAAGAGTGAGAAGTACAAGCACGAGTTCTTTGTGTACTCGTATCTAAAGCTCTTAGTCACAGTTGCTTTGTGCATCTCCTAGACCTATGTCCTTGAGTCTAGGTCTTATTGTCTTTGTGTGTGCATGCTTGTTCTTATTTGTGTTTAATTTGCTCTTTTTGCTTATTAAAATTTGGTTGACACACCTAATTGAGGCTCCATAGATTAGGGAGACCGAACTATGTTAACAATCCCTCATGTTTAACTTCTTTTTTGTTTTAAGTATTGATTTCCAATTAGGGTAATTGAGGAAGATTTGAAAAAAAAACTTTAAAAATTGGTATTAGAGCCTTACGTGCTTAAATTTGTTCTTCCATTGCTTTATTGTGTTTGAATCTCTAAGACTTCTCTTCTCTCTTCCTCTCTTGACTCTTGGGCGACTACTTAAGTTGAAAAGTTCAAGCATGTTGTCGGATCTCGAGCTCTATGGAAGAAAGGGGTACTCTTTTCGATTATATGCTTCATAACTCTTACTTGTTTTTCATTTCGCTCTTACCGTGTTGGTTCTTGAACTTGTTTTTTCTTCTTCACTTACTTGTTGAAACATACAATAACGAAGTCTTTGTGACTTACTTGTAAAGAGTGTGTTGTATGCTCTGAATCTTGTGTCGTTTAGAGTAAAGAGTGTGCTACGTGCTTTGTCTCTTCTGTCAATCCTTGCAAAAGGTCGTCTTTATTCTTCATCCAAGATCACCATCTTAGGTGGGGATTTGATTCTTGTTCTTCTTCTCTCCTTCATTATTTGCTAACTTGAGGCATGGGGATGTGTTAGACCTCTCATAAGGTCAAGGCCTATGATTGGATCTCTAACTTCTCTATGTGGTAGATAAAAATGAAGGCTCTATTGGTGAAGGAGAAATATTGGAAAGCCGTGCTTGAGAATGAATAGAATTGCTTGAGAAATCTAGGTGCTTGCTCATAAATGTTGGAATGAAACACTTTGTGGGGTGAAGTTCTCACTATAGTTGCATACTTTATAAACAAGTCTCCTTCTTCTGTGATTGGTTTTAAACCCCACAAGATATGAGGATAGGGAAGAAGCCTTACTTATCTCACTTAGAGCATAATGGATGTACTGCTTATGCCCAAATATCCTGATGGATCGTAAGTCAGTTAATGAGGGCGTCCTTAACTGGGTTAAGGGCGTCCTTTAGTGCAGCGGAAAATAGACTTAACAGAATACAAGATAAGTGGATACGAGTATTTATAGAGGAACCCCACTAAGACGAACTAGTCTTATGGGTAAACCTCTACCTCCGTTGGAGGATTTTCAATAGCCGTCCCTTATCTTATTAAGAGCGAGTCCTTACAACTTAGGCGAGTCGTTACACTTCTCTGAGCTAAGCGTCCGTCCTTAGCCTCACTAGTACCACTCCTTTCAACCTAACAAGTAACCTAACACTCTTAGCTATAAGGAAGCTATCACTCACGTCTCTCACGGTTCGTTGTGAGAGACAAACTACAACTCTAATTGATTTGTGGTTTGTTTTGGATTTGATGTGTTTGGACTTTCTTTCTCTTACTTCAAGCTCACTTGATCTTCTTGATCTTCGTTCGTGTTCTTGAATGCTTCGGGAGAGCTTGAGAGAAAGTCTTCAAAGTCCACTCTTGCACACACACATCTACCGCTATGCATACTCCTTGGAGAGTATTTATAGCGGAAGTGATTCTTGTCCTCTAGCGTCCTCTGAGACTTGGCAGGATCCTCGATCTTTGATCAACGGTGCGATGAGCGTCTTGAGGAGGTCAACTCTGTTGACGCTTGGGAAGCCTCCGCGTGGGTAGGGGACCATTGCTGGGAAAGCGACGTCTTTGGCATTGTCTAGACGTGCCCAGACAAAGGAAGCTTCCTTCTGAGGACTAAGGCCGGACGATGATGTAATCATGTTGGGGCGGCCTTGATTTGAATTTGAACTTCGTCCGTATTTTGGCGCGCGTCCCTTCTTGATGAGGACTCCGTCCTATCTTGCGCAGGGACTCCGCCAATTACGTTTAGCTTTGGAAGTTCTGGTAACATGCGTCCCTACAGCATAGGGACTGCTGTTCACTTGTTGTTCTTTTCGCTCATGTGCGTCCACTGGACTTACCTGAGATCAAAACTTGGACAACTTATCAAATACATTTGAGTTTGTCATTATCAAAACAAGGGACGATTATTATTGGTTTGGATATTAACGACTGACGTCCTTAATATCGTCCCAACAATTTCCCCCTTTTTGATGATGACAAACTCTTTCAAATAATGCACACAGAAGTAAAGCTTTTAGCATGAGGAACTACACTTTGATTTTCTTTTCAGCTTAGATTGGCATGCAACACATTCTTTTAAGTGCGTTCTATATTATTCCTAACTAACAACCTTTTGACTTGGCCGAAATTCCCCCTGAACACATGTTTTCTATGATAACTTAAGGACAATCGCATCTCTGCAAAACTATACTTCCCCCTTTTGGCATCATCGAAAAGGAGAACAAGTCGAAAAGCATGCAAGCACAAAGTCATAACTAAAGAAAGGTACGCTTAGACAAAATGAAGCACAAATGTAGTGAATGGCATTCAGAATGAGAAACGAGAACGTTCATTACAGACATTCACAATAAGTGTTCAAAACGGGGACAGCGTCCCATTGTCTTAACAAAAACTCAAGAAATGATAAATTGTTTCAGGGTTAGAGAGGGGGGAGGTGATCATTTTCTGGGACGCTTGCCAAGGGCTTTGAGGTGTTGCTCCTGAAGATGGTTGTTCTGGGCAAGGAGCTCGTTGTTGCGCTCAAGAAGGTCTGTGTGGACGTGAAGTGTGTCGTGAACCTGCTGAATTAGATCAATCATTATGCACTGGTTCTCGATCATCATGCCCATCAGATACTTCGTAGAGTGCCTCTCAGCCTCATCAGGGACGCTCATACCATCGAGCTCGTCCTCGTCATCAGCAGCGTCCTCAGCTGGCGTCCCAACTACTTGGACATTTTCAGCTTCGTGATCTCCTTCTCCAGGTTCAGCAGCAGCAGCAGCTTGAGCTCTCCTCTCAGCTTCGGCTTTCCTTTCAGCCTCTTTCCGTTCCTTGTCCAGTTGGCGCTTAACGGACGGAAGGGGCTCATCACACCTGAGTTTCCCAACTGGAGGGAGTGTAATTTGCCTGACGTCCCAATGAATGCCAAAGGAACGCTCTTGTTTAGGAGCATAGAGTCCCTGCTGCTTCAGAATTTGCTTGACCAAGCCGGGGAAAGGAAGAGAGTGCCTGCCTCCTGTGCACTTGCCCATGTGTTCCAAGATTACTCGGGGCAAGTTTATCGGCTTGCGTTCCAAGAAAGCGTCCAAGAGAATACTATCAGTGATCTGAACAATGGACTTCTTCTCTTGGCGGGGGACGACCATGCGCACAATGAAGTGATGCGCAAGGACGCCCGTCTTGGTGAGGCAATGAGCAACTCTGTCCTTAGCAGCTGGCTGTCTCCCATTGAATATTCTGTTGAGGATTTCATATTGGGAGAAACGGCCAAAGTTTTTGCACGGCAGATCGTGCAGAGCATCTTGCGGAGAAGGACGCAGGCCTAGCATTTTGCGGACGCTGCCCTCAGCAACTGAGTACTCGTCCCCATCGATTTCAAAAGTCCCCTGACGCTTCCCGTTTACTTCTGTGATTTCGAACTTTGAGTAGAAACGGAGAACCTCATCAGGGTCAACATCAGCGGCCTCAGCGCCCAAGTGCGTCCAACCCTGGAACTCAAGAAGATCCAAGAACTCTTGGCGCTGGTTCTCTGCCAGAAACTCGGCGGTGAAGAGGAGCGGCGATAGGATTTTCTTGAAGCGTTTCTGCTTGGAGCCATTGCTCACGATCACTTCATCACCACCATCTTCTTCATCTCCATCTCCCTCCTCTTCCTCAGGTTCCTCATCTTGGGGAGGGGCGTCCTCGTCATCGGAGGCTTCGTTCCATTGTTCTTGGAACTCAACCATTGCAGTGTCCTCAGCTGTGGACGCCTGTTCTGTGGGAGGCGCGTCCACCGCTGGAGTCCTTGCCAAGGACTCTGTGGGAACGGATGGAGGAGACGTCCCTTGAACTTGAGCAGCTTCTTCGACGGCCGGAGCAGGCGGAGGAGGAGGAGGAGGAGAAGCTCTAGGGGGAGAGGGAGAGGGAGTGCGGAGCTTAGCTTTTGGGGGAGGAGCAGAGGAGGAGCTGGGCGGAACCACTGAGATCGGTTTCACCTTGAGCGGAGCAGAGGGAGGAGGCGGCAGAGTACCAGGGGTAGCATCCTTGGCCTGGACCTGGACCTGAGGAGCGTCCTCTACCCTTGGAGGAGGTGGAGGGAGTTGACGAAGGTCCTGCATACTCGCTTGGATCGCCTTCTCAACGGCTGCTTTCTCTGCTTGCTCTTGCTCTTGGCGCGCCTTCTCCTCTTTTGCCAGTTGAATTTCGGAGAGGCGAATGGCGGCCATTTCTTCATCCGTGACGCCCTCAAGCTGAGCAGAGGTCTTGAGGCGTCGTTTTGGGGCAGGAGGAGGGGAGGAAGGGACTGGCTTTGGTGGGGAGGAGGAAGGGCCTTTAATTTGGAGCGATTTGGACGGAGGGGGAGAGGAAGGCCTTTTCCTTTTTTGAGAAGGGACGGAGCCCGTAGGAGCCACAACAAACTCCATTATATCAGGAAGTAGTTTGGCGAGCTCGTCCACGGTTCCACCAAATGAGTCAGAAATGATTCCTGGCCCCATGAACGGTGGGTTGGTGTGATTGGTTTCTTGAAGGCGGGGCTTGACATATGTGATCATGAAGTAGTGGAGGAGGCGTTGGATTTTAGGAGGATGTTCGTGAGTGGACGCCCTAAGACAAATGTTGGCGAGCGTCCTAGGCTCCTTTTCAAGCCAGTCCTCAATGAGAGGGTCAAGGGGAGGACGGCGTTTGGGTTGAGAGGGGAGCCGGCCAATTGAGCCACTGTAAACAGAGGCTTTGGTGATATTTTCTGGCTCAGGCTCGGGTTTGAAGGGCTTCTCCAGAAATGAGAACCTCTTCGGCTGGGTTTTGGATTGAGAGCGGGATGGTTGTTTTGGTTGAGGAGGTTGGGAGCGAAGGGGTTGAGGAGGGGTGTTGGAGTGGCGGCGCTGGGTGCTTTGAGAGGAGGAATGGTGGCGAGGGGGTTCTTGTCGGCCGGAAGGTCTGCCTCTCGACTCCATTAATGACCGGCCTTTCACCGGAGGAGATCTCGAAGAGCTAGTGTTTTTCGCTGCCGACGAGGGTGAGGGATTCTTTGAGGCTCTTGTGTTGGCCATTTTTGAGATGGGTTAAATAGGAGAGGATTAGGGTTTGGAGAGAGATTTCGGGATTCGGTTGAAGATTTGGAAGATCTTTGAGATTTCTAAAAGTGTGCAAACAGCAGATGAGCGAAGAAAGGTTTTCGGAGTGCACAGGTGGGTATATATAGGAAGAAGACGAAGTTGGACGGTCAGGGGTAACAGGGTCTTTACACACAGCTTCCTCCACCCGCCTTCCCACGCGTGGCTTTCTTCTTTGCTAAGGAATACAGCTGTTGAGCACTGTTTGCGCATATCCCGAGATTTTCGCTGACGATTCGCTAAAACGGTTTACCTTCCCAATTTGAACCATTCAAACTTCTCACAACTGCAAAGGACTCTGACCTGACGTCCTTTCAACACACAACACTACACAACACAGAACTGAACCACGGCGTCCCATTCACTGATCTCAACCTCTGTAATTAGAACTCTATACAGACAACTCTCAGCTCTTAGCACGCGTCCCTTTGATCACTTAGAACCTTTTTTTTTTTTTTTTTTTTTTTGAAAATCAAGCAAGTACGTCCCGTAAAGGTGAAACAAGGAATGCTCATAGGACGCGTTTGCAAGATTCTCGGCTTGGGTAAGCTTAGAGTTCCCATCATTTCGGCTTATGATGAGGGTAGGGTGATCAGGGATACTCTTGAGATGAAAAGCGAAATGAATACCATTCAAGGACACAAGCGAATACACATATCTTAGACTAGCGTCCTTTAAAGATGACTTTAATGCATGACACACCTTAAAACAAGTTCTCAACAAGACATAGCCAATCATGGAGGGAATAATAGAACGGGACTTGATCATTTAAAAGTTATCATCCCCAAGAGCAACCGGAGGTGCTCGTAGGGACGTCTATCAAGTGCTTTTGTGAAAATATCGGCCACTTGGTCCTCAGTCCTAACATGATCCACTCTAATTAATCCAAGTTCAACATTATCACGAAGAAAGTGATGCCTTATGTGAATATGCTTCGTCCTAGAATGATGAACGGGATTTTTGGCAATACTTATAGCACTGGTGTTGTCACACAAGATAGGGACTGTGTTGAGGGACGTACCATAATCTTCAAGTTGGTACTTGATCCATAGGACTTGTGAGCAGCACGAAGCAGCAGCAACGTACTCAGCTTCCGCGGTTGATAGTGCCACGGAGTTTTGCTTTTTGGATCCCCAAGATACAAGGCATGAGCCAAGGAATTGTGCCATTCCTGAGGTGCTCTTCCTATCCACCACATGGCCAGCGTAATCTGCGTCAGAGTAAGCTACCAGGTTCAGGGACGACCTTCTGGGATACCATAGACATAGGTCATCCCGTCCCTTGAGATATCTGAAGATTCTTTTGACCTCTTGCATATGGGACTCCTTTGGATTTGCTTGGAATCGAGCGCACAAGCATACAGCGAACATGATGTCGGGACGACTTGCCGTAAGATATAGCAAGGACCCTATCATTCCTCTGTAGAGCTTTTGATCTACACTCTTGCCTTCTTCATCAGCATAGAGGCGAGTGTTTGGGGAGATGGGAGTATCAATGGGTTTTGAAGAGTTCATCCCATACTTCTCAAGCATTTCACGGATGTATTTTTGTTGATAAATCCGCGTCCCATCTTTGAGCTGAGTGATTTGGAGTCCCAAGAAGAAGTTGAGTTCTCCTATGAGGGACATCTCAAACTCACTACTCATCAAGTTCTTGAATTCCTCTACAAATTTCATGTTAGTGCTTCCAAAGACTATGTCGTCGACATAGACTTGGACAATTAAGACATCTTTAAGAACTTTCTTTAAGAACAGGGTTTTATCAATGTTACCTCGTGTGTACCCGTTGGACAAGAGGAAGGACGCAAACCTATCGTACCATGCACGAGGGGCTTGCTTGAGTCCATAGAGTGCCTTGTCCAAGAAGTACACATGATCTGGGTGATCAGCGTCCTCAAATCCTGGAGGTTGAGCGACGTACACTTCTTCTTTGAGCTTGCCGTTGAGAAAGGCTGTCTTGACGTCCATTTGAAAAAGCTTGAACCCTTTGTGAGCGGCAAAGGCGATGAGGAGGCGAATGGCTTCAATCCTGGCGACAGGAGCGAAGGTTTCATCATAATCAATCCCTTCCTCTTGCCTATAGCCTTGAGCCACAAGCCTTGCTTTGTTTCTTGACACGCGACCATTCTCATCAAGCTTGTTCCTGTAGACCCATCTCGTCCCTATTATGTTTTTGTTTCTCGGACGAGGGACGAGGGTCCAAACCATATTTCTTTCGAATTGATTAAGTTCCTCTTGCATGGCCTGAATCCAATCAGCGTCCTGGAGTGCTTCCTTTATGTTCTTAGGTTCAACCAAGGACACAAAGGCGTTGAAGGCACAGAACGCTATGTTAGCATTAAGGGACTGATTCACGGCTGATCTTGTTTGAACTCCTTTTGACATATCTGAGATGATTTGATCCGTTGAATGAAGTCTCGAAAGATGGGATCCCTTATGAGTATCGTCCCTTACAGGAGTACATCTAGGGTCCGTCCAATCAGATTCATCTGAGTCAAACCCATCGTCTTCATTGAGAGTTTCATAGAGTTCCCCCTCGGGTTGAGCGTCCTCTTCTTGACGCTGTTCTCCTTGTAGGCTTGATTCAGCGACCTCATGTTGAGCTGGAGATTCACTTTGAGATGGAACTTCCTGAACAACACTGGGAACTTCTACTGAGACTTCTTCAGGATTTTGAGTAGCGTCCTTAGGAACATAGTATTTTCCAGAGGACCCGAAATCAACTTCATCATCGGAGTCATCCTGCTGCAGAGGAGATGAGCGTTCTTTCTTACTTGGTTTATCTTTGTGAGAAGAACTTTCTTTGAACACAACATGAATGCTCTCCTCAAGCTTTAGAGTTCGTTTATTGAAAACTCTATACGCTTTATTGGTGAGGGAGTATCCAAGGAATATGGCTTCGTCACTTCTTGCGTCAAACTTTCCAAGTCTTTCTTTATCATTGTTGTGAAAAAAGCACTTGCATCCAAAGACTCTGAGATAGTCGATGCGAGGCTTTCTTCCATTCAGCAACTCATAGGACGTCTTCTTCAGCAAAGGACGGATCATGGCTCGATTGATAATGTAGCACGTTGTAGCAATAGCTTCAGCCTAGAAGTACTTGGGGACGCTATTGGCTAAGAGCATAGTCCTTGCAATATCCTCCAGCGTCCTATTCTTTCTTTCCACCACTCCATTTTGTTGAGGAGTCCTTGGAGCTGAGAAGTTGTGAGAGACTCCATGTTGATCACAGTAGGCCACGAACTCTGAGTTTTGAAACTCCGTCCCATGGTCTGATCTTATGGATTTGAGAGGCGTCTCAAGCGCAACTTCCACTTGTTTGATAAAGACTTTGAATGCGTTGAAGCAATCTGTTTTTGAAGCTAAGAAAAGAACCCAGGTGAATCGAGAAAAGTCATCTACAAGGACATAGATATACCTCTTTCCACCATAGCTTAACGTCTTCATTGGTCCACAAAGATCCATATGGAGAAGTTCCAAAGGTTTCTTTGTGCTGACATCGTTCTTTGACTTAAAGGACGTTTTTGTCTGCTTCCCTTTGATACATGCTTCACACTGTTCAATTTTCTCAGGATCAATTTGGGGAAGACCTTTCACAAGATTTCTTTGATGAAGCTTGAGGATTGTGCTTGGTCCAGCATGGCCAAGTCGGCGATGCCAGAGGTCAGCGTCCTCCTTTGACACAGATAAGCACAACTCAGATTTTGGCTTGAACTCCTGATTGAAGATGTAGACATTGTTCTTTCGGACTCCTTTGAGGACGACTTTGTTGGATTTCTTGTTGATGACGAGGCACTCCTTTGAGTCAAATGTGACTAAGTTTTCACCTTGATCACACATTTGAGAGACGCTTAGGAGGTTGAAGCCAAGTCCTTCAACAAGGCTAACATTTGTCGCTTTGATAGACGGATTGAGAATAGCAGTTCCCGTCCCTTTGATCTTTCCTTTGCCCTTGTTGCCAAACGAGACAGTTCCTCCCGTGGCGCTACTTTGGATAGAAGTGAGATAGATCTGGCTTCCTGTCATATGGTTTGAGGCGCCACTATCAATGATCCATGGGCGTCCCCTCACTTCCACCTGCCAAAACAAGGTTAGTGTATGGCGACCCAGGCAAGGTGTTCCTTACCTGGTTCGTTACAGAAATAGAACTCTGGTTCTGGCATGTAGTCACTTATATTCACATCATTTGAAATAGCATGCTTTCTGAAAGAACTCTTAGATCGTCTAGGACGTCTAGGGTTAGCCTTAGGGACGGACTTATCATTTTCAATGTTATTCCTAGCAGCTTTGCCACTTTCAATGTCGTTTTTCAGTTTCAGGCAATCATATTTGAAGTGATCTCCTTTTCCACAGTACCAACACGTCCTATAGTAAGTACCAAGGTAGTACTTCTTGTTGGGACGTTGGATTTTGTTCTTTTTCATCTTTTGAGGGTTACAAACTTTTGGACCTTCCCCCTTAGCAATCTTCTTATAGATCCTATGACTAGTGGAGTTAGTGTAATAGTCCCTTTGACCTTTCTCTCCACTCTCTAGGACTCGAATTCTTTCAAGAAGGTTCTTGGTCTTTTCCCTTTCTAATTCAAGTTCTGAGGTTTTGCTAGCCTCAAAGTCACTAGGGAGAGAGTTCCTAGTGTCAGACTCGTATCCTAGTCCTCTTTTGGCTGGGACAAACACCATTGGTTGAACTACCTCAGTTACCGGGCTCTTCCCTAACACTTTCACCTCTTCCCTAAGCTTAGCGTTCTCTAGCTTAAGGCACATCACTTTAGTTTTCAGGGATTTAACTTCGACATACGAGGACTCTAGTTGTAACGAAACTGTAGCACAGTTCTCACATTCAACTAGCCTATTTTCACTTTCAAGTTCAAGTTCATCCATTCTATGTTGCATAACAACGCTTTCTTCCATGATTCTTTTAATGAGCTTAATAAGTTTGGTTTTGGAACAATTCTCTAAGGAGTTCATCATGGATTCACGAGTTACCTCTTGTTCCTTTTCAGAAGCGTCCTCTTCAAGGACTGGGGCGTCCTCCACAGCAATGTACGCCACTTGCTCATTATCTGAGGCGTCCTCTACGGCTATGTACGCCACTGGTCCTTCTGGTTCTTCATCATCAGAACTCACATTATCCCATGCGGCTTCGCACGCTCCCAAGAGAGCTTTCATCTTCATTTCTTTTGAGTTTAGTCCTGTAGTACACCTTTTAGCAAAGTGTCCTTTCTTGTTACATTTGTAGCAAGTAAGTTCCTTCATCTCTGCCTCTGTATACTTGGGACTCTCCTTTTTGTAAGGCATCTTGTGCTTCTTGGAATCTCTGGCCTTTTTACCCCATAAGCGAGCAACTTTGTGTAGAAGGGCAATCTCTTCCTCTTCTTCTAGCTGTTCCTTAGTCTTGCTTTCCTTTTCTTTCAAAGCTTGAGCACGCATCCTTTCACGATTCTCATTTTTATTTGCTTCCACCATTAGGGCAATATCTCTTTGGTGGCGCAGATACTCAGCGTACTCTGGAGTTGACGTCATCAAAGCAAGATCTGTTTGGGGGTTTCTAGCCAATTCAGCCATATCAGCTTCCCTTCTCGCTTCATAGCCTCTCAGCTTCCCATAGATCTCTTCCATATCCAGGGTTTTGTTGGCTGTGTTCTCCTTGAACGTAGTCCTATCAAAATTCCATTTTCCTGTAAGCCCATCAATGACTACTCCGACTCTGTTTCTCATTGAGACTTCAGCTTCTGGGATGCCTAAATTTCGCATCTTGGTCACAAGAGCTTCAAAGCGGTATGAGTAGTCCTTGACAGATTCGTTAGGAAGCATTCTGAAGGCATAGAACTCTCGTTTGATTTCAAGCTTGACGTCTTCCTTCATCTCTGCCGTACCCACATGGTACTTCTCAAGAGCTTCCCATTGTAGTTTGGCTGTTGCCAAATTGCTAACTCGGGTGGCGTCCCTTTCGCAGAGGGACGCTTGAAGGAAGCATATAGCCTTAGCGTTTGTTTCCAAAAGCTTGAATTCGTCAGGACCCCACTCGTCCTCTTTGTCTTTCTTGTCATCAGGGATGGTAAGGTCACCCTTCATGATCACTCTCCAGCATTGATAATTCTGACTTCTGCAAAAGTTCTCGAAGCGGATCTTCCAGCGGTTGAAGTTGCCGTCCGTCAGACGAGGAGGCTTTACAAAAGAGATTCCAATAGGTTCCATGTCCATCTTGTACCTGCAACTCAACAAAAATCTAGAGCGCCTGCTCTGATACCAATTGATGGATCGTAAGTCAGTTAATGAGGGCGTCCTTAACTGGGTTAAGGGCGTCCTTTAGTGCAGCGGAAAATAGACTTAACAGAATACAAGATAAGTGGATACGAGTATTTATAGAGGAACCCCACTAAGACCAACTAGTCTTATGGGTAAACCTCTACCTCCGTTGGAGGATTTTCAATAGCCGTCCCTTATCTTATTAAGAGCGAGTCCTTACAACTTAGGCGAGTCGTTACACTTCTCTGAGCTAAGCGTCCGTCCTTAGCCTCACTAGTAACACTCCTTTCAACCTAACAAGTAACCTAACACTCTTAGCTATAAGGAAGCTATCACTCAAGTCTCTCACGGTTCGTTGTGAGAGACAAACTACAACTCTAATTGATTTGTGGTTTGTTTTGGATTTGATGTGTTTGGACTTTCTTTCTCTTGCTTCAAGCTCACTTGATCTTCTTGATCTTCGTTCGTGTTCTTGAATGCTTCGGGAGAGCTTGAGAGAAAGTCTTCAAAGTCCACTCTTGCACACACACATCTACCGCTATGCATACTCCTTGGAGAGTATTTATAGCGGAAGTGATTCTTGTCCTCTAGCGTCCTCTGAGACTTGGCAGGATCCTCGATCTTTGATCAACGGTGCGATGAGCGTCTTAAGGAGGTCAACTCTGTTGACGCTTGGGAAGCCTCCGCGTGGGTAGGGGACCATTGCTGGGAAAGCGACGTCTTTGGCATTGTCTACACGTGCCCAGACAAAGGAAGCTTCCTTCTGAGGACTAAGGCCGGACGATGATGTAATCATGTTGGGGCGGCCTTGATTTGAATTTGAACTTCGTCCGTATTTTGGCGCGCGTCCCTTCTTGATGAGGACTCCGTCCTATCTTGCGCAGGGACTCCGCCAATTACGTTTAGCTTTGGAAGTTCTGGTAACATGCGTCCCTACAGCATAGGGACTGCTGTTCACTTGTTGTCCTTTTCGCTCATGTGCGTCCACTGGACTTACCTGAGATCAAAACTTGGACAACTTATCAAATACATTTTAGTTTGTCATTATCAAAACAAGGGACGATTATTATTGGTTTGGATATTAACGACTGACGTCCTTAATATCGTCCCAACATATCCCAAGGAAAACTCCATCCTAGAGCTCAAAAGTGTGTCATGCTAGACTACCCAGAAGGCATAAAGGTTACAAACTCCTCATTTGTCGGCCTCATAACTATAAGGTGATCACATTAAGGAATGTAACCTTTAATGTCTTACAGTTTTATTTTTAAGGGAAGTCTAATGCCTCTATTGAGTGTGCGGGTACAACTACAAAAGGTGAAAGTGTGAGGTTCTTCCTCCCTCATAAAGCTGAAATTGAAAATGATGATGAGTATGATAGTGCCTTACCTAAAGGAGCTTCAATTGAGGAGGAAAACCAAGACAATTAAGAGGGAAATCCTGAGGATGGGCCTATAATGGATCACTAGGAGCTAGAGGGAGATATTCCACCACCAATGTGGGTGTTGTTTCAAGTACTAAAGGCCAGAACCCTCACCAAACAGGTGGGGAGGTAAACTCTAAAAATTGTAATGTTAATGATGTTGTGAATCCAAACCCTTTGCATGATTACCAACTTTCTAGACATAGAGATCCTAGGATTAGGATTCCAACTAGAAGACTTATGTTTTCTGTTGAGTTTTCTAAATTTTTTAAATATGATGACTTGATTGAATATGCTTTCTTGGCTGTTGAACATGTGGTTGACACTTATACGCTTGAGTCATTTGAGAATGCTTTGAAATGCATGCATACTAAAAATTAGACTAGGTCCATGAAAGATGAAATTCAATCTATGTATGCTAACAATGCTTGGTTTCTCACTCCCAAGCCAACCAATGCTAGGTTCATTGATTACAAGTGGATTTATAAACTTAAAGATGGTGCTCATACTAGTGATCCCCTAGGTGCAAAGCTAGGTTAGTGGCTGAAGGGTTCTCCCAAAAGAAGGGCATTGATTATTATGATAACTTTACTCATGTGAATAAGTATTAGACTTTAAGACTCTTGCTTGATATGACTATTGTATATGATTGGAAGCTAGAAACAATGGATGTTAGAACTACGTACTTTGGTGATTTTCTTCAAACTCTTTAGGTAAAGCAACCTAAGGGCTTTGTGAATTTTGCTAAACCTGATCATGTGTGTTTGCGCAAAAGATCTAATTATGGTTTAAAGTAGTCACCGGGGCAATCAAACATTAGATTTTGACTCTTGCATGAAAACGCTAGGCTTTACCAAAAGTAGTTTTGACACATATGTTGATGGTATTTTGTTGATGAGGGATTCCAAAGCGTTTATTGCTTCTGTGAAAAGAGACCTGAAACATAACTTTTACATGAAACAATTAAGAGTGGCTAAGAAGATTTTAGGCATTAAATCACCGAAGATAGGAAAAAGAAGTTCATTGTGGTTATCTAAATCTGATTACATGCTTAAAGTTTTATAGAGGTTCAACTTGAGTTGTCTTACAAATTATGGCCATGTGATGTATGCTATGTTTTGTACTTGTCCTGATCTTGCATCTACTATCAGTGTGCTTAGTAGATTCATGTCTAATCCTGTTGAGTATCCATGAAACTCTATAAAATTCTGTTTGAGGTAAATTAGTGGTACTAAAGATTTCTACCTTGTTTATTTTGAGCATGGTGCTAGAAATGAATTGTTGAGATATTATGATTCTGACGATGCTAGTAACAAGGACATTAGAAAGTCCACGTCTACATAGGCAATTATGTTTCATGAAAGTCTCAACAACAATCAGTTGTTGCACTTTCATCAACTGAGGTAGAGTATATTGCTACCACTAAGGCTGCTAAGGAGGCAATTTGGTTGTCTGGTATTGTTAGTGAGATTTTGTCCTCTCCTCTTCTCCCCATTCTTTACATGGACAATCAAAGTGATATGTACTTGTGCAAGGATCACATGTTCGAGAGAACCAAACACATTGATGTGAGACACAATTTTATGAGAACTAAAGTGGAAGAAATGTTGATGGAGGTTAGGAAGATCAAAGGAGACTTGAATCAAACAGACTTTGGCACCAAAATTGTGACAGTCGACAAATTCCATTTCTGCAAGAATTTTCTTGCATATTTGGGATTCCATTTGAGCTTCTACAACTCCTAAGCAATGACATAATGTAGAATCAATCATATTTTACTACTAGTAGAAAGAACTAACTTGTATGACAACATAGATTAGGAGGGCATTTGTTGTGTTTTGTATGCTATGATTGTAACCCCACACACAAGCTCACTTGAGTCACACTTAGTGTCGGTCCTTCACTCATGGCTTGAATGTTGTCTAATATGTGCTTGTGTGTGGGGTTGAGGGAGATCATGATCTCTACAAGCTAATTTGATTATTTGGGCTTTTATTGCTCTGGGTGAAGGCTGAGGCCCAAAACCATAATCAACCCAATTCCGTCTCTAACGTTCATCAAGTGGAGTGACGTCGTTTAGGATATGAGGCACTCATGTAAAAGCTTTGAGTTGAAACCCTAGACTTGACTTTTGCTTATTTCTGCACCATTGAGATAAAGCTAGGATTTCGATGCTCTCGAGCGTCCCCTAGTGATGTCTTGGTGGTTCGCCGGAATCGAAGTTTAAGTCGACGATGAGTTAAGGAGAAAATGGTGAGAAGTAGAGCCACGAGTTCTTTGTGAACTTCTATGCGAAGCTCTTACTCCCCGTTGCTTTTTGCATCTACTAGACCTTTGTCCTTTGAGTCTAGCTCTTATTGTCTTTGTGTGTGCATGCTTGTTCTTTTTTTGTGTTTGCTCTTTTTTTTTAATGGAATTTGGTTGAGTCTCTCGATTGAGGTTACGCAGCATAGGGAAATCGAACTGCGTTAACAATCCCTTGTGTTCAACTTGTTTTTTTCATTTATGTATTCAATTTCCAATTAGGGCAATTGTGGTAGATTTGAAACGAGCTTTATGATAAGATTTCCCGGATGCAACTTCTTTTTATTATAGGAGGATGCAACTTCCAAAATTAAACACCTTAATGATTTGAATTACAGTTTTGGCCTTCAACACGCTAAAGGTTCCTGGTGGCTTCTTAATGAGTCAACAAATTTTCATCCAAGATTATGCTTAGCACATAGTATATTGTTTGTTAGAAATTGTTATCTTATAAAGCAATTTTACAAGCATGTCTATATAGCGGGTTCATGCGTTTGTTATTATAACAACTTCTTGCACTTGGTGCATTAGCTCATTTGTTGAGCACTCATGGGTGTATCATGAGGTCTCGGGTTCGAGACTCTAGAGCGGCGGTTTGCTCTATTATCTTTAGAGTTGGTTAGTAACCAGTTCTCATCCCTTATGGATGCTCTACGCGAGCTCAAGTAGTATTTACAGCGACCCTAATTCTTCATCATTAAAAAAAATTATAACAACTTCTTCAACCAATGCCAAATCCTTTTCTCTCACTCTTCTCTTGGCAAAATGCATCCATATGTCCCTAAACTTGCACATTTTTGTCAACCAACATGTACTTTAAAATATTCAAATAAGCACCTAAAATCGACATTTTTTGTTCAACTAAACACAATTCCTTCAAGTCAAATTCACACGCACTAAAATGGACACCATGTAGACCATATAAACGACACGTAGACGCCAGATATCCCAACTTTAATTACACTTCATATTCGTTTTCTTACAACTATCTACAACTCATTCAAATTGATTTAAAAAATAAAATAAGACAAACTTAAATTGAATTTTAAATTAAAAAAAGGGGAGCAACCATGGCAGAGGAAGAAGTACGAAGAAGGGGAGCAACTATGGCAGCTGCCGGCCTGCCGCCAGGGATGCCTCCCTCTCTGCCTCCGCCATGATTGCCACTCTCCATGATCTATCTGTTGCCACCATGGTCTGCATAACACCACTTCTCCCTTTTTCACTACACTCTTAATTAAAAGCCCTAATGTCCACATTGGGTCAAATCAATCTCCCTCTCAATCTCTTAATCTCATCTTCAAATTGAGTTTAGATCTAGAGTTCTCGATGTCAGCTCTATCAAAACCTCTTACTTTTTGCTCTCAAATCATGTCGAATTAAGTTTTACCATTAAAACCCCGATCTTCTTTGTTTGTGTAGAAGTGCTCTGTGTCGACGCCAATTGCTGCAGTCGGTGATGGATATGGATGTTCGATGATGAAGATGGGTGGTGGCGATGGGTGGCCGACTGGTCGGCGATGGAAATCGGCATGGTGTCTCCATAGTCTTTCTTTTGCGGATTTGTTGTAAGCAAAATGCAATGTATGGAAAAAATAAAAATTGAAAATGAATTTTACCCAAATTAGATTTCGATCGAGCTAAGCATGGCAAGTTATGGAAAGAAAAAAAATGAAAAAAAAAGATTAAAGAGTGGGTTTTTGATTGTTTTTACCTATTATACGAGAGGTGAGTATATTTTCTTAAAGATCCAAATTAACATTTTCACTCGCTCATGTAGAATGTGAAATGCACTCATCGACTCATCGTGTCATGTCAGCGATCAGTAGTTGATTACTTACTTGAACATTTCAAAATATAGGGAGTTGGTTGACAAAAGCGTGCAAGTTCATAGCTCTGTAGATATGATTTTGCCATCCTCTCTTTCTTCCTAAATTAACCGTTATTGATAGTAGAGAGGGTTGGACCGACTAATAAGATGTACTAATTGGCATCTAAGTGGATTACGTGAAAGTTTTGGCTGCTGATATATCATCGTGAGAATTAATTACTACTGATTGGGCAATCTAATTCGGTAATTGGATTATGTTGATCATCAGGTACATTAGATTACATGAATGTAAACTCATGTGGAGTGACTATTTAGGCGATTGATTAGAGGGGCAATTAATGTAAGTAGTAAATTCAGTAATTAGTAGTAGTAATTACAGCAGATGAAAGTATTAATTTGAAATAAACAACACCGCCCTAAGAAAATCGATCTGTTTTTGCATTCGTGTTTTCTTCTTTTACTAATTTTTGGAGTATAAATTGTGGGCAAGTATGACTATATTTATTTATATCCGCCTAGGTACTTGTGCAATTGTGCTGCCCTATCTACGCCCCTTATTTCATTCTTACTGGACTAATGCTGTATTAACTTTGAGCTCCTAGCTTCCTCTTGCCACCCATGTCACAGCACAATGCTTAATTAGTTAATTACCGAGGCTGCTCAGGCATTGACTTAATTAAGACTAAAAGTAGGCAGCACCTTAATTATCGGATTGACAAGTGTTGTTTTTAGAGCATATTTAGTGGTGGATTAAATTTGTCCGTCATCATAATATTAAATTACTTTTTTTTTCTCTTTTTAAATAAAGTTTTGCACACATGGCAAAATGAGATTGAAAGACCCAAATCAGAACAAGTAGGCAGAGTCGAAACAAAACGGAAGGAATTGACGATGTAGTTAGCAGCAACATTTGATTTACGCGGAACATGCGATATCGTCCAGTATCGAGTCCAAGGATGTCCGTCCACATCATCTCCTCTTCCCACGAGCAGCTCCATCCTCCTTGCACATCATTCACGACTTGCAGATTGTCGTCTTCAATAACCAAGCGGGGAATACCACGGTTGATGGCTTCCAAAATCCCTTATCGGACGCATAGGCCTCGGAAAACACCACAGAACTGTTAGAATTCCTCTTTTGTTACTTTAGATTTTAATTCTTCAATAAGCCCTTTTAGATGTCCATAGCCAACTTCTGACTTAGCGTTGGACATGCTTTTACTCACATTTTATTATCTTTTTATCTCTTTCTTCATTCACACGTCCGATTTTTTTCTTGGCTGTGGGTGTAAGTGTTGCCTCTTCATTTCCTTGTTTTCTACGTATATGAACAAAAAAAAACACAAAGATGCAACACTGGTGAAAAACTTAGCAACTTGTATCTAGCTCCCTAAAACAGTACTCCGGTGATAATCAATCATCATGCTAACTGTCATGCACGAACTTCATTTTTTAACCCACTTGTGCAATCTATTTTATTATATCCTACACCAATACAAGAGCAGTATTTTCTATGTTTACAGGAAGGAATTACAGCGTATGACGACACTGTCAAATTCATTATTCATGGCATCATTGAAGCCGAAAAAGGGACAATTAAAGAAACGGAAATGGTTCATGTCATATAGGTCAGCTGTGTCCTCATTATATAAGCCCATGGGGTGGTAAAACGGATAGGTTTCACAATCATTTTTTACGGCCTCTTTTGTTGTGTGTATACCATACATATATTTGTAAATCTTAATTTAAGCTTTGCCTGTTGCAATTGCTAGTAAGTTGCAGGGTGTGGAAATTAAAGCTACGATACAGCTCTTCTCCTTTATTTAACCTTTCCTTGTTATCATATCATATTATATAATTCTCTTTCTATTTAATTTTCATATATAGTAGTATAAAACTGGTACTAAAAATATATGTCAGTATTAAAATTAGAAAAGAAATAATAAAAGAGGAAATGGGGGCCATGCACGTGAGGAAGGTGGAGGTGGGTGTCAGTTATCATGTGACCGCGCTTTCTGGAGTGGAGGGACTCTCTCTATATAAATATTCTTCTCTTTCTTTAATTTTGGTTCGATCATATCATACCACCTAATTTCTTTAATTAATTTAATAAGTAGTAACAAAAACGAGTAAATTACCCCACTGGTCCTTAAACTTTTATATTTTTTCCTTATTAGTCCTTAAAGTAAGAAGTGTTCCAAATTAGTCCTTAAACTTTCAAAAGTTTCACACCATCCATCCTTCAGTTATTTATATCTCAAACTTCCGTTAATGTAAACATGTGGCAGGTGAACTGACACACTAGCCACGCATGAGACAAAATGACATGCACCATTGTACTAGATAAAGCCATTCAAAATTCTGATAAAAAAAAAGCCATTCAAAATCCAAATAAAAAAAAGGTAAAGTCATTCAAAAGTGGAATTTGTTTTAACACGTATCCTCTTACACTACTACAAAAGTAGAAGACACACTATATAAAGTGGTCCCATGTAGTAAGCAAAGCCAAAATTAAAGCTGCTACATATGAGAAATAAGTCTTGCATGTTCATAAAGAAAGTGCCAAAAGTATGCAGTAGCAGCAACAAGCCAACAAATATCCGACAAAAAAAAGCAAGCCAACAAATGCTATATAGCCATCTTCTATGGCTGAGACTGAATATCTCTAATAACAATTCCAGGATGATTTGCAGCAGACCTGAAAACTATCTCCCCTCCATCTCAATAATATATGTCCATTCCTCCCTGACTAGAAGAAGCAAAGGTTCCATTTCTTCCACCAAATACAGGTGCTCTTCTTCTTGAATTTCCTGTTGTCCTAGTCTGCCATAAAAAAAATGAAAATTTTAGCTATGCAATTTTCATTTAGTCCATTGAACATGTGTTTGAACTTATTATACCTGCGGCACTTGTGAGGAGTTCTTACAACCTCTTTTGTTATGACCACTTTGACCACATTGGCTACAATGCATCACCGACCCGGTTTTGCTCATTTTACCACTTGTTCTCTTTTCACCATGCTGCCTTCTTCTTTTCTTTTGCGGTCTACCTCGCTTGGGTGGTATGTAGTTTGGTGGTTGAATATGATTGTGTTGTACATCTTCCCACTGATCAAGGCTCCGAATTGGGTTTATAATGTTGTCATACACTGCACTGCAAGTAGAAACTGAATAGCAAGGATCCACAAAATCTTCAATAGTGTTCTCATTGTAGGCTAAAGTTGCACATGCATGTACACAAGGTATTCCTGTCAGTTGCCATTTCCTACAAGAACATGTGAGTGTGGCAACATCAACAACAAATTGGCCTGTTGGACAACTGACTTGGAATTGGGTGCCGCCTGAAGACATAGGCCAACAATGCTTCGACTCTTCTTTGATCTTTTCTAATTTTTTTTTGTATTTTTGGGCAGAGATTACCATGCCAATTGCTCATTGTCTCCCTTTTTTTAGCAATCCGCACCATGATCTTACACCTAATAATCTCCAACATAGTTAGGATTGGTTTATCACGTGCATCTAATATAAACTTGTTGAAGCATTCTGATATGTTGTTTAGCAAGATGTCACTCTTGCTATCAAGTCGAAAATGAGACCTTGACCAATATGCAGCAGGTATTTTATCCATCCAAGCCCATGCATCTACACTCAGATTTTTTAATGCTTCCATTTTCTGCTTGTACTCCCCCATGTATGTGCTAGTTGCTGCACCCCATACTGCATTCTTCAAAGTTTCTCCCGGGTGAGGCTTTTTGAAATTTTCTATTAAGTGCCTAACACAAAATCTATGCTCAGCATTGGGATATATTGTTTCAACAGCTTGAATCAATCCCTGAAATAATAACTGTTAGTATCATACAAATGTAGTAGTCATACCACACAATAATTTTTTTTACAATAACCGAAATTATATGCAAATGATAAACATATGCTTACCTTTTGCCTATCTGACATAAATGTCCAATTATGGCTATTCTCAATGCCTAGCTCTTCTCCAAGTAGTTGAAGGAACCATGTCCACGTCTCCCGACACTCAACATCAACCACAGCATATGCAATAGGCCATATACAGTCATTTGGATCAATTCCAACAGCCGCTAACAACTGACCACCAGATTTCCACTTTATAAAACATCCATCAATGTTTATTATGGGTCTACAACCAGCCTTAAACCCATTCTTACACCCAGATAAGCAAACAAATATTTTGTTAAACACCAAATTGTTTAATGATAAGATTATGGTGCTACCAGGATTAGTGCTTCTAAGTTCTCCTCCATAATCAGCAAGCTTCATGTATTGTTGCTCCTCATTGCCCCTTAAAAGCTTAAAGGCATGTTTTTTTGCTCTCCATAATTTTGTAGTAGAAATTGTGAAACCTGTGTCTTTTCTAACTTGCATCTGTAGCGCTGACAAGGGAATGTTAGGATTTCCCCTTACTGTATATGTACATGCTGGTGTGTGACTGTGTGTAACAGCCCTTAACTACCCATCCACCCACAAATAGCAAAGATTTACGAAGTCACCACTGTAAAAATTAGAGAATTACACCAAAACTGTACTCCAATTATATTTATATGGATTTTGAAAAAGGACCTTAGTCAATTGACCCTTTATATGCTTTGTTGAAGCTACTACGTATTTTGTATGGATAGAATTGGGGGAATTGAATTAAAGGGAGTGTATAATGTGAGGCAGCAGCAGAGCTAGCTAGTTTCGCAGTGGCTTCTTGTCACACTCACACGTGATGTGTTGTTTTATTATACTCCAAGGGGTTCCGTTCCAAACCCAGTAATGTGAGGGCACGTGTTTCGGTAGCCCACATGACGCCAACTCTGTGTCTCTCTCTCTCTTGGAGTACCTTGGTAGTACTAGTACAGGTAACAGTACTACTTTTCCCTTTGCACTGCCTGATGCCTCCTCTCACCAAGTTAACAAACAACCAGTAACAATGTTAGTATTTCTTATTTGATCAAAGAAAAATGTTACTCCGTATTTCTTATTGGGTACTCTATTTTTTCTCCCGTGTCTTGAAAATAAGGCGGGAGAGTAGTATTTCAACGTATCAAGCCCACGCTAATAAGCCTGCCCCACGACCTTGACTTGTCTTTAAGGCAGGGTCCATCCTCTTATGTCTTCCGCCTCCTGTAAACCAACAGGCCAGGAGGCTGACTAGAGCTAGTAAAAGAGTCCTGGCCGGTTAATCGCCAAACAGTAATTTACTAATTTGCTAAATAATCAGCTGCACCATCACGGAACGACCGACGTGATTGATATCTTGATGCTTTGGAACTCATCCCTCGTATACAATAATAACATGTTCACGCCTATCAATGAGATTAAAGTTTGGATTGAAGGAGAGCTACAACAACTGCAGATTCACTTTCAGTTACTACGTACAGTACATTGATGAAACCAATTCAGTTGGTCAGCCAGAATTCTGCTCATAGAGGAGTACAAGTCCCACGCTGGAAGGCGAACCCGTGAAGAAAGCCGCCCGAGGATCGAGTCACGGACTAAGCAGCAGCCATACCAAAAGAGAGACAAGTGGCTCATCGGGAGAGAACGCCTTACAGCTACAGCAGCCGTGTTGCTTTTTTATGGCCGCCCAATAACTCTCACTAATTGAATTGACAGTCCAAGCAAGGGTATTGACATTGTCCTCCTGCCATTCAAAAGCTAAAGCTAAGCCATTCCGGCCTTTCCAAGTGTGCCAAAATATACGTACCAAAGCATATTTTGCCAAAATATACTACAATTAATTTCAATCTGGTGTCTTGATGTTACGTACTCTCAATCCAAGCAGCCAAATTGTTGCAACAAAAGAAACAAGGATCCAAAGCATTACCAAGAATGACGAGCCAGATTTCCCTTATCACGTTGCAGTCCCGAAGCATGTCAAGGCCAGATTCCTCAAGTGTACAGCGAGGGCAACTTGCAATGTGATTCCTTTCTTTTGTGTGTGTGTGTGTGTGTGTTTTGCTTGCACGTACATTATAATGTACTATTCAGAATGTTTACTGTAAGCATAAATGTAAATTACATGGGTGCAACCAGAATTCAAGAAAAAGGTTTACAAGATTTTGGGAGCAGGCTGAAGTACTGAACAAGTAAAGGGCTTAGAAGGTCGGGAAAGTTACAGTTCTTTGATTCTAAGAAAATAAGCAGCAGCTCAGCCAAGAGGAGCTGATCAGGGGAGCAGGCAAAGCGCCTGTAGGCTTTGGCGCAACTGCATATAGGAAAATGCCCGCCTTGGCATATGAAAGGTGATATGACCGTTGCCCCAATTCCTAGGCAAGAAGAAGTGAGCGCCTGTGCTTAGGTGATGGCGTTCCAGTTCCAAAAACAAAAGCCAAGGCAAAGAACAACCGAATGCAAGCAACATTTAGGCGGGGTCCAAAAACTAGCATATGAAGCAAAAACATAAGCACAAACACCAACAGCTAATTGTATAGCAAGAGATCACCTAACCATCTCAATTTCAAGAAACATAGTGCTCATAAGCACACCAGTGGGCAGTAAAATCAAGCAGAAACCTTTCTTTGCTTTAGCCTGCAAAAAATCTTAAAACTGCACCATGTAAAGCAGGATCTAATCAGACTGGAAGTGCGCAAGTACAAAATCTATGGAATTCATAAAAACTGTATTGATCAAGTGAAAAGACTTTTATGCAGTGTGGTATATTTGTGAGCACTTACAGCACAAAGGTTGTGTCTTGTGGTAATTTTACCGCCCTTCATGTTGACATTTCCCCATAAGAGTGCTTTAGAAGATATTAATTGCAACCCTTCATAATCTCACAATTTGTTCCTACTCCATCCCCTAGGGTAACTCAGAGAAATCAGATTTATCAAACAACATATAGCTTGAACGTTAAGTAAATGCCCAAGGAGAAACATCTTAAACCAACTACAAAGCTTATACGCATGGCTCAACAGACACATGAAACCACAAAGCAACTCGTTCAAGTAGTGGACCAACAAGTCAGTCCTAGACTGCTGTTTAAGACATTGATAAGCAGAGAATTCATGAATCATAAGAAATCACAACGGCATAGATACTACATCTTAGATTGGGAGTAAAAGAAAAGGACAGTTAGTAGTTGTATATTTTGAAACCTTGGTAGCAGCCAGTAAGCATTCTGTTGAGCACAAATCTTGAGGGAACATACAAGTGATCAAGGTTATGCACAAGAAACTGGAGAAGCCTTATTCATAAAAGCTATCTTTGCAGTATGAATACTGTAACTTCATAGCAGTCAAGAAGTTCTTTTTCTCTAGAAATCGGGGGAATATACTTCCATTTGCTTGTATACAAATAAATAGGACCAGCTTTGATCTCCAATTAATCTGACAATGTTCAGATATTCAGCTGACTCTTTTAAGAAACTCAAGTAATAAAAGAAAACCTCGACCGTAAAAAATGTAATAAAAGAAAAAAAAGCATAAATTAGCTAAGGTTGACATCTATAACTTATAGCACAATAATTCAGAATGTAAATAAGTCATACGCCAAGCTATGTCAAACAGTATACACAGAGCACAAATTTTTTAAAGGCATTTGAATAGGAAACTAGTAAACAATAGTTATCTGTTAAAGTCTGCAGTAACCTGAATTTAGAAAGTAGTGTATATTGATGAATCATGGGAGAGGAACTTCTCCCAAAGAATTACATTATCCTCTTACAAATCAAAATAAATTAGCCAAATGCAATGGAGGATTACACTCAGCTAAAATCTGATCTTTATAGAAAGATCATTTATAATAGATGCCTCTAGCTCCTTTGAAAAGTAAATAATTCTCATTTAAAAGTAAAGCTACGTCCGGCTGTTCTGCTGACAGTCCCATATATTATATGCGCTTGAGCATGGCTTAAGCATTCTTGATATATATACAGTCCATATCAATACCAATCACTTGGATGAATCCACAGAAGATTTTATTCTGAGACTATGCCAGATTTCAGTTCAGAAGATTGTTAAAGTTGTCTTTGGAAGTATGATCACACATGAATGTAGCAAGATAGCACATAGCCTCTAATATCTTATCATCAACCTGATATCGGAGCTTTGTATACGGAAATCTAAACAAAACCACTCATTCGGACTTACTTCTCATACTGTAAATATTACCAGCCACTCCAATAATGCTGACTATGATAGCCAACACCAGCATTGTCCATGATAAAAACTTCTCCCCACGGTTCAAAGGTTCTCCTTCGCTACTTAGCCTCAATGCAATCAGAGCAGGAAATATAAAACCCAGAGAAACAGCAGTCGTTGCCCCAGTAAACTTAAAAGCTGTCCAGATGCTTGGAATCATAGTAGACCCTAAATAAATGAGGGCGAGTAGAACCACAGTCAGCCCAAAGAATCTCCTTTTACTCTCTGCAAGTGGAGCAGAGTTCTCAAACAACAAGGCATCCACAGTTCGTCTAAGAGAGAAATGGATAACAGGGAAGACAGTCACCAAATGGAGAATATAGCCAATCCGGACAATGTAATCAAGTGCTCTACTGAACGGAACTCCCAAGTCAGAGTCAAAATTCGTCAGCACATCAGACTCGGTATCTATCCCAAAGAGCAAGTAACCCGAGATGGAAGTCAAGGCATAGACAACCACACAAAGAACAGTTGTGATCCTCCCAACATGGTTCATCTTTTGAGGTGATCGTCCTTCAAGCTCATTGTATATAGGCTGCACATTGAAATGGCATATGTACGCATTCGTCATGATCGGGATCACCACAAGCAAATCCAATATGGCTTTCTTGGAACTAAAATCAGGCGTCCACCGAGGAGCCTCGATCTTGCCCTCAAGGAGCTTAACAAACGTAATGGCACATGCTACGATGACAAAAATCACGGCAAGTGCAACCGAAGCAGCTGAAGTCAAGCTCAAAGAATCGATCTTCTCCAAAGCACAGAGTGGTGCAAGAAAAACAAGCAAAACGACAAATATCACCAGCTTCCTATAATCCCAAACTCCATTACCACCCAACAACTGATCAAAAACGCCCACATGACGAAGCGAACCAGACAGCACATCCCCTATGATAATCAAATAGACCACCAAAACACCCCCATTGTTCACAATGATACAAATTTCAGACAAAATCCTTGCTGGGCGACCTAAGGCATACTGTACAACCTCCCCATAGGAGCTTGCCTTGCAAAAGACCGCAAATCTAATGAGCAACTCTACACTGTATTCTGACACAATTCCCATTATTATAATCAATGTAAAACCCAAACCTAGCCCAAGAACCTTCATTGTGGCAGGCAGGGCCATGATTCCAGCCCCAATAATGGAAGTGGTTAGGTTAAAAACGGCACTGGGTACCCCGGACCCAGATCCGGGTGCAGCCCCGGTCACAACAAGGGGACGATTATCGATGTCTAGATCGTCAAAATCATCATCTAGGTCGTTGGGAGAAAAGATTGGTACGTTCTCACCGTATAGGGCGACGGATTTGTGCGCATTGGACTTGAGATCGCCATTGCTGTTGATCTTGACGGATGCCAACTGCAACGTCGAAGCCTCTTTGGATCTGGACAATGGAAGCTCATCGTTGCCATGTGGGACGAATTTGCTGGTGGGCACGGCGGTATAATCGTTACCCATGAGATTATCAGCTGCGCAATGAGCAGAAATGTCGAAAGAAATGCGAATTAGGGTTTGATTGTTGGATCAATCCGTGTGGATGATCTTGGAGGTGAAGCGAGACGGACCCTGGATTGACGATCTGGGGAAGAAGGATTGGAAAAAGTTAGACTTGGGTTTTACGATGGGATCTGTCATCCGTGGAAGGAGAAATCGAAGATTTGGGGTCAACGGCGTGGATCTGCTTCTACTCTACGTTCCGTACTTTATACTTTTTAGGGCGACTTTGGTAATTAGCCCAAAGTAAGGAGCCTAATAGCACGTTTGTACAAAACTTAGGGTGTGTTTGGTTATATGAGTTTTTGTATTATAATGCGTTTAATTTAATTCAATTTAATAAATCAAATTTAACACTTTGTTTGGATTATTTTAATACTTCTGGATTTGAAAAGGCATTCGTACCTACATAAGTTTTTGGTTGTCTTATTCTCTCTTCAAGAAGTCTATAGAAACTCAAAATCAAACATCAAACATCAAACATCAAACATCAAATATTAAATCAAAGAATAAATACAAAAAAATCCGATCTTACTAAACACACCATAAAGTAAAATAAAAATATAATCCAAAATGAGGAAAGGGGATCAGGTGAGATCAATCCTTAAAATGTAATATGAGATCAAATTTCATCCGTTAGATATCCAGAATTCAATGGCCCAGATTGCCTCCAATTTTTAAGCCTCTTTTATATGTAAGGGCATTTTTTATTTTTTTCTACTCCCAATCCTCCTTTGATCGACCTTCTGCTTCGTTCATTCCCAACTTTCTCAATCGTTCTCCTTCGAAAAATCGTCATTCATCCATTGTTCTTCCCCCAAGTTCATCCATTGTTCTTCTCCAACATGATTCTCTTCAATTCCCTTCTCCAACACAATTTAATCTGATTCCTTTGACCTCCAGTTCCCTTCTTATGGATTTAGGTAGATGATTTCAAATTTTGAAACTTGTTTTTTTTGTGAACTTCTATCAATTGTGTTTGTAATTGTGAAACTCGTTAATATATGAATGTTTTCGCTTCGATCTTCTCTCTTTTGTGTGAACTCGTTAAATTTGCATTGTCGAAAAGTTATGGCAACATGAACAACTCAATTTTGATGGTTTCGATTGAATAGCTATGGCAAAAGTTCATTCTTGTCATGTTGCCCACTATGTGTTCGACAAAATGCCTCAACACACGTGCCTTAATTTACATGAACCGTTTTATTGCTTTCAATGAACCTTTCCTTGAAAATTTATGAGCCATAATGAGATTCTTTGTGAACCAAAAGAATAATCATATTTGCCCATTTGTAATAATCATTATGTGTTTCATGTTGCTTCACACATAACTTTTACGTTTCTTTTATAGATTGTTTATGTCTTTTACATTGTAAATTGACAATTTCGATTGAATAGAGAAGTTGAAAGTGTATGCTTGTCTAATTGCCCACCATGTGTTCGATAAAATGCCTCAACACATGTGCCTTAATTTACATGAACCGTTTTATGGTTTTTAATGAACCATTCCTTGAAAATTTATGAACCTTAATGACATTCTTTATGAACCAAAAGAAGAATCATATTTGCACATTTATAGTACTCATTATGTGTTTCATGTCGCTTTACACATAGCTTTACATTTTTTTGTTGATTGCCCATCAAGTTCGGGTCATTCTAATATGGCTCATTCAAATGGTGATGTTAGTACTGATGGAGTTTCTTTGAAGGATTTTCATAATAATACTAGTACCATTGGTGGAGCCCAATTGGATGATGATGAGAACGATAACGATGCCTACATTCTCCACTTATCACAAGATTGTTCTTATTTCATTACTACTTGTACGTTTGAGTATAAACTTCAAACAATGTTTTGTTATGTGTGTTTGAGGATTAAGTTATCTTCTATGCACTTTAACATTAAATGAACTGTATAATTACATGACATGTACCTACAAGTGGAGCACAATGAACCAAATTCTTTTCTTTTACACAATTTATGCATTTTGTCATATATGAACCGAGTGATTCAAATTCATCAACCATTACGTCAAATCCAATGAACCAAATAATTAAACTTCATGAACTTAAAAACAATAAATTCAATAATTTTCTTTTATACAATTTACACATCATGTCATATATATATGAACCGAGTGATTTAAATTCTTGAACCATTACGTTGAAGACAATGAACCAAACAATTTAACCTCATGAACCTACAATCAATGAATTCAATACTTTCTATTGCACAATAATGAACCTATAAGTGGAACAAAATGAACCTACAAGTAGAACACACTGAACCTTTTTGAATCAAAATTCGTTTATTTACAAGTTTGCCACCGCCTTTTCCCTTTTCCTTATTTACTCCTTTAATCTCTACCGTTAGATTTTTCGAAAAATCTAACGTTAGAGATTGTTTCTCATTTTACACTATAAGGGTTATTCTTACCAGAACCAAAATGAGTTCATAAACTCATGTAACCAAACACCCTCACGTAATCAATTACACATTATAACTCATCAACACAAACTTATGGAACTTCCATAGATTTGTGTGGATGGCCGTAAAATTGTTCACAATGAAGGTCAAGTGATATTATCTTATTGTATTGTTATCTAATTAAAAGAGATCATGTACATTGATTCTTTCCTTAAGAGCAAAAGATCCATTGTATCTAAATTGTAATCTTTGTATAAAGGATCAATGAACTCAATATCCTCATCCACGTCTCTTCCACTATGGAAGAGATGTGGATGGTGGTAAAATTGGATATGAAAAAAGCATATGACAAGGTTGAGTGGAGATTCCTCTTCCGTGTCCCCCATCAAATCGGGTTTGACGACAAATTCGTAGGATGGATTTGGGAGTGTGTATGCACCGTGTCTTTCTCAATTTTGGTTAATAGTAGTCCTACCATGCCTTTCGCGTTGGAACGAGGAATTAGACAAGGGGACCCATTATCACCTTACTTATCTGTAATTGGTGCAGAAATCCTTGCTAGGAAGCTCCAGAAGGCTAGTGAAGACCCAAAGCTAGTAATAGGATTCCCGATAGCCAGAGGAGGTAAGCGAGTACTGTTTTTAGCATTTAGATGATAGTATAATATTTGTGAAAGGAAACTAGAATGCGTGTAACCAAATGAAAAAGATTATCGAAGAATTTTGCGCAACAATTGGACAAAAGGTAAACTACCACAAATTAGAAATTTCACACCTCAATGAAAGTGACTAACCAACAGAAACAAAGCATCAAACAAACGCTAGGGATAAGTACGATGGAAAATCTAGAAAACACCTAGGGTGTCTGATCATCTGGTTGTGTTAGTTGTATGCATAAGAGAATTGATTTGCATTCTAGGGTAAAATTTGGTTGTTTTATCTTAGTTTGTATCCAATTATATTCCTGTTGTTGAATGCTGCTTTTTAGATTGAATCTTGATAGTTTCATGATTATTTAACTAGTTAGGGTTAATAGTATCTGGTTGTGCTATTAATTACTTTTGAAAAGGAATTGGGATTTCCATTGCATAGGTTTTGATTGAAATCAATGATTGTTGGATCGTTAGTACTGAGGGACGTCCTTTACTTTGGTAAAGGAGTCCTTTGGTCAGGCGTCCCTACGAGGAGTAGGGGCGTCCTTGAGTAATGCAGCGGAATAAAGTACTAAACAGGTAAGTAATGAACGCAGTGAATTATAGAGCAACCACTCAAGACCAAGTAGTCCTTGAGTGTAAACCTCTACCTCCTTGGAAGATTTTTTGAATAGTTCTTTCCTTTATATTGAACGTTCTTACAGTTGTACTGGCGAGTCTTTACAGTTCTCTGACACTTAGCTTTTCCCTAAGTTCACTTGTAAAGAACTCCTTTAAGCCTACAACTTAAGCTAGTTCAATCTACTAAAGGACTCTATTCCTACGTTCAGCAGTACTTCGCAGAACTCTCTCTCTCTTTTTGGTTTTTCTGATTACAAACTATTTTGTGGTTTGGGTACAAAATCTCACTCGATCTAACACAAGTCTAAATACTGTTCTTGAGTTCTTGAGTTAGTTCTTCGTGTTCTTGAGTGGGTCGCTTTCCTCTGATTCTCTCTGAATATTCTCTGAAAGCGTTAACGTCACAATAAATGCCTTGGGGTATTTATAGAACTTAGGGAAGGGCGTCTTTCTCTTCTGAAGATCATGCCCTTCGTGGACGTGGCTACAGGATCTTCCTCCACGTAGTAGGGCGGTGATGAGGAAGCTTCCTATATCCAGCTGTGTATGATGAACTCCGCTACAGGATCGGCCGCCACGTGTTGATGAACTCTGCAACAGGATCGTCCGCCACGTAGTGTTGGACTCCGCTACAGGATCGGTCTCCACGTGTCCTTGGATGATCAAATATTGTCGAGTGATGTCATCTTGTCGGCTAGTGAGTAAGGACTCCTTTCTTGCGTTCCTACTTGCTTGGGACTCCGTCCTTGCTCAAGTAGTCTCTAGCTGGTCCTTACTTCCTGTTAGCTAGCGTCCCTAAGCCTAGAGGACGCCTATACACACTTGTTGTCCTTCTGTCACTGGCGTTCCTGAACACTTGAACAAATTTATTAAAATCAAAGTGAGTTTGTCATATCAAAACTAAGAAACGGTTGTGTGATACACTAATAAGTACGCAAGCGTCCTTGATAGCGTCCCAACAATTTCCCCCTTTTTGATGATGACAAACTCTTCAGCAAAATAGTTTTGACATTGGAACTTAGCATGCATGAAAACTTAGAAGCGTCCTCTAACACTTAGAGAAATTTCAGTAAGCACAAGTTTTCATTCTTTGATTCTCTAACATTTGGATTTTAAGGAGAGAGTCGCGTCCTAGAAATACTTTCTAAGCGTCCTCTTTTATTCTAGCATGGGCGTTCCTTAGACCTTTCACTTAATAGTTCCCCCTTAACACTTGCTTATTCTAGATAACTATTTTATAGCGCATCTCTGCAAAACTACACTTCCCCCTTTTGGCATCATCGAAAAGGATAACAAGTGATAAGGACGTTAGCATAAAAACATAACTATAAGCAGCGGAACGCTTAAACAAACACATGCACACAAACATTGAATTGCCGTTCAAACAAACTGAGAATCATTGTCATTACAGACCAAGAGTTTATAAACGAAAAGAAGCAAAAGCAAAACAATTGGGGAATAAAGGGTTGGAGGACGGTGATCACTAAGGACGGCTCTGGTCTTGGTAGAACTGAAGGAGCTTCTCATGAAGTTCTGCCGACTTAGTGAAGGCCGTGGACAAGTCCTTGAGAGCTGAGAAGATAAGACACTGGTTGTCCATAATAGCACCCATAAGTTCTGCAGGGGGATGCTGGGCAGGATTAGCTGGGGCAGAACGAGGTACTGGACCAGAACTTGAAGAGGGAGCGTCCCTGTGGGGTAAAGAAGCAGGAGGAGAAGACGCCCTCATGAACTGATCAAGAGCTTCAAGGTTAACTGCGGGCTCTTCCTCGTAGACAGGCTCTTGATGCATAGAGGCTAAGTGTTCCTGTTCAGCTTCAGCGGCGAGCCGTTCTTGCTCAGCTTTCTTTCTTGCTTCCTCAGCTTCAGCTTCTAGCTGCTTGAGGATAGAAGGCAGCTCCTCATTATGTCGTATTTTCACCAGTCCCGACTTTGCATTCCATTTCAGTCCTAGTACTTCTGTGGGAGCACTGGCATCATGTAATATCCGGGATTTTCGAGCAAATATTAATTTGATCATGCCCTATATTGTTAACTTGTGAATCTAAACTCAGCATAATTTTTTTTTGACCGGTTAATCATCTGGATTATTTTCAAGTCCTAAATAGTAAGGGGGAGATCAAATATATGAGTATAGGGACTTATAAGTAAATGAGTTACCTTTAATCAAATAAAAACTTGTGTGAACTGGGCTTGATGAAAGGCCCCCGTTTTCAGACTATTTGATCCAATAATTTGTTCTGACTGCAAGAGTATGTTTTGTTTTAAAATTAAAGTTAATTATGTTTTTATAGTTGATAAGCGGTATTTTAGTCGCCTTAATACCTATCAAAATAATCCAAACAACCCAACTAATGTAGTAGGGAAGTAAGGGTCGATCCCACAGAGACTCAGGTTTTCAGTGTTTATTGTTGTATTACTCAGAGTTAGAAAAGGGAGGTTTGAATATGAATCTAAAAACTAAATTAACTAAGGAATGTAAAATAAAAGATGATTTGTAAAATATGGGAGAAGTATGCTTAACCAGTTAATATCCATTGCGAACTTGATTATTGATCATTGATTATCAAAATTCTCTCTTTACCTTGTCTACTCTATTGCGGAATGTTAATAACCCAACTTCATGGCATTATTAATCCTACTTCAATTCCAGTTATTAGCCCGACCGGTACTAACAACCCTAATTATCAAATAACCTAAGAGACCTCTTAGATTCAATTTGAGAACAGCATTAAGAACCAAGTATCAATAGAAACATGCATTCAAAGCAACCAGACATCCAAATAACATGCGATTGAATTCTCTTCTTTAATCAATTAGTCCTACCAGTCCTAGATCGATTAAAGGTTCTACTTTTGATCTAATTAACACCAACCGGTAATTAGAAAGATCTAGTTGTAATTCGTCCTAGAGATTCAATTAGATGGCCAATCTAACAAAACCCTAAATCAAACTTATTCAATCAAGCATAGAGAAAACAATCTAGTCAAGGGAAATTAAGAACAATCAAATCTCACAATAATTCTTAATTCACAACTTCAATTAACTAGTTAAGCAAAAGGAATTTAGCTACTGAAAGACATTGAAAAGCTTACAAAGTTTCCCATAGGGTTCTTGTTCTCCAAGTCTCCAATAACCAATCCAAAGTCAAGAATATGAAGATAATAATACCTAGAAATTAATATCCAAAAGTATATCTAAGAGGTTTCTAAAAATATTATCCAAAACAAGTTTCAACCCAAAAGCCCAAGCCCATACAAAAATATCATTCTTCTCGGACACGGGTAGAAACGCGGCCTGGAACTGAAGCGCGGGCGCGCTTTGGCTTGCCTGCCCGAGTTTTCACGCCAGATGCTCAGGTGTCGAAGCGCGGGGTACGCCTCTAAAGCGCGGGCGCGCTTTCGTGCTTCTGCCCGCGCTTTCAACACTGGTCGTCATGTATCCCTTTAGAGGCTGTTTTGACCCACTTAGAGTTGGAATTTGGACTCGGAGTAAAAAGATGAATTGTAGCTCTTCGAGTTAGCTTTCCATTGACACCAAAATCAGCTCAATCCAACCATTGTAGCTCCAGATACATCCTTTGCAAGCAAGAGGTGTCGAAACAACAGCTCAAATACATAGTCCGGACCCAAGTGTGCTTTTCCCATCACCTCTTGGGCTAATCTCATAGCTTGGCTCTCTTCTTGCCTCCTCTAATGCTTTGGCTTCACCTCCTCTCCACTTGTTGTCTTCACATCTACAATCAAAAGGCACAACAAAGTGTAGATATCCGAATCTTTCTACAAACTAACAAAACTAGCAAAACTAACTAAAACTAAACCAAAAACCATGAAAATCCTAACTAAACATGCTCTAAAACACTACCTAACATGTGTCTATCAAATTCCCCCATGCTTGAACCTTGCTTGTCCTCAAGCAAGAAATAAAATCAAAGTCACACCACAACTAGCATGCCAAGCATCCATCTCAATATTAATCCACATTTCATCAATCAAGTTAAACCTTAACCAAGACATCATTGCATACATGGAATATAAGCTTTCAAAATTAAATCATTCATCCATTCTAAACCTCACCAAGGTAATGTGTTTTGCACTCTTCACTCAAGTGTTTAAGGGATATGTGTTTCGCTCGAAATCAACTTTGAAAACTAGACTACCATAGGCTTGCATCAGTGTTCTAAATCTCCACTACGAATGATTAAACACACAACAAAAATCATGAGGACTTTTTAAGGGTTGGAATGGGGCCAAGGTATACACAAGTAGGTAGGGAAATATTTGGTCTTGTGGTGCTAAAATCCGGGAACTAGTGCTAGCAAAAACCCAAATTACAAAAAACCACTATTAACTTCATACTTCCACCACTTATTTCACCTCTTTTCCATCACTTTTCTTTCAACACTTCATCCATTTTCTCACATTTTTTCTTTCTTCTTTCTTCTTTGTTTTTTTTTTTCTTTTCATAAGAGACATCTTTTCTTTCTTTTTTTCCAACTCCTTATCTTGTTTTCTTTTTTCCAACACAACACTCTTCCTTTTCTTTTTTTTCAAACCATCCCCATAGTACCACAAAGAACAACTCTAGCTAAATCCTAATTCCCGGATGGGTCAAGCTTATCAAGGCTAGGAATTACTTTTGTGGAGCTACAAAATAAGGCTAATAGGCTCAAAAATAGGGGTTATCAAACAAAGGAATCATGTATAAGGTAGATAAGGATAATATGAGCTAATGAACATGCCTCAATCATCTTAATGTCATGCATTCAAATCATGTAATGTAGCCTTGAAAAAGATTCTAAACGCAAGTTCTAGAGCTAGCAATCAAAGCTATACACTCAAGAAAAATATGCAAATATGCAATAAAAAGGCTCAAAATAATCTCACAAGGCATATATGTCTAGAACTTCATAAACAATTCAAAATTTAAACTTCTTATGCATGCTCAATCCTATAATCAAGATTAATAACTTAAGAATCATGCTTCAATCCAAGGAAACTTCAACCAACAAGCTAGTCATGGGTTAGATAATACTCTTAACTTAGAGAGACAAATGGTCAAGTAGGGAAATTTGAATCCTACAATGCAATTTTTTTGTGATTTTTAATTTTTCAATTTTTTTTGATTTTTTAAAATTTTAATCAATGCAAAACAAGAATTTAAACATGCAAATGCAACTATATGAATGTAATCTAAGACTAAGCAAGCAATCCCTTCCCCCATGCTTAAATTTTACATTGTCCCCAATGTAAAATAAAAGTAAAGAGAAAAGATAAACTAACCAAGTCATCTACTGATCCGGATCCTGAGGTGGTAGTGCGAAGCACTCGGCAGCCGAGCGATGGCATGTGCAACCTGAATTGTGAGACTTGTACGTTGGGCTAACTAGAAACAAAACCAAAAAGCAAACAAAAACAAAACTACACTTAACTAATACTAAGAATCAAAAACAATTATCCTAATCACTTGGGTTGCCTCCCAAGAAGCACTTATTTTACGTCTTTAGCTTGACGAGTTACCGCTCATAGGATCAGACATTGTCAATGCCCTTAATAACCTATCAAATACTTACGAGCTCATCTCACAAAAACATAAGTAACACAAGCATAGAGTGAAACAACTTAACATACCATTCAAACACCGTTTCAACTTGTCAAACTTGTGTGACCAATCATCATGACATGGCTTATGCTCAAACCAAAACAGTAAAAGTGGTGGCTTTTCGAAATAATTTCTAAATGGATCAAAGCTCTTACCAGTATTACCACTTTCACCCAAGATGAACTCCGAGAAATTCCTAGATTCTTCTTTGTGCTGCAAACTTGGTTCTTCGGATGAATTAGCAATGGGAAGGAATGCAATCGGCTCATTGAGCTCGGTGACCTTTTCTTTAGCAATATAGACTCCACAAGGCTCATCTATGGTCTCCTCGAGATGAGTAGTATCACATTGAACATCAAAGTCACCATCTTTACCCAACTCATGTGTAGGGAATTGCTCCTCCACATGCATTTGAGTATCTAATTCAAGGGCTCTTGAAACGTCAGAAGCCTCATCAGGTTGGAATATTGATGAAGATGATCCAACCAACAAACACTGACGGCCCATATAACAAAGAAAATCCCAACACTCCATAGGTTCCATACATAGAATTCGTCCATTGCTCATGTATTCAGCCAACTCAAGAGTTTCATGATTCATACCCTCAATAATGCCCATGCAAAAGCTTCCAATACTAATATGAAGTCCCTGAGCACCAAGTCCATCCATATAATCTTGGAATCTAACGAAGTACCAATGAAATTGCTCATCCTGAAACTGTTTACATTCGAACAAAGCCATAGATTAGTAGCACAGGTGTGGAGCCTAAGCTAGGTCCACACAAGAGTAACAAAACAATAAACACAAGAAAACAACCGAGTCCCCGGCAACGGCGCCAATTTGATAAGCGGTATTTTAGTCGCCTTAATACCTATCAAAATAATCCAAACAACCCAACTAATGTAGTAGGGAAGTAAGGGTCGATCCCACAGAGACTCAGGTTTTCAGTGTTTATTGTTGTATTACTCAGAGTTAGAAAAGGGGGGTTTGAATATGAATCTAAAAACTAAATTAACTAAGGAATGTAAAATAAAAGATGATTTCTAAAATATGGGAGAAGTATGCTTAACCAGTTAATATCCATTGCGAACTTGATTATTGATCATTGATTATTAAAATTCTCTCTTTACCTTGTCTACTCTATTGCGGAATGTTAATAACCCAACTTCATGGCATTATCCTACTTCAATTCTAGTTATTAGCCCGACCGGTACTAACAACCCTAATTATCAAATAACCTAAGAGACCTCTTAGATTCAATTTGAGAACAGCATTAAGAACCAAGTATCAATAGAAACATGCATTCAGAGCAACCAGATATCCAAATAACATGCGATTGAATTCTCTTCTTTAATCAATTAGTCCTACCAGTCCTAGATCGATTAAAGGTTCTACTTTTGATCTAATTAACACCAACCGGTAATTAGAAAGATCTAGTTGTAATTCGTCCTAGAGATTCAATTAGATGGCCAATCTAACAAAACCCTAAATCAAACTTATTCAATCAAGCATAGAGAAAACAATCTAGTCAAGGGAAATTAAGAACAATCAAATCTCACAATAATTCTTAATTCACAACTTCAATTAACTAGTTAAGCAAAAGGAATTTAGCTACTGAAAGACATTGAAAAGCTTACAAAGTTTCCCATAGGGTTCTTGTTCTCCAAGTCTCCAATAACCAATCCAAAGTCAAGAATATGAAGATAATAAAACCTAGAAACTAATATCCAAAAATATATCTAAGAGGTTTCTAAAAATATTATCCAAAACAAGTTTCAACCCAAAAGCCCAAGCCCATACAAAAATATCATTCTTCTCGGACACGGGTAGAAACGCGGCCTGGAACTGAAGCGCGGGCGCGCTTTGGCTTGCCTGCCCGAGTTTTCACGCCAGATGCTCAGGTGTCGAAGCGCGGGGTACGCCTCTAAAGCGCGGGCGCGCTTTTGTGCTTCTGCCCGCGCTTTCAACACTGGTCGTCATGTATCACTTTAGAGGCTGTTTTGACCCACTTCGAGTTGGAATTTGGACTCGGAGTAAAAAGATGAATTGTAGCTCTTCGAGTTAGCTTTCCATTGACACCAAAATCAGCTCAATCCAACCATTGTAGCTCCAGATCCATCCTTTGCAAGCAAGAGGTGTCGAAACAACAGCTCAAATACATAGTCCGGACCCAAGTGTGCTTTTCCCATCACCTCTTGGGCTAATCTCATAGCTTGGCTCTCTTCTTGCCTCCTCTAATGCTTTGGCTTCACCTCCTCTCCACTTGTTGTCTTCACATCTACAATCAAAAGGCACAACAAAGTGTAGATATCCGAATCTTTCTACAAACTAACAAAACTAGCAAAACTAACTAAAACTAAACCAAAAACCATGAAAATCCTAACTAAACATGCTCTGAAACAATAGTTTTTAAAGATAAAGTAGTTAATTAAAGTTTTTGGGTAAGGTTTGTAATAACGAAAATTTAAGGGTAAAAATTGTAATGTTTCCAATAAGTTTTGCCGACTCTTGTAAGCCGACTTTGCTTCGGACGCTGCTACGCTTACACACGGTGTAAGATTCAATCTTACACCCAGCCGTCCGATGCTCGACACGTGTGCGTTTTTTAGGGGAAAAAAGGAAATCAAGAAAATGGCCGTGAGCAGGAGATATTTCGAATTTTGAAATTTTAGAAAGTAAATGCAACTTTCCCCTTCTGCCCCTGTGAGTAAATACACAGTGTCTGTTTGCATCCGACTCCGACCTGGGTTTTGATTTCGCCGGCTAACCCCAGTTGGTGCGTTTCGCCGGTTTTATTTGTGCGACGGCAAATCCGCGGTCAAAAACAAGTTTAACTATGTTCCCGGTGAAAGATCAGTACGAAAACCGGCTTCGATTTCGAAACTGATGTAGTCGAAACCTAATTTTAAGTTTATGGCGACGATAGAGAAAACCCAAGAACTGATGTAGCCGAAACCGTATTTCCAGTTTATGGTTGCATCTGAGCTGCCATTTCCGTCTGCTGCGGATGATAGAAAGGGACGGTTCGATTATATTTTTGCTATGGGGGTGCAACCACCGTGCTTTAATGTTGCTATGGTGTGCAATTGAAACGGAAGATATACTACTTCTGATCTGAACGTAAGATATACAATTGTGATGTAGCAAGCTATGTACAGCTCTTACTTATTTCTCAAGGTTTCAGCCAATCCCTTAATGACTATTCTTTGTTTCATAAGAAGACATCTACTAGCACAGCATTCTTGGTGATATATGTTGATGATATCTTGATCACTGGGGATTGTGAGTCTGAAATTCAGAGTATTACAAGCATGCTAAATTCAGTATCAAGGATTTAGGGAAGCTGAATTACTGGCAAAGGCATTGTTGTCACTGATTCAATGAGAACAGCAAATGCTCCTCTTGACAGTTCTTTGAAATTAAGGGCAGAAACAGAAAATTTATTACGAGATCCTACACCATACAGGCAATTGGTAGGAAAGTTAAGTATTCTGGTAAATACAAGGCCAGTCTTGGCTTTTACAGTTCAGTATTTGTGTCAGTTTATGCAATCTCCTTCTTCTACACATTGGAATGCAGCTCTCCATACTCTTCAGTATTTGCAAGGCACGTCTACTATGGGGTTACTTCTGTCTTCGAGTACTGATTTTTCAAGGGCAAGCATTTTGTGATTCAGACTGGGCCTCTTGCCCAACTACTAGGCGCTCTGTCAGTGGATATTACATTGCCTTAGGAGGAGCTCCACTTTCATGGAAGTCTAAAAAGCAGGTAACAGTCTCTCTTTCTTCAGCTGAAGCAGAATATAGGTCTATGAGACGTGTTACAGCAGAGCTTGCCTGGCTTAGTCGCTTGCTTCATGAGCTTGATGTGATTCCCAAGCTGCAATATACATAGCGAAGAATCCCAACTCTTATTCATGTACCAACTACTGAGCAGTTAGCTGATGTAATGACCAAAGCTTTACCTAGTTCTATTCATTGTAAGTTCATAGACAAGTTGGGATTGATTCCTTTAGAATCAACCTCCAACTTGAGGGGGGATGTTAGCACTAGTGATTGTAAACCGGGTTTAGTGAAAACCGGTTAGTTAAAAGCTGCTATAAATAGTAGGTCTAGTGTGTAACAGATTTTTCATTCAATGGAAAATTCCCTTTCTCAATTCTGTTTCTCTCTCGTTCTCACATTCTAAGAAACGTTGAAGAAATATTCGAACAAATAAACTGTTTGTGGTGTCTATATGGTTAATTGGGATGTGCATCCCAAATGTTAGTTACATAAATAAGAAATGCATACAGTATTACAGTGTAAGGGTGATTCGGGCTATTTTGTATAGGTTAACTCTTGTATTTTAGGGCTATATTGAGTGTGTTTAGGTTAGAGTTGTGCGTAATTGTAATATCTAGGCTGAAGACACAAGAATGCAAGATTCAAGAGTTCTAAGGCGTTTTGAGCTGTCTGCGCGACACCACTTTCTTGCGAAGGATATATCTTGAGCTACAGAGGTCGGATTGAGCTGATTCTGGTGCCATTGGAAAGCTAACTTCAAGGGCTTCAATTCATCTTTTTACACCGAAGTCAGATTCCAAGCCGAAGATGGTCAAAACAGCCTCCGAAGTGACACTAGTGGTTCTGTCCCGATACCGCGACCGCGGCCTGGCCGACGCGACCGCGGCGGCTGCCGAGACCGACTTGTTCTTCTCTGTCGTAAAAGCGCGGGCGCGGTGATGGCGACGCGACCGCGGTGATGCCGAATCGAAGAGGGCCGAAAATCTTTCTATCTTGTTTCCTTTTCTATCTTTTGCCTCCTTCCTTATCTATCTCGTGGAGCTTGTTCCTTGGGCTATATAAGGAGGAGCCAGCCTTAGGTTTTTAGTACATTCTACCTTCTACCAATTCTTCTCTTTTAGGTTTTTAGTTTAGTTATGGAGAGTTAGTCTCCTAGGGTTTGTTCAAGGGAGAAGCTCTGATGTATGAACTCGTGAGATTTTGGTAATTGATTTCTATCCTTTGGTTAATATTGATACTCTTGTGCTTCATCCCATGATTTATGTTTGATTTTATGAGTCTGGCCAACTTGTTTGATTGACTTAGATCTATCGTTTGAATTAGGATTGGTTGTTGTCTATGCATCTTTCCTATTCTCGAAACAACTCTATTCTAGGACCGTGGACTAGTTTAGGGAAGAGTATTCAATGGTTTAATTGTGTATGAGACTCGTAGCTTGATTGCATGACTTGATTTCCTAATATCCTTGTTCTCTATGCTAATTCTAGGTTAAGCGTCCTTGCCTTGGGTTATAGAATTGCTTGGACCGTGGACTTGCGATTGTTAATGATCAGGATAGGAATTAACCTTAGGTGTGAATGAAATCAATGGATGAATCTATGATCGAGTAATTATTTCATGAGTGGATCTTTTGAATGAACCTACCTCTTATCTATTTATCTATTTGTTTGTTATTTGTTTCCTAGGTTAGTTTAGATATCTATTTGATTTCCCCCCATATCTTTAGTTGATAATCATATTCATACTAGAAGCCTTAAGTTCTCTTGGGTTCGACCCCTTACTTGCATACTATACTAGTTTGTAGTTTGGGTTATTTATCTTTGATCTTGGCACGACGACTTTAGCCGAGTCAAAGGGTCTCCATGTTGTGACTATAGGTCTCAATGTTTACAAGTATACGCCGGAGGATAGTATATTTCATGGCCATGTAAACACGTCTTAGGCTCTCCAACTGTCGGGACGTGCTTCGTTTGCGTCGGAGGATAATATGATGGCCGTGTAAACACGTCTCAGCTTCTCCAACTGCGGGCTGACATCTATCGGGCCCGGCTCCATGTAATCCGGGTCACCCAACTGATATCCCCAGTCATCCAGTCCAGTTCCCAGGTACGTATGCAGGTGGTACATGTGCAAAATTGAACGTTGGGCGTCGCTTAAATGGGGACTGGCAGATATCGGGAGGTTTGGCCGTGGCAGTTGGATACGGTCTAAATGTATGATGTTGTTGAGCAGGGCAGACATGTCCTTGTGACCCAAGCTACTGTAGAATCTGGCCAGCAACTCTCCCTGCAATATGTAGCCAAAAAGTTCATGAGGCACAGGACTTCAAACCATGAAGATTATAAAGCGTCTTAAGTTCTACTACAAAATATGAACTAACCACTCGAGCAGCATATCCACGCATCTGGGTAAAAGCAGTACGTCCACAACCAGCATTAATCAAGTCGATCCTAGGGTGCCCGATATTTATGGACACAAGGTACGGCTCGTTGACCATGTAAAAGGGGAAACACCACTGTTGGTAACAATGGTACGTGTGATTAGAGAAAACTCACAGGAATGCAAAAAAGAAGAACTGCACATTTAAAGTAGGTTCATCAAGTAGCAAAGTTTTTTTTAGGCAGCACTAACGGAACTCGTTGTAGGAGATGCATACGTACCAAGTCTACGTGAGCAGCAGTTGTGCCAAGCTGCTCTAGCTCACGCTGCATTTGTTCGTTAAAACCGGGCTCCAACGCAGGTGTCAGATGCATGTCGTCCATTGCTATGTTTGTCTGGAAATAAGAACTAGGGAGACCAAAGTAAGCTGCATGCATGAGGACCGATGAGCATAGGACTTGTTAGACTCGACAATAAATTAAATTGTACATACAACTACATGGGATGCAAAGAATCTCCTTGGGTACTTTGAGACACTCTTTTCCCTGTGATTCAAGACAAGAACAAAGGTTTCCAAATTGTATGATATGTCCACCTCGCGTAAGGGAGTAGAAATCCGGGCGAGTCCGAGTAATCCCATGATCTTCATTCTTGAATACGGCCTTATCGCTTCATTATGTAACAAACAATGGGGGGTCCGGTGAGGTGTTAAATGTAATACACAGATCGGCAGTGGCGATATTTTATTGAACAAAGTGAAGCCTTACCGAGTCCACTCATTTCTAGTAGATGCAGATTTGAACATTCTTTCTTCTTCAGGGGTTGGTCGTTGGGAGAATCGAATGAACTCCCTCCTGTATTCCTTAAACGATCTTGGTGGATCTCGTACAGAAGTAGCATATGTCGGCGGCCCACATACAGTATCATCGGCATTCTGGCGGGCCACACTGATAACATCTGCCCAACATTGGTCCTGGGCCTCCTGAAATAAGAACTCATAACCTTATACCGCATGACCATAGGGCGTGGAATTTGCACATACTGCATTGTGCGGCATTTCAGAGTGTGCGTGGAATATGCAGAATAGACACCGTTCATTTCACCTTGTATATAAAATGACGTAAAGTAAGGGCGTGCAATTTCCAGTTCACAGCCCCGTGCAATTGATCTAATATAACATGACATGAATGAAGGACGTGCAATTTGCAATTCGTAGACCTAAATGGTGTGCAATATTCACTAGCCATGCAGATTACTGAATCTCGTGCAATATCAAATTACATGGTTTCGTGCAGATTTCTAATGAAGGACGACTAAGAGTCAGGGTGCAAACCGTAATACCCGTGGCTTTTGCGTGACGGTTGTGGGCTGGTCGACGTCCATTCCATCCTCACCCTCACCGGTGTGTGCTTTATGCTCCTCTCCCTTGTCTCCTTTTTTCTCCATCAGCCTTGTGCTCCTCCTCTGCCCTCCATCCTCTCCCTTGTCTCCTGTAGTCTTAATCCTTTTCCTCCTCTTCCTCTGCCCTCCATCTTCATCCTTCTGCTTCTCCTCTCCCTTGTCTCCACCCTCTCCCTCCCCTCCATCTTCATCCTTCTGCTCCTCCTGTCCCTTGTCTCCACCCTCTCCGTCCCCTCCACCTTCATCCTTTTGCTCATCCTCTCCCTTGTCTCCTCTTTGATTCGTCAGCCGGATGCTCCTCCTTCTCTTCACCCCTGCCTTCATCCTTTTGTCTCCACCCTCTCCCTCCCCTCCATCTTCATCCTTCTGCTCCTTCCTTTGCCCTCCATCTTCATCCTTCTGCTTCTCCTCTCTCTTGTCTCCACCCTCTCCCTCCCCTCCATCTTCATCCTTTCGCTCATCCTCTCCCTTGTCTCCTCTTTGAGTCGTCAGCCGGATGCTCCTCCTTCTCTTCTCCCGCGCCTTCATCCTTTTGTCTCCACCCTCTACCTCCCCTGGTACACTCTGCCCCCCCTCTCCAGCCGCTTCCTCCTCTTCGTCCTGTTTATCATCTACTTCCTCCGTTGCCGTTTCTACGCAAACTTGGTCCCTGCAATCCTCATCTTCTTCCCTTGTGGTTTCTTCGATTAATTCTGGCTCATCTGCCGGAGGTTTACTACAGTCTTGTCGGATGGCTCTCAGTTGCTCTTCTGCAGTACGTATCACGTTGTTTAAATGCTCAGGATCCGTCACCAACTTCCCAGAGGTTCTGTGGGTGCTACATAGTTCATGGAAAACAGACGCTAAAGCATCAGCGATTTGCAAAGATGTTGTTGCCGTTTCTTCCCCACCCTGACATTGGTCTTCATGAAGGGCCCGGCCCAAAACCTTGATGCCGCTGAGCAAATGTAGTGCACGTTGACGCTTTGTCCCCATCACATGCCCAGTGTCTCCAACACCATGCTCCTACTGCTCATTCGCTGAACCTTGATCAGGCTCTCCTGCGTCCGGTGGGACCCCATCGAGTTGAGGTGGCTCCCGGAGTACCCCTTCCCCAAACCCCACCTCTAGCTCTTCTGTTTCCCTCGCCGTAACCATGCCTGTTGTCCAACCCTTAACGATGGGATACACTCGCATGGGTGGGTCGAGGGATGCATCCCTGGAAGCAAAGCGGTCCAGGTAGGCCAACTAGGTACAACAATTTGCCCCTTTCTAAATTGGGAATTCCTTGGTCCCCAATCCAAGGAGGAGGATAATTAGAGGTGATTAGTGATCATTAGGAGGAGAGCAAGAATTCACACACACCACACCCAAATCACTCTCTAAAGGCTCAAGGAAGACTTGGAGAGCAAGGAGAAGAGGTGAGAAGGAAGAGAAGAGGGGATCGGTGGCCTAGAGAGGAGGATTAGTGAGTTTTGTACTTTGTTTTGCTTTGATCTAGTAGAATTGAGACTTGGATCTTGTTGACACTTTGGATTTGAATGCAATTGGAGTTTGATTGGATGTTGATGATTGAGATTTGCTTGATTTCCCTTTTGATTATGTTTTCCTCTTACCATATGGAGTAGATTCCATAGTCTTGGGCTATGGGGGAATCCCCTAGCTAGGATTGGGTAGAAAACCCCAATTCCATAGCCTTGAGTGCTTGATTTGTGAATCCTCTCTACATTGAGCTTCATTTCTCTTGTGGAAACAAGAGATCTAGGGCTTGTGTTTGGTAAGAGTAAGCGTGAGCAATCTCGATCCCATCACAAGTTCCTAGCATCGAAGGTGAGTGAAAACTCCCTTAGGTCGAGGTGTAGAGTGGAGGGATCCGGGGCTAGCAACCTCGATCTCGCAAGGATCAAACACTTATTGGTTGAATTGGGGAAGAATATCCAAGTCTAGTTAGGGGAGGAACCCAAAAACCCAAGACCGATCTACTTATTTGTGCAAGACCGAGTTACCCAGCAAGTCGGGCCCGACATAGTGTGCGTCGGTCCCGGCCAAACTCGACCTCGATCCACCCTCGGACCGAAGTGACTAGTGTCGGTCCGAGGCGATCTCCCTTGTTTTTCTTTGTTTTGCCTTTCTTTTCTCCCTTTTTAGTCTTTCGGGTACTCTTGACGCACGAACTCCTGTGTGTTCGACACCCTACCTCTTTACTACAATTGAGGTTCGGTTTTATAAATTTAAATTGTGAGACCCTCCGATCCCGGACCGATCAATGCTCTAACCCCCCCCCCCACCCCCTACATCCACACAACGGAGCCTGAAACAGATACCATGGTAAAACCCTAAATCGGCCAATCACTATGCATGACGTTCAGCTAGGACACAATCAAAACAAAATAGGCAGGCGTTGAATACATACCTGCCTCAGGCTGGGCTGCTTTCGCTCTCGCTGGGGCCATTGGATGAAATCGACGAACGGGGTTAGGGTTTGGAGCTACTGAGTGGTCGTCGTCGAATGGAATTAGACCCTCCTGCTACGGAACAGAGGCCTGCGGTTAGGGAAAATACATCTAACGCGAATATACACCGTCACTAAAGCGAAAGGAATACAACCACTAAGCTGATCCGATGGGTCGTGAAGGGAAATCTGTCAGATTTCGCGGCAGAAGGAATTTCAAAATTTGAGCTCGAATGGACGAATCTCCGGCTGTTCATCGGCCCCCTCTTACATGCAACCCCCGTTTTAAGCAACCATGAATTTCTTACTGGGCCAGTATTTTATACTGTAATTGCGAGGTAGATTATAATTGGAATGAACTGGGCCAGTAACTTATACAGGCCCAGTTTCAGTTTTAAGATTGCAATCATTCAGGCCACTTCGGCCCTACCCAATCTATTTTGAAATACTTTGATTATTAGAAGGGAGAGACTAGAGAGGGAGAGTAAGAACTTTAAAAGTCAGTTTCTTACTCTACTTTACTTTGGTGCAAGTTTTACAATGGTAGGTGACCTTCTTTCATAGGAGAAATGTGAGGTCAAAACCTAGGTAAATTTCCATGATTTAAGCATGGAAACAAGGAGGTGAAGAAGGTGAATAATTCACCTTGTACAATTTACCTCCAATCATGCACTATACAAATGGTTCATGTTCAATCATGTTCTCATTCAAGCAATGGAGAGTAAGAAGGTTAATGTGTAGATGTGTACAAGAAACGGTAATTAATGGATGATGTAGATGATGGACTCATTTCACTTTGTTATGTATAAGTGTGCATTTCATAGTACGGCTGTGCAAAAGAATATGCAATTCATAGTGTACGAGTGTACAATTCGTAGTTAGGAGAGTGTGCGTACATAGTTTAATTTGAAATAATTTTTGGTTTCAGCTATATTTATTTTTGTATGCTTCCCTCCCAAAAGTTGTCATTTAGTTAGTAAAAGGTATAAATCAAGTTTTCAGTTGGATAGTCTTAATAATCTCATCAAAAACAGACTTGGAAATAGATTTCAAACCGGGAAAAACAGTACTACAAAGCGAAATGCGAAAACATAAACAACAAGATAAGACGAATTGAATTCAAATTTATAGTAAGCATAAACTAATATTCTGGAGCAATATTAGCATCATTTTCATCATGGACAGGTACACCACTAGTTTTTGGAAATTGATAACTTCATCATGTAAAGGTTCACACCATTATTATAATGCTATTTTTTGAAGTAAAATTTAATAATGTTATTAAAAATTTAGTTTGAAATGAAATTTAATAATATTATTTCAATAGTTTGGCCTTGCAGTTGAAAATCAAAAGCGTCCAATTTTAGCTCAACACGTGAATTATATATTGGTGATTTCTTTGTCATCGCATACCACCACAAGATCTTATTCCGGAAAAATTATATGACTTCAAATGCAAATTATTCCGGAAAAATTATATGACTTGAAATGCAACGTGACGTACGTATAAGAGATAAGCCCGATTTTGGTAACACATATAGATTTCATCATATTAAATCCTAATTTAAACGCAGAACAAGACAATCCTACGTAAATAATAATTTGCAGGGGCGTAAACTATGGCTGTGCAACGCACAGTCATAGAAAAGGGTGTGCATGTATAGGGCTACCCTCCCTCATCGAACCTCAGACCCGGCGCATTGCAACAAATATGAAAGTTTTCAGTAACAAAATGACATTCCGCATTAACTCAAATGAAGATCATCATAATAGTTCATATACAACAGCTCAGGACCATAAAGATAGTCGTCTAGTTCAACAACTGAGGGAACACACCCCGCACACAATTCATAAGAGTTCACAGGGTACAATCAACATAATAGCAATAATCCATCCATGACATAATAGAAATACACATAACAGCAATAATCCATAACAAAGGAAACAAAGTGAACGTGCTTCTAGGCCCATCCATTTCCATGTCCACCATCAGCTGCATAGGGCTGCCGATCAGGGTCGTCGTCCGCGGCCGCCAGAGCGTTTGCTAAAGCCATTGCTTGGTTCCACAGCTCCCGCGCACGTAGCTCCTGCACGCCGAACAACTCCTCCCACAACTCGTCCACTTCTGCGTTAACCCCAAGCCGGCGAAATAATTCACTTCCAGCACAGCGCTGCAGAAACATACGTCAGGTCACACACGACAAATATGATATTTATCATCCAATGTTGACAGTAATTACCAAAAATAGGTAACCTGTTTCATGGACGCCCACCACGCCTCATCACCACTTATTTGGCCTGTTGTTGAGTTCCACGCGACTTGACCTCCGAGGTTTTTGAAGTCCCTCCACCTGCTCCAGACCAGCTTATTGTAGTTCACCCTATACCTCAATGCAACGGGAGCCATCCTGCACCCAGCTCTTTGCTCGAACAAACCAGCCAACTCGCTCCATGATGTCCACCTACGTTCCACTCTTGCCCTTTCCGTCATTTCTCCATACAATCTGAGCAAGATCTTGTTATCCTCTGTGTTGTACGTCCAACGCTCCCTTGCCGCCATCTACATACGAAAGTAACGAAACACAGTTTGAAATGAACAAATTAGTGTTATTATATCGGGCTATGTAATTATACATAGGAAGATCATCAAACAATCAGACTGACTACTTGACGGAAATAAAAATGATATGAATATGACTGGACCTCTCCAAGCTACTTGAACTCTATACCTACAGGTATCATCATAACAACTGTCAGTTAATACATTCATTCCAAGAAAACTCCATAAATGTCGGGCATTAATGGAGTCTGACCATGCAGCAGACTAGGCATTAACGTGTAAGGGCTGCTTTTCCTTGGGCAGTGCCATGATGTCTGACCATGCAGCAGACAAGCCACTGTCCATCCCTTCATACTATTGCACCACTAGACAACACTTTTCCACGGGCAGTGTTAATTTCCAATGCAGCAAAAGTAAGTCAACAACAGCTAAAAAAATCCATTTAATTGCAGGATTGGATAAGTCATCTTTTTGGGCAATCGCAGGTCGAAACAGACGGTGCCTAATTCAATGTGGAAAGAAAGCAGTCAACAGCACTCCATATACACTGTTGTAAACATGACCTGATGACATGAAGTGTGCATATATATACTACTCCGTAGTCATAATTACTTTATGGGTACCCGCTTGGTCCAACCCGAATAAACGGGTGAAACCCGGAGAAAGACAGGTCAAAGTCGGGTTTTGGGTGATGCAGGTGATGGGTCGGATCGGGTACGGTTTAAGGTCCATCCACCCATAAACCGACCCGTAACCCAACCCGATAACCCGTTTTAATATTTTTATATGTATATTTCTTACTTTGTGACCTTTACTCGTTAAATTAGTTATGTTTTAAAAATAAAATATGTTTATTTTTTTTCTAATTGAAATATGTCAAAAAAAAACCACGGAGTATGATATATATTGAATATTAGATTTTATTTATGATTCAAGTTTGATTAATATAGATGATAAATGAGATCATGGAATTTTCATGTAATATTTAACCGTTGACATTGAAAAAATTAAAAGCCAAGTATATATTAGGTACATACCACCCGAAATTTCACCCGACCCACCCGACAATATCGGGTGGATTGGGTTTGGGTGATCCATACTAACGGGTCGGGTCGGGTTCGGGTGAGGAAAATTGTATTACGGGTCGGGTTTGGAAATGGTCCATCCACCCGAAACCTGACCCATTGCCATGTCTACGCATTCCATATGATCACAATAAAGAGAATACAATTCAAACACAGCGTTCCATGCTCTGAAGAAATGATTCGACCAAAAAAGATAGGTATATTCAGAAGAAATGAAATGTGCATATAGTGCAGATGCTAAGAAAAATTGACCTAATCATCTGGTTTTCAAAAGACAAACCTTCGGGGTTCCCAACATATATCCGACCCTTGTTGCTCAAGGGGGCGAACCGCGACCGGTGTGGGCGCGAATTCCAACGCACGAGAAAGGACGCACGAGAAAGGACGCACGAGAGAGACTTTGCTCTAGTTCCGAGAGACTTTCCGGGCGCACCGCTTTTGCGTAAGCCAGGGGTGCCCCCATCCTGACCCCCCAGATTCCCCGGGAGGGGAACTCCACTGGGTTATAATAAAGTAAAGTAAAGCCAAAATAAACATAAATTTTCATAACGACTGGGGCGACGCCGACTCCTCTTTGGTCTCCTGACCGGCTCCGGCTCGCTAGACATGTCCCTATCAATCTCCCAAATTTGTAACGTGAAGATGCGACGCCCGATTAGGGTTACCCGCGTTTTCGGCCGACTACGCGGACGTCTCGGCCCGATTAGGGTTTGCGCCGCCCGGTTCGTTCGCGGGGTTCCAGCCCCTCAGCATGTTGATGACGTTATCGGTGCGAAGGTGGTAGACCTCCACCTTATTGCTGAGGGTTTCGAGGCCATGGTTGACGCCCAATATCATGTCGCGCAACTCGGCGACGGAAGCCACCAAATCCGCGAGTTGTGGCGCGGCGGGATCGGGAGCACTTGCATCGGAGGCCATGGTTGACGAAGTGAATGCCCCAAAGAATTCCAACGCACGAGAAAGGAGGGACCAAGCATACAATTTGGGCAATTACTTTACCAATTACTTTAAACATTTGTGAAAAGTAAAGTGGCAATGTGGCAAGAAAGCACGCTGAATCCAACATTAATACGAACGGAAAAGGGCAACATCAGAGCACATTCCAATTACAAGAAGATGCAAAACATACGACAACAATGTTCAGTGCGAGCAAGAGCACATTCCAGATATTGAGCATGAACAGAAATGAAATATACACAAGCCTAATTATCGTCGATGTCAGGGTCGAGTGGGCCGGAATCATCTACGGTTGTCGCCATGCTTGGCCCAGCCTCATCCGCGTTGACATCCGGGACCTCGCCCCAAATCAGGTCCCACATCATACTTGTTTCCCCGTCAACTGCATATTCCCTTAACCGTGCAAACCGGGGTTCCACCTGAAACATCAAACAATTGAAGTCGTTAATTAACCTTCAGATAACGGCCTGGTCGCGATCATCATCATCAAAAAAAGCTCCACCGCACCTCGAGCATTTGCTCCCACCATGCAGCATCAGCTTGTACCACACCGGAGACTGGGTCCCATGGTATCGGTTCGTCGAGGAACTCACCAGCGCGGCGAAACGCCCGCCACAAACGCCACAAGGTCCGATTGTACTCCAGCCGATTCATCAAGACCCTCACTTTCAAAGCATGTGCTGTCTGCTCCCTGTAGGCGACGGCCACAGGCTGCCACTGAGGGAACTCCTCGGGATACGCCCTCCTTTGCTCATCTCTGTACACTTGCAACTGGATTCGGTTTTCCTCAACACTCCATGGTATGTTTGACGGTGGCATCTGCATGGTAATGAATGAGATGGAGTTAACATGTAAGTGAATTTCATAAAAACACACGCAAACTAGCGTTAATTAACAAGAGTCCAGCTGCATGTTACCTTGGAGGAAAAATACCGCTGGATGCTCGGTGTGAGGACAACGAGGGTGGGGACGATGAAGAAGTGTAGAGGAGTTGATGGTATGTATTAGTAGTTGAGATGTATGGTCAATGAATTTATAGTTGAGGTGCATGGTCAGATGCATAGTTCAGATGCATGCATGGTCACTAAATTTATGACACAGCGTTACACAACAGTACAATTAATGAAAGCCAAGAGCTTCGACCCAAAAAAGGAAAAAAAAGCCAAGAGTTCACAGGCTTGTCCCCTAAAAACGACCACAAAATGCAGTTGATTTCCCTACGCATTGGCTCAAGTGACCAAAAACGATCCAAATATGCAGCAACAATTCCAGAAATGAATCAAGCATTCCGAGTCCGACCACAAGAGAAATGAAGCAAACATAATAATATCATACACCCAGAGGTGCAGTTCAATAAAAAAAAGATCATAAAAAATCAGTCTAGCATTGGCCGGCTAGGGAGTGAGTACCCAGGTATTGTTAGCATACATAGACACGATCTCATTGCACTTTCAAAAGTTCTAGGAGTAAATTACTTATGAATCATATACAATTGCCTGGACATGTCAAGTAGTATGCAGAAGTGGACTTCCTATTGTCCCTGTTAGTGGCATAATCAGAATCACAATTACCATATATTCATTTCTACCATTATGTTCAGATCCAAACAAGGCAATAATCCCTAGTACCACTAATGCATCTCAGACATAATGCCATTGCCTAAGCACAGTCACTGAGGATAAGGGCCATTGACTAAGCACAGTCATGGAGGTTAGTTGCTCAATTGCTGAGAATTTCGTTGGGGTTTAAGGCCATTGACAGATTTTGGGCATTTAGGGTTTAGGGTGGATTTCTAAGATTTGGGGTTGCACTACATGCTTGCCAACACCATCCAGAACTGATTTTTCAAGTCAAGAATTTCAAGCAATGCATGATCACAATCGCCCCAACAACAGCAACCAGCATCTTTGCCTTAGACCTCGCCCTTTCCAACTCTCTTTCCATCTGTTTAATCCTTCCTCTCTCCGTCTCCACCTCTGATTCACTCTCGCTAACTCTTCGAAGCAGCCCTTTAATGACCTGGCTAGGGTGATGGTCAACTGGGGGATCATGCCACGAGAAAAACCCACAACAACCAGGTTTCTACACAAGAGTCATTATACAAACAAAGAAATCACTATATAATCAATATGAACAAACCCTACAATTTGGGGATTTTTAGAACAACCCCTAGACTTTGGGGATTTTTAAAATCTTCTCAAATTGAAGGCCAAAACACTAAACTTGTAGTTAGGACACCCAAAAAAACCTCCTCCCTGGGTTTGATTCGGTCCAAGAACTCTTCAACCTGGCAGGCATTCCACACTCGCATGTCGGTATTTGAAGCAGGTCGTTTGATGTCGATTTCGAGATCCGAGAGCTTGAAGTGTCCATATTCTAGCCAGGTAGAAGAAGATGAATGAGGAAGGGCTAGGGATTTGGGTTTGCTTCGATTCAAGGTTGGGGCTGGGCAGTGGACGAGTGGAGAGCCCTCGGGTTTTTTATCGAGGTTGGGAAAGAGATGAACAAGGTGGGTGGAGGGTTAAAAAAAAATTTCGTGGTCTAATTACCTAACTATACGCAAGCATTAAATTATTCAGAAATGGAACTTATTATTGTGCTAAGCACACTCATACCAAAAGCAAGGTCATGACGAGTACCCATCAAAGCATGCATTACAGAGCCAACAACTACACCATAATGCACATCTTTCATTTTAACTTTTTCATCTGGGGTGGAACTGTGGAAGGCAAAAGAACCAATTTTTCTCGCACCACTATCATCATGTTCGACTATCGTTTCGGTTTATATTCCTACTCATTCATGAACGTTGTCTTGGATCCAGAGTTCTATTCGGTTTGGATCGTATTGGGCCTAATGGGCCCAATTCGAGTACGATTCCTTAGTTTCGGTTCATCATCACGTTCCACTATCATCTCAGTTTTTGTTCTTACTCTTTCATGAACGTTGTCTTGGATTGAGAACTCTATTCAATTTGGATCCTATTGGGCCTAATGAGCCCATATTCCCAATTCGAGTTCGATTCCTAAGTTTCGGTTCCTCATCACGTTCAACTATTGTTTCGGTTAATGTTCTTACTCTTTTATAAACCTTGCCTTGGATCAAGAGTTCTATTCTGTTTGGATCGTATTGGGCCTAATAGGCCCAATTCGAGCTCATATCTTGAGTTTCAGTTCAGCATCACGTTTGACTATCGTTTCCGTTTATGCTCTTACCTTGTCATGAACGTTGCCCTAGATCGAGAATTTTATTCGATTTGGATGGTATTGGGCCTAATGGGCCCGTAGCCCCAATTTGAGTTCGATTCTTTAGTTTCGGTTCTTCATCAAGTTTGACTATCGTTTCGGTTTATGTTCTACTCTTTGATGAACGTTCCCTTGGATCGAGAGTTCTATTCGATTTGGATTGTATTGGGCCTAATGGGCCCAATTCGAGTACGATTCCTTAGTTTCGGTTCTCCGTCACGTTCGACTATCCAAATCGGGGTCCGTAGCCCTGAATAGAACTCTCGATCCAGGGCAATGTTCGTGAAAGAGTAAGAAAATAACCGAAACAATAGTCGAACACGACGAAGAACCGAAATTAAGGCCTTGAAATCATATTGGGTCCATAGGCCCAATATGATAAATAGCCCAAAAATAGTGTACGAATAGCCGCTGGGTTTGTTTTTAGGTCTTACAGAAAACTTGCCTAAAAACAAAAGGTCTTACAGAAAACTACACCCTCATGGCAACCATGAAGAGTCGTCGTCGTCGTCGTCCTCGAGTTCTAAAGTCATGGTCACGACACAATCTTCCCGAGGAGCTATGGCCGGAAATCCTATCTCGACTTCCCGCCAAATCACTTCTCCGATTCCGCTCCGTCTCCAAGTCATGGAAGTCCATGATCGACGACCCCGATTTCGCCTGCTTACACCTCAATCGCTTCAACAACGGCCCTCAATCATCCCGCCTCTTCTTCGTAACATTAGAGTCAGCCATATGCCGACAATGCGTGGTCAAGGACAGCAAAACCCTAAGAACGATTCGCAGCCTTGGCTTCCTCCAAACCGACCTACACTCGGTCAATATCCTCAGAGCCACTCCCGATCGTAATGCAGATTACGGACGTCTAAGGCTGTGGTTCATTCTTTCATCGATTGACGGATTGTTCTTGTTGAATTCCATGGTTCCAAGGTCCGATTTGATGTACTTGTGGAACCCCTCGATTAAGAAAACCCTAGCTCTTCCCCCTCTTGAAATCCCCCAAATATTGAGGTACGTTGACTTTGGATTAGGGTTTGACCCGTCGATTGGGGATTACAAGTGTGTCAGATTCGGCGCCTTGTCAGCATCGGGCAACTTGAAAATCGCTGCAATTTACACTCTAGGGACGAATTCGTGGAAGACAATTGAATTTCAAGGCGATTTGGTCCGAAAGCTACGTTTCACTGATTGGAGGAGAATTGTTCCCTTTGACGGTGCTCTGTATGCCCTTGCAGACGTTTCGTATCTATCTTATGCTTCAGTGAAACTGGTTTCATTTGATCTGAAGAGAGAGGTGTTTGCTTCCATGGAATTGCCTGTAGATTATCATGATTTCCGTGGCCATGCGCTGACAATGGTGTATGATGATGGTGGTTGTGGGTGCTCACTTGGTGTGGTCAATTTCAGTGGATCCGAAGGATCTGTATGGATCTTGCAGAGGTTCGGAGACGATAGTAAGTCATGGAGCTGGGTGCGATGCTACACCTTTGTTATAATAACCCCTCAAATCGGTAGTCCTCTTGAGTTTCTGCACTTTCTCTGCATGACCAAGAATCGTGAGATGTTGTTGACCTGGGCTCCCCTATGCAGTCGTAATAGTGTGATATGTTACGACCTCGAAACTCAACAAGAAAAGATGTTGCTGGAGAAGAATCGGAAGCCTTTATGTGGGATAAACGCGTTTCCGTACGTCGAGAGTCTGATATTATTGCATCATTAGGTAAGTTTTTGCGTCAATCACGTCTAGGCCGGGAACCTATGAATTGGTCTGTTTTGATGCCTTGTGCATACTTGTTGAACTTTATCATATTTGCCTTTGCTAGGGAACCGATGAATTGGTCTGTTTTGATGCCTCGTGCATACTTGTTGAACTTTATCATATTTGCTGTTGCTTATAGTTTTGCATTCTGTAGTTTGCCAACAAAATGTACTGGGTGCCTTCATTCATATAAGTAGAAACTTACCAAATGATGCATGCATGGATTCCTCGGGTACACCATGGCTAAGGAGGCTGCACGCCTCAAGGAACCACCGCCAAAGAGCGAGGTGCCTTATTGGTGTCACAAACGCCCCAGGTCCGCCCATGTGCGCAGATTGCTAAGCGGCCTCTCCCGACCAACCTTTTGAAAGCATGGCCGTGCATTGCATGGTTTGGGTTGTTGCTTATGTGGGCCGCAACCTATCTTTTGTTATTACTTAATTATATATGAATATAAACCATTGAAATATGATGTCGTAAAGAAATAAATTGAAAAACAAAGTTATAAATATTAATTTAATGTATACTAGCAGTTAAGCATGTCGATTCATTGTCTTGATACCAAAGTACGTTAATTCTCAAAATAAAAAAGTGTATGGTCTTATGTTAAGTACTATGGTGTGTGTGTGTGCACTGTGATATGATATCATTTGTGTTGTTCAGTTTCCGAACGGGTAACGTCGTCTGAGAAGGTGTTCTTTATTACGTGTTTGTTGTTTTGCATGTTCCGCCTATAATAACATATCTCTAGTTCTACCCGCATAAAACTGTTGTATGTTCTGGCCTATACTGAGATGCTATGTCATACGGAATGAAAACGGGAACATGAAAGGGAAATGAAACGAGACCAGGAAACACCTGATTTTCATGTGGTTTTTGTAGACACCAGTTTCGTTTTTGTTGAAAACGCAAAACGCGACTCTCTTGGAGTTTCGGGGTAACATATATAGTTCAAAATCAAATGCGGGGTTAAAGGACGAGGTTTAAACTTTGTTTATTGTTATCCTGGTAAGGACGAAAAATGGGCTAATCTTTCAAACTTGTGTACAAACTTTTCTTGGCTATGTACTATATAAGAACATCCCTAAATGTTTAAAAATATGGTTTTACGAAGAATACGTTCACTGATTGGGCTAGCTTATATCATTTCGTTAGCTTGTATCATTTCGTCCCCAATAAATATAGATTCTACAATTAATTTCGTCCCTACTTAATACGGAGTAGTATTATTTCCTATACATATATCACCATTCCATACATATCACGCCAAACCTGGAATAAGAACCATCTCTCTGGTACTCTCTTCTCTCTTCCGACTTTCCAAGCTAAACCTGGAATCCATCTTCTTCCTCTGCCCCGAAATCGCTTTACAAGGAAAGGTAATACGCTCTTACTTACTATCTATGTTGGTTTACACTTTCAATTAGGGTTCCAATTGAGGAATTAGGGTTTCAATTAGGTATTTCAAACATAGGCTTAGGGAAATCGTGGCTCACAGTCGGACTGTTTACAGAACAAAATCAAACAAACTGGGACTAGAAGTAAAGATGTTGTGAGGGCGTGAGAATACAGATGTATTAATAATGAGTCAACATAGATTAGTAATTTCGTACATTAGCATGAGAATATTAGGGTTTATCAGAGTTCTTCTCTGAAGGGATGCGTAATCTGATATTGAACTCACTAATGAAATGAGGGCAATTGGTTATGAAGAATTAGATAGTTACGCTTCCTGTAAGGATCTCTAGGTCCTCGATTGTCAAAAGTACGCATCCACCCTTATATGCAATTGAAAAGCTGCATCTATCTGTATATTGTGTCTTACATGTCCATACTTTGATGCTGTCTTTCATTCTGTTCTGCTAGCAAGATATACTGCAACCTTTAGTTCCATTTTCCAGTTGCTTTCTGGTTTGAACTCTGGTTCAATTAACAGCACATTTTCTGGCTTATACATATAGGAAGATAACTATGTTTGCAATTGGGAAAGATGTGGAGGTCAAGGGCTTTGGAAAGTGGGTAGATACTACCTTGCTTGGGAAGATAGCAGGTTATTGGAATGATGCGCTGTACATAGTCCAGCTGTTTAGCATGGGCGTCGACGAAGAACGGGAATACGGCGCCCGACGAAGAGACGACGAGTATTACTTCAGGAAACAAGTTGAGTGGCAGATTGTTCACCCGCACTTTGTTCGCGACGCAGATCCAGAGCAGTCAGGCCGTGAATATAATATCGGTGATATAGTTGACGTGGATGTGAATGAGCTCTGGACCAACTTGCCCGCTATGTTGGATAACCGAAGGAAAGGCGTGATCGTTGCCAAGACATTGTCCACCGCCCAGTTTTTTGTCGATGATGGTGAACCATGGCTCTACAACATCAAGCTCGAGACCTCAGGTGAGATCGAGGAAGATGTTCTTAGCTACCGTATGCATCCACATCGTGTGTGGAATTAAGAACCGCTTTATGCGCTCAAAAACTGTCTTTTGCTGCTTCTTTGAATATTATGTTTTGATGACTTATTAATGGAGCACTTAGGTCAGCTACTACCTTTTCTTTAAACCAGCACCCAATAATATAGCCGTTCTATCACCAAATTAATATTTTCACAGACGTTTATTGGAACGTTACTGTTACTGGTGCAATGCACGGTTAATGGACAATCCAATCTGGAACGTGGGATGAGGGACAGAATCAAAGTTCTGCGAGTACGACAATAAGGGACAGATTTGGGAACAAGTATAGCAAGGCCTAAATGATTCAGAAATGGAACTTATCGTGCTAAGCACACTCATACCAAAAGCAAGGTTAGGACGAGTACCCATCAAAGCATACATTACAGAGCCAACAACTACACCATAATGTGCATCTTTCATTTTAGCTTTTTCATTTGGGGTGGAAGGCAAAAGAACCAACTTTCCTAGTTTCCTAGCCATGCAATACTTTTGTTTTACATGACGTTTTGTAGACTACATTTCTCTTATGATGATGTACTGTGCGATGGGATGCAAGCCCACCATGTCACTCTGCGACCCTCGAGGTACATGACGGTACTAGGGAAGGTGGGAATACTCTAGTACAGATGATTTCAGTGGGGGCCGGGGCACAACCTATATTTGAGGGCTTCGAGTCAAATCACCGTCCGTGGGTGATAACGATGGTGTCCTTGGCGTATATTTTTTTAGTTACCATTAAAGTTATAGCTTCTATAACTGACTTTTACAAGAAAACCTCTAGGAAGACAGGACCGTGCTATCGCACGGGACATGAGTCATATATGTACTCTTTAGTGTAATTTTGTTGAGTTCGTTTTTATTCTTATACGCGTTAAAGTATAAGTTTGTCTTCTTTGTAATCGTGTTTAAAAAATTGGCATAAATTTGATGGTACAATCTTACATGGTATCATTACAATTTGTTTCCTAACATTTTCACATTTTTTTTAATGGACTTGTACCATAAACAGATAGTTACGTGAAAATTTAAACTATCATTAGTAATAAGTGGACTTCCATAGTTCCATGTCATCCAAAAAACTCAAACTAGCATGACCTGTCTAGTCATGCTCTACATTGGGCCAAGCCATTTACACCACATATATTTTTTTTTATGCTAGTCCCAAAACAAAGAAACTACCTAAGGCCATCCTTACGGACGTGGTCCCTTAGGACCAGATCAGCAACTAATGTGGTCGACGAATGATCCAGTAAGGTAGCAATACAATCTACACCCGAGTTGGCTTCCCAGAAGACGTGCCTGATGCTCCAACTCTAAAACTAACCCAGCAAGGACTGGTTATCCGTACGCATGAGCTCCATCTCCCATGAATACCTCCAATCTCCCAACACTGCTTTGACCATTGTTTTGGGCGAATTAACCGCACAAACGCGTTACTTCCCTATAATGAGGGACTCCTAGTCACAAAGGTGCCACAACGCATTAGAAGCTACGAACAAAGAATAATCAACGAAATTAACACGTACGAAAATAACTAGGAGCAATAATGGGAATCGATAATGAAATTGTATTGATCGCTTGATTGATCTTTTCGGTTACAAATGTTTCGATGCTAACACACATAATCTCTGTAAATATATGAACTACGAATGAATGGAAAGAACAATTATTTTTTGGGCAAGTTTTGCTATGGTAATCGAGTGTGCAGAATTGTGTGTTTCTCTGTTCCCTTCCTTCCATTTAAAGGCGAATCTGATTTTCATTTCGGAGCCGTTGGCAGGCGCTCATCAAGAAGTCAAGATCCCGCAATTCCGCAAATCTCGCCCTCGCAGTTATGGATTTGAACGTTGAGATTAGCTCGTTGCTACAGTCTTGATCGCGTCGTTAATGAGGGGCGAAATTAGCGGGGCCTTCTACCGGCGTGTGTTGAAGACCTGAGATAGCCTCTTTGCGTGCGTCCCAGTGGGCTTGAATTTTGGATAGCCCAACAATACCCCTCAAAAAGCCCAAGGAAATTCCCGCTGGCGGTTTCCTAGGGTTTTTTAAAATTTTCAAACTCCTTTTGGAAAGTTGTAGTACATTTGATGTCGCGTCCCATCACTCCTCTATTTAAGAATCGTGATGATGTTCTGCAACCCTCCCCTCAACTGCTCTATTCTTCTCCCAAGGTACGTTCTTTCCTTTCCTCTTGTTTCTTTTTCATCGCTTTTTCTTCATACGGTTTCCATGGCCTCTTCCAACCTCTGTTGCCGGAAGAGCGCTTTTGCCCCTGCTTTTTCCTCTTCAAACATCCTTACTTCCGTTCACTGAAAGAGTTCTTCCTCCGAAACCCCGTGGGAGTTCGCTTCTTCTGTGGGCTTCCCTTCAAACACCGAAATCTTCCTCCCTCCTGCCGGAGTTTATGCTGATTTCTTTGCGGAGGATTGGGTGTGCTTGTATGAGTACCCCCTTCGCATTGGCCACCGATATCCCTTTTCCCCCCTTGTTACTGATTGTTTAAGCAAGATGGGTGTCTCGCCGGGGCAAATCCTCCCTCAAGTCTGGGGACTCTTACTCTCCGTTGAGCGGTTGTGTTCCTCGCCGGGGCATCGCTTTTCGGTCCGAACATTTTTTCTTAAACTATCGCCTGTTATGTTTGTTCGCGATCTAACCTTGTTTCAATGACTTTTGTAGAAGAGATCTCTCCTCCTCCCCTGCGAAAAGCATTTGCTGTGGTCATCTCCCAAATTGAAGCGCTCTTTGTTAAGAAAACATCTTACCCAAATTTGGGCCCATCTTCATCCACTGAATCCGACGACATTGAGATGTCAAGTAAATGTCTCTGGATTTTTATCTTTGTTTCTTACGATCTTACCTTATTCAATTTGTAACGCGTTAGAACTCTGCTTGTCAGGTTCAAGAGCAACCCGTAAGAAGAGGAAGGCAGAGACCGCCTCCAGTGCTGAAACTGAAGCGATTGTGTCCCTCCCTCCGAAAGTTCCAGATCCCGTGGCCAAAACTTCAAAGAAAGAGTCGAGTTCCAAACTCGCGGACCTCCCCAAGGATATGCTATCCCTGGACATGGATCCCCTGGAGTGTTTAAACTCCTTAGCCCCCCTTAAAGTGGACTGTCTCAACGGTCGCCCTATCTCGCCCTCCTACCATGAGCTTCTTGGAGAGATCTTAGCGTCTCAATGGCAGGTAGGCTACGCCTTCTTTTTCTTTTTTGTTACGCATTTATACTTTCCAAGTTGTAACTGGGCATTTTCTTCTTGTGCAGGGTCTTCAACTTTCGTTTGCGGCTTTCGACATGTTTAAAGACCTCCCGGACCAGTTGGCCCAGACTAAGATCTATCTTCAAAACGAGAAGAACAAGTCCACGCTCCTGACTCGCGAGAAGACAGCTTTAGAGTCCCGAATTGCTGAGCTGCAAGAAGCTCTGAACAAAGCCACTCAGGAGGCCCAGGTCTGGCAGGAAACTACTCCATCAAAGCGCGGGTCGAGACCCTAGAGAAGCACGCGGCTGGGAAGTCTGTAAGCTGGGATGCCGTGAAGGAGAGAGCGGACTTCGAGGCGATGTTTCCTGATGCTACCAACGCGTTAAAGAATCCGTTTCCTATGGACGACATTGTGAAGGTGGCGCAGGAGGTTACACATGTGGAAGCGACCAACATGGACTCAACCCGCAAGGCCTCTGAAGATTGAACCATTTCTAGCTTTGTTTTTGTAGAAAACTTCTATCCCACCCCCGGTGTTTATGGGGTTTAAAACTTGATCTACCCTCAATGTTTTGGGGTTTAGAACTCAGTTCTCGGCCGTTAGTTTTAGGGCCTAAACTCTGTTACTTCTGCCCTTGATTTTGCGGGGCTTTTAACTGCTTCTTTTGGTTATGCTTGCTTTGCCTTGTTTGTGTTTGTTTTGCAGGTTTCGAACCAAGCTTGTATAAGGGCCTTCGAAGGCTGGATGGTTCAAACCGTATCGTCCAACATCCGTCCACATATCCTATGGGACATCTAATTCCTTGCTAATGGAGCTTAGTATGGTCTTATGTTAAGTACTATGGTGTGTGTGTGTGTGCACTGTGATTTGATGACATTTGTGTTGTTCAGTTTCTGAACGGGTAACGTCGTCTGAGAAGGTGTTCTTTATTACGCCTCAAGGAACCACCGCCAAAAAGCGAGGTGCCTTATTGGTGTCAAAAACGCCCCAGGTCCACCCATGTGCGCAGATTGCTAGCGGCCTCTCCCGGCCAACCTTTTGAAAGCATGGCTGTGCATTGCATGGTTTGGGTTGTTGCTTATGTGGGCTGCAATTGCGACCTATCTTTTGTTATTACTTAGCTAGTGAAAAGCGCCCCTGTGTACTCGTGCATTATTCGAAGGGATATATAATGTGGGTAGACCCAAGGCGTAATTATATATGACTATATACACCTTTGGAATATGATGTCGTAAAGAACTAAATTGAAAAACTAAGTTGTAAATAATAATTTAATGTATAGCATTTAAGCATGTCAATTCATTGTCTTCATTCCAAAGTACGTCGGCTTAATTTTTTTTAGGTTTTATCTGTTTGGGTTGGACATCAATGTAAGTGTATGCATGTATACATAAATTATATATAATATATAGTAGTACCGCCCCGTACCTATGGCAAGGGGCAGCGCTCTTCGTATGTTGTCGTCATGTAACTACTTCTAAATGTAGGCCCATCTTTGATGGTGAAAGTGAAGATGTTCGGGATGGAAGAATTCATTGCACATGTCCCGTCTATATAATTAAAGAATATCTACTGTTATTTTATGTTACGCGGAACCTAATAGACACGAAGTGCCACCGGAATTAACATATATATATTAGGCGCACCATATAATCTTGGTATTGGTCAATGGGTGTCAACATGTAATGTAGAATACAATGAATTATTGTAGTAGTAGAACAAAATGGGAAGAGATCACCCCAAGAACTGTAACGGTAGTGGATAATTTCTGTGTCGGTCAAACGGCAGTGGATATATTCGTTGCGCCGCGTGGCATTATGTTGTGGTCATTTTCGGGCAAAAATGAATTAATAGTGATTACCCGCTACATAGGAATTCAAATAGATAACAATTTGGTACCCTGTATCCAGTACGGAGTATTATTTTTTTAGGCAATGGCGTACAGGGGTAAAATAGGAAAACAAAGTAGTTAAGTACACTATTCAGTGCGCTTAACTAAGAAGTGCGTATTGATACGCCTAGTTAAAGCATACATGGGTAAAATGGGAAAACAAATTACCGTCTGGGGGACACAAGCGCGTTTAGGATTGTGTGCGCTCTAATCAGGCGCACGAGAGTCTAGCTAAATCATTTTTAGTTACAATAGCATTATATAGAATCAGAGTACGTACCAGTACCATGTACGGTAAATGTGATTATAAACCCGATTTAAAGATATGTTTCATGAACTTATTCGATATGAAATAATATAGGTATTTATATTAAGTTAATCCTATACATATAAATATGGCTTCAAAGATTGTTCCATGATTTTATCTTCAATGGTTTTATCTTCATATGCCCAATTCGAGTTTGATCGCTTAGTTTCCACTCTTCGTTACGTTCGACTATGGTTTCGATTTATGTTCTTACTCTTTTATGAATGCTGGCTTGAATCAAGAGTTCAATTCAGTATTTCAGTATTGTTATTGTTATCTATAAATTAAATTGTATGAAGATTAATTAATGATGTCTGTAAGGAAACTTTATAGATATAATTTCGGTGATATATAATTTTTCATATTTTACATACATCTGAGGTCTACAATGAAATTTTAACCAATAAAATTATTTTAATAAAGACGGGTGATGTAGCTCGATGTGAAGTTGACCCTTATGATAATTATTATATTTTGACCTCTGGATTAGTATGTAAAATGATGATTGGTATAGGCCACACTAAATTTGAACCCACCAAAAACTATACTACGGTTCTGAGTAGACGTTGAGATTTTGACCATGTACAAGGGTCAGTATTCCAATTACGAGGATAACCATATATGAAGACTACTCCGTCAAAAAGAATACTCCCTCTGTCCCAGTAAGTTTGTCCACCTTTATTAACCAACTTTTTCATCGACTTTATTACTTTTTTCCTATATATTTACAAAATTTAGTCTCATCTAATCTTATATATTACCCTCAACTATTTTTTTTTGAGAACAACTATTTAAATTTGAATTGATAGGATCGTAGCATATAAGTAGGAGATGAGGTTTCTTGGTCAGGATATGATTGTGTAAATAGAATTTCAAAAACAATATTGTAGAGGAAGGTTTATTTTACGTATCTGATGGGAGGTAAAGAAAAATAAAAATAATAAAAATTTGTAGTTTTGAGTTTGCGTACAAATTTTCTCTTCAGATTCCACTAATTTGAGAAGATTTAACTTCCCTCCCCTTCCACCATTATTTCCCCCTCTATTCCATACGGTTCTCCCCCATAAAATTAACCAAACAGAGGAAATATCCTTCCCTCCCTCTCCCTTCCATTAAAATCACCCCAATTCCTCCCAACCAAACCAAACATAGCCAGAGTTAAAGGGTCCCCTATCTTCATCCAGAATACCAGTTAGGGTTTCTGACTCGGGCAAAGTCGTTGTTCCCTAATCAAAAATAAATCCCAAACATGCAAACACAAGTATAGTAGGCAAGCAAGGGGTCGAACCCAAAGGAATCAGTTTTATTCAGATTTTATGTGATTTTCATGCAAGTAATCAAAGGGGTTTTTGAAAGTTGATTTCAATCAAAGTTATCAAGCAGAGTTCATTCAATCAATTCCACTTTATTAATCCGTTGATCATGAATTCATCCACCTCTTTATATGCTTAGGTCAATTCCAATCCCAATCATTAGCAATCACAAGTCCACGGTCCAAGCAATTCTATAACCCTTGGCAAGGACGCTTAACCTAGAATTAGCATAGAGTACAGGGATAATAGGAAATCAAATCATGCAATCAAACTACGAGTCTCATGCATAATTTAACCATTGAATACTCTTCCCTAAACTAGTCCACGGTCCTAGAATAGAGTTGTTTCGAGAATAGGAAAGATGCATAGACAACAACCAATCCTAATTCAAACAATAGATCTAAGTCAATCAAACAAGTTGATCAGGCTCATAAAATCAAACATAGATCATGGGATGAAGCACAAGAGTATCAATAAAGACCTAAGGATAAAGAGATTACCAGAATTTCACAACTTCATAATAAAGCTTCCTTGATTGAATAAACTCCAGAGGAGAGTTAGTTCTCCATTACAAAGAAAACTCTAATCTTTATTTGAAAGACAATTGATTGACAAGAATTCGATGATAACTAGAAAACTAGAAAGGTTCCCCTTATATAGCCCCAAAGATCAACCTTTTCGGACTAAATAAGATAGGAAACCGAAAGATAAGAAAGGAAACAAGATAGAAACGGCAAGATCTCGTCAGCTCCGAAGTCGGCTACCACCGCGCCCGCGGCACCAGATCCGCGCCCGCGGCGGCCTTCAAACGGTCAAACCGGGTTCAGCTTCTACCGCGACCGCGCCGGAAGCAACGCGTCCGCGGCCTTCACGGTTTAGGTTGGTTCGCTCCTCCACGCCACCGCGCCCGCGCCATAGGTAACGCGTCCGCGGTATCCATGCAGTGGCGATTCTTCGTCTTTAAGCTCTTTAACTCTTGATTCTTCAAATCTTGTGTCTTCGGCCTTGATATTACAATAACGCTCAAAACTAACCTAAACACTCTCAATATAGCTCTAAAATACAAGAGTTATCCTATTCAAAGTAGAGCGAATCAAATTCCCCCATACTTAGATCTTGCTCGTCCTCGAGTAAGCTCAAAATAAATATGACAAGTAAGCACATCTAAGATCTCAGGAAATACAAGGGAAAACAAAACACTCAACTCACAACCCGAACCCAAAAATATAGAGAAATCATGAGCATAAAACAATGAAGCTCAAACACACACCTCACAACAAAGATATAACACTCAAGGTCTAAAAAGTGAAAGAGAGCAACCTAGGATCTACCAAAATCTAACATGTAAGCCCCAAAGTCCCCAAGCAAGAATGAATCCTAATCACTCGAATTTTACCGCTCAATTCTGCTTAGGCGCCCTTTCGGGTTTTCACCTAACCGCTCTTTTCATTTTTCTCAAGGGCATGCTCACAAATACTCACAATCACTCATAAACCTCATATTACCCCAGCCTAATGCTGGTCCGGGTTACCTGCTTATTACCTGAGCTGCCCTTTCGGGTTTTCGACTCATCCCAGGATTTATATGCCTTTTTTTTTCAATTTTTTATGGCTTTTTCTATCTTTTTCTTTTCTTTCTATCTTTTATTATGCAAAAAGTATGGTGCAAGTGCTCCATGAAAAGAAGAAAATCCAAAATCTGAAGCAAATAGCTAACTAAGCTAACTAGGATAAGCGAATGCGAGTACTCCTTCCCCCATACTTAAATCCTTCATTGTCCTCAATGAAGTAAAGAGAAAGGATAGAAGCAAGGAAGAAGGTATATCAGAAGACTCACAAACGAATGAAGAGGAGTGGAGTGGAAGAACTCTTCATATGTGGTAGAATAGAGAAGCTTCGTATTTTCAATCGGGTGGCAAACCGCGGGCGCGGCACTAGGGGCGCGGGCGCGGAATTGATGCAGAGAGGGAAGTCATCGTCGGAGTACACCGCGGGCGCGGCTGATGGGGCGCGGGCGCGGGTCTCATGCAGGAACAATGTCTTGACTTCGTCTCGAAAAAACGTGATGTGTAGGTAACCTTTGTATCTTGGCTCGTCTTCTTGAAAGATGGATCAATACTCGAACTCAAGCCGTGGAGAAGAAAACTCTCGGGGAAACAAAGCTCCCCCATACTTAGGCTTTACACATAGCCAAAGAATGGAAAATACAAAGATGGATGGAAAGAAGAAATAGAATGGTGGAAAGATAGAAAATGGAATAGAAAGGATATAGATGGATGGAAAATATAGAGGTAGAATGTGACCAAGAAGTCATCTTTTTGTCTCTTTTTGTCTTTTTTTTTTTTCATAAAAACGAGCTAAAACCGAGACGCAGTATGGTTGCCGCGAGCACGGGCTAGTACCTGTTCGTCGGGGCGTGCTGACGATCCACCGCGGGCGCGGCCAAGGAGGCGCGGGCGCGGTTTCACGCCAGGCATGTCCTTTCGGACCTAGTACCTGCATGTTAGCTAAAAAGTACAAGCAAATCCTAAGCTAGGAATGGAAAAAACAATCTATCTAATCCTTAGGTTGCCTCCCAAGCAGCGCTTTTGTTTAACGTCGTTGGCTCGACGTGGATACGATCAATACGGGTCCTCATCAACATCAATCCGGACCGTGTTGCCACCATGGGATATGGAAAGAGATCCATTGGCAACGTCAATGACCGTGTTGGCGGTTTTCATGAATGGACGACCAAGTAAGAGAACCGGGTCATACCGCCCTTCACCTATCTCCATCACATAAAAATCTGCAGGAAAGATCAAGCCCTGTACCTGTACTAGAACATCCTCAACTATCCCTTTCGGGCGCACATTAGAATGGTCAGCCAATTCAATAACAATATCAGATTTCTTCAAAGGACCAAGGCCTAACCTATCATACATGCAAGATGGGAGAACATTAATGGAGGCACCTAAATCTAGCATAGCACGATCAATTTTAGTTTCTCCAATAGTGACAGGGACGGTGAATCTTCCTGGGTCTGAACATTTCTTAGGTAATTGCTTTTGAAGTAGGGAATTACAAGTCTCAATTTTGCTATCCTGAGTCTTTTCAACTAGAGCTACCTTTTAAATCTTAGGACTAGTCCTATTCTTTCTTTTTATGGTGCATAGCTCTTTCATGAATTTAGCAAAACGAGGGACACTTTGGATGAGATTAAGAAGAGGAACATTTACCCGACAATTGGCGAAGGTCTCGAAGAGTTCCTTGTCATGTGCCGGCTTCCTTGTGTCCTTGAGAGCATCGGGGAATGGAGGAGAGGGCTTGAAAGAATCCAATGGTGGGAGGGGTTGAGCCACATAGCCATCATCCTCTTCTGCTGCTGGAGCTCGGTTCCGTCTAGGGGAACTTGGGCGAGGAGGTGAGTAGTTCTTGAAAGCATAGTCGAGCAAAGCCTCGAAATTTCGTTCTACCTCCTTGCCGCGGGCGCGGTCCGGACTCCGCGGGCGCGGGTCACTACGACTCTCATGCTCCATGTGCTCTGTTGGGATTCCGCGGGCGCGGAGGGGAGAGCGCAGGCGCGGAATCTCCACAGAGGCTTCGTCCTCCTGTGTTGTCGCCCCGGCACGGTCGCGGCCAGGGGAGCACGGGCGCGGTATGTCACCAGTGGGTGATGTCCGGCTCGCTAGTGTTCTACCGCTCCTCAAATTCATGGCACTCACATTCTCCTTGTGATTGAGCGGTTGAGAGGGAAGTTTCCTAGAATCCTTAGACTCGAGCCTATTGATCATGGTGGCAAGTTGGCTCAGCTGAGTCTCAAGATTCTTTACAGCGGCTCTCGTCTCCTGGTTCTCCTTCAAGAGGGCAGTAATAGCATCGTTCTGAGACGGAGCAGGCACTCTCGGGGCATAGTTATTGGACCGGAATTGTTGTTGCGGGCCCTGAGGAGCGTACTGCTGCTGCTGTTGTGGTGGATCTTGCTGCTGCTGGTTGCTCCACCTCATGTTAGGATGGTTCGCCCACCCCGGATTGTAGGTATTAGAGTAAGGATCATTCCGGGGTCGGGGCGTACCATAATTGCCAATAGCGTTGACCGACTCCTCGGTCTCTTGAATAGTAGGGCATTGATCCGTGTGGTGGCTAGCATCATAACATAGACCGCAAGCGTTGACTTGCTGAGCCGTCTTCTTTGTGAGGAATTGCTTCATAAGATCCTTGAGCTCCCTTACTTCAGCATTCGGGGACTCATTCACCACACTAACGGACCTCACCTTGGTCCTGGACCTTTGATTGCGGGCTTGTTCCGCCAAGATCTCCACTTTCTGAAAAGCTGCAGCGGGGGTCAAGTTCTCGTAACTACCCCCACAAGATGCATTCACGAGCCTCTTGTCATTGTCGTAGAGTCCCTCAACGATGTAGCAAATAAGGTCCTTGGCTTGGTAGCCATGGTAGGGACAACTCGCGATGAGCCTCTTGTAGCGCTCATAATAGTCGTAGAGGTTCTCGTCTTCCCCTTCCTCCAAACTGCTGAGCTGCTTCTTAATAGATGTTTGTTTGGAAGTGGGGAAGTACTTCTCAAGAAACGCCTTCTTCATGGCTGCCCAAGTAGTGATAGAGCCTGGCACCAAATAAAGGAGCCAGTCCTTGGCGGTGTCTTCAAGAGAGAAGGGAAAAGCCCGGAGCTTGATTTGATCCTCCGTCACATCCGTGGGCTTCATACTCACGCACACCGCGTGGAATTCAGTGAGATGCTTGTTCGGGTCCTCACCGCTCAACCCGTGAAATTTGGGCAAGTGGTGAATGAGGCCAGACTTGAGCTCGAACTTCACGCCCTCCCCGAGTTCGGGGAATTGAACAGCGAGCTGCTGTTGCTGGAGATCGGGTGCCGTGAGTTGGCGAATAGTTTGCTCCGCCATGACGTCTTCTGGTTCAGAGTCAGAGAGAGAGAAAGATTCAAGAAGATTGTAGGAGGTAGAGGGTCTGGGGGCGCTCCTTATCTTCCGAAGAGTCCTGTCGATTTCTGGATCAAAGCGAACAGGAGAAGTATTAGTAGACCGGGTACGGACCATGTGTTAGGTCCGCACCCAAAGAGTGGTTCTGCGTACGAACCGCGGACGCGCCGAGGGGGCCGCGGGCGCGGTTTGGGCGCAAAGCCCGAAAGCACACACAAATCCAAACAAGAAAAAGATTCCCCGGCAACGGCGCCAAAATTTGACTCGGGCAAAGTCGTTGTTCCCTAATCAAAAATAAATCCCAAACATGCAAACACAAGTATAGTAGGCAAGCAAGGGGTCGAACCCAAAGGAATCAGTTTTATTCAGATTTTATGTGATTTTCATGCAAGTAATCAAAGGGGTTTTTGAAAGTTGATTTCAATCAAAGTTATCAAGCAGAGTTCATTCAATCAATTCCACTTTATTAATCCGTTGATCATGAATTCATCCACCTCTTTATATGCTTAAGTCAATTCCAATCCCAATCATTAGCAATCACAAGTCCACGGTCCAAGCAATTCTATAACCCTTGGCAAGGACGCTTAACCTAGAATTAGCATAGAGTACAGGGATAATAGGAAATCAAATCATGCAATCAAACTACGAGTCTCATGCATAATTTAACCATTGAATACTCTTCCCTAAACTAGTCCACGGTCCTAGAATAGAGTTGTTTCGAGAATAGGAAAGATGCATAGACAACAACCAATCCTAATTCAAACAATAGATCTAAGTCAATCAAACAAGTTGATCAGGCTCATAAAATCAAACATAGATCATGGGATGAAGCACAAGAGTATCAATAAAGACCTAAGGATAAAGAGATTACCAGAATTTCACAACTTCATAATAAAGCTTCCTTGATTGAATAAACTCCAGAGGAGAGTTAGTTCTCCATTACAAAGAAAACTCTAATCTTTATTTGAAAGACAATTTATTGACAAGAATTCGATGATAACTAGAAACCTAGAAAGGTTCCCCTTATATAGCCCCAAAGATCAACCTTTTCGGACTAAATAAGATAGGAAACCGAAAGATAAGAAAGGAAACAAGATAGAAACGCCAAGATCTCGTCAGCTCCGAAGTCGGCTACCACCGCGCCCGCGACACCAGATCCGCGCCCGCGGCGGCCTTCAAACGGTCAAACCGGGTTCAGCTTCTACCGCGACCGCGCCGGAAGCAACGCGTCCGCGGCCTTCACGGTTTAGGTTGGTTCGCTCCTCCACGCCACCGCGCCCGCGCCATAGGTAACGCGTCCGCGGTATCCATGCAGTGGCGATTCTTCGTCTTTAAGCTCTTTAACTCTTGATTCTTCAAATCTTGTGTCTTCGGCCTTGATATTACAATAACGCTCAAAACTAACCTAAACACTCTCAATATAACTCTAAAATACAAGAGTTATCCTATACAAAGTAGAGCGAATCAGTTTCCGTCTCGTTTCGCCATGTACGAACCTTCTTATTCATCTCTAGTTTTTGTTTGGCGGCCGTTTGCTGCTCCGTTGGCAATAAATGTCATCAAGCAGTCATAAACTGACAGCTCACCATGTTTACAAATACCGTGCATTGAACATACTGGTATACAGTGCATTGAAACCCTAGGTGTTTGTTTTTTATAATACGGTTTTCCATTATTAGCTGCTCATTGTGTGCCCTTTGTGCACATAATTTAAAAATCGTTTATAATAAGGGAGAAATAAGGGAGGAACAGAAGGTTAGTCAATCTTAACCAACGCATGCTTTTCTCTCTTTTCATAATTTATTTAGAAAATAATTTTGTCAAAAAAATACACGTTGCCTAATATGTTTGGATGGATGTAGGAAGTACAATTCCTATAAATTTAAATCCCATGTACGTTTAACTCCCTGGAATTATAATTCATGGGGAATAAAATACATGTTTGGTCGATTGTTTAATTTCACAGGAATACAAATACGGAGTAGTGTGTTTTGTTTGGTGCACAAAAGGCAGTTTGTAGGAATTTAAATAAACTTACAATTATAGCCTTAAACCACTCCCTATGTTTTTGCATGCAATTCCTATGATATGGAGGAATTTAAAATTGCGTGTTTTTGAATCAAACCTTGTTTAACCAAACACACACCTATATTTTGTTCAAATCTCTGGAATTAATTTTCCAATTCCCATCACAATTTTGAAAGCAACACAAACCTTGCTTGATTTAATAGTTTGGTTCATATGCTCCCGACTATCTCCCTACACGATAAAGATTTGAAAAAATTGAATCGATTTGTAACCGATAAATCAGCCCAGATTCGGATCTTAAAATTTATTCATTTAAACCCATTTCCATCCAAGGTGAGATCGAAGCACTAACCTCGATCCATGTTCGATCGGTCTTTGATTGCAGCGGCTTCCTATACGTGTCTATTCTCACGCTATTCTTGTTACAGCGAGTAGAACTAACACCCTCTATCCTCTAAAGGGTACATGTATATATATAGGGTGATCAGTTTTTTAATTTTGGTCGAATGGTGATCAGTTATTTAGTAACCGCCCCTTTCCTCAAAATATGTTAAATTTTGTGTTTTTGCTTGAAGTCAATATATGTGTTTTTGATCTACAAATCTAAAAAAAATTTATTCATTTTTTTGGTTGCATGAAACATGAGGGTGAACGTACGGTTCGAAAAAAAAAAGAAGAGATTGAACGTAATATATATTAACATTGTTATATTTTGTCGAATCTATCTATACTATATATTAAAGCCGGAGAATTTCGATCCTCCACGTTAATTCTGGCCCCACCCCATGTTAATTAAAAAATTCTCATATGTATCTTCTAATTACCATATATTGATATATCAGATATATCGATAATCTATCAAAATAATATCTATATTTATAAAGTATCTAAATTATATCTATCTATACAATCTACGTTTGAAATATGACCGTTGAATACCAATACTATCATGATAGTATCCCATCATAACTATATACTAAAGCGGAGGTTAGATTTAATATTTAGCCCAACACGTAGTACTTCCTTATTGGACCACGTCACCCATCTTTAATAAAACAATTCAATTTCTTTGATTGGTTGAAATTTCATTGTAGACCCCACATTAGATATCTTCTTATCTAACCAATTTTTTTTAAAAAAACTCTATCGAATATATTGCTTGAAATAAAACAATATGTGTTGCACAAAAAAATCTAACAAAAAAAAATCTATCTAACTAATCTAACGAAAAAAAATCTATATAACTTACCAAATCTATCTAACTTATATATCCAATTCAAATATGAAATTTATAAGATATCTATACTATATATTAAAGTCGGAGAATTTCGAGCCTCCACGTTAATTCTGGCCCCACTTTATTAAGAGCTTTATATGTTTTATTTTTCCTAATTATCTAATCTTTAACTTTATCTTTTTTCTTACCCATCAAATATCTATCTTTAAAGACATATTATTTATCTTTAAAATTTCTTTAATTATCTAATCTTTAATTTTATCCTCTTTCTTACTCATCTAATATCTATCTTTGAAACAGTATTATCTATCTTTAAATTTCTTTCAATAAAAGATACATATTAATTAACTTAACTTTTCAATTCCCATTTTAATCTATTTATATATAAGAATTAATATATATTATAATTTATAGTAGATACACAAATTAACGAAAAAAATGACCATTATCCGTACATGGTACGGGTCTTCAAACTAGTAAAACATTAAATTTATAGATAAATAAATAATTAAAAAAAGATACTCCATAATAACAATTAATGAAACATGGATAATTTATTTAATTCAAGTCGTGCCCTCCCGGGCACCGGCACTGTTACTAGTAACATATTATTTCCGTTACGTAAAGTGACATTGTGGCCCTAATTCGTTAAATACCACATTAGGAGTAATACCATCATGGCTCGGGGTACGTTAATTGTTTGGTTAAAATGTAACATCTTTATTGTCTAGGAAAAAAAATAATTTTTATATAATAAAATTTTCAATTATATGTCTATTCATTAATGTTCTAATTATAACAAAAAATTAGTTTAAAATGTGAAATGTGACTACATGAGCAATAGTCGTGCATGGCACGACGGGTACCGCTAGTGTATATTAATTGGGTAGGAACAAAGGTAGAGAGCCAGAGAGCCCCCACATTAGGCGAAATTTCTGAATTTCGGAATTGAGCCGATGCTCAGCCATGTAATTGAAACTACCACATTATGCCAAAGATTATTCCTTCCTTCACTATGCATACGTATTAAAGTGAAATTAGTTGAAGACCCGAACTATGTATGGGTAAGTGCTACAGTATATTTTTTGCATGCTCATATAAACTATATCAAGGTTATTTAATAACTAAAGATATAAATTATATGAACTGTGTGTAAAAGATAATTTTTCATACTCATATTTATTGGTACATTAAAAGATACGGATCGGAGTACAAATTATTGTTGATAGTTATACGAGATAATATTGTGGAAGATCTTTATTGGATCATATCTTAATTGGTTAATAATTCTATACAAACTTTATTGGATAAGACCTAAAAGATACATAAATTATATGAGATGATTGATCTCTTGATAAGGAAAAATATGCATATAGCTTCTAGCTAACATAATTTTCCTGCGGAAAATGTGATCCAATTATAGTACACTTCTAATAATTTTTGGGTTAATATTTGTAGTTTGTTAATAATTGCTAAAATCAAAACATCATTTTATTGAACGTTAAGTGATGAGGTGTCGCACAATCAAAAAAATACATGTCAGCATGTTTTTTTTTTGGGTGAGACATGTCAGCATATATTAGTCTCACCTCAAGTTCAGAACGACACCATATATTCACCCGAAACAATGTTTTATAACCACATATTTTATAAATAATTTAATCTAACTTCAAATGTGGGGAAAATCAACTAGGGGGCACACTCAATTTGGTTTCTATTGTGCAGAAAACCACGACTTTCAGTTCTCGCAAGCACTGTTCCGTTCATTCTGAAACTGGGTCGAAATGGACCGGGTGATTCCCGCGCAGTTCCGTCGTACAATATAGATGGGCACCAGAATGTAAATAAATCGGCGAGGATATGGCCAAGAGTATGTACTCTCCCAAGGCTAATTGGCGTCACATTGCTATCTTAGTTGTTTTTCAATTCAATTCAATTCTCGTCTTTCAATTCATGTCCTTTAATTCATTGTCTTTCAATTCCGTCTTTTGTGTTTCGTAGTGTTCTTATTCCCTGGTTGATTCTTCATTGTTAGAGAGACTTTTCTCGTGCTTCTCATCAACAAATTCGTAACAGAGGATTTGCTTCGCTTTGTGACATGGCCCTTACACCTAAACGACGCCGACAAGCCGTCACCCATTAAGGAAACTAAAGACAAACAGCTTCAACCAAAAAAACCACAAGGAACGAAAACATCATGCCACAGCCGGCTGCCGCCATACACAGGAAACAAACAACTTTCATAAATATTAAGCCTACGCGTGGATCGATCGGAAGACAACCCATTTGAAGAAGACACCCGCTGGAAAGTTGCGATGGGATTAGCCATTGTAGTCGGTCTCCAGCCACTTGTGGAGCGCTCGGTGGCGGGCCCTTTTTTTCTCCGTCGCATTGCCGCGGTGTCCAATGTCCCTTGCATGCTGGAGGAGGTCCGGCAACGGCCAGATGTGCTTCTTCTTGCCGCGACAGAAGGGGCAGGTGAGGGCTCCGTTACGCTTGACGACCTTGATCTTGGTCGACACAATTTTCTGGTACACCTTATCTTCAAACTCCTCCAATTCATCCCCGCTAATGTCGCTGTATGAACTTGACGAAGAAGACATGATGGCTGGAAATACAGACATGAATCAAGTGTAAAACTCATTGACGATATTGCATGTAAGTACTCGCATGTGTTTGTAAAGTATTGAATCATACATTGGTTAGATCGGCGTGGAAGATGAAGCCTCCAAGATGACCGCCGGATTGATGTTGAAACGCAAGGGGAGATGTTTGACTGCGGCTAGGGTTTTTGAGAGAGTGGTGATGAGAACAGGGGGAGTTAGAGGGGGTATTTATGGGGAGTGTGAGTGTGACAGTGTGTACATGCACTTGTTGCTACTAAAATAAGCCATTTCTTAGGTGACCTGTCCCATTGTTTCGTCCTCTTTCTCATACGTCATGTTTCTCTATTCTGGAAAGGAAAATTGATCTTTCAATATCGATCCCATGTGGTCATTAATGCCCTTCGACTTGAGCCGACGAAACAATATCAATTTAGCCATTTAATGTTCATCTGTCCATTAATCGATATCGACCCCTGTCTAAAAGCTCCCATTGCGAGTGCTCGTTATTAAATGAGATTATGCAAACTTGTTTTCAAATTTGTATTTCATAAATGCTTAACTCGGAATCAATGTCCTTTTCAAGTTGTGTTTCATAAATGCTTCACACTGACAATGCATGGCTCGTTGTATGTAAATTTAAAATTTATTTTAAATTGACCGTAACCTAAAATCATATTGTTACGAACTTTGATAAAATGGTTCATCTTGTGCTAGCATTCTGAATGAGGTCGAGCCGGTTCAGTATTAAGCATTGCATTGTATCGAGTTGGGTTTGGTAGTCATGAGCAACCGGTGAAGTCGGTCTGATCTTTGCGGGTTTTATGACGAGTCGGGTGAAATTAGCGGTTCAAGGACGCCAAGTTTTTTGATTACTAACTAATAACACCTTACAATATATTATGTTATGCTGTTAAATACTGAGAAAATCATTTTAATTTTAGGAACACCGTACTTTTAATTAGTTTTTACTACTACAGATTCAATCATAGTAACACATTTCAAGTTTCAAGGAAAGCGATATCGACACAATTTGCATTGATCTTCAATAAAGGATCTGGTCGATCAAATTGTGCTTAATCGATAAAGAATATTTCTACTTAAATGTGGAAAAATAAAGTTTGCAAAGCGTATTTGTTTTTAGGTCTTACAGAAAACTACGCCCTCATGGCAACCACGAAGAGTCGTCGTCGTCGTCCTCGAGTTCTAAAGTCATGGTCAAGACACAATCTTCCCGAGGAGCTATGGCCGGAAATCCTATCTCGACTTCCCGCCAAATCACTTCTCCGATTCCGCTCCGTCTCCAAGTCATGGAAGTCCATGATCGACGACCCCGATTTCGCCCGCTTACACCTCAATCGCTTCAACAACGGCCCTCAATCATCCCGCCTCCTCTTCCTAACACAAAAGTCAAGCATATGCTGAGAATGCGTGGTCAAGGACAGCAAAACCCTAAGAACGATTCACAGCCTTGGCTTCCTCCAAACCGACCTACACTCGGTCAATATCCTCAGAGCCACTCCCGATCGTAATGCAAGGTACGGACGTGTAAGGCTGTGGTCTATTCTTTCATCGATTGACGGATTGTTCTTGTTGCATACCAGAGTTCTAAGGTCCGATTTGCTGTACTTGTGGAACCCCTCGATTAAGAAAACCCTAGCTCTTCCCCCTCTTGAAACCCCCCAAATATCGAGGTACGTTGACTTTGGGTTAGGGTTTGACCCATCGATTGGGGATTACAAGTGTGTCAGATTCGGAGCCTTGTCAGCATCGGGCAACTTGAGAATAGCTGCAATTTACACTCTAGGGACGAATTCGTGGAAGACAATTGAATTTCAAGGCGATGTGGTCCGAAATGTAAGTTTCACTGATTGGAAGAGAATTGTTCCCTTTGACGGTGCTCTGTATGCCCTTGCAGAAGATATGTATGGTTCAGTGAAACTGGTTTCATTTGATTTGAAGAGAGAGGTGTTTGCTTCCATGGAATTGCCTGTAGTTTATCATGATCTCCGTGACCAGGCGCTCACAATGGTGTATGATGATGGTGGTTGTGGGTGCTCACTTGGTGTGGTCAATTTCAGTGTACGCGAAGGATCTATATGGATCTTGTAGAGGTTCGGAGAGGATATTAAGTCGTGGAGCTGGGTGCGATGCTACACCTTTGTTATAACCCCTCAAATCGGTAGTCCCCTTGAGTTTCTGCAGTTTCTCTGCATGACCAAGAATCGTGAGATGCTGTTGACTCGGGCTCCCCTATGCAGTCGTAATAGTGTGATATGTTACGACCTCGAAACTCAACAAGAAAAGAGGTTGCTGGAGAAGAATCGGAAGCCTTTATGTGGGGGTGATGTGTTTCCGTACGTGGAGAGTTTGATATTATTGCATCATTAGGTAAGTTTTTGCGCCAATCACGTCTAGGCCGGGAACCTATGAATTGGTCTGTTTTGATGCCTTGTGTGCATACATGTTGAACTTTATCATATTTGCCTTTAGTAGGGGACCTATGAATTGGTCTGTTTTGATGCCTCGTGCATACTTGTTGAACTTTATCATATTTTCTGTTGCTTATAGTTTTGCATTCTGTTGTTTGCCAACAAACTTTATTGGGGTGCCTTCATTCATATAAGTAGAAACTTACCTAATGCACGGTTAATGGACAGTCCAAACTGGAACATTACTGTTACCGGTGCAGTGCACGGTTAATGGACAATCCAGTCTGGAACGTGGAATGAGGGACAGGATCAAAGTTCTGCGACTACGACAACTATGCCACAATTGTTTAGTTCATCCTTGACATAATCCACGCCAGAAAATACTACAAAACAACACAAACCAAGACTTGTTTTTCTACTAGTCCAACCTCCATCTTCGTAGGTTGAACAGGGAACAGAAAAACTTGGCTTCGAATTCACAAAGACAGTGCAGGCAATATCCTGCATCGACCGCGTCGCGTACCAAAAAAACACTGACACTGAACGGGTTCCGCATACGGCACGGACACTGTCTTGGTTCGGGGTGCATAAACCGTTTTGGAAATTTGAACCGTGAGGCGACTCTAGCCAGAGGCGGCGTGTTGTGTAAGAAGCGGACGAATTCGAGACGGCACTCCATGATGCCAACGCCGGCTGAATCCCTTACGGCACGGATCGTATTCATAGCCCTCTCGACCTGGTCCTGGTCCTGTTCTGACACGCAGAGCAGCACCACGCCAAGCACATAACCAGCTGGGTTGTGCCCTAGCGAAGCCGATTTCTCCAGGCACTCTAGACCGTAGGGTTCATCTGTGCCCCCGAAATACCTGATCTATGATCGCAATTGGTCGCAACATTCCTGGGTAAGCAAATGTTCCATAACATTTCATGACAAAATTGTGCAATACCACAGATTGACTTACCAAGCCTTGGCCGTATAAAGCACCAAGGTTCCCGCTATCCGCACACAGTTCGAGGAATGCATACGCGGCTTCCCGGTGATCCTCCTCTTTGAACCATCGCGTGTAGATGTCCTTTGTTGGCGCCTACCGGAGAACCAGGGGGTCCTGCCCGCATCAGTTGAAGGCCTTGCAACTACGAGAGGGATCTGTGTGGTATGAACCGAGTACATTCCGGCCAATAGGTGAAACCAAACAAATATAAGGCACTTGGATTTACCTCTGCCTGCAGTTGAACAGATCTCGCAGAGAACAAGATGCCACCCTCAAAGCGATGTCGATGATGACCTCGTCTGGCAACATACCTATCTCACATCTCACTGGCCGCACTGCTCTGTCGTTCCCCATCGTCGTCCGGGTGGTTGGAGTTTGTTTTGACACAAGAAGGACAAGGAAAAATAGACCCTCAATGGGGAATTTGGACCGAAATTAGCCCTCGATTGGGAATCTGGTCGGAAATTAGCCCTCGATTCTCTTTTGGTCGCAAATACGGCCTGGCTTGAGCATCCGCTATGGAGAGAGTGGGAGGATTTCTTAACTCCAAAAGAAAAACATAAGGACCAGAATAAAAAACTGACACATTCAGAAAGTTGGGCAGAAGAAATTGCAACCACAAAATTTGAAAACAAGTACGCCCTTGAATAGTGAAACAAATACCGGCTTACTCTTTAATCAAATACAGTAATTAGGTTCCCTTTTTCCCTTCAAGTTATGTGGGAAAAAGGGAACTTAATGACACTTATTGTATGCAACTATATTCTTATATCGTGTTCTTATTCTTTAAAGTACACATATTGGTTAGTTTAAACAACTATTATGACTTCATTGTTTTAGGAGTAGTAATTTTAAAAAGAACAGCGAATTGAATACATCAAATAGGTGTGTTTTTAAATGGGTTTCGCACATGAATTATAAAGGACTTATTAAATTATAATGAACACCCATGAGAGTAACTCAATCTTATGTTTCTTTGTCAACACAAAATTTTGAGTTTACTTTTCAATTTTGTTTTGTCTTCTGAAACATAACAATTTTGATTTACTTTGAACAAACTCAATCAAGGAGCACATACGCAAGCATATTGAATTATTTGACGTTACTACTAGCTACAATATGGAAGACGCAGTTAATAAGTCCGTACTTTTACTTAACATTGCACAAAAATCAAACCAATTCTACTTAAAACCAAGTCCGAATAATTGTGAGCACTTTGTTTGACACAAGGTGTTATCTGCTTCGTTTACTTCATTCTGCGTAAATTGTCACACATTTCATGTATATTTGTTGTACCTGTTCAATTAACCACGGTTGATCTCATCATGACATGTTACTTCTCACCAAACGCAAAGACAATCCTCAGCTCACTATGTTACTATTAGTAGTGCAATGCACGGTTAAGGAACCATCCCATATTTCTACTTTGTGTCACGTGCAACGAGTGACAGCCGGACAGTCCCATTCCATTTTCTCCTACGTGACAACAAGTGAAATAGAAAATTAGAAATCGGAGCAGGTATACAACCATAATCTATCCTAGCAATTTCAAACATGATGAAGCCTAGATATATGCATTGTAACATGATGAACATTACATTACAACAACATTCACATTTCATAACAAAATTACTTGGAAAGGAAAGGTTAACCTACGGTTCAGAGTGCCTCGAGACAATCAATTTACACATGAAAGATTAAAAACAAAATATCATCAAGCCTCATTCAAAAGTACTTCAAAGTTAATCGGAAGACAATCAAATTAAAACCCTTCAAAACCACCACCACCATAGCTGTTGGGACGATATTAAGGACGTCAGTCGTTAATATCTAAACCAATAATAATCGTCCCTTGTTTTGATAATGACAAACTCAAATGTATTTGATAAGTTGTCCAAGTTTTGATCTCAGGTAAGTCCAGTGGACGCACATGAGCGAAAAGGACAACAAGTGAACAGCAGTCCCTATGCTGTAGGGACGCATGTTACCAGAACTTCCAAAGCTAAACGTAATTGGCGGAGTCCCTGCGCAAGATAGGACGGAGTCCTCATCAAGAAGGGACGCGCGCCAAAATACGGACGAAGTTCAAATTCAAATCAAGGCCGCCCCAACATGATTACATCATCGTCCGGCCTTAGTCCTCAGAAGGAAGCTTCCTTTGTCTGGGCACGTGTAGACAATGCCATAGACGTCGCTTTCCCAGCAATGGTCCCCTACCCATGCGGAGGCTTCCCAAGCGTTAACAGAGTTGACCTCCTCAAGACGCTCATCGCACCGTTGATCAAAGATCGAGGATCCTGCCAAGTCTCAGAGGACGCTAGAGGACAAGAATCACTTTCGCTATAAATACTCTCCAAGGAGTATGCATAGCGGTATGTGTGTGCAAGAGTGGACTTTGACGACTTTCTCTCAAGCTCTCCCGAAGCATTCAAGAACACGAACGAAGATCAAGAAGATCAAGTGAGCTTGAAGCAAGAGAAAGAAAGTCCAACCACATCAAATCCAAAACAAACCACAAATCAATTAGAGTTGTAGTTTGTCTCTCACAACGAACCGTGAGAGACGTGAGTGATAGCTTCCTTATAGCTAAGAGTGTTAGGTTACTTGTTAGATTGAAAGGAGTGTTACTAGTGAGGCTAAGGACGGACGCTTAGCTCAGAGAAGTGTAACGACTCGCCTAAGTTGTAAGGACTCGCTCTTAATAAGATAAGGGACGGCTATTGAAAATCCTCCAACGGAGGTAGAGGTTTACCCATAAGACTAGTTGGTCTTAGTGGGGTTCCTCTATAAATACTCGTGTCCACTTATCTTGTATTCTGTTAAGTCTATTTTCCGCTGCACTAAAGGACGCCCTTAACCTAGTTAAGGACGCCCTCATTAACTGACTTACGATCCATCAATTGGTATCAGAGCAGGCGCTCTAGATTTTTGTTGAGTTGCAGGTACAAGATGGACATGGAACCTATTGGAATCTCTTTTGTAAAGCCTCCTCGTCTGACGGACGGCAACTTCAACCGCTGGAAGATCCGCTTCGAGAACTTTTGCAGAAGTCAGAATTATCAATGCTGGAGAGTGATCATGAAGGGTGACCTTACTATCCCTGATGACAAGAAAGACAAAGAGGACGAGTGGGGTCCTGACGAATTCAAGCTTTTGGAAACAAACGCTAAGGCTATATGCTTCCTTCAAGCGTCCCTCTGCGAAAGGGACGCCACCCGAGTTAGCAATTTGGCAACAGCCAAACTACAATGGGAAGCTCTTGAGAAGTACCATGTGGGTACGGCAGAGATGAAGGAAGACGTCAAGCTTGAAATCAAACGAGAGTTCTATGCCTTCAGAATGCTTCCTAACGAATCTATCAAGGACTACTCATACCGCTTTGAAGCTCTTGTGACCAAGATGCGAAATTTAGGCATCCCAAAAGCTGAAGTCTCAATGAGAAACAGAGTCGGAGTAGTCATTGATGGGCTTACAGGAAAATGGAATTTTGATAGGACTACGTTCAAGGAGAACACAGCCAACAAAACCCTGGATATGGAAGAGATCTATGGGAAGCTGAGAGGCTATGAAGCGAGAAGGGAAGCTGATATGGCTGAATTGGCTAGAAACCCCCAGACAGATCTTGCTTTGATGACGTCAACTCCAGAGTACGCTGAGTATCTGCGCCACCAAAGAGATAATGCCCTAATGGTGGAAGCAAAGAAAAATGAGAATCGTGAAAGGATGCGTGCTCAAGCTTTGAAAGAAAAGGAAAGCAAGACTAAGGAACAGCTGGAAGAAGAGGAAGAGATTGCCCTTCTACACAAAGTTGCTCGCTTATGGGGTAAAAAGGCCAGAGATTCCAAGAAACACAAGATGCCTTACAAAAAGGAGAGTCCCAAGTATACAGAGGCAGAGATGAAGGAACTTACTTGCTACAAATGTAACAAGAAAGGACACTTTGCTAAAAGGTGTACTACGGGACTAAACTCAAAAGAAATGAAGATGAAAGCTCTATTGGGAGCGTGCGAAGCCGCATGGGATAATGTGAGTTCTGATGATGAAGAACCAGAAGGACCAGTGGCGTACATAGCCGTAGAGGACGCCTCAGATGATGAGCAAGTGGCGTACATGGCTGTGGAGGACGCCCCAGTCCTTGAAGAGGACGCTTCTGAAAAGGAACAAGAGGTAACTCGTGAATCCATGATGAACTCCTTAGAGAATTGTTCCAAAACCAAACTTATTAAGCTCATTAAAAGAATCATGGAAGAAAGCGTTGTTATGCAACATAGAATGGATGAACTTGAACTTGAAAGTGAAAATAGGCTAGTTGAATGTGAGAACTGTGCTACAGTTTCGTTACAACTAGAGTCCTCGTATGTCGAAGTTAAATCCCTGAAAACTGAAGTGATGTGCCTTAAGCTAGAGAACGCTAAGCTTAGGGAAGAGGTGAAAGTGTTAGGGAAGAGCCCGGTAACTGAGGTAGTTCAACCAATGGTGTTTGTCCCAGCCAAAAGAGGACTAGGATACGAGTCTGACACTAGGAACTCTCTCCCTAGTGACTTTGAGGCTAGCAAAACCTCAGAACTTGAATTAGAAAGGGAAAAGACCAAGAACCTTCTTGAAAGAATTCGAGTTCTAGAGAGTGGAGAGAAAGGTCAAAGGGACTATTACACTAACTCCACTAGTCATAGGATCTATAAGAAGATTGCTAAGGGGGAAGGTTCAAAAGTTTGTAACCCTCAAAAGATGAAAAAGAACAAAATCCAACGTCCCAACAAGAAGTACTACCTTGGTACTTACTATAGGACGTGTTGGTACTGTGGAAAAGGAGATCACTTCAAATATGATTGCCTGAAACTGAAGAACGACATTGAAAGTGGCAAAGCTGCTAGGAATAACATTGAAAATGATAAGTCCGTCCCTAAGGCTAACCCTAGACGTCCTAGACGATCTAAGAGTTCTTTCAGAAAGCATGCTATTTCAAATGATGTGAATATAAGTGACTACATGCCAGAACCAGAGTTCTATTTCTGTAACGAACCAGGTAAGGAACACCTTGCCTGGGTCGCCATACACTAACCTTGTTTTGGCAGGTGGAAGTGAGGGGACGCCCATGGATCATTGATAGTGGCGCCTCAAACCATATGACAGGAAGCCAGATCCATCTCACTTCTATCCAAAGTAGCGCCACGGGAGGAACTGTCTCGTTTGGCAACAAGGGCAAAGGAAAGATCAAAGGGACGGGAACTGCTATTCTCAATCCGTCTATCAAAGCGACAAATGTTAGCCTTGTTGAAGGACTTGGCTTCAACCTCCTAAGCGTCTCTCAAATGTGTGATCAAGGTGAAAACTTAGTCACATTTGACTCAAAGGAGTGCCTCGTCATCAACAAGAAATCCAACAAAGTCGTCCTCAAAGGAGTCCGAAAGAACAATGTCTACATCTTCAATCAGGAGTTCAAGCCAAAATCTGAGTTGTGCTTATCTGTGTCAAAGGAGGACGCTGACCTCTGGCATCGCCGACTTGGCCATGCTGGACCAAGCACAATCCTCAAGCTTCATCAAAGAAATCTTGTGAAAGGTCTTCCCCAAATTGATCCTGAGAAAATTGAACAGTGTGAAGCATGTATCAAAGGGAAGCAGACAAGAACGTCCTTTAAGTCAAAGAACGATGTCAGCACAAAGAAACCTTTGGAACTTCTCCATATGGATCTTTGTGGACCAATGAAGACGTTAAGCTATGGTGGAAAGAGGTATATCTATGTCCTTGTAGATGACTTTTCTCGATTCACCTGGGTTCTTTTCTTAGCTTCAAAAACAGATTGCTTCAACGCATTCAAAGTCTTCATCAAACAAGTGGAAGTTGCGCTTGAGACGCCTCTCAAATCCATAAGATCAGACCATGGGACGGAGTTTCAAAACTCAGAGTTCGTGGCCTACTGTGATCAACATGGAGTCTCTCACAACTTCTCAGCTCCAAGGACTCCTCAACAAAATGGAGTGGTGGAAAGAAAGAACAGGACGCTGGAGGATATGGCAAGGACTATGCTCTTAGCCAATAGCGTCCCCAAGTACTTCTGGGCTGAAGCTATTGCTACAGCGTGCTACATTATCAATCGAGCCATGATCCGTCCTTTGCTGAAGAAGACGTCCTATGAGTTGCTGAATGGAAGAAAGCCTCGCATCGACTATCTCAGAGTCTTTGGATGCAAGTGCTTTGTTCACAACAATGATAAAGAAAGACTTGGAAAGTTTGACGCAAGAAGTGACGAAGCCATATTCCTTGGATACTCCCTCACCAGTAAAGCGTATAGAGTTTTCAATAAACGAACTCTAAAGCTTGAGGAGAGCATTCATGTTGTGTTCAAAGAAAGTTCTTCTCACAAAGATAAACCAAGTAAGAAAGAACGCTCATCTCCTCTGCAGCAGGATGACTCCGATGATGAAGTTGATTTCGGGTCCTCTGGAAAATACTATGTTCCTAAGGACGCTACTCAAAATCCTGAAGAAGTCTCAGTAGAAGTTCCCAGTGTTGTTCAGGAAGTTCCATCTCAAAGTGAATCTCCAGCTCAACATGAGGTCGCTGAATCAAGCCTACAAGGAGAACAGCGTCAAGAAGAGGACGCTCAACCTGAGGGGGAACTCTATGAAACTCTCAATGAAGACGACGGGTTTGACTCAGATGAATCTGATTGGACGGACCCTAGATGTACTCCTGTAAGGGACGATACTCATAAGGGATCCCATCTTTCGAGACTTCATTCAACGGATCAAATCATCTCAGATATGTCAAAAGGAGTTCAAACAAGATCAGCCGTGAATCAGTCCCTTAATGCTAACATAGCGTTCTGTGCCTTCAACGCCTTTGTGTCCTTGGTTGAACCTAAGAACATAAAGGAAGCACTCCAGGACGCTGATTGGATTCAGGCCATGCAAGAGGAACTTAATCAATTCGAAAGAAATAAGGTTTGGACCCTCGTCCCTCGTCCGAGAAACAAAAACATAATAGGGACGAGATGGGTCTACAGGAACAAGCTTGATGAGAGTGGTCGCGTGTCAAGAAACAAAGCAAGGCTTGTGGCTCAAGGCTATAGGCAAGAGGAAGGGATTGATTATGATGAAACCTTCGCTCGTGTCGCCAGGATTGAAGTCATTCGCCTCCTCATCGCCTTTGCCGCTCACAAAGGGTTCAAGCTTTTTCAAATGGACGTCAAGACAGCCTTTCTCAACGGCAAGCTCAAAGAAGAAGTGTACGTCGCTCAACCTCCAGGATTTGAGGACGCTGATCACTCAGATCATGTGTACTTCTTGGACAAGGCACTCTATGGACTCAAGCAAGCCCCTCGTGCATGGTACGATAGGTTTGCGTCCTTCCTCTTGTCCAACGGGTACACACGAGGTAACATTGATAAAACCCTGTTCTTAAAGAAAGTTCTTAAAGATGTCTTAATTGTCCAAGTCTATGTCGACGACATAGTCTTTGGAAGCACTAACATGAAATTTGTAGAGGAATTCAAGAACTTGATGAGTAGTGAGTTTGAGATGTCCCTCATAGGAGAACTCAACTTCTTCTTGGGACTCCAAATCACTCAGCTCAAAGATGGGACGCGGATTCATCAACAAAAATACATCCGTGAAATGCTTGAGAAGTATGGGATGAACTCTTCAAAACCCATTGATACTCCCATCTCCCCAAACACTCGCCTCTATGCTGATGAAGAAGGCAAGAGTGTAGATCAAAAGCTCTACAGAGGAATGATAGGGTCCTTGCTATATCTTACGGCAAGTCGTCCCGACATCATGTTCGCTGTATGCTTGTGCGCTCGATTCCAAGCAAATCCAAAGGAGTCCCATATGCAAGAGGTCAAAAGAATCTTCAGATATCTCAAGGGACGGGATGACCTATGTCTATGGTATCCCAGAAGGACGTCCCTGAACCTGGTAGCTTACTCTGACGCAGATTACGCTGGCCATGTGGTGGATAGGAAGAGCACCTCAGGAATCGCACAATTCCTTGGCTCATGCCTTGTATCTTGGGGATCCAAAAAGCAAAACTCCGTGGCACTATCAACCGCGGAAGCTGAGTACGTTGCTGCTGCTTCGTGCTGCTCACAAGTCCTATGGATCAAGTACCAACTTGAAGATTATGGTACGTCCCTCAACACAGTCCCTATCTTGTGTGACAACACCAGTGCTATAAGTATTGCCAAAAATCCCGTTCATCATTCTAGGACGAAGCATATTCACATAAGGCATCACTTTCTTCGTGATAATGTTGAACTTGGATTAATTAGAGTGGATCATGTTAGGACTGAGGACCAAGTGGCCGATATTTTCACAAAAGCACTTGATAGACGTCCCTACGAGCACCTCCGGTTGCTCTTGGGGATGATAACTTTTAAATGATCAAGTCCCGTTCTATTATTCCCTCCATGATTGGCTATGTCTTGTTGAGAACTTGTTTTAAGGTGTGTCATGCATTAAAGTCATCTTTAAAGGACGCTAGTCTAAGATATGTGTATTCGCTTGTGTCCTTGAATGGTATTCATTTCGCTTTTCATCTCAAGAGTATCCCTGATCACCCTACCCTCATCATAAGCCGAAATGATGGGAACTCTAAGCTTACCCAAGCCGAGAATCTTGCAAACGCATCCTATGAGCATTCCTTGTTTCACCTTTACGGGACGTACTTGCTTGATTTTCAAAAATGGTTCTAAGTGATCAAAGGGACGCGTGCTAAGAGCTGAGAGTTGTCTGTACAGAGTTCTAATTACAGAGGTTGAGATCAGTGAATGGGACGCCGTGGTTCAGTTCTGTGTTGTGTAGTGTTGTGTGTTGAAAGGACGTCAGGTCAGAGTCCTTTGCAGTTGTGAGAAGTTTGAATGGTTGAAATTGGGAAGGTAAACCGTTTTAGCGAATCGTCAGCGAAAATCTCGGGATATGCGCAAACAGTGCTCAACAGCTTTATTCCTTAGCAAAGAAGAAAGCCACGTGTGGGAAGGCGGGTGGAGGAAGCTGTGTGTAAAGACCCTGTTACCCCTGACCGTCCAACTTCGTCTTCTTCCTATATATACCCACCTGTGCACTCCGAAAACCTTTCTTCGCTCATCTGCTGTTTGCACACTTTTAGAAATCTCAAAGATCTTCCAAATCTTCAACCGAATCCCGAAATCTCTCCCCAAACCCTAATCCTCCCCTATTTAAACCATCTCAAAAATGGCCAACACAAGAGCCTCAAAGAATCCCTCACCCTCGTCGGCAGCGAAAAACACTAGCTCTTCGAGATCTCCTCCGGTGAAAGGCCGGTCATTAATGGAGTCGAGAGGCAGACCTTCCGGCCGACAAGAACCCCCTCGCCACCATTCCTCCTCTCAAAGCACCCAGCGCCGCCACTCCAACACCCCTCCTCAACCCCTTCGCTCCCAACCTCCTCAACAAAAACAACCATCCCGCTCTCAATCCAAAACCCAGCCGAAGAGGTTCTCATTTCTGGAGAAGCCCTTCAAACCCGAGCCTGAGCCAGAAAATATCACCAAAGCCTCTGTTTACAGTGGCTCAATTGGCCGGCTCCCCTCTCAACCCAAACGCCGTCCTCCCCTTGACCCTCTCATTGAGGACTGGCTTGAAAAGGAGCCTAGGACGCTCGCCAACATTTGTCTTAGGGCGTCCACTCATGAACATCCTCCTAAAATCCAACGCCTCCTCCACTACTTCATGATCACATATGTCAAGCCCCGCCTTCAAGAAACCAATCACACCAACCCACCGTTCATGGGGCCAGGAATCATTTCTGACTCATTTGGTGGAACCCTGGACGAGCTCGCCAAACTACTTCCTGATATAATGGAGTTTGTTGTGGCTCCTACGGGCTCCGTCCCTTCTCAAAAAAGGAAAAGGCCTTCCTCTCCCCCTCCGTCCAAATCGCTCCAAATTAAAGGCCCTTCCTCCTCCCCACCAAAGCCAATCCCTTCCTCCCCTCCTCCTGCCCCAAAACGACGCCTCAAGACCTCTGCTCAGCTTGAGGGCGTCACGGATGAAGAAATGGCCGCCATTCGCCTCTCCGAAATTCAACTGGCTAAAGAGGAGAAGGCGCGCCAAGAGCAAGAGCAAGCAGAGAAAGCAGCCGTTGAGAAGGCGATCCAAGCGAGTATGCAGGACCTTCGTCAACTCCCTCCACCTCCTCCAAGGGTAGAGGACGCTCCTCAAGTCCAGGCCAAGGACGCTCCACAAGTCCAGGTCCAGGCCAAGGATGCTACCCCTGCTACTCTGCCGCCTCCTCCCTCTGCTCCGCTCAAGGTGAAACCGATCTCAGTGGTTCCGCCCAGCTCCTCCTCTGCTCCTCCCCCAAAAGCTAAGCTCCGCACTCCCTCTCCCTCTCCCCCTAGAGCTTCTCCTCCTCCTCCTCCTCCGCCTGCTCCGGCCGTCGAAGAACCTGCTCAAGTTCAAGGGACGTCTCCTCCATCCGTTCCCACAGAGTCCTTGGCAAGGACTCCAGCGGTGGACGCGCCTCCCACAGAACAGGCGTCCACAGCTGAGGACACTGCAATGGTTGAGTTCCAAGAACAACGGAATGAAGCCTCCGATGACGAGGACGCCCCTCCCCAGGATGAGGAACCTGAGGAAGAGGAGGGAGATGGAGATGAAGAAGATGCTGGTGATGAAGTGATCGTGAGCAATGGCTCCAAGCATAAACGCTTCAAGAAAATCCTATCGCCGCTCCTCTTCACCGCCGAGTTTCTGGCAGAGAACCAGCGCCAAGAGTTCTTGGATCTTCTTGAGTTCCAGGGTTGGACGCACTTGGGCGCTGAGGCCGCTGATGTTGACCCTGATGAGGTTCTCCGTTTCTACTCAAAGTTCGAAATCACAGAAGTAAACGGGAAGCCTCAGGGGACTTTTGAAATCGATGGGGACGAGTACTCAGTTGCTGAGGGCACCGTCCGCAAAATGCTAGGCCTGCGTCCTTCTCCGCAAGATGCTCTGCACGATCTGCCGTGCAAGAACTTTGGCCGTTTCTCCCAAGATGAAATCCTCAACAGAATATTCAATGGGAGACAGCCAGCTGCTAAGGACAGAGTTGCTCATTGCCTCACCAAGACGGGCGTCCTTACGCATCACTTCATTGTGCGCATGGTCGTCCCCCGCTAAGAGAAGAAGTCCATTGTTCAGATCACTGATAGTATTCTCTTGGACGCTTTCTTGGAACGCAAGCCGATAAACTTGCCCCGAGTAATCTTGGAACACATGGGCAAGTGCACAGGAGGCAGGCACTCTCTTCCTTTCCCCGGCTTGGTCAAGCAAATTCTGAAGCAGCAGGGACTCTATGCTCCTAAACAAGAGCGTTCCTTTGGCATTCATTGGGACGTCAGGCAAATTACACTCCCTCCAGTTGGGAAACTCAGGTGTGATGAGCCCCTTCCGTCCGTTAAGCGCCAACTGGAAAAGGAACGGAAAGAGGCTGAAAGGAAAGCCAAAGCTGAGAGGAGAGCTCAAGCTGCTGCTGCTGCTGAACCTGGAGAAGGAGATCACAAAGCTGAAAATGTCCAAGTAGTTGGGACGCCAGCTGAGGACGCTGCTGATGACGAGGACGAGCTCGATGGTATGAGCGTCCCTGATGAGGCTGAGAGGCACTCTACGAAGTATCTGATGGGCATGATGATCGAGAACCAGTGCATAATGATTGATCTAATTCAGCAGGTTCACGACACACTTCACGTCCACACAGACCTTCTTGAGCGCAACAACGAGCTCCTTGCCCAGAACAACCATCTTCAGGAGCAACACCTCAAAGCCCTTGGCAAGCGTCCCAGAAAATGATCACCTCCCCCTTCTCTAACCCTGAAACAATTTATCATTTCTTGAGTTTTTGTTAAGACAATGGGACGCTGTCCCCGTTTTGAACACTTGTTGTGAATGTCTGTAATGAACGTTCTCGTTTCTCATTCTGAATGCCATTCACTACATTTGTGCTTCATTTTGTCTAAGCGTACCTTTCTTTAGTTATGACTTTGTGCTTGCATGCTTTTCGACTTGTTCTCCTTTTCGATGATGCCAAAAGGGGGAAGTATAGTTTTGCAGAGATGCGATTGTCCTTAAGTTATCATAGAAAGCATGTGTTCAGGGAGAATTTCGGCCAAGTCAAAAGGTCGTTAGTTAGGAATAAAATAGAACGCACTTAAAAGAATGTGTTGCATGCCAATCTAAGCTGAAAAGAAAATCAAAGTGTAGTTCCTCATGCTAAAAGCTTTACTTCTGTGTGCATTATTTGAAAGAGTTTGTCATCATCAAAAAGGGGGAAATTGTTGGGACGATATTAAGGACGTCAGTCGTTAATATCTAAACCAATAATAATCGTCCCTTGTTTTGATAATGACAAACTCAAATGTATTTGATAAGTTGTCCAAGTTTTGATCTCAGGTAAGTCCAGTGGACGCACATGAGCGAAAAGGACAACAAGTGAACAGCAGTCCCTATGCTGTAGGGACGCATGTTACCAGAACTTCCAAAGCTAAACGTAATTGGCGGAGTCCCTGCGCAAGATAGGACGGAGTCCTCATCAAGAAGGGACGCGCGCCAAAATACGGACGAAGTTCAAATTCAAATCAAGGCCGCCCCAACATGATTACATCATCGTCCGGCCTTAGTCCTCAGAAGGAAGCTTCCTTTGTCTGGGCACGTGTAGACAATGCCAAAGACGTCGCTTTCCCAGCAATGGTCCCCTACCCACGCGGAGGCTTCCCAAGCGTCAACAGAGTTGACCTCCTCAAGACGCTCATCGCACCGTTGATCAAAGATCGAGGATCCTGCCAAGTCTCAGAGGACGCTAGAGGACAAGAATCACTTCCGCTATAAATACTCTCCAAGGAGTATGCATAGCGGTATGTGTGTGCAAGAGTGGACTTTGACGACTTTCTCTCAAGCTCTCCCGAAGCATTCAAGAACACGAACGAAGATCAAGAAGATCAAGTGAGCTTGAAGCAAGAGAAAGAAAGTCCAACCACATCAAATCCAAAACAAACCACAAATCAATTAGAGTTGTAGTTTGTCTCTCACAACGAACCGTGAGAGACGTGAGTGATAGCTTCCTTATAGCTAAGAGTGTTAGGTTACTTGTTAGGTTGAAAGGATTGTTACTAGTGAGGCTAAGGACGAACGCTTAGCTCAGAGAAGTGTAACGACTCGCCTAAGTTGTAAGGACTCGCTCTTAATAAGATAAGGGACGGCTATTGAAAATCCTCCAACGGAGGTAGAGGTTTACCCATAAGACTAGTTGGTCTTAGTGGGGTTCCTCTATAAATACTCGTGTCCACTTATCTTGTATTCTGTTAAGTCTATTTTCCGCTGCACTAAAGGACGCCCTCATTAACTGACTTACGATCCATCAATAGCACCATTCCAATTATAAACCCTAGCCTTCGAAACCACCACCACCATAGCACCATTCCAATTTCACCTACGTGACAGCGAATGAAATAGCAAATTAGAAATCTGAGCAATTTCAACCATAATCAAGCCTAGCAATTTCCACCATATTCAATCCTAGCAATTTCGAGTACATTATCTAGCCTAGCAATTTCAACCTTAATCTAGCCTAGATATATGCATTGTAACGTGATGAACATTACATTACAACAACATTCACATTTCATAACAAAATGACTTGGAATGAAAAGGTTAATATTGTGTAGAGTGATCCAACCGTTTGATTTGCACATGGTATATCTGTCTGGCGGGATTATACAACTTGAACTCCAATCGATCGTTCACTCGAAGACTGTTCTTTGCAGCGAACTTCATCCATCCGTATCCCAACTGAGGCGACCCGCCCCTATACGTATTGAAGTGGTAATAAACCTCAAACGGTCCACATTGAGTTCTGAGTTCCATGCTCATGCTCTTGCACGTGATCCAGTTCCTATTCTTTGCAGGTGAGAATCGTCTTGCAAAATCCGTCGGGATAGTCTGCAACAAGGAGTTGCCAACACAAATCAAATTCGATTATTAATAGTAGTAATGTGTTTGGATTATGTGTACTGAATTAAGGACTACCACATGACTTACAATTCCATAGTGGCCGATAAGATTGTTGGCTCGGACTATAACGGTGAATTTTGGTGTGTTATCGACGTCGGATTTGGAGCCGTCGGACTCGGAGACACTCTCATCTTGACAACTGCAGTAGGAGATTACATCACGTCCGTCCGACGCATAATCTTCCAACTCTCCTACTTCATCACTGTTAAGAGTGGCCGAATCTTCTTCTTCATCATCAGTGGCCGAATCAGAGGAACTTTTGTTAGATTCATATCCTTGCCACCCGACTGAAACCTTTGTATCATATCCGCCAAAATCGGAATCCAGGCCGCGCATGAATGAATAACCCGCAACAGATGGCTCCGGTTGTGCCGACGGATGACTCTTTTCACTCTTATCACTTGAATCTGTCGTTAACAACAACGATAAACACACAACACATTAGGATTAGCATAACTCCAATTTCCAAAAAACCCTAAACAAAATCAAGAAACCCTAAACAACATGAAGAATCCCTAAACAAAACGTAATCACTAACTGGAGTGATTGAACACCTCTCTACTGTTCTCCATTTGTCTTTGAAACCTACCATCAAAGAACAGGGTAACGAAATTAAAGCCAATTGTCACAGAATATTAAACGATAACGAAACTAAAGCCATCACAAATCTAAAACTCACCGGCGGTGTAATCTAAATTCGGGTCTCGGATGAAGAAATTGGGAATAAATTTGGAAGTAGTAGGAAGAAATTGGGAAGACGGAGGAAGGAATTGGGTGTTTAATTATTTTGAGGGGTTTGACGGCAAGGGGAGTGTAAGAGCACCCACATTGGTGAGAGACGTCCATTCACCCTTAATATAATTTTATTTTTTATATTTATTTTTTTTGGTGGGTTTTATTTTGAGGGACTTCATGGGTCTCTCAACATTAAAATAATGTCATTCTCCGTATTTTGGGCCTCTGGCATTCATCCATCAAACAAAGGCCCACCAAACATTATCAAGTTAAACCATATGGCTTTTTTGTATGTTAAAACAGGTGATACTTTCGACCAAAAAAAAAACAGATGATACTATATTCTACGACATTGGAGAATAACGCACCTACATGTGCAATGCATACCCCAGGGACTGCTCTTTGTTTGAAATATCGGTTGGATTAAACCTCCATTTCTTAACAGCATCGACAATATCGCTTATGCGTAGGCCTGACATGAGATACTGTTCACAGTGCCTGACTTCATGGACAGTCCAAACTTGAACGTTACTGTTACTGGTGCAATGCACGGTTAATGGACAATCCAATCTGGAACGTGGGATGAGGGACAGAATCAAAGTTCTGCGAGTACGACAATAAGGGACAGATTTGGGAACAAGTATAGCAAGGCCTAAATGATTCAGAAATGGAACTTATTGTGCTAAGCACACTCATACCAAAAGCAAGGTCAGGACGAGTACCCATTTTCCTAATTTCCTGGCTATGCAATACTTTTGTTTTACATGACGTTTTGTCGACTACATTTCTCTTATGATGATGTACTGTGCAATGGGCTGCAAGCCCACCATGTCACTCTGCGACCCTCGAGGTACATGACGGTACTGGGGAAGGTGGGAATACTCTAGTACAGATGATTTCAGTGGGGGCCTTAAAACGAGGTGCATGCGAGCGGGTTTCAGTGATCTGGGTCCTACCTATAAGCCGCACCATACATGAGATCCTTGACTCGAAGATAATTACTTCTTGAATTGCATCAATCTTATTTCCCGTGCGCAACAATCTCAACAAAATGACCAAACAAAGCATAACATAATTAAACAAAATTTTACAAACAAAGCATAGCATAGCATAGTTAAACAAAAAATTACACAAGTGGAGCAGGTCCAAAATTCAGGTCATACAAGTTCACTAGAGATACCAACAGTTCACCAAGCAAACCATAGAATTAAATCAGAGATACACCAACGGTAGGGTTCACACATACCCAAAACAAGTTCACCAGAGTCTAGAAAAAGGCATAAAATCACACACATAATTAGGGAAAACAAGATCAACCGAGATTACTCCGAGTCATAGTCGGCCCCATAGACCTCCTCCCACTTTGCAACCTGTGAGCGCTCAACATCCATCCTCCTGAACTTGTTTGCAGCCTCCCCGGCAACCTAACATAGAATCACATTAGAGTTGCATAAATAAGACAACCTAAACCGAACCTACCAAAGTAAAGTTTCTTTCAGAAAAGGTTACCTGAATGGCGTTTTCCCACCACTGGTCATCACCCACGACCTTCCCGGTCTCTTGGTCCCACCTAACTTGGATCCCACTTTTCCTCAGAATCTCATACTCCCTCCACCTTTTCTCGTTGTAGTCAAACCTGTTCTGCAGCACTTTGGGCGCAAGAGCGTGTCCACTCCGCTCATAATACATATGCGCCAAATACAGCCAATTTGGGTGCGAGTTCTGTCCCATGAACCTCCTCCACTCTAAATAGCAGTCATAGAACTCCTCATCCTGAGCTGCCTCCCAGTGGAATTGCCCTGCTGCCATCTTTGTCTATTTCACAAAAGAATTTCGGGCAAACAATATTTTAGGGTATGCAAATGTATTGATGAATGGTGATGAAATAAGAATTATCCCTAAAAATGCAAACCTCAACACCTCCGGGTAAAACAAGTTGTCGCTGTACTTGCTGAGTCCTTCACATCCACTAAAACCCTTTTGTAGACCAACAACTGCAGCAATGAATTCAGACACACCAAAATGCATAGATTAAAAAATGCATGGAAACAGGCTGCAATAAATTAAAGTAACTTCAACGTTACTGAACTACAAATGCATGCAAACTGTTTCAAAGATTGAACTGTGTAGGCTGAGACAATAGCATGCAAATGTTGACCGAAACACCAAAGCAGAAATATCTGCATAATACTGTTCAATTATAGAAATAGCATGCAACTATAGGCTGAGACAATAAAGCAGCAATAAATGCATAGTACTCAATCAACGTGGGTTCCAACCCTTTTAAAACTGCAAGCATAATCCTGAATGGAGAACCAACCATTATATAACTTCTTCATTGAACTAAGCATTTTATCACCAATAGTAGCAGCATCTAAAAGCGAAAAGCTTCTACAAATGTTTGTGGATATTGAAAACCATCAATGCAATAATAAGCTGTGGATTGTTCCTATGTTGACTGAAAAAGGTCTTCATTCATAAATTAAAGGTTTTTGCAAACTGTTAAACTGCAATGTCTCGGGGAAAAAAACATTGTTCATAACACAGCTCAAAACGGCCATGAATGAGGAAAAAACACTGCCATGAACACAAAATAAAAGATACATCTCGACACAATTTGTGCAAAATGAGTGGAATTGAGCAAATAAAGAATGGAAAGCATCAACCCACAACACAACATGGAAATCATAAACACATTTCTGACTTCTAAGCAAATAAAAAATGGTCAAAAGTTTGAGACATTTCTCGATGCATGGAAAGGATCAACACATTTATAAATACTTTGAATTCTGTCAAAGGGAAAATAAATCCAGTCAAAGGGAAAATAAATACTTTGAATTCTGTCAAAGGGAAAATAAATCCAGCTTCTATGGGCAGGTTAGAACCTGCACAAATACATATTTTGAATTTTGAAAAAAATGGCTCCTATGGACAGATTCTTAACCCGTCCAAGTTAGGGTTTTTGAACGGCTCCTATGGACAGATTCTGAACCCGTCAATAAATCCAGTTATTCCGCCGACAGATTTCGGCTTTTAACGCGGCCTCGTGCGTTTTACTATTCACTTTTCAATTGTTAATTCATCCAACGAACCCGTCCATAAATCCAGTTATGCCGCGACAGATCTCGTACGTTTCAATATTCGTAACCCGTCCATGAACGGATTTGTAACCCGTCCATATGCCGGTTACAAATCCTCTTGAACGGAGTCGTAACCTGTCCATCTGCCGGTCACATCGTCTATAAACTTACACTTACATATATATGATTAATCTCACATATTCAACTAGCAAACGCCTCACAAGAAGTCCTCAGGTACTTGACGAGTTGAACCATCATAAAGGTCTTCATGGCACATTACGAGTTCAACCATTGTGCAAGACTTCATGGTATAAGACGAATTCAACCATCGTGCAAGACTTCAAGGTATAAGACGAGTTCAACCTTGTAAAGCACTTCATGGTTCATGGCGGGTTGAACCATCATCAAGATCAATATAAAACATAAGAGGTCCTAACCTAGTGGCTAGCGCTTAACGGTGAAGTTCTTCATGATTGATATAAGTTATATGTGGCATCCGATTTTTAACTTAATTAGATTTTTTTATGTTTTAAATGATAAAACGTTGAATTGTTGTAAAAAGGGATATAATTATTTCAAAAAAATCCAGAAAAACGCCCATTAAGGTAAAACCCCCATGTACTAGTCCAGAAACCGTCCATAGGGTTTAGGGTTTAGGGCTCAGGGTATGTGTAATGCCCTATGGACGGATCCGTAACTCGTTCATGGGAAATTTTAAAACCCGCCCCTTTGATGCCGCCGCCGGACCACCATCCGGTCCATCGCTGCTTCCCACCGCCGCATCTCCCACCCCGCTCCCCACAGCCGCTCGGTTACCCTCCACACTCCCCACCGCCGCACCTCCCTCCCCGCTCCGGACCACCGCCCCTCCCCGCTCCTCTACGATACTGGACCCGTCGAGATTGTCGTCCTCTGCCGACGACCCTTGAACGGTTTGGAGACCCGTTGAACAAGCTTGTGCGGGATCCTCACCGGTCGAAAATTGGGCGGTTGCAACCTCCTCCGAGCCACCCGGAACCGCGGCCGCCGTCGAGACTCGGCCTTCCTCCTCCTCTCTCGCTCGATCCATGGACGGCGGATGAATGACGATGAATGACGATGTTGTTGAATGACGATGAATGAGGCGGATGAATGACGGCGAATGAATTTTGAGGGTTATAAAACTTATGAACGGGTTCTAAAACTGTCCATAGTTTTTACCTAAAGAGTCAAAAGTATGGACGGGTTCTAAAACTGTCCATACTTGTACGGGTTCTAAACCTGTCCAAAACTCATCCAGGCAAATTCCGGTCCGTATCTACATTTCCTAAACCCGCACACGGGACCGGGTTTTTTCTCAAATTATGGACGGGTTCTGAATCTGTCCATATGAGGGTGCGCAACCGAAATTTCGGAGTGCGCAAAATTTCGCCGACTTATAATGAATCCGATTTTCTTTTCTGAGCCGTTGGCAGGCGCTCCTCAAGATCCCGCAAATCTCGCCCTCGCAGTCGCAGTTATGGATTTGAACGTTGAGATTAGCTCGTTGCTACAGTCTTGATCGCGTCGTTAATGATGGGCGAAATTAGCGGGGCCTTCTACCGGCATGTGTTGAAGACCTGAGATGGGCCTCTTTGCGTGCGTCCCAGTGGGCTTGAATTTTGGATGGCCCAACAATACCCCCTCAAAAAGCCCAAGGAAATTCCCGCTGGCGGTTTCCTAGGGTTTTTGAATTTTTTCAAACTCCTTTTGGGAAGTTGTAGCAGATTTGATATCGTGTCCCATCACTCCTCTATTTAAGAATCGTGATGATGTTCTGCAACCCTCAACTGCTCTATTCTTCTCCCAAGGTACGTTCTTTCCTCTTGTTTCTTTTTCATCGCTTTTTCTTCAAACGGTTTCCATGGCCTCTTCTAACCTCTGTTGCCGGAAGAGCGCTTTGGCCCCTGCTTTTTCCTCTTCAAACATCCTTACTTCCGTTCACCAAAAGAGTTCTTCCTCCGAAACCCCGTTGGAGTTCGCTTCTTTTGGGGGCTTCCCTTCAAACACCGAAATCTTCCTCCCTCCTGCCGGAGTTTATGCTGATTTCTTTGCGGACGATTGGGTGTGCTTGTATGAGTACCCCTTTCGCATTGGCCACCGATACCCCTTTTCCCCCCTTCTTACTGATTTCTTAAACAAGATGGGTGTCTCGCCGGGGCAACTCCTCCCTCAAGTCTGGGGACTCTTACTCTCCGTTGAGCGGTTGTGTTCCTCGCAAGACATCGCTTTTCGGTCCGAAGATTTTTTCTTAAACTATCGCCTGTTATGTTTGTTCGCGATCTAACCTTTTTCAATGTCTTTTGTACAGGAGATCTCTCCTCCTCCCCTGCGAAAAGGACTTGCTGTGGTCATCTCCCAAATTGAAGCGCTCTTTGTTAAGAAAAGATCTTACCCAGATTTCGGCCCATCTTCATCCACTGAATCCGACGACATTGAGATGTCAAGTAAGTGTCTCTGGATTTTTAGGTTTGTTTCTTACGATCATAGCTAATTCAATTTGTAATGCGTTAGAACTCTGCTTGTCAGGTTCAAGAGCAACCCGTAAGATGAGGAAGGCAGAGACCGCCTCCAGTGCTGAAACCGAAGCGATTGTGTCCCTCCCTCCGAAAGTTCCAGATCCCGTGGCCAAAACTTCAAAGAAAGAGTCGAGTGCCAAACTCGCGGACCTCCCCAAGGATATGCTGTCCCTTGACATGGATCCCCTGAAGTTTTTAAACTCCTTAGCCCCCCTTAAAGTGGATTGTCTCAAGGGTCGCCCTACCAAGCCCTCCTACCATGAGCTTTTTGGAGAGATGTTAGCGTCTCAGTGGCAGGTAAGCTACGTCTTCTTTTTCTTGTTGTTACGCATTTATAACTTCTAAGTTGTAACTGGGCATTTTCTTCTTGTGCAGGGTCTTCGAATTTTGTTTGCGGCTTTCGACATGTTAAAAGACCTACCGGACCAGTTGGCCCTGAGTAAGATGTATCTTCAAAACGAGAAGAACAAGTCCACTATCCTGACTCGCGAGAAGATAGCATTAGAGTCCCGAATTGTTGAGCTGCAAGAAGCCTTGAAGAAAGCCACTATGGAGTGTCAGGCCTGGCAGGATGAACTTGAAGCTGAGCAGAAGAGATCCGCTGCCCTAGCTCAAAAAGTAGAGGACTCCGCCGAAACTACTCCATCAAAGCGTGGGTCGAGACCTTAGAGGAGCACGTGGCTGGGAAGTCTGCAAGCTGGGACGCCGTGAAGGAGATAGCGGACTTCGAGGCGATGTTTCCTGATGCTCCCAACGCGTTAAAGAATCCGTCTCCTATGGACGACATTGTGAAGGTGGCGCAGGAGGTTACACATGTGGAAGCGACCAACATGGACTCAACCCTCAAGGCCTTTGAAGATTGAACCATTTCTAGCTTTGCTTTTGTAAAAAACTTCTATCCCACCCCCGGTGTTTATGGGGTTTAAAACTTGATCTACCCTCAATGTTTTGGGGTTTAAAACTCAGTTCTCGGGCGTTAGTTTTAGGGCCAAAACTCTGTTACTTCTGCCCTTGATTTTGCCGGGCTTTTAACTGCTTCTTTTGGTTATGCTTGCTTTGCCTTGTTTGTGTTTGTTTTGCAGGTTGCGAACCAAGCTTGGATAAGGGCCTTCGAAGGCTGGATGGTTCAAACCGTATCGTCCATGCAAATTACCACAATATCCGTCCACATATCCCATGGGACATCTAATTCCTTGCTAATGGAGCTTAGTATGGTCTTATTATGTTAAGTACTATGGTGTGTGTGTGTGCACTGTGATTTGATGACATTTGTGTTTTTCATTTTCTGAACGGGTGACGTCTGAGAAGGTGTTCTTTATTACATGTTTGTTGTTTTGCATGTTCCGCCTATAATAACATATCTCTAGTTCTACCCGCATAAAATTGTTGTATGTTCTGGCCTATACTAAGATGCTGAATGAAAACGGGAACATGAAAGGGAAATGAAACAAGACGAGGAAACACGTGATTTTCATGTGATTTTTGTAGACACCAGTTTCCGAGTTTTTGTTGAAAACGAAAAACGCGACTCTCCTGGAGTTTCGGGGTAACATATATAGTTCAAAATCAAATGCGGGGTTAAAGGACAAGGTTTAAACTTTGTTTATTGTTTTCCTGGTAAGGATGAAAAATGGGCTAATCTTTCAAACTTGTGTACAAACTTTTGTTGGCTATGTACTATATATAAGAACATCCCTAAATGTTTAAAAATATGGTTATACGAAGAATACGTTTAACGCAGAAGAGAGGAGAAGGAGGCGCTTAGCGCGACTCGAAGCCTACAAAATGGGTTAGAAGACCTAGGCTGAGCAACAGAACCAAGAAAATAAATTACAAGATTTGCAGAGTAGCAAACCAATGGGTTGTTACAGCATCTCTCTGGTACTCTCTTCTCTCTTCCGACTTTCCAAGCCAAACCCTAAGAACGGAAATCCTATCTCGATTTCCCGAGGAGCTATGGCCGGAAATCCTATCTCGACTTCCCGCCAAATCACTTCTCCGATTCCGCTCCGTCTCCAAGTCATGGAAGTCCATGATCGACGACCCCGATTTCACCCGCTTACACCTCAATCGCTTCAACAACGGCCCTCAGTCATCCCGCCTCTTCTTCGTAATAGGAAAGTCAATCCTATGCCGAGAATGCGTGCTCAAGGACAGCAAAACCCTAAGAACGATTCGCAGGCTTGGCTGCCTCCAACCCGAGCCACACTCGGACCTCTCGGTCAATATCCTCAATGCCTCGCAGACTTCGCAGCCTTGGCTGTGGTCTATTCTCAATTAGATTGACGGATTGGTCTTGATGAATCTCAGAGAGAGCTCCCATTTGATGTTGTGGAACCCCTCGATTAAGAAAACCCTAGCTCTTCCCCCTCTTGAAATCCCCCAAATTTTGAGGTACGTTGACTTTGGATTAGGGTTTGACCCGTCGATTGGAGATTACAAGTGTGTCAGATTCGGCGCATTGTCAGAATCGGGCAACTTGAAAATCGCTGCAATTTACACTCTAGGGACGATTTCGTGGAAGACAATTGAATTTCAAGGCGATGTGGTCCGAAATGTTCGTTTCACTGGCTGGAAGAGAATTGAATTTCAAGGCGATGTGGTCCGAAATGTTCGTTTCACTGGCTGGAAGAGAATTGTTCCCTTTGACGGTGCTCTGTATGCCCTTGCAGAAGTTTCGGATCTATATTGTGGTTCAGTGAGACTGGTTTCATTTGGTTTGGAGAGAGAGGTGTTTGCTTCCATGGAATTGCCTATCGTTTATCATGATCTCCTTGACCAGGCGCTCACAATGGTGGATGATGATGGTGGTTGTGGGTGCTCACTTGGTATGGTCTATTTCAGTAGAGCCGAAGGATCTGTATGGATCTCGCAGAGGTTCGGAGACGATAGTAAGTCGTGGAGCTGGGTGCGATGCTACACCTTTGTTATAACCCCTCAAATCGGTGATCCTCTTCGGTTTCTGCATTTTATGTACATGACCAAGAATCGTGAGATGCTGTGGACCTGGGTTGATGACAAACATAATAGTGTGATATGTTACGACCTCGAAGCTCAGCAAGACAAGAGGTTGCTGGTGAAGAATCGGAAGCGTTTACATGGGGGTAACGTGTTTCCGTACGTCGAGAGTTTGATATTATTGCATCATTAATTAGGTAAGTTTTTGCGCCAATCCCGTCCAGGCCTTGAACCTATGAATTGGTGTGTTTTGATGCCTTGTGCATACTTGTTGAACTTTATCATATTTGCCTTTGCTAGGGAACCGATGAATTGGTCTGTTTTGATGCCTCGTGCATACTTGTTGAACTTTATCATATTTGTTGTTGCTTATAGTATTGCAGTCTGTAGTTTGCCAACAAAATTAATTGGGGTGCCTTCATTCATATAATTAAGTAGAAATTTACCTAATGATGGGGTACACCATGGCTAAGGAGGCTGCACGCCTCAAGGAACCACCGCCAAAAAGCGAGGTGCCTTATTGGTGTCACAAACGCCCCAGGTCCGCCCATGTGCGCAGATTGCTAAGCGGCCTCTCCCGGCCAACCTTTTGAAAGCATGGTTGTGCATTGCATGGTTTGGGTTGTTGCTTATGTGGGCTGCAAGTGCAACCTATCTTTTGTTATTACTTAACTAGTGAAAAGCGCCCCTGTGTACTCGTGCATTATTCGAAGGGATAGATAATATGGGTAGACCGAAAGCGTAATTATATATGACTATACACCTTTGGAATATGATGTCGTAAAGAACTACATTGAAAAACTAAGTTGTAAATAATAATTCATGTATAGCATTTAAGCATGTCGATTCATTGTCTTGATACCAAAGTACGTAGGTTTAATTTTTTTTAGGTTTTATCTGTTTGGGCTGGACATTAATGTAAGTGTATGCATGTATACATAAATTATATATAACTAGCTTAACCCGTCGTACCATGTACGACTATGGCTTAAATATTAAATTTAATTATGAATTCTTGATATTATTGATTTTACACGTATATAATTTCACTTACTAATAAAATACATCATAATAGTACGATTACATATAATTCGAATTAACTTGTTTTTGCCATAGAAATTTTGATCGTTATATATTTTCTTATTTACAAACTTATCCTAATATCAATATTATAAACCTATCTAAAACATAAAATATAATAAATATAATACCGATATCCTAGTAAATTATATTTTCTTATCAAATTTTACACAAATAAATATAATACTAATGTCCTAACAGATCATATTTTCTAAATATATTACTTTCTCATATAACCTAAAATCATATTTTTTATGGATAAATATATAAAGTTATATATTCAATGTAGATAAATCCATTCATGTGTTAATATTTATAGTTTCTATAAGGGTAAATATAAATATTTTCTTAATTGGTATGATACTCATAGATTGTATAGATAAATACTATTTGGATAAATGATAGATATAGATATTATTTTGATAGATTCTTTTTTGAGTAAATCTAAATATTTTATTAATTAGTACGATATTAATAGATTATTTTGATATATCAATACTTAACTACTATTTTTTTTATCCAATAAGTGGTGGGGCCAGAATTAACGTGGAGGCTCGAAATTCTCCGACTTTAATATATAGTATAGATATATAGTAGTACCGCCCCGTGCCTATGGCAAGGGGCAGCGCTCTTCGTAGATGGTCGTCATGTAATTACTTCAAAATGTAGGCCCATCTTTGATGGTGAAAGTGAAGATGTTCGGGATGGAAGAATTCATTGCACATGTCCCGTCTATATAATTAAAGAATATTTACTGTGATTTTATGTTACGCGGAACCTAATAGACACGAAGTGCCACCTGAATTAACATATACGGAGTATATATTAGGCGCACCATATAATCATGGAATTGGTCAATGGGTGTCAACATGTGATGTAGAATACAATGAATTATTGTAATAGTAGAACAAAATGGGAAGAGATCACCCCAAGAACTGTAACGGTAGTGGATAGTTTCTGTGTCGGTCAAACGGCAGTGGATATATTCGTTGCGCCGTGCGGCATTATGTTGTGGTCATTTTCGGGCAATATCGCTTATGCGTACCCCAGGGACAGAAATTATCCACTACCGTTACATGTGCAATGCATACCCCAGGGACTGCTCTTTGTTTGAAATATCGGTTGGATTAAACCTCCATTTCTTAACAGCATCGACAATATCGCTTATGCGTAGGCCTGACATGAGATACTATTCACAGTGCCTCCACGATTACAGAAGTTGTAAGTGCAATGCATACCCGTTTGGTGTGCGTTTGACAGTCAGACTTAGGTTCCCGAATAAACTCGATGATGCTTTCATATCCGGCGTGAACAGGTGGCAAATAATTTCCCACACTTATCCTTGGATGTGTTAGCCTTAGAAATACTTATCATTGTATGTATTTGTTTCAGTTTTTTGAAATTAAACACTTATCATTCTATGTGTTAGCCTTAGAAATACTTATCATAGAGGAATGTTTTCATTTCAGTTTTTGGAAATCAAACACTAGTGTTCGGTTTGTCGACTAACTCTAATATTCAACATGTTCGAATGATCGTTACATGATCCTTTGCACAATGTCAACACAGGCCATGTTGAGGGTCCGCACAAATTTCACGTCTGAAGATCACATGTCCTAATTGATGTTGTTGACAGCAATTATGGATTGAACTATGCAATGCACGCTTGCAAATGAGGTTCACAACTGCATGCACTGCTGTAAACAAAAACATCATATATTATCATACTGGACGGGTTCATCACATTGCAAATAATGTTGAAAAAAACTACATACAAGTTAACCAAGTCCGCGTTCAGTGGTTACAACACAAAACATAAAAACTCGGATTCGAATGCACAATTGCATGCAAGACACGAACGTGCATCGTCTTCATCTGGCATCAAATAGACACCCTTAGTCCAAGGGTTTCTCCTACAGCAAATACCGTGCCTTTGATCATGCGACTGGTTCATTGCAATCGGCCTGAATCCTGTGCGGAGTGAAGGGTTACGCCACGAGTCATGTAGGAAGCGTGCCAACGTAAGACGGCATTGCACGATGTCTGCACCGGTTGCTGTCCTCACGTGACCAATCAGATTAACACCCGTTTCCATCTGCCCAAGGGCTTCGCAGCACAACATGATAAGCCCTAGAACGTAAGAGGATTGGATGTTCCCGAGTTGTGCCGATCTTTCTGATAGGCTACTAGACCAATACCACAAGTGCACGGGTCGCGTAGTACCAAGGTGTCGAATCACAAGGACTTTAGTAGAGTTGGTGAACCGACAATCAAAGTAGCTAGGCTTATATGAGGCAATCAAGGATGGAAGAAACTTAAACTAATCAACTAGAAAACAAAGAAAACAAGCAACAAGATGATGCAAATATGAATAAGGGGAAAAGCAATCCTAGGAATTAAGTACTCACACTATGGATCAAAGTAACCATTTGCAAGCATACTTGAGTCAAGATCAAATCGTGGTTTGGAGGCATCTACCTAGAATCATTGTCTAATCCTATCGAATCAAACAAATCGTACCTAGAATATGATAATCATCCACTTTCGTGGCTTGATCCAAGACTAGGCCTCTTAGGCTCAATAGTGGCTCAATAGGTTCAAGCCTCTCATCCACCGTCGTGGCTTGAGTGAGCTTGTCCAACTCAAACCCTCTATCGGTAGGTCAACCTCTAAAGAGTTCCCAAATCAATTCTCATTTCTAAGGGAAATCAATCAATCAATCCTATAGTTCAAGCTAGAGAGGAGGTCTCTCAACACAAGTCTCTAGCCTATCTCCCTATTGACAATCTAACCTTTCGGTTCTAATCATCAACAAGCCTCAAATCACAAACAATTTGGCATTAAGCATGTAGGATTGACACAAACCACAATTCCAATCTCAATTCAAGCAAGCATTTCAAGGCTACCTAGAATCCATAGGGTTTTCCTCAAACCCTAGGATTTGGGGGTTTAGCAATCCATGGAGAACAAGAGAAAAGAAGAAGAGATGAGGAAATTCATACCAATAAACATTGTATTGATTGAAAAGGCACAAATCTCCAACAAAATCCTTCAATCTCTCAAGAACACCAAAGAGCTTTAATGGAAATTCTAGAGGTCCTAAATTGGGTAAAAGTTTCTTTCAAAAAGAAGGAAGACGGGTTATATACAACCTTAAAGGAAACAAGGCTAAAACGGGAAAAAGGGGACGCGGCGGCGTGACCCGGGGTCCGACCCGGCCCGTGACCCGACCGGGTCCGGCTCTGGAGACGCGGCCACACACGAATACATGGGAAATAGCTTGACTCGGGCTCTGACCCGGCCCGTGACCCGGCCGGGTCCAGCCCTGCCTCCTTCGTTTGGCTTCTCGGCTGGGCAAGGCAGCCGACCCGGGCCAGGACCCGGCCCGTGACCCGGCCGGGTCAGGGGCTGTGGCCCTTGGGTTGGCTTGCTTTGCCTTGGTTCTTCGGGCTTCGTCTTGGGCGGTCTTCGGCTTGCTCCTCGGGCGTCTTCTCGGCCTCTCCTTGACACCGTCTTCGGGCTCTCGACGCCTCCTTGAGTTCTCTTGATCTCTAACGCTCCATTCACCTCCAAATCACCTGAAATTCACAAAGAACAAAGCATAGAGTCCGAACGAACAACTAAACCGAAAACAAGTAAAAATCTAACTAAAAAGAGATAAATGCAAACCGAAAACCACGAAACACGATCTAATGCACATCCTAAACATGAACTAAATGCAAGCCATCAAAATCCCCCAAACTTGAACCTTGCTTATCCTCAAGCAAGCAATTTAGACTCTTCATCCCACATCAAATGCAATTCAAGAGTTCACCTCAAAATTAAACGAGCAATAATCAAAGAACTTGAAACTTGACAAACCGGAATCATTGCACATGTTTTATGACTCGAAAAGATGAAGACAAATGAATCAATTCTAGGCCTCACTAGGGGTATGTGTTTTACTCTCTTTCATGTGTTTAGGCTTCAAAGTTATCACTCAAATTCATCTATGATCTCTAAGCTACCATACGCTTGAAAGAGATCTCAATCTCCACCGCTAAAGACAATGCAAGTGACACTAATCAAGAGGGCTTTTTATGGGTTGTAGTGGGGCTAGGTGAGAAGAGTTGGGTGAGGAACATTTTGGTCATGTGGTGCTAAACTAGAGAATAAGAGTCAAAGCTTACACTTCACAACCAAGCAACCAATTCAAGCATTTTGCACACTCTCTCAAACCCGAAAACTTCACAACTTCAACACATCATAAACTTTGGAGTTCACTTTCCCACTTTTTCTTTTCTTTCATTTTGAACTCAACCCCTTTTTGCACTTGCTTTTCTTTTCTCACAAAACTTTTGTGACTTCTCAACTTTTGCACATTTATTTTCAAGTCACCAACTCACTTTTAAACACTATTTTTCAACACTTTCTTTTCTCCAAACATTTCCCACTCTTTGCATTTCTTTCTTTTGAAATTCTCTTCCACCAAATGGTATTTTCTCTCAAACCCAAACTCACTAAAATTTCATCTCCCATGACTCCTATTCTCTAGGAGGGTCAAGCTATTTGGCTAGGGAATCAATTTTGTGGAGTTTCAAAGAATAGGCTTTTAGGCTCAAAAAAAATTTGGGTTTCAAGAAAATTGGCACTAATATAGGGTGGATAGGGGAAATAATAGGGCTAACGAAACAATGCCTCTATCACTTTAATGTCACAAACAAATGTCATGAATGCGGCCTTGACAAAGATACAATCTCAAGTTCTAGAGATAGAGATGCATAGAGAAATCACACACATAGAGAAAAGAGAGGACAAAGTCCTAGAAAAAGAGGCTAAAAATCATCTCACTAGGTGCTCATTACCTAGAATCTCAACATTAGTCTACAACTTTAAAAGTCCACATGCTCATCCAAACATAAGTCAAACAAACAAGCCATGATCATGCATGAAAATAAGGGTTTCATCCATCCAAACAAAGATATGGAATTTTCCAAGTCATGAATTTAACTATTTTGAAGACAAGGGATTCTCATTTAAGAAATTTGATGGCATCCTATAATGCATGAAATTTTTGGCATTTTGACAATTTTTTCAATTTTTTTTGGATTTTTTAGCATGCAAACAAAGAGCAAGACAAAACTAAACATGAATGCAAGACAAGAAATGAAACATGAATGCATCTAACTAGCATGAAATCCCTCCCCCAAACTTAAACATCACATTGTCCTCAATGTGAAAATAAAAGCAAGAAAGGAGAGAAAGAAGACTCACTTAGTGTTCATTGTGGAGGAGGAGGTGGAGGGAAGTGGGTGTCCCACCATGCTAGAGGAGGAAGACGCTCAAGTCGGTTGGAGAGGGTGGATATAGTGGTGTTCAATGATAGGGAAGTGAGCTCTCTTTAGCTTTTTCTCTTTGGGAGGCATGAAGTTAAGCTAGGTACCTACACACCACAAGACAAGCAACCACCACAAGCACAAATAGCCAAATGTTGTCCCGGCAAGGACAACCACAAGCAACAACCAAGCAATCAAGCAACACAACACAGCCAAGCCACTACCTAGCAACACCAAGCACAAATGCCTCCAAATGCAAAAAATTTCAAGAATTTTCAAGCAAGCTCAACTTTTAAGCAAGACAAATGTCACTTAAGCTCAATCAAAATGCAACAATCAAGCCATCATCATCACTCACAAGCAAATCAATCACCCAATTCACAAAAATCCCCAAATTTTACTCAAATCCCCCAAACTTGAATTTTAGCATGAAAATCCCCAAATTCAACCTACATCTTCAATTTTCATCAACAATTTGCACAATTTAGGCTAAGAGAAACATGAATCTCTACCTAAATCTAACAAATTTGAACAAATTATACCCAAAATCCAAAACCTAGGTCTAGAAATTTCAAGTAAAAGGGAAAGAGTTGGGTACCAAGAACACCAAGGGAAGTGAGGTGGAGGGTGGCGGCTGGGCTGTTGGAGGACGACGGCCGACCGGCTTGGAGGAGCTCCGGCGAGCTGAGCTGGTGGAGCTGTGGACGGCTGGCGACTCGAGCTGGGAAGGATGGAAGTCGCGAGCAGCTGGTGAGACTGGCGCGAGCGAGCGAGGTCGAGCAGCAGCTGGGCACGTGTGGCGACTCCGGCGAGGCGGCTCGGTGGTGGGAGGTGGCCGGCGACGGGAGAAGCAAGGGGCTGGAAGAGGGTGTTGGTCTCGGTCGGGTATGAATGAAGAAAGAGCTGGGAAACGCGAGAAATGGGCAGGGAGAAGGAACGGCTCGACCCGGCCCGCGACCCGGGCTCCGACCCGACCGGGTCCGGGTCTGGTATTCGCCCCTGTTTCGGTTTTTGTTCTCCATCGAACTCGGCTGGCGACCCAACCTACGACCCAACCGGGTCCAAGCTTGCTTTCTTGCCCTGTTTTCTTGTTTTCGACCCCGTTTTCGACCCGACCAACGACCCGGGCGGGTCCACCTCTGGAATTCCAATCCCAAATTTTAGCCTTTATTGAAATTAACCTACAAAACAAAGAAAAATGAGAAGAAAAGCTTGGGTTGCCTCCCAAGAAGCGCTTGTTTAAGGTCTTTAGCTTGACCATGTCGCCTTTCAAGTGCTCGGGTCTTTGTGATTGTCGGACCCGACCTCTATTGCATCAAGGGCTATCACAAGCTTCAAACGGCGGTTTCGGACTTTGAAATTTCCCGAATTTTTATGCCAAATCTCAGCTCTTCCACCGTGCAAGACCCTTGAAACTCTATACGGTCCGGACCATCTCGTTCCTTTACTCCCCGAGAACATGCTAGATTTCTCATGAAAAAGCATTACGGAATCTCCACTCTTAAGCTCAACTTTGGCTCGACCCTTTTTCTTCTTTTTCTTGTGGTCTCTAAGCTCGGTGACCCCTTCTTGATTGATTTGAACGGTACTTGCCAAAGTCTCACTCTTAGGAGGCTCAATTTCAACACTACAACTAGCCACTTGAACCACTTTTTGAGGAAGATTCATGGTCGGCTCAATAGAGTTCTCCTTACGACGTTCAAATTCCATCTTCTCATCTCCAATGAGCAAGGAAATCTTTCCATCCCTCAAATCAATGCTTGTCCCCGCGGTAGCTAAGAAAGGTCTCCCAAAGATGATGGGAATCTTGTCACCTCCATATCAAGAATCACAAAGTCTCCCGGAATCAAGAATTTGCCCACTTTTACCGGAAAATCCTCAATGATGCCCACGGGTTGAGCAACCGAATTGTCGGCCATGATGAGACGCATCTTAGTAGGAATAGGCTCACCCAAATTCAACTTCTTACAAATCGACAAGGGCATGATGTTCACACTAGAACCAAGATCGCAAAGGCAATCATATGCAAATGAACCAAAATCAGCCGGAATTGAGAACTCACCGGGATCTTTCAACTTACTCGGCATCTTATCAACTTGATTAACCGCCAAAGCTACGGTCTCAAAGTCATCAAACTTTCTTTTCTTGCAAAGGATGTCCTTCAAGAACTTAGCATAGGTAGGCATCTTGGTGAGCACATCAACAAAAGGGATATCTATGTGAAGCTTCTTTATCATCTCTACAAACTTCCCAAATTGATGTTCTTTTCCAACTTGAACCCTCCTTTGTGGGAAAGGTAGAGGTGGTTTGTAGCGGGGTGGAGCAACATACCTAGGCTCGGGCCTTTCCTCTTCGGTTGGCTTGCTCCCCAACTCCTCTACAACTTGATGCTTTTCCGGTATAGGCTCTTGAAGTTGTTTGCCACTCCTAAGAGTAACCGCTCGGCATTGCTCTTTAGGATTGACCTCGGGATGCCCCGGAAGTTGACCTTGAGGCCTAGGAGCATTTGATGCTTGTTGAGCAACTTGAGTCTCGAGCATTTTCAAACTCTTTCCTTGAGTTCGAACGTCCTCGGCAAGTTGGTTCACCGGTTTTGCCATGTTCTCTACAAGCACTTCAAATGAGGATTTGGGTTGAGGGGCTTGAGGGACATGTGGAACTTGTTGATTGAACCCCGGTGGACCTCTAGGTTTGGCTTGGTTTGGGTTGTAGGAAGAGGAAGAGGGGTTGGTGTATTTGTTGTAAGAGAAGTTTGGGTGTTTGGCCCAACCGGGATTGTAGGTGTTGGAGTAAGGGTCATTCCTCGGTCCCCGGTTGTAGTTGCTCATGTAACTCACTTCACCTTCAATCTCTTCCCCTTGAGCTAGATAAGGTTGACAAGCCGAGATTGTGTGATTTCCCGACCCACAAAATTGACAATTAGCCTTGGAAGTCGGTTTCACAACGGAAGCGGTCTCAAGTTGTTTCATCTTTTGAGTGAGCATGTCAAGTTGAGCCTTCAATTGAGTAGTTTCATCAACTTCATAAATACCGGCATGCTTCTTCACACTAGGAGTGGCTCGCACATCGGAGTAATTGTGTGAATGCAAGGCGGTTTTCTCAATCAAATCCCAAGCATCATCCTCTTGAAGGTTGGAAAGGCCACCTCCGGCCGAGGCATCTAATAGCAATCTCGTTGAGCAATCAATGGCATTGTAGAAGACATCAATGAGAGCTATCTTGGATTGCCCATGGTGTGGACACAACACTAGCAATTCCTTGAATCTTTCCCAAGCATCAAAGAAGGATTCCCCGTCTTTCATCTTGAAATTACATATTTGTTGTCTCATCTCGGCGGTCTTCTTTGGCGGGAAGTACTTGTTCAAGAAAGCGGATGCCAACTCGTCCCAAGTAGAGATAGAATTCTGGGGAAGAGTTTTTAGCCAAGTTTTAGCCTTGTCTCTAAGAGAGAAAGAAAAGGCCCTCATTCTAAGTGCATCCTGAGAAACGTCATGGATTTTGACGGTGTCCATCAATTCCAAAAAGGTAGTGAGATGTTGATGAGGATTCTCAGAAGGAAGACCCCCAAATTGGTTTTGTTGGACCATATTGATCAAAGAGGGCTTCAATTCAAAGTTTCGAGCACGGACCTCGGGAAAAACAACACCGGACACCGGACCAAACTGAGCGGGTCTCATATAATCAGCCAGAGTTTGAGGTCTTTGCCCATTGACCTGAGCAGCTTGGTTCTGATTCTGAGTTAACTGAGCAATCTGAGCATTAGCGGCGGCTAACTGATTCTGAAGAGCAACAAAGGCGTTTTGCAAAGCTTGATCTTGTTGAACCTCGTCCGCCAGATCTAGAGATCTTTGTGCACGGAGTTTCTTACGAAGAGTACGCTCAATTTCAGGATCAAAATCAACAAGAGGAGCGCTCAGGACTCTTCGCATAAACAACCGAACACCTCTGAAATCACAAACAAAAGAAAACAAAATCAAATAACAAAAAGGACCTAGACTACCGGTTGTAGGAAACAACCAAAACTAACTAAAGTCCCCGGCAACGGCGCCAAAAAAACATGATAGGCTACTAGACCAATACCGTAAGTGCACGGGTCGCGTAGTACCAAGGTGTCGAATCACAAGGACTTTAGTAGAGTTGGTGAACCGACAATCAAAGTAGCTAGGCTTATATGAGGCAATCAAGGATGTAAGAAACTTAAACTAATCAACTAGAAAACAAAGAAAACAAGCAACAAGATGATGCAAATATGAATAAGGGGAAAAGCAATCCTAGGATTTAAGTACTCACACTATGGATCAAAGTAACCATTTGCAAGCATACTTGAGTCAAGATCAAATCGTGGTTTGGAGGCATCTACCTAGAATCATTGTCTAATCCTATCGAATCAAACAAATCGTACCTAGAATATGATAATCATCCACTTTCGTGGCTTGATCCAAGACTAGGCCCCTTAGGCTCAATAGTGGCTCAATAGGTTCAAGCCTCTCATCCACCGTCGTGGCTTGAGTGAGCTTGTCCAACTCAAACCCTCTATCGGTAGGTCAACCTCTAAAGAGTTCCCAAATCAATTCTCATTTCTAAGGGAAATCAATCAATCAATCCTATAGTTCAAGCTAGAGAGGAGGTCTCTCAACACAAGTCTCTAGCCTATCTCCCTATTGACAATCTAACCTTTCGGTTCTAATCATCAACAAGCCTCAAATCACAAACAATTTGGCATTAAGCATGTAGGATTGACACAAACCAAAATTCCAATCTCAATTCAAGCAAGCATTTCAAGGCTACCTAGAATCCATAGGGTTTTACTCAAACCCTAGGATTTGGGGGTTTAGCAATCCATGGAGAACAAGAGAAAAGAAGAAGAGATGAGGAAATCCATACCAATAAACATTGCATTGATTGAAAAGGCACAAATCTCCAACAAAATCCTTCAATCTCTCAAGAACACCAAAGAGCTTTAATTGAAATTCTAGAGGTCCTAAATTGGGTAAAAGTTGCTTTCAAAAAGGAGGAAGACGGCTTATATACAACCCTAAAGGAAACAAGGCTAAAACGGGAAAAAGGGGACGCGGCGGCGTGACCCGGGGTCCGACCCGGCCCGTGACCCGACCGGGTCCGGCTCTGGAGACGCGGCCACACACGAATACATGGGAAATAGCTTGACTCGGGCTCTGACCCGGCCCTTGACCCGGCCGGGTCCAGCCCTGCCTCCTTCGTTTGGCTTCTCGGCTGGGCAAGGCAGCCGACCCGGGCCAGGACCCGGCCCGTGACCCGGCCGGGTCAGGGGCTGTGGCCCTTGGGTTGGTTTGCTTTGCCTTGGTTCTTCGGGCTTCGTCTTGGGCGGTCTTCGGCTTGCTCCTCGGGCGTCTTCTCGGCCTCTCCTTGACACCGTCTTCGAGCTCTCGACGCCTCCTTGAGTTCTCTTGATCTCTAATGCTCCATTCACCTCCAAATCACCTGAAATTCACAAAGAACAAAACGTAGAGTCCGAACCGAACAACTAAACCGAAAACAAGTAAAAATCTAACTAAAAAGAGATAAATGCAAACCGAAAACCACGAAACACGACCTAATGCACATCCTAAACATGAACTAAATGCAAGCCATCACTTTCCAAGCACCGCATCCCGTATATTTCGTTGTTTCTCCTAAAATAATTATCCTGCGCACGTATTTGAGCCGATTTAGGGATTAGACATAACACAGTCGAATACCTCTTCAGGGAATCGAGTGCACATATATGGTTCAACTCACCATTCCCTGGACGTGTAAAGCAGCGGGGTTCCCGCTCACCACACAGAGGTCCAAAAACGCGTATGCAGCTTCCCGGTCCACCTGATGTCGAAAATATCTGAACTGGGATACATCAACTGTCGCACGGCGGAGTACCATAGACTCCCAGCCGAGTCGATTGAAGTCCTTACAACTGCACGCGGAAAGGATTGGTGTTTTACAATCTATGTACACAAACAACGTTCAAAAAAATAATGTCAATGACAATGGTAATCAGGGTTGTAGACATTCACCTCAGTCTACATCTAAACAGATCTGTAATAGAACACGACGCCACCCTCGAAAGGATTTCGATAACTACATCGGCAGGTACGCTTCCTATAATAGACGGTTGTTTCCGTTGCACTGTCACGATTCCCGACATTCTTGCGTACTGGGATTTTGGTTTGACGTTATTAGAGTATGGAGGGTTGGTGGTAAAGGGTGCGTGGTTTATGTAGGATCAACTTGGGCATGTCAACCGCGCAATCACTGGAATAACCGTGGACGTTTCACAACGCTTGAGTTCCATGAAGTCGAACTCATTAACAGTCTGTTTGGCAATTGGGAATTGATGGGAAAAGAAAGGGTGGTGAAAGATGAGAAAGGAAGAGAAGAGAAAGAATGAGAAAGTAAGATATGAGAATGTATATTTCTTGTGTTTAGATAAATGGGGGTTTTGATGGGAAATTATAATTAAAATTTTCTTTTCCTTTTTTCTTTTGAGAGTGTTTATTTTATTTTCCCACCAAATTGGTGGGATTCATTTTCCCATCCTTTTCACTCTAATTTTCCAACAGAATCCCACTCAATCCTATCAAAAAATTAAACCAAACACAGGAAGATGATTCTCACCATTCCCCTCCTATTAAAATCCCACCAATTCCCACCAACCAAACATACTGTAAGGGTAGTGCGCGTAGACATAATTTAGTTCACTAATTTTGTTGCGATTCTATATATTGTTTTGCTAAAACAAATGGGGCAAGTCGTAGTTTACGGGATAATTTATACTTTTGGGTGATTTCAAATCACTTCATTAAGGGATGATATCTCAAGGGGATTAATCTTTTTTTTTTCAAGGGGATCTTCATACGCAAATCACTTCATTACGCTCAAATTAATTGTTTTCCTTTCCAAGCAGTTAATATTCACAGTGTGCAATTAAAATTGTAACTTAGTATAAATTTTCACATGGAGTCTTTTCAAATTAATTGTTTCCATTTTCACATCGATTCTTTCCTAGCGGTTAATTTTCAGCTCAAACTCATAAAATTATTGAACAAACTACTACTATGATTACTACTATGATTTAAAATAAACCTTCTAAAATATTCATCCCCATGGGAAAACACGGAAATAACCAAATTACTACTATGATTTAATCCGAATCCAATTCTTATGTGGATCCCAACTTCAGCATGTAAGCCATCCACAATAGTGAATCCAAAATCGGATCCTTAACCCCTTGAAACCTTTTTTCTCACTCCTACATCTCATTTTAAAACCCATCTTCACTTTATTCACACAACCCATAACCCCAATTCATTCTTTAAAATTCAATAACTTTTTTACTTTCTATGTAGTACAACATTTGATTTAGGTATATTTTGAATTTGTATATCGATCTTCTTAAATTGACTAGCTAGTCCATATCATTTATTTAGTGTCTTATAGTATATATACTCTTTTTATGGTTTAAAACCTTATAATGTCTGAAATAACATATATTATATTTAATAATATATTTATTTCATGAATACAATTTATAAAACTCACATTGTGTGGAGTATTTATTATACTTTGTATGTAGTACTTTTTTTAAAATCAAAATATACCTTCATGAGACAAAAACTAAAATATTTGATAAAGAGGGAATTGTAAGTCTGCACGAATTTATCTGTATTCCATCAAAATGAATTTTTGTTAAATGTATGTAGAAGCACATTGGAGTATTGGAGAAAGCATAGTGGAAAAGCAGATTTAAAACCCCAAATTTCCAGCTCCAAATTAAGAGCCTAAAATTGAGATTCTTAAATCTTTTATACGCTAGTTTAAAACTTTAATTTTAAGGAAAAAGCCCACCATTGTGGGTGGCTTAGAATAATCTCCGGCCTGAGTAAATAAACTTTTATTAATGCCTTGCCAGATCTGAGCCAGCCCAAAGCTGTATACCATTAAACACGTCCCGTCGTGACCTCACACACTGCTGCAGATATGAATTGCTAATTTTCCAAATGTGTCTGATTTGTGTTTGAGAGGAAAGATCCAGACAAAGTGAGAATAGTCATCCAAAATTAATAAATACTCCAATATCTTAGACGGTGTGCTTGTGCCTTGGGAGGATGTGGGGGCTTTGTGGATGCCGTGATCAGGGCAGAATGTATGCCACGGGATGAATTTTGAAGGAATGGGTAGAGTTCTCCTGCACAATTGCACCGCTGGAACTTGGTCTTAGTGATTAGATCCATCACATAAAATCCCCTACACGGGCCAAATTCAACCGAACAATTATTGTCATTACTCAATATCCGAACAGATACTAAAATTTTGTTTATAAGTGTGGTTTGGCCAATTTTTGTGATAGGTAGGGTCTGTCCATTACCAACAGTACTACTCCGTATTTTAAAGAGGTTCTTCACCAGGATTACAAACAGCTGAGAGGAAACCTGGATTGGCTGCCGCGTGAGAAGACTCCCCATTGTCCATGATCCAATTGCAGTTGTCGTTGTAGGCTGAGTCCAGAAGGGCCATTGCACTCTTTAAGCCATGTTGGTCATAGTCGGGATATGCAGGAGGGGCAGTGTACATAGCATGGTTATTGGGCCGCTGAGGTAGGCGTTGAGAAGCTCTATGGACCCCTGGACCCCAATTGGGCCAGGATATTTGATGGTGCTGTTGCATACCTGGCATCCAAGGGTTGTTGCCTCGTCCCCGACCCCTGGCTTGGCCGCCGTTGTTGCCTCGTCCCCGGCTTATTGGGTCAGTGTTGCTGGAGTTGCCGACGCTGTTGGTGGAATTGCGAAACGTAGGCGAGTTAGGCGGAGGTGGTGTTGGTGGATTGATAGGGGCAGCCGATGGGTGCTGCTGGGTGGAGAGTAAAGCTGGTTGTGAAGGACCATTTTGGGATTTTCGAGACTCTTCTTCGAGGAGAAGAATGCTTCTGGTTTGTTGGAAGGTGGGAAACGGGGTTTGCCCCGGGATGAAGATGGTTGTTGTAGAGAAGTCGTTGTTCAGACCACGAATAGTTTGAAGCACAAGAGTCTCGTCGGAGACGGGATTGTCAACATCAGCTAGGTTGTCTGCCAGAGTCTTCAGTTTTTGACAATACTCACTAACCGTCATGGAACCTTGAACAAGAGTTCTAAACTGGGATTCAAGGTGAATGGCCCTCCTCTTTTTGATGTCACGGAACAATGTTTCGATGGCCAACCAGATTGAGTGAGCAGTAGAGTTTGGCTTCATCACGATATGGAAGATGTCCATTGAAATAGATAAGCAGATCCATGATAGAACAATGTGATCAAGCATGAGCCAGTTTTCATCAGTGGGATCAAAGGAGGCAGTTCCATCTACATGAGAGTTGAGAGCAAATTTTCCCAAGGTGACAAGAAAAAATTCACGCCATTTGTTGTAGTTGGATGATGAGAGATCCAATGTAATGGGAATATGGGTTTTGACGCTGGCTACATGAAGGGCTTGATTTGTGGCAAGAGTTTTGAGAGAATGGGTACTAGTAGGGGTTGTGGCTTGTGGTGGGAGGCCGGTGTTCTCACCGGTGTTGGCACCAGTGTTGTTGCCGGGGTTGTTGAGGGCTTTTGAGGGAGCGCTATACATCATGATAGCAGCGGAAGAAAAAATTAATGCATAGTAATGATATGTATACTAGTACATCAGGAAATATACTCCCTCTGTTTCACACTAAGAGTCGTTTTAGCACTTAAAATTTGTTTCGTATTATGTGTCGTTTTAGGTTTTCAAAGTGATTAATTAGTGGTGAGTAGTGATAATTTTTATTGGAATGTGTATTTGTTGACTAAAGTTGTTCATTCATTGGCCAAAAAATTGTAATGAGTTGTAAGATTAAGAAAAAGTTGTAAGTACAACTGAAATTACTACGGAGGAGTACAAATGAAGTTTGAGAATAAACGTAGACTAGTTTAAATGACGGCCGACGTCTAATCGACTTCTGCAGGTTTGCATGCACCCTTGGTTTGCAAGTATTTTGTTTTCTTTAATTTATTGAACTGTAATACGTACGTACACAGTAATGCAGTAAGCCATCATCCTGTGCCAGTCTGCCGTATTATCTGCCCTATTCTTCCACCCAGTCGTCAAATTGTTGCCTTGATAATTCTGTCAGATAATTCAGAGAAACTTTATCTCTTATCTGCTGTTTTCTCTCTTGCAGTAGAAAATTTTCTTCCACATTTCTCTGCAGAAATCTGATTTTATCAGATTTTATTTCTCGCTTGTTTCTCCGTTGTGGATGCCTCTAAATCTGATTTTGTCAGACTCGGCATTCCTTTTCTTTCCCTCTCCCAGTTTTCTTCCAATAAACACCCCCGCCCGCCCCCCCACCAGTCTCATGTACCCAGCTTTGTGTTTGCCAACTCTGTACAGTTTTGTGTTTGCCAAATGCACGGCCTAGGCGGAGTAGGTGCAGGTCGACGTCAAATCGACGTCTGCTGGTTGGCATGCAAAGCACCTCAGTGTGACAGTGATGTGCAACCACAGGATTTGGATTTCTTTTATACTATACGTATTTGGTTTTCACCGTCGTTTGTCCGGCCAATTGCACTGGATACGTACGTACACTCTGTAAAGGATTTCAAGAAGCTGCTTTTAATGCAGTAGGCCACTCATCGCACCCTCTGCCAGTCTGCCCTATTCTCTGACGTGGTCTTCCACCCAGTCGTCGAATTGCAGGGTATTCTGATTTCGTTCAATATAATTGTACTTTAATTTGTTGTTACTATCTGCAGTAATTTATATACAATATACTCCGTATAATTGATGATACAAATATTACAATTACAAAAATCAACACAAGCCTTGACTATGGAAGAAGTTATTATGTCCGTACTTATAAAAAACAAATAGCTAGGGTTTCAATGCACTGTATTCCAGTATGTTCAATGCACGGTATTAGTAAACACGGTGAGCTGTCAGTTTATGACTGCTTTTATTGCCATTTCAAAGACCACTCGGCCCCAAAACCAGTTTCTCTCTCCCATTCCCCGTTCACGATCATTCAACTCCCCCAAAACCAGTTTCTCTCCCCCAACATATAGAAGTCTGTCTTGATGGATCGCTTTGATGTTTTAGATGCAACAGGAGCCGGTGACGACGACCTAGGGCCGCCCTCTCTCCAGGCGGAAATAGATTTAACCTCGAAAACACAAAAGTGCATGTTACGGATTAGGAACGCAGAGCGTCAACTAAGGAAGCTACATAGCGAGCAAGATGAAGTGAAGAAACGTGGGTGGAACTTGGGGAGATCAGAGATGCTACTGGAGATGAACTATCCAGGAATATATACGAAGGCGGCAGGATCGTCGAGCGGCCCCTCATCTTCCGGTCCAGGTTTTCCACTAGACATATATAAACCTCATGCTCTTTTATCGAATTGGTTCCAAAAATATTATGTCCATTCCGATCGATATATTATTTTGTTCAAATACGTGTATGTATCGAGTACCATCCAACGTCGTTGGACAATTGAAGGAGACCGCCGCTGGCGGGCCTGGGGTCGTAACGCCGCCACCCCCGCCACAATGGAGGCGGACCTACGAGGATCTCCATTGGGTGTACGAGTCCCTTGAGGAAAGGGTGTCCCGTCTGAAGTCCAGATTGCCCTATTGGGAGGCCCAGGCAGCCAGTACTGAGCTACAGGTAGTGGCCACCATGGAAGTGAAAACGAAGATGGAGGACTACTATAGGCGTCGCGGACGCATCGAGGTGATGAGGGCAAGCAAGAAGGATGGTTTGGAGGAAGAAGAAGCCACCCTGTTGGCTGAGTACCCGGAGTCGCCCCGCATGCCTCCTCTGGCGTTCCCTAATCCTGGTCATTAAGCTGTGTGTACTCTTCGTTACACAATATATACAATGCTCGTGTATGAACTTAATGCTACTTTCGTGTATGATGAACTTAATGGTTCTTTTACTTTCTTTTGGCGTGATTGCAAGGCCAATCTGATGTGCGAACCAGTTTTATGTATGTTTGGGATGTATATCACAAAACTTGATATGTCAAACACTGTTATTGTACGACACTTGCAAAACACTTATGCTTGACATCACATATGCTTAATTCTTCCGAAGTCATCCTCTAGTAATTATATTGCATATTTCAAAACGATTTGCATTTCTTGTTGTTTTGTTCGATGTTCACTGCAACTGATCATAGTAATATATTGTCTTACTTGATCACTAGTCTCAAATGTATATAGTTAATAACCACACAACAATTTTAATGCCCATTTCACAGTCCAATTTTAACCTAATACGAAGTTTCTAGAATGACTGATTCCGACAGGATACCAAAAACCAGGTTTCAAGAATGACTTATTCCAGCAGCATGTACCAAACACCAAGTTTCACTAATGACAGAACCGGATTCCTGGCATAGAAACAAACAGGACCTTAAAAGGTAGTAAAGGGGTTTCACCGGTGAACCGTTTGTATCTAGCCTAACTTTTAGCACTTTCATCTATAAAAACTCCAATTGGCGCCACTTTTGCCATTAACCAATACAAAAGTGATTTATACATTATTAAACAGATGACATCTTCTGGAAGGGTAATAAATGGGAAAATATATACTACTCCGTATAACCACACGACATTATGTTGAAATCAAATACTTGTACTCCGTATTATTTTTATATACACCCTCTTGAGTCTTGACTATGAATTGCAACAAATTTGTATACTCCACTGTGAACTGCAAGCATTAAAATAACACTCCGTATGCATGTTTATATTTTGTTTTAACGTGATAAAATGCATGCTTTGATAGGGATAGGTGTGAGTGTGTCAAATCACGCTGCATTAAATGCAAAGCTGTACTTACTTTAATTGCATGTACCAGTACCGGGGCGGGAAGCTTGTAGGAGAGGCAGGCCTTTACTTAATTGCATTTATCGAGGCGGGAAGCTTGTTGCAGTTGCCCACTGTCGTACTTCTTTTTCATTGGCTCAACTTGTTTTTCGCTTTTAGAAGAGCATCCACTAAAAAGGGATTAGGGTTTAGTATCATAAATTCATAATCATCCATAAGCAGGCATCTGCAATCAAAGGGGCAAAAAATGGACTCAATAAATGGAGCCTAATATTATAAGGGTATAGATTTATTTTGTTAACAAAATCTTAATAAGTAACATGAAATTTAAGGACAAATTCAAATTGTGTGTCACGGGCACCGGTCAAGCGGTCAAGCGTGGCGCTATCTTCCACCATAAGGTATATTTGAAATGCTATATTTCAAATTTTAGCAGATGAAGTTGCTAGAGGACAAAAAAATCATGTATGCTAAATTTTTCTTCCTCCCACCATAAGGTATAACTACAAAAGGTATATATTAAAATATAAATATAATTGGATTTAATTTCAAATGTGTGCATTGCATGCTTGTGTTTTTCACCCACCATACCCTATAAGGTATATATATACACGAATATAATTGGCTTTAATTTGAAATGTGTGCAATGCACGGTTTGTGTTTTATGAAAATCTTTCCAACGGCTATAATTGGCGTGCTACTTTTTTCGAGCTCGGAGTTTATATCCGAGAAGGTTTTGATGAGGCCATTGTCATATCTTTATAATGTATAATATATGTTATTTATTATGCAACCTTAGGTAATGTTTATGCATTAAATTAAAAGTTAATCAGACTATATTCAACATTAGGCTCAATTTAACAAGCTTGTTATGATTTTTATAATGGTATAATTGAAGTTGTTTCTAAAAGTAAAAATAGTGGAATAGATTGTTTGTTTAGTTGTTTATAAATGGGTATGAAAGGATTTAAATAAAAAGGTAAACGATTATAGCAAACGGATGGGAATTGGTATATACTCCGTATATGGCATACCACTGTTCACAAGCTGTAAAAGACTTTTTGGGAGTTGTGTTATACGGAGTAGCATATGGTGGGAGAGCAAATATGCTATATTTGTCATTATATCTTGAGGTCCGTCGAGTATGCATTTAGACGATCTTAGTTTCACCGCCAGCTGGGACGGACGAGACTCCGGGTGTGACTGGGCAGCTAGACGATCACGAGACTCCGGACTGGGTGGAGTCTGTTCAGTCGGTCGATGATACGATGGAGGATCCCCCGGAGACTGTTGCGCATACTATTCACTCACCCGTCAGAGCTGAGGCAGACAGCGGTCGAGCACCGACTCCCGTCTCATCTGGTGCATTTCACGAGCATCCATCACCACCACGTGAGGACGTTCCTTCGCAGTCTGCTCCCCCTCCACCTACCCCCGGAGCAGGTTCTGGTGATCCTGAGTATTGGATGCCCGGCGGACCACGCGAGCGCGTCCTCCTGGTTAGTTACGAGACACACATCGCGCGGTATATTTACGAGCTGACTCCGATGGAGCCCGCTGCTGTAGTGCTGGAGGCCGAGTTTCCTCCTCCCAGACGGCATTCTAGGCGTAGGAGGCGTGGAACTGATGCAGGGGATGAGGCGGCAGGTGATGCTCCACCAGCAGTCCCAGCTCCTGATGCTCCTACACCTCCGCGTATATCAGGACGCGCTAGACGCCAGAAGGAGCAGGACTTGGTATGTTTAGAATACAAACGTTTCTCGACGTTATTTATACACTGTATGTTAGCGTTTCTGATTTGTTTTGATTGTTTTTAAACCTTCAGGCTCGTAAGATTCTGAGAGTTCACTTTCGCACTGCATACACTGCTGTGCTGGAGAGACATGTTAGCCATGAGCCGGGTACTTGGTTCACGATTGCAGAGCGTAGTCGTCTTCTCGGACTTCGTACTGTAGGTGCCGCTAGAGCAGTTGATTCAGCTTTGATTTCTGCTTTCGTCGAGCGGTGGTATCCAGAGACGAACTCCTTCCATTTTCCGTGGGGTGAGATGAAGATCACCCTTCATGATCTGCACATGATTCTTGGATTGCCTATACATGGGAGGAGTTGCATCTCCGTGGTCACAGACATTGATATACGGGCACGCATCGCCCAGGATCTTCAGGTTGACATCTCTCAGGTTCAGCGATGGTACAAGACAGGCGGGATTCCAGCGAGTGACCTTGAGGAGGCACTGTTGCGCATGGTGACGAGCGCGGATAGGGATCACGACGTCATCGCATCGTATTATTTGTTTTTGCTTCTTGGGTCGACTGTCCTTGTTGACAAGTCGACTTCGAAGCTAAAACATAAGTGGATGGCGCTGCTTTTTGATCACGAGACTACTGGACAGTATGCTTGGGGAGCTGGTGTTCTAGCGTACGTCTACCGCAACCTTGGACAGGCGTCCCGATCCCGAGCACAGGGGATAGCTAGCTGTGGGATTCTGCTGCGGGTATATTTCGTTCATCATGAGTTCTAAGTAGAGTCGATTGATTCACACTTGGTCCGCTATTTTTGTTATACCGATTACTCTCGTGTTGCAGTCTTGGATTTGGGCATACTTTCCTCACTTCATTGGTCATTATGTGACCGACCCCTTAGCTCTGACTGATCCGCGAGCAGCTACTAGGTTTGAGAGTAGCATGCCACATCCAATGGATCCTGGCCGCCTCGTCTCGATTCGGAGGATCCTGGATACGATGAGATTCCAGGAGGTACGATCTTTTCACCGTTTTCATAAACTGTCTTTCGTGTTATTTTATATGAACAATTAAGGTGTGTTCGGTTGCACTAGATTATTGCAAATAATGCATTATAATCTCTCATTTTGCACCGTACAGACCTTTAGCGTTGATTCTGTACAGGTTGAGTGGCTTCCATGGAAAGGGAGAGGGTTGGACTTTGATGCACCCGAGATTTCACCCACACGGTTTCGGGGTGTTCTGCGTATTGTGGATATAGCTGAGGCGTACCATCCCGATCGTGTCCTTCGACAGTTTGGATTGGTCCAGGGCGTACCAGAGCCGCCTATTGAGCCCGTCTACATATTGCGCGAGGATGAGTTACGGGCTTACGTGGTCATACACTCCGCCGAGCAGCTGGATAGATGGGATGCAGATCCGAGGCCATTGATCGAGTTGCAGGGCCCACAGGCCCAACACGGCTGGGATTATAGTGACGACTACCTCGACTTCTTAGATCAGGCCTCACATGTGCTAGTAGATCCCAGTTCTATTAGGCGTGATCCACCTATTCCGATGACGCGAGGAGTCGACGCTCTCGCGGTAAGTTTGTTTATTGATACTATATTTCTTTATTCAGTGTTATGTTGTACATTATTAATACTTTATACTAGCTTTGCAGCGCCTCAACTATCTTGCAGGTGTGGTTCGCACGATTAGTGAGATGCCAGAGGATAGACGACCACGTTGGACCCCTGATGAGGTTAGCAGATGGCTGGATGTTCTGGTGGGCGAGGCTAGAGCGATGACTCACCCCCCTCCTCGTGCAGCTTCTACACATTTCAGGGATTCGGTACACGAGCGGGGGAAGGCAGTGGAGCACATCGTACAGAGGCGAGCACCTCTCAGGCTGGCGGTGATGTCAGCACGCAGCGGCTCGGGGATGATTCCAGTGCCCCTCAGACCGCGGATGATAGCACGTTGTAGGACTTGATTGAAATCACTTTGTCTATCTATTGAGTTCTTTTGGTTCTGAAACTATTTCTCTATACAATAAGTCTTCAACACATTGAAGGCCATTGCCCTCACTTTTGACCAAAAAGAACAGATATATGCTCTGTGCAAGCTGTGCATTGCACACATTGCAAATTAAAAGTGAAGCCACTTGTCAAATCCCCTATCACAGGGATAGCCTGGAGTTGGCGTGCACCGAGTGGTTGAGCTGCAGTGCTGTGGGAGCTTCATACTGTTGGTCCAGAACATCCTCCAGTGCTGGACCCCCGCGGGGGTACCTCTCCACAAGCTCTGACAGGTTTGCGTCTCTTGCACAGCTCAGCTGGTGCAGCACCTGCAAGCGGCCGACTCTTTTGTAGTAGTCAGTCATCTTGGGCCAAGTAGCCCTCACGCCCGCAAGCTTCTTGCGGGCGAATTTGTTCTCAAGCTGCAATCGATAGTTTTGTCGTTGGAGACCGATGTAAGCCCTGACAATGCTTTCGTGTGCCCTCTTCAACCGCCGGAACTGGTGCTCCAAGTCATTATGCGCCCTACCTGCGCTGGTCGAAGCAGAGCCGTGCGACGAGCGGTACTCCACGGGAGCAGGCGAATCTTCCATTGACGCAGATGATGTGTAACTTGATCTAGTGGGGGAGAGTTGGAATTTGTTTCCTCGCAGCTCGAGATGGATCGAATTGTTTATGCTCTACTGTCGAAGTTATTGAAGTCGCAATTCGCGAATAGCATTGCCAATGGCTTGAACTGTACCTATTAAGCCACTCATCAATTTAACCCAAAAAGTATAAACCCAGTAAAATATTCATCAGTTTTTTCACCTTCACTTCTTGCTTGATATTTTATTCCGTTTTTACACCTGATCCTCCCCCAATTTCATATTCCACGTTTGTCAGTAGGTATTTGTTGTTCACACACAATCATTTATAAGTACGTATAAACCAATTTGTTAGATACAGATTGATAATAACAAAATTGAATTTGGGTGTACTTTGGTGACCATAACAAAACGTACAAAACTGTATACACGAACTATAGCCAGTATATAAACGAAACTTTTATGATCCTAAAATAAACCAAAAAATCTACATACGACATACCTGTAGAGATAGATAAAATAATTCTATGAATTTAGAGATAGTAGTTTGTTTGGAAGATTGTATTAAACACTTGTTAAAAATCTATATTGTCTATAGTATAAAGTGGAGACAAAGTCTTCATAGGAAATTGCACAACGTGTCATATCTTTAATAAAATAATCAAGCAGACCTTCGCGTATATAAAACCCCCTAATCACAATATAAAGACAAATATATAGCAATCATACTATATATAATGATATATTCCCTACCAAGAATCGGTGGTAATCTTCATATAAGTATTATTATTTAATACACCATGATATTTAACTTAAAGTAATTTCTGAACAAATCCAACTTATTTATAGTATGAGTTGATATACTACTAGTAAAAAGCACTAAATGCGAAGATACATATATATAACCCTATAATATTAACGTGGTCATTGACGATACATATATTACCCGTACATTGTATGGGGGTTTAAGATGTGCAATGCACGGTTTGTGTTATGTGAAAACTGAAAACCCCTCTAATTTCAACCCTCTTCCTGCTAAGTACACAATGATAGGTTTTGATGAGGCCATTGTCCTATCTCGTACTCCTTCCGTTTCAAATTTGTAATACCCAAGCTTAGAAGCAACAATCCTCCGTAGATTAATATAACTTCAATCCTGGGAAATAATTCCTGTGGGTCGTGGACGCGGCCTACCAACCCCTGGATCAAGATTAACTCCGACGGTTCTGTGAGACATGATGGGATGGCTACGACTGGGGGTGTGGGTCGTGATGCTAACGGTACGTGGATTACGGGTTTCGCCCACAAGATTGGTATTTGCTCGGTGGATGCGGCTGAGGTTTGGGGTATTCTCAATGCCCTCACTTTGGCCTGGGACTCGGGTTTCCGTCATGTGTGGATCGAGTCCGACTCTACGATGGCGGTCGAGGCTGTCGTGGAGGGGGTGGAGCCTAGCCATCCTCTTGCAAATCTGGTCAACCATTGCCGAGGCTTTCTTAGACGAGAATGGAATGCTCGTCTCAACAACGTCTTCAGGGAAGCGAATACGGTCGCGGACTCCCTCGCCAGGCATGCTTATGCCTTACCTCTCGGTTTCCATTTACTTACCGATCCCCCTTCAAGTTCTCGCTCGCTGCTTGAATTTGACTTATGTGGGAGGCCGGTAACTCGCTCGGTCAGACACTAGTCTCCTTGGGCTCTAGCCCTTGTATTTACCAAAAAAAAAACAAAATTCCTGTGGGTCCCATTGAATTTGGTCTCTTTTGTGCAGCAAAAGGACTTATTCCTGCCTATTGTAAGTACTGTTTCGGTCAGTGGTTGTTGGGTCGAAAGTCCGGAAGTTATCTGCCAAGAAACGTTTTCCAAGACAGATACTGGGTGCACACAAGTCAAAATAAATCGGCGAGGATATGGCAACAAGCATGTACTGTAGCAGCGCGTGCAACTCGCACCTTTGTCTAACGGCTTAACACATACGCGGCCATTTGAACTTGCACACATTAGTCATTTTAGCACCTTAATTCATCAGGTATTCACTTTGACACCTGAATGAACTCAACGTTTTGTGACCAATCAGACACTTGGACGCTGACGGGGCATAAAAAATTTCCACTAGGATGCCACATCACATGCCACATCATTATTTAAATAAATAAAAAATCAATAAACTTAGTAACTAAAAAGAAAAAGGAAAAAAGAAACAAAAAAAACCCTAACTAAAAGAAAAAAGAAAAAAGCAACTAAAGAAAAAACCCAAAACCCAAATTCCCCAAACAAATTTCCCCCAAATTCTGTCGGCTCCAGTCCCCAGCGCCGCCTACCTTCTACTTCCGTCCCCGACACCGCCGCCCGTCTCCGGCTTCCGTCCCCGGCATCGCCGCCTACAACCCTCCTCTCCGTCGCCGTAGTCAACCAAGCCCTCCTCCACCTCCTCCAAACGGATGAAATCCGACCCGACGACCTCGTCGTCGGAGAAATCCCGATCTATCGTCGTCGTAGACTCGGAGGACGCCGGTGTACGCCTCGTCCACGCCTTGATGGCCTGCGCGTGTCGCCGGAGCCGGATCCGGAGACCTCGATCTCCAAACTAGAGGCTGTGGTGGCCGGCGAGAAGCAGGGGAGCCGGAGTTGCAGAGGGTGGAGGAAATGGTTGCGCAGACGGTGGTCGGAATCGGCGGCGATGAAGGAGAGGAGAAGCGATTTGGCGCTGGAGAGGGAGGAGAGACGGAGTTGATCCGGCACAGGCGGGGAAGCGGCGGTCAGACCACCGGAGGAGGGTTTGGGGACGAGGACCTCCATACCCTCATTGTCATTGGGGGATTTTAGTTTCTTTTTTTCTTTTTTATTTTAATTAGGGGTTTTTTGTTTTTTTTTCCTTTTTTTTTTTGATTATGGGGTTTATTGATTTTTTAATTTATTTAATAATGATGTGGCATGTGATGTGGCACCCTAGTGGCAATTTTTTTTGCCCCATCAGCATCTAAGTGTCTGATTGGTCACAAAACATTGAGTTCATGTGTCAAAGTGAATACCCGATGAATTGAGGCGTTGAAATGACTAATGTGTGCAAGTTCAGGTGGCCGCGTATGTTTTAGACCTTTGTCTAACACTCGACCACCACGTTGGAAACTTTACCACATTTTGTATTCGTGTACATAGGTTTAACACAATTTGGTTCGCAACATGTGTGTAAATACAATATACAGTATAACCCTTGATTTGTCATTAAATTAGACGAAACGGTTAACCAACATAAATACGCATTGGACGAAATGGTACATTCCGTTACTCTAATCCATAAAGCAATATAGCTTAAAGTGAAACTCATAAACGTTTATACATTTGCGTAGACAAATGTACACTTGTGTAGTGTGTAAGTGTGCATCTTTTTTAATTTATGAATATAGTATGTCAGTGTGCGTTTAGTGATCGGTAAGTGTGCACTTGGCACTAAATTTTAAAAAAGGTAAACAAAAAAGCAAATTTTCAATTGGCTCATTACTAAAGAGTTGGGCCCAAACAAATTTTACACTCATGTAGAGTCGGGTGGGTATTTATGAGACTAATATAGAAAAATTAATTGTTATTTGTTCAATGTTAATTAAAGGTACGGACTTAAATAACTGCCTCTTCCATAGTATACTCCACTGCGGATTTTTGTAATGGTATGATTTTATCGGCATGAGTAGTATACTCCACTGCGGACACCTATACATTAGTAACGTCAAATTACAGTACAATACATTGAGCCAACCCAATAGTTCAAGTAAAGTTATCACGGCCACAATTCAACCACTGGGTGGAAGAATACGGCAGTCTGCAGATTACACGGGAGAGGGTGTGATGGCCTACTGCATTAAATGCAACTTACTAAAAATAGGTCACTGTGTATTTTTTTTTGATCAAAATAGGTCACTGTGTATACGTACTCACCAGTGCAATTCGACAAATCACGCGGAAGAATAGATACACTTGCACAACACTGTCGCAATGATGTGCTTTGCACTGACACCTGCACAAGGCGATTTGATATCGGCCGTCATTTGATACAATTTGGGTTGATTTTAGAGGCAGGGAGAGGAGGGAAGGGACATGTCTCCTCCGTATGGTTGGGTTTCAGTACAATAGTGGGGGAAATAACTGTGGAAGGGAAGGGAAGTTGAATCAACGTCTAAAATCGGTGGATTTTGGGGAGAAAAGTTGTCTTGGAACAAAATGGTACGACAATAATATTTTATTTTACAACTCACATCAGATATGTAAAAAACCCTTCCTGTTTACTATACGTATTTTAATTTCTATGTACACAATGACATCTTAAGCAAAATAATTAAATTAGAGTTCAAATAGTATATAGTCCAGCAAAATTTGGTACTAATGTAGATACAATAGTGGAATGAAAGTGTTTAAACTAACCAATCGTTATACTTTAAAGAATACAAACACGATATAAGAATATAGTTGCATATAATAAATCAATCTCTCCTTCCCGTATCAATAAAAATCTAACCAAACAATGCATTATAAACGGATTGACATTCCCTCCCTTTCTCCCAAACAGATGTTAAATACAATTTTCTCCTCCCTACCTTTCCTCTGTTTTTAATTCTCTTCCCTCCCTTAATTCTGACGAATTTTCTATATGTGTACAGATTATCTATAATCGAATCTTTTTCCTGACCAAAATTGTCTACAAACTAGCAACTATTTGCACCTGTTTCTTTAAAATATCTCACACCCATCGTTTTTCAAAATTATAAAACGTTACAGTATATTGCACCCTCTTGGAGTCTTGACTATGAATTGCAACAAGTTTGTTTACTTTTTAGGGATAGGTGTGACAGTGTGAAATCACGTTGCATTAACTACATTGCCTGCAAACTCTCTGTGCTTACTCATCCACGTATAAAATCTATCCAAAACAAGGTCCATAACAAATACGTATAAATTAATAACAACACTAAATTGTTGCATACAACTGTCACAATGTATGCAGAGCACGGCAACCTGCAGAAGTCGATTGACGTCGTCCTTAACCTTCTCCATCTAGGCCTAGCATTTGGACCAATTAGGGGGAGACCAGAGCGAAATTATGCTTACCGCATGTGTAAAAATAATAAACCTTCGGAAAGATATTTTTAAGAACAGGTTGGGCCGGGGGATCTATCTTGTGAAAATTGAAATGGGGTGCATAGATGATGTGGCAGAGAGAGAAATTAAAAAAGTGAGAGGGTATAGTACTGTAGCAGGAGCATGGTTGCAGATGGTCTTAAGATACATCAGGTGGAAAAGGTAAAAAAGATAGTTTACAATGGTTGTATTTGACATTGGAGACATTGTTTTTTTTTTTTGGTCGGACATTGGAGACGCTGTTATACAAGGGACCAAACATTTGTACTCCCGCCGGGTGACCTTTTGACGTGATCTATGCAATACGACTATAAACATAAGGGTTTCTAACGTTTTCTCATCCTATAGGTAGAAATACTTTGCAAAATAAGACGCTATGTTACAATTCCTATGATTGCCCAACAATGTAACGTTGTAAACTTGTAATAAAATGATAATCGGAAGAGGGTTTATTTAAAGTTGCTCAACGCCTCGTCCCTAAACATTCACAGCAAAGTATCATAACCAGTCCGGCCATAATCAGTGAAACCATCTCGAGTGATATGGTTGATTACTTAAACGCCGTTGTATGTTCATACATGTGAGCGAACAGGGATGAAACTCATGGATACCAAAATCATACAAAACTTTATTGTATTAGAGTTTTAAAACCATAAAAAACTCTGACCACATAAATAACCAGAGTTATTCGTAATTTCATTACGCAAGTCAAGGCAGTACATCAAATGGGGAGTTTGGCCACACACTTTCGGGTTCGTACCGACGAACAATCCAAAATAAAATGTACGGAGTATTTTTTTACTTTTCCGTCCCACATGCAGTAACTTAAGGGGAAAAAAGACACCTAATTAAGGCCGTATTATTTTCATTATTCGTAATTAAGGCCTTACTTCTTTTTCATTATTGTTGCAATTTTATTGCATTTATCGGGGCAGGGAGCTTGTTGAAGAAGGCAGGCCGTATTTCAGACCAAATTCCCCATCGAGGGCTAATTTCTGACCAAATTCCTCTACGAGGGCTAATTTCCCTGCCATTCTGCTGTCAAAAAAATCTCCAACCACCCGGACGACAATGGGGAACGACGGAGCAGTGAGGTGTGTGATCGGTATGTTGCCAGACGAGCTCATCATCGAGATCGTAGCGAGGGTGGGATCTTGTTCCCTGAAAGATCTGTTCCGCTGCAGGCAGAGTTAAACACAAGAGCCTTAACTTCAGGTTGATTTTACCTACTGGAATGTACTCGGTTCAAACCGCACAGATCCCTCTTGTAGTTGCAAGGTCTTCAAGCGATGCGGGCAGGACTCTCTGGTACTCCAGCAGTCTTCAACACAGGAAATCTACGCACGACGGTTCAGACAAGAAGAGCACCGGGAAGCCGCGTATGCATTCCTCCGATTGTGTGCGGAAAGAGGGAACCCTGGTGCTTTATACGGCCAAGGCTTGGTAAGTTGATTCGTATGTGCACTTGATTGGCTTGAAATGTTGTGGAATATTGCTTAACAGGAATGTTCCGATCACAGCTCAAGTATTTCGGGGCCATAGATGAGCCGGACGGTCTAGACTGCCTGCAGAGATCGGCTGCGCTAGGGCACACTCCAGCGGCTTATGTGCTTGCCGTGGTGCGGTTATGCTCCCAAGAACAGGACCAGGATCGGAGGGCTATGAATCTGCTCCGTGCCGTCAGGGATCCATCCGGCATTGGCATCGTGGAATGCCGTCTCGAATTCGTCCGCTTCTTATACGCCACGCCGCCTATCCCTAGAGTCGTCTTACGGTTGAAACCACCAATATGGTCTACGCACCGCGAACCCGGACGGTGTCCGTGGCGTGCGAGGCTCCCGTCCACTAGCTGTGCTTTTTTGGCGCGCGAGGAGGTCGATGCAGGATCTTGCATGCCGTGTAGTTGTGAATTCGAAGCCATGTTTTTCTGTTCCCTGTTATACCTACGAAGATGGAGGTTCTAGTGCGAAACACATCTGGGGTTGTGTTATTTTGTAGTGTTTTCTGGCGTGGATTATGTCAAGGATGAACTAAACATTTGTGGCATAGTTGATGTAGTCGCAGATTGGATTGTTCCTCATTGCCAACTTTGATCCTGTCCCTCATTGCACGTTGCAGATTGGATTATTCGTTAACCATGCATGGCACGACTAACAGTTTCACTGTGAGGATTGTCTTAGCGTTGTGCATTGCAATGGAGTTCCACAGGATGCTGAATTTCGTCAGAAGTAACATGTCATGAAGACATCAACCATCCCAATCTAAGTCGGTACGACAGATATACTAGAAATGTGTCCGAATTTAAAGTGTGCGCTAAGAAGTCTGACAAAATGTGTGCGAATTTTAAGCGTTTGCTAAGAAGAAACGCATTTCAAGTCTCAATCAAGCCGATAAATGATACTAGTTGTTGTTAGTATTATTGAGTGATCGATTTTGGTATTATTGTTAGTATTATTATTATAACCACCTTGTATTATTTTAATTAATCAAACATGCTATTTTTATTACTCTATACTCCTCCTGGAATGTGTATAATTATCATTTGTTTCTCCTATAGGTTATCCCGACAAATGATACTAGTTGTTGAAATAAGGAGTATATTCAATCGAATACTATCATATTCTAATTATTAGTTTATCACCAACTTTGGAGACACTGTATATAATGTCACTATTATAAGATTATTCTAACAATTTCGTTTATGAAATCCATTTGATAATGCACGCTTGTCTCCTTATTAAGGTGAAACAGGGTTGGTGAAATCCATTTATTCGATGAAATGCATGTTGTCTTAAGTCATTTTCCACCTATTATTTTAGAAGTGAATCGGTCCTATATACGCTCAAGGAGGGTTAAGGGCTTAGGGTTAATTAATGCATGCAATACTGCTCCTTTTGCATTATTTGTTAACATCTCCCACCATAAGGTACATTTGAAATACATGCTAATGTTGATACGGTGGGGGAAGCTCCGTAAAAATACGTCGCTTTTGTTAGTTAAATGGGAGGGAGTACATTATTAGTCAACTTGTACTTGTCGGTGTAATATAACGTGTAATCACTTCTTGGTACTCCCTTATTTTCAAACATGTATTGTCTACATTTTTGGGGATGTAAATATAGCTAAGCCATAAGCCCAATACTTTGAACCCTACACGCTCCACCGTGGTGGCGATGAATTACACATTTTTTGCCCACCGGCCGTCGGTGGGCTCAGAACGAATGCACAGTAATCAGACTAGTTGCACATATTATACAATCCTGAAAGATAATCGTGAAATGCACACCATGTCAAGAAATGCACAGGTATACAATCTCCGCGATGAGGGATGGCTTTGTGTTTGTACTTTGTATGTGAAGTTTTTGCATTAGCCATGTATGATGTCTCTCGTTTTGGAGGTGTTTTAGTAGTTGATTTCCGTTGTAAATATGTGTTTTTCCTTCTCTTCTTTGTTAGATTTGTTTCCCTTTTAGCTTAGTTCCCGGTTTTCTTCAAGAGTCGAAAACTATGTGAGTTTGATTGTTTTTGTAGGTAATTTGGCAAGAATGAGGACAATTTCGAGGAGCTAATGAAGGAGCCAAGTCAAGGAGTGCAAGAGCCAAGCCAAGAATGAAGTGGAACCAAAGGAAACCAAGGAAGAAGACGAGGATCGAGGCCCTGGACCGAGATACACCAAGTCGGGCCCGAGATCGAGCACCCAGTGAACCGGACCGACGTTCCCAACGTCGGGCCCGAGGTCATTCCGTGTCGGTCCAAGTCGGCGTGTGAGAAGATTGTTCCCCAAGGCATATTTTTAGTAACTTTCCACATTTGCCCCTTTCTAAATTGGGATTCCTTGGTCCCCAATCCATGAGAGGCTATATATAGAGGTGATTAGAGAGCATTAAGGGCATGTTTGGATAGACCACACTAAATCACTCTCTAAAGGCTCAAGGAAGACTTGGAGGGCAAGGAGAAGAAGGGAGAAGGAAGAGAAGGAGAGATCGGTGGAAAAGAGAGGAGGAATTGTGAGTTTTGTACTTTGTTTTGCTTTGATCTAGTGGAATTAAACTTGGATTTTGTAGACACTTTGGATTTGAATGCAATTGGAGTTTGATTGGATGTTGATGATTGAGTTTAGTTTGATTTCCCTTTTGATTTCGTTATTCTCTTACCACGTGGAGTAGATTCCATAGTCTTGGGCTATGGGGGAATCCCCTAGCTAGATTTGGATAGAAAACCCCAATTCCATAGCCTTGAGTGCTTGATTTGTGAATCCTCTCTACATTGAGCTTCAACTCTCTTGTGAAAGCAAGGGATCTAGAGCTTGTGTTTGGTAAGAGTAAGCGAAAGTGGTCTCGATCCCATCACAAGTCTCTAGCATCGAAGGTGACGCGAAAGCTCCCTTGGGTCGAGGTGTAGATTGGAGGGATTTGAGGCGATCAACCTCGATCTCACTAGAATCAAACACTTATTGGTTGAATTGAGGAAGAATATCCAAGTCTAGTTGGGGGAAGAACCCAAAAACCCAAGACCGATCTACCATTTTTGCCAAATCGAAGTACCCAGTCATCGGGCCCGACTTGCACCAACGTCGGTCCCGGCCATTTCGACCTCGATCCTACCTCGGACCGAAGTGACCCTGTGTCGGTCCGAGGAGATCTCTTTTGTTTTCCTTTGTTTTGTCTTTATCTTCTCCTCTTTTTAGTCTTTTCGGGTACTTTCGACGCACGAACTCCCGTGTGTTCGACACCCTACCTCTTTACTACAAGTGAGGTTCGGTTTTATAAATTTAAATTGTGAGACCCTCCGATCCCGGACCGATCAGAATTTTGGCGCCATTGCCGGGGAGTTCTACTTGTTCGAAGTACCCTCTTTGTTGAGTCTTTGCTTTTTGGTAGTGATTTGGGTGAGGGACTAGCCCAAACCCCTTGTTTGTTTTTATTCGGTTTTGTTTGTGTCTTTGGTTGTAGGTGCATGCGAGCTAGTTCCGTCCGAGGAACCCTTGAGCTCGACTTTGTGTGTGACCCGGAGAGTATTCTAAGGCAAGCCCGCAAGAAGAAGAGGATGGCGGACCAAGCCCGAGATGAGGAGTTCGAGAGGATGAGAGCCCACATGGCTCGGATGCAAATTGAAATGGCAAACCGAGATATCGAGGCCCGTAGAGAGAGGGAGCAAAGGATAAGGTTGGAGGCCCAAATCAACACTCAATCCCGGAATGCTAGACAATACATGCGTCCGGAGTTGAAGGTCCCGGAGCCGGCCATCGTCTTGCCGGAGGTGTCGAGGAATTTTGAGATAAAAACTCAATTTATCTCACTTATCAAGAGAGAGCAATTCCAAGGGAGACCGAATGAGTGTCCGATCGAGCATGTGAAGCAATTCAAGGACCTTTGTGAGACCATTTCCACGGATGATGAGACACTTGAGTATGTGCTACTCAAAGCCTTCAAGTGGTCTTTGGGAGGCAAGGCTTTGCATTGGTTGGAGAGTCAAGCACCTCGATCCATCACATCGTGGAGGACCCTAAATGAAGCATTCTTGATGAAGTTCTTCCCGCCCACCAAGACGATGGAGCTTAGAAGAAAGATTGCTAGTTTCCAACAAGGAGCTCATGAGCCACTTTTTGAGGCGTGGGACCGGTTCAAGGAGATGTTGAGAGCATGTCCGACACATGGTCAACAACCTTATGTCCTTCAAGACATATTCTTCTAAGGGATCAACACCGCCACGAAGGACAAATTGAACCTCCATACCGATTGTGGGTTCATAGATTTGCCGCCGGAACAAGCATGGGAGTTGTTGGATAAACTCTTGGACTATGAGGCGATGTATGGTACTAGCAATGTGAGCAAGGAAGCAAGAGTCCATGGAGAAGGTCCGAAGAAGCTCTACGATCCCAAAAGTGAAGAGGTGGACAAAGATGTGAAGATCCAATTGTTGGAGGATGAATTGAACAAGATGAGGAGGAAGATGAGTTATGCCCAACAAACCACAAGAGCATGTGAACAGTGTGGTTCTTTGAAGCATGGAGCCCAAGAGTGCCCAAACGAACGCCAAGTCCGATTGGCCGAGCAAATTGAAGAGGCCAACTATGTTCAAAGGAACTTTGGAGGGAGAACAAACTTCAACAACAATGGAGGAAGGTGGAACCAAGGCCAAGCTAGTGGCTACAACAACAACTTCAACTAAAACGAGCCAAGGGCCCAACAACCACCATACCGACCTCCCGGATTCTATGAGCAAACACCACCATGGGCTCAAGATTTGAAGAATCACGTCATCAACATGGAGAGGAAATTTGATGATCAATTCAAAGAGTTGGGTGTTTGGAGGAGACAAGTGGACAACCAATTGGTTCATATGGCAAATCAACTTCCACGAGAAGAAGGGAGACTCCCGGGCCGACCCGAGGAGAATCCCCGTGCACCACAACAACAAAATGAAGTTCGTGCCATAGGATTGAGGAGTGGACGGAGTTTGCCCGAGCCACAAGTTCCAAGAACAAGAGAAGAGAGTCGGACCGAGGTTCCCAGCACCTCGGGCCCGACGTGCCCAGACATCGATCCGGAGAATGAAGGAAGCCCCCTGGAGTGGACCGAGGTTGAACCCAACTCGGGCCCGACTTGCCCTGAAGTCGGCCCGACTTGCCCTGAAGGTGGCTCGACATGCCCAGAAAGCCCTTGTCCTCGGTCCGAGATGCTTGACGTCGGACCCGACGTCGTTCCTAAGTCGGTCCAGGCTGAGATCGTGGAGAGAAGCCAAGATCGATCCAAGGAGGTGGATCCAAGCAAGAAGCAAAGTGGCACTACTCTTCCATATCCTATGAAGAAGCCCAAGGAGATTGTTGAGGGCAAGTTCAAGCGGTTCTTAAAGCTTTTGCAAGGCTTGAACATCACCATTCCTTTCACCGATGCTCTAAGTGAGATGCCGTCTTATGCTAAGTTTTTGAAGGAAATCTTGAGCAAGAAGAGGTCAATTGTTGAGATGCAAGACGAGGTGAAGATATTGGAGTTACCTCAAAAGCTCGGTGACCCTGGAAGATTTGCTATCACCGTAGGGATTGGTTCTCAACAATTCAAAGCTCTTTGTGATTTGGGAGCGAGCATTTCGGTTATACCCATGAGCATATGGAGAAGGGCTAACCTTGGAGATATGGAGCCGGTCGATATGAGTCTTACCATGGCCGATGGTTCATCAACAAAGGCCACCGGAATTCTTGATGACGTCCCGGTTCGAGTAGGAAGATATTTCGTGCCCGATGATTTTGTGATCTTAGACATGAAAGAAGATCCAATGGTGCCCATTATTCTCGGAAGGCCGTTTCTAGCTACGGCGGGTGCCAAGTTCGATGTGAGAAATGGGAAGGTCACTTTCGAGATTGGAGAGGAGAAAGTCGAGTTCCATTTCAACAAGGCCCTTAATGAACCGGATGCGTTGGCGATCTTGAAGCTAGAGGAAAGTGCCAAGTGCAAGAAGGAGAAGTTGGAATCCACAAGAGAGGAAGCGCCATTGAGAGACCATGATATGGTCGATGTTCAAATCCATGATGAGACAAGAGATGGAGATAACCCACCAAATCATGAAGAGTATCCTAATCTATATCCTTTTGATGTGGGAGATTCTTTCATTTGCTTAGATGATTTGAAAGAGGATTTAGGAGATGATTATCTTTGCTTGGATGATTTGCAAGATGAGTTGAGTTATGATGTCATTGAGTCTCCTAGAAATTCTTTAGACTTTTGTGGTGTAGGTGATAAAATGCAAGATGAGTTGATGCAAAAGATGCCAAGCTACACATTGGAGGAGAAGGATGATGGAGGATATGGATGCCATACTTTCATCAAACACAAATGGTGGCACTTTGGCTATGAGGATTGTGGAGAAGCACATGGCAAGGAGGATCAATTCACCATTTTTCACCCTCCTTGAAGGGTAGAGGTTAGACGTCAAGCTAGTGACGTTAAAGAAGCGCTCCTCGGGAGGCAACCTGGGTTTAGTAGATTCATTTTCGTAGTTTCTAGCTTGTTTCTTTTTGCCTTAGCTTAGATTAGTCCTAATCTCTTCTCTAGCTTGTATTTTGTGGAAATGTGTGTTGTGTGAGCTTCATAAGCATGTGTGGTATTTGTGGAAATGATGCAAGAACTTGTGGATAGAAGTAACCAAGTCGTGGGATTTTTAGGAGCCAAAATCGGGTAGGACCGAGGTACCCAGTACCTCGGGCCCGAGGTGCCCAGTACCTCGGGCCCGAGGTGCCCGACGTCGGTCCAGTTATGCCGACCCACTTTGGCCTTGACTTTGTGGAAATTCCTACTATACCCTCTTGACCCACCTTTGTCTTCTTCCCCATTTAAGAGCCTTTTCCCTTACCTAACATCATCATCCCCATAACTACTTTCCCAAAATACCCAATTCTCTCTAAAAACCCCAAATCGATCCTATCTCCCCCACCATACTCGATCTTCAAAGAACCTCACCACAAGATCTCGATCCAACCCCTAGCATCCACAAACATTGAACCAAAAGCCAAAAATCCCACCCAAAACCCATAGATCTACATCCTTCTTCTAGATCTAGAAGAGGAAAATTTGAGTTCTAAGAGTTGCTTGCTAGAAGTTCTTGTTTTCTTCATATTTGGTATGTACATCTCGATCTCTACTTGATTCTTTATGAATTTCATGCTTTCATTGCTAGATTTGAGATATGCCATGATTGAATGAGCTTGAACCTTGAGCATCCATGGTGATTTGTATGTTTTGTGAAATTTGTGCTTAATTATTGCTAAATCCCACTTAGAACTTCGATTGATGATGATTGATGGTAGAATTTGGATTTTAGGGGCATGATAGTGTGTTGCATGGATGAATCTAGGATGAGAAGTCGGAATGGACTCGGTCCGAGGTACCCAGTACCTCGGGACAGATGTCTAACGTCGGTCCAGTGTCTCGGACCGAGGTCCCCAACCTCGGGCCCGTCGTCTTTTGTTAGTCGGTCCGATGTTTTTCGAGCTTCTTTTGTGTGAATTTAGGATTTCATGAGCTTGAATGTTGGTTATAGCATGCTATTCATGATATATCTTGAGGCTTGACCATTGATATGTGAATCTTAGTTCATGCATGATTGAATTTTTGTGGATTGAGTGTGTCAAGTGCAAGTATGGGGTCATCTCTTTGCTTGATGAGTTATTTTGTGATAGAAGCTTGTGATTTTGTTGTGGTTGTATAGATTTTATCTTGTGGTTCTTTGGTTTTGATTGTGTGTAGGTACCATGTCTACCCGAGCATCTTCTTCAAGGATGGAGAAAGCCACCAAAAAGTCCAAGAAGTCGTCCAAGAGAGTCCAAAGGATGGATGATGTGCGTATTGAGGATGAGGATGATGCTAGAGAGTATGAGCGTCTTATGGGCCTATCTCACCACACTCTGTGGTTAGATTGGGAATCAATTCAAAAGATGTGCATGGATGAGGCTCTTACTCGGTGCTATTCAAACATTGGGCTCAATGTGTTGCTAAGGTGGAACAACACTCATTTTCCCGCCTTGACGTCCGAGTTCATGGCGACATTCAAGTGCACGTATGAGGGACCCGAGAGTGAAGGCATGATCTCCTTCCAAATGGGCAACGAATTGCAAGAACTCTCTCTTCGGAACTTGGCACATTACTTTGGGTTCCCATTTCCGAGAGATGAAGCCTATGTTGACAATGAAAAGGTCGACTACCTTTGGAAGTTTGTGGCCGGGAAGAGTGAGATGAGGAAAGGAGCATCGACAAATGAGATAGCCAACCCACTCTTCCGAGTCATGATCCGAGCCTTGAGTTGTTCAATCTTTGCAAGGCACGAATTGAGTAAACCGATGAAGGAGGAGGTCATGATTCTCTACGAGATGTTGTTTGAGCATGAGAAGCCGATGAACCTCACTTGGGAATGGGTGAAGATGGTGAGGGACTTTCAAAGTTCTTCATGGATCTATTTCGGAGGCATGATTGCCCGGTTAGCTCACCGTCTTGAGGTGGACTTGTCTACCTACACACCGGCCCCAAATGGTGTGGAGTTCATGGACCTCAAGTATTTCAAGAAGGCCAACATTATCAAGGAGAAGCAAGTGACCGGCGCCACCACCTACCTAGCCCCGCACTCCAACTTCAACAATGTGCACATCCCTTTGGGGCCTCGACTCTTCGACCTCACTTGTTACTACAATTGGTACCAAGTATGGGCGGGGAATGTCAATCCTTATGGAGAGCCGGAGGGGACACTCGAGGTTAGGAGACGGGCACAACACATCCGTTTCACTACACCTCAAGCTTCCCCGGACACCGAAGAGGAAGAGCCCAACCGTTATGAGTTTGTGAGGAGGGACGACATGGAGGTGGACATGCCTAGAGGTGAAGAAGAAGAAGAAGAAGGTGGTTACCAACACTTGCTCACCGACCATGCCCCAACACTCTTGGACCGAGGAGCATCCTACGTCGGGCCCGACTTGCATCAACGTCGGTCCGATGCATTTTTGCCCGATCCGGTCCCGAGCCACTTCGAGCGGGGCGAGGGAAGTGGCGCAAGACAAGCACCAGCTAGATATGGAGGATATGAGGGGTATGCCCAATGGTACGGGCCCGGAATGGTGTTCCCCGAGCCTAACCAATCGGTGGACATGAACTTCTTGGCCACCCAAATGGCGCATCTCCAACTACAACAATCAAGTATGCTTCAAGAGGCACACCACATCAACTTTCAACAACAACATCTCAACTTCCAACAACAACAACTTTCTCACCACCAAGAAGATTTCCAAGTACAATTTGATGAGATGAACCGCAACATTGCCTACACTAGACGTGAAGTGGAGGACTTAAGGGCGGCCGAGGATCAAAGGTGGACCGTCCAAGCAAGTTTTAATGAGTGGATGTCCGGGAATTTCTCATCCCGTGAAGATCAATGGACACCTCCCGCGCCACCAATCCAACCACCAAGCCAAGATCCCTTCCATGATCAAGTGTATGAGCGAGAGCGGCAAGCAAGGCTCCAAAGGAGACAACGCCGTGGCTATCCTCCGAACTAAGCCTCAACATGCCATGCGAGAATAAGGAATTTTGAGTTTTCTCTACTCTTCTCTTTACTTTTGACTTTTGATGGGGACATCAAAATTTTAAGTATGGGGTGGGTTAGTAGCTCATTAGTTCCATGTGTAGTTTGTTTTGTGTTTGTGTTTCTTGTTTAAGGGATGTTTCATTTTGGATAGTGGTGGCATGATTTGTATGATGAATGATGATTGATTTTTATGGCATGAATGGATGAGTTTGTTTTGTTTTGTGTTTGAGAATATTTTTTTTTTTTTTTGCAAAAATCCTAAAAATTCGAAAAATTTGGTTCGAAAATTGTGTTGAAAAACAACAAAAAGATTTTGTTTTTGGACTAGGAATTCCCATCTTAGATGTCCATATGAAGGCTAATGATGATGTGAGCATGTAAATTCCTTTGCATATTTTTGGATAGTTTAGCCTCTACATGGATGTTGTTTTTAATGTGATATGATATCTTGCATGTTTTTATTGAGCACATGAGTTCTTGGATGAAATTTGATGCAACTAAGCTTGAGTGACCCTTGTGAGATGATTTTTGGCCATTTTAGGGATACTTGTTCATATTGCATATCCCTCATGTTTCTTGTGTGATTAGCTCATGCATGCTTAGTAAAACTTGCTATTGAGGTGTTTATCTATTTTCCAAGACCAATATGAGAATTGTTCTATGCTTTGTCACATTGATTTGAACTTTATTTCATTTAGTCACAAAATGTTCCATATCCTACCTTGAAGAGAAACCGTTGTTTGTAGCCCCATTTTAGCCTTAGACCTTTGTTTGAAACTCCTCAAAAATATGATTCCTAGCCTATATGACTTGACCCTTATGGGATTGGACTTTAGTGAGAGGTTTTGAAGAATATTTGGAGAGTTGAGATTCTCTTTGGTTAAGGGCAAGAAAGGGAGTTATAAACCAAGTGGGTAGTGCATCTTTGTTGTAAAGAAAGAAGAAAAAGTTGGAAAAAGTAGTGGATTGAAAGCAAAGTGCTTAAGTGAAGAAAATGGGTACCGACCGAGTTAAAGTGCACATCGGGCCCGAGTTATAGTGCAAGTCGATCCTAGTGGAAAAAGTGTGAAAAATCCAACCAAAAGTGTAGTGCAAAGATGAAGTGAAATGTTAAGTGAAAGTATGGGTTGAAAGTTGAAAAGAAGAGAAAAAAAATCAAAGTCTTTTGGATGAGAGTGAAAGTAGAAAGTGCAATAATTGGTGAGGTTGGTGAGAGACTAGAAAGTTCAATCCCCATTGTAAGCACCACAAGACCAAAATGATTCCCACCTTGAGAAACACCAAAAGCCCCGTTACAACCCGGCCGAATGGAACCTCTTTGAGGACCTCCATTGAGCCAAGTTCATATTCTTTGTGTGCATTGTAATAGGCATCTCTAGGTGGAGGAATTGGTGATATTAGCTTCAATAGTAAAGCCTTTACTTGCATGTTTGTTGAGTTTGAGTGTTCATTGCCAAGCCTAAACACATGATGAGTGATACACATTTTCACATTCCTAAAGTGAGGCTTTGTTGCATTAGATTTTATTCCTTGAACACTTGATCATGTGTGATGACGTAATCTTGCTAGCATATCTATCACTTGTGCTTACTTGAGTTTTTCATAAGAGGCTTTACTTGAAGATTGTGCTTCGGTCTTGCTTATGTTGTTATTGCTTGAGGACAAGCAAGTTTAAGTATGGGGTATTCTGATGTCTCTCGTTTTGGAGGTGTTTTAGTAGTTGATTTCCGTTGTAAATATGTGTTTTTCCTTCTCTTCTTTGTTAGATTTGTTTCCCTTTTAGCTTAGTTCCCGGTTTTCTTCAAGAGTCGGAAACTATGCGAGTTTGATTGTTTTTGTAGGTAATTTGGCAAGAATGAGGACAATTTCGAGGAGCTAATGAAGGAGCCAAGTCAAGGAGTGCAAGAGCCAAGCCAAGAATGAAGTGGAACCAAAGGAAACCAAGGAAGAAGACGAGGATCGAGGCCCTGGACCGAGATACACCAAGTCGGGCCCGAGATCGAGCACCCAGTGAACCGGACCGACGTTCCCAACGTCGGGCCCGAGGTCATTCCATGTCGGTCCAAGTCGGCGTGTGAGAAGATTGTTCCCCAAGGCATATTTTTAGTAACTTTCCACATTTGCCCCTTTCTAAATTGGGATTCCTTGGTCCCCAATCCATGAGAGGCTATATATAGAGGTGATTAGAGAGCATTAAGGGCATGTTTGGATAGACCACACTAAATCACTCTCTAAAGGCTCAAGGAAGACTTGGAGGGCAAGGAGAAGAAGGGAGAAGGAAGAGAAGGAGAGATCGGTGGAGAAGAGAGGAGGAATTGTGAGTTTTGTACTTTGCTTTGCTTTGATCTAGTGGAATTAAACTTGGATTTTGTAGACACTTTGGATTTGAATGCAATTGGAGTTTGATTGGATGTTGATGATTGAGTTTAGTTTGATTTCCCTTTTGATTTCGTTTTTCTCTTACCACATGGAGTAGATTCCATAGTCTTGGGCTATGGGGGAATCCCCTAGCTAGATTTGGGTAGAAAACCCAATTCCATAGCCTTGAGTGCTTGATTTGTGAATCCTCTCTACATTGAGCTTCAATTCTCTTGTGAAAGCAAGGGATCTAGAGCTTGTATTTGGTAAGAGTAAGCGAATGTGGTCTCGATCCCATCACAGGTCTCTAGCATCGAAGGTGACGCGAAAGCTCCCTTGGGTCGAGGTGTAGATTGGAGGGATTTGAGGCGATCAACCTCGATCTCACTAGAATCAAACACTTATTGGTTGAATTGAGGAAGAATATCCAAGTCTAGTTGGGGGAAGAACCCAAAAACCCAAGACCGATCTACCATTTTTGCCAAATCGAAGTACCCAGTCATCGGGCCCGACTTGCTCCAACGTCGGTCCCGGCCATTTCGACCTCGATCCTACCTCGGACCGAAGTGACCCTGTGTCGGTCCGAGGATATCTCTTTTGTTTTCCTTCGTTGTCTTTATCTTCTCCTCTTTTTAGTCTTTTCGGGTACTTTCGACGCACGAACTCCCGTGTGTTCGACACCCTACCTCTTTACTACAAGTGAGGTTCGGTTTTATAAATTTAAATTGTGAGACCCTCCGATCCCGGACCGATCAATGTATAATCTAATTGAGTGCGAAACGGAAAAAATCCCTGACCATCACTTTTTCAATTTCTCTCTCTGCCACATCATCTATGCACCTCATTTCAATTTTTACCCAAATCCATGCACCTCATTAATTTATATTTTTCTCATTCCCAATACTTTTCTCTCTCCATATATAATTACACTTATACCATCTTTTCTAATACAAATTATATAAAATAATATAATTAACTAAAACTCCTTGATAAACAAAATTATGCCGGTCATTGGAGAAAAACTAATTACGGATTTTTTATACTGTGTTAAAAATACTTTATATTAAAGGGTATTAAATATTAATACACGAAATCATGGAAATTAAATTCCATAACATGAATACAGAGTGCAATTCATGTATTAACTAATGAAGTATTTCAATGAACTATAATTTTTGATAAATAAAAGAATGTGTATGTAAAATTATGCAAACTTAATTAATAATTTGAACACCTGATCTTTTTTTTTTTCGATCCAATTGAACACCTGATCTTTAGAACAGACCTATTGAGCACTCCGACTTTTTTTACCCTTCTATCTCAGACCGGCCGGTTCACCTGCAATGATTTCTATTTAAGTCAATAAATACTCCGTAGCCTTTTACCCCAAATCGAAATCAGTAGTGAAATCGATTTTACCGAAGCTAGGGTTCGTGTGAGAAGGAGATTTGGGGGAGAAATTTTCGGGTGATTTGGGTGCGATTGTAGGGCGATTTCAGGCTCGATCCTAGGGCGCTTTCAGGCTCGATTCTAGGAGGCCAATATCCAGGGCTCAATTATCGGTACAGTTTGTCGAAGGTGCGTTTCGTTTGAGCCCTATCCTGCATTTCAGTTTTGAGTTATTTCTTGCGTTTAGATTCGTTTCAGCTCTTTCATGCAATTAGAATCAAAATCTGGATTCACAATTGTGCAGGGATGTCTTCCAGTAATAGCTATGTGGGCAGCACCGGTCTTTACTGTTATTGTCACTTGGTTGCTAGAGTTGCAACTGCACACACTCCCGATAACTATGGAAGAAGGTACGCTAACTGTCCAAGATATGCACCATCTGTGTGCAGTGGGTGTGGTTATTTTGTATGGATCGATCTCCCATACGAGCCTAAGGCAGAAGACACTATCAAAGGACTTGTGACCCAAAAAAAACATTGGGAAAGCAAATGTCAAGAGCTGGAATCACCGATTGCATCTAAGGATGCAGCAATTGACAGATTGAAATCTCATTCAAGGTTTAATAATGTGCTCATCTTAGGGTGTGGTTGTTGCTTATTTCTAGCTGTATTGGTCGATGTTATGATGAAAAACACTTCAAAGAACTTCCTGATGCTGAATTAGTTGCTAGTTTGTGACAATGTCGACCTTTTGCTATTGCACTTGACTCTATTGGAATTAGTTGCTGGTAATGTTGTTGTAATGCTTAGCATATGAATGCATGTTGTTTTATACAGTAGAATGTTGTTGTGAAAGTGGGCCCAAGGAAGCTTTTGGCACACTTTGTGTCATGTGCAACAACAACTGACAATGTTGTTCATTAATATGACCTAACTTATTTTGACAATATCTGAAATTATTGACAGTATGTACCCGAACATAGCTATTCACAGCAACAGACGTGCATGAAATGCACATACCATACAATGTTTTGAAGTCTTAGCATACCCAAAACAAACGTTCGTGCACGTGACAGAAAGTGTTAGCATACCCAAACAGATTACAGCTAATTTTACTTAGCCGTGATGTATGAACCAAAAGGTTGATTCACTAAATATATTTAAAATAACCTTGTTGGGATGTGATGTAATATAAATTAAAATAAAATGTATCCTTCTGTGTTTATCCTAATTCAATAAAATTGTTGAGATCATCCACAATTTGATAGATGTAGATTTTAAATTGCATTACTGGAAAAAAATGAGAATAGGTTACAGTTAGTGCACAAAATTACTTATGCAGTCTTGATCTACTCATTCTACTTTAAAATTCTTCTAACTATACAGTATTTTGAGCTATAAAATATAACTTCAACATAGTTATGTACGTATGCATTTAAGATGATATAGGCCCAGGCAGCCAGTACTGAGCTTATTACTAGGAGATTTGACAATTGGCTTCAATTTTAAATTGCAATGTGTGCAATGCACAGCTTGTACAGAACATGTATCTGTTCTTTTTGGTAAAACGGGAGGGCAACAGGGCTTCGCAACAGGAGAATACATGCTAAGTGAAATTCTTGTCAATTAAAATCAACATGGCATCGCAACAGGAGACTACATAAAATACTAACACATCCTTGGGTACCATTAAAGTTCACACCCAACAGTAGTAAAGTACCATTAAGTTCAGACAAAAAGTCGTGGAAAATAAACATACTTAAGTTCATGCCCAAAAGTACCGTCAAGACCATTGTATTATGTAGGGAAGAACAAACGCAGCGTAATGATGAGGATGAGGGAACAGCAGGGGAGGCATCCCGGGCCACTCCTGGTACTCAGCCAACAGGGTGGCTTCTTCCTCCTCCAAACCATCCTTCTTGCGTTCCCTCATCACTTCGATGCGTCCGGAAGCCTACAGAAGTCCCGTCCTCCAGACAGGGCCACCACATGTCGCTCAAGAGTGGCGGCCTTCAACTCCAAAATGGGCAATGTCCCGTCCTCCAGATAGGACACCCTTTCCTTAATGGACTCGTACTCCCCAAGGAGATCCTCGTAGGTCCGACTGTGATCCCTTTCAGTGCGCTTCCCCTGCAATATGAACTCCAAGCGCTGTATACGAGCCTCTAAATCGGAAGAACCCCCGCTCTCGGGCGGCGTTTCTACCCCTGGCCCGGCATGGCCGGTATCCTGGAATTGTCCGATGACGTCGGATAGTACTGGATTATACACACGTATTGGAACGAAATATATATCGATCAAAATGGACAAGAATATTTTTGGAACCAATTCAATGAAAGAAGAGCATGAGGTTTAAGTCCAGTGGAAAACCTGGAGCGGAAGATGATGAGCCGCACGATGAGCCTGCCGCCTCGCTCTCGGTTTTCTCCGAGAACTTGCAAAATTCCTTCACTTGCTCGCAATATTCCTTCACTTCCTCTTCCTCGCTATGTAGCCTCGTAAGTTTACGCTCGGCCCTCGCAATACGTGACATTAAGCCTTGTGCCTTCGACTTAAGATCTGCTTCCACCCGGCGAATGGGAAGGCACTTTTCGGCCATCTCAACCAACGCCATTCTAGTCACGACTTCCCCGAGAAATTGCTCATCACCAGCTCCTGTTGCATCAAAAACATCAAAGCGATCCATCAAGACAGACTACTATGTGTTGGTGGAGAGAAGCTGGTTTTGGGGGTTGACGGATTGTGAACGGAGACTGGGGAGTGGAAGGATTACTACCTTTGCCTTTTTGGGGACCAGCGGTCTTACCAATTACCACCCCAACACGGAGCAATTGCACATAGTATACCGTGCGACCAAATATTCCATATACGGATCAACATTTTTTATTATCCATACTACTATTTTTATTATTATTAATATTATAATCCTCAATATCAGAAAATTCCAACCCTGACATTGGTTATTAAACGCTAACCTTGATCCAAAGTGAGATCGAAGCGCTAACCTTGATCCATGTTCGGTCGGTCTTGATTGCAGCGGATTCGTTGACGTTTCTCTTCTGACACTGTACTGCTTTACACAGTGTATTTACACCCTCTATTCTCTCAAGGGTACGAACATGGAGGGGGGGTGGGTGCTGAATGGGTTCGGTGACCCCTCAATCCGTCGGACAATCGTTTATTTACAGGAGAGAACTGGAACTTCACCTTCGGTGACCCCTCTACTTTCTCTCTCGATCTAGGGCCGGCGTAATGGGTTCGGTGAAAGGTTGAAGACTCAAGGATATCTTTCTCTTTAATAAAAGCCCCCAGAACGGCATCGTTTAATGGTCACTGAGAAGACGGAAGAGAAACGGCATCGTTTAGTATGTGTGGTCTTTGATAAGAGTATCAGCAGTGGGGGTTTCACCCGCCAGTTTCACACAAGTTTCACCAACAAGAAAGAAGAACTGGGGTGAAATCATGCTATTGGATTGGACTGACCCTAAACCCACACAAGGAAATTATGCTCCAAAGTTTTATTTCTTTTTAAGCCCCCTTTTCTTTCTCGATTTAAATGGAATTGATCACTATTACTCCGTATATAACATGAGATATATAAGAAAGTGCTCCGTATATATTAGTCCAAGTGAATGAAAAAAAAAATACAAACCACACTAAATTGTCATATAAATATATAATGTATCGGGCAGTAATGTTGATCAAGAAAGAAAAGATTGAAAATTTACCAAACTACATTTTATATTATTAAGTATTGTAAAATCTATTTTAGTTACTATACATCTCTTATGAGAACCAAAGCAAATCTTTTTTACGGAATCTTTCTTTTGCAAATTTTGAATTGATCGGGCTCAAAAAAAACCACACTTGTGAAAGACTTTAATCGATTTCGGGTCATGAAATCGGCCCCAATTCGGATCCAGACTTGAATTAATTTAACCCTAATTTCATACAAAGTAAGATCGAAACACAAACCTTGATCCATGTGCGTTCGATCTTGTTTGCAGCGGAATCCTTGACTACGATTTGTGCTCTTCCATAACCTTTTCCTTTGATTTGGTTTCTGATGGATGAAACCCTGTATCCCAAGATTAAGTTTATTTTTCAGAGAGAAGAAGAGAACTCCTTCATTGACTCTTTGTTCTTTTCCAACGTATATATATGTGTGGTAGTTACTTAAAAGTAACCGCCCTTTTAATACACATCTATAAATTACTTTTATATGAGATAATCTATCTATTATATATAATTTTTAAGGCAAGGAAGAGGGAATTTATTAACCTTAATAGAACTCCCGAATTAATATCCTTAATCGAAACCATCCATCACGGTATCGGCTTTTAATATTGAAACCATGTTATATGTATATATGAACTTGATCTTTTTATAATTAAACCTAAGTCATATGGACCATAAACAATTATAGGAAATATTCTTTCAACTTGATCCATAGTGAGATGAGATTCATTTTTAAAGATTATCTATTCACAACCTATACTGTGTAGATAAGTAAATCTAGCAAGATTTGACTGATAATTGATTTTATTCAAGATATATTTATAACCAAATATTATGTATTCAAATATTACATATTGTGACTTTCTAACAAATATTGGCAACGGCTTTTACAATTGAGTTTTATGCATTTTATTTTATAAAAATATTGGAGTAGACTAAACCATCGTTTCTGAATTTTTATTTTTTCTTAATTAAAATTAAGATAATAAATAATATATAGATTTGTTTTTGATTGACTAAGATAGCATTTGTAATTGTAATCAATTTGCACAATTGACATCCGTGATGACAGAGCACTAAAAACATATGAAGCTTTGTAAAACCAATCTTACGGTACATCAACTACGCCACACTACAAGACTGCAGAAATGGTAAAAAACTGCCAAACAAAAATTAAACCAGCATTTCTCACAAAAAAAAAAGGTAAACCAGCACACATCGTTCGATCAAAACCTAACCACACGTTTTCCCTCTCCACAAACAGGCCGGAAAGTATTAGCATAGGCCGTGAACAACACCCGTGACACACCCCGACATCCGTGCTCTCCGACCACCTCCAATCTCCCGGCCTCTAGCCCTTCCATCTCGTACGAATAGACCTGATTCTCCGTCGCAAACAACAACTCCTTCCCGTTCACGACACAACAACCGACCACATTGCCCTCCTCCTCAGGCACACCCATCCCCTCTGTCGTCGCTGCCACCACCCTCCTCCACGACATTCGGTCGTAGTCCTCCAACTCCCACACCGTCAGCCTTCTCCCGTCGGCCCTCACCAGGCCCAGGGTCTCGCGACATCCCCACTTGAAGATCTCGAGCTTTGAATGGTCGCCATCCTCCATCCACGCGCCTTTTGGCAGCTTACACGCTCTACAAGAACCCTTCCTCTCGACGTCGTAAGCCACCACGTATGGCTCCAAGAAATACACCCTCCTCCGTGCATTTGGCAAGCTGCAAGTCACACGTAGTAATAGTATAGAGCGGTTTATATATACCATGTACAAAACACATAATACCTAAAACTTAAGTTTACCACAATGTTGTTAGCGGCATAAGTACATACGTATACCTGTCACATAGGTAGTGTATCACAACGCCTTTGTCCGGTCCATTGAAGACTCGAACGGGCATATTAAGGCGAATTTGGCGCTTGTCTGGCTCCCTCAAATCACACAACTGGTCCTCCCACCTCCCATTACGATACACGGCTAGGCGGTGGCTACAACCCCAACCGCTAGTCTCGTCGTCGACTAGTACCGGGGCAGTAACAATGTAGTCGTTAGGGAAGTCGCCCTCCGAGGACCCGTCAAGCTTTCTTGGACGACACCCAATTAGGAGCCCGAAATCACAAACCCGGATGACTCGCAACTCGTCGGGTATATTAAGCCGTGTCCAACTCTTCGTAACGGGGTTGCAAACCAAGAATCCTTGGGCGACCCCTCTGACGAGCTTGCTAAGAAGGACTAGCCCTTGGCTGGAGGCCAAGACACGGCCGTTGCTCTCTACGAAGGAGACGGACTCCTTGGGGATGTCGAAGAGGGACCGTGGCTCGGTTCCAACGACGTGGAAGTCGAGTTTGTCGCACTCGGCCCAGCTTGTCTCGGGCTGGAGGAAGACGCCGCCGTTCGAGCGAGACGAGTTGATGGCTTGCTTGTAGTGGAAGAAGGGGTCGGAAAGAACCCTGGATAGGGTTCTGTCCAAGGAGAAGTACTTGATCACGCCTTTGGCCGGCATCCATGAGAAGAGCTCCAACAATAGGTCGGTCCCGAAGTTTGCATGAGACATTATCCAATTAGGACGTGGGAAATTAAACTCTATGCTGAAAAACAAAGATATTAATTGTTAGAGCATCTCCGAGAGATTCTCTATAATTATCTCCGAAATGGGGAAAGAAGGCTCACATTCTCCAAACTTCTTATGTCCTAACTCCAACATATTCTCCATATTAAAGAGTTATATTTTTATCATTATTAAATATATATATTATATTTAAACTACTACTCCATTATAAATTGAAAATTGACCAATTGGAAGAAGCCTTGGTTTAATATACCTGTAATCCTATCTCCAAATAATTTTAGGGATATCCCCAAATTTAGAGATAAGAGTTCCATTTTTTAAGAGCTTCTCCAAAATAGTGAAGGAAATGAAGTATTTGTTGGACCATAAAATTGGTATAAGATCCCCAAATGCACTAGCATCTGTTGGACTTAGTACGCAATATTACACTACAAGAAAACCCTAATTTACCCACATTAGAAAACCCTAATTTACCCACTACAAGAAAGCCGTAATTTGTACCTTGACGTGAATGAACAACACTCGATCGATCAGAAAGTTTTCGCGCGATCTCACAAATCCTTTGATGATGGCAAGTACGTACGTGCGCAGTTGGTTTCTGACTATGTATTTTTTTGGTAGAAAGTTGATTTCTAACTATATCCCTTTGATGATGAAGAAGATGGAAGAACTGGGTTTTATGTTTGATGGAAGAGGGGTTTGTTGGTTGGGGAGGACTTGAATTGAATATGAATAACTAAAAAAACGTGTCAAGTCAATACATTAAGGAATATGAAAGGACGTTATCAAATCAGATGGGGGGGGGTGATATTTGTGTCATGTGAAAATATTAATTTGGTGATAGAACGGATATATTATTGGGTGCATGTTTCTCGTCAAAAAATACGCTTAAATGCATCCAAAAAACGTGAATCCCCACCGTCCATTTGACTTCCGTTTCCCTCCCAAAAACGTGAATCCCCAACGTAAATGATTGAATTGACAATATGTTTCATTTAATTTGTGGATTGTAGTTTTGCATGTGTGATTCATTTGGTGGTGATGACATCACGATCTATCCATGGCTAATTGGCTATGGTTTGTGTAATTGGTATGGAAATTTGGCTTGCAGTGTACATTACGTGCAATGCACGATATACGTCCGTGTTTCGGTGTGCTGTCGGTACAGAGTATATCATGCACCACAAGACTAGTTTCACTAATGACGTCCAATAGTATACCCCCCTACTATAATTTGGGCATTAAATCATACGTAAAGCATACAGTATTATTTAAAAAATGTGACACATGTGACATACGTAATGGCTGATTATCTTACAAATACATATCATATGCTCCGAGGACCGATTGGATTCCATCGACCCCAGCCGAGTGGTATGATACGATCCATTGGCGAATAATTCGATATCAGGCGCCCTATGATAATACATTTATCAGTCGAATTGTCACGTACGTCAGAATACAAGACCAACAAGCGTATGAACACTTAACACGTACACCTGTTAATTAAGATTTCAATATTGTTATTTTGAACCTTTTGTTCAATTTTGTGTATAGTTTCTCATTTGTTTATTAATATAGACACATTGTCATTTGATGAATGTTAATTACAAGTACCGACTTCATAACTTCGCCCTCGTCAATACTTGGTTTGATATTTTGACCGGTATGATTTTTATCATTAATAATATATACATTAGATAGTAACATCAACATAAAGTTTAATTATATATATATTAAACGTTCAGGGAAATCAAGGTACGAGTAACAAACTAAGAATACAGTGCTATATTTTCAACTATGTAACGAACTAAAACTACGAATGTTAATAAAAATAATTATGTAGACATCATGTACAAGTTAAACCTTTTGCAAATCAAGGTACGAGTTTTAAAGCAAGGCACGAATTGAACAACCGTAATGAACATCAAGGTACGATGTTAAACTGAAAATTATATAGTTATGATGATTGCTAGACAAATAAGGAAATTAGTATCATAAAGTCACATAGTATACGTACTCCTCCTTAATATTTAGATTTTTTTTGGTAGAATACTCATCCTTAATATTATCATCTACATACTACTCCTAATATTATTGTATGAATAGATTTGGACAGATTTTTTTAAAAAAATCTCTTCAAAATGCTAATCAATAGATAAGAAGAAATCTAATGTGGGAATTTCAACCAATTATGCCCACTGAATTGTTTTAATACAAAAGGATGATGCGGTCAATTGAGGAGGTGACACTTGTCCGGCTAAATAGTTATGATGATGATGATTTGCAGGAGGTGACGCTTGTTATTTGTTTAGGTTTTATTTTCATTGAACATCTTTAATATATGATATTATTATTTGAGTTACCGAGATTTAAAAATATATTTTTGAAGGAATAATTGGAAATATAAATAAATGGAATATAGATATATAATTTTTATAGTTAACAATTGACTTGGACATGAAAACAAGATACTAGGGCGCGTATAGTTCCGTACGTGTAGATATCCTTTAACCTTTGCATTACCCATAAATAATCAATAATTTATTCTTTGCACAAGAATGCAAAATCGATGATGAATGTCTTGTTCTTGCAACTGATTCCAACAATCTCCAACATGTACATATTATACATGTACACATAATATGTAATTTATCATGGTCGTCCCTATACCCTAAAATAAAAACTATAAGAAATGCTTTAATGACTACTTGTATAAGTAATGGAAACTTACTAGTCAACGGTTTAGAGTCTCAACCCAACGGTTTCGAGTTTAATTGGGTCGGGTTGAAATAGGTCTCAGGTTTAAATTTCCGAGTTGAAACCCAAAAATTTCGGATAGGGTCAACTTTTTACAGGTCTATGTGTAACTACTTGTTTATAATCTTAAAAACACAATTTTGTTCTAATTAATAAATTATGTAAGTATTTTGTATTGAATTGTCCAAAAAATAGTAGATAAAATAAATATAAAATATGAAATTATTTGATTTTATTTTATTAATTTCTTATTAGAATTATTTTGATAATGTGGCTTTTCTATTACAATTAAGTTTTTTAGCCGAAGGAACATGTGTAGGGATTACTCTTTATAATTTTATAGATATTTTGGAGGAATTTAAATCGAAAGCATATGGTTAGCTCTGTAGGCTTTACATTCTCGCTCAAAAAAGAAAAAAGGATAAAGTTAATATATGTATGTAAAAAATAAGACATAGTAGCATGCATTCATAATCAATCACGGATAGAAAACAAAAAAAAAGAAAAAAATATAAAAACATGCATTTATTTGACAAGGAAAAGAAAAATAAGAGTTGTAGATATAGATAATTCACCCAAAACAAAAAAGTAAATAAAAACGATTAGAGAGAAGTCATTAATGTGACAAGAGGGGGAGAATTGCAAGTGTTGTATAGAAGATTAACATGAGTAATGTATTATTAAAATAAATCACATGAGCAGCAAATTATATAACTAATCCAAAATTTTATATGAAACTATTATTTTAACTAGCATTACAGAAATTTAAGTAGGTATGTAGTTAAAATAAACCGTGCCTTGCTATTGAATTCTACAATGCCTGACAATTCTATGATTTTATTCATTTTAAATGTTTCCCCGGAGGTTTAATATATATAATTTACTTTATGTTGATGTTACTATCCAATGTATATATTATTAATGATAAAAATCATACCGGTCCAAATATCAAACCAAGTATTGACGAGGGAGAAGTTATGAAGTCGGTACTTTTAATTAACATTCAACAATTGACAATGTGTCTATATTAATAAACAAATGAAAAACTATACACAAAATTGAACAAAAGGTTCAAAATAACAATACTGAAAACTTAATTAACAGCTGTTAAGTGTTCATACACTTGTTGGTCTTGTATTCTGACGTACGTGACAAATGTTCGGCTGATAAATGTATTATCATAGGGCGCCTGATATCGAATTATTCGCCAATGGAGCGTATCATACAACTTGGCTGGGGTCGATGAAATCCAATTGGTCCTCGGAGCATATGATACGTGTTTGTAAGATAATCAGCCATTACGTATGTCACATATATGTGTCACATTTTTTAAATAATCTAATTGCTTTACGTATGATTTAATGCCCAAATTATAGTAGATGGGTATACTATTGGAAGTCATTAGTGAAACTAGTCTTGTGGTGCATGATTTACTCTGTACCGACAGCACACCGAAACACGGACTGATATCATGCATTGCACGTAATGTACACTGCAAGCCAAATTTCCATATCAATTACACAAACCATATCCAATTAGCCATGGATAGATCGTGATGTCATCACCACCAAATGAATCACACAAGCAAAACTTACAATCCACAAATTAAATGAAACATATTGTCAATTCAAGCACTTAAACTAAGTCATCGTGATGTTACAAACAACAAAACCCTTCAAACCTACGTGAAATTTACAGAAAGCAATAGCACCGGTCTGGGCAATATACCAAAACCATCACCACAGCACCATTCCCTTTTCGCCTACGTGACAACAAATGAAATAGAGATTAGAGTATTTCCAAGAATAATCACGCCTGCCTAGATATATGCATTGGTATATTGATGAACATTACACTAAACAACATTCACATGTCATGAATATAGTAGTTTAAATGAAAAAGGTTGATATGCTATAGCGCGAACTAACCTTTTGATCTGCACATGGTAGATCTGTCTGAAGGGATGATGCAACGTGAACTCCAATCGATCCTTCACTCGAAGGTTGTTCTTTTCAGCGAACCTTCTCCATCCGCAGCCCATCTCACAAGCCCATCGTTTAAACCTCTTGAACCATCGGTATTCAACTTCGGAAGAACCACTATCAATTTTCAATGTCATGGTCCTGGCCTTTGTGGTCTTCGCACGTAAGAATCGTCTTGCAAAATCGGAAGGGATAACGTGCAACCAAGAGTATCAAGTCACTGATTAATATAACAACCCTAATCAAACTCGAATATTAATAATACTAATGTGGATGTAAATGAGAGAGACCGAGACCGGAGCACATCCGAGGACACTTTACTTAGATGTTTCCGGTGTACAGAGATACATAATATATATAGAGGAATACAAAATCTTATCTCGAACAAAAAAGGTTCCTATCGCTCCTTGTGGATGTAAATTAGCGAGACTGGAGAATATTGAGAACACTTTGCTTAGATATTTCCGGTGTACAGAGATACATAATGTAGAGGAATACAAAATCTTATCTCCTAATTAAGATATATACAAGATAATTTGTACCATGAATAACAAATCCAATACTCCGTATCTACTAATACCTAGTTAGTGGATTAATATATACCCAATTACTGATTATCACATGACTTACAATTCCATCATTGCCAACAAGATTTCGGCTTTGGACTTCAACGGTGAACTTTGCTTTGTCATAGACGTCGGCTTGTTTGTCCTTGGAATTCTCTCGGCACTAGCACTCTCATCTTGACAACCGCCGTCTGAGATTGCCTCAGATTCCTCGGCATCTTCTTCTTCAGCATCAGAGTCGTCATCAGAGGAACTTTCTGTAGAATCTTTTCCTGGCGACCCGAATGAATCCACGCTGTCATAGCCGCCAAAATCTTGTTCCATGGCGTGCAGGAATGAAGGGATTTTTTCCATGGCGTCATCAGAAGAACTTTAGGGATTTTTTCCGTTTTGCACTCAATTAGATTATACATGCCTAATGCAAAAACTTCACCTATAAAGTACAAATACAGATCCATCCCTATGTTGAGATTGTATAACTGTGCATTCCTTGACAGGGTGTGCATTTCACGATTATCTTTCAGGATTGTATAATATGTGCAAGTACTCTGATTACTGTGCATTCGTTCTGAGCCCACCGACGGCCGGTGGGCAACTGTGTAATTCATCGCCACGACGGTGGAGCGTGTAGGGTTGAGGGTTCTGGACTTATGGTTTAGCTATATTTACATCCCCTAAAAAGTAGACATTACATGTGTGAAAATAAGGGAGCACCAATAAGTGATTACACGTTATATTACACCGACAAGTAAAAGTTGACAAATAATGTACTCCCTCCCGTTAACAAAAAGCGACGTATTCTTTTGTGTTTCCCATTAAGGGGGCGTTTGGTATAAAATATGGTTTGGGTATGGAATGAGGTATGGGGTTGGGAAGGTATGGGGTTGGGATTTGATTCTTGAAAACATGTGTTTGGTTACTCTTTGGGAATGAAGTTGAAACCCATACCCAGTGTTTGATATTGTTAAACATGGGTTTGGGATGAAATTATAAATATTTCATTTTATACTTTTTTATAATACAAAATTTGTGACAAATATATATAAGATTAAAAATATTAGATAAAAGATATATTATATTTATATAGTTCCCCTCAAAGTACGTTTTTTAACATTAATCACTGCTACTTAATTTGTCAATAAATTAGTCTTACATAAGATAAAAAATAAAAGACTAAAAATTGTTTGACTAAAGATGAATACTTAAAAAAAAAATTACCAACCAAGGTTTTCACACCCTCCATCCACTTCTAGTTCACAAAATAAGTTATCTCCTAAAACTCAATCATCCCCTAAAGCATCCTTTACCACAGCCAACTTCCACTCATCAGTAGGACTTGAATAAATTGCATTCATCATACTTGGAGTTGCACCTATTATCCTTGCCGCCTTGACCGCTTGAGATAACCTGATTCCAGGTAACATTCCTATTTCACTTAGCAAATTTTTCTTCAATTCAGTCTCTGCACCTATGATTGATTTGTTCTTCCAACTCCTTCCTCTTCCTTTTCAACCGGTGGGCATTTGAATCCATTTCTAGACACAAAAAATGGCTCAATTCAGCAAAAGAAAAACCAAACACGTGTCATAGATTGAAATTGAGAAGCTTTTGTCTCTGAGGTATATATCAAACACACGTATAAAACCATTCACATACAGGACACCTTTTGTTTACTATACACAATTACACACTAGTGTATGTATATATCAAACACACGTACAAATTCAATTGAGGCATATATATATCAAACATACAAACACACATCAAACAAAAATTTAAACACACATTTGAAATACACAGTCACGTACGTACAGTAATATACACATTCAAACACAAATTCAATTCAAATACACATTCACGTACGGTATCATATATATATATATAGGAAATACACGTTCAAACACACATCACGTACACCAGTATATATAAGCCTCAATTCTTCCACTAGGTACGGCTTAATGTAGACTAAGCTAAACATAATTGAGTAATATCTAATCAAAATCATAATTTGAGATGTAAAAAAACAGATCCATACATATATAAATCAAAACCCTAATTTCCATTGAGTTTTTACAATCTACCATGGGAGTTATGAACAGTAAGGAACTCAAGTAAAAGAGGGAAATCAAGACGGAGAGGATCGAATTACATGAGAGGAGTGTAAAATTACCTTGAAATTTCCAGGAACCAAAGTTATCGGTAGAGAGAAGAGGAGCAGCGGTGATGTACGTACGTATGAGGGGTGAAGAGAGGAATAGAATAGGTTTTAATTTTCATTCCAAGAAGGAATGAGATCTCCAACCCAAGGTAGGAGTAAGGTTTCAAAATCCCAACAATATTGGGTTTGGGGTATGGGTTTGGATACCCAAAATTAACATACCAAACATTAGGTAAGGGAATCTCATTCCAAAACCCCATACCCTCATTCCTAATACCCCTTACCAAACAGCCCCTAAAAGGTATTTACACATACGTAATTTGTAGCTTACTTTATTGTTGATTGTTAATGTGGACTTTGGAAGGCCATAATTCAATACATAGCATATGGGTGCGTGAAAATAACATGTAATGGGTTGTGACGAGGTTACTATAATGTAACAATTAATCATTTGTGCATACTTGGTAGATTATAACCCATGTAACATCCCCTATGCTGGACTCCAACCGTATGGGTATATTTGGAAGACCATGTTTAAAATTTCTATCAGATGGTATGCCAGATAACAAAAAATATCAAAAGGCTATATATTTTTGTTTTCTCTCCGTAGGATATAATTAATTTGTATTAGTTGTAATTACCCCAAAACAATTATTCTTTGTTGTACCTTTGGTAGTTACGGGCTAATTATGTTTCTTATACCCGAGGTATATTTCATGATTTGATCTTTTCGGGCTAATTATCCTTGAACATTTATACTTTGTTATACATTTGTTTGGTTATAACCCAATCATGATGCCCTAAGCCAATACAGTTATCACCCGAACATTTGTAACACAAGTGTCAATACAAGATCGTAAATTATTTTATAAATTATTTATAAGATCGTAAATTCTTTTTTCGGAGGAATGATTATATATTTTTAAAACTTACATCTTGATATTAGCAATTTGTAATACCCAAGCTTAGAAGCAACAATCCTCCGTAGAGTAATCTAACTTCAATCCTGGGAAATAATTCCCGTGGGTCCCGCTTGAATTTGGTGTCTTTTGTGCAGCAAAAGCACTTATTCCTGCCTATTGTAAGTACTGTTTCGGTCAGTGGTTGTTGGGTCGAAAGTCCGGAAGTTATCTGCCAAGTAACGTTTTCCAAGACAGATACTAGGTGCACACAAGTCCAAATAAATCGGCGAGGATATGGCAACAAGCATGTACTGCAGCAGCGCGTGCAACTCGCACCTTTGTCTAACACTCGACCACCAAGTGGGAAACTTTACCACATTTTGTAGTCGTGTACACAGGTGTAACACAATTTGGTTGGCAAATGTGTGCAAATACAATATATAACCCTTGATTTGTCATTACATTCGACCAAACGGTTTACCAACATGTAGGGACGCATTGGACGAAATGGTACACTCCGTTACTCTAATCGCTAAAGCAATATAGCTTACAAAATAAACTCATAAGCGTATATACATTTACGTAGACAAATGGAGACCCTAGTGTTGGATCGTTAGTACTGAGGGACGTCCTTTACTCCAGTAAAGGCGTCCTTTGGTCTGGCGTCCCTACGAGGTGTAGGGGCGTCCTTGATCAATGCAGCGGAATACTAAACAAGTTAAAGTGAACGCTGGGATTTATAGAGGAACCACTCAAGACCAAGTAGTCCTTGAGTGTAAACCTCTACCTCCTTGGAGGATTTTTGAATAGCTTTTTCTTTATATTGAACGTTCTTACAGTTGTACTGGCGAGCATTTACAGTTCTCTGGTACTTAGCTTTTCCCTAAGTCCACTAGTAAGAAACTCCTCTAAGCCTACAACTCAAGCTTGTTCAATCTTATAAAGAACTCCTATCCCTACGTCCTACGGTACTTAGTAGAACTCTCTTTCTCTCTTTTGGTTTTTCTGGTTACAAACAGTTTTGTGGTTTGTTACAAAGTCTCACTCGATCTAACACAAGTTCTAGCACTGTTCTTGAGTTCTTGAGTTAGTTCTTCGTGTTCTTGAGTGAGCCGCTTTCTACTTATTCTCTCTGAATATTCCTGAAAGCGTTAACGTCACAATAAATGCCTTGGGGCTATTTATAGGACTTGGGGAAGAGCGTCATTTCTCTGGGACGATCATGCCCTTCGAGGACGTGGCTACAGGATCTTCCTCCACGTAGTAGGCGGTGATGAGGAAGCTTCCTGTATCCAGCTGTGTATGATGAACTCCGCTACAGGATCGGCCGCCACGTGTTGATGGACTCTGCAACAGGATCGTCCGCCACGTAGTGATGGACTCCGCTACAGGATCGGTTTCCACGTGTCCTTGGATGATCAAATATTGTCGAGTGATGTCATCCTGTCGGCTATAGAGTAAGGACGCTCTGCTTGCGTTCCTACTTGCTTGGGACTGCGTCCTTGCTCAAGTAGTCTCTGGTCGGTCCTTACTTCCTGTTAGCTAGCGTCCCAAGGCCTATGGAACGCCCATACACACTTGTTGTCCTTTTGTCACTAGCGTTCCTGAACACTTGGACAATCTTTATTAGAATCAAAGTGAGTTTGTCATATCAAAACTAAGGGACGGTTGTGGGCGCGCTACCAAGTACGAGGGCGTCCTTGATAGCGTCCCAACAATTTCCCCCTTTTTGATGATGACAAACTCTTCAGCAAAAAGTTTTGGCATTGGAACTTAGAATGCATGAAAACTTAAAGGCGTCCTCTAACACTTAAAGAAATTTCATTTAGCACAAGTTTTCATTTTTTGGTTCTCTAACTTTTGGATTTTAAGGAAAGAAAAACATCCTAGAATTTTCTAGACGTCCTCTAGTTTATTCTAGCATGGCGTTCCTTAGACCTTTCACTTAATAGTTCCCCCTTAACACTTGCTTATTCTAGATAACTAATTTATAGCGCATCTCTGCAAAACTACACTTCCCCCTTTTGGCATCATCGAAAAGGATAACAAGTGATAAGAACGTTAAGCACAAAAACATAACTAAAGGCAGTGGAACGCTTAAACAATCATAATGCAAGCAAACAACGGAACTTCCATTCAAACAAAAGTAGAATATTACAGACCAAGAGTCAATTGTTTGAAAATAGAAAAGAAACACAAGCAAAAGTGATTAAGGGATAAAGGGGTGGAGAACGGTGATCACTGAGGACGGCTCTTGTCTTGATAAAACTTAAGAAGTTGGTCCTGAAGTTCAGCCGACTTGACAAAAGCAGAGGACAAGTCCTTTAGAGCAGAGAGGATAAGACACTGGTTGTCCATAATGGCGCCCATAAGTTCTGCAGGAGGATGCTCAGCAATGTTTGCAGGAGCCGAACGGGGCACTGGACCAGAGCTCGAGGAAGGAGCGTTCAAGGGAGGTTCTCCAGTGGGAGAAGAAGCCATCAACATTTGATCGAGAGTTTGGAGGTCAACAGCGGGCTCTTCTTCCTGAGCACCATCTTGAGACATAGACGCTAGGCGTTCTGCTTCAACCTCAGTAGCCAAGCGTTCTTCTTCAGCTTTATGTCTTGCTTCCTCTGCCTCAGCTTCCAACTGTTTGATCACTGCAGGCAGCTCTTCATTGTGCCTTATCTCGACAAGCCCTTTCTTGGCGTTCCACTTCAGACCGAGTTCTTCTAAAGGTGCGCTTTCGTCGTAGGCATTCTGAGATAGAAGGATAAGCTTGACAAGGCCAGAGTACGGCAAGGCGTGGCGCTTCCTCCCACACTTAGCCATGTGTTGCATAGCAATCCTGGCAAGGTTTATGGGGCGGCGTTCAAGCAGTGCATCAAGAAGTATTATGTCATGTGTCTGAACGATGGAGCGCTTCTCTTGCCGGGGTAGGACGGCGCGACTAAGGAAGTAATGAGCTATGGCGCCGACCTTGCTCAAGACATGAGCAACCCTGTCCAGTCCTATCGGCCTTTTGCCCTGAAAGATGTGTTCAACCAGAGGCAGTTCTTCATCAGTTGTTTCAAATCCACCCTCTGGAAGACTGCTCAGCGCGTCGGACGGAGGCTTTTGAGAACTAAGGCCCATGAAAGTTCTGACCTGGCGTTCATTGACTATGGCTTTCTCACCATCAATTTTGAAATGGAGAGAGCCATCTTTAGCTTTGTAACGCAAATCTCTATAGAACGCCTTGACCTGTTCCTTGTCAACAGTAGCCGGCGCAGGCCCAACGTTCAGCCAGCCTTGGAATCTTAGCAACTCGAGGAATTCTTGGACGCCTTCATCTTGAAAGGAGGTGAGCCATTCTTCCGAGTAGATCAAGGGTCTGAGAACTTTGACCGGTGCGCCATCAGGCTTTCTCTTGCGCTTGCCCTTGGGGGACTCAGAGTCCTCGTCATCAGAGGAACTATTCTCATCAGCGGAGTCGCCTGACTCATCTTTCTCAGCGTCCTGTTCAGCAACGTCCTCTGTGCCTTGATCATTTTCAGCATTACCACCAGCTGTGGCTTGAACGGCACCAGAAGAAGTCTGCCCTTGGGAGGCGCCTTCAGCGTCCTGAGCCTCTAAAAGATGTGAGGTTTCTGGCTCAGCGTCCTCGGGGACTTGGGTGGAATCTGTTTGGATTGTGGGGGAGGGGTTTTCTTGTGGGGGATTTGCTTGAGGGGTTGGGAGAGGGTTAAGGATAGGAAGGGATTGGTTGTAGGGAGGTACCTCATTTGCATCAGGCTCGAGTTCCTCAGATAATGAGGGCTCGACGTCCTTTTGAGCAACTTGGTGCTCACTAGCGTCCTCAGGTACATGCTCCCCAGCTGGAGCGTTCTCGACTCCTGCAGCCTCATCATCAGAGTCCCCAACGACATCTATATAAGGGGAGACATGATCAGCAGCTTGTTGAGGCATTCCTCTTTGGCTCTCAGATGAGCTAGAGGAGGATGAGGAGGAGGGAACGTGCTCAACTTGAGCAGGAACGTCCTTAGCGAGCAAAACCCTGGGCTTTTCACCAGCCTTCGGCGAAAGGTGTGCTCTAGCGTGTGTTCTGTCTCCTCCGGGCCACTTTCGGAGGATGGACGACGGGACCTTGGGGTCTCGGGGTCCTTTGGTGGGGAGATGTGGGCCGGGGCAGACGGGAAGTTGGCCAAGTTTAGGGGAGAGTGGGTTTTGGGAGGAAAAGGGATTAGGGCGTTTTGCCGTGAAGGTTGAGGGGACGGAGGAGGTGTGGGAAGTTGAACGATTGAGATGGGTTTAGGAGGAGGAGTGGATTCTTTGGAGAGGTTGGAGGGCCTTTTTGTGGTGCTAGGCCTTTTTGAGGGTTTGGAGGATGGGACGCTCGAGGTTTTGGCCTTTTTGAGGGGCCTTGGGTCGTGGATTTTCTTGGAGCGTCCCTCCTTGAAATGAGAAGGAAACTTATCCACAATCTCCGTTGGTTTGGAATTGGAGAAGGGTTGAGAAGAAGGGGCAGGACGCTTTAGCAAATTTTTGGTGGTGATGGTGGGAACGGCAGGAGGAGGTGGAGAGGGACTTGGCATACGGTTTTTAGTCATTTGGAAGGCTAACGAGTTCCTTGGATACATACGAAACTCGGGCAAGACTGCATTGTGCAAGTCTGGGATAAGTTCAAGAAGGGGGCCAAGATTCTCACCTCCGAACTGAGAGAAGAAAAGCACATCGTCCATCCGTCCAGGTAGATCTTTGTATTCTGTGTTGTGGAGACTGGGGACGACGAAGCGTTCAATAAACTTCTTATAGTTCTTTGTTTTTACTGCATCGTTCTTGACTTCGGGCAGTTCCATGCGTTCCGTGATAAGATTGTACAGCGTCCTGGGCTTCTTGTTGATGAAGTCCAGTAGAGATTCATTAAGAACAATGGGTTTTGGCTTCTCGATGTAGTGGGACTTCACAAGCTTTCTTCGCTTCCCGCCGGTAGAAGATCCGGCCACGTTCAACTGTCTTTGAGACATTTTTTCAGATGAGCTTTAGTGAGAGAAAGTCGCCGGAGTTTTAGAGAGAAGTCAGAGCACAATTGAGAGCGAGGAAGTGGTTGAGAATAATAAATTTGATAGCGACTGTTCTGGCCTTATATAGAGGAAGCGGTGGCACAACTGTAATTATTACTGTTTCACTGTGCGACACGTGGCAAAACTTCCCCTTAAGATTTGAGCAAAAGCAACGGTCACTGTTCACACTTTCAAAAGTTCAAATTTCTGACTCTTCAACTTCTCCTCAAATCTAAACTGGCGTCCTTTCCAACAGACACTGAGCGTTCTCTCATACTTAGCAAAAATTTACCTCTTTAAGCAAAATCAATTCTTTAACAACCGTCCTTGTGATCACCTTGCGAACCATTTGAGAACAGAACAAGTACGTCCCGTAAAAGAAAAATGAAGCTCATAGGACGCTTTTGCAGAGTTCTCGGCTAGGGTAAGCTTAGAGTTCCCATCATTTCAGCTTATGATGAGGGTTGGGTGATTATGGATACTCTTTTCAAGACAAATAGAGAAATTTGAATGGCGTTCCAAAGTAGCAAACATATGAAGTTTTAGACTAGCGTCCTTGCAAATATGAATTTAATGCAAAACAGTCCTTAAACACTTAGAATCTACCAAACATAGCCAATCATTGAGAGAATAGTAGAACGGGACTTGCTACTTAAAAGTTATCATCCCCAAAAGCAACCTAAGATGCTCAAAGGGACGTCTATCAAGCGCCTTAGTGAAAATATCAGCTATTTGGTCTTCAGTCCTTACATGCTCCATACTAATGAGTCCTAGTTCAACATTATCACGCAAGAAATGATGCCTTATATGAATATGCTTTGTGCGTGAATGAAAAACAGGATTCTTAGAAATTTCAATAGCACTTGTGTTATCACAACGAATGGGAATAGTTTCAAGATTAATACCATAGTCCTCTAGTTGATATTTGATCCAGATAACTTGTGAACAGCACGAAGCAGCAGCAACATACTCGGCTTCCGCGGTTGAAAGCGCCACAGAGTTCTGTTTCTTAGATCCCCAAGAGACTAAGCATGAACCAAGGAACTGTGCCATTCCTGAGGTGCTTTTCCTATCAATTACATGACCCGCATAATCAGCGTCCGAGTAGCCAACAAGCTTGAAGGACGTCTTCCTGGGGTACCAAAGGCAAAGATCATCGCGTCCTTTGAGGTAGCGAAAGATCCTCTTAACTTCTTGCATGTGGGACTCCTTTGGATTCGCCTGGAAGCGTGCACACAAGCAAACGGAAAACATGATGTCGGGACGGCTTGCGGTCAAGTAGAGTAAAGAGCCAATCATTCCTCTGTAAAGCTTTTGATCAACGTCCTTCCCTTGTTCATCTGCGTAAAGACGCGAGTTGGGAGAACAAGGTGTTGCCAAGGGCTTGGACGTATTCATCCCGTACTTCTCAAGCATTTCACGGACATATTTTTGTTGGTGAATCCGCGTCCCGTCCTTGAGTTGATTGATTTGAAGTCCCAAGAAGAAATTGAGTTCTCCAATGAGGGACATCTCAAACTCACTACTCATTAAGGACTTGAACTCATCTACAAGTTTCATGTTAGTACTACCAAAGACTATATCATCAACATAGACTTAGGCAATTAAAATGTCCTTGTGAACTTTCTTAATGAATAGAGTTTTATCAATTGAACCTCTAGTGTACCCATGAGACAAAAGAAAGGACGCAAACCTGTCGTACCATGCACGAGGGGCTTGCTTGAGTCCATAGAGCGCTTTGTCCAAGTAGTACACATGATCTGGGTGAGAGGCGTCCTCGAAGCCAGGCGGCTGAGCAACATACACTTCCTCCTTTAGCTTTCCATTGAGAAAGGCAGTCTTGACGTCCATCTGAAATAACTTGAATCCTTTGTGAGCGGCGAAGGCAATAAGGAGACGAACGGCCTCAATTCTAGCAACAGGAGCAAAGGTCTCATCATAGTCTATGCCTTCCTCTTGTTTGAATCCTTGAGCCACCAGTCTTGCCTTGTTCCTTGACACACGTCCACTCTCATCAAGCTTATTTCTGAACACCCATCGCGTCCCTATGATATTTTTGCCTTTGGGACGTGGGACGAGAGTCCAAACTTTGTTTCTTTCAAACTGATTGAGTTCTTCTTGCATAGCTTGAATCCAATCAGTGTCCTGAAGTGCTTCTTTGATATTCTTTGGCTCCACCATAGAGACAAAGGCATTGAACGCACAGAACGCTAAATTTTCACTTTGGGACTTGCGTGCAGCTGACCTTGTCTGAACTCCTTGAGAAGGATCTGAGACTATCTGAGAGGTTGGGTGATCTTTTGAGAAGCGGGACTCTCTTTGAAACAATTGAGCAAACCTTGGATCAATTTCATCATCTGAATCATCACTGTTTTCTTGAGAAACGTCCTCAGTGTGTTCCCCCTCAGAGAGAGCATCCACACCTTGACCTTGCTCACCTTGTAAACTTGATTCAACCACATCTTGTTGAACTGGAGACTCACTACGAGAGGGAACTCCTTCAACAATGCTAGGAACGTCTACTGAGACTTCTTCAGGATTTGGAGTAGCGTCCTTTTGTTGAAAACTCTATATGCTTTGCTGGTTAGAGAGTATCCGAGGAATATAGCTTCATCACTTCTTGCATCAAACTTTCCAAGACGTTCTTTGTCGTTGATGTGAACGAAACACTTGCATCCAAAAACTCTAAGATAGTCAATGCGAGGCTTCCTTCCATGCAACAACTCATAGGATGTTTTCTTTAGCAAAGGACGGATCATGGCACGGTTAACAATATAGCAAGCTGTAGCAATAGCTTCCGCCCAGAAGTATGTGGGAACGCTATTAGCCAAGAGCATAGTCCTTGCCATATCCTCCAGCGTCCTATTCTTTCTTTCCACAACTCCATTTTGTTGAGGAGTCCGTGGAGCTGAGAAGTTGTGTGAGACACCATGTTGATCACAGTAGGCCAGGAACTCTGAATTCTGAAACTCCGTTCCATGGTCTGATCTCATGGCTTTGAGAGGCGTCTCCAGGGCAACTTCCACTTGTTTGATGAAGACTTTGAACGCATTGAAACAATCTGCTTTGGTTGCCAAGAAAAGAACCCAAGTGAATCGAGAAAAATCATCTACAAGAACGTAAATGTACCTCTTTCCACCATGGCTCAACGTCTTCATTGGTCCACAAAGATCCATATGGAGGAGTTCCAAAGGCTTCTTTGTGCTGATCTCGTTCTTGGATTTAAAAGACGTTCTTGTTTGCTTCCCTTTGATACAGGCTTCGCATTGTTCAACTTTTTCAGGATCAATTCGGGGAAGTCCTTTCACAAGATCTCTTTGATGCAATTTGAGGATTGTGCTTGGTCCAGCATGGCCAAGGCGGCGATGCCAGAGATCAGCGTCCTCCTTTGAAGCAGATAAGCACAATTCTGATTTAGGCTTGAACTCCTGGTTGAAGATGTACACATTGTTCTGGCGTACTCCTTTGAGAACAACTTTGTTTAACTTCTTGTTGATAACGAGACACTCCTTTGAGTCAAATGTGACTAGATTTTCACCTTGGTCACACATTTGGGAAACGCTAAGGAGATTAAAGCCAAGTCCTTCAACAAGACTGACATTTGTTGCTTTGATGGACGGATTGAGAATAGCAGTTCCCGTCCCCTTGATCTTTCCCTTGCCCTTGTTGCCAAACGAGACAGTTCCTCCCGTGGCACTACTTTGGATAGAAGTGAGATGGATCTGGCTTCCTGTCATATGATTTGAGGCGCCACTATCAATGATCCATGGGCGTCCCCTCACTTCCACCTGCCATAACAGAGTTAGTGTTTTGCGACCCAGGCAAGGTGTTCCTTACCTGGTTCGTTACAAAAGTAAAACTCCGGTTCTGGCATGTAGTCATTTATATTAACATCATTTGAAATAGCATGCTTGCGGAAAGAGTTCCTAGAGCGTCTAGAACGCCTAGGATTAGCCTTAGGGACGGACTTTTCATTTTCAATGTTAGTCCTAGCAGCTTTTCCACTTTCAATGTCTTCCTTGAGTTTTAAGCAATCATATTTGAAGTGATCTCCTTTACCACAATACCAACACGTCCTATAATATGTACCAAGGTAGTACTTCTTGTTGAGACGTTGGATTTTGTTTTCTGTCATCCTTTGAGGGTTACAGACCTTAGAACCTTCCCCTTAGCAATTTTCTTGTAGATCTTATGACTAGTGGAGTTAGTGTAATAGTCCTCTTGTCCTTCTTCTCCACTCTCTAGAACTCTAATTCTCTCAAGAAGGTTCTTGGTTTTCTCCCTTTCAAGCTCAAGTTCAGAGGTTTTGCTTGCCTCAAAGTCGCTAGGTAGAGAGTTTTTAGTGTCAGATTCATAACCTAGACCTTTCTTAGCTGGGACAAAAACCATTGGTCTAACTTCCTCAACTATGGGACTCTTACCCAACACTTTTACTTCTTCCCTAAGCTTAGCGTTCTCAAGTTTAAGACACATCACTTCAGTTTTTAGAGTTTTGTTTTCTTCACATGAGGACTCTAGTTCTAAAGACACTGTAGAACAGTTCTCACATTCAACCAAAATGTTTTCATTTTCAAGTTCAAGTTCATCCATCCTATGTTGCATGATCACACTTTCTTCCATAATCTTTCCAATGAGTTTAATCAGTTTGGACTTAGAGCAAGTTTCTAAAGAACTCATCATAGACTCACGGGTTACCTCATTTTCAGATTTTGGGGCGTCCTCCTCAACAACTGTGACGTCCTCCATAGCCATGAAAGCTACTTGTTCATTATCAAAGGCGTACCCAAGAGCTATGTATGCCTCTTGTTCATCGGGTTCTTCATCATCAGAACTGACATTATCCCAAGCAGATGCGAACGCTCCAAGAAGGGCTTTTGTCTTGATCTCGTTTGAGGACATTCCCGTTGTACATTTTTTAGCAAAGTGTCCTTTCTTGTTACATTTATAACAAGTGAGTTCTTTCATCTCTGCCTCAGTATACTTGGGACTCTCCTTCTTGTAGGGCATCTTATGCTTGTTGATGTATTTGTTTCTTTTGCCAAAAGAACGCAGAACTTTGTTAAAGAGAACAAGTCCTTCCTCTTCTTCAAGCTGTTCCTTAGTCTTGCTTTCTTTCTCTTTCAATGCTTGAATGCGCATCCTTTCACGGTTCTCATTCTTATTGGCTTCCACCATCATAGCGAGTTCTTGTTGACGACGAAGATACTCAGCGTACTCTGGTGTTGATGTCATCAATGCTAGATCTGTTTGAGGATTCCTTGCTAGTTCAGCCAAATCGGAGTTCCTCCTTGCTTCGTATCCTCTTAGCTTCCCGTAGATCTCTTCCATGTCAAGAGTCTTGTTAGCTGTATTCTCCTTGAACGTGGTTCTATCAAAGTTCCACTTTCCTGTTAGACCATCTATGACCACTTGAACTCTGTTCCTCATTGAAACTTCAGCTTCAGGAACGCCCAAGTTCCTCATCTTGGTAACAAGTTGTTCAAAACGGTATGAATAGTCATTCACAGTTTCATTGGGGAGCATTCTAAAAGCATAGAACTCTCTCTTGATTTCAAGTTGAACGTCTTCCCTCAACTCAGCAGTTCCTACGTGGAATTTTTCAAGAGCTTCCCACTGTAGTTTGGCAGTTGCCAAATTGCTAACTCTGGTGGCGTCCCTCTCGCAAAGGGACGCTTGAAGGAAGCATATAGCCTTTGCATTTGTTTCCATCAATTTGAATTCATCAGGACCCCACTCGTCCTCTTTGTCTTTCTTGTCAGCAGGAACGGTAAGGTCACCTTTCATAATCACTCTCCAGCATTGATAGTTCTGACCCCTGCAGAAGTTCTCAAACCTAATCTTCCAGCGGTTGAAGTTGCCGTCCGTTAGGCGCGGAGGCTTCACAAAAGAGATTCTAATTGGTTCCATGTCCATCTTTAACCTGCAACTCAGTAAGAATCTAGAGCGCCAGCTCTGATACCAATTGTTGGATCGTTAGTACTGAGGGACGTCCTTTACTGGAGTAAAGGCGTCCTTTGGTCTGGCGTCCCTACGAGGTGTAGGGGCGTCCTTGATCAATGCAGCGGAATAAAATACTAAACAAGTTAAAGTGAACGCTGGGATTTATAGAGGAACCACTCAAGATCAAGTAGTCCTTGAGTGTAAACCTCTACCTCCTTGGAGGATTTTTGAATAGCTTTTTCTTTATATTGAACGTTCTTACAGTTGTACTGGCGAGCCTTTACAGTTCTCTGGTACTTAGCTTTTCCCTAAGTCCACTAGTAAGAAACTCCTCTAAGCCTACAACTCAAGCTTGTTTAATCTTATAAAGAACTCCTATCCCTACGTCCTACGGTACTTAGTAGAACTCTCTTTCTCTCTTTTGGTTTTTCTGGTTACAAACAGTTTTGTGGTTTGGTTACAAAGTCTCACTCGATCTAACACAAGTTCTAGCACTGTTCTTGAGTTCTTGAGTTAGTTCTTCGTGTTCTTGAGTGAGCCGCTTTCTACTAATTCTCTCTGAATATTCCTGAAAGCGTTAACGTCACAATAAATGCCTTGGGGCTATTTATAGGACTTGGGGAAGGGCGTCATTTCTCTGGGACGATCATGCCCTTCGAGGACGTGGCTACAGGATCTTCCTCCACGTAGTAGGGCGGTGATGAGGAAGTTTCCTGTATCCAGCTGTGTATGATGAACTCCGCTACAGGATCAGCCGCCACGTGTTGATGGACTCTACAACAGGATCGTCCGCCACGTAGTGATGGACTCCGCTACAGGATCGGTTTCCACGTGTCCTTGGATGATCAAATATTGTCGAGTGATGTCATCCTGTCGGCTATAGAGTAAGGACGCTCTGCTTGCGTTCCTACTTGCTTGGGACTGCGTCCTTGCTCAGGTAGTCTCCGGTCGGTCCTTACTTCCTGTTAGCTAGCGTCCCAAGGCCTATGGAACGCCCATACACACTTGTTGTCCTTTTGTCACTAGCGTTCCTGAACACTTGGACAATCTTTATTAGAATCAAAGTGAGTTTGTCATATCAAAACTAAGGGACGGTTGTGGGCGCGCTACCAAGTACGAGGGCGTCCTTGATAGCGTCCCAACACCTAGGATAACTATCAAGTAGTTTTACATTTGGCAAATGTTAGTCTTAACGTTTCGGTAGACTACCCCATTCGTTTGGCAACAAGTTGGCAATGAGGTGTGTTATTACTTTTGTGTTCATTTTATTTTAGGTGTTTAGATCATCTTCTCTCGTCTTAGTTATCTAACTAAATCTTCATATCCTTATTCCTGTCTTTTCTTTTTCCGATTTATATAAGGTAATTATTTGTCGAAAATCCTATTTTCGCACAAAAAATTACTTTCATTCTTTTGTAGCAATCTATTTTCACAAGATTACAAGTTACTCCGTCCAACCCGTACTAGTCGCAAGATAGATCCCCCGGCCCAACCCGTTCTTAAAGATATCTTTCCGAAGGTTTATCATTTTTACACATATGCGGTAAGCATGATTTCGCTCTGGTCTCCCCCTAATTGGTCCAAATGCTAGGCCTAGGTGGAGTAGGTGAAGGACGATGTCAATCGACTTCTGCAGGTTGCCGTGCTCTGCATACATTGTGACAGTGGTATGCAACAATTGGTTTGGATAATTTTATACGTGGATCTGACCAAATTAAAAAATGCAACGTGGATGAGTAAGCACAGAGATTTTGCAGGCAGTATATTTAATCCAACGTGATTTAACACTGTCACACATATCCCTAAAAAGTAAACAAACTTGTTGCAATTCATAGTCAACACTCAAGAGGGTGCAATTTAACGTTTATACTTTTAAAAAACGATGGGTGTGAGAGATTTTGAAGAAACAGGTGCAAAAAGTTACTACTTGTAGACAATTTTGGTCAGGAAAAAGATTCGAGGAGCACATACGGAAGTAACGTAACAACCTCAAACAAATTTAACGCATGTGATGGCTAACTCAATCTTATCTATATTAGAGATACGTAACAGAACAAAATTGCATTGATATTTAACGCTGTTGTACGTAACAAATATATAAAGGAGCCTATACAAAATATATAGGTAACAAATGCGTAGTGGAGCATATATATGGAGGAGCAGTACGTAACTCAATTGTATATACATTAGTAACAAAATTTTGCTGGACTATATACATAGAAATTAAAAAATGTATAGTAAACAGGAAGGTTTTTTTACATATCTGATCGGAGTTGAAAAATAAAATAAAATTGTAGTAGTACCATTTAGTTTAAATACAACTTTTCTCTCCATACCACCGATTTTGGACGTGACGTTGATTCAACTTCCCTTCCCTTCCCTTCCCTTCCCTTCAACAGTTATTTCCCTTCGCTCCTCTCCCTGCCTCTAAAATCAACCCAAGTTGTATCAAATGACGGCCGATATCAAATCGCCGTGTGCAGGTGTCAGTGCAAAGCACATCATTGCGACAGTGCTGTGCAGTTGTATCTATTCTTCCACGTGAACAAAGCATAGCTCTGGTGAGTTATACACAGTGACCTATTTTCAGTAAGTTGCATTTAATGCAGTAGGCCATCACACCCTCTGTTTCACCTTTCCCATAACAATGAATTGTTAGTGTGAAAATAACCTCAAATAATTGTAAGGGTCATATATATTGATATCCAAAACTTGTTTTAGCGAACAATAGATTTGGGATATAACTAATACCCAGAAAAAAGTTCCCATGTTATCTTGTTATGGTCGTCACTTCTTGATAACACTTTAGTCAATATAATACCCCCCATTCAAACCTTGATTAAGTGTCCAATATACCACACATTGTTTCGGATCAATGTTGTGGGAATGTGTGATTTAAACTGTGTAATGTGTGGCCAAAATCGATATCATTAGGGGCGTTTAATGATATTTCTGCTAAACTTGTAATCATATTACACTAATCTTTGTACACAAAGGATGTAAACGTCTTTCTATTTATTACAGTACGTATGTTACCCATACGTGTTAAAATGTTTTGATTGGTACAATATTATATATCATGTGAATATAATTTTATTTTGGCCGAAAAAACTACGGAGTACTACTCCACAATGTTTATTATATATGCGTCATATACTAGAAACGTGTGCATTTCACCAGTTAGAAGTATGCAGAGCACAGTACAAGTGCACTTCATCCGCAGCAATGATATAGCCTTCCTCTGAGACCTGAACTCTCAGTCTTTTTTTTCGGAGGCGCTGTGGAGTCTCTTCAAAGTTCACACAGGGTTGATTAGACTGTGTGATCAGCCTTTTCACCCGCTACAAAATTACCACCAATTCAAGCTTGCGACAATCTAATACATTCCCAGTTTCTCAGCCCCACCCATCAACAACGATGGCCGCTTGTGGCTACACAAACGTACATCTGGCGCAGGAGCTCCTTGCCGTCAGGCTCTTCATACGCACGATGATACAAGCGGATTTCGTCGGGCCGGACGACATGCTGAAGGCACTACAGCGGGCTAGCAAAGCTCCCTCCTTCCATAGAATTATGGACGAGGAGCTATTCTTAAGGAAGCTAGCAGTTAACAGCAGCAATGTCGGATACACTCTTCGGACGGCCCGCCACGCCGGGGATCCCCTGCCGCTGCCGGACTACACCCAAATGTGCCTTGCCGTATTCCACCCAAGTCCAAACCAGCCACTGTCGGTTGAGGAGGTTGTAGAGCTCCAGTCCCTGAAAGAAGAGACGAGGCTCGTGATACGAGCCCTCGTCCGTTCGGGGGCTGGAAGGGTTGCGGTGAGGAAGTGCCTCGCGAAATGGCCAACTCTCAAAACCGTAGCCCAACATTTCCGTGAGGAGGACGCTTACCAAGAGTGCATTAGCAAGCCGGAGAACATAGAAGAGATGTTCAACGCTAGCAAGAGCCCAGGCCACCGGGCGATATCGGGCCGCAGCAGCAAGTCCGAAAGAGTAGACCGACCGATGTGCGCGCCCATAACTTCCGCCAGGATGTCTTCAACAGACTCAAGGCAGCGAGCATAGATCTCGAGCTCCGGCTGTAATGGGTAATCAGCGTTGCCCCCCTCCCCCGCCCCGCTTTTTGGTATGAATCAGGACCGTAACTCGTAAGTGTGTTAATTGGCCGTTGCTTTTGGTGATTTAGATATTTGCATTATGGTGTATGAACGTGCGTTTTTTGTGTATTAAACTGATTTGCAAGACGAGGTCCCGTTAATGATGATGTGTGCTTTGTATAGAATCGCTCATTATGAATTCAACTGTTCTTTGCATATCCCATGTAGTGTTCTTTGCATAACCCATATGGAGTGAAATGCAGTACATACATACTGCCCGAATGGGAATCTTATTCCCAAAATTGCCGGAACATCCATTGCCATATATCGCATGAGTCTTGTAATGGGTCTCTCAACAGTCCTCACTCAATTGTTAAACAACCTATAGTACAGGTATTCATCAGGTTTCATACCCAATCCTTATTAGGGTGTTGGTTTTGACCAAAATTAAAAATATTATGGTGTTAGTGCCGATGTGTTAGGGAACTGTTGATGTGGGAATTAAAGGGTTGCACCTGATGTTGCTCTTGAGCAGATATTGTTAATTTCAACTTTGTATTCATACATGATACCCGAACCCGCAACAACCGGTGGACATTTAGAGTCAGAGTGCACATTTCTGTATGAGTTACACGTTGTCCAGGATTCTTCAAACGTATTTACTGCAAAGTGGTGAAACCTCTTTTGAGCAAAAACATAATGTGGTGAAGCATCACAGATCGAGTCATATTCATGAGTATATTGGTAAATGTGATCGAGACTTTACCAAAAACCGTCAACAGGATACATGTAGATGTAGTGCTTGGCTAAATGTTATTGATCCTTCCATTTCTTTAAGATTAGCACCGATGCATAGACCAACAAAACGTCAAGAAGCAAGGCCACACGTTAACTCAATGGATAAATCCATTGATATGTGCAGCCAGTTATGCCTAGGTAATGGTAATGCAAATTACCATGGAAGAACAAGTGTGAGAGAAAGAAAACATGGATACATCGATCCTTGGACACTATATATTACTCCGTAGGAGACTATATATGTAAACATTAGCTACACTCATTCATATCTCCATGCTATATTAGGAAACTTACATTTACTACACTCATTAAATGCTCACGGTACTTTGATATAAGTTATTGTTTCCTCTGAGACAACCCTGTCGTTCAGTTACATCCTTCATTTGCTACACTCAATCCTTAGTTACGCACATCATGGTCACCTGATTACAAAACATTCCTTCCACTCCACCTAAATGAATCAACTCCATGAAAGGCAAAATTCAATCCTCACGATGGGCCCACAGAACCGGCCAAATAGCCCCACACACCCGACCTAGGTACTACCCCTTGATGTCTCTCATTTTGGAGGTGTTTTTCATTCCTTTCTTTGTTAGTTTCGTTCCTTTTTAGCTTAGTTCCCGGTTTTCTTTCAAGATTCGGAAACTATGCGAGTTTGTTTGATTTTGTAGGTAAAATGGCAAGAATGAGGACACTTTGGAGGAGCTTATGAAGGAGCCAAGTCAAGGAATGCAAGAGCCAAGCCAAGAATGAAGTGGAACCAAAGCAAACCCAAGAAGAAGACAAGGACCGAGGCCCAAGACCGAGCACCATCATGTCGGGCCCGAGATCGAGCATCCAGTGACCAGGACCGACGTTCCCAACGTCGGGCCCGAGGTCCCCAGCGTGTCGGTCCAAGTCGGCATATGAGAGGATTGTTCCCCAAGGCATATTTTTAGTAACTTTCCACATTTGCCCTTTTCTAAATTGGGAATTCCTTGGTCCCCAATCCAAGGAGTAGGATAATTAGAGGTGATTAGTGGTCATTAGAAGAGGGGACGAGTAGACACACACACACCACAACCCAAATCACTCTCTAAAGGCTCAAGGAAGACTTGGAGGGCAAGGAGAAGAGAGGAGGAGGAAGAGAAGAGGAGATCGGTGGAGAAGAGAGGAGGATTAGTGAGTTTTGTACTTTGTTTTGCTTTGATCTAGTAGAATTGAGACTTGGATTTTGTTGACACTTTGAATTTGAATGCAATTGGAGTTTGGTTTGATGTTGATGATTGAGATTTGCTTGATTTCCATTTTGATTGTGCTTTTCTCTTACCTTATGGAGTAGATTCCATAGTCTTGGGCTATGGGGGAATCCCCTAGCTAGGATTGGGTAGAAAACCCCAATTCCATAGCCTTGAGTGCTTGATTTGTGAATCCTTTCTACATTGAGCTTCAATTCTCTTGTGAAAACAAGGGATATAGGGCTTGAGATTGGTAAGAGTAAGCGAAAGCAATCTCGATCCCATCACAAGTTCCTAACATCGAAGGTGAGTGAAAACTCCCCTGGGTCGAGGTGTAGAGTGGAGGGATCCGGGGCTAGCAACCTCGATCTCACAAGAATCAAACACTTATTGGCTGAATTGGGGAAGAATATCCAAGTCTAGTTAGGGGTGGAACCCAAAAACCCAAGACCGATCTACTTATTGTTCAAGACCGAGTTACCCAGTACATCGGGCCCGACTTGTACCACGTCGGTCCCGGCCAAACTCAACCTCGATCCACCCTCGGACCGAAGTGACCTGTGTCGGTCCGAGGTGATCTCTTTTGTTTTCCTTTGTTTTGCCTTTCTTTCATCTTTTCTTAGTCTTCTCGGGTACTCTCGACGCACGAACTCCCGTGTGTTCGACACCCTACCTCTTTACTACAATTGAGGTTCGGTTTTTATAAATTTAAATTGTGATACCCTCCGATCCCGGACCGATCACCCCTTACCTCACATTGTAATATCTAATGGAAATATAACCCATTGGACTACAATGTTTACCCCTAATTTATTCAAAGCTTGTCTATCGGCCAAAATGAAAAACAAAATGTACCAAATATATATTCTCAGAGGTCGTTCACAGAAAATCTCACCACTTTCTTTTCTTGCTTATTGGAAGTGAGGGAACTTCTCGAAAAACAAAATACGGGGACGGCAAGCCACAAATGAAACAACCCATATCCCTAATTAATTAACAACAAAAAGTACGTGACTGCGAAGTGACGTTAATTGTTTGACATTTGCTCTAATTTGAAGAGATAAACCATAAATAATATTTATTCGAACTCGAACCCTAATCAGCCAACCACAATTCGGGTTCATACCAAAGTTACATAAAAACAAGTGTGCATCCCCTAAACACACAGAGCATTGCACATACTACACAACACTCAGCCATTGATAAGAAATCAATTTTTCCTTGTCCTTCTGTTGTCAAAACAAACTCCAACCACCCGGACGACGATGGGGAACGACAGAGCAGTGCGGCCAGTGAGATGTGAGATAGGTATGTTGCCAGACGAGGTCATCATCGACATCGCTTCGAGGGTGGCATCTTGTTCTCTGCGAGATCTGTTCAACTGCAGGCAGAGGTAAATCCAAGTGCCTTGTATTTGTTTGGTTTCACCTATTGGCCGGAATGTACTGGGTTCAAACCGCACAGATCCCTCTTGTAGTTGTAAGGTCTTAAAGCGATGCGGGCAGGACTCTCTGGTACTCCAGCAGTCTTCAACACAGGAAATCTACGCATGACGGTTCAGACAAGAAGAGCACCGGGAAGCCGCGTATGCATTCCTCCGGCTGTGTGCGGAAAGAGGGAACCCTGGTGCTTTATACGGCCAAGGCTTGGTAAGTTGATTCGTATGTGCACTTGATTGGCTTGAAATGTTGTGGAATATTGCTTAACAGGAATCTTCCGATCACAGCTCAAGTATTTCGGGGCCATAGATGAGCCGGACGGTCTAGACTGCCTGCAGAGATCGGCTGCGCTAGGGCACACCCTAGCTGCGTATGTGCTTGCCGTGCTGCTGCTCTGCTCCCAAGAACAGGACCAGGACGGGAGGGCTATGAATCTGCTCCGTGCCGTCAGGGATTCACCCGGCTCTGGCATCGTGGAATGCCGTCTCGAATTCCTCCAGTTCTTATGCGCCAGGCCGCCTACCCCTAAAGTCGCCTTACGGTTCAAACCACCAAGGTCGTCTATGCACCGCGAACCAGGACAGTGTCAGTGCCGTGTGAGGAACCAGTTCAGTGTCCGGGATTTTTTGGTGAGCGACGAGGTCGATGCAGGATCTTGCTTGCCCTGTAGTTGTGCATTCGAAGTAGAGTTTTTCTGTTCACTGTTCTACCTACGAAGATGGGGGCTGTAACGGCGGTTCGGATCGTCTGTCCCAACAATATGTCCCCATTTTGTGTCCCTCAAACTTAATTGATCAATGTGTTACTAATTTCCAACTCATCATATCTTTTTTGTTTTATATTTTCCCTAAAATTCAATTTTTCAACTCTGTAAACCCCAGAAGTTGAATATTATCATTGTTATTGCTCGGGGCCTCCGGTGACATGGATTTTAGACAAGTTAAGATATATCAAAGTTTGATTAGCTCAAATTGAGAAGGACTAAAGCAAGAAGTAAGAGGATTAGGGAAGAAAATTGTAGATTAGAGAGATACAAATTGTCTAGAGAAACTCTAAACACATAAATTGACCTTCTGTATTAGAAACTTAGCCCTAATTCCTCATTGATTGGCAAAAGATTGGTTTAAATTGGCAATAGATTTGCAAATAACTAAACCCTAATTGCTCCTAGATTGGCAACGGATTGGCAATGGATTTGCAAGTAACCTAAACCTCTGTTCTTTACAAGGTGAGAACATGGAACGGTTTTCGCTCGGTAATTGGAGAGAGAATGCCTTGGAGCAATGGCGTAAGAGGCTGCGAAATTCCTTGACGGAGATGCACGGGCACGGTATCAACCACCGCCGTTGAACGGCCGGCGCCGGATGAAGATTTCCTCTGTAAGGTGAGGAAGAAACGGGACGGGGGGAAGAGGAGAAGCCTCAATATTTTGGGGGTTTTATCAAATTACTGTAAAAAACATTGAATTTTAGGAAAAACAAAAAAACATGCTGAGTTGGACCAATTAAATTTAAGGGACACATGATGGGGACATATAGCGGGGACAGACGATTTCACTATTACCCTCTCCAGTTTATTTTAGAGTCCCCACAATGGTGGGCTGCCCAACTCCATTTAAATATTGATTGTTGTAGGTCCCAAAATCATGTGCATCCTATATATAAAACCCATAACGTGCATTTCATTACTAGAGTGTGCATTTCGTTTTATGTCTCTATTTTAAGTATATTTTTTTATATCCTCTTCTTTTATTAACTGATATACAAATAAAATTTACCTAATACAAAAATTTAATTAATTAATTTCACAATTAATATATTATAATAGTTTCATCATTTATAATATTCGATAATGACAAAAATTATATTACATACCATAAAGACAGTTACATTAAAAAAAACACACATAATTTTTCCATGTGGCAACATTCTATTGGACCACATCATAAATGATAGAGACAAAGCTTTACAAATTGCATCTCACGTGTAAGTAGTAAGAATAGTGGGAGCCACAAAAATTTTTGGGAGGGTGTTCTAAAACCTGGGGGCCTCCAATTTTTGGGCACCATTCTACAATGGTGGGCTTACCCATTTGAGGAGAGAGAATGCATTTGGGTGGGGGAGTTCCCCACTGTTGCTGATGCTCGGGGGAGTAGTAATTTTGTAGCTGATTTTAGTGTTTGCATTTTGTATAGTTGTTGCCGTAGTTGCAGAACTTTGATCATGTCCCTTATTGCACGTTCCGTCATTGGATACTTCCTTAACCGTGCATATCACTACCAACAGTAACAGTGTGAGGATTGTCGTTGCGTATGGGCGGTCCATTGGAATGGAGTTCAAAAGGATGCTGAAAATTGTCAGAAGTAACATGTCATGAAGAGATCGAGCGTGGTTAATTGAAAAGGTGCACAACAAATATACTTAAAATGTGAGAGGATTTACGCTGTACGCAAAGAAGAAACAAGATGAAGCCAAAGCAACTTGATGCAACAAGTAGTCAATTAAGGGGCTCGGAGCATTCCACTGCAAATCAACCAAGATGGAAAGGCACTCTAATTTGATTGGTCATGACCGGTCACCACCAAGGCCAAAATGAAGGTATGGTCTTAAATTTTGGTGACACATGTCCCATGAGGAAGAACTTATGAAAAACAAAATGAATTTTTAAAAAGAGACAATGCTAAAGTACACTATTTTATTTTGATGGCAAAATAAATTGGTTAACCAATATATATGGTGTAATAAGTATTAAGGGCGCCATGTTTCTGAATTAGAGAACTAGATACAAAAAAGGAAGCCATGTTTGTATGACCGGTGCAAACTAAGCATAAAACCCGGTTCAACGCAAGCACCAATCGAAGCAAGCTAATTAAAAATTCTGATAGAAAAGCCCCACTTTCTGTCGATTACACCATGCTTCATTTCTGCCAATTTCAGAATTTTCGAATTAATTGTCGATTGGATGCTTCAAGAGAATAAGGAAGTGCGAAAATTAAAAATTGCTTACCTGACGCCTTAATTTGGTCAATGCAGTACCAATTTGGTAGTTTGGCCCAAGATGTTATACGGAGTACAATTTTCACATATGCGTATAAAGGGAAATAGGATTATTATTAATTTTGTGTTAGCCTACATGGAGGACCTAATGTGTTAGCATACGATTTGCTTAGTGTACCCAACATTACGGGTGGGCACGGACGGGTAACCGGAAGTTTGGTTAACCGGATAACGGTTAACCGGATATTCGGTTACTAAATTATGATAACCATTACCGAACCGTTAAGAACCGGTTAACCGATTTCGGTTAACCATGAAAACCGGTCGGTTAGTCGTTTGCCGCCAACTTACAATAAACAATATACTACCGAGAGGTGGAGTGATAAATACAAGGGTGCCACTTGGAGGTGGAGTGTTAAACAAAAGGGTGTGAGTTGCACGCTCTGCTGCGGTACATATTTTTTGCCGTATCCCCGCCGATTTATTTAGGTCTTCGTGCCTTGGAACAGTACTTGGAAGACGGAACAGTATCTTGGAAGACGGAACTGCGGCACTGCGAAGGAAACTCCAGGACTTTCGAACTAACAGGCTCTGAAAGGAACAGTACTTGCAGCCATAACTGGTGAAAGCGTCGTTTTCAGCAGAATACAAACCCAATTCAGTGGGCCCCACAGGAATGATATAATCCCGCGATTGCAGTTAGATTAGTGGAGTAGTTTGTAGTATGCCTTATTCGTACTACTCTATAAAATACTTCGTGTGTGGTTATACAAAGTTGTTTCATGTAGTAAATGGTGTCGTTGAGACCTTGATTTGCGAAAAATTTGCTGCCATTCCACTTTCATATGCATCAAGGGTTCCTTTTACGGTACGAGTGTACAAAGGTACAAACAGTATTACTTACTGTAAAGATTTGGCATAACATATAGTGCACGAGTTTGCAATTGGTCGGCTATTGATTGATGATTTGCATACATAGATTATTAAAATATAGACGTGGCCATACACTGGTTATACAATCGTATCTTTCCCAACATTGGTTTGTGGCAATCATTTAGGAATGTGCTACACGGATAATACATAGTGAAGAAGTAATCTTTGGCCTAATATGTAGAAGAATCAATTTATTGGGGTGTATATAGCTGGTAACAAGTATATGGCCGGTATCGGCATCCATGTTGGGATTGTAAAGACTAAAAGTCATTCGAAACAAGAATGATGTGGATTATGTTTACTAATATCATTTATTCGTATAAATGTCTAAATCCTTTTGTCTTACACAAAATATCGCTGACTCTGTTCACCAAAGTATCTCAACTGATATTTTTGGTAAAACGATACGATTCATCAAAGCCTTGATGTGCTCTCACCAGCTATAGTTGGTGGTTTAGCCCCCCTCCAAAAGGTGACGATCAAAATTCCGGCAATTAAAAGGAACAGTTAATCAGTGCCTATCTGAAACTGATCTGCCCAAGTTTTGGAGAGTAGTTCCACATCTAATAAGACTAAATCATGGACGCGACACAATACGCAAAACAACATAATCCTCCCTCCGTCACATAATGGAAGCTTCCTCGGCCTGTGATAGTATATTGCAATTCGTATAAAAGAGTTTTCATGTGATACTAGTAGACTACTGTGCAATCCGTGGTATACACTGTGCAATTGACACCGGTTTGTGGAATTAATAAAATTGTAGGATTGCTCTTCCAATTTAAGTGTTTTTATACCTCCGGTTGCATGTGTACATTTCATAATTGTTTTTCCGGAGAGCCTAACAGTCGAAACATCATAATGCGGAGGTGGGATGTAACGCAAAGTAGAATATGAAATACAATTCCTCAGGCCATGAACGTTGAACGTCAACATTGAACAACTTGAGCACATCCAAAATGTGAACCTTGAACAAACTACATCCCTCAAGACATCTCGGTCTACGCATTGCAACTTACAAAACTCTTTCTACATCGGTTATACAATCATTCGGTCCATACACAACGATCACCGGACAACTTAACCACAGAAGTATGCTTGCTTTCCGGGCAGTTAATGTCCCACTATCCGAGCTTAGAACAATGCACAGAAGAAAAGCGACTCGAAATCACAGCTGCAGGACATACAAGCGTGTGCATCTGTCACGTCGGGACTCAAATGCACACCGGCAATCCATGGGTTCCTGATTCTGCACAACGATATGGATCCTACACGGTGCGCATTCCATTGAATCGGTGTGAACCGTGCGGCGACTCTAACACGCCGCCAGTTGTTAAATATGAACCGGACCAACTCTAGACGCAAGTCCATTATGCATGGACCGTTGACGGCCCTGACGCCACGGATGAGATTCAAACCCTTCTCCTCCTGGCCCAGAGATTGGCAGCACATCAGCAGCATGGCAAGAACATAAGCCGATTGAGTGTGGCCTAGCTTAGCGGATCTCTCCAAGCATTGGAGGCTGATCCTTTCGTTTATGCCCCAAAAATAGTTCATCTGCGCACATATAGGATTGGTTATGCATGCAAATTCTAAACGGACCGGAAAAGAACAGACCAAAATGATTACAAGTTTCGTGCCATCGGACGGTGCACAGATGCTTGATCTTACCATTCCTTCCCCGTACAAAGCACCCGGGTTGCCGCTCTGCGCACAGGTGGTCAAGAAGGTGTAGGCAGCGTCCTGATGTTCCTGTAGTCGGTATCGGCCCAAATAGATTTCCTCCGTGGTAGCACGGCGGAATACCAGAGGTTCCCTGCCGCATCTGTTGGACGCCCTGCAACTGCAAGACAACAAACCGTGCTGCATTAGTCCCCAACATTCGACACCTTAAAATAGGTGGAAACCACGGTTCCCGGCTTTACCTGGCCCAGCAGCAGAATAGATCTCTCAGGGAACACGACGCCACCCTCGACAGGATTTCGGCGATCAGGTCGGAAGGCAACAACTGGATGAAACACAAGCCGATCTGCACTGATTCAACGTCCGCCATCGTGGTCTCTGACTCCTTGTGTTTTGGGTTTGAGTTCGAGAGAGAGTATGACTATGAAGGATCCAATTCCAATGGTAGAAATTAAATGGGCTAATGGCTTGTGTGCTCCTACATACTAGCAAAGAAACAAAAACCAACGGGAGGGGTCCCCACTCCCCGTACCCTCCGTCTGTGCACACAGATACGCGTAGGTGTGCAATTTGTATTTCTTTGTAATAACACAATCCGCTTTTAAAATAAGCGTAGTTATTTGTTTCCAGAGTTTCTTTAAAAGGGACAATGAGTAAAATAAGTCTAGTTATTTTTTTCCATAGTTTCTTACTGTAACATTTATTCAATCTATTAATTTGTTCCGGTAAGAATATTGTTGGACTTGCCTCTAACTCCATCTACATTTGACATAAGGATCTTGAACCACGATATTATTAAATCAACTACATTTATATGCCACAAGTAACCACATCCTCTAACTCCAACTACGTCACTACTTTTATAGGAATTGCAGAATACTGTTCGACCCCGTATAGATAATATAAATATATTTTATATTTTATATGGAACAAGAACACCGAATTGCAGAGCACAAATTATATTCTTGTTTAATTCATGCTTTTTATGTTATATTTTGTACAGCATATTTATATTATATATTCTAAAGCATTGTTATGAATTATATGCCAACAATTTGTGCTATTTTATCGTAAACCTATTGGGGTTATTATTAAGTAGCTTGTTATTTGTTTGGGTTTTATTTTAATTGAACTTCTTATGGTATCCCATGCTAGGCTAGATTATGGTTGAAATTGATCTGATTTCTAATTATCTACTCCGTATGAAATTTGTTGTCACGTAGGTGAAATTGGAATGATCCTGTCCGGCTGTCACTCGTTGCACGTGACACTAAGTGGAAGTATGGGATAGTTCCTTAACCGTGCATTGCACTACTAATAGTAACATTGTGAGGATTGTCTTTGCGTTTGGTCAGAAGTGTTAATTACCAATGAGATCAACCGTGGTTAATTGAACAGGTACAACACATATACATGAAATGTGTGAGAATTTACGGTGTACGCTGAGAATAAACTAAATGAAGCAAATAACATCTTGATGCAAACAAAGTGCTCACAATTATTCAGACTTGGTTTTAAGTATAGAATTGGTTTGATTTTTGTTCAATGTTAATTAAAAGTACGGACTTATTGACTGCGTCTTCCATAGTCAAGACTTGATTTGATTTTTGGTTAATGAGAGGCCAGTTTCTGGTTGTTTCAATTTTTTTTTTAATTCGTGTTTGTTAATTTTGGGATTTGTTACTAATTCAAAAAAAATACAAATTATACCATAATTCGTAATTTTTTTCCCTCTACCCATAGACACCCATAATGTATATATTTAGTTAAATGTAAATTTAATTCTACATAATTGGTCATACAATGCGGAAATTGGGTACACGTTGTGGAAAATGAACGTTTTAAGTCGGAATGACTATTATTATACCTTTCCGGGTAAGGAATTTCCACACGAGTTAAATTTTATCGTTTCGGGGTAGCCTACTAATAATTAGCTATATTATTTTATATAATTTTTATTACAAAAGATAATATCTATAAATGTTAAATTATATTTGGAGAGAAAAAAATATTGAAATTAGAAAAAGTATGAATTATTGGGTGCATGGATGTGAGTAAATTTTGGATTGGGGTGCATACATGATGTGGCAGAGAGAGAAATTGAAAAGGTGAGAGTGCATGTTACTGTAGCGAGAGCATGGTTGCCGATGGTCATCAAAACATACTCCATAATATTCAAATAAGCAGCAGAAGACAATTCTAGTAACTTGAATAAAGAAAAGGTAGTAGCTGACCTAAGTGCTCCATTAATAAGTCATCAAAACATAATATTCAAAGAAGCAGCAGAAGACAGTTTTTGAGCGCATAAAGTGGTTCTTAATTCCACACACGATGTGGATGCACACGGAAGCTAAGAACATCTTCCTCGATCTCACCTGAGGTCTCGAGCTTGATGGTGTAGAGCCATGGTTCACCGTCATCGATTAATAATTGGTCGGTGCACAATGTCTTGGCAACGATCACGCCTTTCCTTCGGGTATGCATCATGGTAGGCAACTGGGGCCAGAGCTCATCCACGTCAACTATATCACCGATACTAAATTCACGGCCTGACTGCTCTCGATCTGCGTCGCGAACAAAGTGCGGGTGAACAATCTGCCACTCAACTTGTTTCTTGAAGTAATACTCGTCGTCGAATCGTCCGTCGGGGTATTCCCATTCTGCGTCGACGCCCACGCTAAACAGCTGGACTATGTACAGCTCGTCATTCCAGTAACCTACTATATCCCCAAGCAAGGTAGTATCTACCCACCTTCCAAAGCCCTTGACCTCCACATCTTTCCCAATTGCAAACATAGTTATCTTCCTCGATGTATAAGCCAGAAAATGTGTTGTTAATGAACCAGAGTTCAAACCAGAAAGCAACTGAAAAATGGAACTAAAGATGTGCTAGAAGAACAAAATGAAAGACAGCATCAAAGTATGGACATGTAAGACACAATATACAGATAGATGCAGCTTTTCAAGTGCATACAAGGGTGGATGCGTACTTTTGACAATCGAGGACCTAGAGATCCTTACAGGAATCGTAACTATCTATTTCTTCATAAACAATTGCCCTCATTTCATTAGTGAGTTCAATATCACAGTACGCATCCCTTCAAAGAAGAACTCTAATAAACCCTAATATTCTCATGCTAATGTACGAAATACTAATCTATGTTGACTCATTATTAATACATCTGTATTCTCACGCCCTCACAGCATCTTTACTTCTAGTCCTAGTTTGTTTGATTTTGTTCTGTACACAGTCCGACTGTGAGCCACGATTTCCCTAAGCCTATTTTGAGATACCTAATTGAAACCCTAATTTCTCAATTGGAACCCTAATTGAAAGTGTAAACCAACATAGATAGTAGGTAAGAGCGTATTACCTTTCCTTGTAAAGCGATTTCGGGGCAGAGGAAGAAGATGGATTCCAGGTTTGGCTTGGAAAGTCGGAAGAGAGAAGAGAGTCCCAGAGAGATGGTTCGGCGGATAAGCGTTGTAGACGGCGGGAACACATAGAAAGGCAGCAGAGATCTATGTAGGTGAGACGCTGTCGTTTGACGCCCAGCTCCAAGATTGTTCGCCATAGTTTGTCAGGGAGAGAGGAAGGCATGGTCGGGGGTCGGAGGCTTTGGGCTTGTTTCACTTTCCTTGGTGAAAGATATTTTTGGTTGAAAACTGTTGTCTTAAAGTGTATTTTATATTTTCAATTGATTTTTTTAAAATTTGAGTTGGTAGGGTATACAAAAAACAAAAAGTAAATAAAAAATAAAGGTACGGTCCCTTGAACTAGTGTCTCATGTATTTTATATTTTCAATTGATTTTTTTAAAATTTGAGTTGGTAGGATATTTTTTCCTACGTTTCATGAAGTCTTTTAAAGTTGAGCAACATTTTTCTAAATGTATACATGTTTTCAATAGGGTAATAGTTTATAATGTGTAATACTCCGTAGTTGAGTTAGCAGTTTGTACTTTGTAGTATGATTCATTCATACTTCCCATTGCACATGCTGTAAATATAAATCATAGGTAATTGACCATTAAGTAGCTTTGTGATCTGATTTTAGACAAGGATAGAAAGCATAATAAATAAATAAATAAATAAATAAAGGTACGGTCCCTTGAACTAGTGTCTCATGTACACAGCTTGGTTTGTAAACTCTGTACAGTTTTGTGTTTGCCAAACGCACGGCCTAGGCGGAGTAGGTGTAGGTCGAAGTCAAATCGACGTCTGCTGGTTGGCATGCGAAGCACCTCATTGTGACAGTGATGTGCAACTACAATATTTGGTCTTCAACGTCGTTTGTCCGGCCAATTGCACTGGATACGTACGTAAAGGATTTCAGGAAGCTGCTTTTAATGCAGTAGGCCACTCATCACACCCTCTGCCAGTCTGCCTTATTCTCTGACGTAATCTTCCACCCAGTCGTCGAATTGTGGCCTATTCTGATTTCGTTCAATATAATTGTACTTTAATTTGTTGTTACTATCTGCTGTAATATACTCCATAAATCATGATACAAATATTACCATTACAAAAATCAACCCACGCCTTGACTATTGAAGAAGAAGTTATTATGTCCGTACTTTTAAAAAACATTGAACAAATGACCATATTTCTATATTAGTATGAGCCATTGGGAATTTTAATTAACATTTGTTACGTGTTCATACGTTTGTTGGGCTTGTATTCACATTTACGGGACAAATGTTCCGATGATAAATGTTTTGGCATAGGCCATGATAAACTGTTTTACATTAATTTAATGAAACAACCAGCTAGTATATTCACATTAAGGTAAAAGGAAATGTAATAAAATGGAAACGAATTCAGCCATTTACATTGTACCTTCTACAGTACAAGCTAATTGTCTCTTTCGCTTTCATTGTACAATACCAGGAAGCAAGTCTAATTATGCATTAAAGATTCAACAAAATAACAGTTACTGGTACTATAAACCCCAAACAATTGAAAATTTTTGCGTTTAAACTTTGTTTGCTTACGACAAACAAATCTCGACAACACTCTTTCAGGAGGGAGTAGCTATACCATTACCATACAATGTCATGGAACCGGGCCGGGCTGGGCTGGGCTGGGCCGGGCTGGGCTGGGCTGGGCCGGGCCGCCACCGGGCTGGGCCAATAAACCGTGGCCCAGGCCCGGCCGGGCCGGACCCCGGGCTGGGTTGGGCCGGTCCACATAGGCCCGGGCGGGCTGGGAGCGGGCTGGTGTCGGGCCGGGCTGGCCCACACATACAGGGCTGGGCCGGGCTGCGCCAGACCGATAGTTTATTTTTAATAATTACTTATCAAATTTTTAATAATTAAGATGCATATGTAATTAATTTTAATAATTATAGTGCATATTAATTTTATTTTTGCACAAATATAATTTATAGGGTGCAAATAATTTTATTTTTATAAATATACAATTAATAGGGTGCATATTAATTTTATTTTTACAAAAAATAAAACTAATATGCACCGGGTTGGTCCGGGTCGGGCCGGGGTGGGCTGGGCTGGGTCGGGCTGGGCCGGGCTCTTGGTCCGTTGACCAGCCCGGCCGGGCTGGGCTAGAAAACTCTGGCCCGGGCCCAGCCCATGGCCCGTCCGTGCTTGGCCCGCGGGCTGGCCGGGCCGGGCTTTTTGGGCCAGGCCGGGCTTTTTGGGCCCATGACACTGGGCTGGGCCGGGCCGGCCCGCACTGTTGGCCATCACTACCATACATCACACATTGATCTTATACATCACGTCATGAAATTACCTACCCTAAAAAGGAACGAGTGAACCCGTCACAAAAAAGTTTAGAAAACAAAAAGAATAAAATCCACCAAATATTTCCATTATTAGTTGCTTTTCATGTGCCCTAAGGGCACACAATAGAAAGATCGATATAGCTAATATCCTCGTTTGATATCAAAATAACAAAACGTAGGAAATGACCTTAAGGTGATGTTACCTTAATAGCTACCTTAATAGTAGTTAAATATGCGTGTGATCCTTATTTTGCCTTATTACATCGGAAAAAAAACTGTATGACGATATTTTAATTTGTAGGTAAGCTTTTAAGATGGGACATTTGGCAAGGTTACCACTAATTAGATTTTACTAGTTTAACTCGCGTACCATGTACGGGTAATGTGATTATAAATCCAATTTATTATAGAAATGTAATGTCAGTGATCATGTTAAAATTATGGGATTATATATTTATATTCGTATTATGATTAATTAGTATTTTTTACGAATAGTAAACCAACTCATAATATAAATAACTTGGATTTGTTTAAAAATTACTTTATGATAACTATCACGTTTTATTAAATAGTAATACCTATGGGAAAAATTATTGGTAACTGATAATTATAATTATCGGGATGATTCATAAGTTTTTGGTAAATTGTAATCAATTTCTATGGGATAAGATAATGTGAGACTCTAACTACCTAAATTCTATTAAGAAGGGCCCGGCTGGTTATTTTATAATTGAAATGACACGTGGTGCACATTTTTGTGAAGACATTGTCTCCGCTGTATAGTATAGGTTGTATAGATAACTAGGAGCTATGATATTGACTCTACAGTGTTAAATTGCAATGTGTGCAATGCACATCTTGTACAGAACAATTCATTTGGAAGTTGGGCGTAATCTATGTATATATATAAAAGCCGTAGGATTGGAGCCACCACGTTGTGCCACGTCAGCATTTTCCACATGTTGCACCCACATTACGCCACCAAGGATTTTGCCACGTGTCGCCATAATATTGAGTCACATCATATATTTTCTATTTACTAATTAAGCCATGTCATCTACATGTTTCCATCTCATTTACAAATCATATCTATTAATTAAAAAAAATCCATGTCATATCCCTAAATTCAAATGAATGAAATCCCACTTACAGAGATGGAAAATGCAAATATTTCCTTTGAAAATTTTCCTTGATTCACGTACAAAAAATTTCCTTGATTCACGTAAACCTACTCATCTTATTCTGAAAACAAATAATTGTTTTTCATTTTTAAAATATATGAATAATTAATATAGCGTCAACAAATAATATTTTTCTACTTAATTCTTAGGAATTTAAGAAATTTTAGTATTAGTTCACCAATGGAGAAAACAAATCTCACAAAATATAAAAAAAAATTGCAAAAAATTATAATAAAAAATAAAATTATCAAATGACATATCTAAACTGAATAGATAAATAAAAATCAAAGCATATTCAAAACTACTATGAATTTATGGACATAAACTGCCATTTGGGAACAAAATAAATTGGTAGATCTAATAACAAATCAAATCAAAGATCTCCGGATCAAAATTGGAACGAAAGGATATGCTTTTTTTGGCATAAAACATAAAAAAATATGATAGTATAATTTTTGATAAATAATCTCGATTTCATATGAAAGTAAAGGATATCAAAAAAGGCCGGAGATATCGATCTCTAACAAATAGATTGAATCTTATCAAACTATCTAATTAAGATAAGATCTTTCAATAATAAATCAATAATAATCAATTATAAAATAAAAAATTGATAATTATCTAATTGTTTTATTAATATTATAAAAAATAAGTCCTTTTATTTGAATGTTTAGTAGAGATTATTCTATGGAGATTATCTCCTTATTTAGTTAACCATGTCCTTATTTTTCGGTATGGTAAGATGCTGATTTAGTTATGATTGAGATTTAATTGATTCATTTAGTTTGACAAATTTAATTAGGTTAAATGGAGCATCAACCAATAGATTGTGTTTGAACAAATCTTTTACATGGAGTATATAGATCAAACAAACAAATAATTTATTTCCACCATGAACAATAAACAAGTTATTTTGTTTGGAGAATATAAAATTATAAATAGAGGGAATAACTATAATACAAATAATTTAGATCTTTCTATATATATATATATATTAAAGAATAAGTTTTTATTACACATGTCAGCAGTAATTTATTTCGTATGCGTGCCAAAATAAGTGACAAGACTATTATCCACCTATTCAACCCTAATAAAAAGGTTTTGTAAAAATAATTCAAAATACAGTGAATCTAATTTGTTAAAAAAGGATTTTCTTCCTTTATAAGAATATTCTACAATCTTAACCTTAACTAAATTACATACAAAATTATAAGTATTTTTCAAGGTAGTTTCAGATAATCATAGTCAAATTTGTACATGAACATGCATAAAATCAGCATGTAAAATAGTCTAATTTTATATAAAATAAATAATCAAGGAAACCCGCGCAATCGTGCGGGTAATTACGCTAGTTGATAATCTATGGTCGTCAACTCAATTCACTAGTTTTTGGACCCGCATGGCCGCACAAGATACTCATATTTTAATTAATCATACGGAGTATTGAAGGACCCATATTTCTAGTTTTTGGACCCGCACAAGACACTCATATTTCTAGTAATATACGTTTCGGTAAACAGTTAGGTTTATACTCCCTCCGTCCCATAATGTTCGTCCAAAAGGACGCTTTTTACCGTTTTTAATGCAAGGTATAAAGTGGTATTGGGAAATGAAAAAGCGGGTTAAAGTGGGTAGAAGATATGATTGAATAGGGGTATTTTTGTAAGTTTGTAGGGGAAAAAGTTGAAAAGAGATAAAGTAGGTGGAAAAGTTGGATAATAGGTGTAAATTTAGAGATTGAATAGGGGTAAGATTGGAAAAAAGTTATTGACATAAAAGGAAAGTGGACAAACATTTTGGGACGACGGATTAGGAAAGTGGACAAACATTATGGGACGGAAGGAGTACCATATTGTAGGTGTACAGTCGAAAATTGAATAGATAATCTAAGGCCAAGTGTAAGGCAAATCTGCCAAATTTTACTTGGTAATGGTAAGTGAAGTTGGCGCGATGTACGCGAAGAAGACAAATTGAACAAAATACAGTAAATCGTAATCATAAATTAGGTTAAAGCTGGACGGAACTGTAAGTGAACTGCACACAATTTACGACGGTGGTACTATAGTGCTGTGCATTGCATTAAATGCACTCTCCGGGCAGTCTGCAGGATATTCTCCTGGTGCAATATCTCTTTTCCCAATCCAGATCTGACAATCCCTGAAAGGGCGTTGTTGTGGACTAATTGTGGCGCCATTTATTTCAAATTATCGCCAATCATTCATAATTTCGAGTTAGTCGTTTGTATAATTCATTCAAACTTGCATAGTTGCACACGCTATACATATAAATCATACTCCCTCCGATCCATTAAACATTTATAATGGACGTTAGAGGAATATGCACATAGATTAAGAAGAGAATTAACTTCCCTCTACACTCCCCCATAAGACTAAAGTACTACTGTAAAAAATAACGCATTCAAGCACAGTGCAGGTATACATGCATGTGGTCCATCAACAGCCTAGTACGCTTCTGGAGATAATAAATTCAGCCTTGTCATTAATACACAAGCGTTGGGACAATGGACTACTTGATCAGAGAGTGTATCAACGTCACTTAAATCTAACAAAGATTTATAGTTGTAAAGTACTTAAATCTAACAGAGATTTATAGCTGTAAAGTGTAAACGACAATTAAACTGGTTTTCTTCACAACTATCTGGAAAGCGTCATAAATACATACATGGATCGGCGGTGGGACACTTCGCCGAGCTCCGACGTCGGCCAGAGGCCATGGAGTCCGGGGAAGTTACCTAGAGAGGAAGTCGGCAACTGCTCGCGCCGGAGCAACGATTCCAAGCGGAAGAGGGTGCTAGGCCTAGATGAAGACGTCGACGAGATCGAGCCACGCCCGAGCCAAGCCGGGAGCGGAGAGTCGGGGGAAGAGGAGGCGAAGCCGATTGGGGATGTCGTTAGGGTTTCTTTCTCGGGAGAAGAACAATTCAACCACTTTAATGCCTTCGAGTTCGCCGGGGGCCGATATGAACTCGTAAGGCCTTTCCGCTTCTTTCCCTAGGTTTGATTTCTGCCAATTTCCAGCCGATTACTATAGTGCTGGATTGAAGTTGCTCGATCTTGTGCTAGCTTCTTGACTAGGTGGATCGTGATATTTTCTTTGGCTGTCGTTCTTGCTTAAACGTGGCGCTTGTTTCTGCAGGAAGATCCTGTGTTGGTTAGCCCCGAGTCTTTCACTCAGAACCCTTATGTTGTAATAATCCGGGTGGGTTGTTGTTGATATCATGACATTATGCAGCCGTTGGTGTTGATCTGTTGTATGGAAATATTGTTCAGTGTCATGTTTTCTAGTTGAAACTCATCTGGTATATATTCTAAATATTTCTACAAGTATAAAACGCTGTTTCCTGTTGATAGAACCATCGGTTAACGACTTGTCCTTCCTGGCTTTATGAACGACAGTCCATCGGTAATGATACTTGTCTTATCTATAGAAGTGTAGATTGGGTGTGCTAATGGAACCAATGCAGAAAGTTGCAACAATGTGATAATTTAAGGAAACACCCTGAAAAGGGCCAGCAACAACTGCAACTTGATCCCAAGATATGGATAAATTAATCAATCCTACCCAAGATATTGATGTAATGAGTTTCTTTCAATCTCTGGTCTGATTGCTCTTATAATAGTTTGCCTTAGGTTTGCCCTTCAATGCTATATACAGTATAATTCTGGTAGGATATCAATTGGACTATACATTTTGGCTGATATATTGCGCACTTGTGTCAGGATATTACCAAAAATATTGGCAACGGGGAGTTGCTCATCATTAGCCAGTGTCTTTATCGTCCCTGGGAAGCTAGGAAGAGGGGAGGTGGAACCTGGCAAGAAGTTGATTCTCGAGAGCTGTTTTACAGCTTTGATCAGGAGAAGATCTATGCACACTCTGAAATGCATAAGTGTGTCATGAAATTTGTTCCTCTGCACAAGCAACTACCACACCGCAGACAGTTTCCTGGATTCATTGTTCAGAAGTTATACGATGCTGAACGGGAGGAAGTTTTTGATCTGAGCGATACAGAGGGGACAGAGGAATGTAGTCGGTTAGAGACTCATATCCTCTTTGAAGAAACAGCCAAGCGTATTGGAGATCTTCCTAACTTGAGCATGGAGGATACTTCTCCCTTGAGGGTGGAACATGATACAAGTCAACCGAGAAGAGCTTGGGAGAATAAGCCGTTGGTTCCTTATTACAGAAGGAAGAAGTAGTCATTTTGTTTTGTTATTGCTTGCTAGCGTTAGATTAGCTTTCAGTTTTAGCCCTAATCCGACTAAGGTTGTTAGTGGATTAGTGGCATAGCTTTTGCTAATTTAAACGCTTCGGATCCATTGATAGTGAGCATTCAGAATTAATTACTAATGAAAAGAGTCGTAGGATTGGTTGTCCTGCAAAATCATTATCCACAAAATGAGAAAATACTGACAGCACACCGAAACACGGACCAATACCATGCATAGCACACACTATACCGTGTTCAGGGTATACTTGTCCACAATGGAGAGATTTGTGGACATTTCTTAACAAATACGGAGTCAAGAAAAGGAAAATTATTTATGTGTCAGAAAAAAGTAGAAGAAATTTCTTACTTCGTGCAGGATAAATTTCTCCCAATTTTTTTCCCTGAAAACCTCTGACACAATCCGAACTTTTTTTTGTTCCTTTGGTTTTTGTGGGAAGATTTCTTAATAGTCCCGTAATTAATGGATGCGGGGACACTCTAAATAATGCATACTCCACCAATGGGCAGGTTATATGATGGAGTTTAGACAGTAATCCATTCATAGTAATTTTGCAAACATTAATCCGTCATACAAGTAGAAAATTCATAGTTAAACAGAAGAGGACCAAAGTGCACCGGAGCACAATCCATAAACAATGCAAACAACTATGACGACAACTAGGGCACAGGAGCACAACTTCCACCCATAAGCATCTTTCAGTGCGGCGTTTCGGAGGGCAAGAATTTCCCTTTTGCGATCATACAGTGCGGCGATGGTGTAAGCATCGTCCCCCATCGCTTCCATACACCTCTCAACAACTCCCCTCTGGCTAATCACTTCTGTCTCCAACCCTAGTCTGTGAGATTGGTTAGCATCCAGTGCTTCCTGCAGCTCCTGCACACGACGTTGCCAAAACTGCACGTCCAAATCCTCATTCATCTTCTCTGTCTCATACTGTCGAGTGATGCCCCACATCTTGATTTCATTAAAACAATTCATGGGCACAGAGAAACCATAAAGCACAAACGAGTGGGCACATTACCTCACTTGAGAATGAATCAAAACCAAGAACGTCTGGGGATAGGCAACCATCTTCATCAGAGAAGGAATCTTGAGAGACCATTCTTATTATTCACCTACAGAGACATATAATGCAAAAAATAAGATGCTGGTAAATAGCTACAAGTATACAAGTTCCTATCTTCATATCAAAATAAGAAGCTGGTAAATAGCTACAAGTATTAAACAGCCTATTTCGTGTAAGTGGGTGAATCAAGGGATTCAAGGTTAAAGTAACCAGTCTTGATAAAAAAAAAGGTTAAAGTAACCAGTATTGGGTCTTCACTGGTCTCTTTTGTGTTGCCCAGATCTTGAACAAGGTAACAATAACAACAACAAACCCAAGTCAATAGTGCACATTGCATAGAAATGAAAATAAGCTAAACAAATTTGAAAGCATTTACTTCAAGAAATGAAAGCTTGATACCCAAACCAACATTAGCCTAATTTGGAGCATGACGCGTCATCATCAAATATATTAGAGCTTCTCATCAAATCCACAGTTCTATCAAACATCCAAAACATTCGTTTACAACAAAGCAGTTAAAACGATGGCATCAGCAACCGCTAATCGAGAGCTCAAAATCTGAAACCCCTGCGATATCAATAAACGAAAATGAAAGCAGTACCCTTTCAGAGAGTAGGAACAATGAGGCGGCCAGACCGGTAAAAGCTCCGTCGATCTAGACAACGAAAACAAAAGCATCAGTGAATCGAAACCAAAAGCATAATGGGAAAGTGCGCAAAAGTACTTGCCATGTAAATTTCACCCCAATTCTTCTTTTTTGTTAGTCAAACGAGGGAGAAACTGGGGGGTGAACCACTGATGCTTTACTATGTATGCTACTCGTATATTTTTGGCTTCCACCATAAGCGTCCCATTTAAAAAGAGTACTACGGAGTACAGTATATTTTTAAAAATGTTCTTATAAGGAATATATATACGCTCTTGGCATGTTCTCTGAGCATTACTGCAAAGGGAAATTTGAAATGGGGTACATATGTCAAGTGGCAGAAAGAGAAATTGAAAAAGAGAGGGTGAAAACTATCCTTACTTAATCGTACACTATTTTAGTATTTGTTGGCTAAATGTACACTAAATGGTGCGCCTAGCAGAGGCTTACGGTTTAGTGCGCTTTAGATAGGCGTCGAGTCTTATTGGGCGCACGTTTCCCTACTTTGCGCACGAATCTAAACCCTAAACCCTAAACCCTAAACCCTAAACCCTAACCCTATCCCTAAATCCTACTACTTAATCGTACACTATTTTCGTATTTGTTGGCTAAATGTACACTAAATGGTGCGCCTAGCACAGGCTTACGGTTTAGTGCGCTTTAGATAGGCGTCGAGTCTTATTGGGCGCACGTTTCCCTACTTTGCGCACGAATCTAAACCCTAAATCCTTAAACCCTTAACCCTAAACCCTTAAACCCTTAACCCTAAACCCTAAACCCTAACCCTATCCCTAAATCCTACTATGACCATTGAGTCGAGTCTTATTGGGCCTAAATGGATAAACGGGTCTTATAGGTCCAAAAAGACTTCGATAACACCAATTCGACTCTTATCGATATTGTTTCGGTTTATGTTCTTACTCTTCGATGAACGTTAGAATGATGATGGTTCGATTTCGCTTATTGAGCCTAACGGACCGAATTGGGCCTATGGGCCCAATTTGAGTTCGAGAAGACTAATCCAACTCTTCTCGATGTTCGAACATTGTTTCGGTTTATGTTCTTACTCTTCGTTGAACGTTTAAGATGACCGATGGTTCGATATCGCTTATTGGGCCTAAACGGACCTAATTGGGCCCATAGGTCCAATTTGAGTTCGACAAGACTAATTCGACTCTTCAGTTTATTTACTTATCTTTAATGAACGTTTAAGATGCCCGAGGGTTCGATTTTGCTAATTGGGCCCAATAAGCCCTTATTGGGCCTAGATAGCCTTATTAGGCCGTATTAGGCCGTATTGGGCCACCTCCTCCTTCCCGTCGCTCGCCGAGCCCACCGTCATTGCCACCTTCCCGTCGCTCGCCGAGCCAACTGTCTCCGTCAAACCCGCAGCCTCACTGTCCGCCGCCGGCCCCTCGTCGGATCCCCGCACCGTCGCACCTCTACCGCCATCGCACCTCTCGCTCGCCATAACCGTCGTCGCCGATTTCGGGGGTTTTTGAGAAATCGAAAACGAAGACAGGACTGCGTACAGAGCTGGCGGCTAGGGTTTAACCAGCACAGGTTGTGCGCCTGTGGTAGGCGTACAAATCTGTAAGCCTAGCTTAGGGCGTTAGGCGTATTTCCACTCTGTGCGCCTATGGTAGGCGTATCTGCTTCCGTTCCGCTCTTGATAGCGTAGGTGTATGATAATAATAAGATCAACGATTCGGCAAATAAGCTTTATCGATAGCGAATCGAGTTTGAATTACAGTTGAGTTTCGATACATACGATCCATCCTATTTGTTGCAAAATAATCTATCTTACATCCGATATCTTGCACCGTTATGGACGGATCGTGGGAGACCGTGATCTCCGGCCGACTTCCAACGCGCACTATCGATCGCCCGCTACTGTTCCGGGCTTCTCGGATGGTAGCTTCAACAGACTCCTCCTTTTAGACGGGCCGCATTTGAACAGGCCTCTGGGCCGCTTGATCAACATGGGCCTATTGTGACACGGGCCTGGAATGGGGAAAAACGAGGCCCAACAATACCCCTGAGAAGGGTATTCGGCTGGCGGCAAATTCGAAAAATTTTGTAACGCGGCCGAAAGCCTTCTCACCACTAGATGGTGGACACGTGGCTACGGGATGGTTTTCTGCGGAAACTGCCTTGGAAAGTGGAAACGGACGCAATCATCATCATTCCACCCTCTGTCCAAAATCTTTCCAAAGACCTCTCATCTCCTCTCCTCAAGCGATTTCTTTCTCCGAAACCCTTTCATCTTCCCTGATGGCTAGTCGCAACGGCTTTGTTCCGTCCAACTCGCTCACCGCTCAAGATCAGTACGTTTGCTCGATGACACAAGAAGAGGTGGACGCGTTGGTGGCGGCAAGCGGCTTTCCTCCGGGAACCCAGGCGTTAAAACCGGACACCGAACTCCTGGACTGTATAAAGCAGGACTGGGTCTGCTTCCTCGAGATCCCTCCATCGGCTTAAAGTTTCCTTTCCCACGTCTGGTGCAACTCTTTCTGGGCGATTTGATGATTTCTCCCTCGCAAATCATGCCCGCTGCCTGGAAGATCTTGGCCACCATCCACGAGATGTGCTCTGCCCTAGACATCTCGTTCAACATGAAGGACCTTGCCCACGCCTACGAGATTCGCACCCAGAGGCCGGGGCGCGTCACACTCCAAGCCCACAACGCCAAGAATCCCTTGGTGTGGAAGCCCCAAGTCGACACCCTTGGCTGGGCAGCGAGGTTTTTCTTCGTCAACCCTAAAACCATGGGTGCTATGGGTGAACAACTCAAACCCATCCTCTTTGATCGCTGGAACGTCAATCGTAAGTCGCCTTTCACTCATCTTTTTCCGTTCTCCTAGGGTTTCACTCTCTTGACCGCCAGATCTTTCTTTGAACAGTCCCTGCAGACAGGAACTTTGCCCCCACTATCTCTGAAGCTTGTGCCGCCCTTATGAACATCCCTTTAGAAGACCGCGTCCTCAACAACTTTCCCGACAAGAATACCCTGGCCGCCCGTCTGGCCGAGTCGGAAACGGAGTCGGAGGACGAAGTCCAAGTCATATCGACCCCTATCCCGGCTCCTGCCCCTCCAGCGCCTGGTAGGCGACTTCGAGCCCTATAATCCCTGTTTCTCCTTTTTCTCATACCGTTCTTTACACCTTTCGATAGTAACCCTTCGTCCGACTTGATCGCAGTCTCGGGTTTCCGGATGCCCAGCGCCAACCGCCTTCCATCGGCGGAGGAGGCGGTTCGCCGGCGCACACGGGCCTCCGCTCAGAAACTGCCAATGCCACCTTCCCCCAACGTCGAGACGCCGCTTAAGCGTGCAGCGGAGGTCCCACTGTCCGTCCTAGAGGCGGGGGAAGAGGCCCAGAAGGAGGCGTGGGAAATGCTGAGGGGCGTGGTCACCACGGTGGTCAGGAAGCGGTTCTTGACGGGTAGCTTGGACGATGCGGTAAACGAAGGGGCTCTGTCGGCTCTCAAGGTATGTTCTTGTCTTTCGTGGTTCGCTCTGGTTTCTTTGATCCAAGACTATTTCTTACGTCCCGTTCTCGTCCGTTCCCAGGTGGCTCAAGGGATGGTGGCCGTGCTCGAAAAGATTAAAGAGGAACGGGAGTTTGTGTCTAGGAGGGAGGGTCAACTCAGCGCCGCAGTAGACGAAGCCAAGGCGATCGCGGAGAAGACGGAGAGACTATCGGAGAAGCAAGGCCGCCGGCTTGCAGAGGCTAGGGTGCATGTGGCGAGGCTGGAGGAGGAGAACATGGCGTTCCGGGAGGAAGCATGGAGCATCGCGGCGTACTACACTCTGAAGGCTCGGGTGGAGGTGTTGGAGAGGCTGCCGGCGGAATCCAGGGGCGTCTGGAGCTTGGAGGTGGAGGCCGATAGGCTGGCGACCAACTTTCCGGCCGGCCAGCCGATTCCAGGCGAGAGGTTCTTTAACGAAGGTCCCCAGGGGTCAGATGCTGAAGATGACGTTTCTTCCGCCACTACTCACAGCGCTCCTGCCACCGCTACCGCTACCACTGATGCCTCCTTCAAATCTTCCCATTCTGCCAAGGCCCCGGCGGACCAAGAAGAGCCTGGTGAGCCTTCTGCATGACTTTCTATTGATGAATTTCTAATGATGACTTTCTACTGCCCTGCGTGGCGTCTGTTAGAGAACTTTGCTTTGGCCGGTGGTCGCCTCAAGACTTTAGAGGAAAAGAAACCTAGATTTATGATAACAAAATTCCAATTGCATAATTCAATTTACACATGGATAAAAAATTGCTTTCATTGGTAAGTGAAATGTGGCAAGGGTAATCTCTTACGTTTGTATTCTCAATTTCAAGTTTTGAAGTACGTATAATTTTTAGTATTATCAATTTCAGGTCTTAGGGTTCAACGTGTTTAGGGTTCTTGGACAACTAATAATGTTTGAGTGAATCCTAGGGTTAAATATGCTAAAGGTGCGATTAAATTCAATGCAATGTCTGTTAAATCATCTTCAATTCCAGATTTTAATGTACTTGGACAAGTAATGTTGTTTCGGGTATTGTGATCTCCAGAAGCTTGAATCCGTGAAGTCTAAAGGATGATCCAAGGCAGCCGTGCTCTCTTTCTTTGAAGATAATATTATAATTCCCTCCGTTCCAACCAAACAGATTAAGTGATAGTGTGAAGATAATATTAAACTACTACTGTTAGTTTCGAATATGAGTACGCAAGTGTGAATTATAGATGAAGTGATTGTGTGAACTATAGATGCAGAGTTGAAAGGACTTGTTAAATCTGCTGGTACAACGACAATTGTTCTTGGCCTTCTTGTACGTCCACATGCATGGACAACCAGGCAACAGAAGGAAAAGCAACTCAAGTGATGGAGATGTAAGCGCTGTATTCATAGTCAACGGCCGAACTAAAATGGGAATTGAGGCAATATTTTTCCAGACTAATCACAGGAAAACACATCCCATAAACTGCAGTCTGCCAACATCAAACCAACCAAGTCTGACAATCATAGTCTTATTAGCATAATATAGTGGTTCAACTCTCAACGCATAATATAATGCTTTATGATATACATAGAACATGATAAGAATGGTTTACTGATTAGCCTTCTGCCCAGCGAGTACCACACCACATCTAAAAACGATAACATACTACACTGACTTGGTCATGATCCTGTCGATATACCTATCTTTTCCAAAATGGGCAGAATGGACATATGAGATCCCCGTTGCGCCGACACACTTTGATACGGAGGAGTACTATTTTTGTGGGGGTTTCATCAAAGAATTCCTCGAGTCCGTCTCCGCTGATTTCGGAATCGGAGGAGCTGGACGACATTTTGCCTATCAATAGTAGTAACAGAAAAAGCACTGAACAATCTTAGTGTGAAGTAACGACATGATCAGTACATTCTGTTAATATGAGCAGCAACACCCAATTCACTACAGAGTACAAGTCAGTTTGATTTTAAAAGTGACAACCAGTTCATTTCAGGATAAATTAGCCACAACAGAGCACAAATAGCCATGAAAGCAAGGCATTTGATATATGCAACCAGCGAGGGCCCAAAGCAGGTGTATCACTTTAAACACAGTACAAACTGTTGTAGAAACCAACCTATATAGACATGAATGCTTTCCCAAACATAGAATCAACCAATTTTAGACATGGTATTCATACATATCGCGTTGGAAAATGCAAGCTTACAGCAAGTTTCACCATATATAATATCGCTGTCAACCATGTGCAGATTTAGAGTTGGTACATCATCAATTGAACTGATACATGAGTCCAGTGAACTAATCAGGTAAATTTACCAGAAAATGCAAACAACAAATCATGGAACCCATGATCATTCAGTACAGATTTAAACCCGGAAAACATTGATGCTGATGTATGAATAAGCCTAGAATATGCAATAGATTCTGGCCATACACGACATACAGCAGACAACAAACACATCAGACTAAGCGAGGCATGTGGTGATGAGATTAGGTATTAAGAAAATAAAGCCTTTATCAAATCTCTACAAAATGCGTCTCAGGCGGCTTATACGAATTCGAGCTCGTACAAATAACAGGAACCCATAGAAGCGGAAAAAACTTACGATTGATTGCCTGAGCACTTCAATGGTTCGATGGTTCAATTAAGGGTTATACAGTGTGCTGCACTGTATTACAGTATTCTACCGCCAACTTACAATAAACAATATACTACCGAGAGGTGTAGTGATAAATACAAGGGTGCCACTCGGAGGTGGAGTGTTAAACAAAAGGGTGTGAGTTGCACGCTCTGCTGCAGTACATATTTTTTTGCCATATCCCCACCGATTTATTTAGGTCTTCGTGCCTTTCTATCTTGGAAGACGGAACTGCGGCACTGCACAGGAAACTCTAGGACTTTCGAACCAACAGGCTCTGAAACCCAATTCAGTGGGGCCCACAGGAATGATATCCCACGATTGCAGTTAGATTAGTAGTTTATAGGGCCTCGTCTGATTCCACCCTTTGCAGGTTACTTATGGCCTTGGCTGTTTCCACCCAACACAGGTTGCTATGGGCACCTTGATTTGACATTTGATGGGTTTTTTTGGTTTTGGTTTTCATTTATTTGTTTATTTAATTTTTTTTGGGTGAGATTTCTTTACTTGACAAATTAACTAAGTATGAATATGCTTACCTAACTAATTAACCGTGTACAATTCATGGTTAATTAATTAATTAATTTAATTAATTAACTAATTAACTAGGAATTGTACGCTTCTGTTCCGTTGGTTTGAGTGCGGTACTTTCGAATTCGGGTTGAGTACAGGATCGGATCAATTGGATTCTAGATCGGGTTGATTTGTTAACGTGATATTATTTGTATAGTTTTTGTAATAAAATATTTAAAATAAATTTCACATATCCTACATTTGTAATAATAAATAAGGTCAACCCAATAGATCGAATCATTTAAGAAAGTAGCGGTTTCAAAATACGATCCGATCTGGGAAAATCGGTGTAAATCAATCGAGAATTGTAAGATTAAACTCGATCTAAATATCAATGGGTGAAGAAAAAAAATCAAACCAAATTGAGCCGAACCCTTTTGTGTTTATATCGTTTTTATTATTAGTAATAAATAATAAAATACAATATACGAAACATTAATATTTTGATTTTAGTAATTGTGAAAAAATCAATACTCTAAACCCTCAAACACCCGAAACGAACCAATCGGTTTAACATGTAACTCGTTACGACCTTACTCGGACTGGACTCGAATCTAAAATAACCCGATCCGACCTACCCAATTAACAAATTAAGTAATAATAGATGCAAACAAATTTTTTTTTCAACATTTTTTTTAATACTTTGATAATAAATTGATAAACTCTTTTACACGATATAGATTTAACCAAATTAGGTAGATTATAACCCGTAAAGTTGTAATTGAAATGTAAATTATTTCATCTATATATATAGGTACATCTTACCGTAAAGAATAATAATAAAAAAAAAAACTCCAACCCAAGAAGAGAGGTAGAGGTACAGCAGTCAACTCAATCAGTTGGTGTCCAATGTCGGTGTACACAAGGGCCTGTGTTTGGTGGAAACAGCATTACCCCTTACTTATCCACCGAGAAGTGACACTATAGCTCCGGTACCGCAGACAGGAGGTGTGAAAAACTTGGGGGCTCCGGGGTCAAGAAGCCGGGGGTAAGAGAAATTGTGAGGAAAGAAGACAGACGAGAAAGAATTGGTGGAAGGGGTAATTTATGTTATTCATTGGATAAGGACCACTGTACATTGCACAATTAGATAGTCTTGACTAAAAAACATCACAGATAATTCTCCTTGAGTACAGTACATTGCACAATACATCAATGTTAATTAATCTTTTTTTTTATTTAACTTCTCTAGCCTTCTTTTTAAGTGAATTGCTTGTTGGAATTTGGAAAGCATATATGCAAATTTAGTGATTTTTTTCCCAGCATAAGCTTTTGAGGGTATTTTTTCTTGCATACTAGAAATTGTGTAGGTTTTCTTTATATAAGTTTTGATTATAATTTTTTCAAAAAATTGGTGGGAACAATTCATTTTATTTTAATGGGTTTGTTGGTACTTCTGTGTCTACTTAGCCCATATATGATTGACACCAAGGGAGAGAATTGAACATTGAGATTACGTGATTATAAAATTATAATACTATAATGTGTAGCACCCTAGTATTTTATAGTCGATTTGTAGGCAGATGAAAAAGGAGTGGCTGTGAAGGGAGTTTGAGCATGTGATGGCTATTTTTTTTTTGAGTGAATTGATGGTTGAATTTAAGCAGCAGATTTGTACAGTAACATTTATACATCCGGCTCAGGAGCCCGGAACTCTCTCCTTCCAACTTGTTCCGGTCTGCAAAACAGGAACCCTAGTGTCCCATCGGGTGGATAAGTAAACTGGGGTGGGTGGATTTAGCATTGCCCGTTTATAGTATGCCTTATTCATACTACTCTATGAAATACTTCTTGTAGCTGGAATACAGAAAAGGTAGTAGCTGACCTAAGTGCTCCATAAGTCATCAAAACATAATATTCAAAGAAGCAGCAGAAGACAGTTTTTGAGCGCATAAAGCGTTTCTTAATTCCACACACGATGTGGATGCATACGGAAGCTAAGAACATCTTCCTCGATCTCACCTGAGGTCTCGAGCTTGATGGTGTAGATCCATGGTTCACAGTCATCGATTAATAACTGGTCGGCGGCGGTGGGCAATGTCTTGGCAACGATCACGGCTTTCCTTCGGGTATGCATCATGGTAGTCAACTCGGACCATTCCTCATCCACGTCAACTATATCACCGATACTAAATTCACGGCCTGACTGCTCTGGATCTATGTCGCGAACAAAGTGCGGGTGAACAATCTGCCACTCAACTTGTTTCTTGAAGTAATACTCGTCGTCGAATCGTCCGTCAGGGTATTCCCATTCTGCATCGACGCCCACGCTCCACAGCTGGACTATGTACAGCTGCTCATCATTCCAGTAACCTACTATATCCCCAAGCAAGGTAGAATCTACCCACCTTCCAAAGCCCTTGACCTCCACTTCTTTCCCAATTGCAAACATAGTTATCTTCCTAGATGTATAAGCCAGAAAATGTGCTGTTAATTGAACCAGAGTTCAAACCAGAAAGCAACTGAAAAATGGAACTAAAGATGTGCTAGAAGAACAGAATGAAAGACAGCATCAAAGTATGGACATGTAAGACACAATATACAGATAGATGCAGCTTTTCAAGTGCATACAAGGGTGGATGCGTACTTTTGACAATCGAGGACCTAGAGATCCTTGCAGGAAGCGTAACTATCTAATTCTTCATAACCAATTGCCCTCATTTCATTAGTGAGTTCAATATCACAGTACGCATCCCTTCAGAGAAGAACTCTGATAAACCCTAATATTCTCATGCTAATGTACGAAATACTAATCTATGTTGACTCATTATTAATACATCTGTATTCTCACGCCCTCACAGCATCTTTACTTCTAGTCCCAGTTTGTTTGATTTTGTTCTGTACACAGTCCGACTGTGAGCCACGATTTCCCTAAGCCTATGTTTGAGATACCTAATTGAAACCCTAATTTCTCAATTGGAACCCTAATTGAAAGTGTAAACCAACATAGATAGTAAGTAAGAGCGTATTACCTTTCCCTGTAAAGCGATTTCGGGGCAGAGGAAGAAGATGGATTCCAGGTTTGGGTTGGAATGTCGGAAGAGAGAAGAGAGTTCTAGAGAGATGGTTCGGCGGATAAGCGTTGTAGACGGCGGGAACACATAGAAAGGCAGCAGAGATCTATGTAGGTGAGACGCTGTCGTTTGACGCCCAGCTCCAAGATTGTTCGCCATAGTTCGTCAGGGAGAGAGGAAGGCATAGTCGGGGGTCGGAGGCTTTGTTAGAGAGGCGTGATACTGTGACCTTTACGACTTCCAAGACTTGAATAAATAAATTCATTGAGGTAAATTGAAAATGAATAAAAACATTTAAAGGTTAAATAGAAGTGGACAAACATTTGAGTTTAAAAGGTCAGTTAGAATTAGATTAAGGGACTACGGATAATTTCTCTTCTTTCCGCTGCTGGAGCAGATCTCATTCTGTTTTTCTTCTCTTCGTCGGCAATAGTCTCATATTTTCAGTCTTTCTTAGAAGACGGTACAAAAAAAAATGGCACCTTTTTCTCTTGCAAGTTCATAATTTTCACTTCGACAAGAAATCTTTGCTGGGCGAAATCTATTGTTTGATTTTCCTTCCAAGTAGCAAGTGACCTGAAATCTTATGATATGAATGTTGGTTGTTCTTGCATGTTGGTGTTACCTGCCACTTATTTAGACAGCAGTGTGCCATTGATGGCCACGGAAACAGGAAGCGCTTCACAACCCCAAAGATATTGACAATTCAACAAGATCATTCTGCCTCATAACCTTGAAGACAGAACTCTGGTAAGTTTTCCCCTCCACATCACATACTCTTTCTCATTGTGCTTGTAGAGAGTTATTGGAAAAGAACTCTTGTAAGTGTAGTGGACTAGTGGGGAGAGGAAGAGAATGATTTCTTCTTATTATAACTTTCTTGATTATAGTATTTCTTGATTATATTCTCTCTCATTGTGCTTGTAGAGAATGTTTTTTTATTTTTTTTATTTTATTATACTTTTACTTTTCATTTCTGAGGAGAGATAAAATTGAATTGTCAATATCTTTGGATGGATTGGACAGAAACCTTACAATCTGAATTGTCAGTAACACAATCTTGGGTTCTCCGGAGAGGTTGTTTCCGGTCCGGCGAGGGAGGCGACGGAGCCGGTGAGGGAGAGGCCGTACCAGGAGCAGGAATTGTCAATAACTTGCGACAAAAAAAAACCTATTTGTCAATAACTACGGGTATCAAAAGTAAAATCCTTTTATTTTTTTTATATTTTCTAATACTTTTAATTTTCATTTAAAAGGAGAGATAAATTTGAATTGTCAATATCTTGGGACGGGTTGGACAGAAGAGCCGCCCAATCCAAATCAGGCTCCATGCTCAACATAAATGGTGGCAAAACACAATCTTATATTTAGATTCTCACACTTCATTCATTTTTTTTTCCACATTTCCAACACTATTTTAAAGGGGAATTTTTTTTTTACGAGAATACACATTGTTATATATCAGACATGCATGTCAAACAAGACCATTACTTAGCACACTCACAACAATCAAACTTCCCCATTACTTACGAGAATAAACTCAAACTTCCTCATTAAGTAAGGCGCCATCTATTTATTTATTGCTCCTCTCTGCTCTTTCCATTCACCACCAACACTGTGAGCTTGCTCGTTCCATTTTTTCACACTAATTGAGGTACCTCTAATGAATGAATAGTAGAAACCACTTTTCCATTCCCTTTTGTAGCACAAGTACACATGAAATTGGGAAGGACAACTAAGGAAGGAGTAATTCCCTAATCAAGCTTCATTTTTTTGCCGCGTCATGAGTGATCTTGTTTTCTAGAGAAAAAAAATTAAAATGGGATTGATTAGGTATGCAGACCATTAATGGGATTGATTTGAAGGTTTTGATGGGCTAGTCTCCTAATTTACTTTAATGGAGTTGCACAAAAACTAGAGGAAATTATATATACATAAGTATAACTTGTTATAGAGGAAACCAGATGAAGGCGGGGACCAGTGAAAAATAGAGGCGCACGCCCGGGGAACAAAATCTTGTTGGGCCGACATTCCTTATCCAGATGCATGTATATGTGAAAAACCGGATTTTTGGACCGGACCGGACCGGCCGGACAGAAATGGGTGTTCCACTATTCCCAGTCCGGTCGCAGTCCGGTCCCCGGTCTGGTCCGGTCACGGTCCGGTCCCAGTCCGGTCCGGATCGGGGCATTTTATAAACAAAATTTGGGGTAAAAAATTTTATTAATTTTTATTTTATATAATTTATTTTTAATTGATGAGGGGCCATCTAGGCTGCCACCCCCAGTCGTGCTACACTCTTCGATCGGCCACTCACCCGAGCTCTTGCCAAGAAGTTACAAATACAATGAGGCTGCCACCCCCAGTCGCTACCCATATTTTCAAAATTTGATCATCCGTAACCATTTTAAAAGTTTAGTTGGAGTTGAGCAGTTGAACACTAGAAGACCGGAGTAAGAGATGAATCATTGGGAAAATCTTTCACCATATATGCACTTGGATCCTCTATTAATTAAACTTAGATTTTACGGGCTTGGGGTTAATATCAGGCTGCCATTTACATCTATGTGGATAGCGAAGAAATAGTCCCATTTACATCTATGCGGATAGATGGTCTGGGCATGCTCTCCGAACATTACTACAAAGCGAATAGAGAAAGGGACTACAAAGGTGATGACTATATAAGAAGTTTGACTATAGACCAAGTTTTTCTTTTTAAGGTTTAGAAATATACATACTCTACATTGTGGATGCTCTAAATGTTTGCAGGGACCTAATAATATACGTTTTTTTAAACCTTTGAATATAGAACAAGTTTGAAAAAGAGAGGGTACGGTGAAGTTTCTTGGGGAAGACAAAGCCCAAAGGGAACAAAGACGACATAGTGTTTTAGGACACGGTGAACAAAGAAGATATAGTGTTTTACTTTAAGTTAACTATTTAAACCTATTGCAATATTGGATAACAATTCAATAATGCAATGCTTTTAAAGGAGGTTTAATCAGGCAGTGATTGTGAGACAAGAGATAAAAAAAGGTGTAATCGATATCTTCAATAACTTGGAAGTTATACTTTATTTATTTTGCTATTCAAAATAAAACATATTATTCAAATTAAAAATTTGTATAAATATTGTACTTTATATTTTCAATTGATTTTTATGAAATTTAACTTGTTAGGGTTAAAAAAAAATTAAACAAAAATTAATTTAGAACATTGAAGAAGGCCTCGACTGTAGTCCGCCGTGACCGCCGTCAACTTCACCGACATCCCCGTCGTCGTCACCGAGACCGGCGAGGAAGATGGAGCTACCGGAGAGGGAGACGCCGCGGAGGAGGTGGCGGAAATGGTGGATCCTGGTCTAGGTTGCTCTCTCGTGTGGCGATTGCAAAGGAAGACGAGTCTCAGACGAATTGGGACTCCTATGGTGTCTGCGGCGAATATCGTGGTCCAATTGAGCAAGCTGAGCGGTTTCAAGAGGTACAAGCTGATGCAGAGATTATCTCCTTTGCACTCCATCGTCGGCGTGCGAATGTTGGCTAGGACGATTCCATCTACACGAAGGCTCAGCTTCAGAAGCAATTGGAAACCCTAGCCACCTGTGGGATGTTCGACAAGGTGGATCTGGAGGGAAGACGATTCCGGACGGGACGCTCAATCTCACTCGGCCTCCCTCCGGGCAAGGACGCCCTTGTCTTCCAGCGCAAGTCGCCCCTGGCGCCGTTCGCGACAGGCTCTCCGTCATCTCCAAGGCCCACCCATAGTCAAGCTCCTCGATCGGCGTATCCCTCTCCGGCGGCTCCATCTTCCTCGCCGGTCTAGGCGATGACGACGGGGTTGTCGGTGTACTTGGCGGCGGTCACGGCGGACTACAGAGTCGAGGGCTTCCTCAATTTTCTGAATTGATTTTTATTTACCTTTTTCTTAGCCCTAGCAACTCAAATTTTATAAAAATCAATTGAAAATATAAAGTATACTAATATTTAGACAAATTATTAATTTGCCAAATTATGGAGAATGACAAAGCTTTGGCTCGTGATAAAGAAAACCGCCAATGGGAGCCTTCGGAGCTCACTCGTCTCAATTGCTCGTCTTTTACTTTTCTTTTTTATCTGAATTTAATTGTGGACACGTGTCGCCCATCGTATGGTGTGGACTCTTACACACTGTGTAAGCCTACAATAGGCGCACTATGACTATTAACTCGAGTCTTACTGGGCCTAATGGGCCTACCGAGTCTTATTGGGCCTCTACCATAAGTCTTTGAGAAGGCCGGCCAATTCGACTCTTTTCGATGTTTGAATATTGTTTCGGTTTATGTTCTTACTCTTCAATAAACGTTTAAGATGATCGAGGGTTCGATTTCGCTTATGAGTTCGAGAAGACTAATTCGACTATTCTCAATGTTCGAATATTGTTTTGGTTTATGTTCTTACTCTTCAGTAAATGTTTAAGATGACTGAGATGAGTACTTCGCTTATTGGGCATCAAGCTCAATAAGGCCCATTCGAGTTTGAGAAGACTAATTCGACTCTTCTCGATGTTTGAATATTGTGTTGGTTTATGTCCTTACTCTTCAATGAACGTTTAAGATGACCGAGAGTTCGATTTCGCTTATTGGGCCTGCTGCCCCACTAAGGCCCATTTGAGTTTGAGAAGACTGATTCGACTCTTCTTGATGTTCGAATATTGTTTCGGTTTATGTTCTTACTCTTAAGTAAACGTAGCGAGTGCACCGAGGGTTCGATTATGCTTAGTGGGTCTTATTGGGCACCGTTAGGCGCACGATAGGGTTTTCACGTACGTTCAATTAATTGAAAAGTCTTATGCTGCCCCAAAACCATAAAAGATCGCTACATATAAACCCCAGAGAACAAGCCACAAGTACTTGAAACGATATCTAGAGAAGATACATGTAAATTGAAAACAAAGTGAGAAATAGAGTTAGTTCCAATTTTCGCAGCTAAGTGGCAAGAGAAACAATTACAATACCACGTTGTGGCTTCATCTTCTTACCCGTTCAACAACGCCTTTCACCTTTTTGGCTTCTTAAAGATACTAAGCAAGGAACAACATTTTGTACAATTTCCCCAATCCTACAAATAGAGACACATTACTTTAATAGATAAATTCCTTTGCAGTAATGCTCAAATGATGATGTTGTTTTATTGAGCATTTTGAGTTCTCTTGTTTGCATAGGTATATGTTGTTCGAATGAAATACATACAATAATAGTTTAAAGTATCATTGGGTTATTATAACTATCAAGCCACATAAAATTAGTATAATATTGAAGATCTAATGTAATTAGATTATATTGTTTAATCATATTCGATAATATAATTGATCTTTCATGTATATTATGATAATCTAAAGCACATAAATGGTTATTGGTTTACCGATAAAACCGAACCGAAAAATCGGTTATTCGATCTCCGGTTAACCGAGAGTAACGGTTCGGTATAGGTTTGTGATGCTAGTTAAGATAAATTATGCTTACCCGAAGTCCTAGACGTGGTGGTGGCTTGGACTCTACTCCGTTGAATGCATCGAATGGGCCTAGGTTCTTTGTTTGGGCCGTTTGCCTGAATATTGACCCGAGCCCATATGAGGAGGAGCGTGTATTATTTTAGCTGAACGACGTCGTTCTGGATAGGAGACCCATATAAAATCTCTTAGGGTTTCTTGTTCACGGCAGCTTGCTCATTTCTCGAGCAGTTGTGAATGCCTAGGGTTCCCGAGTTGCCCCATCTGTCTTCACCTTGTGCTTGCCGGAGACGAGTAGGACTCGGTACTTTTACTTAGTTGCATGAGCTTGAGCTTCCGATAGGCTCTGTCTGTGGCGACGAACTTTCAAGTTTGAACTTGGTGTGAAGGTAAGAATCTAATTGTACATCCTTTCATGAGCTCCTTCGTGCTTAGTACATTTGGTTTCGTGCCTTTGCAGAGTTGCATCCTCTTATTGTATTCACTTTGACGTTACAGGCCAAGGAGAACTTCAATATGTTCAGGAGTTCGCCCGTGGATGAGGAGACGTCCAACCTGTGGGAAGAAATGTTTTGGAATGGCGGGTATGGCGTTGTGCTTCAGATGCCGACAGACGCGCATGAGATGGCCACAACCATTACTGATGGCGGCCCGTCAGATGTTGAATCTTCAACCAGCTAAGGACCTCTACTTACCCTTTCAATTGAACTGTCGTCGCCTATGGTTTTGTAATGTTAGGGTTTGTGGTCTGCATTTTTTTTTGGTCCTGACCTATCAAAGGCCCCTGGGCAAGTGAAATTTATAAGGCTCCTTAATAGATCTTGTATACACAAGAGACATACATTTAACTCTTCATCAATAAAAATACTAAGTGTTGGATCGTAAGTCTGTTCGTGAAGGCGTCCTTAACTGGGTTAAGGGCGTCCTTAGGTGCAGCGGAAATTAGACTTAATAGGAAACGCAATGAGATAATGGACACAAGTATTTATAGAGGAACCCCACTAAGACCAACTAGTCTTATGGGTAAACCTCTACCTCCGCTTGGAGGATTTTCAATAGCCGTCCTTATCTTATTAAGAGAGAGTCCTTACAACTTAGGCGAGTCATTAGACTTCACTGAGCTAAGCGTCCGTCCTTAGCCTCACTAGTAACACTCCTTCCACCTAACAAAGTAACCTAACTCTCTTAGCTATAAGGAAGCTATCACACACGTCTTTCACGGTTCGTTGTGAAAGACAAACTACAACTCTAACTATTTTGTGGTTTGTTTTGGATTTGATGTGGTTGGACTTTCTTTCTCTTGCTTCAAGCTCACTTGATCTTCTTGATCTTCGTTCGTGTTCTTGAATGCTTTGGGAGAGCTTGAGAGAAAGTCTTCAAAGTCCACACCGCTATGCATACCCCTTGGGGGGTATTTATAGCGGAAGTGGTTCTTGTCCTCTAGCGTCCTCTGATGCTTGGCAGGATCCTTGATCTTCCATCAACGGTGCGATGGGCATCTTGAGGAAGTCAACTCTGTTGACGCTTGGGAAGCCTCCGCGTGGATAGGGGACCATTGCTGGTAAAGCGACATCCTTGGAGTTGTCTACACGTGCCAGACAAGGGAAGCTTCCTTCTGAGGACTACGGCCGAACGTGATGTAATCATGTTGGGGCGGCCTTGATTTGAATTTGAACTTCGTCCGTATTTTGGCGCGCGTCCCTTCTTGATGAGGACGCCCTCCTATCTGCGCAGGAACTTCGCCAATTGCGTTCAGCTTTGGAAGTTCTGATGACGTGCGTCCCTACAGCTTAGGGACTGCCGTTCACTTGTTGTCCTTTTCGCTCATGTGCGTCCATTGGACCTTACCTGAGATCAACACTTGGACAACTTGTTAAATACATTTGAGTTTGTCATTATCAAAACAAGGGACGATCATTATTGGTTTAGATATTAATGACTGGCGTCCTTAATATCGTCCCAACAATTTCCCCCTTTTTGATGATGACAAACTCTTTCAGATAATACGCACAGAAGTAAAGCTTTTAGCATGAGAGACTACACTAGATTTTCTTTTCAACTTAGGTTGGCAAGCAATACATTCTTTTAAGTGCGTTCTCTTTTATTTTCTACTAGCGTCCTTTGGACTTGGCCGAATTCCCCCTAAACACATGCTTTCTATGATAACTTAAAGACAATCGCATCTCTGCAAAACTATACTTCCCCCTTTTGGCATCATCGAAAAGGAGAACAAGTTGAAAAGCATGCAAGCACAAAGTCATAACTAAAGGAAAGAACGCTTAGACAAAATGAATCACAGATGTAATGAACGGCATTCATAAAGCAATAGAAGTACGATCATTACAGACAGTCAAACACAGTTCAAAATGGGGACATCGTCCCAATGTCTTAGCAAAAACCAATGAAAAGATAAATTGTTTCAGGGGTTGAAAGAGGGAGGGTGATCATTTTCGGGGACGCTTGCCAAGGGCCTTGAGATGTTGCTCCTGAATATGGTTGTTCTGTGCGAGGAGCTCGTTGTTGCGCTCAAGAAAATCTGTGTGGGTGTGGAGGGTGTCATAAACCTGCTGAATTAGATCAATCATCATGCACTGGTTCTCGATCATCATGCCCATCAGATACTTCGTAGAGTGCTTCTCAGCCTCATCAGGGACGCTCATACCATCGAGCTCGTCCTCTTCATCAGCAGCGTCCTCTACCGGCGTCCCAACTACTTGCAAATTTTCATCCTCTGGATCACCTTGAGCTTCTTGAGCAGCAGCGGCGGCAGCAGCCTTAGCTTTCCTCTGAGCCTCTTTCCTTTCCTTTTGCATTTGGCGTTTGACTGATGGAAGCGGCTCATCACAACGGAGTTTTCCAACTGGGGGCAAGGTGATTTGCCTAACGTCCCAGTGGATGCCAAAGGACTGTTCCTGTTTTGGAGCATAGAGGCCCTGCTGCTTAAGAATCTGCTTGACCAAGCCAGGGAAGGGAAGAGAGTGCCTGCCTCCTGTGCACTTGCCCATGTGCTCCAAGATTACCCGTGGCAAATTTATCAGCTTGCGTTCTAAGAAGGCGTCCAGCAAGATACTGTCAGTGATCTGGACTATTGACTTCTTTTCTTGGCGGGGGACGACCATACGCACAATGAAGTGATGCGCAAGGACGCCCGTCTTGGAGAGACAGTGAGCGACCCTGTCCCTAGCAATTGGTTGTCTCCCATTGAATATTCTGTTGAAGATCTCTTCTTGGGAGAAATGACCAAAATTCTTGTTGGGAAGGTCGTGCATGGCATCTGGCGGAGAGGGATGCAGACCTAGCATATTGCGGACGGTACCCTCAGCAACTGAGTACTCGTCCCCATCAATTTCGAACGTCCCTTGAGGCTTCCCTTTTACTTCTGATATTTCAAATTTGGAGTAAAAGCGGAGAACCTGTTCAGGGTCTACGTTGGCGGCCTCGGCGCCTAGGTGCGTCCATCCCTGGAACTCAAGCAGTTCCAAAAACTCTTGGCATTGATTCTCTTCGAGGAACTGGGCAGTGAAAAGGAGCGGCGACAGAATTTTCTTTAAGCGTTTCTGCTTACTGCCGTTGCTCACAATCACTTCATTACCGGCGTCTTCTTCATCGCCGTCTCCCTCCTCGTCCTCAGGGTCCTCATCCTGGTGAGGAGCGTCCTCTTCGTCTGAGGCCTCGTCCCCTGGCTCATGGGACTCAGCCATTTCCGTGTCCTCAGCAGTGGACGCCTGTTCTGTGGGAGGCGCGTCCACCGCTGGAGTCCGTGGCAAGGACTTTGTAGGGACGTTTGAAGGAGGCGTCCCTTGGACTTTAGCAGTTTCCGCGACGGCTTGAGCGGGCGGAGGAGGAGGAGGAGGAGTCGAAGCTCTAGGAGGAGAGGGAGAGGGAGTTCGTATCTTGGCCTTTGTGGGGGCAGATGAGGAGCTTGGCGGAGCCATAGATATGGGTTTCACTTTGAGCGGAGCAGGGGGAGGAGGCGGCTTCTTGGCAGGAGAGTCCTCAAGAGTAATCACTTTTGGTACAGCGTCCTTGGCCGGGACCTGTACGTGATGAGTCGTCTGTGGAGCGGTTGGCATGGGCTTTGCCAAGTCCGCCTCGATCTCTGCCTGAAGCGGATCTGAGGTAGCCGCAGGAGCAGGAGCGGGAGTGACGTCCTCTATCCTTGGTGGGGGAGGAGGAAGACGAGGGACGTCTTGCAAGCTCTACTGGATTGCCGCAGCAATGGCGTCCTTTTCGGCCTGCTCTTGTCTGGCCTTCTCTTCTTTCTCTATTGCAAGCTCCGAGAGGCGGATAGCTGCCATTTGTTACTCGGTCACGCCCTCGAGCTCAGCAGACGTCTTCAAGCGTCTTTTAGGGGCAGGAGGCGGGGAGGAAGGGACCGAGGTGACTTGGGAGGAGGAGGGAGGCCCTTTGGTTTGTGATTTGGAGGGGGATGAGGAGGAGGGCCGTTTCCGTTTCTGTGATGGGACGGAGCCAGCAGGAGCCACCAAGAACTCCATGATGTCGGGGAGGAGTTTGGCAAGCTCGTCGACCGTCCCACCAAAGGTATCGGAGATGATGCCTGGCCCCATAAAGGGTGGGTTGGTATGGTTGGTTTCTTCGAGGCGGGGCTTGACATATGTAACCATGAAGTAGTGGAGGAGGCGTTGGATCTTTTGAGGGTGGTCATGAGCGGACGCCCTTAGGCAGATATTGGCGAGCGTCCTTGGCTCTTTTTCTAGCCAGTCCTCTATAAGTGGGTCAAGAGGAGGACTGATCGGTCCGGAATCGGAGGGTCTCACAATTTAAATTTATAAAACCGAACCTCACTTGTAGTAAAGAGGTAGGGTGTCGAACACACGGGAGTTCGTGCGTCGAGAGTACCCGAAAAGACTAAAAAGAGGAGAAAATAAAGACAAACGAAGGAAAACAAGCGAGATCTCCTCGGACCGACACAGGGTCACTTCGGTCCGAGGTAGGATCGAGGTTGAGTTGCACGGGACCGACGTGATGCAAGTCGGGCCCGACGTTCTGGGTAACTCGGTCTAAGCAAAATAGTAGATCGGTCTTGGGTTTTTGGGTTCCTCCCCCAACTAGACTTGGATATTCTACCTCAATTCAACCAATAAGTGTTTGATTCTAGTGAGATCGAGGTTGCTCGCCTCAAATCCCTCCAATCTACACCTCGACCCAAGGGAGCTTTCACTCACCTTCGATGCTAGAGACTTGTGATGGGATAGAGACCACTTTCGCTTACTCTTACCAAACACAAGCTCTAGATCCCTTGTTTTCACAAGAGAATTGAAGCTCAATGTAGAGAGGATTCACAAATCAAGCACTCAAGGCTATGGAATTGGGGTTTTCTACCCAAATCTAGCTAGGGGATTCCCCCATAGCCCAAGACTATGGAATCTACTCCATGTGGTAAGAGAAAAACGAAATCAAAAGGGAAATCAAGCAAATCTCAATCAACATCATCCAATCAAACTCCAATTGCATTCAAACTCAAAGTGTCTACAAAATCTAAGTTCAAATCTACTTGATCAAAGCAAAACAAAGTACAAAACTCACAAATCTTCCTCTCTTCTCCACCGACCTCTCCTTCTCTTCCTTCTTCCTTCTTCTCCTTGCTCTCCAAGCCTTCCTTGAGCCTTTGAGAGTGAAATTTGGGTTTGGTGTGTGTGTGTCCCACTGGTCCCCCTCACACTCCACACTTTGATTTGATCACTAATCACCTCTCTTATCCTTCTCTTAGAATTGGGGACCAAGGAATCCCAATTTAGAAAGGGGCAAATGTGGAAAGTTGCTAAAAATATGCCTTGGGGAACAATCCTCACATGCGCCGACTTGGACCGACACGGGTCGACATCGGGCCCGACGTTGGGAACGTCGGTACTGGCTCTGGACGCTCGATCTCGGGCCCGTCATAGGTGTAACTCGGTCCAGGGCCTCGATCCTTGCCTTCTTCTTGGTTTCCTTTGGTTCCACTTCATTCTTAGCTTGGCTCTTGCACTCCTTGACTTGGCTCCTTCCTTAGCTCCTCGAAATCGTCCTCATTCTTGCCATTTTACCTACAAAAACAAACAAACTCGCATAGTTTCCGACTCTTGAAGAAAACCGGGAACTAAGCTAAAAAGGAAACGAAACTACAAAGAAGAGAATGAAAAACACATATTTACAAGGGAAATTAACTACTAAAACACCTCCAAAATGAGAGACATCAAGGACGGCGCTTGGGCTGGGAGGGAAGCCGTCTAATGGAGCCACTGTAAACAGAGGCTTTTGAGACATTGTCGGGCTCAGGCTCGGGTTTAAAGGGCTTCTCCAGAAATGAAAACCGCTTTTGACTGGGTTTGGATTGAGAGCGAGGGGGTTGTTGTTTTTGTTGTGGAGGTTGGGAGCGAAGGGGCTGGGGAGGGGTGTTCGAGTGGCAGCGCTGAGAGGTTTGGGAAGATGAGTGGTGGCGAGGGGGTTCTTGGCGCCCAGTAGGTCGCCCTCGCGAGTCCATTAGCGACCGGCCTCTTACCGGAGGAGACCGCGAGGAACTAGGGTTCTTCTCCGCCGACGAGGGTGAAGGGTTTTTGGTAGCTCTGGTGTTGGCCATTTGAGAAGATGGTTTTATAGATAAAGATTAGGGTTGGAAAGTTGATTTCGGGAAGAGAGATTTGAAGATTTTGCGAGATCTGAGAGGTTGCTAATATTGTGTAAATGGCAGGGGAGCAAAGAAGGTTTTTCAGAAGGAAACAGGGGCCTATTTATAGGAAGAAGACGAATTGGAATGGTCAAGGGTAAAGGGGTCTTTACACTTGGCTTCCTCCACCCGCCTTCCCACACGTGGCTTTCTTCTTTGCTAAGAAACACAGCTGTTGGGCACTGTTTGCGCATATCCCGAGATCTTCGCTGAATCTTCTCCAAGACGGTTCACCTTCCCATTTTCAAACATTCAAACTTCTCACAACTGTAAAGGACTCTGACCTGGCGTCCTTTCAACACACAACACTACACTACTCTAAACTGAACCATGGCGTCCGAGACACTGATCTCAACCTCTGAACTTAGAACCCTGTACGGACAACTCTCAGCCCTTAACATGCGTTCCTTTGATCACTTAGAACCATTTTTGAAAATCAAGCAAGTACGTCCCGTAAAGATAAAACAAAGAACGCTCATAGGACGCGTTTGCGAGATTCTCGGCTTAGGTAAGCTTAGAGTTCCCATCATTTCGGCTTATAATGAGGGTAGTTTGATCAGGGATACTCTTTGGGATGAAAAGCGAATTGAATACCGTTCAAAAACACAAGCAAAACATATGTCTTATACTAGCGTCCTTTAAAGATGACTTTAAATGAATACATTACTTTAAAACGAGAAAACATAGCCAATCATGGAGGGAATAATAGAACGGGACTTGATCATTTGAAGGTTATCATCCCCAAAAGCAACCGGAGGTGCTCGAAGGGACGTCTATCAAGTGCTTTTGTGAAAATATCGGCCACTTGGTCCTCTGTCCTAACATGATCTACCTTAATTAATCCAAGTTCAACATTATCACGAAGAAAGTGATGTCTTATATGGATATGCTTCGTCCTAGAATGATGAACAGGATTTTTGGCAATACTTATAGCACTAGTGTTATGACACAAGATAGGGACTGTGTTGAGGAACGTACCATAATCTTCAAGTTGGTACTTGATCCATAGGACTTGTGAACAGCACGAAGCAGCGGCAACGTACTCAGCTTCCGCGGTTGAGAGTGCCACGGAGTTTTGCTTTTTGGATCCCCAATATACAAGGCATGAACCAAGGAATTGTGCCATGCCGGATGTGCTCTTCCTATCCACCACATGGCCAGCGTAGTCTGCGTCAGAGTACGCCACCAGGTTTAGGGACGTTCTTCTGGGATACCATAGGCATAGGTCATCTCGTCCCTTGAGGTATCTTAAGATTCTCTTGACCACTTGCATGTGGGACTCCTTTGGATTTGCTTGGAAGCGAGCACACAAGCACACAGCGAACATGATGTCGGACGACTTGCCGTCAGGTATAGCAAGGACCCTATCATTCCTCTGTAGAGCTTTTGATCTACACTCTTGCCTTCTTCATCAGCATAAAGGCGAGTGTTGGGGGAGATGGGAGTATCAATGGATTTTAAAGAGTTCATTCCATATTTCTCGAGCATTTCACGGATGTATTTTTGTTGGTGAATGCGCGTCCCATCTTTGAGCTGGGTGATTTGGAGTCCCAAGAAGAAGTTGAGTTCTCCTATGAGGGACATCTCAAACTCACTACTCATCAAGTTCTTGAATTCCTCTACAAGTCTCATGTTAGTGCTTCCAAAGACTATGTCATCGACATAGACTTGAACAATCAAAACATCTTTAAGGACTTTCTTTAAGAATAGTGTTTTATCAATGTTACCTCGTGTGTACCCGTTGGACAAGAGAAAGGACGCAAACCTATCGTACCATGCACGAGGTGCTTACTTGAGTCCATAGAGTGCCTTGTCCAAGAAGTACACATGATCAGGATGATCAGCGTCCTCAAATCCTGGAGGTTTAGCGATGTACACTTCTTCTTTAAGCTTGCCATTGAGGAAGGTTGTCTTGACATCCATTTGAAATAGTTTGAACCCCTTGTGAGCAGCGTAGGAAATGAGGAGGCGAATGGCTTCAATTCTAGCGACAGGAGCGAAGGTCTCATCATAATCGATCCCTTCCTCTTGCCTATAGCCTTGAGCCACAAGCCTTGCTTTGTTTCTTGATACGCGGCCACTTTCGTCAAGCTTGTTTCTATAGACCCACCTCGTCCCTATTATGTTTTTGTTTCTCGGTCTAGGGACGAGGGTCCAAACTTTGTTCCTCTCGAATTGATTGAGTTCTTCTTGCATAGCTTGAATCCAATCAGCGTCCTGGAGTGCTTCCTTTATGTTCTTAGGTTCAACTAAGGACACAAAGGCGTTGAAGGCACAGAACGCTATGTTGGCGTTGAGGGACTGATTCACAGCTGATCTTGTTTGGACTCCTTTTGAGATGTCTGAGATGATTTGATCTGTTGAATGAAGTCTTGAAAGGTTGGATCCCTTATGGGTAGCGTCCCTGGTAGGGGTACACCTAGGGTCCGTCCCATCAGACTCATCAGAGTCAAATCCGTCTTCTTCATTTATCGGTTCAGTGTGTTCCCCCTCAGCTGGAGCGTCCACACTGTGTCTTTCTCCTTGTTGACTTGATTCACCGGCCTCAACTTGGTTTAGCGACCAAGTTTGAGAAGGCTCTTGTTGTTCACTAGGAACTCCCATTGAAACCTCATCGCGAGACTCAGGGGCGTTCCCAAGAACATAATATTTGACTGAGGAGCCTCTTGGTTCTTCTTCATCATCTTCATCATCATCCCTAGGAGAGGGGCGACATTCCTTCTTGAGAGAAGCATTTTCTTTAAATACTACGTGGATACTTTCCTCAAGCTTAAGAGTCCGTTTGTTGAAGACTCTATAGGCTTTGCTTGTGAGGGAGTACCCAAGAAATATTCCTTCATCACTCCTAGCATCAAATTTTCCGATGTTGTCTTTGCCGTTGTTGTGAATGAAGCATTTACACCCAAAGACTTTGAGGTGTGAAATGTTTGGCTTTCTTCCATTCAAGAGCTCATAGGACGTCTTTTTGAGCAATGGACGAATCATAGCTCGATTGACAATGTAGGTTGCGGTGGCAACGGCTTCTGCCCAGAAGTGTTTGGGGACGCCACTAGCCAAAAGCATCGTCCTTGCCATGTCTTCTAGCGTCCTATTCTTTCTTTCAACAACACCATTTTGCTGAGGAGTTCGAGGAGAAGAGAAGTTGTGGGAGACTCCTTGTTGGTCACAGAAGTCAAGGAACTCTGAGTTTTAAAACTCCGTTCCATGATCTTACCTTAGAGCTTTCAAGCTCGTCCCAAGAGCAACTTCTACTTGCTTGATGAAGATTTTGAACATCCCGAAGGCATCTGCTTTTGACACTAAGAATAGAACCCAAGTGAATCTTGAAAAATCATCTACAATGACATACATGTACCTTTTTCCACCATAGCTTTGGGTTTGCATGGGTCCACACAGATCCATGTGAAGAAGTTCCAATGGCTTCTTTGTGCTCACTTCATTCTTGGATTTGAAGGACGATCTTGTCTGCTTCCCTTTGATGCATGCTTCGCATTGCTCAATTTGCTCAGGATCAATTCTGGGAAGACCTCTTACAAGATCCTTTTGATGAAGCTTGAAGATTGTGCTAGGTCCCGCGTGTCCTAGACGTCGATGCCAAAGATCGGCGTCCACAGCGGAGACAGATAAGCACAACTTGGATGCAGGCTTGAATCTTTGATTGAAGACGTAGACATTGTTTTCACGAGTCCCTTTGAGAATGACTTGATTTGTTTTCTTATTGATGACTAGGCATTCCGTAAAGTCAAATGTGACTAGGTTTTCACCTTGATCACATATTTGGGAGACACTAAGGAGGTTGAAGCCTAGTCCTTCGACAAGACTAACTTTGGACGCACTGATGGATTGATTCAGCTTTGCGGTGCCCGTCCCTTTGATCTTTCCTTTGCCCTTGTTGCCAAACGAGACAGTTCCTCCCGTGGCATTTGTTTGGATAGAAGTGAGATGGATCTGGCTTCCAGTCATATGATTTGAAGCGCCACTATCGATGATCCACGGGCTTCCTCTCACTTCCACCTGAAAAGAAGAGTTAGTTCTTTGCGACCCAGGCAAGGTGACCCCTACCTGGTTCGTTACAAGGGTAAAACTTCTTCATAGGCAAATGATCATAAACATTCACATCATTTGATCTTCTAGCATGCGTCCTAGGAGATCGAGTTTTAGCGTTTGGCACACTAGCATGCGTCCTATCAGCAGATTTAGGCCTGGTATTCTCACGATCATTTCTAGCCTTCTTTCCATTTTCAAGATCTTGTTTCAGCTTAAGACACTCATACTGGTAGTGACCGCCTTTGCCACAATGCCAGCACGTCCTATAATAGTTTCCAAGGTAGTATTTTTTATTGGGACGCTAAATTTTATTCTCTTTCATTTTCTCAGGATCCACTACCTTAGATCCTTTTCCCTTAGCAATATTCTTGTAGATTTTGTGACTGACAGAATTTGTGTAGTAGTCCTTTTGTCCTTTCTCACCACTCTCTAGAACTCTAATGCGCTCTTCTAGATTCCTTGTCTTTTCCCTCTCAAGCTCTAGTTCAGTAGTCTTGCTAGCTTCAAAGTCACTAGGGAGAGAGTTCTTTGATCCCGATTCATACCCTAGTCCTTTTCTAGCTGGAACAAAAACTATTGGGTTAACAGTTTCGGTCATCGGACTCTTTCCTAGAACTTTGACCTCGTCCCTAAGACTAGCATTTTCGAGCTTTAAGCACACAATCTGACTTTTAAGGGACTTGACTTCTTCCTGAGAGGACTCTAGTTGAAAAGACATGGTACTACAATTTTCACATTCCACAACAATATTCTCGGATTCAGCTTCCTCAAAACTTTGTTTCATAGCATAGCTCTCTTGCATGATTTGAGTTATCAATTTAATGAGCTTTTGTTTTGAACATTTTTCTAGAGAGTTTAACATGGTTTCATGGGTTACCTCTTCCTCAGTTTCAGAGACGTCCTCTGGGGCGTCTTCCATAGCCATGTAGGCCACTTGATTTTCTGGCTCTTCATCACTTGAGTCAAGGTCGTCCCATGCACCCTCAAATGCACCAACCAGCGCCTGTTCCTTCATTTCCTTTGATGATAGGCCTGTGGTACATTTCTTGGCCATGTGTCCCTTTCTGTTGCATTTATAGCAAACTATTTCCTTCATTTCTGCATCTGTAGGCTTGCGAGTTTCCTTTTTGTAGGGCATCTTCATTCTTGGAACTTTGCCTCTTTTGTACAAAGAACGAAGAGTTTTGTGCAACAGTGCTAGTTCATCTTCTTCAGAAATTTGTTCTTCGGTCTTCCCTTTGCGTTCCACCAACGCCTGAAGACGAAGATTCTCCTGGTGCTCTTGAGTTTTGGCTTCTAGCATTGAGTTCAACTCTCTTTGCCTTTGGTAGTATTGCTCATACTCTGGCGTCCTAGCCGCAAGAGTTAGAGCCAGCTCACTTGGGGAACTTTTTCCCATTTCTGCCAAATCTTGGTTACTTCTTGCTTCGTACCCTTTGAGTTTTCCATAGATTTCCTCCATGGATAGTCCCTTGTTGGCCTGGTTCTCTTTGAACGTCATCCTATCAAAGTTCCATGGTCCCGTGAGTCCATCTATCAAAACTTGAACCTTCATCCTCTGAGTGATTTCTGTTTCTTTGACACCCAAGTTTTTCAACTTAGTTAGAAGGGCCTCAAAGCGAAAGGAGTAGTCGGTGATGGTCTCGTTTGTGAACATCCTGAATTTGTAGAAGTCCCTTTTTGCTTCCAACTGGACGTCTTCTTTCATCTCAGGCGTCCCAACATGATACTCCTCTAGAGCTTCCCATTGAAGCTTAGCCGTTGGGAGATTGCTCACACGAGTAGCGTCCCTTTCACAGAGGGACGTCTGTAGAAAACAGATGGCCTTTGCATTTGCTTCCATAAGCTTGAACTCTTCAGGACCCCAATCTGCCTCCTTGTCGTTCTTGGCGGCAGGAACTTCGAGGTCGCCGTTCTTTATCACCAGCCAGCATTGGTAGATTTTTGACTACGCACGAAGCATTCGAACCTTGTCTTCCACCTATTGAAGTTGCCGTCCGTTACGCGAGGTGGTTTTGCACTTGAGATACCTATAGGTTCCATCTCCATGTTTCCTGCAACGCAAACTTAATCTAGAGCGCCTGCTCTGATACCAATTGTTGGATCGTAAGTCTGTTCGTGAAGGCGTCCTTAACTGGGTTAAGGGCGTCCTTAGGTGCAGCGGAAATTAGACTTAACAGGAAACGCAATGAGATAATGGACATAAGTATTTATAGAGGAACCCCACTAAGACCAACTAGTCTTATGGGTAAACCTCTACCTCCGCTTGGAGGATTTTCAATAGCCGTCCTTATCTTATTAAGAGAGAGTCCTTACAACTTAGGCGAGTCGTTACACTTCACTGAGCTAAGCGTCCGTCCTTAGCCTCACTAGTAACACTCCTTCCACCTAACAAAGTAACCTAGCTCTCTTAGCTATAAGGAAGCTATCACACACGTCTTTCACGGTTCGTTGTGAAAGACAAACTACAACTCTAACTATTTTGTGGTTTGTTTTGGATTTGATGTGGTTGGACTTTCTTTCTCTTGCTTCAAGCTCACTTGATCTTCTTGTTCTTCGTTCGTGTTCTTGAATGCTTCGGGAGAGCTTGAGAGAAAGTCTTCAAAGTCCACACCGCTATGCATACCCCTTGGGGGGTATTTATAGCGGAAGTGGTTCTTGTCCTCTAGCGTCCTCTGATGCTTGGCAGGATCCTTGATCTTCCATCAACGGTGCGATGGGCATCTTGAGGAAGTCAACTCTGTTGACGCTTGGGAAGCCTCCGCGTGGATAGGGGACCATTGCTGGGAAAGCGACATCCTTGGAGTTGTCTACACGTGCCCAGACAAGGGAAGCTTCCTTCTGAGGACTACGGCCGAACGTGATGTAATCATGTTGGGGCGGCCTTGATTTGAATTTGAACTTCGTCCGTATTTTGGCGCGCGTCCCTTTTTGATGAGGACGCCGTCCTATCTGCGCAGGAACTTCGCCAATTGCGTTCAGCTTTGGAAGTTCTGATGACGTGCGTCCCTACAGCTTAGGGACTGCCGTTCACTTGTTGTCCTTTTCGCTCATGTGCGTCCACTGGACCTTACCTGAGATCAACACTTGGACAACTTGTTAAATACATTTGAGTTTGTCATTATCAAAACAAGGGACGATCATTATTGGTTTAGATATTAATAACTGGCGTCCTTAATATCGTCCCAACACTAAGGTTTTGGACTTTTGTATTGTGCAATGATAATAAAAAACAACACCAACAAAGCAAGAGTAACAAAATTATGCAAAAAACAGATTACAGTACTACTTGAACATGGCTTTCACTTCTTGGACATAGATGTCTTCATCAAGGAGGTTTAATCACCCTGGCTTTGACTGACTACAAACGAGGAGCAGTACACGGCAAAGAAGACTTACGATGATACCGTATCATCGTAAGTCTTCTTTGACGCGTACGCCTCCTTGTTTAATTTGTAGTATTGTAATGTCAAGGGGATTAATGGGATCTGTCTCTCCTCCAATATTTATACGAAATACAAATATGTCCAAGAATATGAAACACAAATATTTTTAGATTGGAGATTTTAGATTTAGAATATAGACAGATGAAGTTAACAATTTGATAATGCAAACAAAATAACAAATTCAAGAAAAGAAATATTGAGATTTCATTACCTTAGTTGAGATGACCCCTCCACAATTTGTGTGAATCAATTGAATTGCAATAGAGATGCAGTTTAAGAAATAGAAAGAAGAAACAATGAATTATAAAGTTGTAGACACTTAATTAGATGGGGTTTAGTCCTTCCTTCCTAGTTCCTAGGCTGTGATCAGCACACTACATCTCTTCAATTCCAAAGTTGTGAGATTGTTTTATCAGTCATTAATGATATTCGGGTAGAAACCTGCTCATTTCAAGCTAAAAAAAACAAATTTAGTGTAACAGCTGGGCCTTGTGTAACAAATGTAGTGTGCAAAATATATATATATATGGGCCCTTTAAATTTGTGGGCCTGGGGCGAGCGCCCAATCTACCCCGCCTTATGGGTTGGGCCTGCTGGTCTGATGAGGTTGTTGGTTCTTTTTGTGGGTTGTATGTATGTTGTCATGCTCTCGTCTGTAACTTCATGTTAAAAGCACTTCTATGTTTGTGTTCGGATTCGGGACAATCCCTGCAGTTTAGTAAGTATGAAATTTCATTGTTGTAGGTATTAAATGCTGATACGTTTCGTACGGCAAAACCACTTAAGTATTATTCTAGACGGCCAAAGAATTAGCTTTATGTTATTATTTGAAGTCAGTTATGGAGTCAAGTAGTTTCTAATTTCTAGTGTCAGTTGTTTTTAGACCCACTTCCTTGAGTGGTATCTATCATTTGGTATCAGAGCCATTCGATTCGAATGGCGATGACACGTTCTTCCGCTTTCACAACAGCCCCTCCCACACAAAGGATTCTGCCTCAGATTTTGGAACGTCAATCTCCAACTCCGATGCAAAACCTCCCTTTCCACAATGCTGAAGTTTCCTGAAGAGTCTACGACCAATTATGTGGGTTCAGTCACCTAGATGAGTTAAAGTAGCCTCTGTCTTTGCCTTGAGGACAAGGCAAAATTGAGGGGGATGCATTGATACGTACCTGGCTGTCCCTTCAGCAGAAATGCTAGATATTAAGTATTAAATTATTTTAGTTTACTTTGTTAGTTCAATTAATCAGATTATTCCTAATATTTAGGTTAGTGGAGTCTAGGAAAGTCAGTTTGTCAGTTTTTCAATTAGTGGAGTAGTGGCTCCCTATTTCTAGTCAGTCAAAGCATTTCTCTATTAACTGTTATTTTCCTACGTTAGTTTCTCTATATAAGTTTGCCCTAGAGTCAGTTTGTAGCAGACTGGATTATTGAAATTGATTTATCAAAAGTGTTAAGAGATTCTCTTGACTAGTTTCCTCTTGGTGAGATGCTTGCCTAGAGTGGTTTCCTCAAGTGACATTCTCCTTGAGTGGTATCTATCATTTGGTATGAAGTGACCAGTCTACGCTTTTCTGCCTTGGCTGAGCAGTCAAAGGCAATAAATGGTGTTTACCGTGTCTTTACTGCATCTGAATTTACTATAGCATAGGGTTCTCACTTTTTTCATCAGCTTTAAATAGTATACAGTAGCACGTTTTTAAAATACAGTCCCTCCCTTGAAATCGCTCTGTACTGTGCAGTCAATTTATAAATAAGTTCAACCACTAGCATTTCCAATGTGTGTTAAAAATTCTGTGAAATCATGCATTGAAGTTGGCTCTCAGCTATGATAGTGGGGCCATTCGTCTGATGTTAGCTGTTAGGTTTTATGCTGTTGATTTCAATGCATCTAATGTTAGCAGTAATGTGAGATCAGTGAAATATCCATGTTGTCTCCTTGTCTGTATTGGTCTGGTAATTAGAATGCATACAATGTTAGGTGTAAGCATGTTGCCTAACCCAAGAATGAACTAACGTGTAGTTATTTCTTTTGTTGTGATGGGTTGTTTGTTGAATGGTATTTTGGATGCAGTATGTCTGACACGGACTGCTACGAGACAGATGACCCGATGAAGTAATAAATTATCTACAAATCTGGCATGCTATTTGATGATGATGATCTTGAGGGGGAACTGTAAAGGATTGCGCAATGCCGTGATGAACGGGGAACGAAGCTAGTCCGCCACATTAAGTTGTTCCAGTCTGAGGGCCACGATTTGAACAGGAGGCTGTTGAGAGTGCAACGCATAGGGACATATCTGGACGCTAGTGTGCAGGCGTTGGCTAAAATACTTGGTGAATGAAAAAATACAGAACAGGGGTTCAGGGTTCTTTTGATAGGATTCGCAGCTGCTTTTCTTGGGTGGTGTATTGCTAATTACATATTCTACCACGTGTCTAATATTAGGTTTGATGCTCAGGTTTTGTACTAGCCCATGTGTTCCCTGCATTTTCATTTGGTGTTGCTCTTATGTTCTGGTGTACTAAATGCTCGATGTTACTTTTTTTCATGACTACGCTTATCGGACTACACAGTCCAGGGCTTCCTCAATTTTCTATATTGATTTCTATGGCTAGATAGCCAAAATGAATAACTCACAATAAAATTTCATGTGTGATGAGATCTAAACACTTTTGATCATAAATTTGGACTCTTGATCTTGTACTATATGCTATAATAGCTAGCTACAGGTTATCACCACCAAACTTCTCATGACCGAGTTCTACTCCATAGAATCACTTGATACCGGCTCGATCAAACTGCTTTTAAAAGTCATAATCTTGACGGGCCAGGCTCAATCAAAAGCTCAACTTTGGGCCGATTTTACGGCCTGGCCCAGAAACGGGTTTCAAAAATAACCTAAGAAACTCCATCAGCATATAAGTAGTAGCCGGAGCTCAAACTCAAAGAACAAACCCTAAATGCCGAACCCTACCCCCCTTTCCCCCGTAGAAAGAGAGAAATCACGAGAGAGAGCAACCATGGCGGCAGCGAATCCTGTTGAATCCTCCTCTGCCCCTTGCTGGCGGTGCTCTCTCCGGGCAAGGACGCCCTCGTCTCGAGATAAAGAAAACCGCCGATGGGAGCCTTCGGAGTTCGCTCGTTTAAATGGCAAAAGCCGAGCCATTCAGACGATTGAACTCCGACGGCTCCCATCGGAGGTTTTCTTTATCACGAGCCAAAAATTTGTCATTCTGCATGGTATTACTCCCTGTCATGCATTTCAATTTTGTAGGTATTAAATGCCTTGAAGTGACCAGTCTACGCTTTATTGCCTTTGGCTGAGCAGTCAAAGGCAATAAATGGTGTTTACCGTGTCTTTACTGCATCTGAACTTATAGCATTGGGTTCTCCCTTTTTCATCAGCTTTAAATATATACAGTAGAACGTTAAAAGACAGTCCCTCCCTTGAAATCGCTCTGTTACTGTGCAGTCAATGTAATTTGTATAAATTTATAAATAAAAATTAATTGGACATGGTCAAAATTTTCACTGCCTATAAGATGTCACCCTTTAAATCTTACAACACTAGTGTGTTACGTGCAGTAAATGAAGTTGTTTGTTGGTCAAATTTTTCCTCCCTTCAATGCTGCAAAATCAAATGTCACCCCCTTTTCGTTGCCTATAATAATCTGTCACCCTTTGCTACTACACATTAGCTTGCGTGGATAAACACTGCTCTCGATTGCCTTTGTTGTGTTCTTGCCGGTCAGAATTTTAAATCAAATTGTGTGTAGTTGGAAAGGTAAACGCATGGACTCTGCTTGTTTTCTTTTTTACACACTCATATGTTTCTTCTCAAATCAATTTTCCCCTGTTTACCAATGACTCCATATCTCCCCACACATTTATTCCATGTGTAGATGGCACCAAGGGTGCGTTGGTCACACAACACCGAGGATAACAAAGCCCTGCTCAGGTTGTATGGAGAGATGGAGGAGAGGGCTAGAGTTGAGCGTGTGTGGATATCATGGAGGGGGTTGGCTGATGAATACGAGGCTAGAAATGGGACTAGGCGGGCTGCACATTCATTGTTGTCACAGGTTGACTACAATAGGTATCTCTGGAGGAGTTGGAGGAGGTTCAAGCACCTGGGCGGTGAAGCTGCATGGGACTCAACAACTGGCCAAATCCGAGGGGCTAATGGTTGGTGGACGTGGATGAGACAGGTTAGATGCTAATCAATGTCTCCCTGTATATGGTTAGAAGTTGGAAAAGGAGGTATGCGGTGTATATTCTTGCTTGTGTATTTGCAGCATTGTTCGGCTGCCCGGAAGTTTCGTGCACTAGGGGTTCAAGCAGAAGTGGATGATCTGTGGGAGGAGGTGTTTGGGTTGCCCGATCTCTGGACCGAAGCAATGCAGATGGCTAATAATCTGATGGCCGCATCTATAAATGAGCCTGAGGCGGGGGCCATTGCACCTCATGATGGTCAAGCCTACGGTTGGGCGTAGAAGAGCAAGGATGGCCAGCCCCGCTTGTCCGATCTACTGTTTTGTTAATCCTAATGCAACTCTGTATGCAGTTTGTCTTTTCTTGTTGTTGGTCATACACTATGATGCATGTCGCGTGTACCATGAGATTCATTATGAAGTTGCTTCATTTCTGACATTTCACCTTGATATCAATAAGTTTGCATTTTACAATACGAGTGTACAATGCGTATTATAGAAGTTGCATTTCAGTAGTATACGGGTGTTCAATTCGTTGTAGAGCGTCTGAGCATATAGTTGAGTGTAGAATAATTTTTGAGTCTGGTTATATCTGTTTTTATTTTTTTCGCTCCCAAAAGTTGTTATTTATTTTTTATAAATAGTACTCGTACTATAAATGATACCAACAAGAAGCCACGTTTGACTATATTGAAAATATATTAGTAATGCATTGAGAATTGGACACTGCATAAAGCTGGTCGCACTATTTGGATTTTGGATGCTACGTTTGACTACTTTCAAAGCTACATTGAAAATATTGAAACCCGATGTTGCTGCACTGATTTGGCAGCATCATACAGTGGGGCGATGCTGCATTTAATTTCTACTCTTACCAGCATTTTTTCCATTTGTAGATATATATCCACCACTTCCCCTTTACTTGGGCAAATATTAACCGGCTCTGTCACGCCATAACTAGAAAATTAAAGATACCAACAAGGGCTTGATATCTGAATCGGTGAATCGTTGCTGACTTCTCTTCATCATCATGGACCCAGGGAGTGAAAGCGATGCATCGTCCGGTGTTGAAGACATCCTCCAACTTGTGGTTGTGGGACAGGCACATGTGTATACATGCGTTGAAGACATCCCTTTTCCACCATTTCGTTTTGGACAACATTCACTGTGCAAGGCAGGATAGGCAACACTGATTGCGCATGAGCCATGAATCATGTAGTTTAAGTGCACATACGTGTGGACGTCAGTAACATCCATTTATTGTTGGTTGTTGTAGACGTTATTTACCTATATTGCACAATTCTTCATTCTCATGTACTTCACCTTAGGGTCCATAATTAAGAATCTGAATATGAGTGAGTGTTATTCCACTATGCTGTTGCTTTCATCACAGGACCAGAAGAAATGGTACTTCCGAATAGGACCGGACACAAAACTGAGAAAGCTCGTAAGGAGCTATTGTAGGATACATGGTAGGTCCGTCCGCACTCTGCAGTTCCCTTACAATGGAGAGTGTCTGAACACCCGCAGCCGCTTGGTCACGCCTCGATCCGTAAGTGGCCCCGTTTTTTGAGTCTACCAAGAAGCTGTTCTCGTTGACTACACCTTCTTCATTCATTCTACTCTTGATTTCCAGCTGCAGATGACTACCGGTGACCAGATAGATGTCGTCGAAATTGTCGATACTGGACTTCCCCCCCCCCCCCGGTTGGCTGATGGACGGGCTAACACTAACAGGGCATAGTCCATGTGTGATTCCGTTGCTGCGTTTCGTGTTCCTCCATCATTACATGCGTCTGTTTTCTATCGTCAGTTTTGAGCTTTGGACTATGATTTGTTTTCCAATGCCCGTCTTTAGCGACGTATGCACTACCTTTCGTTGTGAGTTATGATAGCTGCTGCGACGGAATTATGTAGGGCATCAAGAGTTGATTGTGATTGTGTCCTTGTATAATTAGCTATGTTTGAATTTGATTTTGTCATCTGGGTAGACATTCAAGTCTTCGGTCCATGTCGACCAAATTTTGCGGAAATGGTTGTGATGTTGTTGATTGAGCAATTCATTATTACAGCACCTTCCATGTGTATATATGTGCCAGCGTCTGATGTGTCCTTCATATGGCAACCGTCTGCTGTGTCATTCGAATGGCAACATCGGACCATTGGATATGATGTTCTTTCCCAGTTTCGACCTTCATAGCCCTCACAATCCTCGATCAGTAGAGCAGCTTTATAATTTATTTAGTACTAATATGACATTTCACTTTGATATGAATAAGTGTGCAACTTGTTGTTGAGTGTGCGAGGCGTATTATAGAAGTTGCATTTCATAGTATAAGGGTGTTCAATTCGTTGCAAAGAGGCTGAGCATATAGTTTGGTTTAAGATTAATTTGTGGGTCTGGTTATATCTATTTTTATTTATTTTCCTCCCATAAGGTTTTATTTATTTTTAAAAAAAGTATAAATGAACATATAAAACGTATAAAACGAAATTTTGATCTATGGCTATAACCGAAACTACCATGCATTTAACAGAAGAAGCATCTAACCTGAAAATTGCAATTATACTGTTTAATATGATTATTCTGACGACAAAAAGAATCTCTCCTTTCAAAATTAGAGTACTAAATTACGCATTTAACTACCAAAAACAAAATTAAAGTTGGCATTTTGTGTCGACCAATAAAACCCAAATCGGCATTTCCAAACCGAGATCCCGCCCACCGCTTGTAAGTTCATTATGGGCCAGGCCCAGCTTCACTTACGTAATAAATTCGAAAACAGGTTCTTAAACCCTATCCCGCTCATCCATTCCATTTCATTTTCAAACCGAGATCCCGCCCCGCAAATCCCTCTCTCAACCTGTGATTCCTAAACTCTCCGGAAATCATCTCCCACACCTCTGCCGTTTGCTCGCCGAACACCATAAGCGGAAATTCGCCGATTCAACGTCCGCAGTTCCGCCAGTCCAACACGCTGATACCGAACGGAGCCTAGCTAACCCTGTCGAGATCGGCGATGCGTCCCATGAATATGAAGGGTTCCATTTCCCGGCTTCAAAAGAACAACATTAGGCACTTCATAAAGACGATACGCTTTCCAGCCGTCCAATTGCACAGCCTGGTAAGATGTTTCTCACCATATTTTTGCATTTCTCGCCTACAGATATTCGAATACATCCTGTCAACTCCAAACAGTTCATTCGCAAGGCAGCTTGATTAGTAATTCAAATAGCATTCTTTTCACACTGTTTGTTGGCGGGACCTAAGGTTTCCGGTATAATTATGTGTACAACAAGGTATACGAGGGTTGAACAGGGAAGGGGATTTGTGTTAACAGAGATTCATCCTATATAGATTGTTTGGTCGCTTTGGGTGGGTTTTCATCGAATTTCATGGATTTATCTTGTTCTTTTCATCCTAATTACAGAGTTGTTTGTCTTGTTTTGGTGTTCTTTTAAGTAATTCCCGATTCTTGCTCTACCATTTGTATAATTGCACTATGTCATAGCGCATTGCATTGCAACTCACCTGCGGTTCATTAATTGTAATGCTTACTCAGATACTACCAACCCTGTTTACAAGGCAACACCGAGCAAAAATTTCCAAACTTGCTTACATTACAGCACCAGACGGGTCTGTCCACTCAGTGGTTGTGCAGAATAGACATGGCAGCCTATGGTTTTGCGAGGGCTGGAGAGAATTCACCCAGCAGTACCGTATTAAGAAGGGGCACATACTGCTGTTTGGCTACGATGGACATTCACGCTTCTGTCTCACAAACTTTGACCCTTGCATAGGGTGCGAAACCGGACACCACCAGGACGTGTCCAAGGACGAAAAAACCCTTGTTGCCTACTGACTTAACAGATGCCACGATCTGCCAGATCTCAGCTGTCGGCTTTCGCATCTCTTACAAAATCATGTGCTGTCGTAATAAGAGATAACTTCGTCTGTGCTGAATCCTACCGCAACTGTTTGGTTTGTATTCAATTGTCTGTCTTTGTGCATTTCCGTGCGATTCACTGAACTATGGATTTGAATGCATTGCCAATCTGTTTGTTCAATAAGTTCGCATTGGCACGATCAACCATTCATTATCTTCGACCACTTTAGTCAAGTGAAATTTAACTATGACGCCATTTCGGGTTCATCTTAGTCGACAAAAACATACCACTATACCAGGGATCTACAAAAAATAAGATCGTCTGCATTAAGCACCCTCACTGTTCATATAACTAGATTGATTGGGACCGATACAAGGGGGTAGAGCTGGCCACTCACTATACGCAGATCCAATACTGAACGAGGCGTTAGCAACAGCCACTGCTTATACCATTGATGAGTTCAATTCCTCGACGTGCTGAATTTTAAGCTCCATCGTTGTGTTAGCAATGACCCTCATACAGTTGTCCAGCAATGGATCGACGTTTGCTCCCGGTACCGTTTGTTTCTCATTCAGCATCCAACATGCATAGGCACTGTTTGTTTCTAGCACCACATGTGCTCGCTTCTGCTCCTCCACCATTCGTAAGCCGAGCAATATACCATTGAGGGCTGCCGCATCCTTATGCACATTACCTGTTTGATACACATAGCTCGAGACCACTTCCCCCAACGGTCCCTTAACAACCCCCCCTTCGCCTGACCCTTTTTCACCCAACGATAGTCCACACGTGCTAAGCTTGAACCACTCCACGCCTCCTAGACGTACGCCACTGGATGCACTCACCTTCGCGGATAAAGTTATGCACAACCATTATAAAATTAGTAACTGTTTTACCTTACACAGTACTCACAAATATGGATCTGCAATCAACAACGCACCTGTGTTCCTGCTGCACGTGCATCGGCAGTGGACTGTGACGGCTGCATATGAGTGTTGGAAGTCTGCGATGACAACGCAGAATCCCGTACTGTTAGTAATCAACCACAATCAAAACTAACGAACTCACTACGCAAACTCTGCGCAGATAACCACACTAGTCTGTGCAGGGTACGCATTTTTTTTATTACGAGTGCAATGCACGCTACTTGGCCATATCAATTACCTTGTTCGCCCACACCCCACGGGCACTGTCTGGTACGCTATTGGTAGCATGTATGTTCGCGACACACTCTGCCTTCGCAGCCTGAAAACATACGTAGCAGTTGATTTAGCTTGCTAAAACATGTTGCACGAATATATTAACTCAACACATTACCTTCTTCTTCTTCGTTTGAGGCAGGACTTTCTTCTTCTTTTTTTTGGGTTTTTCCGCAGGATGCAAGGACCGCTTTCGTTTGGCCCTTCCTGGTCTCCTGCGATCAGGGGGATCCTTCAGATCAACGACCACTTCAGGAGCACACCTCTTCATGTGTTTTTCATTATCCTCTCTTTTCTGGAGCCTCCTCCTGCCATAAACCTTGGAAACAGTTGCCAGGTTCTCCTGCATACGGCACGATTTTATTCCTAGCATGCTCTCAAGTTGTTTTTCAATCTTGCCCAGGGCTTGTGAATACGTGTTGTACGTCTCCTCGTTATGGAGTGCCAAACTCAGGAGGTATTCATTCCGCAAGGCAACCGCATGGAACCTCTGCACACGAGGGGTTTGACCCGGATCATAATAATTTACTTTTACGCGCTCATATTCACGGACGATGTTCTTCCTCCACCGGTCCAGGACATATTTCTCGGGGATGCATGTCAGCTCTTCAAGCTCGATAACCTTTATGATGTGCCTGCATAAAATGCCGGCAAACTCGAATAATTTGCAAGAGCATTGTATTTCCATTGCAACCTTGTCGATTGTCGTGAGATACGTTTTCTTCTTGGATCGCCACACGGGATTCACTATTTTTTCATCGACTGTGTACGTGGTCTTGTTGCCCTGCACGAAGTTGCCTGATGCATTAGTGTACATCAGGCCTTCGACCTGCAATCAACAACTTGTCAATGCCCTGTACACGGAAATTTAACCATGTCTGTACGTTCCAATCTGATAATTTGTCTGGCGAAATTACCTCCTCCTTAACTTCCTTGAATTTTTGGTTGGTATACGCCTCGATAAAAACTTCTTCCACTAATATGCTTCTTGTGCATGAGTAAGGCCTGTCCATTGACTTGGCGTTTAACGTCTTCTTGACTTCCACTCTGCCTGCAAGGGCCATGTGATACTGTTGTGCGAAGGACACCAGACCAGTGTGCGTATTCAGAAATCCTTTGAAGTAGTGATTCAGGCCTTCACTCCGCTGGGTGGATGACATACCCGCCCAAAAAGACGACCTCAAGAACCCAGGAGCCCACCTCTCACGCTCTTTGTAGGACTCCTTTATCCAGGCGTAGTCGCCTAAACCGAACTCTGCAACCATTGCGTGCCAAGCTTCCTCAAACTCAGCAGGCTCCAGTGACTCGTGTACCACAACCTGCATACGCTTCTTTATTTCTTTCCAGTCAGGATGGTTCCCGATATTTCTTGATGCATTCTGCATTATATGAAACAAGCAGAGCCTGTGTCTGGCTGTAGGGAAAACAGTTTTAACCGCCTTGCCAATGGCCTGGCACTGATCGGTCAATATTGCTACAGGGGAACTTCTCATACACTTCTGCCAAGACTTGAACAACCAGCAAAAGGAGTTAGCATCTTGACTGAGAATCAATCCACACGCCAGGACCACGGACGACCCATGGTGGTTCACACCTATAAAGGGTGCGAAAAACATATCGTACCTATTCGTGCCGTGCGTCGTGTCAAAGGTCACTACATCCCCGAAGTCCTTTGCCATTGCTCGACATCTTGCATCTGACCATAAGACCTTTGCTAATTCCCCCTTCTCATTTATCTCAGTCTCACAGAAGAAGTCAGGGTTGTCCTTGGACATCCTGTCGAAGTATTCCAACAAACCCGACGCATCACCGTTCCGTCTTTCTAGTCGACACCGAATGTTTATGGAATTTCTCATATCGATTTGACTGAACGTTAGCTTCTCATGACCTCCGCTCTCAACGACAAGAGAATTGTAATTCTTGGTCACGGGGACACCAGCTATATCGTTCATGACGATCCTCCGCTTATGGTATTCGGACATGTACTTGTACTTAACAAGCATACGGCTGTTACTGGGATCTAACGGATGGTTGTGTTCCAAATTGAGTCTGGTGATATGGAACCCTCCTTCAATCATCCGTGCCTCAACATATACTGGGCATCCGCTTGTTTGAGATTGTTTGTACTTCTTTTCTTTGCCAGCCTTCACACATCCGAGTCTCAGCCTTTTCATCATGTAATACTGAGGCTCCGGTAGGCCCTTTTTCTTGCCGTACTTACCTCTGAACTCGTCTAACAGTAGGTTTGATCGAGTATGCCACTGGAAACCATTCTGATAGCTGTATTTATGACAATGTATTGCAAATTCTTGTCCGCTCTGAAAGCACATACCCTGTTTAGGCTGTGCTACACCAACCTCTCCATTGTCACTTGTATTACATGCCTCATCTTCGTTTCCAACTTCGTCGTTTCCATCGTGGTCTTCATTCGGGTCCAAATCCATTGCTGCAGTCCTGTCAATTAATGGCTCATCTTCGTCGTTTCCATCGTGGTCTTCATTTGGGTCCAAATCCATTGATTCAGTCCTGTCAATTAATGGCTTGATTAATGCAACTAGCTATTTTTTCTGGCCGAACAACTAGCTATTTTTTAACTGCACCAATAACAAATACAGTACATTCCAATTCATGTTTACACCTCATGTTTGGCTTATTGTAGATTAGTTATAATTCAACATCCGAGTATAATACCTGTTGCTATTAGTTTTGACCACAGATGTCCGATTTCGCATCTACTGGCTAACATTCAACGTCTCTATTGCCATTACATTGCATCATTACGTGAATAAGATCTTATCAAATCGACTCACACAGGCTGAATGGAACCTCCCTCAATCACATTACACAGCCAGAAATTGCATACTGAAAGTGAAACAGATGGAAATTGCACACTGTACAATGCACACTACCAGATCGGGAAATTGCAGACTGTGCAATTTCCAGTTGATAACTACAGGTCCTTCACATTAATCATTAGGACTGTATCCCTTAATCACATTCAATTGGTTTGATCAACCCTACAGTCAATGCAAACATCCACCTGCCTCACAACATTACATTTTCCAATCGACGAAGATTATAACTATAGCTAGCACTTACTTTTCTACCATAGTTGACAATCTACTTTTTCAAGGATAACACAGTACCCGAACAATGTCCAACCATTGGTTTGCACACACGATCGCAGATAATTGCGACACAAACTCTAATTTGCAATCGCAACGATAAATATCCCCTATTTCCGATTCATACAAAGTCTACAGATTACGTACCTTATTAACGCCTTACTGGCCGATGAACGGTGAAGATATAGTAGGAAGAAGACGAATTCAGCTCGACAAGAATCTCCGGCCGGCGGCGTCGAGTTTTCCCCCTGTTGCTCGGTGCTTTGTTTTTAACCTAGAGGGGTAGAACGATAATTTTCTCTTTGCACCAAATTCATCCCGCTATTTTATCCCGCCCCCTATTCTCGCTCTTTTGTTTTGCTGCTTCACTTGGCCACGTGTCCGCCATCGGACGGTCCGTTCCACACGGTGTAAGATTCAATCTTACACCGTGTGTAAGCGTACATTTTTCGCTTTGCTTCTGCTCTTGACTTGGATATATATAAACATTGATATGTGTATGTGCTACGTGAGTTGATAGAAAGATGGAGCCGAGAGATGAGAGCAAGAAAAAAAAAGGGATTTGGAGGATCGAAAGGAAATTGGTTTTAGGAAGTTGGTTTTTATACGTATGGTACTAATATCAAGCCTTCGTTTTGCGTTTTGAAGCTGAAGAATTTCTGGTAAGTTTTAATTAGCAAGTTTAGTAAAATTTAACTAGTTATTAGTTTATTTGGATGTGTTAATTTTCAGATTTACGTTTATAATTGATATTGATCTGGAAACCGATTGATTTATAGTTATCGGTGAGCGTTTTCAATGATGGTCATATAATTTGTTAAAGATTTAAGAATGATTTTAGGGTTTCGTTGTAATAATATTTCGGTGATCTTCGGTCAATATTTACTAAAAGTTTTCAACTAGAAAGATGTTCTTATATATGCATAGTATATATTGGTAAAATTTCATAGTAATTGGAGCTATATAGTGAAAGGTATAATGCATATGGTCATTTCATTGCATTTAGGGTTAGGATTTGTAAAAGTGTATAGGCTAAGATTGTATTGGGTTATTATATAGAAGCACGGGGATAACTCGTGATCAAGGGAAAGAGTCAAAGCCAAGAAGCTTTCCTAGAGAGAGAAAGAAGTCATTCCGGGTCTTATAATCTGATCGTCATCAGATCTAGTCTCGTAGTTCGTTAGCTCGTCATTTCCAGGCAAGTGGATTGGTTTTATTTCTATCGTAAATATTGACAATTATTGAATGTCGTATAGCCCTATATGTTATCTTGATATATGTGATATATGATAATGTTTAATATATATACTTATATATGTATATATATGTATAGTTATGTGTTGTCATTGCTCTATAAGAAATACATCAGGTTGTTAGTGTTGAAGACTGACTGTTGTTGGTTGCACTATGCTAGAATAGAACTTGGGTTATTAAGTATAACCTTGTTTGTCGTTACGTTTCTGTTGAAATGTTGTTAATGGTAGCAGTGAAACAGATCTGTGAGTATAGACCGGAGATTCAACCTTATGTGTTATATGATGTGCTACAATGTGTGTATATATATGTTATGTGTTATATATATATATATATATATATTATATGGATATATGTGTGTGATATATGTTTTATCTCCAATGTTCATGATTGTTTGCATAGATTATGCAATTGCAAATGATACATAGAGAGAATCCTATCCTACGGATTTTGCTAGGAATATTCATATCTTAACATCTGCTCAAAGTGAATTACTTTCTCGTACTCCGACGAATGTAGTCCATATTCTAATAGTAGGATGACCTCTCTTGGTAGTGTCATGCTTAAAGAGGGTACTCGTATTCTACCACTGGTTAGGACGTTTTTCCCCTAACAAAGCGATACCTATGGAACGGTATCAGTCTTTGTATTCTTCCACTGGTTAGGACGATTTTCCCCTAACAAATCGATACTTATGGAACAGTATCAGTATTTGTATTCTTCCACTGGTTAGGATGTTTTTACCCTAACACATCGATTAGGATGTTTTTACCCTAACACGTCGGTTAGGATGTTTTTACCCTAACATATCGGTTAGGATGTTTTTCCCCTAACCCATCGGTACCTATAGGACGGTAACAGTCCTTGTATTCTTCCATCGGTTAGGATGTTTTTACTCTAACATATGGATACTTATAGGACGGTGTCAATCCTCGTCTTCTTCCACCGGTTAGAACCTATTCTTCTACCAGCTAGGACGTTTTTCCCCTAGCACATGGGTATATAAATGACGATTTCGGTTCTATCTTGTCTTCGATTGATTAGAATGTTATTCCCTCGCTTATCGTTCCCTTAATGGATCATATTGATTCTCAATTCTGTAGTTGTGTTAATTGAGTAGGACACTCTTGTTCGTCGACAAGAGTCGCGTTGTCTAATTAACCAAGTTGTTATGGTATTGTGTGATTAGTGCTTATTGCATCTTGATTCAGCTAGTTAGTGAAACTTAGCTTGTTATGTGAAATCAACACTCAGTAGGGATTTAGTAGACACCACAGAATCAAATGTAGGAGGACCATTCGCCATTCTTAGCTCATAATCGGTAAATAACTCGTCTTTTCTCAGAAGTTTCAAGACGACACACCGGGATATGTCCTATGAAGTTGAAACTTGTATTCTCCGACTCTCATGGCTATACCTACTGATCATGGAACCCTTAGTCGTTAGCCATTCGAAGTTCAGTTCATCGTGTTGATCCATTTTATTCAAGAACCAATCGTCCTCTCCACTTGCTAGTCTATTTTAGACTAACCCTTCCATTCGACTCGTTTTTGCATGGTTGTCTGGTGTGTTTCGTTGACTTTCAACACATCAGAATCTAGAGGAAGTGGTCAAACTAAGAGGCTGAAGATAGGATGTTGAGAAGCTTGTCCACCCTTTAGAGAATAAAGGAGAAGCTGAAGTGAAGACGACGGTCATCCACAACACCAATCATCCTTTTGCTCTTTGAATGTATATTCAGACTTTGTCAAACTGGCTGAGTTCAAATTGTATTGTTGTTCGTATCTGTTTTGAATACACTTTGTAAAGGCCTGAGTAGTCTCAGGTTGGTTAAACCCGGGATTACTGGCGGTAATACTCTCATGTAAATTTGGGGGTGTTACAGAAGTGGTATCAGAGCCAAAAGTGTGAAAACCTTTCTTCGCTATCTTCGTCTGGTATAGAATTATGGAAATTCTATACTAACTTTGCTCGTTAATCATTAGTAGAAAATGGTCAACACTAGAAGTACCAACCAAAGTCCTCGAGCAAGTGGCCCAGCTGGAGTTCACAAGGAAGTGGAAGAATCAAGAGTTGGTAATATAAGAAACCAAGCTCCTATAGCGGCTGTTTTGGACGATGCTACTTTTGAGGCAATAAGACAACTGATGTTGCAACCTTTATAGGGTATACTCCCAACAGTCCAAGCTGTGGCTCATGAAGCTGTTGAGCTTCACCATGTTGAGAATATTGTTGTGGAGAATGCTCCAGATCTTCAACCAACTCAAAAAGAGAGATTCACTCAAGCAATTAAGGCATTTACAGCGATGAAACCTGAGACCTATGATGACTCGGGTAAACCTGTCAACATTATGTACTGGTTCCTCCACCTTGAACAGTTGATGGAAAATATCTCTTGCACTGAAGCAGAGAAAGTGCATATTGCTGCCTTACAGCTAAAGGGGGCCGTAACTGAATGGTGGAGAAGTTCAGGACTATCTAGTCATCCTAACCTTAATTGGGATATGTTTAAAAACAAGATACTTGAAAGATTCTTTTCTGCTGGTATGAGGAAAGAAAAAGAAAGGGAGTTTCAAAATCCTCAGATCGAGGGACTGAAGATACCTGAATTGACCACTAATTTTAACCATCTTTTGCAGTATGTAGGTCCTAAGATATCTACTGAGGAACAGAAAATCGAAAGGTTTTATGATTGGTTGCGCCCTGAAATGCAGCCTTTAATGGTACATTATAAGTGTGACACTCTAGAACAGTATGTGGATGCTGCTTATAGACTTGAGCTATCTTTGGACCAATCCGAGGAAAAGATAGAAAAGGGGAGTCAATCTTCCCAACACGGGTCTAAGTTTAGTGGTTTTAAAAGGTCGGTGCCTCCTTAACAGTTTGAGAAGTCGAACCGAGCTAAGACGGAGTTGGGTTCAATTAGGTCAGCTCAACAATCTAAAAAGTTAAAGCGAACAAAGATTGACTCAAATTTGAGAGGATCAACTAATGAAAAAGGAACTACTCCACAGTCAAGGAACTATAGCGACCTCGTAACTTGTCAGAATTGTGGACAACACGGACACTATAATAGGAATTGTCCGAAGTCAAAAAGGAAGCGCTTTGCTTGTGGAAAAGAGGGCCACATGTGAGATTACTGCCGACAGACTCGTAGTGATTTGACTTGAACCTTTGTGATATAGTTTTTTTTGAAGAACTATCCAATACAACTTCAGTGTGGAGCAAGGCACAAAACGAAGAAAATGTGTTTTGGTACTGTCTGGCTTAAGACAAGATGAACTAGCCAAACACGCTTGATAACCAATAATACGAGTTAAAACATTCCGTTTTAAGGATCATAGCATATATGTTTCTAGCATGGATTTTATTGTATACAATCTTAGTACATTACTTGGCTAGTTAAGAACTATGGTTGTGTAGGTAATTGGTTCATGTTGATAGCCTATGGTTATTTTTATAATATATCTATGCTCTTTTAACCTTAAGGATCTATGGGTAATCAATCATCTAGCCAGTATAAAGGAAAATCACCCGTGAACGCTCCCTAGTATGCCTTATGTGACTCAGTAGTGTCGTCCAATCAAAATAGTTATAATCTCTATTTTGTGAAAGGATCTATGCTAGTATGTTGTCAATCCTTGTTAGGACTCCTAATTAGCTTAGAACTTTTGTTATACCCGTGTTAAAATATATCATGTGAAATTAGATCGAATGTTTGTGGAAGTTAAGATGTACCTTCTATAAGTATATGACTACTATGTAGTGTAGCTAAACGCGTCTCTTTGTAACTATGTGAATCAGTCGGGTAGATTCAGAAATACATAAATATTGATGATATAGATAATGTGTTTTGTCTTTTACACTGATCATGTAAAGGACAAAAATACATTAGAGAGTTTCGCAGATATTATTTCCCATCTTGATCACATGGTGAAATAGGATCGCGAGCTCTAAGGCAATTTTTCTTGAAATAGGTTAAAGAAGTATATAGCATCTATGTTAGGACCGATTTGGAAGACTATTAATAGGTCCTTGTATTCCTAACTCTTGTATTCATATGTAAAAGAATTCTTTTAAGCATTTGGTATCGTCTCTAGAGTCAAGGATATCTCCCAGTGAGGGGAAAAGCCTTCAATGATGACAATTCTTACTTTAGATGAGAATGTGAATTTTTTTAAGGGGGTACTTAGGAAATATCTCATCAGAGGGTATCATTCTGTCATAACCTTTTCTTGCACAACTTGTTTCCATCCTCTAGTTTCGGGGACGAAACTATTTTTAACGGGGTACTAATGTAATATCCGGGATTTTCGAGCAGATATTAATTTGATCATGCCCTATATTGTTAACTTGTGAATCTAAACTCAGCATAATTTTTTTTTGACTGGTTAATCATCTGGATTATTTTCAAGTCCTAAATAGTAAGGAGGAGATCAAACATACGAGTATAGGGATTTATAAGTAAATGAGTTACCTTTAATCAAATAAAAACTTGTGTGAACTGGGCTTGATGAAAGGCCCCCGTTTTCAGACTATTTGATCCAATAATTTGTTCTGACTGCAAGAGTATGTTTTGTTTTAAAATTAAAGTTAATTACGTTTTTATAGTTTTTAAAGATAAAGTAGTTAATTAAAGCTTTTGGGTAAGGTTTGTAATAAAGAAAATTTAAGGGTAAAAATTGTAATGTTTCCAATAAGTTTTGCCGACTCTTGTAAGCCGACTTTGCTTCTGCTCTTGACTCGGATATATATAAACATTGATATGTGTATGTGCTACGTGAGTTGATAGAAAGATGGAGCCGAGAGATGAGAGCAAGAAAAAAAAAAGGGATTTGGAGGATCGAAAGGAAATTGGTTTTAGGAAGTTGGTTTTTATACGTATGGTACTAATATCAAGCCTTCGTTTTGCGTTTTGAAGCTGAAGAATTTCTGGTAAGTTTTAATTAGCAAGTTTAGTAAAATTTAACTAGTTATTAGTTTATTTGGATGTGTTAATTTTCAGATTTACGTTTATAATTGATATTGATCTGGAAACCGATTGATTTATAGTTATCGGTGAGCGTTTTCAATGATGGTCATATAATTTGTTAAAGATTTAAGAATGATTTTAGGGTTTCGTTGTAATAATATTTCGGTGACCTTCGGTCAATATTTACTAAAAGTTTTCAACTGGAAAGATGTTCTAATATATGCATAGTATATATTGGTAAAATTTCATAGTAATTGGAGCTATATAGTGAAAGTTATAATGCATATGGTCATTTCATTGCATTTAGGGTTAAGATTTGTAAGAGTGTATAGGCTAAGATTGTATTGGGTTATTTATATAGAAGTACGGGGATAACTCGTGATCAAGGGAAAGAGTCAAAGCCAACAAGCTTTCCTTAGAGAGAGAAAGAAGTCATTCCGGGTCTTATAATCTGATCATCATCAGATCTAGTCTCGTAGTTCGTTAGCTCGTCATTTCCAGGCAAGTGGATTGGTTTTATTTCTGTCGTAAATATTGACAATTATTGAATGTCGTATAGCGCTATATGTTATCTTGATATATGTTATATATGATACTGTTTAATATATAAACTTATATATGTATATATATGTGTTGTCATTGCTCCGTAAGAAATACATCAGGTTGTTAGTGTTGAAGACTGACTGTTGTTGGTTGCACTATGCTAGAACAGAACTTGGGTTATTAGGTATAACCTTGTTTGTCGTTATGTCTCTGTTGAAATGTTGTTAATGGTAGCAGTGAAACAGATCTGTGAGTATAGACCGGAGATTCAACCTTATGTGTTATATGATGTGCTACAATGTGTGTATATATATGCTATGTGTTATATATATATATATATTATATGGATATATGTGGTGATATATGTTTTATCTGCAATGCTCATGATTGTTTGCATAGATTATGCAATTGCAAATGATACATAGAGAGAATCCTATCCTACGGATTTTGCTAGGAATATTCATATCCTAACATCTGTTCAAAAGTGAATTACTTTCTCGTACTCCGTCGAATGTAGTCCATATTCTAATAGTAGGATGACCTCTCTTGGTAGTGTCATGCTTAAAGAGGTTTCTCGTATTCTTCCACTGGTTAGGACGTTTTTCCCCTAACAAAGCGATACCTATGGAACGGTATTAGTCTTTGTATTCTTCCACTGGTTAGGACGGTTTTCCCCTAACAAATCGATACTTATGGAACAGTATCAGTATTTGTATTCTTCCACGAGTTAGGATGTTTTTACCCTAACACATCGGTTAGGATGTTTTTACCCTAACACGTCGGTTAGGATGTTTTTACCCTAACACGTCGGTTAGGATGTTTTTCCCCTAACCCATCGGTACCTATAGGACGGTAACAGTCCTTGTATTCTTCCATCGGTTAGGATGTTTTTACCCTAACATATAGTTACTTATAGGACGGTGTCAATCCTCGTCTTCTTCCACCGGTTAGAACCTATTCTTCTACCAGCTAGGACGTTTTTCCCCTAGCACATGGGTATATAAATGACGATTTCGGTTCTATCTTGTCTTCGATTGATTAGAATGTTATTCCCTCGCTTATCGTTCCCTTAATGGATCATATAGATTCTCGATTCTGTAGTTGTGTTAATTGAGTAGGACACTCTTGTTCCTCGACAAGAGTCGCGTTGTCTAATTAACCAAGTTGTTATGGTATTGTGTGATTAGTGCTTATTGCATCTTGATTCAGCTAGTTAGTGAAACTTAGCTTGTTATGTGAAATCAACCCTCAGTAGGGATGGATTTAGTAGACACCACGGAATCAAATGTAGGAGGACCATTCGCCATTCTTAGCTCATAATCGGTAAATAACTCGTCTTTTCTCAGAAGTTTCAAGACGACACACCGGGATATTTCCTATGAAGTCGAAACTTGTATTCTACGACTCTCATGGCTATACCTACTGATCATGGAACCCTTAGTCGTTAGCCATTCGAAGTTCAGTTCATCGTGTTGATCCATTTTATTCAAGAACCAATCGTCCTCTCCACTTGCTAGTCTATTTTAGACTAACCCTTCCATTCGACTCGTTTTTGCATGGTTGTCTGGTGTGTTTCGTTGACTTTCAACACATCAGAATCTAGAGGAAGTGGTCAAACTAAGAGGCTGAAGATAGGATGCTGAGAAGCCTGTCCACCCTTTAGAGAATAAAGGAGAAGCTGAAGTGAAGACGACGGTCATCCACAACACCAATCATCCTTTTGCTCTTTGAATGTATATTCAGACTTTGTCAAACTGGCTGAGTTCAAATTGTATTGTTGTTCGTATCTGTTTTGAATACACTTTGTAAAGGCCTGAGTAGTCTCAGGTTGGTTAAACCCGGGATTACTGGCGGTAATACTCTCATGTAAATTTGGGGGTGTTACACATCATATGCATTCTGGGACTCTAGGATCAGCTTTACTAGACCAGGGTATGGCAGAGCGTGTCGCTTCCTCCCACACTTAGCCATATGTTGCATTGCAATTCTGGCAAGATTGATGGGACGGCGTTCGAGAAAAGCGTCTATTAGAATGATGTCATGGGTTTGAACTATAGAACGCTTCTCTTGCCTGGGAAGGACGGCGCGGCAGATGAAGTAATGGGCAATGGCGCCGACTTTGCTCAACACGTGAGCGCCCCTGTCAAGTCCATAAGGCCTTTTGCCTTAAAACACTCTCTCAATCATAGCAATTTCTTCGTCATCTGTCATCTCAAAGCCGTTCTTTGGAAGTGAACTTAGAGCGTTGGACGGCGGCTTTTGAGTGCTAAGTCCCATGAATTGACGGACTTGGCGTTCTATGACAGTTGCCTTTTCATCATCTATTTTGAAGGAGAGAGAGCCATCTTTGGACTTGTAGCGCAGGATTTGGTAGAACGCGCGGACCTGTTCTTTATCAACTTCAGTAAGGGCTGGTCCGACGTCCGTCCAACCTTGAAATTTCAGAAGCTCTAGAAACTCTAGAACTTCTTTTTCCTTGGTGAACGAGGCAAGCCATTGCTCAGAGTATACCAAAGGACCTAGGACGTTCACAGGAGCGCCATCGTCCTTGCGCTTTTTCTTGCCTTTTGGCGACTCAGAGTTCTCATCATCAGAATTCTCTTCTTCATCATCATCGTCCTCGGACTCATGTTCTGCATCGGCCTGGCCAGCAGCGTCCTCGGTGCCTTGTGCATTTTCATCATTACCAACCAACTGTGGCTTGATCAGCATCAGAGGGAGCATTGCCTTGGGAAGTGCCCTCAGCGTCCTGAGCGTCTGCTTGTGTTTCAGTTGGGGGCTCAGCGTCCGCAGGGACTTGGGATTCTGTTTGGATTGAGGGGGAGGGGTTTTCTTGTGGAGTTGAGAGGGGATTGCGAATAGGGAGGGATTGGTTGTAGGGTGGGACTTCTTGTGCATCACGCTCGAGCTCTTCAGACAGAGTAGGCTCGGCGTCCTTGTGAGAGACTTGGTGCTCGCCAGCGTCCTCAGCAACTTCAACAATTTCTGCTTCTTTTGGAGCAGGAGCAGCCTCAACTGTTTCAGCCTAAGCAGTCTCAGTCTCATCTTGGGAGTCCCCAGTGACATCAATAAATGGGGAGGACTCACCAGCAGGAGTTCCATGTTGACTCTTCTCTGAGGAGCTTGAACTGGAGGAACTTGAGGAGGAGACGAGCTCTGGTGGCGGAGCGTCCTTGACTAGCAACACCTTAGGCTGTTCACCAGATTTGCGCAAATGTGGTACGCTGCTTGACGTCCTCTAGGCCGCTTTCAGAGGAAGGACGACGGGACCTTGGGGTCTCGGGGTCCTTCGGAGGAGATATATGGGCCGGGGCGGAGGGGAAATTTTCAAAGTTTAGGGGTGAGGAATGAGGATTGGGTTGGAAGGGAATAAGAGCATTGGCTTTTGAAGGCTTGGGGGATGGAGGAGGGGTTGGGAGTTGAACGATCTTGAGTGGCTTTTGAGGAGGAGGAGTGGATTGCTTAGAGAGATTGAAGGGCCTTTTTGTGGTGCTAGGCCTTTTTGTGGAGCTTTTTATAAGGGGGACGCTTGAAGTCTTGGCCTTTTTTAGGGGCCTTGGGTCATCGACCTTTTTAGAGCGTCCCTCTTTGATGTGAGGTGGAAACTTGTCCACTATTTCAGTAGGTTGGGAAGAGGAGAAGGGTTTAGATGATTTGGAAAGGGGGGACGATGGGGCAGGACGCTTTAATAGCTTCTTTGTTGTTACGGTTGGAATATGAGGAGGTGGGGGAGAGGGACTCGGCAAACGGTTTTTGAGCATTTTGTAAGCCGGAGAGTCCCTTGGGTACATAGGGAAGTCTGGGAGAACTTGGTTGTGGAGGTCTGGGATAAAATCAAGTAAGGGACCAAGATTCTCACCTCCAAACTGTTGGAAGAATAGAACGTCTTCCATTCGGCCAGGCAGATCATGATAGTCGTTCTTGTGCAGGCCGTGAATGACAAAGCATTCTATAAACTTCTCGTAATTCCTTGTCTTTATAGCGTCCTGTTTGATATGAGGGAGATCCATGCGTTCCCTTATCAGCATGTACAGGGTTTTGGGCTTCTTGTTGATGAAGTCCACAAGTGATTCGTTGAGAGCGATGGGTTTTGGCTTCTCGATGGTGTGGGACTTCACCAATCTTCTTCTCTTCCCGCCGGCAGAAGATCCGGCAGCGTTCCCTAGTAGTTGAGACATGATTCTGATGACTTGTAGAGAGAGAAACTCGTCGGAATTCTAGAGAGATGTGAGAGCTGTTTGAGAGCAGGGAAGTTGTTGAGAAATAATAAATGAATGATGGTGACTGTTTCGGCCTTATATAAAGGAAGCGGTGGCACAAACTGTAATTAACACTGTTTTACTGTGCGACACGTGGCAAAACTTCCCCCTTAAGATTTGAGCAATTACAACGGTCACTGTTCAAACTTTCAAATGTTCGAATTTCTGACTCTTCAACTTCTTCTCAAAACTGAACTGGCGTCCTCTCTTACAAACATAGCAAAAATTTACCTCCTCAAGCAAACCAATAACCAATTCAACCGTCCTTATGATCAGCTTTCGAACCATTTGAGAACAAAGCAAGTACGTCCCATAAAAGAAAAAAAATATGAAGCTCATAGGACGCTTTTGCAGAGTTCTCGGCTAGGGTAAGCTTAGAGTTCCCATCATTTCAGCTTATAATGAGGGTTGGGTGATCAGGGATACTCTTTTCAAGACAAATAGAGAAAGTTTGAATGGCGTTCCAAAGTAGCAAACACATGAAGTTTTAGACTAGCGTTCTTGCAAATATGAATTTAATGCATAACAGTCCTTAAACACTTAGAATCTACAAAACATAGCCAATCATTGAGGGAATAGTAGAACGGGACTTGCTACTTAAAAGTTATCATCCCCAAGAGCAGCCTTAGATGCTCATAGGGACGTCTATCAAGCGCCTTAGTCAAAATATCAGCTATTTGGTCTTCAGTCCTTACATGCTCCATACTAATGAGTCCTAGTTCAACATTATCACGCAAGAAATGATGCCTTATATGAATATGCTTTGTGCGTGAATGAAAAACAGGATTCTTAGAAATTTCAATAGCACTTGTGTTATCACAGCGAATAGGAATAGTTTCAAGATTGATACCGTAGTCCTCAAGTTGATATTTGATCCAGATGACTTGTGAACAGCACGAAGCAGCAGCAACGTACTCAGCTTCCGCAGTTGAAAGCGCCACAGAGTTCTGTTTCTTAGATCCCCAAGAGACTAAGCATGAACCAAGGAACTGTGCCATTCCTGAAGTGCTTTTTCTATCAATCACATGACCAGCATAGTCAGCGTCCGAGTAGCCAACAAGCTTGAAGGACGTCTTCCTAGGGTACCAAAGACAAAGAGCGTCGCGTCATTTGAGGTAGCGAAAGATCCTCTTGACTTCTTTCATGTGGGACTCCTTTGGATTCGCTTGGAAGCGTGCACACAAGCAAACAGCAAACATGATATCGGGACGGCTTGCGGTCAAGTAAAGCAAAGAGCCAATCATTCCTCTGTAAAGCTTTTGATCAACGTCCTTTCCCTTTTCATCAGCGTTAAGACACGAGTTGGTAGAACAAGGGGTTGCGACAGGCTTGGACGTGTTCATCCCATACTTCTCAAGCATCTCACGGACATATTTTTGTTGATGAATGCGCGTCCCTTCCTTGAGTTGGTTTATTTGAAGTACCAGGAAGAAATTAAGTTCTCCAATGAGGGACATCTCGAATTCACTACTCATTAAGGACTTAAACTCATCTACAAGTTTCATGTTAGTACTACCAAAGACTATATCATCAACATAGACTTGGGCAATTAAAATGTCCTTGTGAACTTTCTTAATGAACAAAGTTTTATCAATTGAACCTCTTGTGTACCCATGAGACAAAAGAAAGGACGCAAACCTGTCGTACCATGCACGAGGGGCTTGCTTGAGTCCATAGAGCGCATTGTCTAAGTAGTACACATGATCTGGGTGAGAGGCGTCCTCGAAGCCAGGCGGCTGAGCAACATACACTTCCTCCTTTAGCTTTCCATTGAGAAAGGCAGTCTTGACGTCCATCTGAAATAACTTGAATCCTTTGTGGGCGGCAAAAGCAATAAGAAGACGAACGGCCTCAATTCTAGCAACAGGAGCAAAGGTTTCATCATAGTCTATGCCTTCCTCTTGCTTGAATCCTTGAGCCACTAGTCTTGCCTTGTTTCTGGACACACGTCCACTTTCATCAAGCTTGTTTCTGAACACCCAGCGCGTCCCTATGATGTTCTTTCCTTTGGGACGAGGGACGAGGGACCAAACTTTGTTCCTTTCAAACTGGTTAAGTTCTTCTTGCATCGCTTGAATCCAGTCAGCGTCCTGGAGTGCTTCCTTGATGTTCTTTGGTTCCACCATAGAGACAAAGGCATTGAAAGCACAGAAAGCACAGAAAGCTAAATTAGCACTCTGGGACTTGCTTGCTGCTGACCTTGTTTGAACTCCTTGAGAAGGATCTGAGACAATCTGAGAAGTTGGGTGGTCCTTAGAGAAGCGGGACTCCCTTTGAAACAATTGAGCAAACCTTGGATCAATCTGTTCATCAGAATCATCACTATTATCTTGAGCATCGTCCTCAGTGTGTTCCCCCTCAAAGAGAGCGTCCACACCTTGGCGTTGCTCGCCTTGTTGACTTGATTCACCCATATCTTGTTGAACTGGGGATTCACTACGAGAGGGAACGCCCTGAACAACACTAGGAACGTCCACTGAGACTTCTTCAGGATTTGGAGTAGCGTCCTTAGGAACATAGTATTTTCCAGAGGACCAATCTTCAGCTTCGTCTTCAGAGTCGTCCTGTTGTTGTGAAGAAGAGCGTTCTTTCTTACTTGATTTTTCTTTGTGAGAGAAACGTTCCTTAATCACAACATGAATACTCTCCTCAAGCTTTAGAGTCCTTTTGTTGAAAACTCTATATGCTTTGCTGGTGAGAGAGTATCCAAGAAATATGGCTTCATCACTCCTTGCATCAAACTTTCAAAGTTTTTCTTTATCATTGTTGTGAACGAAGCACTTGCAACCAAAGACTCTAAGATAATCAATGCGAGGCTTCCTTCCATTCAACAACTCATAGGACGTCTTTTTCAGCAAGGGACGGATCATGGCACGATTGATGATGTAGCATTTTGTAGCAATAGCTTCCGCCCAGAAGTACTTGGGAACGCTATTTGCCAAGAGCATAGTTCTTGCCATATCCTCCAACGTCCTGTTCTTTCTTTCCACAACTCCATTTTGTTGAGGAGTCCTTGGAGCTGAGAAGTTGTGCGAGACACAATGTTGATCACAGTAGGCCAGGAACTCTGAATTCTGGAACTCCGTCCCATGGTCTGATCTTATGGCTTTGAGAGGCGTCTCAAGGGCAACTTCCACTTGTTTGGTGAAGACTTTGAATGCATTGAAACAATCTGCTTTTGACACTAAGAAAAGAACCCAAGTGAATCGAGAAAAATCATCTACGAGAACGTAAATGTACCTCTTTCCGCCGTAGCTCAACGTCTTCATTGGTCCACAAAGATCCATTTGGAGAAGTTCCAAAGGCTTCTTCGTGCTAACTTCATTTTTAGATTTGAAAGACATTCTTGTTTGCTTCCTTTTGATACAGGCTTCGCACTGTTCAACTTTCTCAGGATCAATTCGGGGAAGTCCTTTCACAAGATTTCTTTGGTGTAGCTTGAGGATTGTGCTTGGTCCAGCATGGCCAAGTCGGCGATGCCAGAGATCAGCATCCTCCTTTGAAGCAGATAGGCACAATTCTGATTTAGGCTTGAACTCTTGATTGAAGATATAAATATTGTTCTTGCGAACTCCTTTGAGAACAACTTTGTTGGACTTCTTGTTGATGACTAGGCACTCCTTTGAGTCAAATGTGACTAGGTTTTCACCTTGATCACACATTTGGGAAACGCTAAGGACATTGAAGCCAAGTCCTTCAACAAGACTTACATTTGTTGCTTTGATGGACGGGTTTAGAATAGCAGTTCCCGTTCTTTTGATCTTTCCCTTGCCCTTGTTGCCAAACGAGACAGTTCCTCCCGTGGCACTACTCTGGATAGAAGTGAGATGGATCTGGCTTCCTGTCATATGATTTGAGGCGCCACTATCAATGATCCATGGGCGTCCCCTCACTTCCACCTACCAAAACAAAGTTAGTTTTTGGCGACCCAGGCAAGGTGTTCCTTACCTGGCTGATTACAATAATAGAACTCTGGTTCTGGCATATAGTCATTTATATTAACATCATTAGAAATGGCATGCTGTCGGAAAGAACTCCTAGAACGTCTAGGACGCCTAGGATTAGCTTTGGGAACGGACTCAGCATTTTCATTTTTAGTCCTAGCAACTTTGCCAGTTGCAATATCTTCTTTTAGTTTCACACAATCATATTTGAAGTGTCTCCTTGTCCACAGTACCAACACGTCCTATAGTAAGTACCAAGGTAGTACTTCTTATTGGGAGGTTGGATTTTGTTTTGCTTCATCTTTTGGGGATCACACACTTTTGAACCGTCCCCTTTTGCAATTTTCTTGTAAATTTTATGACTAGTGGAGTTAGTATAGTAGTCCTCTTGACCTTTCTCTCCACTCTCTAGGACTCTAATTCTTTCAAGAAGATTCTTGGTTTTCTCCCTTTCAAGTTCAAGTTCTGAAGTTTTACTAGCCTCAAAATCGCTAGGGAGAGAGTTCCTAGTGTCAGACTCATAGCCTAGTCCTCTTTTGGCTGGGACAAAAACTATAGGTTTTACTTCCTCAACTATGGGACTCTTTCCCAACACTTTCACTTCTTCCCTAAGCTTAGCATTCTCAAGTTTGAGACACATAAGTTCAGTTTTTAGGGACTTTGTTTCTTCACATGAGGACTCTAGTTGGATGGTCATGGTACTACAGTTTTCACATTCAACCACAATATTTTCATCTTCAAGTTCATCCATTCTTCTTTTCATAACAAGACTTTCCTCCATGATTTTACCAATGAGTTTAAGGAGTTTTGGTTTTGAGCATTTTTCTAAGGAACGCATCATGGAATCGTGAGTTACCTCTTGTTCATTGTCGGAGGCGTTCTCTTCAACAACTGGGGCGTCCTCCATTGCCATGTATGCAACTTGATCCTCTCGTTCATCATCACTTGAACTGAAATCATCCCATGCAGCTGTGCATGCTCCAATGAGAGCTTTCTTCTTGTCCTTGGAGGACGTTCCCACAGTACATTTTTTAGCAAAATGTCCTTTCTTGTTGCATTTGTAACATGTGAGTTCCTTCATTTCAGCCTCTGTGTACTTGGGACTCTCCTTCTTGTAAGAAGTCTTGTTCTTGTTACTATACTTGTTCTTCTTGTTATAGTACTTGAGAGCTTTGTGAATAAGAGATAGTTCTTCATCTGAGTCAATCTCTTCCTTTGACTTGCTTTCTTTCTCTTTAGGACGCAAGTTCTCAAGTTTTTCTTTTGTTTTACCTTGCATCATCAATGCTAGATCTCTTTGTCCACGTAGGTACTCAGCGTACTCTGGTGTTGTGGACGCCAAAGCAAGATCAGTTTGAGGATTCTTTCCTAGCTGAGCCATGTCAGAGATTCTTCTTTCTTCGTACTGCCTAAGCTTCCCATAGATCTCTTCCATATCTAGAGTTTTGTTGGCTGTGTTTTCTTTGAAAGTTGTCCTATCAAAGTTCCAGACTCCGGTCAACCCATCAATAACTACTTGAACTCTGTTTCTCATAGAGATCTCTGTTTCTAGGATGCCCAAGTTTCTCATCTTGGTGACAAGACCCTCAAACCGGTACGAGTAGTCATTGACCGTTTCATTTGGCAGCATACTAAAAGCATAGAACTCCTTTTTGATTTACAACTGGACGTCCTCCTTCATTTCAGCGGTTCCCACATGAAATTTCTCAAGAGCTTCCCACTGTTGTTTTGTTGTGGGGAGATTGCTAACTCTTGTGGCATCCCTTTCATAGAGGAACGCTTGAAGAAAGCATACTGCTTTAGCATTTGTTTCCATCAGCTTGAATTCATCAGGACCCCACTCGTCCTCTTTGTCTTTCTTGTCTTCGGGAACCTTGAGGTCACCTTTTCTGATCACGTTCCAGCATTGATAATTTGTGCTTCTACAGAAGTTCTCAAACCTAGTTTTCCAGCGGTTGAAGTTGCCGTCCGTCAGACGCGGAGGCTTCACAAAAGAGATTCCAATAGGTTCCATGTCCATTTTTACCTGCAACTCAGTAAGAATCTAGAGCGCCCGCTCTGATACCAATTGTTGGATCGTTAGTACTGAGGGACGTCCTTTACTTTGGTAAAGGAGTCCTTTGGTCAGGCGTCCCTACGAGGAGTAGGGGCGTCCTTGAGTAATGCAGCACAGGTAAGTAATGAACGCAGTGAATTGTAGAGGAACCACTCAAGACCAAGTAGTCCTTGAGTGTAAACCTCTACCTCCTTGGAGGATTTTTTGAATAGTTCTTTCCTTTATGTTGAACGTTCTTACAGTTGTACTGGCGAGTCTTTACAGTTCTCTGACACTTAGCTTTTCCCTAAGTTTACTTGTAAAGAACTCCTTTAAGCCTACAACTTAAGCTAGTTCAATCTACTAAAGGACTCTATTCCTACGTTCTGCAGTACTTCGCAGAACTCTCTCTCTCTTTTTGGTTTTTCTGATTACAAACTGTTTTGTGTTTTGGGTACAAAATCTCACTCGATCTAACACAAGTCTAAATACTGTTCTTGAGTTCTTGAGTTAGTTCTTCGTGTTCTTGAGTGAGTCGCTTTCCTCTGATTCTCTCTGAATATTCTCTGAAAGCGTTAACGTCACAATAAATGCCTTGGGGTATTTATAGAACTTGGGGAAGGGCGTCTTTCTCTTCTGACGATCATGCCCTTCGTGGACGTGGCTACAGGATCTTCCTCCACGTAGTAGGGCAGTGATGAGGAAGCTTCCTGTATCTAGCTGTGTATGATGAACTCCGCTACAGGATCGGCCGCCACGTGTTGATGAACTCTGCAACAGGATCGTCCGCCACGTAGTGTTGGACTCCGCTACAGGATCGGTCTCCACGTGTCCTTGGATGATCAAATATTGTCGAGTGATGTCATCCTGTCGGCTAGTGAGTAAGGACTCCTTTCTTGCGTTCCTACTTGCTTGGGACTCCGTCCTTGCTCAAGTAGTCTCTAGCTGGTCCTTACTTCCTGTTAGCTAGCGTCCCTAAGCCTAGGGGACGCCCATACACACTTGTTGTCCTTCTGTCACTGGCGTTCCTGAACACTTGAACAAATTTATTAGAATTAAAGTGAGTTTGTCATATCAAAACTAAGGGACGCTTATGTGGTACACTAATAAGTACGCAAGCGTCCTTGATAGCGTCCCAACAATGATCAATTTGTCAAGCGAATACGGATATTTGTTTGTCTAAGTATTTCTAAATATTGATTAATAAACTCTTGAATTCTTAGAATTTGCATGCTAGTGTGTGAATTAAATCCCAAAAACCCCCCTTGTTACTTCCGTTTGACACAAACTTCACTGCTAAAGATAACCTGTCTTCCTGTGGAATCGACCCTTACTTGCTTTATACTTTGGCTTAAGTTAGTTTGGTTTTCTTTGCATAACTATGGTTTAAAACGACTAAATCATCGTTATCGATAGACTTTTAATCTTTTGACCCATCTGTTGAGCGCGATGATATATCCATGAGAGATTCATAGAACAACCATCACTCGCCTTGTCCCCTCAATCTTAGTGATCCGTCCTCTATTGCCTCTATCTCAAGCTTTGAGACATACCCGATGGTTAGCTGCATGCAACATGATCGAAACACGCGGAAGTAGACGACGAGCCCCGAAGAGTCCACTTTGGTGACTACTTATAGTTTCGTCCCCCGTCCATTAAATGGGTACACCTCGGCAATGCTTCATGTATGACAGGCGGCCATAAAGCGTAAAACTGCTAATGAGAACACGTACTTATTATTACATGGACGGCCGATAAACTCACCTTGTCCCTCCGACTCAAGATAGCGGCCGAATACTCATGGCCCATGGGAATAGAGTTGTTGCTGCCCGAGGATGGGGGAAACAATTTTGGAGTGTATGACGACTGCCTCAGTGTTTACATGGCAACTTGCCGATCGAATTCCGACTCCCCACCGCGTAACATGTGGGCGAGTACTTGTGGTATCTAGGGGTGTTTGTGGCCCGATTGGTTCCAATTTTCTAGAGCTACCTTGCGGCGTACAAGGTTCGGTGCCGCGAGCTGAAGTTGGAGCCCAAAGCGGCTCATATGAAGTAGGTTCTTTTGGCAAAGGAGAACGGACACCAGAGGTTACGTGAACTTGATTCCTCCACACCACACTCCTCATTACACCTTTGAACCTTGGTCCTAGGAAAGACAAGTGGTTCTTAGCTTGCGATTATATTGGGGGGGAGGGTGTTGAATCGTTAGTCTTAAAACAAAAGGCGTCCTTAACAAGGTTAAGGGCGTCCTTGCTCAGGCGTCCTTAGTAACGTCTTTGAGTGGCAGTGGAAAATCAAAAGACTAAACAAGTAAAGACAATAAGTAAGGGACGCTTTTGATTTATAGAGGAACCATTCAAGTACCAACGATCCTTAAGTGTAAACCTCTACCTCCTTGGAGGATTTTGTAATAGCTTCTTTCCTTTCTTATTAAGTTTCCTTACAATACACTGGCGAGTAGTACACTTCTCTGGTACTTAGAAGGCGTCCCTAAGTCCACTAGTAACAACTCCCTTAAGCTTGTAATGTAACCTAACTTAATCTCTCTAAAGGATGCTATCACCTCGTCCTTACAGTTCTTCGTAAGGACTCTCTCTTTCTTTTTGTTCTTTTCTATTACAAACTATTTGTGGTTTTGTTGTACGCTTCTCGCTCGATCTAACACCTAAGTCTCACTTGTTCTTGAGCTTGTTCTTGGTGTTCTTGCTTGTTCTTGAGCGACTGACAAATTCTCTGAATATTCTCTGTAAGTGTCCAGTCACAATAAATGCTCTGAAAGAGTATTTATAGTGACATGGGGAAGGGCGTCATTCTCTGACGATCATGCCCTTGAGGACGTTGCTATAATAATCGGCTTCCACGTGTCTCTGTGATGATCAAGGAAGCTTACTGGCAATTCCGTTAGGCTTGGCTGCAGGATCTTCTTCCACGTGGAGATCATGATCAAAGCTTGTCTGGTGATGTCACCTTGTCGGCTAGCTTTGAAGGACTCCAGTGTAATGATGAAGGACGGTGTCCTTATTGAAATTATGCCAAGCCGTTCACTTAGAGATGTAGCGTCCTTACTCCTTAAGGACGGCTACTTGTACAACAACTTGTTGTCCTTTTCAACATGCGTCCCTGAAACACTTGGACAACTTATTAGATCAAGGCGAGTTTGTCATATCAAAACTAAGGGACGCCAAGCATAATGTTAAGTACTAAAGGTGTCCTTAACATTGTCCCAACAATTTCCCCCTTTTTGATGATGACAAACTTTAAGCAATAATAGTTTGAACTTTAAAGCTTTAGCGTGCTTGAAAACTTAAAGGGCGTCCCTTTAACACTTAGTAGATTTCTATAAGCATAAGTTTTCAACACTTGATCTATCTTATCTTTTGGATTTTAGGAAGGGGACGGCTATACTAATCAAATTTCATTTTCATTTCTAACTAGCGTCCCTTATTCTTAATTAGAGGCAATGTGGCGTACTTAGGTCCTTTCACTAACATTCCCCCTTAGCACTTGCTTATTCTAGATAACTATTATGAAGCGCATCTCTGCAAAACTTCACTTCCCCCTTTTGGCATCATCGAAAAGGATAACAAATTAACTAAGTACGATAGCATAAAATCATAACTATAAGCAAAAAGACGCTTAAACACACAAATGCACACAATCAAGGAACTGCCATTGAATGAAAATAGAGTCATATTACAGACATTCAGAGAATTGTTTGTGAAGCAAAAGAAGCAAGGGAAAAAAATAATGTGGGATTAAAGGATTAGGAAGGTGATCCAACAGGACGGCTTGAGTCATCGATGTGGGCGTCCACTTCATTGTGATCATCTTCCTCTTGAGTATCGCCCTCTGTACTCTCTTTGTGAATGGACTGAATCAGCATCTTAATCATATCATTCTGATTCTTGACAGCTTGGAAGTATTGATAATTTTGTTGAAGGATGGCGTTCCCTTGCTGTACTAAAACATTCTGATTGTGGATGATAAGAGCATACAGCTGCTTGTCAGAGTGAGCTTCTGTGTTTGAGGGAGCAGGAGAAGCTTGAAAGTAGGACGGCTGTTGTTGCGGATGAAAGTGAGAAGGAGAGTAGTTGAAGTTCAAAGCAGGGTTATTGAGGAAGGACGATAGTTGTTCAACCTCAGCACATCGTGCAAAAGGAGCGTCCTCGGACTCAACTAACTCAGCTGATGCAGAGGCAACTGTCTTCCCTTTCTTAGCGGCTTCTTGCCTAGCACGCTCGTCCTCTGCAACCTTCTTTGCAGCCTCTTGCCTTTGGCGTTTCTCCTCTGCTTTCTTAGCTGCCTCTTCTTCTTTCTTCTTTCTTTCGGCCTCTTTTCTCTCCTTTTCAAGCTGAATCCTGATAGAGGGAAGCTCTTTACTATGTTTGATTTCGAGGAGGCCATACTTCTGATCCCATGGCATGCCCAAAGTGATTTCCTCTCCAGGAGTGTAAGCGTCATTTTCAATGAGGAGAGCCTTCACTAGACATGGATAGGGAAGGGCATGGTTCTTACGGGTGCACTTAGCCATATGTTCAATCATTATTCTAGCCAAGTTGATCTGGCGACCCTGTAGGAAGGCGTCCAGAAGCAAACAATCTACGGTCTGCACAAGTGACTTTGCTCCTGTCTTGGCACAATAGTCCTGCAGATCATATAGTGAGCCATGGCACCTGTTTGAGTCAGAATTGAAGCCACACAGTCATGGAAATCCGGAGTCTTTCCATTGAAAATTCTTCTGAGCAAGGCGTTCAGTTCTTCTCCTTCAATTCCAAAACCGGAAGCAGGCACCCTGTGCAAAACGTCATTTCCTGGGCGCTGCTTGTCAAGACCCATTAACTGGCGGACTGTCTTCTCAGAGAAAGTAGCGCTTTCGCCATTTGTTAAGAACGTCCCTGTGCCATTCTCGATGTTGATGTTGAGAGGCTTTTTGGCGGGGTCATGTTTGTGTTTTGTTCGCTCCTCCACCATGTGTGAAGGGAAGCGGTCAAAATTTTTTGTGGGTTTAGAGGAAGAGGAAGGTTTTTGTGAGGGGAGGGAGTTCTTTACAAGACGGGAAGGCGACGGTGGAGGTCTTGTGGTTATAACACGGGGAGGAGAGGGAGGAGGTGGAGACGGCATCACTAACCTTTTTACACCCTTAGGAATGGGTGGTGTTGGGACGATATTAAGGACGTCAGTCGTTAATATCCAAACCAATAATAATCGTCCCTTGTTTTGATAATGACAAACTCAAATGTATTTGATAAGTTGTCCAAGTTTTGATCTCAGGTAAGTCCAGTGGACGCACATGAGCGAAAAGGACAACAAGTGAACAGTAGTCCCTATGCTGTAGGGACGCATGTTACCAGAACTTCCAAAGCTAAACGTAATTGGCGGAGTCCCTGCGCAAGATAGGACGGAGTCCTCATCAAGAAGGGACGCGCGCCAAAATACGGACGAAGTTCAAATTCAAATCAAGGCCGCCCCAACATGATTACATCATCGTCCGGCCTTAGTCCTCAGAAGGAAGCTTCCTTTGTCTGGGCACGTGTAGACAATGCCAAAGACGTCGCTTTCCCAGCAATGGTCCCCTACCCACGCGGAGGCTTCCCAAGCGTCAACAAAGTTGACCTCCTCAAGACGCTCATCGCACCGTTGATCAAAGATCGAGGATCCTGCCAAGTCTCAGAGGACGCTAGAGGACAAGAATCACTTCCGCTATAAATACTCTCCAAGGAGTATGCATAGCGGTAGATGTGTGTGTGCAAGAGTGGACTTTGAAGACTTTCTCTCAAGCTCTCCCGAAGCATTCAAGAACACGAACGAAGATCAAGAAGATCAAGTGAGCTTCAAGCAAGAGAAAGAAAGTCCAAACACATCAAATCCAAAACAAACCACAAATCAATTAGAGTTGTAGTTTGTCTCTCACAACGAACCGTGAGAGACGTGAGTGATAGCTTCCTTATAGCTAAGAGTGTTAGGTTACTTGTTAGGTTGAAAGGAGTGTTACTAGTGAGGCTAAGGACGGACGCTTAGCTCAGAGAAGTGTAACGACTCGCCTAAGTTGTAAGGACTCGCTCTTAATAAGATAAGGGACGGCTATTGAAAATCCTCCAACGGAGGTAGAGGTTTACCCATAAGACTAGTTGGTCTTAGTGGGGTTCCTCTATAAATACTCGTATCCACTTATCTTGTATTCTGTTAAGTCTATTTTCCGCTGCACTAAAGGACGCCCTTAACCCAGTTAAGGATGCCCTCATTAACTGACTTACGATCCATCAATTGGTATCAGAGCAGGCGCTCTAGATTTTTGTTGAGTTGCAGGTACAAGATGGACATGGAACCTATTGGAATCTCTTTTGTAAAGCCTCCTCGTCTGACGGACGGCAACTTCAACCGCTGGAAGATCCGCTTCGAGAACTTTTGCAGAAGTCAGAATTATCAATGCTGGAGAGTGATCATGAAGGGTGACCTTACCATCCCTAATGACAAGAAAGACAAAGAGGACGAGTGGGGTCCTGACGAATTCAAGCTTTTGGAAACAAACGCTAAGGCTATATGCTTCCTTCAAGCGTCCCTCTGCGAAAGGGACGCCACCCGAGCTAGCAATTTGGCAACAGCCAAACTACAATGGGAAGCTCTTGAGAAGTACCATGTGGGTACGGCAGAGATGAAGGAAGACGTCAAGCTTGAAATCAAACGAGAGTTCTATGCCTTCAGAATGCTTCCTAACGAATCTGTCAAGGACTACTCATACTGCTTTGAAGCTCTTGTGACCAAGATGCGAAATTTAGGCATCCCAGAAGCTGAAGTCTCAATGAGAAACAGAGTCGGAGTAGTCATTGATGGGCTTACAGGAAAATGGAATTTTGATAGGACTACGTTCAAGGAGAACACAGCCAACAAAACCCTGGATATGGAAGAGATCTATGGGAAGCTGAGAGGCTATGAAGCGAGAAGGGAAGCTGATATGGCTGAATTGGCTAGAAACCCCCAGACAGATCTTGCTTTGATGACGTCAACTCCAGAGTACGCTGAGTATCTGCGCCACCAAAGAGATATTGCCCTAATGGTGGAAGCAAATAAAAATGAGAATCGTGAAAGGATGCGTGCTCAAGCTTTGAAAGAAAAGGAAAGCAAGACTAAGGAACAGCTGGAAGAAGAGGAAGAGATTGCCCTTCTACACAAAGTTGCTCGCTTATGGGGTAAAAAGGCCAGAGATTCCAAGAAACACAAGATGCCTTACAAAAAGGAGAGTCCCAAGTATACAGAGGCAGAGATGAAGGAACTTACTTGCTACAAATGTAACAAGAAAGGACACTTTGCTAAAAGGTGTACTACGGGACTAAACTCAAAAGAAATGAAGATGAAAGCTCTCTTGGGAGCGTGCGAAGCCGCATGGGATAATGTGAGTTCTGATGATGAAGAACCAGAAGGACCAGTGGCGTACATAGCCGTAGAGGACGCCTCAGATAATGAGCAAGTGGCGTACATGGCTGTGGAGGACGCCCCAGTCCTTGAAGAGGACGCTTCTGAAAAGGAACAAGAGGTAACTCGTGAATCCATGATGAACTCCTTAGAGAATTGTTCCAAAACCAAACTTATTAAGCTCATTAAAAGAATCATGGAAGAAAGCGTTGTTATGCAACATAGAATGGATGAACTTGAACTTGAAAGTGAAAATAGGCTAGTTGAATGTGAGAACTGTGCTACAGTTTCGTTACAACTAGAGTCCTCGTATGTCGAAGTTAAATCCCTGAAAACTGAAGTGATGTGCCTTAAGCTAGAGAACGCTAAGCTTAGGGAAGAGGGAAAGTGTTAGGGAAGAGCCCGGTAACTGAGTTAGTTCAACCAATGGTGTTTGTCCCAGCCAAAAGAGGTTTAGGATACGAGTCTGACACTAGGAACTCTCTCCCTAGTGACTTTGAGGCTAGCAAAACCTCAGAACTTGAATTAGAAAGGGAAAAGACCAAGAACCTTCTTGAAAGAATTCGAGTCCTAGAGAGTGGAGAGAAAGGTCAAAGGGACTATTACACTAACTCCACTAGTCATAGGATCTATAAGAAGATTGCTAAGGGGGAAGGTTCAAAAGTTTGTAACCCTCAAAAGATGAAAAAGAACAAAATCCAACGTCCCAACAAGAAGTACTACCTTGGTACTTACTATAGGACGTGTTGGTACTGTGGAAAAGGAGATCACTTCAAATATGATTGCCTGAAACTGAAGAACGACATTGAAAATGATAAGTCCGTCCCTAAGGCTAACCCTAGACGTCCTAGACGATCTAAGAGTTCTTTCAGAAAGCATGCTATTTCAAATGATGTGAATATAAGTGACTACATGCCAGAACCAGAGTTCTATTTCTGTAACGAACCAGGTAAGGAACACCTTGCCTGGGTCGCCATACACTAACCTTGTTTTGGCAGGTGGAAGTGAGGGGACGCCCATGGATCATTGATAGTGGCGCCTCAAACCATATGACAGGAAGCCAGATCCATCTCACTTCTATCCAAAGTAGCGCCACGGGAGGAACTGTCTCGTTTGGCAACAAGGGCAAAGGAAAGATCAAAGGGACGGGAACTGCTATTCTCAATCCGTCTATCAAAGCGACAAATGTTAGCCTTGTTGAAGGACTTGGCTTCAACCTCCTAAGCGTCTCTCAAATGTGTGATCAAGGTGAAAACTTAGTCACATTTGACTCAAAGGAGTGCCTCGTCATCAACAAGAAATCCAACAAAGTCGTCCTCAAAGGAGTCCGAAAGAACAATGTCTACATCTTCAATCAGGAGTTCAAGCCAAAATCTGAGTTGTGCTTATCTGTGTCAAAGGAGGACGCTGACCTCTGGCATCGCCGACTTGGCCATGCTGGACCAAGCACAATCCTCAAGCTTCATCAAAGAAATCTTGTGAAAGGTCTTCCCCAAATTGATCCTGAGAAAATTGAACAGTGTGAAGCATGTATCAAAGGGAAGCAGACAAGAACGTCCTTTAAGTCAAAGAACGATGTCAGCACAAAGAAACCTTTGGAACTTCTCCATATGGATCTTTGTGGACCAATGAAGACGTTAAGCTATGGTGGAAAGAGGTATATCTATGTCCTTGTAGATGACTTTTCTCGATTCACCTGGGTTCTTTTCTTAGCTTCAAAAACAGATTGCTTCAACGCATTCAAAGTCTTCATCAAACAAGTGGAAGTTGCGCTTGAGACGCCTCTCAAATCCATAAGATCAGACCATGGGACGGAGTTTCAAAACTCAGAGTTCGTGGCCTACTGTGATCAACATGGAGTCTCTCACAACTTCTCAGCTCCAAGGACTCCTCAACAAAATGGAGTGGTGGAAAGAAAGAATAGGACGCTGGAGGATATGGCAAGGACTATGCTCTTAGCCAATAGCGTCCCCAAGTACTTCTAGGCTGAAGCTATTGCTACAGCGTGCTACATTATCAATCGAGCCATGATCCGTCCTTTGCTGAAGAAGACGTCCTATGAGTTGCTGAATGGAAGAAAGCCTCGCATCGACTATCTCAGAGTCTTTGGATGCAAGTGCTTTGTTCACAACAATGATAAAGAAAGACTTGGAAAGTTTGACGCAAGAAGTGACGAAGCCATATTCCTTGGATACTCCCTCACCAGTAAAGCGTATAGAGTTTTCAATAAACGAACTCTAAAGCTTGAGGAGAGCATTCATGTTGTGTTCAAAGAAAGTTCTTCTCACAAAGATAAACCAAGTAAGAAAGAACGCTCATCTCCTCTGCAGCAGGATGACTCCGATGATGAAGTTGATTTCGGGTCCTCTGGAAAATACTATGTTCCTAAGGACGCTACTCAAAATCCTGAAGAAGTCTCAGTAGAAGTTCCCAGTGTTGTTCAGGAAGTTCCATCTCAAAGTGAATCTCCAGCTCAACATGAGGTCGCTGAATAAAGCCTACAAGGAGAACAGCATCAAGAAGAGGACGCTCAACCTGAGGGGGAACTCTATGAAACTCTCAATGAAGACGACGGGTTTGACTCAGATGAATCTGATTGGACGGACCCTAGATGTACTCCTGTAAGGGACGATACTCATAAGGGATCCCATCTTTCGAGACTTCATTCAACGGATCAAATCATCTCAGATATGTCAAAAGGAGTTCAAACAAGATCAGCCGTGAATCAGTCCCTTAATGCTAACATAGCGTTCTGTGCCTTCAACGCCTTTGTGTCCTTGGTTGAACCTAAGAACATAAAGGAAGCACTCCAGGACGCTGATTGGATTCAGGCCATGCAAGAGGAACTTAATCAATTCGAAAGAAATAAGGTTTGGACCCTCGTCCCTCGTCCGAGAAACAAAAACATAATAGGGACGAGATGGGTCTACAGGAACAAGCTTGATGAGAATGGTCGCGTGTCAAGAAACAAAGCAAGGCTTGTGGCTCAAGGCTATAGGCAAGAGGAAGGGATTGATTATGATGAAACCTTCGCTCCTGTCGCCAGGATTGAAGCCATTCGCCTCCTCATCGCCTTTGCCGCTCACAAAGGGTTCAAGCTTTTTCAAATGGACGTCAAGACAGCCTTTCTCAACGGCAAGCTCAAAGAAGAAGTGTACGTCGCTCAACCTCCAGGATTTGAGGACGCTGATCACCCAGATCATGTGTACTTCTTGGACAAGGCACTCTATGGACTCAAGCAAGCCCCTCGTGCATGGTACGATAGGTTTGCGTCCTCCCTCTTGTCCAACGGGTACACACGAGGTAACATTGATAAAACCCTGTTCTTAAAGAAAGTTCTTAAAGAAAGTTCTTAAAGATGTCTTAATTGTCCAAGTCTATGTCGACGACATAGTCTTTGGAAGCACTAACATGAAATTTGTAGAGGAATTCAAGAACTTGATGAGTAGTGAGTTTGAGATGTCCCTCATAGGAGAACTCAACTTCTTCTTGGGACTCCAAATCACTCAGCTCAAAGATGGGACGCGGATTCATCAACAAAAATACATCCGTGAAATGCTTGAGAAGTATGGGATGAACTCTTCAAAACCCATTGATACTCCCATCTCCCCAAACACTCGCCTCTATGCTGATGAAGAAGGCAAGAGTGTAGATCAAAAGCTCTACAGAGGAATGATAGGGTCCTTGCTATATCTTACGGCAAGTCGTCCCGACATCATGTTCGCTGTATGCTTGTGCGCTCGATTCCAAGCAAATCCAAAGGAGTCCCATATGCAAGAGGTCAAAAGAATCTTCAGATATCTCAAGGGACGGGATGACCTATGTCTATGGTATCCCAGAAGGACGTCCCTGAACCTGGTAGCTTACTCTGACGCAGATTACGCTGGCCATGTGGTGGATAGGAAGAGCACCTCAGGAATGGCACAATTCCTTGGCTCATGCCTTGTATCTTGGGGATCCAAAAAGCAAAACTCCGTGGCACTATCAACCGCGGAAGCTGAGTACGTTGCTGCTGCTTCGTGCTGCTCACAAGTCCTATGGATCAAGTACCAACTTGAAGATTATGGTACGTCCCTCAACACAGTCCCTATCTTGTGTGACAACACCAGTGCTATAAGTATTGCCAAAAATCCCGTTCATCATTCTAGGACGAAGCATATTCACATAAGGCATCACTTTCTTCGTAATAATGTTGAACTTGGATTAATTAGAGTGGATCATGTTAGGACTGAGGACCAAGTAGCCGATATTTTCACAAAAGCACTTGATAGACGTCCCTACATGATTGGCTATGTCTTGTTGAGAACTTGTTTTAAGGTGTGTCATGCATTAAAGTCATCTTTAAAGGACGCTAGTCTAGGATATGTGTATTCGCTTGTGTCCTTGAATGGTATTCATTTCGCTTTTCATCTCAAGAGTATCCCTGATCACCCTACCCTCATCATAAGCCGAAATGATGGGAACTCTAAGCTTACCCAAGCCGAGAATCTTGCAAACGCGTCCTATGAGCATTCCTTGTTTCACCTTTACGGGACGTACTTGCTTGATTTTCAAAAAAAAAAAAAAAAAAAAAAAAAGGGTCTAAGTGATCAAAGGGATGCGTGCTAAGAGCTGAGAGTTGTCTGTATAGAGTTCTAATTACAGAGGTTGAGATCAGTGAATGGGACGCCGTGGTTCAGTTCTGTGTTGTGTAGTGTTGTGTGTTGAAAGGACGACAGGTCAGAGTCCTTTGCAGTTGTGAGAAGTTTGAATGGTTGAAATTGGGAAGGTAAACCGTTTTAGCGAATCGTCAGCGAAAATCTCGGGATATGCGCAAACAGTGCTCAACAGCTGTATTCCTTAGCAAAGAAGAAAGCCACGCGTGGGAAGGCGGGTGGAGGAAGCTGTGTGTAAAGACCCTGTTACCCCTGACCGTCCAACTTCGTCTTCTTCCTATATATACCCACCTGTGCACTCCGAAAACCTTTCTTCGCTCATCTGCTGTTTGCACACTTTTAGAAATCTCAAAGATCTTCCAAATCTTCAACCGAATCCCGAAATCTCTCTCCAAACCCTAATCCTCTCCTATTTAACCCATCTCAAAAATGGCCAACACAAGAGCCTCAAAGAATCCCTCACCCTCGTCGGCAGCGAAAAACACTAGCTCTTCGAGATCTCCTCCGGTGAAAGGCCGGTCATTAATGGAGTCGAGAGGCAGACCTTCCGGCCGACAAGAACCCCCTCGCCACCATTCCTCCTCTCAAAGCACCCAGCGCCGACACTCCAACACCCCTCCTCAACCCCTTCGCTCCCAACCTCCTCAACCAAAACAACCATCCCGCTCTCAATCCAAAACCCAGCCGAAGAGGTTCTCATTTCTGGAGAAGCCCTTCAAACCCGAGCCTGAGCCAGAAAATATCACCAAAGCCTCTGTTTACAGTGGCTCAATTGGCCGGCTCCCCTCTCAACCCAAACGCCGTCCTCCCCTTGACCCTCTCATTGAGGACTGGCTTGAAAAGGAGCCTAGGACGCTCGCCAACATTTGTCTTAGGGCGTCCACTCACGAACATCCTCCTAAAATCCAACGCCTCCTCCACTACTTCATGATAACATATGTCAAGCCCCGCCTTCAAGAAACCAATCACACCAACCCACCGTTCATGGGGCCAGGAATCATTTCTGACTCAGTTGGTGGAACCGTGGACGAGCTCGCCAAACTACTTCCTGATATAATGGAGTTTGTTGCGGCTCCTATGGGCTCCGTCCCTTCTCAAAAAAGGAAAAGGCCTTCCTCTCCCCCTCCGTCCAAATCGCTCCAAATTAAAGGCCCTTCCTCCTCCCCACCAAAGCCAGTCCCTTCCTCCCCTCCTCCTGCCCCAAAACGACGCCTCAAGACCTCTGCTCAGCTTGAGGGCGTCACGGATGAAGAAATGGCCGCCATTCGCCTCTCTGAAATTCAACTGGCAAAAGAGGAGAAGGCGCGCCAAGAGCAAGAGCAAGCAGAGAAAGCAGCCGTTGAGAAGGCGATCCAAGCGAGTATGCAGGACCTTCGTCAACTCCCTCCACCTCCTCCAAGGGTAGAGGACGCTCCTCAGGTCCAGGCCAAGGACGCTCCACAAGTCCAGGTCCAGGCCAAGGATGCTACCCCTGCTACTCTGCCGCCTCCTCCCTCTGCTCCGCTCAAGGTGAAACCGATCTCAGTGGTTCCGCCCAGCTCCTCCTCTGCTCCTCCCCCAAAAGCTAAGCTCCGCACTCCCTCTCCCTCTCCCCCTAGAGCTTCTCCTCCTCCTCCTCCTCCGCCTGCTCCGGCCGTCGAAGAAGCTGCTCAAGTTCAAGGGACGTCTCCTCCATCCGTTCCCACAGAGTCCTTGGCAAGGACTCCAGCGGTGGACGCGCCTCCCACAGAACAGGCGTCCACAGCTGAGGACACTGCAATGGTTGAGTTCCAAGAACAACGGAACGAAGCCTCCGATGACGAGGACGCCCCTCCCCAGGATGAGGAACCTGAGGAAGAGGAGGGAGATGGAGATGAAGAAGATGGTGGTGATGAAGTGATCGTGAGCAATGGCTCCAAGCAGAAACGCTTCAAGATAATCCTATCGCCGCTCCTCTTCACCGCCGAGTTTCTGGCAGAGAACCAGCACCAAGAGTTCTTGGATCTTCTTGAGTTCCAGGGTTGGACGCACTTGGGCGCTGAGGCCGCTGATGTTGACCCTGATGAGGTTCTCCGTTTCTACTCAAAGTTCAAAATCACAGAAGTAAACGGGAAGCCTCAGGGGACTTTTGAAATCGATGGGCACGAGTACTCAGTTGCTGAGGGCACCGTCCGCAAAATGTTAGGCCTGCGTCCTTCTCCGCAAGATGCTCTGCACGATCTGCCGTGCAAAAACTTTGGCCGTTTCTCCCAAGATGAAATCCTCAACAGAATATTCAATGGGAGACAGCCAGCTGCTAAGGACAGAGTTGCTCATTGCCTCACCAAGACGGGCGTCCTTGCGCATCACTTCATTGTGCGCATGGTCGTCCCCCGCCAAGAGAAGAAGTCCATTGTTCAGATCACTGATAGTATTCTCTTGGACGCTTTCTTGGAACACAAGCCGATAAACTTGCCCCGAGTAATCTTGGAACACATGGGCAAGTGCACAGGAGGCAGGCACTCTCTTCCTTTCCCCGGCTTGGTCAAGCAAATTCTGAAGCAGCAGGGACTCTATGCTCCTAAACAAGAGCGTTCCTTTGGCATTCATTGGGACGTCAGGCAAATTACACTCCCTCCAGTTGGGAAACTCAGGTGTGATGAGCCCCTTCCGTCCGTTAAGCGCCAACTGGACAAGGAACGGAAAGAGGCTGAAAGGAAAGCCGAAACTGAGAGGAGAGCTCAAGCTGCTGCTGCTGAACCTGGAGAAGGAGATCACGAAGCTGAAAATGTCCAAGTAGTTGGGACGCCAGCTGAGGACGCTGCTGATGACGAGGACGAGCTCGATGGTATGAGCGTCCCTGATGAGGCTGAGAGGCACTCTACGAAGTATCTGATGGGCATGATGATCGAGAACCAGTGCATAATGATTGATCTAATTCAGCAGGTTCACGACACACTTCACGTCCACACAGACCTTCTTGAGCGCAACAACGAGCTCCTTGCCCAGAACAACCATCTTCAGGAGCAACACCTCAAAGCCCTTGGCAAGCGTCCCAGAAAATGATCACCTCCCCCCTCTCTAACCCTGAAACAATTTATCATTTCTTGAGTTTTTGTTAAGACAATGGGACGCTGTCCCCGTTTTGAACACTTATTGTCAATGTCTGTAATGAACGTCCTCGTTTCTCATTCTGAATGCCATTCACTACATTTGTGCTTCATTTTGTCTAAGCGTACCTTTCTTTAGTTATGACTTTGTGCTTGCATGCTTTTCGACTTGTTCTCCTTTTCGATGATGCCAAAAGGGGGAAGTATAGTTTTGCAGAGATGCGATTGTCCTTAAGTTATCATAGAAAGCATGTGTTCAGGGGGAATTTCGGCCAAGTCAAAAGGTCGTTAGTTAGGAATAAAATAGAACGCACTTAAAAGAATGTGTTGCATGCCAATCTAAGCTGAAAAGAAAATCAAAGTGTAGTTCCTCATGCTAAAAGCTTTACTTCTGTGTGCATTATTTGAAAGAGTTTGTCATCATCAAAAAGGGGGAAATTGTTGGGACGATATTAAGGACGTCAGTCGTTAATATCCAAACCAATAATAATCGTCCCTTGTTTTGATAATGACAAACTCAAATGTATTTGATAAGTTGTCCAAGTTTTTATCTCAGGTAAGTCCAGTGGACGCACATGAGCGAAAAGGACAACAAGTGAACAGCAGTCCCTATGCTGTAGGGACGCATGTTACCAGAACTTCCAAAGCTAAACGTAATTGGCGGAGTCCCTGCGCAAGATAGGACGGAGTCCTCATCAAGAAGGGACGCGCGCCAAAATACGGACGAAGTTCAAATTCAAATCAAGGCCGCCCCAACATGATTACATCATCGTCCGGCCTTAGTCCTCAGAAGGAAGCTTCCTTTGTCTGGGCACGTGTAGACAATGCCAAAGACGTCGCTTTCCCAGCAATGGTCCCCTACCCACGCGGAGGCTTCCCAAGCGTCAACAGAGTTGACCTCCTCAAGGCGCTCATCGCACCGTTGATCAAAGATCGAGGATCCTGCCAAGTCTCAGAGGACGCTAGAGGACAAGAATCACTTCCGCTATAAATACTCTCCAAGGAGTATGCATAGCGGTAGATGTGTGTGTGCAAGAGTGGACTTTGAAGACTTTCTCTCAAGCTCTCCCGAAGCATTCAAGAACACGAACGAAGATCAAGAAGATCAAGTGAGCTTCAAGCAAGAGAAAGAAAGTCCAAACACATCAAATCCAAAACAAACCACAAATCAATTAGAGTTGTAGTTTGTCTCTCACAACGAACCGTGAGAGACGTGAGTGATAGCTTCCTTATAGCTAAGAGTGTTAGGTTACTTGTTAGGTTGAAAGGAGTGTTACTAGTGAGGCTAAGGACGGACGCTTAGCTCAGAGAAGTGTAACGACTCGCCTAAGTTGTAAGGACTCGCTCTTAATAAGATAAGGGACGGCTATTGAAAATCCTCCAACGGAGGTAGAGGTTTACCCATAAGACTAGTTGGTCTTAGTGGGGTTCCTCTATAAATACGCGTATCCACTTATCTTGTATTCTGTTAAGTCTATTTTCCGCTGCACTAAAGGACGCCCTTAACCCAGTTAAGGACGCCCTCATTAACTGACTTACGATCCATCAGGTGGAAGATCAGCGAAGCGGGCATTGGATAAATCAGGGAGGGACTCTATTAAGGGGAGCCTCCAATCTTGCCTATGGAACGCTTCTAGAAAGATGTTAGTGCCTCCACAGAAAGGAGCGTCCTTTCCCTTTGTCTTGTGAAGAACTGGCATCACAAAGCGTTGTAGGAACGTCCTCAGGTTTCGGAAGCGTTCTTGATCTTTGCAATGTGTCATGTACTGAGCCACAGCGTCAAAGAGCGTCTGCGGCTTTGTTTCAATGAACTCCTTTAAAATCTTATCAATTCTAATCTCTGGCGGTCCTTCAACATAGAACGCCTTCTTGCTAAGACGTTTGCGCTTGCTTCCAACAGAGATACCGGACATGTTCTGAGCACTTGTCATTTTTGAGAGAAAGAGTGATCGGAGACTGGCCGGAAAATTAGAGAGAGACTGCCGGAATTCTAGAGAGAAGTTAGAGCAAACGCAATTTTGAGAGAATAGTGAGCGAAAGTTCTGACAACCGTTGCAATCAATGTACATATAGGGGGTAGGTGAAGGGCACGCTGGTAACTTCCACTCTTCAAAATTCAAACTGGCAACTCTTCAAATTTCAAATAAAGGCGCGTTCCTGATGAACCTGAACTGAACTGGCGTCCTGTACTGATAGAATAACTGACGTCCTTTTCTTTGACCACAATAACTGCACCAGTCCTGGAATCACCTTAAGAGACAATTTGAAAACCAAGCAAGTACGTCCTGAAAAGAAAATATGAAGCTCATAGGACGCTTTTGCAAGGTTCTCAGCCAGGGTAAGCTTAGAGTTCCCATCATTTCGGCTTATAATGAGGGTTGAGTGATCAGGGATACTCTTTTGCAAGACAATAGAGAATTTCAATGGCGTTCACAAGATATGCACAAAGTAGTTTTAGACTAGCGTCCTTGCAAATATGAAATTAAAGCATAAAGTTCTTAGCAAGAATGAAATCAACTAAACATAGCCAAGCATGGAGGGAATAGTAGAACGGGACTTGCTACTTAAAAGTTATCATCCCCAAGAGCAACCTGAGATGCTCAAAGGGACGTCTATCAAGTGTTTTAGTGAAAATATCAACTACTTGGTCCTCATTCCTTACATGACTCATACTAATAAGTCCTAGTTCAACATTATCACGCAGAAAATGATGCCTTATATGAATATGTTTTGTGCGAGAATGAAAAACAGGATTCTTAGCAATCTCAATAGCACTGGTATTATGACACAAAATGGGAATAGTTTCAAGATTTATACCATAGTCCTCAAGTTGATATTTGATCCAAATGACTTGTGAGCAGCACAAAACAGCAGCAACGTACTTAGCTTCCGCAGTAGAAAGCGCCACAGAGTTTTGTTCCTTTGATCCCCAAGATATTAAGCATGAACCAAGAAATTGAGCCATTCCCGAAGTGGTTTTTCTATCAATCACATGACCAGCATAATCAGCGTCCGAGTAGCCAAAAAGCTTGAAGGACGTCTTCTTTGGGTACCAAAGACAGAGATCGTCCCGTCCCTTAAGATAACGAAAGATCCTTTTGACTTCATGCATGTGGGACTCCTTTGGACTTGCTTGGAAATGTGCACACAAGCAAACAACAAACATGATATCGGGACGACTTGCGGTCAAATATAGCAAAGAACCAATCATTCCTCTGTAGAGCTTTTGATCAACGTCCTTCCCTTGTTCATCTGCGTAAAGACGCGAGTTGGGAGAACAAGGAGTAGCAACAGGCTTGGACGCATTCATTCCGTACTTCTCAAGCATTTCACGGACATACTTTTGTTGATGAATACGCGTCCCTTCCTTGATTTGGTTGATTTGAAGCCCCAAGAAAAGGTTAAGTTCTCCAATGAGCGACATTTCAAACTCGCTACTCATCAAGGACTTGAATTCATCTACAAGTTTCATGTTAGTACTACCAAAGACTATGTCATCAACATAGACATGGGCAATCAAAATATCCTTGTGAACTTTCTTAATGAACAAAGTTTTATCAATTGAACCTCTTGTGTAACCATTAGACAAAAGAAAAGACGCAAACCTGTCGTACCATGCACGAGGAGCTTGCTTGAGTCCATAGAGAGCTTTGTCTAAGTAGTACACATGATTAGGGTGAGAGGCGTCCTCAAAGCCAGAAGGCTGAGCAACATACACTTCCTCCTTCAATTTTCCATTGAGAAAGGCTGTCTTGACGTCCATCTGAAATAACTTGAATCCTTTGTGAGCGGCAAACGCAATAAGGAGACGGACGGCCTCAATTCTAGCAACAAGAGCAAAGGTTTCATCAAAGTCAATGCCTTCCTCTTACTTGAATCCTTGAGCCACCAGTCTTGCCTTGTTTCTTGACACGCGTCCACTTTCATCAAGTTTGTTTCTAAACACCCAGCGCGTCCCAATGATGTTCTTGCCTTTGGGGCGAGGAACGAGGGTCCAAACTTTGTTTCGTTCAAATTGATTAAGTTCTTCTTGCATTGCTTGAATCCAGTCAGCGTCTTGGAGTGCTTCCCTTATGTTTTTGGGTTCCACCATGGACACAAAGGCGTTGAAAACACAAAAAGCCAAATTTGCACTCTGGGACTTGCTTGCAACTGACCTTGTTTGAACTCCTTGAGAGATATCTGAGACAATCTGAGTTGTTGGATGATCCCTAGAGAGGCGGGACTCCCTTTGAAATAGTTGAGCAAACCTTGGATCAATCTCACCATCAGAATCATCACTTTCATCTTGAGCATTGTCCTCAGAGTGTTCCCCCTTAGAGAGAGCGTTCACACCTTGACGTTGCTCACCTTGTTGACTTGATTCGGCCACATCTTGTTGAACTAGAGATTCACTACAAGAAGGAACTCCTTGATCAACACTAGGAACGTCCACTGAGACTTCTTCTGGGTTTGCGTTGGCATCTTTAGGAACATAGTACTTTCCAGAGGACCAAACATCAATTTCGTCTTCAGAGTCGTCCTGTTGTTGTGAAGAAGAGCATTCTTTTTTATTTGGTCTTTCTTTATGAGAAGAACTCTCTTTGAACACAACGTGAATACTCTCCTCAAGCTTAAGAGTCCTTTTGTTAAAAACTCTATAGGCTTTGCTTGTGAGGGAGTACCCAAGAAATATGGCTTCATCACTTCTGGCATCAAACTTTCCAAGTCTCTCTTTGTCATTGTTGTGAACAAAGCACTTGCATCCAAAAACCCTTAGATAATCAATGCGAGGCTTCCTTCCTTTCAACAACTCATAGGACGTCTTCTTCAACAGAGGCCTTATCATGGCATGATTGATGATGTAGCATGCAGTAGCAATAGCTTCAGCCCAAAAATACTTGGGGACGCTATTTGCTAGAAGTATAGTTCTTGCCATATCCTCTAGCCACCTGTTCTTTCTATCTACAACACCATTTTGTTGAGGAGTCCTTGGAGCTGAGAAGTTGTGGGAGACACCATGTTGATCACAATAGGTTAGGAATTCTGAGTTTTGGAACTTCGTCCCATGGTCTGATCGTATGGCTTTCAGAGGCGTCCCTAGAGCAACTTCCACTTGTTTGATGAAGATTTTGAAAGCGTTGAAACAATCTGCTTTTGATACCAAGAAAAGAACCCAAGTGAATCGAGAAAAATCATCTACAAGAACGTAAATGTACCTCTTTCCAACGTACTCACTTCATTTTTGGACTTGAAGGACGTTCTTGTTTGCTTCCCTTTGATACAGGCTTCACACTGTTCAACTTTCTCAGGATCAATTCGGGGAAGTCCTTTCACAAGATTTCGCTGGTGAAGCTTGAGGATTGTGCTTAGTCCAGCATGACCAAGACGGTGATGCCAGAGGTCAGCGTCCTCTTTTGAAACAGATAGACACAACTCAGTAGCAGGCTTGAACTCTTGGTTGAAGATATAGACATTGTTTTGGCGAACTCCTTTGAGAACAACTTTGTTTGATTTCTTGTTGATAACAAGGCATTCCTTTGAGTCAAATATGACTAGGTTTTCACCTTGATCACACATTTGAGAGACACTAAGGAGATTGAAGTCAAGTCCTTCAACAAGACTCACATTTGATGCTTTAATGGACGAATTCAGAATTGCAGTTCCCGTCCCTTTAATCTTTCCTTTGCCCTTGTTGCCAAACGAGAAAGTTCCTCCCGTGGCACAGTTTTGGATAGAAGTGAGATGGATCTGGCTTCATCAAGCCTCTGTTTCATTCCATAACTTTCTTGCATGATTTGAGCAATGAGTTTAATCAATTTAGGCTTTGAACACTTATCTAGAGAACTTATCATAGAGTCATGAGTTACCTCTTGTTCAGAATCAAGGGCGTCCTTCTGAATAACTGGAGCGTCTTCCACAGCCATGTATGCATGATGTTCAGCTGGATCCTCATTATCTGAATCATCATCGTCCCAGGCACTTGATAAGGATGCAGACTCATAGGCACTCATCAAGGCCTTCTTCTTTATATCTTTTGAGGACAGTCCCGAGGTGCATCTTTGAGCGAAGTGTCCTTTCTTGTTACATTTGTAATAAGTAAGTTCTTTCATCTCAGCTTCAGTGTATTTTGGACTCTTCTTCTTGTAAGACATCTTTGTCTTTGAGTAAGCTTTGTTCCTTTTAGCCCATGAACGGAGAGCATTGTGCAAAAGGGCAAGTTTTTCCTCTTCATCCAGCTGTTCCTTTGACTTACTTTGATTTTCTTTCAAAGTCTGAATACGCAAGTTCTCACGATGATCTCTTGTCTTAGCTTCCATCATCAAAGCTAGTTCTCTTTGACGGCGTAGGTACTCTGCGCACTCTGGCGTTGTTGAAGCCAAAGCAAGATCTGTTTGAGGATTCCGTCCTAGCTCAGCCATGTCTGCATTCCTTCTAGCTTCATACTGCCTCAGCTTCCCATAAATCTCTTCCATATCAAGAGTCTTGTTAGCCTGGTTCTCTTTCAAGGTAGTCCTGTCAAGGTTCCATATTCCTGTTAGGCCATCAATTACCACTTGAACTTTGTTCCTCATTGAGATTTCAGTATCTGGGATTCCCAAATTCTTCAATTTGGTGATGAGAGCTTCAAAACTAAAGGAGTAGTCCTTGACTGTTTCATTTGGCAGCATTCTGAATGCATAGAAGTCCCTTTTTGACTTGTAGATGGACGTCCTCTTTCATTTCTGCTATTCCAACTTGGTACTTTTCAATTGCTTCCCACTGTTGTTTAGCTGTAGGCAAATTACTGACTCTGGTGGCGTCCCTTTCACAAAGGGATGTTTGTAGAAAGCATATCGCCTTTGCATTTGGCTGCATCAGCTTGAATTCATCGGGACCCCAAACTTCCTCCTTGCCTTCCATGGCAGGTGGAACTTTAAGATCGCCATTCTTGATTACTCTCCAGCACTGAAAATTCTGACTCCTTACAAAGTTCTCAAATCTGATTTTCCAGCGATTGAAGTTGCCGTCCGTCAGACGCGGAGGCTTCACACTAGAAATTCCAATAGGTTCCATATCCATCTTTACCTGCAACTCAATAAGAGCGCCTGCTCTGATACCAATTTTTGAATCGTTAGTCTTAAAACAGAAGGTGTCCTTAACCAATTTTTGAGTGGCAGCAGAAAATCAAAAGACTAAACAAGTAAAGACAATAAGTAAGGGACGCTTTCGATTTATAGAGGAACCACTCAAGTACCAACTAGTCCTTGAGTGTAAACCTCTACCTCCTTGGAGGATTTTGTAATAGCTTCTTTCCTTTCTTATTAAGTTTCCTTACAATACACTGGCGAGTAGTTACACTTCTCTGGTACTTAGAAGGCGTCCATAAGTCCACTAGTAACAACTCCCTTAAGCCTGTAATGTAACCTAACTTAATCTCTCTAAAGGATGCTATCACCTCGTCCTTACAGTTCTTCGTAAGGACTCTCTCTTTCTTTTTGTTCTTTTCTATTACAAACTATTTGTGGTTTTGTTGTATGCTTCTCGCTCGATCTAACACCTAAGTCTCACTTGTTCTTGAGCTTGTTCTTGGTTGTTCTTGAGCGACTGACAAATTCTCTGAATATTCTCTGTAAGCGTCCAGTCACAATAAATGCTCTAGAAGAGTATTTATAGTGACATGGGGAAGGCGTCATTCTCTGACGATCATGCCCTTGAGGACGTTGCTACAGTAATCGGCTTCCACGTGTCTCTATGATGATCAAGGATGCTTACTGGTTCCGTTAGGCTTGGCTGCAGGATCATCTTCCACGTGGAGATCATGATCAAAGCTTGTCTGGTGATGTCACCTTGTCGGCCAGCTTTGAAGGACTCCAGTGTAATGATGAAGGACGGTGTCCTTATTGAAATTATGCCAAGCCGTTCACTTAGAGATGTAGCGTCCTTACTCCGTAAGGACGGCTACTTGTACAACAACTTGTTGTCCTTTTCAACATGCGTCCCTGAAACACTTGGACAACTTATTAGGTCAAGGCGAGTTTGTCATATCAAAACTAAGGGACGCCAGGCACAATGTTAAGTACTAAAGGCGTCCTTAACATTGTCCCAACAAAGGGAACTGGCTTTACCCTTCCATCCCCGCGCCCTTCAAGAGAACTATGCGTAGCAAAAAGGACTGGAAGAAGGTGAGTGATACAAAGAGGCATTTTGTCTGGATGTCTAAGAGGTCCCATTCGGAGTGGCTCACCCACGCACGCCTTGAGTGCGCGGGGCCAAGCCTTTCTTTTCCGCAACCGTCTCCAGAGGGAGAGCGTACCATGATATTGTTTCTTTCATTACATATCAAGTATATAATCTTATTTAACCATAACATGCTTTTGTAGGAATAGTAGATCTATTTAATGCGATAGCTAATCACTCCAAGGTCGGTAGCTCCAAAGTGCCTCCTTCCTAAGCTATTGTGGCCAAATGTGAAGACCACGTAACCAAAGAGAAGGGGACCGCACCTCCCTTCAAGGCCCTGGGCAAGGAGCCCACGACCAATGCGCCTAAGAAGAGAAACGCGAAAGATGGTGCGAGGGAGGTCGCGGAACAAAGAGGACTAAGCTCTACCTGACCCTTATTGGTGATGCATAGTCGGTCGAGACATGGGAGCTGCCTTGCATTAGGGCTCGGCGGGGATTGAGACGACACTTCTCCGAGCAAGTGTAGGTCCAGGGCTTTTCCCAGCCCAGTGACGTGGGGCTTCGAACAGCGCAATTATGAGGAGTACGCGAGGCTGAACCAGCTAGAGTCAGACGGGGTTAGAAGCGAGGCGCTTAAAGAATGCGCATATATTCTTTTATATATATATTTTACTTGTTTTATTGTTGTTGAAAGGATAGCTCACGCAAGCCAGCATGTTCTTGACTTACCTCCTTGATTGCATGTGCCTTGAAGCAAAGAGGGGTGCCCAAGTTTGTGCCGAAAAGGGCGAGCTAGAGGAGTCTCTCAAGACTACGAATCTGAGGCTCTAGGAGCTAGAGGCCATCAGCGCGCAGAGGTTGAGGTAGCAGAAGGCCACTCAAGCGGAGACTCAAATGTTTAAGGGGACGGTGGCCAAGCTTGGCGCCTAACTAGAGACAAGTGACTCGATTCCTGAGTTCCTAGCCTCCTTCGATTATATGGAGCAGAGAATAAGTACTCGAAGGTGGTCTGCAAGAATGGATGTCGTGCGAGGGTCAAGCAGGTTGTTGCTCCGTATGGTCACCTTGGACCCGCGCATCAAGTACGTCGCTCCTGATTACACGGACACCATGGTGGTGACCGTGGAGGTGGATGAGGTGACCAATCAGCCAGAAGCCTCTGCTATGGAGTGGGAAGTCACGGTCACGGTCGCCCACCCAACCGACGACGCTCAGCCTCCGGCCGAGCATGTCGAAGACACAAATATCGAAACCTTAAATGCCGAACCTAAGGCCTCTATCTCCGCTTTCTAAAGCTCTTCCTTAGGTCTACATATATATATATTTGCTGGATCGTTAGTAACTGAGGGACGTCCTTTACTTGGGTAAAGGCGTCCTTAGGTCAGGCGTCCCTACGAGGAGTAGGGGCGTCCTTAAGTAATGCAGCGGAATAAAGTACTAAACAGGGAAATAATGAACACAGTGAATTATAGAGGAACCACTCAAGGCCAAGTAGTCCCTGAGTGTAAACCTCTACCTCCTTGGAGGATTTTTGAATAACTTTTCCTTTATATTGAACGTCTTTACAGTTGTACTGGCGAGTCTTTACAGTTCTCTGGCACTTAGCTTTTCTTCCTAAGTCCACTAGTAAAGGACTCCTCTAAGCCTACAACTTAAGCGAGTTCAATCTTATAAAGGACTCTATCCCTACGTCCTACAGTACTTCGTAGGACTCTCTTTCTCCTTTTTGACTTTTCTGAGTACAAACATTTTTGTGGTTTGGGTTACAATTCTCACTCGATCTAGCACAAGTCTTAGCACTGTTCTTGAGTTCTTGAGCAAGTTCTTCGTGTTCTTGAGTGAGCAGCTTTCCTCTGATTCTCTCTGAATATTCTCTGAAAGCATTAACGTCACAATAAATGCCTTGGGGCTATTTATAGGACTTGGGGAAGGGCGTCATTCTCCTGGGACGATCATGCCCTTGTTGGACATGGCTACAGGATCTTCCTCCACGTATGATGGCGGTGATGAGGAAGCTTCCTGTATCTAGCTGTGTATGATGAACTCCGCTACAGGATCTGCCGCCACGTATTGATGAACTCTGCAACAGGATCGTCCGCCACGTAGTGTTGGACACCGCTACAGGATCGGTCTCCACGTGTCCTTGGATGATCAAATGTTGTCGAGTGATGTCATCCTGTCGGCTAGAGAGTAAGGACGCTTGGCTTTGCGTTCCTACTTGATTTGGGACTCCGTCCTTGCTCAAGTAGTCTCTTGCTGGTCCTTACTTCCTGTTAGCTAGCGTCCCTAAGCCTAGGGAACGCTTCACACACTTGTTGTCCTTTTGTCACTAGGCGTTCCTGAACACTTGGACAACTTTATTAGAATCAAAGTGAGTTTGTCATATCAAAACTAAGGGACGGTTTGTGTGGGCACACTATCAAGTACGCAAGCGTCCTTGATAGCGTCCCAACAATTTCCCCCTTTTTGATGATGACAAACTCTTCAACAAAATAGTTTTGGCATTGGAACTTAGCATGCATGAAAACTTAGAAGCGTCCTCTAACACTTAGCGAAATTTCAGTAAGCACAAGTTTTCATTCTTTGATTCTCTAACATTTGGATTTTAAGGAGAGAGTCGCGTCCTAGAAAAAACTTTCTAAGCGTCCTCTTTTATTCTAGCACGGCGTTCCTTAAACCTTTCACTTAATAGTTCCCCCTTAACACTTGCTTATTCTAGATAACTATTTTATAGCGCATCTCTGCAAAACTACACTTCCCCCTTTTGGCATCATCGAAAAGGATAACAAGTGATAAGGACGTTAGCACAAACACACAACTATAGGCAATGGAACGCTTAAACAAACATATGCAAGCAAACAGTGAAATAGCCATTCAAAGGAAGTAGAGTCAATGTCATTACAGACCAACGATCAAAAAGATCAAGTGTTTTCAAATAAAAGGAGCAAAGGCAAAACAACAAGGGATTAAAGGGGTTGAGGACGGCAATCACTGAGGACGGCGTTGGTCTTGATAAAACTTTAGAAGCTGTTCATGAAGTTATGCCGACTTGGTGAATGCGGTGGACAAGTCCTTTGGAGCAGAGAGAATCAGACATTGGTTGTTCAATATAGCACCCATGAGTTCTGCCGGAGGATGTTGTTCAGGATTAGCAGGGGCAGGAATGGGCGCGGGACCAGAACTAGAAGAGGGAGCGTCCAGATGTGGCAAGGAAGGAGGAGAAGATGCCCTCATCAACTGATCAAGAGCTGCAAAGTTAACTGGAGGCTCTTCCTCGTGAACGGGCTCCTGATGCATAGAGGCAAGACGTTCTTCTTCAGCTTCAGCGGCTAGGCGTTCTTGCTCTGCTTTCTTCCTAGCTTCCTCGGCTTCAGCCTCTAATTGCTTGATAATGGAAGGCAGCTCCTCATTATGTCTTATTTCCACTAGTCCCTTCTTTGCATTCCATTTCAGTCCTAGCTCTTCAGTGGGAGCACTTTCATCATAGGCATTTTGGGACTGAAGAATCAGCTTGACTAGCCCGGGGTACGGCAAAGCGTATCGCTTCCTCCCACACTTAGCCATATGTTGCATTGCAATCTTGGCAAGATTGATGCGGCGACGATCAAGAAAGGCGTCGATCAAAATAATGTCATGAGTTTGGACAACTGATCGCTTTTCTTGTCGAGGAAGAACGGCGCGACAGATGAAATAGTGTGCAATTGCGCCAACTTTGCTCAAGACATGAGCTACTCTGTCCGTCCCATAAGGTCGCTTGCCTTGGAAGACTCTCTCAATCATAGCAATTTCATCATCTTCTGTCATCTCAAAGCCGTTCTCTGGGAGGGAGCTTAGCGCATTTGCAGGAGGATTTTGAGTGCTCAAACCCAAGAAGGAACGAACTTGGCGTTCATTTACGGAGGCTTTCTCGTCCTCGATTTTGAAGTGCAGAGAGCCGTCCTTGGGCTTGTAGCGAAGACTCTTGAAGAACGCCCGGACCTGTTCTTTATCGACCTCTGTAGGAGCAGGTCCAACGGTTAACCAGCCTTAAAACCTCAGAAGCTCAAGGAATTCTAGGACTTCTTTGTCTTTGTGGAAGGACGCGAGCCACTCTTCAGAATAGACCAGAGGTCCTAGAACATTGACAGGGGCTCCATTGTCCTTGCGCTTTCTTTTGCCTTTTGGAGACTCGGAGTCTTCATCATCAGAGCTTTCTTCCTCATCATCGGCGTCCCCAGATTCTTTTTCATCATCCTTTTCAGCAGAAGCGTCCTCAGTGCCTTGGTCATTTTGAGCATTGCCACCAGGTGCGGCCTGTTCTGTTCCTGAGGAGGTTCTGCCTTGGGACGGTTCTGCTGCGTCCTGGACCTCTGTTTGTTGGTCAGTAGCAGGCTCAGCGTCCGCAGGGACTTGATGGGATTCTGTTTGGATTGAGGGGGAGGGGTTTTCTTGTGCAGCTTGGGTTGGATTGAGGATTGGGAGGGATTGGTCATAAGGTGGGATTTCATGTGCATCACGTACGCTCAAGCTCATCATCTAGACTGAGCTCAGCGTTCCCTGGAGCGACCTGGTGCTCACCAGCGTCCTCGACTACTTCAACAATTTATGCCTCTTTTGAAGCAGGGGCATTCTCGACACCTTCAGCCTCGTCATTGGAGTCCCCAGTTATATCAACGAAGGGTGAGGACTCACCGGCGGGCGTTCCTTGTTTGCTTTCTGAAGAAGAGCTTGAGGAGGACGAACTTGAGGTGGAGATGTGCTCCGGCTCTGTAGCTGCCTGGACCAGAAGCACTTTGGGCGATTCACCGGCTTTGCGGCGTTTGAAAGTGTGCTCAGGTGCTGGACGTTTCTCGACGTCCTTTGGTCCACTTTCGGATGAAGGACGGCGGGACTTGGGAGTCTCGGGGTCCTTGGGAGGTGAGATGTGGGCAGGGGCAGATGGGAAGTTTGCAAAATTTAGGGGTGAGGAATGAGGATTGGATTGGAAGGGAATAAGAGCATTGGCTTTGGAAGGTTTGGGGGACGGAGGAGGAGTTGGGAGTTGGACGATTTTGAGAGGTTGAGGGGTGGATTGTTTGGAAAGATTGGAGGGGCCTTTTGAAGTGCGAGGCCGTTTTGAGGAGTTTTTAGTAAGGAGGACGCTTGAGGACTTGGCCTTTTTAAGGGGCCGTGGGTCATGGGTCTTCTTGGAGCGTCCCTCCTTTATATGGGGTGGAAACTTGTCCACTATTTCGGTGGGTTTTGAGGAGGAGAAGGGTTTAGAAGTTTTTGAGAGAGGGGACGATGGGGCTGGACGCTTTAGTAGTTTCTTGGTTGTGACGGTGGGAATTTGAGGAGGTGGGGAAGAGGGACTCGCCAAACGATGTTTTAACATTTGGTAAGCGGGAGAGTCCCTTGGGTACATAGGGAAGTCTGGGAGAACTTGGTTATGGAGGTCTGGGATAAGGTCAAGTAAAGGACCAAGATTCTCACCTCCAAACTGTTGGAAGAATAGCACGTCCTCCATCCGGCCAGGCAGGTCGTGGTAGTTGGTTTTGTGCAGGCCGTGGATGATGAAGCGTTCTATAAACTTCTCGTAATTCCTCGTCTTTTCAGCGTCCTCCTTCACTTCTGGACGGTCCATGCGTTCCCTTATCAACATGTAAAGAGTTTTGGGCTTCTTATTGATGAAGTCCACGAGTGATTCGTTGAGAGCAATGGGTTTGGGCTTCTCAATGGTGTGGGACTTCACCAATTTTCTTCTCTTCCCGCCGGCAGAAGATCCGGCAGCGTTCCACTGTCTTTGAGACATAATTCTGATGAGTTTAGAGTGAGAAAGTCACCGGAATGCTAGAGAGAGGGCAAAGCAAATTCTGAGTGCAGGGAAGTGGTTGAGAATAATAAATTTTGAGAGCGACTGTTGCAGCATTATATAGAGGAAGCGGTGGAACAAACTGTAATTAACACTGATTTCCTGTTCAACACGTGTCATAACTTCCCCCTTAAGCATTGAACAAGTACAACGGTCACTGTTCAAACTTTCAAAAGTTCAAAAATTCTGACTCTTCAACTTCTTCTCAAAACTGAACTGGCGTCCTCTCTGACAAGCACTGAGCGTCCTCTCAAACTTAGCAAAAATTTACCTCTTCAAGCAAACCAATAACCAATTTTAATCGTCCCTGTGATCACCTTGCGAACCAATTGAAAACAAAGCAAGTACGTCCCGTAAAAGAAAAATATGAAGCTCATAGGACGCTTTTGCAGAGTTCTCGGCTAGGGTAAGCTTAGAGTTCCCATCATTTCGGCTTATGATGCGGGTTGGGTGATCAGGGATACTCTTTTCAAGACAAATAGAGAAATTGAATGGCGTTCCAAAGTAGCAAACACATGAAGTTTTAGACTAGCGTCCTTGCAAATATGAATTCTATGCATAACAGTCCTTAAACACTTAGAATCTACTAAACATAGCCAAGCATTGAGGGAATAGTAGAACGGGACTTGCTACTTAAAAGTTATCATCCCCAAGAGCAACCTTAGATGCTCATAGGGACGTCTATCAAGCGCCTTAGTGAAAATATCAGCTATTTGGTCTTCAGTCCTTACATGCTCCATACTAATAAGTCCTAGTTCAACATTATCACGCAAGAAATGATGCCTTATGTGAATATGCTTTGTGCGTGAATGAAAAACAGGATTCTTAGAAATTTCGATAGCACTTGTGTTATCACAACGAATGGGAATAGTTTCAGGATTGATACCATAGTCCTCAAGTTGATATTTGATCCAGATGACTTGTGAACAGCACGAGGCAGCAGCAACGTAGCTTCCGCGGTTGAAAGTGCCACAGAGTTCTGTTTCTTAGATCCCCAAGAGACTAAGCATGAACCAAGGAACTGTGCCATTCCTGAAGTACTTTTTCTATCAATCACATGACCAGCATAATCAGCGTCCGAGTAGCCAACAAGCTTGAAGGACGTCTTCCTAAGGTACCAAAGACAAAGATCATCGCGTCTTTTGAGGTAGCGAAAGATCCTCTTGACTTCTTGCATGTGGGACTCCTTTGTATTCGCATGGAAGCGGGCACACAAGCAAACGGCAAACATGATATCGGGACGGCTTGCGGTCAAATAGAGCAAAGAACCAATCATTCCTCTGTAAAGCTTTTGATCAACGTCCTTCCCTTGTTCATCTGCGTAAAGACGCGAATTTGGAGAACAAGGAGTAGCAATAGGCTTGGACGTGTTCATCCCGTACTTCTCAAGCATTTCACGGACATATTTTTGTTGGTGAATGCGCGTCCCTTCCTTCAGTTGGTTGATTTGAAGTCCCAAGAAGAAATTGAGTTCTCCAGTTTATGACACATCACTTCAGTTTTTAGGGATTTGCTTTCTTCACATGAGGACTCTAGTTGCAAAGACACTGTAGCACAGCTCTCACATTCAACCACAATGTTTTCATTTTCAAGTTCAAGTTCATCCATTCTGTGTTGCATGGCTACACTTTCTTCCATGATTTTACCAATAAGTTTAATAAGCTTGGATTTAGAACAATTCTTTAAGGAACTTATCCTAGATTCACGAGTTACCTCATTTTCAGATTTAGAAGCGTCCTCCTCAACCACCGAGGCGTCCTCCATAGCCATGTACGCCACTTGTTCATCAGGTTCTTCATCATCAGAACTGACATTATCCCATGCAGCTGAGCACGCTCCAAAGAGGGCCTTTGTTTTCATTTCTTTTGAAGTCATTCCCGTAGTACATTTCTTGGCAAAGTGTCCCTTCTTGTTACATTTGTAGCAAGTGAGTTCCTTCATTTCTGCCTCTGTGTACTTAGGACTCTCCTTCTTATATGGCATCTTGTGTTTGTTGAAGTATTTGCTCCTTTTACAATAGATGCGGAGAGCCTTGTGTAGAAGAGCAAGTTCTTCCTCTTCATCAAGCTCTTCCTTTGACTTGCTTTCTTTTTCTTTTAAAGCTTGGACGCGCATCTTTTCACGGTTCTCATTTTTGTTGGCTTCCACCATCATAGCAAGTTCCCTTTGGCGACGCAAGTACTCAGCGTACTCTAGTGTTGAAGTCATCAAGGCTAGATCTGTCTGAGGATTCCGTGCTAACTCAGCCAAATCAGAGTTCCTCCTTGCTTCATATCCTCTCAGCTTCCCGTAGATTTATTCCATATCTAGAGTCTTGTTAGCTGTATTTTCCTTGAACGTGGTTCTATCAAAGTTCCACTTTCCTGTTAGTCCATCAATGACCACTTGAACTCTGTTCCTCATTGAAACTTCAGCTTCTGGAACGCCCAAGTTCCTCATCTTGGTGACAAGAGCTTCAAAGCGGTATGAGTAGTCATTTATTTACTGTTTCATTGGGCAGCATTCTGAAAGCATAGAACTCTCTCTTGATTTCAAGCTGAACGTATTCCCTCATTTCAGCAGTTCCTACATGGAACTTCTTGAGAGCTTCCCACTGTAGTTTGGCTGTGGCCAAATTGCTAACTCGGGTAGCGTCCCTCTCGCAAAGGGACGCTTGAAGGAAGCATATTGCCTTAGCGTTTGTTTCCATTAGCTTGAATTCATCAGGACCCCACTCGTCCTCTTTATCTTTCTTGTCAGCAGGAACGGTAAGGTCGCCTTTCATGATCACTTTCCAGCACTGAAAGTTCTGACTCCTACAGAAGTTCTCGAACTTGATCTTCCAGTGGTTGAAGTTGCCGTCCGTCAGGCGCGGAGGCTTCACAAAAGAGATTCCAATAGGTTCCATGTCCATCTTTTACCTGCAACTCAACAAAATCTAGAGCGCCTGCTCTGATACCAATTGTTGGATCGTTAGTAACTGAGGGACGTCTTTTACTTGGGTAAAGGTGTCCTTAGGTCAGGCGCCCCTACGAGGAGTAGGGGCGTCCTTAAGTAATGCAGCGGAATAAAGTACTAAACAGGGGAAATAATGAACACGGTGAATTATAGAGGAACCACTCAAGACCAAGTAGTCCTTGAGTGTAAACCTCTACCTCCTTGGAGGATTTTTGAATAGCTTTTCCTTTATATTGAACGTCCTTACAGTTGTACTGGCGAGTCTTTACAGTTCTCTGGCACTTAGCTTTTCTTCCTAAGTCCACTAGTAAAGGACTCCTCTAAGCCTACAACTTAAGCGAGTTCAATCTTATAAAGGACTCTATCCCTACGTCCTACAGTACTTCGTAGGACTCTCTTTCTCCTTTTTGACTTTTCTGAGTACAAACATTTTTGTGGTTTGGGTTACAATTCTCACTCGATCTAGCACAAGTCTTAGCACTGTTCTTGAGTTCTTGAGCAAGTTCTTCGTGTTCTTGAGTGAGCAGCTTTCCTCTGATTCTCTCTGAATATTCTCTGAAAGCATTAACGTCACAATAAATGCCTTGGGGCTATTTATAGGACTTGGGGAAGGGCGCCATTCTCCTGGGACGATCATGCCCTTGGTGGACGTGGCTACAGGATCTTCCTCCACGTATGATGGCGGTGATGAGGAAGCTTCCAGTATCCAACTGTGTATGATGAACTCCGCTACAGGATCTGCCGCCACGTATTGATGAACTCTGCAACAGGATCGTCCGCCACATAGTGTTGGACTCCGCTACAGGATCGGTCTCCACGTGTCCTTGGATGATCAAATGTTGTCGAGTGATGTCATCCTGTCGGGTAGAGAGTAAGGACGCTTGGCTTTGCGTTCCTACTTGATTTGGGACTCCGTCCTTGCTCAAGTAGTCTCTTGCTGGTCCTTACTTCCTGTTAGCTAGCGTCCCTAAGCCTAGGGAACGCTTCACACACTTGTTGTCCTTTTGTCACTAGGCGTTCCTGAACACTTGGACAACTTTATTAGAATCAAAGTGAGTTTGTCATATCAAAACTAAGGGACGGTTTGTGTGGGCACACTATCAAGTACGCAAGCGTCCTTGATAGCGTCCCAACAATATTTCTTTTTTATTTTGAGTGATGGACGGTATGCTCCAAGGGGCTTATAATATACATTTGGCACCATCACGAGTTTTTTAATTACCGTTTTGGAATTTATTCCTGCTTTAGTTTAGTATTGCCTATCGTTATATCCAACCCCATGCCAAATGTGCGAGGTCCTTTAGATCGCGCACTTGGGACGAAGCGATAATAACGAAATAAAAAAAATTCCAAAATTCATCGTATCCAACCCCGTGCCCAATGCTCGAGGACTACACACTTAGGATGAAGCGATAAAACGAAATAACAAAAATTTATCTTGTCCTCGATAAGGCCAAGGAGTGCGAAGGATCGCTTGAAGATCGTCTAACAAGTCCCTTGGAATTGACGAAAACGATTGATAAGCAAACACCAACGTGATGGTACATGTGTTTTTTTTTATTAGCTCCACGTTAGGAACTAAGCATGGCTCGTGCAACATGATGACGAAGCTAGCAAAGAACAACCCACCTTTGGACTGTAGAAGAGAGCTTAGGCTCGAGAGAAGAATGATGCAATTGCGTGTTGGGAGCAAACTCAACTAAGCCAAATTTTCAATTGTATTCAAATTATGTGTGAGAAAAAGTGTTACATCGATTTGGCTTAAATAGAAGAAACAAAAGCTAGCTAAGGTGGAAATTATATCTTATGCAAAAGATATAGCTTTTTTGTTTTGGCAATGCTCTCTTGGGCAGTCTCCATTATTTGGGATGTGCATTAGAGTGCCCTTCAGATTTGATAGTTGGCTCGGCCATGCCTACAAAAGGTGCGCTCGGCGCACGCTGGGCCTCCTTGACTCGGTCCCTATGCCCTACGGCTTCATTCTACAGTATCTCGTTGACACTCATGGGTGAAAGTGTCACGTGCTTCCCGTGGTATATGAGTATGTAAGTGTTCAAGTAGCCATCATGAAGAACGCGACAATCGTATTTCCAAGGTCGCCCCAACAACAAGTTGTTGTCAACAAGTGTGTAGCATCTATTGGTGCTAGGTTAGATAATAAATCTTCCTTATATTGACCAATGGAAAAAGAAAAAATTACTTGCTGAGTTACCCAATTAGAAGATGTGGACAAAATTCATTGAAGCTTGAAGGAACATGGATACAGAGTCGTTGGCAATTGGAAGTGCTGGATCACCTTCTCACATACAAAGTTCGAACACAAGCCACTATCTATGATTACACTCGAGGATTAAATTTGACCCCGGTGGTTTTATTGGTATAGGTCCTAGTTGGTATAGGTCCTAGTGCTTGTTGTCAATTGAAAGTTTCATAGACTAAATTTGACCTGTTTTGCATTGCTTAATGTCGAACTTGATGGCTACAATTTGCTTGTTTTCTTTTGCATTGTTTGTTTCATTCATTAGGTCCTAGTTGGTTTTATTGGTAGTTTGCATTTAAGAAAAAATCCGAGTTAGTAATTCGTACACATCTTAGTAGCTTGTGTCTGATAAAATGAAAAGCATCATATTTCTACCCTAGCTAGTCGAGCATTCGCATTATTACTTACTTTGCTTGTACGATTACTTGCATACTTGTTTTGGCTTGTAGTTCAATTTTTTCTTTGCTTACTTGTCTTATTGAAGGGATTCGATCCTCTTAATAAACATTTTCATATTCTTAATTTTCTTTTGTTTTCATATTGATATCTTCTTCCTTTATCTAGCCTTGAGTGAAGCTTGCCTAGTCACCTATTTGAACTAAAACTTCTAAATTGTGATTAACAAAGAACAAGTTTTGGCTAAACTAATTCCTCTAATTATTGATTCGTTAAACACTTTACTTGGATCTTTGTTGATTTTTGTAGGCATGTCGAATGAGATGAGTCAGACTTTACCTTCCGATTTTGCGGTCTCTAAGGACTCCGTCATTGATCGCCCATTTAGAGCTACACATTGATGGCTTGCATCTAGCTCATGTTTAGAGTGCATATTAGCTCATGTTTCATTAGGATTCGGTTTGCTTTTCTCTCTTTTAAGTTATTTTTTTAATTGTTTTCGGTTTAACCTCGCGGTTTGGACTCTACGCCTTGTTTCTGCGTTTTTAGGTGAAAATGGAAGGGTTTTGGTGATGGGAGATCAAGAGGAGCTCAAGAAGACGACATTAGCTCGAAGACGGAGTCAAGGAGAGGCCGAGAAGACGCCAAAAGAGGCCAAGAAGACGCCAAAAGAATGTTTGTTGGTATGAATTTCCTCATCTCTTCTTCATTTCTCTTGTTCTCCATGGATTGTTAGATACCCAAATCCTAGGGTTTGGGGAAAACCCTATGGATTCTAGGTAGAGCTTTGAAATGCTTGCTTGAATTGAGATTTGAATTGTGGTTTGTTTCAATCCTATGTGCCTAATGCCAAATTGATTGTGATTTGAGCCTTATTGATGATTGCGACCGAGAGGTTAGATTGTCAATAGGAAGATAGGTTAGGGATTTGTGTTGAGAGACCTCTTCCCTCACTTGAACTATAGGACTGATTGATTGAGGTCCCTTTGATTTGAGAATTGATTTGGGATCTCTTGAGAGGTTCACCTACCGATAGAGGCTTGAGTTGGACGAGCTGACTCAAGCCATGACGGTGGATGAGGGCTTGACCCGATTCATAGCCCTATTGAGCCCAAAGGGCCTAGTTTTGTATGTCAAGCCACGAAAGTGGATGAATATCGTAATCTAGGTACATTTGTTTGATTCGATAGGATTAGACAATGAAATTAGGTAGATGCCTCCAAACCATGATTTGATCTAGATTCATGTATGCTTTCAAAGTGTTGCTTAGATCCATAGTGTGAGTACCTAGGCTCTAGGATTGCCTTTCCCATATTAAACTTGCATCATTTTATTAGTTGATTTTGCTTTTACTTAGTTGCTATTTGAATTCCTTTATTTCAATCCGAAATTGCCTCATATTTGCCTAGCTACAAGATTGTCGGTTCAATCAACTCTACTAAAGTCCTAGAGATCGACACCTTGGTACTACGCGACCCGTACACTTGCGGTATTGGTCTAGTAACCTATCACACATCACCGATTTGACGCTTGGGGATGCCAACTTCAAGAATTGAATTGAAACGTCGCTGGGAAGAAACAAGATTTTGCAAAGGTGAAAAATCTATTGGCAGCGCTCAATAATGCTTTGTTATCGGAGAGACGCCATGGAGGTTGGTCACCGGGCTCAAATCAACATCAAACAAGGGCCATGACCGAGAGCACTTCTCAAATACGTTCTTTCTTACCACCTCCATTGGAGCCTAAATATGGTGCGTTTATAGCCCTCCGTCTAACTCCTAAATATTGTATCTTTTTCTACTAACTGCTTTATGCCACATGTGTCTACTCATAGGTTCACCAACAACGTGGCATTTATCTCACAAGGATACGTTACGAATGATGAGGAAGATGAGGAGGCTCCACCAAAAGTGGAGGGACAAGAGGTCATACTTGAGGAAGAATTTCCTTGTGACTAAGCAGTGACCTCGTTACCGAGTATAAGACTCGTAACTAAAGGAACTGATCTCATCAATATGGAACGAGCCACGATGCCCTCATTACCAAGCGATTCTGGCTTGATCTTTGCGTCTAATGTTCCGAATACTCCTATAGCACCATACCAAGAATGCTACATGCTTGTGAGGGAAGATGTAGGTGTTTTAAACTTGGTCGATACGGTTATATCTAATGGTGTGCTGAACGTTCAATGTTTTGGATTTGTCACTATACACTCCCAAAGATGACTCCAACATCGAATCGATGACAGTTCGACTTCAAGTGAAGGAGAATGATAGCAAAGAAGATCAGGAACCGACGAGCTAGGCCAACACCGTTTGACAAGTCACGAGCATTCAAATTCAAGGAGGAACCATGCATGAAGAGAGTTCCAAAAAGAAACCCATCATGGTGCTTGAAAGCCAGGAGAATAAGGCCTTGATGATGAGGAGGATGATGATGATTTGTCCGAACACTTTGGGGACACCTACGCACGGGAAGCCATTGGTGAAGGTAGTCAGCCATGGCATGGCTGGAATACAAGTACGAGGAGAAACATCCAACAAACAAGATAGGCATGATGTTATTATTGAGTACTTATGTTGGTTTTAGTTTCTATCAAGCAAAAACAATTTGCTTTTCTAAATGTTTGCCGGATTTCTTTGCTTTCGGATATTTGTTGAAGTCATTTGTGAGTTGAATTCGTGTAATGTGATACTTTGAATTACAGACATTTATTTAGATGCTTAATACATTCAAGAATTTGGTTCGGGTGCATTTTACCCTTATAGTGTAAAATGAGAAACAACCTCACTCACAAGGTTCATTGTGTTCCACTTGTAAGTTCATTCTGTTCCACTTGTAAGGTTCATTGTGCAATAGAAAGTATTGAATTCATTGATTGTAGGTTCATGAAGTTTAATCGTTTGGTTCATTGTCTTCAACATGATAGTTCAAGAATTTAAATCACTCGATTCATATATGACAAGATGCGTAAATTGTATAAAAGAAAAATATTGAATTCATTGTTGTTAAGTTCATGAAGTTTAGTTATTTGGTTCATTGGATTCGACGTAATGGTTCATGAATTTAAATCACTCGGTTCATATATGATAAAATGCGTAAATTGTGTGTTGGATCGTTAGTACTGAGGGACGTCCTTTACTGGAGTAAAGGCGTCCTTTGGTCTGGCGTCCCTACGAGGTGTAGGGGCGTCCTTGATCAATGCAGCGGAATAAAATACTAAACAAGTTAAAGTGAACGCTGGGATTTATAGAGGAACCACTCAAGACCAAGTAGTCCTTGAGTGTAAACCTCTACCTCCTTGGAGGATTTTTGAATAGCTTTTTCTTTATATTGAACGTTCTTACAGTTGTACTGGCGAGCCTTTACAGTTCTCTGGTACTTAGCTTTTCCCTAAGTCCACTAGTAAGAAACTCCTCTAAGCCTACAACTCAAGCTTGTTCAATCTTATAAAGAACTCCTATCCCTACGTCCTACGGTACTTAGTAGAACTCTCTTTCTCTCTTTTTGGTTTTTCTGGTTACAAACAGTTTTGTGGTTTGGTTACAAAGTCTCACTCGATCTAACACAAGTTCTAGCACTGTTCTTGAGTTCTTGAGTTAGTTCTTCGTGTTCTTGAGTGAGCCGCTTTCTACTGATTCTCTCTGAATATTCCTGAAAGCGTTAACGTCACAATAAATGCCTTGGGGCTATTTATAGGACTTGGGGAAGGGCGTCATTTCTCTGGGACGATCATGCCCTTCGAGGACGTGGCTACAGGATCTTCCTCCACGTAGTAGGGCGGTGATGAGGAAGCTTCCTGTATCCAGCTGTGTATGATGAACTCCGCTACAGGATCGGCCGCCACGTGTTGATGGACTCTGCAACAGGATCGTCCGCCACGTAGTGATGGACTCCGCTACAGGATCGGTTTCCACGTGTCCTTGGATGATCAAATATTGTCGAGTGATGTCATCCTGTCGGCTATAGAGTAAGGACGCTCTGCTTGCGTTCCTACTTGCTTGGGACTGCGTCCTTGCTCAAGTAGTCTCTGGTCGGTCCTTACTTCCTGTTAGCTAGCGTCCCAAGGCCTATGGAACGCCCATACACACTTGTTGTCCTTTTGTCACTAGCGTTCCTGAACACTTGGACAATCTTTATTAGAATCAAAGTGAGTTTGTCATATCAAAACTAAGGGACGGTTGTGGGCGCGCTACCAAGTACGAGGGCGTCCTTGATAGCGTCCCAACAATTTCCCCCTTTTTGATGATGACAAACTCTTCAGCAAAAAGTTTTGGCATTGGAACTTAGAATGCATGAAAACTTAAAGGCGTCCTCTAACACTTAAAGAAATTTCATTTAGCACAAGTTTTCATTCTTTGATTCTCTAACTTTTGGATTTTAAGGAAAGAAAAGCGTCCTAGAATTTTCTAGATGTCCTCTAGTTTATTCTAGCATGGCGTTCCTTAGACCTTTCACTTAATAGTTCCCCCTTAACACTTGCTTATTCAAGATAACTAATTTATAGCGCATCTCTGCAAAACTACACTTCCCCCTTTTGGCATCATCGAAAAGGATAACAAGTGATAAGAACGTTAAGCACAAAAACATAACTAAAGGCAGTGGAACGCTTAAACAATCATAATGCAAGCAAACAACGGAACTTCCATTCAAACAAAAGTAGAATATTACAGACCAAGAGTCAAGTGTTTGAAAATAAAAAAGAAACACAAGCAAAAGTGATTAAGGGATAAAGGGGTGGAGAACGGTGATCATTGAGGACGGCTCTTGTCTTGATAAAACTTAAGAAGTTGTTCCTGAAGTTCAGCCGACTTGACAAAAGCAGAGGACAAGTCCTTTAGAGGAGAGAGGATAAGACACTGGTTGTCCATAATGGCGCCCATAAGTTCTGCAGGAGGATGCTCGGCAATGTTTGCAGGAGCCGAACGGGGCACTGGACCAGAGCTCGAGGAAGGAGCATTCAAGGGAGGTTCTCCAGCGGGAGAAGAAGCCATCACCATTTGATCGAGAGTTTGGAGGTCAACAGCGGGCTCTTCTTCCTGAGTACCATCTTGAGACATAGACGCTATGCGTTCTGCTTCAGCCTCAGCAGCCAAGCGTTCTTCTTCAGCTCTCTGTCTTGCTTCCTCTGCCTCAGCTTCCAACTGTTTGATCACTGAAGGCAGCTCTTCATTATGCCTTATCTCGACAAGCCCTTTCTTGGCGTTCCACTTCAGACCGAGTTCTTCTGAAGGTGCGCTTTCGTCGTAGGCGTTCTGAGATAGAAGGATAAGCTTGACAAGGCCAGGGTACGGCAAGGCGTGGCGCTTCCTCCCACACTTAGCCATGTGTTGCATAGCAATCCTGGCAAGGTTTATGGGGCGGCGTTCAAGCAGTGCATCAAGAAGTATTATGTCATGCGTCTGAACGATGGAGCGCTTCTCTTGCCGGGGTAGGACGGCACGACAAAGGAAGTAATGAGCTATGGCGCCGACCTTGCTCAAGACATGAGCAACCCTGTCCAGTCCTATCGGCCTTTTGCCCTGAAAGATGTGTTCAACCAGAGGCAGTTCTTCATCAGTTGTTTCAAATCCACCCTCTGGAAGACTGCTCAGCGCGTCGGACGGAGGCTTTTGAGAACTAAGGCCCATGAAAGTTCTGACCTGGCGTTCATTGACTATGGCTTTCTCACCATCAATTTTGAAATGGAGAGAGCCATCTTTATCTTTGTAACGCAAATCTCTGTAGAACGCCTTGACCTGTTCCTTGTCAACAGTAGCCGGCGCAGGCCCAACGTTCAGCCAGCCTTGGAATCTTAGTAACTCGAGGAATTCTTGGACGCCGTCATCTTGAAAGGAGGCGAGCCATTCTTCCGAGTAGATCAAGGGGCTGAGAACTTTGACCGGTGCGCCATCAGGCTTTCTCTTGCGCTTGCCCTTGGGGGACTCAGAGTCCTCGTCATCAGAGGAACTATTCTCATCAGCGGAGTCGCCTGACTCATCTTTCTCAGCGTCCTGTTCAGCAACGTCCTCTGTGCCTTGATCATTTTCAGCATTACCACCAGCTGTGGCTTGAACGGCACTAGAAGAAGTCTGCCCTTGGGACGCGCCTTCAGCGTCCTGAGCCTCTAAAAGATGTGAGGTTTCTGGCTCAGCGTCCTCGGGGACTTGCGTGGAATCTGTTTGGATTATGGGGGAGGGGTTTTCTTGTGGGGGATTTGCTTGAGGGGTTGGGAGAGGGTTAAGGATAGGAAGGGATTGGTTGTAGGGAGGTACCTCATTTGCATCACGCTCGAGTTCCTCAGATAATGAGGGCTCGACGTCCTTTTGAGCAACCTGGTGCTCACTAGCGTCCTCAGGTACATGGTCCCCAGCTGGAGCGTTCTCGACTCCTGCAGCCTCATCATCAGAGTCCCCAACGACATCTATAAAAGGGGAGACTTGATCAGCAGCTTGTTGAGGCGTTCCTCTTTGGCTCTCAGATGAGCTAGAGGAGGATGAGGAGGAGGGAACGTGCTCAACTTGAGCAGGAACGTCCTTAGCGAGCAAAACCCTGGGCTTTTCACCAGCCTTCCTTCGGCGAAAGGTGTGCTCTAGCGTGCGTTCTGTCTCCTCCGGGCCACTTTCGGAGGATGGACGACGGGACCTTGGGGTCTCGGGGTCCTTTGGTGGGGAGATGTGGGCCGGGGCAGACGGGAAGCTGGCTAAGTTTAGGGGAGAGTGGGTTTTGGGAGGAAAAGGGATTAGGGCGTTTTGCCGTGAAGGTTGAGGGGACGGAGGAAGTGTGGGAAGTTGAACGATTGAGATGGGTTTAGGAGGAGGAGTGGATTCTTTGGAGAGGTTGGAGGGCCTTTTTGTGGTGCTAGGCCTTTTTGAGGGTTTGGAGGATGGGACGCTCGAGGTTTTGGCCTTTTTGAGGGGCCTTGGGTCGTGGATTTTCTTGGAGCGTCCCTCCTTGAAATGAGAAGGAAACTTATCCACAATCTCCGTTGGTTTGGAATTGGAGAAGGGTTGAGAAGAAGGGGCAGGACGCTTTAGCAAATTTTTGGTGGTGATGGTGGGAACGGCAGGAGGAGGTGGAGAGGGACTTGGCATACGGTTTTTAGTCATTTGGAAGGCTAACGAGTTCCTTGGATACATAGGAAACTCGGGCAAGACTGCATTGTGCAAGTCTGGGATAAGTTCAAGAAGGGGGCTAAGATTCTCACCTCCGAACTGAGAGAAGAAAAGCACATCGTCCATCCGTCCAGGTAGATCTTTGTATTCTGTGTTGTGGAGACTGGGGACGACGAAGCGTTCAATAAACTTCTTATAGTTCTTTGTTTTTACTGCATCGTTCTTGACTTCGGGCAGTTCCATGCGTTCCCTGATAAGATTGTACAGCGTCCTGGGCTTCTTGTTGATGAAGTCCAGTAGAGATTCATTAAGAACAATGGATTTTGGCTTCTCTATGTAGTGGGACTTCACAAGCTTTCTTCGCTTCCCGCCGGTAGAAGATCCGGCCACGTTCAACTGTCTTTGAGACATTTTTTCAGATGAGCTTTAGTGAGAGAAAGTCGCCGGAGTTTTAGAGAGAAGTCAGAGCACAATTGAGAGCGAGGAAGTGGTTGAGAATAATAAATTTGATAGCGACTGTTCTGGCCTTATATAGAGGAAGAGGTGGCACAACTGTAATTATCACTGTTTCACTGTGCGACACGTGGCAAAACTTCCCCCTTAAGATTTGAGCAAAAGCAACGGTCACTGTTCACACTTTCAAAAGTTCAAATTTCTGACTCTTCAACTTCTCCTCAAATGCTAAACTGGCGTCCTTTCCAACAGACACTGAACGTTCTCTCATACTTAGCAAAAATTTACCTCTTTAAGCAAAATCAATTCTTTAACAACCGTCCTTGTGATCACCTTGCGAACCATTTGAGAACAGAACAAGTAAGTCCCGTAAAAGAAAAATGAAGCTCATAGGACGCTTTTGCAGAGTTCTCGGCTAGGGTAAGCTTAGAGTTCCCATCATTTCAGCTTATGATGAGGGTTGGGTGATCAGGGATACTCTTTTCAAGACAAATAGAGAAATTTGAATGGCGTTCCAAAGTAGCAAACATATGAAGTTTTAGACTAGCGTCCTTGCAAATATGAATTTAATGCAAAACAGTCCTTAAACACTTAGAATCTACCAAACATAGCCAATCATTGAGAGAATAGTAGAACGGGACTTGCTACTTAAAAGTTATCATCCCCAAAAGCAATCTAAGATGCTCAAAGGGACGTCCATCAAGCGCCTTAGTGAAAATATCAGCTATTTGGTCTTCAGTCCTTACATGCTCCATACTAATGAGTCCTAGTTCAACATTATCACGCAAGAAATGATGCCTTATATGAATATGCTTTGTGCGTGAATGAAAAACAGGATTCTTAGAAATTTCCATAGCACTTGTGTTATCACAATGAATGGGAATAGTTTCAAGATTAATACCATAGTCCCCTAGTTGATATTTGATCCAGATAACTTGTGAACAACACGAAGCAGCAGCAACGTACTCGGCTTCCGCGGTTGAAAGCGCCACAGAGTTCTGTTTCTTAGATCCCCAAGAGACTAAGCATGAACCAAGGAACTGTGCCATTCCTGAGGTGCTTTTCCTATCAATTACATGACCCGCATAATCAGCGTCCGAGTAGCCAACAAGCTTAAAGGACGTCTTCCTGGGGTACCAAAGGCAAAGATCATCGCGTCCTTTGAGGTAGCGAAAGATCCTCTTAACTTCTTGTATGTGGGACTCCTTTGGATTCGCCTGGAAGCGTGCACACAAGCAAACGGCAAACATGATGTCGGGACGGCTTGCGGTCAAGTAGAGTAAAGAGCCAATCATTCCTCTGTAAAGCTTTTGATCAACGTCCTTCCCTTGTTCATCTGCGTAAAGACGCGAGTTGGGAGAACAAGGTGTTGCCAAGGGCTTGGACGTATTCATCCCGTACTTCTCAAGCATTTCACGGACATATTTTTGTTGGTGAATCTGCGTCCCGTCCTTGAGTTGATTGATTTGAAGTCCCAAGAAGAAATTGAGTTCTCCAATGAGGGACATCTCAAACTCACTACTCATTAAGGACTTGAACTCATCTACAAGTTTCATGTTAGTACTACCAAAGACTATATCATCAACATAGACTTGGGCAATTAAAATGTCCTTGTGAACTTTCTTAATGAATAGAGTTTTATCAATTGAACCTCTAGTGTACCCATGAGACAAAAGAAAGGACGCAAACCTGTCGTACCATGCACGAGGGGCTTGCTTGAGTCCATAGAGCGCTTTGTCCAAGTAGTACACATGATCTGGGTGAGAGGCGTCCTCGAAGCCAGGCGGCTGAGCAACATACACTTCCTCCTTTAGCTTTCCATTGAGAAAGGCAGTCTTGACGTCCATCTGAAATAACTTGAATCCTTTGTGAGCGGCGAAGGCAATAAGGAGACGAACGGCCTCAATTCTAGCAACAGGAGCAAAGGTCTCATCATAGTCTATGCCTTCCTCTTGTTTGAATCCTTGAGCCACCAGTCTTGCCTTGTTCCTTGACACACGTCCACTCTCATCAAGCTTATTTCTGAACACCCATCGCGTCCCTATGATATTTTTGCCTTTGGGACATGGGACGAGAGTCCAAACTTTGTTTCTTTCAAACTGATTGAGTTCTTCTTGCATAGCTTGAATCCAATCAGCGTCCTGAAGTGCTTCTTTGATATTCTTTGGCTCCACCATAGAGACAAAGGCATTGAACGCACAGAACGCTAAATTTGCACTTTGGGACTTGCTTGCAGCTGACCTTGTCTGAACTCCTTGAGAAGGATCTGAGACTATCTGAGAGGTTGGGTGATCTTTTGAGAAGCGGGACTCTCTTTGAAACAATTGAGCAAACCTTGGATCAATTTCATCATCTGAATCATCACTGTTTTCTTGAGAAACGTCCTCAGTGTGTTCCCCCTCAGAGAGAGCGTCCACACCTTGACCTTGCTCACCTTGTAAACTTGATTCAGCCACATCTTGTTGAACTGGAGACTCACTACGAGAGGGAACTCCTTCAACAATGCTAGGAACGTCTACTGAGACTTCTTCAGGATTTGGAGTAGCGTCCTTGGGAACATAGTATTTTCCAGAGGACCAAACATCAGCTTCGTCTTCAGAGTCGTCCTGCTGTTATGAGGAGGAGCGTCCTTTCTTACTTGGTTTATCTTTGTGAGAAACGCTCTCCTTGAACACAACATGAATGCTCTCTTCAAGCTTTAGAGTCCTTTTGTTGAAAACTCTATATGCTTTGCTGGTTAGAGAGTATCCGAGGAATATAGCTTCATCACTTCTTGCATCAAACTTTCCAAGACGTTCTTTATCGTTGATGTGAACGAAACACTTGCATCCAAAAACTCTAAGATAGTCAATGCGAGGCTTCCTTCCCTGCAACAACTCATAGGACGTTTTCTTTAGCAAAGGACGGATCATGGCACGGTTAATAATATAGCAAGCTGTAGCAATAGCTTCCGCCCAGAAGTATGTGGGAACGCTATTAGCCAAGAGCATAGTCCTTGCCATATCCTCCAGCGTCCTATTCTTTCTTTCCACAACTCCATTTTGTTGAGGAGTCCGTGGAGCTGAGAAGTTGTGTGAGACACCATGTTGAACACAGTAGGCCAGGAACTCTGAATTCTGAAACTCCGTTCCATGGTCTGATCTTATGGCTTTGAGAGGCGTCTCCAGGGCAAGTTCCACTTGTTTGATGAAGACTTTGAACGCATTGAAACAATCTGCTTTGGTTGCCAAGAAAAGAACCCAAGTGAATCGAAAAAAATCATCTACAAGAACGTAAATGTACCTCTTTCCACCACGGCTCAACGTCTTCATTGGTCCACAAAGATCCATATGGAGGAGTTCCAAAGGCTTCTTTGTGCTGATCTCGTTCTTGGATTTAAAAGACGTTCTTGTTTGCTTACCTTTGATACAGGCTTCGCATTGTTCAACTTTTTCAGGATCAATTCGGGGAAGTCCTTTCACAAGATCTCTTTGATGCAATTTGAGGATTGTGCTTGGTCCAGCATGGCCAAGGCGGCGATGCCAGAGATCAGCGTCCTCCTTTGAAGCAAATAAGCACAATTCTGATTTAGGCTTGAACTCCTGGTTCAAGATGTACACATTGTTCTGGCGTACTCCTTTGAGAACAACTTTGTTTGACTTCTTGTTGATAACGAGACACTCCTTTGAGTCAAATGTGACTAGATTTTCACCTTGGTCACACATTTGGGAAACGCTAAGGAGATTAAAGCCAATTCCTTCAACAAGACTGACATTTGTTGCTTTGATGGACGGATTGAGAATAGCAGTTCCCGTCCCCTTGATCTTTCCCTTGCCCTTGTTGCCAAACGAGACAGTTCCTCCCGTGGCACTACTTTGGATAGAAGTGAGATGGATCTGGCTTCCTGTCATATGATTTGAGGCGCCACTATCAATGATCCATGGGCGTCCCCTCACTTCCACTTGCCATAACAGGTTAGTGTTTTGCGACCCAGGCAAGGTGTTCCTTACCTGGTTCGTTACAAAAGTAAAACTCCGGTTCTGGCATGTAGTCATTTATATTAACATCATTTGAAATAGGATGCTTGCGGAAAGAGTTCCTAGAGCGTCTAGAACGCCTAGGATTAGCCTTAGGGACGGACTTTTCATTTTCAATGTTAGTCCTAGCAGCTTTTCCACTTTCAATGTCTTCCTTGAGTTTTAAGCAATCATATTTGAAGTGATCTCCTTTACCACAATACCAACACGTCCTATAATATGTACCAAGGTAGTACTTCTTGTTGGGACGTTGGATTTTGTTTCCTTTCATCCTTTGAGGGTTACAGACCTTAGAACCTTCCCCCTTAGCAATTTTCTTATAGATCTTATGACTAGTGGAGTTAGTGTAATAGTCCTCTTGTCCTTCTTCTCCACTCTCTAGAACTCTAATTCTCTCAAGAAGGTTCTTGGTTTTCTCCCTTTCAAGCTCAAGTTCAGAGGTTTTGCTTGCCTCAAAGTCGCTAGGTAGAGAGTTCTTAGTGTCAGATTCATAACCTAGACCTTTCCTAGCTGGGACAAAAACCATTGGTCTAACTTCCTCAACTATGGGACTCTTACCCAACACTTTTACTTCTTCCCTAAGCTTAGCGTTCTCAAGTTTAAGACACATCACTTCAGTTTTTAGAGTTTTGTTTTCTTCACATGAGGACTCTAGTTGTAAAGACACTGTAGAACAGTTCTCACATTCAACCAAAATGTTTTCATTTTCAAGTTCAAGTTCATCCATCCTATGTTGCATGATCACACTTTCTTCCATAATCTTTCCAATGAGTTTAATCAGTTTGGACTTAGAGCAAGTTTCTAAAGAACTCATCATAGACTCACGGGTTACCTCATTTTTAGATTTTGGGGCGTCCTCCTCAACAACTGTGACGTCCTCCATAGCCATAAAAGCTACTTGTTCATTATCAAAGGCGTCCCCAAGAGCTATGTATGCCTCTTGTTCATCGGGTTCTTCATCATCAGAACTGACAATATCCCAAGCAGATGCGAACGCTCCAAGAAGGGCTTTTGTCTTCATCTCCTTTGAGGACATTCCCGTTGTACATCTTTTAGCAAAGTGTCCTTTCTTGTTACATTTATATCAAGTGAGTTCTTTCATCTCTGCCTCAGTATACTTGGGACTCTCCTTCTTGTAGGGCATCTTATGCTTGTTGATGTATTTGTTTCTTTTGCCAAAAGAACGCAGAACTTTGTTAAAGAGAACAAGTCCTTCCTCTTCTTCAAGCTGTTCCTTAGTCTTGCTTTCTTTCTCTTTCAATGCTTGAATGCGCATCCTTTCACGGTTCTCATTCTTATTGGCTTCCACCATCATAGCGAGTTCTTGTTGACGACGAAGATACTCAGCGTACTCTGGTGTTGATGTCATCAATGCTAGATCTGTTTGAGGATTCCTTGCTAGTTCAGCCAAATCGGAGTTCCTCCTTGCTTCGTATCCTCTTAGCTTCCCGTAGATCTCTTCCATGTCAAGAGTCTTGTTAGCTGTATTCTCCTTGAACGTGGTTCTATCAAAGTTCCACTTTCCTGTTAGACCATTTATGACCACTTGAACTCTGTTCCTCATTGAAACTTCAGCTTCAGGAACGCCCAGGTTCCTCATCTTGGTAACAAGTTGTTCAAAACGGTATGAATAGTCATTCACAGTTTCATTGGGGAGCATTCTAAAAGCATAGAACTCTCTCTTGATTTCAAGTTGAACGTCTTCCCTCATCTCCGCAGTTCCTACGTGGAATTTTTCAAGAGCTTCCCACTGTAGTTTGGCAGTTGCCAAATTGCTAACTCTGGTGGCGTCCCTCTCGCAAAGGGACGCTTGAAAGGAAGCATATAGCCTTTGCATTTGTTTCCATCAATTTGAATTCATCAGGACCCCACTCGTCCTCTTTGTCTTTCTTGTCAGCAGGAACGGTAAGGTCACCTTTCATAATCACTCTCCAGCATTGATAGTTCTGACCCCTGCAGAAGTTCTCAAACCTAATCTTCCAGCGGTTGAAGTTGCCGTCCGTTAGGCGTGGAGGCTTCACAAAAGAGATTCCAATTGGTTCCATGTCCATCTTTAACCTGCAACTCAGTAAGAATCTAGAGCGCCTACTCTGATACCAATTGTTGGATCGTTAGTACTGAGGGACGTCCTTTACTGGAGTAAAGGCGTCCTTTGGTCTGGCGTCCCTACGAGGTGTAGGGGCGTCCTTGATCAATGCAGCGGAATAAAATACTAAACAAGTTAAAGTGAACGCTGGGATTTATAGAGGAACCACTCAAGACCAAGTAGTCCTTGAGTGTAAACCTCTACCTCCTTGGAGGATTTTTGAATAGCTTTTTCTTTATATTGAACGTTCTTACAGTTGTACTGGCGAGCCTTTACAGTTCTCTGGTACTTAGCTTTTCCCTAAGTCCACTAGTAAGAAACTCCTCTAAGCCTACAACTCAAGCTTGTTCAATCTTATAAAGAACTCCTATCCCTACGTCCTACGGTACTTAGTAGAACTCTCTTTCTCTCTTTTTGGTTTTTCTGGTTACAAACAGTTTTGTGGTTTGGTTACAAAGTCTCACTCGATCTAACACAAGTTCTAGCATTGTTCTTGAGTTCTTGAGTTAGTTCTTCGTGTTCTTGAGTGAGCCGCTTTCTACTGATTCTCTCTGAATATTCCTGAAAGCGTTAACGTCACAATAAATGCCTTGGGGCTATTTATAGGACTTGGGGAAGGGCGTCATTTCTCTAGGACGATCATGCCCTTCGAGGACGTGGCTACAGGATCTTCCTCCACGTAGTAGGGCGGTGATGAGGAAGCTTCCTGTATCCAGCTGTGTATGATGAACTCCGCTACAGGATCGGCCGCCACATGTTGATGGACTCTGCAACAGGATCGTCCGCCACGTAGTGATGGACTCCGCTACAGGATCGGTTTCCACGTGTCCTTGGATGATCAAATATTGTCGAGTGATGTCATCCTGTCGGCTATAGAGTAAGGACGCTCTGCTTGCGTTCCTACTTGCTTGGGACTGCGTCCTTGCTCAAGTAGTCTCTGGTCGGTCCTTACTTCCTATTAGCTAGCGTCCCAAGGCCTATGGAACGCCCATACACACTTGTTGTCCTTTTGTTACTAGCGTTCCTGAACACTTGGACAATCTTTATTAGAATCAAAGTGAGTTTGTCATATCAAAACTAAGGGACGGTTGTGGGCGCGCTACCAAGTACGAGGGCGTCCTTGATAGCGTCCCAACATTGTGTAAAAGAAAAAAATTTGGTTCATTGTGTTCCACTTGTAGGTCTATGTCGTGTAATTATACACTTCATTTAATGTTAAAGTGCATAGAAGTTAACTTAATCCTCAAACACACATAACAAAACATTGTTTGTGGTTTATACTCAACCGTACAAGTAGTAATGAAATAAGAACAATCTTGTGATAAGTGGAGAATGTAGGCATTGTTATCGTTCTCATCATCATCCAATAGGGCTCCACCAATGGTACTAGTATTATTATGAAAATCTTTCAATGGAACTCCATTAGTACTAGCATCACCATTTGAATGAGACATGTTAGAATGACTCGAGCTTGATGAGCAATTAACAAAAATATATGAAACACATAATGAGTACTACAAATGTGTAAATACGATTCTTCTTTTGGTTCACAAAGAAAGTCATTATGATTCATAAATTTTCAAGGAAAGGTTCATTAAAAACCATAAAACAGTTCATATAAATCAAAGTACATGTGCTGAGGCATTTTGTCGAATACATGGTGGGCAACCAGACAAGCATACGCTTCCAACCTCTCTATTCAATCAAAATTGTCAATTTGCAATGTAAAAGACATAAACAATCTACAAAAGAAACGTAAAAGTTATGTGTGAAGCGACGTGAAACACATAATGAGTACTACAAATGGGTAAATACGATTATGATTTTGGTTCAGAAAGAATATCCTTATGGTTCATAAATGTTCAAGTAAAGGTTCATTGAAAGCCATATAACGGTTCATGTAAATTAAGGTACGTTTGTTGAGGCATTTTGTCGAACACATGGTGGGCAACAAGACAAGAATGAACTTTCACCATAGCTATTCAATCGAAACCATCAAAATTGAGTTGTTCATGTTTCCATAACCTTTTGACAATGCAAATTTAACGAGTTCACACAAAAGAGAGCGGATTAATTAAAGCGAAAACATCCTTAGATTAAGAAGTTTCACAATTACAAGCACAACTGATAGAATTTCACAAAAACAAGTTTCAAAATTTGAAATCATCTACCTAAATCCATAAGAACGGAATTGGAGGTCAAAGGAATCAAATTGGAGAAGGGAATTGAAGGGAATCGTGTTGGAGAAGAACAATATATGGATGAACTTGGGGGAAGAACAATGGATGAATGGCGATTTTCAAAGGAGAACGATTGAGAAAATTGGGAACGCACAAAGTAGCAGGTCGATCAGGAAGATTGGGAGTAGACACTAGTAGAAAAATGACTTTTGACCCCGGTTATTTTGTAAGGATTACCTCGGTTTACAACCGTGGTAAACATGACATTGGTAAACATGTTTACCACGGTGGAGATTTTACCACGGTTATCTTAGTTACCACGGGTGTATGAACCATAGTCTTGTTCCAACTGTGGTAAAAGTGTAAATCTACATAAAATTGTATAAACCGCGGTAAATATTTCACCCGTAGTAAAGATATACAGTGGTAAAATTGTATAAACCACAATATATATTTGATATACAGTGGTAAAATTGTTATCAAGTGAGTTGGAGTAAACGTCCACTTCATTTATTATAGAAAAATATAATATTTATATTATGCATAGCCAACACCCATACATAATTATAAGAACATTAAATTCGATACATATATTCAAAATAAATAACCAATCCAAATGCATTGACAAATAGTGTCTAAATGTCATACACCAATCCATAAATAGGCTAGCTAGCTATATGTCTATATTAAAGAGAATCAACATAATTGTTTGATAGTAATTACTTGCAAAACTCCACTGAAGTTTGAAATTAACCCTGCATAAATCACTAACTAATCTATGAAGTCTTGAACAAATGTTGCCCACTGATCCCGAATTTCATCTATCTTCTCCTTTGAATATGGCATCAATCCACCCAAGCCTGGATAATACTACAATGGAAATTTATGATTAGAAACGATGCTAACATACATTAATCAAAATAAAATGTAAAATTATATACCTTCTCAGGAATAGTGTCTTGTCCACTAGAGATGATCTCGTACATAAATCGAAGCACATAGTACCCACAATCAATGTTATTTGCTTGTCTAGGACACTACAAAAGCAAACACCATACTACTTGAATATACATATATATAGGTGGTACCATACAACATAGCCTTTAAAGACAACACACGTTCCACATGACATAACAATTTTGTTTTGGAAGGACAATTCCATTCAATGGTCTGTAGCTCAAAATACAAATCAACGTCCATATTAATGATACCTTACGAGAAACATTTGATATATAAGAACTTGTTAATCTTTATAATGTCGAACTATTCGATCACCATATTAAATATAAGACTATTATAGGCAAAACCAAAAAAAAAAGAATATCAAGTCAATTATACAAACCAGATTCCTTAAAATGCTATGCTTATGATTATTGTTAAGTAATTGAGGCATAATGATCCCATTTTTATTAAAATTTAACAAAATACAACTAACCTTTACGTGAATCCACTTTGTTGACTTGTTAGGCCTGTCTGCATTATTAGTAGCAATCCACATTTTCATAGACCTATATATATAAAACAAATAAATAATTATCACAAAGTCATTAAGAACTATAATTATGCAAATCAGTGTATACATACTAACATGTCCACTACATTTTGTATCTCAGGTCTAACTTTCAATCCAAGTGGGTCAAGCCAGTATACTGTTTGTTTATAAGGATGTATCACACATAACATCCAATGAAACCTATACAATAAAGAAAATATTTATCTTAAGCCTACTTAACATATATAAAAAATTAAGGAAGTTTGCTTACTTGGAATTGTACGGAGCAAAGAAAATTTGATTTTTTCTTGTCTTTTGCATTGCATTTGCAATATAGCGTGCTTGATCAGTTGCTCTCTTCTCCTTAATTTCCTTGATTTGCCTCTCATTATCTTGTTGCTTTCTAAAGTTCATAGGAATTTCAGCTATTTTGTGTGGGCACAAAAATCCAAATTGTGACAATATGCTCTTATCTTGACAAGCCTTAAACAAATACCTATCATATAAATTTAAAAATATTATAAAAGTGAAAATAATAAAAATAAAACACAGCAGATAAATGTAAATTCATTATATATAAATAATCAACTTACGCAATGTATAGTGATATATGTGTGGCTTGGATTTCTTCTTGAAATATCCATTGAAAGATCTCCTCCTTAATAATCCACATTTGATTGTCCATGTTGAGATCTTTATGGATAGGGATGGACACAGTTTCCATGGTTCGAGCAATCTTGTACATCATTTTCATAGTTCCAGTTCTAAGATTTAAAAGTTGCTCTTCTGTGGGCTTAAACTCAGGACTTTGAGCCTTGCTTGGACGATCCTTATTGGCTGTGTTAGAAGAAAATGAACATGCATCTAGGCTGATACTCTTTTCCTTACCCTTATCACCGGATGATAATTGTAGTCCCTTCGATGTTAAACAATATACACACATACAATAGTTAAAAATTGCTAAATGAATATTATTTATAAAACAAATAAAAAATTTTGTACCTTGTCTATGAAAATGAGATTTCTTGGCCACTGGACATAAGAACCATTTGCTTCAAACACTACACATGCTTCTTTTGTGGGTACAGGTAAAGGGGCTTCTGGCATCTTAGGGTCAGTTATACTAACTTTCATGTGTCCAAGCTTCAACGGTATGTTATGAATTACCATATTCTGCATGTCATGACTACTGAATACCATTCCCAAAGCCACTATGGAATGTCCCGGATCAGGTGAAGCTAGTTGACATTTAGTCCAACCCTATAAAATAATATGTACCAAAAGATCATAAAGTAATTAGACAGAATATGCATAGCAAGAAATTATAAGAGATTCAATCTTAGTTTTACCTCAGGAAAATCTATGGCAGAACAAGTTTCATTTTCTTTTTGATTATTATCTTGTGCTCCATGGTTGAGATTCCTTGATTTGTCACTTTCCAAAGCTGCACATTTTTTTTTAACAATTCAATCTCAGCTTTTAATTTTTCAAGGACTTCATTTCCTTGTTCACCATGATCATTCTTTCTTCCAAAATACTGGGTTATAGTCACCCCTGCTCCTGTAGCCAAAACACGACCTGGGTGTTCTTTCCTTCCGAGTACAGTAGCTAACAAGTCTCGTCGTCCAGAAAGTTGCATTTCACCTTTAGCTACGTTTTGTGATATCTCCTCCTAATAGTAAGACTTTATTAATCATAAAAACTAAAAATACTATAATGTATAATATTCTCAATAAAATAGTTGTATTAACTAGCATATTCTAGACATTAATATATAGTAGCTAATTGACTATAAAGACATCCTATTCATATAGAGTTTAACTCCCCGGCAGCAGATCAAGAAATGAACAATATGGTATTATATAGTAACTTCTCGTACAAGAGTTAGTGAAAACATGCTTTTATTATATTAATTTAATTTCACACTCAATTTGGAGCAAGAGTATATGTACATGTCCATAAATTTGGAACAACATCACGTATAGGTTCTTTAATTTTCTTTTCCCTTTAATATTATCATGAACATGTTCTTTATATTATCTTTTAATAACTACTCTATAATGGTCAATATTATCATGCAACAGTCAAATAACGATCATCTAATTAATGAAATCCATAAAGGACAAGTTACTCTACTTTACTTGAACACATAGATCACTAGTTAATAATGTAGAATTTCCACTGAGTTGTAACTACTATGAAATCATAAGTTTGGAGTAACATTCTTACCATCTGGGTTGCTATTCGTTGAACATTTTCAGCCCTATTACCATCTTTGTCCTTCCTAGCCGCTAGCCACAATTTATCTCTTGGTATTGCCATTGATGATGTGAGATCTTCTTCTGGATTTGCTAATTCTTTTTGGACTTCTAAAATCTAAAACACATAAAAGTCAGATCATATTATAATAATGAATGACATATAAGAAATAAGTTGTTTGAAGTTAGTTGTTTGCTTACTATTTCCTCTTCGAGACGAGCATATCCTAAACGAGAAGCTCTATAACTATAATCATTATTTTCGCCACTCTTTCGATGCTTTTCGCTTTCCTCCTGTAGGTTACAAAAAAAAACGCAATTCAAATATAATCAAACACATATTAAAGCAAGTAGCAATTAGAAGATATTACCTCAAACTCAGGAGTAAGTCTAGTTCGAACAAACTCGTCCCACATTTGTTGATTGATAAAAGTATATTTGGGTGGAGGACGAGGGTTGACTATTTTTTTCCCTTTATCTGAATACATAAACCTACGCTTCAATTTGGACTTAAAATCTCTAAACATTGACGAGGCTTCAGACAAAATCATGCGTCGCTTGTGTTCAGGAACTTCGTACGCAGCCTGAAAATTAATTTAAAATAGATAATTATGTAAGTAACCTTCCATTGAAAAAACAACCGAAAAACATGTTAATTTCTTTTTACCGTCACATCTATCCATATAGCATCTTTAATATGGTCAGAAACTCTATCCCAACGTTTGTAATTGATATTGACCCGGCCACGAGTACACATCCCAAGATAACTCTTAAAGTTTGCACAAATAGCACCTCCTATAGCCTGTCCATACCGATTCCATTTCAACTTGAATTTCAGACCCTTATTTTTATGCCTTGTAACCTTTGCCATAAGAGTGCGTCCTCGTCCGACTTTACGCTTAGGAGGTGAAGAGATGTTTTCGGCATCTTCTCCAGAACCTCCATCTTCACGAGCTTTTTTGGAACCCATATCTATGAAACATAAAGAAAGAGTTAAAATATAGTATTATAGACATCGACTTTCAGTCGACTACAAATAATAAAATCCATAGTTGATTAATAGATTCAAAGCGGTTTGTTTTTGTGTCAAGTAGTAGTAGATACCCTCTCCCATTTCAAGACCATACACTTTCTGGCAATGATCGAATTGGGGAACCACAAAGTTGGCTAAAATGTACATACACAGCAACAAGGCACTACAAACTCAATTGGAAATAAAGAGAAAAATCCAATACAGAGCCGGTAAAAGCTTTTTAAGCAAGCATAAAAATACCAGCATGACAACTTTGCAATGATAATTCACATGGAGCTATACGTACAATTGGGATTTGGAATTAAAAAAAATCCAATTTCCTACTTAAACCCATCTTAGTTTGTATGCCAAAAACACCTTTAAAGCTAGAAAAACATACTTGTTTTAAGATATCTTGATTGTAATCAAAATGGATTAAACAAAGCTAGAACATCCCAATTCACTTGGACAATTTATCAAACAGTTATGGGGCAAGTTCAATTTCAATAAATCTACATAATCACTTTTCACTTGGACATTTTATCAAACACCTATGGGGCAAGTTCAGTTTCAACACATCTACAGAATCACTTATAAAACAAATTTTACACTTGTGCTATTCAATTCTTACTGATCTTCAATATCACATTCAAGAAAAAAATAATCTCAGGTTACCCGGCTACCCTAATTCTAGTAAAACGAAGAGAATTCGGAGATACCGATCGCTTGAAAAACGAGTAATCTTGCACAAACCATAAAATTAAATAGGTTTAAGATTGTGATATGTACCAGTAGAAGGAGATCGACCATAAGTAGTTGCGGAAGGAGGAGAGCGTACACAAACACAAACTCTTTGTTGGAAGTGAAGGACAACTGGAACCGATCGTGATGAATATATTGCGGAACTGCTTTGTTGAAAGCGCGCAATATTTCGGCGCTATTGAAATTGAATGGAATAAAAAAATTAGGTTTGCCGCTCGTATCGATCTCCTCTCCTTCTACTGGTACATAAAAAAAATTAGATTTTGACCATATCGATCATACTATATCTTTTTTTTGGGAGTAGCTGGATCGTATTTTTCAACTTTTGTATGATTATCCATCTTTTATCTTTTATTATTACTAACTCTATTCTCTCTGTATATTTTATTTTAAAAAATGTAACCAAATTTATCCACATTATTTCTTTTCTCTAATTACATGTAGCAACTAGCATGCGCGCAGCACGTCAAAAAAAAAGGTTTTTTTTTTAGATTATTGTATGTAAGTTTAGGGGTGTTCAACGGGTCGGGTCGAGTGGACCCACGACCCGCAATGTGGGTTGCGGTCCGTCCCGCGACCCGCAAAAAATTTAAAAAGTGACCCACGATCCGGCCCGCGGGTTTGCGGGTTTTTGGGGAACCGGTCGCGGATTTGCGGGTTTGCGGGTCGACCCGTTGGCATGTTTGACTTGTTCAAACCGGTGTGTTATATGCAATACGAAAATAAATTGTGGATCGACCCGAAATACGGTGAATTTTTCAAAAACTATATATATTTTAATACTAATAAAATTATTAAAATATATATAAATATTTTTAAAATACATTTTAATAGTAACAAAACAATAAATATTAGTATTAAAATATATATTTTCTCTTAAAAAATACATTTTAACACTACTACAACAATAAAAAAAATATTTTTTTTAAATGTATTAAAAATACATTTTAATACTAATACAACATTATATATGTACCATTGTTTCAAAATATATGTGCGATTATGCAACTACGTACCCACTATTCATATTCTCACTGAAAGATTTGATGAAATATAAGATCTATAATATATATAACTAGTAATTTAAAGTATGATATGCTAAATTAGTCTATAATCACACGTAGGTGTACGTTCAACAAATTACAATGAATTACATCAAAACCCATCAAGAGGTCGATGAATCGTGAAAAGTTTAATATCTAGCTAGATTAAATTAAACAAAAAAAAATCATCAACTTGTTCTAATATCCACTAACATCATCGACCATGTATTGTTTCTTTTTCTTATTGTGCAAGGCATTAATTATGACGACGTTTCTTTGATGTTCCGGTACCTCCTTCCTCTAATGCTTGAACATACAATCCTTCATCATGATCATCTCTCACATAGAGCTCTTTATTAGTGTCTTCATAGTTGAGTATTGGAATCGTAGAGCAAATACTTCCTTCAGTAATATCCTCAGCATCATTTTCAAGTTCATCATTAACGAATCTTTTTCTCCCTGATAAGACGATTGAAAGTTTCTTGTTTGATGGATCTGAAACAAAAAATACTTGTTTTGCTTGTGATGCAAATATGAAAGGATCATCTTTATGACCTAAGTCATTGAGGTCTACAAGGATAAAACCTAGCTCATCAGCTTTGACTGCACTATCCTTGACCCATTTGCAACCAAATACTGGCACATTGAAATTAGTATACTCCAATTTCAAAATACTCTCAATCACCCCATAATATTGAGTGGATGCATATGTGGGTCTTTTATCTTTATCACCTGAAATATGGATGGCTTCCGATGTAATAGTGACCCCACTATTCTGCATTGGACTTTTTTCATCACGTGCCTCTGTGTAGAATGTATAACCATTAATCACGTATGTTGTATAATGAATGGCTTCCATCTTAGGGCCGTAAGACAACCATCTCAATTTTTCAGACACAGAACTTGGTGAGTCAGCCAGTTTTGATGCTATCTGTTTTTCAAACCATGTGGCAAAGGTGCGGTTATGCTCTTTCAAAATCCAACTTTCATTTCTACCGATGTTAATGTGTCTCAACAAATCCTTATGCTGATCTACATATGACACAACTTCATCAACGTTATGAAGGACGTAGAGGTGTGCTTTTTGCCGCATAAGAGGATCCATGCTAATTAGTTTGGCTCCTAATATCCCACGCCCTTCTGTTGTATCTACTCGTTGAGGCTGAGGGATACCGATGGGATCAACATTAGATAAGTATTCACTATAAAATTACACTGCCTCTTCAAGTATATACCGCTCAGCAATTGATCCCTCGGGACGGTTCTTGTTCTTTACATAACCCTTCAACACTTTCATATACCTTTCAAAAGGGTACATCCATCTCAAAAAAACTGGACCACATAATCTAACCTCTCTTACCAAGTGAATCGCCAAATGGATCATGATATCAAAGAAAGTTGGCGGAAAATACATTTCAAGCTCACACAAAGTGATGATAATATCATTCTGCAAGGAATTCAAATGCTTGGGGTCAATCACTTTGCTACAAATTGCTTTGAAGAAAAAACATAGCCCGGTAATTGCCAGTCGAACACCCTTTGGCAAAATGCAACGTAGAGCTATCGGCAACATCTCTTGCATTAAAATATGACAGTCATGAGACTTGAGGCCCACCAACTTGAGATCATTCATCGAAACAAGATTTTTGATGTTAGAGGAATATCCATCAGGAACTTTAACTTTAGCTAGACAATCACAAAACTTATACTTCTCATCTTTAGAAAGAGTATAGCATGTAGGAGGTAAATAAACACGATCACTATCCTCATCTACATGTAACTCATGCCTAATTCCCAGTTTTTTCAATTCACGTCTAGCTTGGATGCCATCTTTCGTCTTTCCTGGGATATTAAGCAATGTGCCAATTATGCTATCACATATATTCTTTTCAATATGCATCACATCCAGGTTATGTCTTACGAATAAGGAACTCCAATAAGAAAGGGAGAAAAATATAGATCTTTTTTTCCACCCATTAGTAGCCTTGACTTTCCTCCTCCTTCCATATTCATCTTTCTTACCAAATGTTATATTTATATCTTTCACTCTTTCATAAACTTGTTCACCAGATAAAGCAGTTGGAGCTATCTTTTCTACCACGGTACCATCAAAATTATCTTTTTGACTACGATAATGATGGTCGGCATCCAGAAATCTACGACTCCCCATGTACACCGTCTTATGTGCAAGTTGATGAAAATGAGTTTCCATTTCACAACCAGGGCATGTAGAATGTCCTTTGATAGTATAACCAGAAAGATTTCCATAAGCTGGAAAGTCATTTATCGTGCAAAACAACATTGCTCTCAAGTTGAATCTTTCTTGCTTATGTGCATCAAAAATTTCAATACCTTCTTCCCATAATAATTTCAAATCTTCTACAAGAGGTGCCAGATACACATCTATGTCATTGCCTGGTTGCTTTGGCCCAGAAATCAACATCGACAACATCATGTACTTGCGTTTCATGCATAATCCAGGAGGCAGGTTATAAATTACAATCAAGACAGGCCATACACTATAAGTGCTACTGAGAGTACCATACGGACACATTCCATCAATGGAAAGTGCAAAGCGTAAATTTCTAGGATCATTACCAAACTCTGGATATTTAGAATCTATATACCTCCATTGAGGGGAATCAGCAGGGTGTCTAAGCTTACCATCCTTTATCCTACCTTCCTCGTGCCAAATCAAATTCCTTGCATCTTTTGGAATTCTAAACAAACGTCTCAACCTCGGTATTATTGGAAAATACCAAAGCACTTTAGCGGGAACCGTGTCCTTCTTATATCGTGATGCCTTACAACCAGGACAACTATCCAATGAGTCATATTCATTCCGATACAAAATGCAATCATTAGGACAAGCATGAATCTTTTCATCGCACATTCCCATATAAGAAAAAGTCTTTTTTGCCTCATAATTACTACTAGGAAGGACATTGTCATCCGGAAGCATATCTTTAAGAAGCTCTAACAATGCAGTAAAGCTTCTATCACTCCAACCATTACCCGCTTTGAGGTTATACAACCTTAACACTGCCGATAATCTTGTAAATTTAGAGCAACCAGAATATAATGGTTTTTCCGCGTCACTTAACAAGCAATCAAATTCGTCTGGAGAGTTATCCGTAGGGTCGTGAGCAGCATGTATCATATCTTCTAATCTATCATCCTCATAATCCTCATCAATCTCATCCTTCTCTGTATTTTTCAAGCCAACATCATCTACCTCACCATGCCATGTCCATTTAGTATAACTTTTATCAATTCCAACCGTGATCAAATGCTCTCTTAACTGATCAATCTCAACCCACTGAATATTTCCATAATCTACACAAGGACATGGTATTTTGCTACTTATCCCAAAATACTTAAGTGCTTGGTTTATAAAGTCATCAGCTCCATTTTCATACTCTTTAGACAAACGACTTGCACACATCCAACTTCTCTCCATAACACGAATTTCTTTCCTATACATGATTATATAAATAAGGTTTAATTTGAATTAAAAGTACTAGAGAAATACAACTAAATTTATATTGTAATTTCTAAATTAAAAAAAAAAGCTTTATATATAAAGTAACGAGTAAAAAAATATGATCAATAAATATTCTAGAAATCCAATGATCACGTAACTTTGTTCATGTGTAATATAGAACTAGCAAGAAAGGATTAGCTTTACGTAAAGCGCCCCGTACAGAGATTCGACGCGCCCCGTTTTTTCTATCGGTTAATTTGACCGAATACACTTGCATTCAGTCATGGCAACCGATGGCTTTTATTTTTAAAAAGAAAAAAAACACTCATCGGTTAAGAAAACCGATGAAATCACCTCCCACCTTTATATTTACTACTACACTCCCTCTCTCACACAAAACATAAATAAATTTGAGATGGCTGGACACATTTTTTGTTATGTTGTAGTTCTTTCTGTAAGGCATTAAATTTGAAAAAATATGATTTCCACTATCGTGCTCAATGTGTATTGTGCACTAAAAAAATGTTAGTGTTTTTTTTGCTAAAAAAAAAGCATCTATTTTTATGTGTTTACTAGTTGATTTTCCATACCATATATGAGACACAGTTGATAATATTTTTTTTTACTAGTAGAATTTGAATGATAAAATATAGCATGATAATAGTATTAGTATATGGATATTGAGAACATTTTTTTTATCCATGATTGTAATTTGATGCAAATAATAAAAAATAAATAATAACATATAAAACTATTCTATAGAAAGAATTTGGCTAAACAAAATTTATTCGATATTATATAAACATAAGCTACATAATATGACTTATATATAAGGTGGTGGGTTGAAAAGATACAACTTTAGTATAGAACATAAATTTGTTATTGTAACAAATAAAATTAAGAGAATGCTAAAATAATTTTAAATTTGTCAAAATTTATTAGTTTATTTAAATTTAAAATCAATAATTATTATTTTTTATTATAACCCCAAAAGTGTAGCGGTACGGAAAACAATTTGAAGTCGCTTTTCAAAGAAAGTATTATATACGAATTTTAACTTGAACCTACGCAATTTGGTAAGTAAAAGTTATAAGTTCATACCAATATTGCAGAAGGAATTGAACAAATAAAGTTTTTTCAGATCTATAACCTATAGGAATGAAATCTAAATGATTATAATGAGTATAAACGATCATAAATGACTCTTATGATTATGAGGATTTTAAATGACTACGAATGATTATGACAATTTCATATTATCATGACCATTCTATGATTATAGAGATTATAACAATCTTAAATGATGTTTTATTAATTATTATTATTATTATGTCGAATCTAATTGATTATAAATGCAACAACAACAATAGTCCAGTGTAATTCCCCGTTCGGGGAATCTGGAGGGTCAGAATGGGGGCACCCCTGGCTAACGCAAAGGGGGAGCGTCCAAAAGACCCAACAGAGGAGCTAAGTAATTATAAATGATCTTCTATAAATATAATGAATCCAAAGAATTATGAATAATTTCTTATAATTATAACGATTCTAAATAATCATACAATGTGTTATTATAATCATTGAGCTGATTTATAACTATTTCTAAACAATCTTTTATTTTTATAATGATTCTAAATTATTATGAACTATTATAATAAGCTCTTATGATTGTAAGTTGTAACTATTCTATATGATTATAGTGATTGTAATAATCCAAAAAGATGTATTTTGAACATTTTGGCCATTCGAAATGATATGTTACAAAAATGACAAAATGTTCAACATGTTCATTTAGAACTCAACATTTTGAACATTTTGTCATTTTTCTAAATTTATTTATGTTACAACCACGATTGCTATGATCTCTTACAAATATTCTATAGATATATTAAATCAGGTCAACTAATCAAGCTTAAAGTTTCAAACCATATATTGAAGGTTGGATTTCACCTCTTAAAATTCTAGATTTGTTCAGGTCGAGTTTTAATAGCTCCACTTTCTATATGTATTCGTTTTAATCTAAGTAATCCTTTGTATAGGTACATTTTTTAATTAATACTAATTATTTATGTATTAAACATAAACAACTTAATATACATAACACACGTTTAACTATTTTTATTTGTTCTTATTAGCACAATAAAGAGAAACAGTAATTACAAAAGAGAAACAAGTAAATACATTTGTGGGTGTCAATCGTGTGGGTCGGGTCGGATTTTGTTCGGGTCAATTCAAGTTCGTATCAATTTGGATTTTGGTTAAATTCAGATGTTTTAATAATTGGATCAGATTGGTGTTGAGGTTCGAAAACACGGAGTGTCTGGAACGCGATGAAAGTAGCAAGAGTTGATTTCAACCGAGTCAAAAGCTAGGAGATTGGAAGGTGTTTTATTGCTAAGAGTCAACGCAAAGATGGTAATACAAGATGTGTTTCGGGTTGAGTGGGAGATTACAAGGATAAGAACTCTCTTTATCGCGTTGAGTGTATCGGGCTACAACAAGGATCTTAGCTCGAGATTTAGTGTTGGTTTCACGAGGTTTCAGATCCACTTCTTAATGCACAGAGCTCGCTATTTTTAGTCGAGGTTTGGGCTGAGGTCGAGCGAAGTGTCGATGTGGGACGAATGCCGCCCACGTACGTGTTGCTTCCTAATTGGCTTGTGGGGGCGGCAGCCGCGGTTCCGCCCATGCGTTGGCATGGATGGGACGTTTCCGCCCATCCAATTGCTTGGATGAGACGTTGCCGCCCACCCACGATCGAATGTAACGCGATGACAACTTCTTCGATGGACTTCTATACTTAGTGGATTTTGTTTTGGAGGGGGACAACATCTATGCCCGCAACGCGATGAAGGCTGGCGCGTAGGCGACGTCTTTGAGGGGCTTACACTTGGTAGAAATTGTTTTCGGAGGGGCCACCATGCACGCGTTGACGGTTCCTGGTATCACAAATTGGGTTGGACCATCTCGGGCCGGAAATTCAATTAGCCAGGTGAAGTTTGAGATTCGTGTCAATTTAGATTCAGATATTTTAATAAACGGATCAAATCGGGTTGGACCATTTCGGATCGGATATTCAATTAACCGGGTGAAGTTTGATTTCCGGGTCAATTTCGGTCGAGTTATTCGGTTTTCGTTTCAACTAAATTTCGGGATATGTGGGTTTCAGGTTGAGTCGGGCTTTGATTTTACCATATATTAATTGACGATTTTTGTCCTAGTATCATTATCTCTAACACTATATACATATTGTAGCACTTAAATTAAAAAATATAATTATAATGAAATCATTATTTTTACTTTTTTTTTTAAATATAAAATATTTATTTGAGTGTAAACATATATTTAATGTATGTGAACTATTTTATTAAATGATATTGTGTTTTTTACAAGTATATGTGAGGCAGAATACATATACGGCCCCCCGAGCTTGTAACTTTTTTTCAACTAGACCCCTCAACTAAAAAATGTTGTATTAGACCCCCCAACTTACAAAATTTTGTTCGATTAGACCCCTATCGCTGACATGGCATGGCGCGTGTAATACACGACTATTTTGTGCGATTGGAATATTTTTAAAGCAATATTTAATAATAAACTAATAATAATTGATGATAAAATGATAATCATTTATAAGAAAATAATAATAAAATAATAATATTTAATAATAAAATAATAATATTTAATAAGAAAATATTATTGATATTTATTTATTTTAATAATAAAATATATTATAATTTTAAAAATAAATTTAAAAATTATTTAAATATACTATATCGGTCAACCTAACAGGTTTTGGATTTCAATCCATTTGGGTTCGGATTAAAACAGGTTCGGTTCATTTCGGTTTTAAGTTCAAATTTTCGGGATTCAACCCCAAAATTTTCAGTCGGTTCGGATCGGCTTAACAGGTTCGATTAAGTTTTGACGTCCCTACTAATCAATCATGTAAGAGAAACCTAGCTCTGTTCGGTAAAAACGTTAACGCCAATGTAGTGCAGTTAAAAATATTATAAAATGATATTTTAATTAAGTAATATTATTTGATGCAAAAATATTTTTTTTATTTTAATGATATTATTGCGCGTTTCATAGAACGAGTTGGATAAAAAAATTATATATAAATTCATTAAATAGTTATTTAACAGTGCCACATCATTGCCACATCACCGCCCACGTCATCGACACGTCAGTGCCATGTGGCAGTGACGTGGCGCTGACATGGCAGTGACGTGACAGTGATGTGGTAGTGACGTGGCGCTGACGTGTCACATGGGCGCGTGACAAGGGTCTAATCGAACAAAATTCGTAAGTTCAGGGGTCTGGTTGAAAAAAAGTTACAAGTTCGGGGGGCCGTATATGTATTCTGCCGTATATGCAGGGGCGGACCCAATTAGGGCCCAGAGGGGGCACGTGCCCCCTCTCAGATTTTACATTTTTTTTAAATATTACTCCCTCCGTCCCTGAAAGTTTGTCCGCCTTTCCTTTCCGGGCGTCTCGGACAGTTTGTCCATCTCTACTTTATTTCCATTTATATCACTATGCTTTTACAATCTTACTCTCATACAATCTCATATATTACCCCCATTATACAACTTTTTCCTATAAAATTACAAAATTATCCCCAACCAATCTTATAAATTACTCCTTTTTAAACCTTTACATCAACTTTAACACATTTTTCTATCACTTATCAAACTTTTCCACTTTTCATTAATCGGCGTGCAAATGTGCTTTATGGACAAACTTTCAGGGACGGAGGAAGTATGTAAAATATCTCCTCCGTTTCGTAATACTCCCTCCGTCTCATAATGTTTGTCCCTTTTTCTTTACAAATTACAAAAGAAAAGGGATAAACATTATGAGACGGAGGGAGTAGCTGTAAATAATTTCTTTTATGTTCTATAATACTTGACGGAGGCATAATTAAAGCTATCCCAATTAATTATGGACTAGTTGTACCCGTCGTGCCATGCACGACTTGTATTTTTAAATTTATTTTTGGATATATAATAAATAGAATAATAATGTGAAATATATAATAAAATTTTTAACATAATTGGATTTCATCGAATATTCGAAGTTTTAATTGTTAAATGATTGATTATGCAAATTAAAATTACGTACTTATATTTTATAGTCAATAAAATACATTATTATGCGATTTATACTTACTTATATTTTATTATGCAAAGCAGCAACGTGATATACCCAATATAAACATGTAGTTATTTTAATCATAATTTTTAATGAATAATATTTTTCCTCTATATGTATGAATAGACCAAAAAGATCTTATTAAAATATAGTATATTTCAAAGATCATGATATTCTAAATCTAAAAAACAACTGGTATAGAAAATATTAGGAAATTGATAAAAGCTGTTAAAAAAATTTATAAAAAATATAAGGTGGGGTGAGAATAAAATAAATTAAAGAACAATTGAAAATAACAATTGCTTAGTCTAGAAAAATAACAATTGAGGATCAAATAAATTAAAGGAGTATGGTTTTAAAGAGATTAGTTGAAATTGTACTTTTTCAACCAAAAAAAAGAGAATAGTTGAAATCAAAGATTAACCAATTGGGCTCGATCTTTATATTCTAAAGATAAAATAACAATTGGTAGTACTACTCTAAGATTAAACATGCATGAGTGGTTTTGAAGATAAAATAACAATTTTATCTTTTATAAAAGATAATTGAAGATAAAATTATTTAAGAAAAATAAAATTAAAGATAGATAGTATGGTTTTAAAGATAAAAGTGAGGATTAGATAATTAAGGAAAATAAAATATATAGAGTTGTTATTATCTATTTGAGTTGAAAAAAAAAAAAATCAAGCGGGGCCAGAATCAACGTGGTGGTGATGTCACTAAATTCAATCAGCTCACCAATAACATCTATCAAAAAAAAGTTATGTAGAAAGAAATATAATATAGAAAATATTAAAAAGATAAATTGTATAGAAAATTTACCTACACAATCGTTCTCCTTGAATTTTCCCGACATGATGCTATCAAAATTTACGAATGTAAATCCTTTTTAATGGGATAGATGCATTTTCACATAGGGCAACGGTTATAGTATAATAAAAAGTTATTTTACACCAGGTGTTTTTTTTTTTACTTGTATTAAGCAAATAAGTTGAATCCAATATTCAAAGCTTTTTCTTAACTTGTTCGTGAGAGATTTCTCCATATAATGCTTCAAGAATTAATAATTGACAAATCTTTTATATATAGATAAGAAGAAATTCAATAGAAAAACCCTATATACTACGAATAATAAAATTAATTTTTTTTGTATATGAGGTAGGGTCAAAATTAATGTGGTGGTTGAAAAATGATCACTTGTATGCTTGTATTAGGAAAATAAGGGGTGTTTGTATAATTTGAGAAGATTTTTGGGATTATTTTGTAAATAAGTAAAAACTATTGAAAAAGATATGATGTAAGTTTTAAAGATATAAGTGAAAATTATTATTTGGCTAAAATATCAAGTTTGTTATCAAGATAGAAAAAAAAATTAAATATAATGGGTAAAAAATATTTTACTAAAAATATTTAAAAAATAATAATATAATGTAAATATTTTAATATTTACCCCAAATATAAAAATATCTAACAAAATCTAACAACTTTAAATATTTTAAAAATATCCCAAAATAATAAGTAAACATATTAAAAAAATATTTTCTGATATTCTTACAGAAAATTCGGAAATATTTTTCTGACTAAATATCAACATATAGGCTAGTTATTATTTGGGTAAATATTTTTCGTAAATGAATGATTTACTAATGGATATCCCAAAATATTTTTCGCAATATATTAAAAAAGATAGAATATCTTACCTGATGTCTCTCATTTTGGAGGTGTTTTAGTAGTTGATTTCCTTTGTAAATATGTGTTTTTCATTCCCTTCTTTGTTAGTTTCGTTTCCTTTTTAGCTTAGTTCCCGGTTTTCTTCAAGAGTCGGAAACTATGCGAGTTTGTTTGTTTTTGTAGGTAAAATGGCAAGAATGAGGATGATTTCGAGGAGCTAAGGAAGAAGCCAAGTCAAGGAGTGCAAGAGCCAAGCTAAGAATGAAGTGGAACCAAAGGAAACCAAGGAAGAAGGCAAGGATCGAGGCCCAGGACCGAGTTACACCAAGTCGGGCCCGAGATCGAGCGTCCAGTGAACGGGACCGACGTTCCCAACGTCGGGCCCGAGGTCATCCCGTGTCGGTCCAAGTCGGCGTGTGAAAAGATTGTTCCCCAAGGCATATTTTTAGCAACTTTCCACATTTGCCCCTTTCTAAATTGGGATTCCTTGGTCCCCAATCCAAAGAGAAGGATAAGAGAGGTGATTGGTGATCAAATCAAAGAGTGGAGTGTGAGGGGGACGAGTGGGACACACACACCAAACCCAATTTCACTCTCAAAGGCTCAAGGAAGGCTTGGAGAGCAAGGAGAAGAAGGAAGAAGGAAGAGAAGGAGAGGTCGGTGGAGAAGAGAGGAGGAATTGTGAGTTTTGTACTTTGTTTTGCTTTGATCAAGTAGATTTGAACTTGGATTTTGTAGATACTTTGAGTTTGAATGCAATTGGAGTTTGATTGGATGTTGATGATTGAGTTTTGCTTGATTTCCATTTGGATTATGCTTTTCTCTTACCATATGGAGTAGATTCCATAGTCTTGGGCTATGGGAAAATCCCCTAGTTAGATTTGGGTAGAAAACCCCAATTCCATAGCCTTGAGTGCTTGATTTGTGAATCCTCTCTACATTGAGCTTCAATTCTCTTGTGAAAGCAAGGGATCTAGAGCTTGTGTTTGGTAAGAGTAAGAGAAAGTGGTCTCTATCCCATCACAAGTCTCTAGCATCGAAGGTGAGTGAAAGCTCCCTTGGGTCGAGGTGTAGATTGGAGGGATTTGAGGCGAGCAACCTCGATCTCACTAGAATCAAACACTTATTGGTTGAATTGAGGTAGAATATCCGAGTCTAGTTGGGGGAGGAACCCAAAAACCCAAGACCGATCTACTATTTTGCTAAGACCGAGTTACCCAGAACCTCGGGCCCGACTTGCACCAACATCGGTCCCGTGCAACTCAACCTCGATCCTACCTCAGACCGAAGTGACCCTGTGTCGGTCCGAGGAGATCTCTCTTGTTTTCCTTCGTTTGTCTTTATTTTCTCCTCTTTTTAGTCTTTTCGGGTACTCTCGACGCACGAACTCCCGTGTGTTCGACACCCTACCTCTTTACTACAATTTGAGGTTCAGTTTTATAAATTTAAATTGTGAGACCCTCCGATCCCGGAACTCATCATTACCAAAATTCGGAAATTTGAATATATCTTTTATATAAATAGATAATATATAATTTAATCAAATTAATTGAATAGCACAAATAAAAACTATTTTTTTTTATCAAATATGCATATTGTCAATGAACGTATGTACACGAAATAACACAAAACCTTCAACTAAAGATAGAAGAAAAAAAAGTGTTAGATCAGTAACGTCATTTTACATTAAGGGAATTATGGGTATATAGTACGTTACTTGAACCTCCCTTACGTGAATATTTCCTAGTTGTACCCGTCGTGCCATGCACGACAATGACTCATGCTTCATATTTTAAAATTATTTTTATTATAAATAGGATAATAATAAGTAAAAAACATATAATAAAAATATTTTGCATGTGAAAATGTTATTTTTTTTCATCTAGAAAAAAAATATTTTTCAGATTTACAATAATACCTCACGTATGAGATTATAAAAATATAAATATATTTTAATTATAAAAAAATTTAGTAAACAATTAGTTACTTACTTTTTGATTCTTTTAAATTTGTCTTTAATGGTTAATATAGTATATTAATAACTGTTGCTTTTGGTTCTTATTGAAAGATACTAATATTTCCAACTTATGGTGGTCAGTGTATTGACACGGGTCCAACTTTCAAATTTGGGGTTTATCTTTTGATATTAGAGTATGTTGAACAAATTGTTTTATAAAATTTGCTTTTACGGATAGATATTGTATATGGCTTATTTATCTTTTTGATAAGCGATATATTAAAAAGGATAGAACATCTTACCGAAATTTGGAAATTTGATCATATCTTTTACATAAATAGATAATAAGCAATATAATAAGATTAATTGAAAAACATAAATAAAAACTATTTTTTTTATCAAATATGCATATTGTCAATGAACGTATGTACACGAAATAACACAAAACCTTCAACTAAAGATAGAAGAAAAAAAAGTTTTAGATCAGTAACGTCATTTTACATTAAGGGAATTATGGGTATATAGTACGTTACTTGAACCTCCCTTACGTGAATATTTCCTAGTTGTACCCGTCGTGCCATGCACGACAATGACTCATGCTTCATATTTTAAAATTATTTTTATTATAAATAGGATATTAATAAGTAAAAAACATATAATAAAAATATTTTGCATGTGAAAATGTTATTTTTTTCCATCTAGAAAAAAATCATTTTTCAGATTTACAATAATACCGCACGTATGAGATTATAAAAATATAAATATATTTTAATTATAAAAAAATTTAGTAAATAATTAGTTACTTACTTTTTCATTCTTTTAAATTTGTCTTTAATGGTTAATATAGTATATTAATAACTGTTGATTTTGGTTCTTATTGAAAGATACTAATATTTCCAACTTATGGTGGTCAGTGTATTGACACGGGTCCAACTTTCAAATTTGGGGTTTATCTTTTGATATTAGAGTATGTTGAACAAATTGCTTTATAAAATTTGCTTTTACGGATAGATATTGTATATGGATAGATATTGTATATGGTTTATTTACGTATTGTATTTTCGGTTAGATATTGTATGGATAGATATTGTTGATAAGGTAGTTAAATTAAAAGATTGAAAATTTACGTAGTAAAATTATGGTAATTAATTAAAAGACTTTAAAAATTGTTTTGGCTAAATATATGGTGGGGCCAGAATCAACGTGGTGGCTCGAAAACGGTCGGCTTTTATAATATATATTGATGATTGTGTTGTTGTTTATATCCCGGTGTTCAAAATTTTACTGATATTTTTTTTCCCATCATTTTCTCTTAATGCTATATAATATTTTTTTAGTTTATTCAACGAGCTATATGTACATCAAAAAAACTGATTACTTACGTTGGGAGAAGAAGGGTTGTATTTAATTAGTTACTCAAATTATTCTTTTATTATATATATTTTAAAATATTTTATCATTAACAGTAATACATGTCACTTATTCTTATTTCGTCGCCTTACTAGTTACTATTTTGCCCCCTCTGACAAATATTTCTGGGTCCGCCACTGCGTATATGTGACATAGTTCATGAAAGTTTGATCATTAACTTCAAGCTTACGTGTTATTTTTGGTCAAGTGTTCTTGACTCAAAACAGTTCGGTTTTTCGGTTAATATCGGGTCGGCCCGGTCGAGTAACTTCGGGTTTTTGAATGATTTTGGGTCGGGTTACTTCGAATATCGGGTAATATCTAGTAAAGTAGGATATAATTGGTTAGAGGTTAATTTCGAGTTCGACTCAAAAAGTTCGGGACAAAATATCTCAAATTTACGCATTCTCCCCTCTTTTTCGGGTGTCGGGTCAGATTCGATATCCGTTGGATCGAGTGAATTTATCGAGTCGGGTCAAGTTTTAACACTACATTACACTAACTTTTAACCTTCAACGTATTAGTATGTGGAAGGGGAAAAAAAGTAGGGTAGCTATTTAGATTTTAACTACGAAGTTATTTACTACTCCACTCATCCATATTTGAGGCCAAATTTTGTTATGCACTTAATACTACCAACTCTGTATGAATACTGAACAGATTGCCTAAAATAATTACTTAGTGGTCACATCGGTCGGTATAAAATCACGTAGTACGGCGGTCAGGTAGGAGCTAGGCAGTTCAACAAGAGCACGTCAGGTAATCAAGCATATATAGTACCATCCGACCGGACATCGATGAAATTGAGTTATAAAATATGTTATAGATCTTAGCCTTGGGGCGTAAGCTATTAAAAAGCAAAAATCATGTAGGATTTTTAATTATTTAATTGACGTGTAAAAGATAATTATATATCATATAAAAAATCTTATAGATCTTATAGATTTTAGCCAAGGGGCGTAAGCTATTTATAACTGATTTTGTAAAAGATAATTATCTATCATATAAAAAACGTGATATTATATATAACTTAAATATCATCTATATTTATTATATGTTTTTTAATCCCTATATATTAATATATCAAAATAATATCTATATCCATAATCTATCAAGATAATATATTTATAATCTATCCACATAATATTTGTTTATAAAATCTATCAATATATATCGTACTAATTAAGAAGATATTTATTCAAATCCCGTATGATGTTTAAGAGAACTAGTCTTAATTTTTTAAACATTAACTTTTCCTATCAAATTCAGTTTTATCTTTTATATAAAAAAATATTTTAAACATTGTTCGAATAGTTTTTACCCACTCAAAAATTACATTAGACAATATATTATATTGGGCCATTCTTATCTTTGTCTTTTCATCTAAGTTATCTTTGTTGGACTACGTATCTTTTGTGGTACTCAAATTAAAAATATTTATCATTAATAATTTTTTTATTAGTATTTATTCTTATCATTGTGGCTTTTAAAGCACTAAATTAATTAAAAGAATAAGATTTTAAAGGCAAACATACAGTATAATAGATAAAATGTAGTATAATTTTCAGCATAAAATTTATATTATAATAAAACATGTTAGATAATTTTCAAAATAAGATGATTTTACCACGGTACCCGAATAACTATAGTAAATTTGTCCAGTTTTATTATTTACCACGAAGATGCACAACCATGGTAAAATAGCATGCACAAACACATCGGTTAGATATACAACCGAGGTAAAACAACTATACATTTACCATAGTTACTAAACAACCGTGGTAATATAACATACATGTCCACATTTACCTCGAAAAACCACAGAACCGCATTAAAGAATACGGAACATTTACCACAGTTACTAAAAAAACGTGGTAATTCAACATAGATGTCCACATTTACCTCGAAAAAACACGGAACCGCAGTAAACAACACAAAACTGCAGCAAAAATGCCGTGGCCAAAGACCCTTTTTCTACTAGTGCGAAAAAGACAAAAATGCCCTTTAAATATAAAAGAGGCATAAAAAAGTGGAGGCAATCCTGGCCATTGAATTATGGATATCTAATGGATGATATTTGATCTCATTTTATAATTTATGGGATGATCTCACCTGATCCCCTTTCATACATTCAATTAATGACAATGTGGTTCCCGTGTGTTTTTCGGCATGAAGGAAGGTAGTGTTTTTTTTTGCATAGAATTTCTCTTGTATGAGTTCTTAGCATTTCTTTGTTGTTGTTGTTGTCATGGGCAGGGATCAATGTCTAGGAAGTCATTGAGAAGGAGGCTCAAACTGATCTTGTGCATAAGCCTAATATTACGGAACAACGAAAAGATCATACAAGAGAACTATTAGAAATTCATCCACAAAACGCCGTGCTTCAACTCTTCCTTTAGTGGCTATCGTTGGATGATGTAAGTGATGAAATCCGAATCCGAAGTGAGATGCATAAATGCATTTCGCATGGAGAAACATGTCCTCCGAAGATTTTGCGATGAGCTATAGACAAAGCATGGTTTGAGGGTGATGAAGAATATGACAATCATGGAGAAGGTCGGAATATTTTTATACACGGTTGCTCAGGGGGCCTCAAACAGGAATGCATGTGAATGCTTCCAACGATCGGGGGACACGATTAACCATGTGATTCACGACATCGTGGATGCGATGACATGGGAAAACATGGTTTCCATGGTCTGATTAGAGTACTTCTGAGGCCACAAGACCCTAAGGATCCCATATCAGATTACTCATGACAGTCGATACTCTTTATTTAAGGTACAACAAATACCCGACCAACTCATCACTTGTCAATGCACTTTTTTTTTGTGATACCTTTTTTTCTCTACATTCCATATGATTGCTTACAAATATACTTCTTTTGTGTGATAGGGTGCTATAGGTTGCATTGATGGGACTCATATAGCGACCACCATTCTGAGAGGTGATCAATTTCAATATAGAAACCGGAAGGGAATATGCTTGTTCAACATCATGGTTGGTTGTGACTTTGAGATGTTTTTTGTATGTTTGTATATGTTGGCTAGGAAGGCAGCGCACACGACACTCGGGTGCTACATGTTCAGTCCACACCGAGCCTCAATTTCCCTCACCCACCTCCGAGTATGATCGAAATTTACTTAGCTATGCCATGTGCTTAGTATGCTTTCACGAATTCATAGTTTTAATAATTTTCGTATGATCTTATTGTAACTAATGTAGGACGATACTACCTTGTGGATAAGGGTTACGGAGATAAGGATGATTACATGGTGCCGTACGCCAAGGTCAAGTATCATCTATCATAATATCATGGTGTTGTCTCGAAGGATGCTCTTGAAATATTTAAGAAAGTCCACTCGTCATTGCGCAGTTGCATTGAATGATGCTTTGGGATCTTGAAAAAGAGATTAAGGGTATTAACCACCATGCCTAGCTACTCGGTTCAAACCCAGATATATCCCATTCTCATATGTTTTGGATTGCACAATTTCATCTTGAAAAACAAGATTGCTGACGAAGATTTGGACGACGAGGAAGATGATCCAGACCTACCACAACCTCGTATTCCCGAAGAGAGAGATGACGCGGCTCTAGGGGGCATGAAAGACATACAGGATGCAATCGCTATGGAGATATGGAACTCTCGACGTTTCCGGTAGCATGTTGATGACCACCGTATGTAGTAGTAGGATAAGGGATTGGTGAGAACACATTTTGGGTGTAATTAGGAATGATGGTTGTCATTGCCGGTGTGGGTGAATGATTTAGAGACTTGGGAATTGTTTTTGGATACTATTGGGTTGCGGGAAAGACAACTAAAGTCAATTGTTAAAACACTTATTGGCTGTTTTTTGGTCGTGTACTCTTAATGGCATAAGTGTAGTATTATAATGCAGCAAACCTATCTTCTTTCTTATTTTATTCAATCTGTTATGCATCTGGAAGTCACTTGTTGGTCGTGGGTTTAGTTCGGATTTCAACATGACTAGCCTGCATGACTTGTAAAAAACTTGTGAGCAAAGCTACTGAAAGCAACATCATGCTTGTGCTCGCAAGCATGTGCAAGGTAGCGGAAAAAAATGCAGCAAATCAGAAGCATAGTTGCTGACAAAAGCGCAACATAACTTCAGCAATAGAATTGTATACATGCATCAACACAACCAACCAAAGTAGGTTATGTGCAGCAAATGAACACACAAGCCAAAAACACAACCTGGAACCTGTCCTAAACATTTATCCAACAGATCAAAAAGCAATCCATTACAAAATAATAGAAAGCATCACACATAGAACACATGATACAAGGTTCACACTAACTTCAATACTTGCAAAAATCATTCTTAAACATACAAATTTGTAATGACAACAACAATGTAACAAAGCAAAACACCAACTTGCTAATCTCTCAATTGACTGGCCACCCCTTTCCTCAACACCTGAATCTGTCGTTCTAGCTCCTCAATCCTCTTACGAATTTTAATTTTCCTCACCTCGGCGACATACAATTCATCATTCCTTTCCCATATTTGACGTGTTAAAGCCCCCTTTTCTTCCATTAACTCCTTAACAATCTGTAAAAACGTTAATGACTTGCCATGAGTGCTACTTACTTCCCTAATCATGTCAAGAGTCAAATCTCGGTCAGCTTCCCTCTTCTCATCCGACGTGGGTGAATGAATGTCAAACTCGTATTTCCTAGGGTCACCGCTTTGATAACTAGAACAGTCCGAGTCATTCATCCTAGTACTCATGGTATCCCGTCAATCGAACAGAGATTGCAAACATCCATAAACACAATTAACTTGAATAAATCAATGCACCACTAGCCCATACTAATCACCATTTACCCCAAAACTTGAGAATAATGCATTCACCGAGCAATTACATCAGGAAACGCAACAACACGGGCATGTGTTGGCAATGAAGACACCATTAAACAAGAACAACAAATTGCTTGTCCAAGCTTGAAAAGCATGATTCTATTTCTAATGAGAGCTAACCTTGAGAAGGAGACGGTGGACAAGCAAGGATTTTCATCGACCTGCTTTCGTTTGTCAGGGAGGGTTTGCAAGAGTTTGCAAGGGAGGGTGTTGCTCAATAGCACTTGATGCAATAGGAAGTTGGACGATTTTTTGATATAAAATAATAAAATATTCTCAATCTTTAATAACGTTTATAAACCCGTTACAATTGCTTTTGTATCCGTAACATCAACGTTCCATTTATCTTGGTTTATTGTACCCGTGATATAATAACTCTAAAAATTTAGAACCCTATGTTTTTAGCACGATTATATATTGAACCGGGATAAAAAAAAGTATCTAATTCTCTCATTTATAACCCTTCTACACAAAACCAAGACAAATAAGAGTAATAAAATCCCGTTTTTGTACTAGTGATGGAATCACAAGGAGTCTTGATCGCACTAATGAAATGGGACAAGAAAGGAGAAGTGAACTAGATACATATGAGGAAACAAGCTCAAAATATAACTAACATTAAAAACATGAATGTCATAGTACTAGTGCAGATACAACAATGGCTCTAAGGCCAACACTGTACATATTGTTAATCAGAAAGAAGGACAAAGGTTCCATCAACAAGTCTAGGGCACAAACACAGATAAGTTGCATAAAAGATTCATCAATACGACAACCAAGCGATGGATTATTCGGCTTCTAAGCCCATCCATTGCCATGACCACCACCACGTTCAATCACCCCCACATCAGTTTCATTGATATCCGCGACCGCCACAACATTAGCTAAGTCCATTGCTTCGTTCCAAAGATCACGCCTACCGATCTAAGAACACTAATAAAGAAGACAGTTTAGTGTTTTCCTCACAAGTGTATGTGGAATGTGAAATGGTGACATTTATAGGCAACTAAGGTCAACATTTAATGAGAACGTGCCATGCAACAATACACATGATAAAATAATACTAGCATATGAAACACAGTGGACCAAATGGAAAAAAAAAAGGATAGCCTTAGATACACATCAACGAAAATGACATTGCAAAAAAACTCCATACCTATTGCGTGACAATGCCACTCCCCTTAAGTATTTTGTAGTTTCACTTTCTTCTGAAACTCCATCAAAGATCTAGTGACCCATGTTAGAGATCTTGGTCAGGTTATCAATTAATCAATGCAAACACGTACATATCATATAACATATGAATATTAATTCACAATACAATGTTAAAATACAATAAGTTCATGCCATAAACCACAACATATTAGCACAGATCATGAACTAAGTAACAGTCTCTTCATGCGACGAAATTACAACTATGACACAAACAACAACACTTCGGTACAAGCTGAAAAGTACATAATAGTAGAGATCAAACTACGATGATCGACAACACTCAAGACCGACTATAATTATCATTATCATGATCGGATGGGCCAGCCTCATCCATGGTTGTGGTCATGCTTGGCCCAACCGGTGATGCATTGATGACCACCACGGGGTGGGTGCACCCAGGTCTTGACCCCAAATCTGATCCCACAACCCACTAGTCTTCCTTTTCACTGCATATTCAGTGAATCTCTTAAAGCGGGATGACACCTGAAAGATCAAGCAACTAATGCGCACAAACCGAACTGAAAAGTAGTATCTACCCTAAAAAATCCTTAACAACACTTGGATCATTTGCTCCCACCATTCACGATCAGCTTCAACTACACCGGAATAAGTTGGGTCCCTTGATACTAGATAAACTCATGATCGAATGATTCTTTATGTTAATTTGATTAAATATCCTCTGCTTTCTTATTTTTGGTATCAAAACCTTTTTCCAAAACTCTTGTCTTTCCTCTTGATTGAACTGAATTGTCTGAGAATAATTGATTCCTCTACGTTCGACCCCTTACTTACATGCTATACTGATTGTTAGTTCAGGGATTAATTGATTCCTTTGCTTGCTTGCATGCTATACTTGTAGCTTGCTTTTCAATTTAGAGGTTGTCAATAGGTTAAGCGTTCTTCCTTGCTTGCTTGCATGCTATATTGGGTTGTATCCTAGTGAAGTGTACAATTGTACAAGTAATAATGTCATAAGGGCATAATTGCAACATTTCAACCCACGTAAACCCGATTTTCAATTAGCCATATCTTCCTCATTTCTCCATGCAAATGGATGTCGTAAGTGGCATTGGATTCTTCTCTTTGAGTACATGAATACCCCTCAATTAATTGAAGGAGCTAATTGGACATTTAACCACGATTTCGAGTGTATTTATCGGTTAGGGTTGATGTCATTAGTTTGAAATGGATTAAATTTGATCAATTGATGCCGTTGTGACTAGGATTGGATAAGGGAGGGTGATGTGGATGGATAAGGGAGTATTAAGAAGAGCCAATCGTGATCAATTACGTGTGTAATTGCAAGAGTTTTGAGATGGTTTTCAATGCTGAAATTAAACACCCAAATTAAGATACCGAATTGATTTCAATCGGGTTAAGGGCAAAATTGAGCACTATAAAAGGGCATTTGGTAATCTAAGTTGAATCACATGGTCAAACACACTCAGAAATCACCCAAAATGATCTCAAATCGATCGAAAACTAAGAGTTGGTCAGAGTATCTGTTTTATCGAAGCCGACTTCAGAGTGATCATTCTCTCTCCTCAGGTCATCTCCGGGCGAGCCGTTGCCACCAATATAACCACCATACTCCGGACTTTCCAGATCCACCATACTCATCGTTGCTTGTGGTGATCGCAAACCTCCGCCAAAGTCAGGTTTTGGTGCTTTGTATTTGATAAGCTCACGTCCTCTACGTACATAAGAACAAGAAAGGTGTTTTGATTGACTTTTTTTCTTACTTTGTTTTCTTATTTTCTCATGATTTCTATTTTAAAGGGTAAGGTTCCAATTCATTAACTAAAGCAACTAATAATAAATATGTGGGTTCACATCCACATATGTATGTGTGTGTATATATATACACACATTGTGTAAAGCTTGTGCTACATATATAATAAAGATTTTTTAAGGAAAATTAAGCATTAGTACATACATAAGGTTAATCACACATATATATTCTAAATATGTAGAAGTGGAAGAACGCCAAAGAATATGTGGGAATTTTCCCTTGCCTTTTCATTAGAGAATAGTTACAATATGTAGGGAAACCCTAGCTTAGGCTCCAAGATTTACAAAAGGATAATTACAAAATATTAATACACTAATATCCCAATACTCCCCCTTAAGTTGGAGTATGTAGATCTCGAATGCCCAACTTGGAAAGCAAGTAGAGAAACTGATGTTTGCCGAGCGCCTTGGTGAACAAATCAGCGAGTTGATCACTGGATCGAACAAAGGAGGTACAAAGACAGTCAGCTTGAATGAGATCACGAACAAAGTGACAATCGATCTTAATGTGTTTCGTACGTTCATGGAAAACAGGGTTCGCAGCTATATGAAGAGCAGCTTGGCTATCACAGACGAGATGCATAGGTCACGTATGAAGAACGCCAAGATCACGGATGAAAGCTTTGAGCCATAAGAGCACACAGGCGGCATACGCCATGGACCGGTACTCAGCTTCAGCAGAGGATCTAGAGACTGTAACTTGCTTCTTAGTCTTCCAGGAAATAGGAGAGGAACCTAGAGAGACAAAGTAGCCAGTAAGAGAGCGTCTCGTGATCAGACAAGCAGCCTAATCCGAATCACAATGGGCTGTCAATTGCAAGGAACTATGCCGAGAGAATACGAGACCTTGTCCCGGATGGCCTTTAATGTAATGTAGGACTCGCAACCCAGCCTGCCAATGTGCGTTGGTAGGAGTTGCATGAACTGTGAAAGAATATGAACCGAATAGCAAAGCTCAGGACGCGTAATGGTCAAGTAAATAAGACGTCCAACTAAACGGCGATATTGTTCTGGTTTAGCAAATAGAGGACTAGAAACCGCGCCGAGATCATGGTTTTGAGGCATAGGAAACTCGGCCGGTTTGGTACCAAGTAATCCGGCTTCAGACAAAATCTCTAAAGCATACTTTCGCTGAGAGAGGTAGATGTCGTCCTTTCCATGAGCTACTTCAAGACCAAGAAAATATTTCAAAGGACCGAGATCCTTCATATGGAAGCAGGAGGACAGATATGTCTTGAAGCGAGAAATGGCAGTATGATCATCACCAGCAATAATCATATCATCCACATAAACCAGAACATGCAGGGTAGAGCGCCGAGTAGTAAGAGAGAATAGAGAGTAATCGGCATACGACTGACGGAAACCAAAAGCTGTAAGAGCAGAAGCAAGTTTAGCAAACCAGTTTTGAGGAGCCTGTCGAAGACCGTAGAGGGACTTACGGAGTCGACAGACTTGGCCAGATGACGAGAGAAATCCTGGAGGAGGAGTCATATAAACTTCTTCAGCGATATCACCATGTAAGAAAGCATTGTGAACATCCATTTGATGAAGCGACCAACCCTTAATAGCAGCTATAGAGAAATGCCCGAACAGACGTCATCTTAGCAACTGGGGCAAACGTCTCATTAAAATCAATGCCTTCAACTTGCTTGTTTCCAAGAACCACCAGACGAGCTTTGTACCGCTCAATAGTGCCATCAGAATTGTACTTGATGCAAAAGACCCAATACAGCCGATGGGTTTCTTTCCTGCAGGCAAATGCTCCAGTGTCTAGGTGCCGTTTGTCTCTAAAGCGAGAAGTTCAGCTTTCATGGCATCCCGCCATTCAGGGTGACAAGCGGCCTCTTTATAAGAGCGAGGCTCAGAGGTGGCGGTAACTGCAGCTAAGAACTGGACATGGGATGATGAGAAATTGTCATAAGTAACAAACTGATCAATAGAGTAAGGCATACCTGAGGACGGCGTCGGGGTCGGGAGAGACGTAGGCAAGGGGGGGTCTGAGCTACGGATCGTATTGCAGATAAAGTCACGAAGACGTGAGGACTACTGACGTGGCCGAGAGCTGCGTCGTGGCTCGACAGGCTGTGCTGGAATATCAGGGGCGACAACGCTCCCCCTGTCGTCAGAAACCAAGATAGGTGGATCAAAAATAGCAGGATGCGGTTCTGAAAGTGCTGGCACATCAGTGGAGTCAACAGACTTAGTAGAATCAACCTCAAACGGGAAACGGGCTTCACTAAAGACCACATCCCTCGAATCAAAGTACACGTTGGCGTCCAAATCATAGAGACGCCAAGCCTTCTTGCCATAGGGATAGCCAACAAAAATGCAACGACGACTTCGAGATGCAAATTTGTCATGAGATCTAGGGATAGCGGAAGCGTAGCATAGACATCCGAAGACTCGAATATGATCATAAGATGGCGTTTTTCCATACAACATCTCGTAAGGAGTTTTAGAGGAAAGGACCTTAGACGGAGTCCGATTGATCAAATACGCCGCCGTTAGAACACATTCTCCCCAGAAACGGATGGGCAATGATGCCTGAAAATGAAGAGCTTTGGCAACATTCAACAAGTGACGGTGTTTGCGCTCAACGCGACTGTTTTGTTGAGGTGTGGATACACAAGATGTTTCAAAAATAACACCTTGGGAAGAGAAGAACGGTTTCAGAGGTGAGAACTCGGTGTCGTTATTAGTTTTGAACCGTTTGACCCTGCGCTGAAACTGAGTGTGCACATAAGCAAAGAAATTCTGTATGAATTGAGCAACTTGACTTTTATGCTTCATCAAATAAACCCAAACACAACGAGAATAATCATCCACCAATGTAAGGAAATATTGAGCACCACAAGAAGCAGGAACACTATAAGGTCCCCAAACATCAACATGTAAAAGATCAAATAAACCATCCGCTTTATTAGAACTCAAAGGAAAACTGTCACGAGTTTGCTTAGACTGAAGACAAACAGAACAAGGTTCCACAGAACTGTCTGAAATAGAATCAATACTAGCTAAATGAGAAATAGACTGTAATGCAGGATGGCCAAGATGTTGATGATGCAACTGACGAGAGACTGCGGCAGCAGCAGCAAAACCAAGACCACGACCCGAGCATAGCCATTAGACCCCTTTCTTGCTTCACCGTCCTCGAAATGCGGTCCTAAATCACACACAACTTATCAGTCAAGGTGATAAGAAGCTTCAAATCAGCAATAAGGGTTCCCAAGGAAATCAGATTGCAGTGAAAATTGGAAACAAATAAAACATTATCAATAATGAAATTGTCCGCCAAGACAACGGTTCCTGCTTGAGTGGCCATAGAAATAGAGTTGTCAGGTAGTATAATTTGAGAAGGAGAAACTGAGTGTAAGTCAGATAAGAAATTTCGTCTCCCTGTCATATGATGAGGCGCCTGAATCAAGAATCCAATCGCCCGAAAGCTTACCACTCAACGTATCCTCAGCAGAACCTTTAAATTGCTGCAGCATCTCGATCATACGTTGCCAGTCCGTGTCTGACAGTGCCGGAACAAGAGACTTCCTATCCTGTGCAGTGAAAATCGGAGGTTGTGTTGGAGGTGAGGGACCGGCAGAAGTAGCATTCGCCAATCCGAACGACGAGGAAGATCGAGTTGGTGCAGTAGGGACATGCGCCGAAGGAGCAGAGGACTTGCTGTCGGCTGAGTCGGCACGTTTCTTGCGGACTTCTTCCCACCAATCAGGATATCCGATCAGTTTGAAGCAGGAACTAATGTCATGGCCAGGTCTCTTGCAATATGTACACATAGACTGATTCGGATTGGGCGTTGCATCAGGACGAGATTGACCCACCTTCTGCGATGAGGACCGAGATGAAGAGGAGGTCGAACGAGCGCGGGCTGCAAGAGCAACAACATTAGGCGCCTTGGAACATTCAAGAGTAACAGATCGGTGGACCTCCTCCTGGACAGCCAAAGAATAAACTCGATTGAGGTCAGGAAGTGGGTCTTGAGCAAGCACATTCGATCGAAGATTGCCATAGATATCATCATCCAATCCCATAAGAAATTGGTGCACCAAGTCTGTGTCACGCTCAGCCTGAATTTTGGTTGACCAATCACAAGTTGTAGAAGTGCAACGACCATTTGGTTTGACATAGTTGGCCAAATCTTCTTGAAGTTGACAAAGTCGACCATAATACACGGCCACGGTCTGCCCGTTTTGTTGACAACGAGCAATAGCGGTTTTCAGTTGATGGATTCAAGGAGCATTCCCGATAGAAAAACGCTGCCGAATGCCATCCCATAGAGTCTTCACCGTTTCAGAGTACGGCAGAGAAGAGCGAATGGTAGGATCAACAGACTGAATTATCCACCCCACCATCATTGAATTAACGGTGCACCAGTCGGCATATTCATCAGTGTCAACAGCCGGTTGTGTGAGAGAACCATCAATAAAGGGAAGCTTGCGTCGGGCTCGAAAAGCATTCCGGAGAGATTTTTCCCATTCTTGAAAGTTATCGCCTTTCAAGACCACATGACTGATCTTCATACCCGTATGATCAGACGGGTGAAGATAATAATGAGAAGTTGGCGGCAGCAGCGGCGGCTGCGGCGTCGGTCAAAGCTTTGACAGCGGCGGCAAGGGCGGCAACGTCTGTCATGGTCGATCGTTCAAGTCACTCTGAACGATTGGTCTGGGTAAAAAAAATTGGAGATTGAGTTGAAACAGATGAAGAAACGAATGAGATTAGAGGTGTGGCTCTGATGCCATGTAGAAGTGGAAGAACGCCAAAGAATATGTGGGAATTTTCCCTTGCCTTTTCATTAGAGAATAGTTACACTATATAGGGAAACCCTAGCTTAGGCTTCAAGATTTACAAAAGGAAAATTACAAAATATTAATACACTAATATATTATCCCAATAAAATATTTTTGTTTTATTATATGACAATTTAAGTAGGTAAGTAATATAAATCTTGTGATTAATATATATATATATATATATATATATTTGTATTTACTTTAATATAAATAACTATATAATTATAAGGTTTTATTGATCGAGTTTTATTACATTATGAATTATGCAAGAAATAATGATTTGCGTGACTTCATAAAACAATGTAAATGTTATGATTTGTTGGTAAGTAGTGTTGTAGCCATGGGTTAAGAATCTATAGAAGTATTTAGGTGTTTTACTTAGCCGATCAATTTAAAATTTAGCATATTGATACAAATTTATATATTAGATATTATTAAAATTATCGAGTTCAGCCAACTTTTCTAAAAGTATGATTAAATATCATACTACGTGATTTATGATTAAATTTATGTAATCGGATTTATATGTTTAAAAAAATGTATATTAATTAAGAGGATATAAAGTTCTATAAACCTTCAATTGTGATATTTATAAATAACATAAAAGTACAAAGGGGTTATTATTTAATTAGATTTCATAAAGGATATGAATCTCTAATATTCTCTCATTAAAACAAATTATTAAAATTTATTTTGAATTATTTTTTTCCGGTGTTGTTCGATTAACGAAGCTTCGGGCTATTGTCGTAAACCTTTCATCCGCGAGTCAGCCATAGTCAAAACATTTTATCCGAGGCAAGTGGTTTGGTTCAGTTTTCGCATGTTCGTTTTTATCGATTTGATGGGAACTAATTGTGTGAAATTAAAATAAACTGCGTTGTTGTTTTATTTCCTAGAATTAACTACATTTTTATTCGCGTACGTGGCCCTGTTTGTTGTTAGCCTCGTAGTGGCTTGTTATGGACTTAAGATAGAAATAGGGGTGGGGCCTGCGGTCCTCAGAACACCTCTTTATAATTGTATTAGGATGACCTTATACCCTAATGCTGGTCATGACCATGTCTCCTCAATTGGGTGTGGGGGGTGTTGCACCTAGCTAGTGCATTCTTCAAATCCGCAAAAATTGTCGTTCGTTGTATCTCGACTAGTGTCGATAAAGAAGTAAAAGTTATTAACGTAAATTGTGAAGTTTTGAGACTAAGTAAGGTAAGTGCTAGTGCACATAATTATTGAACCAGGATGGTTAGTACAACTTAGAAAACCATTCTTGCTCCCGGCTAACGACGGTCCTCTTTCCAATCTGAATTTGCATATAACAGAATATATATTATTATAATATTATACAATAATAATATAATGATAAATACTAAAAATGAATATAAATAGTTAATGTATCTTATTATAAAGCTACATTTATAGTGGTGAATATAAAGCTAATTCTCATGTATAATTTGAAAAGCTATTAATGTCACCACTATCATGTTAAAATACAAACGACTTATTTGTAAAACTATAGATTATTAGATATTTTATAGCATTTAAATAGAATACAATGCTAGAATTTTTTCATTATAAATTAGTCATACTTTATTATTGGTAAATTAATTTGAGAACGTTTTAAAATATTAAGTGAGATTTTCTATAGTTGAAAAAAGAATCAAAACAAATTGTGTTAAAGAGAGTTGAACCCATGACCTATGGATTGATTAATAACCATAATTACCACTATGCTATATTAGAGTTTTGCCTTTATTCTTTGTAATGTAAATTATATATGTAATGTGACAACCATTTATTAGATATTTTATAGCATCTAAATATCATACAATGCTAAAATTGTTTCAATATAAATTAGTCGTACTTTATTATTGGTAAATTAATTTGAGAACGTTTTAAAAAAATTAAGTGAGATTTTCTATAATCGAAAAAAGCATAAAAACAAATTGTGTTAAAGAGAGTTGAACTCATTATCTATGGATTGATTAATAACCATAAACACCACTATGCTATATTAGAGTTTTTGTCTTTATTCTTCATAATGTAAGTTATATAAGTAATGTGACAACCATAATTAATGAAGGCAATAATGGTAAATTAATTTGAGAACGTTTTAAGATATTAAGTGAGATTTTCTATAATTGAAAAAAGAATCAAAACAAATTGTGTTAAAGAGAGTTGAACTCATGATCTATGGGGTGATTAATAACCATAATCACCACTATGCTATATTAGAGTTTTTGTCTTTATTCTTCATAATGTAAGTTATATAAGTAATTGATGTCGTGCTTTTTAGTTAGATTTCTTAGGGTATTTTCTAGCGTGTTTTGCATGTTTTCCTTTATGTTTGTGTGTATTGCATAAGATTTCGACTCTCTTTCGAGAGTTGGAGTCGTTTGTTTGTTGTTTCATGTTTTGTAGGTATTTGGAGCGTTTTAGGAGAAGTTTCCTCTCATTTCGGAGCATTCTAAGAAGTGTGAGCTTTCAAGAGTCATAAGGTCAAGAACCCTTCAAAGAATCAAGAGACAAGTTTGCAACAAAAGGTGCCTCAAAGAAGTACAAGGAATTCAAGGAACAAAAAGGAAGAAACACCAAGCAAAAGACCGATCACTTGGAGCAAGAACGAAGCAAAGACGAGAAGAAACACCCCCCCTGCTGTGGGTCGGCGCCGACCACTCTAGGTCGGCTGCGACCACCCCGAGCTGCGACCAAAACTTGGTCGGCCGCGATGTGCCCATGGTCGGCCCGTGTGATCCTTGCCGCCCAAGTAATGCCTTTTGCGGGATTTTCGAAATTCGAAAAAAGGTGGCGGCGGTGGCAGACTTGGCAGGCTGGGCAGACCTCCTTGTTGACTTTTTTGGTGCTGCTACAAAAGGCCTTTTTGGCTCTTCTTCTAGGTAGCTTTTGTTTTTGGAAAAGCTCAGCTTGGTTTTAGGTTAGGGAGTGAGTTTGGTTGGCTTTAGTGAGGAAGCAACCATGTGTGGAAAGGGAGCTTTGTAAGGGAAAATGGTGGGAGGAAGAGAGCTTGTCTAGTGGGTTGTTCTTAGGAGGAAGACGAAAGACAATGGTTTGTAGGAAGACTTTGTGTGTTTGTGAAGTTTGTAAGTTCGAATCTCTTGTTTAATTTAAATTGTTTGTTTCGATTATGTCTCCCTCTTCTCTTGTGTTGCTTGTGTGTTTGATGATGTGTGAGTAGTCCTCTTGCTAGGTGAGGGGTGAAACCCAACATGCAAGTGCGTTTTGAACCTTGATACTTGATCCATGCTTGACTTGTAACCTCTACCCTTCAATCCTTCTTGCATGCTTAATTCCTTGATGAAAATTGGGGCTTGTTCTTGTTTGCAGACGAATTGAAAGATTATGTTGTAAATCGGAACAACTATCCGGGTTAAGATGAAAGTTAAAACCCTTAGACAACAAGTTGGATTGCATGTTAACACCTTCATGAAAGTTGAGGTTTTGATGTGTTTCTTTTGTGACGAAAGTCACCCATGAGCTTACAAGTTGAGTTGATCCTTTATCATTGTTTGAATGCATGATTATGTTGTGGTGAATCCCTTCCCCTAGTTGTTTTCCCTCATTTTTTACGAAGCATATTTCCGTACCCAGATAGGTGTTGGGACGCTATCAAGGACGCTTGCGTACTTGTTAGTGTACCACACAACCGTCCCTTAGTTTTGATATGACAAACTCACTTTGATTCTAATAAAGTTGTCCAAGTGTTCAGGAACGCCAGTGACCAAAAGGACAACAAGTGTGTATGGGCGTCCCATAAGCTTAGAGACGCTAGCTAACAGGAAGTAAGGACCAACTAGAGACTACTTGAGCAAGGACGGAGTCCCAAGCAAGTAGGAACGCAAGAAAGGAGTCCTTACTCACTAGCCGACAGGATGACATCACTCGACAATGTTTGATCATCCAAGGACACGTGGAGACCGATCCTGTAGCGGAGTCCAACACTACGTGGCGGACGATCCTGTTGCAGAGTCCATCAACACGTGGCGGCCGATCCTGTAGCGGAGTCCATCATACACAGCTGGATACAGGAAGTTTACTCATCACCGCCCTACTACGTGGAGGAAGATCCTGTAGCCACGTCCACGAAGGGCATGATCGTCCCAGTGAAAAGACGCCCTTCCCAAGTCCTATAAATAGCCCCAAGGCATTTATTGTGACGTCAATGCTTTCAGAGAATATTCAGAGAGAATCAAAGGAAAGCGACTCACTCAAGAACACGAAGAACTAACTCAAGAACTCTAGAACAGTGCTAGAACTTGTGTTAGATCGAGTGAGATTTTGTACCCCAACCACAAAACAGTTTGTAATCAGAGAAACCAAAAAAGAGAGAGAGAACGTTCTGCGAAGTACTGCAGAACGTAGGAATAGAGTCCTTCAGTAGATTGAACAAGCTTTAGTTGTAGGCTTAAAGGAGTCCTTTACAAGTGAACTTAGGGAAAAGCTAAGTGTCAGAGAACTGTAAAGACTCGCCAGTACAACTGTAAGAACGTTCAATATAAAGGAAAGAACTATTCAAAAATCCTCCAAGGAGGTAGAGGTTTACACTCAAGGACTACTTGGTCTTGAGTGGTTCCTCTATAATTCACTGCGTTCATTTATTACCTGTTTAGCACTTTATTCCGTTGCATACATCAAGGACGCCCCTACACCTCGTAGGGACGCCTGACCAAAGGACGCCTTTACCAAAGTAAAGAGCGTTCCTTAGTACTAACGATCCAACAATTGGTATCAGAGCAGGCGCTCTAGATTCTTACTGCGTTGCAGGTAAAAATGGACATGGAACCTATAGGAATCTCCTTTGTGAAGCCTCCGCGCCTGACGGACGGCAATTTCAACCGCTGGAAGATTAGATTTGAGAACTTTGTAAGGAGTCAGAACTATCAGTGCTGGAAAGTGATCATGAAAGGCGACCTTGCCGTTCCTGCTGACAAGAAGGATAAAGAGGACGAGTGGGGTCCTGATGAATTCAAGTTGATGGAAACAAATGCAAAGGCTATCTGCTTCCTTCAAGCGTCTCTTTGTGAAAGGGACGCCACCAGAATTAGCAATTTGGCAACTGCCAAACTACAGTGGGAAGCTCTTGAAAAATTCCACGTAGGAACTGCTGAGATGAGGGAAGACGTTCAGCTTGAAATCAAGAGAGAGTTCTATGCTTTCAGAATGCTACCCAACGAAACTGTCAATGACTATTCATACCGCTTTGAGCAACTTGTTACCAAGATGAGGAACTTAGGCGTTCCCGAAGCTGAAGTTTCAATGAGAAACAGAGTTCAAGTGGTTATTGATGGTCTAACAGGAAAGTGGAACTTTGATAGAACCACGTTCAAAGAGAATACAGCTAACAAGACTCTCGATGTGGAAGAGATCTACGGGAAGCTAAGAGGATATGAAGCACGAAGGAACTCCGATTTAGCTGAGCTAGCAAGGAATCCTCAAACAGATATAGCACTGATAACATCAACACCAGAGTACGCTGAGTATCTTCGTCGTCATCAAGAACTTGCTTTATTGATAGAAGCCAACAAAAATGAGAACCGTGAGAAGATGCGCGTTCAAGCGTTGAGAGAGAAGGAAAGCAAATCTAAGGAACAGCTTGATGAAGAAGAAGAACTTGCTCTTTTTCACAAAGTACTTCGTTCTTATGGCAAAAGGAACAAATATTTCAACAAATACAAGATGCCCAAGAAAGAAAGTCCCAAGTACACTGAAGCAGAAATGAAAGAACTTACCTGTTACAAATGTAACAAGAAAGGACACTTTGCTAAAAAATGTACAACGGGAATGTCCTCAAAGGAGATGAAGACAAAAGCCCTCATTGGAGCGTTCGCATCTGCATGGGATAACGTCAGTTCTGATGATGAAGAACCTGATGAACAAGAGGCATACATAGCTCTTGAGGACGCCTCTGATAATGAACAAGTAGCATACATGGCTATGGAGGACGTCGAAGTTGTTGAGGAGGACGCTCCGAAATCTGAAAATGAGGTAACCCGTGAGTCTATGATGAGTTCTTTAGAAAATTGTTCCAAGTCCAACCTTATTAAACTCATTGGAAAAATCATGGATGAAAGTGTGATCATGCAAAATAAAATGGATGAACTGGAACTTGAAAATGAAAATATTGTGGTTGAATGTGAAAACTGTAGTTCCATGACCATTCATCTAGAGTCTTCATGTGAAGAAACTAAATCTCTGAAAACTGAAATTATGTGTCTTAAACTTGAGAACGCTAAGCTCAGGGAAGAAGTGAAAGTGTTGGGTAAGAGTCCCATGGTAGAAGAAGTTAGACCTATGGTCTTTGTCCCAGCCAAAAGGGGACTAGGCTATGAATCTGACACTAAGAACTCTCTTCCTAGCGACTTTGAGGCAAGCAAAACTTCAGAACTTGAACTTGAACGGGAGAAAACTAAGAATCTTCTTGAGCGAATTAGAGTCCTAGAAAGTGGAGAGTTAGGTCAAGAGGACTACTACACTAACTCCACAAGTCATAGGATCTACAAGAAAATTGCTAAGGGGGAAGGTTCTAAAGTTTGTAACCCTGAAAAGATGAAGAAAAACAAAATCCAGCGTCCCAATAAGAAGTACTATCTCGGTACTTACTATAGGACGTGTTGGTACTGTGGACATGGAGACCACTTTAAATATGATTGTGTAAAACTGAAGGAAGACATTGAAAGTGGTAAAGCTGCTAGGACTAACATTGAGAATAATAAGTCCGTTCCTAAAGCTAACACTAGGCGTCCTAGACGTTCTAGGAGTTCTTTCCGCAAGCATGCTATTTCAAATGATGTGAATATAAATGACTACATGCCAGAACCAGAGTTCTATTATTGCAACGAACCAGGTAAGGAACACCTTGCCTGGGTCGCCAAACACTAACTTTGTTTTGGCAGGTGGAAGTGAGGGGACGCCCATGGATCATTGATAGCGGCGCCTCAAATCATATGACAGGAAGCCAGATCCATCTCACTTCTATCCAAAGTAGTGCCACGGGAGGAACTGTCTCGTTTGGCAACAAGGGCAAGGGAAAGATCAAAGGGACGGGAACTGCTATTCTTAATGCGTCCATCAAAGCATCAAATGTCAGTCTTGTTGAAGGACTTGGCTTCAATCTTCTTAGCGTCTCTCAAATGTGTGATCAAGGTGAAAACCTAGTCACATTTGATTCAAAGGAGTGCCTTGCTATCAACAAGAAATCAAACAAGGTTGTTCTCAAAGGAGTACGCCAGAACAATGTCTACATCTTCAACCAGGAGTTCAAGCCTAAATCAGAGTTATGCCTATCTGCTTCAAAGGAGGACGCTGACCTCTGGCATCGCCGTCTTGGCCATGCTGGACCAAGCACAATCCTTAAGTTACATCAAAGAAATCTTGTGAAAGGACTTCCCCGGATTGACCCTGAGAATGTTGAACAGTGTGAAGCCTGTATCAAAGGGAAGCAAACAAGAACGTCCTTCAAGTCTAAAAATGAAGTAAGTACGAAGAAGCCTCTGGAACTTCTTCATATGGATCTTTGTGGACCAATGAAGACGCAGAGCTACGGTGGAAAGAGGTACATTTACGTTCTCGTAGATGATTTTTCTCGATTCACTTGGGTTCTTTTCTTAGTGTCAAAAGCAGATTGTTTCAATGCGTTCAAAGTCTTCATCAAACAAGTGGAAGTTGCCCTGGAGACGCCTCTCAAAGCTCTAAGATCAGACCATGGGACGGAGTTCCAGAACTCGGAGTTCCTGGCCTACTGTGATCAACATGGAGTCTCTCACAACTTCTCAGCTCCAAGAACTCCTCAACAAAATGGAGTCGTTGAAAGAAAGAATAGGACGTTGGAGGATATGGCAAGGACTATGCTTTTAGCAAAAAACGTCCCTAAGTATTTCTGGGCAGAAGCTGTTGCTACAGCTAGCTATATTATCAATCGTGCCATGATCCGTCTATTATTGAAGAAGACGTCCTATGAGTTGTTGAATGGAAGGAAGCCTCGCATCGACTATCTCAGAGTTTTTGGGTGTAAGTGTTTCGTCCACAACAACGACAAAGAACGACTTGGAAAGTTTGATGCAAGGAGTGATGAAGCCATATTTCTTGGATACTCCCTCACAAGCAAAGCATATAGAGTTTTCAACAAAAGGACTCTAAAGCTTGAGGAGAGTATTCATGTTGTGTTCAAAGAGAGTTCTTCTCACAGAGAAAAACAAAGTAAGAAAGAACGCTCTTCCTCACAACAGCAGGACGACTCTGAAGACGAAGTTGAAGATTGGTCCTCAAGAAAATACTATGTAGCTAAGGACGCTTCTCCAAATCCTGAAGAAGTCTCAGTGGACGCTCCTAGTGTTGTTCAAGGAGTTCCCTCTCGAAGTGAATCTCCAGTTCAACAAGATGTAGCTGAATCAAGTCAACAAGGCGAGCAAAGTCAAGGTGTGGACGCTCTCACTGAGGGGGAACACACTGAGGACTATGCTCAAGGCGATAGTGATGATTCTGATGGAGACATTGATCCAAGATTTGTTCAGCTATTCCAAAGGGAGTCCCGCTTCTCTAGGGACCACCCAACTACTCAGATTATCTCAGATCCTTCTCAAGGAGTTCAAACCAGGTCAGCTGCAAGCAAGTCCCAAAGTGCAAATTTAGCTTTTTGTGCTTTCAATGCCTTTGTCTCTATGGTGGAACCAAAGAACATCAAGGAAGCACTCCAGGACGCTGACTGGATTCAAGCAATGCAAGAAGAACTTAATCAGTTTGAAAGGAACAAAGTTTGGTCCCTCATCCCACGTCCCAAAGGCAAAAACATCATAGGGACGCGTTGGGTGTTCAGAAATAAACTTGATGAGAGTGGACGTGTGTCAAGGAACAAGGCAAGACTGGTGGCTCAAGGATTCAAGCAAGAGGAAGGCATAGATTATGATGAGACCTTTGCTCCTGTTGCTCGAATTGAGGCCGTTCGTCTTCTTATTGCCTTCGCCGCTCACAAAGGATTCAAGTTATTTCAAATGGACGTCAAAACTGCCTTTCTCAATGGAAAACTCAAGGAGGAAGTGTATGTTGCCCAGCCCCCTGGCTTTGAGGACGCCTCTCACCCAGACCATGTGTACTACTTAGACAAAGCTCTCTACGGACTCAAGCAAGCCCCTCGTGCATGGTACGACAGGTTTGCGTCCTTTCTCTTGTCTCATAAGTACATAAGAGGTTCAATTGATAAAACTTTGTTCATTAAGAAAGTTCACAAGGACATTTTGATTGCCCTAGTCTATGTTGATGATATAGTCTTTAGTAGTACTAACATGAAACTTGTAGATGAGTTCAAGTCCTTAATGAGTAGTGAGTTTGAGATGTCCCTCATTGGAGAACTAAATTTCTTCTTGGGACTCCAAATCAACCAACTCAAGGACGGGACGCGCATTCATCAACAAAAGTATGTACGTGAAATGCTTGAAAAATACAAGATGAACGCGTCCAAGCCAGTTGCTACTCCCTGTTCTCCAAACTCGCGTCTTTACGCAGATGAACAAGGGAAGGACGTTGATCAAAAACTCTATCGAGGGATGATTGGTTCTTTGCTCTATTTGACCACAAGTCGTCCCGACATCATGTTTGCCGTTTGCTTGTGTGCACGCTTCCGAGCCAATCCAAAGGAGTCCCACATGAAGGAAGTCAAGCGAATCTTTCGCTATCTCAAGGGACGCGATGATATTTGTCTTTGGTACCCAAGGAAGACGTCCTTCAAGCTTGTTGGCTACTCGGACGCTGATTATGCTGGTCATGTGATTGATAGAAAAAGCACTTCAGGAATGGCACAGTTCCTTGGTTCATGCTTAGTCTCTTGGGGATCTAAGAAACAAAACTCTGTGGCGCTTTCAACTGCGGAAGCCGAGTACGTTGCTGCTGCCTCGTGCTGTTCACAAGTTATCTGGATCAAATATCAACTCGAGGACTACGGTATCAATCTTGAAACTATTCCTATTCGTTGTGATAACACGAGTGCTATTGAAATCTCTAAGAATCCTGTTTTTCATTCACGCACAAAGCATATTCATATAAGGCATCATTTCTTGCGTGACAACGTTGAACTAGGACTCATTAGTATGGAGCATGTTAGAACGGAAGACCAAATAGCTGATATTTTCACTAAGGCACTTGATAGGCGTCCCTTTGAGCATCTCAAGTTGCTCCTAGGGATGATAACTTTTAAGTAGCAAGTCCCGTTCTACTATTCTCTCAATGATTGGCTATGTTTAGTAGATTCCAAGTGTTTAAGGACTGTTATGCTTTGAATTCATATTTGCAAGGACGCTAGTCTAAAACTTCATGTGTTTGCTACTTTGGAACACCATTTAAATTTTCTCTATTGTGTCTTGAAAAGAGTATCCCTGATCACCCAACCCTCATTATAAGCCGAAATGATGGGAACTCTAAGCTTACCCTAGCCGAGAACTCCGCAAAAGCGTCCTATGAGCTTCATATTTTTCTTTCACGGGACGTACTTGCTTTGTTCTCAAATGGTTCGAAAGGTGATCACAAGGACGGTTGAACTGGTTAATGGTTTGCTTGAAGAGGTGAACTTTGCTAAGTATGGGAGAACGCTCAGTGCTTGTAAGAGAGGACGCCAGTTCAGTTTTGAGAAGAAGTTGAAGTGTCAGAAATTCTGAACTTTTGAAAGGGCAAACAGTGACCGTTGTACTTGCTCATCTCTTAAGGGGGAAGTTTTGCCACGTGTAGCACAGAAAATCAGTGTTATTTACAGCTTGTGCCACCGCTTCCTCTATATAAGGCAGTAACAGTCGCTATCAAAAAAAATTTATTGCTCTCAACCACTTCCTCGCTCTCAAATTTGCTCTGCCCTCTCTCTAGAACTCCGACGACCTTCTCACTCTACAAGTCATCAGAATCATGTCTAAGCTTCTTGGGAACGTTGCCGGATCTTCTACCGGCGGTAAGAGAAGACGGTTGGTGAAGTCCCACACTATAGAGAAGCCCAAACCGCTTGTTCTCAATGAATCTCTAGTGGACTTCATCAACAAGAAGCCAAAAACTTTGTACATGTTGATACGGGAACGCATGGACAGGCCGGAAGTCAAAAGGGACGCCGTCAAAACAAGAAATTATGAGAAGTTCATCGAACGCTTCGTCATCCACGGCCTCCACAAAAACAACTATCATGACTTGCCTGGCCGGATGGAGGACGTGCTCTTCTTCTCGCAATACGGTGGTGAGAATCTTGCTACCTTACTCGATCTCATTCCCGACATGCATAACGCCGTCCTACCTAACTTCCCCATGTACCCCAAAGACTCCCCCGCCTATAAAATGTCACAAAAAAGGCTACCCAGTCCTTCTCCCCCACCTCCTCAAATTCCCACCGTCACATCCAAGAAGCTCCTCAAACGTCCAGCTCCATCGTCCCCTCTCTCTAAATCCTCCCAACCCACCGAAATTGTGGACAAGTTTCCACCCCATTTAAAGGAGGGACGCTCCAAAAAGACCCATGACCCAAGGCCCCTCAAAAAGGCCAAGTCGTCAAGCGTCCCCTCCTCCACAAAACGGACAACCTCCACAAAAGGCCCCTCCAAACTTTCAAAGCAATCCACTCCTCCTCCTCCTCAACAGGCTATTCAAATCGAACAACTCCCAACCCCTCCACCGTCCCCTAAGCCTTCAAACGAAAACGCTCTAATTCCATACTGCCCCTCTCCAATAAACTTCGCCCAATTCCCCTCCGCCCCTGCCCACATTTCCCCACCAAAGGACCCCGAGACTCCCCGGTCCCGCCGTCCTTCATCCGAAAGTGGTCCAGAGGACGTCGAGAAACGTCCAGCGCTTGAGCACACATTTAAACGCCGCAAAGTCGGTGAATCTCCCAAGGTGCTACTGGTCCAAGCAGCTACAGAGCCGGAGCACATCTCCACCTCCAGTTCCTCCTCATCAAGCTCTTCTTCAAAGAGCATACAAGGAACGCCTGCCGGTGAGTCCTCACCCTTTGTTGATATAACTGGGGACTCCAACGACGAGGTAGAAGGTGTTGAAAGTGCTCCTGCTGCAAAAGAGGCAGAAGTTATTGCGGTTGCTGAGGACGCTGGCGAGCACCAGGTCGCTCACAAGGACGCCGAGCCTACACTATCGGATGAGCTCGAGCGTGATGCACAAGAAATCCCACCCTACAACCAATCCCTTCCCCTCCTCAATCCCCTCCCAACTCCTCAAGAAAACCCCTCCCCCACAATCCAAACAGAATCCCACCATGTCCCTGCGGACGTTGAGCCTCCAACTGAAAATCAAGAACAAGCTCAGGACGCTGTGGACACGTCCCAAGGCAGAGCTTCCTCCGATGCCGATCAGGCCACAGCTGGTGGTAATAATGAAAATGCACAAGGCACTGAGGACGCTGCTGGCCCGGACGATACTAAGAACGAGTCCGAGAACAGTGCTGACGAAAGTTCAGATGATGAGGACTCTGAGTCGCCAAAAGGCAAAAAGAAGCGCAAGGACGATGGCGCAACTGTCAACGTTCTAGGCCCCTTAGTCTATTCTGAGCAATGGCTTGCCTCCTTCACCAAGGAAAAAGAAGTTCTGGAGTTTCTTGAGCTTCTCAGATTTCAAGGATGGCTGAACGTCGGACCTGCCCCTACTGAAGTTGACAAAGAACAGGTCCGAGCTTTCTACAAAAGCTTGCGCTACAAGTCCAAGGACAGCTCTCTCCATTTCAAGATAGAGGACGAGAAAGCCTTTGTCAATGAACGCCAAGTCCGTACTTTCATGGGATTGAGCACTCAAAGGCCTCCGTCCAACGCACTAAGCTCTCTTCCAGAGAACGGCTTTGAGCTGACAGAGGACGAAGAAGTTGCTATGATTGAAAGAGTGTTCCAGGGTAAAAGACGCTATGGACTTGACAGGGTGGCTCACGTGTTGAGCAAAGTCGGCGCCATTGCACATTACTTTATCTGCCGCGCCGTCCTTCCCAGGCAAGAGAAGCGTTCTATAGTTCAAACGCATGACATCATATTAATAGACGCCTTTCTCGAACGCCGTCCCATCAATCTTGCCAGAATTGCAATGCAACATATGGCTAAGTGTGGGAGGAAGCGACATGCTTTGCCATACCCTGGGCTAGTCAAGCAGATCCTAAAGTCCCAAAACACTTATGATGAGTCTGCTGCTACTGAATTGCTGGGACTCAACTGGGATCAAAAGAAAGGACTGCTCAAGATAAGGCACAATGAGGAACTACCCTCAATAAAGAAGCAGTTAGAGGCTGAAGCTGAGGAAGCCAGGAAAAGAGTAGAGCAAGAACGCCTAGCAGCTGAAGCTGAACATGAACGCCTTGCCTCTCTGCATCAAGACCCCCTCAATGAAGAAGAGCAAGCTGTAGAACAAAGGACGCCATTGAGCAGAACGTTCGCTAACCAGGTCCTACGTTCCTACAAGGAAACGCTTCCTACGTTCCTGGCTTCCTCAGCTTCACCCTTCGCAGAACGCTTTCAGAGAATATTCAGAGAGAATCAAAGGAAAGCGACTCACTCAAGAACACGAAGAACTAACTCAAGAACTCTAGAACAGTGCTAGAACTTGTGTTAGATCGAGTGAGATTTTGTACCCCAACCACAAAACAGTTTGTAATCAGAGAAACCAAAAAAGAGAGAGAGAACGTTCTGCGAAGTACTGCAGAACGTAGGAATAGAGTCCTTCAGTAGATTGAACAAGCTTTAGTTGTAGGCTTAAAGGAGTCCTTTACAAGTGAACTTAGGGAAAAGCTAAGTGTCAGAGAACTGTAAAGACTCGCCAGTACAACTGTAAGAACGTTCAATATAAAGGAAAGAACTATTCAAAAATCCTCCAAGGAGGTAGAGGTTTACACTCAAGGACTACTTGGTCTTGAGTGGTTCCTCTAAAATTCACTACGTTCATTTATTACCTGTTTAGTACTTTATTCCGCTGCATACATCAAGGACGCCCCTACACCTCGTAGGGACGCCTGACCAAAGGACGCCTTTACCAAAGTAAAGAGCGTTCCTCAGTACTAACGATCCAACAATAGGTCGGCCCCGACCAGTTGCAGGTCGGCCGCGACCTACTCCAGAGAGTGTTTAGTGTGGTTTTGTGTTCTGTCGTAGGTCGGCTGCGACCTCCCTAGGGTCGGCCGCGACCTTCTCCTGAAGCTTGCAAATTGTGTTTGTTTGGCTCGTTTTGCTTTGCTTTGTTTTGTTTTGCTTTCTTAGTTTGATTGCTAGACTATAGTCCTACTAACAACCGTGGACGATCCTCATGACTTCGCTATACTCAACGGGGTCTTGACAAATTTATTTGTTCAAGGTAAAAACCCTCTCAGCAGTAATGTGAAAACCATAATTAATGAAGGCAATAAATTGAGACACCACCTAAGTTTATAATATATATATATATATAGAATATAGATAGATAGATATAGATAAGTCCTTAAAGATAGAAAAAAAAAATAAGGGTATATGTGAAGGAAGCGTTAACCAAAGCAATCGGGCATGAAGTTGAGTAATAAAAGCTTCATTTTGTGAAAATAACAACACCATGGAAGACCCGACACCTTGCTCCCTGCCCTATTTTGTAATGGCGATTTGGAAATCAAATCCTAGATCTATGTATCCCCCTCTCTTCTTTGACCTCTTATGTGTAATCTCTGTTGAATTTTCCAATGGAACCCTCAATTTCACAAAATACGAGCCTTGGGTTGCTATTCAAACAAAGGGGAAGAACCCTAGAAAGTGGAATCGAATAATCCGAACGGCGAAGGCTAAGAGACTTCGATCGAGGATTAGTTATCATCCTCGACAATGGGAAACTCATGTAAAGAGGTGGAAAATTAGGACTGTGAGAGGGATTGCGGTCCCTTGCCAAAGAGATTGGCATGATGCTCATTGTGCAAGCACGGGTCAAAGGGACATGACGTCAAACGAGCGGGGAGGTTCGGGCGCACGAGAGTCACAAAAGCAGTACCAGGGGGAGGGCGAGAGTTATGAGGGGCTCTTCCCTAGTCGCAAGCATTTAACACTGCGGAGCCATGAAGCCATGAACACCCATCACAAAACAAGGTCTCCTCAATTTGGTCCTCCATTAATGAATTGCAAAGTGTATGTATTTCTAAAGAAATGCTTGTGTTTTGGATATAATCTAGAAACATGGAGCATAAGATTGAGTGTGCTTTTATTCCAATCTCCTACTGCGTTTAATACACTAAATTAGTGCATTCCAAATGTCATTTGTTTCTTTGAAAAACAAAAAGTGTTTGAACAATCCAACGGAACTGAACTTTATGAACAATCTGAACCCGAACCCATTAAGGTCAAGGAGACCATATTAGTGGTGTTCATATGAACAAACGGCCTACTATGGTTGAGGAAACCGGAAGTAGTAGTGCCATGAAAGGAAAATGCTTGAATGACTCATTGGGAAACGAGAAAGAAACGAATGAAAAAAAAACAAAGTTGATCATGACAACTTATCCTTTCAATCTTCTTCTCATGATGAAGGATAAACTTAACCTTTTGAAAATAACATCAGTGGCTCCTTTCTCAATTAAACTATTTTAGGTGAGCTCTCGGCTAAGACGATATGGAATGAGTCTGAGTACGATATTCGGTGGAATAAAGGTTGTGTTGGTTATGGACTCAGGATATAAAACTTTATGTTGATTGAAAACCCTTGTTTTATCTAAATTTATGGATATATTCTTTGTATGAAAGTAATTATGTGATGACAACGATCTTTCTACTGATTTTGAAATATCTAGATGCATTTTACCCTTGGTTGCAATATGAGCCTCACTTTAGCATGCTTAGTATGCTGACCAACACGAGAAAATTGTTGCTCACTAATGTAAAACTATTCGACAATAATGAATTTGAAAAAACCCTGTCGTTTCTCCATGACAAAATTATAGATTGAAAATACTTATTGAAAGTATTGATAAGTTAGTTTTCCCAATGGAAACATTTTGAAACTAATTTATTATATCAAACGTTGGATTGACATTAGTAGATCTTCCGCTCCCAACAAATACTTGAAAGAACATGAAGATGATAGATATGTAATTGTTATTGATGTGCTCGTCTTAGGAAAAGAGATTATTAATGAATAGGGACCAACCCAAAAAACAATAACGATTTTTATATGAGCATCTCAGACAAAAACACCAGCACTAGTGCAAACCGATTAGAAGAACCAATGTCTACCATCTCAAGAAAATTTTATTATAAAGATAAGCCTATGGAATAGTAGAGGGATTGGCCGAAAGTCATTCTGGCCTGAGGTAGACTCATTCTGTAAATCAGAGAAAATCCAAATAATGGCAATCGTTGAAACGAAAGCTGAGCAACCGTCACCACATCAAACATGGAGACGAGTTGGCGGAATTTGTGTCCTTTGGAAAGAGTACCAACTCATCAGTGAAACCATTGAAGTAATTCTTCACAAAAGTAGAATTATAATCCTTAAATACACAAACCAAGCAACGAAAGATACAATTGCAATTTGTCTTGTTTATGCACCCCCCCCCCCCCCAAGAAAATAATAAACAAGCATTTTGGGACCATCGATCTCTTGGATGGTTCAGAACCTCCATATACCCACAATTGTAATAGGAGATTTAAACGAGATACAAGAACCAAATGATAAAAAGGGTGGTGCTCACCCAAATAACACTAGATTTGAAAGACTAAATAGGTTTAAAGAAGATTGCGACCTCTTAAACATTCCTGCTGTTGGAAATAAATACACATGGAGGAAGAACAAAACTGAAACTGAATATATTTACGAGAAACTTGACAGAACCCTCGTTTGCAACCAAGTGATTCAATGGTTCCCGAATCTATATACAAAACATTATGCATTCTCATCATCGGACCACTGCAAGATAGCAATTCAACTTGAAAATGGTCAAACTTTCAAAGCCCAACCCTTCAAATTCGAGAATATGTGGATGCACAGAAAAGACTTTAAGAATGTAGTTAAACAAGCCTGGAGAGGAAATTTCGAAGGTTCACACATGTACAAACTAGTGAAGAAAACCCAACTACTCAAAACTCAAGCAAAACAATGAAATAAAAGAACCTTGGCTAACACCTTTGAACAACTGAAAAACATTGAAGATGAACTCCAGATTATTCAAGGACAAATCCACCAATCTCCACAACCTATTATCATCCAAAAACAAATTCGGCTAATGCGGAAAAAAGAATGCATTCTAAATTTCCACAAAACCTACTGGAAGTAGAGAGCAAAAACCAAGCTTATAAAGCTAACAGACTCAAACTCAAGTTACTTCCACAAGATGGCTAATGGTCGTAGCAATAGAAAAATAATAAAAGAAATCCGAACTGATGAAGGGACCCAAATTGTAGGAGAAAACAATATCAGAGAAGAAATCAAAACGGATTTTCGAAAACGTTATATGAAGGAACCCATCAATCTCACGCTTCTACAAGAGTACCTCAACCTGATCATGTTGGGAAGATATTAAGGACGCCAGTCATTAATATCCAACCAACAATGAACGTCCCTAGTTTTGATAATGACAAACTCAATGGTATTTAATAGTTGTCCAAGTGTTTATCTCAGGTAAGTCCAAAGGACGCACATTAGTGAAAAGGACAACAAGTGAACGAGAGTCCCTAAGCAATAGGGACGCACTCCATCAGAATATCCAAAGCTGAACAAAAGAATGGAGTCCCTGCGAGATAGTACAGCGTCCTCATCGAGTATGGACGTGCGCCTAAATACGACAGAAGTTCAAAATTCAAACCAAGGCCGCCCCAACATGATTACATCATAATCGGCCGTAGTCCTCAAAAGGAAGCTTCCTATGTCTAGGCACGTGCAAATACTTCCAAAGAAGTCGCTTTCCAAAAGATGGTCCCCTGACCACGCGGAGGCTTCCCAAGCGATCATAGAGTTGACCTCCTCAAGATGCAAATCACACCGTTGAAGGAAGACGACAGATCTTGCAGAAGTCTCAGAGGACGCTACAGGACAAAAGTCACTACCGCTATAAATACCCCCCAAGGGTTATGCATAGCGGCGTGGACTTTGAAGGTTTTCTCTCAAGCTTACTCCCGAAGCATTCAAGTTCAAGAACGAAGATCAAGAAGATCAAGTGAGCTTGAAGCGAGAGAAGAAAAGTCCAACCACATAAATCCAAAACAAAACACAAAATAGTTAGAAAGTTAGTTTGTCTCTCACGACGTACTGTGAGAGACGTGAGTGTTTAGCTACCTTATAGCTAAGAGAGTTAGGTTACCTGTTAGGCTCAAAGGAGAGTTACTAGTGAGACTAAGGACGCACGCTTAGCTCACAGAATTGTAACTGATCGCCTGTACTGTGTAAGGACTCTCTCTAAATAAGATAAGGACGACTATTCGAAAATCCTCCACGGAGGTAGATGTTTACCCATAAGACTAGTTGGTCTTAGTGGGGTTCCTCTATAAATCTCTGAGTCCTTTATCTTATTTGTTTTCCTGCTTAAGTATTTTATTCCGTTGCATTTAAGGACGCTCTTAACTCTGTTAAGGATGCCCATTCTATTGACTAACGATCCAATAGATCACCAATGAGATAACAATCGATGATGATAACAAACTCACTACAGATGTCACTAATGAAGCAATCAAGAAAACAGTTATGTCCCTCGGAAAAGATAGGTCACCTGGCCGTGATGGACTCGCGGCTGAATTCTATCAAAATTATTGGGATCATGTAGGCCCCACATTATTAAGGTTGTCAAAAGTTTTTTTCACTCGGGTAGACTATTGAAACAAACCAACCACACATTTTATATCTCTACTTCCAAAAAAAGAGGACCCTAGACTAACAAACCATTATCAACCTATTAGTCTATGTTCCACAATCTACAAAATCAATTCAAAAATAATTACGGAAAGACTAAAAAACTTTATAGGAAAACTTATCCATCCACTTCAAGGGGCCTTTGTAGCCCAGAGAACCATCCAAGACAACGTACTTATAGCGCATGAAATCCTACACTCATTCAGGGGAAGAACGAATAAAGATGGATGGGTAGCCATAAAACTAGACATGGAAAAAGCATACGACAAAATGGATTGGGAATTTTTATTACTAGTAATGGAAAATTTTGGTTTCGATACTAAACTCCTTGGATGGATACTCGAATGCGTGAAGACAATTTCATATTTAATGCCAGACAAAAGTGGACCTACATACCCTTTTCATCCTGAATGGTGTCTAAGATAAGGAGATCCTTTAATTTGTCACCATATTTTTTTAAGGGAAATTCCGCCCGGTAACCACGAGGTTTTGCAAATTCCGCGTGATACCCAAAGGTTTTCGGTATTCCGTGTGGTAACCACGAGATTTTGCAGATTCCGCGTGGTAACCTTGGTCTATTATAGAAAAAGTTAAAATTATATAAAAACTTACCCATCCTTTCTATTTAATTACACAAATCACCCTTTTTAAGTTTTTTATTAAAAACTATCTAATCTATTTTTATTAAACACCTAACTTCATAATTTTAGTATTATATTTTTCTATTTACTCTTTTTCCATGAAACTATATATTGTTATTTTACAAAATCTTATATTCTTTATTATTATAAAAAGAAACACATTTTTCAAATTTGTATAAAAAAAAGTTATTTTTTTCAAATTTACAAAAGCATAACTAATTTTTAAAAAACTACCATTTCTTATTAACAAAATATAAACTTGAACATTGTTAATAGTTGATCCTTTAAGAGGGTGTTCTTTAAAAGTTGGTGCATTAGTTCAAGTAATTTGTTTTTTAAATAAAATAAAATTGTTTTTTCTTAACATAATGTACATATATCATGACATTAAAAATGTGTAAACATTATAGGTTTTTTACGACATGTACAACTTTAGGCATTTTTTTGTATTTATAATAAATTAACATTTAAAAATAAAATATGTATTAAGTAATATTTCTCACTAAGTATTTTAAGAAAATAGATTTGACAGTTTTGTTGAAAAACGTATTTAAATGATACTTCAAATTAGGTATAATAAATTGTTTTTTATTTTTTCAACAAACCTATCAAATCTATTTTAATTTTTTTAAACAAATTTGAAAAATGTGGTTCTTTTTTTAATAATTAAAAACTATAAGATTTTGTCAAATAATAACAGATAATGTCATGGAAAATGATTAAATAAAAAAAGATATAAATAATACTAAAATTATAAAATTAGGTGATTTATAAAATAGATTAGATAGTTTAAAAAAACTAAAGATAGGGTGATTTGTAAAATTAAGTAGAAAGGATGGGTAAGTTTTTATATAACTTTAACTTTTTATAATAGACCAAGGTTACCGTGCGGAATCTGCAAAACCTCGTGGTTACCACACGGAATACCGAAAACCTTTGGGTACCACGCGGAAGTTGCAAAACCTCGTGGTTACCGGGCGGAATTTCCCTTTTTTTTAATTATTGGTGCAGAAATCCTAGCAAGACGACTCCAACAGGATACTAACACTTCATCTAAAACAATTGCTTTTCCCTTAACAAGAGCGGGAACAAAAATTCCTTTCCTTTCATTTGCAGATGACATCACTATCTTCGCTAGGGCCACCCATAACGCTTGTGGTGTGGTAAAAAATATTATTAGTGAATTTTGTGCTATTTCAAGAAAAAGAGTAAACTATCACAAATCTGCCTTCCAAAGCTTAAAATCTGTCACCAACCATCAAAAACAACAAATTCTATGTATTTGGATCTCCATGTTAACCTCCTTGCTGGAAGTTCGGGAGCCTTAGGTGGTTTGTATTTTTGGTTTGTTTGTATTTTGGATCGTTGTGATCCTTGTTTCCTTTCAATAAAAATCGTTTACCATTTGCAAAAAAAAAAAAACAAATTCTATGCATTCTCACCATGACTAACCTGGAAAAGTATCTAGGATGCCCTATCATCAATGGGAAAGTGAACAAGGAAACTTTCAGTGATACAATCAGAAAGTCGAAGGCCCAACTATCGAAATGGAAAGCAAATGCGCTATCACTAGAAGGCCAAAAAGTCCTCATTAAATCCTATCTGACATCCAAACCAAATTACGTGATGCAAAGCTTTATGTTACCCTCTAAAATCCATGAAGAGCTAGACAGACTAAGCAGGTGTTTCTTCTGGAACAAAGGAGAGAACCACAAACCTCTCATAGGGTGGGATAGAATATGTAAACCAAAAGCATACGAGGGCTTCGGTATAAGGAAAATAGAACACATGAACAAAGCACTTCAACTGAAATTGCTATGGAAAATCATCGCAGAACCTAGTAATATTTGGGTATAGTGACAGAACCAGGACTTTAGTCCAGAGGGGGCTATATAGCTTAATTTAAGTATAATCGTTAGAAATTTGATCATTGATCATCTGAACTTGGAATAAACCCGATATGATTAATCTATAAGTATAAAATTAGTCCTAATCTGAGTAAAAAAAATGAAATCAAAGTGGATTTGAGGAAACATTATGATCCAATTGACAAGTTTGAAGTTCAAACAAATGAATTTTAGATACAACACATGTGGCTTGTGTTTGGACGGGCGGATGGTGTCGCCATCGTGGAGACAGGCGGAAATGTGGAACTGAAGTAGTTGACGGACGGAGGCGGGGAGATCTAAGGAAGACAAGACCGGTCCTAACAAATTAAAGACCCTGAGCGAAATATAATTAAGGGTCATTTTGTATACATTTTCTTCCATTATTATACACAAAAATCCATATCTTTTTTAAAATTAGCTAATATTTAATATTTCCACCAAAAATATGTTTCACAATCTTTTTTTTACAACATAACTTCATTTCAATTATAGTATATGATAGTGTTGGTTTATATATGGGTTTCTTAATACTCTATCCGATTCGAAATAGTTGTCTATAAAATCACATTTTCTTGTTTCACAATATTTGTCAATTTTACATTTTTTTCATCAATTTTCATTTATACCCCTAATAATTAAGTATATTATAATCATATACGTATTTCCATGTTTCTTTACACTAATAATTAACTCTATAATAATAAAGGTAACCTAGAAAAAATAATTAATTTGCACTAAACCACCCGTTAAATAGGAGAATTTACACTTAACCACCCATTATACAAAAATTTGTTTTAAACCACCCAAAACTTCAATTCCGTTAACAAGTAGCCACCCACGGGCTTATTCCGTCAAATTTTCCGTTAAATCATGTACTTTGACAATTTTACCCTCAACTATTCATCATCTTCTTCTTCTATCTTGCCCGACCCGTTGAGCCTCTGCCGTCGGTAGGTTGCAGGCGGCGCGATCGACAGCGTAACTAGCTCATCGGCGTCCTCGTCGGCAGATCTGTTGCAGGCAGCGAACATGGAAACTCGCGGCCGAATCTTTGACGAGGTTTGCCGGGGGAACGGAATGTTTGGATGGTGGTGGTGGTGGAGAAGCTCTCGATCTTCGAAGAGATCGGAGGGCAGCGTCGGGTAGGACCGGGCGAGAGGTGTTGGCGAGCGGAGAGAGAGGGAGAGAGAGAGAGAGAGAGAGAGAGAGAGAGAGAGAGAGGGGGGGGGAGTCGGGCTGACGAGTAGGTGAGCCAGATCCGGATCCGGAAAGGGGTCGGGCGGGCGTTTGGCTGAAACCCAGATCTGGATCCGGGAAGGGGTCGGGCGGCATTTAGGCAAAGCGGCGAGAGGCAAGGGTGAGTGAGGGCGGGGCCAAGTGGGTCTCGGTGGTCGGCAGGAGCTGGGTCGCGTGTCCGGAAGTTGGGGCTTGGCCGAGCAAGAAGTCGGGGCTGGGCCGAGCCGGTGAGAGGGAGGGAGAGATAAGGGTGAGAAGGTGGCTGGGGATGAGAGAGTGAGAAGGGCGTGATGACCGGCGTGGTTGCCTGGCCAGCGTCTGCAAATCCGGCAAAAGGATCTTGATCTAGGCAAAGAAGGGATAAGCAGAAGGAGGAAGGGTGAGCTGGCAGGGTAGAGTTGATTTTTCGAGGGCAAAATAGTCAATTCACGGGATTTAACAGATTTTTTGACGGAATAACGCCTTGGGTGGGTTAACGGAATTAATGTTTTAGGTGGTTTAAAAAAAAATTTGTATAATGGGTGGTTAAGTGTAAATTCGCCTATTTAACGGGTGGTTTAGTGCAAATTTCTCTATTTCTTATTATATACACAAATATTATTTGGACAATAATTTTAAGGGAATTTCCTTTTGGTGCCCCTAAGGTATTGACAATTTCTTTTGGTATCCAAAAGTTTCTATTTCCTCTTGGTGTCCTCGTGTTTTAAGAATTTGATCAACCGTAGCCATTTTTAAAAAATTCCATCAAAATTCTAACTTTCTGCTAACTAAAAGCACAAAAAATAACAGAAATTTAAATAAAATTTAAAAAACGCCACTTTCTCTAGGGAATAGCCCTGTCAATTGCAGAGTCACCCACCACCAACAATGGTGAATTCCACCCTATTCGCCCTCCTCTCCCTCCACCGCCCGATCCCCTGACTCCGATCTACTATTCTCCTTCGAATCCGCCGCCGACTCCTCCAACAACCTCGCCACCTGGACCTCCGACACCGAACCCTCCTGATACAGTGATATGGCGTCCTCTGCTTCCACAACCGCATCTCCAAGCTCGTTCTCGAAGGGCTCTCCCTCACCGGCCTCCGAGTCCTCAGCCTCGCTGGAAACAACCTCTCCGGAGAACCCAAACTCAAACCCACCGCCTCATTCCCCCGCCGCCACATCTCCTCCGCAGCCTCCGACCACCGTCACCCGCCGCCGGAGAACCCAAACTCCGTCCAGTACGACTCTCTGGTCCACGCCACCACCAACTCAGGCGACTTCTCCTTCCTCCGACGAACCTGAATATCGCGAGCTGTTTCAACACCTCCGACACCTTTAAAATCGTGATGGTCGCCGGGCGATGACGAAAACTCCATTAAAGCTTTTTTTTTTTTGATCGAAAGAAGGGCAAGCCCTTACAAATTTATTAGCAAAGAAACAGGCTACGAACAAAGGCGGGGAGTAGCCAAACCCCTATAGTCAAAATCAAGCAACGACGAAATACAAGTAGGAGGATCCGAAATACAATGGAGGCCAAGCGGATAGGAAGCCGCAAGCCTAGCGAGGGAGTCCGCGACACGATTCGCTTCCCTAAGGACGTGGGTTAACCGGGCATTCCAATCCCGATTTAAATAGCCTTGGCACCCAAGCACCAGGCTCGAAAGAGGGTGACTCAGGGTGATGGTCTTCTCAATGAGAGAGACCGCTTCCTTAGAGTCGGTTTCGATAACAACGTTCCGGTGGCCTTTGTCCCAGGCAAGACACAAGCCTTGGAACACGCCCCACAACTACGCAGCAAGGGTTGAACACTGGCCAATGTTCATCAGAAATCCGCCAATCCACTCTCCATCGCTGCTCCTAATCAAACCAGCCGTCGAGGCCAAGCCAAGCCTATCAACAGCCCCATCAGAGTTAATTTTGCACCACTGCTCAGGATGCTTCACCCAAGAGATGGGTCTCCACTCCTTGGTCACGCCGCTCCCGACCTTTCTTGCCGACCAAGCATCGATATACTCCCGAGTTCTTCTAATCACAAACACGGCGGGCTCCTTCACGCAGCAAGCATCTCTGAAGATCACCTCGTTGCGCCACTTCCAATTCCACCAAAGCGTCGTTGCGAAAATCGCAGCCCACTCGATCCCGTCCATCGTCCCCAACTTGTCAAGAAGGTTGGATCGCACCCATCTTGCAAATGGCACCAAGAAAAAATCAGGGAAGTTGCTAGGAATCCCGAGGGTAATCCACAGACCTAAGACTTTCACTACTAGAAAATGGTGTATAATACGACGCTTTTTTAAGGCCTTTTGGACGCCTTAAAGCGTCGAGATTTGCGTCCTCGACGCTTTGCAAAAGCGTCGAGATTTTCAGCGTCACAATTTACCGACGACAAAAAGCGTCGAGATTCGCGACACTAAAAAGCGTCGGAAATTTTTTTGACAACTAAAAGCATCGAAAATTGTGGACTAATACCGAAACCTAAATCATTTCATGACACACAAAAGCGTCAAGATTTGTAAAATATCGACGCGAAAAAGTGTCGGGAATGTGTTCCGACAATAATAAGCGTTGAAATATTGACAATTATCTACATGTAAAAGCGTCGATAATGTGGACAATTATCTACACATAAAAGCGTCGAGAAATTGGTGCTCATAAATAAAAAAAAAAAACTACATTGTAAATGAGGTTGTGTTAACATACTCAACCATAATCACACAATTTATAGAACAATAACATTTAACTAAGATGTTGGATTTTCATTCAATGCTTCCTTATTTTAAACACTACCCATTATCTGACTTGTCCGATTGCCAATTGCTAACTTTGAGGTTGCACTAGAATCCGGATACCACAAAGCCAATGAGCCACAGCAAGCTGATTTCTGTGTAGCTTGGCCGCTTGGGCTCCACCAGATGCTGGATCTTGTGGATTAATCTTGAGGGAAGCTGGTTGCTGTAATAAAAAGCATCGTGTGATGTTTCAAACTAAAAATACCAAGGTTTCACTGCCTCACTACAAAAAATGTTTCATGCAGTAATAATATATTGATTTCAAGCAGCAGAACATACCTCGGTCTTAGAGTCAGATTCTGCAAGTCTCTGCTTGATATCCCTGCCTATTGAAAAGAAGACGTCTTCGACATTCATGTTTGTTTAGCACTCTGCATTTCATCAAGTTTTCAAAGAAAATATAATTTACAATAGTTTCACTACCTGTAGTAAAACCACTTAACTGTTTCAAAAAACTTGATTCCATACTCATCAGCAAGGGCTTGACCTTGAGCAGTAGGAACAACCTACACAGAAGCTTACCTTAAAAATGAAATAAACTATTAGCATGCCTCTGAAAGAGACAGACAAGAAAGAAGGATAATTACCCTTTTACTCTCGTCCACATCATCCTTGTTGCCCACCAGAATCTTGTTGACATTGTCAGATGCGTGCTGCTCAATCTTGTTGACATTAAAAATGAAATAAACTATTAGCATTCCATACTCATCCTTGCTGCCCACCAGAATTCCTTATATCTACATAAGTACGAGCATGAAAACAACAGACACATGACAAATTTATTCAACCAATGCTGCATATAGATGATAAACTAATGATTAATTTGTGATGTAAAAAACTAAGAGAATAAAATTAAGAAAAATTCAAAACCTTAGTCCCTGTAACACAAAACCTGATCAATATAGTGCTCACTCGACAATGAAACACGTAAAAAGGTAAGGACTTACTGTTGAAAGACGATTCATCCGAAACATCATAAACCAGCAGAACACCCATGGCTCCACGGTAGTAAGCTGCAAAAGATTGCATATTAGATTAAACCAAAGTGCATATAGTCAAGAAAGGTTGTATGATAGTTTGAAAATTAGCAAGATAGGGGGGAAGTGGAAGCAAATAAGAATTTCGTGTCAATAATCTGCAAGGCATAGTGCAGAGGGATAAGTCTGCAGTTATGCACCCAAAACTTCCGAGACATGTCATTTGTCTAAGACTAAGGGAGTTGGCTGTCAGATAACAGAATATTCTCATATAATTGCAGATAGCAAAGAGAAATGAAAAAAAACGAGAAGATTCAAGAGATGTCTGCTTGCTATTTGGGCGATTATCACCATAATAGAGGCAAATCAACTAACAAATTGCTGAAAGTAGTTACATGTGATCTAAATAGAATCCTCACTTAATGACTTGAATAAGCAGCCCTCAAGAGAAATAAGTAATTCAGAATATCAATAGTTCATGCTATGCGTACTAAAATATTCAGAACATGTACTAGCATCAGCTAAGAAATTGCGCAGGAGTTTTAAGAGAAACAGAATGTCGAATTGGGGTATATGTAACAAATATTCATCTGTCCAAAATGTAGAAAATAATCATTACAACATTACCAGTTGTAATGGTACGGAACCGTTCCTGGCCAGCAGTATCCCAAATTTGCATCTTGATCCTTTTCCCATCCAGCATGAGTCCTTATCTAAAAATCAATAGGAGAAGTAATAACTTCCTAAGTATGCTTTAATATAGAAGTAATAACTTCCTAAGAACCATCCAGATTTTCAAATTACCGCCATCAATTAATAGGAGTTTATCAGCCAGCTTAGCTATAATGTATGTCCACTGATTGAGAAATATAACAGCTGATATATTGACCAGCCACCTGCAAAATTTAAGACAAGTTTAAAACTCAGTAAAGAGTACAAGCACACTAATAACAGATACCATTAGTCATATAGATATACTTCTCCAAGAGAAACCATTAACTAACCAAGTTTTGAGCAATAACAGATACCACTAGTCATATAGGATACCATTTAAATTTGAGGAAATCACATCAGTAACTCTTCTTTGTTGTTAAAATTAAATTTGAACTTCAAAAATCAAATTGAATTATGTGAGTCAAAAGATTTATAAAAAATATGAATCTATGAATGGTAATCAATATTTGTCATATAGAACACCATTGACTATGATGCAATATTTTTGACCAAGCTAGGGACCCTTTTATCAATTGAATTATGTAAGTCAAAAATCCCAATCGAGAGCTTTCTTATATCATGATTCAGCAGAGAGTAGAGTCACTTGATGCTACAGCATTATTGTTAACTGAAAACCAGGTCACCAAACACATAAAGAGAATTTCAAGACATCAATATAAATAGAGAAAAACTAGCGACCAAGCAAAGCTTAGAATTACCAAAAACAGTTAATAAGGCAAAAAATCAGCAAACACGACAAGGAAAAAACAATAACAAACAATACGCACACCAGCAAAATACACAGATACACTACAAGAATCGGTAACAAAAGGATTAAGGGTTAAAAAACAGCCAAAACAATCAATAAAGCGATAGGCAATAGGCAATAAGGAAAAAATTAGCACTCACATCAAAGGGGAAAGCTCTCACAACAATACGATTTAAAAACACACCAGCAAAAGACACATACACAAAACAGGAAGCAATAACAAAGTGATTTATGGAAAATTGGCAATACGCATAAACAGAAACAGGAAGCAATCAAAGCAACAATCAGCAACAATCACAGGAAATAAAACCAGAAATTTACAAGGAGTTAGCAAGAAGAACCCTGGGATCGGACGGGGCAGTCGGCCTCACCGGGACGGACCACTGCCGGCTAGGACGCCGGAAGAGAAAGTCCCGCAGGTGAAGGAATTCCATCGTCGTGGAGGATCAGGCAGGCGTAGGTATAGGCAAGCTCTCCGGCAGACATCGTCGCTGACACCAAATTTTCACGCCGTGAAATGAATACAAAAGGAGCAAATTCGCCTGGAATTACCAAAAATCGTTTAGAGAAAAGCAAAAGAGATAGAATCAATGGATCAAAACTGGATCGAACATTAACAAAAGAAGTGGATTGAAGAGAGGGAGAGATCTGTACCTGCTCTGCGCTCGGCGTTGGAGAAAATGGTGGGTAGAGTTAGGGTTTCTGGATGCTATGGTCAGCCGATCAAGCACGAGAGCCGCAGAGCAGGCGGCGCGGGTCGCGGAGCACGAGATCTGTACCTGCTAGGGCGCCGGGACTGGGCCCTCGCAGGCGGCGCTCGAAGGACAACGGCGTTCCGACCAGACAACCGCGCCCCGTGGCCCGATTGAGTCGATTTCGAAAGCAACTCAACAGGAACTCGATTTCGAAAAAAAAAACTCATCAGGAACTCACATCTGGATGCGATGTCTTGCTTGAAGAAAGGAAATCAAAAGTGAGAGTAACTCATGGCGGATTGCTCATGGCGGATTGCTCGGATCTCACTGACGAGAAAAGGGATGTACGTACGTAGAAGAGAGTTAGGGTTAGAGGGAGTTGAATGAACAAAGCGGGCCTTTTTCTCTTCTAAGAGAGATTCAGATTTTTTTTAATAATAATGTTATTATTTTTTTACAAACTTCGACGCTTTCAAACGCCATAACAAGAGTTTTTAAACATTGACACAAGGAAGCGTCGGTACTTGCTTCCGTGTCTGAAAACCTCAGCGACGCTTCTTCAAAGCGTCGACCCAAAAGCGTCAAAATTCGTCCAGTTTTCTAGTAGTGTTTGGGGCAATCCCTGAAAAGGTGAGCGAGCGACTCCGATCCTTGCCCGCACAGCTGGCATCTATCCGACTGAGCCATATGCCGGCGCCTCCGCTCGCAATTAGTGAGGATGCAACCACGCACAGTCAGCCAAATAAAGGCCCTGATCCTCTCTTGCACCCTAAGCTTCCACACACTACGATACACAATCTCGTCGTTCCCAGCAGTAATCCCAGCCCCCGACACCACATCAAAAGCAGACTTGATTGTGTAGTTACCATCTCTCGAATGCCTCCAACAAATCATGTCTTGAGCTTCCACCTCCGGGCTGATCCGGGTAGCAGCGATCTTCAGTAAAACACCAGGCGGGAGAAGCGAAGAAAAGGCGTCCCAATTCCAGCCCTCATCCCCATTCCAGTAGTCCCAAACCGTGTGAGAGAGCTGATCATAACTGATGTCGGAAAGGGCACAATCCAGGAGACGCAAATCCCCTATCCAAAAATCACACCAAAAGCGGATGCTTCTGCCATTTCCAACGCTCCATTTACAGCCGTCGACAATCACTTCCGTGATGCCTTTCTGAACTCCATTCCAAACAGCAGACGGGGCCCCAACAACAACTCTGGCAGGCCGAATATATTTCGCCCTTAAAACTTCACTCCAGAGGCCCTATCTATCATTAATGAAACGCCACCCCAGCTTGCCGATGATAGCAAGGTTAAGGTCTTTCATAGCACGGATGCCCAACCCTCCTTCCCCTTTAGGTTTACAAAGATCCTGCCAACTTACTAGATGAATCTTTCGGCGCTCCCCGTCATGATTCCAGATGAAATTCCTCACAACCTGGTCAATGTCATCACAAACTTCCTTTGGCATAACAACAGTTCCCATAGCATAGACAGGCAAAGAACACAGGACAGATTTGGCCAAGGTAATCCTCCCAGCAAAGCTAAGAAAACGACCCTTCCAGCTGGCTAATCTCGCCTTCATTCGATCCATAATAGGGCCGAAGGTATCCTTGTTGACCTTTTTGTGCAGAACCGGCATTCCAAGATAACTTCCAAGGTCGGACGTCACCTCAAACCCGCTCAAGGCCCGAATACGGTCCACAATCACTTGGTCCACATTCCCGGAAACGAAAAGCTTGGATTTCGTAGCACTAATCTTTTGGCCCAAGGCTTTACAGAACTTATCAAGAACCCCCAGGATAACTTGCATTTGTTCCACGGAAGCTTCTGACGTCAAAATAACATCATCTGCAAAAAGGGCATGCGAGATATCCGGACCTCTTCGCGTAATATGAATTGGTTTCCAAGCTCCCTCTTCAACCGCCTCTTGAATCAGATGGCTTAATCTCTCCATACATATAACAAAAATATACGGAGAAATCAGATCTCCCTGGCTGATACCCCTCATTGGTTTAAACTACTCCGTCATTTCGCCGTTCCAAAGAAGCCTCATAGAGGAAGAACTGATGCATTCCTGAATCCAGTCAGTCCACTTAGCCGAGAAGCCCGCAGCCCTCATCGATTCTTTCACAAAGCCCCACTCAAGCCTGTCGTAGGCCTTTTCGAGGTCAATTTTCAGAATCATCCACTCCTTTCTTTCGCGTTTTTTCCTCATGGAATGAACCACTTCTTGAACTAGGACAATATTGTCGGAAATCAGCCTTCCCGGAATGAAGCTTCCTTGCATCGGACTAATAAGATCATTCAGCAAAGGCCTAAGCCGATTGACTAGCACCTTCGTGATTAATTTATAAACCACGTTGCACAAACTGATAGGCCTAAACTGACCAATACGATCCGGTTTAGCAACTTTAGCAATCAACACTATGAGGGTTTCGTTGATTCCATGCTCCAACTTCCCAGTTCTGAAAAACTCTTCTACCAGTTTACAGATAGAATCACCCACCACCAGCCAGCATCTTTGAAAGAACACCGCTTGGAACCCATCAATACCTGCGGCCTTGAAACCACCCATTTGTTTGACAGCTGCCCAAATTTCAGTCATGGACACTCTTTTAGTCAGATCAGCAAACTGCTCGTCACCAATCTCATGGCCCCAACTCTGAGAGATCTCTCCCCTGACCAAATCATCAATATTCCTACCATACATAGTCTTGAAGAAATCAAGCGCATGTCTCTCAACAACCTCAGGCTCCACCAACAGCTTGCCGTCATCACTCAACAGGCTATCAATCCGATTTCTCCTTCTTCTAACAAGAGTCGACATATGGAAAAACGAGGTATTCCTATCTCCAACACAAAGCCACTTCTCCTTGGACTTCTGAAACCAGAGAAGCTCCTCTTCCTCAAGGGAATTGCTCAAATCAGATTGCAGGCTCTTCTCCAAATTCAACAACTTCTGATTCACATGCCTGGTCAATTCAGTTTGAACTTTAGACAAATTAAGCAGGATTTCTTTTTTCCTAAGGTGAATATTTCCAAACACCTCAAGATTCCACTTGATCAGAGCGTTTTTTCGGGAGTTCAAGGTCTCCGGGGCTTCGCAATCCCGCTTCCACTCCTTATCAATCAACTGGCTGAAAGAGTTATGCGTCATCTAGGCCGCTTCGAACCTAAACGGCCTTCTCCTCCGGTTACTCACGATAGGGGGGTCAAGCTGCAAGTTGAGGGGGCTATGGTCGGATCCGAAAGTCTGCAGATGGTGAACGCTAGCATTAGGCCAAAGGAATTGAGCTTCTGTGTTCATAAACACCCGATCGAGCCTCTTGGCTTTGTGAGTAAGCACCGTATTTCCCGTCGACCAAGGAAAGCTGCTGCCAGTAAATCCCATGTCTATCAAGTTTTCCCTGTCCACCCAATTCTGAAAATCTTCTGTGTCTGGCGAAAGAGCCTCAGTAGTACCCTGACTCTCCCAGCTGTTCAAAACACAATTGAAATCCCCACCATAAAGACAAGCTCCTTCGATGTTATTGGAACACTCCTGCAAATCCATCCAAAAACTAGCCCGATCAGTTTCATTAGGATGAGCATAAACGAAAACCAGATCGAAAACTTTACCATTATCATTGATTCTCGTATGGATGAAACGATCGTAAACACAGATTATAGCAAGGTCAATCCGATCATCCATTAAAGCTTTGTAATTAGGGGATAATTAAGGTTTGTAATTTGAGAATAATCTTAAATTATGGTTTGTAATTAGTGTTGGTGATTTGCGTAAGTCACCGGACCATGTTGTGCTTGTTAGGAATAGGAAGTGCGAGACGTGCCTAGAGGGTATCACATGGCTTTGGGTGTGCGGGAGGCACGGCCTAAGTGAGGGACCCAAGGCATGTCGAAGGTGTCTATGGAGGTAGACAACAAATAAATGTAAGGGGAGGTAGAGTGCCAAGAGTTCCGAGTAAGGGCATGGCTCGATGCTCGGCGCTCGGGCACTCGTGCGTGAGTACGCTCGTGTGCGGGCGTGCCTATGCGCAACCGCAGGTTTGGGCACGCCCCTTGGGCGACGCCTAGAGCACTTATGCATGGTGCCTTAGCTTGATTGAAGCTTTCCTAGGCAAAATGTATATGTCCTAGACATTTTATGTTTTGGGAGGAAAAACGTGCTCGGGAAGCTAGCTTCGAGCTAGCTCGGGACCGAGCTCCGACCTAGCTAAAGTTAGGGTAGCTAGCTCCATGCTAGCTTGGGACCTAGCTAGGTAAGCTAGCTTGGTACCTAGCTTGGTATGCTAGCTTGGCACCTAGGTGGACGTACCTTGGGATGGGCCTTAAGGCCTTGCTTTGGATTGATGTTGGGCTGGCCATGTGGGCCACATGAGGGCACACTTGGGCCTTATCTTTGGGTTAAAAATCAGGCCCATATTAGTGTTTAAATTAAACAAAATTGGGCCCCCCAATCCAACATTTTATAAAGTGGATTAAAGAGAGAGTGACGGTTACTTCCTTAATTTTAGGAGGTTTGTTAGCCCTCTTGGTAACCGTTTGTAACCTCCATTTGACAACCCATAACCGCCCCATTTGGCCTGGGATTTTCTCTATAAATAGAGGGCCAAGGGTGCAAGGAAAAGGGCATCCAATTATGTGAAAATCACAAGGCAAATCCACACGAAATTCAAGAATATTCGGTGGAGAGAATTGAAGATCAATTCGAGAAGTTTGATTGGGAAATCAAACGAGCACTTCAAGAGAACGAGGCATGTATGTGCATCAATGGTTTTGATTGCCACTTAATCATTGGTTGGAACGTTTTATCCCACAACCTTGTTGCGGAATACCCTTGGCAAATATAGGGGCAATAAGCATTGAAGGAAAGTGCCATGTGCACGACTCGTATCCATTATCCAAGTCAGGCTATAAAGGATTAAATAAGTCGGTGGTGACTACCCTTTTTAGGGTCGACACCCAAGATTACCCTTTTTAGGGTCTACCCACGAGATTACCCTTTTTAGGGTCTACTCAAGAGATTATCCTTCGGGGTCTACTCACTAAGTCTTGATTATCCGCAAGGGTCTACAAGGGCCGACGTCCTTCAACTTACTTAAGAGGAATCAACAAAACTAACAATTAGTGGGTCTTTTTTTTCGTTAACGAGAGAAGTTGTGATTGACAACACCTTAAACAAAGTGAGTTGCTAAAATTTTGGGGTTTTTAAAATTTTATTTTAATTTCTTTTTTTTTTAAACTTTTTTGGTTAACAGAAAGTTAACATGGTGTGGAAATTTTTGAAATGGGTCATGGAGGATCGTTGGCACAAAGTAGAGGGGTACCAAGAGGAATCAAAAAAAAATTTTGGGTACCAAAAGGAATTGTCAATACCTTGAGGGCACCAAAAGGAAAATCCCTAATTTTAATACGAAGGGAATAATATATTATTATATTAATAATTGTTTCTAAAAAATATAATATCCTAGTGGGGGCTAGGCGCACACCACCTAGTACCGCCCCTGTTTGGGTACAAATAATCAAGAAAAATATTAAACAAGACAACCTATTCTCATATGAGCACAAATCCAACATATCCTGGCAATGGAAAAAACTAATGAAATTAAAAGATGAATTTGAACAAGGGCTCGTTTGGCAAATTTGTGATGGCAAGACGGTTAAATTCTGGACAAATAAATGGGTAGGCAACGAGCCACTAGAGAAATATGCCCTTAGGCCCCATGAAATTGATAAGAATTGTATGGCTCATGCCTTTATCTTTGGGGAGGGTAAATGGAAAATTGAGGAATTGAGACGGTACCTACCAATTGAGAAAGTCGAACAAATAGATAATATTCTCATATCCGACAATGCAATCACATATCGGTTATATTGGGCCCCTAGTAAGCATGGTTGGTTCACAACCTCTTCAGCAGTTGATCACGTACACCACTAAAATTACAAACCACAACCGTACAACAAACTTTTGGATATGGAGACTAGATACTACATCGAAAGATAAAAGTTTTCTATGGAAAATTGACAACAACAGCCTCCCTACGAAGGCCAGATTACGACAGAAAAACATCGTTGTTCCGCGGGGTGCCTTATGTTTAGCTACCAACATGAGGATATTAAACATATTCTTATCAAGTGTGACCACACTCGTGAGATAATTCAGAAGATCAACCCAAAGGCTGCTCGTGCCTTGCAAAGTTACAACTCCTGAAATAAATCATCAAGGCAGATTATTACTGAAATTGGTCAAATACTGGGAACAAAGGAATTTGCAGAATTGACTTTTGCATGGTGGGGAATCAGGTACCAACGAAATAGGCTTGTATTATAAAATTCCAAATCCACAACTGGACCCAAGCGGGACGGAACAAGAAAATAGTCAACTACAAATACGACCAAGGAGACAACGTTAACAAGAAAAAACAACCACCTGGCAAAAACCAAGCCCAGATTTTGCCAAACTTAACTTTGACGGATCTAAGCTAATTAATGGATCCACATCTGCTAGCGCGATAATTCGTAATTCAAACGGGGAAGTGATCAAAATAATGTCGAAACAGTATGAAAATATATCAATAGCAAAAATTGAAACAATGACTTTTAAAGATGAAATTAGGATGGCTAAAGAATTGGTGATAAGAAAACTAGAAATAGAGGGTGATAACCTAGTAGTATTAATGTAGTTAACAAAAAAGGACAAAGCCCATTAGACATTGAAATAATAATTGCAGATATTCTAGTCTCGTTAAGATGGTTTGAGACTGCATGAATTACCTATGTTAGTAGAAAGTGTAATGCTGTGGCCGATAAGTTTGCTAAAATGGGTCATAATCTCCCTACTAACGCTATTATGAAACGTCCAAAATTTAAAGTTCTCGTCCAATTAGACGCTCTACGACGTCTCCCTTGAGGGCATCTTCTAATTTTTACCGATTAAAAAAAAGAAAAGCAGCCGGGCATGAATTAAATTAGTAGGTGTATGTATTTAATTAAGGATAAAACCCATTTTATGTTTTATTTTATTAATTTATTTTACGATGAGGAAGAGTATGGGGGAGGTGGACGCATGCAGAATACTCATGATGGTGTCCTCAGAGCGCCACCCCCACCGGGCCCCACATGCCCTTTTATTACCAGTCTATTCCTTTCCCTTTTTGCCCCTCTTCTTCGCTCTTATTTACCTTCTCTGCCAATTTCCATCTCTCTTATTTACTGCTCAAAGCATACAGGGATTGATGGATCCATCACACGATTTATAAATACATATACGGCCCCCTGTACTTGTAACTTTTTTGCAAACGGCCCCCCCTACTCTGAAATATTCTATTGAACACTCATACTATTGTAGCCCTATTCTATTGGACCCTTGTTTTTTGACGTGGCACACGCGTGCGTTGCACTCTCCATTTTGCAAGTTGAAATCATTAAAGTTGGGTGACATGGCTTTTACCAAAACAAAAAAAAAATAAAAAATTAAATCTGCTTTCTTTATTCTGAGAAAAAAAAGCCGAAGCTTTCATCCTCTATGGCCATTCCTGAGTTCTTGAGCTCCATCCCACATTGTCAATCTCAATCCAACATTCTCACTCTCAATTCCTGCAAAACGTTTCGATATTCTCCTCGATCCTCACCGGAAGATCCCTCCCGAGCCTAAAATTGATCCCCTCCTCGGTCAATCCGCCGTTGATGACCCCGTGTGTCCCCGGCTAGAACTCTTGAACGGCGAAATTGAGCTCCATGAACGGCCTCGACTCCGCGCAGGAGACCGGCTGCTCGCTCCGATGATGACCGCAGCGACGCTGTCGCCGAAGAGCGCCCACCCGTGATGTCGCTCGGGCAGGGCTCGGCGGCTGGAACCCTAGGATGGTGGTTTCTGTGGTGGCGAGGAGGAGGCGGGAGCCAGGGTTGTTCTCAGCGATGTCCTTGGCCACCCGAAGCCCTGTCACGCCGTCGTAGTAGCCGAGGAAGTAGAGCATCACTCGGCCGATGTCCAACCGGAGTCCCAGCGGACGGCGAGGTAGAGGTCACCGCCGGGGAGCCGGATCTTGCTCGACGAGACGTAGACCACTTGCGTGATGTCGCTCGCCGGCCGCCCGCACTCCGCGATGGCCGCTAGGCTGGCGTCCATTTTCGCATGTGGTAGAGCAAGAAAGACGACGAGAGTGGCAATGGTTTGTTTCGTCTGAGGGGCTTCTCAATATTAGACTTTGATTTATTTTTCTGTTTTTAAATCTATAGATTAGCATTTTAAGTTGAAAAGTTTTAAATTAGCTATGTGGCAAGCTGACAAGGATGAAATGAGCTTATGTGGCGTCCACATGGATATTAATTGAGCGCGTGTGATTTGACAAGTGTCCAATAGAATAGGGCTACAATAGTAGGGGTGTTCGATAGAATATTTTAAAATAGGAGGGGCCGTTTGCAAAAAAGTTACAAGTACGGGGGACCGTATATGTATTCTGCCCGTATATATGTCCATAACCTTTCTCTCCTACGTCACGAGAAATAAAGGAACCTGGATTTTTTCCATATTGCTACCAATTTGTCGTCACTTTTTAACCGATTTTCTTCACCTGGGTAAGAAATGTCTCAAATGAGTATAATACTAGTACTACGGAGTAAGAAATGAGTGGGATAGTTTGGTCATTATGGATGGAAGTCTGTGCCTCTTCTTCCACCATCACTAGTGCACCAGCCTTGCCTGTTCAGGCCAAACCATCAATAAACCAATAGAAACCACCCCTTTTTAACTTGCTTCTCCTTTTTCGCATTTTTTTCCTTCCCAAAAATCATTTATCTCCGTCCAATCTCTTCCCTGTTATCTTCTCTTTTCAATTCAATTAGGGCAATTTAGGGGTTTCTTTTGTTTGTTGTCGTTGCTCCTTCGCTTGCTGTTCTTGAAAAGCAAATCCCTCCCAATTTTCCAACCCCTCTCCGATCGATGTCACTGATGCGTTCTTCCTTTTCGGCCGATTTGGACTATCCAAATCGTAAACCCTAATTCCACTCTGCTGAGATCAGGCTCAATAATTTGCAGGCTAGACTGTACCTGCGAATCCACAGACCCAAACCTTGCCTGCATGATCACGAGGATCTTCTATCGGCTTTTACTTCGTCCGTCATGGCTCTGATGCTCTCTCCTCTGACGAGTCCTTCGCTGTTGAAGATTGTAGCGCTGTGAGTGAAAATAAAGGTAAGGGGTTTTAGGGATTTTGTTTTGTTGAAGGCGGATGCATGCTACGTGGTGTTTGTTTCGAAGCTGGTGAAATTGATCTCCCTCTTCCTTACGGGATGTCCTTGGATTTGGCCTGAACTTGTTTAAGAGCTCTCTGATCTCGGAAATGGCTGAAGCTTTCCTTGTGCTTTACGCTGCCTTGTAATGTCAAAACACTCAACAGTAGCATTTGTCGCTGCCTCGGGAATACTAGGGGAAAGAAAAATTGATCAAAAAGAGGAGGAATGAAATCCAGTTTCTTTCCTGGAAATATTTTACCTTTGCATGAAATCCAATCCTTTTGCTAGTTGATCAGGTCCGTTGTTTTGATTTTGAACCTCAGGGTTTTCTGTTTGAGTGTTTGTAGTTTGTTCTCTCACTTGTATAAAAGGGTAAAACTAAGCCAAGAGCAAGTATTTGGTGGATTTTGGTCGTTGTTTCCACCTAGCTGGCTTCTTAGGGTTTGGGGTGGAGTTCCTTTGAGAATCTGTTGATTTTGGAGAGCTGTTGTTTATGATGGCAATGTCCTGCAAGGATGATAAGGCGTTAGGGATGGACAATGGAAAGTATGTGAGATATACGCCTGAGCAGGTTGAAGCCCTTGAGAGGCTCTATCATGACTGCCCCAAGCCCAGCTCTCTGCGACGCCAACAGCTTATCCGGGAGTGTCCCATTCTCTCCAACATTGAGCCCAAGCAGATCAAAGTTTGGTTTCAAAACAGAAGGTATTCTCTTCTTTTAGCTTTATTTTTACAAACGTTTAGCAATTATTGATTTGGCCTCTTTGCTCTATCTACATAAATTTCCCTAATTCGTCGTCTGTGATGAGCACCTGGATCTTCATTTGTACAGCTGTAGCAAACTAGCATCATTCTTAAGCCTTTCTAAGTCTTTCATTTTTGGCTTTGGTCTTTCTGATTTAAATCCTTTTTCAAAAGGTTTTATTAAACTCATTACCACTGTTATTTTTCTGTAAAATTCTTCTCTGAATCTAGGTGTCTATGGAAGTTAGCATATTCCTTTTTAATTTTGGTTCTTCCTTGTGGCAGATGTAGGGAGAAACAGAGGAAAGAATCTTCCCGATTGCAATCCGTGAACAGGAAGCTGACTGCCATGAACAAACTGTTGATGGAGGAGAATGACAGGTTGCAAAAGCAGGTGTCTCAATTGGTTTATGAGAATGGATACTTTCGCCAGCACTCCCAGAATGTGAGCATCTTTGTTCAGATGGAGATTCCATGTGCTTTTCTTGATCACTATTTCTGTTTCTGTGTGAATATACAAACTGCTTCATGTTTTTGGCTACCATATTGTTCTATTTCCTTAGGAGTACACACCTTGAAGTCTGAAAATGGTTTTTCCCCTTTTCTAAGTGAATATCTTTACATATTAGGCCCAGACCTTTCGTTAGTGGCAGTATACTGGGACAATATTGTTGTACCAGTACATACTAGATTATAGCAAGGTGTATGTGGCTTCTAATGTTCCATTTCTTTCAATATTAAAACTCTCAAGGCTGAAACTGTGGTGGCCTTGTTTTTTTCCGATTCAGAAGGCACTTACAGCTAAGGATACGAGCTGTGAGTCAGTGGTAACTAGTGGTCAACAACAATTGGCATCACAACATCCGCCGCGTGATGCTAGTCCTGCAGGGTTAGTTAGAGACAATTTGGCTGTGTTGTGATATCCTAGGTGTCAAGTTTCACGGCTTGATGTCTTGTTTCCATGGTATGATGGGTTATTTACCTTTTTGTATTATTCCAGGCTTTTGTCCATTGCAGAAGAAACTTTAACAGAGTTTATTTCTAAGGCAACTGGAACTGCTATTGAGTGGGTCCAAATGCCTGGAATGAAGGTATTCTTTCAATCTATTTTGCAATTGACTTGCTATTTTTTTAATCTCAAACACAATCTTTTCCAATTCATTCAACTTCAAAACTCTCATCGGAGGCTAGGGTTGGAGAATGGTTCAGCACATCAATTTTATGAAATTATGTTAACTTTTATCGGATACTAATGTTATAATTTTTCACAGCCTGGTCCGGATTCCATTGGAATAGTCGCTATATCTCATGGTTCGATTGGAGTAGCAGCGCGAGCCTGTGGTCTTCTGGGTCTTGAACCCACAAGGGTGCGCTTAATTGTTGCCTTTTAAATATACATATGCTGTTGTTGCCGTCGTTTCATTATGCTCATCTGCATGAACTTGCAGGTAGCAGAAATCCTCAAGGATAAGCCTTCTTGGCTACGAGATTGCCGCACTGAGGAGGTGCTTAACGCGCTGCCTACTTCCAATGGTGGAACCATTGAGCTGCTCTACTTGCAGGTTTGGTATAATTTGTTATCAAGCATGTTTCTCTGCTTAATTCATGTGGCCAATTGCTTGACTTGACACTAACAATATAATTGTTTATGACTTAAGCTATATGCCCCGACAACATTGGCACCTGGTCGTGATTTTTGGATACTTCGATATACTTCAGTTATGGAGGATGGCAGTTTGGTGGTATGATAGAAGATGAACCCTAATATATTATTGTTATATATGTGGCTGAACATTCTACTGACCTGCTTTCTAATGAATTGAATTTGAGTTGTTCTTTCTCCCTACAATTGAGCAGGTGTGTGAAAGATCACTTACCAATACTCAAAATGGTCCTAATGTGCCACCCGTACAGAATTTTGTAAGAGCAGAAATGCTACCTAGTGGATATCTGATTAGGCCTTGTGAGGGTGGTGGCTCTATGATCCACATTGTTAACCATATGGACCTTGAGGTAAAAGATATTCCTTCTTTCAGGTTGACTGTATTATTTGTCAGTTATGTTCACAGCAGATATCTCATGCTTAAGATAATTATATTTGTTGATGTCAATAAAAGCCATGGAGTGTGCCTGAAGTGTTGCGCCCCCTGTATGAATCATCAACTGTGCTAGCCCAGAAAACAACAATGGCGGTGCGTCTATTTGTATTTTGGTACTTTTTTTGATGGCATAGATTGGATCAATAGGATTTCATCCTTCATCTAATTATTTGTGACAATTAGTTTATGGTTGGTTTCTTTTCTTGTCTGGAATGTTCTCTCTTTTTTCAGGCATTGCGTCATCTCAGGCAGGTAGCACAGGAACTGTCTCAACCTAGTGTGTCTAATTGGGCCAGGCGTCCTGCAGCTTTGAGGGCACTTAGCCAGAGGTTGAACAGGTGACCACAAAATCCTTAGTTTGTGTTTGGGTTCATGTCTTAATTGGCTCTCTGTCTTGATTGTGATGGCTTATTGCTCCAGGGGTTTCAATGAGGCACTTAATGGCTTTAATGATGATGGGTGGTCAATACTTGGAAATGATGGTGTAGATGATGTCTCTATCCTCGTGAACTCATCACCAGACAAGTTATTGCCTTTGAATCTCTCCTATGCAAATGGATTTCCAGCTGTCAGCAATGCAATTTTGTGTGCTAGAGCATCAATGCTTCTACAGGTAAGTTGTAACATAGGAAGCCCTATTGGATATGTCACCTCAGGTTGTGAGCTCACAAGGATATCAATTTCTACCTTTAATTCATTGCTGTTTGTTTGTGTAGAAAAATAATAGGACACTCATCTTCATTATTAACAGCACACAATGTATTAGCTGTTGCTCTCTGTTGCTGGAGTTGCTTTTTTATGAAAGCATTCAGTTGAGCAATGTGATTGTTACCATTGCACATCAAAAAAGCTCATAGTTTAAGCATTCACATTTAATTTATTAGCTCTGTGCCTAATGATGCTTACAAAGTGTTCTTCTCCAAGGTCTACTATCTGATCCTGTTTTGAATATCCCTCTCTTACAATGGCAGAATGTTCCTCCAGCTGTACTGCTCAGATTCTTGCGGGAGCACAGATCTGAATGGGCAGACAATAACATTGATCCATACCTGGCAGCAGCTGTGAAAGTTAGTCCCTGTTGCATGCCTGGATCTCGGGTAGGGGGCTTTGGCAACCAGGTGATACTTCCATTGGCTCAAACCATTGAGAATGAGGAGGTAATTGATGGTGTCTGAGCGCACAGTTAATGTTTTTCCTTTTGTATCTCCTCAAGATTATTTTCTTTATGTTTGATCTTATAATGTGCCATTTATTCTCGTATCTTAGCTCTTGGAGGTTATCAAGCTTGAAGGAATTGCTCAGTGTCCTGAAGATGCAATGATGCCCAGAGACATAATTCTCTTGCAAGTGAGTGTTCTTTTATCGCAATTTAGAAAAGACATGTCATGTCGTCTTTATAACAGAGATCAGCATATGCTTTCATTTTTTAGATGGCTCTTTGTTGCAATCTCTTCCTCTTTCTTTTTTTCCGATTCTTCTTTATGAGAACATGAAGTATATCCATCTTCTTGGATTCCAATGCAGTTGTATTACTCTTGTCATTGTATAATGTCATATGTTTATTGATAAGCAATTGTCTTATATGCAGCCTCTTTCCTTAAACTTTAAAATTTGTAGTATGAAGGAGTCTGTTTATATTATGTATTTACTTTCTACCATGCATCATTTATTTTCTATTTCTTTCTAATTTGTAGAAATAAAATATATAAATGGCAAAACCTTAATAAAACTGAGGTGGCATCGGGTTTGTAGTCTAGTATTTATTTTTTGTAAAAGGCTGGACATACATTGATAAAGTTTAGCATTATACCACTAAATAGAGAATACAATTTCTTTTTTTTTTTTATTACAAACTTTGCTGGTGTTTAGGGATTGACATTTTATGCACCCTTGTGATGGGGGTGATGGACCATAGATGAATCTTTCATGTTGTTTGTGGAAGCTTTGATTGTATTTTGCTAATAAAGTTCTGGTGAATTAAATGTACATTTTATTAGATTTTGGCTTTTATATGTCTAGATTTAGCACATTGTTCTACTTACACTTGTGTGAATTTTGGTTAGCAGGAGAAACATCAAATATATTTTTCTAAACTAAAGCAGTGTCTAGTCTTGATCACCCTGTAGGCTCACCTCTTAATTGTATTTCTGTTTTTTGTAAAGTTATAGCCTAATGTACTCTTATTTGACCAGCTATGTAGTGGACTGGACGAAAATGCTGTTGGCACCTGTGCAGAACTAATCTTTGCACCTATAGATGCCTCCTTTGCTGATGATGCACCACTGCTTCCATCTGGTTTTCGAATTATTCCACTCGGTTCTTCAAAGGTTGTACATCTTTTATCATTGCATTTGTATCACCTGAAAATATTATATCATTGATCATTTAATCACATTCTACAATGTAAAACAGGAAACATCAAGTCCAAGTCGTACCCTAGATCTTGCTTCTGCTCTTGACGTAGGGCCTGCTGGAAATAGATCCACAAATGATAATTCTACTGGTGATGGTAGTATGAGATCCGTGATGTCGATTGCTTTTCAATTTGCATTTGAAAGCCATCTCCAAGAAAATGTGGCATCTATGGCTCGACAATATGTGCGTAATATTATAGCTTCAGTTCAGAGAGTTGCTCTGGCATTATCTCCTGCAAACCTAAACTCTCAGGCTGGGCTGCGGTCTCCCCTCGGCAACCCTGAAGCACATACACTGGCTCTTTGGATCTGCCAAAGTTACAGGTTTTCCACTTTATTCTAACTATCTGATATAAACTTGTTGCTATTTTTTTGGAAAACAAGGATGCTATTATCTTTGTGGTTTTTATGTTTCCTACATGTATTAAGCTCCTTCTGGACCTAATGCTAAATAAGTCATATTGTCATTCTCAACTCAGATGCTTTATGGGAGTGGAGTTTCTCAAGTTCACCGGGGAAGGGAGCAATATTGTCCTTAAAACACTGTGGAGTCACTCAGATGCAATATTGTGCTGCTCTTTAAAGGTACATTACGTACATGCTCTTATGATCTGCTTTAAATTTCTCAGTTATTAGGTTGGTCTTTTTAGTGGGTCTCGAACCTTAGAGAACATGTAATCGTTTGTAATGTTAATGCACCTTGATCTTTTTCTTCCATTCTGGATAAATTTCCTATTTCTGACATCCTAGTGTTTTATTGACTTTTAATGCACTTCTATCTCTTTCTTACATCCTAGCATGCATACCATAAAAACTGCTGCTGATGCCTGCCAGGTTTTCCAATTTGGAGATATGTATTTTTATTAAAGTTAAAGTATTAATGAGGATCCTCTTTGAAAGAGGATTGCAGAAATGGCTATTGTGTCAAAAAAAAAAAAAATTCAAATTCCATTTACATGTTGACATATGTCCAAATCCTCTTTCATTATTTTCACTTCAATGACAATTAATAAGTTTCTAACTAAAAATTAAGAAACTTGTGTCATTATTTTTGTTAAGATAATAACCACTATCTAGAAATTTTGTTGTCTATAAAAGGAATTCAAAAGCTACCTTATTTTCAGATAAACCATCTTGTTTTGTTTTCCATCTCTCATTAGTAATTACCATGGATGACAATAATCCAAAGTATGGAAACAGTTTAACATCATTTAGTAGTTAACAAAAGTTTATAAATAATGCACCCTTCTGGCTTCTCTTTTATAAATTATCACATAAACGTGTTTTACTTCACAAATTATTTAACTAATTAATTTGGTAATAATAATAATAATAATAATATACACCTTAAGTTCTATTAATTCAGCCTTTGCTATTGTGGGAAATGTGCTCACAAGTCATGTTACTTTATGTTAAAATTGTTATTGTTGTGCTGAACAGTAGTGTAACATTGTGCTGAACATAAATGTGTTGTATAGAAGATGATGTGCGGAAGAGCAGTATTACTTTCTGTAGATTGTTGTTGTTATGCTGAAGAGTAGTGTCACTTTATGTTTAGTAAAATTGAGAATAAAGCTTTCCCACATTTATATTAGGAAAACATTATAGTTATATCAAAGCTACCAGTAGAAGCCTCCCAAAGGCTTTTTTCCCTTCATTTGGATTTTGCACGCATCCAGTTGTTTTTGTCAAGGTGGGCTTCTACAATGGAATATATGGACCTGATTAACCTTAATGTGTTGATTTGTTGATTATGTGAGTTAGTAGACAGGTTTTTAATCTGATGATGGTGCATTATCATGCTTCAAAATATTGCTACTTGTGCATGGACGTGCAATATGCATTTACAAGTAGCAAGATTTTCTTCCTTCACTTGGTATTCTTTTGGTTTTGGAGGTGTAGTTACTAGTTAGAGAGAGTGACCTATATACTTCGTTACTTTTCAGGCATTGCCAGTCTTCACCTTTGCTAATCAGGCAGGCCTTGATATGCTGGAGACCACTCTGGTTGCACTTCAAGACATAACATTGGAGAAGATTTTGGATGACCATGGACGAAAAGCGCTCTGCTCTGAGCTCCCTCAGATCACGCAACAGGTGATGTACCTTTGCGTCCTCTAATCTATACATGCTATTGACTCGTCTACTGACAGTCATCTTCCTTCTGTTCTTGCATGCTGATGGTATTTCATCTTTTTTTGTTTCATCTTTTTTCATCTTTAGGGTTTTTCTTGTCTTCAAGGCGGAATCTGTCTTTCGAGCATGGGCCGACCTGTCTCCTACGAAAGAGTCGTGGCTTGGAAGGTCCTGAATGATGAAGAAAATGCCCACTGCATCTGCTTTATGTTTATGAACTGGTCTTTTGTCTGAGGTTTTGTGCTGCTGCTACGTCAGAATTCTGACTGGTAAGTTAAATAAACTATATAAAGATACTACGCTGGTTTGTTATCGATGGAGTCTGTTAGCATCTGATATATTATATTATATCTACTGTTTTTCCTTGCAAACAACCTTAGCAATGTGGCGGGGTGTTAAAAATGCTATATGCTGTATGTATTGCTATGGGTTCTCACCCTGATCAACTATTTAAGCTATCTTATTCCATTGTTTTATTAGAATTTTAATGCCACAAGTGGGTTGATGTTGAACTTATACATCTAACCTTGTGGGGTATAATTTTTAGGATAAAAGAAACAGATAGTGAATTCTTCTGTTCTGTTTTGGATACTAGTCTCGGTGTTTTTAGCTAAAATAAATGATCATGAAACAGAAAGCCAAGCAGCTAGTACTTTACAATCACAGTGTAATATAGCAAAATGATATTGCACGTTTTATTTATATGTGAACAAGATACATATTAAGCATTAGTAAATGTAAAGCATAATATAGGAACGTTGATCAGGATGAAGGTTAGGCAATTGTATCTTATCCGTCTAGCTTCTGTTCCCATCTGAACAACCAAATTCTTCAATAAACATGGCTGATCAAGTGGGACAGACAAAAACTACCCTTCTAGAAGATGAAAAACCCACATTGGGTGACGTCCTAGAAGATAAAAAGGTTGGTTTATGATCAATTCTTTCAAACCCTCAAGCTATGATCAGCAGCCTAAAAACCATTAGAAATACATAGATTATTAGCATATATGGCATCGGAGAAATTGAGTAATAGACACATTAGAAGGCTATCTTTACTTGGCCCATTCGAAGTTGTTCATCTCCCTCACAAAAGCTGGCATACAACTCGAGCTCCGAGCAATCCCTCCATGTCTCTGTCCTTTTCCATTGTCCTTAGGGCTAATAGACTTGGCCCTATCGCGAGAGCTACTCTTCTTCAAAATCTCTCTCATAGCTTGAGCTTGGAACAAAACCGGGTAAGCCCTCCCAAGCTTGTTGAACCTCATGCAATGGCCCATATGAACCACAACTGCATCCTTGATGCTCTTCTCCTTGTCTTTCTCCATCTCCTCCTTGACTGCCTCTGAGCAAAGCCCGCAAATCCACTTCCCTGAATATTTCTCCCTTACTTTGCGTATGTACTCGGGTGTGCACTCCTCACTCATGCCACAACACTCGCACTTGGCATCCTCCACCTCTGAGATTGGAGGCAGAGCGTTAGTGTTAGCATTTGCGCCCTTCAGTACGTCCTCCTCTATGTTGCTAAGCTCAAACGAGATGTCTGAGATTGTTCTGTAGAGGTTGTCACTTGATAGCTTTGGTGGTTTGCTCAAGTCCTTGGTTGCCCTCTTGTTTGAGTAGGAACTAATGACGGCTTCTCCATGGGGCGCCATTTTTTTAAGAGAAAGCTTGATGTATACTTGTTTTTTTCCTCAAGTGTTGAGTGTTTTCTCAAGGTGATGCTTGAATTTAAGCGCCATGGCAGCGCATTTATACATCTGATGTTGAGGAGGTGAAATCTTATTGTGTGACTCTAGTGTTTCGAGTCATGTGTTGATGATCAATGTCCACATGAGCGGGATCATGTCACGAGACCATTGCTAGATCTTTCCTTTATAGTAGGAAAAAAATATTTGAACGTGACTATAGAAAGTCGGCATGGTTGTGTGTCGTTTTCGAATACCTGCAATTGGCTTTCTCAGGCCTCTTTTCACTCGGATTTAATACATAAAATTTGCTCATCGCTCAAAGTTTCTCATTCAAGTTGTGTTAATTTTGGCCCTTTTTCGTTTAATCATTAACTTGCTAGTTTAGCCGACTATATATCAGCCATCTGTGATATCGAAGTGAGTCGTTACTCATTACTTTGTTTGGTTGAAAGTCGTTAGTGGTAACTAGTTATTAATTAGAACGGTTTCAGTTTAAATAAATTGCTTGGCAGCAAATTAGCATTCTCCATATAGGGCATATGCTATGATCTTTCTTGTTTTATCATTAATTTTCAATTGAAATAACACTCTTTAAGAAACAAAAGCTATATAATTCACGGGCGTGTAAATCTCGAAGGAAACTTTGAGAAATAAGAAGAATGCATAATTAAAATGTACACGTGAAACGACTTTATTAAAGAGAGTTGTCACAACAAGACTTACAACGTTAACTAGACACTAGAAAGAGCTAGTTACTTTCTGGTAGAGGTTGTGGTTGTGGTGAAAAAATGGATAACTCGGCTATATGAGATTATTAATAGGAGGTTGGGTTGTAGTTTTAATAATTTAACTAGTCAATTTTTCACTTTTGCTCCTATTAAAACAAATTATGTATGTGTCACTCCTATCTTCTCCGCTCATCTTATCGATCATCACCCATCCTGTCATTACTTAACTTGTCATCACCCCGCTTGTCATCACTTAAATTATTATCTAATCTTGTCCATATTCAACTTGTCATCATTTTTTGTCGTTACATCTTGGCCTCGTTCAACTTGTTATCACCTATTTTGTTATCATCCAATATGTCATAATTTTTGTCATTAGTTAAATTGTTGTTGAACCTTGTCATCACCCAACATATGTTAACGCACATTGTTAAACTTGTCATGATGATTTCCTATCATCACCGTCTTAACTAGTACCATTCAAATTGCAATCAAAAAAATGTCACCATGTATAGAAAGGAGGTAAAGAGAGGGGGGCAGGAAGGAAAAGAAGGAAGAGAGAGATCTAGCTTTTTTTTAGGGTTATACAGTGACTAATTAGTGAATCAATATATTATAACAACTACCAGTTATTGAGGCACCACGTTCATTCTGACCCCACTTTATATATTGATTTTAATGTTTTTTAGTTAAAATCAAATGGAAGTTAACAACTTTACTTGATCATCTAATCATAAGTTTTATCTTTTTTCTTAATCATTTAATATCTATCTTTAAAACCATATTATTTATTTTTAAAACTTCTATAAATATCTAATCTTTAATTTTATTTTATGTCTTACTCATTTAATATTTATCTTTGAAGTCATACTATCTATGTTTAAAATTCTCTTCTATAAAAGATAGGCAAATAATTAAGACAAAGCACAAAGCACAAATCACAAACAACATTGTTTTTAATCACGTATGTTGTCAAATTCATCCGGGTAGTATTGCCATTGTGTTTATTAATCATGTAATGTATCAAGTCACGTTGCAAAATTTATTACGTCATACTTTTCCGTTGTCAAGTTCACATTGTTCTTAATCACATGGTTTTTGATATGATGTACTTATTTATGTGTTATTAATTGATAAGGGATATCGATGGTCAAGCTTATTGATGAACTTACTAAAAAAAGACATTATATCATCATAGTCTCATACAAATTAATTAGTTTTATTATTCACATTATATAAGGTTTTCCTAATAAATTTCTTCTTATCAAGTTAAAAAACTTTTTTTTTGTCAATTATTAAATCTTAAAGATGTATAGGGGGAAACCTCTCACAGATAAATTAACCAAAATCTTTGAATATTGGATTCAACTTATTTCTCTAATATAAGTAAATTTGTGGTTTCCAACATGTTCTATTTAATTATGATAAACTTTATCATTTTATCAATTGATGAAACATTGTAATTGTTTGCTTTTATATTTAAATTTATGATAGTTGTTATGATACAAAGTTTAGTAAAATATCAATTTATATTCTTACAATAAGATTTTATAAAAATATATAAACGAGTGTAAAAATTATGTCTTATATATATATATATTATTTAGGTTATATGAATTTCAAAAACAATATTGATCTTTTTAGATGTTCATACAATAAAACTTATATTATATTTTCCACACAAATACTTATTTATAAAATATCTAATTACAATTTTAATATTTTAAAGTGTAATAGTTGGACATAACACAACGAATTAAGCTAGCTATTTTTGTTTTTTGAAATGGTAAGAACTCGGAGTACCAAACAGGTTTGGTAGTCCGAGAGGCCGTTTAAAACGGCAGCTGTAAATGGCTAAGAGAGTCAACAAAAGAGTCACTCAAGGCTCGCAAGATCGGTAAGGGAAAGAACAAATCTTTGAAAAGAAAGAACAAAGCGCGAGCAGAATCGGGGTAAGTTAAAGCACTAAAATTCTTAGCACCACAGACAACAGATCAACACATTTTAGGGTGTGTGAAATGGGCATCTGACGTTCCCTCCACCGAAATTAAGGATCTCCGCCGAATTAAGCTAGCTATTTTTAAAAGGAGACTAGTTAGTTTTTAAATATAGGGAAAGGAGACTCAACACCCCCTTCCCTCGTGGTTGTAGTGTGTTGCTGGTTTCATCATGGTTTGAGATAAGTTGGTATTGTCCTGATGAATTTAGGCCCAAACTTGTAATTAGTTGGGTCGACCTCACTCCTTTACATACTTTAATGTGAGTGATTGGTTGATTCATTTTCAAAAGTTATTTGTTAAAAACGTAGACAAAATTTAGTGTAATGAACTAGACTAAAATAATTGACCATTCATACTTAATTGTCTGTTTTTCAATCCAATTAGAATATATTTAGGGTCTGTTTGGGTCCTCATATGACACGATGGGTTAAGATAATGCATTAAGTTATACGAGAAAGAATCATGTGAGAAAGAGTCTTATGGTGAAAAATGAGAATGTCTCACGTGTGTTCTTTCTAGAAAAAATCAAAGTTCATGATTAATCATTTATTAAAAAGGAAAAAACACTACATATGAATTTTTCCCGTATTTTTCATTTTTTTTGAAAAATCTGTTTTCGAGGAACACACTCAATTTGTTCATCCATAGCATCAATTTGTGCATGATAATTACGTATTTTTTCACTTAAGCTAGTACATTGTGCTTGGTTGTATATCTTGTATTTGTGCATCATTATTGCGCAATTACACATCCTTATAATGTGTTTCTGTATCATAATTGTTCATCTGTTCATCAATAACAAAAATTTATTCATTACTATTGTGTATTTGTTCACTTGAACAAATATTGTTTATTTACTTGTATATCTTGTATTTATGAATCACTTTTGCACAATTACGCATCATTATAATGCATTTATGCATCACTATTTCAGATGTTCATCAATACAAACAATTTGGTCATGAATAAGAAATCAATTTTTGTTAGGTTTTTCAATAAAATGAATAACTTTTTGTTCACCAATAACATCAATTTGTTCATTACGATTGCGTATCTATTCACTTCAACTAGCACTTGGTAAATAATAGTTAATTTGTTCATCAACAACATCAGTTTATACAACATTTGGATGTACTAGGGAACAAAATTCATAAGATTGATGCATAAATGCATGGTTTAAATGAACAAAACAATTGCATAATGAACAAAAACAAACTTAATGAACATAACACATAAGTATTGATGCACAAATTGCATGTATATGTGAATAAATCTGTATTATTAATGCGCGAATCTATATAACAAATGCACAAGTCCATCATCAGTGAGGAATCCTCAACGCGTCTTGTATTTTTATTTTTCGAAAAATACGCAAATAATTCGCCAAAAGTTTATCCGTGTCGTTTTTGTTTTCTATTTTTTTTAAAGCGAAACGATCAACGCCTTTAATTTATCCGCATCAAACGACTTTAATTCATTCTCCATTACGCTATTAATTTTTCTAGCTAGTATCATGCATTCTAAAGTAATCCAGTCCAACCTTTAGCCTCCATACACAAACTGAGTTGATTGATCTAATTAATTATAATTTAATTAACAAGAAAGCATGCAACATAGACACGTGGAATTGAGGAGGTAGCCGATTACATATTCTACATATATGTTATTTGCAATGATATAACGTACAATAAGTTATATGGTTAGGTGATTCAGTTAGATTTTTTTTCATGATTAACTAATCGAGATGAATTAACATTGTACACCACTCATTGGAACGCTTACTTCTTATAATTAATTACAGTATAATCTAATGAAGGCGAAGTGGCACCACAAAGATTTGGACATGTGGAGGGGGCAACGTTATCCTTGTTCTCGTGTACAGATATGATTAAGATAATGATCATTATAATAATAGTTACTTGGAGATTAATTCAAACTAGATGAGCGAGCAAACCATCGCATGCAAGTTATCTGAAAAAACTGAAAGTGAGCCCAAGAAACCTTATTAACTAAAGGCCGTAACTTTTTCTGGTATAGTGTGCATGTGGTATGTTAGGGAAATTTCGGATCGTTCCTGCAAATTGATGGATAGTAAGCGAACCAAGATAAAGACACGAGCAATTGTTGACCCAGTTCGTCCCAAGGACTACGTCTGGGGGCACTACCAAGCTAGGGATTCTCCACTAGATTAGAGGACTCAAGGGTTATAAGGACACTGATTTTCAGATCTACCCTAATCAAGATCTTCCTAAGTCTACAAATGGTAAAGCACACCAATTACAACAATCAAGTTGAGTATAAATAGGAAAAACTAGAGTTACAAGATATAATTTTCCTAAGGAAACAAAATATCCCCCAAAAGATACGGAAATTGTCGAAAAACGCATCCACCTGAAAACTCGGGCTCCACATCCCAAACCGTGGGCGAGTTCCCGGGCCTCCTGCCCGAGTTTCGCCGGCCGAGAGTGCAAGCCCGAAACATGGGCAAACAGTCCACGAGACGCGGCCGCGTTCCGTGTGCCAGCCCGCGTCTCGCGTATCTCGCGAGAACTCGACCTCGGCCGCCAAAGCTCGGCCGGGTTTTCGAGCCAACTCGAGTTCCCCTTCTCCTCCGCCTTGTTTTCGACTTCTCTTCCTCGTTTTCGGTCCTAGCTCGTTCCGTCTTCTTCCGCCCAAATCGATTCAGGCTCCATACTCAACATGGTAGACATGGCATGGGCGTAGTAATTGAAAGGGATGGTTTATCTGAGTTTAGTTTTGTGACAGTTAGATTTTTTCATGTGGAAATACGTTGTAATAATGTTAATTCGTTAAAGGGATCATAATTTTCCAATTTGATATTTTTAAAATCATCAAAACTATTAGTTTTCAGATCGGGTATCAAATAAGAGCAACTTTTATCTTATAGAATGAGAACTACACTTAACTATTCATTTTGTTAGATACAATAATGGCCATAAATTTGCTAGTTTTAGGCAAACTTGGCACTTAAAGTTTGAGCCTATGGATCTTTGAGCTATTTTGCTATTAATCTATATGTGCATACTCGGTGAATAGAACGTCGTGAGATGTTGTTCAATCCTTCTTGTCACTTCTTTATGCATGGTTAAACGCTTCATCAAGAAAAATTCTATTCGCGAGAGGTTGTTCGTTGCTCCTTCCTTTCAATCCTTGTTTGTTTTTTTTTGTAATGACTTTTTGCACACAAGAAAGTTGAGTCTTTGCACCACGCCACCAGAAGGCATCGCTCTCAAAAGGCGTCAATTAAAGTACTAATAATTATTTATACAAAATTAACCATTGTCACCCGCTGCTACATCAACATCGTCAATGACGACGTCGACAATGGAGGCGCGCTCGTGGTCGTGGGTGAGGAGCGGGCGGTCGGCGACGGAAAACCGGTGGTGCAGGTGGGTACTTTACCGATAGTGGGAGCCGGCATGGAGCGGGCGACGGGATAGGGCGTGGAGACGTCACCATCACCGGTGCACGTCAGTCGCGCGACTGCAGGTGGGGATCAACATGGTGGCGTAGGCGGGGACCAGGGTGGTGGCACTGGCAGGGTCCGAGGTGGTGGTCGGACAAGCGTTGGTGTTGGCGGTGGTGGGGTTGTTTGGACGTCTCAGACGTCAATGTTTGTCCCTCCTAGGCGAGTTCAATGAAGGTATTTCATAAATTTAATATAATTATGTGTTTTATTTCTTATATTTATTAATTTACATTTTGTTAAATTTATATAATTTCATATTACTATTTTGTTGTTTTGTTATTTAGGATTGATTTAGGTCATTTGCAGTTTATTCTAGGATTATATTTATGATTTATTTGAATTTTTCGAATAAACGGAGTCATATTTATATTCATGTTTAGATACTCTATTAGTATGAATACCGCTTATTCAAAAACTCGATATATGTATCGTTTTTGTGTAGGAAAAAATGATATTTAATATACTCATATCATTTATTCCATTCATAATTATCGTCTTAGAGAATTATTTTGTTTGGTTCGTAATAATAATCATAACTTCCGAATCACTAATTTAATTCAACGATATATTACATAATCTTTAAAATAAAAAATATAATTTTTTACTATTAAAATAATAAAAACAATTTAGAGCATCCCGAGGTGGATTTAGGACGTGAATTTAGGTCAAATAAAATAAACTAAAAAATGATTTGGAGAGACTAAATGTTTTTTAAGAAAATATTAAAATAAAAACAATTCACGACTATTAGAGGATATCAAATATCAACCTGGATTTCGGCCATTAAGGAGCGTACTGAGATTGTTCGGAACCAAAAAAAGAAAAAGCGTCCCAAGGTGGAGCGTTAGAGCCAAGTTCCGTGTGGTTGTTGTAGACACCAGTGATTTTTCGACACCCATATAAATGACCATCCCGACACGGTTTGTAGATATTCCTGTTGCGCCAACTTTAGGCCATTCGAGATGGTCCCCATCCATCGGATCACAGGACCCCGACACAGCTTACCACGTAGAGGTTGTGGTTGATGCCCCTCCATCACATGTGTATGATGGTGGGCCTCACATCACAGACAGTTAGTGAATTACAAAACTCACTGATCGATCCTTGTATGGGATACGATTATTGTCAAGACAGATCGGGCATAGCGTATAGGCAAGGAGTTCAAGTATTCTAATTTGGTTAAACGTGTATGGTTTATTTTAGGGACTGAAGTTGATGAAACCTTAAACGTAGAGTTTCAGTCATTACACTGGTCTGATGGACGTTCATTCGCCGCCGCCTATGGATTCGGGGAGCAGGGTTGGCTTGACATTGCCAAGCAGAGCGATCTTGTATTGTTACATGAGGTGGATTGGGGGTAGATAAACATGCCATTGGTTCAGGCGTTTGTGGAGCGTTGGTATCCCGAGACCAACTCATTTCACTTTAGTTGGGGCGAGATGACCATCATGCTTCATGATGTAGTGGAGATCTTGTCCCTTCACGTCAATGATGTTGGTGTATGTAACATCACATCGTCCTCGTCCCGCGCGAGCACAATTGCCTGGGTACGTGGTGTTAGTGAGGAGAATGCTTATCGTCTGAGGGCGAAATTAGAGTCGATCCTTACTTCAGATATTTATGGATATTATAGTCAATTGCCGTCCGACAATGTTGGCCCATGGGTCCATGGCCAGTTCGAGCGGATGATTGATGATGATATAGATTCACATAGCGTTGCCGCTGTCTCTCTTCGTACTTATCGGCAACACATTGTTCGTTGATAAATTGATAAACCGTATTCAAGATTGGCTCATTCCCTATCTTGAGGACCTAGTCACCGCCAGTCGATTTTCTTGGGGTTGATGTTCTGGCATACTAATATCGAGAGTTAGGTGTTGTTAAAGACCTCCCTTAGATCTCCGTCTTGCAACCACCAACACCTCTAAGAACACCAACCAGCGCAAGCACTTTGAGGCGGAAGACTTTGGAATACGAATATGAGTTTCACACTTAGATTAAAGATGAGAAGGAGGGCTGGATCTAGGGAGTAGGAGTATTCCAAGGTCAGCCAAGAACTTGTAACAAACATATCTAAAACTAAACAAACCGAATGGAGCGGAAGTGTTGTTAATGGAAGAGCTAGAGATGATGAACTTTATGGACGGTTTGGGACTAGATCTAAGGGGTTTGAACTCCTTTCAAACCAGCCAAGAAATAATCAATTTAGATATGGTTTTACGAAATCTAGATCTAAGAAAAACATGTACGAAAAGAGTAAGGTCAATCAACAATAAACGATAATTGAAAGACTTGTAAGTAAACGCATAAATTGAAGACACAAAATTAAACAAATGAAAGCTATGGATAATCGGTGACATCGAGGCCAAGAAGGAGAGCAAACTCAATCCAAGTCTGGGGCAGTATTCAACGTGAGTGGCAAATGAGAAGGAAAAACGCAAGGGCGCTAGGAGCATGTGAAGCCGGCCCACATAGGCAATGTGGGGCCGTGCTTCCAAACTAAAAATCACATATAAAAATATCCTACATAATGTTATAAATTATAAATAGCAAAAATAACATAAGATAGACACTGATGGGCTCGGCTAAGCCAACACGGACGCGCCTAGCTTGTCTCGGGCGTCGACCAAGCTATGTCACCATGGCTTTGGTTTCCTTGGGTCCTCATGGACCCTCATGAACCCAGGATTGGATCCCATTATTCTTTCCCCTTTTGTTTCGAAGCGTCCTCGCTTCGAGCATGGAAGTGTCAGGGAGAGAGCTCGATAAGCCGCAGGAGTAAGACCTTTGGAGCGTTCAGCAGGAAAAGCAGCTACAATCTGGACCAAACTTGGTGGGATGTAATAACGTGATGTATCCAGCTCTTCCACCAAAATTGGCTCAATGTGGAAAAGTGTAGCGTGGGAAGCGACGGCGGTAGGCATATAAGCAAGGGCACACGACGTAGGCTGTCAACACTCCATGGGTAAAACGTCTCCAATTTGGCCCAAATATTTGATGTCATGCTTTTTAGTTAGATTTCATAGGTCATTTTCTAGGTTGTTTTGCATCTTTTCTATTAGTTTGTGTGGTTTTGCATGAGATTTCAACTCTCTTTCGAGGGTTGGAGTCGGTTGTGGTTATTTTTGTGTTTTGTAGGTGTTTGGAGCGTTTAGGAGAAGTTTTCGAGCTTATTAGAGCATTATAGGAGATGGTTTCATGTAGCCAAGAGGTGTCTCAAAAGGAGCTACAAGAAGTCTAAAGGAGCCAAGAAACGTAAAGGAAGAAACACCGAAAAAAGATCGAGCTTTGGAGCAAGTTCGAGGCAAGACGAAAGGAAGACAAGAGCTGGCTGGATGGTTGCCCATATTACCTCAAGTCTTTTTCATGCCAAGATTAAGGTCGTTCTCGACCCCTCCTAGGTCGTTACCGATCCCTCTGTGTGTTTGTGTTCGTTGTGTTCGTAAGGTGAAACTCGTGGTCGTGGACAACCTACCTCAGGTCGGGTCCGACCTTTCTCTGAACGTGTGGTTTCGTGTTATTTTGCTTTGTTTTCGTAGTTTAGATTGCTAGATTATAGATCCTACTAACTCCCGTGGACGATCTTGACTTCGCTATACTTAGCGGGGTCTTGAATACAAATTTATTTGTTCAAGAATAACCCTTCAACAATATTGCATGCCATTCTTAATTGTAGAATCATGGATATCTTCCAAATTTGGCTCAATTTGGATGCTGTTTGCCTGATGAGTGCTAAGGGGCTCCCATTGCATGTCGAGGAAGGGAATAACGACAGTATCTGGCATTCCTAAGGACCAAGGTAGTAGGCTTTCTCCTATTGGACTTTCCTCGTATGAAAACTCGTAAATATGGTCCATATGGCATGGAGCTATGGGTGGACATGTATATGGATCATAAAGAGGAGGGCCAAGAAAAATGCCATTATGGGCTGTTAGTGTGCCACTACCGGGCACGCCATAAGGGGGAACGACCGTGTGGCCAAAATACTGGTCGCCTATGGGAGGCACTTGATCGCTCTCTTGTGCGAGGGTCTCGAGAATACAATTTATAACCCGACCCCATTGTAGCACGTGGTGGGTGTCGAACGCTCGGGAATTCTGTCGTTTGATGTACCAAAAGACTTGAAAACTGGAAAAGAGAAGTTAAAACAAAGGAAAACAAGAGAAACGCTCGGGACCGACACAAAGGTCACGTCGGGCCCGAGGTTGGCGACAAAAGAGGGAGTCGGGACCGATACTAATCAAGTCGGGCCCGATATAGCTGGGAATGTCGAACTCAGTAAATGAAAGGTAGATCTTGGGATTTTGGGTTCCTTCTCTAGTAGGTGTGGGTTTTTCCACCCCAATTCAAGCAATAAGTGATGATCCTCATAGGATCGAGATTGTTCACCTCGTTCCCACCACTTCTACACATCGACCCATAGGGATATTGACCTCCCCTTCGATGCAAGGACTTGTGATGGGCAATTGCTCACTTACGTTCACCCTTGCCAACCACAAGCTCTTGATCCCTTGCTTTCACAAGGAATTGTAGCACTATGTAGAGTGGGTTCCTAGATCAATCACTCAAGGCTATGAAATTAGGGTTTCAATCCCAACCTAGCTAGAGGTTTCCCCCATAACCCAAGATCAATGGAATCTACTCCATATGGCAAATGAAGAAAGCAAACAAATCACAAACCAAAGCAATCTCAATCATCAATCTCAAATCAAAACCAAATCTCATTAACCAAGCAAAGGAAATCCACAAATCCCAATTCAAGGATTCCAAATCCACAAAAGCAAGACAAAACAAAGCCAAACTCACTAGCAATCCCTAGAATTCTCCTCCTTGGTGCCGATCTCTCCTCTTCTCCTCCTCCTCTTCTCCTTCCTCCTTGCTCCCCAAGTCTTCCTAGAGCCTTTGAGAGGTGATTAGGGTGTTGTTCTTGTGTCTCCCCTCCAATTAGAAGATAAGAGAGCCTTAATAGAAGAGGGGTAAAAGTGGTAGTTCACAATTGTATGCCTTGGAGCCCAATCCACCATCCGACCGACTCGGACCGACACGGGAGCATGTCGGGCCCGAGGTATTGGGCACGTCGGTCCGACTTCGAAACTCGATCTCGGGTCAGATGTTGCTTGCACCTCGATCCGGTCCTCTGGCCACTTATTCTTCTTGGCTTTTCTCTTGCTCTTCTTCATGGGTTGCTCCTCTCTTTCCCTCCTTGCCTAATGCTTTGCTCCTTCCTCGAGTCTCCTTCGAAATAGCTCTCGATTCATGCCAAAAACACCTACAAAATACACAAAAAGCGCATAGTCTCCGAAACTCTTAGAAATGCGGGAACTAAGCTAAAAAGGGACAAAACACTCAAGAAAAAGGAAGAAAGAAACATATTTACAAAGGTAAATGACCTATAAAACACCACCAAATTGAGAGACATCAGAATACCCCATACTTAAACTTGGTTGTCCTCAAGCAATAACAATGTAAGCAAGACCGAAACATAATCTTCAAGTAAAGCCTCGTATGAAAAACGCATTCAAGCACAAGTGATCGATATGCAAGCAAGATTACATCATCACACATGATCAAGTGCTCAAGGAACAAAGTTAAATGCAACCAAGCCTCACTTTAGGGACATGTAAATGTGTATCACTCATCATGTGTTTAGGTATAGCAATGAACACTCAAACTCATAAATCATACAAGTAAAGACTTTACTATTGAAGCTAATATCACCAATTCCTCCACCTAGAGATGCCTAGTACAATGCACACAAAGAATATGAACTTGGCTCAATGGAGGTCCTCAAAGAGGTTCCATTCGGCCGTGTTGTAATGGGGCTTTCGGTATTCTCAAGGTGGGAATCATTTTGGTCTTGTGGTGCTTACAATGGGGATTGAACTTCCTAATCTCTCACCAACTTCACCAATAATTCCTCAATTAACTTTCACACTCATCTAAAAGACTAACATTTTTCCTCTCAACCCAAAATTTCACTTAACATTCCACTACATCTTTGCACTTAGCTTTTTGTTGGATTTTTCACACTTTTGCACACTGGATCGACTTTCACTACACCTCGGGACCGATATGGCTTTGACCTCGGTCGGACCACTTTTCTTCACTTAAGCTCTTTTCTTTCAATCCACTTCCTATTTCCAACATTTTCTTTCTTTTCTTTTCACTTTTATGCACAACAAAGATGCACTACCCACTTGATTTATAGCACCATTCTTTTTCCCTTAAACCCAAGAGAATCTCAACTCTTCAAATACACTCCAAACCTCACTTCTAAAGTCCAATCCCATAAGGGTCAAGTCATATAAGGCTAGGAATAATATTTTGAGGAGTTTCAAGCAAAGGTCTAGGCTAGAACGGGGCTACAAACAAAGGATTCACTTCGTGGTAGGATATGGAACATTTATGTGACTAAAAGGATAAAGTTCAAATCAATGTGACAATGCTAGGACAAATCTCATGACGGTCTTGGAAAATAGATAAACACCGCAATAGCAAGTTTTACTAAGCATGCATGAGCTAATCACACAAGAAATATGAGAGATATGCAAATATGAACAAGCATCCCTAAAATGGCCAAAAATCAATCTCACAAGGGTCACTCATACTTAGTTGCATAAGAACTCATCCTAGAACTCATGTGCTCAATAAAAACAAGCAAGATATCATGATCACATCAAAAGCAACATCTATTTAGAGGCTAAACCATCCAAAAATATGCAAAGGAATTTACATGCTCTCATCATCATTAGCCTTCATTTGGACATCTAAGATGGGGATTCTTAGTCCAAAAGCAAAATCTTTTTGTTGTTTTCACACGAAATTTTCAAATTTTTATGGATTCTTGCAAAAATTTTCTCAAACAAAACCAAAAACAAAGACTCATCCATTCAAACCAAATCAAACTCAATCATTCATGTCTTTCATCATCAATCCACTATCCAAAAGCAAACATTCCAAACACAAACTTAAAACAAACATCCTCAAACACACAAGCAAACAAATGAAACCATGAGCAATAACCCCCACCCCATACTTAAAATTTTGATGTCCCCATCAAAAAAGGAAACCAAAACTCAAAGTAAGAGAGAAGAGTTCAAAGAGCTCACAATTTCTTATTCTTCAATGGCATGTCTAGATTTACTCGAAGGGGTGTTGACGCCGGTATCCTCTTTGGAGCCTTGCTTGCCGCTCCCTCTCATACACTTGCTCTTGGTGGAAATCTTGCAGAGGTGGTTGAAGTTGTGGCTCCGGGCGTGTTCATTGATCTTCTCGGGAAGGGTAATTCCCGCTCATCCAATTGTTGAAACTTTCTTGGACGCGCTACCTTTCATCCTCCACCGTCCTAAGCTCATCGACCTCGCGCCTAGTGTAGCCGAGGTTCCGGTTCATCTCTTCTTAGAAGGATCCTTGTTGTTGGAGGTATTGTCGTTGTTGTTGGTACATGAGTTGTTGTTGGAGATTGACTTGATGGACCTCTTGGAGCACACTCTCTTGTTGGATTTGAAGGTGAGCCATTTGATCGGCCAAGAACGACATGTCCACCGGTTGTCGCCGCTCGGGGAAGACCATGCCGGGGCCATACCATTGAGCGTAGCCTTCATAACCACCAAATTGAGGTTGCTCTTGCCTTGCACCGCCCCCTTCACCTTGTTCATAGTACCTCGGGACTGAGTCGCCAAGGAAAGAACCGGACCGACTTTGTTGGAAGTCGGGCCCGACGTGATGTGCATCTCGGTCCAGCAATGTTGGAGCTTGTTGCCTGGCTCGGAGGTTGGCCAATAAGCCTTGAAAGCCTTCATCATCAGCCGGGTCTAGATCGACATCCATTGCTTCTCCTCTAGGTGCGAACTCAAAGTTGTCTTTGTCGGAATCCGGTGAAGACGAGGAAGTCTTGAAGCGAATGTGTTGAGGTTGTTGGCGACTCTCCCTAGCACCTTCCGGATCACCAAATGAATGTGGCTTCACTTGGTACCAATTGTGATACCTTGATAGATCGTAGAGGTTGGGAGCCAACCGGATAGACACTCCATTGAAACTTGAGTGAGGGGCCAAAGAGGTCATGCTAAGCTTCTCCTTGATAATGTTAGCCTTCTTGAAGTACTTGATGTTCATGTACTCCACGCCATTGGGAGCCGGAGTATACTTGGTGAGGTCTATCTCAAGACGCATGGAAAGACGAGCAATCATCCCACCAAAGTAGATCCAAGAGGTGGTTTGGAAGTCTCGCACCATCTTGACCCACTCCCAAGTGAGGTTCAAAGGCTTGTCGGTGTTGAAGAGCATTTCATGGAGCAACATCACCTCTTCCTTCATGGGTTTGCTCAACTCATGGCGTGCATAGATAGCACACCCTAAGACGCGCACCATTACTCGGAAAAGAGGACTAGCAATCTCGGTTGTGGTAGCTCCTTTCCTCATTTCACTCTTCCCGGCCACATGTCTCCAAACTTGGTTCACTTTTTCATTGTCCACGCCGGCCTCCTCTCTTGGAAAAGGGAACCCAAAGTAGGTTGCCAAGTCTCGAAGAGTGAGCTCGTGGTTCTCATTGCCCCATTGGAAAGTGATGGCACCTTCCTCGTCTTCCACATCATCATAGGTGCACTCAAATGTGGCCATGAACTCCGATGTCAAGGCAGAATAGTGTGGATTGTCCCACCTCAACATTCCATTGAGACCGATGTGGGCATAGCATCTTGGGAGAGCTTGATCAATTCCCATCTTCCTCACGGACTCCCAATCAAGCCACCTAGTGTGGTGCGCGAGCTCCTTGTACCTTGCATAGTTCTCGGCTACATCATCATTGTCAAGCCGAACATCATCCAACTTAGGCTCGCTCCTAGACTTCTTTGACTTCTTTGATGGCCTTTCCGCGTGAGATGAGGATGCACGGGTCTCCATTGTACCTACACACACTCAATCAAGCAAAAAGCCACAAGATAAGCTCCATACAACACAACAACATCACACACAAACACAACGCACACTCACAACACACAAGGATTACCCCATACTTAAGTTCCAAACACTCATCTCACAAAATCCAACATGAATCATCGTGGAATTCTCAAACAATGGCTATGCTAATGAACATATCATATCATGATCAAGCTATAATCAACAATCAAACACATGAATCCACATGACATCACAAGAAGAAAGCAAAAGCAACAGAATCGACTTGCAAGTAACATCGGGCCCGATACACTTCCAACCTCGGTCCGACTTGGTCGACCGACTTCCACAAGTCGGGCCTGACATACCTGGGTAACTCGACCTAGTTCATTCTTCGACTTCTTCAACAAATCAACCCAAATCACTCTATCATGCACCTAAAGTTCAATTTCAACCATCAAACATCCCTAATCAAAGTTCTAAATGGATTCAAGCATGCATAAACAACATTGAAAAGCAATTTCACTACTTATGCAAATCCACCATTGATGCTTAAGTTCAAACTCTCAATCAAACATGGTAGTACGTACTCAATCTATGCAATGAAAGCACACAATTCTCAAAGAAATAGGTAGAGATCGAGTTGCACATACCGAAATTGAAGAGATTTCAACCTTTAAGCAAGACATCAACTAGAACTCAAATTATCTCAACCTAGATCAAGATGGGGGATGAAGAACAATGTTGAACTTGAAATCTTTCTTTGGTTTTGGGTTGGGGAGGGTTTGTTGTGGTTGGATCGAGATGAAGATGGGAAAGAGGTGTGGATCGAGTATGGTGAGAAGGGGGCCGATTTTGAGAGTTTGAGGGGGAGAGATATATTTTGGGTATGGTGGTTATTATGAAGATGGTGGGTAGGTAAGGGAAGGGGAATTTAATGGGGAAAGGGACAATTTTAGGTCAAAGGGTAAAATTGGTATCTCCACAACACTCGATCGACTTGGACCGACTTCATGGACCGACATACCCAAGTCGGGCCTGACTTACCTGGGCTCGATGTGGGGTTGGTTCGGCCACCAAAATCACTCTATCTTGTTGCATCATCTTTCTCCACAATTCCATTTATTTTTCACCAAAACTCCTACACAATCTTGAAGAACTAATAACACCACAAATCCACAAAATACTTGGTAGGGAATGATTAGAGAAAAGCTAAGCTAAGCTAGGAAAAATCAAACTAAAACTACGAAAAGGAACCTACTAGCTCGGGTTGCCTCCCGAGAAGCGCTCGTTTAGAGTCACTAGCTTGACTTCCTAACCTAAATCTCATGGTGGGTGAAACACGGTGAATTGATCGCTATTGTTGTGCCCATTCCCGTTGCCCTCATACCCGTAAAACCACCAACGATGGTCTATGTAGGCATGGCTCTCCGATCTAGGGCCTCTCTCATCATACTCCTCTAATGAATAAGCTTGCACCTCTTGACTTGTTTCATCATGACCCTCCTTTCCTACATCAAATGCATTCAAAGAATTCCTAGGAGATTCTATCAATTCATCTTTCAAGTCACTTAAGCAAATATAGCTATCTCCTAAGTCATATTTTAAATCACTTAAGCAAATGTAGGAATCACATGTTTTGAATGAATTGTGGTCATCACCAACATCAAAAGGATATGAATAAGGATACTCCTCATCACTCCTTGGGTTAGCATTGATCCTTGACTCATCTTGTTGCTCAACTTGCTCCAACAACTCTCTAGCTTGAACTTGCTCATTAAATCTCATGTCACTCCTCAAAGGTACCACTTCTCTAGCAACGTCCACTCTTCTCTCTTTCTCTTGGCATTCTCCTCTAGCTTTAGGATAGCCAAAGTATCCGGCTCATTCAAAGCCTTGTTGAAGTGAAACTCAACTTTTTCTTCTCCAATCTCAAAGGAAACTTTCCCATTTTTGACATCAAACTTAGCCCCCGCCGTTTCTAAAAATGGTCTTCCTAGGATGATTGGGACCAAGGGGTCCTCTTGCATGTCTAGGATCACAAAGTCATCGGGAACGAAGTGCTTTCCAACTCGAACCGGCACTTCATCCAATATTCCCTTAGCCTTGATATGGAGCCATCGGCCATAGTGAGGCACATATCGGCCGGCTCAATTTCTCCAAGATTAGCCCTTCTCCAAATGCTAGCGGGCATAACCGAAACACTTGCCCCAAGATCACATAGGGCTTGAAAGCTTTGAGACCCAACACCAATGGTGATTGCAAACCTTCCCGGATCTCCTAACTTTTAAGGTAGCTCCAAAATCTTCACCTCATCTTGCATCTCAACTATGGACCTCTTCTTGCTCAAGATCTCCCTCAAAAACTTAGCATAGGATGGCATCTCGTTCAAAGCATCGGTGAACGGGATAGTGATGTTCAAACCTTGCAAAAAAGCTTGAGGAATCTTTTGAACTTGCTCTCAACAACATCTTTTGGCTTCTTTGAGGGGTAAGGAAGAGTTGTGGCACCTTGAATCTTGCTCGGATCAACCTCCTTAGACTTGTTCGACACATTTGCACCTTCCTCTGGCTGGACCGACTTGGGCACCACATCGGGCCCGATGTCATGCACCTTGGTCGGGGGGCAGAGTGGTCGGTCCGACATCTGGGCAAGTCGGGCCCGACTCCTTCTCCACCTCGGTCTTGGACAGGGGAATTGTTCCGCTTGATGGATCGACTTCTTGGCACCTCGGACCCGACTTACCGGGCAAGTCGGTCCGGTTCTCTTCTCTTGTCTTAGGCACATGTGGCTCGGGTAGATTTCGACCACTCCTCAATCCAATAGCCCGAACTTGATTTTGATTATGTGGGGCACGGGGATTCTCCTCGGGTCGGCCCGGAAGTCTCCCATTCTCTCTCGGGGCTTGAGTTGCAATCTCGGCAAATTGATTGTCGACTTGCCTCCTCCATGCCCGGGTCTCATTTAGTTCGGTTCTCACATCATTGAGTTGAGTTCTCACTTCCTTGAACCCATCCTTCAATTCTTGAACCCATTGCGATTGTTGTTGCTCATTGAATCCCGGTGGTCTATATGGTTGTTGTTGTTGTGGCGCCCTCGGCTCGTTTTGGTTGAAGTTGTTGTTTAAGCATTGGCTTGCCCTTGATTCCACCGGCCATTACCTCCATTGTTGAAATTGCCTCTTCCTCCATAATTCCCTCGAACATAGTGTGCCTCCTCAATTTGCTCGGCCAAGCGAACTTGGCTCTCATTCGGACACACTTGTGTAGCATGGGCAAAAGATCCACACTCCTCACAAGCTCTAGCGGTTTGCTTATTATGGTGGACTTGCCTTCTCAACTTGGTCACTTCACTTTCAAGGAATTGGAGCCTCACATCTTTGTCAATGTCTTCTCCCTTTGGATCATATAGTTTCCTCGTGCCTTCACCTTGAACTTTCACCTCCTTGTTGGCTTGACTCACCCCATACATGGCCTCATAATCGGAAAGCTTTTCAAGTAAATCCCAAGCTTGATCCGGAGTCAAGTCTATAAATCCATAATCGGTGTGGAGATATAGCTTGTCTTTGGTGGAAGGATTGATGCCTTGGAAAAAGATATCTTGAAGCACGTATGGTTGTTGCCCATGACTTGGACATTGGCGCAACATCTCCTTGAATCGATCCCATGCCTCGAAGAGAGGTTCATTCGGTCCTTGTTGAAAGCTTGCAATTTTTCTCCGGAGCTCGGTTGTCTTTGAAGCCGGAAAGAACTTCATCAAGAATGCATCATGAAGAGCTCGCCATGTGGTGATCGACCTAGGGGCTTGGCTCTCGAGCCAATGTGCGGCCTTACCCCCGAGTGACCACTTGAACGCCTTAAGAAGCACATACTCCAAAGTCTCTTCATCCGTTGAGATCGTCTCGCACATGTCAACGAAACGCTTGACGTGCTCAATTGGAAATTCTTGCGGGCATCCCTCAAATTGATCCCGCTTGATGAGAGAAATGAATTGGGTCTTGATCTCGAAATTCTTGGCAACCTCCGGTAGCACAATAGCCGGTTCGGGCACCCTCAACTCCGGATGCATGTATTGGCGTGCATTCCGGGGTAGAGCGTTGAGTTGAGCCTCGACCCTCATACGTTGCTCACGTTCTCTCCTTACTTTCGCCTCTCTGTTGTCCGCCTCAAGTTGCAATCTAGCCATCTCGGCCCTAATTCGAGCCATCTCATCATCATGGAGTGCTTGGTTCTCCATCCTTTTCTTTCATCGGGCTTCTTTGAGAATACTTTCCGGATCACTCACAAACTCAAGCTCAAGTGTTCCTCGGGCGGAACGAGCTTGCATACACCTACAAAGCAAAAACACAAACCAAAACCAATCAAAAACAAACAAGGGGTTTGGGCTATTCCCTCACCCAAATCACTACCAAAGCATAAAAGACACAACAAATTGGCACTCAAATCAATTAGAATTCCCCGGCAACGGTGCCAAATTCTGATCGCTCTCTAGTGCGAGGGTCTCGAGAATACAATTTATAATCCGACCCCGTTGTAGCACGTGGTGGGTGTCGAACGCTCGGGAATTCTGTCGTTTGATGTACCAAAAGACTTGAAAACTGGAAAAGAGAACATAAAACAAAGGAAAACAAGAGAAACGCTCGGGACCGACACAAAGGTCATGTCGGGCCCGAGGTTGGCGACAAAAGAGGGAGTCGGGACCGATACTAATCAAGTCGGGCCCGATATAGCTGGGAATGTCGAACTCAGTAAATGAAAGGTAGATCTTGGGATTTTGGGTTCCTTCTCTAGTAGGTGTGGGTTTTTCCACCCCAATTCAAGCAATAAGTGATGATCCTCGTAGGATCGAGATTGTTCACCTCGTTCCCACCACTTCTACACATCGACCCATAGGGATATTGACCTCCCCTTCGATGCAAGGACTTGTGATGGGCAATTGCTCACTTACGTTCACCCTTGCCAACCACAAGCTCTTGATCCCTTGCTTTCACAAGGAATTGTAGCACTATGTGGAGTGGGTTCCTAAATCAATCACTCAAGGCTATGGAATTGGGGTTTCAATCCCAACCTAGCTAGAGGTTTCCCCCATAACCCAATATCAATGGAATCTACTCCATATGGCAAATGAAGAAAGCAAACAAATCACAAACCAAACCAATCTCAATCAGCAATCTCAAATCAAAACCAAATCTCATTAACCAAGCAAAGGAAATCCACAAATCCCAATTCAAGGATTCCAAATCCACAAAAGCAAGACAAAACAAAGCCAAACTCACTAGCAATCCCTAGAATTCTCCTCCTTGGTGCCGATCTCTCCTCTTCTCCTCCTCCTCTTCTCCTTCCTCCTTGCTCCCCAAGTCTTCCTAGAGCCTTTGAGAGGTGATTAGTGTGTTGTTCTTGTGTCTCCCCTCCAATTAGAAGATAAGAGAGCCTTAATAAAAGATGGGTAAAAGTGGTAGTTCACAGTTGTATGCCTTGGAGCCCAATCCACCATCCGACCGACTCGGACCGACACGGGAGCATGTCGGGCTCGAGGTACTGGGCACGTCGGTCTGACTTCGAAACTCGATCTCGGGTCCGATGTTGCTTGCACCTCGATCCGGTCCTCTGGCCACTTATTCTTCTTGGCTTTTCTCTTACTCTTCTTCATGGGTTGCTCCTCTCTTTCCCTCCTTGCCTAATGCTTTGCTCCTTCCTCGATTCTCCTTCGAAATAGCTCTTGATTCATGCCAAAAACACCTACAAGATACACAAAAAGTGCATAGTCTCCGAATCTCATAGAAATGCGGGAACTAAGCTAATAAGGGACAAAACACTCAAGAAAAGGGAAGAAAGAAACATATTTACAAAGGTAAATGACCTATAAAGCACCACCAAATTGAGAGACATCAGCACTCTTGGGCTGCACCAAAATGAATGAGGGCATCGGCGTGTGGGTGGCCCAAGTGGGAGCGCCTACGGTGCCCGAATGGGGTGCGTCGGTGCTAGCGATTAGGCCGCCACCATGGGGCATCCTTTAGCTAAAAAATGGGGTGCCATATGGTGGCGTATCAATCCATGCAACATATGGGTTATGAGCCATTGGGTAAGATGAATGTGGCAGGGGCACATGGTACTCATGTCAAGGCGCACTTGGGGGCGCTTTGTTGGATCGCGTTAGTAGTTTAAGAGTCTAAGGACGGTTCTTTGGGAAGGCGTCCTTATGTAGCAGAAATAACTTAACAGGTAAAACAGATGTAGAAACAAGGAAGGTAACGTACACAATGATTTATAGAGGAACCCCAATTAGACCAACTAGTCTAGATGGGTAAACCTCTACCTCCGAGGAGGATTTTGAATGACTTCCCTTTACTTATAATTAAGCAAGTCCTTACAACTATTACAAGGGGGATTTCACACTTCTATAACCTATAGATTCCGTCCCTATAGATTACTAGTGAATTCCCTATCAGCCCTAGCTTGTAACATAACACTTGCAACAAGAAACCAGGAAACCAAACCTTGAGTGTTTCTCAGTCCCTTCGGAAACACATCACTCGTTCTAACTCAGTAGAAATAGTTTTTGTAATTTGGTTTAACTTCTTCTCAATTGGCTAGTACCGGGTTATATAAAAATTAAAACTGCATTATAATTTTTTTCAATCATTGTCAAACATAGATATGATGCACATTAAATTGGTTAGTGTTAATATACTTGTTTAGAAATTTGTTGTTTGTTTGTTTCATTACTTTCGTTCGTTTTATTACAATTAATATACATATATGTTATAAACATATATCATGCACTACAAACTTATTCAATGCATACCTACACAAAAAAAAGATCTTAACCACATGCAAGTAAAAGAAACACCTTCTTTTTAAAACTTTATTTAGTACCATTATTTAGCATACTGTAGAGCCTTTCAAGTTCTTGATGTTTTAAATTTTTTTAATATAGATCGAATTATATATGTACATACATTTATCTTTTCAAATTCCTCCAATCTAAAAAAAACTAGATTATATGATATTATATTTCTATGGAGTAAATGATGAATGTGTTTTATTTGCATAACCACACTTGTAGAAAATCAATAGGCTCATTTGTAAAACACTCATTCTTAATCTGTTTAATCTTGAATTTCAAAAGCTTTCAAAACCCAATATAAAGATCAATTATTTTTCTCAATTTCTGCTGCTTTAACAAAACAATATGCATCATAAAAACACTCATTTACACAAAGCAAACTATAGTCCATTAGTAATCATACCTTTTTTTTTATAAGGAAAGGAATTATGCTAGACACTATACAAGAGAAAAACACTATCCTAGAGCATCCTTACAGATGAGGTCCCGAAGACCTAAATCAGAAAAAACAGGCAAAGTCGAGATGCAATGGAAGGAGTTGGTGATGAAGTCAGCAGTAGCATTCGCTTCACGCGGAACATGAGAGATCAACCAGCTCTGAAAATTCCCAAGCAACCCAAGAATGTCCGTCCGCATCATTTTCACTTCCCATGGGCAGCTCCAGCTCCCATAGAGTGTATTCTAAAATAAGTTTGCCTTATAGATTTCTTGACCCAGCGGGTTTGACCCTGACCCTAACCCTAAATTTTCGGGTTTATCGGGTTCGGGTTGAAACTGGGTTTCGGGTTCAAATTTTCGGGTTGAAACCCAGAAATTTCGGGTCGAGTCGGGTCGGGTTTACGGGTCGGGTCAGCTTTTGACAGGTCTATATATGCACAAGTAATTCAAAGTATTAAATGGCCGTGGGCACACTAAATTGTACTATATTACTAGACAGCAGAGCCCGTCCGATGGACGGGCCTTATCTATATTGTTTGTTCATTGCGAATGAGATCTGAAGAAGCACGCATTCAGCCAAGCACCACTAACACTTGGAAGAACAGCTCATATCCACAACCGAAATTTACACAATAATGAAGGAGGTTCAAATTGAAAAGGATAACCCAAAGGTCTAAGGCCTTCTTAGTTCGATTCCAAAGGTAGATCTATAGATCCAATTAGCATGAGAACAAGGTTAATGCCCATCTGGATTTCAGAACCTGCAGTGAACTTCAGATTCAAAACAAAAGACCGCAAATTCATAAACCCAGAACCTCTCCAAGTCTAAACAAGTGAAATGTCCAGTTTTTCAAGCATAGGAGATATGGCATTGTAATTGCCAGTAATTGCAGCAAAACAACAAACATATGCTAAAAGTTATTGTGTTGCATAACAAGCGAAAAGAGTGAGAGAAAATATGAAACGATACATATAGGCACGAAGAAGAAAGCCTAAGCAAAGCTACTCGAAGTTCTCATTGTGCTGACTCACAATGATAATGTTAGTATCTGATGATGTCCTGAAGGCAGTCGTAAGCCACAACCGATACTCAGAATGAGTATATCAGCTTCCACCTGGGGTTTGTGTGGCTGCCAAAACCTTTTTCGATCACATGTTTCAATCTTTTTAGCATGGGAGGATAAAATTCATTATATTGATCCTATGATTGTAGTTCCTATCCACGCAAAGCAATGGATGTGTAGATATATTTCACACATTTCATAATTGTAAGTGCGATATATCACACAAAAACCAACTCAGATTAAGTTGACCTTAATCTTTACCTCAACAAATCGATCCCCAAAGTTGATCCCATGACCATAGTATGTGCGGTGGATGTGGCGATTGAGGGATGCAGAATTAAACTGGGTTAATATGTAGACCTTGTTGATTCCACTGTTAAGACAGTTGCTCTTTGGGATATCAATCAGCCTGTAGCACCCTCCAACATGTACCTGAATCAAGAAAATTATAGGAATATGAATTTGTATTCCTATATGTTAAATACCTCTAAACTTGTAAGCTATAGAACTTTTTAGTTGAACACATAATCATAGGCCAAAAACTCCACATACAGCAGGAGTGGCAGTTTTGCTGGTAAAGGGAACAGTTGAGTCCCGGCTCCTCCTCCAAGTTTTATTGATGTCACATTCTTTGGATCAGCTCTTCTCCTTTCAAAGATTGGCGATTGCTTAGTCTGTCAAGTTGATTATCATGAAGATCAGTCCAGAAATATAAACAAACTTATATCGTAACCACCTACAAGTCCTTCAAATCAGCTAATGTAAGAAATTTGGCTATACTCCATAATAGCATAGAAATCAGGACCATATGCAAAATATAGGCCAGTATTAGAATCCAGTGTTACCCTTAGCATAATGCCATGTTTACAAAGACCATGCCACTTAGATGTTCCACATGTCCGGCTTCACTGTGTTTTCTAGAAATATAAACTTCATTCAACAGTCAGAAAAACATGAAATTTAAAACTTCTATCTTCAACAGTATAAAATAGAATTGAAGAAAAATGCAGGCAAGATTAGACCTTGAAATTAGCCAATTCAATCTTGGCATCAGTGAGCTAATTAGCACAACTCAAGACACATAACTTCTATGTTATGTTCTCATTTATCTTGTTTTGTTAATTCTCTCTTCGCCGGAGTAGATGGCTTCAGCTTTGCCACCATGTGCTCCTTGAGCAGCCATTTTAATTAGCATGTACAATTTCTTGATTGGCATCTGCAATCCAGAATTTAAACATTAAGTAAGTTTGAAACGAAGCAAGGCTCGTTTTGTGAATGTTTCATATATATGCTGAAATTCAGTATAAGCATTTCTGGGGACGATTCTTTTGAGGTGAGTTTCATGCCAAGGCTCCCGTTGTCATCGTCTCCAGCCTCCAGCAGAGGTTCTGTCAGCAATGCAGCAGGTTGCATGGTCTAGTTTCTTAATCTATTCTTTCATTGAACTTGGTTATTATGTCATAGGGTTTTCATATCATAATTTTAGAATTTTAAATAATACAATACCAAGTTGTATCAACTTGATCAAAGTAGAGAAGTGAGAAACCTGGGAATCATCATCTCACAGAGTAATTTAGAACTCTGCCACTATGTGTAGGTTCCATGAGCTTTCGGCGTTTGATGATACCAAGAGAAGTTGTCGGAGGAGGCTGGCAGGGCATAATGAACGCATGCGTAGAACCTCGTCGGAGTGGGTTTACGGGGAAAGCCCAAACTGAAAAAGGGGCCAAGTAGCAGCTGGGGTCCTGGGGATTTCCACCTGCTCAGAGGATTCCCTGATGGTTGCTGATCTCAAGATGAGATGCTCTCTGTCTTCTGTCAATCACCTATGTGTGTGTGTGTGTGTTGTGCATGTCAATGTCAAAATAACTGCCAAAGTTGAAAGTACTCATGCTCTCTGCTTTCTGCCAATCACTATGTAAGCTTTGCTGTTCTGGTTATGAATGCAATCACCTTTCCTTTTTTCACTTATAGAAGGTAAAATTGAACTTAAGCAAGCAACACAATGAGACAAATCAAGGAGTGTTTTTAACTTTTAGTCAATGCTTTTTCATTCATCAGATAGTGACAGTTTACATCCCAAACCCTGAGAATTTACCAATCTGGCAAACACAATCGCTAAATTAAACAATGGGGAACGACCTCTGAATTTAAGCTAATGTAGCACACTACATAGGAACAAAGAAGGTAATATATGAAACTCTGAGAGCGGCGATGATGAGGAGATTAGCGATAGCGATGGAGGTGAATCTGACTGTTTAGATGATGATGATGAGAATCAGGTTGTGCCGTGGACGTCGACGCCTCCGCCTCCGCCGCCGGTGTCCGCCATGAGCACCTCCTGCAGCGATGAGGAGGATTCGTTGGCCTATGGAAGCGGTGAATCGGTTTCCACGAGTCGATTTCACGATCTGCGATTCGAATTGAACAACTCCAATGTAAGTTTTTTTTTTCTCGAATTCGTTGCAGATCCAATTGAAATTTCGAAAAAGAGTCCGCAATTCTGGATAGCGACTAATGAGCTTGGATTTGATTAATTTCAGAGTGCAATTGGAGCAAGAGGTTCGAATTCATCGGGCATGGCGGCGAGATCTAGAGTGATGGCGGAGGAAGATGAAGAAATTCCATGATCATGGAAGCAGAGGATAGTCAAAATGCAGCCGGAGTAAATTGATAGGCGCTTGATGATCGCAGCCGTTGACAGTGATTGGCAGCGAAAACGAATTAAGGAACACAGATTGGGGAAGTAGAAGGACCAAAGACGTATATATACGGAGCAAAGGAGAGGAATGGTGTACCTGAGGAGGCGCCCTAATAAGTCGCCGAAGGGAACAAAGAGCAGAAGCGAGGGTAAAAACCGATTGAGAACTCAAACGCTTAAAGGGGAATACACAGAACTGTAGGAATCAATTAATGACCACGAGCAGAAGCGAAATCGGGTGGAACTCGGAGGAAATTCAGGCAAAAACGGTAGTACCGAAGGGAACAAAAGGGTCGCGGCCAAAAGAAAGCGAGGGACGCGAATCAGCAATAACACCCTTAATGGAAAATACAACACTTAATAAACAACATTTATTCAATGGGAGGAATCGTACTTTTCTATAGATATAGATTCATATGTGTAGCTACTAGCTTGTACGTATATACATGTCATTTTCATCATATATCCCCAAAATAACGTATTTAAATTAAAATCTAATAAATGCCAAAACAAAAAAGGTAAAGAGAGAGAACCAAAAAAAAAAAAAAGACAATCAACCAGCCTAAGTTTAGAATCTATGAAACCAATGTGCATGCTTTAAACATAGAAACAAAAGGATATAGGACCCAGAAAAAAGGAAAGCTTTTGTACGTATTTTCTTACAATTATATACAACAAGGTGTATATTTTTTGGACTATACCCCTATATAGTATACGGAGTAGTATGTATCGTGTTGTATGTATATATATAATCCCGCAAGTATCCAAAATCTGGAGCATAATTGATTGATCAACGTCTTTATTAGTGAAGATCTTATCTATTAAGTGTCAGATCCTTTTGTTGACACAGCCCCAAAGACCAAATTAAGTATTTAAGTGTATGCTACATATATGAAAGGAGCTTGTGCAATGCGGATTGCTGTTAATGTACAACCATTAGCCAGCATTTTATAGCAAGAAAAGTAGATATTGAATATACAAAACGAACCAATTAACACATATGACCAAAGAGTTTCCAATTAACATCGATCAGTTTGCTTTTTGTGTTTCCAGCCAAGTTAGTGAGAATCAACCGTATTGTAAATTTTGCAAGAAAGTCTCAAACTAGATGATTAAATTTAACCCTTTGGATGGTGTTAATCAGAATTTTATAGTGTTAATGGTTTCAAGGCTGAGAGAGAATTGAGTCAGTCACACCGAAGTTGGAGGGAGAGTCAACGTACCACACCAATTCATTTACATAAGTGGTATTCTTCACACCTAAGATTTATTCATATAATACTTTGTTACTTTTTTTTCTATAATACGTACCATTCATTATTTTCTTACATAATATAAGGTCAAAGTTTTCTTATAGTAATATTGGGATAAGTCATAAGATGATAACCAATTCGCTGTTTGCATTTTAATTATCTTGTATCTTACCATAATATTTTCAAAATTTTCTCATTGGTTTATTATTTTAATGATTTAAATTATTACTGTATTATTTTGATGGGGTTTTATGCTTGTAAATTATTACTTGTACTAGCGGTACCGTCATGCCATGCAGGACTATTACTCATGTTTCACAGTTTGTAACTATTTTTATTATAAATAGGATATTAATGAGTGGAAACATATAGTGAAAATTTTCACATATGAAAATGTTATTTTTTCCTAGACAAAAAAGAGATTTTTTTTCAGATTTATACAACCACATATATTAGATTATAAAAACATAAAACCAAATTATAGAATAACTTAGTAAATAAAATTTACTTACCTTTTCATCCCCTAAAATTTGTCTATAATGATTAGTATATATTATTATCCCTATTATCACAATTTTGAGGCATTATAAGCTGATGTGATATAAAATAATATGTTTTACTTGATATTTTTTTGTTTGATCTTATACTTTTATTTTAATGCTATAGTTTATTAATATGAAACATAATTACTATAAATTGTTAGTTAAATAAAATAGATAAAGATATGTAAAAGTTTAGAAATATAAAATGGGTCTAACATGATTCTAATGGGTTTATTTATATATTGAAATAAATAAAATATATTAATTCATAATTATTTTATTATGAAAGATAAAAGCTCAGTTATTATAAACATGATAATAAATAAGTTAAGTAAAGGATAATAAATATAAATTGATTTAATATCAAAGGTAAAAATAATAATTTAATTAGAAAAAGGGGCTTGCATTTTTAAATTCAAAACTTTTAAATTGCTTCTTAAATAAAGAGATTAAAAACACAATAAAAAACACAACTAATATAACAAAATCAACAACAACAACAACATTTACCTAGCTAGTGTATCCCGCAAAACGTAGGATTTGGGGGGTCAAGATGAGGGTATTCCAGACCTGGATGTAATACCTCCGATTAAACCCAAGGAATCTAACGAACTAACAAAAGAAAACTATGTGAAGCCTAAAGAAACCCCAACAAAGGAAAAAAACTAGTTACCAAGCCGAAAAGCGCAAGCCGACACAAGACCTAAACACCTAAACAAGAAGCAAGCAAGACCAAGGCCACCTAGAAAAAGTCGACTTCACTACTAGAGAGCTAACAGTCTGCCACCCTGATCTTCTCCCTCCACCTTCTCTACAATAAGCCATGTCCACTCAATTCCCCAAAACACTGATATCCTACTTAATGTTGTCCATCCAACGTTTCTTCGGCCGATCCCTATCCCTACGAAAAGCTCCTAGGTTCAACTGCTCACACCTCATAACTGTATCATCTGGGCTTCGCCTTTGGACATGGCCAAACCATCAAAGTCTCGCCTCCCAAAGCTTGTCTCTTATCCATGCCACTCCCAGCTTATTCCTGACCTCCTCGTTCCTGATCTTGTCCAATCACCGCACATCCGTCTAAGCATTCTCATTTCTACACATGCCAGTTTCCGTTCTTGAGCCTTCGTTGTCGGTCAACTTTCTACTCCATAGAGGATGGTCGGCCTTATCACAGATCTGTAGAACTTTCCCTTTAACTTCGATGCAGTTGCCCTCCACTTCTGCCAACCCCTTTAGATCCGAGACCTAAAATCCTCGCCAATGCTTCCGTCTCTTTGCAAAACTGAACCCAAATATCTAAAATTATCCTTTTTCAGAATGACCTCACTTTCCAGTTGCACTTCACTCCTTTGTTCATTTTCCTGACCGAAAATGAACTCGACTTATTCCGTCTTGGAACGACTCAATCTAAACCCCTTGGATTCAAGTCCCTTCCTCCACGTTTCCAGTTTACTATTGACCACAGCTCTGGAATCCTCCACCAGAACAACTAATATAACAAAAAGGATAGAATATCTTTTCAAAATTCAAAAATTTTCAACTATCTTTTACAAAAATTGATAATAAAGAATGTAATAGGATCAATTAATATAACATGACCAAAATTTAATTGTTTAAATATGAGAGATAAACGATAAGTTAATATGAACATGATAAAATATAAATTAAGTGAAAGTTAATAATTATAAATTGATTTGATATCAAATATAAATATAATAATATATGTAGAAAACAAAGGGTTTTCATTTTAAATAATATTTTTAAATTGGATTTGTTAAAATTACTTCTATTTTAAATAGATTAAAAAGGTAATTAAAAAGTGATATCTCACAAATGATAGAATATCTTACCAAAATCAAAAGAAAATAACATATCTTTTACATAAATAGATAATAGTGAATTTGATTGGATTAATTAAAATAACATTAATAAAAATTAAGTGTTTAAATATGAGGTGGGACTAGAATTAACGTGAAGGCTCAAAATCTTCGACTTTAATATATAGTATAGATTCTCATCCTGTATTTTTATTACTGAAAGTTATATGGTGGTTTCACCGATAAACTTAATTGGTGAGAGTCTGGAAATAAAAAACTCGAGTCGATCGATATCATACCGGTTATATATATATTTTTTTAGGGATAATATCAATATAATAGAGGGAAAAAAATCAACACAAAATGTGTGAAGATAAATGCTGATTTTTTTGTGTGCTTAACTAACGATAGGGTTATTTAATGACCTGAACCCTAAATAATATGATGTAAATAAGGAGAAATGGATCCTTATGCTTTCAATTTTCTACCAAGCTTGTGAAACCCTAAACATAAATTCCAATTGTTTTGAGCCATAGAATTAAAGGATTGAAGTATGCATGCAGTATTGGATCATAACCGTTGTGGCATGAGCAGTGTGGGATTCCACTTGGCATGAACTCTATCTGTCCATCTATCTATCTTATCATACAACAAGATATATAAAAAATGGCGTTGAATTATTGGTACCCATGGATTTTGATTGATGAATGAGCTCCGCCCCTCGCAATCTAGCTAATGTAGTACCACATAACCCTCCCACGTACCAATCAACCATTAATCTTACATTTCTCATTCAATCATGAACAAATCAATAAAAGGAAATGCAACTCACCCAAAAAATAAAACCAATTAATAATTGTAAAGGTGAAAAAGCAGTAAACCACTGACGAAAAACATGGATATCCCCACAAGCCACTCAAACCAACCAACCAACCCAAAGCAAAGCAAAGCAATTCAAAACAAAGCAAGCAGCCCCCACTTCCCACTCTAAAGTTAATTTACACCCAAACACAATTTCAACCATGAAATAGTATTTTTACACCTAAACATATAAAAAACCATATGATAATAGTTTATTTTATATTATTCTACTATGTAGTACGTACAATAGAACACAGTACTCTGCCATCTCAACCAGCTTAAATAGCGGTCTCCTTTCCCCTAACTTCATTCGTTCCTCACTCACAATTCATAAATCAACCTAGCTAGCTAGAAACTCTCCAATATAATTACTACACTGACACCTCTCTCACAAAGACACCAAAATCAAAACCAAGCACGTAATAATCAGAACATATATAATGAACAAGCAGTTCATGGAAGATGAAGAGATGCGAATGGTGTCGCTTCCTAAGAAGGTATGGAACGTGGTGCGAGTGTTCTTGTACATGCTGAAGAAGGGCATCTGCAAGAAGCAGAAGCTGCTGCTGGACCTGAACCTCCTCCTGAAGCGGGGCAAGCTGGCCGGCAAGGCCGCCCTCGTCAACCTCACCTTCTTCCACCCTTCCGCCGCCTTCTTCGCCTCCTCCCGAGGCGGCGGGGCCCCGGGTGAGTACGAGTTCAGCTGCAGCAACACCCCGGCCCACCCCGCCTTCCTCCTCAAGAGGAACGGGGGCGCCCGCCTTGCTTACCCTACTCTTACTCGGGGCCGGCGTGCCCCCGCTCCTCCTCCCCCTCCCCAGTGCCACTACCACTACGGAGGTGTCGAGGAGGCCGAGTTGGCCGCCGCCCTTCACGCCATGGTGGCCTCCGGCGCCGTGGAGGCCTCCCCACTCCTCCCGGGGCTCAGCTTCGGCCGCAGCCCCCTCGTGAGGCAGCTCCGGGTCACCGACTCCCCCTACCCGGTATCCGCCTCCGAAGGAGGGGACTGCCACGTGGACGAGGCCGCCGATGAGTTCATCAAGAGGTTCTACTCCCAGCTCCGGACCCAGTCCATCACCGACTCCTAATTATCGATCCATCACTCCAAATATATGTTATATATATGTCGTATCGATCGATCATTATACATATTTATTACAATCATGTTGCATGGAGATCGATCGATTGATATCTATAACATCAGAACAATGCATTTGAACAAAAGCAGCCAAGTACTCAAGTGCGTACGTACGTACACTACGTGAAAATGTGGATCCATGTCCATATATATTAGTTGTCTTGCATGTTGTATAGGGGGGGCTCCAGATTCTCCGAGAAGGAAAAAAAAAAACCCTTACACATCTCGATCAGATGGTCTTGCGTGTTGTATACTTCCAATTTTGCTAGATTTTTCAATCAATGTTACAGTACATGTTTATTAACAAAAATCAATCTAGCTAGCTAATTAGCTACCTAATCAACTAGTAATTTATAGTATAATAAATGTACATGGGACTACATATTTTCAACAAGTACATATGCACAATTGTTGTATTAGTATTGAATTAGTGTAATCCCTGTGTTCTTGTACTATATTTGAATAAAAACTTAATTTTAATATCTTATAAACTACAAATAGTATATTGATCGCTATATATAAATAAAACTTATAAATAAAAAATAGTGCTATAAAATACATAACTAATATTTTTTGAGGATTTATGATCATATTCATTTATATAGTCATTTTTTAATCTATATACAATCAAATCTTTATTTAAGATATAAAAACCAATTAACCTATTAATTAAGAAATGAAAGATTTTTACTATTGGATAAGACTATCTATTGACCAACATATATTATCAAAATATTTAGTTTCTTAGTTAGTATCTTATAGATAATATTCATATATATATAAAAAAAAATATTTGATAAACAATCTCTATATTTACCTTTTTGGTAGGACAAAATCTCATTTACCGAAATAAACATGATGTAGCTTATTAAAATCTTATCTGGACAAATATATATGACATGGATAAATAGATATGATGTGACGTAATAAAAGATTAAATAATATGTGACATGAAGCAACGATAGACCGACACGTATCAAAATCATAAGTGGCGAAATGTGAGGGTGACACATGAAAAAGTCCTACGTGGCACAATGTGGGGGTTTTAAACCTTATGACTTATATACACTGGCGGATCCAGGGGGTGGCATGGGTGGGCGGCCGCCCCCCATGTCGCCGGAGGAGCAAGGTATAGTAGTGGGCGATTTGAGATTTTGGAGGATTGGGACGGGGCGGCCAACGGGGCGGGGCTGGGCGGAGGCGAGGAAACTTCCATGGCGGGTTCTGGTGTAAATCGAGGAGGATCGAAGGTTTACGTATGTGTAGATCTGTAACACAATGAAGGCCTTGAAGAAGACGAGCAGTTGTTTTTTTCATTTTTTTTCTTTTTGCAAATAAAATGGTTCCTTGATTCTTTCTCATTTCAATGCAAAACGACGTAGTTTTGTTGAATATTTGTGTGGACCCCTTGCTTTATTTTTTCTATAGCACCGATTACACTTTCATTCATTTTAAATTAAAAACAAATTTTCTTTGTACCTAGTAGTATGATTTATTTTATAATGTATCTCTTTTCTTTCAGCAATTTTAAATTAACCATATTTAGTTGTGAATTTAATTTTTAAAAAAAAATTAAATCAAATTGATTTTGCTTGAGTTTGAATTGAATCACTTTTTCTGTGTCCTACTGTTAAAAAAGGATTACTATATAATCATCATTCAAAAATTTCTAGAATATAAACACTCATAAAATGAATTTGCTCCTCTATTTTTCGAAAAATAAGTTATTTTATGATTGAAAATTTGAAACATAGTAGAATAAAAGAAGTTGTCAATATTACTTAAATAGTATAATACACTTTTTAAAACTACCTTCTATCAATCATAACTATTCTGTGAGATTATTTTTTTTGGTCGGGTATTCTGTGAGATTATTTGTCTATTGTAAAAGATATTCTAGCTCGATCTCTTGTTACTTTGTTGCCATTTTATTTAGCCATTTAGCATATTTTATATATACTTATTTGAACTATTTCATCATATTTCCTAAAATACTAATTAGATTACTAGTTTAAGATCTCTACTCTTGTACAAATAGCCTCTTACCCACATCTACTATAATAATACAGTATAAAGCAGAACCCAAGTCTGTGTAAAAATTTGCGCCACATCATCGACTTCGAATAAAATAATGATTTTATTTTTTTGCATTGTATTTTTCTAAAAATAAGTCATATATCTAGCTACTTGATATCTTATCCACTTTCCTTATTTCTACTTAATATCTTACCCAATTGATTTTTTCCCAAACATGATTTTCTTAAAATTATATCCGTATTTGATTTTTTCCCAACATGATTTTCTTAGAATTATATCCTTATATGAATAAAAAAATTAAGTGATTTTGTATACCTTAACAATTTTTACTTACTAATTAGTATACATTTTTGTCATTATTAAATCTTGAAAAATAGTGGAAATAGTGAAAAATAGTGAAAATCTTGAAATATTGTTGTTGTTGTTGTTGCTGCTGCTGCTGTTGCTGCTGTTGTTGTTGTTGTTGCTGCTGTCGTTGCTGCTGTCGTTGCTGCTGTCGTTGCTGCTGTCGTTGCTGCTGTCGTTGCTGCTGTCGTTGCTGCTGTCGTTGCTGCTGTCGTTGCTGCTGTCGTTGCTGCTGTCGTTGCTGCTGTCGTTGCTGCTGTCGTTGCTGCTGTCGTTGCTGCTGTCGTTGCTGCTGTCGTTGTTGCTGTCGTTGTTGCTGTCGTTGTTGTTGTCGTTGTTGTTGTCGTTGTTGTTGTCGTTGTTGTTGTCGTTGTTGTTGTCGTTGTTGTTGTTGTTGTTGTTGTTGTTGTTGTTGTGGTGGTGGTGGTGGTGGTGGTGGTGGTTGTGGTGGTGGTTGTCGTCGTCGTGGTGGTCGTCGTCGTCGCCGCGGCCGCCGTCGCCGCGGCCGCCGACGTCGTCGTCGTCGTCGTTGTTGTTGTATAGATCTATCATAAACTTTTTATGTAATTTTTCTTTTCATAATCTATAAATCTTGATCATAATATTTTACCCATATAATTAAATATCATATTAACTTTAAATAATTTTTCGTAATTTTATTATGGTATTTTTTAAAAATCATCAATGGTAGCAAATTCCACCACTATATTTAAGACAAATATTCCTTCTATTAAAATAATATATTAAATACATTTTTACTATCATATTATATAAAAGTATCAATAAAAAAATTGGATGTTATATATACCATATATATCGCTAATATTGCATACTGATTACCCTTTAGAAAAAAAAAGATATTGTTAACATTTTCATTACATATTTACATATTTATTATTTTATTTTTTTTCAAAAAACAATAACATATATACAAGATAATTCTGTTTTCTATTTAACTTATTAAATATTATCTATATCTTCAATATTATTATATATTAATCCGGTTTTTTATTTGAACTTATTGATTTTATTATATAAGTTAGTTTACATAATTCAATTAAATACCGAAAGATTTGTATCAATTGTTAATAAAATGTGATAATGTATCTTATCTTATGCCAGTCTTCCTCAATTATTTAAATATATATTTATGTATGTATGAAAAGTAACTATATAAATTAAATTTATTTATATATACAATGATATACAAGAATTATGTCATTTATACTCAAAAAAATAAGCATCGTTTTAAAACGAAGTATACATATGATAATATTTGTAATTGTTATAGTAAATTCATACACAAAGTAATAAATGAATAAATAACACCCCCGTACAAGGTATGGGTCATCTGCTAGTATTTATTATCCTGTAAGCGGTAAACGTAAACGTAAATGTAAAAAATAAGAGTAAATATGTGCACAACAAAAAAAAAACAAATGTGTGAACACTAACTGGTATTTTCATTTGATTCAAATCTATCAGATTACTGCATGTAATAACACAATTCAAAAATATTCTTAGTTAAGGACCAAGTTATTGCACATGATAACATAATAAGACAAGATAACACAAAATTACAAGTATCCTTTCGACATTCACATATTTCTATTTTATGTTCACAAATTTTTATTTGTTGCTCACAGTTTACAATTTACAGGATAAGGGGTATTTTTATTAAATTTAAATCCATATATATTATATAGGAATGAGGAACGCTCAGATGAGATACATGTTGTGGTACAACATGTAACGTGATGTGGACCGTTATATTAGGCTAAATAGAGGGTGAGATTTGAGGTACACAATAACATTATTTTTAGGAGGTGGATGTGATCAATTTGACGTGGCTGCAAACATGGAAACTAAGCATAATTTATGGGATTTTCAAGAGAGAAAATCGGAGGTGCAATTTGGTTATGCTAACAATTATGCTGAAAATATTTGATTGAATTTTTTAAAATCAAAACAAGAAAATCATATTCATCAACATTGTAACGCCCCATTTTCCTGACAAGGAGTTACTCGGTAGTAGGCCTCACGAGGCACTACCAAGCTAGTTTGACAACTGAACATCTGGATCTTGCAACGCGGGCACGGCGAGAAAACAAGAAAAACATCCAACTCGTATTTTATAAGAATTACAGTTTAAGTAAAACATCAAGTACCTACCCCGTACAACCAATTAATAACACAAAACTCCCATAACCCACTAATAGTCAATCAATAAAACAACAATATCAACGAAAGAAAACCAAGGCAATAACGAACATTTGACTATCTAGGACATATGCATCCCTACTCCGCATCACCATTCTGCCGAGGCTTGGTCATGACATCCTGAAATCACCTGAACTAAAAAATAGTGTCCCCGAAGGGTCAGGTCCTACTCTATCAAGCTAGAATAAGCAAAGCAACTACAAGATGTTTCAAAAACAGTTTTCCTAAAGTCAGCAACTAAGAGTCCACAAACACACACATAACTCTAGTCCATTCCTAAATCCAGTTAGTCACAAACAATTTCAAAGTTTATATCTAGGCAGGTACTACTACACATGATCACTTAATAACGCACTCAACCAAGTTCATCAATTTAACACACACACAATCACGAACCCACACATTGACACACACACACGCACGCACACACAATTCTACACACACGTTCACAAATCCACACATTCACATACGCACATACCATCCCATCCTGCTCTTACACACGACCATGCCATCTTCACACAACGTCATACACTTCTCCACTTACACGTCCATACTCACACAAACATATACCTCCACTCACTGTCCTAGTGAGGCGGAGCTACAACTTTCGTTGCACTACTAACCGGCAATGCAACCCTCCTCCATCGTTGCACCCCGATTGGACATACAACCCTTCTCCACCATTGCACGTCCCCAGTCGATGCAACCCTTCATCTCCATTGCACCCGGGATTTCCTTTACATATAAATCTTAGCTTCCTTGAAGCCTCCGTAACACTGAAATACACTCAAAAGCATTTTCAACCATGAAGCATAGAACAACAGCGTTGCACACAATATCACACTTTCACAAGCTACAACACAATCACGCAATCTGTAACAATACACTCAGAGACACTGATCAGACAAAGTCAAACAAATCATCACAATATTCATAACAAACCCACAACACATCAAACCCGCACACAAACTGACAATCAATGACTACTCATTTACATAACCAAATCAACCAATCATTTTTCAGACAAGTTCACTCATAGCACAATAATCATGAAAAAGCATTTCAAAATCGAGCGGGACTAATTCCCAAAACCTATCTCATAATCACACTGCAAACCCTAACAAGCTAGAACAGGAACTGAGCAAGTCGAAAATCGACTTACCTTAACTGTAGAATAACTTTGGCACTTCACCGACAATTAATAGGGACAACTACGAATTTCCTGGTTCAGATTTGAAAACGAGAAATCAAGATCACGATGCAAACTCAAACAAACTGACTCAAAAGATTAAACTAAATAAGAACCTACAATAATCAAGCCATCCCTACCCAAAAATCCACAAGCCGGTCGAATATATAAACTTTAATATATAGTAAAATACTACCACACCACCTCCACTTAGTTAATTCCTCCACTCCCACTACCTTTCTTCCAAATCGAACTTGATCCTTCTCACACAGTTCTCAACTTTGACTGATTCATGCCTTGGACTTTCAAACCACTAACTCCTATTGATCTTGCTCACAATAAAAACAATTCCCATGATTCAAGCCTAACTAATAGCCTAACTAATAACAATACCCATGCACGTAAAAGACCCATTCTTCACAATTATAGTAGCTCACTTATCTACCTTCAACTCCCTGTGACTCTTACGATCAACCCACTAATTAGGAACTTCTAATTACTTCTCCTAACCACACTGAAGCCCGACTACACAAATCCCCAATTCTCCTCACACAAGTTACAAGTACATACCCAAATCCTAATTAATTTCTAGTCACCTACTCTACCTAATTCACTTAGTGAAGGCTTCTTCTAACATCCCTTACTCATACCAACAACCACCCAACCCCACCACCAAGCTTCCACTCTACCACTATCCTAGCTCAAACATGAACGACCAACGCTCCCGAAGGCTACTAACGGACCGATGACCCATCATCGACTCATAAATGACTCGACCTTGCGTTAAGCCCAACCTGAACTCTAGCCCACGCCCTTACTCCGACAGAAACCACCGCCCCCGACCTTAACCCGGCGACCTCGGTTACCCATGACACGACGCTAACCACCCGACTCGACGATCGACCGACGACGACTTAGCCCGACTACCTAACGAGAAGGAAAGAGGCGAGTAGAGGGACGGTCTTTCTTACCGGGTACTCAAGGGATGCAACGAAACCGACGCCTCTGTAGTACAACGACAACGACAAGTAGCTATGGATGGGGAACTCAAATGGATGGCAAGAACGAAGGAGGAAGTAGGATGGTGCCGTAGATGCGTGAGAACTAAAACAAAATTCCCTCATTTGCCTTCTAACACCTCTTACATATACAAAGAATGGAATACTTCACACTTAAGGAATTAGCTAAACGGCTGACTTTCAATCATCTATTACTATATACTAAAGCGGAAGCAAATTCCGCCACCATTGCGCCACATCAACCCTTTATTTAAAAAGTTATCTTATATATCTTGATTTTATCATACTCATATACATACTTACTTAAGATATTAGTTTTATCTTAAAGTTAAAGGTTTTTAATTAATAATTCTATCCAAATCTATAAATCTCAATCCTATCATTACACCAATAATTTTATTTATTCATAATGTATAGATCACAACCTTAATAGTATTTTATCCATTTAATTAAATATCATATAAATTATTAATTAATTTTTGTAATTTTATTATACTATTTCTTTTTTAAAAAATTATCAATAGTAGCAAATTCTACCACTATATATAAGTCAAGTATTCATTCTATTAAAATAATATATTAAATATATTATTTACCATCATATCATATTAAAAAAATCATTTTTACCCATTTACTTAAATATTATATTAACAATAAGTATTAGTTTCATAATTTTGATCTAACATTTTCTAAAAACCATCTTTATTAATAAATTCTACTACTATATATACGCCACGTCTATGTTTATTAAAATAATGGTTTAAATATTTTCTTCTAGCATATCATATTGAAATTCAATAATAATATTAATAAAATGATTAGATGATATATCTACCCATATCTATAACATTACACATTAATTATGTTTTAAATAAAAGATAGATTTCTTAAAAAGATAGTGAATCGTTAATATTTTAATTTTATATTTGTATACTTCTTATTTAATTAATTTTTTATAACATAACAACATATTTACAAGATAATTTGGTTTTATGTTTTTTTATCTTATTAAATATTCTATATATTTTAAAATACTATACTAATCCAAAACTTTATTTTAAATTATTGATTTATTTATATAAATTATTTTATTCAATTTAACTTAAATTTGAAAAGATTTTTATCAATTTTTTTTATAGAATTGAACAATGCATGATGCATCTCATCTTATTGCATTTTTCTTCTATATATATGTTTATGTGACTATGTACTAAAAATTATTATATAGATACAATTTTGTTATGTAAATATTTATGTATATTCTTGAATATTTTAAATATTTTAATCTAAAAGATATGAATGCACCGTTTAAAATATGGGAATTATAATCTAAAAGATATGCACCGTTCAAAAAGAAATTAGAATACGGCGAATTCATTATAAATATTTTATAAAATATGGGAATTATAATCTAAAAGATATGCACCGTTTTAAAAGAAATTAGACAGATGATATGATAAATTTATTATTATAATGAATTCATATACAAGATAATAAAAATAACAAACACCCCCGTACAAGGTGCGGGTCATTTGCTAGTACATATCTATAGACATACACGTATACATATCCCTTCATATACTGATCTCTTTCTCAAAATATCTCTACATAGTAATCTATACGTATATGTATAAAAGGTATATATATTTGTTTATTTATTTGTTTTCCTTTTAACTTTTAGCTTAATATACATATAGGAGAGTTAAAATAATACCCACATCAGATAAAATTTAGGTATTTTACTTGACCAAAAAGGTAAAATTATTTTAACCATAAATAAATATACTCATTTTTTTTCCGATCAAAAAAATAATACCGACACTAAAATGAGACCGGATATTGCAAACATGATTCTAGATCACCCTAAATCTGCAGACGAACATTGTTCCACTAGTTACATGTACTAGAAACTTTCGCCATTGATGAGCAACAATTGCTTCCATTCTTCTGTGAAAAACATGCTATATCTTATTGAACAACTTTATAATCCTAAAACAAGTTATCCACCTCCGAAAAACGCTGTATCTTTTGATGAATAAGTTGATATATTTGTATAAAATTGACCTATTTCAATGACAATAATTAACTTATTCGATGTGTTTTTAAGTTTGTCTATATGATGATTATATTGTTAAACGAAAATCTACAAGTTGTTCAAATTGAACTAGCTGAACAATAAATCGTAACATGTAGAAAAAGTTTATTAGTACTGCAAAAGTGCTCATCTAGTATTGAACAACATTCTAATCTTACCTAAGGTGTTTTTTTTGAAGAACACTATATCTTTTGATGAATAAGTTGACACATTTGTATAAAAGTGGCATGTTTCAATGACAATAACTATCTTATTCAATGTGTTTTTAAGATTGTCTATATGATGATTATATTGTTCAACGAAAATCTACAAATTGTTCAAATTAAACTAAATGAATAATATAGTGTAACATGTAGAAAATGTTTCTTATTACTACAAAAGAGTTCATTTAGTGTTGAACAATGTATGTAATAGTAATGTTAGTGCATTGTTTTAGACTTTCTCTTGATGATTCATCGTTGCTGTTAGTTACAGATATCTCCTCCTCACTGCTGGAATCGAGGCCAAGATCAAAGACTTCGTTGTCCTCATCACTTTCGGATTGTTTCTTTGTTAGACATTTTTTGGACATAAACTTTGACCTCTTTGGGTTACAAATAAAAACAGAAAGTTCAGTACTACTCAGAATATGAAACTAGGATTCTTCTGACGTATTCAGAAAATTGAAAGATGTTTTTCAACTAAAGCATTAACATATTGTATTGCAAAACGATTTGATGTGAATTGCATAAGTATTTACAAAATATATGATATTTCCATGGAAAAACAGAGACAATCGAATTGAAGAAGATACGCAAACGAATTGAAAAACTATGCCATCATCCTTGTTGAATGCACAAAAGAATTGAAAAACTATGTCATATGATAATTCCATGGACAATCAAGAACATTGTTTTACCTCTTTCGACCTTCCTCTTCCTTTGAAGCTTCTCACTAGTCTTCGCCATTGATCTGTGCAAACAAATAGATAAAAGCCAGTTAAAGCACAATTATGAAGTACGAGAACAACCAAAAAGCCCCAAATCAAATCAATGTTCATGTATTGAAAATCCAAAATCGAAACCCTAAAATCGACGATAGGGAAATTGGAAAATCGCGTGGGTTTTGATTCAAATTAATCGAAAAAAATTACAGAGGAGTAACGAAAACTTACCAAGAACACTTGTGCGGAACGAAATTGTTGATGATGACTATGGTGAAGATGATTTGCTTCAATGGAGAATGGGAGCTTTTGGATTTGAGTGTTGTTGAAGACGGCGGAATTGTATGATGAAAGAGAAAAAAAATTCTTTTGATGACAAATAACGCATATGGAAGGCAGCTGACGAAATCCCCTCAAGATATTTTTTCACCCAAGAAAAAACGGGGTTGAATAATTAGGGGGATCCGAAAATTAGGGTGATCCGAAATTAGGGGGATTCGAAATTTGATTTGGTGTTTCTCCACCCAATCCCACATATACACCCTCTTTCTAATTAATCTGGTCCGTTCATTACACCTCATGTTACGGTGAATTGCTTGGGTGCAAACGTACAGATATTCTGAGTAACACTCTCTTAGAGTGTTACTTGGGTGCAAACGTACAGATATATTTCAGATATCTGTTACCCTTGAATCGTACGATTAGAATTTAATTATCTCATCATCACTTTTTATATGAAAGTACATAACATACTTTTTGGAGATTGACTAGTTATCAAGCGTCGAAAAAATTCAAATGCATTCCCATCAGAACAACTTTTCCGTTCACCGCCCTCTCTAAACCTTAATTCCAAACCTTTCTTCGCCATTAAAGTATTCTACTCAATTTCTCCATTAGCTTAAGTACCATGAGCTTTCGTCACTGCCACATCCTCATTCATGGCATCCTTCTTCACCGTATCCATAACCATCACCGTCGCAATCGTTGTTACAATATCCATTATCATTGGCTTTTTTTTATCCATAACTCCATCAGATCCACTAGTTTCATGAGACTAGGCCTTGTTAAAGTTGATGCTATGGTCGTCGAGATCCTAATTGTTCACCCCTTCCATTACATCCTTCATAGACTGTTGGGGTGAGAAGGTATCGAAGCCAAATCAATTGGGTTTGTCGATTTAGGTCAAGGTTCAAACCGCGCCACCAAATTTTGTGTTTGCTTCCGCTGCACCTTCTTTGACCACAACAAAGGAGGAACATAAGAAGGAAAGTGTTCTCTCCCGCCAAATCTTTCTATCGCCTATGCCTTTGTCATTCTTTCCAATGGATTTCCCCATGTCATCTAAAGATCAAACCCTGGTGCTTCTCGCGATGTCTTGTGGTTCTATGTCATAGACCCTTGTAGCCAAGATCAAGTGATTTTGTAATATAACAATGATAAGCTCTCGTGGTCCTCAATCAAATAGTGTTAAATTGCACTTAAATCATGGTTCTGTTCGGTGAGATTCCATAGACTATTTCCCAAACTCCCATATTCCCCAAATATTTTAAATTTGAGACGACTCAACCAATGTAACACCTCTATGATTTTTGGATCTAATGTTTACATGGTTTTTTTTTGTAGGTCTTGGAATTAAGTTGTTAATTTTAAGGTATTTTTTTATTTCAATTATGGTTTTTGATCTATAGGAGGGAAGCTCACAAGGACCCGCCTTATGAAAATCTCTTGATAGCTATTCATTTTTGTTAGTACACAAAATATGACAGAGTACAGGTTTCTGCTCCCTCTTGATTGAACATGATCTCTTCCATAAATATCCTAATCTAGAATAACTTTCCTAATAAATGAATAAAAGGATTTAGAAGAATAAATATGGATAGGCACAATTAATATGATAAGGAAATAAATAAGATATGCTAACTAATTGATGTCGGAATCAATACCCGCCCACAATTGCCTCCTCCAGGACCCTATATGCATGTGCTGAGTACTATCCCATGTATAGGGACCGGAACTATAGCGGTGAGTGGCCATGCAGATTAGGGTACTCTTATTCGTATATTCGTACATCCGTATGCCATGAATACGGGATCCGTGCAACTCTTACGCAAACGTCGCGTAAGGCCTTCATCGAGGGTGTTTTCCCTGGCCAAGTTATTCCGTTAACGTGATGAGTTAACGTTGGTATTTTTTGTGCAAGACACGATCTAATGCAAAAAACCTCTAGACGTAATGCAAAACTTCAATAAAGAATTTAAACATGAATGTCATGAATCCTAAGACAAGCTAATAAATGAAAAAACTAAGGGGGGGGGGGGGCTCATCAAAACCACATGGGAAAAAAAGAGTACCACCCCGCTACATGAAATCCTAATCGTCGGCCGACTCAACTAAAGTCGCGCAGGACCGGGAGTCGCCGGAATCACGCTCGTGATAGCCGCGCTCGCGGGGGTTAGGCCGCGCTTGCGGTGATCGGGACCGCACTCGCGGTGATCCGGGTCATGCTCTCGGCCGATGCCCGTGATGATGTCCACTCGCCCGAGCCCGTTGTCGCCGTCCACGATCTTCTCGTCGGGCCGAATCCCTTTTCGCGCATAATCTTGCTTGGAGTTGGTTAGCCCATACCCGTACAATCGCACCCTTGTCCGCGAATTGAACCATTTGGTGTAGGGACGAAGGTACCGCTCCCATGCCATGGATCCAAGGGCGTCCTAGTATCAAGTTGTACGGCCCCGGGACGTCGACGACTTCAAACTCGGTAGGGTGCTCCTTTCCGGCGAGACTCACGCGAGTCTTGAGGACTCCAAGTGGAAAGGTAGGATATCCACCGAGCCCGGAGAGTTGCATCTTGACTTCTTCAAGATCTTTCTTGGATTTCCCGAGTGATTTGAGCGTGTCGTAGTACACCACATCGACCGAGCTACCGGAATCAACTAGGGCTTGATGGATCTTGACGTCTTCAAGCTCTACCGTCAGGACGAGTGGGTCGTTGTGTGGGTGCTGGAAGGTAACCAAATCCTCATCACGATAGACAAGCCCCGGACCGCGCGGTCCGTGCGTTGGACACGGCTCGGCGTGCTGGACGCGCATCACCTCTAACTCGTGGCACTCTTTGCAAAACCGACTCCATGACTCCGGATCATCTCCCTTGTAAATGGCCGTGATAGTCTGGACAACCTCAATTTGCTTGGCGAGCGCTCCCTCATCGTTTGAGGTCTTAATGTATTGCTTGAGGTGTCCTCTCTTCACTAGCTCTTCGAGGTATTCTTTGTAGGGCTCGCAATTCTCGGTCATATGCCCCCTGGATCGATGGTACATGCACTACTTGCGACCACGCTTGCTTTCCTCCGTATCTTCACCTCTTGGCGGGAACTTGAACCATTGATAGTCCCGAATCCGGCCCAAGATACGGTAGATCGGGATGTTGAATGTAGTAAACACCGCTTGTACTTGGTCTACTCTCTTTCGCTTTCCGGCGCTCGGCCTCGGCGATCCGCGCGAACGGCGGGGAGGCGTGGCGGACAGGTCGCCGTCGTCCTCATCCTCCAATTTGGCGTATTGGTGGACTCGGTCTTGCAACTCGTTGATCGTGGAGGGAAGACGTAGCAGCAAGTTCTCCAGAAGCTTGGACTTCTTCGGCACCGCTCGATGGAAGGCAGCCACGACGGTTTTCTCGTCACATCCGTCAATTTGAGCGTAGCATTCCATGAAGCTATTGGTAAACCGACGGAGGCTGTCATTCTTGTGTTGCATTAGGCTGAGCAATGTGTCTAAGGAGACCGCATCCCGGCTATTGGCAATGTATTGCTTAACGAAAGTTGAAGCCAATTGCCCCCACGATCGGATTGACTCAGGCTCCAAGCCTTGGAACCATCTAACGCCGCCCTTCCCGAGGCTTCCGGGAATCATTTGGCACATGATGGCGTCGTCGGAAACCCACAATGCCATCTTGTGAGTGAAATCGGCGATGTGGTTCACGGGGTCCGACACGCCGTCGTAGACCGTGAAACTTGGTGGTGAGAACTTCTTGGGTGGCTCCGCCTGCTGAATGGTCCTATGGAATGGTGTCGAAGTCACCAAAGCCAACTTTTGCTCAGCCCGGTCTTGGGCTGACTGCGGGAGCCCTCCCCAACTTCTGCGTAGCTCGAGCAACCTCTTCTCGGTCCGTTGTTCGGCTCGAGCTTCAATCTCACGACGCTCGTCGCGGTCAAATCTGTCCTCCTCGTCGTCGCGTCGGGGTTCAGGGCGGAACCGATCGCGAGATCGAACTTCTCGCCGTTCGCCTTTGGACCCACGGTCGCGTGTCTTGGACCCGCGGTCGCGGATTGGGTCGCTTCCGCGCGTCTCTGTGCGATTTCCGTGTCCGTGGGGCTCGTTCCCGCGCCCACGGGGGATGCGTGTCCTGCGGCCCTGTCTTTGTTTGACACGGCGGCTTTTTCGGGATTCGTACCCACGCTGCTTGTGGGCCCATAAACTCTCCTCCTCGGTGGAGCGAGAATCGCCTCGTGGATCCCGGCTCCGGGTTCGTCTTCCGCGCTCGCGGCTTTCTCCTCTTTTCCGTCCTCTAGGGGTTCTCCGATCGCTATCCGAACCGTCGCTTCCGGCCCCCGTGGGCTCCGGGGTTTGGCGGTCATTGGGGACGTGGATGACACTAGCTAAACGCTGCGGTTGACGGTTCTCGTCGACCGGACGTTTTCCTTGCACCTTCTCTAAGGAGAATTTCAACCTCACGATCTCTTTCATGGCTTCTTCGAGTTGAGACCGAAGGTGAGAGCTTTCTTCCTCGTTTTCTCCCGCATGACTCCTTCCCGGCTTATCGTTTGTTGCTCCCGCAATATCCTCTAGCCCGGCCACCTCTCGCGATTCGCGCACACCGCTCCGGTGGGCTCGCGAGCTATCGTGGTTGTGAGAAGGCTCCTGTGGTCGAAGGGACGAACGATCATGTCTTCTTCCGGGAATGGAGTCGCGCGAACTCCTGATCGTCATCAACTCAGGTTGAAATAAGTAGTCGAGGTCAGCCTGAGTCTCGATAGGCGGACCTGAACTACTTGCTACGTTCGAACCAACGCGCTCGAATCGCGGTGCATTGTTCGTGTCGCGCTGATCACGGGGCTTCTCGTAATCTTCGTCCGCGCCCGATCGTGGTCGTGCGAAGGCTCCTGGATGCGAAGGGACGAACGATCATGTTTTCTTCCGGGACCGGAGTCACGCGAACTCCTGATCGTCATCAACTCAGGTTGAAATAAGTAGTCGAGGTCAGCCTGAGTCTCGATAGGCGGACCCGAACTACGTACTACTTTCGAACCAACGCGCTCGAATCGCGGTGCGTTGTTCTTGTCTCGCTGATCACGGGGCTCCTCGTAATCTTTTTCCGCGCCCGTGTAGGGAGGGTTGTGCTCGCGGCGGCCGAGGCGATCGCGAAGATCCCCGGCCTGCGTGTTTTCCGCGACCGCGGGGCCCCGCGCCCGCAGTTTTGTGTTGGCGCCGACGATTGCGCAAAGCTTCAAGGGCTTCCGCGCGGTTGACGTCGTTGTCCTCGGCGGCGGTCGACTCCACGCTGGCGCTGCCGTTGGCAGGGGCGACTTCGTAGCCGGCGTTGCCAGTCTGATCGTTGACGATGACGTTGCCCCCTGCGCCTAGGGTTTCGTCGTCATCTGCGAAAACTACAACTTGATTCTTTGGAATAGGTCCTAAAGTCATCCTTTTTTCTTTTTAGCGGGAAACGTTCTTGGATCGATAATCAACAAGAAAACGTTTAACCTCGTCCCCACAGACGGTGCCAAATGTTAGTACACAAAATATGATAGTGTACAGGTTTCTGCTCCCTCTTCAATGAACTTGATCTCTTTATGCCTCTCCGCCTTCAATGACCTGCAAAACAATGGACCTAGGGGAGAGCGACCCCTAATCCACCTATGATGCTTAAGTCAATAAGTGCAATATCGAGAAAGGCGTCAGGCAGAGCGAGTAGGCTAGAACTTACCAGGCACATGGCGAATACATGTGTATTTATAGAGGAAGGGGGACAGGCGAAGGGGGGCGCGCGCCCCTATGGGCCGATCGGCTTGGGCTAGGGTTAGGGCAAGTCAACTGCTTGCTCCCCAAGCTGCCCGATATCTTATCACATCTAAGGATAAGATTTTCCTCCATAAATATCCTAATCTAGAATAACTACCCTAATAATTGAATAAAAGGATATAGCAGAATAAATATGGATAGGCACAATTAATATGATAAGGAAATAAATAAGATATGCTAACTAATTGATGTCGGAATCAATACCCGCCCACAATTTTCATATGATTATGATTTGGTGTTGTCATGTCTTAAAAAAAGTGTTTATTCACTACGGTTGAAACTAAGAGAAAGATCAAGAACTCAAGAAAGATAGATAGTGTAACATCTCAATTTTAAAGTCATGGGTGTTATCGCCAACGACCTCTGATTTTTCCATCCGAATCCGCTTAAGGCCGGGGTAACTTAACATGAAAATATAGAAACATTCAATTACATTAAAATGAAATATTCATAATACAATTGTGGACAAAAGAGTATAATATTACACGATGATTATTTCGAAAGAGTTATAGTGGAATAAAAAGCATTGTTTGAAATATAAAAGCATGTGGTACCCAAATGATGGTCAATTCGAAAGATGTTACAGACCAACTTTCCTTTTTTCCTTCCTTCCTTTCTTCAGTTCTTGATCTTCAACTTACTTCTAAACGACCTTCCCTTTACTATATGATATCTATATTGAGGACGTACAAGAAATTCCAACCTAGCAAGTTGGGAAAGAAAAGAAGGAATTTTAGTGTAAGATGAGACTAAGAAAATGGAAGTACACAATTGGTTCAAAAGAAATGGTCGGACATGATGATGTCACAAGCAAATGATAATTGGTGCACGTATAGTAGTCAAGGGTTTAAGTGGAGAGTATGACTCTTTGGGTTAGAGGCATCAAGATAATTAGGGTCAGTAGAAGGCGGTAAGCTTGAGGCTTAAGAGGTTTTTGATTTTTTGAAAATAGGACACTATATGGAAGTAGTGCCTAAGAAAGGTGTATGTTCAATGTTTGTTAGGATCTTTCATAATTCAAGTAATAGCTCAAAAGCTACTGTCAACTAATCAGATCTATAATCACCCTCGTAGCATAAACCTTGTGCATGCCTAGAGTGGAAAATAAAATCTATTGTGAGGAGCCCAAGTGGCTTTTTAAAAAAAAAATTGAATTAAAAGGGTAAATATTTTTAAGCGGAAAAAGAAACGGTTAAAAACTTTCTAGCTACGCTAGCTATTTACAGCTCCTTCAAACTCTAATCTCTCCAAGTACTTGCAAGTACCTCTAGCATTATTGTTCCATCTAGCCTTCAAACAATTTCTAATATGCCTAATACACATGCTAATGTAGTCCTCTAACTTAGTTGACTGGCAACCTCGAAGAACTACACAGTGGTAATGGTTCCACATGTTGAATTCTTTTCAAATTTTAATAACTACCATGCATTCATTAATTATAGCATATGATGATGCATGGTAACCTCGAAGAATCGCCTGCTTTGATGATTGTAGGATCTAGACTTGGAGTATGAATTAAAATCATGAACACCTTTCTCGTTGAACGAACCAATTTCATCCACAACTCTCACAAAACACGTGAAACTTGCAAAAGAATACAATGAATTTGCGAAACAATTATCACACAAACATAATGAAATCAAACCTAATGAACACTTGTATTGCAACTCATAGTTCAAGGGCATAGGAGAGAATCCAACATTTGGATCTCTCTCTCAAAGTTACGCTAATTTCAAACATCCAACCCTACAACAATTTATAATAATCCTAGGCCTAAAAATCTATCTAAGGAAATAGTAATATAAATAATGTTTGGATAATAAGAAAGCTAACATCTAGCTGAAATCCTAACAAATAAAAACGTATCCCAAATCTAACAAAATCTATCCAAAACGCGTGGCTAACCAACTCGGCCAACCAAGCTTGCACGCCAAGGCAATTGCCAAGCAATGAACCGGATGCGCCCGTGCGCCTTGCGCATGCTAGCCAGGAAAGCAGTCTGAAGATGTCTTGGCATGTGCCCTGCGCGCCTGGGCACGTTTGTGCGCTCGCCCTCCGCCTTGGCCTTGGCCTGTGCACTCACACAACACGCCATCTTTTTCCACCTTTAACATGCAACTCTTATCCATACCTAGGAGCATCATAATATGCTTCTTCTTGGTATTTTCTTCAGCTTGGAAAATAGACATTTAGGAGCCAACGTTGTCCCTTATGTGATCTTCCTTGCTCGGATCCCTGTGATTAGACCTTGAATCATAGTCGTCAATAGTTCTTCAATATCTTGTAGAGCATCATCATCTTCTTTTCTATCACATGAGACACTAATCTTTCATTAGTCATAAAATATTGCACATCACTTACTAACTCTTGAATTGTGTCAATCCCTAAAGAGAGACGACGCCGATAGATAAGGAAACAAAGTTTCAACACATAGTAAGATTATATAGGTTCTCTATTTGGAGAGACGACAGAGTCTTGACCCAACATTTGAGTTGTTGGGTATGTAGCCAAATCGCCATTGAAGACCGGAGAAGAAGAAGAAGAAGCCTTGGCTGCAGCGTTTCGGGGTGAGAGAGAAGGGAAACTCGGGGAGGGGCGAGAACGTGCCCGAGTTCCCGTAGTCATGCCCGAGTTTCGGGTCCAGAGGCGAACGGAGTGAAGCGCGGGTAAGGGCACACGAAATGCGGCCGCATTTCGTGGTTGCCAGCCCGAGTTTCGGGTCCAGAAGCTCGGCTTGCAAAGCGCGGCCTGGGACACGCAAAACTCGACCGAGTTTTGCCCGGGGCATCCCAAGTTTCTCCCCGCGTCCCGGCTTAGGGTTTCGGATTATTTCTTTTGGGCTTCCTTTGTTATTTGCCTGATATATACTTTAGATACACCTCATTGTAAATGTATCCACAATATTGAGAGAGTGAAAAACCCTAGCTTGGTAGTGCCCTCAGACGTAGTCCTTGTGATGAACTGGGTCAACAATTCTCTTTGTTCTTTATTGTTTTTCGCTTTCAATTCTTCGTATTGCTTGATCGATCTACAAATTTCCTAACAACTGGTATCAGAGCTTCAGGTCTTGCAATTAAAGGATGGATGTCTCGAAGATTCCTATAGAGAAGTTTGATGGCACAGACTTCGGATACTGGCGGATGCAAATCGAAGACTACTTGTATAGGGCTAATTTACATGCCCTATTGGGGAATCAACCTGCACAGATGAAGGCGGATGACTGGAAGCTATTGGACCGAAAGGCGATGAGCCTGATCCGCTTGTCGTTGTCCAGGGATGTAGCTTGTCATACAATAAAGTCGGTGAGTACCAAGGAGATGTTGAAGACCTTGTCCGATCTCTACGAGAAGCCGTCGGCGATAAACAAGGTGCACATCATGAGGAGGTTATTCAATTTGAGGATGAAGGAAGACACTCCGGTGGCCAAGTATTTGAATGAGTTCAATATGACAATAGCACAGTTAAGCTCTGTGAAAATTGACTTCGATGATGAGGTACGTGCCCTAATTCTTCTCTCTTCTTTACCGGATAGTTGGGGTGGGATAGTTACCGCTCTAAGTGCGACGACGGGAAAGCAGAAGTTGAAGTATGAAGATGTGAGAGACCTGATTGTTGGCGAAGAGGTTCGCATGAAGGAGTTAGGTACTGCATCAGGTTCAGTGTTGAATGTAGGGAACCGGGGTAGGTTTGAATCAAAGAAGAAGTCAAACAGAGGTAGATCCAAGTCTAGAGGAAAGGACAAGGAAAAGTCTACCAAAGACAAGAGCAAGGTACAATGTTGGAATTGTGATGAGTATGGACACTATAAGCATGAGTGTAAGGCACCGAAAAGGTCTGCGAATACAGTGGCTGATGATAATGGTGATGCATTGATTCTGAGTGTTGGGAGTCAACTAGACTCATGGGTGATAGACTCTGGAGCCTCGTTTCATTCTTGTAGCGATGCAGGTGTAATGAAGAATTACAGTGCAGGTAACTATGGAAAGGTCTATCTTGCTGATGATGAGACTTTGGAGATAGTAGGAAAGGGTGAGGTGGATGTCAAGACAACGAATGGCTCAACACTGAAACTGCATGGAGTCAGGCACATTCCGGGACTGAAGAGGAATTTGGTATCTATTGGCCAGCTGGATGATGAAGGTTACGAGGTGACCTTTGGTTGTAGTACATGGAAGATCATAAAGGGGGCTATGGTGATAGCTCGAGGGAAGAAGGACGGTACTTTGTACACTACAGGGGAAGTCCGTGATCGTGTTTCAATCGCCAAAGCTGATGGTGATGTGAATTTGTGGCATTGTCGACTGGGTCATATGAGCGAGAAGGGGATGAAGGTTCTTTGCTCTAAAGGTTTGCTACCGGGTCTTAAGTCTGTTAAGGTCGGGTTGTGTGAGGACTGTGTTCTTGGCAAGCAGCACAGGGTCAGTTTCTCTAGAGATGGCAGAGCTTTGAGAAAGCAGAGATTGAAGCTGGTTCACAACGATCTATGGGGACCGGCGCCGGTAACGTCCCTAGGAGAAGCCTCCTACTATATGACTTTTATTGATGATTGCACAAGAAAGGTATGGGTCTATTTCTTAAAGCAGAAATCTGAGGCATTTGATTACTTTAAGAAATGGAAGGCTCGAGTTGAGAATGAGACAGGTCTCAAAGTGAAATGCTTGAGGTCTGACAATGGTGGTGAGTATGAGCTCCGGGAATTCAAGGAATATTGTGCTGAAAATGGGATCAAGATGGAGAAAACTCTGAAACGTACTCCTCAACAGAACGGGGTTGCAGAGCGCATGAATAGAACCCTAAATGAGCGTGCTAGAAGTATGAGGCTGAAGTGTAGGCTGCCAAAGATGTTTTGGGTAGAAGTAATCAATATTGCAACGTTCTTGATTAATCGGGAACCATCAACTCCTTTGGAGAATGGCATTCCCGAAGAGGCATGGAGCGGCAAGAAGGTGAATCTGTCCTTTCTACGGATTTTTGGTTGTACTTCTTATGTGCACATTGCTGATGTTGACAGGAGTAAGCTGGATGCTAAATCTGTTAAGTGCACGTTCGTTGGATACGGTGGTGATGACTTTGGATATCGTTTCTAGGATGAACAAGCCAGGAAGATCATTCCTAGTCGGGATGTCATGTTTGATGAAAAGGTATTGTGCAAGGATAGGCAGAATGCATCTGAGGAGAAGAGTTTGAGTCCGGAGACAGTTGATCTTGATGTTGATGTTGATATTCCGAGTTCAGGTGGCAACGATGAGGCTCAGCAGGTAAACGACGACGGTAGTAAGCAGGATGAGTCGTTGGACAGTGACACCGAGCAAGTGATTGATAGTGAGCCGAGTACTCTGCCAACAGAGTTACGCAGGTCAGTCAGAGATCGCAGATCGCCTGATACATTTTCGCCTTCTAATTTCTATCTAAAACTGACAGACAGCGGTGAGCCTGAAAGTTATGTTGAGGCTTCCAACAGCAGAGATGTGAGGAAGTGGAAGGTTGTTATGGATGACGAGATGAGCTCATTGAAGACAAATGGTACATGGGATCTCGTCAAGCTTCCAAGGGGCAAAAAGGCGCTGCATAACAAATGGGTTTACAGGGTAAAGCAGGAGGCAGATGGGAGTCAGCGTTACAAGGCCAGGTTGGTTGTGAAAGGTTTTCAAAAGAAGCATTGGGAGGTAGTGAAGTGGATTCTGAGGTACTTGAAGAGTACCACAAGCAAGGCTCTTTGTTTCTAGGGGAAAAAGGTTGAGCTTGCAGGATATGTTGATTCTGATTATGCTTCTAGTGATCTTGATAAGAGAAGGAGTACTACAAGATATGTGTTTACACTTGGTAGTACTGCGGTCTCTTGGGCATCTAAGCTGTAGAAAATTGTTGCTCTATATATATCTACCACAGAGGCTGAGTATGCTGGTGTGACAGAGGCAAGCAAAGAATTGGTATGGCTACAAAATTTCTTGAGTGAGTTGGGTAAGGTGTAGTGTGACAGGGTGCTCTACAGTGATAGCCAGAGTGCAATTCACTTGGCCAAGAATCCAGCGTTTCATTCGAGAACGAAACATATAGAGGTTAAGTATCATTTCATAAGGCACCTTATAGAGAAGAAGGTGTTGCAGCTGGAGAAGATTTAAGGAGCTAAGAATCCGGCTGATATGTTGACCAAGGTGGTACCCTTGGAGAAGCTGAAGCTTTGCATGGCTTCAGCTGGCCTTAGTACTTGAGCTGAAAGGCCGGCCCTACCATTACTAGAAAGGGGTTTAGAAGTCGTCAATTGCAATTGGGCTCTAGGTGGGAGATTGTTAGGTATGTAGCCAAATCGCCATTGAAGACCGAAGAAGAAGAAGAAGCCTTGGCTGCAGCGTTTTGGGGCGAGAGAGAAGGGAAACTCGGGGAGGGGCGAGAACGCGCCCGAGTTCCCGCAATCATGCCCGAGTTTCGGGTCTAGAGGCGAACGGAGTGAAGCGCGGGCAAGGGCACGCGAAACGCGGCCGCGTTTCGTGGGTGCTAGCCTGAGTTTCGGGTCCAGAAGCTCGGCTTGCAATGCGCGGGCTGGGACACGCAAAACTCGACCGAGTTTTGCCCGGGGCATCCCGAGTTTTTCCCCGCATCCCGGCTTAGGGTTTCGGATTATTTCTTTTGGGCTTCCTTTGTTATTTGCATGATATATACTTGACATACACCTCATTGTAATTGTATCCACAATATTGAGAGAGTGAAAAACCTTGGCTTGGTAGTGCCCCCAGATGTAGTCCTTGTGACGAACTAGGTCAACAATTCTCTGTGATCTTTATTGCTTTTTGCTTTCAATTCTTCGTATTGCTTGATCGATCTACAAATTTCCTAACATGAGTCGCATGGATGCACGCTAAAGTCTCATTGGCACAAGTGGCCTGGTGCAGACCCGTGATAGCGGATTTTAGTCATGATCGTGAGTACTTAGTTTTTCTCGAAAGTTATTCTGTTTTTAAACCATCTTAATTTATTATTTGTCAAGATCATTTCCTGATCCTAATGATGTATTATATCTATATTAAGATGAGTTTACCATGTTCGAATTTAGTCCTCTCCTTAAGACTTTATTAATCGTATAATCCGACTATTAATTCTTTAATCTTCTTATAGAAGTTGTGGATATTAAAGATAGAGTTGAGAGGAATTTGTATAAGGTATTCAATAAATTTGCACCAAACTTCTTTGACCCCTCTTATGTCTATCGAACACAAAGGTAGAAAATGCTAGAATGACAAGTAGGCCCTATTTAGCCTCCAATTACAGAAACCTCCCAAATTCTCCTAATTACAAGATTTGACTCAACAAAATCAAACATCAATGCCTGATGTGAGAACCATCGATGTCTACATTTGAATGGTTTTTAAACAACGTAAACACGTCAATCTCATCGGAGAAGATTTAATTATCGGATATATTGTAACTAGATAATTTTGTTAGATGAAGATAAAAAAAAAAAAGAAACCGAAATCATATCTCACACGAAGATTATTGGCTTGTACAAGAAGATATTTTCTAGGATAGAAAGATAAAGTTTTTGCAAAATAGTTGTTATTGGATTAAATCACATGAAAATAGCTAATTTGGTGGGTAACCAAATCAGATAATATCAAACAAGGGATTGACTCTATAAATACAATTAGATCAAGTGTTTTTAGCATCCAATGCCCCTAAAAGAGTTTGTAATGACAAAAATACCGAAGTTTTAAAAGATTGGCAGCAATGTCCCGAATTTTGAATTACATACTTCATTTTTTAAGAAATTAATAGTTTTTATTTTTTCCCATTTACAAATTAATTAGAAAATGAAATTACAAAAAAATGAGTAGGAGAATCCGCTGCCGCTGACAAGTAGGAGGTAGAGGAGGACATTGATTTGTATGTAGATGATGTCGAGACAAATACGCAAAGGCAGAATACATATACAGACCCCTGTACTTGAACGTTTTTTTCTATCAGCCCCTCTTACAAAAAAAATATTCCACCAGACCGTCGTACTCAAACAATTTTATCCTATTGACCACTTTTTGCCCACGTGGACTAGTGCGTGCTCTCTAAACTACTCAAACACAAGTGATATTAGTTATCTTTGTTGATTTTTAAACTTAACCAAAAAAACTTTTCATTTGCAGGACTAAACTACACATCAAACCACTATCAAACTATTCAACTAACAAATCGGATGTAAATCAAGAAATTAATAAGCACTAACAGAAAAACAAAGAAAAAAAATTCAAGAAAAAGGGGTAAACCGGGAGGGTTGGCTGGAACCACACCGGGATGGACTGTTGGGGAAATGGTCCGCCGGTCGAACAAGGTGTCCCCACCCGGGCTGGGCTCGCAGAGGACCCACCTCCGACGCCACCTTCGCTCGTAGGGGGCGCTAGCACGGGGATGAAGGCCACGAGGCGCTGCGGACCGGTGGAGTGTACGACGTCGGAGCTAAAAGCGCCGAGGACCGAGGGGAGACGGTGCGGGACGACAGTGTCGGTGACACGACTAGGAGAGACGGTGGACGACTAGAGGGGCTAAGGGCCGAAACCGGCCGCCGGATCTGGAGGGGGATCCGGCAGGGAGGGGCGGGAGGGAGTGGAATTAGAAAAATTAGGGTTTGCAAAATTGGGGGAACGTGGGAGAGGGACGAGTGCAAAATCGGGTGGGGAAGACAGGCTACGAGGTCGTCGTCGTAGGGGTACAGTTCGCCGGAATTGCCTTCCCATTTGGTGGGATTCATGGCAGGTGTGAAAGGGTAAGAAGACGACGCAAATGGAAGGAAGGGGAAGGCTCTTTTCCTTTTTTTTTAGCTTGTTTTTTTTCATTATTACTTCGGCTGCTTTTTTTCTTGGTTGAAGGTATTCTTTGGCTGCTTAGTTGTTATAATTTGAAATTTTGTAATATTATGTAAATTAGGCTGATGTGGCAAAATTTTAGCTTATGTGGCATTACATGTCATTTAATTTTTATTACGTGGCTGACATGTCGGGCGCGTCTTACACACGCATTGGTGCCAGCCCTCATTTGTGTTCAATAAGCAAAAATTAGGGTAGTACGGGGGTTTAATTGAACAATTTTAAGTATGGGGGCTGATAGGAAAAAACGTTCAAGTTCAGGAGTCTGTATATGTATTATGCCGCAAATCTCTAGGCTTAACTTCCACCAGCAACCCATACTCCCCCCACACAAACTTCATCCTCCCTCTTTCGATCCACCCTCTTCCCGGCGGTCACCGTCATATGTTGCCGGAGCAACGCCGTCGCAGCTATCGACTTCATCTACAAATACACAAGATGTTTTCCGATGCAGATCCTCATTCCAGAGTTGAACGTCATGAACTGATACAAGTCGTAGGAGATCCACCTCTCTGAACGGAGTTCCGTACAATCCTCCCTCCACACAAACTTCATCCTCCTGACCGAGTAAACTGAGAATGAGATCGCCGACCCCGCTGGCACGAACGTTGTCCCGTCCAATAAATAGTCGTGGGCAGCCATGTACTTGAAGTCCTCCAGCACCGACGTGTATAGCCGGGAGCTGTTTTTTTTTACATATGGCCGGAACTCCGCCTTCATGTAAATAGTTGTTGGTTGTTGCGGCAATGGGTTTACGAGAATAGCCACTAGTTCTTCTATCGTACTCTAAAGGAACTAGGAAGATAGATATCTTAATCCATGTTATATTTTTTATTTTTTGTAATGATATAATTAAAGGAAAATAACATTAAATGGGATTATTACTTCTCTGGAAATTAATTTATTTCCTTTTTTACTTAAAAAGAATAAATATATTAAAGTTTTAATGGTAAATATGTCCAAAAAAACGCCCCCTTGCCATTTAACCTAAATTGGGGTGTTTTTCATATCACGAACTTTATTTCGGGCATATGTGCAAATTCACCTTAGATCAACAAGAGTTTAGTTTAATAATTAGGACCACCATGTCATTAAAGAAGTGAAGTTGAAATCAAGAGTGCATTATGTTATATTATGTCCTCAGGACATTTTTGTCACTTGTGAAAAGTATAGGGTTAGACACTTAAATAGTGAAAATCAGTCTCATTGGGATTTGAATATAAAAGCTGTAAAACCCTTATTTTGTGGAATGAATGAAGCAGTCACTTTTGCCTCTTCCTTTGTGCTCGTTGTCTTAACAATGAAAGCTAGCTCTTTTCATCATCAACTTACCTCATAATCTTCATTCAAAGCTTTTTGTTTTTCTGTTTAAGCTTGAATCTGTCAAGCTTCTCATGGTATCAGAGCTATGGCACAAAACGACTCGCCTCCTTCTTCAAATGCAGCAAACCCAGCTATTCCTTCGATTGTGGTGCCCAGTGAAGCGAACGAGCTTTATCTTCACCATAGCGACCACCCAACTTACGTTCTTTCCACAAGTCTCCTCAACGAACGTAATTACAGTCACTGGAGAAGATCGGTTGAAGTGTCCCTGCAAGCTAAGAACAAGCTTTGAATGGTTACAGGAGAGTGCAAAAGACCAGACCCTGACTCACCTCTCTTTGGCCAATGGGAGAGAGTAAACAACATGGTAATATCTTGGCTCTTACATTCTGTAGAAAAGGATATAGCTGAATCCATCTTATATAGTAGAACTGCAAGTCAGATTTGGAAAGAGCTTCATTCTAGGTTTGGAAAGTCTAGCAGGACAAGAATTTTTCAGGTTCAAAGGGATTTGAGCTCGATGTCACAGGGTAGTATGTCAGTTAGGACTTATTTTACAAAGCTGAAGAAACTATTGGATGAATATTCATTATTGCTTGAAAATTCTGCTTGTGAATGTGGCTCTAGAAGTGGAATCACAAAAATAATTGAAGACCAAAAGGTAGTGCAATTTCTAATGGGTCTGAATGAAAACTTCAGCACTGTCCGTGGAAATGTTTTGATGTTTAGTCCACCACCAACACTTGATGAAGTCTACCAGATTGTACTCCAAGAAGAGGATCAAAGACAAATCGGCTCCATCACCAAAAATGACAGTGAAGGGGCTGCTTTTGCAGCTCAGCGATCAGGTTGAAAGGATGGACAAAGGGGGCCACCAAGATACTGTGATCACTGCAAAATAGGTGGGCATAGCATAGATAAATGTTGGAAAATTCATGGCTACCCACCCAAGCCACCTGGAGACAATCCGAATTATTGTGAGCATTGTAAAATTCCCGACCACACTATTGATTAATGCTAGAAGGTTACTAAACCATCCAACACTGGAAAGACGTCCACTACAGACAGCAGAGTTTGTGAGCACTGCAAACACCCTGGGCACACAATTGATCGATGTTGGAAGTTAAATGGTTATCCACCGGGAAGAGGAAACAAATTGGTTGCTCAGACATCTTCAAACTCTGGCCAAAGTTCAAGCTCGCAAATGGGGCTGACTCCACATAAATATCAACAACTCATCAATTTGCTGAACAATCAGTCGAACACTGAGACCAACAATCATGCGGCTTTCTTGGCCGGTAAGTCATTTTCTCTCTTTTCAAACGGCAATAACTCTTTTTGGATCCTTGATAGCGGTGCATCTGACCATATTACTCCTCATTTATCTCTATTTCTGTCTTATAACCCTTTGCCCAAACCTGTCCATATAACACTTCCAAATGGGAAATCTGTTGCTGTGATGAATGGTGGAACCGTTCAAGTGTCATCCATCCTCACTCTTCACAATGTTCTTCATGTTCCAGAGTTTCATTACAATTTGTTATCTGTCCATAAATTGGCCAAGTTCCTGTCCACTAATGTAGTTTTTACTCCTGCGTTGTGCATAGCTCAATGGCTTGTACATCACTCCACCTTCTTCCTCAACTTCAACCAACTTCAGTCTTCCTTCTACTTCCTCTGCTAATAATGAAGCTTCATTGCTTAGCAAATGTAATGCTTCAGTAGCTATACCTAGCCTTGAACTTCTTCATTGTCGACTGGGACACGTTTCCTTTCATCAGTTACATCATGTTTTTCCCTCAAACATTATAAAAAAGTCTAATTTTATATGTCAGATATGCCCGAAGGCAAAACAGCACAGAAATTCGTTTCCAATTAGTACATCAGTTGCTTCATGTTCTTTTGAGCTCATTCACATTGACACATGGGGGCCATACAAACAACCCACCTATGATGGATTTCGTTATTTTCTTACCATAATTGATGACAAAACCAAGTGCACATGGACATATCTCATGACCAACAAAAGCCAAATCTTTTCTCATCTTCAAAACTTCATTACCATGATACAAAACCAATTTCATGTCCATGTTAAGACCATTAGATCGGACAATGCTCCTGAATTTTGTGAGAACAATGCCAAATGTTTTTACAACAAACTTGGGATTATCCATCAAACTTCTTGTGTTGAGACACCACAACAAAACGGGGTGGTTGAGAGAAAACATAAACATCTCTTAGAAGTAGCACGAGCTCTTTTCTATCAATCCAACCTTCCTCTATCATTTTGGGGAGATTGCCTTCTCACATCAACATTTCTCATCAATAGGAGCCCCTTACCTTCCCTTAAAAAATTTTCTCCATATGAACTTTTGCTCCACAAAAAGCCTGATTATACCTTCCTTCGAGCCTTTGGTTGTTTGTGTTATGTAAGCACACTAAAACAGGGGAGAGATAAATTTGAACCTCGAGCTAGAACCTGCGTTTTCATTGGCTATGCCTTCAACAAGAAAGCCTATAAAGTTTTTGACATCCAAAACAAACAAACATTTTTCTCTAGAGATGTTATTTTTCATGAGCACCATTTCCCCTTTCATTTGCATCCAAACTTAAAAGATTCTGATGCTTCCACTCTTCCATTACCAACCCCTCAACAAGATTTCCCATACACTCACTTTATTCCACAAACCACCAACATACAGCCCACTTCTCCTCATGACGACACCTCCGAAACTCCATTTTCCCATCCCCCTCTTATCAACAACTCCACAAATTCTACCTTTCCAAACAACTCACCCACACATGAGGAACACCCATCTCTTTCAGAACCTTTAAGAAGATCCACACGTATCACCAAAAAGCCATCTCATCTCAATGATTACATTTGTGCCTCCACTCTCTCCAATTCTGGAATAATTTCCCTAAACAACCTACCCTCTTCTCATCATGCTCTTGTGGCCCAAGCTATATCTTATTCAGAACCCTCAACATATAGCCAAGCATCTAAGGATCCAAATTGGATTAATGCCATGAGAAATGAGATCAATGCATTACAAGCCAATAGCACATGGTCTTTGGTTTCTTTGCCTGCAGGAAAACGTCCAGTTGGATGTAAGTGGGTCTTTCATGTCAAGTTAAAAGCTGATGGCACCTTGGAAAGATACAAAGCTCGTTTAGTTGCAAAAGGTTTCACACAACAAGAGGGCATTGATTTTCATGAAACCTTCTCTCCCGTTGTGAAGATGACAACATTGAGGACAATAATAGCTCTTGCTGCAGCAAAAACATGGCCCTTATTTCAGCTTGATGTCAATAATGCATTTTTGCACGGTGACCTCAAAGAAGAAGTGTACATGACTGTACCAGAGGGCATTCCAAATCATGAAAACAAAGTTTGTAAACTTCACAAGTCTATTTATGGTTTACGACAAGCTTCCAGGTAGTGGTTCAACAAACTCACCAGTTCTTTGCTTTTATTGGGATTCCAACAATCCAAAAATGACTACAGTTTGTTCATCAAGCGAAATTCATCTCACATAACTATCGTAGCTGTCTACGTTGATGATCTCTTGGTCACAGGTTCAGATGCTGCTACTATCTCTTATTTGAAGGAATTTTTGGATGCAAAATTTAACATCAAAGATCTCGGTTTGCTGCACTATTTTCTTGGCTTAGAAGTCAGCTACTTGCCCACTGGAATAGCTTTAACCTAGCACAAGTTCACTAGAGAATTGCTAAATGACTCAGGAATAGATAATCTCTCTCCAGTTAGTTCACCTCTTCCACACAATCTGAAGGTCAATACAGTTGATGGCACTCCTCTTGAACAAGCATTTCCCTACAGACAACTCGTGGGCAAACTAAATTTTCTGACCCATACAAGACCAGACATCAGTTTTGCAGTCCAAACTTTGAGTCAGTTCATGCAATCTCCCAGGACAACACATTTGCAAGCTCTTCATCATACGCTACGATATCTGGCTGGAACTGTTGGACAGGGAAATTTGTTGAATGGATTTGACAGACCAAAACTCACAGCTTACTCAGATTCCGATTGGGCAGCGTGTCAAGTAACGCGAAGGTCTGTCAGTGGCTATTTAATCTTACTTGGATCTTCACCAATTTGTTGGAAATCGAAAAAGCAGTCTACTGTAAGCAGAAGCTCATCTGAAGCGGAATATCGAGCCCTTGCACAAGCAGCGGCTGAAATCACCTGGTTGGTTCGCCTCCTTGAAGAACTCAGTGTTCAGTTCCTTAAACCTGTTGAAATATGTTGTGATAATCGATCAGCCATTCAAATCGCTCAAAACCCCGTGTTTCATGAGCGCGCAAAGCATATTGAGATCGACATCCACTTCACTAGGGACAAAGTTCTTGACGGTCTTCTACAGCTTCATTACACTCCTTCCAATTCTCAGATTGCGTACGTTTTACCCAAAGTCTTGCCCTTTGATTAGCAAAATCTACTTCTCTCCAAGCTGGGGATGATCAACACTCACCCACCAGCTTGAGGGGGGGGGGGGGGTGTTATATTATGTCCTCAGGACATTTTTGTCACTTGTGAAAAGTATAGGGTTAGACACTTAAATAGTGAAAATCAGTCTCATTGGGATCTGAATATAAAAGCTGTAAAACCCTTATTTTGTGGATTGAATGAAGCAGTCACTTTTGCCTCTTCCTTTGTGCTCGTTGTCTTATCAATGAAAGCTAGCTCTTTTCATCATCAACTTACCTCATAATCTTCATTCAAAGCTTTCTGTTTTTCTGTTTAAGCTTGAATCTGTCAAGCTTCTCACATTATATTCAAGTATCATTATAGCTTTGTGAAGGTGTTAAGTAAGTAGTTATTTTGTTTTGTTATTATCGATCTTTACATGTTTAGGTGGAGAAGTTTGGGTTGATAGATGTATTATCTAGAGATTAGACTAGATCATCTTGGAATCCTTCCTTGCCTTTGTAAATTGTAAAGAAATTGATAATACAAGTAGATGGTTGAAATTAAATCATTTAAAAAGGCCATGCTCAATTAGTTGGTTGAATGGGATTTCGACTTCAAGTGAATGTGTCTAACTGTTATATATATAACTAGTGTAATTCCCGTGCCCTGTACGGGATTTAAATATTTTCTTTTGTCGATATTAAGAATTTCGATAAAATTTAAAAGTATTTTTTTATTATAAATTACCAATCCTATAAATAAAAATAAAAATTTAAAAATATGATAACTTTTAAAATGAGATTATATTACATTTCTATCAATATTTAAATGTTAAGATCTTATATAATGAAATAATGTTACATTTTTTATTCAAAATTATAGTAACAATCAACATGTCAACAATTGGATATTAATTTATAATTTTGAAATTATGTCGTATCTACATAAATGATAAAAATTATCCAGTATAAAAAAAATTAGTTTTTATATAATAATTTACATAAAGAGATAAGAATGATACATGACAAAATCTCAAACTGAATTGAAATAGTGGATAAAAATAGATAAAGAGTTAACCGCTATAAAATTAACGGATAAAAAAATTTCAAAGGTAAATCAAATTATAAATGTTGTTTGAAGGATTGCAAGGTTAAGATTAGATTTTTTTTTATTGAGAAAATATTTGATATTTTACTAAGTGTGTTTAAATTGATTTAAAGTATAAAGTATAATCTATAGAAGCTTTGATCTATAAAAATTCAACATTTTACTAAGTTGGTGCATAAATAAATCTTACTTTGGATAATTTCAATGGTGTTTGGGTTAGAAATATATTTAACTAGCAGATGACCCGTACCTTGTACGGGGGTGATATTTTTTTATTTTTTTGTTTTGTGTATGAATTTACTATAAAAATTATAAATATATATTATCATATGTATACTTTGTTTTAAAATGACGATTATTTTTTGGATTATAAAATGACATAATAAATATATTTTGTTTTATATTTACTTTTTATACATACATAAACATATATTTAAATAATTGAGGAAGAATGAAATAAGATAAGATGCATTATCACATTTTATCAACAATTGATACAAATCTTTGGCATTTAAATTAAATTACGTAAACTAACTTATATAATAAAATAATAAGTTTAAATAAAATTTGGATTAATATGTTCTATATTAAATATATAGATAATATTTAATAATTTAAATATAAAACCAAATTATCTCGTATATATGTTATTGTTTTCTGAAAAAATAATTAAATAATAAATATATAATTATGTAATGAAAATGTGAGCGAATTATTATCTTAATTAAGAAATATATCTTTTTTTTCTAAAGTGTAATCAATATGCAATATTAGTGACATATATGTTAAATATAACATCTACTTTTTTATTGATATTTTAATATGATATGATAGTAAAAATTTATTTAATATATTATTTTAATAGAATGAATATTTGTCTTAAATATAGTGGTAGAATTTGCAACCGTTGATGATTTAGAAAATACCATAATAAAATTACGAAAAATAATTTAAGTTTAATATGAAATTTAATTAAATTGGTAAAATATTATGATTATGATTTATAGATTGTGACATAAAAATACTTTTTCAAATAAAAGGTTTATGATAGATTTATGTATTAATTAAATGTGTATGATGATAAGATAGAGATTTTTATTTATGGATAGAATTATTAATTAAACAACACAAATTCTAATGTAGAACTAACATTTTAATTAAGTATCTATAAGATTATGATAAAATCAAGATTTATAAGATAGTTTTTTTAAAAAAGGGTGATGTGGCGCAATATGGTGGCAGAATTTGCTTCCGCTTTAGTATATAGTAATAGATAGATAGATAATTCTCAAAAAGATGAAAAAAATATTCATTAATTTAAAGAGGAAAGAATTATGATATTGATTTGACATTAGTTAATCAAATCTCATATATGGATAATATCACATCTAGAAGATAATACCCATCTAAAATAACACTAAAAAATAGGCTAATATTTCTTAAGAAATTTTAATATATCCAACTAACTACAGATAAACAAATTTAAATGGAGATATTAAGATAATATATTAAGTTTACATTTATGGTATCATATATGAATCAATAAGTAGTTAAAAATAATAAGATGATAAATACTAATGACTACGTAAGTTTTAGCAAATCAACATCGTTATTTTTATTGTTTGTAGAATAAAAATATTAGTAAAATTAATTTTTTGGAATATATTCAGTATCATAAATTCATAATACATATTTTCTTTACCAAAAATTGTGTGTGATTGACACCCTTTATATTATTAAATATCAAACTTCCTTTTATAATATCTTGAAAAAAAAAACAGAACTTTGAATCAAAAGATCTCAATAGAAATCACAAAAAAAATCGTTTTCATAGATGGATAAAAAGAATAAAAAAATCTACTTGTTTTGCATAATATTACATTTGATTTGCTGTAATTTTTTAATCTATTGAATTTGGATATAAAAGAACATGATAATCTTCTTTTTTCCAATCTTCTATAGATATTTTTTCCATGATCCACATAAAGGGAGAATATCAATTAAAATTACTATAGATCTTAACAAACATATCTCTACAGTTACCTTATTTACTTTTCAATTTATTGTTTTTCATTCAAATATATCCAAACAATGGCTCCATAGTCCACGGCCATGAGCCTCGCTGCCAATGCACTCCTTCCCGTCACAAAGCATTCTCCTAGTGTTTTAAATTGTTGTTTTGCCTAACATTTTTTGGGTTATTTATTTATTTTTGTCTTCAATGTGTGTATTTATTTTAGTCTTCAACGTCTGGACTCTGGAGAACAAAGGCTCGTTGATCCTAAGCCTTAGCATCTGATCAACACGAAGGAATGAGGGGGAAAGAAGTTTATCAATTATCTTCTGAGTTATAGTGAAGAAAAACCTTATGGAACCTGAAGAAGGAGACGTTAAATCATAACTTATACAAAGACAATCAAGATGAAGCAAAAGTTGCTCTTATGGAAAAAGAGAATGAAAACATAAACTGTTATGGGTCTAAACCCGATTATACATTACAAATTGGACAAAATATAGTTGTAAATAAATTATAAGTTACATGGAATTTTTTTTAACACATGGCATATGAAGTGGAATTAAGTTAATGACGTGTATATTCCGAAATGTACTGAGAAAATTACATGTGGCGAAATCCTACGTGGCCTAATGTAGGATCGCCATTTGGAAAAATCTGATATGGCGCAATGAGGAGGTTCTAATCCTTAGTGTTTTTAAATATATAAAGAGATTAATGTTAATCCGTTACGTAATTCATTATTCTGTGAGCACTAAGTATACTACTAATACACTTTGTTAGTGTACAAAAATAAACCTAAAAAATAATGGACAAAGGGGGTGGAACCCCCTAATTCGCCTGCGATGTTTAAGTCAGAAGAGCAAGTGTTCGAGTCCGGCGTCGAGGGTAAAGAAAAAGAATTGGTAGAAAAGTTAGAAGATGCAAGTTACCTTCGTTTATGACGATGACATGTATTTATAATGGAAGAGAGAGGGTAGGCAGAGAAAAACTCTATCTTCAATCGATATCTTGCTACCCAACCCAAATGAGATTTCTATCTTTGCGATAAAATACAATCTTCCATTATAATGATTAACCACCACATTTATTTTTAAAAATAAAATACTTAAAAATAAAAAACTTAATAAATAAAAATACCTTTATTGCTGAATATAGTAAAAATATTGTAGGCGGGCATGATTCCATATCAATTAGTTAGCATTTATTTCCCTATCTTATTTATTTTGCTATCCATATTTATTATGCTTTATCCTTTAATAGGGTAGTTACTCTAGTTAGGATATTATTTATGGAGGAGAATCTTATCTTCGTCTGAGATAAGATATTGGTTGACTTGGGGAACAAGATATCGCCCACTGAAACCCTAACGGGCCGATCGGCCTAGGGGTGCGTGCGCCCTCTCTCCCTCTTGTCCATCTCCTCTATAAATACAGATGTATACGCTCATGTGCCGGGTAAGTTCTAAGCCATCGCTCTGCCTGACGCCTTTTAATCGACATTGTACCTATTCTGACTTAAGCATCGGAGGTGGATTAGGGGTCGCTCGCCCCTTGGTCCACTGTCTTGCAGGTCATTGAAGGCGAAGAGGCTGGGAGAAGAAGCTTGGAGAAGTAGGTTATTGAAGAAGGAGTTGAAACTTGTACACGGCATATTTTGTGTACTAACATTTGGCGCCGACCGTGGGGAGCTATGGATCCCTTGTCCACGAGCCCGGATCGAGACCACCCCCAGGCGAATCGGTGCGATGGCCGCCAACCTCGGGAACCGTGTACGGCCGGTGGCCGATCGACCTCGCGCGCGGCGCGCGACCACGGCAGTCGATCCGGCATGAGCCGCGGCACACGATGAGCCGGACCGCCACCATTGCGCCTACGTAGGGGCAGAAGCGGAGCCGATCGATCGGGCCGTCGCCCGATCAGGCCATTCCGCATTCACCAGCCGCGCGGATCGCCGCGCGATCCGTCTCGAGGAAAGGACAAGCCACGGGCGCGGGTCGGGGAACCGCGGTCGCGGGTTCTACGCAGAACCCCCCGCTCGGTTTCCGTACGCAAGCCGCGGGCGCGGCTCGGGGAACCGCGGGCGCGGCGCTTTCCCAGGGCACTTCGCCCAATTCCGCTGAACTGCCTGCGGGTGCGGGTCGGGCATCCGCGATCGCGGATGGGTCGCCATGGGCATCCGTCGACGAAACCCTAAGTAATCTGACACACGAACTTGCGTGTGCGGTTCGGGGTCCTGCGAGCGCGGACCCGTGTCATAACAAGGGTGCCGGGATCGAAGCCGATCCCGAGGCTTACGAGGGCTTGTCTTCGGATTACCTCCAAAAGGTGACAAACGTTGGATCGCAACCCCGGGATAAATCCATCGACGAACTAACCACAGTTCCGGTAGGAGAGGATCCCGAAAAGGTCTTTTATGTCGGAAAGGGCCTATCCGCCCAAGAGCTCTCAGACCTTACGATCCTCCTGCAGAGAAACCGCGATGTGTTCGCATGGAGTCCCTACGAGATGCCCGGGATCAACCCAGAGCTCGCATGTCACAAATTGAATGTGAGTCCGAGTATGAAGCCAGTGGTGCAACGAGCCCGACGGTCCTCTTTTCAACACACCGAGGCTGTCATCGCTGAGATAAAGAAGCTGCAGGAAGCCGATGCAATCCGCGAAGTATGGTACCCGACTTGGCTAGCCAATACCGTTGTCGTTAAGAAGAAGACGGAGATTGGAGAGTCTGCGTGGACTTTACTGACCTTAACAAGGCATGCCCTAAAGATCTTTTCCCTCTTCCGAAGTTTGATCAGCTGGTGGACGCCACAGCGGGGCATGAGCGGATGAGCTTTTTGGATGCCTACCGAGGATACCATCAAATTCCTTTGCATGAGGAGGATCAAGAGAAGACCGCATTCATAACTCCTCGAGGGATCTTTTGTTATAAAGTGATGCCCTTTGGATTAAAGAATGCAGGGGCAACCTTCCAACGTCTTGTGACTAAGTTATTCAACGAATACTTAGGAAAGACGGTTGAGGCCTACATTGACGATATGGTCGTAAAGAGTCGACGAGCATCGACCCACTTAGACGACTTGCAACGCGTCTTTGATGTGCTACGAGCCGCTCAAATGCGTCTAAACCCCGCCAAATGCGCTTTTGCGGTTGGCTCGGGGAAGTTCCTGGGGCACCTAGTGACCCGGAGGGGAATTGAAGCGAGCCCAGACCAAATTCGCGCTATAAATTCCCTAGTCAGCCCTAGAAACGTGAAGGAGGTGCAGAGATTGACCGGGATGGCTGCCGCTCTTAATCGGTTCATCAGCAGATCCTCGGACAAGTGCCATTCGTTCTTCAGAGCACTGAAGAAAAAGAGCACGTTCGAGTGGGATGACGATTGTGAGCGAGACCTTCATAGGTTAAAGACTTACCTGCAATCGCCCCCGGTCCTCACCGTCCCTTCAAAGGGAGACGTCCTCAAAATCTACTTGGCCGTGTCATCTCGGGCGGTGAGCGCAGTGCTAGTCAAGGATATCGGGAAGGAGCAACACCCCGTATACTATACTAGCAAAACCCTGCTCGATGCAGAGACCCGTTACTCACCTATGGAGCAACTACTCTTAGGTCTGGTCACGGCTTCTCGCAAGCTGAATCACTATTTCCATGAGCATGCGATCCAGGTAGTAACCGGTTATCCTATTCGATCTCTTCTTGGCAGCTCCGACCTATCCGGACGGATTGCGAAGTGGGCCGTCGAGCTGGGCCAATACGACATCGAATACGTACCGCGCACAGCTGTCAAGGGGCAAGTCCTGGCTGACTTCATCGCAGTGTTAACCGAACCCGTCAAAGGAAACGCGCAGGCGACACCCGCCAGCGTGGGCCGGGATTCCGCGATCGCGAGCAAACGAGCCGCGGACGCGGGGCCAGAGGCCACGATCGCGGTAGACCTCCCAAGCGTTTTGCCCGATTCCGCTGAACTGCCTGCGGGCGCGTGTCGGGCATCCGCGATCGCGGGTCAATCCAACGGCAGCCTAAGCCCGATTTCGCACGATTGGGTCTTAGAGGTGGACGGAGCGAGCAACGTGCAAGGGTCGGGTGTCGGGATCGTTCTCACATCACCGACCTAGGAAGCATTGCAGTTAGCCGTACGGCTTGACTTCGACACCACCAACAACGAAGCCGAGTACGAGGCCTTGATCCTCAGCCTCGAGACTGCAGCAAACCTAGGAGTCCAGCGTTTACACGTATTCTCCGACTCGCAACTTAACGTTAATCAAGTGCTCAGAATCTACGAAACAAAGGGCGAGAAATTGGCTAGGTATGCCGAGCAGGCTCGAACCATGATGGCATCTTTCGAGCACATCGAGCTCGAACAAAGGTCGCGAAGGATGAACCAGGCAGCAGATGCGCTTGCCACTTTGGCATCCCTGTCGGGGAAGTCGCTTGCTTCCGCCATCAAACTAGAGACGTCCGGATGTCCTCTGGTGCAGGACGACGTCAGTTTGGTGATGACAGGTTAAACTCCCGCTCCGGACGAGCTTCCGGGAAGCGGAGAGGTGGAGGATTTAGGATGGCAAGAGCCCTTGATCCGCTACCTTAAGGAGAGTGTGCTCCCGGAGGATCCTCAGGCGGCCCGAAAGACTCGCGCGAGGGCAGGAAGATTCTGGATATCGCCAGAAGGAATCCTGTACCGATGGTCATTCGGTGGACCCTATCTGAGGTGCGTCGCTCCCGGAAAGGTAGAGCCCCTCCTCTACGAACTCCACGAGGGGAGCTGCGGAATACACGCCGACGGTCGTAGCCTGGCAGCACGTGCTCGCACTCAGGGATACTGGTGGCCCTACATGCAAAAGGATGCGGAAGCTTACGCCCGACGGTGCGCGAAATGCCAGCATTTTGCCCGTCTGACGCATTTGCCTGCGGAGGACCTTCACACCATCACGAGCCCTTGGCCGTTCGCGCAGTGGGGATTGGACATCGTCGGTCCATTCCTTAAAGCCCCCGGAAACGTGCGGTACCTCATTACCGCTACCGAATATTTCACCAAGTGGGTCGAGGCCAAGCCCCTGGCTAACATCCGTGACTCGGATACGCGCAAGTTCGTTTGGGAGAACATTATTACCCGCTTCGGGATCCCAAAGGCGCTTATATCCGATAACGGGACGCAATTCAACAGTTCAAACTTCCAGGAGTATTGCAAGGGCTGGGGCATCAAGAACATCTATTCATCCGGGGGCTACCCTCAGTCGAATGGACAAGCTGAGGCGACAAACAAGATCATCGTAGACGGGCTCAAGAAACGTCTCGATCAGGCAAAAGGACGATGGGTAGAAGAGCTTCCGGCTATCCTATGGGCATATCGCACCACTTCCCGAAAGTCAACAGGCGAGTCGCCCTTCGCTATGACTTACGGCACTGAGGCAGTCATCCCGCTGGAGGTGGGACTCCCGACGTTACGGACGACCCTCAGCCGGGACCAGAACGATCAGGCTCTCGCTAGGAGCCTCGACTTCGCCGAAGAGCGGCGAGAGGCCGCAGCGGTGCGCCTTGCAGCCTACCAAAGCGCCGCTAAATGAGTCGTCGCGCGACGAGCTCGCCTACGGAGCCTCCAAGTTGGCGAATTAGTGCTTCGGAAGGTCATGGGGAGCGCGCGCGACCCCACTAACGGGAAGCTCGGACCAACTTGGGAAGGACCATACGTAGTAGCCGCGGCCTTGGGGCAAGGAGCATATGTGCTGAAGCACTTGGATGGTCGACCAGTGCCGCGCACATGGAATATAGCGAAATTGAGAAAGTTCTACCCGTGAGAAAAGTGCAAGGTTCATCATGCTAGTAATGGCGCGCCGCCTTTTTCATCTTCCTTTTGTTTATTTTCATTTCAAACGATTTTGCTTTCAATAAAAATCCCGGGAACTCTTTTTCATATCTTTTTGGTTTCAAGTGTTTTTTCCTAGCATGGGGAGTCGAACACTCGACTCAGGGCTGGAATGGCGCCGTGTGCAACGCTATCACACGTGTTACACAGGTCACGCATTGTACGTACGCGTTTGGCCAATGAATATACGAATATACGAATACACAAGTATACGAATGTACGAATTTACGAATAAGAGCACCTAATCCGCATGGACACTCACCGCTTAACTCCGGTCCCTATACACGGGATAGTACAAGGTACACGAGTATAGGGTTCCGGAAGGGGCAATTGTAGGCGGGCATGATTCCATATCAATTAGTTAGCATTTATTTCCCTATCTTATTTATTTTGCTATCCATATTTATTATGCTTTATCCTTTAATAGGGTAGTTACTCTAGTTAGGATATTATTTATGGAGGAGAATCTTATCTTCGCCTGAGATAAGATATTGGTTGACTTGGGGAACAAGATATCGCCCACCGAAACCCTAACGGGCCGATCGGCCCAGGGGTGCGTGCGCCCTCTCTCCCTCTTGTCCCTCTCCTCTATAAATACACATGTATACGCTCATGTGCCGGGTAAGTTCTAAGCCATCGCTCTGCCTGACGCCTTTTAATCGACATTGTACCTATTCTGACTTAAGCATCGGAGGTGGATTAGGGGTCGCTCGCCCCTTGGTCCACTGTCTTACAGGTCATTAAAGGCGAAGAAGCTGGGAGAAGAAGCTTGAAGAAGTAGGTTATTGAAGAAGGAGTTGAAACTTGTACACGGCATATTTCGTGTACTAACAAATATTTATGATTCATTTATCCGCTAACACTTGAACAAAACAGGCATATATTAACACTATTACTGTTAGGATGTAGAAGCCAAATTCGTAAAACTCTAGTATGTCATATATAAAAAAATCAGAAAATATTCAAAATGGTCGAGTTTTCTTAGTGCATGCCGTTGCCGTGTGTCGGCTGATTAGGAGGGCTTAGTTAGCGGTATCACTTTCGAATCCAAACGTATCATCACGGACGTCGTGTCGTAATTTAAACATTTAAAATATCTATTGTTATTATAGACGTCGTAATCAAAATGTCTTCTTTTACATGCGTTTCTTTGGCGGGGAGCTGAGGCGCACCGGTCAGATATTCTCTGCGGACCGCTTTATACATCCCGGCCTGCAGAGGCGCGATCCTTTATCAAAAAAACCCAGGTCATCGCGTCATTATGCACCGCGATTAGGGTGAAATTAATTTTCACCGTTACAACCCCCGAATTCAATGAAGTAGTAGGTGAGTGTAGTAGGTGAGTATAGTTCTGTATATAAACCACAGCGGTAAAAATATGAACCATCCTCTTTTTCTATAAAATTTGGACGGTAAAAAACCATTTTTTTCTCTTCTTCTCCTCTCTAAAATTACGATTCCTCTCTAGATTTGAATGATTCGATCGTCTTACTCACTAAAAAATTTACCTCTTAGAAACTAATGGGAGATTGGTTATCAAATACGTTCTCGGTAAGTAATATTGTTGTTTCGTTATATTATTGTTTTATATTGAGTTTTAATATTATATATGTGAAGTTTGATTTTTTTATGAATATTTGGAGTAGCTAGATTATTTAGAAAGTGTAGAAAAATTAGATATTAAGAATAGGTACTATATTTAGGATTTTTTAGAATATTTAGGATTCTTTTTATAATATTTAGATATTAACATTTATTATTTGGAATATTAGCATGTTTAGATGTATAGATTATTTCGTAAATTTTAGAATATTTATAAAATTAAGATATTTAATTTACAATACGTAGAATATTCAGAATATTTAGATATTCAGATTAGTTATATAATTAGAATATTTCAGATTTTGTAGAATTTTTCATAATCTTTAGAATTTGTAGAATGTTTATAGTATTTAGAAAATTATATTTAATATTTAGTATTTCGGCTTTTAGAATATTTCAGATTTTAATATTAGAATATTTCGGATTTTTTAGATTATTTCACATTTTATAGAATATTTAGAAAATTAAGATATTTAATACCTAAGATTTAGATATTTAATATTTAATATTTAATATTTCGTATTTTAGAATACTTCAGATTTTAATATTTCGCTATTTAGATAATTTCGGATTTTTTAGATTATTTCACATTTTATAGAATATTTAGAAAATTAAGATATTTAATACCTAAGATTTAGATATTTAATATTTAATATTTCGTATTTTAGAATACTTCAGATTTTAATATTTCGCTATTTAGATAATTTCGGATTTTTTAGATTATTTCACATTTTTTAGAATATTTAGAAAATTAAGATATTTAATACCTAATATTTAATATTTCGGATTTTAGAATATTTCAGATTATAATACTTCGCTATTTAGATAATTTCGGATTTTTTAGATTATTTCACATTTTTTAGAATATTTAGAAAATTAAGATATTTAATACCTAATACTTAGATATTTAATATTTCGGATTTTAGAATATTTCAGATTATAATACTTCGCTATTTAGATAATTTTGGATTTTTTAGATTATTTCACAATTTTTAGAATGTTTAGAAAAATAAAATATTTAATATCTAACTTTTGGGAATATTTAGAATATTCATGATTTTTATAACTTTTAGAAATTTTAGAAAAATTAAAATATTTAGAATATGATTTTAATATTTACATTATGGTTATAGAGCATGGTTAAATTATTTAGAAAATTTAGATATTTTAGATTTGTAGAAAACTTAGAATATATATAGAGAGACTTTTGAATATTTTGGATTTTTTGAATATGATTTTTATATTGAATATGGTTTTTATTGTGTAGAAATTGTGTTGAAATTTTTTAGGAATTTTGGATTTTTGTATGTAGTCTTTCTTCGATGGGACGCGAAATACAAATTTCAATCCGCCTGTGGAGAACAATCAATTCATGGACCAAGAAACGTATCAGGAACCACACTACGATAACGTAAATCAATATACATATAGAAATGATCCAGTTCCTGACAATGTGTATCAGTATGAGGGAAGTCATGAAAATTTATATCAAAACCAAGCAGAGCAAGAGCCGGTATGTCATCTATAACTTCATTTTAAACAAATAATTTTAATTTATGCACTTTATAATTGTAGATTTGAAATTTTCGTGCTTAAAATCATGTCTTTTTGCAGAGTGTGCAGTTTCCAGATTTTTCCAGTCACTTCGAAAACGATCATGAGTGGTTGGACCAGAAAAGTGCAGAGCGATGGGCAAAGGATTTAGGACGGAGTTTGAAAATGGCATTGACGATTGAAAAGTCATGGACTACAAAGTTCCTATTAGGGTGTACACTCTCAGGAACATATCAGCCAAAAAAGAAGGGCAAATCTGGTCCTATTGTGCCAAACTTGCAAGCAGGTGACAATCTGAGTGAAAAACCACGCTCTAGAAAGATCGAGTGCCCGTTCCAGTTAATTGGAAGACGGAGTAATGGGGTTTGGCGTGTAACAGTGAATCGTGCTTACCATAATCACGCACTGGAAACCCTAGAGGGGTATGCATATATGGGTCGTATGATAGAGGAGCAAAAGGAGCATGCAAAAGAATTAACTCTTGCTCATATGGAGCCGAAGTTTCTTATGACATATCTACGCAATAAGTTTCCAGGGATTACAACATCGATGAAGCAACTTTACAGTTTTCGACGTGAAGTGTTTAAGCAAGAGATGGGCGCGATGACGGTAACCCAATTTGCACTGAGTTATTTGCAGAAGAATGATTACTATCTGGATTACCGTACTGTAGAGGGAAGTGATGAAATAGCCGATTTTTTCTTTGCCAATCCAAAATCTCTGAAGTTGTTGCACTTGTTTCCATACGTCGTGATCATGGATTGCACCTACAAAACCAACATGTAAGTGAACATGTCCTAAAATTTATTCTTCATAGAATTTATATGTTTTGCTCACATTAAGTTTGTCAAATTTTTTACAAGTATAACATGCCCTTGTGTGAGATGGTGGGATTCACTTGCACCGGACATACATTTAACATTGCTTTTGCGTTTATGTCAAAAGAGATACAAAACCACTACGAGTGGGTGTTGAGCCAATTGCGCGTCCTCTTCAACAAGGTTGGGAAAATGCCAGAGGTTATAGTCACGGACAGAGCTGTGGCCGAGATAAACGCTGTTGATAAAATATTCCCCGAGGTAACCCATTTGTTGTGTTGGGTTCATATTCAGCGTAATTGTGAAGCTTTTGCTCTCTCAATCGGGTCTTCTGCCAAGACAGCCTCAGCAGAAGACCGGTTTTCAACAGCCTCAGCAGAAGTCGGCAATATGTCGGTGTCCGATGGCTGTGGTGGCGGCCGGTTTTCAACAGCCTCTGCAGAAGTCGGCAATATGAACGGATGGGAATGCACCCTAAACCAGGACTTATAACTTGGATCCACTGCACATGGGAACATTGCTGGTGACCCTTGGGGTACAAGGTGGTGGGCTTGGTTTTCCCAATGATCATCACTGGGAGAAAACACCACTTTATACTGGTGTCGCTTCAAGTTATCTGTCCTCTTGACCTCCGTTGGCCTGATAACTTGGATCTGTGGAATTGTCTGGAGGTAACCCATTTGTCTATAGCATCTATCTGGCATATAAGGCTCCTGAATATCCATGTATGTCAGCAAGCCCCTGTAACGTGTGAGAGCTACATCCCCATCGGCAAACCGCTGACAGTTGGGCCACGGCATCCAATCCACCTGTACGAAATAAATATGTACACCGGATTGTTCACGTAAAATATCAATTTAAACGAGTGCTGACGTATTTATGTAGTGTATCTTAAAATTACCTGGTTCATAGTCATGAGGTCTAGGGCTAGTCTTACATCTCTCAGGTCAGCAACACTCCGGTGTCGGCTCCCATCTCCCTCGTATGCAATGGGGCCTGCACCGACCCTTCTACTCAGACGACCTCTATACCTAGGAAAATATCTCCATATCCAGACCTACAAAATAATCGTACCGCTTAGATAATTTTATAATTAATTTCAATAGATTTACGATAAATATAATTAAATCCAATCAAAGTCATTCGTACTTACATGAAGGATGTACATACATCCACTAATTTGACTAGCCTTTTCACGGGAAGCCATACCCAATTGTCTGTACAGGTATGCCAATGTACCCGCACCCCATGCAAAATGCCTGGTCGCCTCATGGTTTAGCAGCACGCGTATCAGCTTGTACAGCACCGCATTTCCGGACTTATCCGGAAATAAAGTACTACCCAGGAGCAAACACAGATACGCAGAGGCCATGCTTTGAGGGTTACCTCCATTGTCAATGGCTTCTCGGAGGTAGGACTTCAACCTGACGATGTTGATTCCACCGTCATTGGCGATCTGCTCTTTCAAGTCTTGGATCGAAACCCGAACATATGGGCTATGGTCATCCGCAGATCTGAATCCCCTATGTTGCCAAAGGTGGGACCCATCTTCATTCCAGCAATGGGCAGTCCTAAAATTTGTTGGACGTCGTGCTGGGTGACGGTCATTTCCCCCCATGGAAAATGAAAAGTGTTTGTCTCGGGATGCCATCTTTCGACAAATGCCGAAATTAAGGCTTCATCAGTCTCCCTAAAAGACCACTCTTTTAGCCCGAGCAGTCCGCTTTGCTCCACAAGGGCCAGCCATTGCTGCCCTTCAGACTCTCGGGCGAAAACCTTCAGATCGTCGATTGCACCGCCTCGGGCGTGACACTTTAGTATCTTCCCATACTAATCAAGTTGCAAAAAAACAAAATATTAGTTTTTCTCAAAATAAAATAAATAATAAATATTAACAAGTGAAATAAATAAGAAATAAGAAATTAAGTTCTTACATCTGGATGATCCCATATGTAATGGGCGATATGTGTGCCATAATGTACCAACAAATCATTGTTCATCGGGCCGCCACCAAATCCCTGCTGAGGAGGCTCGGGGGACCCGGATGAGTTCCCGTAGTGACGTTCATCTGACTCTTGGTATCCGCTAGCCACACTGTAGCGGGGTGGCTCAAGTGAACTCGAATGTCCAGCGGTACCATAATATTGGCCACCCATGCCTGCAAATCCGCCGGGCATGCTGTAACGGGGTGGCTCCCACGAAGCTTGTGCGGCGACCCTCTGCAGCTCCACAAGGCTGTCCAAATCTACAATTTTTTAAGAACATATAATTAAACGATGGATACATTAAATTTTCAACATAATCTCTACACAATTTCATGATCCATTATAATCTGTAATTACATTATAAAAAACATATTCTAAATTTTCTAATCACTTTTCTACATATTCTAAATTTCTAAAATACTATAATTTCATAATAAAAATCATATTCAATATAAATATTCTAACTTTTCTAAATATTCTACATCAACATACCCTAAACCCAACAAAAATAAAATTAATTTCGTAATAAATTTTCTAGATATTCTACATATTCTAAATAAATACATATAAATAATTAGTGAAATGTTCTAAATAAAAAATATAAATAATTTCGTAATATAAATAATTTCATAAAAATAAAATTTCAACATAATCTCTACACAATTTCATGATCCATTATAATCTGTAATTACATTATAAAAAACATATTCTAAATTTTCTAATCACTTTTCTACATATTCTAAATAAATAAATAAAAATATTTTCACAATCTAAATTTCTAAAATATTGTAATTTCATAATAAAAATCATATTCAATATAAATATTCTAACTTATCTAAATATTCTACATCAACAACAACAACAACATTATTCGAAATAAATATCTAATGAAAATTAATTTCGCAATAACTTTTCTATATATTCTAAATAAATAAATCAAAATAATTTTGCAATATATATAAGTACGTAAAAATTAATTTCGTAAATATTTTAGTTATTCGAAAATTTCTAAATACTATAAGTTTTCTAAATATCTTAACTTTCAATTTTAATTAAATATTCTAACAATTAGTTAAATATTTTACATAAAAAATATAAATCATTTCGTAATATAAATAATTTCTTATAAATAAATTTTTGTAAATATTTTTAAAATTCTAATATTCTAAAATTTCCAAAATTTCTAAATTTCCTTATCTTTCTAAATTTACGAAATAAAATATTTTCGTAATCTAAATAATTTCTATCCAAAATTTCTACTAAAAATAATTTCTATATATCCTTATTTTCGTAATCAAAATTTTAAATAATTTCCTTATCTTTTTAAAATTTCTATCTGTTCCAAATTTAAATAATCCAAATAATTTCGTAAATATTCTAAATTTATATTTTCTAAATATTCTAAATAAAAAATACAAATAATTTCGTAATCTATATAATTTCGTATAAAATATATTTTTGTAAAAACTTTAAATGTTTTAAATACTATAAATTTCCAAATTCAAATAATTCTACACGATTTCATATTCTAAAAAATACGTACCTACGCCCTCAAAGACGTCTTGCATAGTCGTGGGATCGTAGTTGAGCGTAATACTTGGCGGTGTAATCGTAGCCTCTTCTTGCAAAACCTCCTCGTTCAAATTCTCCGGTTGACTCGAGGAACTTGGTTCTTGAGATTTTCGGGAAGATCTTCTTCTTCCGAATATTCTCTACAAATATTTTGTTTAATTTAATCAGTTTTAGCATAAAAAAAATTAATCAAATAACTTATTTATCAAAAAACTTACCTCAACACCCCTTGATAACGACATTGTAATAAGATTTTGTTTTTGAGGAAGGGTGAGGAAGAGAAGTCCGGAGGGGGGCTGCTTGAGGAGGTAGAGAGTGGAGGAATGGGAGAAATGAGGGAGTAGAGGGGGACGGGAATGGGAGAAATGAGGGAGTAGATTGGGACTAGTAGAGATAAATGCCGGAGGAATCGAGAGGGAATAAATGCTCCCCGGAAACGGTCAAAATTTTTCGAATCCCGCAGGCACAGCAGCGAATTTCAGCTCGCTTTGGAATCCGCCTGATCGCGGGCATGCGTGCCGCGATTGACCGTTGACGCCCATTCAAATCGTGCCACGTGTCTCAGCTTTCAACTATTGCCATCGCTTTTTTTTTAAACGCGAAAAGAAATCGCGTTGGGAACGATCGAGATTGAAAGCGGTGCGCTTTGGTCTACTGACCGGTGCGCCTGCGATTGCCCTTTCTTTGGTGCATGGGTTTTTGACATTTAACTTCCAGTCTAATCGATGCATTATCAGACGCTAATCAAGTGTAGTTAACATAACTTGATGGATTACAGGTGTCATTTGGAAAAACAAGTGACTAATTAAAATACATTGTGCGCCTAAATGATTTGCGGAAATGGGGTACTGCATATAGGTTCTAATCTAAGGGTAAACAACACAAAGTTAATTGCTTTAAGTCAGGGCCGTCCAATGGTTTTACGGGGCCCTGTGTAAAAAGTTAATTAGATTTTGAAATTGATTAGATTGACCTTAATTACTAAGTACTACAAATCTCATACCAGGGTAATATAAATATAAACCTAAATTAATTAATTCGAGATTTAATTTTGAAATGAATCCGTTTTTAACTCGAGTATTTACAATCCAAATTAAACACAATAGACTCGAGTCCAAACCTATTGACATGTATACGTATTTTTATTAATAAAATGTTAATTTTAAAATAATTATATTTAATTGTGTATATTTATATTATTATTTAATATACTAATAACATATGATGATATGAGAAAGTTTTTTCACTATTTCTCAATATTTAATAATGACAAAACGTATACTAATTAATATGAAAAAATGGTTAAGATATAAAAAAAACACTTGATTTTTTTTATTTGTATAAAGATATAACGTTAAAAAAAATCATGTTAGGAAAAAATCTTAAGATATAAAAAACTAGATAAGATATCAAGTGAATATAATAAAATTTGATAAGATATAAAATAGATGTATAAGGAAATTTGATAAGATATCAAGTAAATATAAAGGTAAATTTCAAAAAAATCTAATGTACAAAAATAAAATCATTATTTTATTCAAGGCTGATAACATGGTGCAAACTTTGACACATACTTGTGTTTTGTTTTATACTGTATTATAGTAGATTTTTAGCTAACAAAATTTTATGATAATTGAATTTATTTAATATGTGTGGATGATTTGTAATTTTATTGAATAGTAACCCAATCACTAGGTTGATTGTTTCATTACATTCTTAAATTTTACTCCATATTTCTTAAAAATGTTATGGCACATAGAAAAATTAAATTCAACTAATTAAAAGGATATTAAATCGTAATATATTTTACCCATACCAATCAAATAACTAACAATAAAAGACCCTAAAAATATTATAAATTGCACTATTAAGCAATTAATTAGACAATAATTTAACACTTTAACTAGTAACTATGTACACTAGGGGGCCCACGTGTTTAAAAAAGAAAATATTACCGTAACAATTTTAGACAATATTTTAAAAGGGAAATAGAGGGCCCACGTGTTTACGCTTGGAAATGATCGAAGAAGCGGGTGTGATTGTAAAAAGTCGGGATTCGAACACTGCCCAAAAAGCAATGATGCACCCGTTTCACCACCATCTGTACTAGTGAAACATTGTATTCTACTATGCATGCTTATTTAATACTGCATATTACTGTTTTAAAATTTTGGGGCCCCTAAAATTCGAGGGCCGTGTTCCGTCGGGCTGTTTGCACGCCCTCTTGGGGCCTACTTTAAGTACGTCGTCCAAATTCAAAAGGTTAAATGATTTAACTGGCGATATATTTTTTTATTTTTTTGGTTGAGTTAACTGGCGATATATATACAACTACAAGGATCAGTTGGCTTCATTTCATGATTTCTTCTCAACATGCATGTTATATATAAACTTGTAGAATCGTTACTACGTACTTAAGAAGTCGTTGGCCCCTGTTGGGAGCAGCCCAGTACATATTTCTGACTTGATAACGCCCTCACGAAGTCCCCTGAAGAAAGCTAGCAGCTGTGAGATTCGGCCAGTGTTAGAAAATCTGTGTGTGTGTTTTGATGGTTCCAAACAGGTTGCTGTCAAGAGGTCGCCGACGTCACAAAGATAAAGTCAGAAGTCGCCGACCACCTCGACAACCTGATTGCCCAGAAATCCGACGCCGAGCGGAACTCTATAAATGGCAAAGCGCGTAGCAGTTTTAAGGAAAGCACGGCAGAAGGATTCTGGAGGTTCTTTTAAGGCAAGAAGAAGTTCATACATGCCGAAAATCTTCATGGATTATTCCGAGATAATTAAGAAGATTTTATTGTGTCTTAAGGAGCTGATTAGGAAAGATTTGTAAAGATTGTGTCTAATTCATTCCTTGGGCAAAAAGGATGAATTATACCACGATCTCCCTAGTATATATATTCAGTTCGGTGTCCTGAGAGAGTTGGGGGTTGAACGGAGAGAGTTAGGAAACTGGAAGAGAACGGCGCAGAACTAAGGGAGAGGTTTCTGTAATAGGTTCTGAGGGTTTCCGATATCGTACTGTGAGCGAGTGTTGTTGAGAGTAGAAGACAGGTTCGTGTGACTCGAGTCTGTGGAAGGGAGGGTACGAGAAGAGTTGTATTGGGTGAGGGTAGAGTACATAGGCAGAGTACTTGCAAGAGGGCGTGGGATTCGCATCTTGAAGTAGGAGAACCTTTGTAAACCCGAGAAATCAATATAACGAGTCGAAGTGCTCTTCAAGTCCTACCAAGTGAGAAGCTTGGGAGGCAAGTGGTTTTTCCCGAAACAAACAAGTTGGTTTGTGGAGGGTTTCCACTCTAAATACCTGTGTTCGAAACCGGTAACTTAAAGTCTTTCTTGTGTTTGAATTTCCGCTGCACAACCTACAGGTTGTTAACTCTGGTCGACGACATCGTAGGTGTCGACGACCTCTGAAGTACTAATAGATCCTACAATTGGTATCAGAGCCTTGGCTCTAGATTTTTCTAGTACTTTGCAGGAAAGATGTCTACCACCAACACCGCTATCAATGACTCCTTCTGGAAACCTCCAGTACTCAAGCCCGGAGAGTACGATTGGTGGGTGAAACAAATGCAAACCCACATTTGCTCTCTGGATGGACAACTTTGGAAAGTGATTTCCATTGGTCCTGAGAAGTTCCTGAAAGCTGATGGAAAAGAAAAAGATGTCACGGAGTATGACGACGTGGACTTCAAAAAGCTTGAGAAGAATGAGCGTGCCAAGAAGGTTCTCCACCACGCTCTAACTAGCAGTGAGATCAAGATGGTCATAGGTTATGACACTGCTAAGGAGATTTGGGATGCTCTTAAACGTCTCCATCAAGGTAATGATGATGTCAAAAAGGACAGAATCATAACCCTTGAAAGAGAATATGAGAATCTATTCCAAGGGAAGAATGAGTCCCTCCACGACTACCACTCCAGATTTCAGTCCGTGGTCAATCAGTTAGAGTTCCTTGGAGAAAAGCTTCCACAATGGAAGCAAACCAACAAACTGATTTCGGGTCTCAACAAGAAGTGTGACGGCATGGTGACTTCTCTCTTGTCCCAAAAGGACACGAAGTCGATGACCGTGGAAGATGTGATTGGTCAACTGACCATGCTTGGAGGTATTCAACAAAGAAGGGAGGACAGGTTTGACTCTGAAAAGGTCAAGAACATTGCTCTGAAAGTCGAAAAGGCTTTCGACATCGCTCAAGGACAGGATGATGAAGAGGTCGACGACGACGACGTTGCCCTTATCTCAAAGGCGATGAAGAGACTTTGGAGTCGCAACAAAGCTCCAGCCAAAACCCCCGAAGCTGTAAGAGACATGAAGGGAGTGATATGCTATCACTGCCAAGACAAAGGACATTTTGCTAAACAATGTCCAAATAGGGAGGTTGGCAAGAGCATGATGGCGACTTGGGACATGTCTGATGAAGAAGAAGACAGGTCGCCGACCAAAGAACACTGCTTTATGGCCTTGAGTGATGACTCCTCAAGTGAGGTAAAAGATATTGAACTTTCTTCACTTTTAGCTAAGAAGACACGGGAACAACTTTGTGCTATTATTGAAAAACTTGGACTTCAAGTTTCGGAACTAAGTGAAAAAATTGATGAAAAAGATGAAAAAATTGCTAATCTGATCGATGATAACGAAGTTTGGTCTTCTAAAGCTATAAGTCTAGAAAAGAAAAGTGCCTCTAAACCTGTTGATTGCACTAAATGTTCTAACCTTGAGTCTCAGGTTGTTGATTTACAGAAACAGGTGTCTAGTCTTGAAGGAGAAAAACTCATGCTGAAACTGGAAAACGCTAAGTTGTCTAGTGACCTTGAAAATTTGAAGATAGACGATGAGGCTAAGAAACAGAAGTGGAAAGACGAGTTTGTCGTCGACAAGGTCCAAGAAGTCAGGGGAGACTTCGGAAGGAGATTTGTGAAGGTTGTTGAGCGACCTGGTCTCGGTTATGGGAAAAGCCAGAATGAAAAGGGGAACGCTTCTAATTCTCAGACATCCAAAGGAAAATCCCCTATGCATGATCACAACGCAAGTTGTTCATCGCATGTGGCGGACCCCAAGGGTAAAGGGAAGCAGAAGTGGTACCCTAATCAAAAGGTTCGTACCATGTGGGAAAACCAAGTCCAGAACCCTGGCCCTTCGCGAATTGATTTTCAGGCCCGGGTCGACAACAAACCTGTCTACCTAGGATATAGTAAGTATGTAGGGTTGAAATCTCACATCACATGTTGGTATTGTGGCAAAGGAGGCCATTACCAACATGAGTGTTTCAAAAGGATTTGGGATTCTGAAAATGCTAGGAAGTCGAGGACTGCTAGGAAGAAACCTAATGTCACCAACTCTGTCAAGAACCCTAGGAAGAAACCTTATGTTACCAATTCTGTCAAGGACTCAAAACCTGTTAATACTGATGTTTCTGATGATGTTGTGAAATCTGTTGCTCGACCCAGAGGAGTTGTGAAACAACTCTGGGTTCGTAAAAACTAATCTTGTTTGTGCAGGTTGAAGTGAGTGTCGACGACCCCTGGTTCATCGACAGTGCGTGCTCAGCTCATATGACTGGAAAATCTGAAGATTTTGTCTCACTTCAACAACACAAGGGAGGTAGCATTACCTTCGGAAACAATAGCAAAGGTGTGGTTTCTGGTATTGGAAAGGTGAAGATCTCATGTAAGGTTTCAGTTTCTGATGTTAGCTTGGTCGACAACCTTGGTTTTAATTTATTGAGTGTGGTTCAACTGTGTGCTAACGGGAAAAATCAAGTTGTCTTTGATCATAAGCAGTGCCAGGTGATTGAAATTAGTATAGGTAGGACGCTTCTGAAGGGATTATGCAGAAACAATGTCTACAAAGTTGATCCCAGCTTCCAATCTGAAGAGAGTTTATGCTTGAAGTCTGGTACAGAGGTCGGCGACCTCTGGCACAGTCGGTTCTGTCATGCTAGCCAGTAGTTGTTGATCAAATTGCATAGAGAGGAGCTAGTTCGTGGTTTGCCCAAGATTGAGGTCTCTAAATCTGGAATCTGTGATGCTTGTGTGAAGGGTAAGCAAGTAAGGTCCTCCTTTAAGTCCAAGAAGGAGGTAAGTACCTCCAAACCCCTTGAGTTGATTCACATGGACTTGTGCGGACCTATGCGCATGTAGAGTAGAGGGGGAAACAGATATGTTTATGTTATTGTTGATGACTACTCACGCTATATTTGGACTATCTTCCTTGCTTCTAAAGATCAGGTTTTCGAGGAGTTCGATACGTGGGCAAAAGCTGTTGAAAGAAAGCTTGGTCATTCTTTGGTGGCTATCCGATCTGATCATGGTACAGAGTTTGAGAACTCTGAGTTTCTGGAGTATTGTAAGAAGACTGGAGTTAGCCACAACTTCTCGGCGCCAAGAACCCCACAGCAGAATGGCGTAGTTGAGAGGAAGAATTGAGCTCTAGAAGAGATGTTGCGGACCTTGCTTATCTCTAGTGGTCTTCCAAGGAATTTCTGGGGAGAAGCAATTCATGCAGCCTGCTATGTGATGAATAGGGCTATGTTGCGTCCACTACTTGGAAAGACTCCGTACGAGCTATTGAGAGGAGTCAAACCCAATGTCGCCCACCTCCGCGTTTTCGGGTGTAAATGCTATATTCATAACAATGGGAAGGACAGCTGGGCAAGTTCGATCCAAGAAGTGATGTTGGCACCTTTGTTGGCTACTCGCCAACTAGCAAAGCTTACAAGGTATACAACAAGAGGACTAAGAAGATTGAAGAAAGTGTTCATGTGGTGTTCGATGAAAGCACCATGGCAGGTTCTCTGGTTCAGGATCGTGATGATGGTGATCTAGGTTACTTCTTATGTCTTGAAGATGTCTCTGACAGGGATAGTTGTGAAAGTCCATCTGGGGTCGCCAACTTTGACAGTGTCGCCGAATCAAATCAGAATGTAGAGGCAAATCAGAATCAGAATCAGCATCAGAATGCAGATGTGGTGCAGGATCAAGGTAGTTCTGAGGCAAGAGAAGCAGATCAAGCAGGTCAAAGTTCAGATCAAGCAGTTCAAAGTTCAGATCAGGCAGTTCAAAGCTCAGTTCCAGGTAGCTCATCTCAGGTTCCGCAGGTCGACGACCTGAGTCAACTACCTATCAGGAACTATCAGCAGAAGAGTGCTCATCCGGTCACCAACATCATCACTGATTATTCGAAGGGTGTGCAAACGAGGTCCTCACTTAACCTCTTTGCATTCAATGCCTTCATTTCTATGTTGGAGCCGAAGAACATTGAGGAAGCTTTGAAAGATCCGGACTGGGTCAATGCCATGCAGGAGGAACTTCATCAGTTTGAGCGCAATAAGGTTTGGCACTTGGTCCCTAGGCCGAAGGGAAGAACAGTTATTGGAACACGTTGGGTGTTCAGGAACAAGTTGGATGATGAAGGGAACGTGGTCAGGAACAAGGCCAGGCTTCTAGTGAAAGGTTACAATCAGCAAGAGGGAATTCACTATGATGAAACTTTTGCCCCCGTAGCTCGTCTTGAGGCAATAAGGTTGTTGATTGCTTATTCTACCTTTCATGGGTTCAAATTGCAGCAAATGGATGTCAAGACCGCATTTCTCAATGGGTACTTGAAGGAAGAAGTCTATATTGAGCAAACTCCAGGTTTTGAAGATGTCGCCAACCCAGATCATGTTTATAAGCTTGATAAGGCTCTCTATGGGTTGAAGCAGGCTCCTCGCGCGTGGTATGATAGGCTATCGCAGTTCTTAATCCAGAATGGATATGTTCGAGGAGAGATTGACAAGACTTTATTCTTGTTGAGGAAAGAGAATCACACTCTGGTGGTTCAGGTCTATGTCGACGACATCATCTTTGGCTCAACAGACCCTGAGTTAGTGAAGAAGTTTGCCAACCTCATGTCGAGTGAGTTTGAAATGAGCATGGTTGCTGAACTCAAGTTCTTTCTAGGACTTCAGGTCGTGCAGGATGAGGAAGGTACCAAGATCCATCAACAAAAGTACCTCAGGGAGTGCGTGAAGAAATTTGGTCTTGAGAGCTCTCGCTCTTTTGAAACTCCCATGTCGACGACCACATCACTGGGAAAAGATGAGAAGGATCCAAAGGTGAATGCAACTTTGTATCGAGGTATGATTGGATCTCTCTTATATCTTACAGCTAGTAGGCCGGACATTGTCTTTGCCGTGTGTCTTTGTGCAAGATTTCAGGCCGATCCAAGAGAATCTCATCTAAAGGCTGTAAAGAGGATCATTCGTTACCTTAAGGGGAGTGACAACTTGTGTCTGTGGTATCCGAGGGTCAGCAACCTCGATCTGGTCGGCTACACTGATGCAGACTTCGCAGGAAACCGTATTGACAGGAAGAGTACATCCGGGATGGCTCAGTTTCTGGGTTCTTGCTTAGTTTCTTGGGGTTCGAAGAAGCAGAATTCAGTCGCTCTATCTACAGCTGAAGCCGAGTATGTCGCAGCCGCTGCATGTTGTTCACAACTTCTCTTGATCAAACAACAACTCAGTGACTATGGAGTTAAGTGTGGGTCTGTTCCCATACTATGTGACAACACAAGTGCCATAGATATCTCCAAGAACCCGGTGCAACATTCAAAGACAAAGCATATTGAGATAAGGCACCATTTTCTTCGGGATTGTGTGGAGAAAAGAATGGTCTCCATGGAGTTTTGCAGGACGGATGAACAAAGGGCGGACATTTTCACCAAAGCTTTAACTCGGGAACCCTTTGAACGACTTCGCATGGAGCTAGGTATGATCTCTCTTGATTAACTTGTTACCTTACATGCTACCCCTCAATGACTGGTTGAAATCAGATTGTTTATCATGAGAATAACATGCTTATGTGGTGTAAGTCTAATAGGGTAATCATGCGTTGATTGATGATTCACTTTGCTTGTGTGTGCATGTCGACGACCTCCTGCTTGTTGTGATTATGCTTGCAATTATGTTGAACTTTTTCTTTGAGCCCAAAAGAATCAACCTGATGACCCCTGAACCCTCGTTAGAAGCCCAAATGATGGTTGATTCTATAGCTGTCCCCGACCTATCATGCTTGAGAGTCTCTATGAGCCCATATTGTTTGTTTGTATCTTTTAAACTGAGACTTATCAACATGATCGACAAATTCCACAAAATATTATTTTTATGCTTGGGTTGCTTTGACACCACCCGGTGTGACCCAACCCCCAAGCTACTCCAGGTGGTAATTGTCATGGTACATTTAGTTTGACGATCTTGTTCAGAAGTGTGAGACAGGTACAGGTCGACGACTCCTCATGTGTGTCAGCTGAGGTCGACGACTTATCAGGATATTTCAGAGTTGTGCTCAGAAAAAGTGAAGTGTTGAGAAGAAATGGAGAAAGCTGTTTTGAAGTCAACGACATCGCTGTTGTCGCCGACTTTTCAGTGCGAAAGCTTGCCTTATTGAAAGAGGGTGAAGTCCAGAAGATGTTGGACTCGTTTGATGAAAAGAAAAGAAGAGAGAAAAGAAAAATGAAGTTGAAAAAAAAAAGAGAAAAAGAAGGGTAAGTAGGGAAGCTGAGAGTGATTTTGCTAAGACTAGAGGTTCTGGTGTAGAGTCGGCAACTCTACATGTTAAGTCAGGAAGTTTTGGAGCAGAGTTGGCAACTCTGAATGCTAAGCTGGATGAACTGGAGAATCAGAATCTTGAGTTAGCAAAGGATATTGCACAGGTGCTTAAGAGGAAATACTGAAAGCTATGAATTAGTCGTCGACCAGTGCACTATTGACTTTATCACTATCCTGCTTTCTATCCCTACCGCATTATTCCTTCCACTAAAACTTTTCTTAAGTTCGATATGGTTGTAAGGTATTAATACTCTTGTTGTGTGTGTTCGGTTTGACATTGCCATACTTGCATGGTTGTTGACTTGGTCTCTACATGCTTTTGCCTATATTAGCTAATATGTTTGCCTTGCTTATTTCTCCATGATATATGATCTTTTTGATGATGCCAAAAGGGGGAAATGGCTGAGGGTTGCATGCTTAATTTAAGGGGATATGCTGAATCCCAAGTGAATGTTAAACTTAGGGGGAACTTTTGAAAAGTTAAGGGGGAAATTGTTTGAGATGATTTCTTGATACTCTGATATGATGCTCTGATGCAATAGATTGCCTTTTGAGATGTTTGGACAGATTGCAGAAGACTCCTTCCAGTGCAGAAAACAGATCGGTGTTTGTCACCATCAAAAAGGGGGAATTTGTTAGAAGAGGTTGATTTACATAAAAATATCTCTTAAGATATAAACTATAAATGTATAACAACCGTTAGATTTGAGAATCTAACGGTTGAGATTGAAGTGGGAGCTAGATGTGAAAATTAAGGCTTAAATTGGGACGGTGGTATTTTTGTAATTATAGGAAAAGTTGTGGCAGAATGGACTTTTGCCCCGCCTGCACTCAGATCGTAGATTCTGGCTTCCTCTCTCACGCGAACTCGCTCTTCTCCTAAACGACGATTGTATAAGCACATTCTCAAGGTCAACTCCTTCTCTTCCTTCGATCGATCGGGCTTTTTGATTTTGATTTTGCGATGGTTGATAGCTACTCGATTTGCCTCCTCTCTCTCTTCTCTGAATCTCGATTCCTCGGCCATGTGCCCTAGAAATCGATCGGAGATCGTCTTCGAGGATCAATCGGACGTCGAAAGTAGTTCGGCGTACAATCACGTCGTCAGGTACTCTCGTCCATCCACTATCAAGCTAAGTCAGCAACGTTCGCACTTGCGCAACTCCATCAGCTTAATCAGTACCGTCGAGCTTGCTCCGAAGGCGTACAATAGACTGAGCGGGGCTAATTTCGGAGGTTATCTGTTGCTTAGCGTCAAGACCTCCCCTGATTCCAACAGTGCATTTAGGTAATTTCGTGATCCGATTTGGTTTTGGCCAATCTAGATTTTGCAATTTGTGCACAGAATTGCTTGTTGGTTCTTTTATTAGTTTTTGTATTGTTGAGCAATGAGGTCAAGAAGGTTATGGGAGAAGCTAGGTTCATGCCTGAATTCATCAAATTCCTCGAATCAAGAACGTATGAGATTCGTCAAATGGCAGCCGACGCCATCTCTTGTATGATCATGGTGCCCTGGAACAGGAAGAGGCTTGTGCAAGAAGAGAGGAATATTGGGTTGATTTTGTAGATGATTGATGATCTAAAGGGGATGGGGAATTTGAAGTTCTTAATGTCAATATTGCTAGTAGTGAGTAGCAGTACTACAATGAGGAGAAGGATTTTTTATTTTGGGTGCTTGAAAAGTGTTGAGAAGCTTGCTGAATCTGAAATGTGTGATGCCAAGAAGATCTTAAGGAAGGTATCATCTAATAGATTCTAGAGTATGTTGAATAGAATCTTGCCTATTGATTCCTAAAATCAATTAGCTAGTTTGGAATCATGAAATTCTAGCTTCTGATTAGTATAGAATCATGAAATTAGCTTCTGATTAGTATGGTTTTACTTGGCTAGTGTGTTATTTATGTTGTTATTTCTTTGTTCAGTAATGAGCCCCATTTGTATTTTAGGTTTTGCTAGTATGGATTCATGAAATTCTAGATTCTGATTAGTTGTAAGATTTTGCCTTGAAGGATGTGTTATTATGGTTCTTGAATTTCAAATGCCAGTTTCTCTTTGCAAAGTTCAACTTGGAACTTCTGGAATGGTCTTGATCACAAAGAGGGAATCAAGGTTTGCTCGTGAAGTTGATATGCCAAGAGTTCAACACAAAAACTTTGTCAAAGTAGGATTTCCTCGGCAATGGTCTTGATCATATTCATCTTTTCTTTGAATGCACACTTCTGGAATGTTTGGCCTTGACTCACACTTTTGCTTCATAGTGTAAAAATCTTTTTTTTTTTTGGTTCTTATTTTGTTATAGTTACATGTAACCATTATTAGGTTTAGAAGTAAATAGACTATTACTATGTGATTGTAATGTAACTATAACAGTAAATCAAAAGAAAGAACAGTTTTTTTCAAGGGCTTTCTCTTGGAAGTTATAGTTGAATGATTTAAATTCAATTACAGGTTGCATTTTTTAGCGTTTTTGTCCTATGTTACATAGTTTGGAATATAAACTTTGTCCAAAGGGATTATGTTGGATGCAGAGGAATCATATGGAGGGGAATTATGAACATGTGAGAGAAGTGACAAATTACTGCTTTGTCTTAATTGTATATACTAGGAAGAGGAAGGTGTGGTTTATTATGCTCGTTTTCTTGTTCACGTTTTTTTTTATGTTCACATATTTGATGGAGTTGTTCACATATTTCATGTCGGCGTTCACATCTTAGAAAAGATGGTATATGAGTGGACAAACGATTTTTTATGTTCACATATCTGTTCACGTATTTTGAATGTACGTTCACATATTTGAGTATAATGTTCACGTATTTGAGTATCATGTTCACGTATTTTGAAAGGGCTTTTTATATTTACGATTTTTCTTTGGTTGTTCACATATTTGATGAAGTTGTTCACATCTTTTATGTCGGCGTTCACATCTTTTATGTCGACGTTCGCATCTTAATAAAAGATGGTATATGAGTGCGCAAACGATTTCTTATGTTCACATATGTGTTCACGCATTTTAGATGTACTTTCACATATTTGAGTATAATGTTCACGTATTTGAGTATCATGTTCACGTATTTTATTTGGTAGGTCATATATTTTATGAGAATATTCACATATTTCATGGTAAAAAAAGAAACTTGGAAAACTAGACATTTTAGTAAGATATACTGCCTCTAAGACATTTTAGTACGATGTTCACATATTTGAGTATCATGCTCACGTATTTGAGTAACATGTTCACGTCTTTTAGATATACGTTCACATATTTGAGTATCATGTTCACATATTTGAGTATCATGTTCACGTATTTTAGATGTACGTTCACATACAAAGTACTTGTGTTCACGTATTTGAGTATCATGTTCACGTATTTTAGATGTACGCTCACATATTTGAGTATCATGTTCACGTATTTGGGTATCATGTTTAGATGTACGTTCACATATAAAGTAGTTGCATTCACGTATTTGAATATCATGTTCACGTATTTTAGATGTACGTTCACATATGAAGTAGTTGTGTTCACGTATTTTAGATGTATGTTCAGATTAATGCTGTTAAATTCATGCACACATATAAGTAAAGCTTTCGAATTTGCACAATTGAAAAACATGATCTCTCTCTATATATAAAATTATAAAATGACAAGTTGAGCTATAGTGCAAACAAATGCAGCAAGCTGCATTTGTAAGATAATTCGATGGAGATAGCAAGTAGAGATAGAGAAAAAAGTTGATTGCTAAATTTCGAATACATTCAAGTTCATGCATTATATGACGCATAAATAAGTATAAATAAGTTTCAACGGGTGAAATCATTTATTATGTCTGTTTTAATGTTCACGTATTTTCTTTGGGTGTTCACATGTTTGATGAGTGTGTTCACATATATTATGTCGTGGTTCACATATTAGTAAAGATGATACATGAATGAAGAAACAATTTATCAGTAAAGATAGTACATATATTTAAAAACTTAGTCCCGTGCCTGAATGGAGAGATAACAAATTATACATTAATTATGTGAAAAAAAATCTAAAATTTCCAATTTCATTGATCAAAGTGATAACAAACTAGACATTAACTTCTTCACCGAAAAAAAAAACTAGACATTAACTTTGTATGATCAACACCACTGAATAGAAGCATCAATTTTACCGAGAGCACCGGCTTGACCAAAGAACAATACATTTGCAACAATACATTTACAACTCACCACTCTCGTAACCGAGTACTACTAATTCCAATTTGTGTTTTGCTACAAAAGTAAAGCAAAATTCAAGCCAAATCATCTCAAGTCTCAACCCATCACTAGCTCGTTCTCTCCACATTACACTTGCAACATTTTTCTTGTTTTTGCAGTGCATATCTTGGTAATTGGTATATTGCATATTCACACTGCACAAAGATGAATTAGGCCATCATACCATTTGCTCCTCTCCTGCCTTTCTTAAAGCTCAAACTTCATCTTCACTGAACAAAAATGGCACCAAACCTCTTCACGTAATCTTATTTCCATGGTCAACCTTCAATCACATGATCCCATTCCTCCACCTCTTCGTCGCCTTAGCCAAATCCGGCATTCATGTCTCCTACCTTTTGACACCTCGAAATATCGAAAGACTCCCTCCAATCCCACCTACCTTATCAAACCTCCTCACCTTCTTGGAGCTTCAACTCTCAAAAGTCAATGAGCTTCCGGAAGGCACGGAGACCGCCGTTGACCTCCCGCTCGACCAAAATCCAGTACCTCAAACTAGCCTACGACCTTCTTGAGTGACCCATCACCTACTTGATAGAGAAACACCTAAAAGAGGCGATCTATCAGACTCCAAAATCATCTCTGCAACCAGACAGAACGACTCAATCATAAAATCGCACAAATAAATTTCCAAGTAAGAACAAGCATAGCCAAATTCCTGCTAAACCTAACTTTTCGGCTCACTCCAATCATCAAAGCCCATGCACAAACAGTCTAATTCAACACTTGACACTTGGCAGCCAATCATCAATAAATCGCCATAAATCTCTTTGAGTATGAAATCACAAGTAAAAATGAACGAATAAGAGAATTGAAAGTGGAAATCATCTTACAGACAACGACATTAGTTGAAGAGATGAATCCATGGTACTATCAGATTGTACGAAATCAATTTCAAAGCTTGCAGATGGCAATTGCAGATTCGTGTAAAATGAATTGAAAACCAACCGAACAAAGATAGTGTTTTTACATTGAACAACGAGCAACACTTAAAAATAGATCGAATCTAATTTCTACTTCATAATTTCATCGAACTTTGAACCTCAACCCTCACAACTTATTAAAACACGGATCTGAACAAAAAATCTCAAAGTTAGCACATCGACCATGTATTCGATGGTGATGAGGGGATCGTTAACGGCGACGAGCTCAACATCTTCCCGTGAAAGAATCACCCTAGCGACCAAACGGCCGATCCTTCCAATCCCCAAAGTCTTCTTCTAAAGAACGCATAGAAGATGATGGAAATAAAAATAATGTGCAAAATGACCAAACTGCCCCCGCTTCCTTAAAAAATAAATGGGGAAGATCTTCTAATCCTGGCCGTCCATTTAAATGATCTAACGGTTGCAGCTTGTTCGTAGTTTGTAGGTTAATGTTGGTTTTTATTTGAACCAATGCCTTGTTAGAAAATCTGTGTGTGTGTTTTGATGGTTCCAAACAGGTTGCTGTCAAGAGGTCGCCGACGTCACAAAGATAAAGTCAGAAGTCGCCGACCACCTCGACAACCTGATTGCCCAGAAATCCGACGCCGAGCGGAACTCTATAAATGGCAAAGCGCGTAGCAGTTTTAAGGAAAGCGCGGAAGAAGGATTCTGGAGGTTCTTTTAAGGCAAGAAGAAGTTCATACATGCCGAAAATCTTCATGGATTATTCCGAGATAATTAAGAAGATTTTATTGTGTCTTGAGGAGCTGATTAGGAAAGATTTGTAAAGATTGTGTCTAATTCATTCCTTGGGCAAAAAGGATGAATTATACCACGATCTCCCTAGTATATATATTCAGTTCGGTGTCCTGAGAGAGTTGGGGGTTGAACGGAGAGAGTTAGGAAACTAGAAGAGAACGGCGCAGAACTAAGGGAGAGGTTTCTGTAATAGGTTCTGAGGGTTTCCGATATCGTACTGTGAGCGAGTGTTGTTGAGAGTAGAAGACAGGTTCGTGTGACTCGAGTCTGTGGAAGGGAGGGTACGAGAAGAGTTGTATTGGGTGAGGGTAGAGTACATAGGCAGAGTACTTGCAAGAGGGCGTGGGATTCGCATCTTGAAGTAGGAGAACCTTTGTAAACCCGAGAAATCAATATAACGAGTCGAAGTGCTCTTCAAGTCTTACCAAGTGAGAAGCTTGGGAGGCAAGTGGTTTTTCCCGAAACAAACAAGTTGGTTTGTGGAGGGTTTCCACTCTAAATACCTGTGTTCGAAACCGGTAACTTAAAGTCTTTCTTGTGTTTGAATTTCCGCTGCATAACCTACAGGTTGTTAACTCTGGTCGACGACATCGTAGGTGTCGACGACCTCTGAAGTACTAACAGATCCTACAGCCAGGCAGTTAGGAGATATCCAACACATGGTTATTTAGTGGTTTACATAGAATAGGTAAAACCGTGAGATTAAGGGAAATTATAGATATTTAACAAAGATAAAATATATGTGTACATATACAGGTCGTTATTAACATTAGAAGATATACGAATTCTAGCTAGAAGAATAATACAAAGAGATCAAACCCTTGATTCGTAAATTCATACTCTTTTGCTCTAGCCTGATCTTGGTTGAAGGTTCTAGCCATATACATAACTTTCAACTAAAACAATTTGGTGCCGACTGTGGGGCCCTGGCGAAAGAGATATTCACGAACCATGGATTACTTTATAGATGTATGTCGAACCAAGAAGATCTAGCCATCTGGATGAATGATCCGGACGGGCTTGCAAAACCAGGAAGATCGACTTGATGGCCAGATCTTGTGATGAGGAGATGGCCGAGTTCCGCCAGAGACTTAAGATCCTTTAGAAGGAACTCAATGACCAGAAAAGCTTTTATGAGGCACAAGTCAAATGCTTAACGACGAAAATCGATCCACTGAAGTCCCAGACTCAAATGCTCACAATGGGAAGTCAGCCGGCCCGAGTCGCCGGAGAAACTAACGGCCACCTGCAAGGTTCAACCTTGATGGGGGATAAGGTACTTGATCGGTCCGGATCGGATGGTCTCAAAATTTAAATTTATAACAGAACCTAGTTGTAGCACAAGGTAGGGTGTCGAACACACGGGAGTTTGTTCGTTGAGTGCACCAAAAGAGAAAAGAAAGGTTAAAAACTAGGAAAATCAAAGGAAACCACTCGGGACCGACATAGGTCACTTCGGCCCGAGATGGATCGACGAAGGTTTGTACGGGACCGACATTGATGAACGTCGGGCCCGAGGTCTGGGTATGTCGAACTAGGCAAAATAGGAGAGATCGGTCTTGGGTTTTTGGGTTCATTTCCTAACTAGATGTGGGTAATTCCACCCCATTTCAGACAATAAGTGTTGATCCTCGTAGAATCGAGGTTGTTCGCCTTCGATCCCGCCACTCTACATATCGACCCTAGGGAATTTTACCTCCCATTTCGATACAAGTTCAAGTGTTTGGCAATCGATTGCTTTCGCTCACTCTTGCCAATCACAAGCCCTTGATCCCTTGCTTTCACAAGAGATTGTGACTCTATGTAGAGTGGATTCCTAGAACAAGCACTCAAGGCTATGGAATTGGGGGTTCAAACCCAGCCTAACTAGAGGTTTCCCCCATAGCCCAAGACCAATGGAATCTACTCCATAGGGCTAGAGTAACAAGCAATCAAATAACAAGGCAAACAAATCTCAAATATCCAACTCCAATCAAAGCCAAATCTCATTCAATTCAAAGGGAAATCACAAGATCCAAACTCAAATCCACAAATTGAGAATCAAAACAAGTTCAAACTCACAATTCTTCCTAGATCTAGCTATCCTCCACCGAATTCTCCTCTTCTTCTTCTCTCCTTTCTTCCTCCCTGCTCTCCAAGTCTTCCCTGAGCCATTGAGAGTGATTAGATGTGTCTAAGCTTGGATCTAGCCAAGGGTTTCTCTCCTCTCATAGGAAAGGAATTCACCCAAATCCTCTTGTAGATCTTGGGTTCCTTCCCTCCCTTGGAGAAGAGTCCACCCCCTAAAGTTGTCTCTTGATGATGATCCCCCTCTAATGAGAGATTACAAGGGCTTAAATAGAGATTTGATCCTTGATCCCCAAGGAAAGTCCTTGACCTCCAAGGCTTCTAGAACTCCTTGATCTCCAAGGCTTCTAGACTCCTTGATCTCCAAGGAAGCAAATATAATTATCGGAATTAACAAGAAAATCCCAAAAAGAAAGGAATCCGGAGCCACGACCTACATGGATCGACACGGAGAACCTCGGGCCCGACTTTGATTCTACCTCGGTCCTAGGGCATACGTCCAAGTACCTCGGGCCCGACTTGCCACACCTCGGGCCACCACCTCGCGCCACCATGGTACCTCGGGCCCGACTTGCTTCACCTCGGGCCACCATGAAACTCGGGCCCCACTTGCTTGGTACCTCGGGCCTAAGGCAAATTTCAGCTTGTTTTGCTCCGTTCTCTCTCGTAGCTCGGATTGACTCGATTCTTTCGCCGTTCACTTGGTCTTCACTTGAGGCTTCTTCCCATGCATCTTTAGCTCCATTTTGGCTCCTTTTTCATCCTTGAATTCTTCCATGATGCCATGATGCTCCAATCTCCATGATTCATGCCAAAAACACCTACAAAATACACAAAATTCGCATAGTCTCCGAATCTCATGGAAAATCGGAATCCAAGCTAAAAAGGAATAAAATTCACGAGAAAAGGAACAAAAGACACATATTTACAAGGGATTTAACCACTAAAACACCACCAAAATGAGAGACATCAGTACTTCTATTGGGTGTAGTTGTCTTGATACCTGAAGAAACTACGTCACCGCCTCCGACGTTGCTAGGGGTCCCTCAATCTAGTCGAGGTAGGAGCACTAGGAAAATCGCCGCTCCTATCGTGACCCTCCGGTCAGCCAACAACTACCACCACTTCGCCCACAGGATCTTTGGGTGCTGGGCGAAGAAGATGAGGAAGATGCCAAGCGACGCCGTCTGGTGGATCTAGATGAGGCTATCCGGAGGAAGGTAGAAAAGAATATCGGCGCCATCACCAATCAAATAACTAGATCCGCTAGGTTGTATCTCCCTTTGCGCCTCAGATCTCTTGTGTGGAAGTCTCTCATAAGTTCTCCTTACTAACCATGACGGCATATTCTAGTGCCCCAAATCCTAATAAGCACGTGGCAATCTACAAACAGAAGACGATGATCAATGCCATGCCTCATCACTCCAAACAAGCCATCATGTGCAAGTGGTTTGGAATCACCTTGAATGGTCGTACTTGAACTTGCATTATCAACCTCCCCAGGGGAAGCATAAGGTCGTTTGTAAAGTTGATCGATGTCTTCCGAGAACAGTTCGCTAGTAGTCGAAAGTTTGAAAAGCAATCCAGCGATCTCTACCGCAATGCCCAACGGTCGCGAGAGACTACAAGGGACTATCTCGACCGCTTCAATTGTGAAAAACTCTCAATCTAAATTGCAATGGCCTTAAAGCAAGGGGTTTAATGCCCGACTTCAGGCTATACACAAGGTTAATCAAGCACCCTTGCATCAACTTCAAAGAGGTCCAGTCTAGAGCATTGACACATGTACGACTAGAAGAAGACAAGGAGCTATGTAAGAGAGCCTCGAGATCCGAGAAGAGAAGTCAAAGCGACCACCGGAAGGAATGGCGGAACCATCCTTACTCCAGAACCCACCAAGGCTAGGTCAACGTAGCTCGGACCAGGACAACAAACAGAATATGGCATGACTATTAAAAAATGACCTTCATTCAAGTCCTTCAAGCTCGGAATGTCACCGTCGCATATAGTAAACTAGCTATCAAAATTGGGTGATCGAGTCCGATGGCCCAAGACAACTAAGACGTTGCATTTGAATCGGGACATGACTAGATGGTGTGACTTCCACGGGGATCATGAACATTGGAAAAAAGACTAGGTCATGCTCCGGAAAGAGATAGCATACCTAAGGGGGGTTACCCCAAGGACATCCTAGAGACATCCCCTCTGACTAGGAAATCCCCACCAGCACCCAACAGGGTCGTCAATGTCACCACGGGCGGATCTAGCATCTATGACTTATCTTATTCAACCACCAAATGACACACCGAGGATTGTATCTTCCTCAAGCCTCAAGTCACAACCAAGAGGTTCATCAGCCCGGTGATAACCTTTGACAATTCAGGTTTAGAGAATCTATTTGGGCTACACCATGATGGACAAGTGATCTCCTTGTGTATCGGGAATGTCCTGATGAGACGAGGGCTTATTGATAACAGTAGTATAGCAAACTTGATGACTCTCTCAGCCTTGAAGGAGATGGACATGTCAGAAGATGATGTACACAAGCACCCCGTTCCCCTTATCGGATTCAGCGGGAAGGTCTAGCACCCGGCCGTGGGGGACATCGCATTGCCTACGTACGCTAAGGGAGTAAATTTGCAGGTCCGATTCTTGGTGATGGACTTCCCATCCTACTATAATATGATCATGGCCAGACCTTGTATCCATGATATGAAGGTCTTCCCCACCACTAACCACCTGATGGTGAAGTTCTCAACATCTTGGGGAATGAAAGAAACAAGGGTCGACTAGAGAATGGCGAAGAAGTGCTACAAGTTTTTTTTTAAACCAGCCAACTAGAAAAACCTGGCATAGCAATTAAAGGAGCTTGCTCCTTCACAAGTGCGCACCAGAGAAGATGAAGATGATAAGGTGGATGAGGTAGCCCTAGACCTGAACAGACAGCACGCATCAGGGTCGAGCTAGACCCGCAATATTGCGATGCCCTAGTAGATTTTATGAGAGGAAATGTCGGATCCTTTGCTTGGAGCCACGAGGACATGACCAACGTACACCTTGAGGTCATTACTCATCGGCGGCACATAGATCCCCAACATCCACTAGTAAAACAAGAGCGATGTTGTTTCGTATCATTGAGAAAAGACAGTCGAGGAGGAGATCAAAAGCTACTTAACACTGGAAAGATTAGAGAGGTCGGGCACCCAGAGTGGTTAGCTAATGTCACTCTTTCTAGATAGGTTTTATAGGTTATTTGTTAATTAGATTGAGTCTTTTCTAGTTGTTTTGTGTCTTTTTACATGTGATTTCGGTTCTCTTACGAGAGTCGGAATCTATGCGCTTGTTTGTTTGTTCTTGTAGGTTTTGAAGCGTTGAGGAGGAGTTTCCGGGTCTTTTTTCAAGTCTGTTAGGAGGTGTGTCTAGAGGTGAAGGTGTAGCTAGAAGTGGAGTCAAGCCAAGTGATCGAGATGGTGTCAAGGAGTTCGTGTGTTTGAATAGTTTGAAAGGTTTGAGGATTTATGAAGAGTTAGGGTTGTGTCAAGATGGAAGTTGCTCTAGAAGTCGATGGTTCTAAGGAGTTAGAAGATGTCTAAGAAGGTCCAGCAGATTGGAGAAAGAAACATGAAGAGGAAGCCAATCTGGGCCAAGTTCCAAGTGAAGAATAGAACACAACTCAGTGCAGACCGGTCGGTTACGACCCCCCTAGGGTCGGTACCGAGCGTAGCAGCAGTGGTCAACAATAAACGTCTGTAATATCTGCAAATTTTATAAAATAGATTGTGAAATTTTCCTTAGTTTTATGACTCAACTTTTTCTTTGGAATGACCAGAGAAAGGGAAGAGGTCACTCGATTAAACCGTGTAACGTTGGATAACGCTAAACGGAACCCTCAAATTCAAAAATTCCTAAAACCTTTATTAGATCTCAAAATCGAGTGATTCTAAAGCCTAATGGTAGATCAAGGAGTCTAGTTTCACACCACAAAATTTGAGCCAATTCCGATAAGTATCTAGAAAGTTATTCCAATTGTACTGAAGCACTGCGCAGTCCCAAGAGGGCAGCGGGCGCTGCCTATGAAACTGGCGGGCGCCGCCTTGCTGCAGGCGTAAGTTTCTCGACGGGACACATTCATTGTGGGCGCTGTGGTTTCACTATCTGCAAGAGTATTGCTTTGGGTCACTTCTCTTTGCCTTTACTTCACCTCTCCATCAATGTTTGGCATCATTACGCCCAAGATCATCATCACTTTTGGATCAAAAGTTAGCTTGAGAAAACTATAAATAGAGGTGTGTGGGTGAGGGAAAAACTCACATAAATCTCTCTTCTCTACCTCCTAAATCTCTCACATTGCAAAGTAGAGTTGTTCTTCTTGCTAGTGTCGGCAATAGTTCGTCAAGAGGTGGCCGGAGTCGATTGGAGGATGCTTCCGAAATCACGCCGTTGTCACACCAGCAGGCAGCGATTGCCGCCAAGGGGCAGCGACCGCCACCAAGGGGCAGCGACCCTGCCAGGAGGCATCGACCGCCGCCTATGCCCTTTGCTTTGGGCATGTCTCAGGCCGTGCCCTAAGCGTTGCCTTGCCTCGCCTTGCCTTGTTCTTGTGGCTTCGTCGTTACCTTGTCTCGGTATTGTCTTCGAGCCCTTTGATATATTTTCGACGTCGTTATTATCGCCAAAATTTGGGATTAATATTATTATTAAAAGGATTAATAATAATAAAAAGGGGTATTAAAGGATGAATACTCGATAAATTTCCTTAAGAGGTTCGAGGGGAATTTTGGGCTTCAGATTAAGTAAATGAGGTATAGTAATTCTTTCTACTTGATTATTTATCGAACCCGACTCCAGTTTACTCTGCCGCTGTCGAAGTGCCGTCCGGGTCATTTCTCGATTTGCGTGCCAAGGAAATCTACTTCAAGTGGATGGATCTCTTTTTTCCTTACTCTATATTCGTGGTATTGCTTTCCGTTATAAATTAATCGTTTGGAACAAACTTGTGTGCTAATAATTTGATTAGAATTATTATGCTTAGAATTAATGACCATTGTTTTAAATATTGTACGCGCTAGTACATGGACTTAGGACCGTTGATGTGTGGCCTCTGATTGTTTCAAGTCTCTTTTCGAGACTTTGTTGTGGACTAGTTTAAGACTAGGAATGCAAGATTTAAGACTCTCGTTATTTCTTACTAACTCATGTTACTAGGTGTAATTAGTGCATGCTCGTAATAATAAGGTCATATGACTAATGCTCGTTCCTTACGATGGGCTATTGCACTCTAGCTAAGTGCTTAGGGGACGCCTGCTTTCCTGTTAATCCGTGGCTAAGCTCTGATGAGCCGTCGCTTAAAATTCGTTAATTAAATTGCTCTGTTTTATGATCTAATAAGATAAGTGTCCAATGCACATTAATTAATGAACGAGGATGGTTAGTACAGCTTGGAAAGTCATTCTAGCTCCCAGCTTTGAAAGATTCTATTTTCCACTCTGGACATGCACAACACGTATGCTATGAGGGTGTTTATAAATCTGATTAGTCGATGAAGGCTTTTTCACTGTTGCTTGAATTAATTAAGTTCCCAACAAATCTTAAACACATATCTTTCTTAGGTGCTACTTCCTTGTAGTATCCTACTTCCGAAAAATCTCATTTCTCATAAGCCTCACATCTCATAAAGCCTCAAACTAAAGTTATTATTTTCGATTGAGCCTTGCTCGTCTAAAAGCGTTTCGCTCAAAGAGCCATTTACGTCCCGCATCAAAGAACCCTTGACTGTAGAGCATCAACCGATTTTCAATTAGTCCGTGATGTCGTCATGTCTAAACCTTTCTAAGAACCGAATCCTATTCTACCACTTGATTAGTCTCACGTTAGACTAACATCCCTTCTTTCTTTCCCAACTTTGTTGGCTGGTATTTCTTGTCTTTTATGGAAATCTCATATAGGAAAGGGAAGGTTGTTCAGAAGGAATCCGAAGACATCAGGATCTGAAGGAAGCAAGGAAGGAAGGAAGAAAGGAAGAAGGTCTTCAAAGCGTCTTTGTTTTGACCATGTTTTGGGTCCCACATGCTTTTACATTTTAAGAAATGTCTTTTAATGTAAATTTCGCTGCAACTCTTTTAAATGACTATTGTAACCTTACGGGAAGCTTATTCCACTTGTAATCCGATTTACATTATGAAATAAAATTCGTTATTCTCGAATCATTTCGTTAAGTTACCTTTTCAGCCTTGGGTGACTTTGGACGGTGAAATCCGAGGTCACTGGCGGTAATACCCTTTGGCTTTAAAATGGGGGTGTTACAAAGTCAAACCCCGCCATTCCTACCCAGTGACCGGTCGGTACCGAGCGGAAGCCGGGTCGAAACGGATGATACTTGGTGCCTAAGGAAGACTCTTATTAGATGTTTTATTTATCGAACCTCTTGGATATTATCATGTGTCCTTTTTAGAACATCTTAACTAGTATTTAAAGGGTCGTTGGGGTGCCTCTAGACATAATCACTCATCATTCAAAATTCTACAACATTTTTGGGAAGACATAGAGGACAATCTAGTAGATCATAGGAGAAGAGAAACTTGTGGTGCAAGCAAAAGGTTTTTTAGTTGTAAGTTTTTCCCTTCTAATTGAAAGTTTGTTTCTTTTGTGTCAATTATGTCTTCCCACATCTTTGAGATTGTGCTTTGCATGATAATGTGTGAGTAGTCTTCTTTTCTAGGGTTGGGGTAAAACTAGGTCTGGACAAAAAAAAAGCCATAACCGAATAACCGATAACCAATCAACTTTTCCGGTTAACCATACCAGGAAAAACCGAAAAACCGGTTGCGGTTAACCGACCGAAACATTTTCTGGTTAAACGGTTAGGTTACGATTACTTGTTTTTAATGGTTTTTTCACAGAATAACCGAAGATATAATATACATATTTTCAAAACGAGAACACCATACCTAAGTTGATCTAATGATATTAGACATATTTTGATAATAGATAAAGTGATAGGTTCAAGTTATATTATTTATTTTATACACACTCTATTAAAATGTCAAATTAAATCCTACATACCTTTTCATGGATAGCTTAGTGGTTAATGGATTTTATTTTTAATCTTATTATTTGTTTTAATTGTTCTTTTCATGGATAGTTTGGTGGTTTTTTCATTTCTAAAATTATTGATGATTTATGAAGGTCGTGTACTTGATTCTGTACTTCATCGATGCTTTGAATGGTAGAAGATTTAGTTTGTAGTCGGGATTGGATATGCACTTTACGCACACATTTTACAGCTGAAGAAAACATATTTGTTAAATTTTTTATTTGAGTATAACACCTTATTGTGTCTTCGACTTTTATTAAAATTTAGTGATATGAAATGAAAAAGTTGATATTAGAGCACCTTTTATGGAAATCGAGGAGTCTATTTCAATTAAAGGTTGAAGATGCATTTGGACATTTTTAATCTGTGAAAAAATAATGTTTGCTTTTGTGTTTTATGTATTGTGACATAATATTTACACTATATATTTGAATTTTTATATTTTGGCATCTATTAAAGATGCGTAATATGCATTATACACGGTGTTATTGATCCACTAAATACTTCAATTTATAAGCTTTTAAAAAATATGGTTATTGGTTAACTGAAAAACGTACCGAATTTTTTGGTTAACCGATATCGGTTAACCGGGAACAACCGGTATGGTTACGATTATTGCGATTCAATAACCGAATTTCTGGATAACAGATTTCCGGTTAACTAGAATTGCGGTTAACCACTTTTGCCCACCCGTTGCTAAAACCCAGCAAGGTTATGCATGTTAAGTAAGAATCTTTGATTAAAAAAAACATTCTTTTAATCTCTATCTGTTTATCCTTCTTGTTTGAAATTAATTCCTTGATGAAAGTTGAGGCATGTTCATATTCATAATTGCATTGAAAGATTAAATTGTGAATTTGGATAATATTTGGGTTTTGAAGCGAAAGTTGAAATTCCGTAGAAAACAAATAGGAGGAAAGTGTTTATTTTTATGAAAGTTGAAATAAATACTTGATTTTATTTGCGAAAGTCAAAATTGAGATTATTATATGTTTGATCATTGATTTAAAGTTGTATGCATAGCTTTGTTGTGGTTAATCCCTTGCCTTAGATATTTTAATCATATTTTAAACCACCTTCATAATTGTTCGTAGAGGGTCGGTACCGAGCGGATTGGGTCGGTACCAAGCGTTCGTTTCCTGTGTTTTTGTGTTGTTTCCTTTGTTCTTTGTTAGTAATTGATAACTAGACTTTGATTCTTCTAATTCCCGTGAACGAACCTGACTCCGCTATACTCAACGGGGTCTTGATCTATAAATTTATTTACTTGTTTAGGATCAAGAATCCCTTTTAACATTAGCAAATGTTGTCGTCGTGCCTAAAAAGAATGGAAAGTGGAGGCGTTCAAGATCACATATCCGATTTGGCAGAGGCATTCGAAGTCTTGAAAGAGTATAACATGAAGCTCAACCCGACCAAGTGCATATTCGATGTGAGATCCGGTATATTCCTCGATTTTTTGGTAAAGTAGAGGGGGATCGAGGCCTCCCCGAATAGATAAAGGTCATCTTAACCTTGAGGTCGCCTAGGAGAGTCAAAGAGGTTGCAGCTCTGAGTAAGTTTATATCCAAGTCTTCCGCGATGTGCAAGTTGTTGCATGAGGTGCTAAAGAAAAATAAGAGTTTTCAATGGACGGATATGCACGAAGGCGTTTTCCAAGACTTTAAGAAATACTTCTCCAATCCATTGTTGTTGGAAAAGCCAAAGACGGGAAAAATTCTCCAACTGTATCTACACTTGTTCGATTTTACTCTCAGTGGGGTACTTATGTGGGAGCTTGACAACCAACAACCGCCAGTAAATTTCATCAATCAAACCATGATACCAACCGAGACTATGTACACTTCTACTGAAAAACTTATCCTAGCCCTAGTAATATGCTCCAACAAGCTGCGACCCTACTTGGAGTGGTACATCATCCAGGTACTTACATTCTACCCGCTTAAGCAAGTTATGAAGAAACCCGAGTTCTAAGGACGGATGGAGAATTAGGCGGCACATTTAAGTGCATTCAACATACATTACGAACCAAGGAGGGCCATTAAGTCACATACCCTGGTGGATGGTAGACTTCATTGTAGATTTCACTCCTACACTAGAATCACAAGACAAAATAGAAGAAATGGCATAAGAAGAAGATAGGGAGCCAAAGGACTGGACCTTATACACAGACAGAGGAGCAAACACTAAAGGCATTGGGCTGGGGTAGTCTTTAAATCCGCACGGGGGGAGAGAGTGGCCCAGGCCGTGCAGTCTGACTTTGAGACAACAAGCAATGAGTTTGAGTACAAGGCTTTGATTTCCGGGCTCACCCTAGCGAAGAACTTACTCATTGGTAAACTAAAGGTGCGTTGTGAATCCCTTCTAGTGGTCAATAAAGTGTTGGGATTGTTCGACGCCAAGGATGAGAGAATGTCAGCTAACATAGCAGTAGTAAGAAGATTACTCAAAACCTTCGATGTAGTCAACTTCGAGCAAATTCCTCAATCAGAACACCCAAGCAAACACCCTAGCCGGGTTAGCGTCCACGATCGACCCAACCAATTTCCCCCCACATACCTTTTGCGCATATCCTCCACTCAGCCCTGTGAAATATCCCGTCTCCCAAGGTCAACTCTGTGCTAACAACTAGATCCCAACTCCCCGATGACCTGACGAAAAGTGAAGTTACTAGTTGGCCAAACCGTGCGTTGATTTGGTCCTTCACGGGATCCTTTTGACAGACGAAACCGAGGCAATAGCACTCAGTGAGGCCACGTACTAAGTTTTCCATACACCACTAGCAGCTGCTCCATCCGCTTAAGGCTTCCTTCAACACTGCGTTGAGCCAAACAAAGCAAGGAGGATCTTGAATGAGGTACATGAAGGTGGCTACAGGAACCACACCGATGGAAGAGGTCTATTTAATAAGATATTGTGCTAAGGGCGGTGCTGGCAACCTATCTGATTGGGATTCTACTGAGTATGCTCAGAGATGTGATGCTTGCCAAAGCCACGCATCGATCCACATCAGCCTTTTGAGCCGCTCCATCCAACAATCACCGCAGGCCCTTCATGCGTTGGAGAATGGACATCGTTTGGAAGCTACCACCCTCTACTTGTCAGAAGGTATTTTTCTTACCTATGACTGATTATTTATCCAAGTGGATCGAGGCTGAGGATTTTAGAGAGATTAAGGATAAGCAAGTTATCTCATTCATTAAGCGCAATATCTTATGTCGTTTTGGAGTACCGATCGAGATTCTATGTGACAACGGGTCATAATTTATTGTAAGAGATGAGGATTTTTGCCAGCAATGGAACATCGACGTGGTCACATCGACTTTGCTCTATCCATAGGCTAACGGACAAGTAGAATCCATTAAGAAAGTTATCATTAACAATTTGAAGAAAAGGCTAACCAAATATTAGGGGTTATGGCCAGAAGAGCTACCTTACGTCTTGTGGGCTGACCATACCACACCTAAGCAACAACTAGACGGACCCCATTTTCCCTAGTACAAGGGTGTGAAGTGGTGATCCCGGCCGAGGTGCAGGTGCCAACAACAAGATATGGCCTAGAAACCGCTCACGGAAATCGCACAAAACTAGAAGTAAATTTGGACTCCCTATAGGAGTTGAGGGAGATGGAATATGGAAAGATTGCTAGTTGACAACAACAGATTTCCCAAGCTTACAATCAGAATGCGCGGGTGAAAGCTTTCCGAGTTAGAGACTGGGTGTTGCGGAAGGTGTTGTAGAACACGACGAAGTTGAATGCAGGAAAGCTCGCCCCAGGCTTGGAGGGTACATACAAGATAACGCGAGTGGTGGGACGCGGCGCATACCAACTAGAGAGAAAAGATGGCATGCCAGTTCCCAGAATTTTGGAAAGCTAGTCGCCTGATGACCTATATTTTCTAATCACCACTCCTACTCATGAAACTTCTTTAGAAACCTTGCTCGAGTGATATCACCGGCCAAACTCCGAACTTTGACGGCTCTGGAAAAGAGTCGATTGGAATCAAGATAGATTAGACACATTTTGTTATTATTCTCTCTAGCAATTGTTGGCTAAACTTTCCTAAGTAATTGCACGCTGAGTTTCCTTTTGCTAGTTACCGAACGGTTGGATCTTTCGCTAGTTATCGGATGATTTGGACTTTCGCTCACTATCAAATGTTGAGGTTATCATATCATAAGTATCCCACTAGGTATCAAAAGCCAATCAAAATTATTTCCAATTATTGCAAGATTCATTCGTCTATCAATCACTACCTATAGCAAAAACCAACCAACAAAATACAAAGGCTATAAGGAGCAGGGATAGATCAAGGGGTGGGGTTGTCAAACGAAACGATTGGAACATCTTAGTCCGAGGCCTCCTTCGGGTCAACAAGAGCCTCCGGAGTGGGATCGGCTGGGTTCAAATCGTCGACATCCTCCAATAAGGAAGAGCCGTCGCCTTCTCTAGGTTCCATTCGATGTGTCACCCGTCCTTGAACTGTTGCATCACCTCCAAATGGGCCTTCAGGGAACAGTAGGCCGTGATGTCAAGGATTTCATCAAAAAGGGATTTGATAAACTCCTCAACAATGACCAATATCTCCTTGGTCACCTCCAATTCCTTCTCCAACTCTCGCACGAGAGTCGACATGGCATTAAAGGATGCCTTTGTGACTTGTAGCTTCCTCACAGACTCAACCAACGAAGCAACACCTAGCCTCCCCTTATCATTGATAGCTGCCTTTTCTTCTGCTAGTCGATTTGACACCATAAGGATTTCCTGAAACGCCTATGAACATGAACAATTAGAGTAAGTCTGACGCTAATCCAATAGTAGCTGATAAGAGAAAAGGGACTTACCCTCCATAGTGAATATCCGGCATGATTAAGTGTGGAGGAGGTTGTTAGAACACGTTGAGTGTTCTGAGTGTTTTGATGGTTCCAATAAGGTTTCCGACCAGAAATAATTTGCCAACTTGATTGTGCTTCAGAGGTTGGCGACCAGGATTCTAGATATGGAATGAGCGAAATTCCAAATAAGGCAACGCGATGCGATCTGATTAAGGACAACTGCAAGATGTTCCTATGTGCCATTTATGGACAAAATAAGTGCAAAAAGTTGAGATAATCATCCGAGATCATTAAAGATATTTTAGATGATTTTATTATGCTAGAGATTGTATTTTTGGATAGATTTTGTATCTATTGTATAGACTTTGTTCCTTATGCAATTGGAACGAATCATACATCAATCTTCTTAGTCTTATTTATAGTTTTCGTGAGCAAAGATAGATAACTAAGAGAGTGAGCATAACTTGTACTTTTCAACTGTGTTGAGTGAAGAAGAACGTGGGAATTGTTCCCGATGGATCAGTACGAGAGAGCAATATTAAGTGAGGATAGTAACATAGGTAAAAGCATAGTTCAAGAGAGTGTGAGATTCACTTCTTGTATGTAGGAACACCTTTTTATATCGAAGAGGTCAATATATAGAGTAAGCCGAAGTACTCTTCAAGTCTTTTCAAGTGAGAAGCTTGAAAGACAATTGTTTAGATCTGGTAATGAATTCTTTCTTTTGTGTTTTTTTCGCTGTAAATTAAGTTCAATCTCTGGTCGACGACATCGTAGGTGTCGACGACTCTAATTACTAACGTTCCTACAGTTGGTATCAGAGCTTGACTCTAGATTTTTCTTAGTACTTGAGATGAACGATGACCACCACCAATACCTCTGTGAATGCCTTTTGGAAATCTCCAATTCTAAAGGTTGGAGAGTATGATTGGTGGGAAAAGCAAATAAGAACCTACATGTGCTCTCTTGATGGCCAACTTTGGAAAGTCATATCTATTGGACCCGAAAAGTTTCTCAAACCTGATGGGAAAAAGAAAGAAGTCATTGAGTTCGATGATGTTGACTTCAATAAGTTTGAGAAAAATGAAAGAGCAAAGAAGATTCTCCATCATACTCTCACTAGTAGCGATCTTAAGAAGGTCATTGGATATGACACCTCTATAAAGATTTGGGATACGCTTAAACGTCTTCACCAAGGAAATGATATTGTGAAGAAGGACGGGATCATAGGTCTCGAGAGAGAGTATGAGAATCTGTATAAAGGCAAGGGTGAGTCTCTCCATGAATGTCAATCAAGGTTCCAAACGATTGTCAATCAATTGGAGTTTTTAGGAGAGATGCTTACTCACTCAAAGCAAACCTATAAAATGATCTCTAGTCTCAACAAGAAGTGAAACACCATTGCTACATCTCTCCTTACTCAAAATGAGACAAAGTCGTTAACCCTAGAGGATCTGGTTGGACAACTCACAATACGGAGGAATCCAATAATGGAGGGAAGATAAGCTCGAGTTTGATAAAATCAAAAATATTGATGTAAAGGTTGAGAAGGCCTTCGACCTTGCTCTAGGACAAGATAACATTGAGGATGTTGATATACTCTATTCTGTATATGCTAAATCTTGTATTTTAGAGCTATATTGAGTGTTCTAGGATATACTTTGTGCCTGATCGTAATATCAAGACTGAAGACACAAGGATTCAAGATTTTCAAGAGTTTTCAAGATAAATCCAAGAAGAAGAGCCAATTCTGCACAGGAGCGCGGTCGCATGGCCGCGGGTACAACAACATCCCAGGGAGGTCTATTTTACACAGCAGAAAACCGCATGCGTGGATCTCAAAAGGCGTGCGCGGTAGAGGGCGATTAGCGAAGGACGAAAGATTTTTATCGCTAGAGTAAGCACGGTTTGCGAAGCGCGTGCGTAGTGGAGGCCAGATCCGAGAACATTTTACTTTTGTATCTTCTTTCCTTTTTCTTATACTTTGTTCTCGGATGGCTTGTCTTCCAAGTGCTATTTAAGCTTTGGTTTTTCTAGGTTTTTAGCATCTAGAATTCATCGAATAATTAATTTTCTCTCTTTTTACTTTAGACTTTGTAGTTTAGACCAAGTTCTCTTCTATGAAGAACTAAGTCTTTTGGGAGCTATGATTTATGAATTAATGAGATTGTGATAATTGATTTCTATCCTTTGGTTCATATTAATTCTCTTATGTAAGTGTCTTGATCTCGCATGTTGGTGTTGGGCTCTCTACAACAACTGTTCCCACCGAAGATCTTCAATCTACTGGTGGCTAGGCGTTGTTCCCCTTGAACAACAACTCAATCGAACCAGGGAACAGTGCTCTGTTGTTGCTGTAGAATGCCTCTTCGTGGAAGTTGTTGAAGATGAATTTTCTTCAGTAGATCAATCATATGTACCTGTACCGATATAGGATTGAATCGTGTAGTCACTTTCCGAAATCAATATTTCGCCCCTTTCGAGCCTTAGGGAATCCACAAATTTTGAAGTGAGATAAGACAAACCCTCCAATCCATACAAGGCTCTTGTAATGGATCAACCTTAGAGTTCATGTAAAATGGACTTAGACTCTTCATTGAAGTTCAATCATGGAGACATACGTCCTCATCATGACTCTCGAACTGAGAAAGAACCAAAAAGAACCTGAAAGAACAAACCCCAACATTATCGTCCCTACAACCTTTATATAGAGGCAAGGGAGCAGTTGCAGAGAACGGTTAATGGCAGTTACTAGCCGTTACTGGCAGTTACTAGTGGTTATCGGTGGTTACCAACAGCTATACGTGGAAGACAAAGTAATATCCACGTCACCGTTAATTAACAACATATTAAGGAAGTTACAAAGTGGTTTCACATCAGTTACATGACGGTTACACCATCTGATCCACAGGGAAACAATCACTGTTCCATCAAGTAGAACAATCTGTCACACACATCTTTGTTCCTTCTAAGACAATAAAGTCATTGTTACCTCCCAGGTAACAACACTTGTCAATCATCTTAGACATCAAAGTCGTTGTTCCATACTAGGTAACAACACTTATAGATCAGCTTGAACATCATGTCTAAATCTTATCCTAGAGACACTGTTCCATTGTTACCCTATAGTAACGTCCTATTACCCATTAGGTAACATCATAATTCCTTAATATCTCCTTCTAGATCTCAACTAAGCTTACACGAGTGTGCACTCGGCACCCCCAAACCCGTGATATAGCTAAGTGACTCTTTCATAGTGTCGTATGAATCCCGACACCACCAATGGCACTGTTATCCCTAGGTAACAGTAGGTGATAACACTAAAATCACCAACAATCCTCCCCCATTTTAGTGTAATCCTTGATTCATAAAATAATCAGCCTTTATCCCAAACTCGTGCATAAGCGAAAATGTCGTGACGATTGAATTTTCACTTTAGTGTAGTTACACATTTCAAACACCCGGGAATCATGGTGTCCTAAGGATTGAACCAATCAACCTCTTTGGATGAATGAAGATAACACACACACAAGTCTCGTTACATCTCCAAAGTTTTAACTTGACTCTGTTACATCCCTGAGTCCATATCTATTCATGAATGTATATGAAGCCGAACCCGAAGCTTCATGAAGCGGCAAACTTCACATTCATATAGGTAGATCCTTTAATGATGCACCTACATTGCACTTTTCCAATGGAACTAGGGTAGATCCTTTCATCATGCAACTACATTGCACTTTTTCAAAGGAACTATTAAGAAGACTACGCCTTCAACCTCCAACTTGTAGGAACAGAGCACACATTGGGGACTGTTACGGTTGTGCTCACAGTTTCTAGGAATGGGCTTTCCACATTGAATTCTGTCATAATTTTCATTAGGTAGGAATTGGGTGTCCCATTGCTAGAAAGTTATGCGGGTCTTTCATTCTCATCCTCTCAGGTCCAACCACTTCGTCAAGTGATCATCCAACCTTGTTTTTCATTGAATGGAAACAACTAAAGTCACACTATGTGTCATAAATCCACGAACCATGTTGTACCTCACACCAAAGATGTGCACTGGTACCACATGCATGATCGTTACCCTCTGGCTAGAGTTACTATGCTCACATAGTTGAAATCAACTTTAGCCTTCACGAAGCATGGTAGATTTGCTTCCAAAGTTGCTAACTCAATCCAAGATACAACTCACACTAACACCCTCGATCTCATTGTCAAACTAGAATGCTAGATTGTTCTCCACCATCCAGGATCAGATGCTGATCCCTAATAGAAATATACATCCACCTTTAGAGTAACAGTTCTCTAACCGATCCAACTTGCATTCAACATTTTCTTAATATCCAAGAAAATAATGAAAGTGTCAAGAGGTAATGTTGAGGGACACATTTCTAAACAAGAAACAAGTATTCATGTCAAGAGATATCGATCCCAAAAGACATGTTTCCAGTCCTAGGAAGGGACTGATCCCTCAACCTCGTTTTTCAACCCATTCTCAATGTAATGAGACTGGGATAAAGATAAAACTCCTCTTTCCTCCCCTTTTATCATAATCCCAAAGATAACATCAGCCTCTCTTAACCTTGGAATGCGTGGCATATCCAAAGATGCAATTCGTGCACCTATCTTGCCCATTGTTACCTCTTAGGCTTACGTAGTCTTTGACCACTTCAGACTCAAATTCAACATGAATTAAGTCTGATCTTTTCCTACCAAATTTCATGTGGGAAATTCTTGTTCTTTTGCTTAGAACCTCATGTGTGTACATAGCAAGAGACACAATTGTTCCCTTCACATAGCAAGTGTAATTCCAGGGAACAATACTACTCTCAAGGAGAGCGCTTAATGGAAACATTGTCCTCAAGGAGTACTTTTCATAAGTTCTCACTTACACCACGTATGTAACGTGCCACTCACCATAGTTCCAAGGACATTTCAATCCTTTCCAATGGACATTGGATTCAAGAGGGGAACAGTCACGGTAAACCTCTCCAACCAACCATAACTTTGACGTAAGTGAAATTCTGCAACATTGTTTAACTCCTTCCTCATTAACCTGTATTCAAATGTAATGTCAAAATTCAAAGATAATACATGAGAAAAAGGAAATGAAACCGACTAATCTGTATGGGAACAGTAGAGTCGAATAACCAATCTGTGTAACACAATAGGGCCTTAACCAGTAGACTCAAGAGAGTAATCTGAATTTAAACATGAGTAATCTACACACAAGGTATAGTAGACTCATTTGGGAAACCTCCCCCTTTCGAGGAATATCGCTCACTTGTAGTCTATCTTCAATAAACTATCAGTTCCCTTCGAGGAAACAGTATGTGAGTCACTATCATTGTTACCCTATGACTTACATGGAGTCATACATCATTTAAATGCAAATTAATCATGTCTTATCACTATCTAGTGATTAACATATCCATAGAAGGAATTCGTTCTGTTTTATAGAACAAAACAAACATTCCCATTTAGAGAAAAACGTTCATTGAACCATCCTAGAGAAATAGTCATCCGAAATTTTTTTAATCCAAAATTCCATTTGGCCTTACATAATCATACATTAATCTCTTTTATATGATTAAAACACCCTAAGGTATCACACATATCATTTCTCAATACGAGGTAGCAAGAAAACATGGTCTTGTGTACAAAACACTTCCATACATGTGATTCTAATCCCATGAACAAAGAATCATGCATGGCTTATAATCAACCATTACAAATTATTCTTTAAAATCATATCAAGACCAAAAGACCTTAACTTCTCAAAATCAAACTTGAGAAACATGGATCAATTTCCATCGGATCTTGGGTTCTTTTATAGGACAACCAAAATACTATTGATCTCCTCCAACTTCAAATTGGTTGTCTTCTCGGAAGCACCATATGAATGATCTCAATGTATTGTTTTCGAATGTTGGATTATTGATTTTGATTGTAAGTGTAACACCCCAAAATTATCTCGGGAATGCTACACGGCAGTGACCTTGGATTTCACACCCAAAGCCACCCAAGGCTTATACAGTAACAAAATTAAAAGAATAATATCCAAAATTCATAAATAGATCTCAAAAACTTATATTGTCTTACAATCCAAAACAGCAAATGTGAATGATTAAAACAAAAGTGCGGAAGTGCGTGGTAATAAATGGTCTTTACAATAAAAGTGTCTCATTTATTCTCAAATAAATTCAAATGAAAATGACCTTGCAAGAAATGCTCCAAGTCTTCAACTCACTCCTGTTGAGACTCCAACGGCTCGAATCCTGATGTGCCGCGACGTAAATACGGTTGACACCAGCCGACAACGCAAGGAAAGAAAACGGACGGTTAGTCTTGTGATAGACTAAGCAAATGAGTTTTAGAAAAGCGGTTCTTATGGTTAGACTCCACTATTAGTATTGAAACCCGAATGAAAGCCGGTCAATAATCTAATAATGTAGTATCCCCATCGAGGGTATGAAAAGAAATATGCTTAGGAAGAAAGATAGGACGCCACACGAGGTGGTTCCTTAAGAGAAGTATGCGGTTTGTTGGGAACTTATTATTCACACAAGTTTTTGAAAAACCTCCGTCGAGTGATTGGGTCTACGACCAACCTCACCGCACAATAATTGTACGAATTCAGATTGGAAAGCAGACTTGGTCAATCGGGAGTAAGAACGGTTTTCCAAGTTGTACTAACCGTTCTAGTTCATTAATTATGTGCATAGGCACTTATCTTACTTACTTCCAAAACGTTGAAAGCTTTTAACATAACGGATTCGACAATGGTCGAAACGAAACGGAAGAGATCTCTAGAATTCAATAAAGGCACTAGCTAGCTGCAATCACCCCTCATATTCGGATGAGGCGGCACGGTCATGACCAGATACTAGGGTATAGGTCTATCCTAATGCAAATATTTTAAAGAGGCGTCCAGGGTCTAACCCACACCCCTAATACTAAGCTAGTCCACATCAAGTCTCAATGGAGACGACACACATAAAGCTACAACATCGAGACCTAAGTCCAAGTTCTAGCGCAGTCTAGCAATATATACATCCTACATATATAATGAGGTCATTAATGCTATAACAATAAATCCTAATTCATTTATTAGCACACAAAGTTCCCAACAATATTTAAAACAGTTATGCAAGCGAGAACCGTCTACTTGCCTTGATTCGAAGGCGAAAGAATAATTTGTCAACGAGGTGAATCCTTACGAACAGGGTTCGTTTCCTGTTTCATTAACAACGACAAAATAAATGATATGAATTTATTTTGTGTTTCGTTATCTAGAAAAAGGTTGGATTCAAGAGGTATGCTAAAGATCTTATAAGCATATAAGTATTGTATTCATTATACATACCTATGTTCTTATAATATATTTTAAGTATTATTTCGTTCTTGATTTTCATTCTTTAATCTTACACATGCCTTAGAAAAACACTTTTGAAAATATATCCTTTAAATTTATTAACACTTAGTCAAGATTAAAATTTAAGGATCAAGGAACAATAATTTTATTTTTATGTTCATAAAGTAAAAATACATTCTTTTTGGCTAATTACAATTTACTAGTTAAATTATGATAAAATAGGCTATAATATAAATAAGAATTACGTAAATAATGAAAACATCTAGGTTACTTAGAAATAGTTAAATCTGTTATTTTATAATTTCGTAATTATTTTATTTAATTAAAAAGGGTATTCTTTTCCTTAATACTCTATATTGTGATAATTGTATTCTTTAGGCATCAAAAGTCGAGTAAATTATTTAGAAAGACCATATATAATTCATAAATCATATTTACAGAACATATATAATTTATAGGAATTTATAGAATTAATTTAAAATAGAATACGAATTTATTTCGAAAATCAGGGTGTTTATGTACTCAAATTTATTCACCATAAAAAAAACCATTATAAATTCTGAAAATTTTATAACAATTAGAAAACTACATGATTTAGTCATATGAATACTTTCATTATTTGTAAGAAACTTTAACTAATTAAAATCGATTTTACAAAGAATTATGCTGTTCGAAATTTAAAAGAAAGTGAATAGGAGCAGGGATTTACAGTGGCGATGAGGTATTTTCGGGTGGCTCGTTCTCGGTGGTCCGGCTACGGTTCGACGCGGGCTATGCAGCAGTTTGAAGAGGGTGGTGCAAGGAGTACTCAGGAGGTGACGGCGTCGAGTTTGGTGGATGGATGGCCGAGATATTGGTTCGCGAAGTGGGCGTCGGGCTCAGTTTTCGTGAAGGGTTCAGTTACTTTATTTGGCATTTTCGGCCAACTGGATGAGGTGGTTGTGGAATGGGGTTAGGGGGCTTTTATAGAGGGGCACGAGAGGGTTCTAGGGATGCTCTCAATTCCGAATTCCGCTTAGGGTTTTGGGAGATATTGGGCTCCGAATCAGGGGCGCTATTCTAGGGTCTCGATTGAAATTGGTATGAGATCTTGATAAATTTAGACATGAATGATATAAGAAAATCCGAATGGAAACAAGTAAGGTGCGATTTTTATATTTCCTCGAATGATAGGCCACGATTTTGGAGAAGATTTTGGATAAAATTGGATGGAGATATGGTGTTGAAGAAGGAAAGAAGAAGATAGGGGAAGATCGGGCTCCTAACCCACCTTTTTGAGTTAATTACAGCACTGACCCAAAACTTTTAAAATGTGATAAAAGTGCCCTTTTTCTTTATAATTAATCCGAAAAGCCATACTATCATCTTAGATAATTTATTTTCTTTTCCTTACATAAGCATGTAAGTATGTTTATAAATATAATTACTTAATATCCTCATTTTAATTTAATATAGTTTATTAGTTTTATCTTCAAAGGATGTTTCATATAGTTTTAATTGCATGCTTTGAACACTTTCTTTAGCATAGGTTAATAGGTACATGACCTATTGATATGAATTTAAAAGTACTATCATGGCATTATCGATTCTTATTAAATTTCTATTTAATAAATAATGGCAATACTTTTGTTCATAGAAAAAAAATTTTGTTAAGGGAAATTACCATAATAACCTTCTCGAAAAATAGGGCTATTACAGTAAGTGTCTTGATCTCACATGTTGGTGTTGGGCTCTCTACAACAACTGTTCCCACCGAAGATCTTCAATCTGCTAGTGGCTAGGCGTTGTTCCCCTTGAACAGCAACTCTATCGAACTAGGGAACAGTGCTTTGTTGTTGTTGTTGTAGAACGCCTCTTCGTGGAAGTTGTTGAAGATGAAATTTCTTCAGTAGATCAATCATATGTACCTGTACCGATATAGGTATGAATCATGTAGTCACTCTCCGAAATCAATATTTCGCCCCTTTCGAGCCTTAAGGAATCCACGAAATTTGAAGTGAGATAAGACAAACCCTCCAATCCATATAAGGCTTTTGTAATGGATCGAACCTTAGAGTTCATGTAAAATGGACTTAGACTCTTCATTGAAGTTCAATTAGGGAGACGTACATCCTCATCATGATTTTCGAACTTAGAAAGAACCAAAAAGAACCAGAAAGAACCAACCCCAACACTATCGTCCCTACATCCTTTATATAGAGGCAAGGGAGTAGTTACAAAGAACGGTTAATGGTAGTTACTAGCCGTTACTGGCGGTTACTAGTGGTTATTGGTGGTTTTCAACAGCCACACGTGGAAGACAAAGTAATATCCATGTCACCATTAATTAACAACATATTAAGGAAGTTACAAAGTGGTTTCACATCAGTTACATGACGGTTACACCATTTGATCCACAGGGAAACAGTCACTGTTCCATCAAGTAGAACAATCTGTCAGACACATCTTTGTTCCTTCTAAGACAATAAAGTCATTGTTACCTCCCAGGTAACAACACTTGTCAATCATCTTAGACATCAAAGTCGTTGTTCCATACTAGGTAACAACACTTATAGATCAGCTTGAACATCATGTCTAACTCTTGTCTTAGAGGCACTGTTCCATTGTTATCCTATAGTAACGTCCTGTTACCCTATAGGTAACATCATAATTTCTTAATATGTCCTTCTAGATCTCAACTAAGCTTACACGAGTGTGCACTCCGCACCCCCAAACCCGTGATATAGCTAAGTGAGTCCTTCATAGTGTCGTATGAATCCCGACCACACCAAATGGCACTATTACCCCTAGGTAATAGTAGTTGATAACACTAAAATCACCAACATCTTGTGCTTCATTATACATGAATGTTAAATGATTCTACATGAGTAGCTAACTTGTTGAATTAATTGATTTTCTTTTGTTAGATTTGGGTTTGGACCGTAGTCAAACCTGTTCTTTAAAAACAAATTGATTTCCTACGACTGTGGACTAGGGAGTTAAGGAAAAGATTTAATTATATGTTTCTGCAATTGACTCGTAGCTTAATTGCTTTTGCATGTATCTTGCATATCCTTGTTTGCATTGCTAGTATTGATTTTCGCGTCCTTTGTGAGTATTAAGATTTGCTTGGACTGTGGACATGCGATTGAATAAGATCGGGATAGAAATTAACCATAAGTGTAAAAGGAATCAGTGGAGGAATCTATGATCAAATGATTGTTTCAGAGTGAATCTTTTGAATGAACTGATTAAGTGTTACTTTGATAGTTTAGTTTAAATCTCTTTAATCCCCCCTTTTTTCTTTATTTGGTAAAATTATTATTAATAGAAGCCGTAAGTTCTCTTGGGTACGGCCGCGACTTACTCGCTATACGAGCTTGTATAAAGGTTATTTATCAATGATTTTGGCATCACGACCTAGGCCGAGTCAAATTTTGGTGTCATCCTTGTCTTTGCCATCAACTTTGAGAAACTAGGAATGAATATAACTTTCCAAATATGATCATCAAGAGAGCATACGTGGGTTCACATTTGCTTGATCCACCAATCAACTCTTCAGTTTTACGAAAGTACTCCTGTATACATGAATAAATCTCACAGTCTTCAACTAAACACTTGCCTAAGTAACTAATTCTCAATTAACAATGCTCACGACTACTTGACCACTATGAACGAGTCCCTCATTGAAAGCATTCAACACATTCAATAATCTTTCTAAGCTCTAATCCCATAATCTCACACAATAAACTCATAAAAATATATAAGAGACTAGGAAGATTGTAACTATCAAAACAGTTAACGTGTTCTAATCATAGTTGAAGCAAATTAATATATTTTACCCCTCAAAATTAGTTAGACTAGATCCTACGTCTCTAACCGTACACAGCCAATTGTATAACCGTATCCTAGACACTAACACAAATGTAAATATACGTATCCTAATTTTACCACTCGAAACTACATGTTGGATTTTGGTGTTGATCCCTGCACTGGTCCAGTGGCATCGATAGTGTCTATTGATACTGCTTCGTTTGGAATTTGCAACACCTGGGGAACGATCAATGAAGTCTGTATTCGGATAAGATTTGAGTCGTGTAAACACTTTCCAAAATCAGAATTTTGCCCCTTATAAGCCTTAGGGAATCCACAAAATCTGAAGTGAGATAAAACAAATCTACCGATCCTTTCCAAGGCTTTTGGTAAGGATCAAACTATAGAATGATGTATTGATAGATGTATGACTTCGACTAAGTTGAATCTTAAGTGAGATTGTGTAACCAGCCCGACTTCATCTTCCTTTAACCTTATATAAGGCGTAGGAAAGCCTAGGGAGCAGTTTCTAGAAGTTATGGGCAGTTAGCAAGGCGGTTACCGCTGATCCTTAACCTCCAACGGCTCTCTCCTAGAGAGACATGTGGCCCATCTGAAATCAATCATAAAAGGAAGTTACAAGAGTGATTATCCAACGGTTGTATAGGTAGTTAACCCACGTGATCAAAATTCAAACCGTTAAACTGTTGATCTCGTAGGTACCAATCAGCCAGAACTGTTGTTCTTTGAACCACTGATCCCAGAGGGACATCTCAATGTAACATATCCTTTATATCTCCCACTAGATCCCAAATATACTCACACAAGCGTCTACTCCACACCCCCAAACTTGTGATGAGCTAAATGGAATCTCATAAAGTCGTCATGAACCCCGATAACACTAAGAGACCATTGATCCCTCAGGAAACATCACTGATTCCTCAAGGATCAACGATTGATGACACTAAAATCACCAAAAATCCTCCCCCATTTTAGTGTAATCCCTGATTCATAAAATAAGCAAGTCTTCATCCCAAACTCATGCATAAACACAAATGTCGTGACGATTGAATTTGTGTCTTAGTGTAATTACACATTTCATACACCTCGGAATCATGGTGTCCTAAGGATTGAACCAATCAACCTCTTTAGATGCATGAAGATAACACACACATAAGTTACTATACACTTCTATAGTCTAACTTGACTCCATTAATGGTCGTTGAGTCCTTATCCATTCATGAGCGTATGTGAAGCCAACCCAAGCTTCATGGAGCGACCAAAAACTCCATGCCCACATAGGTAGATCCTTTAGTCGTACTCCTACATTGTAATTTTTCAAAGGAACTATTAAGAAGATAGAATCTTCAACCTTTGATCCTGTAGGAACAAAGCACGTACCTAGGGGACTTTTCCTTTGTGCTTTCAGTCTCTTAGTAGAGGGCTTTCCACATTGAATTCGTCCATAATGTTAGTCATGAAGGAATTGGGTGTCCCACCACTAGAGAGCATTAAATGGGTCTTAATCCCATCCCCTTTGCAGACTTAGAGACTAAGTCCCTTGCTAATCCCTTCGTCAAGTGATCAGCCAAGTTTTCTTGTGACCTCACAAAATCAACTGATACCACCCCATGCGTAATGAGCTCTCTTACCGCACTATGCCTCACACCCAAGTGACGTGATTTCCCATTGTATACATGGCTATATGCCTTAGCCAAAGTTGTAGCGCTGTCACAATGGATCGATATGGGTGAAATCAGTTTTTCCCATAAGGGAACATCATACACCAAGTTCCTTAACCATTCTGCCTCTTTTCCAGCAGAAGCCAAAGCAATAAACTCTGATTTCATGGTAGAACTTGAAATGCAAGTTTGTTTCTTCGAGGACCAAGAGATGGCACCTCCCCCAAGAAGAAACACCCATCCACTAGTAGATGAATGATCCTCTTCATTTGTTATCCAACTCGCATCAGAATATCCTTCAAGCACTGAAGGTGACCCATCATAAGTAAGACCAAAATCTACTGTTCCCTTCGAGTACCTAAGTACTCGACGAATAGCTTGCCAATGATACGCACTAGGATTACTAGTGTATCGGCTTTGTTTTCCTACTAAAAATGCAATATCCGGTCTTGTACTTGTCATGGCATACATCAAGCATCCAATGATTCTGGAATACTCGAGTTGCAACATCATTGATCCCTGGTTAGGGATCAGTTTCACAGATGGATTATATGGGGTATTCATAGGAGTGTAGTTATTACAATGAAACTTATCCAACACTTTCTCAATGTAATGAGATTGTGATAAAGATAAAACTCCATTTTCCCCGCTTTTTATCTTAATCCCTAAGATAACATCAGCTTCTCCCATGTCTTTCATGGAGAATTGTGATGACAAGAATTCCTTCACAAGATCTACTTGTCTTTGATCCGTGCCAAAGATCAACATGTCATCTACATATAGGCAAATAATGACTCCGCTGCTGGGATCATCAAATTTGCTATACACACACTTGTCCGCTTGGTTCAACTTGAATCCATGGGACAGCACAACCTCATCAAACTTTAGATGCCATTGCTTAGGTGCTTGTTTCAGCCCATACAAGGATTTGATCAACTTGCACACTTTATGCTCTTGTCCTGGCATAACAAATCCCTCGGGTTGTTTCATATAAACCTCCTCCTCTAGATCCCCATTAAGGAACGCAGTTTTCACGTCCATTTGGTGGATCACCAGATTATGTATAGATGCTAAAGCAATTAGCAATCTAATGGTGGTGATACGTGTAACTGGTGCATAGGTATCAAAGTAGTATGTTCCATACTTTTGTCTAAAGCCTTGGATCACCAATCTGGCCTTAAACTTATCTATGGTACCATCCACTTTCATCTTCCTCTTGAAGATCCACTTATTTCCCAAAGGTTTACAACCAGGAGGAAGATCAGCCAAGACCCATGTAATGTTCCCCATGATGGAATCCATCTCATCATTAATGGCTTCCTTCCAAAAAGACACGTCTTGAGACTTCATTGCCTCATCAAAGGTCCTTGGTTCATCTTCAATATTGTAACAATATAGATGATTGGAACCAACCTCGTCTCTTGATCCCTCTACCAAATAAACATGGAAATCGGGACCAAAGCAAGTTCCCTTCCTTACTCTTTTACTTTTCCGGATTTCAGGTTCATTGTTCCCATGTGGTATATCAGAACCACTGATCCCGCTGGAGCTAGGAACCATCTCATTATCTCCACTTGAGTTGGGCATCATACCTTTTGATATAGGTATCAACGAAAATCGTTTTTCATCAAATATTGTATCTCTTGATTCAATAACGGTATGAACCGAAATATATTTGTTTGGCTCAATAACATAGAACCTATATGCCTTGGAATGCTCAGCATATCCAATAAAAATACATTCTACACCTTTTTCACCCAACGTCTTCCTCTTGGGATCAGTCAGCCTAATAATAGCCCGACATCCCAAACTCGAAGATAATTCAAACTTGGTTTTCTTTTGAACCAAAGTTCATAAGGGGTAGTTTTATTCCTTTTATTTGGAACCCTATTCAACAGGTAACAAGCCGTTAGCATGGCTTCTCCCCAAAACCCCTCATTCAATCCTGAGTAGGAAAGCATGAAATTAACCATTTCCTTGAGAACTCCATTCTTCCTCTCCGAAACACCATTTTGTTGTGGTGTGTAGGGAGCCGTAGTTTCATGAATGATCCCTACGGACTGGAAGTATTCCGGGTCAAAATATTCACCACCTCTATCGGTGCGCAACCTTTTGATCTTTGATCCCACTAGAAGTTCAACTTCAGTTTTATAAAGCTTAAACTTCTCTAGGGCCTCATCCTTAGTATGTAATAAAAATACATAGCAATAACGAGAATAATCATCGATATAAGTAACCACATACTTCTTATTACCCATAGAGGGAGTAGCATGAAAATCACACAAATCACTATGTATCAATTCAAGCATGACATTGATCCTTTGAACAGTAGGTAAAGGTTGTTTAGTAATCTTGTTTAGCATGCATGTTCTACATTTTTCGATATTCATGTCAAATGGTGGAATCAAACCAGTTCTAGACATATCAAGCATGCGTTTATAATGCACATGTCCTATCCTAGCATGCCACAAAGAAGAGTCAGTTCCCGAGGGAACAACAGTTGATCCAGAACTCATGGGAATAGCAGTTGATCCCGAACGAACAAAGTCATTCGAACAAGTCATGTAAACTGAATTCACAACTTTATTGATACTTAGTTTAAACATCCCATTACATAGGTAACCACGACCAAAAAATACACCGCCTTTCGACAATATAAACTTGTCGGCTTCAAACACTAAACGAAAGCCCAACTTGTTAAGTAAACTACAAGATACTAGGTTTTTTCTTATTCTGGGTACATACAACACATCCTTAAGAGTTAAAGTCTGCCCAGATGAAAACTCCAACTCTACTAGTCCTTTGCCTTGAACGGGAACAGTTGACTCATTTCCCATATGAAGTACACGTCCATCGTCCATGGGAACAACTGACTTGAACATCGATTTGTCTCTACACACGTGAGTGGTAGCACCCGAGTCAACCCACCATGCTATCTCATCATCCTGCACATAAAATGCTTCAGAAATCATAGAAACAAAATCCAAATCAGGATATGTAACTATACCGGGATCAACAAATGTCGATCCTTCCTGACCTTGATGAGATTTCTGCCCTTGTTCCTTAGAACCTTGAGCAGCTTGGTTTGTAACGTTTTTCTTTCCCTTTGCAGCCTTGCAATCTCTTCTAAAATGCCCTGGCTTGCCACGGTACCAACAGCCATCTCCCTTTGGGGAGCGCTTCTTGTTGGGACCATTGTATGTGTTGTTCCGAGGCCTCTTCTGGCCTTTGTTCTTGATCCCTTTCTGGGAACCACCTTCCACCATATTTATGGAGGAAGATACTGGAGTATCTTTTTCCTTCTCTTGCATACGAAGATTCTCTTCGATACGCAAGTGGCTTCCAAGTTCAATAAGAGAAACATTTTCTTTCTTGTGCTTTAACATGTGCTTAAAGTCTTTCCATGATGGAGGCAATTTATCAATGATACATGAAACCGAAATGGATTCATCCATGTTCAACTTGTGTTGAGCATATTGCCCCAAGATACGTAGTATCTCGTTATATTGTTCCATCACTGGCCTGGTATCAACCATTTTGTAATTATTGAAATTACTCACAAGGAACTTCACACTAGAAGCATCCTCAGCCATGTACTTAGAGTCAAGAGAGTCCCATAGTTCTTTAGCGGATTCAACGTTTTGATACACATCAAAGAGAGAATCGGACATACCATTTAAGATGTGCCCTCTACATATTTAGTCGTCATTCTCCCATTTGTTCCTCTTCCTCACGTCTTCAAGAACTTCGTCTTCACCCACTTTGGGCATAGGCGTGGAGAGGACATACACCACCTTGAGCGTGGTCAAGAGGAAGTGCATCTTCTTCTGCCATCGGCGGAAGTCCATCCCCTCAAACTTCTCCAACTTTTGGAACTTCGTTGTCATCTCACGCACAGACGTCATTAATCCAAAATTCTGATTTCGACTGTTGGATTCTGGTGTTAATCCCTACACTGGTCCAGTGGCACCGACAGTGCCTGTTGATCCTGCTTCGTTTGGAATGTGCAACACCTGGGAACGATCAATGAAGTCTGTATTCGGATAAGATTTGAGTCGTCTAAACACTTTCCGAAATCAGAATTTTGCCCCTTATAAGCCTTAGGGAATCCACAAAATCTGAAGTGAGATAAAACAAATCTACTGATCCTTTCCAAGGCTTTTGGTAAGGATCAAACTATAGAATGATGTATTGATAGATGTATGACTTCGACTAAGTTGAATCTTAACTGAGATTGTGTAACCAGCCCGACTTCATCTTCCTTTAACCTTATATAAGGCGTAGGAAAGCCTAGGGAGCAGTTTCGAGAAGTTATGGGCAGTTGGCAAGGCGGTTACCAGCGGTTACCGCTGATCCTTAACCTCCAACGGCTCTCTCCAAGAGAGACACGTGGCCCATCTGAAATCAATCATAAAAGGAAGTTACAAGAGTGATTATCCAACGGTTATATAGGTAGTTAACCCACGTGATCAAAATTCAAACCGTTAAACTGTTGATCCCGTAGGTACCAATCAGCCAGAACTGTTGTTCTTTGAATCACTGATCCCAGAGGGACATTGACGTCTCTCATTTTGGTGGTGTTTCAGTAGTTAATTTCCCTTGTAGATAAGTGTTTTTCATTCCTTTCCTTGTTAGTTTCGTTCCTTTTTAGCTTAGTTCCAGGTTTCTTCAAGATTCGGAAACTATGCGAGTTTGTTATGTTTTGTAGGTAAAATGTCTCATTTGAGGACATTTTGGAGGAGCATTAAAGGAGGAGCTAAGCAAGGGAGCTAAGGAACCGAAGAGCCTTGCAAAGAATGAAGAGGAACTCAAGGAAAACCAAGAAGAGAAGAAGGATCGAGACCCACGACCGAGTACTACCAAGTCGCGCCCGAGTTCGAGCACCAGAGTACAGGAACGACGTTCCCAACGTCGTGTAACACCCCAATTTTTACACCGGGGTATTACCGCCAGTGACCTTGAGACTAATGTTCAAAGTCACCCTAGGCTTTACAGTATTAACAGAACAAACAAGAACTTTAAATGCGGAATCAAAACTTTATTACATTTGTCAAATTGACAGAAGTGTCATTACATAATTGAAATTGAGATGAGCTGGATTGGTCCTTACATGTCAAGGGACTCAACCCAATACAACTTAAAACTCAGAGTGCGGAATTAAAGGTGAGAAAGATCCTCAATGTATCCTTGGCTTCAGTCTTTAATGTCAATTCCACCACCTGATGCGCCGCGATGGAAATACGGTTGACACCAGCCGACCATGCAAAGGAAAAAGGGTGGTCGGGTTAGTCTGACGAAAGACTAAGCAAATGGGGTTTTGAAAAGCGGTTCAGATTGGTGAGAGGAAGTACAGACGGATATCGATGTCGAATGAAAACCGGACGATAGTCTAACCCTCTACTACCTCCCACGAGAAAACGAGCATGACTTTTAAGCAGAGACTTATGAGAAGAACTCCGGAAAAGGTTCCGAAAGGTTTAATATGAATATGTTGGGAACTTCTTACACACAATTAATGTCGGTTTTTAAAACCCTCGTTGACTGCGTGAATCTCAACCAACCTCATCTTGCTCGTAAGTGCCGACGGGGAGGTGGCCGCTAGGGCACTTAAGTACCAAGCCCATCTTGCCATTTTATAGGCGTTTTAACAAGTCGAGCAAGCATTCAGATTGGAACCAGATTCAACGAAATCCGAGAGCGAGGACGGTGTTCCATTTTGTACTAACCATCCTGTCAAGTTACCTAGGTGCACAAGTGCTTATCTATCTTGAGATCATACTTTTTACACATTAATATTCCACTTGAATAATTAAGATATTTTGAAGGCTTTATCAAATGATTACAAGATGCGGGCACCTACGTCCCTTGGCACGTTACTAGTGCGAACACCCCTCGGCGGTTAAGCAGGCATGGGTCATGACCTTACGCTAGGGAAATTAGACTTTACGACCTAGCGATACTTAATTAATTTATTAAATTGGTCTTACGACCTTAGTCTCTAGATCACTACGCTAGTAATTAAATCCAAGCAAGATAACACACATACATAAGTCCACAAGCATCGAGACCTATGTCCATCTAGCGCAGCCTAATATCATCTAGAAATAACAGTCGTTAAATCTATGAAATAATACAACCTATGTTCCTTTTATTCAAACAATAGTCCCCAACATATTAAAATCATGATTTGATAAAATCATGCGAGTACGAAAACATGGAAAAGAGAATCGAAATCACTTGCCTTGAAATCGAAGCTTGATTAAAAAGGACCTGATGGGAATGAGTAGCGACGAAGATTTAGATCTTCGATAACGAACGAACTGGAAAGAAAAGATAATTCAAAATAAATTATTACAATTTATTTTGGAGAGGAATGTTAGAGTTTATATTCTTCATAAACTCTAACTCAATAATAACCCTTTAATAGTTTATATTATATTATTATAATTCTTGGCTTTTAATATATTAACTTTATTAAGAAATTTCTTTACTTGCCACTATATATATATATATATAAATATATATATCCTAATAACTTTTATAACCGATTTCCTTTAACTATATTAATAATTGAATACTTATAATCTATAATATCTAATCAACTTATTATACTTTAGTTTACAAGGAAATGTCATTATATAATACTTATCATTAACTCATCATAATGTTATTATCATATTATTTTATAAAGGATATCATATTCTTACAATATTATACTATCATTAGGTCAATGTACTAAAACACATACTATATGAATTTTACAAAAGTTTCCTAAGTAAGATTTACTATCCTATGTATATATAACATATCATCTTGTATATATATACACTCTTATTATATAGTCAACTAATAATAATAGATCTAGCATTTTAGAAGAACTATGTACATATATATAAGAACTACATTTTCACATAAAACAACACTTTACTATTTTCTAACACAATTTATTAACCTTACTAATATGACTAAAAATATTATTATTAATCTAAGTTATACAACTAGGCAATTGTAATATTAATCAGTTAGTTTCATTTTAATTAATTAATTAATTAATTAATTAATTAATATTATTTTTAAATAAATGAGATCGAGCAGGTCGGCCGGGCCGGGTCGGGCCCGACCGGTGCTCGGGTTCACCGGCCAAAACCACCCCGATTTATGCCTAGAAAAACAGAGCGCGAGCAGTGAACTTTACCGGCTCCTAGCGGTGGCTTCTCGCGACGGTTGACGGCTTCGATCACAGATCTGGAAAGAGGGTAACGTCGCGAACACTCAGAAGGTGACGGCGTCCGATTTGGTGGCCGAACGGGGGAGAACGACGGCGTCGAAGTAGGCTGCGTGAAAACAGGGCTGGGCACGAAAACGGCGAATTCCGGCGACTCCGAGCTCCAAATCCTACAAGTTTTGAGGGTTTTTGGTGAATTGCGATGTGGTCTTTCGATTGCCATCGATATCCCCTTTTATAGTAGAGGAATCGGCCTCGAATTCTTATCCACAACGCCGGTTACGAGCTCTTGAATGTCCCATTGAATGTCCCTCTTCAATTTGACGATTAGGACGAATTAAATCGTCTTTAAACGCAATTGGATGATTATGACGATGCCACGAATATTCCTTTATGCGTCAACGTCCTTATCCTCTCCCGATTCAAGCTCAAATGGCTACAATTCTGTCCAAGTACAACAACTACCTAGGTCGTGCTTCGGGTGAATTTACCGACATGTAAATGGAACTTTCACTCTCAATTGAGTGAGGGCTTTGGTAGAGGATCTAACAAGGAGTCCATAGCTTCTTTCGGATTCGATTTGTGTTGAAAAACGAGCTTGAATTGATCGAATGAAGATTGAGGTCGATAATGGGGGTCTTGTGAAGAAGAAGAGTTCACAATCGACCCCAAACTTTCAAGAAGTAATAAATATGCCCTTATGACATGAAATGACATACTTAAATTATAATTTATGTTATAATAATTATATTTAATAAATTTGCACATAACTTTATATATTTCCATATAATAAAGTTTATACTGAATTAAATTATTATTTTAATTTTATAATATTACTACTTCTGTTACCATGACATTATTCATGTGATTTAATTTATAATTAATATGAGCAAGGGTTATTATCTTGATAAATATTAATAACAACTTATTATTAATATTTTGGATATAGTGTAAAGGCAAAAATTACATTTTTACCCTTACGAAAAATGGAGGGTTATTACAATAGTAACCCCTTAAAAATAGTTTCGTCCTCGAAACTGAACTAAAACCTATTTCGAAGTCTTGACGAAAGAGGGGGTCGTTATAATAGTACCCCCTTAAAAATAGTTTCGTCCTCGAAACTTAGGCTGGTACAGGGGAGATGAGAGAAATTCGTATTTATACCCTTTATGAGAGGCAATACCTTAATACCTCCATAATTATTTCTTCGCTACAATGCGATAACATTTCGGAAACACTCTTACAATTCCTCACATTGCTAGCAAAATCCCTTTTCCTGAGGAATGGCCTTGTGCCGTAGCCGGACACATAAATGAATATTTTGCCTCATAAGAATATCCTAGAATTCTTTGCCTTAAACTCTCGCACAACTTGAGTTGACCTTATCTCAACACCCACTTGTACATGATTAGCAGAAAATCCATTTGTAGCTATCTTTATCCACATATATGAATGAACTCTTGTATCGTTGTCATCCCAATAGATAAGAGGATGACATTCATCCGATTAAAATTATTGCTATCCAAATTCCCTTTCAGGTTATGATGTATCTCAATGAGCAACTAAGCTCAAGAATATGGAGCTTACTCGCAAGACCATGAACTTCATCTCGAGTTACTCTTAGTCCAAAGATGAAGGTAATACAAATCCATAGTATTATCTTTGAGATTGATAGGATTACAGTTGAATCTTATGAATGTGGGTCAGACGGTATTAATTAAATTGATCCGCTAAAAGAGATCTATGAAACTTAGCTAGACGACAACAACATGGAAGAGCAGAGTCTTATGAAATGGGGCCTTTACCTAGTAACAGGCTGGTGTTTTTAGAAAAGAAAGTGATCTTGAACAAGTCAAATATTTTATCCTCTAACGTTTCAAATGAAACTGTTGGTAGATGAAAGAATAATCAACATGAGTTGTGTAGTTAATGAAATCAAAAACAATGAATCATTAGATGGTCATAGCCAAAAATGATTGCAAAGTCGAAAGAAAATACTTAAATCCTTGAAACTCATACAAAAGGACATTTATGGAATTGCTTTCCTTAAAAATACACTAGCATAAATGTGACACAATTATATGTAGAACGCATAGAAAGATATTTAGAGCTTAAACGTTTCAACTCTAAAATTTCAATTTAGACAAAAAGAATATATGGAGTTATAATTAATAATACTATCATGTAACCAAGAGAAAAAAAAGAATAAGAAGTTATGAGTCAAGCAAAAATTTCATATATAAGCTTTGCCATATCTAGGCTCATATATATATATATATATTTCCAAAGCATGAATCTCGATCTATACTACCAAAATTGTTGTTAGAAAACGTTGATTGAATCACCTATACATTGTTAACACATTAACATAAGATACCGAAATGTTGATTAGTGGTGGTTGTAACTTAATATTTAAAATTGTTTTCACATAGCAGCCTCATTGGCGATATATTTATTTTTTTAAAAAAAATAAGATTCACTTCAAAATCTTAAATACTTTAAGCATGAATCAAAATACTGACCAGTTTGCGATTATCGTATCTAAACCCATAATTTATGAAACAAGGAACTAGGAAAATCACAACAAGATAATCCTCATTTTTAGTACTTTTGTAAGTTTATTAATGAAATTGGTAGTTCTTATAACATAAAGAAAATGTGTTCCCCCGCGGAGTTCAAAGTAAGTTCTAACAAAAGGAAATTATACGATTAATAGTCATACGACATGAAAATAACCTTACATGTGAAACTTTATTTAATTTTTTTGCAAATGGTAAAACTTTTATTGCAAAAGAGAGAGAACCAAAGTGAACAAGACCAAGGAATCAACAAATCAAGAACACCGACAAAATACAAATCACCCTACGAAATGCCCGAACCACATTCTTACAATACGAGAAATAAAATTTCTGTACAAATGCTTATTTCAAATTTACCCTCAAGGAATTATGTGATTTTGTTCTACCATATGATCAAGATGGAGAACGAGATCGACATAAACCTTTACTGCGTTTTCATGGAAATAAGACATGTGAAATTGTCTTACCATGTGATCAAGATGGAAGACAAAACACATTCTTACTCTCCACCATGAAAACCGTAGAGGACATTACAAAAACCTACCAAATAACTTTTACAACCATCCACTCCATGTACAAGTGAAAATTGCTTTTTATGATGAAAATCAAAAGAATCTTATACGTTTTTCAAAAGCAAGTAAATTGACACATACGTGTCTTATAAAAGTCACATACATTATAAAACGATGAGTAATGCAACGTCTTAGAAACTAAAGAAGTAATTTATTTTTTTATTGAGTGAAATTATATAAGTTGTCATAGTCATAAAGTTTATAAAATCGTAATACCCTTTTATAAACTTATGAAGATAGTCAAAGTGTTACAACTTAGAAGACTAAAATCTAAAGGAGTTTATCTTTATGTTATTAAACATACTTGTTTAACTGTAAAATTATCGAACAAGTTTGTCTAACAAAGTTCACAAGGACTTATAAAAATATATATAATTGCATGGATGCATTAAACAAATATTTTTGACTTATATAGGATGATATGGTTGTGAGAATTATCAAACATAACAAATCACCTTTAGTAATATTGTGAAAGTAGTCAAATGAAGCAAGACGAACTTCTTTAAATAGTAGTAGTGTCTAAATTTAAATGGTGTTGAACTCAAGAGAAATTTATGATGATCAACAAACTCAGTTACTTTAACCGTGAAAATTATCGTTTAAGATGATTAAATTTTACGAAAGTAATAATTATTCCCCAAGAACATAACACAAAATGTTTTTAAATAGGTTTCAATTAGCATAGCTTTAAGGTTAAAAAGTTTACCTCTTAAATACGTACTTTACAAAATTATACAGTAGATTCTCTAGTTTGAAATTCATTGTAAATTAGGCCAGATTTTTTTTTGTTTAATAAACAAATCAAATATACAACTTCGAAAATAGTCTTTACAATTTGATATATAAAACCTTACTTGTAATAAACATAAGTAATTCTACAAGGACAAATAAATAGATTATGAAATTTATACTCCGCACAAGGAGTGTCAAAATTTCAAGCGTGTAAAACATCGCATACAAACTTTCAAAGGCTTAAATGTTTGCTTTAAAAAAAAATACTTATATATATATTCTAACCTTAGATTCTCCAATACTTATACAATGTAAAATCAAAATTCGTAAACCAAAATATTCCCAACCATTATCTTTGAGAACAAAAATTCTCAAAACTTTATAGTTTTATAACATTTATCAAAGAAAGAAATTTCAAAGGAAGCAAAAAATTTTCCTATAAAAACTTTATAACTCTTAGTAGAATTTACCAAGGTATTTAAAAGTACCAAGACCAAAATATTTTGAGTTACTCTGAAAATAGACATAATCACCCGATTACAAGATAAAATAATATAACATAAAACTAAATAATGTTATAAACAATTACCAAACAATGTATTCAAAGCTCATTGTGAATTAGTGTTAGAGCTTTAAGAGCCTTTTAAAAGTCAAATATACGTGTTCTCGAAGACTTATAGTTTCAAAACTTTGTTTTAGTGCCATGCATTAAGTTGTCGAGTACATATAAGTTATATATATATATCAAAATAATTCTGAAACAAAACTTTACAACTCATTGCGCACTTTAAATTCCAAAAAAAAATTAAAAAAAAAAATCACAACTCTTAGAAGAAGAAGAGAAAAAAAAAAAAAAACTCTTGACATGAACATTTCTTAAATATTTTACTTTTATAACAAGAAGAAGTTAAGAATTCAAATATTTCAAAGGAAACTTCCCATAAAGTTTTAAACCCATATAGCCTTTAACGAATAAACATAATACTCCTTAAACTCCTCTTTAAAAACAATCCTTTTGACCTTCATATTTCGACAAAGATGAGCTGGAAAAAAAATAAAAATTAGCACTTACACTTTCAAGAAAATTCCAACTTCAAATTGAAACTCATATAAGGTTTGATTATTTCGCAAGTAATATCTAATGGGGACTGTTTGGAAAGAAAACATGATTGGAGTTTTATTTAGACACGAAGGTTTGATAGAATAGCAAGATACAGATGGTTTGAAAACTCGACAACCATCACTTCAACTAGAATGAGGATAAGTTTACTGCAGAAGGATGAAGATTAGAAATCCCTCAAAATACGGACTCGAGATCTTAGTGTCCAACGACCCCTTGATTACGACTTCACGTTCTTTTTGGTACTACTCTTTTAGTTGCAAGAGTCGACCTCTTATACTAATCATTTCCTGTAAATGATTAGCAAGAACAAGTTTGTATAGAATGTCTATTTTCTATACATGTAACCGAGGAATCACTTTAATAAGGAATTTAAGATTTGGGTTTCGGAAATGACTTAAAGTTTTCGGCTCTGATACCATAATTGTAACACCCCAATTTTTACACCGGGGTATTACCGCCAGTGACCTTGAGACTAATGTTCAAAGTCACCCTAGGCTTTACAGTATTAACAGAACAAACAAGAACTTTAAATGCGGAATCAAAAACTTTATTACATTTGTCAAATTGACAGAAGTGTCATTACATAATTGAAATTGAGATGAGCTGGATTGGTCCTTACATGTCAAGGGACTCAACCCAATACAACTTAAAACTCAGAGTGCGGAATTAAAGGTGAGAAAGATCCTCAATGTATCCTTGGCTTCAGTCTTTAATGTCAATTCCACCACCTGATGCGCCGCGATGGAAATACGGTTGACACCAGCCGACCATGCAAAGGAAAAAGGCTGGTCGGGTTAGTCTTACGAAAGACTAAGCAAATGGGGTTTTGAAAGGCGGTTCAGATTGGTGAGAGGAAGTAGAGACGGATATTGATGCCGAATGAAAACCGGACGATAGTCTAACCCTCTACTACCTCCCACGAGAAAACGAGCATGACTTTTAAGCAGAGACTTATGAGAACAACTCCGGAAAAGGTTCCGAAAGGTTTAATACGAATATGTTGGGAACTTCTTACACACAATTAATGTCGGTTTTTAAAACCCTCGTTGACTGCGTGAATCTCAACCAACCTCATCTTGCTCGTAAGTGCCGACGGGGAGGTGGCCGCTAGGGCGCTTAAGTACCAAGCCCATCTTGCCATTTTATAGGCGTTTTAACAAGTCGAGCAAGCATTCAGATTGGAACCAGATTCAACGAAATCCGAGAGCGAGGACGGTATTCCATTTTGTACTAACCATCCTGTCAAGTTACCTAGGTGCACAAGTGCTTATCTATCTTGAGATCATACTTTTTACACATTAATATTCCACTTGAATAATTAAGATATTTTGAAGGCTTTATCAAATGATTACAAGATGCGGGCACCTACGTCCCTTGGCACGTTACTAGTGCGAACACCCCTCGGCGGTTGAGCAGGCATGGGTCATGACCTTACGCTAGGGAAATTAGACTTTACGACCTAGCGATACTTAATTAATTTATTAAATTGGTCTTACGACCTTAGTCTCTAGATCACTACGCTAGTAATTAAATCCAAGCAAGATAACACACATACATAAGTCCACAAGCATCGAGACCTATGTCCATCTAGCGCAGCCTAATATCAACTAGAAATAACAGTCGTTAAATCTATGAAATAATACAACCTATGTTCCTTTTATTCAAACAATAGTCCCCAACATATTAAAATCATGATTTGATAAAATCATGCGAGTACGAAAACATGGAAAAGAGAACCGAAACCACTTGCCTTGAAATCGAAGCTTGATTAAAAAGGACCTGACGGGAATGAGTAGCGACGAAGATTTAGATCTTCGATAATGAACGAACTGGAAAGAAAAGATAATTCAAAATAAATTATTACAATTTATTTTGGAGAGGAATGTTAGAGTTTATATCCTTCATAAACTCTAACTCAATAATAACCCTTTAATAGTTTATATTATATTATTATAATTCTTGACTTTTAATATATTAACTTTATTAAGAAATTTCTTTACTTGCCACTATATATATATATAAATATATATATCCTAATAACTTTCATAACCGATTTCCTTTAACTATATTAATAATTGAATACTTATAATCTATAATATCTAATCAACTTATTATACTTTAGTTTACAAGGAAATGTCATTATATAATACTTATCATTAACTCATCATAATGTTATTATCATATTATATTATAAAGGATATCATATTCTTACAATATTATACTATCATTAGGTCAATGTACTAAAACACATACTATATGAATTTTACAAAAGTTTCCTAAGTAAGATTTACTATCCTATGTATATATAACATATCATCTTGTATATATATACACTCTTATTATATAGTCAACTAATAATAATAGATCTAGCATTTTATAAGAACTATGTACATATATATAAGAACTACATTTTCACATAAAACAACACTTTACTATTTTCTAACACAATTTATTAACCTTACTAATATGACTAAAAATATTATTATTAATCTAAGTTATACAACTAGGCAATTGTAATATTAATCAATTAGTTTCATTTTAATTAATTAATTAATTAATTAATTAATTAATTAATTAATATTATTTTTAAATAAATGAGATCGAGCAGGTCGGCCAGGCCGGGTCGGGCCCGACCGGTGCTCAGGTTCACCGGCCAAAACCACCCCGATTTATGCCTAGAAAAACAGAGCGCGAGCAGTGAACTTTACCGGCTCCTAGCGGTGGCTTCTCGCGACGGTTGACGGCTTCGATCACAGATCTGGAAAGAGGGTAACGTCGCGAACACTCAGAAGGTGACGGCGTCCGATTTGGTGGCCGGACGGGGGAGAACGACGGCGTCGAAGTAGGCTGCGCGAAAACTGGGCTGGGCACGAAAACGGCGAATTCCGGCGACTCCAAGCTCCAAATCCTACAAGTTTTGAGGGTTTTTGGTGAATTGCGATGTGGTCTTTCGATTGCCATCGATATCCCCTTTTATAGTAGAGGAATCGGCCTCGAATTCTTATCCACAACGCCGCTTACGAGCTCTTGAATGTCCCATTGAATGCCCCTCTTCAATTTGACGATTAGGACGAATTAAATCGTCTTTAAACGCAATTGGATGATTATGACGATGCCACGAATATTCCTTTATGCGTCAACGTCCTTATCCTCTCCCGATTCAAGCTCAAATGGCCACAATTCCGTCCAAGTACAACAACTACCTAGGTCGAGCTTCGGGTGAATTTACCGACATGTAAATGGAACTTTTACTCTCAATTGAGTGAGGGCTTTGGTAGAGGATCTAACAAGGAGTCCATAGCTTCTTTCGGATTCGATTTATGTTGACAAACGAGCTTGAATTGATCGAATGAAGATTGAGGTCGATAATGGGGGTTGTGTGAAGAAGAAGAGTTCACAATCGACCCCAAACTTTCAAGAAGTAATAAATATGCCCTTATGACATGAAATGACATACTTAAATTATAATTTATGTTATAATAATTATATTTAATAAATTTGCACATAACTTTATATATTTCCATATAATAAAGTTTATACTGAATTAAATTATTATTTTAATTTTATAATATTACTACTTGTGTTACCATGACATTATTCATGTGATTTAATTTATAATTAATATGAGCAAGGGTTATTATCTTGATAAATATTAATAACAACTTATTATTAATATTTTTGGATATAGTGTAAAGGCAAAATTACATTTTTACCCTTACGAAAAATGGAGGGTTATTACACGTCGGGCCCGAGGTTGCCCCGTGTCGGTCCGAGTCGGCAAACGAGAAGATTAGGCTCCAAGGCAGAAATGTTGTGATCTTCCAATTTTGCCCTTCTTCTAATTTGGAATTCCTTGGTCCCCAATCAAGAGAGGAGGATAATTAGAGGTGATTAGAGTGGATTAGGAGACACACACACACACCAAAAAAATCACTCTCAAAGGCTAAAGGAAGACTTGGAGAGCAAGGAGAAGAAAGGAGGAGGAGAAGAGGAGGAAATCGGTGGAGCTAGAGAGGAAATTAGTGAGTTTGTACTTGTTTTGCTTTGGTTTTAGTAGAATTAAGACTTGGATCTTGTGAACCCCTTTGGATTTCAATGCAATTTAGCTTTGACTTGAGATTGATGATTGAGATTTGCTTGCTTTTCCATTTGATTGCTTTTTACTCTTACTTGATGGAGTAGATTCCATAGTCTTGGGCTATGGGGGAAACCCCTAGCAAGGATTGGGTAGGAAACCCCAATTCCATAGCCTTGAGTGCTTGATCTATGAATCCTCTCTACATTGAGCTTCAATTCTCTTGTGGAAACAAGGGACCTAGGGCTTGTGATTGGTAAGAGTAAGCGAAAGTGATCTCTAGCCCATCACTAGACCTAGCATCGAAGGAGAGTGAAAACTCCCTTGGGTCGAAGTGTAGAGTGGAGGGATTGAAGGCTAGCAACCTCGATCTCATAAGGATCAACACTTATTGGCTGAATTGGGGTGGAATTACCCAAGTCTAGTTAGGGAAGGAACCCAAACACCCAAGACCGATCTACTATTTTTGCCTAATCGAAGTACCCAGTACATCGGGCCTGACGTAGTGTGTGTCGGTCCCGGCCAATCTGACCTCGATCCACCCTTGGACCGAAGTGACTAGTGTCGGTCCGAGGTGATTCCTCTTGTTTTTCCTCGTTTTGCCTTTCTTTTACCTCTTTTTAGTCTTTTAGGGTACTCTCAACGCACGAACTCCCGTGTGTTCGACACCCTACCTCTCTTACTACAATAGAGGTTCGGTTTATAAATTTAGATTTTGATGTCATCCGACCACCACACCCGGACCGATCAGAATTTTGGCGCCGTTGCCGGGGAGTTCTACTTGTTCGAGGTACCCTGTTTTGTTGAGTTTTTGATTGGTAGTGATTTGGGTGAGGGATTAGCCCAAGCCCCTTGTTTTTTTTGATTCGGTTTTGTTTGTGTCTTTGGTTATAGGTGTATGCGAGCTCGTTCCGTCCAAGGAACACTTGAGCTCGACTTTGTGTGTGATCCGGAAAGCATCATCAAACAAGCCCGAAAAAAGAAGAGAATGGCGGACCAAGCCCGTGATGAGGAGGTTGAAAGGATGAGAGCCGACATGGCTCGAATGCAACTTGAAATGGCGAACCGAGATGCCGAGGCTAGGAGAGAGCGTGAGCAAAGGATGAGATTGGAGGCTCAAATCAACACTCAACCCCGGAATGCTAGACAATACATGCATCCGGAGTTGAAGGTGCCGGAACCGGCCATCGTCTTGCAGGAGGTGTCAAAGAATTTTGAGATCAAAACTCAATTTATCTCACTCATCAAGAGAGAGCAATTTCAAGGGAGACCGAATGAGTGCCCGATCGAGCATGTGAAGCAATTCAAAGACCTATGTGAGACCATCTCGACGGATGATGAGACACTTGAGTACGTGCTACTCAAGGCCTTTAAGTGGTCGTTGGGAGGCAAGGCATTGCATTGGTTGGAGAGCCAAGCACCTCGTTCCATAACATCATGGAGGGCTCTCAATGAATCATTCTTGATGAAGTTCTTCCCGCCCACCAAGACGACGGAGCTTAGAAGGAAGATAGCAAGCTTTCAACAAGGAGCCCACGAGCCACTCTTCGAGGCTTGGGATCGGTTCAAAGAGATGTTGAGGGCATGTCCAACGCATGGGCAACAACCTTATGTCCTTCAAGACATATTCTTCCAAGGAATCAACCCCGCCACCAAGGATAAATTGAACCTTCATACCGATTGTGGGTTCATTGACTTGCCTCCGGAGCAAGCGTGGGAGTTGCTAGACAAGCTCTCCGATTATGAAGCCATGTATGGAGTAAATCAAGTGAACAAGGAAGTAAGAATCCATGGAGACAGTCCGAAGAGGCTCTACGATCCAAAAAGTGAAGAGGTGGATAAAGATGTGAAGATCTAATTCTTGGAGGATGAGTTGAACAAGATGAGGAGGAAGATGGGTCATCTCCAACAAAACACAAGAGCTTGTGAAGAGTGTGGTTCTTTGAAGCATGGAGCCCAAGAGTGCCCAAATGAGCGTCAAGTTCGATTGGCTGAGCAAATTGAGGAGGCTCACTATATTCAAAGGAATTTCGGAGGGAGAGCCAATTTCAACAATGGAAGAAGGTGGAACCAAGGCCAAGCTAGTGGTTACAACAACAACTTCAACCAAAACGAACCAAGGGCCCAACCACCACCGTACCGACCTCCGGGATTCTATGAGCAAACACCACCATGGGCTCATGATTTGAAGAATCAAGTCACCAACATGGAGAGAAAATTTGATGATCAATTCAAAAAGTTGGGTGTTTGGAGAAGGCAAGTGGACAACCAATTTGTTCACATGGCGAATCAACTTCCAAGAGAGGAAGGGAGACTCCCGGGCCGACCCGAGGAGAATCCCCGTGCTCAACAACAACAAAATGAAGTTCGAGCCATAGGATTGAGGAGTGGACGGAGTTTGCCTGAGCCGCAAGTTCCAAGAACAAGAGAAGAAGGTCGGACCGAGTTGCCCAGCACCTCGGGCCCGATGTGCCATGACGTCGATCAAGTAGACGGAGGAAGTCCCCTGAGTTGGACCGAGGAGGAGCAGCACTCGGGCCCGACATGCCCTGAAGTCGGCCCGATTTGCCCAGAAATTCCCTGCCCCCGGACCGAGGTTCCTGAAGTCGGTCCCGAGATTGATCCGACGTCGGTCCAGGCTGAAAATGTTGAGAGAAGTCAAGATCGGTCCAAGGAGGTGGATCCAACCAAGAAACAAGGTGGCACAACTCTTCCATATCCTTTGAAGAAGCCCAAGGAGATTGTTGAGGGCAAGTTTAAGCGGTTCTTGAAGCTTTTGCAAGGCTTGAACATCACCATTCCATTCACCGATGCTCTAAGTGAGATGCCATCCTATGCAAAGTTCTTGAAGGAAATCTTGAGCAAGAAAAGATCAATTGTAGAGATGCAAGATGAGGTGAAGATCTTGGAGCTACCTCAAAAGCTAGGTGATCCCGCAAGATTTGCCATCACCGTGGGCATTGGGTCACGAAAGTTTCAAGCATTGTGTGACCTTGGAGCGAGTACAAGTGTTATACCATACACCATATGGAAGTCTACCGCTATGGGTCTCGTTGCTCCGGTTAACATGAGGTTGACTATAGCCGATGGGACGTCAATCGAGCCGATTAGAGTGGTAGAGGACTATCCGGTATGTGTGGAAGGACACTATGTCCCGGCGGACTTTGTTGTGGTTGACATGCTAGAAGTACCGGGCGAGCCTATTATCTTGGGAAGGCCATTCCTTGCCACGGTTGGAGCCGCTATAGATGTGAAGAAAGGTCACTTGTCCCTTGAATTTGGAGGAGTAGAGCTTGATTTCTCCTTCAAACCAACTTCGAAGGAGGCTTTGTATAGAGAGGCCAAGATGGTCCAATTTCTTCCAAAAGGAGTGCAATGGGAAGCTATATCCAACAAGCCAAGTTGTTGGATCGTAAGTCGTTAGAATGGGCGTCCTTAACTGGGTTAAGGGCGTCCTTAAGTGCAGCGGAAAGTAGACTTAACAGGAAACAAGATAAGAGAATAAACACGAGTATTTATAGAGGAACCCCACTAAGACCAACTAGTCTTATGGGTAAACCTCTACCTCCGTTGGAGGATTTTCAATAGCCGTCCCTTATCTTATTGAGAGTGAGTCCTTACAACTTAGGCGAGTCGTTACACTTCTCTGAGCTAAGCGTCCGTCCTTAGCCTCACTAGTAACACTCCTTTCAACCTAACAAGTAACCTAACACTCTTAGCTATAAGGAAGCTATCACTCACGTCTTTCACGGTTCGTTGTGAAAGACAAACTACTACTCTAACTGTTTTGTGGTTTGTTTTGGATTTGATGTGGTTGGACTTTCTTTCTCTTGCTTCAAGCTCACTTGATCTTCTTGATCTTCGTTCGTGTTCTTGAATGCTTCGGGAGAGCTTGAGAGAAAGTCCTAAAAGTCCACACCGCTATGCATACCCTTGAGGGGGTATTTATAGAGGAAGTGGTTCTTGTCCTCTAGCGTCCTCTGAGACTTGGTCGGACACTTGATCTTCCATCAACGGTGCGATGAGCTCCTTGAGGAAGTCAACTCTGTTGACGCTTGGGAAGCCTCCGCGTGGGTAGGGGACCATCGCTGGGAAAGCGACATCTTTTGAGTTGTCTACACGTGCCCAGACAAGGGAAGCTTCCTTCTGAGGACTAAGGCCGGACGTGATGTAATCATGTTGGGGCGGCCTTGATTTGAATTTGAACCTCGTCCGTATTTTGGCGCGCGTCCCTTCTTGATGAGGACGCTGTCCTATCTTCGCAAGAACTTCGCCAATTACGTTCAGCTTTGGAGGTTTTGATGACGTGCGTCCCTACAGCTTAGGGACTGCCGTTCACTTGTTGTCCTTTTCGCTCATGTGCGTCCACTGGACTTACCTGAGATCAACACTTGGACAACTTATCAAATACCTTTGAGTTTGTCATTATCAAAACAAGGGACGATCATTATTGGTTTAGATATTAATGACTGGCGTCCTTAATATCGTCCCAACAATTTCCCCCTTTTTGATGATGACAAACTCTTTTCAATAATGCGCACAGAAGTAAAGCTTTTAGCATGAGAAACTACACTTGATTTTCTTTTCAGCTTAGGTTGGCATGCAACACATTCTTTTCAGGCGTTCTACCTTATTCCTAACTAGCGTCCTTTGGGCTTGGCCAAAATTCCCCCTAAGCACATGCTTTCTATGACAACTTACACGTAATCGCATCTCTGCAAAACTATACTTCCCCCTTTTGGCATCATCGAAAAGGAGAACAAGTTAAAAAAAAATGCAAGCATGAAGTCATAACTATAGAAAGGAACGCTTAGACACAATGGAATCACAAATGTAATGAACGCTATTCAAGAAGTGAGAGTACAATCATTACAAACATTCAACAAGAGTTCCAAAACGGGGACATCGTCCCAAAAGTCTTAACAAGAAAAACACAACAAACGTTAAACTGTTTCAGGATAGAGAAGGGGAGGAGTGATCATTTCCGGGGACGCTTGCCAAGGGCCTTGAGATGTTGCTCCTGAAGATAGTTGTTGTTGGATCGTTAGTACTGAGGGACGTCCTTTACTTTGGTAAAGGCGTCCTTAGATTAGGCGTCCCTACGAGGAGTAGGGGCGTCCTTGAGTAATGCAGCGGAAATAAAGTACTAAACAGATAAAGAACGAACGCAGTGAATTATAGAGGAACCACTCAAGACCAAGTAGTCCTTGAGTGTAAACCTCTACCTCCTTGGAGGATTTTTGAATAGTTCTTTCCTTTGTATTGAATGTCCTTACAGTTGTACTGGCGAGTCTTTACAGTTCTCTGGTACTTAGCTTTTCCCTAAGTCCACTAGTAAAGGACTCCTCTAAGCCTACAACATAAGCTGGTTCAATCTACTAAAGGACTCTATTCCTACGTTCTGCAGTACTTCGCAGAACTCTCTTTCTCTCTTTTGGGTTTTCTCTTACAAACTGTTTTCGTGATTTGGTTACAAGTCTCACTCGATCTAACACAAGTTCTAGCACTATTCTTGAGTTCTTGAGTTAGTTCTTCGTGTTCTTGAGTGAGTCGCTTTCTCTTTGATTCTCTCTAAATATTCCTGAAAGCGTTGGCGTCACAATAAATGCCTTGGGGCTATTTATAGGACTTGGGAAGGGCGTCTTTTCATTGGGACGATCATGCCCTTCATGGACGTGGCTACAGGATCTTCCTCCACGTAGTTGGGCGGTGATGAGGAAACTTCTTGTATCCAGCTGTGTATGATGAACTCCGCTACAGGATCGGCCGCCACCTGTTGATGGACTCTGCAACAGGATCGTCCGCCACGTAGTGTTGGACTCCGCTACAGGATCGGTCTCCACGTGTCCTTGGATGATCAAACATTGTCGAGTGATGTCATCCTGTCGGCTAGTGAGTAAGGACTCCTTTCTTGCGTTCCTACTTGCTTGGGACTCCGTCCTTGCTCAAGTAGTCTCTAGCTGGTCCTTACTTCCTGTTAGCTAGCGTCCCTAAGCTTATGGGACGCCCATACACACTTGTTGTCCTTTTGGTCACTGGCGTTCCTGAACACTTGGACAACTTTATTAGAATCAAAGTGAGTTTGTCATATCAAAACTAAGGGACGGTTGTGTGGAACACTAACAAGTACGCAAGCGTTCTTGATAGCGTCCCAACAATTTCCCCCTTTTTGATGATGACAAACTCTTCAGCAAAACAGTTTTGACATTGGAACTTAGCATGCATGAAAACTTAGAGGCGTCCTCTAATACTTAGAGAAATTTTAATAAGCACAAGTTTTCAATCTTTGATTCTCTAGCTTTTGGATTTTAAGGAGAGAGTCGCGTCCTAGAAAAGTTTTTAAGCGTCCTCTTTTATTCTAGCATGGGCGTTCCTTAGACCTTTCACTTAATAGTTCCCCCTTAACACTTGCTTATTCTAGATAAGTAATTTGTAGCGCATCTCTGCAAAACTACACTTCCCCCTTTTGGCATCATCGAAAAGGATAACAAGTGATAAGGACGTTAGCACAAACACATAACTAAAGGCAGTGGAACGCTTAAACAAACACATGCAAGCAAACAGTGGAATTGCCATTCAAACAAAATTATAGTTATTACAGACCAAGGTCATGAGTTTGAAGTTCAAAAGAAGCAAAGACAATTTAATAGGGGATGAAAGGGGTGGTGGCAATCACTGAGAACGGCGCTGGTCTTGATAAAACTGGAGCAATTGTTCTTGAAGTTCAGCAGCCTTGGAGAACGCAGATGATAAGTCCTTTAAGGCAGAGAAAATGAGGCACTGGTTGTCCATTATTGCACCCATGAGTTCTGCTGGAGGGTGCTGAGCTATGTTTGCAGGAGCAGAACGGGGCAGAGGACCTGAACTCGATGAAGGAGCGTCCGTGGGAAGAGCTGGAGAAGAAGGATTCCCTAAGAGCATTTGATCAAGGATTGTAAGATCTACGGCGGGCTCTTGATCTTGAGGGGACTCTTGAGGCGTGGAATTAAGCCTTGCGGCCTCAGCCTCAGCAGCTAAGCGTTCTTCTTCTGCTTTGAGTCTAGCTTCCTCAGCCTCAGCTTCCAACTGTTTCAGAACGGACGGGAGCTCTTCATTATGCCTTATCTCAACAAGTCCTTTCTTGGCATTCCATTTTAAGCCAAGTTCTTCAGAGGGAGCGCTCTCATCATAAGCGTCCTGGGACTGCAAGATTGCCTTTACGACTCCAGGGTAGGGCAAGGCGTGCCTCTTCCCTCCACACTTGGCCATGTGTTGCATAGCAATTCTGGCTAAGTTGATTGGGCGGCGTTCAAGGATTGCATCAATTAGGATTATGTCGTGAGTTTGCACAATTGAACGCTTCTCCTGCCTTGGAAGAATGGCGCGACAGATGAAGTAGTGAACGATTGCGCCAACTTTGCTCAGAACGTGAGCTACCCTGTCGAGTCCCATCGGCCTTTTACCCTGAAAAATGTGCTCAACCAGAGGCAGTTCTTGATCTGTCGTTTCAAAGCCGCCTTCAGGGAGTGAGCTAAGAGCATCGGACGGTGGCTTGCGTGGACCTAGACCAAGGAAGGAGCGCATTTGGCGTTCTGTGACTGAAGCTTTCTCACCTTCAATTTTGAAGTGGAGGGAGCCATCTTTTGCCTTGTAGCGCAAGTCCCTGTAGAACGCCTTCACCTGTTCTTTGTCAACAGTTGTCGGCGCTGGTCCAACGTTCTGCCATCCTTGAAATTTCAGAAGTTCAAGAAACTCCTGAACTGATTCATCGTCGAAGGAGGCTAGCCACTCTTCAGAGTAAATGAGAGGGCTCAGGACTTTAACGGGCACATCAGCGTTCTTCCTTTTGCGCTTGCCCTTGGGGGACTCAGAGTCCTCATCATCATCTGACTCGTCCTCAGCTTTCTCCGAGTCACTGTCAGAAGCGTCCTTTGAAGGAGCGTCCTCTGTGCCTTGTTCTTTTTCTGCATCGCCACTAGGTGTGGCTTGATCGGCACCGGAGGTCTGACCCTGGGACGTGCCCTCGGCGTCCTGAGCCTCTGTCTGATTTTCTGTTGTTGTTGGCTCAGCGTCCGCGGGGACTTGATGGGATTCTGTTTGGATTAAGGGAGAGGGGTTTTCTTGTGGAGCTTGGGTGGGGTTTAGGATTGGGAGGGACTGGTCATAAGGAGGGACTTCCTGAGCACCACGCGCGAGCTCATCAGAAAGAGTCGGCTCGGCGTTCTCCTGAGCGACCTGGTGCTCACCAGCGTCCTCAATTTGTTCAGCAGGAGCGTTCACCTCTCCTTCCGCTTCATCATTTGAATCCCCAACAATATCGACGAAGGGGGAGACCTGAGCGGGCGTACCTCTTTGGCTCTCAGATGAGCTAGAGGAGGAAGAGGAGGAGGGAACGTGCTCGATTTGCGCAGGAACGTCCTTGGCGAGCAAAACCCTGGGCTTTTCACCAGCCTTCCTACGGCGAAAAGTATGCTCAAGGGTGCGCTCTGTCTCCTCCGGGCCACTTTCAGAGGATGGACGGCGGGACTTTGGGGTCTCGGGGTCCTTAGGTGGGGAAATGTGGGCTGGGGCAGAAGGAAAATTTGCCAAATTTAAGGGAGAGTGAGTGCGGGGAGGAAAGGGGATTAGGGCATTTGCTTTGGAAGGTTGGGGGGACGGAGGAGGGGTGGGGAGTTGAACGATTGATATTTGTTGAGGGGGAGGAGTGGATTCCTTGGAGAGGTTGGAAGGCCTTTTTGTGGTGCTCGGCCTTTTTGTGGGGGGTTTGGAGGATGGGACGCTAGAAGTCTTGGCCTTTTTGAGGGGCCTAGGGTCGTGAACTTTCTTTGAGCATCCCTCCTTTAAATGAGAAGGAAACTTATCTACAATCTCCGTTGGTTTTGAAGTGGAGAAGGGTTGGGAAGATTTTGAGAGGGGAGAGGATGGTGCGGGACGCTTCAGCAATTTTTTGGTGGTTATTGTGGGGACGGCAGGAGGAGGTGGAGAGGGACTTGGTACACGATTCTTGGTCATTTGAAAGGCTAAGGAGTTCCTTGGGTACATGGGGAACTCGGGCAAGATTGCATTGTGCAAATCTGGTATAAGGTCAAGAAGGGGGCCAAGGTTCTCACCTCCGAATTGGGAGAAGAAGAGCACATCGTCCATCCGTCCAGGGAGATCTTTGAAGTCTGTGTGGTGGAGGCTGGGAACGACGAAGCGTTCAATGAACTTCTTGTAGTTCTTCGTTCTCTCTGCATCAGACTTAACTTCTGGCAGTTCCATGCGTTCCCTGATTAGATTATACAGCGTCCTGGGCTTCTTGTTGATGAAGTCAAGTAGAGACTCATTTAGAACGATGGGTTTGGGCTTCTCTATGTAATGGGACTTTACCAGCTTTCTGCACTTCCCGCCGGTGGAAGATCCGGCTACGTTCAACTGTCTTTGAGACATGTTTTCAGATGAAGTGTAGAGAGAGAAAGTCGCCGGAGTTCTAGAGAGAAGTCAGAGCAAATTTGAGAGCGAGAAAGTGGTTGAGCGTAATAAATTTGATTGCGACTGTTCTGGCCTTATATAAAGGAAGCGGTGGCACAAATGGTAATTAACACTGTTTTACTGTGCGACACGTGGCAAAACTTCCCCCTTAAGATTTGAGCAAAAGCAACGGTCACTGTTCACACTTTCAAAAGTTCAAAATTCTGACTCTTCAACTGCTCCTCAACAACTGAACTGGCGTTCTTACCAACAAACACTGATCGTCCTCTCCAACTTAGCAAAATTAACCTCTTCAAGCAAACTTCTTTAAGCAAACCAACAACCAACTTACCGTTCTTGTGATTACCTTTCGAACCAGTTGAGAACAACGCAAGTACGTCCCGTAAAAGAAAATATGAAGCTCATAGGACGCTTTTGCGGAGTTCTCGGCTAGGGTAAGCTTAGAGTTCCCATCATTTTGGCTTATAATGAGGGTTGGGGGATCAGGGATACTCTTTTCAAGACAAAATAGAGAAAATTTGAATGGCGTTCCAAAGTAGCAAACACATGAAGTTTTAGACTAGCGTCCTTGCAAATATGAATTCAATGCATAACAATCCTTAAACACTTAGAATCTACAAAACATAGCCAATCATTGAGAGAATAGTAGAACGGGACTTGCTATTTAAAAGTTATCATCCCCAAGAGCAACCTTAGATGCTCATAGGGACGTCTATCAAGCGCCTTAGTGAAAATATCAGCTATTTGGTCTTCAGTCCTTACATTCTCCATACTAATGAGTCCTAGTTCAACATTATCACGCAAGAAATGATGCCTTATATGAATATGCTTTGTGCGTGAATGAAAAACAGGATTCTTAGAAATTTCAATAGCAATTGTGTTATCAGAACGAATGGGAATAGTTTCAAGAGTGATACCGTAGTCCTCTAGTTGATATTTGATCCAGATAACTTGTGAACAGCACGAAGCAGCAGCAACGTACTCGGCTTCTGCAGTTGAAAGCGCCACTGAGTTCTGTTTCTTAGATCCCCAAGAGACTAAGCATGAACCAAGGAACTGCGCCATTCCTGAAGTGCTTTTCCGATCAATTACATGACCCGCATAATCAATGTCCGAGTAGCCAACAAGCTTGAAGGACGTCTTCCTGGGGTACCAAAGGCAAAGATCGTCGCGTCCTTTGAGGTAGCGAAAGATCCTCTTGACTTCTTGCATGTGGGACTCCTTTGGATTTGCCTGGAAGCGTGCACACAAGCAAACGGCAAACATAATGTCGGGACGGCTTGCGGTCAAGTAGAGCAAAGAACCAATCATCCCTCTGTAAAGTTTTTGATCAACATCCTTTCCCTGTTCATCTGCGTAAAGACGCGAGTTTGGAGAACATGGGGTTGCAACAGGTTTGGACGTGTTCATCCCGTACTTCTCAAGCATTTCACGGACATATTTTTGTTGGTGAATGCGCGTCCCTTCCTTGAGTTGATTGATTTGAAGTCCCAAGAAGAAATTGAGTTCTCCAATGAGGGACATCTCAAACTCACTACTCATTAAGGACTTAAACTCATCTACAAGCTTCATGTTAGTACTACCAAAAACTATATCATCAACATAGACTTGGGCAATCAAAATGTCCTTGTGAACTTTCTTTATGAACAAAGTTTTATCAATTGAACCTCTAGTGTACCCATGAGACAAAAGAAAGGACGCAAACCTGTCGTACCATGCACGAGGGGCTTGCTTGAGTCCATAGAGCACTTTGTCCAAGTAGTACACATGATCTGGGTGAGAGGCGTCCTCAAAGCCAGGCGGCTGAGCAACGTACACTTCCTCCTTTAGCTTTCCATTGAGAAAGGCAGTCTTGACGTCCATCTGAAATAACTTGAATCCTTTGTGAGCGGCGAAGGCAATAAGGAGACGAACGGCTTCAATTCTAGCAACAGGAGCAAAGGTCTCATCATAGTCTATGCCTTCCTCTTGCTTGAATCCTTGAGCCACCAGTCTTGCCTTGTTTCTTGACACACGTCCACTCTCATCAAGCTTATTTCTGAACACCCATCGCGTCCCTATGATATTTTTGCCTTTGGGACGTGGGACGAGAGTCCAAACTTTGTTCCTTTCAAACTGATTGAGTTTTTCTTGCATTGCTTGAATCCAGTCAGCGTCTTGGAGTGCTTCTTTGATATTCTTTGGCTCCACTATAGAGACAAAGGCATTGAATGCACAGAAAGCCAAATTTGCACTCTGGGACTTGCTGGCAGCTGACCTTGTTTGAACGCCTTGAGAAGGATCTGAGACAATTTGATAAGTTGGGTGATCCCTAGAGAAGCGGGACTCCCTTTGAAACAAATGAGCAAATCTTGGATCAATGTCACCATCTGAATCATCACTATCACTTTGAGCATCGTCCTCAATGTGTTCCCCCTCAGAGAGAGCGTCCACACCTTGACGTTGCTCGCCTTGTTGACTTGATTCAGCTACATCTTGTTGAACTGGAGATTCACTATAGGATGGAACTCCTTGAACAACACTGGGAGCGTCCACTGAGACTTCTTCAGGATTTGGAGACGCATCCTTAGAGACATAGTATTTTCCAGAGGTCCAATCTTCAGCTTCATCTTCAGAGTCGTCCTGTTGTTGTAACGCAGAGCGTTCTTTCTTACTTGGCTTTTCTTTGTGAGAAGAACGTTCCTTGAACACAACATGAATACTCTCCTCAAGCTTTAGAGTCCTTTTGTTGAAGACTCTATATGCTTTGTTGGTAAGAGAGTACCCAAGGAATATGGCTTCATCACTCCTTGTATCAAACTTTCCAAGTTTTTCTTTATCATTATTGTGAACGAAACATTTGCAACCAAAGACTCTGAGATAATCAATGCGAGGCTTCTTTCCATTTAACAGCTCATAGGACGTCTTCTTTAGCAAAGGACGAATCATGGCACGATTGATGATGTAACACGCTGTAGCAATAGCTTCCGCCCAGAAGTACTTGGGAACGCTATTTGCCAAGAGCATAGTTCTTGCCATATCCTCTAGCGTCCTATTCTTTCTTTCCACAACTCCATTTTGTTGAGGCGTTCTTGGAGCTGAGAAATTGTGAGAGACTCCATGTTGATCACAGTAGGCCAGGAACTCTGAATTTTGGAACTCCGTTCCATGGTCTGATGTTATGGCCTTGAGAGGCGTCTCAAGAGCGACTTCCACTTGTTTGATGAATACTTTGAATGCATTGAAACAATCTGCTTTTGACACCAAGAAAAGAACCCAAGTGAATCGAGAAAAATCATCTACAAGAACGTAAATGTACCTCTTTCCACCGTAGCTTAACGTCTTCATTGGTCCGCAAAGATCCATATGGAGCAGTTCCAAAGGCTTCTTTGTACTGACTTCGTTTTTGGATTTGAAAGACGTTCTTGTTTGCTTCCCTTTGATGCAAGCTTCACACTGTTCAACTTTCTCAGGATCAATTCGGGGAAGTCCTTTCACAAGATTTCGCTGGTGTAGCTTAAGGATTGTGCTTGGTCCAGCATGGCCAAGTCGGCGATGCCAGAGATCAGCGTCCTCCTTTAAAGCAGATAGACATAACTCTGATTTAGGCTTGAACTCCTGGTTAAAGATGTAGACATTGTTCTGGCGTACTCCTTTGAGAACGACTTTTTTTGATTTCTTGTTGATGACGAGGCACTCCTTTGAGTCAAATGTGACTAGATTTTCACCTTGATCACACATCTGGAAGACGCTAAGAAGATTGAAGCCAAGTCCTTCAACAGGACTGACATTTGTTGCTTTGATGGACGGGTTGAGAATAGCAGTTCCCGTTCCTTTGATCTTTCCTTTGCCCTTGTTGCCAAACGAGACAGTTCCTCCCGTGGCACTACTTTGGATAGAAGTGAGATGGATCTGGCTTCCTGTCATATGATTTGAGGCGCCACTATCAATGATCCATGGGCGTCCCCTCACTTCCACCTGCCATAACAACGTTAGTGTTTGGCGACCCAGGCAAGGTGTTCCTTACCTGGTTCGTTACAGAAATAGAACTATGGTTCTAGCATGTAGTCATTAATATTCACATCATTTGAAATAGCATGCTTGCGGAAAGAGTTCCTAGAGCGTCTAGAACGCCTAGGATTAGCCTTAGGAACGGACTTAGCATTTTCGTTGTTAGTCCTAGCAGCTTTTCCATTTTCAACATCTTCTTTGAGTTTTAAGCAATCATATTTGAAGTGATCTCCTTGTCCACAGTGCCAACACGTCCTATAGTAAGTACCAAGATAGTACTTCTTATTGGGACGCTGAATCTTGTTTTCTTTGATCTTTTGAGGATTACAAACTTTTGAACCGTCCCCTTTAGCAATCTTCTTGTAAATCTTATGACTAGTGGAGTCAGTATAGTAGTCTTCCTTTCCTAATTCCCCACTCTCTAGAACTCTAATTCTGTAATATCCGCAAAGTTTATAAAATCGAACATGAAATTCTCCTTAGTTTTATGAATCAATTTTGTCTTTGGAATGACAAGAGAAAGGGCAATGGTCACCCGATTAACCGAATAGCGTTGGATAACGCTAAACGGATACCTTGACTTCAAAAATTCATAAAACCTTCATTAGAGCTCGTAATTGAGTAATTCCAAAGCCAAATGGTAGATAAAGGAGTCTAGTTTCATCCCTCAAAATTTGAGGCAATTCCGATAAGTATCCTAAAAGTTATGCCAATTCTACCAAAACGCTGTCCAGTCCCCTGAAGGCAGCGACCGCCGCCAAAATGGCAGCGACCGCCGCCTTGCTGCAGATGCAAGTGGCCCGACGGGACGTTTTTCTTGTGGGCGCCGGGGTTTTGGGAGCTGTTGTAGTTTGGTTTGGAGGTCTATCCTAAGACCTTTTGGGCACTGTCATCCAAGGTTTTGTTAACCCCCCCTTCTTGGATTATTAGGCGTTTTTGTGAACTCCTTTGTTTGGATTATTAGGGAGTTGAACACTACAAATAGGGGTGGAAGTTGGAGGCAATTCCTCACACAAATCTCTCCTCTCTCCCTCCGAAATCTCTCCCTCTGTAAAATTCAAGTGCTCTTCTTCCTACTGTTGGCAAAAGCTCGTCGAAAGGTGGCCGGAGTTGATCGGAAGAAGCTTGCAAAGTCGCACCGTCGTCACTGCAGTAGGCAGCGACCGCCGCCAACAGGGGCAGCGCCCGCCGCCAGTGTCCTAGCTTACGTTTCGGCCCGGGCCGTTGCCTAGCCGTTGCTCGGGCCGTGCCTTGCCTTTGCCTTGCCTCTTGCCTTGTCTTAGGCCTTGTCTAGGGCCTTGCTAGCCTCGACTTCACGCCTCGATTAACGCTTTTTAAGAACGTCTTAAGGCAAGTGGATGGTTCTTCGTTTCCTTACTCGATAATTGTGAAATTGCTTTCCGTTATCAAAATAATCGTTGGAAACAAACTTGTTTGCTAATAATTTGATTAGGATTATTATGCTTAGAAATAATGACCATTGTTATTATTTATTATTATTATCGAATATTAGACTTGGACTTAGGACTCCGATGATGTGTGGCCTTTGATTGTTTCAAGTCTCTTTTCGAGACTTTGCTCTGGATTAGCTTAAGTTAGGGACTGCCGGTTTAGTGATCCGCTGTCTCTTTATAACGTATTAGGAGGTATATTTCGTTATCGGCTCCTGATACTGGGTCATGACTCTACCTCTCTCCGAATAGAGAGGTGAACACTCTTGCAAAGTGTTGAGGATTAGGTTCCTCACTTTGGTTCGTCCCTCATTAGGGCTTGCCTATCTCTAAAAGTCACTAAGTGAAGTGCATTGATTTATAACTAATGAAAGATTAGTGCTTCGTGCATAATAATCAATGAACGCGGGGTGATTAGTACAACTTGGAAAATCAATTCGGGTCCACAATATTGACAATCGCCTATCCAATCTGAATGCATGACTCGAGTTGTTAAAACGCCTATAAAATGGCAAGATGGGTTCAGGTGTTTAAGCGTCCTTGTGGCCACCTCCCTGTCGGCATCTTCGAGTTGTGATGAGGTTGATACGATTTGATTTATGTTGGATGCTTTTCAAACTCTTGAATGATTAAAGTTCCCAACAAATCTATAAACACATTTCTTTCTTAGGCGTTATCTCCTAATAACGTCCTATTCCCGAGGAAGTTTTATCTTCTCTCGTTACCCTTTGTACACCGTGCCAAACACTTAAACCTCTCGCTGAAAGAGCCTTATGCGTTCCACTATAAAGAACCCTTGACTGTTGGGCATCAGTCGGTTTTCCGTTGGTCTTTGATGCCCTCATGTCTAAACCTTTCTGAGAACCGAACTTTATTCTACCACTTGCTTAGTCTCGCGTTAGACTAACATCCCTTCTTTCTTTCCCAACATTGTTGGCTGGTATTCCTTGCCTTTATGGGGATATCAGATAGGAAAGGGAAAGCTGTTCAGAAGGAAGCCGGAGTCATCAGGATCTGAAGGAAGGAAGGAAGACATGACGGAAGAAAGGAAGGAAGAAGTCTTTAAAACGTCTTTTGCTTTGACCATACTTTATGGTTCCCACATGCTTTCGTCTCTCTTCGAGACTTATCTTTTCCGCTGCAACTCTTTACTTTTGTATTATCAAACAACTAAGGATGTAAGAGCCTTTGTAACCCAGTCCAACTTTTGTTATAAAAATAAGATTTGGTTTTGTTATTCTCGTGTTATGATACTCAAGCCTTAAACGGCTTCGGACCGTGAAATCCGAGGTCGTTGGCGGTAATACCCTTATGCTTGTGAAATCGGGGTGTTACAGTTGTGGTAGCAGAGCTAAAATGATTTATTTTAAACCTGAAGTTTTATCAAACTTCCTTAAAACGATTTAGGTTTTGAAATACTATTCCTATTGAAAAAGAATAGGAATAAATTTTTCTCGTGGTTGAGTTTTCTTCTTCATAATTTTTAAAATTCGAGGTTTACATCTAAACGTTGTTTTAAAAGAAATATCACTCGTGATTTTTCTTATTTATTAAAATTCCTACTTTCAAGTAGTCATACAAAAAAAAAATGTACATCCTTCAAATTTTCTAATCTCCTTGTAACAGAATTCAAGGAGTTGACTTTCTACAAAATCTTCTCGTAACAGAGTTCGAGAAATTGATTTTATTAAAACCTTCTTGTAACAGACTTCAAGGAGTGGTTTTGTTTTATAAATAACTTCCTTCCAAGTACCTTCGTCAGGCAATATAGAATTACAGATATTCTACATCTACATCTAGAAGTTGTGCTCTTTCCTCGTCCTAGTGCAACAATTGTGATTAATGGAAACAATTGTTCTTTACCACAGATGGTGAACACTCGAAGAAATATCAACCCGAATGTCAATGTCCTAGACGGGGGTGGTTACAAAGGAATGGAGTCTGGAGTTCGTGGAAACAACCAAGTGCCAGTAGCAGCTCCAACTTTGACTTTTGATGCCGTGAGCATTGCAATGTTCAAAGCCATGTTCCAACAGATGCTTCAAGAAGCGATGCCTGAGGTTGTAGCAAATCAACCAAATCCCGCAGAGGCAGTCTCCGTAATGAACCTAGGAGCCAACCATGCTCCTGTTCACGAAGATACATCTGAGTTTTACAAATCATTGAAGCTTTTTCTCTCTCTCAAGCCCGAGACCTTCAATGGTGCTGAACTGCCTGCTAGCGCCCACTACTGGCTCTCTCACATAGAGAAGTTGCTTAGGAATACGCGTTGCATCGAAGCGGAAAAAGTGCATATTGCGGCCTTGCAACTGAGGGACGGAGCGAATGAATGGTGGGAGAATTCCAAACTCCCTGACCATCCCGAACTAAATTGGGAAATGTTCAAAGGAAAAATAATGAACCGATTCTTTTCGCCTGCAATGCAAGACGAGAAGTAGGATGAGCTGTATAATCCCAAGGTGGAGGGATTAAGTGTACTGGAAAGGGTGAAGAAGTTTGATCATTTGCTCCAATATGCCGGGCCGGAGTTTGCCGCCGAGGAGCCGAAGTGTTGTCACCTCCATACTTGGATGAGCGATACTATCAAACCTTGGATGATGACTCGTACCTTCTTATCGCTGGAGGAATATGTTGACCATCCCTATAGAATGGAGGTCACCTTAGCCAAAGCTGAAAAGAAGGATAGTGGGGAGATATCTCGCTATCAGGGTCAAGGAGGATCCAAGCGGTCTGCAACACCACAAGCTTCTGGAGGGTCAAAGAAAAGCAAATCTGATTCATTCAGGAATGACTCTTCTAACGAGTCTGGACAGAAGAAAAGTTCTGTGGTTTGCCACAATTGTGGTGAACAGGGCCATATCAACAGAGATTGTACTAAACCCAAGAGGACTTGTTTCAACTGTGGGAAGGAGGGACATGTTCGGTCCTACTGCCGTTTGAACAAGGAAGGGGCAAATCAATCTGGGCCAACGTCGGTTGTACAGAGTAACAGAATCCCATCTGGGTCTACCTCAACCACTTCAGTGCAGTCTACTGCGAAAAACAAGGGAAAGGCACCGATGCCAGCTGCAAGTCAGGGACAACAGTTGTACGGGATGTACCAGTCCAACTTGCCTATTGTTCCTGAAGAGTAGTTAGTCTCTTCCTTATCTTTCCTTAAACCCTTTTGTAGCCTAACCATAGTGGTTGCTTAGGTCATGTAAGTCGATCATCCTTCCTTGAGAGGAGATCGCATTTTTGGAAGTCTGTTAGATGATTTTGGATAATCATGTATCTTTCAGAATGTTAAATTAGATTATAATAATGTACTAAGTTCATAAGTTAATGACGCATTATTAATCTTCGACTCTCGTCGTTTGGTCTTCTCAAAACCTAGTTCAAGTGGGAAAGCCCTTAAAGTTCTCTCGAAGCGTGAGTGGGCAATCATCCTTGAAGTTAATTCCTGCCCCGAGCCCGTGTATTGGATTGCACTGGTTGGGATGACGAAGTAAGCTGATAGGGTCCACGTACCAAAAGCTTATATAGAATGATTCACGATGCCTTAACGATAAAAATGGCTAGTGTCATCATAGTCAAGTGATTAGCATGATGACGTAGATAAGGTGCTTCTCGGCCCCGAGTATGTCGAGAAGACTACGTTATTATCACTTTAAATCGACAACGGTCATAAACAAGACCAAAAGACAACATAAGAAATTTTGGGGAAACATGTAACAAATGCAAAGTCATTTCCCATACTGTTGTCGTCTAAAAAAAAAAAAAAGAATCAGAATTCTTTAAGGGGGTACTATAGTTTGTACTTCCTCTGCCTTATCGGGTATTCTAAAGATGTACTCTTCCCTTTTTGTTAGTTGATAGGGCCTCGGCTAGTTTCGGGGTCGAAACTATTTTTAAGGGGGTACTATTGTAATATCCGCAAAGTTTATAAAATGGAACATGAAATTCTCCTTAGTTTTATGAATCAATTTTGTCTTTGGAATGACAAGAGAAAGGGCAATGGTCACCCGATTAACCGAATAGCGTTGGATAACACTAAACGGATACCTTGACTTCAAAAATTCATAAAACCTTCATTAAAGCTCGGAATTGAGTAATTCCAAAGCCTAATGGTAGATAAAGGAGTCTAGTTTCATCCCTCAAAATTTGAGGCAATTCCGATAAGTATCCTAAAAGTTATGCCAATTCTACCAAAACGCTGTCCAGTCCCCTAAAGGCAGCGACCGCCGCCAAAATGGCAGCGACCGCCGCCTTGCTGCAGATGCAAGTGGCCCGACGGGACGTTTTTCTTGTGGGCGCCGGGGTTTTGGGAGCTGTTGTAGTTTGGTTTGGAGGTCTATCCTAAGACCTTTTGGGCACTGTCATCCAAGGTTTTGTCAACCCCCCCTTCTTGGATTATTAGGCGTTTTTGTCAACTCCTTTGTTTGGATTATTAGGGAGTTGAACACTATAAATAGGGGTGGAAGTTGGAGGCAATTCCTCACACAAATCTCTCCTCTCTCCCTCCGAAATCTCTCCCTCTGTAAAGTTCAAGTGCTCTTCTTTCTACTGTTGGCAAAAGCTCGTCGAAAGGTGGCCGGAGTTGATCGGAAGAAGCTTGCAAAGTCGCACCGTCGTCACTGTAGTAGGCTGCGACCGCCGCCAACAGGGGCAGCGACCGCCGCCAAGGGGGTAGCGCCCGCCGCCAGTGTCCTAGCTTACGTTTCGTCCCGGGCCGTTGCCTAGCCGTTGCTCGGGTTGTGCCTTGCCTTTGCCTTGCCTCTTGCCTTCTCTTAGGCCTTGTCTAGGGCCTTGCTAGCCTCGACTTCACGCCTCGATTAACGTTTTTAAGAACGTCTTAAGGCAAGTGGATGGTTCTTCGTTTCCTTACTCGATAATTGTGAAATTGCTTTCCGTTATCAAAATAATCGTTGGGAACAAACTTGTTTGCTAATAATTTGATTAGGATTATTATGCTTAGAAATAATGACCATTGTTATTATTTATTATTATTATCGAATATTAGACTTGGACTTAGGACTCCGATGATGTGTGGCCTTTGATTGTTTCAAGTCTCTTTTCGAGACTTTGCTCTGGATTAGCTTAAGTTAGGGACTGCCGGTTTAGTGATCCGCTGTCTCTTTATAACGTATTAGGAGGTATATTTCGTTATCGGCTCCTGATACTGGGTCATGACTCTACCTCTCTCCGAATAGAGTGGTGAACACTCTTGCAAAGTGTTGAGGATTAGGTTCCTCACTTTGGTTCGTCCCTCATTAGGGCTTGCCTATCTCTAAAAGTCACTAAGTGAAGTGCATTGATTTATAACTAATGAAAGATTAGTGCTTCGTGCATAATAATCAATGAACGCGGGGTGATTAGTACAACTTGGAAAATCACTTCGGGTCCACAATATTGACAATCGCCTATCCAATCTGAATGCATGACTCGAGTTGTTAAAACGCCTATAAAATGGCAAGATGGGTTCAGGTGTTTAAGCGTCCTTGTGGCCACCTCCCTGTCGGCATCTTCGAGTTGTGATGAGGTTGATACGATTTGATTTATGTTGGATGCTTTTCAAACTCTTGAATGATTAAAGTTCCCAACAAATCTATAAACACATTTCTTTCTTAGGCGTTATCTCCTAATTACGTCCTATTCCCGAGGAAGTTTTATCTTCTCTCGTTACCCTTTGTACACCGTGCCAAACACTTAAACCTCTCGCTGAAAGAGCCTTATGCGTTCCACTATAAAGAACCCTTGACTGTTGGGCATCAGTCGGTTTTCTGTTGGTCTATGATGCCCTCATGTCTAAACCTTTCTGAGAACCGAACTTTATTCTACCACTTGCTTAGTCTCGTGTTAGACTAACATCCCTTCTTTCTTTCCCAACATTGTTGGCTGGTATTCCTTGCCTTTATGGGGATATCAGATAGGAAAGGGAAAGCTGTTCAGAAGGAAGCCGGAGTCATCAGGATCTGAAGGAAGGAAGGAAGACATGACGGAAGAAAGGAAGGAAGAAGTCTTTAAAACGTCTTTTGCTTTGACCATACTTTATGGTTCCCACATGCTTTCGTCTCTCTTCGAGACTTATCTTTTCCGCTGCAACTCTTTACTTTTGTATTATCAAACAACTAAGGATGTAAGAGCCTTTGTAACCCAATCCAACTTTTGTTATAAAAATAAGATTTGGTTTTGTTATTCTCGTGTTATGATACTCAAGCCTTAAACGGCTTCGGACCGTGAAATCCGAGGTCGTTGGCGGTAATACCCTTATGCTTGTGAAATCGGGGTGTTACAAATTCTTTCAAGAAGATTTTTGGTTTTCTCCCGTTCAAGTTCAAGTTCTGAAGTTTTACTTGCCTCAAAATCACTAGGAAGAGAGTTCTTAGTGTCAGATTCATAACCTAGACCTCTCTTAGCTGGGACGAAGACCATTGGTCTCACTTCTTCAACTATGGGACTCTTACCCATCACTTTCACTTCTTCCCTAAGCTTAGCGTTCTCAAGTTTGAAACACATGATTTCAGTTTTTAGGGACTTAGTTTCTTCACATGAGGACCCTAGTTGAATGGTCATGGAACTACAGTTTTCACATTCAACCACTATATTTTCATTTTCAAGTTCAAGTTCATCCATTCTATGTTGCATGACAACACTTTCTTCCATGATTCTTCCAATAAGTTTAATGAGCTTGGATTTAGAACAATTTTCTAATGAACTCATCATAGACTCACGGGTTACCTCATTTTCAGATTTCGAAGCGTTCTGTTCAACAACGGTGACGTCCTCCATAGCCATGAAAGCTACTTGCTCACCATCAGATGCGTCCTCAAGGGCTATGTATGCTTGTTCATCGGGTTCTTCATCATCATCATCATCAGAGGAAGAACTTCCATTGTCCCATGCAAAGGCGAACGCTCCAATGAGAGCTTTTGTCTTCATTTCCTTTGCAGACATTCCTGTTGTACATTTCTTAGCAAAGTGCCCTTTTCTGTTATACTTGTAACATGTGAGTTCCTTCATTTTTGCCTCAGTGTACTTGCGGCTTTCCTTCTTGGGCATCTTGTGTTTATTGACATGTTTGTTCCTTTTGCCAAAAACACGGAGAACTTTGTTAAAGAGAGCAACTTCTTCTTCTGCATCCAGTTGTTCTTTAGACTTGCTTTCTCTTTCCTTGAAGGCTTGAACGCGCATCTTCTCGCGGTTCTCAGCTTTGTTGGCTTCCACCATTACAGCGATTTCCTGTTGACGCCGAAGGTACTCAGCGTACTCTGGTGTTGTGGACGCCAAAGCAAGATCAGTTTGAGGATTCTGTCCAAGCTTAGCCATATCAGAAATTCTTCTTTCCTCGTACTGCCTGAGCTTCCCATAGATTTCTTCCATATCTAGAGTTTTGTTGGCTGTATTTTCTTTGAACGTTGTCCTGTCAAAGTTCCAGACTCCGGTCAAACCATCAATGACCACTTGAACTCTATTCCTCATGGAGATTTCTGTTTCTGGGATGCCCAAGTTCCTCATCTTGGTGACAAGGGCCTCAAAACGATATGAGTAGTCGTTCACCGTCTCATTTGGCAGCATGCTAAAAGCATAGAACTCCTTCTTGATTTTCAGCTTGACGTCCTCCTTCATTTCAGCGGTTCCCACATGGAACTTCTCAAGAGCTTCCCACTGTTGTTTCGCTGTTGACAAATTGCTGACCCGAGTGGCGTCCCTCTCGCATAAGGACGCTTGAAGGAAACAAATAGATTTTGCGTTGGTTTCCATCAGCTTAAACTCGTCAGGACCCCACTCGTCCTCCTTATCAGCTTTGTCAGTAGGAACTTTGAGATCTCCTTTCATGATAACCTTCCAGCATTGATAATTTTGACTTCTGCAGAAGTTTTCGAACCTTGTCTTCCAGCGATTGAAATTGCCGTCCGTTAGGCGCGGAGGCTTCACAAAAGAAATTCCAATGGGTTCCATTTCCATCTTTACCTGCAACTCAGTAAGAATCTAGAGCGCCTACTCTGATACCAATTGTTGGATCGTTAGTACTGAGGGACGTCCTTTACTTTGGTAAAGGCGTCCTTAGATTAGGCGTCCCTACGAGGAGTAGGGGCGTCCTTGAGTAATGCAGCAGAAATAAAGTACTAAACAGATAAAGAATGAACGCAGTGAATTATAGAGGAACCACTCAAGACCAAGTAGTCCTTGAGTGTAAACCTCTACCTCCTTGGAGGATTTTTGAATAGTTCTTTCCTTTGTATTGAACGTCCTTACAGTTGTACTGGCGAGTCTTTACAGTTCTCTGGTACTTAGCTTTTCCCTAAGTCCACTAGTAAAGGACTCCTCTAAGCCTACAACTTAAGCTGGTTCAATCTACTAAAGGACTCTATTCCTACGTTCTGCAGTACTTCGCAGAACTCTCTTTCTCTCTTTTGGGTTTTCTCTTACAAACTGTTTTCGTGATTTGGTTACAAGTCTCACTCGATCTAACACAAGTTCTAGCACTGTTCTTGAGTTCTTGAGTTAGTTCTTCGTGTTCTTGAGTGAGTCGCTTTCTCTTTGATTCTCTCTGAATATTCCTGAAAGCGTTGGCATCACAATAAATGCCTTGGGACTATTTATAGGACTTGGGAAGGGCGTCTTTTCATTGGGACGATCATGCCCTTCATGGACGTGGCTACAGGATCTTCCTCCACGTAGTAGGGCGGTGATGAGGAAGCTTCCTGTATCCAGCTGTGTATGATGAACTCCGCTACAGGATCGGCCGCCACGTGTTGATGGACTCTGCAACAGGATCGTCCGCCACGTAGTGTTGGACTCCGCTACAGGATCGGTCTCCACGTGTCCTTGGATGATCAAACATTGTCGAGTGATGTCATCCTGTCGGCTAGTGAGTAAGGACTCCTTTCTTGCGTTCCTACTTGCTTGGGACTCCGTCCTTGCTCAAGTAGTCTCTAGCTGGTCCTTACTTCCTGTTAGCTAGCGTCCCTAAGCTTATGGGACGCCCATACACACTTGTTGTCCTTTTGGTCACTGGCGTTCCTGAACACTTGGACAACTTTATTAGAATCAAAGTGAGTTTGTCATATCAAAACTAAGGGACGGTTGTGTGGAACACTAACTAGTACGCAAGCGTTCTTGATAGCGTCCCAACAGTTGTTCTGTGCAAGGAGCTCGTTGTTGCGTTCCAGAAGTTCTGTGTGGGTATGGAGAGTGTCGTGAACCTGCTGGATTAGATCAATCATCATACACTGGTTCTCGATCATCATGCCCGTCAGATACTTCTCGGAGTGCTTCTCGGCCTCATCAGGGACGCTCATACCATCGAGCTCATCCTCTTCTTCAGCAACGTCCTCATCTGGCGTCCCAAATACTTGAAGATTTTCAGCTTCAGGATCACTCTCAGCTCTTTTAGCAGCAGCAGCAACGGCCTTATCTTTCCTCTGGGCTTCCTTTTGCTCTTTCTCCAACTGCCTCTTAACCGACGGAAGCGGCTCATCACACCTCAATTTTCCAACTGGAGGAAGCGTGATTTGCCTGACGTCCCAATGAATCCCGAAGGTCCGTTCTGGTTTAGGGACGTAGAGGCCTTGCTGCGTCATGATCTGCTTAATCAAGCCGAGGAAGGGAAGGGAGTGTCTGCCGCCTGTGCACTTGCCCATGTGCTCCAAGATAACCCGCGGCAAATTTATTGGCTGGCGTTCCAAGAAGGCATCCAGTAAGATACTATCAGTGATCTGGACGATTCACTTCTTTTCTTGGCGGGGGACGACCATGCGCACGATGAAGTGATGCGCAAGGACGCCCGTCTTGGAGAGACAGTGAGCTACCCTATCCCTAGCAACTGGTTATCTCCCGTTGAAAATTCGATTGAAGATCTCTTCTTGGGAGAAACGACCAAAGTTCTTGTTGGGAAGGTCGTGCATAGCATCTGGCGGAGAGGGACGCAGGCCTAGCATTTGGCGGACGGTACCCTCAGCAATGGAGTATTTGTCCCCATCAATCTCGAACGTCCCTTGAGGCTTCCCGTTTACTTCTGATATTTCAAATTTGGAGTAGAAACGGAGAACCTGATCGGGGTCAACTTCGGCGGCCTCGGCGCCTAGGTGCGTCCATTCCTGGAACTCAAGCAGTTCCAAAAACTCGGTGCGCTGGTTTTCTTCGAGAAATTGGGTGGTGAACAGGAGCGGCGACAGAATCTTCTTCAAGCGTTTCTGGTTACTGCCGTTGCTCACTATCACTTCATCTCCAGCGTCTTCTTCATCGCCCTCTCCCTCCTCGTCCTCAGGATCCTCATCCTGGTGAGGAGCGTCCTCTTCATCTGAGGCCTCGTCCCCTTGCTCATGGGACTCGACCATTTCTGTGTCCTCAGCAGTGGACGCCTGTTCTGTAGGAGGCGCGTCCACAGCTGGAGTCCTTGCCAAGGACTCTGTAGGGACGGTTGAAGGAGGCGTCCTTTGGACTTGAGCAGATTCCTCGACGGCCTGAGCGGGCGGAGGAGGAGGCGGAGTTGAAGCTCTGGGAGGAGAGGGAGTGGGCGTTCTTATCTTTTCTTTTGAAGGGGCAAAGGAGGTGCTGGGTGGAGCCATGGAGATAGGCGTTACCTTGAGCGGAGCAGGGGGAGGGGGCGGCTGCTTAGCAGGAGAGTCCTCAAGAGTTATAACTTTTGGTACAACGTCCTTGGCCGGGACCTGTACTTGAGGAGCGTCCTTTGTGACCTTTGGCATCGGCTTTGCCAGGTCCGCCTCTATTTCCGCATCCAGCGGGTCCACAGCAGCTACAGAGGTAGGAGTAGCGTCCTCTACCCTTGGAGGAGGTGGAGGGAGTTGAGGGACTGCCTGCAGACTCTCTTGGATCGCCTTAGCAATGGCGTCCTTCTCAGCTTGCTCTTGGCGCGCCTTCTCCTCTTTCTCAATTTGGAGTTCAGAGAGGCGAATGGCGGCCATTTGCTCTTCAGTGACGCCCTCAAGTTGGGCAGACGTCTTGAGCCTTCTTTTTGGGGCGGGAGGAGGGGAGGAAGGGATAGGCTTTGGGAGAGAGGAGGAAGGGCCTTTAATTTGGAGCTGTTAAGAGGGAGGGGGAGAGGACGGCCTTTTTCTTTTCTGAGAAGGGACGGAGCCCGCAGGAGCCACGACGAACTCCATTATATCGGGGAGCAGTTTGGCGAGCTCTTCTACCGTCCCACCAAATGAGTCGGAAATGATGCCTGGCCCCATGAATGGAGGGTTGGTGTTGTTGGTTTCTGCAAGGCGGGGCTTGACGTAGGTGATCATAAAGTAGTGGAGGAGTCGTTGGACCTTTGGGGGATGGTCATGAGCGGACGCCCGTAGGCAAATATTGGCGAGCGCCCTTGGCTCCTTTTCTAGCCAGTCCTCTATGAGTGGGTCGAGAGGAGGACGGCGCTTGGGTTGGGAGGGAAGCCTACCAATGGAGCCTTTGGAGACATTTTCTGGCTCGGGCTCGGGTTTGAAAGGCTTCTCAAGGAATGAAAATCGTTTTTGGACGGGTTTTGATTGGGAACGGGGGGCTTGGTGTTTTTGTTGTGGAGGTTGGGAGCGAAGTGGCTGAGGCGGGGTGGTTGAGTCGTGGCGATGGGTGGATTGAGACGAGGAATGGTGGCGAGGGGGTTCTTGGCGCCCAGTGGGTCGCCCTCTCGAGTCCATGAGTGACCGGCCTCTTACCGGAGGAGACCTCGAGGAACTAGGGTTTTTCGCCAGAGAAGACGGAGAAGGGTTCTTGGTGGCTCTAGTGTTGCCATTTGAGAGGATGGTTTATATAGATGAAGATTAGGGTTGAGAGGGGGATTTCGGGATCTGGGTTTGAGAGTTTGCCAAATTTGTGTAAACAACAGAGGAGAGAAGAAGTGTTTTCTGGGTGCACAGATGCATATTTATAGGAAGAAGACGAAATTGGACGGGCAGGGGTAACAGGGTCTTTACACTTGGTTTCCTCCACCCGCCTTCCCACACGTGGCTTTCTTCTTTGCTAAGAAACTCAGCTGTTGGGCACTGTTTGCGCATATCCCGAGATCTTCGCTGAATCTTCTCTAAGACGGTTCACCTTCTCATTTTCAAAATTCAAACTTCTCACAACTGCAAAGGACTCTGACCAGGTGTCCTTTCAACACACAACACTTCATTACTCTGAACTGAACCACGGCGTCCCAAACACTGATCATAACCTCTGAACTTAGAACTCTGTACAGACTGTTCTCAGCTCTTAACACGCGTCCCTTTGATCACTTAGAACCATTTTTGAAAATCTAGCAAGTACGTCCCGTAAAGATAAAACAAAGAACGTTCATAGGACGCGTTTCCAAGATTCTCGGCTTAGGTAAGCTTAGAGTTCCCATCATTTCGGCTTGTAATGAGGGTAGGGTGATCAGGGATACTCTTGAGATGAAGAGCGAAATGAATAGCGTTCAAAAACACGAGGAAAAACACCTGTCTTAGACTAGCGTCCTTTAAAGATGACTTTAAATGCATGACATACTTTAAAACAAGTTCTCAACAAAAAATAGCCAATCATGGAGGGAATAATAGAACGGGACTTAATCATTTAAAAGTTATCATCCCCAAGAGCAGCCTAAGGTGCTCGTAGGGACGTCTATCAAGGGCTTTTGTCAAAATATCGGCCACTTGGTCCTCAGTCCTCACATGATCCACTCTAATTAATCCAAGTTCAACATTGTCACGAAGGAAATGATGTCTTATATGAATATGCTTCGTCCTAGAATGATGAACAGGGTTCTTGGCAATACTTATAGCACTAGTGTTATCACACAAGATAGGGACTGTGTTGAGGAACGTATCATAATCTTCAAGTTGGTACTTGATCCATAGGATTTGTGAGCAGCACGAAGCAGCAGCAACGTACTCAGCTTCCGCGGTTGAGAGTGCCACGGAGTTCTGCTTTTTGGATCCCCAAGACACAAGGCACGAGCCCAGGAATTGGGCCATGTCCGAGGTGCTCTTCCTATCCACCACATGGCCAGCGTAATCCGCGTCAGAGTACGCTACCAGGTTTAGGGACGTCCTTCTGGGATACCATAGGCATAGGTCATCCCGTCCCTTGAGGTATCTGAAGATCCTCTTGACTTCTTGCATGTGGGACTCCTTTGGATTTGCTTGGAAGCGAGCGCACAAACACACAGCGAACATGATGTCGGGACGACTTGCCGTTAGGTATAGCAAGGACCCTATCATTCCTCTGTAGAGCTTTTGGTCTACACTCTTGCCTTCTTCATCAGCATAAAGGCGAGTGTTAGGGGAGATGGGAGTATCAATGGACTTTGACGAGTTCATCCGATATTTCTCGAGCATTGCACGGATGTATTTCTGTTGGTGAATGCGCGTCCCATCTTTGAGCTGGGTGATTTGGAGTCCCAAGAAGAAGTTGAGTTCTCCTATGAGAGACATCTCAAACTCACTACTCATCAAGTTCTTGAATTCCTCTACAAGTTTCATGTTAGTGCTTCCAAAGACTATGTCATCGACATAGACTTGGACAATTAAAACATCTTTAAGGACTTTCTTTAAGAAAAGTGTTTTATCGATGTTACCTCGTGTGTACCCGTTGGACAAGAGAAAGGACGCAAACCTATCGTACCATGTACGAGGGGCTTGCTTGAGTCCATAGAGTGCCTTGTCCAAGAAGTACACATGATCAGGGTGATCAGCGTCCTCAACTCCTGGAGGTTGAGCGACGTACACTTCTTCTTTAAGCTTGCCGTTGAGGAAGGCTGTCTTGACATCCATTTGAAAAAGCTTGAACCCTTTGTGAGCGGCATATGCGATGAGAAGGCGAATGGCTTCAATTCTGGCAACAGGAGCGAAGGTCTCGTCATAGTCGATTCCTTCCTCTTGTCTATAGCCTTGAGCCACAAGCCTTGCTTTATTTCTTGACACGCGACCACTTTCATCAAGCTTGTTCCTGTAGACCCACCTCGTCCCTATTATGTTTTTGTTTCTCGGACGAGGGACGAGGGTCCAAACCTTGTTCCTTTCAAATTGATTAAGTTCTTCTTGCATGGCTTGAATCCAATCAGCGTCCTGAAGTGCCTCCTTTATGTTCTTAGGTTCAATTAAGGACACAAATGCGTTGAAAGCACAGAACGCTATGTTGGCATTATGGGACTGATTCACAACTGATCTTGTTTGGACTCCTTTTGAGATATCTGAGATGATTTGATCTGTTGAATGAGGTCTTGAAAGGTTGGATCCCCTAAAAGTAGCGTCCCTTGCAGGAGTGCATCTAAGGTCCGTCCAATCAGATTCATCGGAGTCAAACCCATTGTCTTCATTGAAAGGCTCAGAGTGTTCCCCCTCAGGTTGAGCGTCCACTTCTTGACGCTGCTCGCCTTGTAAGCTTGATTCAGCCACTTCATGTTGACCTGGAGATTCACTTCGAGAGAGAACTTCCTGAGCAACACTGGGAACATCCACTGAGACTTCTTCAGGGTTTGGAGTAGCGCCCTTAGGAACATAGTATTTTCCAGAGGACCCAAAATCAACTTCATCGTCGGAGTCGTCCTGCTGTTGTGACGATGAGCGTTCTTTTTTACTTGATTTCTCTTTGTGAGAGGAACTTTCTTTGAACACAACATGAATGCTCTCCTCAAGCTTTAGAGTTCGTTTATTGAAAACTCTATATGCTTTGCTGGTGAGGGAGTATCCAAGGAATATGGCTTCGTCACTTCTTGCATCAAACTTTCCAAGTCTTTCTTTATCATTGTTGTGAACAAAGCATTTGCATCCAAAGACTTTGAGATAGTCAATGCGAGGCTTCCTTCCATTCAATAACTCATAGGACGTCTTCTTCAGCAAACGACGGATCATGGCTCGATTGATAATGTAGCAAGCTGTAGCAATAGCTTCCGCCCAAAAGTATTTGGGGACGCTATGAGCCAAGAGCATAGTCCTTGCCATGTCCTCCAGAGTCCTATTCTTTCTTTCCACCACTCCATTTTGTTGAGAAGTCCTTGGAATCTGAGAAATTGTGCGAAACTCCATGTTGATCACAGTAGGCCAGGAACTCTGAGTTTTGAAACTCCGTCCCTTGGTCTGATCTTATGGATTTGAGAGGCGTCTCCAGCGCAACTTCCACTTGTTTGATGAAGACTTTGAATGCGTTGAAGCAAATTGTTTTTGAAGCTAAGAAAAGAACCCAGGTGAATCGAGAAAAATCATCTACAAGAACGTAAATGTACCTCTTTCCACCATAGCTCAACGTCTTCATTGGTCCACAAAGATCCATGTGGAGAAGTTCCAAAGGTTTCTTTGTGCTGACATCGTTCTTTGATTTGAAGGACGTTCTTGTTTGCTTCCCTTTGATACAGGCTTCGCATTGATCAATTTTCTCAGGATCAATTTGGGGAAGACCTTTCACAAGATTTCTTTGATGTAGCTTAAGGATTGTGCTTGGTCCAGCATGGCCAAGTCGGCGATGCCAGAGGTCAGCGTCCTCCTTTGACACAGATAGGCACAACTCAGATTTTGGCTTGAACTCCTGGTTGAAGATGTAGACATTGTTCTTTCGGACTCCTTTGAGAACGACTTTGTTTGATTTCTTGTTGATGACGAGGCACTCCTTTGAGTCAAATGTGACTAGGTTTTCACCTTGATCACACATTTGAGAGACGCTTAGGAGGTTGAAGCCAAGTCCTTCAACAAGACTAACATTTGTTGCTTTGATGGACGGATTGAGAATGGCAGTTCCCGTCCCTTTGATCTTTCCCTTGCCCTTATTGCCAAACGAGACAGTTCCTCCCGTGGCACTACTTTGGATAGAAGTAAGATGGATCTGGCTTCCTGTCATATGATTTGAGGCGCCACTATCAATGATCCATGGGCGTCCCCTTACTTCCACCTGCCAAAACAAAGTTAGTGTTTGGCGACCCAGGTAAGGTGTTCCTTACCTGGTTCGTTACAGAAATAGAACTTTGGTTCTAGCATGTAATCACTTATATTCACATCATTTGAAATAGCATGCTTTCGGAAAGGTCTCTTAGAACGTCTAGGATTAGCCTTAGGGACGGACTTATCATTTTCATTGTTAGTCCTAGCGGCTTTGCCACTTTCAATATCGTCCTTCAGTTTTAAGCATTCATATTTAAAGTGATCTCCTTTTCCACAATACCAACGCGTCCTATAGTAAGTACCAAGCTAGTACTTCTTGTTGGGACGTTGGATTTAGTTCTATTTCATCTTCTGAGGGTTACAGACTTTTGAACCCTCTCCCTTAGCAATTTTCTTATAGATCTTATGACTTGTGGAGTTAGTGTAATAGTCCTTTTGACCCTTCTCTCCACTTTCTAGGACTCTAATTCTTTCAAGAAGATTCTTGGTCTTTTCCTTTTCCAATTCAAGTTCTGAAGTTTTGCTAGCCTCAAAGTCGCTAGGAAGGGAGTTTCTAGTGTCAGACTCATAGCCTAGTCCTCTCTTGGCTGGGACAAACACCATTGGTTGAACTTCCTCAATGGCTGGGTTCTTTCCTAACACTTTCACCTCTTCCCTAAGCTTAGCGTTCTCTAGTTTAAGACACATCACTTCAGTTTTCAGGGATTTGATTTCGACACATGAGGACTCCAGTTGTGATGACACTGTAGCACAGTTCTCACATTCAACTACAACATTTTCACTTTCAAGTTCAAGTTCGTCCATTCTATGTTGCATGACTACGCTTTCTTCCATGATTCTATTAATGAGTTTAATGAGTTTGGATTTAGAGCACTTCTCCAAGGAATTCATCATGGATTCACGAGTTACCTCTTGTTCCTTTTCAAAGGCGTCCTCTTCAACAACTGGAGCGTCCTCCAGAGCCATGTACGCCACTTGTTCATCATCTGAGGCATCCTCGATGGCTATGTACGCCGCTGGTCCTTCAGGTTCTTCATCATCAGAACTCACATTATCCCATGCGGCTTCACACGCTCCCAAGAGGGCCTTCATCTTCATTTCTTTTGAGTTTAGTCCCGTAGTACACCTTTTGGCAAAGTGTCCTTTCTTGTTACACTTGTAGCAAGTAAGTTCCTTCATTTCTGCCTCTGTATACTTGGGACTCTCCTTTTTGTAAGGCATCTTGTTTTTCTTGAATTCTCTAGTCCTTTTACCCCATAAGCGAGCAACTTTGTGTAGAAGGGCAACCTCTTCCTCTTCTTCAAGTTGTTCCTTAGTCTTGCTTTCCTTCTCTCTTAACGCTTGAGCGCGCATTTTCTCACGATTCTCATTTTTGTTTGCTTCCACAATTAGCGCAAGTTCTCTTTGGTGGCGCAGATACTCAGCGTACTCTGGCGTTGCTGTCATCAGGGCGAGATCTGTTTGAGGGTTCCTAGCCAACTCAGCCATATCGGCGTCCCTTCTTGCTTCATAACCTCTCAGCTTCCCATAGATCTCTTCCATATCCAGGGTCTTGTTAGCAGTGTTCTCCTTGAACGTAGTCCTATCAAAGTTCCATTTCCCTGTGAGTCCATCAATGACCACTTGAACTCTGTTCCTCATTGAGATTTCAGCTTCTGGGATGCCCAAATTCCGCATCTTGGTAACAAGAGCTTCAAAACGGTATGAGTAGTCCTTGACCGTTTCATTAGGCAACATTCTGAAGGCATAGAACTCTCTTTTGATTTCAAGCTGGACGGCCTCCTTCATCTCGGCCGTACCCACATGATACTTTTCGAGAGCTTCCCATTGTAGTTTGGCTGTTGCCAGATTGCTAACTCGGGTGGCGTCCCTCTCGCAAAGGGATGCTTGGAGGAAGCATATTGCCTTAGCGTTTGTTTCCAAAAGCTTGAATTCATTAGGACCCCACTCGTCCTCTTTATCTTTCTTGTCCGCAGGGACGGTAAGTTCACCTTTCATGATCACTCTCCAGCATTGATAATTATGACTTCTGCAAAAGTTCTCAAAGCGGATCTTCCAGCGGTTGAAGTTGCCATCCGTCAGGCGTGGAGGCTTCACGAAGGAGATTCCAATAGGTTCCATGTCCATCTTGTACCTGCAACTCAACAAAATCTAGAGCGCCCGCTCTGATACCAATTGTTGGATCGTAAGTCGTTAGAATGGGCGTCCTTAACTGGGTTAAGGGCGTCCTTAAGTGCAGCGGAAAGTAGACTTAACAGGAAACAAGATAAGAGAATAAACACGAGTATTTATAGAGGAACCCCACCAAGACCAACTAGTCTTATGGGTAAACCTCTACCTCCGTTGGAGGATTTTCAATAGCCGTCCCTTATCTTATTGAGAGTGAGTCCTTACAACTTAGGCGAGTCGTTACACTTCTCTGAGCTAAGCGTCCGTCCTTAGCCTCACTAGTAACACTCCTTTCAACCTAACAAGTAACCTAACACTCTTAGCTATAAGGAAGCTATCACTCACGTCTTTCACGGTTCGTTGTGAAAGACAAACTACTACTCTAACTGTTTTGTGGTTTGTTTTGGATTTGATGTGGTTGGACTTTCTTTCTCTTGCTTCAAGCTCACTTGATCTTCTTGATCTTTGTTCGTGTTCTTGAATGCTTCGGGAGAGCTTGAGAGAAAGTCTTCAAAGTCCACACCGCTATGCATACCCTTGAGGGGGTATTTATAGCGGAAGTGGTTCTTGTCCTCTAGCGTCCTCTGAGACTTGGTCGGACACTTGATCTTCCATCAACGGTGCGATGAGCTCCTTGAGGAAGTCAACTCTGTTGACGCTTGGGAAGCATCCGCGTGGGTAGGGGACCATCGCTGGGAAAGCGACATCTTTGGAGTTGTCTACACATGCCCAGACAAGGGAAGCTTCCTTCTGAGGACTAAGGCCGGACGTGATGTAATCATGTTGGGGCGGCCTTGATTTGAATTTGAACCTCGTCCGTATTTTGGCGCGCGTCCCTTCTTGATGAGGACGCCGTCCTATCTTCGCAAGAACTTCGCCAATTACGTTCAGCTTTGGAGGTTCTGATGACGTGCGTCCCTACAGCTTAGGGACTGCCGTTCACTTGTTGTCCTTTTCGCTCATGTGCGTCCACTGGACTTACCTGAGATCAACACTTGGACAACTTATCAAATACCTTTGAGTTTGTCATTATCAAAACAAGGGACGATCATTATTGGTTTAGATATTAATGATTGGCGTCCTTAATATCGTCCCAACACAAGTACAAGGAAGCTAGAGTTGAAAGCTATCCCACCACCTAGGGGAGTAGAAGTGAAGAATGAAGGGGTAGTTGCCAATCAAGAGGAAGATGAGAAGGTGGAGAGTGGAATGTCTTACTTGGAGGTGTTCAAGGCCGAAACGGAGGAAATTCAAGCACCACCGGAGCCTTCACATGTACTAAAGGAGCTTCCAAAGGACTTGAGGTATGCCTTCCTTGGTCCTAACTCTTCATTGACCGTAGTTGTGAATGCTAATTTGAATGATGAGGAAGAGTCTAGTTGTTTGCGGTCTTAAGAAAGCATAGAGGAGCCTTAGGGTATTCATTAGAGGAACTAAAGGGAATTTCACCATCAATTTGCATGCATAGGATCAACATGGAGGACAATCATAAACCCACTATTGAACCACAAAGAAGATTAAATCCTAATATGAAAGAAGTGGTTAAAAGTGAGATACTTAGGATGTTGGATGCGGGAATCATCTTCCCAATTTCGGATAGCAAATATGTTAGTCCCGTGCATGTAGTTCCTAAAAAGGGTGGATTGACTGTAGTAGAAAATGAGAAAGGAGAAATGATTCCTACAAGAACCACTACAAAATGGCGCATGTGCATTGATTACCGAAAGTTGAATAGTGGAACTCGTAAGGATCATTTCCCCCTTCCTTTTATTGACCAAGTCCTTGAAAGATTAGCACAACATGAATACTTTTGCTACCTTGATGGGTATAGTGGATTTTGGCAAATTCCTATTCACCCCGATGATCAAGAGAAGACGACTTTTACATGTCCCTATGGAACCTTTGCTTATAGACGCATGCTGTTCGGTTTGTGTAATGCTCCGGCAACGTTTCAAAGGTGCATGATGTCTATCTTCTCCGACATGGTAGAGGAAATAGTGGAAGTATTCATGGATGGTTTTTCGGTCTATGGTTCCTCCTTTGATGCTTGCTTGGCTAATTTGGATAGAGTGTTGGCTAGATGTGAGGAGACTAACATTGTGCTTAATTGGGAAAAATGTCATTTCATGGTTAAGGAAGGAATAGTTCTAGGACATCTCATATCTAGTAGAGGAATAGAAGTTGATAGGGCCAAGATTGAGATAATTGAAAAACTTCCCCCACCTACTTGTGTGCGTGATGTTAGGAGCTTCTTAGGTCATGCGGGCTTTTATAGACGCTTCATCAAAGATTTCTCTAAAATCTCGAAACCATTGTCTAACCTCTTAATCAAGGATGTTCCCTTCGAATTTTCCGAGGATTGCATGAGTGCTTTTTGTAAGTTGAGAGATTCTTTGGTTTCGGCACCTATCATGGCATCACCCGATTGGAATCTTCCCTTCGAAGTGATGTGTGATGCAAGTGATTTTGCTGTGGGAGCCGTTCTTGGGCAAAGAAAAGAGGAAAGTTGCATGCCATTTATTATGCAAGTAAAACCTTGGATGAAACTCAATGCAAATATACAACTACGGAAAAGGAGTTTCTTGCGGTAGTGTTTGCATTTGAAAAATTCCGGTCATATCTTGTGGGATCTAAGGTGGTAGTCTATACGGATCATGTGGCAATCAAGTACCTCATGAAAAGGAAAGATGCAAAACCAAGGCTTTTGAGATGGATGCTTCTTCTTCAAGAGTTTGACCATGAGATCAAGGATAAGGTGGGTTCGGAGAATTTGGTGGCCGACCATCTATCTCGGTTACCCGTGGAGTACATGATTGAGATGGAAGATGGCGTAGAAATAGATAATATGAGGGCGGATGAGGGGCTAATGAGTGGCAAAAAGGAGAACAAGGAGGGATCGACTAAGCTGGTACGTCGGGCGAGAAGCATGGAACGTCGGCCCGAGGTACCCAGTAACTCGGGCCCGAGGTCTTCAACGTCGGTCCAAGGGGAATTGTGCACTTGTACGATCCGACCGACATCCACCCACGTCGGGCTTAACGCTTTGCAATGTCGATCCATGAAATCAAGTAAGATCCTTCACTCGGTCTCCATTCCTTCTCGTCCTAAATTGATTAAATCTTCACCTCTTACTTGTCTTCTATCTATTGAGACCGTGAAACGAGGGGTCACCCCTTGGTTTGCGGATTTTGCTAACTTTGTTGTAGGGGGAGTGATCCCACCAAATTTGTCTTACTCGGCTAGGAAGAAATTCTTACATGATGCTAGGCAATATTATTGGGATGATCCATACCTATACAAGGAAGGGAGCGATAGAATCTATAGACGGTGCATTCCAAGTGAGGAGATTGAAAGTGTCATTCGCCATTGCCATTCTTTGCCAACCGGAGGGCACGCAAAGAGTTCAAAGACCACGGCTAAAATTCTTCATTGCGGTTTCTATTGGCCGACCATGTTTAAGGATGTGCATGAGTATGTGAAGAGATGTGAAGAGTGCCAAAGAGAGGGAAATTTGTCAAGGAGAAATGAGACTCCGCAAACCGGAATGCTAGAGGTAGAGCTCTTTGATGTATGGGGGATCGACTTCATGGGACCATTCCCAACGTCGGGCCCGTACAAATACATTTTGATGGCCGTTGATTATGTCTCTAAATGGGTGGAAGCCATTCCAACAAGGACCAGTGATGCAAGAGTTGTGATGAAGTTCTTGAAAAGCAACATCTTTGCTAGATTTGGCGTGCCGAGAGTTCTCATTAGTGATGGTGGCCCACACTTCATTCAAAGATGCTTTGAGAATGTGTTGATTAAGTATGGGGTGTCTCATCGAGTTGCTACTCCGTATCACCCTCAAACAAGTGGGCTAGTGGAGGTTTCAAATCGTCAAATCAAGGCTATCTTGGAGAAGACGGTGTCTAAGTCAAGGAAAGATTGGTCATCTAAGCTTGATGATGCACTATGGGCTTATAGAACCGCTTACAAGACGCCCTTGGGGACTACACCTTTCAATCTAATGTATGGCAAGGCGTGCCACCTTCCGGTGGAATTGGAGCACAAATCCAAGTGGGCTCTCAAAGAGATGAATTGGGATGTAAATTTAGCCGGAGAGAAGAGACATCTAGACCTTCATGAGTTGGGAGAGTTGCGTTTGAAGGCTTACGAAAACGCCAAGTTGTATAAGGAGAAGACCAAGAGATGGCATGATAGGAAGTTGGTCCCAAAAACCTATCAAGTTGGTGACAAGGTTCTTCTCTTTAATGCACGACTTCGGTTCTTTCCCCGGAAAGCTTCGAACAAGGTGGAGCGGACCGTTTGTGGTACATCAAATACTTTCTCAAGGAGCGGTAGATTTGATGGGTGACGATGGAAGGATCTTTCGGGTAAATGGTCATCGAGTGAAAAAGTTCTATGATAAGATTGACCCAAGTGAAGAAGTAAGGGCCACATGGGCCCTCCTCTTAGCGAACTAAGCCTCAATATGCCATTCATGAATAAGGAATTGTGAGCTCTCTTTACTCTTCTCTTTACTTTTGAGTTTTTATTTCTTTTGATGAGGACATCAAAATTTTAAGTATGGGGTGGGTTAGTAGTTCATAGTTCCATGTGTAGTTTCATGTGTTTGTGTTTATCTTGTTTATGGGATGTTTCTTTTGCATAGTGGCATGTTGTGGTGCATGAATGATGATTGAAATTGACGGTATGAATGGATGAGTTTGTTTGTTTTTGTTTGAGAAAAATTTTTTGCAAAAAAATCCATAAAAATTCGAAAAAGGTGTGTTAAAAAAAAACAAAAAGATTTTGGTTTTGGACTAGGAATTCCCATCTTAGATGTCCATATGAAGGCTAATGATGATGTGAGCATGTAAAGTCCTTTGCATATTTTTGGATAGTTTAGCCTCTACATGGATGTTGTTTTTAATGTGATATGATATCATGCATGTTTTTATTGAGCACATGAGTTCTAGGATGAAATTTGATGCAACTAAGCTAGAGTGACCCTTGTGAGATGATTTGTGGCCATTTTAGGGATGCTTGTTCATATTTGCATATCCCTCATTTTCTTGTGTGAATTTGCTCATGCATGCTTAGTAAAACTTGTTATTGAGGTGTTTATCTATTTTCCAAGGCCAATATGAGATTTGTTCTATGCTTTGTGACTCGGGCAAAGTCGTTGTTCCCTTATCAAAAATAAATCCCAAACATGCAAACACAAGTATAGTAGGCAAGCAAGGGGTCGAACCCAAAGGAATCAGTTTTATTCAGATTTTATGGTTTTCATGCAAGTAATCAAAAGGGGGTTTTGAAGGTTGGTTTCAATCAAAGTTATCAAGCAGAGTTCATCCAATCAATTCCACTTTATTAATCCGTTGATCATGAATTCATCCACCTCTTTATATGCTTAGGTCAATTCCAATCCCAATCATTAGAAATCGCAAGTCCATGGTCCAAGCAATTCTATAACCCTAGGCAAGGACGCTTAACCTAGAATTAGCATAGAGCACAGGGATAATAGGAAATCAAATCATGCAATCAAGCTACGAGTCTCATGCATAATTTAACCATTGAATACTCTTCCCTAAACTAGTCCACGGTCCTAGAATAAAGTTGTTTCGAGAATAGGAAAGATGCATAGACAACAACCAATCCTAATTCAAACAATAGATCTAAGTTAATCAAACAAGTTGATCAGGCTCATAAAATCAAACATAGATCATGGGATGAAGCACAAGAGTATCAATAAAGACCTAAGGATAAAGAGATTACCAGAATTTCACAACTTCATAATAAAGCTTCCTTGATTGAATAAACTCCAGAGGAAAGTTAGTTCTCCATTACAAAGAAAACTCTAATCTTTATTTGAAAGACAATTGATTGACAAGTATTGGGTATCCTAAAAACATAGAAAGGTTCCTCTTATATAGCCCCAAGGATCAACCTTTACGGACTAAATAAGATAGGAAACCGAAAGATAAGAAAGGAAATAAGATAGAAACGCCAAGATTTCGTCCGCTCCAAGGTCGGCTACCACCGCGACCGCGGCACCAGAACCGCGCCCGCGGCGGCCTTCAAATGGTCAAGCCCGGTTCAGCTTCTACCGCGACCGCGCCATAGGCGACGCGTCCGCGGCCTTCACGGTCTTGGCTGGTTCGCTCCTCCACGCCACCGCGCCCGCGTCATAGACAACGCGTCCGCGGTATCCATGCAGTGGCGATTCTTCGTCTTTAAGCTCTTTTACTCTTGATTCTTCATGTCTTGTGTCTTCGGTCTTCGTATTACAATAAAGCTCAAATCTAACCTAAACACTCTCAAAATAGCTCTAAAATACAAGAGTTATCCTATACAAAGTAGAGCGAATCAAATTCCCCCATACTTAGATCTTGCTCGTCCTCGAGTAAGCTCAAACAAATATAGCAAGGTAGCACATCTAAGATCTCAGGAAATACAAGGGAAGATAAAAACACTCAACTCACAACCCGAACCCAAAATACAGAGAGAAATTATGAGCATAAAACAATGAAGCTCAAACACACACCTCACAACAAGATATAACACTCAAGCTCTAAAAACATGAAAGAGAGCAACCTAGGATCTACCCAAATCTAACAATGAAGCCCCAAAGTCCCCAAGCAAGATTGATCCTAATCACTCGAATTTTACCACTCAATTCTGCTTAGGCGCCCTTTCGGGTTTTCACCTAACCGCTCTTTTCATTTTTCAATAGGGTGTGCTCACAAATACTCACAATCACTCATGAACCTCATATTACCCCAGCCTAGTGCTGGTCCGGGTTACCTGCTTATTACCTGAGCCGCCCTTTCGGGTTTTCGACTCATCCCAGGATTTATATTCCTTTTTTCAATTTTTATGGATTTTTCTATCTTTTTTCTTTTTCTTTCTTTCTTTATTATGCAAAAAGTATGGTGCAAGTGCTCCATGAAAAGAAGAAAATCAAAAATTTGAAGCAAATCTCTAACTAAGCTAACTAGGATAAGCGAATGCGAGTACTCCCACCCCCATACTTAAATCCTTCATTGTCCTCAATGAAGCAAAGAGAAAGGATAGACGCAAGGAGAAGGGTATATCAGAAGACTCACAAACGATGAAGAGAGGTGGAATGGAAGAACTCTTCATAGGGGGTAGAATAGAAAGCTGCGTATTTCCAATCGGGTGGCAAAACGCGGGCGCGACACCATGGGCGCGGGCGCGGAATCGGTGCAGAGACGGAAGGCATCGTCGGGAAGATACCGCGGGCGCGGCTGATGGGGCGCGGGCGCGGGTCTCGTGCAGGAACAATGTCTTGACTTCGTCTCGAAAAACGTGATGTGTAGATAACCTTCGTATCTTGGCTCGTCCTCTTGGAAGATGGGTCAATACTCGAACTCGAGCCGTGGAGAAGAAAACTCCCGGGGAAACAAAGCTCCCCCATACTTAGGCTTTACACATAGCCAAAGAATGGACAATACAAAGATGGATGGAAAGAAGAAATAGAAAGGTGGAAAGATAGAAGATGGAATAGAACGGATATAGATGGATGGAAAATATAGAGGTAGAATGGGACCAAAAAGTCCTCTTTTTGTCTCTTCTTTTTTTTCTTTTTTTTTTTACAAAGAAAAACGAGCTAAAACCGAGACGCAGTATGGTTGCCGCGAACACGGGCTAGTACCTGTTCGTCGGGGCGCGCTGATGATCCACCGCGGGCGCGGCCAAGGAGGCGCGGGCGCGGTTTCACGCCAGGCGTGTCCTTTCGGACTTAGTACCTGCATGTTAGCTAAAAAACACAAGCAAATCCTAAACTAAGAATGGAAAAACAATCTATCTAATCCTTGGGTTGCCTCCCAAGCAGCGCTTTTGTTTAACGTCGTTGGCTCGACGTGGATACGATCAATACGGGTCCTCATCAACATCAATTCGGACCGTGTTGCCACCATAAGATATGGAAAGAGATCCATTGGCAACATCAATGACCGTGTTGGCGGTTTTCATGAATGGACGACCAAGTAAAAGAACCGGGTCGTACCGCCCTTCGCCTATCTCCATCACATAAAAATCTGCAGGAAAGATCAAACCCTACACCTGCACTAGAACATCCTCAACTAACCCTTTCGGGCGCACATTAGAATGGTCAGCCAATTCAATAACAATATTAGATTCCTTCAAAGGACCAAGGCCTAACCTATCATACATGCAAGCTGGGAGAACATTAATGGAGGCACCTAAATCTAGCATAGCCCGCTCAATTTTAGTTTCTCCAATAGTGACAGGGACGGTGAATCTTCCTGGGTCTGAGCATTTTTTAGGTAGTTGCTTTTGGAGTAGGGAATTACAAGTCTCAATTTTGCTATCTTGTGTCTTTTCAACTAGAGCTACCTTTTCAATCTTAGGACTAGTCCTATTCTTTCGTTTTATGGTGCATAGCTCTTTCATGAATTTAGCAAAACGAGGGACACTTTGGATGAGATTAAGAAGAGGAACATTTACCCGACAATTGGCGAAGGTCTCGAAGAGTTCCTTGTCATGTGCCGGCTTCCTTGTGTCCTTGAGAGCATCGGGGAATGGAGGAGAGGGCTTGAAAGAATCCAATGGTGGAAGAGGTTGAGCCACATAGCCATCGTCCTCTTCTGCTGCTGGAGCTCGGTTCCGTCTAGGAGAACTCGGATGAGGAGGCGAGTAATTCTTGAAAGCATAATCGAGTAGAGCCTCGAAATTCCTCTCGGCTTCCTTACCGCGGGCGCGGTCCGGACACCGCGGGCGCGGGTCGCTACGCCTCTCGTGCTCCAAGAGTTCTGTTGGATTTCCGCGGGCGCGGAGTGGGGAGCGCGGGCGCGGAATCTCCACAGAGGCTTCGTCCTCATGTGCTATCGCCCCGGCGCGGTTGCGGCCAGGGGAGCGCGGGCGCGGTTTGTCACCAGTGGGTGATTCACGGCTCGCCAGAGTTCTACCGCTCCTCAAATTCATGGCACTGACATTCTCCTTGTGATTGAGCGGTTGAGAAGGAAGTTTCCCGGAATCCTTAGACTCGAGCCTATTGATCATGGTGGCAAGTTGACTCAGCTGAGTCTCAAGATTCTTTACAGCGGCTCTCGTCTCTTGGTTCTCCTTCAAGAGGGCAGTAATAGCGTCATTCTGAGACAGAGCAGGCGCTCTCGGGGCATAGTTGTTAGACCGGAATTGTTGTTGCTGGCCCTGAGGAGCGTACTGCTGTTGCTGTTGTGGTGGATCTTGCTGCTGCTGGTTGTTCCACCTCAAGTTAGGATGGTTCGCCCACCCCAGATTGAAGGTGTTAGAGTAAGGATCATTCCGGGGCCGGGGCGCACCGTAGTTGCCAATAGCGTTGACCGACTCCTCGGTCTCTTGAATAGTAGGGCACTGATCGGTGTGGTGGCTCGCATCATAGCAAAGACCGCAAGCGTTGACTTGCTGGGACGTCCTCTTCGTGAGGAATTGCTTCATAAGATCCTTGAGCTCCCTTACTTCAGCATTCAGGGACTCATTCACCACACTAACGGACCTCACATTGGTCCTGGACCTTTGATTGCAGGCTTGTTCCGCTAAGATTTCTACTTTCTGAAAAGCTGCAGCGGGGGTCAAGTTTTCGTAACTACCTCCACACGATGCATTCACGAGCCTCTTGTCATTGTCGCAGAGTCCCTCAATGATGTAGCAAATAAGATCTTTGGCTTGGTAGCCATGGTAGGGACAACTCGCGATGAGCCTCTTGTAGCGCTCATAATAGTCATAGAGGTTCTCGTCTTCCCCTTGCTCCAAACTGCTGAGTTGCTTCTTAATAGATGTTTGTTTGGAGGCGGGGAAGTACTTTTCAAGAAACGCCTTCTTCATGGCCGCCCAAGTAGTGATAGAGCCTGGCACCAAATAAAGGAGCCAGTCCTTGGCGGTGTCTTCAAGAGAGAAGGGAAAAGCCCGAAGCTTGATTTGATCCTCCGTCACATCAGTGGGCTTCATACTCACGCACACTGCGTGGAATTCAGTGAGATGCTTGTTCGGGTCTTCACCGCTCAACCCATGAAATTTGGGCAAGTGGTGGATGAGGCCAGACTTAAGCTCGAACTTCACACCCTCCCCGAGTTCGGGGAATTGAACAGCGAGCTGCTGTTGCTGGAGATCAGGTGCCGTGAGTTGGCGAATAGTTTGCTCCGCCATGGCGTCTTCTGGTTCAGAAGCAGAGAGAGAGAAAGATTCAAGAAGGTTGTAAGATGCAGAAGGTTTGGGGGCGCTCCTTATCTTCCGAAGAGTCCTGTCAATTTCTGGATCAAAACGAACAGGAGAAGTATTAGAAGACCGGGTATGGACCATGTGTTAGGTCCGCACCCAAAGAGTGGATCTGCGTAGGAACTGCGGGCGCGCCGAGGGGGCCGCGGGCGCGGTTCGGGCGCAGAACCCGAAAACACACAAAATCAAAACAAGAAAAAGATTCCCCGGCAACGGCGCCAAAATTTGACTCGGGCAAAGTCGTTGTTCCCTTATCAAAAATAAATCCCAAACATGTAAACACAAGTGTAGTAGGCAAGCAAGGGGTCGAACCCAAAGGAATCAGTTTTATTCAGATTTTATGGTTTTCATGCAAGTAATCAAAAGGGGGTTTTGAAGGTTGGTTTCAATCAAAGTTATCAAGCAGAGTTCATCCAATCAATTCCACTTTATTAATCCGTTGATCATGAATTCATCCACCTCTTTATATGCTTAGGTCAATTCCAATCCCAATCATTAGAAATCGCAAGTCCACGGTCCAAGCAATTCTATAACCCTAGGCAAGGACGCTTAACCTAGAATTCGCATAGAGCACAGGGATAATAGGAAATCAAATCATGCAATCAAGCTACGAGTCTCATGCATAATTTAACCATTGAATTCTCTTCCCTAAACTAGTCCACGGTCCTAGAATAGAGTTGTTTCGAGAATAGGAAAGATGCATAGACAACAACCAATCCTAATTCAAACAATAGATCTAAGTTAATCAAACAAGTTGATCAGGCTCATAAAATCAAACATAGATCATGGGATGAAGCACAAGAGTATCAATAAAGACCTAAGGATAAAGAGATTACCAGAATTTCACAACTTCATAATAAAGCTTCCTTGATTGAATAAACTCCAGAGGAAAGTTAGTTCTCCATTACAAAGAAAACTCTAATCTTTATTTAAAAGACTATTGATTGACAAGTATTGGATATCCTAAAAACCTAGAAAGGTTCCTCTTATATAGCCCCAAGGATCAACCTTTACGGACTAAATAAGATAGGAAACCGAAAGATAAGAAAGGAAATAAGATAGAAACGCCAAGATTTCGTCCGCTCCAAGGTCGGCTACCACCGCGACCGCGGCACCAGAACCGCGCCCGCGGCGGCCTTCAAATGGTCAAACCCGGTTCAGCTTCTACCGCGACTGCGCCATAGGCGACGCGTCCGCGGCCTTCACGGTCTTGGCTGGTTCGCTCCTCCACGCCACCGCGCCCGCGTCATAGACAACGCGTCCGCGGTATCCATGCAGTGGCGATTCTTCGTCTTTAAGCTCTTTTACTCTTGATTCTTCATGTCTTGTGTCTTCGGTCTTCGTATTACAATAAAGCTCAAATCTAACCTAAACACTCTCAAAATAGCTCTAAAATACAAGAGTTATCCTATACAAAGTAGAGCGAATCACTTTGTCACATTGATTTGAACTTTATTTCATTTAGTCATAAAATGTTCCATATCCTACCTTGAAGATAAACCGTTGTTTGTAGCCCCGTTTTAGCCTTAGACCTTTGCTTGAAACTCCTCAAAAATATGATTCCTAGCCTATATGACTTGACCCTTATGGGATTGGACTTCAGTGAGAGGTTTGGAAGAATATTTGGAGAGTTGAGATTCTCTTTCGTGAAGGGAAAGAAATGGAGTTATAAACCAAGTGGGTAGTGCATCTTTGAAGTGTAAAGAAAGAAAGAAAAGTTGGAAAAATAGTGGATTGAAAGCAAAGTGCTTAAGTGTAGAAAAAGGGCACCGACCGAGTTAGTAACCACATCGGGCCCAAGTTGTGTTGCAAGTCGATCCTAGTGAAAAAGTGTGAGAATTCCAACAAAAAGTTTAGTGCAAAGATGAAGTGGAATGTTTAGTGAAAGTATGGGTTGAAAGAAAAGAAGAAGAAAAATCAAAGTCTTTTGGATTAGTGAAGTAGAAAGTGGAATGATTTGGTGAGTTTGGTGAGAGACTAGAAAGTTCAATCCCCTTGTAAGCACCACAAGACCAAAATGATTCCCACCTTGAGAAACACCAAAAGCCCCATTACAACCCGGCCGAATGGAACCTCTTTGAGGACCTCCATTGAGCCAAGTTCATATTCTTTGTGTGCATTGTAATAGGCATCTCTAGGTGGAGGAATTGGTGATATTAGCTTCAATAGTAAAGTCTTTACTTGCATGATTTTTGAGTATGAGTGTTCATTGTCAAACCTAAACACATGATGAGTGATACACATTTTCATATCCCTAAAGTGAGGCTTTGTTGCATTAGACTATATTCCTTGAACACTTGATCATGTGTGATGACGTAATCTTGCTAGCATGTCTATCGCTTGTTCTTACTTGATTTTTCATATGAGGCTTTACTTGAAGATTGTGCTTCGGTCTTGCTTACATAGTTATTGCTTGAGGACAACCAAGTTTAAGTATGGGGTATTCTGACGTCTCTCATTTTGGTGGTGTTTTAGTAGTTATTTTCCCTTGCAGATAAGTGTTTTTCATTCCTTTCCTTGTTAGTTTCGTTCCTTTTTAGCTTAGGTCCCGGTTTTCTTCAAGATTCGGAAACTATGCGAGTGTTATGTTTTGTAGGTAAAATGGCTCATTTGACGACATTTTGGAGGAGCATTAAAGGAGGAGCTAAGCAAGGGAGCTAAGGAACGGAAGAGCCATGCAAAGAATGAAGAGGAACTCAAGGAAAACCAAGAAGAGAAGAAGGATCGAGATCCAGGACCGTGTACCACCAAGTCGGGCCCGAGTTCGAGCACCAGAGTACAGGACCGACGTTCCCAAGGTCGGGCCCGAGGTTGCCCCGTGTCGGTCCGAGTCGGCAAACGAGAAGATTAGGCTCCAAGGCACAAATGTTGTGATATTCCAATTTTGCCCTTCTTCTAATTTGGAATTCCTTGGTCCCCAATCAAGAGAGGAGGATAATTAGAGGTGATTAGAGAGGATTAGGAGACACACACACACACCAAAAAATCACTCTCAAAGGCTAAAGGAAGACTTAGAGAGCAAAGAGAAGAAAGGAGGAGGAGAAGAGGAGGAAACCGGTGGAGCTAGAGAGGATATTAGTGAGTTTGTACTTGTTTTGCTTTGGTTTTAGTAGAATTAAGACTTGGATCTTGTGAACCCCTTTGGATTTGAATGCAATTTAGCTTTGACTTGAGATTGATGATTGAGATTTGCTTGCTTTTCCATTTGATTGCTTTTTACTCTTACTTGATGGAGTAGATTCCATAGTCTTGGGCTATGGGGGAAACCCCTAGCTAGGATTGGGTAGGAAACCCCAATTCCATAGCCTTGAGTGCTTGATCTATGAATCCTCTCTACATTGAGCTTCAATTCTCTTGTGGAAACAAGGGACCTAGGGCTTGTGATTGGTAAGAGTAAGCGAAAGTAATCTCTAGCCCATCACTAGACCTAGCATCGAAGGAGAGTGAAAACTCCCTTGGGTCGAAGTGTAGAGTGGAGGGATTGAAGGCTAGCAACCTCGATCTCATAAGGATCAACACTTATTGGCTGAATTGGGGTGGAATTACCCAAGTCTAGTTAGGGAAGGAACCCAAAAACCCAAGACCGATCTACTATCTTTGCCTAATCGAAGTACCCAACACATCGGGCCCGACGTAGTGTGTGTCGGTCCCGCCAATCTGACCTCGATCCACCCTCGGACCGAAGTGACTACTGTCGGTCCGAGGTGATTCCTCTTGTTTTTCCTCGTTTTGCCTTTCTTTTACCTCTTTTTAGTCTTTTAGGGTACTCTCAACGCACGAACTCCCGTGTGTTCGACACCCTACCTCTCTTACTACAATAGAGGTTCGGTTTATAAATTTAGATTTTGATATCATCCGACCACCACACCCGACCGATCAGACATCTCAATGTAACATATCCTTTATATCTCCTACTAGATCCCAAATATACTCACACAAGCGTGTACTCCACACCACCAAACTTGTGATAAGCTAAATGGAATCTCATAAAGTCGTCATAAACCCCGATAACACTAAAAGGCCATTGATCCCTCAGGAACCATCACTGATTCCTCAGGGATCAACGATTGATAACACTAAAAGGGAGGTGCTATACATCACACATTTTTGCTATACATCACACATTGAAATTACTTTAATAGCCTTTCTATAGAAATATATATATATATATTAAAATAGTTTGTTGGATTCTCTTGCCTTAAAAAATCTCAATAGGTTTTGAGAGAAGAAAAACTAATTTTAATCTACTTAGCCCTTTCGTTATTAGTTTCAAACTTTTAATATATATAGCCCTTTATTATTATTATTATTATTATTATTATTAAAACATTGATGAAAATGTAAATTATCATACTATATAACAAAAAAAACTTTATAATTATAAATAATTAAATACATTATATTTGAATCCATATACTACCATGTAGAAATACTTCATGAGTTACACAACTTATACGGCTTATACAGAGTTCTTGAACACAAACTATCTTCAAAGCAAAAGAAATTTTTTACATTATTACTATTAGAGTTGTTAAAATGGGAGAAAAAACCATTAAATAGTGATTTTACCAATTATATATAATAAGATTAAATACTTGTTTTGTAAAAATTTTATTTAAGGAAAAAAAGGATTTGATGATTGCAATTTTTTTAAGGTAAAGATTTCGTTTAAGTAGATTCTCTAATTGGATGCAGTATATTCCATATATATTGTTTAACTTTTGTATAATTAATAATTAGGCTCTTTAGGGGCTTTATGGTAAAACAAATGGCAAAATGTGAAGGAGATAAAAATTTTGGTGTGAAGTTTAGCACTTATGCACTAAAATCACCAACACTACATCCAAACCCAAAACAAATAAAGATGAAAGAAATCGTGTCATTTAGTGGCTGCCATGAAAACGAAAAAGACGGAGCCTTAACAAATTTAAAAGAGCTGTAAAAAAAGTTGTCCTGCTTTTGGCCAATTGATTTCATCGACTATATAGTCTATACTTGCACAAAAAATCTATCGATATCTATGTTAAGAAAATTTAATGATTGAAAATGTGGGCCGAGTTTGAAGATTATTGCAGGATTTTCTTATAAAAAAAGTGATCCTTGAAAGTTGAAAGCGACCCCCTTCTCGGATTTTGATTTTGGTGGGTAGAGAGCCTTGTAAGTTGTAACCCTTGTTAGATTGTGGGCATTCCAATTATTGGATTTGATATCAACATTTCTTATTTTCTTGCTTTTGTTTTAAAAATGTAAAACACAATACTTTAAGGGCCAATTTAATAAACAATAAATATTAGCTAATCAATTAAAGCGTAATTAATTAATAAATCTAACAAAATAAATAAATAAATGATAAACTCTCTTATCGGAAACACTATCCCCGTCTCAAACAATATAAAACTAGTATTAGTCTCCGTGTTTTATGGGCATGATTTTGATTTAGCTAAAAATACGTTTTAAATTTTATAACAATAGTTATTTAAAGTTATTTAAAACAATAGTTTTATATAAAATCTTGTATTATTTGTTTAATTTTCTTTTTATGATATTTATTTTAATGATATATTATGTATTTCTATTATAATATATTCTTTTATGTTTTTATCAATAAATTTTTTTATTTCATAAATATTCTCTTAATACTTGTTTTGATAAAGATTATATCATACCATATCATATTCTCTATTTTAATGCAACTGTATTGTTCTCTTTAGTTTTACAATTAATGTTTAGGAAAGGATAAGACACATAGCATATTAGATAGATTCTAAGTTAAAAATATAACTAAATAAAAGTATGTCTATTGAAAATTATAAAAAGTGGATTTTCATTATGTGTACAATTTCGGATAGATTTTTTAAAGATTTAGATAGATTTGTTTTAAGATTTGGATAATTATTTTTAATAATAAAGAAAATTTTAAATATTTTTAGAAAATTATTAACAATGGATGGCATATAACATATTAGATAGACTCTACTAATTCTACAATATCTACAATGAATCAAATTGATCCGATATTGTGATTACGTCAAGTAATATGCCCCTACCTATTAAAGGGACGGTTGAAATTAAGATTTTGATCAAGCAAAATGTGCCAAATTAAAGGAATTGAATTGAAATAAAAATTTTGTTCAAGGCATGATTTTATAAATAAATTAAGATTGAAATTTAAATTGGTAGATAAGAATATTTCAAGAAAAATTGTGTATAAAATTTAAACTTTAAGTTTTTAAAAAAAATTAAAATGAAAATTACTCGATAAGAAGAGTTCTAATATGGGATTCTAAAATGAAATTTCAACCAATTAAACAAATTAATTTTTTTAATAATGATGGGTGATGTGGTCCAATGAGAAGTTAACACGTGTTGCACTAAATATTATTTTTCATCTCCGCTTTAGTATATAGTTATGATGAGGTAATCAATCTTAGATCAACATAATACTCCTACATATAAAATTTTAACCCTATATTACTCCTACGTATAAACTGCGTAAGGAGTTTGAATCAAGCCACTGCCGCCACCAAATGTCGCAAGCCACTCTGCCACCATTGTTGAGCGAGTCGCACCACCCTTGTCGAGCAAGAGGAACACGCGACTACCACCCTTGTTGAGCGAGAGGAGCAACCACCACCACCCCTATCCCAACCAGCATCACTGCCGCCTATAGTTGTCGGAAACCGATGCCCTAGGCGAGATCTCGTCCACATGGGAGTCTTTGTGATAGAAAATTTCTATTTTGATTTGATTCCCCCGAATAGAACATGGTCAACCGGGTTGATACCATTCCTATCTATAAATAATATCCAACCATTTCGAATCAAGCATGCCCAACACACCCACAGACTGAACCCTTCCTCCGCTCGAGTCGATTCAAGAAGGTAATGACGATTTTGTCTTATCCGAGGCTGAATGCTAAAACAAATATCCGAACTAGACTGGACCGAGGTGAGAGAAGACTTCTGGAAGCGGCCTTGGAGAAAGTACCGAGACAAGCCTCCGAGTACAATTGAATGGCCCAACAGAAGGGTCTTAAGGATCCATGGTGTGGTGGAAGGAGGGAATGGAAGAGGTTCAAACTAGGTTCACAATGCCACTAGTCATGAACAGGAAGTGGAAGACTTAGAGGCACAAAGTCCTAGTTTCGGAAACAGCAAGATGGGAGACAATGAGGAAGATCGGGGTCCAAAGGACGACCTTAAGGCATGAAGGAAGAAGGGTGATCAAAGCCCTTAGACGAATACACCTGGATCGAAGCCCGATGTTGAGGATAGGGAACACACAATCAAGATAGAGAACATGTGTAGTTTCGTGAATGTCAATTTGATGGATCCTCCCACTATGAACTGCCTGACTGAAGGGGGGGGGGGAGGAATTGTGAAGGATAGTCCAAGACAAAAAAGTACCAACCTCAAAGGCTCGAAGCCATAAACTTCTTGGATAGTAAAAGTGATTCAGCCGGTTTAGAGGATGACCACCGAGAACCAAGGAAGAATGTTGGGACGATATTAAGGACGCCAGTCATTAATATCTAAACCAATAATGATCGTCCCTTGTTTTGATAATGACAAACTCAAATGTATTTCATAAGTTGTCCGAGAGTTGATCTCAGGTAAGTCCGTTGGACGCAAATGAGCGAAAAGGACAACAAGTGATTGGCAGTCCCTAACTCTGTAGGGACGCACATCATCAGAACTTCCAGAACTAAACGTAGTTGGCTAAGTCCCTGCGCAGATAGGACGGCGTCCTCATCAAGAAGGGACGCGCGCCAAAATACGGATGAAGTTCAAATCCAAATCAAGGCCGCCCCAACATGATTACATCATACTCGGCCGCAGTCCTCAGAAGGAAGCTTCCCTTGTCTGGGCACGTGTAGACAATTCCAAAGATGTCGCTTTCCCAGCAATGGTCCCCTATCCACGCGGAGGCTTCCCAAGCGTCAACAGAGTTGACTTCGTCAAGAGGCTCATCGCACCGTTGATGAAAGATCAAGGATCCTGCAAAGCCTCAAAGGACGCTAGAGAACAAGAACCACTTCCGCTATAAATACCCCCCCAAGGGTATGCATAGCGGCGTGGACTTTGAAGACTTTCTCTCAAGCTCTCCCGAAGGAGTGTTACTAGTGAGGCTAAGGACGGACGCTTAGCTCAGAGAAGTGTAACGACTCGCCTAAGTTGTAAGGACTCACTCTCAATAAGATAAGGGACGGCTATTGAAAATCCTCCAACGGAGGTAGAGGTTTACCCATAAGACTAGTTGGTCTTAGTGGGGTTCCTCTATAAATACTCGTGTCTATTCTCTTATCTTGATTCCTGTTAAGTCTACTTTCCGCTGCACTTAAGGACACCCTTAACCCAGTTAAGGACGCCCATTCTAACGACTTACGATCCAACAATTGGTATCAGAGCAGGCGCTCTAGATTTTGTTGAGTTGTGGGTACAAGATGGACATGAAACCTATTAGAATCTCATTCGTGAAGCCTCCACGCCTGACGGACGGCAACTTCAACCGCTGGAAGATCCGCTTTGAAAAATTTTGCAGAAGTCAGAACTATCAATGCTGGAGAGTGATCATGAAAGGTGATCTTACCGTTCCTGCTGACAAGAAAGATAAAGAGGACGAGTGGGGTCCCGATGAATTCAAGCTCTTGGAAACAAATGCTAAGGCAATATACTTCCTTCAAGCGTCCCTTTGCGAGAGGGACGCCACCCGAGTTAGCAATCTGGCAACAGCCAAACTACAGTGGGAAGCTCTCGAGAAGTAACATGTGGGTACGGCCGAGATGAAGGAGGACGTTCAGCTTGAAATCAAAAGAGAGTTCTATGCCTTCAGAATGTTGCCAAATGAAACAGTCAAGGACTACTCATACCGTTTTGAAGCTCTTGTCACTAAGATGCGGAATTTGGGAATCCCAGAAGCTGAAATCTCAATGAGGAACAGATTTCAAGTGGTCATTGATGGACTCACAAGGAAATGGAACTTTGATAGGACTACGTTCAAGGAGAACATTGCTAACAAGACCCTGGATATGGAAGAGATCTATGGGAAGCTGAGAGGTTATGAACAAGAAGGGACGCCGATATGGCTGAGTTGGCTAGGAACCCTCAAACAGATCTCGCCCTGATGACAGCAACACCAGAGTACGCTGAGTATCTGCGTCACCAAAGAGAACTTGCTTTAATGGTGGAAGCAAACAAAAATGAGAATCGTGAAAAAATGCGTGCTCAAGCTTTAAGAGAGAAGGAAAGCAAGACTAAGGAACAACTTGAAGAAGAGGAAGAGCTTGCCCTTCTACACAAGGTTGCTCGCTTATGGGGTAAAAGGACCAAGGAATTCAGGAAAAACAAGATGCCCTACAAAAAGGAGAGTCCCAAGTATACAGAGGCAGAAATGAAGGAACTTGCTTGCTACAAGTGTAACAAGAAAGGACACTTTGCCAAAAAGTGTACTACGGGACTGAACTCAAAAGAAATGAAGATGAAGGCCCTCTTGGGAGCATGTGAAGCCGCATGGGATAATGTGAGTTCTGATGATGAAGAACCTGAAGGACCAGCGGCGTACATAGCCATCGAGGACGCCTCAAATGATGAACAAGTGGCGTACATGGCTGTGGAGGACGCCCCAGCTGTTGAAGAGGACGCCTTTGAAAAGGAACAAGAGGTAACTCGTGAATCCATGATGAATTCCTTGGAGAAGTGTTCTAAATCCAAACTTATTAAACTCATTAATAGAATCATGGAAGAAAGCGTAGTGATGCAACATAAAATGGATGAACTTGAACTTAAAAATGAAAGTATTTTAGTTGAATGTGAGAACTGTGCTACAGTGTTATCACAACTAGAGTCCTCATGTGTCGAAATCAAATCCCTGAAAACTGAAGTGATGTGTCTTAAACTAGAGAACGCTAAGTGTTGGATCGTTAGCACTGAGGGACGTCCTTTACTTTGGTAAAGGCGTCCTTAGGTTAGGCGTTCCTACGAGGAGTAGGGGCGTCCTTGAGTAATGCAGCGGAAATTAAGTACTAAACAGATAAACGATGAACGCAGAGAATTATAGAGGAACCACTCAAGACCAAGTAGTCCTTGAGTGTAAACCTCTACCTCCTTGGAGGATTTTTGAATAGTTCTTTCCTTTCTATTAAACGTCCTTACAGTTGTACTGGCGAGTCTTTACAGTTCTCTGGCACTTAGCTTGTCCCTAAGTCCACTAGTAAAGGACTCCTCTAAGCCTACAACTTAAGCGAGTTCAATCCACTAAAGGACTCTATTCCTACGTTCTGCAGTACTTCGCAGAACTCTCTATCTCTCTTTTTGGGTTTTCTGTTACAAACTGTTTTTGTGATTCGGTTACAAGTCTCACTCGATCTAACACAAGTTCTATCACTGATCTTGAGTTCTTGAGTTAGTTCTTCGTGTTCTTGAGTGAGCCGCTTTCTACTGATTCTCTCTGAATATTCCTGAAAGCGTTAGCGTCACAATAAATGCCTTGGGGGTATTTATAGGACTTGGGGAAGGGCGTCTTTTCACTGGGACGATCATGCCCTTCATGGACGTGGCTACAGGATCTTCCTCCACGTAGTAGGGCGGTGATGAGGAAACTTCCTGTATCCAGCTGTGTATGATGAACTCCGCTACAGGATCGGCCGCCACGTGTTGATGGACTCTGCAACAGGATCGTCCGCCACGTAGTGTTGGACTCCGCTACAGGATCGGTCTCCACGTGTCCTTTAATGATCAAACATTGTCGAGTGATGTCATCCTGTCGGCTAGTGAGTAAGGACTCCTTTCTTGCGTTCCTACTTGCTTGGGACTCCGTCCTTGCTCAAGTAGTCTTTAGCTAGTCCTTACTTCCTGTTAGCTAGCGTCCCTAAGCTTATGGGACGCCCATACACACTTGTTGTCCTTTTGGTCATTGGCGTTCCTGAACACTTGGACAACTTTATTAGAATCAAAGTGAGTTTGTCATATCAAAACTAAGGGACGATTGTGTGGAACACTAACAAGTACGCAAGCGTTCTTGATAGCGTCCCAACAATTTCCCCCTTTTTGATGATGACAAACTCTTCAGCAAAATAGTTTTGGCGTTTGAGCTTAGCATGCATGAAAACTTGAAAGCGTCCTCTAACACTTGGAGAAAATTCATTTAGCACAAGTTTTCCTTCTTTGATTCTCTAACTTTTGGATTCTAAGGAGAGAAAAGCGTCCTAGAATTTTCTAGACGTTCTCTAGTTCATTCTAGCATGACGTTCCTTAGACCTTTCACTTAATAGTTCCCCCTTAACACTTGCTTATTCTAGATAACTATTTTTCAGCGCATCTCTGCAAAACTACACTTCCCCCTTTTGGCATCATCGAAAAGGATAACCAGTGATAAGAACGTTAAGCACAAAAACATAACTAAAGGCAGTGGAACGCTTAAACACACACAATGCAAGCAAACAGTGGAATTGCCATTCAAACAAAATTAGAGTTATTACAGACCAATGTCATAGTGTTGGAAATGCAAAAGAAGCAAAAGCAACAAAATAGGGGATAAAAGGGGTGGTGGCAATCACTGGGAACGGCGCTGGTCGTGATAAAACTTTAGCAGTTGCTCTTGAAGTTCAGCAACCTTGGAGAACGCAGATGACAAGTCCTTTAAGGCGGAGAAGATGAGGCACTGGTTGTCCATAATTGCTCCCATGAGTTCTGCTGGAGGATACTGAGCTATGTTTGCAGGGGCAGAACGGGGCAAAGGACCTGAACTCGATGAAGGAGCGTCCGTGGGAAGAGCTGGAGAAGAGGGAGTCCCTAAGAGCATTTGATCAAGGGTTGTAAGGTCTACGGCGGGCTCTTGATCTTGAGGGGAATCTTGAGGCGTGGAATTAAGCCTTGCGGCCTCAGCCTCAGCAGCTAAGCGTTCTTCTTCGGCTTTCAGTCTAGCTTCTTCAGCCTCAGCTTCTAACTGTTTTAGAACGGACGGGAGCTCTTCATTATGCCTTATCTCAACAAGTCCTTTCTTGGCATTCCATTTTAAGCCGAGTTCTTCAGAAGGACCACTCTCATCATAAGCGTCCTGGGACTGCAAGATTGCCTTTACGACTCCAGGGTAAGGCAAGGCGTTCCTCTTCCTTCCACACTTGGCCATATGTTGCATAGCAATTCTGGCTAAGTTGATTGGACGGCGTTCTAGGATAGCGTCAATTAGGATTATGTCGTGTGCTTGCACAATTGAACGCTTCTCCTGCCTTGGAAGAATGGCGCGACAAATAAAGTAGTGAACGATTGCGCCAACGTGAGCTACCCTGTCGAGTCCCATCGGCCTTTTACCCTGAAATATGTGCTCAACCAGAGGCTGTTCTTGATCTGTCATTTCAAAGCCGCCTTCAGGAAGTGAGCTAAGAGCATCGGACGGTGGCTTGCGTGGACCTAGAACCAGGAAGGAGCGCATTTGGCGTTCTGTCACTAAAGCTTTCTCACCTTCAATTTTGAAGTGGAGGGAGCCATCTTTTGCCTTGTAGCGCAAATCCCTGTAGAACGCCTTTACTTGTTCTTTGTCAACAGTGGTCGGCGCTGGTCCAACGTTCTGCCATCCTTGAAATTTCAGAAGCTCGAGGAACTCCTGAACGGTTGCATCGTCAAATGAGGCTAGCCACTCTTCAGAGTAAATGAGAGGGCTCAGGACTTTAACGGGCACATCAGCGTTCTTCCTTTTGCGCTTGCCCTTGGGGGACTCAGAGTCCTCATCATCATCTGACTCGTCCTCAGCTTTCTCCGAGTCACTGTCAGAAGCGTCCTCTGTGCCTTGTTCTTTTTCAGCGTCGCCACCAGCTGTGGCTTGATCGGCACCTGAGGTTTGTCCTTGGGACGTGCCCTCAGCGTCCTGAGCCTCTGTCGGATTTTCTGTTGTGGTTGGCTCAGCGTCCGCTGGGACTAGATGGGATTCTGTTTGGATTGTGGGGGAGGGGTTTTCTTGTGGAGCTTGGGAAGGGTTGAGGATTGGGAGGGACTGGTCATAGGGAGGGACTTCCTGAGCATCACGCTCGAGCTCGTCAGAAAGGGTTGGCTCGGCGTCCTTTTGAGGAACCTGGTGCTCGCCAGCGTCCTCAACCACTTGTGTCTCAGCTGGAGCATGCTCAACTCCTTCAGCCTCATCATCGGAGTCCCCAACGACGTCAATAATAGGGGAGACTCCTTCAGCAGTTTCTTGAGGCGTTCCTCTGTGGCTCTCAGATGAGCTAGAGGAGGAGGAGGAGATGTGCTCGGGCTCTGGAGCAGCTTGAACCATGAGCACCTTTGGAGATTCGCCAGCTTTGCGGCGTTTGAAGGTGCGCTCAAGGGCTGGACGCTTCTCAACGTCCTCTGGTCCACTCTCAGATGAGGGACGGCGAGATCTGGGGGTCTCGGGGTCTTTGGGGGGAGAGATGTGGGCCGGGGCTTTGGGGAAGTTGGCAAGGTTTAGGGGGGAGTAAGGTTTGGGAGGAAATGGAATGAGAGCATTTGTTTTGGAAGGTTGGGGGGACGGAGGAGGAGTAGGAAGTTGGACGATTGAGATTGGTTGTGGAGGAGGAGTGGATTCCTTAGAAAGGTTGGAAGGCCTTTTAGTGGTGCTAGGCCTTTTTGAGGGTTTGGAGGATGGAACGCTTGAGGTCTTGGCCTTTTTGAGAGGCCTTGGGTCGTGAGCCTTTTTGGAGCGTCCCTCCTTTAGATGTGAAGGAAACTTATCCACAATTTGTGTTGGATTTGAGGAGGAGGTTTTGGTTGTTTTTGAGAGGGGAGATGAAGGGGTTGGACGCTTGGATGGGAGGATTGATTTGGTGGTGATGGTAGGGACTTGAGGTGGTGGTGGAGAAGGACTTGGTACTCTTGCTTTAATCATTTTATAAGCCAAAGAGTCCTTTGGGTACATCGGGAAATCGGGAAGAACGGCGTTATGGAGGTCGGGGATAAGATCAAGTAAAGGACCCAGATTCTCACCTCCAAACTGTGAAAAGAAGAGAACGTCGTCCATCCGTCCTGGCAAGTCCTTGTAATTGGTGTTGTGGAGGCCTTGAATGACGAACCGTTCGATGAACCGCTCGTAGTTCCTTGTTTTGACGGCGTCATTCTTTACATCAGGTTTGTCCATGCGTTCCCTTATCAAGTTGTACAGCATCCTTGGCTTTCTGTTGATAAAGTCCAATAGAGACTCATTTAGAACGATGGGTTTGGGCTTCTCTATGTAATGGGACTTTACCAGCTTTCTGCGCTTCCCGCCGGTGGAAGATCCGGCTACGTTCAACTGTCTTTGAGACATGTTTTCAGATGAAGTGTAGAGAGAGAAAGTCGCCGGAGTTCTAGAGAGAAGTCAGAGAAAATTTGAGAGCGAGAAAGTGGTTGAGCGTAATAAATTTGATTGCGACTGTTCTGGCCTTATATAGAGGAAGCGGTGGCACAAATGGTAATTAACACTGTTTTACTGTGCGACACGTGGCAAAACTTCCCCCTTAAGATTTGAGCAAAAGTAACGGTCACTGTTCACACTTTCAAAAGTTCAAAAATCTGACTCTTCAACTGCTCCTCAAAACTGAACTGGCGTCCTTTGCAACAAACACTGAGCGTTCTCTCATACTTAGAAAAAATTAACCTCTTCAAGCAAACTTCCTTAAGCAAACCAACAACCAACTTACCGTTCTTGTGATTACCTTTTGAACCAGTTGAGAACAACGCAAGTACGTCCCGTAAAAGAAAATATGAAGCTCATAGAATGCTTTTGCGGAGTTCTCGGCTAGGGTAAGCTTAGAGTTCCCATCATTTCGGCTTATAATGAGGGTTGGGTGATCAGGGATACTCTTTTCAAGACAAAATAGAGAAAATTTGAATGGCGTTCCAAAGTACAAACACATGAAGTTTTAGACTAGCGTCCTTGCAAATATGAATTCAATGCATAACAGTCCTTAAACACTTAGAATCTACAAAACATAGCCAATCATTGAGAGAATAGTAGAACGGGACTTGCTACTTAAAAGTTATCATCCCTAAGGGCAACCTGAGATGCTCATAGGGACGTCTATCAAGCGCCTTAGTGAAAATATCAGCTATTTGGTCTTCAGTCCTTACATGCTCCATACTAATGAGTCCTAGTTCAACATTATCACGCAAGAAATGATGCCTTATATGAATATGCTTTGTGCGTGAATGAAAAACAGGATTCTTTGAAATTTCAATAGCACTTGTGTTATCACAACAAATGGGTATAGTTTCAAGATTGATACCGTAGTCCTCTAGTTGATATTTGATCCAGATAACTTGTGAACAGCACGAAGCAGCAGCAACGTACTCGGCTTCCGCAGTTGAAAGCGCCACAGAGTTCTGTTTCTTAGATCCCCAAGAGACTAAGCATGAACCAAGGAATTGTGCCATTCCTGAGGTGCTTTTCCTATCAATCACATGGCCTGCATAATCAGCGTCCGAGTAGCCAACAAGCTTGAAGGACGTCTTCCTGGGGTACCAAAGGCAAAGATCGTCGCGTCCTTTGAGGTAGCGAAAGATCCTCTTGACTTCTTGCATGTGGGACTCCTTTGGATTCGCCTGGAAGCGTGCACACAAGCAAACGGCAAACATGATGTCGGGACGGCTTGCGGTCAAGTAGAGCAAAGAACCAATCATCCCTCTATAAAGCTTTTGATCAACGTCCTTTCCCTGTTCGTCTGCGTAAAGACGCGAGTTTGGAGAACAAGGAGTGGCAACAGGTTTGGACGTGTTCATCCCGTACTTATCAAGCATTTCACGGACATATTTCTGTTGGTGAATGCGCGTCCCTTCCTTGAGTTGATTAATTTGAAGTCCAAAGAAGAAATTGAGTCCTCCAATGAGGGACATCTCAAATTCACTACTCATTAAGGACTTGAACTCATCTACAAGCTTCATGTTAGTACTACCAAAGACTATATCATCAACATAGACTTGGGAAATTAAAATGTCCTTGTGAACTTTCTTTATAAACAAAGTTTTATCAATTGAACCTCTAGTGTACCCATGAGACAAAAGAAAGGACGCAAACCTGTCGTACCATGCACGAGGGGCTTGCTTGAGTCCATAGAGCGCTTTGTCCAGGTAGTACACATGATCTGGGTGAGAGGCGTCCTCGAAGCCAGGCGGCTGAGCAACATACACTTCCTCCTTTAGCTTTCCATTGAGAAAGGCAGTCTTGACGTCCATTTGAAATAACTTGAATCCTTTGTAAGCGACGAAGGCAATGAGAAGACGAATGGCTTCAATTCTAGCAACAGGAGCAAAGGTCTCATCATAGTCTATGCCTTACTCCTGCTTGAATCCTTGAGCCATCAGTCTTGCCTTGTTCCTTGACACACGTCCACTCTCATCAAGCTTATTTATGAACACCCATCGCGTCCCTATGATGTTTTTGCCTTTGGGACGAGGGACGAGAGTCCAAACTTTGTTCCTTTCAAACTGATTGAGTTCTTCTTGCATTGCTTGAATCCAATCAGCGTTCTGGAGTGCTTCCTTGATATTCTTTGGCTCCACCATAGAGACAAAGGCATTGAACGCACAGAACGCTAAATTTGCACTTTAGGACTTGCTTGCAGCTGACCTTGTTTGAACTCCTTGAGAAGGATCAGAGACAATTTGAGAAGTTGGGTGATCCCTAGAGAAGCGGGACTCCCTTTGAAACAAATGACCAAATCTTGGATCAATGTCACCATCTGAATCATCACTATCACTTTGAGCATCGTCCTCAATGTGTTCTCCCTCAGAGAGAGCGTCCACACCTTGACGTTGCTCGCCTTGTTGACTTGATTCAGCTACATCTTGTTGAACTGGGGATTCACTACGAGATGGAACTCCTTGAACAACACTGGGAGCGTCCACTGAGACTTCTTCAGGATTTGGAGACGCGTCCTTAGGAACATAGTATTTTCCAGAGGTCCAATCTTCAGCTTCATCTTCAGAGTCGTCCTGTTGTTGTAAAGCAGAGCGTTCTTTCTTACTTGGCTTTTCTTTGTGAGAAGAACGTTCCTTGAACACAACATGAATACTCTCCTCAAGCTTTAGAGTCCTTTTGTTGAACACTCTATATGCTTTGCTGGTAAGAGAGTATCCAAGGAATATGGCTTCATCACTCCTTGCATCAAACTTTCCAAGTTTTTCTTTATCATTGTTGTGAACGAAACATTTGCAACCAAAAACTCTGAGATAATCAATGCGAGGCTTCCTTCCATTCAACAACTCATAGGACGTCTTCTTCAGCAGAGGACGGATCATGGCACGATTGATGATATAACATGCTGTAGCAATAGCTTCCGCCCAGAAGTACTTTGGAACGCTATTTGCCAAGAGCATAGTCCTTGCCATATCCTCTAGCGTTCTGTTCTTTCTTTCCACAACTCCATTTTGTTGAGGAGTCCTTGGAGCTGAGAAGTTGTGAGAAACTCCATGTTGATCACAGTAGGCCAGGAACTCTGAATTTTGGAACTCCGTTCCATGGTCTGATCTTATGGCTTTGAGAGGCGTCTCGAGAGCAACTTCCACTTGTTTGATGAAGACTTTGAACGCATTGAAGCAATCTGCTTTGGTTGCCAAGAAAAGAACCCAAGTGAATCGAGAAAAATCATCTACAAGAACGTAAATGTACCTCTTTCCATCATAGCTCAACGTCTTCATGGGTCCACAAAGATCCATATGCAGCAGTTCCAAAGGCTTCTTTGTACTGACTTCGTTCTTGGATTTGAAAGACGTTCTTGTTTGCTTCCCTTTGATACAGGCTTCACATTGTTCGACTTTCTCAGGATCGATGCGGGGAAGTCCTTTCACAAGATTTCGCTGATGTAGCTTAAGGATTGTGCTTGGTCCAGCATGGCCAAGTCGGCGATGCCAGAGATCAGCGTCCTCCTTTGATGCAGATAGACACAACTCTGATTTAGGCTTGAATTCTTGATTGAAGATGTAGATATTGTTCTTGCGAACTCCTTTGAGAACAACTTTGTTGGACTTCTTGTTAATAACTAGGCACTCCTTCGAGTCAAATGTGACTAGATTTTCACCTTGATCACACATCTGAGAGACGCTAAGAAGATTAAAGCCAAGTCCTTCAACAAGACTAACATTTGTTGCTTTAATGGACGGGTTGAGAATAGCAGTTCCCGTTCCTTTAATCTTTCCTTTGCCCTTATTGCCAAACGAGACAGTTCCTCCCGTGGCACTACTTTGGATAGAAGTGAGATGGATCTGGCTTCCTGTCATATGATTTGAGGCGCCACTATCAATGATCCATGGGCGTCCCCTCACTTCCACCTGCCATAACGAAGTTAGTGTTTGGCGACCCAGGCAAGGTGTTCCTTACCTGGTTCGTTACAAAAGTAGAACTCTGGTTCTGGCATGTAGTCATTAATATTCACATCATTTGAAATAGCATGCTTGCGGAAAGAGTTCCTAGAGCGTCTAGAACGCCTAGGATTAGCCTTAGGAACGAACTTATCATTTTCATTGTTAGTCCTAGCAGCTTTTCCATTTTCAATATCTTCCTTGAGTTTTAAGCAGTCATACTTGAAGTGATCTCCTTGTCCACAGTACCAACACGTCCTATAGTAAATACCAAGATAGTACTTCTTATTTGGACGCTGAATCTTGTTTTCTTTCATCTTTTGAGGATTACAAACTTTTGAACCGTCCCCTATAGCAATCTTCTTGTAAATCTTATGACTGGTGGAATTAGTATAGTAGTCTTCCTTTCCTAATTCTCCACTTTCTAGAACTCTAATTCTTTCAAGAAGATTTTTAGTTTTCCTTTCTATTAAGAGATTCCAATAGGTTCCATATCCATCTTTACCTGCAACTCAGTAAGAATCTAGAGCGCCTGCTCTGATACCAATTGTTGGATCGTTAGTACTGAGGGACGTCCTTTACTTTGGTAAAGGCGTCCTTAGGTTAGGCGTCCCTACGAGGAGTAGGGGCGTCCTTGAGTAATGCAGCGGAAATTAAGTACTAAACAGATAAACGATGAACGCAGAGAATTATAGAGGAACCACTCAAGACCAAGTAGTCCTTGAGTGTAAACCTCTACCTCCTTGGACGATTTTTGAATAGTTCTTTCCTTTCTATTAAACGTCCTTACAGTTGTACTGGCGAGTCTTTACAGTTCTCTGGCACTTAGCTTTTCCCTAAGTCCACTAGTAAAGGACTCCTCTAAGCCTACAACTTAAGCGAGTTCAATCCACTAAAGGACTCTATTCCTACGTTCTGCAGTACTTCGCAGAACTCTCTATCTCTCTTTTTGGGTTTTCAGTTACAAACTGTTTTTGTGATTCGGTTACAAGTCTAACTCGATCTAACACAAGTTCTATCACTGTTCTTGAGTTCTTGAGTTAGTTCTTAATTGTTGGATCGTTAGTACTGAGGGACGTCCTTTACTTTGGTAAAGGCGTCCTTAGGTTAGGCGTCCCTACGAGGAGTAGGGGCGTCCTTGAGTAATGCAGTGGAAATTAAGTACTAAACAGATAAACGATGAACGCAGAGAATTATAAAGGAACCACTCAAGACCAAGTAGTCCTTGAGTGTAAACCTCTACCTCCTTGGAGGATTTTTGAATAGTTCTTTCCTTTCTATTAAACGTCCTTACAGTTGTACTGGCGAGTCTTTACAGTTCTCTGGCACTTAGCTTTTCCCTAAGTCCACTAGTAAAGGACTCCTCTAAGCCTACAACTTAAGCGAGTTCAATCCACTAAAGGACTCTATTCTTACGTTCTGCAGTACTTCGCAGAACTCTCTATCTCTCTTTTTGGGTTTTCTGTTACAAACTGTTTTTGTGATTCGGTTACAAGTCTCACTCGATCTAACACAAGTTCTATCACTGTTCTTGAGTTCTTGAGTTAGTTCTTCGTGTTCTTGAGTGAGCCGCTTTCTACTGATTCTCTCTGAATATTCCTGAAAGCGTTGGCGTCACAATAAATGCCTTGGGGGTATTTATAGGACTTGGGGAAGGGCGTCTTTTCACTGGGACGATCATTCCCTTCATGGATGTGGCTACAAGATCTTCCTCCACGTAGTAGGGCGGTGATGAGGAAGCTTCATGTATCCAGCTGTGTATGATGAACTCCGCTACAGGATCGGCCGCCACGTGTTGATGGACTCTGCAACAGGATCGTCCGCCACGTAGTGTTGGACTCCGCTACAGGATCGGTCTCCACGTGTCCTTTAATGATCAAACATTGTCGAGTGATGTCATCCTGTCGGCTAGTGAGTAAGGACTCCTTTCTTGCGTTCCTACTTGCTTGGGACTCCGTCCTTGCTCAAGTAGTCTTTAGCTAGTCCTTACTTCCTGTTAGCTAGCGTCCCTAAGCTTATGGGACGCCCATACACACTTGTTGTCCTTCTGGTCATTGGCGTTCCTGAACACTTGGACAACTTTATTAGAATCAAAGTGAGTTTTTCATATCAAAACTAAGGGACGATTGTGTGGAACACTAACAAGTACGCAAGCGTTCTTGATAGCGTCCCAACACTAAGCTTAGGGATGAGGTGAAAGTGTTAGGAAAGAACCCAACCATTGAGGAAGTTCAACCAATGGTGTTTGTCCCAGCCAAGAGAGGACTAGGCTATGACTCTGACACTAGGAACTCCCTCCTTAGCGACTTTGAGGCAAGCAAAACTTCAGAACTTGAATTGGAAAGGGAAAAGACCAAGAATCTTCTTGAAAGAATTAGAGTCCTAGAAAGTGGAGAGAAAGGTCAAGAGGACTACTACACTAACTCCACGAGTCATAGGATCTATAAGAAAATTGCTAAGGGGGAGGGTTCAAAAGTCTGTAACCCTCAAAAGATGAAAGAGAACAAAATCCAACGTCCCAACAAGAATTACTACCTTGGTACCTACTATAGGACGTGTTGGTACTGTGGACGAGGAGATCACTTCAAATATGATTGTTTAAAACTGAAGGAAGACATTGAAAGTGGAAAAGCTGCTAGGACTAACGTTGAAAATGATAAGTCCGTCCCAAAAGCTAACCCTAGGCGTCCTAGACGTTCTAAGAATTCCTTCCGAAAGCATGCCATTTCAAATGATGTGAGTATAAATGACTACATGCCAGAACCAGAGTTTTATTTCTGCAACGAACCAGGTAAGGAACACCTTGCCTGGGTCGCCAAACACTAACTTTGTTTTGGCAGGTGGAAGTGAGGGGACGCCCATGGATCATTGATAGTTGCGCCTCAAATCATATGACAGGAAGCCAGATTCATCTCACTTCTATCCAAAGTAGTGCCACGGGAGGAACTGTCTCGTTTGGCAATAAGGGCAAGGGAAAGATCAAAGGGACGGGAACTACCATTCTCAATCCGTCCATCAAAGCAACAAACGTTAGCCTTGTTGAAGGACTTGGTTTCAACCTCCTAAGCGTCTCTCAAATGTGTGATCAAGGTGAAAACCTAGTCACATTTGACTCAAAGGAGTGCCTCGTTATCAACAAGAAATCAAACAAAGTTGTTCTCAAAGGAGTCCGAAAGAACAATGTCTACATCTTCAACCAAGAATTCAAGCCTAAATCTGAGTTGTGCCTATTTGTTTCAAGGGAGGACGCTGACCTCTGGCATCGCCGACTTGGCCATGCTGGACCAAGCACAATCCTTAAGCTACATCAAAGAAATCTTGTGAAAGGTCTTCCCCAAATTGATCTTGAGAAAATTGAACAATGTAAAGCCTGTATCAAAGGGAAGCAAACAAGAACGTCCTTCAAATCAAAGAACGATGTCAGTACAAAGAAGCCTTTGGAACTTCTCCATATGGATCTCTGTGGACCAATGAAGACGTTGAGCTATGGTGGAAAGAGGTACATTTACGTTCTTGTAGATGATTTTTCTCGATTCACCTGGGTTCTTTTCTTAGCTTCAAAAACAGATTGCTTCAACGCATTCAAAGTCTTCATCAAACAAGTGGAAGTTGCTCTTAAGACGCCTCTCAAAGCCATAAGACCAGACCACGGGACGGAGTTTCATAACTCAGAGTTCCTGGCCTACTGTGATCAACATGGAGTCTCGCATAACTTCTCAGCTCCAAGGACTCCTCAACAAAATGGAGTTGTGGAAAGAAAGAATAGGACACTGGAGGATATGGCAAGGACTATGCTCCTAGCAAATAGCGTTCCGAAGTACTTCTGGGCGGAAGCTATTGCTACAGCTTGCTATATCATCAATCGTGCCATGATCCGTCCTTTGCTGAAGAAGACGTCCTATGAGTTGTTGAATGGAAGGAAGCCTCGCATTGACTATCTCGAAGTCTTTGGATGCAAGTGCTTTGTTCACAACAATGATAAAGAAAGACTTGGAAAGTTTGATGCAAGGAGTGACGAAGCCATTTTCCTTGGATACTCCCTCACCAGCAAAGCATATAGAGTTTTCAACAAAAGGACTCTAAAGCTTGAGGAGAGCATTCATGTTGTGTTCAAAGAGAGTTCCTCTCATAAAGAAAAATCAAGTAGGAAAGAACGCTCTTCTTCTCAACAGCCATACGACTATGACGACGAAGTTGATGTTGGGTCCTCTGGAAAATACTATGTTCCTAAGGACGCTACTCCAAATCCTGAAGAAGTCTCAGTGGATGTTCCTAGTGTTGTTCAGGAGGTTCCTTCTCAAAGTGAATCTCCAGCTCGACAACATGTGGCTGAATCCAGTTTACAAGGCGAGCAACGTCAAAGTGTGGACGCTCAATCTGAGGGGGAACACACTGAGCCTTTCAATGAAGACAATGGCTTTGACTCCGATGAGTCTGATTGGACGGACCCTAGGTGTACTCCTGCAAGGGACGCTACTCATAGGGGATCCAACATCTCAAGACTTCATTCAGCAGATCAAATCATCTCAAACATTTCAAAAGGAGTCCAAACAAGATCAGCTGTGAATCAGTCCCATAATGCCAACATAGCGTTCTGTGCATTCAACGCCTTTGTGTCCTTAATTGAACCTAAGAACATAAAGGAGGCACTTCAGGACGCTGATTGGATCCAAGCCATGCAAGAAGAACTCAATCAATTTGAAAGAAACAAGGTTTGGACCCTCGTCCCTCGTCCGAGAAACAAAAACATAATAGGGACGAGATGGGTCTACAGGAACAACCATGATGAAAGTGGCCGCGTATCAAGGAACAAAGCAAGGCTTGTGGCTCAAGGATATAGGCAAGAGGACGGGATCGATTATGATGAGACCTTTGCTCCTGTCGCCAGAATTGAAGCCATTCGCCTCCTCATCGCCTATGCCGCTCACAAAGGGTTCAAGCTTTTTCAAATGGACGTCAAGACAGCCTTCCTCAACGGCAAGCTCAAGGAAGAAGTTTATGTCGCTCAACCTCCAGGCTTTGAGGACGCTGATCACCCTAATCATGTATACTTCTTGGACAAGGCACTCTATGGACTCAAGCAAGCCCCTCGTGCATGGTACAATAGGTTTGCGTCCTTTCTCTTGTCCAACGGGTATACACGAGGTAACATTGACAAAACCTTGTTCTTAAAGAAAGTCCTTAAAGATGTCTTGATTGTCCAAGTCTATGTCGATGACATAGTATTTGGAAGCACTAACATGAAACTTGTGGAGGAATTCAAGAACTTGATGAGTAGTGAGTTTGAGATGTCCCTCATAGGAGAACTCAACTTCTTCTTAGGACTACAAATCACTCAGCTCAAGGATGGGACGCGCATTCACCAACTAAAATACATTCGTGAAATGCTCGAGAAGTATGGGATGAACTCGTCAAAGTCCATTGATACTCCCATCTCTCCCAACACTCGCCTTTATGCTGATGAAGAAGGCAAGAGTGTAGATCAAATGCTCTACAGAGGAATGATAGGGTCCTTGCTATACCTAACGGCAAGTCGTCCCGACATCATGTTCGCTGTATGCTTGTGTGCTCGCTTCCAAGCAAATCCAAAGGAGTCCCACATGCAAGAGGTCAAGAGAATCTTCAGATACCTCAAGGGACGGGACGACCTTTGCCTATGGTATCCCAGAAGGACGTCCCTAAACCTGGTAGCGTACTCTGACGCAGACTACGCTGGCCATGTGGTGGATAGGAAGAGCACATCTGGCATGGCACAATTCCTTGGCTCATGCCTTGTATCTTGGGGATCCAAAAAGCAAAACTCCGTGGCACTCTCAACCGCGGAAGCTGAGTACGTTGCTGCTGCTTCGTGCTGTTCACAAGTCCTATGGATCAAGTACCAAGTTGAAGATTGTGGTACGTTCCTCAACACAGTCCCTATCTTGTGTGATAACACAAGTGCTATAAGTGTTGCCAAGAATCCTGTTCATCATTCTAGGAGAAAACATATTCATATAAGACATCATTTCCTTCGTGACAATGTTGAACTTGGATTAATTAGAGTGCATCATGTTAGGACTGAGAACCAAGTGGCCGATATTTTCACAAAAGCACTAGATAGACGTCCCTACGAGCACCTTAGGTTGCTCTTGGGGATGATAACTTTTAAATGATCAAGTCCCGTTCTATTATTCCCTCCATGATTGGCTATGTTTTGTTGAGAACATGTTTTAAAGTGTGTCATGCATTTAAAGTCATCTTTAAAGGACGCTAGTCTAAGACATGTGTTTTGCTTGTGTTTTGAACGCTATTCATTTCGCTTTTCATCTAAAGAGTATCCCTGATCACCCTACCCTCATTACAAGCCGAAATGATGGGAACTCTAAGCTTACCTAAGCCGAGAATCTTGCAAACGCGTCCTATGAACGTTCTTTGTTTTATCTTTACGGGACGTACTTGCTTGGTTTTCAAAAATGGCTCTATGTGATCAAAGGGACGCTTGTCAAAGTTTGAAGGACATCGGGTCAGAGTTCTAAGAATCAGAGGTTGTGATCAGCGGGTGGGACGCTGTGATTCAGTTCAGAGTAGAGCAGTGTTGTATGTTAAAAGGACGCCGAGACAGAGTCCTTTGTAGTTGTGAAAAGTTTGAAATTTGAAAATGGGAAGATGAACCGCCGCAGGGATCTCGAGAGAAGATCTCGGGACATGCGCAAACAGTGCTCAACAGTTGTGTTTCTTAGCAAAGAAGTAAGCCACGTGTTGGAACGCGGGTGGAGGAAGCCGAGTGTAAAGACCCTGTTACCCCTGACCGTCCAACTTCGTCTTCTTCCTATAAATACGCACCTGTGGAACTTGAAAAACCTTTTCGATTCCCTTGTTGTTTGCCCAAATCTGGAAAACGCTCTCAAAATCCCCCCAAATCTTCCATAACAGATCTCGAAACCATTTCTTCTCAACCCTAATCTTCATCTATAAAAACCATCTCCTCAAATGGCCAACACAAGAACAACCAAGAACCAATCTCCATCTCCGGCGGCGAAAAACCCAACGCCGCCACTCCACCACCTCTCCCCAGCCACAACGCTCCCAACCTCCTCCACAAAAACCCCATTCTTCCCGATCTCAATCCAAACCGTCTCAGAAACGTTTCTCATTTCTTGAGTAACCGTTTGTCCCTGAGCCAGAGGAAGGAAGCCCTTCAAAAGGCTCCATTTTTAGACTCCCGGCCCAACCTAAACGCCGTCCTCCCCTTGACCCTCTTATTGAGGACTGGCTTGAAAGGGAACCTAAAACCCTCGCCAACATTTGCCATAGGGCGTCCATCCAGGATTACCCTCCCAAAATCCAACGGCTAATGCATTATTTCATGATGATTTATGTCAAGCCTCGCCTCCTCGAAACCAACCATAAAAACCCCCCTTTCATGGGACCGGCAATTATCTCCGAGATGTTTAAAGGGACAGTCGATGAGCTCGCCAAACTCCTCCCAGATATCATGGAGTTTTTGGTAGCTCCTGCGGGTTCCGTCCCATCCCAGAAAAGAAAACGCCCGTCCTCTCCCCCTCCCTCTCAACAGCTCCAAATTAAAGGCCCTTCCTCCTCTCTCCCAAAGCCTATCCCTTCCTCCCCTCCTCCCGCCCCAAAGAGAAGGCTCAAGACGTCTGCCCAACTTGAGGGCGTCACTAAAGAGCAAATGGCCGCCATTCGCCTCTCTGAACTTCAAATCAAGCTGAGAAGGACGCCATTGCTAAGGCGATCCAAGAGAGTCTGCAGGAAGTCCCTCAATTCCCTCCACCTCCTCCAAGGGTAGAGGACGCAACTCCTGCTTCTAAAGCTGTAGTGGATCCGCTGGAAGCGGAGATTGAGGCGGACCTGGCAAAACCTATGCCAAAGGTCCAAAGGGACGCTCCTCAAGCGCAGGTCCAGGCCAAGGACGCTGTGCCAACTGTCATCACTCTTGAGGATTCCCCTTCAAAGCAGCCGCCTCCTCCCCCTGCTCCGCTCAAAGTAAAGCCCATCTCCATGGCTCCGCCCAGCTCCTCCTCTGCCCCCACCAAAGCAAAAATAAGAACCCCCACTCCCTCTCCTCCCAGAGCTTCAACTCCCCCTCCTCCTCCGCCAGCTCAGGCCGTCGAGGATATTGCTAAAGTCCAGGGGACGGCTTCTGTTGAAGTCCCCATTGAGTCCTTGGCAAGGACTCCAGCTGTGGACGCGCCTCCTACAGAACAGGCGTCCACTGTTGAGGACACAGAAATGGTCGAGTCCCATGAGCAAGGGGACGAGGCCTTAGATGAAGAGGACGCTCCTCACCAGGATGAGGACCTTGAGGACGAGGAGGGAGATGGCGATGAAGAAGTCGCCGGTGATGAAGTAATAGTGAGCAACGGCAGTAAGCAGAAACGCTTGAAGAAGATTCTGTCGCCGCTCCTGTTGACCGACCAATTTCTTGAAGAGAACCAGCGCACAGAGTTTTTGGAACTGCTTGAGTTCCAGGGATGGACGCACCTAGGCGCCGAGGCCGCGGAAGTCGATCCCGAACAGGTTATCCGCTTTTACTCAAAATTCGAAATATCTGAAGTAAAAGGGAAGCCTCAAGGGACGTTCGAGATTGATGGGGACGAGTACTCAATTGCTGAGGGTACCGTCCGAAATATGCTAGGCCTGCGTCCCTCTCCGCCAGATGCTATGCACGACCTTCCCAACAAGAACTTTGGTCGTTTCTCCCAGGAAGAGATCTTCAACCGAATTTCCAACGGGAGACAACCAATTGCTAGGGATAGGGTCGCTCACTGTCTCTCCAAGACGGGCGTCCTTGCGCATCACTTCATTGTGCACATGGTCGTCCCCCGCCAAGAAAAGAAGTCGATAGTCCAGATCACTGATAGTATCCTACTGGACGCCTTCTTGGGACGTAAGCCGATCAATTTGCCGCGGGTTATCTTGGAGCACATGGGCAAGTGCACAGGCGGCAGACACTCTCTTCCCTTCCCTGGCTTGGTCAAGCAGATTCTTAAGCAGCAAGGACTCTATGCTCCCAAACAAGAACAGTCCTTTGGCATTCACTGGGATGTTAGGCAAATCACTCTGCCCCCGGTTGGAAAACTCCGTTGTGATGAGCCGCTCCCCTCAGTAAAACGCCAGATGGAAAAGGAACGGAAAGAAGCTCAGAGGAAACCCAAGGCTGCCGCCGCTGCTGTTGCTAAAGACGCTCAAGGTGATCCAGAGGCTGAGAATTTGCAAGTAGTTGGGACGCCGGTTGAGGACGCTGCAGATGAAGAGGATGAGCTCGATGGTATGAGCGTCCCTGATGAGGCCGAGAAGCACTCTACGAAGTATCTGATGGGCATGATGATCGAGAACCAGTGTATGATGATTGATCTAATCCAACAGATTCACGACACTCTCCATACCCACACCGAACTTCTCGAGCGCAACAATGAGCTCCTTGCACAGAACAACTATCTTCAGGAGCAACACCTCAAGGCCCTTGGCAAGCGTCCCCGCAAATGATCACTCCTAACTCTTCCAACCCTGAAAAAGTTTATCTTTTCTTTTGTTTTTGTTAAGACTTTGGGACGATGTCCCCGTTTTGAACAATGTTTGTGGATGTTTGTAATGTTCGTACTCTAATCCTTTTGAATGGCGCTCGTTACATTTGTGATTCATTTTGTCTAAGCGTTCCTTTCTTTAGTTATGACTTTGTGCCTGCATGCTTTTCAACTTGTTCTCCTTTTCGATGATGCCAAAAGGGGGAAGTATAGTTTTGCAGAGATGCGATCGTGTTTAAGTTGTCATAGAAAGCATGTGTTTAGGGGGAATTTCGGCCAAGTCCAAATGACGCTAGTTAAGAATAAGATAGAACGCACTTAAAAGAATGTGTTGCATGCCAACCCAAGCTGAAAAGAAAATCAAGTGTAGCCTCTCATGCTAAAAGCTTTATTTCTGTGCGTATTATTTGAAAGAGTTTGTCATCATCAAAAAGGGGGAAATTGTTGGGACGATATTAAGGACGCCAGTCATTAATATCTAAACCAATAATGATTGTCCCTTGTTTTGATAATGACAAACTCAAATGTATTTAATAAGTTGTCCGAGTGTTGATCTCAGGTAAGTCCGTTGGACGCAAATGAGCGAAAAGGACAACAAGTGATTGGTAGTCCCTAACTCCGTAGGGACGCACATCATCAGAACTTCCAAAACTAAACGTAGTTGGATAAGTCCCTGCGCAGATAGGACGGCGTCCTCATCAAGAAGGGACGCGCGCCAAAATACGGACGAAGTTCAAATTCAAATCAAGGCCGCCCCAACATGATTACATCATACTCGGCCGCAGTCCTCAGAAGGAAGCTTCCCTTGTCTGGGCACGTGTAGACAATTCCAAAGATGTCGCTTTCCCAGCAATGGTCCCCTATCCACGCGGAGGCTTCCTGACTTCCTCAAGAGGCTCATCGCACCATTGATGGAAGATCAAGGATCCTGCAAAGCCTCAGAGGACGCTAGAGGACAAGAACCACTTCCGCTATAAATACCCCCCCAAGGGTATGCATAACGGCGTGGACTTTGAAGACTTTCTCTCAAGCTCTCCCGAAGCATTCAAGAACACGAACGAAGATCAAGAAGATCAAGTGAGCTTGAAGCAAGAGAAAGAAAGTCCAACCACATCAAATCCAAACCAAACCACAAAATAGTTAGCAAAGTAGTTTGTTTCTCACAACGGACAGTGAGAGACGTAAGTGATAGCTTCCTTATAGCTAAGAGTGTTAGGTTACTTGTTAGGTGAAAAGGAGTGTTACTAGTGAGGCTAAGGACGGACGCTTAGCTCAGAGAAGTGTAACGACTCGCCTAAGTTGTAAGGACTCACTCTCAATAAGATAAGGGACGGCTATTGAAAATCCTCCAACGGAGGTAGAGGTTTACCCATAAGACTAGTTGGTCTTAGTGGGGTTCCTCTATAAATACTCGTGTCTATTCTCTTATCTTGTTTCCTGTTAAGTCTACTTTCCGCTGCACTTAAGGACGCCCATTCTAACGACTTACGATCCAACAAAGAGGGACATCGTCTCTTTTAGGGTTGGGCAAAATCCGGTCCGGACAGGACCGGTATAGACCGGGACGAGACCGGGAGGCTACCGGTCCGGTCCACTACAATGGAAAATCCCAGTCCCGGTCCAAGTCCGGACCAAAATTTTATGAAAAATTAGATTTAAATAAAAATTGCATTTATTTTATTATTATGCAGTTCATTTTTAATATTTAAGTTTGTTGGGACGATATTAAGGACGTCAGTCTCTAATATCTGACCAATAATGAAAGTCCCTAGTTTGATAATGACAAATTCAACGTTATTTCATGGTTGTCTAAGTGTTTATCTCAGGTTAAGTCCAAAGGACACCTATGAGTGAAAAGGACAACAAGTGAATAAGAGTCCTTAGGCAATAGGGACACACTCCATAAGAAGATCCAAAGCTGAACAAGAATGGAGTCTCTACGAGATTAAAACGGCGTCCTCATCGAGAAGGGATGCCAACCAAAACTGTGAAGTAGTTCAAATTCAAACAAAGCCGCCCCAATATGATTACATCATACTAGGCCGTAGTCATTAGAAGGAAGCTTCCTATGTTTGGGCACGTGTGCATACTTCCAAAGAAGTCGCTGTCCAGAAGATGGTCCCCTAACGTTGTGGAGGCTTCCCAAACAACGAAAGAGTTGACTTCCTCAAGATGCAAATCGCAGCGTTGAAGGAAAGCAACAAGATCTGCAACGATCTCTAAGGACGCCCAAGTGTAAAAGAGTCCTAGGAAAGGAACCCTCTTACCATCACTATAAATACCCCCAAGGGTCATTCATAGTGATGTGACTTCTCCCGAGCTCTCTCCCGAAGCATTCAAGAACTCAAGAATGAAGAGCAAGAAGATCGAGTGAGCTTGAATCGGAAGAAGAAGTTCACCAAAAAATCACAAACAAATCACAAAGATAGAAAGAAAGGTTGTCTCTCACAAAGCTAGTGTGAGGGACATTAGTGTTTAGTGTCCTTGTAGGAAGAGTGTTAGGTTTAAGGGAGTGTTTACTAGTGAAGCTAAGGACGGACTCTTAGACTCAGAGAATTGTAAAAGCTCACCTTGTACTCTGTAAGGACTCCCTCTAAATAAGATAAGGAAGGCTTGATGTGATCCCTTCCCTTACTCCCACGGAAGAGGAAGACGCCATGACAATGCGTTCGGACGGACCCATTACTCGAGCTCGTGCTAAGGCCATCGCCCGAGCAACGGCGTCCTTTGTATGGCGAGCCTCTCAGTCCATAAGCATAGTCCCTGAAGAACCAGCTACTTGGATGCTGAGCGTGCTTAAAGCCAATCCTGATGAAGAGTCCTTGGCATCCCCATCCGAGGAAGGCTTCCTTCTGCCAACTCTAGGGACGATACAAGAGAGTTCCCATCCGGGGAAGGCTTCCTCCTGCTGGGCGTCCCTATCACCAGCGTCCCTAGCTCTCAACCAACGTCCTTAGCTTTGCACCAGAGTCCTTAAGCAGCGTCCCTTCCAGTGCACCAGCGTCCTTAAGCAGCGTCCTTTCCAGTGCACCAGCGTCCTTCAGCAGAGTCCCTCAGCTCTTGAGTGGAGTCCTTCAATAGAGTCCCTCAGCTCATGAGCAGAGTCCTCAGCAGAGTCCCCAGGACTCCCTTGTTAGAGTCCTCAGCAGAGTCCCCAGGACTCCTTTGTTATTTTAAGTCCTTGTCTTTTCCTTTTTCCTAGCTTGCTTATGGATAAGTATTACCTTTTGTAGTAAGGACAAGAATGTTAGGTCAGATTAGTTGTCTGGCCATTTATAGTATGTTTAGGGATTTGGGCCAAGACTTGCATGTTTTAGGCCCAACCCATAAATGCTAGGAGCCTCCACTATATAAGGAGCTCTCCCCTTTTGTAATCCTTACGTTTGCATTAAATGAGTTTTGGCTGAATCGAGATTGTCTCTTCCCCAAAACCGCTGACATCACCCCTTCTAACCCTCTTCTCCGACGCCCTAACTACCACAATTAAGGCTTTTGGAAACGGTTGGATTTTGTTTCATAAAGGCTATATAACCGTTTCATTATGTCTAATGAAACGGTTGTTGACCGTTTCTGCCGCTCATGTTGCTTTAGACATAATGAAACGGTTGTTGTAAGCTAATGAAACGGATTTAAGATCACCGAGACCAACCGTTTCATTTGTTGTGGAAGAGTGTTTCATTATCTAAACCGTTTCATTAGCTTTCAAAAACCGTTGCATATTGTTGAGCTAATGAAACATTAAACTTGTTATTATGAAACGGTTATTGTAGTTTTCATTAAACATATATTAGAGCTATGAAAACGGTTAGTTGCTTTCTATGATTCCGGGTCAATTGATAATGAAATGGTTGATTTCCCTATATATATATATAATTACATAATATACTTAAAAGCCAAATTCATAAACTTCAAATGAATTACATATATAAGGTTTTGCTCGATCAACAAAAGAGCTAGTATTATGTACTTACATACAAAATATATATTGAACGACGTACTACATATATGGTGTTGTCGATCAAAATATATAATTACTAGCTAGCAAGATTCTATCCAATAGTTAGGAAGATTACATATGCAAAAATAACAAATAACATAGAAGCTTGATATATATGTCCACCTGACATCTAGAAATGACCCAAAAAAAGCACATAGATTCCAGCCAGCTTACTTCCAGCCAACAACAACTTCCAATATTGACATATGTGAGTAGAACTGCAATCAAAGTCAAAGGAAAAAATTCAGCTAAATCAACATTGATCAGTAAAAGCATTTTTAACACAAAAACACACTTGAAAGCAATTCATGTAACACTTATAAATATACAAATGTGACCAGAACTTTAAAAGGCTTTCATTAACACTAAAAACACACTTCATGCTACGACACAAATCAAATGGGTTTCAAACTGTCCAAAGTTAATACAAAGAAAGCCATAACATTATAGCATATCAAATCAGCACCCATTCATGCATGCCATTCATACTAAATTGCCAAAAGAGTAAGTACTAGCTAGCTAGCTAGCTAACTAAATATTGCTTTACAGCACCCAACTTTGATCATCAAATAAAAACAACACTAATAATATTATTGGCGTTTTCACTTACAACTGATTTGCACCACCTAGCGTGCGTAACCATACTTGTTGTGTTGTGCTCAGAGCGTTATTAGTAAACCTACAGCAGCAAGAAAGATTTTTGGTTATGAAATCAACTTATCTTCGAATTCACACTTCAGTCATATTCATTCAAAGTAACTGGAGCAGAAATTTTAAATCAAAGACGAACCAGTAGATGGATAATCCTAATGGTAGGGATAATGAGAAGTAGCCAATCATTAGTGGAAGGAACTTAAGAACAAGAAGTGAATTCTTCTAAGCTGGATCGTTATGAAAATATAAAGGCATGTAAGCGCATTTCCGGAATTGGAAAATGCAATTAAACAAAATCCATCACCATTAAAGATCACTTATATATAATACCCGAGGAGGCTTCATAAGCTCCATAGAAACATATTGTCAAACTACAAGTAGAGCCGGTAGTACAAGATAGCAGGTTGTATCATGCCAACCGAGTGGAGGTTGCCCATCCTGGATGAGAAAGAGAAAATTGCTTTGAAATATGACATAATTAAGGTAGTCAATGTATGCATCTTTAGACTGGAACTAAGCATTCTCTTTATACTAGGCATTACCACAAAAGGAAATAGCCACGAAATGCCAGACCCACTTTGTCTAGCAGCAATTGTGGTAGGTCCTCCGAGCGATGGGATCCAGAAGAATCCTTCAGTGAAGAGACCCTTCAAGTGTCAACACCATAAAGTTTAGTCCACCGATAAGATTTTGATCAAAAGAAGAGGATGGCTCTTTGAATGCTAATTAAATAACTGTTGGATCGTAAGTCTGTTAGCGAAGGCGTCCTTAACTGGGTTAAGGGCGTCCTTATGTGCAGCGGAAATTAGACTTAACAGGAAACACAATGAGATAATGGACACGAGTATTTATAGAGGAACCCCACTAAGACCAACTAGTCATATGGGTAAACCTCTACCTCCGCTTGGAGGATTTTCAATAGCCGTCCTTATCTTATTAAGAGAGAGTCCTTACAACATAGGCGAGTCGTTACACTTCACTGAGCTAAGCGTCCATCCCTAGCCTCACTAGTAACACTCCTTTCCACCTAACAATGTAACCTAACTCTCTTAGCTATAAGGAAGCTATCACACACGTCTCTCACGATCCGTTGTGAGAGACAAACTACAACTCTAACTATTTTGTGGTTTGTTTTGGATTTGATGTGGTTGGACTTTCTTTCTCTTGCTTCAAGCTCACTTGATCTCCTTGTTCTTCGTTCTTGAACTTGAATGCTTCGGGAGAGCTTGAGAGAAAGTCTTCAAAGTCCACACCGCTATGCATACCCTTGGGGGGGTATTTATAGCGGAAGTGGTTCTTGTCCTCTAGCGTCCTCTGAGGCTTTGCAGGATCCTTGATCTTCCATCAACGGTGCGATGAGCCTCTTGAGGAAGTCAACTCTGTTGATGCTTGGGAAGCCTCCGCGTGGATAGGGGACCATTGCTGGGAAAGCGACATCTTTGGAATTGTCTACACGTGCCCAGACAAGGGAAGCTTCCTTCTGAGGACTACGGCCGAACGTGATGTAATCATGTTGGAGCGGCCTTGATTTGAATTTGAGCTTCGTCCGTATTTTGGCGCGCGTCCCTTCTTGATGAGGACGCCGTCCTATCTGCACAGGGACTTTGCCAACTACGTTTAGTTTTGGAAATCTGATGATGTGCGTCCCTACAGAGTTAGGGACTACCGTTCACTTGTTGTCCTTTTCGCTCATTTGCGTCCGATGGACTTACCTGAGATCAACACTTGGACAACTTATTAAATACATTTGAGTTTGTCATTATCAAAACAAGGGACGATCATTATTGGTTTAGATATTAATGACTGGCGTCCTTAATATCGTCCCAACAATTTCTCCCTTTTTGATGATGACAAACTCCTCTAAACAATATGCACAGAATTAAAGCCTTTAGCATGAGACACTACACTTGATTTTCTTTTCAGCTTAGGTTGGCATGCAACACATTCTTTTAAGTGCGTTCTATCTTATTCTTAACTAATGTCCGTTGGACTTGGCCGAAATTCCCCCTAAACACATGCTTTCTATGACAACTTAAAGACAATCGCATCTCTGCAAAACTATACTTCCCCCTTTTGGCATCATCGAAAAGGAGAACAAGTTGAAAAGCATGTAAGCACAAAGTCATAATTAAAGAAAGGAACGCTTTGACAAAATGGATCACAAACGTAATGAACTACATTCAGAAGAAGAGTACGATCATTACACAGAAAAGTTCCAAAAGGGGACATCGTCCCAAAGTCTTAAAAAAAACAACAAAAACAATAAACTTTTTCAGGATAGAGAAGGGGAGAGTGATCATTTTCGGGGACGCTTGCCAAGGGCCTTGAGGTGTTGCTCCTGAAGATAGTCGTATCGCGCAAGGAGCTCGTTGTTGCGTTCCAGAAGTTCTGTGTGGGTATGGAGAGTGTCGTAAACCTGTTGGATTAGATCAATCATCATACACTGGTTCTCGATCATCATGCCCAGCAGATACTTCTGAGAGTGTTTCTCGGCCTCATCAGGGACGCTCATACCATCGAGCTCGTCCTCTTCTTCTGCAGCTTTCTCAATTGGCGTCCCAACTACTTGAAGATTTTCAACTTCTGGATCACCTTCAACCCTTTTTGTAGCAGCAGCAGCGGCCTTAGCTTTTCTTTCGGCTTCCTTTTTCTCCTTGGCCAGCTGCCTCTTCACCGATGGGAGCGGCTCATCACACCTCAGTTTGCCAACTAGAGGGAGGGTGATTTGCCTGACATACCAGTGAATCCCGAAGGTCTGTTCTGATTTGGGGACGTAGAGGCCCTGCTGCTTCATGATCTGCTTAACCAGGCCAGGAAAGGGGAGCGAGTGTCTTCCTCCTGTGCACTTGCCCATGTGCTCCAAGATAACCCGCGGCAAATGATGGGCTTGCGTTCCAAGAAGGCGTCCAGTAAGATACTATCAGTGATCTGGACTATCGACTTCTTTTCTTGGTGGGGGACGACCATGCGCACGATGAAATGATGCGCAAGGACGCCCGTCTTGGAGAGACAATGTGCGACCCGATCCTTAGCAACTGGTTGTCTCCCGTTGAAAATTCGGTTGAAGATCTCTTCCTGGGAGAAACGACCAAAATTCTTGTTGGGAAGGTCGTGCAGAGCATCTGGCGGAGAGGGACGCAGGCCTAGCATATTGCGAACGGTACCCTCAGCAATTGAGTACTCGTCCCCATCAATCTCGAACGTCCCTTGAGGCTTCCCTTTTACTTCTGATATTTTGAATTTGGAGTAAAAGCGGAGAACCTGTTCGGGGTCGACTTCCGCGGCCTCGGCGCCTAGGTGCGTCCATCCCTAGAACTCAAGCAGTTCCAAAAACTCTTGGCGCTGGTTCTCTTCCAGAAATTGGGCGGTGAACAGGAGCGGCGACAGAATCTTCTTCAAGCGTTTCTGCTTACTGCCGTTGCTCACGATTACTTCATCACCGGCGTCTTCTTCATCGCCATCTCCCTCCTCGTTCTCAGGATCCTCATCCTGGTGAGGAGCATCCTCTTCATCTGAGGCATCGTCCCCTTGCTCATGGGACTCTACCATTGCAGTGTCCTCAGCAGCGGACACTTGTGCTGGAGGAGGCGCGTCCGCAGCTGGAGTCCTTGTCAAGGACTCTGTAGGGACGATTGAAGGAGGCGTCCCTTGGACTTGTGTACTTTCCTCAACAACCGGAGCAGGCGGAGGAGGAGGAGGAGGAGTAGAAGCTTTATGAGGAGAGGGAGAGGGAGTTCTTATTTTGGCCTTGGTGGCGGGGGCAGCGGGGCGAGGCGGAGCCACTGAAATGGGTGTGACCTTGAGCAGAGCTAGAGGGGGGGGGGAGGTGCCTTGGCGGGGGAGTCCTCTAGAGTGATAACGTTTGGAACAGCGTCCTTGGCCGGGACCTGTTCTTGAGGAATTTCCCTTTGGACTGTTGGCATAGGCTTTGCCAAGTCCGCCTCAATTTCCGCCTCGAGCGGATCTGATGTAGCCGCAGGAGCAGGAGCGGGAGTGACGTCCTCTATCCTTGGTGGAGGAGGAGGGAGTCGAGGGACGTCCTGTAGGCTTTGTTGGATCGCCGCAGCAATGGCGTCCTTTTCTGCCTGCTCTTGCCTGGCCTGCTCCTCTTTCTCTATTTGCAGCTCGGAGAGGCGTATGGCTGCCATTTGCTGCTCAGTCACGCCCTCGAGCTCAGCGGACGTCTTCAGACGTCTCTTCGAGGCGGGAGGCGGGGAGGAAGGGACTGGTTTGGCTTGGGAGAAGGAGGAAGGCCCTTTGAGTTGTTGTTTGGAAGGAGAGGGGGAGGAAGGCCTTTTTCTTTTCTGAGATGGGACGGAGCCCGCTGAAGCCACCAAGAACTCCATGATATCAGGGAGGAGCTTGGCAAGCTCATCCACCGTCCCACCGAATGAATCAGAAATGATGCCTGGCCCCATGAAGGGTGGATTGGTATGGTTGGTTTCCCCTAGGCGGGGCTTGACATAGGTGACCATAAAATAGTGGAGGAGGCGTTGGACCTTTGGGGGATGGTCATGAGCGGACGCCCGTAGGCAAATGTTGGCGAGCGTCCTTGGCTCTTTTTCTAGCCAGTCCTCAACGAGTGGGTCGAGAGGAGGACGGCGCTTGGGTTGGGCAGGAAGCCTAGAGACGGAGCTTTTGGCGACGTTGTCTGGTTCGGGCTCGGGTCGGAAAGGCTGCTCAAGGAATGGGAAGCGTTTTTGAGCAGGTTTGGATTGGGATCGGGAAGACTGGGGTTTTTGTGGAGGAGGTTGGGAGCGTTGTGGCTGGGGAGAGGTGGTGGAGTGGCGGCGTTGGGTGGTTTGTGAAGAGAAATGGTGGCGAGGGGGGTCTTGGCGCCTAATAGGTCGCCCTCTCGAGTCCATGAGTGACCGGCCTTTCACCGGAAGAGACTTCGAGAAGCTAGGGTTTTTCGCCGCCGAAGATGGAGATTGGTTCTTGGTTGCTCTTGTGTTGGCCATTTGAGAGGGTGGTTTTTATAGATGAAGATTAGGGTTGAGAAGGTGATTTCGGGATGTGGGTTTGAAGATTTGGCAAGATTTTGAGAGATTGCTAAATGTGTGTAAATGGCAGAGGCGCGAAGAAGGTTTTTCAGAGGATGCAGGGGCGTATTTATAGGAAGAAGACGAAGAAGAATGGTCAAGGGTAATAGGGTATTTTCATATGGCTTCCTCCATCCGCAATCCCGCACGTGGCTTCCTTCTTTGCTAAGAAACACAGCTGTTTTGCACCTGTTACACATATCCCGAGATCTGCGTTCAACTTCTCCGAAACAGTTCAACTTCCCTCTTTCAACTTTCAAAACTTCACAACTGTAAAGGACTCTGTCTTGGCGTCCTTTAGGCACACAACACTCCATTACTCAGAACTGAACCTCGGCGTCCCAGACACTGATCTCAACCTCTGAACTTAGAACTCTGTACGGACAACTCTCAGCTCTTAACACGCGTCCCTTGGATCACTTAGAACCATTTTTGAAAATCAAGCAAGTACGTCCCGTAAAGGTAAGACAAAGAACGTTCATAGGACGCGTTTGCAAGATTCTCGGCTTAGGTAAGCTTAGAGATCCCATCATTTCGGCTTATAATGAGGGTAGTTTGATCAGGGATACTCTTGAGATGAAAAGCGAAATGAATGACATTAAAAAACATAGGCAAAACATATGTCTTAGACTAGCGTCCTTTAAAGATAACTTTAAATGAATACCTTACTTTAAAACAAGTTCTCAACAAAACATAGCCAATCATGGAGGGAATAATAGAACGGGACTTGATCATTTAAAAGTTGTCATCCCTAAAAGCAACCGGAGGTGCTCGAAGGGACGTCTATTAAGTGATTTTGTGAAAATATCGGCCACTTGGTCCTCAGTCCTAACATGATCTACCTTAATTAATCCAAGTTCAACATTATCACGAAGAAAGTGATGTCTTATGTGAATATGCTTTGTCCTAGAATGATGAACATGATTCTTTGCAATACTTCTAGCACTGGTGTTATCACACAAGATGGGGACTGTGTTGAGGAACGTACCATAATCTTCAAGTTGGTACTTGATCCATAGGACTTGTGAACAGCACGAAGCAGCAGCAACATACTCAGCTTCCGCGGTTGAGAGTGCCACGGAGTTTTGCATTTTGGATCCCCAAGATACAAGGCATGAGCCAAGGAATTGTGCCATGCCGGATGTGCTCTTCCTATCCACCACATGGCCAGCGTAGTCTGCGTCAGAGTACGCTACCAGGTTTAGGGACGTCCTTCTGGGATACCATAGGCATAGGTCATCCCATCCCTTGAGGTATCTAAAGATTCTTTTGACCTTTTACATGTGGGACTCCTTTGGATTTGCTTGGAAGCGAGCACACAAGCATACAGCAAACATGATGTCGGGACGACTTGCCGTTAGGTATAGCAAGGACCCTATCATTCCTCTATAGAGCTTTTGATCTACACTCTTTCCTTCTTTATCAGCGTAAAGGCGAGTGTTGGGGGAGATGGGAGTATCAATGGATTTTGAAGAGTTCATCCCATACTTCTCAAGCATTTCACGAATGTACTTTTGTTGATGAATGCGCGTCCCATCTTTGAGCTGGGTGATTTGGAGTCCCAAGAAGAAGTTGAGTTCTCCTATGATGGACATCTCAAACTCACTACTCATAAAGTTCTTGAATTCCTCTACAAGTCTCATGTTAGTGCTTCCAAAGACTATGTCATCGACATAGACTTGGACAATCAAAACATCTTTAAGGACTTTCTTTAAGAATAGTGTTTTATCAATGTTACCTCGTGTGTATCCGTTGGACAAGAGAAAGGAGGCAAACCTATCGTACCATGCACGAGGGGCTTGCTTGAGTCCATAGAGTGCCTTGTCCAAGAAGTACACATGATCAGGGTGATCAGCGTCCTCAATTCCTGGAGGTTGAGCGACATACATTTCTTCTTTAAGCTTGCCATTGAGGAAGGCTGTCTTGACATCCATTTGAAAGAGCTTGAACCCCTTGTGAGCAGCGTAGGCAATGAGGAGGCGAATGGCTTCAATTCTAGCGACAGGAGCGAAGGTCTCATCATAATCGATTCCTTCCTCTTGCCTATAGCCTTGAGCCACAAGCCTTGCTTTATTCCTTGATACGCGGCCACTTTCATCAAGCTTGTTTCTATAGACCCACCTCGTCCCTATTATATTTTTGTTTTTCGGACGAGGGACGAGGGTCCAAACTTTGTTCCTCTCAAATTGATTGGGTTCTTCTTGCATCGCTTGAATCCAATCAGCGTCCTGGAGTGCTTCCTTTATGTTCTTAGGTTCAACTAAGGACACGAAGGCATTGAAAGCACAGAATGCTATGTTGGCGTTGAGGGACTGATTCACAGCTGATCTTGTTTGAACTCCTTTTGACATATCTGAGATGATTTGATATGTGGAGTGAAGTCTTGAAAGGTTGGATCCCCTATGAGTAGCGTCCCTGGAAGGAGTACACCTAGGGTCCGTCCAATCAGACTCATCGGAGTCAAACCCGTCGTCTTCATTGATTGGCTCAGTGTGTTCCCCCTCAGCTGGAGCGTCCACACTGTGCCTTTCTCCTTGTTGACTTGATTCGCCGGCCTGTTGGGACGCTATCAAGAACGCTTGCGTACTTGTTAGTGTTCCACACAACCGTCCCTTAGTTTTGATATGACAAACTCACTTTGATTCTAATAAAGTTGTCCAAGTGTTCAGGAACGCCAGTGACCAAAAGGACAACAAGTGTGTATGGGCGTCCCATAAGCTTAGGGACGCTAGCTAACAAGAAGTAAGGACCAGCTAGAGACTACTTGAGCAAGGACGGAGTCCCAAGCAAGTAGGAACGCAAGAAAGGAGTCCTTACTCACTAGCCGACAGGATGACATCACTCGACAATGTTTGATCATCCAAGGACACGTGGAGACCGATCCTGTAGCGGAGTCCAACACTACGTGGTGGACGATCCTGTTGCAGAGTCCATCAACACGTGGCGGCCGATCCTGTAGCGGAGTTCATCATACACAGCTGGATACAGGAAGCTTCCTCATCACCGCCCTACTACGTGGAGGAAGATCCTGTAGCCACGTCCATGAAGGGCATGATCGTCCCAATGAAAAGACGCCCTTCCCAAGTCCTATAAATAGCCCCAAGGCATTTATTGTGACGCCAACGCTTTCAGGAATATTCAGAGAGAATCAAAGAGAAAGCGACTCACTCAAGAACACGAAGAACTAACTCAAGAACTCAAGAACAGTGCTAGAACTTGTGTTAGATCGAGTGAGACTTGTAACCAAATCACGAAAACAGTTTGTAAGAGAAAACCCAAAAGAGAGAAAGAGAGTTCTGCGAAGTACTGCAGAACGTAGGAATAGAGTCCTTTAGTAGATTGAACCAGCTTAAGTTGTAGGCTTAGAGGAGTCCTTTACTAGTGGACTTAGGGAAAAGCTAAGTACCAGAGAACTGTAAAGACTCGCCAGTACAACTGTAAGGACGTTCAATACAAAGGAAAGAACTATTCAAAAATCCTCCAAGGAGGTAGAGGTTTACACTCAAGGACTACTTGGTCTTGAGTGGTTCCTCTATAATTCACTGCGTTCATTCTTTATCTGTTTAGTACTTTATTTCTGCTGCATTACTCAAGGACGCCCCTACTCCTCGTAGGGACGCCTAATCTAAGGACGCCTTTACCAAAGTAAAGGACGTCCCTCAGTACTAACGATCCAACAATTGGTATCAGAGCGGGCGCTCTAGATTCTTACTGAGTTGCAGGTAAAGATGGACATGGAACCCATTGGAATTTCTTTTGTGAAGCCTCCGCGCCTAACGGACGGCAATTTCAATCGCTGGAAGACAAGGTTCGAAAACTTCTGTAGAAGTCAAAATTATCAATGCTGGAAGGTTATCATGAAAGGAGATCTCAAAGTTCCTGCTGACAAAGCTGATAAGGAGGACGAGTGGGGTCCTGACGAGTTTAAGCTGATGGAAACCAACGCAAAAGCTATTTGTTTCCTTCAAGCGTCCTTATGCGAGAGGGACGCCACTCGGGTCAGCAATTTGTCAACAGCGAAACAACAGTGGGAAGCTCTTGAGAAGTTCCATGTGGGAACCGCTGAAATGAAGGAGGACGTCCAGCTGAAAATCAAGAAGGAGTTCTATGCTTTTAGCATGCTGCCAAATGAGACGGTGAACGACTACTCATATCGTTTTGAGGCCCTTGTCAGTAAGATGAGGAACTTGGGCATCCCAGAAACAGAAATCTCCATGAGGAATAGAGTTCAAGTGGTCATTGATGGTTTGACCGGAGTTTGGAACTTTGACAGGACAACGTTCAAAGAAAATACAGCCAACAAAACTCTAGATATGGAAGAAATCTATGGGAAGCTCAGGCAGTACGAGGAAAGAAGAATTTCTGATATGGCTAAGCTTGGACAGAATCCTCAAACTGATCTTGCTTTGGCGTCCACAACACCAGAGTACGCTGAGTACCTTCGGCGTCAACAGGAAATCGCTGTAATGGTGGAAGCCAACAAAGCTGAGAACCGCGAGAAGATGCGCGTTCAAGCCTTAAAGGAAAGAGAAAGAAAGTCTAAAGAACAACTGGATGCAGAAGAAGAAGTTGCTCTCTTTAACAAAGTTCTCCGTGTTTTTGGCAAAAGGAACAAACATGTCAATAAACACAAGATGCCCAAGAAGGAAAGCCGCAAGTACACTGAGGCAGAAATGAAGGAACTCACATGTTACAAGTGTAACAGAAAAGGGCACTTTGCTAAGAAATGCACAACAGGAATGTCTGCAAAGGAAATGAAGACAAAAGCTCTCATTGGAGCGTTCGCCTCTGCATGGGACAATGGAAGTTCTTCCTCTGATCATGATGATGATGAAGAACCCGATGAACAAGCATACATAGCCCTTGAGGACGCATCTGATGGTGAGCAAGTAGCTTTCATGGCTATGGAGGACGTCACCGTTATTGAACAGAACGCTTCGAAATCTGAAAATGAGGTAACCCGTGAGTCTATGATGAGTTCATTAGAAAATTGTTCTAAATCCAAGCTCATTAAACTTATTGGAAGAATCATGGAAGAAAGTGTTGTCATGCAACATAGAATGGATGAACTTGAACTTGAAAATGAAAATATAGTGGTTGAATGTGAAAACTGTAGTTCCATGACCATTCAACTAGGGTCCTCATGTGAGGAAACTAAGTCCCTAAAAACTGAAATCATGTGTCTCAAACTTGAGAACGCTAAGCTTAGGGAAGAAGTGAAAGTGATGGGTAAGAGTCCCATAGTTGAAGAAGTGAGACCAATGGTCTTCGTCCCAGCTAAGAGAGGTCTAGGTTATGAATCTGACACTAAGAACTCTCTTCCTAGTGATTTTGAGGCAAGTAAAACTTCAGAACTTGAACTTGAACGGGAGAAAACCAAAAATCTTCTTGAAAGAATTAGAGTTCTAGAGAGTGGGGAATTAGGAAAGGAAGACTACTATACTGACTCCACTAGTCATAAGATTTACAAGAAGATTGCTAAAGGGGACGGTTCAAAAGTTTATAATCCTCAAAAGATGAAAGAAAACAAGATTCAGCGTCCCAATAAGAAGTACTATCTTGGTACTTACTATAGGACGTGTTGGCACTGTGGACAAGGAGATCACTTCAAATATGATTGCTTAAAACTCAAAGAAGATGTTGAAAATGGAAAAGCTGCTAGGACTAACAACGAAAATGCTAAGTCCGTTCCTAAGGCTAATCCTAGGTGTTCTAGACGCTCTAGGAACTCTTTCCGCAAGCATGCTATTTCAAATGATGTGAATATTAATGACTACATGCCAGAACCAGAGTTCTATTTCTGTAACGAACCAGGTAAGGAACACCTTGCCTGGGTCGCCAAACACTAACGTTGTTATGGCAGGTGGAAGTGAGGGGACGCCCATGGATCATTGATAGTGGCGCCTCAAATCATATGACAGGAAGCCAGATCCATCTCACTTCTATCCAAAGTAGTGCCACGGGAGGAACTGTCTCATTTGGCAACAAGGGCAAAGGAAAGATCAAAGGAACGGGAACTGCTATTCTCAACCCGTCCATCAAAGCAACAAATGTCAGTCTTGTTGAAGGACTTGGCTTCAATCTTCTTAGCGTCTCCCAGATGTGTGATCAAGGTGAAAATCTAGTCACATTTGACTCAAAGGAGTGCCTCTTCATCAACAAGAAATCAAACAAAGTCGTTCTCAAAGGAGTACGCCAGAACAATGTCTACATCTTTAACCAGGAGTTCAAGCCTAAATCAGAGTTATGTCTATCTGCTTCAAAGGAGGACGCTGATCTCTGGCATCGCCGACTTGGCCATGCTGGACCAAGTACAATCCTTAAGCTATACCAGCGAAATCTTGTGAAAGGACTTCCCCGAATTGATCCTGAGAAAGTTGAACAGTGTGAAGCTTGCATCAAAGGGAAGCAAACAAGAACGTCTTTCAAATCCAAAAATGAAGTCAGTACAAAGAAGCCTTTGGAACTGCTCCATATGGATCTTTGCGGACCAATGAAGACGTTAAGCTACGGTGGAAAGAGGTACATTTACGTTCTAGTAGATGATTTTTCTCGATTCACTTGGGTTCTTTTCTTGGTGTCAAAAGCAGATTGTTTCAATGCATTCAAAGTATTCATCAAACAAGTGGAAGTCGCTCTTGAGACGCCTCTCAAAGCCATAAGATCAGACCATGGAACGGAGTTCCAAAATTCAGAGTTCCTGGCCTACTGTGATCAACATGGAGTCTCTCACAATTTCTCAGCTCCAAGAACGCCTCAACAAAATGGAGTTGTGGAAAGAAAGAATAGGACGCTAGAGGATATGGCAAGAACTATGCTCTTGGCAAATAGCGTTCCCAAGTACTTTTGGGCAGAAGCTATTGCTACAGCGTGTTACATCATCAATCGTGCCATGATTCGTCCTTTGCTAAAGAAGACGTCCTATGAGTTGTTAAATGGAAAGAAGCCTCGCATTGATTATCTCAGAGTCTTTGGTTGCAAATGTTTCGTTCACAACAATGATAAAGAAAAACTTGGAAAGTTTGATGCAAGGAGTGATGAAGCCATATTCCTTGGGTACTCTCTTACCAGCAAAGCATATAGAGTCTTCAACAAAAGGACTCTAAAGCTTGAGGAGAGTATTCATGTTGTGTTCAAGGAACGTTCTTCTCACAAAGAAAAGCCAAGTAAGAAAGAACGCTCTGCGTTACAACAACATGACGACTCTGAAGATGAAGCTGAAGATTGGACCTCTGGAAAATACTATGTCTCTAAGGATGCGTCTCCAAATCCTGAAGAAGTCTCAGTGGACGCTCCCAGTGTTGTTCAAGGAGTTCCATCCTATAGTGAATCTCCAGTTCAACAAGATGTAGCTGAATCAAGTCAACAAGGCGAGCAACGTCAAGGTGTGGACCCTCTCTCTGAGGGGGAACACATTGAGGACGATGCTTAAAGTGATAGTGATGATTCAGATGGTGACATTGATCCAAGATTTGCTCATTTGTTTCAAAGGGAGCCCTGCTTCTCTAGGGATCACCCAACTTCTCAAATTGTCTCAGATCCTTCTCAAGGCGTTCAAACAAGGTCAGCTGCAAGCAAGTCCCAGAGTGCAAATTTGGCTTTCTGTGCATTCAATGCCTTTGTCTCTATGGTGGAGCCAAAGAATATCAAAGAAGCACTCCAGGACGCTGACTGGATTCAAGCAATGCAAGAAGAACTCAATCAGTTTGAAAGGAACAAAGTTTGGACTCTCGTCCCACGTCCCAAAGGCAAAAATATCATAGGGACGCGATGGGTGTTCAGAAATAAGCTTGATGAGAGTGGACGTGTGTCAAGAAACAAGGCAAGACTTGTGGCTCAAGGATTCAAGCAAGAGGAAGGCATAGACTATGACGAGACCTTTGCTCCTGTTGCTAGAATTGAAGCCGTTCGTCTCCTTATTGCCTTCGCCGCTCACAAACGATTCAAGTTATTTCAGATGGACGTCAAGACTGCCTTTCTCAATGGAAAGCTAAAGGAGGAAGTGTACGTTGCTCAGCCGCCTGGCTTTGAGGACGCCTCTCACCCAGATCATGTGTACTACTTGGACAAAGCGCTCTATGGACTCAAGCAAGCACCTCGTGCATGGTACGACAGGTTTGCGTCCTTTCTTTTGTCTCATGGGTATACTAGAGGTTCAATTGATAAAACTTTGTTTATAAAGAAAGTTCACAAGGACATTTTAATTGCCCAAGTCTATGTTGATGATATAGTCTTTGGTAGTACTAACATGAAACTTGTAGATGAGTTTTGATGCAACTAAGCTAGAGTGAACCTTGTGAGATGATTTTTGGTCATTTTAGGGATACTTGTTCATATTTGCATATCCCTCATTTTCTCGTGTGAATTAGCTCATGCATGCTTAGTAATACTTGTTATTGAGGTGTTTATCTATTTTCCAAGACCAATATAAGATTAGCTCATGCATGCTTAGCCCCGTTTTAGCCTTAGACCTTTGTTTGAAACTCCTCAAAAATATGATTCCTAGCCCATATGACTTGACCCTTATGGGATTGGACTTTAGTGAGAGGTTTTGGAAGTATATTTGGAGAGTTGAGATTCTCTTTGGTGAAGGGCAAGAAATGGAGTTATAAACCAAGTGGGTAGTGCATCTTTGAAGTTGAGAAGAAAGAGAGAAAAGTTGGAAAAAATAGTGGATTGAAAGCAAAATGCTTAAGTGAAAGAAAAGGGCACCGACCGAGTTAAAGTGCACATCGGGCCCGAGGTATAGTGCAAGTCGATCCTAGTGGAAAAGTGAGAAAAATCCAACAAAAAGTGTAGTGCAAAGATGAAGTGGGATGTTTAGTGAAAAGTGGGTTGAAAGTTGAAAAGGGAAGAAAAATCAAAGTCTTTTGGATGAGTGAAGTTGAAAGTGGAATAATTTGGTGAAGTTGGTGAGAGACTAGAAAGTTCAATCCCCATTGTAAGCACCACAAGACCAAAGTGATTCCCACCTTGAGAAATACCAAAAGCCCCGTTACAACCCGGCCGAATGGAACCTCTTTGAGGACCTCCATTGAGCCAAGTTCATATTCTTTGTGTGCATTGTAATAGGCATCTCTAGGTGGAGGAATTGGTGATATTAGCTTCAATGGTAAAGCCTTTACTTGCATGATTGTTGAGTTTGAGTGTTCATTATTAAGCCTAAACACATGATAAGTGATACACATTTTCATATCCCTAAAGTGAGGCTTGGTTGCATTAGACTTTATTCCTTGAACACTTGATCATGTGTGATGATGTAATCTTGCTAGAATGTCTATCACTTGTGCTTACTTGAGTTTTTCATATGAGGCTTTACTTGAAGATTGTGCTTCGGTCTTGCTTACTTTGTTATTGCTTGAGGACAAGCAAGTTTAAGTATGGGGTATTATGATGTCTCTCATTTTGGAGGTGTTTTAGTAGTTAATTTCCCTTGTAAATATGTGTTTTTCATTCTCTTCTTTGTAGTTTCGTTTCCTTTTTAGCTTAGTTCCCGGTTTTCTTCAAGAGTCGGAAACTATGCGAGTTTGTTTGCTTTTGTAGGTAAAATGGCAAGAATGAGGACAATTTCGAGGAGCTAAGGAAGGAGCCAAGTCAAGGAGTGAAAGACCAAGCTAAGAATGAAGTGGAACCAAAGGAAACCAAGGAAGAAAGCAAGGATCGAGGCCCTGGACCGAGTTACACCATGTCGGGCCCGAGATCGAGCACTCAGTGAACCGGACCGAGGTACACCAACGTCGGGCCCGATGTCGACCCGTGTCGGTCCAAGTCGGCGCATGTGAGGATTGTTCCCCAAGGCATATTTTTAGCAACTTTCCACATTTGCCCCTTTCTAAATTGGGATTCCTTGGTCCCCAATCCAAGAAGAAGGTTAAGAGAGGTGATTAGTGATCAAATCAAGTGTGGAGTGTGTGGAGTGTGAGGAGGACGAGTGGGACACACACACCAAACCCAAATTCACTCTCAAAGGCTCAAGGAAGACTTGGAGAGCAAGGAGAAGAAGGAAGAAGGAAGAGAAGGAGAGGTCGCTGGAGAAGAGAGGGAGATTTGTGAGTTTTGTACTTTGTTTTGCCTTGATCAAGTAGATTTGAACTTGGATTTTTGTAGACTCTTTGAGTTTGAATGCAATTGGAGTTTGATTGGATGATGTTGATTGAGTTTTGCTTGATTTCCATTTTGTTTATGCTTTTCTCTTACCACATGGAGTAGATTCCATAGTCTTGGGCTATGGGGGAATCCCTCTAGCTAGATTTGGGTAGAAAACCCCAATTCCATAGCCTTGAGTGCTTGATTTGTGAATCCCCTCTACATTGAGCTTCAATTCTCTTGTGAAAGCAAGGGATCTAGAGCTTGTGTTTGGTAAGAGTAAGCGAAAGTGGTCTCTATCCCATCACAAGTCTCTAGCATCGAAGGTGAGTGAAAGCTCCCTTGGGTCGAGGTGTAGATTGGAGGGATTTGAGGCGATCAACCTCGATCTCATTAGAATCAAACACTTATTGGTTGAATTGAGGTGGAATATCCAAGTCTAGTTGGGGGAGGAACCCAAAAACCCAAGACCGATCTACTAATTTGCTAAGACCGAGTTACCCAGCACCTCGGGCCCGACTTGCACCACGTCGGTCCCGTACAAATTGATCTCGATCCTACCTCGGACCGAAGTGACCATGTGTCGGTCCGAGGAGATCTCGCTTGTTTTCCTTCGTTTGTCTTTATTTTCTCCTCTTTTTAGTCTTTTCGGGTACTCTCGACGCACGAACTCCCGTGTGTTCGACACCCTACCTCTTTACTACAATTTTGAGGTTCGGTTTTATAAATTTAAATTGTGAGACCCTCCGATCCCGGAACTCATCAGAATTTTTGGCGACGTTGCCGGGGAGTTCTACTTGTTCAAGGTACCCATCTTTGTTGAGTCTTTGATTTTGGTAGTGATTTGGGTGAGGGACTAGCCCAAACCCCTTGTTTGCTTTGATTCGGTTTTGTTTGTGTCTTTGGTTGTAGGTGCATGCGAGCTCGTTCCGTCCGAGGAACTCTTGAGCTCGACTTTGTGAGTGACCCGGAGAGTATTCTAAGGCAAGCCCGCAAGAAGAAGAGGATGGCGGACCAAGCCCGAGATGAGGAGTTCGAGAGGATGAGAGCCGACATGGCTCGAATGCAAATTGAGATGGCAAACCGAGATGCCGAGGCCCGTAGAGAGAGGGAGCAAAGGATAAGGTTGGAGGCCCAAATCAACACTCAACCCCGGAATGCTAGACAATACATGCATCCGTAGTTGAAGGTCCCGGAGCCGGCCATCGTCTTGCCGGAGGTGTCGAGGAATTTTGAGATAAAAACCCAATTTATCTCACTCATCAAGAGAGAGCAATTCCAAGGGAGGCCGAATGAGTGTCCGATCGAGCATGTGAAGCAATTAAAGGACCTTTGTGAGACCATTTCCACGGACGATGAGACACTTGAGTATGTGCTACTCAAAGCCTTCAAGTGGTCTTTGGGAGGCAAGGATTTGCATTGGTTGGAGAGTCAAGCACCTCGATCCATCACATCATGGAGGGCCCTAAATGAAGCGTTCTTGATGAAGTTCTTCCCGCCCACCAAGACGACGGAGCTTAGACGGAAGATTGCTAGTTTCCAACAAGGAGCTCATGAGCCACTTTTCGAGGCGTGGGATAGGTTCAAAGAGATGTTGAGGGCGTGTCCGACACATGGTCAACAACCCTATGTCCTTCAAGACATCTTCTTCCAAGGGATCAACACCGCCACAAAGGATAAATTGAACCTCCATACCGATTGTGGGTTCATTGACTTGCCGCCGGAACAAGCATGGGAGTTGTTGGACAAACTCTCGGATTATGAGGCGATGTATGGGGCGAGCAATGTGAGCAAGGAAGCTAGAGTCCATGGAGAAGGCCCGAAGAAGCTTTACGATCCCAAAAGTGAAGAGGTGGACAAAGATGTGAAGATCCAATTCTTGGAGGATGAATTGAACAAGATGAGGAGGAAGATGAGTTATGCCCAACAAACCACAAGAGCATGTGAAAAGTGTGGTTCCTTGAAGCATGGAGCACAAGAGTGCCCAAATGAGCGCCAAGTTCGGTTGGCGGAACAAATTGAGGAGGCTCATTATGTCCAAAGAAATTTCGGAGGAAGATCCAATTTCAACAATGGAGGAAGGTGGAACCAAGGGCAAGCTAGTGGCTACAACAACAACTTCAACAACAACGAGCCAAGAGCCCAACAACCACCATATCGACCTCCGGGGTTCTATGAGCAAACTCCACAATGGGCACAAGAAATGAGAGGCGAGTTCAAGGACTTGGTTTCCCAATTCAAGGAGTTTGGTGTGTGGAGAAGGCAAGTGGACAACCAAATTGTTCACATGGCGAATCAACTTCCAAGAGAGGAAGGGAGACTCCCGGGCCGACCCGAGGAGAATCCCCGTGCCCCACAACAACAAAACGAAGTTCGAGCCATAGGATTAAGGAGTGGACGGAGTTTGCCCGAGCCACAAGTTCCAAGATCAAGAGAAGAGAGTCGGACCGAGGTTCCCAGCAACTCGGGACCGACGTCCCCAAAAGTCGATCCTGTAGACGGAGGAAGTCCCCTGGAGTGGACCGAGGTGGAACCCAACTCGGGCCCGACTTGCCCTGAAGTCGGCCCGACGTGCCCAGATGATCTTTGCCCTGGGACCGATGTCCCTGAAGTCGGTCCCGAGGTATTTCCAACGTCGGTCCAAGGTGAATTTGTTGAGAAAGATCGATCCAAGGAGGTTGATCCAAGCAAGAGGCAAAGTGGCACTACTCTTCCATATCCTATGAAGAAGCCCAAGGAGATTGTTGAGGGCAAGTTCAAGCAGTTCTTGAAGCTTTTGCAAGGCTTGAACATCACCATTCCTTTCACCGATGCTCTAAGTGAGATGCCATCTTATGCAAAGTTCTTGAAAGAAATCTTGAGCAAGTAGAGGTCTATTGTTGAAATGCAAGATGAGGTGAAGATATTGGAGCTACCTCAAAAGCTTGGTGATCCCGGAAGATTTGCCATAACCATAGGGATTGGATCCCAAAACTTCAAAGCTCTTTGTGATCTAGGAGCAAGTATTTCGGTTATGCCCATAAGCATATGGAGAAGGGCTAACCTCGGAGATATGGAGCCGGTTGATATGAGTCTTACCATGGCCGATGGTTCTTCAACAAAGGCCACCGGAATTCTTGATGACGTCCCGGTTAGAGTGGGAAGATATTTTGTGCCCGATGATTTTGTGATCTTAGACATGAAAGAAGATCCGATGGTGCCCATTATTCTCGGAAGGCCGTTTCTAGCTACGGCGGGTGCCAAGTTTGACGTGAGGAATGGGAAAGTCACTTTCGAGATTGGCGAGGAGAAAGTGGAGTTCCATTTCAACAAGGCCCTTAATGAACCGGACGCATTGGCGATTTTGAAGCTAGAGGAAAATGCCAAGTGCAAGAGGGAGAAGTTGGAGTCCACAAGAGAGGAAGCACCATTGAGAGACCATGATATGGTCGATGTTCAAATCCATGATGAGATAAGAGATGGAGATAACCCACCAAATCATGAAGAGTATCCTAATCTATATCCTTTTGATGTGGGAGATCCTTTCATTTGCTTAGATGATTTGAAAGAGGATTTAGGAGATGATTATCTTTGCTTAGATGATTTGCAAGATGAGTTGAGTTATGATGTCATAGAGTCTCCTAGAAATTCTTTAGACTTTTGTGATGTAGGTGATAAGATGCAAGATGAGTTGATGCAAGAGATGCCAAGCTACACTTTGGAGGACGATGGAGATTTTGGATGCCACACTTTCATCAAGCACAAATGGTGGCATTTTGGCTATGAGGATTGTGGAGATGTGCATGGCAAGGAGGATCAATTCACCGTTTTTCACCCTCCTTGAAGGGTAGAGGTTAGACGTCAAGCTAATGACGTTAAAGAAGCGCTCCTCGGGAGGCAACCCGGGTTTAGTAGATTCATTTTCGTAGTTTCTAGTTTGTTTTTCTTTTTGCCTTAGCTTAGATTAGTCCTAACCTCTTCTCTAGTTTGTATTTTGTGGAAATATGTGTTGTATGAGCTTCATTAGCATGTGTGGTATTTGTGAAAATGATGCAAACACTTGTGGATAGAAGTAACCAAGGTGTGGGATTTTTAGGAGCCAAAATCGGGTAGGACCGAGGTACCCAGTACCTCGGGCCCGAGGTGCCCTACGTCGGTCCAAGTAAACCGACCCATGTTGGACCTTGACTTTGTGGAAATTCCTACTATACCCTCTTGACCCACCTTTGTCTTCTTCCCCATTTAAGAGCCTTTTCCCTTACCTAACATCACCATCCCCATAACTACTTTCCCAAAATACCCAATTCTCTCTCAAACCCCAAAATCGATCCCTTCCAACCCCATAGTCGATCCTCAAGCATCCTCACCATAAGATCTCGATCCATCCCCTAGCATACCCAAACATTGAACCAAAAGCCAAAAATCCCACCCAAATCCCATAGATCTACATTCTTCTTCTAGATCTAGAAGAGGAAAATTTGAGTTTTAAGAGTTGCTTGCTAGAAGTTCTTGTTTTCTTCATATTTGGTATGTAAATCTCAATCTCTACTTGATTCTTTATGGATTTCATGCTTTCATTGCTAGATTTGAGATATGCCATGATTGAGTGAGCTTGAACCTTGAGCATCCATGGTGATTTGCATGCATTGTGAAATTTGTGCTTAATTGTTGCTAAATCCCACTTAGAACTTCGATTGATGTTGATTGATGGTAGAATTTGGATTTTAGGGGCATGATTATGTGTTGCATGGTTGAATCTAGGGAGAAGAGTCGGAATGGACTCGGTCCGAGGTACCCAGTACCTCGGGACCGACGTTCAACATCGGTCCAGTGATTCGGACCGAGGTCCCTAACCTCGGGCCCGTTGTCTTTTGCATATCGGTCCGACGTTTTTCGAGCTTCTTTTGTGTGATTTTAAGATTTCTTGCTCTTGAATGTTGGTTATAGCATGCTATTCATGATATGATTTGAGGCTTGACCATTGATATGAGAATCTTAGTTCATGCATGATTGAATTTTGTGGATTGAGTGTGTCAAGTTCAAGTATGGGGTTATCTCTTTGCTTGTTGAGTTGGTATTCATGTGTATGCTCTCAGGATCGACCCCCATAGGGTCGAGATCGACCACCCCCGTGGTTATCTCTTTGCATGATAAGTTGTTTGTGATGGAGGCTTGTGTTTTTGTTGTGAATTGTATAGATTTTACCTTGTAGTTCTTTGGTGTTGATTGTGTGTAGGTATCATGTCTACCCGAGCATCTTCTTCTAGAATGGAGAAAGCCACCAAGAAGTCCAAGAATTCGTCCAAGAGAGTCCAACGGATGGATGATGTACGTATTGAGGATGAGGACGATGCTAGAGAGTATGAGTGTCTTATGGGACTATCTCACCACACCCGGTGGTTGGATTGGGAGTCCATTCGAAAGATGTGCATGGAGGAAGCTCTTACTCGGTGCTATGCCAACATTGGACTCAATGTGTTGCTAAGGTGGAACAACACTCATTATCCCGCCTTGACGTCCGAGTTCATGGCAACGTTCAAGTGCACGTATGAGGGACCCGAGAGTGAAGGCATGATCTCCTTCCAAATGGGCAACGAATTGCAAGAATTCTCTCTCCGGAATTTGGCTACCTACCTTGGGTTCCCATTTCCGAGAGATGAGGCCTATGTTGACAATGAGAAGGTTGATTATCTTTGGAGGTTCATAGCCGGAAGAAGGGAGATGAGGAAGGGCGCGTCAACGAATGAGATTGTTAGCCCACTCTTCCGAGTCATGATCCGAGCCTTGGGTTGTTCTATCTTTGCAAGGCATGAGTTGAGCAAACCAATGAAGGAGGAGGCCATGATTCTCTACGAGATGTTGTTTGAGCACGAGAAGCCGATGAACCTTACTTGGGAGTGGGTGAAGATGGTGAGGGACTTTCAAAGTTCTTCATGGATCTATTTCGGAGGCATGATTGCCCGGTTAGCTCACCGTCTTGAGGTGGACTTGTCTACCTACACACCGGCCCCAAATGGCGTGGAGTTCATGGACTTGAAGTACTTCAAGAAGGCCAACATCATCAAGGAGAAGCAAGTGACCGGCGCCACCACCTACCTAGCTCCACACTCAAACTTTGACAAGGTGCACATCCCCTTGGAGCCAAGTCTCTTCAACCTCACCAACTACTACAATTGGTTCCAAGTGTGGACGGGCAAGGTGAATCCTTTTGGAGAGCCGGAGGGGACACTTGAGGTTAGGAGACAACCTCAACACATCCGTTTCACTACACCTCAAGCATCCCCGGACACCGAAGAGGAGGAGCCCAACCAATATGAGTTTGTGAGGAGAGACGACATGGAGGTGGACGCGCCAAATGAAGAAGAAGAAGAAGGTGGTTACCAACATTTGCTCAACGACCAAGCCCCGACTCTCTTGGACCGAGGTGCTACACAAGTCGGGCCCGATGTCCATCAACGTCGGTCCGACGTGTTCTTGCCCGATCCGGTCCCTAGCCACTTCGAGAGGGGTGAAGGAAGTGGAGCACATCAAGCACCACCTACCTACGGAGGATATGAGGGGTATGCCCAATGGTTTGGGCCCGGAATGGTGTTCCCCGAGCCGAACCAATCGGTGGACATGAATTACTTGGCGAACCAATTGTCGCATCTCCAACTTCAACAACAATCAATGCTCCAAGAAGCGCACCAACTCAACTTCCAACAACAACAACTTTTCCAACACCAAGAGAACTTCCAAGTGAGATTTGATGAGGTGAACCGCAACCTTACCTACACGAGACGTGAGGTGGAGGACTTGAGGGCGGCCGAGGATCAAAGGTGGTCCATGCAAGCTAGTTTCAACGAGTGGATGTCCGGGAATTTCTCATCCCGTGAAGATGAATGGACACCTCCCGCGCCACCACTACAACCGCCAAGCCAAGATCCCTTCAACGATCGAGTGTACGAGCGAGAGCGGCACGCCCGGCTCCAAAGGAGACAACGCCGTGGCCACCCTCCGAACTAAGCCTCAAAATGCCATGCAAGAATAAGGAATTGTGAGCTTTCTCTACTCTTCTCTTTACTTTTGAGTTTTGATTTCTTTTGATGAGGACATCAAAATTTTAAGTATGGGGTGGGTTAGTTGCTCATTAGTTCCACGTGTAGGTTGTTTTGTTTGTTTAAGGGATGTTTCATTTTGGATTGTGGCATGATATGTATGAGAATGATGATTGATTTTATGGCATGTATGGATGAGTTTGTTTGTTTTTGTTTGAGAAAATTTTCGAAAAATCCATAAAAATGTGAAAAATTGTGTAAAAAAGTCAAAAAGATTTTGCTTTTGGACTAGGAATTCCCATCTTAGATGTCCATATGAGAGCTAATGATGATGTGAGCATGTAAATTCCTTTGCATATTTTTGGATAGTTTAGCCTCTAAATGGATGTTGCTTTTGATGTGATGTGATGTCTTGCATGTTTTTATTGAGCACATGAGTTCTTGGATGAGTTTTGATGCAACTAAGCTAGAGTGAACCTTGTGAGATGATTTTTGGCCATTTTAGGGATACTTGTTCATATTTGCATATCCCTCATTTTCTCGTGTGAATTAGCTCATGCATGCTTAGTAATACTTGTTATTGAGGTGTTTATCTATTTTCCAAGACCAATATGAGATTTGTTCTATGCTTTGTCACATTGATTTGAACTTTGTTTCATTTAGTCACAAAATGTTCCATATCCTACCTTGAAGATATACCTTTGTTTGTAGCCCCGTTTAGGCCTTAGACCTTTGTTTGAAACTCCTCAAAAATATGATTCCTAGCCCATATGACTTGACCCTTATGGGATTGGACTTTAGTGAGAGGTTTTGGAAGTATATTTGGAGAGTTGAGATTCTCTTTGGTGAAGGGCAAGAAATGGAGTTATAAACCAAGTGGGTAGTGCATCTTTGAAGTTGAGAAGAAAGAGAGAAAAGTTGGAAAAAATAGTGGATTGAAAGCAAAATGCTTAAGTGAAAGAAAAGGGCACCGACCGAGTTAAAGTGCACATCGGGCCCGAGGTATAGTGCAAGTCGATCCTAGTGGAAAAGTGAGAAAAATCCAACAAAAAGTGTAGTGCAAAGATGAAGTGGGATGTTTAGTGAAAAGTGGGTTGAAAGTTGAAAAGGGAAGAAAAATCAAAGTCTTTTGGATGAGTGAAGTTGAAAGTGGAATAATTTGGTGAAGTTGGTGAGAGACTAGAAAGTTCAATCCCCATTGTAAGCACCACAAGACCAAAGTGATTCCCACCTTGAGAAATACCAAAAGCCCCGTTACAACCCGGCCGAATGGAACCTCTTTGAGGACCTCCATTGAGCCAAGTTCATATTCTTTGTGTGCATTGTAATAGGCATCTCTAGGTGGAGGAATTGGTGATATTAGCTTCAATGGTAAAGCCTTTACTTGCATGATTGTTGAGTTTGAGTGTTCATTATTAAGCCTAAACACATGATAAGTGATACACATTTTCATATCCCTAAAGTGAGGCTTGGTTGCATTAGACTTTATTCCTTGAACACTTGATCATGTGTGATGATGTAATCTTGCTAGAATGTCTATCACTTGTGCTTACTTGAGTTTTTCATATGAGGCTTTACTTGAAGATTGTGCTTCGGTCTTGCTTACTTTGTTATTGCTTGAGGACAAGCAAGTTTAAGTATGGGGTATTATGATGTCTCTCATTTTGGAGGTGTTTTAGTAGTTAATTTCCCTTGTAAATATGTGTTTTTCATTCTCTTCTTTGTAGTTTCGTTTCCTTTTTAGCTTAGTTCCCGGTTTTCTTCAAGAGTCGGAAACTATGCGAGTTTGTTTGTTTTTGTAGGTAAAATGGCAAGAATGAGGACAATTTCGAGGAGCTAAGGAAGGAGCCAAGTCAAGGAGTGCAAGAGCCAAGCTAAGCATGAAGTGGAACCAAAGGAAACCAAGGAAGAAAGCAAGGATCGAGGCCCTGGACCGAGTTACACCATGTCGGGCCCGAGATCGAGCACTCAGTGAACCGAACCGAGGTACACCAACGTCGGGCCCGATGTCGACCCGTGTCGGTCCAAGTCGGCGCATGTGAGGATTGTTCCCCAAGGCATATTTTTAGCAATTTTCCACATTTGCCCCTTTGTAAATTGGGATTCCTTGGTCCCCAATCCAAGAAGAAGGTTAAGAGAGGTGATTAGTGATCAAATCAAGTGTGGAGTGTGTGGAGTGTGAGGAGGACGAGTGGGACACACACACACCAAACCCAAATTCACTCTCAAAGGCTCAAGGAAGACTTGGAGAGCAAGGAGAAGAAGGAAGAAGGAAGAGAAGGAGAGGTCGGTGGAGAAGAGAGGGAGATTTGTGAGTTTTGTACTTTGTTTTGCTTTGATCAAGTAGATTTGAACTTGGATTTTTGTAGACTCTTTGAGTTTGAATGCAATTGGAGTTTGATTGGATGATGTTGATTGAGTTTTGCTTGATTTCCATTTTGTTTATGCTTTTCTCTTACCACATGGAGTAGATTCCATAGTCTTGGGCTATGGGGGAATCCTCCTAGCTAGATTTGGGTAGAAAACCCCAATTCCATAGCCTTGAGTGCTTGATTTGTGAATCCCCTCTACATTGAGCTTCAATTCTCTTGTGAAAGCAAGGGATCTAGAGCTTGTGTTTGGTAAGAGTAAGCGAAAGTGGTCTCTATCCCATCACAAGTCTCTAGCATCGAAGGTGAGTGAAAGCTCCCTTGGGTCGAGGTGTAGATTGGAGGGATTTGAGGCGATTAACCTCGATCTCATTAGAATCAAACACTTATTGGTTGAATTGAGGTGGAATATCCAAGTCTAGTTGGGGGAGGAACCCAAAAACCCAAGACCGATCTACTAATTTGCTAAGACCGAGTTACCCAGCACCTCGGGCCCGACTTGCACCACGTCGGTCCCGTACAAATTGATCTCGATCCTACCTCGGACCGAAGTGACCCTGTGTCGGTCCGAGGAGATCTCGCTTGTTTTCCTTCGTTTGTCTTTATTTTCTCCTCTTTTTAGTCTTTTCGGGTACTCTCGACGCACGAACTCCCGTGTGTTCGACACCCTACCTCTTTACTACAATTTTGAGGTTCGGTTTTATAAATTTAAATTGTGAGACCCTCCGATCCCGGAACTCATCACTCGCCAAGGACGTTCCTGCGCAAATCGAGCACGTTCCCTCCTCCTCTTCTTCCTCTAGCTCATCTGAGAGCCAAAGAGGTACGCCCGCTCAGGTCTCCCCCTTCGTCGATATTGTTGGGGATTCAAATGATGAAGCGGAAGGAGAGGTGAACGCTCCTGCTGAACAAATTAAGGACGCTGGTGAGCACCAGGTCGCTCAGGAGAACGCCGAGCCGACTCTTTCTGATGAGCTCTCGCGTGATGCTCAGGAAGTCCCTCCTTATGACCAGTCCCTCCCAATCCTAAACCCCACCCAAGCTCCACAAGAATACCCCTCTCCCTCAATCCAAACAGAATCCCATCAAGTCCCCGCGGACGCTGAGCTAACAACAACAAAAAATCAGACAGAGGCTCAGGACGCCGAGGGCACGTCCCAGGGTCAGACCTCCGGTGCCGATCAAGCCACACCTGGTGGCGATGCAGAAAAAGAACAAGGCACAGAGGACGCTCCTTCAAAGGACGCTTCTGACAGTGACTCGGAGAAAGCTGAGGACGAGTCAGATGATGATGAGGACTCTGAGTCCCCCAAGGGCAAGCGCAAAAGGAAGAACGTTGATGTGCCCGTTAAAGTCCTGAGCCCTCTCACTTACTCTGAAGAGTGGCTAGCCTCCTTCGACGATGAATCAGTTCAGGAGTTTCTTGAACTTCTGAAATTTCAAGGATGGCAGAACGTTGGACCAGCGCCTACAACTATTGACAAAGAACAGGTGAAGGCGTTCTACACGGACTTGCGCTACAAGGCAAAAGATGGCTCCCTCCACTTCAAAATTGAAGGTGAGAAAGCTTCAGTCACAGAACGCCAAATGCGCTCCTTCCTTGGTCTAGGTCCACGCAAGCCACCGTCCGATGCTCTTAGCTCACTCCCTGAAGGCGGCTTTGAAACAACAGATCAAGAATAGCCTCTGGTTGAGCACATTTTTCAAGGTAAAAGGCCGATGGGACTCGACAGGGTAGCTCACGTTCTGAGCAAAGTTGGCGCAATCGTTCACTACTTCATCTGTCGCGCCATTCTTCCAAGGCAGGAGAAGCGTTCAATTGTGCAAACTCACGACATAATCCTAATTGATGCAATCCTTGAACGCCGCCCAATCAACTTAGCCAGAATTGCTATGCAACACATGGCCAAGTGTGGAAGGAAGAGGCACGCCTTGCCCTACCCTGGAGTCGTAAAGGCAATCTTGCAGTCCCAGGACGCTTATGATGAGAGCGCTCCCTCTGAAGAACTTGGCTTAAAATGGAATGCCAAGAATGGACTTGTTGAGATAAGGCATAATGAAGAGCTCCCGTCCGTTCTAAAACAGTTGGAAGCTGAGGCTGAGGAAGCTAGACTCAAAGCAGAAGAAGAACGCTTAGCTGCTGAGGCTGAGGCCGCAAGGCTTAATTCCACGCCTCAAGAGTCCCCTCAAGATCAAGAGCCCGCCGTAGATCTTACAACCCTTGATCAAATGCTCTTAGGGAATCCTTCTTCTCCAGCTCTTCCCACGGACGCTCCTTCATCGAGTTCAGGTCCTCTGCCCCGTTCTGCTCCTGCAAACATAGCTCAGCACCCTCCAGCAGAACTCATGGGTGCAATAATGGACAACCAGTGCCTCATTTTCTCTACCTTAAAGGACTTATCATCTGCGTTCTCCAAGGCTGCTGAACTTCAAGAACAATTGCTCCAGTTTTATCAAGACCAGCGCCGTTCTCAGTGATTGCCGCCACCCCTTTCATCCCCTATTAAATTGTCTTTGCTTCTTTTGAACTTCAAACTCATGACCTTGGTCTGTAATAACTCTAATTTTGTTTGAATGGCAATTCCACTGTTTGCTTGCATGTGTTTGTTTAAGCGTTCCACTGCCTTTAGTTATGTGTTTGTGCTAACGTCCTTATCACTTGTTATCCTTTTCGATGATGCCAAAAGGGGAAAGTGTACTTTTGCAGAGATGCGCTACAAATTAGTTATCTAGAATAAGCAAGTGTTAAGGGGGAACTATTAAGTGAAAGGTCTAAGGAACGCCCATGCTAGAATAAAAGAGGACGCTTAGAAACTTTTCTAGGACGCGACTCTCTCCTTAAAATCCAAAAGCTAGAGAATCAAAGATTGAAAACTTGTGCTTATTAAAATTTCTCTAAGTATTAGAGGACGCCTCTAAGTTTTCATGCATGCTAAGTTCCAATGTCAAAACTGTTTTGCTGAAGAGTTTGTCATCATCAAAAAGGGGGAAATTGTTGGGACGCTATCAAGAACGCTTGCGTACTTGTTAGTGTTCCACACAACCGTCCCTTAGTTTTGATATGACAAACTCACTTTGATTCTAATAAAGTTGTCCAAGTGTTCAGGAACGCCAGTGACCAAAAGGACAACAAGTGTGTATGGGCGTCCCATAAGCTTAGGGACTCTAGCTAACAGGAAGTAAGGACCAGCTAGAGACTACTTGAGCAAGGACGGAGTCCCAAGCAAGTAGGAATGCAAGAAAGGAGTCCTTACTCACTAGCCGACAGGATGACATCACTCGACAATGTTTGATCATCCAAGGACACGTGGAGACCGATCCTGTAGCGGAGTCCAACACTACGTGGCGGACGATCCTGTTGCAGAGTCCATCAACACGTGGCGGCCGATCCTGTAGCGGAGTTCATCATACACAGCTGGATACAAGAAGCTTCCTCATCACCGCCCTACTACGTGGAGGAAGATCCTGTAGCCACGTCCATGAAGGGCATGATCGTCCCAATGAAAAGACGCCCTTCCCAAGTCCTATAAATAGCCCCAAGGCATTTATTGTGACGCCAACGCTTTCAGGAATATTCAGAGAGAATCAAAGAGAAAGCGACTCACTCAAGAACACGAAGAACTAACTCAAGAACTCAAGAACAGTGCTAGAACTTGTGTTAGATCGAGTAAGACTTCTTGCTTTGTACCCTTTGAGTTTTCCATAGATTTCCTCCATGGACAGTCCTTTGTTGGCCTGGTTCTCTTTGAACGTCATCCTATCGAAGTTCCATGGTCCCGTGAGTCCATCGATCAAGACTTGAACCTTCATCCTCTGAGTGATCTCCGTTTCTTTGACACCCAAGTTTTTCAACTTAGTTAGAAGGGCCTCAAAGCGAAAGGAGTAGTCGGTGATGGTCTCATTTGTGAACATCCGGAATTTGTAGAAGTCCCTTTTAGCTTCCAGCTGGACGTCTTCTTTCATCTCCGGCGTCCTAACATGGTACTTCTCCAGGGCTTCCCATTGAAGCTTAGCAGTTGGGAGATTGCTCACACGGGTGGCGTCCCTTTCACAGAGGGACGTCTGTAAGAAACAAATGGCCTTTGCATTTGCTTCCATGAGCTTGAACTCATCAGGACCCCAATCTACCTCCTTGTCCTTCTTAGCAGCGGGGACTTCGAGGTCGCCGTTCTTTATCACCAGCCAGCATTGGTAGTTTTGACTGCGCACAAAGCATTCGAACCTTGTCTTCCACCGATTGAAGTTGCCGTCCGTCAGGCGAGGTGGTTTTGCACTTGAGATACCTATAGGTTCCATGTCCATGTTTCCTACAACTCAAACTTAATCTAGAGCGCCTGCTCTGAAACCAATTGTTGGATCGTAAGTCTGTTAGCGAAGGCGTCCTTAACTGGGTTAAGGGCGTCCTTATATGCAGCGGAAATTAGACTTAACAGGAAACACAATGAGATGATGGACACGAGTATTTATAGAGGAACCCCACTAAGACCAACTAGTCTTATGGGTAAACCTCTACCTCCGCTTGGAGGATTTTCAATAGCCGTCCTTATCTTATTAAGAGAGAGTCCTTACAACATAGGCGAGTCGTTACACTTCACTGAGCTAAGAGTCCGTCCTTAGCCTCACTAGTAACACTCCTTTCCACCTAACAATGTAACCTAACTCTCTTAGCTATAAGGAAGCTATCACACACGTCTCTCACGATCCGTTGTGAGAGACAAACTACAACTCTAACTATTTTGTGGTTTGTTTTGGATTTGATGTGGTTGGACTTTCTTTCTCTTGCTTCAAGCTCACTTGATCTCCTTGTTCTTCGTTCTTGAACTTGAATGCTTCGGGAGAGCTTGAGAGAAAGTCTTCAAAGTCCACACCGCTATGCATACCCTTGGGGGGGTATTTATAGCGGAAGTGGTTCTTGTCCTCTAGCGTCCTCTGAGGCTTTGCAGGATCCTTGATCTTCCATCAACGGTGCGATGAGCCTCTTGAGGAAGTCAACTCTGTTGACGCTTGGGAAGCCTCCGCGTGGATAGGGGACCATTGCTGGGAAAGCGACATCTTTGGAATTGTCTACACGTGCCCAGACAAGGGAAGCTTCCTTCTGAGGACTACGGCCGAACGTGATGTAATCATGTTGGAGCGGCCTTGATTTGAATTTGAACTTCGTCCTTATTTTGGCGCGCATCCCTTCTTGATGAGGACGCCGTCCTATCTGCGCAGGGACTTTGCCAACTACGTTTAGTTCTGGAAGTTCTAATGATGTGCGTCCCTACAGAGTTAGGGACTGCCGTTCACTTGTTGTCCTTTTCGCTCATTTGCGTCCAATGGACTTACCTGAGATCAACACTTGGACAACTTATCAAATACATTTGAGTTTGTCATTATCAAAACAAGGGAAGATCATTATTGGTTTAGATATTAATGACTGGCGTCCTTAATATCGTCCCAACAATAACAAATATCTACCTCATTTGCAACATTGGAAAGAACTTGATACAATCCTATCCACACTGGTGCCGACCCCCGACTAATATAAGATTTAGTTTGCAATAGCTATTCAAGAAGATTGAACACCTAGAGGGACTAGGGACATAATCATCTTTCTTCCTAGAAAGACCTAAAGGGGATTCAGGTCTGAATCCATTCAATAATGAAGAGTAACAGTCCACCATGGACCATATTTCTCATTGCACAAAGCTATAAGATGCTAAATCTCCAAAGAGATATAGCATAGCTCCAGAATGATTACAAACACTACTTCGTTATTCTTATTTAGTTATTTACAAAAGAAAACAACTGCAACACAATATGAGCAGAAGGATTAACAACTAATCTTATCAAAAAAGCAAAAAATCGATGCCAGATCGATCACTACATGTTAGGGACAGTTTCGCACCATCAGCGATAAACACAACTCTAGAAACCAACATCTAGATACGAATTACCACCAGAACTAATCAATCGAAGCCAATAGACAGAAAACCCTAGCCCTAGAGCGATGAGCATCGAATCAATAAGACAGCAAGGAAAAACCCTAAGCCTGATAATCTACACCTGGATCAAAGGTGATGAATACCTGTAACCGTCTGAGGATTTCAAGGAGCTTTCAGAGGAAGATTGATGGTGCCTGCGACGCTTTTTCGACTTGAAACTCTTCTTCTCGAAACCTCCGGCTTCCCCAGACTCACCTTCCTCCCTCTCCTCTGATTAGACCTTCCATGGCTTCTCCCCCAAGCCCTCACCTCCTCCAGAACACCACCTGGTGTCGAATCCCGCCGTCGTCAGCCGCTAGATCCGCGTTGAATCGGCCGCCCTAGTGACGGTGACCGAGTCCGGACCTGTTTCTGGATTCGCCTTTGAAGACGGGAACGGGGAGGACAGAGAAGGTGTAAGACGAGGATGAAAGGGAGGTGCGAGGAAGGGAAAGGCGCCGTCTTCGTCCCCGTCGTCGTTATCGGCTCTACGGAGGCCGAGGACTCGAGGAGAGTTGCTACGCTGAGGAGGGCGGCGCTAGAGCTTAGGGTTGAGACTGGCGTGCTTCTTCCCTCATCGGCCGGCTGCTGTACGATTGTGAGAGAAGATCGAGAAGGGTTCAAAGCTGAGACTGGCGTGCTTCTGCCCTTTCAGAGAGCTCGATGAAAGTTTAGGGTTGAGACGAATGAAATTTTGGACTTCCTAGTAGGGGCAAGGGCAATGAAAATTTTAGCGGGGTAGCGCATTGGAATCTTACTTTCTTCTTTTTTTTTTCAAAATAATCTTAATACGCCCGTTTCATTAGGTCACCTGTCCTGTTTCCTTATTAAAAACCGTTTCATTTGAGCATTAGCCATTTCCTAAACCGTTTCATTTATCTTGACCGTTTCATAACTTGTTTCATTAGACTAACCGTTTCAATAACCCGTTTCATTATACTAAAACCGTTTCATTCAAGCGTTTCCTTAAGCCTTAATTGTGGTAGTGCCTCCTTTTCTCCGGCTAATGCCGACCTTCCTCGACCTCCGGCGAGTTCTTTCGTCCGTTGGAACTATTCACCCGTCCCTTACTCAGCTTCCGCTCCATTTACACCATAGTCCCTTCAATAGTTGGATAAAGGCACAAGTCGTAACCTAGATCCTTGGCTAAAGCGAGTCTTTATCGGGAGTCCCGAGAAGGCGATCACATCAACTAGTATCAGAGCCCAGGTTACGTAAGCCTTTTTATTCGGACTATTGCATATCACACTTGCTTCCCTTTGTGTTTCCTTGAATCCGTCCTTATAAAAATCCAAAAAAAAAAAAAAATTTTTTTGGCCCAACCTTGGTAGTAGAACAAGTTTCTACTACTATAGTCCTTAAGCAAAAAAAAAAAAAAAGTTGCTACCCAATTACAATTGCAGTCCTTACATGCTTGGTGATTTCAATTACTTGTTGCATATTGATTTCAGTCCTGCTTAGGTTAGTAACCTATTTGTGCTACTTGCTTCCCTCCAAGGACTCTCTTTCAGTTAGTAACCGCTAAAGAAAAAAAAACAAACCAAAAAAAAACACAGAAGCCCAAGTAGAAAGCCAAAATAAGGCAACTACTTTGGATTCAAGAGAGTCCCGAACAACTCTTTAGGAAGTAGTCCTCATACCAGAGGCGCGTCCTCAACAAAGCAGTCCTTAGCACTTAACACGTCAATATTGTTGCTTGTAATGGCATTCATCCTTGCGTGTTTAAGTTGCATCGTGTAGCCTTTAGCCGCCTCTTGCACATAAAGCCTTCTTTGACCTTTGTGTGTGCATAGTCCGTCTAAAGAGCTGTTCTAGTGCTTATACTTGTTGATCCCTGTTCCATTTTTACTCGCCATGTACTCTAATGTTATGATAGGAAACCCATCCGACGAGGCTAACAATGGAAATAATCCACCCCAAGTCCTCAACCAAGAACTCTCACACGAGGACCTCAACCCTTCCCAACTCACACAAGAACAACAAGAGATAGCAGAGTTGAAATGCCAAGTGGCGTCCCTTCTCCAAGCCCAAGCGGCAACTCGAGTTTCTCTTGTGAACGCCCCGCCTCAAGTCCTCCCTTCCAGGTCTACTCAAGGACTACCCATCAATCTCTCCGACCAAGCTGGCCAAAGTCAGCTGAACGGTCAAACTTCTCACCATGTGCTTCCCAACAGGACTTCCTCACGAGACGCACCTCAACAAAGGCGTCCCCAGTCCACCATTGAGCCCCGCCATCCTCAAGGCCATGTCTTGCGGAGTGATCCGCATGCTTACGATGCTTCCTCCGGCCATGACTCCGAAGGCCCAGGTATGTACCCTTCCTCTTTCCGTTTCAATGATCGCTATGATCCCAGGAGAGATGGTCGCCAGGCAACGTCCCCTCCACGTTATCAAAGGCATCCCCAAGACCTAGGTACCGGGGAACGGGACCATCGGGTGTACAATAGGCGTGACCAACGCTCTGATGAGCACCCCTTACGACGAACACAACGGCATGAAAGGCGCCTGGCACAAGGATGGGGCCGTCCCTACCTCCAGCACAGGCGTCCTTAGGCCACTCATCCGATACTCCAATTTGGGAAGACGAGTTTAATGACTTCGACGATGAAGAATATGAAGACTCGGGCTTACCCAACCCTCACAACTTCCCACCTTTGGGTGATCCACCCGAATTGGACGACCGTCCCGCGGACTGGATTCCCCCGGCTCCGCCTTTAGAACGTCGCCATGAAGAAGTCCCTAGGAGGGATGGACGCCATAACGCCAACCGGCACCAAGAGCGTCCCCGTCGACACCAAGGTGAACGGCGCGGTAATGCCCCTAGAGCGATACCACCAAGACCTTGGAGTCCCATTGATCGCGGTTTTGACCTACGTGAAGACCGTGGGGACTATGACCAACCAGCTCCAAACCGTCATGAGGTCAAAATCCGAATTGAACTATTTGAAGGACATTACGATGCAGCTGCCTTCCTTGAGTGGATTGCCGCCACAGCGCACACTTTGCGCTATTGTCGGACTCTTTCCCATGAATGGGTCCATTTAGCTACGCTCCATTTTCGTAGTCAAGCACGAGTGTGGTGGCAACGCTTTATGGACAACCGTTTAAGGCTAGTCAAGACACCGGTAACCACTTAGGATCGACTTGTGTACGTCATGACCCAAAAGTATGTTCCTAAGGACTATAAGAACCAGATGAGGATGGACATTGCAACACTTCGCCAAGGAAGCATGACTCCCATTGAGTTCTTCTCTAAGTTGGAGGATATGTATTACAAGGCTGGCATTTCAGTTGCCCCCTCCACCTTGAAAACTAGGTTTATCTCTGGATTGAATCAGTCCCTTAGGCACCAGCTTGAGCCTTTGCACATCACAAATTTGAACAACTTGATGCATACTGCCATGACCATCTATAAGAACCAACAAGAATTGCGTTCTTATCAATCTCGGCTGAATAGGTATGCTTCCTCTAACTCTCGTCCTTATGCTTCCACTAATTCCTCTCCTAGTATGCAGGGACAGGGTTCTTCTTCAAAGCAGTCCCCATCCCAACGTCCTTCCCAACCACATGGAACGAACTCCACAAGCCGTCCTCAACAAGGGCGTCCTTCCTAGCAAGGGACTCCACTTGAGCGTTCCCGGGACATTGAGTATTTCTCTTGTGGCGGACGAGGACACTATCAAAAGGACTGCCCCAACAAGAATAAAGTGTTGTTCTCCACAACCACATGAGGTTATGAGTCCTTCGATGAGGAAGAAGTCCCACCAGAGCCATTATACGAGGACTCCTATGCTGTTCCACAAGAGGAAGAGTTTGATTGTGCCCCAACACCAGCGGACTCCGGTCACTGCCTTGGGTTGGTTGCTAGGAAGGCACTCATTTTGAAAGGATCCTTACAAGACCAACGTTAAAATCTCTTCCACACTCGCGCTTTGGTTGGTTCCACTAGCCTTAGTGTGATTATTGACTCCGGGAGTTGCACCAACGTTGTCAATGAAAAGGTAGTCAAACACCTTAACTTGGAAACAACTCCCCACCCTGCCACTTATGGACTACAATGGTTGAACTCCACAGGTACCCAAATCACTCACCAATGCATGATCACCTTTTCCATTGGTCCTTACACGGACACCTTACTTTGTGATGTCGTTGCTATGGACGTCACACACTTGTTGTTGGGACGCCCATGGGCTTTCGACCGGCGCATCCTTCACGATGGCTTCTTGAACACTTATGTGTTCACGTACCACGAGAAGCGCGTCAAACTCTTACCCATGTTGCCTAGCGAAATATTGCAGGATTAGGTACAACGCGATCGTGCTAAGGCAATTGAAGAAGAACGGGCGCGCAAGGAACGCCACTCGGATGCAAAGCCGTCCCTATTTGATGGCCAACAACAGCGTCCAAAGTCGTCCCCAAAAGGAGTCCCTCAGACCAAGCGTCCCTAACACCCAAACCAAGCGCGTCTCTTCAAGGAACGGTTGAGCCCCGTGGGTTGGTAACAAGGCCGTCCCCATCTCAGCCGCCACCCTCAGGACGTGCCCATTGCTTCTTGATGGTGCCGATGTCCCTCACATCTTCTACCACAGTCCCTAATGATTCTGGCCGTCCCTAGCGCCGTGGCTTCCCTTCTAGAGGCTTTCAAGGACGTCTTCCCTGACGACCTTCCCCCAGGACTTCCTCCACTACGTGGAATTAAGCATCAAATTGACTTGATGCCCGGGGCCTCTCTACCAAATAGAGCTCCTTACAAAGCTGGCCCAGATGAAACCAAGGAACTCCAAAAGCAAGTGCAAGAACTCCATCAGCGTGGCTACGTAAGAGAGTCCCTAAGTCCTTGTGCCGTGCCTGTCATTTTAGTCCCTAAAAAGGTTGGCTCTTGGCGCATGTGTATGGACTGCCGTGCAATCAACAACATCACCATCAAATACCGGCACCCAATTCCTCGGCTCGATGATATGTTGGACGAGCTCCATGGTGCCACCTTGTTCACAAAAATAGACTTGAAGAGTGGCTACCACCAAATCCGCATGAAGGAAGGCGATGAATGGAAGACAGCCTTCAAGACCAAATTTGGTCTCTATGAGTGGCTCGTCATGCCCTTTGGTCTCACCAACGCCCCAAGCACCTTCATGAGACTGATGAACCATGTCCTTATGGACTTCATTGGTAAGTTCGTTGTGGTCTACTTTGATGATATCTTGATTTATTCAATGAATCTCACTGACCACACGGAGCACATTAAGTTGGTATTGGCACGCTTACGCCGTGAAACACTCTTTGCCAACTTGGCAAAGTGTACTTTTTGCAAGCCGTCCACTGTCTTCCTTGGCTTTGTGGTCTCTAGTGTTGGTTTACAAGTGGACAAGGAAAAGATCAAAGCTATCAAGGACTGGCCTACTCCCAAGACTGCAACAGAAGTCCGCTCCTTCTTAGGTTTTGCCGGTTTCTACCGCCGTTTTGTCCATCACTTCAGCGTCCTTGCTGCCCCATTGCATGCCTTAACCAAGAAAGGCACAATAATAGAATGGAAGCAGCATCATGAACAGGCGTTCCAAAGCCTTAAGGTCTCCCTTTGTAATGCTCCACTCCTCCAGCTCCCGGACTTCACTAAGCCCTTTGAGATCGAGTGTGATGCATCAAATGTTGCCTACTATAGTGAGAAGCTCACTGGAGCTCAGTTGAACTACCCCACATACGACAAAGAGCTGTATGCTCTCATTAGAGTCCTCAAGACTTGGCAACACTACGTGTGGCCACGGGAGTTCATCATCCACAGCGACCATGCGGCATTGTCTTACCTCAAGAGCCAAGCACACCTCAATAGAAGACACGCACGCTGGGTCGAGTTCTTGGAGACGTTCCCTTACGTCGTCCATCACAAGAAAGGTAAGGAGAATGTGGTTGCGGACGCCCTTTCTCGCAGGTACACCCTTCTTTCTTCCCTTCAAGTTTGCTTACTTGGCTTTTCCATGTTAAAGGAGCTTTATGCTTCGGACTCCTTCTTTGGTCCCATCATGGAAAAGGCCACGCCTTCTCATGCCATTGATGGCTACTTTCTAGATGAAGGGTACTTATTCAAGGCTGGGAAGCTATGCGTCCCTAAGTCTTCCATAAGGACTCTTTTGATAAAGGAAGCGCATGAGGGTCGTGGTCATTTGGCGTTAATAAAACCCTTGTTGCCTTGCGTGAACACTTCTTTTGGCCTCACATGGCTCATCATGTCACGCAGTATTGCAAGAGTTGTATTACTTGCTAAAAGGCCAAGTCCACTAGCTATAACCATGGACTTTACTCTCCTTTGCCTATTCCGCATGCTCCGTGGGAAGACCTTTCAATGGACTTCATCACGAGAAAGCCTAGGTCCAAGAGGGGTAAGGACTCCATCTTTGTAGTAGTGTGCCGCTTCTCAAAAATGGCCCATTTCATTGCATGTACTACGACGAACAATGCTACGGACGTGGCTTATCTCTTCTTTGAACACGTAGTGAGGTACCATGGCATTCCCCGCACAATCATAAGTGATAGGGACTCCAAGTTTGTGCGGAATTTTTGGAGAACACTTTGGGGAAAGTTAGGCACCAAACTACTATTCTCTACTTCCTTCCATCCCCAAACCGATGGCCAGACGGAAGTCACCAATCGGACCTTAGGCTCACTCCTTCGAGTGATGCTTAAGAACAAACCACGCCGGTGGGAGGACTTACTCTCTACTGTAGAATTTTGCTATAACAGGTCCAAACACTCGGCGCACAACAAGAGTCCCTTCGAGGTCGTCTATGGGCGTAATCCACTTACTCCCATGGATCTCTCATCCCGTCCCTTGCAGCAAGGAGAACACTTCGATGCAGCCAACCGCGCGGACTACATCAAGAAGCTGCACATGAGGACGAGGGACCGGCTTGAGCGTCGTGCCCAACAATATGCCAACCAACATAACCAGGGACGCCAACAGCTCATCTTTGAGCCTGGGGACTTGGTTTGGCTCCACCTGCACAAAAGTCGCTTCCCTTCAGCCCGGAAGACTAAGCTACATCACCGGGGGGACGGTCCCTTTCCCATCCTTGAACGGATTGGACCAAACGCTTACAAGCTTGAGCTTCCGGACTCCTATGGAGCCGTCCATGCCACATTCAATGTAGCGGACTTGTCTCCATACGTGGAACCTGAAGATGAACATCTTTTGGAGGAAGCGGGGACGCTTCCCACTCAAGGGGGGGAGGATGATGCGATCCCTTCCCTTACTCCCAAGGAAGAGGAAGACGCCATGACAATGCGTTCGGACGGACCCATTACTCGAGCTCGTGTTAAGGCCATCGCCCGAGCAACGACGTCCTTTGTATGGCGAGCCTCTCAGTCCATTAGCATAGTCCCTGAAGAACCAGCTACTTGGGTGCTGAGCGTGCTTAAAGCCAGTCCTGATGAAGACTCCTTGGCATCCCCATCCGAGGAAGGCTTCCTTTTGCCAACTCTAGGGACGATACAAGAGAGTCCCCATCCGGGGAAGGCTTCCTCCTGCCTTGGAGTCCCCATCCGGGGAAGGCTTCCTTTTGCCAACTCTAGGGACGATACAAGAGAGTCCCCATCCGGGGAAGGCTTCCTCTTGTTGGGCGTCCCCATCACCAGCGTCCCTAGCTCTCAACCAACGTCCTTAGCTTTGCACCAGAGTCCTTAAGCAGCGTCCCTTCCAGTGCACCAGCGTCCTTAAGCAGCGTCCTTTCCAGTGCACCAGCGTCCTTCAGCAGAGTCCCTTAACTCTTGAGTGGAGTCCTTCAATAGAGTCCCTCAGCTCATGAGCAGAGTCCTCAGCAGAGTCCCCAGGACTCCCTTGTTAGAGTCCTCAGCACAGTCCCCAGGACTCCTTTGTTATTTTAAGTCCTTGTCTTTTCCTTTTTCCTAGCTTGCTTATGGATAAGTATTACCTTTTGTAGTAAGGACAAGAATGTTATGTTAGATTAGTTGTCTGGCCATTTATAGTATGTTTAGGGATTTGGGCCAAGACTTGCATGTTTTAGGCCCAACCCATAAATGCTAGGAGCCTCCACTATATAAGGAGCTCTCCCCTTTTGTAATCCTTACGTTTGCATTAAATGAGTTTTGGCTGAATCGAGATTGTCTCTTCCCCAAAACCGCTGACGTCACCCCTTCTAACCCTCTTCTCCGACGCCCTCCTTTTCTCCGGCTAACGCCGACCTTCCTCGACCTCCGGCGAGTTCTTCCGTCCGTTGGAACTATTCACCCGTCCCTTACTCAGCTTCCGCTCCATTTACACCATAGTCCCTTCATTAGTTGGATAAAGGCACAAGTCGTAACCTAGATCCTTGGCTAAAGCGAGTCTATATCGGGAGTCTCGAGAAGGCGATCGCATCAAGGCTATTCGAAAATCCTCCTCGGAGGTAGAGGTTTACCCATAAGACTACTTGGTCTTAGTGGGGTTCCTCTATAAATCATTGAGTCCTTATCTTATCTGTTTTACTTGCTTAAGTTTCTTACATTTCCGCTGTCAAGGGACTCCTCCTAAGGACGTCCCTGTCCTTGCTTCTAACCTTAACGATCCAACAATTGGTATTACAGCAGGCGCTCTAGATCTTTTAGTAGTTGCAGGTAATCATGGACATGCAACCGATAGGAATCAGTGGCACCAAGCCTCCTCGCCTTACTGATGGGAACTATAATCGCTAGAAAGACAGAATGGAGAACTTTATTAGAAGTCAAAACTACCAGTGTTGGAAAGTCATCAGGGATGGTGACCTTCAAGTTCCTGCCGCAAAGAAGGATAAAGAAGAGGATTGGGGTCCCGAGGAATCCAAGCTAATGGAAACGAACACAAAGGCCATTTGCTTCTTACAAAACGCCTTGTGCGAAAGGGACGCCACTCGCGTCAGCAATCTAAAGACTGCCAAAGACCAACGGGATGCCACAAAGAGATTTCACGTTGGTACGGCAGATATGATTATATGAAGGAAGACAGTCAAATGATAGCTAAGAGAGATTTATTCTGCTTCAAAATGCTTCAAGACGAGTCCATTACTGACTAAACCTTCCTTTTTGAGAACTTGATGACCAAGTTGAAGAACTTGGGAGTCACTGAAACCGAAATCACACAAAGGATTAAAGTCCAAGTGTTGATTGATGGATTGGCTAGAGATTGGAACTTCGATAGGACTACATTCAAAGAGAACCCAGCCAACAAGGGCCTATCCATGGTGGAAATCTATGGGAAACTGATGGCCTATGAGTCAAGTAGGGTCCATGACAAGAATGACTTAGAGCAAAAAGGGATTGCTCTAAGGATAGAAGCTAAACGGAAGGAGCAAAATGATAAACTCTTGCTCCAGGCTATCTTGAACAAACAAAATAAGAGTGAAGATGAAAGTGCTGAGGACGAGGAGTTAGCTCTCATACACAAGACTCTTCGTGCCTGGTTGAAGAAAGGGAAAACCAGAAGGGGCTTTCCCCAAAAGGAGAAGCGTCCCAATCATACGGAGCAATAAGAAAGGTCATTTCGCTAAGAACTGCTACACTGGAAAAGAGCTAAAGAAGCACGCACACTTTGCTGCTTCCCAAGCTGCCTGGGATGCCCTTGACAGTGATGATGAAGGACCGTCCCAAGACACCTGCTTCATGGCTATGGAAGACAATCCCAAAGACGCCTCTGATGCCCAAGAAGAGGTAACTTAAGAATCCCTCATAAAATTTCTTGATAAGTGTTCCAAGCCTAAACTTATCAAATTGATTGCTAAAATCATGCAAGAGAGTTATATCATGAAGGAAAAACTTGATGTCTTTGAGGAAGCTTTAGCAAACTCTAATAGGGAATGTGAAATTTGTCCTAAAGTGTCAAGTGAACTAGAGTCATCTCTAGAAACATCAAAGTCCTTAAAATCTGAGCTAGCTTGTCTCAAGTCTGAAAATGCCAAGCTTAGGGAAGAAATTAAAGTTCTAGGGAAGTCTCCTTCAACCGAACCTGTGAAGCCTGTTCAATTTGTTCCATCAAAAAGAGGTCTAGGATACAACTCTTCATTTGGATCCAAGAACTCCTTACCTAGTGATTTTGAGGCTAGCAAAATAAATGAATTGGAACTCGAAAGAGAGAAAACCAGAAATCTTGAAAAAAGAATTAGAGTCCTAGAAAGTGGAGAATCTGGCCATAGGGACTACTATACTAACTCCAAGAGTCACAAAATTTACAAGAAAATTGCTAAGGGAGATGGTTCAAAATTCTATAATCTTGGGAAGATGGAAGAAAATAGGATTAAGAGGCCTAACAAAAAGTACTACCTTGGAGAATACTATAGAGCATGTTGGCAATGTGGAAAGCATGGACATTACAAGTATGAATGTGATAAGTTAGAGGAAGACATTGAGAATGGTAGAAAGGCTAGAAGTGAAATCAAAAATGCTATGCCTAAATCTGTTCCTAGGACGCATGCTAGTGTGCCAAATGCTAATAAGAACTCTGGTAGAAAGCATGCTAGAAGGACAAATAATGTGAACATTTATGATTATTTGCCCATAAAAGAGTTGTATTATTGTAACGAACCATGTAAGGGTCACCTTGCCTGGGTCGCAAAGACCTAATACTCTTTTTCAATTAGGGGGAAGAAAAATCCATGGATCATTGATAGTGGCACCTCAAATCATATGACAAGAAGCCGAATCCACCTCACCTCTATCCAAGCAAATACCAAAGGTGGAAGTGTGTCGTTCGGTAACAAGGGCAAGGGCAACATCAAAGGGACGGGCATGGCGAAATTGAACAATTCAACAAGAATCGCCAATGTGAACTTAGTTGAGGACTTAGGCTTCAACCTCTTGAGCGTCTCTCAAATATGTGACCAAGCCACAAAGGAGACAAAATAGTCACATTTGACTTTCAAGAATGCCGATTCATCAATAAGAAGTCCAAAGATGTCATTCTCAAAGGAATTTGAAAGAACAATGTGTATGTGTTCAACAAGGAGTTTGAGCCTTCCTGAAAGCTGTACTTATCTGTCTCATCTGAGGACGCCGATCTCTGGCATCGTCGTCTTGCTCATGCCGGACTCGGCACCATTCTCAAACTTCATCAACAAGATCTTGTGAGAGGACTTCTCCGAATCGATCCTGATCAAGCCGAACAGTGTGAAGCATGTATCAAATGGAAGCAAACAAGATCGTCCTTTAAGTCCAAAACCGAATTTGAGTACGAAGAAACCGTTGGAACTCCTTCATATGGATCTTTGTGGACCCATGAGGACAAAGAGCTATGGTGGAAAGAGGTAAATGTACGTTCTTGTAGATGACTTTTCACGATTCACCTGGTGATAGAGCATATAGGTTATAGTATTTAGGACATGTTTTGATTAGTTTTTCATGCATTTTTAGGTAGATTTTCCTTTATTTCGTAGTGTAGCTTTAGTGTTGGAAGTTTCGGAATCTACACTCGTTTGGTTGATATTTGCAGATATGAGGGATCGAGTGTCGGATCATGGTGATGGTGGACATGGAGGTGGGCTTGAAGGTGCCGAAGGAGTGTGCATGGATGGAGGCTAAGGAAGAAATCAAGTGCCCAAGTGATAGAGAGTTTCGAACTTCAGGAGTGAAAGCGCGGGCAGATCTTCAAGAACTCGGCCGCGCTTCAGAGTTCCATACCGCGCTTTGACATCTGAGAACCAGGAGTGAAAACGCGGGAAGGCAGCGAAAGCGCGACCGCGCTTTGGTTCATGACCGCGTTTCTCTTCGCGTCAGCATAAGTGATATTTTTGTATGGGCTTTGGGTTTTTGGGCTGAAACTTGTTTTGGTTGTTATTTTTAGAAACTTCTTAGATATATTTTTGGATATTAGTTTCTAGGTTTATATTCTCATAACTCTTGACTTGGAGATTATTATCATTATTGTTGAAGCTTGAGAAGAACAAGAAACCTCTTTGGACAATTGTAAGCTTTTCAATGTCTTTGAACAACTAAACCTCTTTTGCTTAATTAGTTAATTGAAGTTGTGAATTAAGAATTATTGTGAGATTTGATTTTTTTTAATTTGCCTTGACTAGATTGTTTTCTCTATGCTTGATTGAATAAGTTTGATTTAGGGTTTTGTTAGATTGGCCATCTAATTGAATCTCTAGGTTCAATTACAACTAGATCTTTCGAATTACCGGTAGGTGTTGATTAGATCATAAGTAGAACCTTTAATCAATCTAGGACTGGTAGGACTAGTTGATTAGAGAAGAGAATTCATTCGCATGTTATTTGGATGTCTGGTTGCTCTGAATGCATGTTTCTATTGATGCTTGAATCTTAATGCTGTTGTCAAATTGAATCTAGGAGGTCTCTTAGGTTATTTGATAATTAGGGTTGTTAGTACCGGTCGGGCTAATAACTAGAATTGAAGTAGGATTAATAATTCCATGAAGTTGGGTTATTAGCATTCCGCAATAGATTAGTCAAGGTAAAAAGAGAATTTTGATAATCAATGATCAATAATCAAGTTCACAATGGATATTAACTGGTTAAGCATACTTCTCCCATACTTGATTACTCAATCTTAATTTTGCATTTTAAACTTCTTAGTTAATAGAATCACCTACAAAAACCCCCGTTTTACATTCATTTGAGTATCCAAGTTAAATACATAAAAACACAAGTCTCTGTGGGATCGACCCTTACTTCCCTACTACATTCCTAGTAGGTAGTTCAGATTACTTTGATAGGTATTAAGGCGACTAAAATACCTCTATCAAATTGGCGCCGTTGCCGGGGACTTCGTCGTCTTTGTGTATTTAATTTGTTTACTTTGTTTGGTATGAACCTGTCATATGGTTCATACCCGTGCTACTAACTCTTCACCCTTGTTGTTTGACGCAGATATTGACAGGACTTTATTCAGGTTGAGGAAGGAGATTCGCAATTCCTTTCACGAGCTGCCTTTTGATTCTGAATTTGAGTCTGACGAGATGGGTGACGGTAATCTGGATGCTGTGGCACAGACTTTGAGGCAGCTGACTGCACCGGATCTGACCCAACAACCGTTGGTGGTGCAATTCCCTGAGCTGGCCGATGGAGTCAATTTTGAGCTAAAGTCGGGGTTGATCCACCTTCTTCCCAAGTTTCATGGGTTGAGTGGAGAAGACCCTAATAAGCACCTAAGGTGAGTTTCATGTAGTCTGCTCAAGCATGAAGCCTAGAGAGGTTACTGAGGATCAGATCAAGCTGAGGGCGTTTCCTTTCTCGCTCAAGGATTCAGCCAATGACTGCTTCTATTACTTGGGACCTGGGAGTATTGACACTTGGCATAAGATGAAGAAAGCATTCTTGGAAAAATACTTCCCAGCTACGAGGTCTAATAGCATCAGTAATATTGAGTAGGCACCTACTGAGACCTTGTACGAGTATTCTGACGAGGTCTTCTGGATGATGAGAGAAGAATGGTTAATGCTGCTTGTGGGGGTTACATCCTTAATAAGACCCCTGCAGGAGCATTCCAACTATTTGATGAGCTATCTGAAGGTTCATGGCAATTCAACAAGTCTACCAGATCAGTTAATTCTGCAGTTACTCAGTCATCTTTGCATGAGGAAGTCTCAGAGCTGAAGAATATGGTGAAGCAGCTCACAATGTCTGGTGGGAAACAGCAGGTTAAGGCATGTGGAGTCTGCTTAGATGTTATGCACCCAACAGATGCTTGCCCTACACTCCAGGAACCGCAAGCTGAAGTCAATGCAATGGGTGGATATGGTCCACAAAAGCAGAGATATGATCCCTTCTCTAACACTTACAATCCTGGATGGAGGGATCATCCCAGCCTTCGATATGGAAATCCCAATCAGCAGCAGCAGTACAATCAACAAGGTGGTCAACCTGCTTACAGGCCCCCTTTCAATCCGAAGCCTCAAGCACCTGCTTCAAACTCAATGTCAACAGAGGACATGATTCGGGCTCTTGCTCAGAGTGTGACTACGATACAAGGTTCCATGACCCAATTTCAACAGGAGACCAAGTCAAGTGTCCAAAATTTGGAGAAGCAGGTGAGCCAAATTGCTAATGCTGTAAGAAAGTTGGAGGCCAAGGATTCTGGTAAACTGCCGTCTCAAACCGAGCTCAACCCGAGGCAGAATGTCAATGCTATAACTTTACAATGTGGTAAAGTGCTTGAAGATGCCCCGGGAAAAGCTCATCATGCTATTCAAGAAGAGAAGCCCTTGGAAGAAGAGGACACAGGAGAGAACTCCAATTCGGGTGTTCAGCTTCGAAAACTCGGGCAAGACATTCAAAACACGCCCGCGTTTTCAAGAACCAACCCGCGCTACGCCTCCTGGGAAGAATCCTCAGAAACGCGGGCAGGTACACTCCAAAGCGCGCCCGCGTTTTCAAGTGGTAGCCCGCGCTTCTCCGCTCGAGCTTCAGGTCCCGAAACGCGGCCACCGACAAGCGAAAGCGCGCCCGAGTTCTCGAGCCAGCCCGCGCTTCCGATCGCAGAGGCGACTTCTCCCGAGTCTTCACCGACACCTCATATTTCACTTCCACCTTTTCCAGAGGCTCTCAAACGGACCCGAAAGCTTGAGAACGACAAGGAGCTATTCGAGACATTTAGCAAGTGCGAGGTCAACATCCCGCTACTCAAACTCATCAAAAGTATTTCTCGCTATGCTAAGTTCTTGAAGGAGTTCTGCACAATCAAGAGAACTCAAAAGCTAAAGGGACAACAGAAGGTCAAAGTGAGTGAACACATCTCAGCTGTGTTTCAAAGGCGTATGCCCAAGAAATGCGGAGATCCAGGTATGTTCACTATCCCATGTGTGATTGGTGAAACAAAAATTGATAAGGCCATGCTAGATTTGGGTGCTTCCATCAATGTTATCCCTTATTCTTTGTACAAATCTCTTGAGTTTGGACCTTTGCATGATACTAGAGTTGTGATCCAATTAGCTGATAGATCTAATGTGTATCCTAAGGGTATAGTTGAAGATGTGCTTGTTATGGTTGATAAATTGATTTTCCCTGCTGACTTTTATGTGCTAGATATGGAACATGATAAGCATGCCTCACCTATTCTTTTGGGTAGACCTTTCTTGAAGACAGCTAATACTAGGATTGATGTTTGTAGTGGATCTCTCACCATGGAATTTGATGGGGAAAGGGTAGAGTACAATATCTATGATGCTATGAAATACCCTGCTGATGTGAACTCTTTGTGTGCAATTGATGTGATTGAACCTCTTGTTCAAGAAACCTTTAATGTGAATGGCATGCATGAGTTGCAATCTGCTCTTGAAAATTCTTTGGTGAACAACATGCTGGATTTTGAGCTTAATGCTAACCTGCAGGAAATTGTGGTTGAGTTGAACACTCACTATGAGCGTCCACTCTTACCACCGGGCTCCAAGCCCATGCTACTAACCTTGCCAAGCGAGCAGCTTGTTCTTTCTGTTGTGCAGGCCCCAGTGATAGAGTTGAAGCAACTTCCGGATCATCTAAAATATGCCTTCTTAGGTGATGGAGAGACCTTACCGGTGATCATTTCTAACAAACTCACGAAAGATCAAGAACACCGGTTGATTGAGGTTCTGAGGGAGCACAAAACCGCCATAGGATGGACTATTGCAGACATCAAAGGAATTAGCCCCTCTACATGTATGCATAGAATCTTATTGGAGGAAGAAGCAAAGCCCTCAAGACAACCTCAAAGGAGGTTGAACCCGCCAATGATGGAGGAGGTGAAGAAGGAGGTTCTCAAACTTCTCCAAGCAGGCATGATATACCCCATCTCTGACAGTCAGTGGGTGAGCCCTACCCAAGTTGTTCGCAAGAAGGGCGGTATTACAGTCAAGGAGAACGAGCAAGGTGAATTGATTCCCACCAGGATCCAAACCGGGTGGCGTGTGTGCATCGATTACCGCAAGCTCAATGCGGTTACTTGGAAGGATCACTTCCCCTTGCCCTTCATTGATCAAATGCTCGAGCGACTCGCTGGTCGCCCTTTCTATTGCTTTTTGGATGGATATTCCGGATATTTCCAAAGATCAAGACAAGACGACGTTCATTTGTCCGTTTGGTACTTTCGCATACCGAAGGATGCCATTTGGGTTGTGCAACGCGCCTGCCACTTTCCAAAGGTGTATGGTTAGTATCTTTTCCGAATACATAGAGCATTTCATTGAGATTTTCATGGATGATTTCACCGTACATGGGGATGACTTTGATTCTTGTCTAAATCACTTGACACTTGTGCTTAAAAGATGTAAGGATACTAATCTTGTTCTAAATTTTGAGAAATGTCACTTAATGGTTGAACAAGGCATAGTATTAGGTCATATAGTGTCCGCTAGGGGTATTGAGGTCGATAAGGCAAAGATTGAAGTAATTCAATCCTTGCCTTATCCTACTAATGTCCTGGAAGTGCGTTCTTTTCTTGGCCATGCAGGTTTCTATCGCAGGTTCATTAAAGACTTTTCAAAGACAGCTTCACCTCTATGTGATTTACTCAAGAAGGAGACAGCCTTTGATTTTGGTGATGGGTGCAAGAAAGCTTTTGATGAGTTGAAATTGCGTCTCACCACCGCCCCTATCATCCAAGCCCCGGATTGGTATCTACCCTTTGAGATCATGTGTGATGCCAGTGACTATGCAGTGGGGGCGGTATTGGGGCAAAAGGTTGGGAAGGCGTCCCATGTGATCCACTATGCCTCCATGACTCTAAATGAGGCGCAGAGGAACTACTACACCACCGAGAAGGAGCTACTGGCAGTGGTGTTTGCTTTGGAGAAATTTCGGTCCTACTTGCTAGGGACCAAGGTGATTGTCTACACCGATCATGCAGCCCTTCGTTACTTGTTGACGAAGAAGGAAGCTAAGCCCCGATTGATACGATGGATCTTGTTGTTGAGTGAGTTCAACATTGAGATCAAGGACAAGAAGGGGGCTGAGAATGTGGTAGCGGATCACCTTAGTCTCTTGACATGTGAAGGGGAGAGCGATCTACAAGTTTCACCTATTCGAGAAGAGTTCCCGGATGATACCTTGTTCGCATTGCGTGCTGTTCAGCCTTGGTATGCAGATTTGGTGAATTTTCTCGCTGCGGGTGAGCTTCCATCGGTCTTGACCAAAGCCCAAAGAGACAAGCTTAAGAGTGAAGCAAGGTACTATGTGTGGGATGATCCATATCTTTGGAAACATTGCGCAGATCAGGTCATTCGTCGATGTCTTCCCGAGAATGAGGTAACCTCCGTTTTGACCTTTTGCCATTCATATGCTTGTGGGGGGCATTTTAGAGCTAGAAAGACTGCTAGGAAGGTGTTGGATGCAGGATTTTATTGGCCTACCATCTTTCGGGATGCAAACGCTTTTTGTAAATCCTGTGACCGATGCCAACGAGATGTCCCAATCTCCCATGATTTTTTGTGAAGTTTTTGATGTTTGGGGCATTGATTTCATGGGACCTTTTCCTAACTCTTTTGGGAACTATTATATTTTGTTAGTAGTGGACTACGTTTCCAAGTGGGTGGAAGCGAAGGCCACCCGTACTGATAATTCCCGAGTTGTGGCAGATTTCTTGAAGACTCACATCTTTAACAGATTTGGGATCCCTAGAGCTTTGATTAGTGATAAAGGAACTCATTTTTGTAACAAGACGGTGAGTGCACTTTTGAGGAAGTACCATGTCACACACCGAGTCTCTACAGCGTACCACCCCCGAACAAATGGTCAAGCCGAGGTGTCCAACCGAGAGGTCAAGTCCATTCTTGAAAAGACGGTGTCACCAAACCGAAAGGATTGGAGTATCCGGTTAGATGATGCACTTTGGGCCTATAGGACAGCTTACAAAACACCGATTGGAATGTCTCCTTTTCGGTTGGTGTTTGGTAAGGCATGTCACCTTCCAGTGGAGATCCAACACAAAGATATTGGGCGGTGAAGCATTGTAGCATGAAATTGGATGAGGCCGGTGTATTAAGGAAGCTACAGCTGCAGGAGCTAGAGGAGCTAAGGATGGAAGCCTATGACAATACCGCCATCTACAAAGAGAAGACCAAAGCTTGGCATGACAAACATATTTGGCGCAAGCACTTCAAAGTTGGAGACAAAGTCTTGTTATATCAATCTCGTCTTAAGCTTTTCCCAGGAAAACTGAGGTCGAGATGGACGGGACCATTCGTTGTGGCGCACACTTATCCACATGGAGCGGTTGATGGCTACGATAGTACTACTCACTCCACCTTCAAAGTGAATGGCCAGAGATTGAAGCCTTATTTCGATGGGTTTAGCAATGCTATACTTGACGAAACGGCTTTACAGGAACCCGAGCCAGCGACATGAGCAGCAGACCGTCAAGCTAACGACGTTAACCAAGCGCTTCTTGGGAGGCAACCCAAGCATTAGGATAGTTGTTTTTGATTTTTAGTGTTAGCCTAGGATTAGTATAGGATAGTTTTGTTTTGGTGTTTTGTTTCTTTGTTGTGTGTTTTTGCAGCCCGGCGTACAGGTCCAAAAGCGCGGGGTAGGGGCCCGAAAACGCCCCCGCGTTTTCAAGCCCCATACCGCGTTTCGCCTCCTGAAGCTCAGGTCTAAAAGCGCGGGCAGGCAGGCAGAAGCGCGGCCGCGTTCTCGCACCAGACCGCGCTTCCGTTCGCTCACAGCAAGAGTAAAAACGCGGCCGGCCCTCTTTTCCTCATTCCTCCTCAACACACACTCGGCCTTCTTCACGAAAGAGTTCGCCCCCTCCTCCATTGTTGAACAATTCAAGCCCCAAACAACACCAAATGAAGTGATTCTTCTCCCAAATCCACTCTTCTTCATCAATCATCAAGTAATCTCTTCTCTACTCTTCTCTTTTCCTTGATTAATTTGTGATTTTTGAGCTTGAAATTCTAAACCTAGGTTTTGCCTAATCTCTCTAGATTTGTCAATTTCAACTCAAATTTGCATGATTAATCACTACTTGTTAGTTCCTTTGCATGATTCTAGCATGATTCCTTGATTTCCTTGCTTGTTCTTGTGAAATTTGGATTGTGATTGATTTTTGCCTAAACTAATCTAGGTAGTGGGGGAAGAGAGTGTTTGAGAGTATTATCTGCTTGATTATTGGATTGTTATTGGATTGTTGTGGGATTGTCCTTGCCGGGACAATCAAATTTTGCTTGTGGTGTTGCTTTGTTGATTTGTGGTGCAGGAACAGGTACAGAATGCCTCCTCGTCCAACAACCCGTAGAGGCTCGTCTAGAGCTTCATCTTCTCGTGCCCAGCCACAGTCTTCCCGCCCCAGTTCATCTTCTGCTCGCCCCCGAGCCCATCTCACTCCGCCTACGGTTGTAGGGGAGGTGACCCCATCTGATTTCGGGTTCAGTTTGAGCGACCCTGTGCACTTTGAGCGATTCAGGCTCCTCCGTAAACGACCAATACATGCCCCTCGGTACTTGGATTGGGATTTTCTGACAGAACTGGGGTTGAAGGATGAGCTTAGGAAATGTGAGCATGACCAGCACTTGAGCAATTTTCTCCGGTTACAGCAGCCTGCATACAAGGGTCTTGTGTTAGAGTTTCTGAGCACTCTGGACACACATATTCTTTCCGGGCCAAATTCCAAGGCGGGGGGAGTGCACCTTCCAGCTTGGGGAAGTGGGAAGGAGAATCGCACTAAGTGAGGTCAATGCAGCATTTGGGTTCTCTATTTTTGGTGAGCAGGTGGAGAGATGGGAAAGACAAGCTTATTGGCTCGGTGATTCTCAGTGGCAGAGTATGACAGGCAAGGAAGAGTACAAGGCCTCTAGAGCAAAAGCGTCTTCTCTTACACACCCTGTACTCCGTGTGCTGCAGCGCTATTACGCTCTTTCTATTACAGGAAGGGGAGAAGGAGAGGGTAATGCACCAAGGAAAGATGTGATGCTCTTGGCTGCGTTCTTGGAGAGGATGAGGGTGAACTATGGAGCGGTCCTTATGAACAATCTGGCTCACATCAGCAGGAAGGGTACAGGACCGATCACTATTGGAGCCCTTGTCACTGTTTTGGCTCAGTATTACCAGCTTGATTTGACTCGGTTTGGTGGGAGGATTGAGCCTGCACCGATGGATTTCGCTTTCTTCAACAAGATGGGTGCCCTGCATTTCCACTATGGTCACTATTTTTGGAGGATTGGAGACACCAAGAGGGTGATGCAGCTTCCGGATGCACAGAGAGTTGTCTTAACCATCGGCCGAGATCATGCTGCTACTTGGATGATCACTCCTCGGGATGGTGATCTCCCGCTTGAGGCAGTTGAGAGCCATCGGGGCAAGAGGCGTCGGGTGCAGAGGACTGTTGAGGAGTCTGAGGACGAGGCCACAGCTGATGATGCTTCTGAGGGTGATGAGGATTTTATTGCTGAGGAGGATCTCGAGCCCGAGCTTGGTGATCAGGATGAGGATGCTGTTGTAGACGATGTTCAGGGTGTGGGTGGTTATCCTCAGGGCCAGTTTGATCAGTTGGTGAGCATGATGGGAGGGCTCACTACGCAGATGACTCAGTTTAGGGCTCATGTGGATCAGAGATTTGATTATCAGGAGCAGAGGATGGACCACTACCGGCAGTACCACGACGAGCAGCTTCATCAGCTTCACGCTCGCATGGATGGTTGGACTCAGGAGGGTGGATTCCCACCTTATCAGTATTACCCATATCCAGGCTACCCACAACAGTTCCCACCACCACCACCACCGGAGTAGTTGCCACTTCCTTCCTATCTGGATGACTCGGTTAGTATTTTCTTCTTCTTTCTTTTATTTTACATTGGGGACAATGTAAAGTTTAAGCTTGGGGGAGGGGATTATTGGTTGAGTCATCTCATCTTTGCATTCATATAGTTGCATTTGCATGTTTAAATTATAGTTTTGCATCGATTAAAATTGAAAAAAAAATGAAAAATCAATCTAAAATCAAAAAAAAAATTGAAAAATATCAAAAATATTGCATTTTAGGAACCAAATTTCCCTACTTGTCCACTTGTCTCTCTAAGTTAAGAGTATTATCTAACCCATGACTAGCTTGTTGGTTGAAGTTTCCTTGGATTGAAGCATGATTCTTAAGTTATTAATCTTGATTATAGGATTGAGCATGCATAAGAAGTTGACATTTTGGATTGTTTATGAAGTTCTAGACATATTTGCCTTGTGAGATTATTTTGAGCCTTTTATTGCATATTTGCATATTTTCTTGAGTGTATCGCTTTGATTGCTAGCTCTAGAACTTGCGTTTAGATATCTTTTTCAAGGCTACATTACATGATTTAAATGCATGACATTAAAATGATTGAGGCATTTTTATTAGCTCATTATATCCTTATCTACCTTATGCATGATCCTTTGTTTGATAGCCCAATTTTGAGCCTATAGCCTTATTTTGTAGCTCCACAAAAATTTTCCTAGCCTATATAAGCTTGACCCTTCCCGGGAATTAGAATTTAGCTAGGGTGTTTTTGTGTAGTTGGAGATGATTCTTGGGTGAGCTGGTTGAAGAAAGGATTTGTGTTGAGTTAAAAGAAAGAAAAAAAAAGAGATAAGGAGTTGAAAAAAAAAATGATGAAAAGAAAAAAAAAGTGTTTGATTGAGGTGAAATGAAAATGCGAAATCAAGTTGAAAAGCCTCAAGCGAGTTGAAAAAGAAGAAGAATGAGCAAAAGTGTATAAAGAAAAGTGATGGAGAAAAGGTGAATCAAATTGGTGAACATTTGAAGAGAAGTGGTTAAAGTTTGGGTAGTTAGCTAGTTCTAGTTCCCGGTTTTTGCACCACATGACCAAATATTTCCCCACCTACTTGTGTATACCTTGGCCCCATTACAACCCTTTGAAAAGTCCTCATGATTTTTGTTGTGTGTTTGATCATTCGTAGTGGAGATTTAGAACACTGATGCAAGCCTATGGTAGTCTAGCTTTCAAAGTTGATTTTGAGTGAAACACATCCCTTAAACACTTGAGTGAAGAGTGCAAAACACATTACCTTGGTGAGGTCTAGAATGGATGAATGATTTGATTTTGAAAGCTTCTCATACATGTGTGCAATGATGTTTTGGTCAAGGTTTAGCTTTTTGATGAAATGTGGATTGACATTGAGATGGATGCTTTAACTTGCTAGTTGTGGTGTGATCTCGATTTTATTTCTTGCTTGAGGACAAGCAAGGTTCAAACTTGGGGGAATTTGATAGAGCATATAGGTTATAGTATTTAGGACATGTTTTGATTAGTTTTTCATGCATTTTTAGGTACATTTTCCTTTATTTCGTAGTGTAGCTTTAGTGTTGGAAGTTTCGGAATCTACACTCGTTTGGTTGATATTTGCAGATATGAGGGATCGAGTGCCGGATCATGGTGATGGTGGACATGGAGGTGGGCTTGAAGGTGCCGAAGGAGTGTGCATGGATGGAGGCTAAGGAAGAAATCAAGTGCCCAAGTGATAGAGAGTTTCGAACTTCAGGAGTGAAAGCGCGGGCAGATCTTCAAGAACTCGGCCGCGCTTCAGAGTTCCATACCGCGCTTTGACATCTGAGAACCAGGAGTGAAAACGCGGGAAGGCAGCGAAAGCGCGACAGCGCTTTGGTTCATGACCGCGTTTCTCTTCGCGTCAGCATAAGTGATATTTTTGTATGGGCTTTGGGTTTTTGGGCTGAAACTTGTTTTGGTTGTTATTTTTAGAAACTTCTTAGATATATTTTTGGATATTAGTTTCTAGGTTTATATTCTCATAACTCTTGACTTGGAGATTATTATCATTATTGTTGAAGCTTGAGAAGAACAAGAAACCTCTTTGGAGAATTGTAAGCTTTTCAATATCTTTGAACAACTAAACCTCTTTTGCTTAACTAGTTAATTGAAGTTGTGAATTAAGAATTATTGTGAGATTTGATTGTTCTTAATTTGCCTTGACTAGATTGTTTTCTCTATGCTTGATTGAATAAGTTTGATTTAAGGTTTTGTTAGATTGGCCATCTAATTGAATCTCTAGGTTGAATTACAACTAGATCTTTCGAATTACCGGTAGGTGTTGATTAGATCATAAGTAGAACCTTTAATCAATCTAGGACTGGTAGGACTAGTTGATTAGAGAAGAGAATTCATTCGCATGTTATTTGGATGTCTAATTGCTCTGAATGCATGTTTCTATTGATGCTTGAATCTTAATGCTGTTGTCAAATTGAATCTAGGAGGTCTCTTAGGTTATTTGATAATTAGGGTTGTTAGTACCGGTCGGGCTAATAACTAGAATTGAAGTAGGATTAATAATTCCATGAAGTTGGGTTATTAGCATTCCGCAATAGATTAGTCAAGGTAAAAAGAGAATTTTGATAATCAATGATCAATAATCAAGTTCACAATGGATATTAACTGGTTAAGCATACTTCTCCCATACTTGATTACTCAATCTTAATTTTGCATGTTAAACTTCTTAGTTAATAGAATCACCTACAAAAACCCCCGTTTTACATTCATTTGAGTATCCAAGTTAAATACATAAAAACACAAGTCTCTGTGGGATCGACCCTTACTTCCCTACTACATTCCTAGTAGGTAGTTCGGATTACTTTGATAGGTATTAAGGCGACTAAAATACCTCTATCACCTGGGTTCTTTTTTTAGTGTTAAATGCAGATGCTTTCAAGATGGTCAAGATCTTCATCAAACAAGTGGAAATTGCTCTTGGAACGAACTTAAAAGCTATACGGTCAGACCATGGGACAAAATTCAAAAACTCAGAGTTCCTGGACTTTTGTGACGAACAAGGTGTCTCGCCCAACTTCTCATCCCCAAGAAATCCTCAACAAAATGGCTGATCGCTCATGGATGCGAGGGTCTAGAGATACATCTATAACCCGACCCCGATGTAGTACGTGGTGGGTGTCGAACGCTCGGGAAATCTACTCGATTGATATGCCACAATACTTGAAAACGGGAAAAGAGAACTTACAACAAAGGAAAACGAAAGGAGCAACCGGGACCGACACAAGGTCACGTTGGGCCCAAGTTGGCTGGGAGGAAGGACGTCGGGACCAACTCTCTGGAAGTCGGGCTCAAGGTAACTAGGGATGTCGAACTCGAGTGATTGAAAGTAGATCTTGGGTTTTGGTTCGTTCTCTAGTAGATTAAGCCTTTTCCACCTCAATTCAAGCAACAAGTGATGATCTATGTTGGATCGAGAGGTTTTCACTTCGTCCAAACCACTCTACACATCGATCATGGGGTTGATTGGCTTTCGCTTCTCCCCTTCGATGCAAGGTCTAGTGATGGATGCTTTTCACTTTCGTTACTTCGCCAATCACAATCCTTGATCCCCTACTTTCGCAAGGAATTGTAGCTCTATGTAGAGTGGGTTCCTAGATCAAGCACTCAAGGCTTATGGTTTTGGGGATTCTAGCTCAACCTAGCTAGAGTTTTCCTCCATTACCCAAGATCAAGGAGATCTACTCCATATGGCATGTAACAAAAACAAACAAATCACAAGACATCACAATCATCATCATCAATTTTCAATCAAAGGCAAATTTCATTCATAAACTCAAGTTCATTCTACAAATTCAAGGCCAAGTTTGCCAAATCCAAAAGATCAAACCAAATCGAAGCTAAACTAACAATCAAACCTAGCAATCTCTTCCTCTCCTTGGCCGATCCTCTCTTCTCTTTCTTCTCTTCTCCTTCTTCTCTCCTTTCTCCTTGCTCTCCAAGTATTGACTTGAGAGGTTTGTGTGTGGATAGTGTCTAAGGGCCTAGTGGAACACCCTTTTAATTAGAAGAACAAGAGGGGATTTATAGTTGAGGGGCAATTGTGGAAGATTACTCATCAATTCCTTGGTGACTAAGCCATGATCGACTTGGACCGACACGGAGCCACCTTGGGCCCGAGGTACCGGGTAACTCGGTCCAAGATCAAAATCACATTCTCGGGTCCGGCTTGCATCTACCTCGTTCCATGCCTCGTGCCACCTCTTCTTCTTGGCTTTTCCTCTTTTTTTCGTCATAGCTTGCTCCTTTCCTTCCTCCTTTAGCTCATGCCTTGATCCAAGCATCGATCCACCTTCAATAAAATCCTTGATTCCTTGCCAAAACGCCTACAAAATACACAAAAACACGCATAGTCTCCGAATCTCATAGAAATGCGGGAACAAAGCTGAAAAGGAACAAAACACCCAAGAAAAGAGGGGGAAAGAAACAAAACTACAAAGGAAAACACATTTAAAACACCACCAAATAGGAAGACATCAAAATACCCCATACTTAGACTTGCTTGTCCTCAAGCAATAACAATGTAAGCAAGACAGAAACATAATCTTCAAGTAAAGCCTCGAGTGAAAAACACAATTAAGCACAAGTGATAGATATTCAAGCAAGATTACATCATCACACATGATTAAGTGCTCAAAGGAATAGAGTCAATGCAACTAAGCCTCACTCTAGGGATATGTGAATGTGTATCACTTATCATGTGTATGGATATAACAATGAACACTCAAGCTCAAACATCATGCAAGTAAGGACTTTACTATTGAAGCTAATATCACCGAATCCTCCACCTTGAGACTCCTAATACAAAGTACACAAAGAGTTCGAACTTGGCTGAATGGAGGTCCTCAAAGAGGTTCCATTCGGCCAGGTTGTAATAGGGCTTTTGGTATTTCTCAAGGTGGGAATTATTTGGTCTTGTGGTGCTTACAATGGGGATTGAACAACCAAAACTCTTACCAACTTCACCAAAATTCCACAATCAACTTCACACTCTTTCCAAAAGGCTTAAAATTTTTCCTCTCAACCCAAAATTACACTTTACATTCCACTTCGTCTTTGCACTTAGACTTTTGTTGGATTTTCAAGACTTTCCACACTAGACCGACTTGCTCATAACTCGGGCCCGATATAGTTACTAACTCGGTCGAACCCTTTTCTTCACTTAAGCTTTACACACCTTTCATTCCACTTTCCACTTCCAGCATTTTCTTTTCTTTTCTTTCTTCCTTGGCTTTTTCACACAACAAAGATGCACTACCCACATGATTCATAACACCACTGTTTGCCCTTAAATCCAAGTGAATCTCAACTCATCGAATACCATCCAAACCTCTCTTCTAAAGTCCAACCTCATAAAGGTCAAGTCATATAAGGCTAGGAATAATATTTTTGAGGAGTTTCAAACAAAGGCCTAGGCTAGAACGGGGCTACAAACAAAGGATTCACTTCATGGTAGGATATGGAACATTGTTTTGTGACTAAAAGGATAAAGTTCAAATCAATGTGACAATCCTAGTGCAAATCTCATGACGGTCTTGGAAAACAGATAAACACCTCAATAGCAAGTTTGACTACGTATGCATGAGCTAATCACAAAAGAAACATGAGCGATATGCAAATATAAACAAGCATCCCTAAAATGGCCAAAATCAATCTCACAAGGGTCACACATACTTAGTTGCATGAGGACTCATCCTAGAACTCACATGCTCAATAAAACAAGCAAGATATCATGATCACATCAAAAGAAACATCAATTTTAGAGGCTAAACTATCCAAAAATATGCAAAGGAATTTACATGCTCGCATCATCATTAGCTTTCATCTTTGGACATCTAAGATGGGGATTTCTAGTCCAAAACTACAAAACACACAATCTTTTTGTTGTTTTCAACATAATTTTTCAAATTTTTATGGATTTTTGCAAAAAATTTCTCTATACGAAACCAAAAACTTATCCAATCAAAACCAAACTTAATCATCCATGTTACTCATCAAACCACAATCCAAGAAACTAGAAACTATCATCCCAAAAAACACAAGCTAAAAACCAAATATCCACAAAGCACAAACACAAACACAAACACAAACTAGCAAAATCATGAGCACTTCCCCAACCCATACTTAAAATTTTGATGTCCCCATCAAACAAGGAAACCAAAACTAAAAGCAAGAGAAAAGAGTACGAAAAGCTCACTATTTCTTTATTCTTCTTTGGCATGTCTAGAATTAATCATTAAAGGGGTTGTCGTGTCTATATCCTCGTTGGAGCCTCATGAGCCTCTCCCTCTCGTACACTTGCTCTTGGTAGAAGTCTTGTGGTGGTGGTGGAAGTTGGGCACTAGATCGTGTCCATTGGTCCTCGCGGGAAGGGAAGTTCCCGCTCATCCATGTGTTGAAGTTGTCTTGCACTTGCCACCTTTGGTCCTCTACTTTTCTAAGCTCCTCTACCTCACGCCTAGTGTAGCCGAGAGCTCAGTTCATCTCCTCTTGATTTGCTTGGAAGGCGCCTTGTTGTTGAAGCATTTGTTGTTGATGAAAGTACAATTGTTGTTGTTGAATGTTCACTTGGTGGACATCATTAAGGACATTCTCTTGTTGGAGTTGAAGATGGGCCATTTGGTTGGCCAAGAAAGACATGTCCACCGTTTGTTGCCTCTCGGAAAACACCATTCCCGGACCATACCATTGAGCATACCCTTCATATCCTCCTCCTTGAGCGTGCTCTTGCCTCGCCCCACTCCCCTCTACATGCTCGTAGTGCCTAGGGGCCTCATCGCCAAAGAATGAGCCGGACCGACTTTGATGGAAGTCGCGCCCGACGTGCTGTGCATCTCAGTCCACTTGAGGTGGAGGGTTGTGCATGGCTCGGAGGTTGGCCACCAAGTTGTTGAAACCTTCATCCTCGGCTGGCTCTTGATCAATGTCCATGGCTTCTCCACGAGGTGCCAACACATAATCATTTGGGTCGGAAGCCGGTGAAGATGAGGAAGAGTGAAACCGAATGTGTTGTAGATTTTGCCTCCCCTCACGAGCGCCAACCGGATCACCAAAAGAATGGGGCATAACGCCCCAAACATTGTACCAATTTGCGAACTTTGAGAGGTCAAAGAGGGAGGACTTCAACCGGATAGACACGCCACCGAAGCTTGAGTGTGGAGCCAAGAAAGTCATGTAGGGCTTTTCTTTGATGATGTTGGCCTTCTTGAAGTACTTCATGTTCATAAGCTCAACTTCTAGGCGCATGGCTAGCCTTGCAATCATCCCACCGAAATAGATCCAAGAAGAGCTTTGGAAGTCTCGAACCATCTTGACCCACTCCCATGCAAGGTTCATGGGCTTCTCGGTGTTGAAGAGCATCTCATGTAGCAACATGATCTCTTCTCTCATTGGCTTGCTCAACTCGTGACGTGCATAAATTGCACATCCCAAGACTCGCACCATGACTCAGAAGAGAGGGCTTGCTATCTCGGTGGTGGTGGCGCCTTTTCTCATCTCTCCCTTCCCAGCCACATGCCTCCATACTTGATTCACCTTCTTATTGTCAACATTAGCCGCCTCTTGTGGACATGGGAACCCGAAGTAGGTAGCCAAGTCCCTAAGCGAGAGATTGTAGTCGTCATTCCCTATTTGAAATGTGATCTTGCCTTCTTCATCTTCCACATCATCGTAGGTGCACTCGAAAGTAGCCATGAACTCCGATGTGAGGGCGGGATAGTGGGGATTGTTCCATCTGAACATCCCATTGAGGCTGATGTTGTTGTAGCACTTGGGAAGAGCTTGATCCATGCTCATCTTTCTCACGGCTTCCCAATCAAGCCATCTAGTGTGATGCTCGAGTTCCATAAACCTTGCATACTTCTCGGCTATCTCATCATTCTCCAAATAAACGTCATCCAACTTTGGCTCCGACCTCGACTTCTTGGACTTCTTCTTGGGCCTTTCGGATCGAGATGATGAAGCAGGAGTCTCCATTGTACCTACTCACACTCAATCAAACAAAAGGACACAAGATACGTTCCATTCAACACAACAAAGACAATCATAAGCACATCAACACAAGAGGTACCCCATACTTCATTTCCAAACACACTTATCACATAATCCAACATAAATCAACATGGATATCTTCAAGCAATGGCTAAGCAAATGGACATACTACATCATGATTAAGCTATAGCCAACAATAAAACACATGCATCCACATGATATCACAAGGAGAGAGCGAAAATAGCATGAATCTACTTCCAATCTATGTCGGGCCCGACACAACCTCAACCTCGGTCCGACCTCTGCCTTGGATCGACTTGGTGGACCGACATGCCGAAGTCGGGCCCGACGTACCTGGGCAATCTCAAAATCGTTCTTGCCTCAAATCACACACATAAAACCCCAAATCACTTTATCATGTCCCTAAGGCTCAATTTCAACCATCAAACATCCCTAATCGAAGTTCTAAGTGGATTCAAGCATGCATAAACAACTTCAAAACTCAATTTCACAACTCATGCAAATCCACCATAGATGCTCAAGATCAAGCTCTCAATCAAACATGGCATTACTCAATCATGCAATCTAAAGCACAAAATCTCCATAGAAATAGGTAGAGATCAAGTAACACATACCGGATTTGGAGAAAATTGAACTATCAAGCAATCTACTAGCAGGAACTCAAATCTTCTCAACCTAAGTCAAGATTTGGGATGAATAACAAGTATGAACTCGAAATTTCTACTTGAAATCAGGTGAGGGGAAGGTTTTTGTGGTTGGAACGAGATGAAGAAGGGGAAATAGGTGTGGATCGATGTGGGGAAGATGGGGGACGAGTTGTGAGGATGAGGGAGAGGGTGAATAGTCCTTGGGAATGGTAGGTGGTCCAAAGAATGTTGGTAGGTGGGAGTTATGTAGTGGGGAAGGAGACAAATCTAGGTGAAAGGGAGAATTTGGAACTCCCACTAAACCAGTCGGGCTTGGACCGATGTAATGGACCGACGTTCTCCATGTTGGGCCCGACTTACCTAGGCTTGACGGGGGATTGCTCGGGCCACCAAATTCACTCCATCCTTTTGCAACTCCTTTCTCCACATTTCCATTTATTGTCCACCTTAGATCCTACACAACCTTGAAGAATACACAACACCAAAGATCCACAAGATACTAGATAGGGATTGGTTAGAGAAAATCTAGGCTAAAGCTAGAAAAATTCAAACTAAATTACGAAAACAAAGCTACTAACACGGGTTGCCTCCCGAGAAGCGCTCTTTTATAGTCATTAGCTTGACTTTCTAACCTTCAACTTCATGGAAGCATGAAAGACGGTGAATTGCTCGCCATTGTTGTGCTTATTCCCATTACCCTCATACCCATAGAACCACCAACGATGGTTTATATAGGCATGGCTCTCCGATCTTGGGGCTCTCACATCAAACTCCTCCAAAGAATTTGATTTCACCTCCTTGCGTGCTTCATCTTGCTCCTTTTTCCCTACACCAATGTCATTCAAAGAAATCCTAGAAGAATCCGCTAAATTATCTTTCAAATCACTAAGGCAAATGTAGCTATCTCGTAAGTCATCCTTCAAATCACTAAGACAAATGTAGGAATCACAAGTTTTAAAAGAAGTATGATCATCACCCACATCAAAAGGATATTGGGAAGGATACTCTTCATCTTTACTTGGGCTATGATCAACTCTTGGTTCTTCATGCTTCACAACTTGCTCCATCAACTCCTTTTGAGCTTGGGAGTACCTTGCTTGCACTTGCTCATTGTACCTCACATCACTTCTCAAAGCAACGACTCCACTAGCAATTTCGACTTCCTCTTTACTTCTTTCGGCATTCTCTTCAAGCTTGAGAATCGCCAATGCATCGGCTCATTTAAGGCTTTGTTGAAGTGGAAGTCTAATTTCTCTTCACCAATTTCAAAAGAGACTTTGCCATTCTTGACGTCAAATTTAGCTCCCGCCGTGGCTAAGAATGGACGTCCTAGGATAATCGGGACCAAAGGATCCTCATGCATGTCCAATATGACAAAGTCGTCGGGCACAAAATACTTCCCGACTCTCACGGGCACATCATCAAAAATTCCTTGAGCTTTGATGATCGAACCATCGGCCATGGTTAAAGACATGTCGGCCGGTCGATTTCTCCTAAGTTGGCTCTTCTCCAAATGCTTGTGGGCATCACCGAGACACTAGCCCCCAAATCACACAAGGCTTGAAAGTTTTGCGAACCCACGCCAATTGAAATAGCAAATCGACCGGGGTCTCCCATCTTTTGCGGCAACTCTAAAGTCTTGACTTCATCTTGCATCTCAACAATTGACCGCTTCTTGCTTAGAATCTCTTTCAAAAAATTTGCATACGACGGCATCTCACTCAACGCAACGGTGAACGGAATGGTGATGTTCAAACCTTGTAAGAGCTTAAGAAACCGCTTGAACTTGCCCTCTACTACATCACTTGGCTTTCTTAAAGGATAGGGAAGAGCTTTTGCACTTGGAATCTTGCTTGAATCAACTTCCTTGGACTTGCCTATCTCACTTGCAACTTTTTCAGGCTGGACCGACATAGGGACCACATCGGGCCCGACATTCTGCATCTCGGGCCTGGGGGCAGAGTGGATGCAGAGTAGTCGGTTCCACATCTGGGCAACTCGGGCCCGACATACCCTCCATCTCGGTTTGGGGCAGAGTAGTTAGTCCACTTGCTGGTCCGGCTTGTGGGCTATTCGGACCCGACTTTCTTCGTTCTTCTTATGCACGTGTGGCTCGGGTAAGTTGCATCCACTTCTCAATCCTATTGCCCGGACTTCATTTTGATTGTGTTGAACTCGGGGATTCTCCTCGGGGCGGCCCGTAGTTTCCGTGATCTCTTGGGGCTTGAGTTGCAAATTGAAAAAGTTGGTTGTCAACTTGTCTCCTCCATGCTCCGAACTCATTGAATTGAGTCCTTATCTCTTTGAATCCTTCTCTCATCTCTTGCACCCATTGTGGTTGTTCATTGAAACCGGGTGGTCTATATGGAGGTGCTTGCGGCGCTCTTGGCTCATTTTGGTGGAAGTTGTTGTTGTAGCCTTAAACTTGCCCATTGTTCCACCTACCAGTACCACCGTTGTTGTAGTTGCCTCTAACACTAAAGTTACCACGAACATAGTTTGCTTCTTCTATTTGCTCAGCCAAGCGCACTTGGCTTTCATTTGGGCAAACTTGAGTTGTGTGTGCATAGGATCCACACTTTTCACATGATCGGGCATTTTTCTTGTAGTAGTGAACTTGCCTCTTGAGCTTAGTCACTTCTCCGTCAAGAAATTGAAGCTTGACATCCTTGTCAATGTCTTCACCTTTCGGAACATACAACTTCCTTACACCTTCGCCTTGAGACTTCACTTCTTTGTTAGCTTGACTCACTCCATACAGAGCTTCATAGTCGGAGAGCTTGTCAAGGAGCTCCTATGCTTGATCCAGTGTCGAATCAATGAATCCACAATCCATGTGGAGGTTGAACTTGTCCTTTGTCGCCGGGTTTATGCCTTGGAAGAAAATTTCTTGAAGCACATAAGGTTGTCGGCCATGAGTGGGACATTGGCGTAACATCTCCTTAAAACGATCCCAAGCTTCGAAAAGAGGCTCACCCGGGCCTTGTTGGAAACTAGCAATCTTCCTTCGGAGCTCGGTAGTCTTGGATGGTGGGAAGAACTTCACCAAGGAGTTGTGGAGTGCTCGCCATGTAGTGATCGTTCTCGGGGCTTGGCTTTCGAGCCAATGAGCGGCTTTGCCCCCAAGAGACCACTTGAACGCCTTCAATAGTACATACTCCAAGGTCTCCTCATCGGTTGAAATGGTCTCACACATGTCCACAAAGCGTTTGACATGCTCTATGGGACACTCGTGTGCACGGCCCTCGAATTGATCTCGCTTGATGAGGGAGATGAATTGCGTCTTGATCTCAAAGTTCTTTACAACTTCGGGAAGCACAATAGCGGGCTCGGGTACCCTCAACTCCGGATGCATATATTGACGTGCATTCCGGGGTAGAGCATTGAGTTCAGCTTCAGCCCTCATCCTTTGTTCCCTTTCTCTCCTCATTATCGTCTCTTGGTTATCTCGCTCCAATTGCAACCTTGCCGTCTCGGCTCTAAGATGAGCTAACTCATCATCACCATGGAGAGCTTGATTCTCCATCCTCCCTCTTCTTCGTGCTTGCTTGATGATACTCTCGGGTGCACTTACAAACTCAAGCTGAAAGGTTCCTCGAGAGGAACGAGCTCGCATACACCTACAAAGCAAACACACAAATTTCACAATTGATGGGTGTCGAACGCTGAGGATATCTACTCAATTGATATGCCACAATACTTGACAATAGGGAAAAGAGAACTTAAAACAAAGGAAAACGAAAGTAGCAACCGGGACCAACACAAGGTCACGTCGGGCCCGAGTTGGCTAGGAGGAAGGATGTCGGGACCGACTTTCTGGAAGTCGGGCTCGAGGTAACTGGGGATGTCGAACTCGAATGATTGAAAGTAGATCTTGGGCTTTGGGTTCCTTCTCTAGTAGATTGAGCCTTTTCCACCCCAATTCAAGCAACAAGTGATGATCTAAGTTGGATCGAGAGGTTTTCACTTCGTCCAAACCACTCTACACATCGATCATGGGGTCGATTGGCTTTCGCTTATCCCCTTTGATGCAAGGTCTTGTGATGGATGCTTTTCGCCTTCGTTACTTTCCCAATCACAAGCCTTGATCCCCTACTTTCGTAAGGAATTGTAGCTCTATGTAGAGTGGGTTCCTATTGTTACTCCAATCTCTCCCAACACTCGCTTTTATCCAGATGAGGAAGGTAAAAGTGTTTATCAAAATCTCTATAGGGGAATGATAGGATCTTTATTGTACTTGACTGCGAGTCGTCCCGATATCATGTTTGTTGTTTGCTTATGCGCTCGCTTTCATGCTAACCCAAAAGAGTCCCACATGCAAGAGGTTAAAAGAATTTTCAGGTATCTCAAGGGACGCGACGATCTTTGCCTTTGGTATCCAAGGAAGATGTCTCTCAACCTTGAAGGCTACTCTGACGCAGACTACGCAGGGCATGTGGTGGTTCGGAAGAGCACCTCATGAATGGCGCAAATCCTAGGCTCTTGTCTTGTCTCATGGGTATCCAAGAAGCAAAATTCTGTGGCGCTTTCAACTGTGGAAGCCGAGTACGTTGTTGCTGCTTCGTGCTGCTCACAAGTCCTTTGGATCAAGTACGAATTGGAAGATTATGGTACGTTCCCTACACAAAGTCCCTATCATGTGTGATAACACTAGTGCTATTTACATTGCCAAGAATCCTGTTCATCATTCACGTACCAAGCATATTCATATCAGACATCACTTTCTACGTGATAGTTTGGAACTAGGATTGATTAGACTGGATCATGTTAGGACTGAGGACCAAGTTGCCGATATTTTCACAAAAGCACTTGATAGACGTCCCTTTGAGCACCTTCAGTTGTTTTTAGGGATGATAACCTTTAAATGAACAAGTCTCGTTCTATTATTCCCTCAGTGATTGGCTATGTCTTATTGAGAACTTGTGTTAGGAACTGTCTTGCATTTAAAGTCATCTTGTAAGGACGCTAGTCTAAGACACGCTATATGCTTTTGCTTTGAACTTCATTTCATTTCTCTGTTGATCTCAAGAGTATCCCTAATCACCCAACCCTTGTTATAAGCCGAAATGATGGAAACTCTAAGCTTACCTAAGCCGAGAATCTTGCAAAAGCGTCCTATGAGCCTCCTTTGCTTTTACTTTACAGAACGTACTTTCTTGATTTTTAAAATGGTTCTAAGTGATTAAAGGGACGTTGGTCGAGGTTGTAAGGACGTATGTGTAGTTGTTCTAAGAATCAGGAAGATAAGTTCAGTGTAAGGACGCAAGGTCAGAGTTCTCAGAAAGAGGTTTGTGGTTAGTTAAGGACGACAAGTCAGAGTCCTTTGTAGAAATTTGAAATTTGAATTTTAAAAGAGGGAAGTTGAAACGTCGGGAAAAGAAGGCCGAAGATCTCAGAAAAGAGCCGTTGTGGAAGATGATGTCATGCTTTTTAGTTGTTTTCATAGGTCATTTTCTAGGTTGTTTTGCATCCTTTCTATTAGTTTGTGTGGTTTTGCATGTGATTTCAACTCTCTTTCGAGGGTTGGAGTCGTTTGTGGTTGTTTTTGTGTTTTGTAGGTGGTTGGAGCGTATAGGAGAAGTTTTCGAGCTATTTAGAGCATTCTAGGAGGTGGTTTTGTAACACCCCAATTTCACAAGCATAAGGGTATTACCGCCAACGACCTCGGATTTCACGGTCCGAAGTTGTTTAAGGCTTTTGGATAACACAACATGACAATAACAAAACCAAATCATATCTTTATAGCAAAAGCTGAGTTCGGTTACAAAGGCTCATACGTCCTTAATTGTTTAATGATGCAAGAGTAAAGAGTTTTGCAGCGGAAATACAAGTCTCGGAGAGAGACGAAAGCATGTGGAAACCATCAAGTAAACAAAATATTTTAAAACGTCTTGCATTCTTCCTTCCGTCCTAGGTCTTCGGTTACTCCTGGATGGCCTTCCCTTTCCTATCTGATATCCTCATAAAAGCAAGGAATACCAGCCAACAGAGTTGGGAAAGAAAGAAGGGATGTTAGTCTAACGCGAGACTAAACAAGTGGGAGAATAATATTTCGGTTTTGAGAAAAGGTCGGACATAACGGCAATTCTTAACCATATGATAATTGGTAGGTGCGCGGTAGTCGAGGTTCAACATGACGATAGCGAAGCAGCAGTCTGAGCGAGAGGCTTTCAGTGTTTGGTACGATGTACGAAGATAACGAGAGAAGATAAAATTTTCTCGGGAATAGGACGTTATTAGAAGATAACGCATTGGAAAGAAATGTGTTTATTGATTTATTGGGAACTTTAATCGTTCTTGAGTTTGAAAAGCATCCAACATAAATCAAATCATATCAACAGGGAGGTGGCCACAAGGACGCTTAAACACCTGAACCCATCTTGCCATTTTATAGGCGTTTTAACAACTCGAGTCATGCATTCAGATTGGATAGGCGATTGTCAATAATGTGGACCCGAAGTGATTTTCCAAGTTGTACTAATCACCTCGTGTTCATTGATTACTATGCACGATGCACTAATCTTTCATTGGTGATAAATCATTGCACTTCACTTAGACACTTTTTTAGAGATAGGCAAGCCCTATTGAGGGACGAACCGAAGTAAGGAACATAGTCCTCAACACTTTGCAAGAGTGTTAAGCCTCTCTATTCGGAGAAAGGCAGAGTCATGACCCAGGATCAGGAGCCGATACCTAAATATACCTCCTAATACGTTATAAAGAGACAACAGATCACTAAACCGGCAATCCCTAACTTAAGCTAATCCAGAGCAAAGTCTCGAAAAGAGACTTGAAACAATCAAAGGTCACTCATCATCGGAGTCCTAAGTCCAAGTCTAATATTCGATAATAATAATAATAATAAATTATTAGCAAACAAGTTTGCTCCCAACGATTATTTTGATAACGGAAAGCAATTCCACGATTATCGAGTAATGAAAAAGAAGAATCATGCACTTTCCTTAAAACGAGATTAAGAACGCTAATCGAGGCGAGAAGACGAGGTTAGCAAGGCACTAGACAAGGCCTAAGGCAAGGCAAAACACAATGCACGAGCAAGGAACGGCTCGGGAAATAGCTTAGAACGAAGCTCGGAAACAAAGTGCAAGCAATGCACTGGCAACGGTCGATGCCTTCTGGCGGCGGTCGCTGCCCCTGGTGGCGGTCGCTTCCCCTTGGCGGTGGTCGCTGCCTATTGGTGTGACGACGGCGCCATTTTGCAAGCTTCCTCCGATCAACTCCGGCCACCTCTTGACGAGCTATTGCCAACAGTAGCAAGAAGAACACTTGATCTTTATAGTGGGAGAGATTTCGGAGGGAGAGAGGAGAGATTTGTGTGCCAATTTGCCTTCAGCCCTCACCTCTATTTATAGTTTTTGCTAGTTGACTTTAGATCCGAAAATCATTATGATCTTGGGCGTAATCATGCCAAGCATTGATGGTGAAGTGAGGTAAAGGTAAGGGGAAGTGACCCAAAGTGAAACCATTATAGATGGTGAAACCACGGCGCCCACAATGAATGTGTCCCGTCGGGCCACTTGCGCCTGCAGCAAGGCGGCGCCCGCCAGTTTCATAGGCGGCGCCCGCTGCCCTCCTAGGACTGCGCAATGCGTCGGTAAAATTGCCATAATGTTCTGGAAACTTATCGGAATGGCCTCATATTTTGTGAGATGAAGCTAGACCCCTTTATCTACCATTAGGCCTTGGAATCACTCGATTCCGAGCTCTAACGAAGGTTTTATGAATTCTTGAAGTTAAAGGTTCCATTTAACGTTATCCAACATTATACGGTTAATCGGGTAACCTTTTCCCTTTCTCGCGTCGTTCCAAAGACAAAGTTGAGTCATAAACTAAGGAGAATTTCATAATCCATTTTATAAAATTTGCGGATATTACAGGTGTCTTATAGCGGTTTTCAAAGTATCAAGTCAAGTGGAGTTTTTCAAGGATTTCAAAGGACGGATTTGAAAAATAAGAGGCGCCTTAGAAGGATTTGCAAGAAGTCTAAAGGAAAGCAAAGGAATAAACACCGGAAAAAGACCAATATTTGAGCAAGTTTGAGGCAAGATAAGAAGAAAACGCAAGAGAAGGCTGTACGTCGTTGGAGATCTATTTTGGGTCGGCAACGACCTATCCTGAGCCTTAGGTAGAGAGGATCGGCTACGAGCTCCTTAAGGTCGGCCACGACCTCCCCTAAAGCCTAGCGGAAGAAGAAACTTGCCGCCTAAGTAATTGTCTTTTAGGTGCTTTAATTATGGATAGAAGGTTGTTTCCCTTTTAGAACTCTTGTACCTCTATATTAGGAGCCTTAGGAGTCTCTTTTCTGAACGTATGCTTTGTTATCCAAGCTCTTGGACAATTTAGGAGAGACTTGGAAGGATTGTTAGGAGAAGTTTGTGGATTTGCAAGATTTGTAAGCTTGGATTTCTTTTCTAATTCAAGTTATTTGCTTTTAAACATGTCTTCTTCTTCTTTTATGTTTAATGTTTGCATGATGATGAGTGAGTAGTCATCGTTTCTAGGGTTGGGGTGAAACCCAACATAAGAATGCATGTTAAACCTTGAATCTTTGATCAATATTTAAACCTTGCAATTTCTATCCTTTAATCCAATTTGTTGTGCTTAATTCCTTAATGAAAATTGAGGCATGTTCTTGTTTGCAATTGAAATTGAAAGATAAAGTTGTGAATTTGAATAACAACTTCTGGTTTAGATAACAAGTAGGATTGCATGTCGATATCTTTATGAAAGTTGAGATTTTGATGTATTTGATGTCCGCTTTTTAGGTAGGATTTTTGGGGTCTAGATAGGTTAGATTTAGTGGTATTTCGTGCTTGAGTCTTGTGTTTTTGAGTCTTTTTGCATAAGTTTTCGTATTTCCTTGAGATTCGGAAACTACACGGTTTTGTGTCATTTTGTAGGTGTTTTGGAGCTTGAAGAAGAGTTTGGAGCAATACCAAGGAAGCAAGGACAAGTTAGGAGGAAGATCTCAAGTAGATGAGCTAAGGAAGAGAGCCAAGAGGAGCAAAATCAACAAGAGAAGTGAAGAAACCGACCCAAAGCTCGAGCCAAGTCAAGAAGTGTGAAGAAGCTGGAAATTTACTCTCAGGACCCACCCTAAGGGGGTCGTGCACCACCCTATTTGGGTCGTGCCAGGGTGAAGAAATTTGAAGAAATTGAAAAGATAGCTCTCAGGACCGACCCTGAGTGGGTTGTGCACGACCCATTTGGGTCGATCCTGGATGCTGACTCTCTCCCTTATCCGAGATCTTGCGAGATATTCTATCTTTGTATTTTAGGAAGATTGTTTCTTTATGTTTCCTAGTTAGATTAGGACTCCTATTCCTCTATAAAAGGAGGTTGAACCCTTTTCTTTTCATCATTGATCCCTTGGGAGGGAATCAAGACTTGGAGAGCTAGGAAGGAAACTTGGAGAGCAAGTTTGAGACTTTGTGTAAGATTGGTCCTTTGTTTAATTTGATTTTAGTTTGGTTTTTGATGATGTCTTCTTCTTCTTCCTTGTCTTTCTTTGCTATGTGTGAGTAGTCCTCTTATGTTCTAGGGTTGGCTGAAAACCCAACACAATCATGCATGCTTAAAACTTGAATTCATGACTTGAATGTTTGATGATCTTATCTATCTATCTTGTGCTTAATCCTTGATGAAAGCTGAGGCATATCTTGTAATTGACTACAACGAAAGTGAAAAGTTAGTTGCTTGATTAGATCCAATAGGGTTATTTGCGAAAGTTGATATTCCTAGGTTGAAGGATAGATAGAAAGTTGTTTAATTTGCGAAGGTTGATTGAATGGCTTGAGTTGTTTGCGAAAGTTAACTTTTCTATGATCTAGATTGCATGATAGTTGTGAATTCTTGTTGAAAGCATGTATGGTTGTTGTTGTGGTAGCCCTAGCCCTGGAATTTGCCTTTTATATTGATTGAAATTCGTGTCTTTGCTTCGGTCTCGACCCCCATAGTCGTGCTCGAACCGTTGCTTGTGTGTGTGTTCGAGTCATGTTTTCTAGTGCTCAGGACCGACCCCCTAAGGCTCGAGATCGACCCTCCTCAGGTCGATCCTGAGTCGGTTTGTTTGCGTTTCTTTTGTGCTTTCGTAGTTTTCGACTATTCTTAGCACTAATCATGCAAAATGAAGACCAATAACACAATCTTCAAGCATATCCCTTGTCAAAACATTTTAAACATAAGTGAAAAAGTAGACAAGTAATTTTAATGTCATCACATATGTATAAGTCTCAAGCATAGGCAATCACAATCCAACCTCACAAGGGATATAAATGTGTTTCTCTCAACCCTCATGTGTTTAGGCTATCAAATCAACTCTCATCTCAATCCTTATGCAACATCTACTTCATCATTGAGACTTATATCACCAATCTCTCCACCTAGAGAAGTCAAAACACATCAATCTTCATAAGAAGTTAGGCTCAATGAAATCTTCATAGAAGACTCCATTCGACCGGGTTGTAATGGGGCTCGGTAATAACAATAGGTGGGGAGTTCTTTGGCCATGTGGTGCTAAATCCGGGAATCAAACTCCTAAATACAGCACTACAAACCAAAACAACTCACTCACTTTCTTTCAACTCATAACCAAACACTTCATCAAATGAAACTCAACACCTTTCAATTCCTAACCCAAACTCCCAAAATACAACTTAGAAATACTAGGAATTCTTGACTTTGCACTTATAGCATTTTTCTTCCTTTTTTTTTTTTTCTTCTTTTCTTCTCTTTCTTTTCTCTTCATCTTTTTTTTTTCAACTAGTGCCTCTTAAGCCAAGAACCCTTTTACATTACACTTCAACAAGATGTATTCTACCCTTTTACAATGTCACCAAATCCACACCCAACCTATATGTCACTCAACAAAAATTATTCAAAACTCATCATCTAAGTTCAATTCCCGGAAGAGGGTCAAGCTAATATGCTAGGGATAATTTGTGTGGAGCTTCAAACAAAGGCCAAGGGTAGAACGGGGCTTCAATCAAGGATAATTCAAGGTAGACATGGAATAATATGGGCTAAAAATATAAGTTCTTAATCACAATTAACATGCATGAACAATCTTATAACGGCTTCAAGAAATAGATAACCATATCAATGACAAGAGATATATGCATAAAGAGAGCAAATCACACATATAAAGAAGAGGGAATTAATGATGTTCTCCCTATAAGGCTAAAATTCCTCACTAGGTAAAAATTTTGTTGGATTGCAGCTACTTCTACTCAAGACACATATGCTCAATTTCATTACAAGTCAATTTTCACAATCAAGAGCAACTTCTCAAAAACTTAGGCTACACTATTCAATTATGCCAAAGGAATTACATTATAAGCATGAAAGTTAGTTTTCATCATAGGACATCTAAGATGGAGCATTTTTCTATCCTAAAACAAACAAAGAAGCAAATATTTTTTCATTTTTCGACATTTTTTCAATTTGTTTTTTGGATTTTTGACATTTTCTCAATTTTTTTGGATTTTCAATTGCTTTCTCTTAACAAATCAAACTATCAAACAAACAAACAAACAAAGACTCAATTATGTAAAATATGTGAGATTTCTTCTTCCCCATCCCATACTTGAATAATGCAATGTCCCCATTTATGAAAAGATACGAAAAAGTAAAGAGAAAAGAAGAAGAAAACTCACAAAGAACTTCTTGAAGCTTGGATTGGAGGTGGACATGGTGTGTTGGCACGACCCTCTTAGGGTCGAGAACGACCCCCTTAGGGTCGGTCCTGAGAGGTGAGTGAGGGGGAGGTAGAGCAAGGGGGGTCGTGCTCGACCCTCATAGGGTCGGTCCTGAGGGCTCATGTACCTCATGTGAAGTCGTCTTTTCCCGTCCCTTTTGAGCTCGTATTTGTAACTTAGCACCCTGCAAAAATCCCACAAAGATCCTATCCCAAACAAATGTATTCTATCCTAGTCTAAGGAAGGTTAGAAAAATAAAAAATCAAAAACAAAATAAAAACAAAGAATCTAATCTAAAGACCGGGTTGCCTCCCATAAGCGCTTGTTTAACGTCGTTAGCTTGACGAGAAGTTCCTTAGCTCAGTCACTATCATCGGACATCGTCAAGGCTCTAAGTAACCTGTCAAAGTCCTGTGAAGACACCTCATGAAAGCATATGTAGGATATTGATAAATTGAAAAATAATGATATAGTTTTCAAAGAACGTTTCAACTTATCAAAAGCGCAAGAATAATTTTCATGAGAAGGATCGGGATAAAACCAGTTCGATGGTTGTGGCGGTCCCTCACAATACTCAACAAAGGGGTCCTTGTAGGTCCATAGCTCCTTGTGTCCTAGCTCGAAGGGAAAATGATAGAATTTGTAGGCACCTTCAAGCCTAGGGATCATGATCGACTCAAGAAAATTGCGAGGAACTACGGTGACGATCTTCCTCTCTTCATGCTTTGCCCACTCTTTGCTAGCATCCGGGGTCAATGAAGGTCCAAACCCGACCACATTTTCTTTACTTTCCTCCACAAGTGGGTTTGGTTTCAACATTGGTAGAAAAGACCCCGTCCATCCTTCATCTTCTTGGGTCTTAACCTCCTCAATTTCGCCTTCTCCTAGAAAGAGACTCCCATCCTCGACTTGGGTCTCGACTTGGTTTTTCTCAGCCTCATCTAGCAAGAAACTCTCTTCCGGATCATCCCCCAAATTCTTCATCTCCTCTTCACGATTCTCTTTCAAAGTATTGTCGAAGCGGACCTCTACTTTCTCTTCACCACTAGAATATGATACGAGTCCCTTCTTAACATCTATGATAGCTCCGGTCTCGATGAGGAATGATTGGCTTAGAATGAGTGGAGGAATTGACTCGGATAAAGGCTCAATATGCACAACGGAAGGTTCCTTGGCCTTAGAAGGAGGATTAAGATCAAAACTAGGAGCTTCGAGACGAGAACAAGCATCATTGGGAAGCTCACTTTTGCAAGGAAGGTCGATATCGACTAAAGGAGGCTCGATGACGAGATCTTGAAATTGATTTTGAGCCAAAGCGTCCGCTTGGAAGGCGTTGAGTTGTGCTTGGAAGTATATTCGGGCTTCTCGTGCTCTTTGAGCCGCATAAGCCTTGGCATCTATTTCTCTTTGGAGGATTAGCATTTCGAGACGAAGATCGGCCAACTCTCTAGCAAGGGCCTCATAGGTCGCCATAGCTATATCTAACCTAAAAACAAAAACAACACAAAACAAATCAAAAACATACAAAGGGTTTGGGCTAGTCCCTCACCTAAATATCAACTAAACTAGGTACTATTGCACACTCCCCGACAACGGCGCCAATTTGTTGGAGGGTTTCTTGAACAAATAAATTTATAGTCAAAACCCCGCTGAGTATAGCAAAGTCAGGATCGTCCACGGGAGTGAGAATAGTGCTGAGAATAGTCGATAAACTACAAAAAGCAAAGGAAACACAAACAGAACAGTTCAGGACCGACCCCCTTAGGCTCGAGATCGACCCTCCTCAGGTCGATCCTGAGTTGTTCTGTTTGTGTTTCCTTTGCTTTTTGTATTTTATCGACTATTCTCAGCACTATTCTCACTCCCGTGGACGATCCTGACTTTGCTATACTCAGCGGGGTCTTGACTACAAATTTATTTGTTCAAGAAACCCTCCAACAGTATTTATTTAAGGCGAAAGTCATCCATGAGACTATAGGTTAAGTTGATCATTGATTGTTGTTTTCATGCATGATTATGTTGTAATGAATCCTTGGTCCTAGATATTTTTCCCATAGTATGCCAAGTTTTTTTCGTGCCTAGTCGTAGTCGTGCACGACCTCCCTCAGGTCGCACCCGACCCATTCCTGAACGTGTGATTTTGTGTTCGTTTGCTTTGTTTTGCTTTGTTTTCATAGTTTGATTGCTAGATTATTGATTCTTCTAACTCCCGTGGACGATCCTGACTTCGCTATACTCAGCAGGGTCTTGACAAATTTATTTGTTCAAGAATAACCCTTCAATAGAAGATAGTTGGGTTTCCTTCGTGGTTAAGAATCCACGTCTTAAAAAGTTGATGGAGGACACCAAAAGACATTGTTGCCCCTATCCTCCCTAGCCTAACCTTTTCCTATAAATATCCACCTACAACCTTTGTTTCCAATCTTCGCCCTTTCGAACTCTTTCTCAAATTTGGAAAACACTCTCCCCTCTTTCTAAAAATCCACTCCACTCTCTATCTATATATACCCCAAAATTCTCTCAATGGAAAACACAAGAAACTCTCAAAACTCTTCGACTCTGGCGGCGAAACCTATTACTTTGGTGAAAGGCTGATCGCCGATAGATTTAAGATCAGGAACTTTGAAGAGGACCGGACCAATAAGAAGTACCCAACTCCCTCCTCCACCTCCTCCAAGACGTCCTTCCCACACTCCTCCTTCAACTCAGAAAAAACCATCCCATTCAACCACTTCCTCTTACAAAAGATTTGCCTCTTTTGAAAAACCCTATAAACCAGATTCCCTTCAAGAACAAAAAAGCGAAGTCAAAGGCCTTCCCGTAAATCCCTTATTCCATCCCAAGCTTGACCCTTTGGTTGAGGACTAGTTGGAGCGAGAGCCCAAAAATCTGGGCAACATATGCCATAGGGCCATAATCCACAACTGCTCAGAGTAGACTCAAAGGCTTCTCCACTGCTTTATGGTCACTTATGTCAAGCCTAGCCTTCTTGAAACCAACTACACCAACCCTCATTTCAAGGGACCTTTCATCGTTGAAAGTGAATTCGGAGGATCGGTCGAGGACCTCGTCAAAGCCCTTCCGGACATTGTCGAGTTCCTTATCGCTCCTGAAGGTTTCGTCCCTTCCAAACACAAGAGACCGTCCTCTCCTTCTCCTTAACCCAAACTCAAGATTAAGAGAACTTCCCCCTCCATCCCTAAGCCTAAACCCTTACCCTCAACTCCTCCTCCCGCTCCTCAGCGCAGATTGAAGACTTTTGCTCAATTAGAAGGAGTGTCCAACGAGCAGATGGAGGCCATGAGATTGGCCGAGGTCATCATCAAAAAAGAGGAGATACGAAGACAAGTGCTAAGGACGCCGAAGCTGAGGCGTCCTCAAAAGGAAAGGAAGTATTGACTCTTCCTCCTCCTCCTCCTCCAAGGGTTGAGGAAGTGCCCAAGGAGGATCCGCTTAGGCGAAAATGGAGACAGACCTAGCAAAGCCTATGCCAAAGGTCTCAAAGGACGCCACCTCCAAGCAGGTCCTGGCCAAGGACACTGCTCCTGAAGTTATTGTTGTTGATGAGTCTCCTATGAAAAAGCCTCCTCCTCCTCCCTCTACCTCAACCAAAGCTAAGATTCGCATTCCTACTCCATCTCCTCCTCCTCCTTTGTCTAAGGATTTATTCGCCTACTCCTCCCCCTCTTCCTCCTGCTGATTCAATCGAGGAGGGAGGACAAGTCCAAGGGACGCTTCTTGCGGAGGTCCCTCAGGAGTCCCTCAAGAAGGCTCTTGCTCCAGCTGCCCAAGTGGAAATAGGGACGTCCGGAGACAAGGACGAGGAGATGGCTGAGTCCTCGCAACACCATGAGGACGAGGCCTCGGATGAAGAAGAAGGTGATGATGATGATGGTGATGATCACCAAGTGAAAGGAACTGGGTCCAAGAAGAAGAAGCTCAAGAACATTTTGGGACCGCTCATTTTTGAAGCTGAGTTCATTACGCTCAAATGACTGTGGAGAGTTTCTTGAGCTGCTGGAGTTCCAAGGTTGGACTCATCTCGGGGTTGAGCTTGCTACTATGGACCCTGAGGAAATGAAACGCTTCTACTCAAAGTATGAGCTAACTGAAGTTAAAGGGAAGCCACAACGGACGTTCTTTGTGAATGACAATGAGTACTCTATTGTTGAGGGTGTCATTCGTAACACGCTCAATCTCCGCCCCTCTCCTCCTGATGCCTTGCACGACGTCCCCAACAAAAACTTTGACCGTTTCAATCAGGAAGCGATCTTCGATCACATCTTCCAAGGGAAACAGCATGTTGCTAAAGATCGGGTAGCGCACGTCTTTACTAAGACCGGAGTCCTTGCTCATCATTTTATAGTAAGGATGTTCGTTCCACGCTAAGAGAGGAAGTCCATCATTCAGATCACCGATAGTATCATCTTTGACGCTTTTTTGAAAAGGTAACCCACCAACCTCGCCAAGATCATCATTGAGCATATGGGGAAGTGCACCAACCAAAGACACTCTCTTCCCTATCCTGAACTTGTGAAGAAGGTTGTGATGCAGCAAGGTGTGTATGAGCCGAAGGAAGCAGTTCGACATTCATTAGGACGTCAGGCAGATCGTCAAGATGCACTACAATGAAAAGCTCCCCTTGATTCGGCCTATTTTGTATAGGTTAACTCTTGTATTTTAGAGCTATATTGAGTGTGTTTAGGTTAGAGTTTGTGCAAATTGTAATACCTAGGCTGAAGACACAAGAAGTTAAGAATCAAGAGTTTTAAGGCGTTTTGAGCTGTCTGCGCGACACTACTTGCTTGCAAAAGCTATATCTTGAGTTATAAAGGTCGGATTGAGCTGATTCCGGTGCCATTGGAAAGATAACTTCAAGGGCTTCAATTCATCTTTTTACATCGAAGTCAGATTCCTAGCTGAAGATGGTCAAAACAGCCTCCGAAGTGACGCTAGAGGTTCTGTCCCGATACCGCGACCGTGGCCTAGCTGACGCGACCGCAGCGGCTGCCGAGTCCGACTTGTTTTTCTCTGTTGTGAAAGCGCGGGCGCGGGCGCGGCCATGGCGACGCGACCGCGGTGATGCCGGATCCAAAGCGGGCCAAAATCTTTACATCTTGTTTCCTTTTCTATCTTTTGCCTCTTTCCTTATCTATCTCGTGGAGCTTGTTCCCTGGGTCTATATAAGGAGGAGCCTGCCTTAGGTTTTATTCATAATTCCAATTCATAGTTTAATTCTTCTCTTTTAGGTTTTTAGTTTAGTTATGGAGAACTAGTCTCCTTGGGTTTGTTCAAGGGAGAAGCTCTGATGTATGAACTCGTGAGGTTTTGGTAATTGATTTCTATCCTTTGGTTAATATTGATACTCTTGTGCTTCATCCCATGATCTATGTTTGGTTTTATAAGTCTGGCCAACTTGTTTGATTGACTTAGATCTATTGTTTGATTTAGGATTGGTTGTTGTCTATGCATCTTTCCTATTCTCGAAACAACTCTATTCTAGGACCGTGGACTAGTTTAGGGAAGAGTATTCAATGGTTTAATTGTGCATGAGACTCGTAGCTTGATTGCATGATTTGATTTCCTAATATCCTTGTTCTCTATGCTAATTCTAGGTTTAAGCGTCCTTGCCTAGGGTTATAGAATTGCTTGGACCGTGGACTTGCGGTTGTTAATGATCAGGATAGGAATTGACCATAGGTGTGAATGAAATCAATGGATGAATCTATGATCGAGTGATTATTAAAGAGTGGATCTTTTGAATGAACCTACCTCCTATCTATTTGTTTGTTATTTGTTTCCTAGGTTAATGTAGTTTAGATTCTTCTTGATTTCCCCCTTATCTTTAGTTGATAATTATATTAATACTAGAAGCCACAGTTCTCTTGGGTTCGACCCCTTACTTGCATGCTATACTTGTTTGTTAGTTTGGGTTTTTTATCTTTGATCTTGGCACGACGACTTTAGCCGAGTCACCCCTCTAGCAAGAAGGAAAAGGAAAGAGAAGTCAAAGCCGAGGTTGCTGCTGCTGTTGCTGAGAATGAAAATGCTAAAAATGTGCAAGTAGTAGGGACGTCAATTGAGTAGAACGCAAAAGAAGAAGAAAATTAGGACGTTGCTCATACGGCGGAAGGCTACTCCAACAAGGCACTACTTGCGATGATGATCGACAACCAATGCATGATCATGGATCTCATCCAGCAAGTGCAAGAGACACTTCACCGCAACAATGAGCTTATGGAACACTCCAACGACTTATCTGCTCAAGTCCTCCAGGCTCTTGGCAAGCGTCCCAAATAATCACTCATTCCCTTCCATTTCTTGAAAAACTTCATCTTTTGTATTTTTTTTCTTTGAACTCTCTTTTGGAAACATTGGTGAATGTCTGTAATAATCATACTCTTGATCGGTTATCCCTTTTTATGAATGGAGTTTGTTGCATTGCATATTAGTTTGTCTAAGCGTCCTTACCTCTAATTATGACTTTGTGCTAACATGAACTAACAATTGTTCTCCTTTTCGATGATGCCAAAAGGGGGAAGTATAGTTTTGTAGAGAGGCGTTCTCTTAAATTTATCATAGAAAGCATGTGTTTAGGGGGAATTTCGGCTAAGTCCTACGGACGCTAGTATAAGAATAAGTTAGGAAGCACTTGAAAAATTTCTGAATGCTAAACTCTGTCAAAGGACGCTCAAGTGTGTTTCTTCAGGCTAAAAGCTTTATCTCTATGCGTATTGTTTAAAGAGTTTGTCATCATCAAAAAGGGGGAAATTGTTGGGACGATATTAAGGACGCTAGTCTCTAATATCTGACCAATAATGAAACTCCCTAGTTTTGATAATGATAAACTCAACGTTATTTAATGGTTGTCCATGTGTTCATCTCAGGTTAAGTCCCAGGGACGCCCATGAGTGAAAAGGACAACAATTGAATGAGAGTCCTTAAGCAATAAGGACGCACTCCATCAGAAGATCCAAAGTTGAACAAGAATGGAGTCTCTACGAGATTAGGACAGCATCCTCATCGAGAAGGGACGCGCGCCAAAACTGTGAACGAGTTCAAATTCAAACAAGGTCGCCCAACATGATTACATCATACTCAGTCATATTCCTCAAAAGGAAGTTTCCTATGTCTGGGCACGTGTGCATACTTCCAAAGAAGTCGCTGTCCAGAAGATGGTCCCCTAACCACGTGGAGGCTTCCCAAGCAACGAAAGAGTTGACTTCCTCAAGATGCAAATCGCACCGTTGAAGGGAAGCGACAAGATCTGCAACGATCTCTGAGGAGGCCCAAGGGTAAAAGGGTCTTAGGAAAAGAACCCTCTTACCATCACTATAATTACCCCCAAGGGTCATTCATAGTGATGTCACTTCTCCCGAAGCATTCAAGAACTCAAGAACGAAGAGCAAGAAGAACGAGTGAGCTTGAATCGGAAGAAGAAGCCCACCAAACAATTACAAGCAAATCACAAAGATAGAAAGAAAGGTTGTCTCTCACAAAGCTAGTGTGGGGGACGTTAGTGTTTAGTGTCCTTATAGGAAGAGTACTAGGTTATAGTGTTAGGCTTAAAGGAGCGTTTACTAGTGAGGCTAGGGACGGGCTCTTAGATTCAGAGAATTGTAAAAGCTTGCCTTCTACTCTGTAAGGACTCCCTTTAAATAAGATAAGGAAGGTTATTCGAAAATCCTCCTCGGAGGTAGAGGTTTATCCATAAGACTACTTGGTCTTAGTGGGGTTCCTCTATAAATCATTGAGTCCTTAATTTATTTGTTTTACCTGCTTAAGTTTCTTACATTTCCACTGTCAAGGGACTCCTCCTAAGGACGTCCCTATCCTTGCTACTAACCTTAACGATCCAACAAAGTTTCACATTTATATTATATACTTCATAATTTTTTTTTATCAATCATATATGATTTCTCTAACTATATTATAATTTCGTTATATAAAAAATGTATTTTTCTTACTTTTTTTTTATGTTTTTAAATTACAAATCCAATACAAAACCGGACCTCACCGGGACCGGGCTGAACCAAATTTTCCCTGTCCGGTCCCCGGTGCATAAGATTGGGGCAATCCGGTCCCGGTCCGGTCCGGTCCGGTTTTGGACCGGTGCCCACCCCTAGTCTCTTCAACCTAGACCAATGTTGTGTAACAGCTGGAAAGGTTAACTGCCACGCCGTTTGTACAAGAAATCCACAAAAGGGAAGCTTTCCCCATATTATTTACGTCTAGTTTCAACATTTATGATGGCAAGAGTGATCCAACCAACCACTTGATGGCATGCACCCATAAAATGGTGTTGTGGGTCTTTGATGATGTCTTGATGCACAAGATGTTTACCGCCAGCCTTGGAACATCATCAGTGAGTTGGTTCCATTCCATCCAACCATACTCTATTCAGTTTTGGGACCGGCGAACGAAAGATTTCTTCAAGCGCTTCACCACTAATAGATGAGAGTCAACAACATATCAGATTTATGGGGCCTCAAGTAGAGATTGAAGGTTATGACATCAATTCAGCAATATCGGGATTCTATCTCGGATTGTTGAGCATAAGCAAGCTGAGTGAGAGCTTGATGCTTCAAGCAAAGGGGGCCATCAAAGAACTCTATGAGAAATTTCGGCAATATGTGCAACTGGCAAAGGAAACATATTGTCGAAGCTCCCTGATATGGGAAGTAAGGGTTGCTTGTGGGACTTGATACCGACTGTGTGGGCGACAATCGAAGAGATGCTCAAAGTCAGTGAGGAAAACAATAAATATTGTGTTTAGAATCCCCATTTGGAGGATTCTGAACCGAATCAAGTACAAGCCATACTTCGATTGGCCTAAGGGCCCGTTTGGTATCCAACGGCGGAAACGGAAACGGAATGGAATGGAATGGAAATGAACCTAGTCCAATTATGGATCACTATACATTAATTGAAAAAATTATTTTAATTTCAAACTTTGAATTTTGTGTGTCTAGAGAAGGGATGAAGGGAATGATTGAGGTGTTTTGTTACCCCACCCTTAGATTAGGGAATGATTGAGGTGCCACAAGGGTACCGCAAGACCTCCTTACGGTAGTTTTTGAATGAAAATTGAGGTGACTCATCATGTATCATGATGCTAATGTGGACTAGGTTCGTTTCCATTTCATTCCATTCCGTTTCCGTTTCCGCCGTTGGATACCAAACGGGCTCTAAATGTGACGAGAGGGGTGATGACCAAGAGAGCATCAAACTATATTGTGCATATGATGTCGTCCGTAAACATCACAAATTAATGTAAGCATACAAGCACTATTTGAAGTGTTTGGTCTTGGAGGATCGTGTAGAACATCTAGTCAAGGAATCCAACCACCCACCTTCAAGGAAGGGTGAGACGGGTGATGGCGCGCCAAGACCGGTAGTGCAAGTGGTGGATGTGAAGTGCTAGGGAGAAGATGAGCCTAAAGTGACATATATGCACAACCTCCATCAATTCGAAGTGATAAATGCCGATGTGGAAGAACAGCAATATCGTTGGAATCTAAAGTGGTGATGGACTTCTCCGACATGGATGCCTAAGTAGCTCAAACCCTGCATAATGATCCATTGATCCTTACGATTGAGTTGTTCGGTCACGATGTAAAGCAATCACTCGTTGATTTAGGGAGCTTGGTGGAGATTATGTATTATGACATGTTTCAAGCTCTAGGGCTATGGAAAAAGGACTAGGAAGAAGTTAGAAACCAACTAGTCAGATTAGGTGCATGCATATCTAGTGTTCGAATTGGGGCTGATCATGATCAAGGTCACCTTGGTTGGGAAAAGTGTTACAGTAGAATTTCTGGTTGTAGAGGTAACATCCGCATACAACATGATCTTGGAAAGACATTAGCTTCATGTTATGGGTAGTCAACTCACTATTGCACTAGCTAGATGATCGACTTCCTACACATAGGGCATGTGACACGAGTGTTAGCTTGTTAGGCAGGGGTGAGGCAATGTTTGGGTGCCCGTGGATACAATGTGCACTTAGTAGGGAAGCGAATGAACGTACATTGGAATCTAGGAAAAGAAGATGGACATAGAAATTGTGAAATCTAAATTACTATTCTCCAAGGTGTGTGTTTTTTCCCATAAGTTTCTCGCTATGTTTAGCGAGTGTTCGTAGCTTAGGAGTAGTTTCATACAAGACATTAGACTAGATTTTGTATAAAACCCATGATGTTTGTGCTTCTAACATGTAGGAAGTTATATGCAAGTCACAAAAGGATATCCAAGGGTTGATAGATGCATGGCTTAAAGTCAACCATGAGGCTCGAAGGTAGCTCGTTGATGTCAAACCTATCAAACTGGCTGTAGTAGTACTTCAACCGAGCTATTGTATACCTCGGGAAGAGATCGATCATCACATGACCATATATAAGATTTGTTGGACTCAATTGTAGGGGCCGGCCTAGATCACATGTCTCCTAAAAAACACGTAGACGCCCATCGTAATGTGTTTACATCCTCTTAGACTTGCTCATAGATATCTATACTATGTTGGTTCGAGCGATCGGTCGAGTCCAAATCACGAACGTGGGTGCCAAGCGACCGGGAGGATCTCAAGCGCTTGAGTGTTCTTGGATGCCACTGAGTCACGTGTGATTGGGCATGTTTAGGTCGTGCACATAAGACGCTGAACGATCGGGTAAATCTTAAGAGCTCAATCGTTCATGCATATTGCCGAGGCATGGACGCTCAGGGTGTTCACTCAAATAGTTGCCGAGGCATGGACGCTCATGCATAAGCTTTCGTTTTTGTTTTCTTTGGCATCGATTTTGTTCTATCGATATGATTCGCAATGTTGTTCATGGTTTCTAGGATAATCTTATAACGAAAAAGGTGAGAACTCTTATTGTGGAAAATAAACATGACCATCATGATTTCGAGTACATTCTAATAACAAAAAGTTCGATATCTTAGGGACTTGTCAAAACCACATAGGAAAAAGAGTGCCTTGCATCCTACATAAAGTCTTATGATCAAGCTCTATGAATATGGAGACTCAAATCTTTGCCATTGATGCATCGATCACGATTGGTTTTGCATGACTCGACTTTCGTCAATTGCTCACTTTGTAAATACTCAATCGTGGGTCTATTGTCCTGGATACATAGTTGTGCCTTTAGTTGGTTGACCCGAACTAGAAACTTGGTGTCCTTGTCTTGGAATTGTATCATTGGATGTAGGGTTGATGAAAGTAGTTTTTATCGAATGAATCCATCGTCTTTATAGGATCAAGTTGTAGGGGGTCGGAATTTCCACTACTAGTAACTGGACTTCTAACTCTGCCTTCGCTAAATGAACCATCATCGTTTATATGCAAAACGGAAACATAAGATTTCCTCCTAAACACATGAGTTGTATGGTGACCGGAATGAGATCGTCTTTTGTCTTCCCGATCGACATGAAGGAATCATAAAACATGATGCTGATTGAGCTTCGAGATCCACTTACGCTCGGTGCAAATCACACTCTTTAAGACCCATCGATAAAATCGGGGGTTCGATGTGCGGAACTTAGACCATAACGATGTTTTCTTCTCAAAAACTGAAATCTAGATAGCGGACGATGGGGGCAATCATGATCGGCAAATAGGACTCTTATCCCTTCCAACTCATGGCACAATCTTTGGCGTTGGCTCCTAGCTTCAGTGTTGTCGGCCTTGTTTGTCGTCGAGATGGTTTGGATCATTTCAATTTGCTTTCACCTTGACTTTCTTTCCTTTCATGACAATGGCGTTGTAACGTGATGCGTTCTAGTCCTCGACAAGGCCTTTGAGTGCAAAAGGATCGCTAGAAGATTGTTCGGAAAGTCTCTCGGAGTAGAGGAAGCGAATTGATATGCAATCACCAACGTTATGGTAATCGAAATTGTGGTTGAATCCACAATAAGACTCGAATGGGTTGATCAATGTGATGATCAAGGGTAGCAAATCTAGACCTATCAAATGGGTCGTTAGGATCAAGTTGTTCGGCTTTAATATATATAGTCCGTTTGGCAAGTCTTCATTTAAGTGCTTATTTGTTACTTATAAGCACTCTTTGCTTATTTTGGTGCTTATAAGTAATAAAAAAAAAACAGCACCTCCCATGCTTATTTCAAAATAAGCAGACTTATCCTGTTATGTTATAACTGTGCTTATTTATAATATAAGTAACTCACAATACCAAACACTCAAAATTATAAGTCTTTAAGTGAAATTATAAGCATCAATGCTTATAAGTCAATAAGTGATTTACCAAATGGACTCATAGTATAGATCCTCGCTTGAACCTATACGGGTTGGTGGGTACTTATGAGCTTGATTTAAATGGGTTTAGCCCAAAACTAACTTCCATAAAAGGAAACCCAATGGGATAAAAATTGACCCATACAACGTATAAGCGTATATAATAGGCTAGCATACGTGATACTCTTAGCCATTAGAACTTATAAAGTTAATCCGTTTTATTAAAAACTCCCAACTAAAAATAAAAGACAAATCTATGTTCATTCTCGGCTTCAAAATCAGTAATGCAGATTAATTTTGAATTTGTAACTATTTGTTCGGACAACAATTGACTATAACTAACTTAATTACTAGAAAATATAGGACCCTATTCATCTAATTATTATATTGTATATTTGTAGGTAATTCTATTTCTATTAATCCAATTATTATCATATTATGAACACCCCCTTATTGTCAATATTTTTAACAAATATATGTATACTAAGATTAACTTGCAATTAAAATCATCCATTAATAGATGTTTGTTGCTATTTGTTAAAAGATATTATGTTATCATATATTAATATTAAATATATATTTTCCTAGAAGAGTTTTAATTTTCATATATAACATTTATATGAAATTATTTATTTAATTATATTATATTTATCCAAACTAAAGAATACAAACAATTATTATACTTAATAAAATACATCATTATCTTAAGCATTTTATTCTAGTTTTCTTTTCCTTAATGTAACTTGGTAATGATAATTAGGGGAATGCTCAAGTGCACCATCTTTTAGGGTGCACCATGAGTCATAATCTAGACCGTTAGATTTACTTTAATAAACGGTCAACATTAAGAAAAAATAAAGAAGTTATTCGATCAGCATCTTTTAGAGTTACAGGGTTTAGGTTTAGGGTTTAGAGTTTAGAGATTAGGGTTTAAGGTTTAGGGTTTTGGAAATTAGGGGCGGGTCCGTACAGATACATATCGGTGGTGGCTCAAGTTGTTCAGGCCGTATGCCGTACTTATTCAGGGAACCACACATACTTGTTCAGTCACCCATGTATCCTCCCCCAATTTCCCTCCCGACTAGGAGGCTTGCGTATATATAAGGACGGAAATTGGAAATTGGGGGCGGGTCCGTACAGATACATATCGGTGGTCGCTCAAGTTGTTCAGGACGTATGTCGTACTTATTCAAGGAACCACATACAGTTGTTCAGCCACCCATGTATCCTCCCCCAATTTCCCTCCCGACTTGGAAGCTTGCGTATATATAGGGACGGAAATTGGAAATTAGGGGCGGGTCCGTACATATAGATATCGGTGGTGGCTCTTGTTGTTCAGGCCGTATGCCGTACTTATTCAAGGAACCACACACACTTGTTCAGCCACCCATGATTCCTCCCCCAATTTCCCTCCCGACTTGGAAGCTCGCGTATATATAGGGACGAAAATTGGAAATTAGGGGCGGGTCCGTACAGATTTATATCGGTGGTGGCTCTTGTTGTTCAGGCCGTATGCCGTACTTATTCAAGGAACCACACACACTTGTTCAGGCACCCATGTATCCGCCCCCAAATTTCCCTCCCGACTTGGAAGCTCGCTTATATATAGGGACGGAAATTGGAAATTAGGGGCGGGTCCGTAAAGATATATATCGGTGGTGGCTCTTGTTGTTCAGGCCGTATGGCGTACTTATTCAAGGAACCACACACTTGTTCAGTAAAATGTTTTTCATACGCTTGTACAAAGTTATTCAACACTTTCTTTCTTAGTTATTCATACTCAAAAGAGAACTTGTGCACCTCGTTGAGGTTCTAGGAAACTCTCAAACCTTGAACCTATGATCTTAAACCCTAAACCCTAAAACCCTAAACCTAAAACCCTAAACCCTAAAACCTTAAACCCTAAATAACAATGGATAAGTATCTAAAAGATATTGAATGAAATCTTTATTTTTTCTTAATCTTGACCATCCAATAAAGTAAATCTAACGGTCTACATCATGACTCATGGTTCACCCTAATTTGATGGTGCACTTGAGCGTGATTCATGATAATTAATGTAATGTGGTAATGATACACGTCACATCCACTATGGACACAACGTCCGTACGTAGTCATAGTGCCATTTTTCCACACAATGTCTGTGCTCATAGTAAGTGGCCCCATGTCAAATCTCAAAATTCACCTACAATTACCGTCACAGCTTTCATGGTCATGAATTTTCACTTTGGACGAGATGTTCGTAGCTTTGACAAGGGCGCCGATGATGTTAGGCCAAGGCACAAAGCGGGTGTGATGTTCAGAGGTGGTTGTTTGGGAATTCGGGCTCACTAAGAACATATTTGAACTTCATTTTTGTTTGGGAATTCAGGATCATCAAGAGCATATTAATTTGATTATCATTTTGTAGCTATTTGTACTTAATGCAAGCATATTAAGCTACTTAACATATTCACCAACAGATGCATTAATGTGTAGCATATTTGCAAACAAAAGTAGTATATTCATTATAAATTGACTACAATTCTTGTTAGAATTATAGAGCCTAAATTTGCACTACAGAGACAACTTCAGTTCCGATATGACAATATGGAGTTCAAACAAATAGCAAACGCGATGACAGTTAGAACCAAACACAAAGCATGAGCTCATTGCTTAGCATTATCCCGTTCTACTTTAGCCTTATTGACTCTTCTCAATAGACTCGATATCACTTGCTTGTCATGATCCAACAATGGCGGGTCAACCCATCAGAAGTAGCCGCATGCCCTAATTCTACCTGAATTGAATTGCAAGACAATATTTTGTAAGTCATTCTACATATTCTAACTGTTATATGTAAACTCCAAATTGGCTAGTCTTAGGGTTCTTGAATAAGTCGAATAATTCCAACAATTAGACTTACCCCATAGTTTGAACCGCTTGAAAACCTCCCTCTTGTGTTTGGTGTTGCCCATGAATGCTTCATTGCAGCTACATGTCAGAATTACAAATTCATCTCTTCCATCTCTCCTCGAAGAGTTGCTCACAAAAGGCACCATCATTTTACCTTGTCTAATCGATCGAGTTATTTGGCAGGGTATACTTAATTCATTATGGGTGATTTCTAGAATGGCAAGGGACGGGGACCAAGAAAGCAAGAGCCGATGAATAAGAAATTTAATTTGTGAAGTGAATTTTGTTTAAAGTAAATGTATTATCCACATCATCACTCTTTAAGAACTTCGACCACATCATTCAAAAAAAATGATCTCACTTTCTTAATCACTCATCCATTAGCGTGTTTGTTACATGAATGTGGCCAATTCAACCTACAAGTGTTTAATAGATAAAAAAAAAAAATGTATAGTTTAGATATTCAATAATGCAAAATCTAAAGACAAGGTGAGTGATGATACTGTGAATGGATATTTGGTCATATATAATTTTGTGGTGTATATTGGCATTAGGTGCAAAGCTTGACAGTTTATGCTCAAGATTAAAGTTATTATAATTTCCATCCTCTCATCAGTTGGGAGCGTATATGCTCTCCGACGAAAAAAGGAGGCATGGGATTAAGGACGGCGGAAGTCTCTAACATGGCTCTTCAAATGAAATTGCTCTGGAAAATTCTAAATGAACCAGGAAACCCTTGGGTCCGTTTGGTGACTGAAAAATACTTAGGTTCTGAATCTATCACGACGATTGAAAAAAAAACACACTCCTGGCAGTTTGGCCGACTCCTTAACATCAGAACAATTTTTATGAAGGGCGTGAGGTGCCAACTTGGGAATGGAAAGAGTATAAATTTTTGGACAGATCCGTGGCTAGATGAGACCACGTTAAGACAATACCTTCAGAATTCTGATGTAAATATGAAGGTTTAAGATTTCATTTTGGAAAACAAAACTTGGGAAACCCAAAAACTTCAATCTCATCTTTCGCAGCACTTAGTGTCTCGGATCCTTCAAGTTCGTATCCCGATCGTTGACCAAGAAGATAAAGTAATTTGGACACCATCCCCGGATGGAAATTTCTCTGTCAAGACGGCTGCCCAACTGTGCGAAGAGATGAGAAATCTCCCCGATAAAAACATGGAGTGGATTTGGAAACTGAAGGTTCCCCCAAAGGTACAGAACTTCATCTGGAAAGCCTGTGCAGACTGTTTCCCAACAACAGAACGACTAAATAGGTTTTATTCAAGAGTACCCAACATATGCTCCTTGTGTGAAACTCGGGATGAATCTACCAAACAACTATTCTTTGAATACGAGTTCACTATTAAAATGCTTCGACACCTTGAAGAACGGACTGGAGTCCAAATTTTGTTAAAAGAGGTAGACGACATAAGCCATAGTATTCTACAAACACTCAAGAGCAACAAAAGTGACACCATCTTGCTCTTTCTTTGGTGGACTATTTGGATGCACCGTAATAACCGACTCTTTAATGCAGACAAGGCACTGAGGGATGAAAAGCCCTCTGACACGGCTTTCGCACTCTACTCGTAATGGAAGTTAAAGATGGATCAAAAGCAAACGCCTAAGCTGCAGAGACCAAAGTTCCCAACATGGAAAAAACCGGATAAAGGGTGGATAAAGCTGAACTTTGATGGTTCTCGACGATCCAACTCCTCCACACATGGGGGATATATTTTGAGAGATGAAAACTCGAATATTCTTGCCCTGGATCGACGTAATTTGGCCGCTTCGTCCATCCTCCAGGCTGAAGCTTTGGCGGCCTTGGATGGGGTTCGGAGGGCCACGTTCCTCAATATAAGAAGGCTAGTGGTTGAAGGAGATAATTTAAGCGTAATTAATAGCATTACAGGGACATGGAGATGCCCCTGGGAAATACAGACAATCATCGGTGACTTAAAAGGCCTCCTATCCCTTTTTGAGGAGGTTCGTGTGTCGACAAGGTGACATAGAGCAGCAGATTACTTAGCAGCCAGGAACGCTGACCCACAACTCTTACTCGCCAGCATATCGACAAGGTGTGAAGTGCAACACTGGGAGGTATGGTTGAAGACAAGTCTTGGAATGAGTGATGGAAGAATACGTGAAGCTAAAGACTTCTTGAAGATCATCTGGACGGATGATTTAGGCTGGTCCTACCCTGATTAGGAAGCCTAGTGTTTTCCTCTTATTGTAAAAAAAAAGATTAAAATTATTATAGAAGTTTTAACCAAAGGTTAAGTATGTAATGGGATTCATAATGCTTTGTGATAATATAAGCTAACAGCCTTACAGTAGCTTCTTTCTTTGCTTGTGATTTGAGTTTGTCCGTGCTTTTTCTATTTCCAAGCTCCGAAATTCGTAGTCTGTTCTTTGTTCTGAAAAAAATGGGGGGTGGCATTCCTTCATCTATTTTCTCCTTAATTAAAAAATCTGGTACGTAGAATGAATACACATAGCCTAATTAACATAACACTGACTTGACCAAAAAAAATACATAACACTGAATTTTTAGGACTATGAATTGTATCTCCAAGATGGATATCTTTTTTTTTTTTGGTGAAATCCAAGATGGATATCTTGAAGAGACAAATATGAAATATGGCATACTAATACATAGCTAGGCAGGATGGCTATGTGGAAGAGGTCCAAACCAATAGGTACCTAATAACCGCACGAATCATTATTATTCATTATGATGCTACCAAAAATGCCCTCTCTTTGGAAAAATCAACCAAATTAGCCACGGGAAATTATGAACATTGGAGCCCCACATTCTGTCTTCTCAATTGCATTTTCAAATTCGATCTAATCTGGAAATTTTTTTGACTGGCCCATGCGACTATTTATTAGTTTAGGTAGAGGCTAGAGTGGAATACATGACAAGTCAACAAAGTAGAGCTTACAACTTGGATTCAATAATACTTTTTTTGTGGACGTACGTATTTGTTGACCGGCAAGCCTTTTCGTAGGGTTCAGCGGCTACACCGCCAACAAAGAATAGTTTTAACAATGGAAGGTTCCAAGCACAAGCTTATTATCATGGCCGGTGAATCCTCCAACATCTCTTTCAAACTAAAAAACAATTATCCTTCCGATATGTATACACCGAACCAGCTAGCTCAGATTCTCTAACCCAAATTTGATTGCTTCATGCTAAAAATAAAAAAAAAATTATATATAAACAAACCCATTTTCTTGAGTCCTTATTCAGTCGATTTTACATACAGTGAGATCCAAAGTGGAATAAATAAATCATGCACCAAAGGCACCATGCATTATATATATCCCAAAGAATAATTAATGTCTCATTTGGTGCACATTTATAGGCCATGCCTTCATCTTCCACGTTCCAATTAAAGGGGAATACATTATACATGGCCTCTCTAATGCACACTTTTGAAGCTTTTGCTATAAAGACAAGAGAAACTCTCCTCACAAAACACAACCTACCATTACATGCCCAAAATGAACCCTAAACTGGAGGCTTTCCTTGTTACTCTAGCCTTATTCTCACTCCTCACACCAAAAGCACAGGCCTCCGACCCTGATCCAGTCCAAGACTTCTGCCTGCCCGTCAACACAACGAACTCCAACTCCCCTCACTTCGACTTCCTCCCTTGCAAGAACTCCTCCCTGGCCACGCCCGACGACTTCGTCTTCTCGGGCCTGAAGCAGGCCGGCGGGCCCTTCTCGGCCACGGGCTTCGCGGGAGTCTCAGTAACCGCGGCCTCCTTCCCGGGCCTCAACACACTCGGGATGTCGATAGCGCGGGCCGACCTCAAACCCGGGGGCCTCAACGTGCCCCACCTCCACCCCAGGGCCACCGAGGTGGCCTACGTGGTCCGAGGGGCCGTCTACTCGGGCTTCATCGACTCCGCCAACAAGGTGTTCGCCAAGGTGCTCGAGGCCGGGGACGTGATGGTGTACCCGAGGGGCCTCATTCACTTTCAGCTGAACGTGGGGAAATCGACGGCCACCATCATAGGCAACTTCAACAGCCAGAACCCTGGGATACTGAGGATCCCCAATGCCCTGTTTGGATCGGCTCTCAAAGATGAGGTCTTGGAGAAGGCGTTTGGGCTGAGTGTTTCACAGCTCCGTACTATCAGGAGGAAGTTTCTTCCCAAGAGACCTTGATCGGTCTTGTCAATTTTCTTTTTCTATATGTTTTTGTTCCATCTGTATGATCAATTCGTTATTGTTCGTTGGAGTATAGTCCTTTTGCTATGAATACATGATTAATCATTCAATCAATTTTTCGATCGCAACCTACGCCTTTTTCTTCCAGAACTAATTAATTCAAAATGGTTTAAAGACATTCAGAAGATCTTTTAATGTAGCTCGATCCAAACCCAAATTTTCATTTGGCCAAGAAATTCTAGATCTGGTTAATTTCAAATTAAAATCTACATATATGATCCAGCTAATTATAATTAATCTGCCTATTTTTCAAAAGTGTACCCATTTTCATCAAACAATTGCTCTGTTCTGTTTTTGTTGATCTTAATCCTCAAAGCGAATCTCTTAATCATACGATCACGTCGATCATAATTCCCTCCTATCTTTGGGTTCCACCATTATCGATTCAATTTCTTTCCACCGTGGAATCCAAAGTCATTATTTTTTAATGTGTTTTACTATACTCTCAACTTGCACGGTATATTGGGCTCAAAAAAAAAAAAAAAAAAGTTGCACGGTATATAAATAATTAAAATGACACTTTTTACATTAGCATAGGTCCTTATTATCAAAAAAAAGTTAGCTTAATTCGGACAACTTCTTCGTCTTTTTTGCGACTAAAGAGTAGCTTATCACGTCAAATATGCCAAAATTGATTTTTTTTTTTTTTGGAACAAATCGAATGCAAAGCTTGCCACATCACACAATACAAATAACACGCTTGTTTGCAATGATGTTTTTCCATGGCAATATCCGGCAGTCCCCACTTATGTTAAAACTTAGAGACCACTTCTAATATTAATCATGGGGCAGATACATTGGGGCTGCTAGGCTTACACACGGTGTAAGATTCAATCTTACATCCAGCCGTCCGATACTCGACACGTGTGCGTTTTTAAGGGGAAAAAAGGAAATCAAGAAAATGGCCGTGAGCAGGAGATATTTCGAATTTTGAAATTTTAGAAAGTAAATGCAACTTTCCCCTTCTGCCCCTGTGAGTAAATACACAGTGTCTGTTTGCATCCGACTCCGACCTGGGTTTTGATTTCGCCAGCTAACCCAAGTTGGTGCGTATCGCCGGTTGTATTTGTGCGACGGCAAATCCGCGGTCAAAAACAAGTTTAACTATGTTCCCGGTGAAAGATCAGTACGAAAACCGGCTTCGATTTCGAAACTGATGTAGTCGAAACCTAATTTTAAGTTTATGGCGACGATAGAGAAAACCCAAGAACTGATGTAGCCGAAACCGTATTTCCAGTTTATGGTTGCATCTGAGCTGCCATTTCCGTCTGCTGCGGATGATAGAAAGTGACGGTTCGATTATATTTTTGCTATGGGGGTGCAACCACCGTGCTTTAATGTTTCTATGGTGTGCAATTGAAACGGAAGATATACTACTTTTGATCTGAACGTAAGATATACAATTGTGATGTATCAAGCTATGTACAGCTCTTACTTATTTCTCAAGGTTTCAGCCAATCCCTTAATGACTATTCTTTGTTTCATAAGAAGACATCTACTAGCACAGCATTCTTGGTGATATATGTTGATGATATCTTGATCACTGCGGATTGTGAGTCTGAAATTCAGAGTATTACAAGTTTTCTGCATGCTAAATTCAGTATCAAGGATTTAGGGAAGCTGAATTACTGACAAAGGCATTGTTGTCACTGATTCAATGAGAACAGCAAATGGCAGTTCTTTGAAGTTAAGAGCAGAAACATAAAATTTATTACGAGATCCTACACCATACAGGCAATCGGTAGGAAAGTTAAGTATTCTGGTAAATACAAGGCCAACCTTGGCTTTTACAGTTCAGTATTTGTGTCAGTTTATGCAATCTCCTTCTTCTACACATTGGAATGCAGCTCTCCATACTCTTCCGTACTTGCAAGGCACGTCTACTATGGGGTTACTTCTGTCTTCTAGTACTGATTTTTCAAGGGCAAGCATTTTGTGATTCAGACTGGGCCTCTTGCCCAACTACTAGGCGCTCTGTCAGTGGATATTACATTGCTTTAGGAGGAGCTCCACTTTCATGGAAGTCTAAAAAGCAGGTAACAGTCTCTCTTTCTTCAGCTGAAGCAGAATATAGGTCTATGAGACGTGTTACAGCAGAGCTTGCCTGGCTTAGTCGCTTGCTTCATGAGCTTGATGTGATTCCCAAGCTGCAATATACATAGCAAAGAATCCCAACTCTTATTCATGTACCAACTACTGAGCAGTTAGCTGATGTAATGACCAAAGCTTTACCTAGTTCTATTCATTGTAAGTTCATAGACAAGTTGGGATTGATTCCTTTAGAATCAACCTCCAACTTGAGGGGGGATGTTAGCACTAGTGATTGTAAACCGGGTTTAGTGAAAACCGGTTAGTTAAAAGCTGCTATAAATAGCAGGTCTAGTGTGTAACAGATTTTTCATTCAATGGAAAATTCCCTTTCTCAATTCTGTTTCTCTCTCGTTCTCACATTCTAAGAAACGTTGAACAAATATTCGAACAAATAAACTGTTTGTGGTGTCTATATGGTTAATTGGGATGTGCATCCCAAATGTTAGTTACATAAATAAGAAATGCATACAGTATTACAGTGTAAGGGTCTCCATGTTGTGACTATAGGTCTCAACGTTTACAAGTATACGCCGGAGGATAGTATATTTCATGGCCTTGTAAACACGTCTTAGGCTCTCCAACTGTCGGGACGTGCTTCGTTTGCGTCGGAGGATAATATCATGGCCGTGTAAACACGTCTCAGCTTCTCCAACTGCGGGCTGACATCTATCGGGCCCGGCTCCATGTAATCCGGGTCACCCAACTGATATCCCCAGTCATCCAGTCCAGTTCCCATGTACGTATGCAGGTGGTACATGTGCAAAATTGAACGTTGGTCATCGCGTAAAGGGCGACTGGCAAATATCGGGGGGTCTGGCCGTAGCAGTTGGATACGGTCTAAATGTATGATGTTGTTGAGCAGGGCAGACATGTCCTTGTGACCCAAGCTACTGTAGAATCTGGCCAGCAACTCTCCCTACAATATGTAGCCAAAAAGTTCATGAGGCATAGGACTTCAAACCATGAAGATTATAAAGCGTCTTAAGTTCTACTACAAAATATGAACTAACCACTCGAGCAGCATATCCACGCATCTGGGTAAAAGCAGTACGTCCACAACCAGCATCAATCAAGTCGATCCTAGGGTGCCCGATATTTATGGACACAAGGTACGGCTCGTTGACCATGTAAAAGGGGAAACACCACTGTTGGTAACAATGATACGTGCGATTAGAGAAAACTCACAGGAATGCAAAAAAGAAGAACTGCACATTTAAAGTAGGTTCATCAAGTAGCAAAGTTTTTTCTAGGCAGCACTAACGGAACTCGTTGTAGGAGATGCATACGTACCAAGTCTACGTGAGCAGCAGTTATGCCAAGCTGCTCTAGCTCACGCTGCATTTGTTCGTTAAAACTGGGCTCCAACGCAGGTGTCAGATGCATGTCGTCCATTGCTATGTTTGTCTGGAAATAAGAACCAGGGAGACCAAAGTAAGCTGCATGCATGAGGACCGATGAGCATAGGACTTGTTAGACTCGACATCAAATTAAATTGTACGTACCACTACATGGGATGCAAAGAATCTCCTTGGGTACTTTGAGACACTCTTTTCCCTGTGATTCAAGACAAGAACAAAGGTTTCCAAAACCTTCTGTTGTATGATATGTCCACCTCGCGTAAGGGAGTAGAAATCCGGGCGAGTCCGAGTAATCTTATGATCTTCATTCTTGAATACGGCCTTATCGCTTCATTATGTAACAAACAATGGGGGTCCGGTGAGGTGTTAAATGTAATACACAGATCGGCAGTGGCGATATTTTATTGAACAAAGTGAAGCCTTACCGAGTCCGCTCATTTCTAGTAGATGCAGATTTGAACATTCTTTCTTCTTCAGGGGTTGGTCGTTGGGAGAATCGAATGAACTCCCTCCTGTATTCCTTAAACGATCTTGGTGGATCTCGTACAGAAGTAGCATATGTCGGCGGCCCACGTACAGTATCATCGGCATTCTGGCGGGCCACACTGATAACATCTGCCCAACATTGGTCCTGGGCCTCCTGAAATAAGAACTCATAACCTTATACCGCATGACCATAGGGCGCGGAATTTGCACATACTGCATTGTGCGGCATTTCAGAGTGTGCGTGGAATATGCAGAACAGACACCGTTCATTTCACCTTGTATATAAAATGACGTAAAGTAAGGGCGTGCAATTTCCAGTTCACAGCCCCGTGCAATTGATCTAATATAACATGACATGAATGAAGGACGTGCAATTTGCAGTTCGTAGACCTAAATGGTGTGCAATATTCACTAGCCGTGCAGATTACTGAATCTCGTGCAATATCAAATTACATGGTTTCGTGCAGATTACTAATGAAGGACGACTAAGAGTCAGGGTGCAAACCGTAATACCCGTGGCTTTTGCATGACGGTTGTGGGCTGGTCGACGTCCATTCCATCCTCACCCTCACCGGTGTGTGCTTTATGCTCCTCTCCCTTGTCTCCTTTTTTCTCCATCAGCCTTGTGCTCCTCCTCTGCCCTCCATCCTCTCCCTTGTCTCCTGTTGTCTTAATCCTTTTCCTCCTCTTCCTCTGCCCTCCATCTTCATCCTTCTGCTTCTCCTCTCCCTTGTCTCCACCCTCTACGTCCCCTCCATCTTCATCCTTCTGCTCCTTCCTCTGCCCTCCATCTTCATCCTTCTGCTTCTCCTCTCCCTTGTCTCCACCCTCTCCTTCCCCTCCATCTTCATCCTTCTGCTCCTCCTCTCCCTTGTCGCCACCCTCTCCGTCCCCTCCACCTTCATCCTTTTGCTCATCCTCTCCCTTGTCTCCTCTTTGAGTCGTCAGCCGGATGCTCCTCCTTCTCTTCACCCCTGCCTTCATCCTTTTGTCTCCACCCTCTCCCTCCCCTCCATCTTCATCCTTCTGCTCCTCCTCTCCCTTGTCTCCACCCTCTCCCTCCCCTCCATCTTCATCCTTTTGCTCATCCTCTCCCTTGTCTCCTCTTTGAGTCGTCAGCCGGATGCTCCTCCTTCTCTTCTCCCGCGCCTTCATCCTTTTGTCTCCACCCTCTACCTCCCCTGGTACACTCTGCCCGCCCTCTCCAGCCGCTTCCTCCTCTTCGGCCTGTTTATCATCTACTTCCTCCGTTGTCGTTTCTACGCAAACTTGGTCCCTGCAATCCTCATCTTCTTCCCCTGTGGTTTCTTCGATTAATTCTGGCTCATCTGCCGGACCCCATCGAGTTGAGGTGGCTCCCGGAGTACCCCTTCCCCAAACCCCACCTCTAGCTCTTCTGTTTCCCTCGCCATAACCATGCCTGTTGTCCAACCCTTAACGATGGGATACACTCGCATGGGTGGGTCGAGGGATGCATCCCTGGAAGCAAAGCGGTCCAGGTAGGCCAACTAGGTACAACAAAACGATCGAGGAATGCATGAGTAAAGGGGAAAACACAGTTGAGGAAGTGCATCAACATGTTGAATTTTTAAGCAGAAGTTCACTTACAATCAGATACAGCGCAGGTCCCCTGAATCTGGCTGAACCTCCAATTCTTGAGGGGCTCCAATTCTTTCTAGCATCCACTAGTCTATTTAGTAGGTATTCACACCAGTTATATTGCTGTATTTCATCAACATTCTGCAGTATGGGTAGCAGACTCATGTTCAAGGCACCGTTCGCGGAGCAGTCTCCCATCACCGTGTTGTTGAACAACAGCATCAGGTTCCTGATGAACAACGGGCCGGATTCACTCTTAGTCCGCATTATGTGCCTTGACAGCGATGCAGGAGTCACAGTCGCATTGGGCTCCTCGAATTGGAGTCTAAACGCATGATACAGTTTCCTGGACTGCGTTATGTTGGCGGGGTTGAGTTTTGTTCTTCCCTGGGGAAGTCCCGTACAGATCCGCACGTGTTCGGCAGATAACTTGACGCTCTTCGAACTGTCCTTGACAATTGACAGTGTGGCAGCATCAAAGTGCTCCACAACCCAGTGTGCAAGGTACACTGGGTAAGACTTAACCTTCCAATGCAAGAAGCACTCAAAACCACAACGCCGCAAAACTTCCTGCTGGTCAAGTGTGAGGCGTTCTATGGTTTGTGCAAACGTTTTTGGACTGCCCCTGGACTGGAGCGCGGCGTGCACTTTTTTCAAATTTGCCAGATCCGTTCGATGTATTCTTGTCCTTGGAGGATGACCATGCTCTGGACTATGCGTGGAGGAGTCTGACGCAGTGGTCTTTGTCCCATCTGTTGATGCATTAGTGGTTTCTGGCAAAATGGTTGGGTCTGCGGATGTACCCTGTGATTGCCCAGGTCGAGCTGTACGCTCTCCGGCAGGCAAGTCCCTCGTAGGTGCAGGCGCTCCATTCGATGCTGGCACCGCCTGTTGTCCCGCAGGTGGATTATGAGAATCCAACTGCGGGACAACAGGCCGTGGCACCGGCTGCTGCTCGCAGGATTTATCCGGCGATGGCTCAGGAACAACCTCCACCGTTTGAGTCCGTGGAGAAGCGTGTACGTCGGTCGACTATGTAGTAATTGCAACTGCATCAGTCGCTTCCCCATCTTGGGTTTGATCGTGAGTGGGGGACTCGGTCCTGGTTGGTTGGGTCGTGGTTGGTGCTTGTCTGATAGATTGCTCCCCAGATGGGTTTTGTGTACTCGCGTGTCTGCGAGCCAAATGTTTGAGCCTCGTACATGGTTTGGTTTTCTCATTGCCTTCCTGTAGCAAACCAGGCCCATGTAATGAAGTGGGATCGGTTGCAGGTTCACTGGTACTGGCTGATGTTCGCCTGGGCGATGAAGTGGGATCGGTTGCAGGTTCACTCGCTCCGGCCGATGTTCGCCTGGGTGATGAAGTGGGATCGGTTGCAGGTTCACTGCCACGAGCTGATGTTCTCCTAGGTAATGAAGTGGGATCGGTTGCAGGTTCGCCTCGGTTCCGCTTCGAGTAGCGTCTCACTGGCAACGCAACATGCAAATGATATCCTTTAGTGTGCAATCCAATAAATTTTTAACCTTTTCCCGCATAAACTACCATGTCCATCTATTTTCTACATGAACGATCTCATCCAAGTTCTCAGATCTAAGAGCATCTCCAACAGAGTCTCTAAAATTTCTCCAAAATGGAGAATTAAAGTTCAAAATCTCTAGAAATTTAATGCTTAAACTCCAATACATATTTAATTATATATTAAAACATAAAAGATCAAATACTATATATGTGAAGTTTGTATTGAAATATGGGAAGAATTTAAATTTTGGGGAATGAAAACCTAGCTGGAAAATTCGAACGTATGACTACCTCATTTTCTTCTCCATCTCTATTGGAGAATAGGATGCTCTAACCCCAATATTCTCCATTTATTTGAGAAATGGGGAAGCTGTTGGAGATGCTCTAACCCCCCCCCCCTAAATCCACACAACGGAGCCTGAAACAGAGACCATGGTAAAACCCTCAATCGGCCAATCACTGTGCATGACGTTCAGCTAGGACACAATCAAAACAAAATCGGCAGGCGTTGAATACATACCTGCCTCAGGCTGGGCTGCTTTCGCTCTCGCTGGGGCCATTGGATGAAATCGACCAACGGGGTTAGGGTTTGGAGCTACTGAGTGGTCGTCGTCGAATGGAATAAGACCCTCCTGCTACGGAACAGAGGCCTGCCGTTAGGGAAAATACATCTAACGCGAATATACACCGTCACTAAAGCGAAAGGAATACTACCACTAAAGCTGATCCGATGGTTCGTGAAGGGAAATCTGTCAGATTTCGCGGCAGACGGAATTTTAAAATTTGAGCTTGAATGGACGAATCTCCGGCTGTTCATCGGCCCCCTCTTACATGCAACCCCCATTTTAAGCAACCATGAATTTCTTACTGGGCCAGTATTTTATACTGTAATTGCGAGGTAGATTATAATTGGAAAGAACTGGGCCAGTAATTTACACAGGCCCAGTTTCAGTTTTAAGATTGCAATCATTCAGGCCACTTCGGTCCTACCCAATCTATTTTGAAATACTTTGATTATTAGAAGGGAGAGAGCGAGAGTAAGAACTTTAAAAGTCAGTTTCTTACTCTACTTTACATTGGTGCAAGTTTTACAATGGTAGGTGACCTTCTTTCATAGGAAAAATGTGAGGTAAAAACCTAGGTAAATTTCCATGATTTGCATGGAAACAAGGGGGTGAAGAAGGTGAATAATTCACCTTGTACAATTTACCTCCAATCATGCACTATACAAATGGTTCATGTTCAATAATGTTCTCATTCAAGCAATGGAGAGTAAGAAGGTTAACGTGTAGATGTGTACAAGAAACGGTAATTAATGGATGATGTAGATGATGGACTCATTTCACTTTGTTATGTATAAGTGTGCATTTCATAGTACGACTGTGCAAAAGAATATGCAATTCATAGTGTACGAGTGTACAATTCGTAATTAGGAGAGTGTGCGTACATAGTTTAATTTGAAATAATTTTTGGTTTCAGCTATATTTATTTTTGTATACTTCCCTCCCAAAAGTTGTCATTTAGTTAGTAAAAGGTATAAATCAAGTTTTCAGTTGGATAGTCTTAATAATCTCATCAAAAACAGACTTGGAAATAGATTTCAAACCGGAAAAAACAGTACTACAAAGCGAAATGCGAAAACATAAACAACAAGATAAGACGAATTGAATTCAAACTTATAGTAAGCATAAACTAATATTCTGGAGCAACATTAGCATCATTTTCATCATGGACAGGTACACCACTAGTTTTTGGAAATTGATAACTTCATCATGTAAAGGTTCACACCATTATTATAATGCTATTTTTTGAAGTAAAATTTAATAATGTTATAAAAAATTTAGTTTGAAATGAAATTTAATAATATTATTCCAATAGTTTGGCCTTGCAGTTGAAAATCAAAAGCGTCCAATTTTAGCTCAACACGTGAATTATATATTGGTGATTTCTTTGTCATCGCATACCACCACAAGATCTTATTCCGGAAAAATTATATGACTTTAAATGCAAATTATTCCGGAAAAATTATATGACTTCAAATGCAACGTGACGTACGTACTCCGTATAAGAGATAAGCCCGATTTTGGTAACACATATAGATTTCATCGTATTAAATCCTAATTTAAACGCAGAACAAGACAATCCTACGTAAATAATAATTTGCAGGGGCGTAAACTATGGCTGTGCAACGCACAGTCATAGAAAAGGGTGTGCATGTATAGGGCTACCCTCCCTCATCGAACCTCAGACCCGGCGCATTGCAACAAATATGAAAGTTTTCAGTAACAAAATGACATTCCGCATTAACTCAAATGAAGATCATCATAATAGTTCATATACAACAGCTTAGGACCATAAAGATAGTCGTCTAGTTCAACAACTGAGGGAACACACCCCGCACACAATTCATAAGAGCATCTACAACAATAACAGTGCTACAGTGCTATGCACCCCTATTTTTTCTATTTCTCTCTCTTCCACATCATCTATGCATCCCATTTTATTTTTTATCCACATCCATGCACCCCATAAACCCAACTTTTCCAATTTTCAATATTTTTTTCTCTTTTCATATACAATTACACATATACCCTCATTCTCTTATAAAATTATATATATACCCTTAATATAAATATTTATTTGATTGATAAAATGAAATAATTTATAAAGATTAAAACAAACATAATAGTCATTCCGACATCGTATGACCATTTTCCGCCGATCGTGACGAACGCCCGTATAAACCGAACAATATACAACTAATTTTAAATTTAATTTTCCATATACAATATTAGTGTCTATGGATAGATAAAAAAATATTATGAATTATGGTATAGTTTTTTTTTATAAACCTCGAAATTTCCTTAAAAATACAATATATAATCTATGTTATGTAATTAATCCCATTTTTCTTGCCCAATTAATGATTGACACGTGGCAAGCTTTGTTTGTGTTGATGATGTAGATGGCCATGTGTCATGCGCTGATTGGTTCTTCCTCCATGCAACTCTCATTACATGGGTTGCACATTTTGCTACTCGATGCCTCGGTGCACTCCCCCATTCTTTATTATATTAATTAAACTGACATGATGCAACTCAAATTTACACCGTTGTAGATGGTCTAAGAGTTCACAGGGTACAATCAACATAATAGCAATAATCCATCCATGACATAATAGAAATACACATAACAGCAATAATCCATAACAAAGGAAACAAAGTGAACGTGCTTCTAGGCCCATCCATTTCCATATCCACCATCAGCTGCATAGGGCTGCCGATCAGGGTCGTCGTCCGCGGCCGCCAGAGCGTTTGCTACAGCCATTGCTTGGTTCCACAGCTCCCGCGCACGCAGCTCCTGCACCCCGAACAACTCCTCCCACAACTCGTCCACTTCTGCGTTAACCCTATGCCGGCGAAATAATTCACTTCCAGCACAGCGCTGCAGAAACATACGTCAGGTCACACACGATAAATATGATATTTATCATCCAATGTTGACAGTAATTACCAAAAATAGGTAACCTGTTTCATGGACGCCCACCACGCCTCATCACCACATATTTGGCCTGTTGTTGAGTTCCACGCGACTTGACCTCCGAGGTTTTTGAAGTCCCTCCACCTGCTCCAGACCAGCTTATTGTAGTTCACCCTATACCTCAATGCAACGGGAGGCATCCTGCGCCCCGCTCTTTGCTCGAACAAACCAGCCAACTCGCTCCATGATGTCCACCTACGTTCCACTCTTGCCCTTTCCGTCATTTCTCCATACAATCTGAGCAAGATCTTGTTATCCTCTGTGTTGTACGTCCAACGCTCCCTTGCCGCCATCTACATACGAAAGTAACGAAACACAGTTTGAAATTAAACGAACAAATTAGTGTTATTATATCGGGCTATGTAATTATACATAGGAAGATCATCAAACAATCGGACTGACTACTTGACGGAAATAAAAATGATATGAATATGACTGGACCTCTCCAAGCTACTTGAACTCTATACCTCCATAAATGCCGGGCATTAATGGAGTCTGATCATGCAGCAGACAAGGCATTAACGTGTAAGGGCTGCTTTTCCTTGGGCATTGCCATGATGTCTGACCATGCAGCAGACAAGCCACTGTCCATCCCTTCATACTATTGCACCACTAGACAACACTTTTCCACGGACAGTGTTAATTTCCAATGCAGCAAAAGTAAGTCGACAACAGCTAAAAGAATCCATTTAATCGCAGGATTGGATAAGTCATCTTTTTGGGCAATCGCAGGTCGAAACAGACGGTGCCTAATTCAATGTGGCAAGAAAGCAGTCAACAGCACTCCATATACACTGTTGTAAACATGACCTGATGACATGAAGTGTGCATATATTATGACTACTCCGTAGTCGATCATAATTACTTTATGGGTACCCGCTTGAAAAGGGCCTGAATAAACGGGTGAAACCCGGAAAAAGACAGGTCAAAGTCGGGTTTTGGGTGATGCAGGTGATGGGTCGGGTCGAGTACGGTTTAAGGTCCATCCACCCATAAACCGACCCGTAACCCAACCCGATAACCCGTTTTAATATTTTTATATGTATATTTCTTACTTTGTGACCTTTACTCATTAAATTAGTTATGTTTATTTTTTTCTAATTAAAATATGTCAAAAAAAAACTACAGAGTATGATATATATTGAATATTAGATTTTATTTATGATTCAAGTTTGATTAATATAGATGATAAATGAGATCATGGATTTTTCATGTAATATTTAACCGTTGACATTGAAAAAATTAAAAGCCAAGTATATATTAGGTACATACCACCCGAAATTAAAACCCGACCCACCCGACAATATCGGGTGGATTGGGTTTGGGTGATCCATACTAACGGGTCGGGTCGGGTTCGGGTGAGGAAAATTGTATTACGGGCCGGGTTTGGAAATGGTCCATCCACCCGAAACTTAACCCATTGCCATGTCTACGCATTCCATGTGATCACAATAAAGAGAATACAATTCAAACACAGCGTTCCATACTCTGAAGAAATGATTCGACCAAAAAAGATAGATGTCTTCTGAAGAAATGAAATGTGCATATAGTGCAGATGCTAAAAACAATTGACCTAATCATCTGGTTTTCGAAAGACAAACCTTCGGGGTTCCCAACATATATCCGACCCTTGTTGCTCAAGGGGGCGAGCCGCGACCGGTGTGGGCGCGAATTCCAACGCACGAGAAAGGACGCACGAGAAAGACTTTGCTCTAGTTCCGAGAGACTTTCCGGGCGCACCGCCTTTGCGTAAGCCAGAGGTGCCCCCATCCTGACCCCCCAGATTCCACGGGGAGGGAACTCCACTGGGTTATAAAGTAAAGTAAAGCCAAAATAAACATAATAATAGCACATCAATTTTCATAACGACTGGGGCGACGCCGACTCCTCTTTGGTCTCCTGACCGGCTCCGGCTCGCTAGACATGTCCCTATCGATCTCCCAAATGTGTAACGTGAAGATGCGATGCCCGATTAGGGTTACCCGCGTTTTCGGCCGACTGCGCGGACGTCTCGGCCCGATTAGGGTTTGCGCCGCCCGGTTCGTTCGCGGGGTTCCAGCCCCTCAGCATGTTGATGACGTTATCGGTGCGAAGGTGGTAGACCTCCACCTTATTGCTGAGGGTTTCGAGGCCATGGTTGACGCCCGAGACCATGTCGCGCAACTCGGCGACGGAAGCCGCCAAATCCGCGAGTTGTGGCGCGGTGGGATCGGGAGCACTTGCACCGGAGGCCATGGTTGACGAAGTGAATGCCCCAAAGAATTCCAACGCACGAGAAAGGACGGACCAAACATACAATTTGGGCAATTACTTTACCAATTACTTTAAACATTTGTGACAAGTAAAGTGGCAATGTGGCAAGAAAGCACGCTGAATCCAACATTAATACGAACGGAAAAGGGCAACATCAGAGCACATTCCAATTACAAGAAGATGCAAAACATACGACAACAATGTTCAGTGCGAGCAAGAGCACATTCCAGATATTGAGCATGAACAGAAATGAAATATACACAAGCCTAATTATCGTCGATGTTAGGGTCGAGTGGGCCGGAATCATCTACGGTTGTCGCCATGCTTGGCCCAGCCTCCTCTGCGTTGACATCCGGGACCTCGCCCCACATCATACTTGTTTCCCCGTCAACTGCATATTCCCTTAACCGTGCAAACCGGGGTTCCACCTGAAACATCAAACAATTGAAGTCGTGAATTAACCTTCAGATAACGGCCTGGTCGCGATCATCATCATCAAAAAAAGCTCCACCGCACCTCGAGCATTTGCTCCCACCATGCAACATCAGCTTGTACCACACCGGAGACTGGGTCCCATGGTATCGGTTCGTCGAGGAACTCACCAACGCGGCGAAACGCCCGCCACAAACGCCACAAGGTCCGATTGTACTCCAGCCGATTCATCAAGACCCTCACTTGCAAAGCATGTACTGTCTGCTCCCTGTAGGCGACGGCCACAGGCTGCCACTGAGGGAACTCCTTGGGATACGCCCTCCTTTGCTCATCTCTGTACACTTGCAATAGGATTCGGTTTTCCTCGACACTCCACGGTATGTTTGACGGTGGCATCTGCATGGTAATGAATGAGATGGAGTTAACATATAAGTGAATTTCATAAAAACACACCCATACTAGCGTTAATTAACAAGAGTCCAGCTGCATGTTACCTTGGAGGAAAAATACCGCTGGATGCTCGGTGTGAAGACAACGAGGGTGGGGACGATGAAGAAGTGTAGAGGAGTTGATGGTATGTATTAGTAGTTGAGATGCATGGTCAATGAATTTATAGTTGAGGTGCATGGTCAGATGCATAGTTCAGATGCATGCATGGTCACTAAATTCATGACACAGCGTTACACAACAGTACAATTAATAAAAGCCAAGAGCTTCGACCCAAAAAAAGAAAAAAAAGCCAAGAGTTCACAACAAGCTATGTTTCGGTTCCTCATCACGTTCAACTATTGTTTCGGTTAATGTTCTTACTCTTTTATAAACCTTGCCTTGGATCAAGAGTTCTATTCTGTTTGGATCGTATTGGGCCTAATGGGCCCAATTCGAGCTCATATCTTGAGTTTCAGTTCAGCATCACATTTGACAATCGTTTCCGTTTATGCTCTTACCCTGTCATGAACGTTGCCCTAGATCGAGAATTTTATTCGATTTGGATCGTATTGGGCCTAATGGGCCTGTAGCCCCAATTTGAGCTCGATTCTTTAGTTTCGGTTCTTCATCAAGTTTGACTATCGTTTCGGTTTATGTTCTACTCTTTGATGAACGTTGCCTTGGATCGAGAGGTCTATTCGATTTGGATTGCATTGGGCCTAATGGGCCCAATTCGAGTACGATTCCTTAGTTTCGGTTCTCCGTCACGTTTGACTATCCAGATCGGGGTCCGTAGCCCTGAATAGAACTCTCGATCCAGGGCAATGTTCGTGAAAGAGTAAGAAAATAACCGAAACAATAATCGAACACGATGAAGAACCGAAACTAAGGCCTTGAAATCATATTGGGTGTATGGGCCCAATATGATAAATAGCCCAAAAACAGTGTACGAATAGCCGCTGGGTTTGTTTTTAGGTCTTACAGAAAACTACACCCTCATGGCAACCATGAAGAGTCGTCGTCCTCGTCGTCCTCGAGTTCTAAAGTCATGGTCAAGACACAATCTTCCCGAGGAGCTATGGCCGGAAATCCTATCTCGACTTCCCGCCAAATCTCTTCTCCGATTCCGCTCCGTCTCCAAGTCATGGAAGTCCATGATCGACGACCCCGATTTCGCCCGCTTACACCTCAAACGCTTCAACAACGGCCCTCAATCATCCCGCCTCTTCTTCTTAACAGAAGAGTCAGCCATATGCCGAGAATGCGTGGTCAAGGACAGCAAAATCCTAAGAACGATTCGCAACCTTGGCTTCCTCCAAACCGACATGCACTCGGTCAATATCCTCAGAGCCACTCCCGATCGTAATGCAAATTACGGACGTCTAAGGCTGTGGTCCATTCTTTCATCGATTGACGGATTGTTCTTGTTGTATTCCATGGTTCCACGTTCCGATTTGATATACTTGTGGAACCCCTCGATTAAGAAAACCCTAGCTCTTCCCCCTCTTGAAATCCCCCAAATATTGAGGTACGTTGACTTTGGATTAGGGTTTGACCCGTCGATTGGGGATTACAAGTGTGTCAGATTCGGCGCCTTGTCAGGATCGGGCAACTTGAAAATCGCTGCAATTTACACTCTAGGGACGAATTCGTGGAAGACAATTGAATTTCAAGGCGATGTGGTCCGAAATCTACGTTTCACTAGAAGAGAATTGTTCCCTTTGACGGTGCTCTATATGCCCTTGCAGTAGTATCGTATCTATCTTATGGTTCAGTGAAACTGGTTTCATTTGATCTGAAGAGAGAGGTGTTTGCTTCCATGGAATTGCCTGTAGTTTATCATGATTTCTGTGACCATGCGCTCACAATGGTGTATGATGATGGTGGTTGTGGGTGCTCACTTTGTGTGGTCAATTTCAGTGGATCCGAAGGATCTGTATGGATCTTGCAGAGGTTCGGAGACGATAGTAAGTCATGGAGCTGGGTGCGATGCTACACCTTTGTTATAATAACCCCTCAAACCGGTGGTCCTTTTGAGTTTCTGCACTTTCTCTGCATGACCAAGAATCGTGAGATGCTGTTGACCTGGGCTCCCCTATGCAGTCGTAATAGTGTGATATGTTACGACCTCGAAACTCAACAAGAAAGGATGTTGCTGGAGAAGAATCGGAAGCCTTTATGTGGGGTAAACGCGTTTCCGTACGTCGAGAGTCTGATATTATTCAATCATTAGGTAAGTTTTTGCATCAATCACGTCTAGGCCGGGAACCTATGAATTGGTCTGTTTTCATGCCTTGTGCATTCTCGTTGAACTTTATCATATTTGCCTTCAGTAGGGGACCTATGAATTGGTCTGTTTTGATGCCTCGTGCATACTTGTTGAACTTTATCATATTTGTTGTTGCTTATAGTATTGCATTCTGTAGTTCGCCAACAAAATTTATTGGGGTGCCTTCATTCATATAAGTAGAAACTTACCTAATGACGGGGTACACCATGGCTAAGGAGGCTGCACGCCTCAAGGAACCACCGCCAAAGAGCGAGGTGCCTTATTGGTATCACAAACGCCCCAGATCCGCCCATGTGCGCAGATTGCTAAGCGGCCTCTCCCGACCAACCTTTTGAAAGCATGGCCGTGCATTGCATGGTTTGGGTTGTTGCTTATGTGGGCCGCAACCTATCTTTTGTTATTACTTAATTATATATGACTATAAACCATTGAAATATGATGTCGTAAAGAAATAAATTGAAAAACAAAGTTATAAATATTAATTTAATGTATACTAGCATTTAAGCATGTCGATTCATTGTCTTGATACCAAAGTACGTTGATTCTCAAAATATAAAAGTGTATGGTCTTATGTTAAGTACTATGGTGTGTGTGTGTGCACTGTGATATGATATCATTTGTGTTGTTCAGTTTCCGAACGGGTAACGTCGTCTGAGAAGGTGGTCTTTATTACGTGTTTGTTTTTTGAGAAGTTTATTACGTGTTTGTTGTTTTGCATGTTCCGCCTATAATAACTAGTTCTACCCGCATAAAAAGGTTGTATGTTCCGGCCCTATATTGAGATGCTATGTTATACAGAATGAAAACGGGAACATGAAAGGGAAATGAAACGAGACGAGGAAACACTTGATTTTCATGTGGTTTTTGTACACACCGGTTTCCGAGTTTTTGTTGAAAACGCAAAACGCGACTCTCTTGGAGTTTCGGGGTAACATATATAGTTCAAAATCAAATGCGGGGTTAAAGGACGAGGTTTAAACTTTGTTTATTGTTTTCCTGGTAAGGATGAAAAATGGGCTAATCTTTCAAACTTGTGTACAAACTTTTGTTGGCTATGTACTATATAAGAACATCCCTAAATGTTTAAAAATATGGTTTTACGAAGAATACGTTCACTGATTGGGCTAGCTTAGCTTGTATCATTTCGTCCCTAAATATAGATTCTACAATTAATTTCGTCCCTACTTAATACGGAGTAGTAGCATTTCCTATACATATATCACCATTCCATACATATCACGCCAAACGCTTATCCGCCGAACCATCTCTCTGGTACTCTCTTCTCTCTTCCGACTTTCCAAGCCAAACCTGGAATCCATCTTCTTCCTCTGCCCTGAAATCGCTTTACAGGGAAAGGTAATACGCTCTTACTTACTATCTATGTTGGTTTACACTTTCAATTAGGGTTCCAATTGAGAAATTAGGGTTTCAATTAGGTATCTCAAACATAGGCTTAGGGAAATCGTGGCTCACAGTCGGACTGTTTACAGAACAAAATCAAACAAAATGGGACTAGAAGTAAAGATGCTATGAGGGCGTGAGAATACAGATGTATTAATAATGAGTCAACATAGATTAGTATTTCGTACATTAGCATGAGAATATTAGGGTTTATCAGAGTTCTTCTCTGAAGGGATGCGTAATCTGATATTGAACTCACTAATGAAATGAGGGCAATTGGTTATGAAGAAGTAGACAGTTACGCTTCCTGTCAGGATATCAAGGTCCTCGATTGTCAAAATTTAGGGGAGCAAACCTTATATGCAATTGAAAAGCTGCATCTATCTGTATACTGTGTCTTACATGTCCATACTTTGATGCTGTCTTTCATTTTGTTCTTCTAGCACATCTTTAGTTCCATTTTTCAGTTGCTTTCTGGTTTGAACTCTGGTTGAATTAACAGCACATTTTCTGGCTTATACATATAGGAAGATAACTATGTTTGCAATTGGGAAAGACGTGGAGGTCAAGGGCTTTGGAAAGTGGGTAGATACTACCTTGCTTGGGAAGATAGCAGGTTATTGGAATGATGAGCTGTACATAGTCCAGCTGTTTAGCGTGGGCGTCGACGAAGAACGGGAATACGGCGCCCAACGAAGAGACGACGAGTATTACTTCAGGAAACAAGTTGAGTGGCAGATTGTTCACCCGCACTTTGTTCGCGACGCAGATCCAGAGCAGTCAGGCCGTGAATATAAAATCGGTGATATAGTTGACGTGGATGAGAATGAGCTCTGGACCAAGTTGCCCGCTATGTTGGCTAACCGAAGGAAAGGCGTGATCGTTGCCAAGACATTGTCCACCGCCCAGTTTTTTATCGATGACGGTGAACCATGGCTCTACAACATCAAGCTCGAGACCTCAGGTGAGATCGAGGAAGATGTTCTTAGCTACCGTATGCATCCACATCGTGTGTGGAATTAAGAACCGCTTTATGCGCTCAAAAACTGTCTTCTGCTGCTTCTTTGACCAGGATTATGTTTTGATGACTTATTATGTCTTCTACTTTAAGATGTTCTTAGCTACCGTATGCATCCACATCGTGTGTGGAATTAAGAACCGCTTTATGCGCTCAAAAACTGTCTTTTGCTTCTTCTTTGAATATTATGTCTTCTGCTGCTTCTTTGAATATTATCTTTGAATATTATGTTTTGATGCCACGAGAAATGGAACAAAAAGCTGCTGAATTGGCCTATTTCTTGCGCGTACCGATTGAAGTTTTTTTAAATGAATCGAACAACGAACGTTTTCTGATTTTCGACTGGAGGTAGAAAACTCTACAATCCAAAAATGTTCCATGGCATAACTTAAAGAAATTTAAGTCAGAACGTACCTTCGCTGCGAGTCAAAGCAAACGTATATTCTATGGAACATCCAAAAAGGGGGGTTGTTTTTGTCTGCAAAAAAGAGGTAATGGAGCACTTAGGTCAGCTACTACCTTTTCTTTAAACCAACACCCAATAATATAGCCGTTCTATCACCAAATTAATATTTTCACAGACGTTTACTGGAACGTTACTGTTACTGGTGCAATGCACGGTTAATGGACAATCCAATCTGGAACGTGGGATGAGGGACAGAATCAAAGTTCTGCGAGTACGACAATAAGGGACCGATTTGGGAACAAGTATAGCAAGGCCTAAATGATTCAGAAATGGAACTTATCGTGCTAAGCACACTCATACCAAAAGCAAGGTCAGGACGAGTACCCATCAAAGCATACATTACAGAGCCAACAACTACACCATAATGTACATCTTTCATTTTAGCTTTTTCATCTGGGGTGGAAGGCAAAAGAACCAACTTTCCTAGTTTCCTAGCCATGCAATACTTTTGTTTTACATGACGTTTTGTCGACTACAGTTCTCTTATGATGATGTACTGTGCGATGGGATGCAAGCCCACCATGTCACTCTACGACCCTCGAGGTACATGACGGTACTAGGGAAGGTGGGAATACTCTAGTACAGATGATTTCAGTGGGGGCCGGGGCACAACCTATATTTGAGGGCTTCGAGTCAAATCACCGTCCGTGGGTGATAACGATGGTGTCCTTGGCGTATATTTTTTTAGTTACCATTAAAGTTATACTTCTATAACTGACTTTTACAAGAAAACCTCTAGGAAGACAGGACCGTGCGATCGCACGGGACATGAGTCATATATGTACTCTTTAGTGTAATTTTGTTGAGTTCGTTTTTATTCTTATACGCGTTAAAGTATAAGTTTGTCTTCTTTGTAATCGTGTTTAAAAAATTGGTCTAACAAATAACTCCGAGCTTCATGCTATGGTCAGGCCTCCACGGTATGTTTGACGGTGGCATCTGCAAGGTAATGAATGAGATGGAGTTAACATATAAGTGAATTTCATAAAAACACACCCAAACTAGCGTTAATTAACAAGAGTCCAGCTGCATGTTACCTTGGAGGAAAAATACCGCTGGATGCTCGGTGTGAGGACAACGAGGGTGGGGACGATGAAGAAGTGTAGAGGAGTTGATGGTATGTATTAGTAGTTGAGATGCATGGTCAATGAATTTATAGTTGAGGTGCATGGTCAGATGCATAGTTCAGATGCATGCATGGTCACTAAATTCATGACACAGCGTTACACAACAGTACAATTAATAAAAGCCAAGAGCTTCGACCCAAAAAAAGAAAAAAAAGCCAAGAGTTCACAACAGGCTTGTCCCCTAAAAACGACCACAAAATGCAGTTGATTTCCCTACGCATTGGCTCAATTGACCAAAAACGATACAAATATGCAGCAACAATTCCAGAAATGAATCAAACATTCCGAGTCCGACCACAAGAGAAATGAAGCAAACATAATAATATCATACACCCAGAGGTGCAGTTCATAAAAAGATCATACAAACATCAGTCTAGCATTGGCCGGCTAGGGAGTGAGTACCCAGGTATTGTTAGCATACATAGACACGATCTCATTGCACTTTCAAAAGTACGTTCTAGGAGTAAATTACTTATGAATCATATACAGTTGCCTGGCCATGTCAAGTAGTATGCAGAAGTGGACTTCCTATTGTCCCTGTTAGTGGCATAATCAGAAGCACAATTACCATATATTCATTTCTACCATGATGTTCAGATGCAAACAAGGCAATAATCCCTAGTACCACTAATGCATCTCAGACACAATGCCATTGCCTAAGCACAGTCACTGAGGATAAGGGCCATTGCCTAAGCACAGTCATGGAGGTTAGTTGCTCAATTGCTGAGAATTTCGTTGGGGTTTAAGGCCATTGACAAATTTTGGGCATTTAGGGTTTAGGGTGGATTTCTAAGATTTGGGGTTGCACTACATGCTTGCCAACACCAGCCGGAACTGATTTTTCAAGTCAAGAATTTCAAGCAATGCATGATCACAATCGCCCCAACAACAGCAACCAACATCTTTGCCTTAGACCTCGCCCTTTCCAGCTCTCTTTCCATCTGTTTAATCTTTCCTCTCTCCGTCTCCACCTCTGATTCACTCTCGTTAACTCTTCGAAGCAGTCCTTTAATGACCTGGCTAGCCTGATGGTCAACTGGGGGATCATGCCACGAGAAAAACCCACAAGAACCAGGTTTCTACACAAGAGTCATTATACAAACAAAGAAATCACTATATAATCAATATGCACAAACCCTACAATTTAGGGATTTTTAGAACAAACCCTAGACTTTGGGGATTTTTAAAATCTTCTCAAATTGAAGGCCAAAACACTTACCTTGTAGTTAGGACACCAAAAAAACCTCCTCCTTGGGTTTGATTCGGTCCAAGAACTCTTCAACCTGGCTGGCATTCCACACTCGCATGTCGGTATTTGAAGCAGGTCGTTTGATGTCGATTTCGAGATCCGAGAGCTTGAAGTGTCCATATTCTAGCCAGGTAGAAGAAGATGAATGAGGAAGGTCTAGGGATTTGGGTTTGCTTCGATTCAAGGTTGGGGCTGAGCAGTGGAGAGCCCTCGGGTTTTTTATCGAGGTTGGGAAAGAGATGAACAAGGTGGGTGGAGGGTTAAAAAAAAAATCGTGGCGGGACATTACCTAACTATACGCAAGCATTAAATTATTCAGAAATGGAACTTATCGTGCTAAGCACACTCATACCAGAAGCAAGGTCAGGACGAGTACCCATCAAAGCATGCATGACGGAGCCAACAACTACACCATAATGCACATCTTTCATTTTAGCTTTTTCATCTGGGATGAAACTATGGAAGGCAAAAGAACCAACTTTTCTCGCACCACTATCATCACGTTCGACTATCGTTTCGGTTTATATTCCTACTCATTCATGAACGTTGTCTTGGATCCAGAGTTCTATTCGGTTTGCATCGTATTGGGCCTAATGGGCCCAATTCGAGTACGATTCTTTAGTTTCGGTTCATCATCACGTTCCACTATCATTTCCGTTTTTGTTCTCACTCTTTCATGAACGTTGTCTTGGATTGAGAACTCTATTCAATTTGGATCCTATTGGGCCTAATGAGCCCATATTCCCAATTCGAGTAAAAAATTCTAAAGTTTCGGTTCCTCATCACGTTCAACTATTGTTTCGGTTAATGTTCTTACTCTTTTATAAACCTTGCCTTGGATCCAGAGTTCTATTCGGTTTGGATCGTATTGGGCCTAATGGGCCCAATTCGAGTACGATTCTTTAGTTTCGGTTCATCATCACGTTCCACTATCATTTCAGTTTTTGTTCTCACTCTTTCATGAACGTTGTCTTGGATTGAGAACTCTATTCAATTTGGATCCTATTGGGCCTAATGAGCCCATATTCCCAATTCGAGTAAAAAATTCTAAAGTTTCGGTTCCTCATCACGTTCAACTATTGTTTCGGTTAATGTTCTTACTCTTTTATAAACCTTGCCTTGGATCAAGAGTTCTATTCGGTTTGGATCGTATTGGGCCTAATGGGCCTATGGGCCCAATTCGAGTTCATATCTTGAGTTTCAGTTCAGCATCACGTTTGACTATCGTTTCCGTTTATGCTCTTACTCTGTCATGAACGTTGCCCTAATGGGCCTATGGGCCCAATTCGAGTTCATATCTTGAGTTTCAGTTCAGCATCATGTTGCCCTAGATCGAGAATTTTATTCGATTTGGATCGTATTGGGCCTAATGGGCCCGTAGCCCCAATTTGAGTTCGATACTTTAGTTTCGGTTCTTCATCAAGTTTGACTATCGTTTCGGTTTATGTTCTACTCTTTGATGAACGTTGCCTTGGATCGAGAGGTCTATTCGATTTGGATTGTATTGGGCCTAATGGGCCCAATTCGAGTACGATTCCTTAGTTTCGGTTCTCCGTCACGTTTGACTATCCAGATCGGGGTCCGTGGCCCTGAATGAACTCTCGGTCCAGGGCAATGTTCGTGAAAGAGTAAGAAAATAACCGATACAATAATCGAACACGATGAAGAACCGAAACTAAGGCCTTGAAATCATATTGGGTCTATGGGCCCAATATGATAAGTAGCCCAAAAATAGTGTACGAATAGCCGCTGGGTTTGTTTTTAGGTCTTACAGAAAACTACACCCTCATGGCAACCATGAAGAGTCGTCGTCCTCGTCGTCCTCGAGTTCTAAAGTCATGGTCAAGACACAATCTTCCCGAGGAGCTATGGCCGGAAATCCTATCTCGACTTCCCGCCAAATCTCTTCTCCGATTCCGCTCCGTCTCCAAGTCATTGAAGTCCATGATAACGACCCCGATTTCGCCCGCTTACACCTCAATCGCTTCAACAACGGCCCTCAATCATCCCGCCTCCTCTTCCTAACACAACAGTCAAGCCTATGCCGAGAATGCGTGCTCAAGGACAGCAAAACCCTAAGAACGATTCACAGGCTTGGCTGCCTCCAACCCGAGCCACACTCGGACCTCTCGGTGAATATCCTCAATGCCTCGCAGACTTCGCAGCCTTGGCTGTGGTCTATTCTCAATTCGATTGACGGATTGGTCTTGATGAATTCCAGAGAGAGCTCCCATTTGATGTTGTGGAACCCCTCGATTAAGAAAACCCTAGCTCTTCCCCCTCTTGAAATCCCCCAAATTTTGAGGTACGTTGACTTTGGATTAGGGTTTGACCCGTCGATTGGAGATTACAAGTGTGTCAGATTCGGCGCCTTGTCAGCATCGGGCAACTTGAAAATCGCTGCAATTTACACTCTAGGGACGAATTCGTGGAAGACAATTGAATTTCAAGGCGATGTGGTCCGAAATCTACGTTTCACTCTCCGGAAGACAATTGAATTTCAAGGCGATGTGGTCCGAAATGTTCGTTTCAATGGCTGGAAGAGAATTGTTCCCTTTGACTGTGCTCTGTATGCCCTTGCAGAAGTTTCGGATCTATATTGTGGTTCAGTGAGACTGGTTTCATTTGATTTGAAGAGAGAGGTGTTTGCTTCCCTTGAATTGCCTGTCGTTTATCATGATCTCCTTGACCAGGCGCTCACAATGGTGGATGATGATGGTGGTTGTGGGTGCTCACTTGGTATGGTCTATTTCAGTAGAGCCGAAGGATCTGTATGGATCTCGCAGAGGTTCGGAGACGATAGTAAGTCGTGGAGCTAGGTGCGATGCTACACCTTTGTTATAACCCCTCAAATCGGTGATCCTCTTCGGTTTCTGCATTTTATGTACATGACCAAGAATCGTGAGATGCTGTGGACCTGGATTGATGACAAACATAATAGTGTGATATTTTACGACCTCGAAGCTCAGCAAGACAAGAGGTTGCTGGTGAAGAATCGGAAGCGTTTACATGGGGGTAACTTGTTTCCGTACGTCGAGAGTTTGATATATTGCATCATTAATTAGGTAAGTTTTTGCGCCAATCCCGTCTAGGCCTTGAACCTATGAATTGGTGTGCTTTGATGCCTTGTGCATACTTGTTGAACTTTATCATATTTGCCTTTGCTAGGGAACCGATGAATTGGTCTGTTTTGATGCCTCGTGCATACTTGTTGAACTTTATCATATTTGTTGTTGCTTATAGTATTGCAGTCTGTAGTTTGCCAACAAAATTTATTGGGGTGCCTTCATTCATATAATTAAGTAGAAACTTACCTAATGATGGGGTACACCATGGCTAAGGAGGCTGCACGCCTCAAGGAACCACCGCCAAAAAGCGAGGTGCCTTATTGGTGTCACAAACGCCCCAGGTCCGCCCATGTGCGCAGATTGCTAAGCGGCCTCTCCCGGTCAACCTTTTGAAAGCATGGTTGTGCATTGCATGGTTTGGGTTGTTGCTTATGTGGGCTGCAAGTGCAACCTATCTTTTGTTATTACTTAACTAGTGAAAAGCGCCCCTATGTACTCGTGCATTATTCGAAGGGATAGATAATATGGGTAGACCGAAAGCGTAATTATATGTGACTATATTCACCTTTGGAATATGATGTCGTAAAGAACTACATTGAAAAACTAAGTTGTAAATAATAATTTAATGTATAGCATATTAGCATCTAAGCATGTCAATTCATTGTCTTCATTCCAAAGTACGTCGGCTTAATTGTTTTTAGGTTTTATCTATTTGGGTTGGACATCAATGTTAGTGTATGCATGTATACATAAATTATATAGTAGTCCCTAATATATAGTAGTACCGCCCCGTGCCGCAAGGGGCAGCGCTCTTCAATCTTCATAATTCATATATGGTTGTCATATAATTACTTCTAAATGTAGCCCCAATGGATAAATCGACTTGGGTTTGGTACTCATGAGCAACCGGTGAAGTCGGTCTGATCTTTGCGGGTTTTATGACGAGTCGGGTGAAATTAGCGGTTCAAGGACGCCAAGTTTTTTGATTACGGAGTAACTAATAACACCTTACAATATACATTATGTTATGCTTTTCCCAAGTCAGAGTAACGCATTTCAAGTTTCAAGGAAAGCGATCTCGACACAATGAACTCTGACTTGGGACGTTCAAAAATACTGTAATTTATTGCAGTCCATGTAAATTTCGGGGGATCTGGCTTGATGGGGAGTTCATCTCGGGAGACGGAAGGGTTCTGAACTGTGAACTCTGACTTGGGACGTTCAAAATACTGTAATTTATTGACCGTAGGGTGAAAGTATAGGTTTTCCTCCTTTTTTAACCTCCGGGAACGCATGCAATAAATCTCTCCACATGATCATGATCAACATCGATTTTTTTTGGGGGGTAGCGTATGTAATAAGACTCGGCATTTGAAAGCGACATATTTTTCGACTTTTTTCTGCCTTTTCTTTCCCTCTCCTAAAAAGTCGATTTCAACTTCCCCAAAAATTACCCACAAAAACCCCGATTGAAACCCTCATCTTGGTCATCCCCTTCAGAAAGCAAGCTCGAGAGCCCTTGAGCTAGGAGGGACGAGGACTGCTCACCTGTAAGTAAAATCCTAAACCCTACCTTTTTAGCGTTTTTGAATAGGGCTTCGATTTAATGTAGGGGATATTGTTCATTGGTCTAGGGGTACAATTTGCGTTGATTAGGGCTTGGATTGAATGTTGTGGAATGAAAGTGAGTAAGCTCGAAAGTGGAGCTTTGCACTGTGCAGAAAGGTTGTCAATTGGGGTTGTCTAAGGCAAATTAATTAAGGCTAGCAATGTTAGGTTAGCAATGTAGCATCGGCAATATAAGTGGAAATAAGGGTTGAAGCTATTTGATCAGAGTGAAATTAAACACTTATTTCATGTTAGCAATGTCAAGCTCAAGTGTATCATCCGCAAGTGCAGAACAAATGGTGTGTCACTGTGGTGTACAAGCAAAGGAATCCATGGCAGATACTGAGAGGAATTATGGTAGGAGGTCGCATAGATAGAGTCCTAATGAGTATGAAAATTGTCATCACTTTCTGTACACCAGAACTTGTCATCACTTTTTGAGCCGAAGCTAGCTTGTCATCACCTATTACAATGGCTAACCGTCCTGTAGCTAATGGTCACAGAAGGGTGCATCCACAACTACCTTACTTTAAGATTACCGTCCGCTGCAGGGTGAGAAAACACACTTACAACCGCCCCCCCCCCCCCCATATTGAATCTCTTCTTCTTATGTATATGAACCTGTCTTCAGTTTCGTGCACATGTAGGATTCCGCAGATTATAAGGTGATGCTCACTGCAGAGACCCGACTCTGCCAACTAGTTGATGTATACTGCCAATATGAAGGCATTGACCCTGCGAATTTGAAATTCTTCTTCAACAATCAAGTGCTTCGGGATCCAAACAGAACTCTAACAGCTCGAGAGGTTATACATGACCTTGTCATCACCTGCGACTAAAATGCGTGTTATCTACAATTTTGTGCTAAACCGTCTCCTCTTGTTGTGCAGATTGGTCTAACAAATAACTCCGAGCTTCACGCTATGGTCAGGCCACCAAGAGGGGCACCTGGGTATCGAACATGGGTTCGTAGGACGGTTCAACATTACAGAAGGTTAAGGGCAGAACAAAGAGCAGCTGGTATTCCCCGTCCAGAAGGTGCTCCACCAACGCCACCAATAACGCCACCAGGGTCTCCACCATGAAATGTCAATTAAGATCAGCTTATGTTCAGTTGTTGTTGTTGTTGAACTTGTCATCCAGTTGTCGTTGTTGTTGTTATTGAACTTGTCATCCGGTTGTTGCATGTTGTTTAAGGTGTCATCCAGTTGTTGATGTTTGAATTGTCATCACGTTGTTATGGTGTAAGTTGTCATCTATTTTCTACTGCATTGTAACATCTATGAAAAAATGGACTCTGTTGTTGTGTTGTCATGGGTTGCTCTTGTTATCTAGTTTAGTGTGTGCTCAAAATACCCATTTATTTTTTGAAGAGTGTGAATGATTTGGCTTCTGCATGCTTTTGATATATCGACCAAACCGAAGTATGGATTACACTTGCCACTAAATATGGCAAACGGTGTATGATTTACTCTGTACCTTTTGCACACCGAAACACGGACTAACATCATGCATTGCACGTAATTTACATTGCAAGCCAAATTTCCATATCAATTACACAAACCTTGGTGCGCATAGATCGTGATGTCATCACTACCAAATGAATCACACATGCAAAACTACAATCCACAAATTAAATGAAACATATTGTCAAATCAATCACTTAAACTAAGTCATCCTGATGTTACAAACAACAAAACCCTTCAAACCTACGTGAAATTTACAGAAAACAATCATATTGGTCTGGGCAATATACCAAAACCATCACCACAGCACCATTCCCTTTTCACCTACGTGACAACAAATGAAATAGAGATCAGAGTATTTCCAAGAATAATCAAGCCTAGGTATATGCATTGGTTATTGATGAACATTACACTAAACAACATTCACATGTCATGAATATATTAGTTTAAATGAAAAAGGTTAATATGCTATAGCGTGAACTAACCTTTTGATCTACACATGGTAGATCTGTCTGAAGGGATGATGCAACGTGAACTCCAATCGATCCTTCACTCGAAGGTTGTTCTTTTCAGCGAACCTTCTCCATCCGCAGCCCATCTCACAAGCGCATCGTTTAAACCTCTTGAACCATCGGTATTCAACTTCGGAAGAACCATTATCAGTTTTCAGTGTCATGGTCCTTGCCTTCGTGGTCTTCTCAGGTAAGAATCGTCTTGCAAAATCGGAAGGGATAACCTGCAACCAAGAGTATCAAGTCACTGATTAATATAACAACCCTAATCAAACTCGAATATTAATAATACTAATGCGGATGTAAATGAGAGAGACCGGAGCACATCCGAGGACACTTTACTTAGATGTTTCCGGTGTACAAAGATACATAATATATATAGAGGAATACAAAATCTTATCTCGAACAAAAAAGGTTCCTATCGCTCCGTGTGGATGTAAATTAGGGAGATTGGAGAATATTGAGAACACTTTGCTTGGATATTTCCGGTGTACACAAATACATAATGTAGAGGAATGCAAAATCTTATCTCCTAATTAAGATATATACAAGATAATTTGTACCATGAATAACAAATCCAATACTCCGTATCTACTAATACCTAGTTAGTGGATTAATATATACCCAATTACTGATTATCACATGACTTACAATTCCATTGTTGCCAACAAGATTTCGGCTTTGGACTTCAACGGTGAACTTTGCTCTGTCATAGACGTCGGCTTGTTTGTCCTTGGAATCGGAGGCACTAGCACTCTCATCTTGACAACCGCCGTCTGAGATTGCCTCAGATTCCTCGGCATCTTCTTCGTCAGCATCAGAGTCGTCATTAGAGGAACTTTCTGGAGAATCTTTTCCCGGCGACCCGAATGAATCCACGCTGTCATAGCCGCCAAAATCTTGTTCCATGGCGTGCATCAATGAAGAAGCGTCGTCCGACAAATCCGTCCATGCCGACCATTCACTGTTATCACTTGAACCTAGGGTTAACAACACCGACAAACGTACAAAACATTAGGCTAACCACAACGTATAAGTCAAGAAACCCTAAACAAAATGTAATCACGAACCGGGTTCAGTTCCCGAGTGAGTGAAAACCTCTCGATAGTTCTCCATGTGTCGTTGAGACCTACCATCAAAGAACAGGGTACGCTGGTTTAATACACAAAAACTCAACCATCACAATTGGTTTCTACAAACTACAAAGCCATCACAAATCTAAAACATCTAGTTCGTATTTCAAACAGACGAAAAGGTTATGATGAAACGACATGGAGTGATTCCACATTTGCTTGAAATTAGTCTTGAAATTAAACTTCCATATTAGTTTAACATGTCAAAGCATATACGGATTTTATTACAGTTACATTGAAAGATCAAGTTCAAAACTAACCGGCGGTGAACTGTTTTATCGGACTCCGATGAGCGAGCGTGTACCGAAGAAGAAAGTGGGAAGAAATTGGGAAGGAGGATGAAGAAGTTGGGAGTTTGAGTGATGTGATCGACACCTATAAAGGGGATATATATGTTGCAATTTGAGGTGTCCATGCCCAACGGTTGCAATTTTCTAAACCGTTATGTGAAGCAGTTGTCCATGTACATTGTGCATTTAACTATAGTACACTGTGATAATATGATAGGCAAAATTTTCATCAAAGAATATGATAGGCAAAGTTACACTTTAAATCGTACCATGTTCATATACATCAAATGTCAAAAGAATTGCTTTACTTTAAGTGATTAATTCATTTTAAATTGTATTTTATGTTAATATTGTCCTGTGGTTATGAAGGCTTTGAAAATGGGATCCATGTACGACGATATTGCCAGTATTGATGGCGAGCGTACGGAATTTGTCAAATTTGATGTCGACTTATTTGCCACCGGAGCGTATCATACCACTCGGCTGGGGTCGATGAAATCCAATTGGTCCTCGGAGTACATATGATATGTATTTGTAAGATATTCAGCCATTTCATATGTCACTTGTGCCAAAGTTGTTAAATAATACTCCGTATGATTTACGTAGCTATTAGTGAAACTAGTAGAGGGTTACACTATTGGAATTGATTAGAGAAACTAGTCTATTGGTGTATGATTTATTACTCTGTCTTGACAGCACACCGAAACACGGACTAATACCATGAATTGCACACAGTATACCGTGCAAACCACGAAGAGTCATCGTCGTCGTCCTCGAGTACTATATAAGAAAAAATACTCAAGGTAGTCCTCTATGGTACTCTCTTCCGACTTTCCAAGTTCAACCTGGAATCCATCTTCTTCCTCGGCCCCGAGATCGCTTTACAGGGAAAGGTAATACGCTTTTACTTAATATCTATGTTGGTACCGGAAGACCTATGAAGATGACAATGGTACCGCAAGATCGGCATAATTTTGTTACTCTTGCTTTGTAATTCCCGTTTGGACGCAATCAAAATCTACTAGCATAAATAACATTAATGACTCTTGCTTTGTAATATTTTTTTCCTATTTATTATTACATTTTAATGGTAGATTAAACTTGATTATCACAAAATATTAAAGCTATATGAAAAAATACTCAAGGTAGTTTCTTTGAAATCTCTAAAGTTTAGGTCTTACAGAAAACTACGCCCTCATGGCAACCACGAAGAGTCGTCGTCGTCGTCCTCGAGTTCTAAAGTCATGGTCAAGACACAATCTTCCCGAGGAGCTATGGCCTGAAATCCTATCTCGACTTCCCGCCAAATCACTTCTCCGATTCCGCTCCGTCTCCAAGTCATGGAAGTCCATGATCGACGACCCCGATTTCGCCCGCTTACACCTCAATCGCTTCAACAACGGCCCTCAATCATCCCGCCTCCTCTTCCTAACACAAAAGTCAAGCATATGCCGAGAATGCGTGGTCAAGGACAGCAAAACCCTAAGAGCGATTCGCAGCCTTGGCTTCCTCCAAACCGACCTACACTCGGTCAATATCCTCAGAGCCACTCACGATCGTAATGCAAGGTACGGACGTGTAAGGCTGTGGTCTATTCTTTCATCGATTGACGGATTGTTCTTGTTGCATACCAGAGTTCTAAGGTCCGATTTGCTGTACTTGTGGAACCCCTCGATTAAGAAAACCCTAGCTCTTCCCCCTCTTGAAACCCCCCAAATATCGAGGTACGTTGACTTTGGGTTAGGGTTTGACCCATCGATTGGGGATTACAAGTGTGTCAGATTCGGCGCCTTGTCAGCATCGGGCAACTTGAGAATCGCTGCAATTTACACTCTGCGTAAATTGTCACAGATTTCATGTATATTTGTTGTACCTGTTCAATTAACCACGGACGATCTCATCATGACATGTTACTTCTCACAAAACGCAAAGACAATCCTCAGCTCACTATGTTACTATTAGTAGTGCAATGCACGGTTAAGGAACCATCCCATATTTCTTCTTTGTGTCACGTGCAACGAGTGACAGCCGGACAGTCCCATTCCATTTTCTCCTACGTGACAACAACTGAAATAGAAAATTAGAAATCGGAGCAGGTATACAACAATAATCTATCCTAGCAATTTCAACCATGATGCAGCCTAGATATATGCATTGTAACATGATGAACATTACATTACAACAACATTCACATTTCATAACAAAATTACTTGGAAAGGAATGGTTAACCTACGGTTCAAAGTGCCTCGAGACAATCAATTTACACATGAAAGATTAAAAACAAAATATCGTCAAGCCTCATTCAAAAGTACTTCAAAGTTAATCGGAAGACAATCAAATTTAAACCCTTCAAAACCACCACCACCATAGCACCATTCCAATTATAAACCCTAGCCTTTGAAACCACCACCACCATAGAACCATTCCAATTTCACCTACGTGACAACAAATGAAATAGCAAATTAGAAATCAGACCAATTTCAACAATAATCAAGCCTAGCAATCTCAAGTACATTATCTAGCCTAGCAAACGGTTCGACCATGGTCAACTGCAACAATACTGAAAAATGGAATACGTACGGCCTTAATTAACAATTTCATACAGTAGCTTGTTCTTCATCTTGATTTGTCGTATTTGTTCTTCATCTTGGTTGAAGAATTGAAGGCGGTGCATTTAAATGCAACGTGATTTGACACACTCACACCTCTCACTATGCAAGCATGCATTTTCTCAAGTATTTGAAAAAAATATAAGCATGCATTTTGAAGCTTCCAGTTCATAGTACACATATATGTTGCAATTGATAGTCAATACTCAAGAGGTTGCATATAGATGTACTCCGTATTTGATTTCAACATAATGTCGTGTGGTTATACATATTTTCCCATTTATTACCCTTCCAGAATATGTCATCTGTTAATAATGTATAAATCATGTTTGTATTGGTTAATGGCGGAAGTGGCGCCAATTAAAGGTTATATAGATGAAGGTGCTAAAAGTTAGGCTAGATACAAACGGTTCACCGGTGTAACCCCTTTACTACCTCTTAAGGGCCTGTACATTTGTTTCTATGCCAGGACTCCGGTTCTGTCATTTGGTGAAACTTGGTGTTTGGTACATGCTGCTGGAATCAGTCATTCCTGAAACCTGGTTTTTGGTATCCTGTCGGAATCAGTCATTCCAGGAACTTCGTATTAGGTTGAAATTGGATTGTGGAATGGGCATTAAAATTGTTGTGTGGTTATTAACTATATACATTTGAGATTAGTGATCAAGTAAGACCATACATTACTATGATCAGTTGCAGTGAACATCGAACGAAACAACAAGAAATGCAAATCGTTTGAAATATGGAATATAATTACTAGAGGATGACTTCGGAAGATTAGAGACTCTGTGATGTCAAGCATAAGTGTTTTGCAAGTGTCGTACAATAACAGTGTTTGACATATCAAGTTTTGTGATATACATCCCAAACATACATAAAACTGGTTCGCACATCAGATTGGCCTTGCAATCACGCCAAAAGAAAGTAAAAGAACCATTAAGTTCATTATACACGAAAGTAGCATTAAGTTCATACACGAGCATTGTATATATTGTGTAACGAAGAGTACACACAGCTTAATGACCAGGATTAGGAAACGCAAAGGAGGCATGCGGGGCGACTCCGGGTACTCAGCCAACAGGGTGGCTTCTTCTTCCTCCAAACCATCCTTCTTGCTTGCCCTCATCACCTCGATGCGTCCGCGACGCCTATAGTAGTCCTCCATCTTCGTTTTCACTTCCATGGTGGCCACCACCTGTAGCTCAGTACTGGCTGCCTGGGCCTCCCAATAGGGCAATCTGGACTTCAGACGGGACACCCTTTCCTCAAGGGACTCGTACACCCCATGGAGATCCTCGTAGGTCTGCCTCCAATTCGGCGGGGGTGGCGGCGTTCCGACCCAAGGCCCGCCAGCGGCGCTCGCCTGCAATTGTCCGACGATGTCGGATGGTACTGGATACATACACACGTATTTGAACGAAATAATATATCGATCAGAATGGACATAATATTTTTGGAACCAATTCGATAAAAGAGCATGAGGTTTATATATGTCTAGTGGAAAACCTGGACCGGAAGATGAGGGGCCGCTCGATGATCCTGCCGCCTTCGTATATATTCCTGGATAGTTCATCTCCAGTAGCATCTCTGATCTCCCCAAGTTCCACCCACGTTTCTTCACTTCATCTTGCTCGCTATGTAGCTTCCTCAGTTGACGCTCGGCGTTCTTAATCCGTAACATGCACTTTTGTGTTTTCGAGGTTAAATCTATTTCCGCCTGGAGAGAGGGCGGCCCTAGGTCGTCGTCACCGGCTCCTGTTGCATCTAAAACATCAAAGCGATCCATCAAGACAGACTTCTATATGTTGGGGGAGAGAAACTGGTTTTGGGGGAGTTGAATGATCGTGAACGGGGAATGGGAGAGAGAAACTGGTTTTGGGGCCGAGTGGTCTTTGAAATGGCAATAAAAGCAGTCATAAACTGACAGCTCACCGTGTTTACAAATACCGTGCATTGAACATACTGGTATACAGTGCATTGAAACCCTAGGTGTTTGTTTTTTATAATACGGTTTTCCATTATTAGCTGCTCATTGTGTGCCCTTTGTGCACATAATTTAAAAATCGTTTATAATGAGGGAGAAATAAGGGAGGAACAGAAGGTTAGTCAATCTTAACCAACGCATGCTTTTCTCTCTTTTCATAATTTATTTAGAAAATTATTTTGTCAAAAAAATACACGTTGCCTAATATGTTTGGATGGATGTAGGAAGTACAAATCCTATAAATTTAAATCCCATGTACGTTTAACTCCCTGGAATTACAATTCATGGGGAATAAAATACATGTTTGGTCGTTTGTTTAATTTCACAAGAATACAAATACGGAGTAGTGTGTTTTGTTTGGTGCACAAAGGGCAGTTTGTAGGAATTTAAATAAACTTACAATTATAGTCTTAAACCACTCCCTATGTTTTTGCATGCAATTCCTATGATATGGAGGAATTTAAAATTGCGTGTTTTTGAATCAAACCTTGTTTAACCAAACACACACCTATATTTTGTTCAAATCTCTGGAATTAATTTTCCAATTCCCATCACAATTTTGAAAGCAACACAAACCTTGCTTGATTTAATAGTTTGGTTCATATGCCCCCGACTATCTCCCTACACGATAAAGATTTGAAAAAATTGAATCGATTTGTAACCGATAAATCAGCCCAGATTCGGATCTTAAAATCTATTCATTTAAACCCATTTCCATCCAAGGTGAGATCGAAGCACTAACCTCGATCCATGTTCGATCGGTCTTTGATTGCAGCGGCTTCCTATACGTTTTTATTCTCACGCTATTCTTGTTACAACGAGTAGAACTAACACCCTCTATCCTCTAAAGGGTACATGTATATATATAGGGTGATCAGTTTTTTAATTTTTGTCGAATGGTGATCAATTATTTAGTAACCGCCCCTTTCCTCAAAATATGTTAAATTTTGTGTTTTTGCTTGAAGTCAATATATGTGTTTTTGATCTAAAAACCTAAAAAAAATTTATTCATTTTTTTGGTTGCATGAAAATATGTTTATTGAACAACGTGAGGGTGAACATACGGTTCGAAAAAAAAAAGAGATTGAACGTAATATATATTAACATTGTTATATTTTGTCGAATCTATCTATACTATATATTAAAGCCGGAGAATTTCGAGCCTCCACGTTAATTCTGGCCCCACCCCATGTTAATTAAAAAATTCTCATATGTATCTTCTAATTACCATATATTGATATATCAGATATATCGATAATCTATCAAAATAATATCTATATTTATAAAGTATCTAAATTATATCTATCTATACAATCTACGTTTGAAATATGACCGTTAAATACCAATACTATCATGATAGTATCCCATCATAACTATATACTAAAGCGGAGGTTAGATTTAATATTTAGCCCGACACGTAGTACTTCCTTATTGGACCACGTCACCCATCTTTAATAAAACAATTCAATTTATTTGATTGGTTGAAATTTCATTGTAGACCCCACATTGGATATCTTCTTATCTAACCAATTTTTTTAAAAAAAACTCTATCTAATATATTGCTTGAAATAAAACAATATGTGTTGCACAAAAAAATCTAACAAAATAAAAATCTATCTAACTAATCTAACGAAAAAAAATCTATATAACTTACCAAATCTATCTAACTAATATATCCAATTCAAATATGAAATTTATAAGATATCTATACTATATATTAAAGTCGGAGAATTTCGAGCCTCCACGTTAATTCTGGCCCCACTTTATTAAGAGCTTTATATGTTTTATTTTTCCTAATTATCTAATCTTTAACTTTATCTTTTTTCTTACCCATCAAATATCTATCTTTAATGACATATTTTTAATCCGTAAAATTTCTTTAATTATCTAATCTTTAATTTTATCCTCTCTCTTACTCATCTAATATCTATCTTTGAAACAGTATTATCTATCTTTAAATTTCTTTCAATAAAAGATACATATTAATTAACTTAACTTTTCAATTCCCATTTTAATCTATTTATATATAAGAATTAATATATATTATAATTAATAGTAGATACACAAATTAACGAAAAAAATGACCATTATTCGTACATGGTACGGGTCTTCAAACTAGTAAAACATTAAATTTATAGATAAATATATAATTAAAAAAAGATACTCCATAATAACAATTAATGAAACATGGATAATTTATTTAATTCAAGTCGTGCCCTCCCGGGCACGGGCACTGTTACTAGTAACATATTATTTCCGTTACGTACAGTGACATTGTGGCCCTAATTCGTTAAATACCACATTAGGAGTAATACCATCATGGCTCAGGGTACGTTAATTGTTTGGTTAAAAAGTAACTTCTTTATTGTCTAGGAAAAAAAATAATTTTTACATAATAAAATTTACAATTATATGTCTATTCATTAATGTTCTAATTATAACAAAAAATTAGTTTAAAATGTGAAACGTGACTACATGAGCAATAGTCGTGCATGGCACGACGGGTACCGCTAGTGTATATTAATTGGGTAGGAACAAAGGTAGAGAGCCAGAGAGCCCCCACATTAGGCGAAATTCCTGAATTTCGGAATTGAGCCGATGCTCAGCCATGTAATTGAAACTACCACATTATGCCAAAGATTATTCCTTCCTTCACTATGCATACGTATTAAAGTGAAATTAGTTGAAGACCCGTACTACGTATGGGTAAGTGCTACAGTATATTTTTTGCATGCTCATATAAACTATATCAAGGTTATTTAATAACTAAAGATATAAATTATATGAACTGTGTGTAAAAGATAATTTTTCATACTCATATTTATTGGTACATTAAAAGATACGGATCGGAGTACAAATTATTGTTGATAGTTGTACGAGATAATATTGTGGAAGATCTTTATTGGATCATATCTTAATTGGTTAATAATTTTATACAAACTTTATTGGATAAGACCTAAAAGATACATAAATTATATGAGATGATTGATCTCTTGATAAGGAAAAATATGCATATAGCTTCTAGCTAACATAATTTTCCTGCGGAAAATGTGATCCAATCTATACTATATATTAAAGTCGGACAAATATCTATCTTTAATGACATATTTTTAATCCGTAAAATTTCTTTAATTATCTAATCTTTAATTTTATCTTCTTTCTTACTCATCTAATATCTATCTTTGAAACAGTATTATCTATCTTTAAATTTCTTTCAATAAAAGATACATATTAATTAACTTAACTTTTCAATTCCCATTTTAATCTATTTATATATAAGAGTTAATATATATTATAATTTATAGTAGATACACAAATTAACGAAAAAAATGACCATTATCCGTACATGGTACGGGTCTTCAAACTAGTTATAGTACACTTCTAATAATTTTTGGGTTAATATTTGTAGTTTGTTAATAATTGCTAAAATCAAAACATCATTTTATTGAACGTTAAGTGATGAGGTGTCGCACAATCAAAAAAATACATGTCAGCATGTTTTTTTTTTGGGTGAGACATGTCAGCATATATTAGTCTCACCTCAAGTTCAGAACGACACCATATATTCACCCGAAACAATGTTTTATAACCACATATTTTATAAATAATTTAATCTAACTTCAAATGTGGGGAAAATCAACTGCGGGGCACACTCAATTTGGTTTCTATTGTGCAGAAAACCACGGCTTTCAGTTCTCGCAAGCACTGTTCCGTTCATTCTGAAACTGGATCGAAATGGACCGGGTGATTCCCGCGCAGTTCCGTCGTACAATATAGATGGGCACCAGAATGTAAATAAATCGGCGAGGATATGGCCAAGAGTATGTACTCTCCCCAGGCTAATTGGCGTCACATTGCTATCTTAGTTGTTTTTCAATTCAATTCAATTCTCGTCTTTCAATTCATGTCCTTTAATTCATTGTCTTTCAATTCCGTCTTTTGTGTTTCGTAGTGTTCTTATTCCCTGGTTGATTCTTCATTGTTAGAGAGACTTTTCTCGTGCTTCTCATCAACAAATTCGTAACAGAGGATTTGCTTCGCTTTGTGACATGGCCCTTACACCTAAACGACGCCGACAAGCCGTCACCCATTAAGGAAACTAAAGACAAACAACTTCAACCAAAAAAACCACAAGGAACGAAAACATCATGCCACAGCCGGCTGCCGCCATACACAGGAAACAAACAACTTTCATAAATATTAAGCCTACGCGTGGATCGATCGGAAGACAACCCATTTGAAGAAGACACCCGCTGGAAAGTTGCGATGGGATTAGCCATTGTAGTCGGTCTCCAGCCACTTGTGGAGCGCTCGGTGGCGGGCCCTTTTTTTCTCCGTCGCATTGCCGCGGTGTCCAATGTCCCTTGCATGCTGGAGGAGGTCCGGCAACGGCCAGATGTGCTTCTTCTTGCCGCGACAGAAGGGGCTGGTGAGGGCTCCGTTACGCTTGACGACCTTGATCTTGGTCGACACAATTTTCTGGTACACCTTATCTTCAAACTCCTCCAATTCATCCCCGCTAATGTCGCTGTATGAACTTGACGAAGAATACATGATGGCTGGAAATACAGACATGAATCAAGTGTAAAACTCATTGACGATATTGCATGTAAGTACTCTCCTGTGTTTGTAAAGTATTGAATCATACATTGGTTAGATCGGCGTGGAAGATGAAGCCTCCAAGATGACCGCCGGACTGATGTTGAAACGCATGGGGAGATGTTTGACTGCGGCTAGGGTTTTTGAGAGAGTGGTGATGAGAACAGGGGGAGTTAGAGGGGGTATTTATGGGGAGTGTGAGTGTGACAGTGTGTACATGCACTTGTTGCTACTAAAATAAGCCATTTCTTAGGTGACCTGTCCCATTGTTTCGTCCTCTTTCTCATACGTCATGTTTCTCTATTCTGGAAAGGAAAATTGATCTTTCACTATCGATCCCATGTGGTCATTAATGCCCTTCGACTTGAGCCGATGGAACAATATCAATTTAGCCATTTAATGTTCATCTGTCCATCAATCGATATCGACCCCTGTCTAAAAGCTCCCATTGCGAGTGCTCGTTATTAAATGAGATTATGCAAACTTGTTTTCAAATTTGTATTTCATAAATGCTTAACTCGGAATCAATGTCCTTTTCAGGTTGTGTTTCATAAATGCTTCACACTGACAATGCATGGCTCGTTGTATGTAAATTTTAAATTTATTTTAAATTGACCGTAACCTAAAATCATATTGTTACGAACTTTGATAAAATGGTTCATCTTGTGCTAGCATTCTGAATGAGGTCGAGTCGGTTCAGTATTAAGCATTGCATTGTATCGAGTTGGGTTTGGTAGTCATGAGCAACCGGTGAAGTCGGTCTGATCTTTGCGGGTTTTATGACGAGTCGGGTGAAATTAGCGGTTCAAGGACGCCAAGTATTTTGATTACTAACTAATAACACCTTACAATATATTATGTTATGCTGTTAAATACTGAGAAAATCATTTTAATTTTAGGAACACCGTACTTTTAATTAGTTTTTACTACTATAGATTCAATCATAGTAACACAATTTGCATTGATCTTCAATAAAGGATCTGGTCGATCAAATTGTGCTTAATCAATAAAGAATATTTCTACTTAAATGTGAATAAATAAAGTTTGCAAAGCGTATTTGTTTTTAGGTCTTACAGAAAACTACGCCCTCATGGAAACCACGAAGAGTCGTCGTCCTCGTCGTCCTCGAGTTCTAAAGTCATGGTCAAGACACAATCTTCCCGAGGAGCTATGGCCGGAAATCCTATCTCGACTTCCCGCCAAATCACTTCTCCGATTCCGCTCCGTCTCCAAGTCATGGAAGTCCATGATCGACGACCCCGATTTCGCCCGCTTACACCTCAATCGCTTCAACAACGGCCCTCAGTCATCCCGTCTCTTCTTCGTAATAGGAAAGTCAATCCTATGCCGAGAATGCGTGCTCAAGGACAGCAAAACCCTAAGAACGATTCGCAGGCTTGGCTGCCTCCAACCCGAGCCACACTCGGACCTCTCGGTCAATATCCTCAATGCCTCGCAGACTTCGCAGCCTTGGCTGTGGTCTATTCTCAATTCGATTGACGGATTGGTCTTGATGAATTCTAGAGAGAGCTCCCATTTGATGTTGTGGAACCCCTCGATTAAGAAAACCCTAGCTCTTCCCCCTCTTGAAATCCCCCAAATTTTGAGGTACGTTGACTTTGGATTAGGGTTTGACCCGTCGAATGGGGATTACAAGTGTGTCAGATTCGGCGCCTTGTCAGAATCGGGCAACTTGAAAATCGCTGCAATTTACACTCTAGGGACGAATTCGTGGAAGAGAATTGAATTTCAAGGCGATGTGGTCCGAAATGTTCGTTTCACTGGCTAGAAGAGAATTGTTCCCTTTGACGGTGCTCTGTATGCCCTTGCAGAAGTTTCGGATCTATATTGTGGTTCAGTGAGACTGGTTTCATTTGATTTGAAGAGAGAGGTGTTTGCTTCCATGGAATTGCCTGTCGTTTATCATGATCTCCTTGACCAGGCGCTCACAATGGTGGATGATGATGGTGGTTGTGGGTGCTCACTTGGTATGGTCTATTTCAGTAGAGCCGAAGGATCTGTATGGATCTCGCAGAGGTTCGGAGACGATAGTAAGTCGTGGAGCTGGGTGCGATGCTACACCTTTGTTATAACCCCTCAAATCGGTGATCCTCTTCGGTTTCTACATTTTATGTACATGACCAAGAATCGTGAGATGCTGTGGACCTGGGTTAATGACAAACATAATAGTGTGATATGTTACGACCTCGAAGCTCAGCAAGACAAGAGGTTGCTGGTGAAGAATCGGAAGCGTTTACATGGGGGTAACGTGTTTCCGTACGTCGAGAGTTTGATATTATTGCATCATTAATTAGGTAAGTTTTTGCGTCAATCACGTCTAGGCCGGGAACCTATGAATTGGTCTGTTTTGATGCCTCATGTGCATACTTGTTGAACTTTATCATATTTGCGTTTAGTAGGGGACCTATGAATTGGTCTGTTTTGATGCCTCGTGCATACTTGTTGAACTTTATCATATTTTCTGTTGCTTATAGTTTTGCATTCTGTTGTTTGCCAACAAACTTTATTGGGGTACCTTCATTCATATAAGTAGAAACTTACCTAATGCACGGTTAATGGACAGTCCAAACTGGAACATTACTGTTACCGGTGCAGTGCACGGTTAATGGACAATCCAGTCTGGAACGTGGAATGAGGGACAGGATCAAAGTTCTGCGACTACGACAACTATGCCACATTTGTTTAGTTCATCCTTGACATAATCCACGCCAGAAAACACTACAAAACAACACAAACCAAGACTTGTTTTTCTACTAGTCCAACCTCCATCTTCGTAGGTTGAACAGGGAACAGAAAAACTTGGCTTCGAATTCACAAAGACAGAGCAGGCAAGATCCTGCATCGACCGCGTCGCGTACCAAAAAACACTGACACTGAACGGGTTCCCCATACGGCACGGACACTGTCTTGGTTCGGGGTGCATAAACCGTTTTGGAAATTTGAACCGTGAGGCGACTCTAGCCAGAGGCGGCGTGTTGTGTAAGAAGCGGACGAATTCGAGACAGCACTCCATGATGCCAGCGCGCTGAATCCCTTACGGCACGGATCGTATTCATAGCCCTCTCGACCTGGTCCTGGTCCTGTTCTGAGGAGCAGAGCAGCACCACGGCAAGCACATAAGCAGCTGGGGTGTGCCCTAGCGAAGCCGATTTCTCCAGGAACTCTAGACCGTAGGGTTCATTTGTGCCCCTGAAATACCTGATCTTTGATCGGTCCGGGATCGGAGGGTCTCACAATTTAAATTTATAAAACCGAACCTCACTTGTAGCAAAGAGGTAGGGTGTCGAACACACGGGAGTTCGTGCGTCGAGAGTACCCGAAAAGACTAAAAAGAGGAGAAAATAAAGACAAACGAAGGAAAACAAAAGGGATCTCCTCGGACCGACACAGGGTCACTTCGGTCCGCGGTAGGATCGAGGTCGAAATGGCCGGGACCGACGTTGGTGCAAGTCGGGCCCGATGACTGGGTACTTCGATTTGGTAAAAATGGTAGATCGGTCTTGGGTTTTTGGGTTCCTCCCCCAACTAGACTTGGATATTCTTCCTCAATTCAACCAATAAGTGTTTGATTCTAGTGAGATCGAGGTTGATCGCCTCAAATCCCTCCAATCTACAACTCGACCCAAGGGAGCTTTCGCGTCACCTTCGATGCTAGAGACTTGTGATGGGATCGAGACCACTTTCGCTTACTCTTACCAAACTCAAGCTCTAGATCCCTTGCTTTCACAAGAGAATTGAAGCTCAATGTAGAGAGGATTCACAAATCAAGCACTCAAGGCTATGGAATTGGGGTTTTCTACCCAAATCTAGCTAGGGGATTCCCCCATAGCCCAAGACTATGAAATCTACTCCATATGGTAAGAGAAAAGCACAAACAAAAGGGAAATCAAGCAAAACTCAATCATCATCATTAAATCAAACTCAAATTGCATTCAAATCCAAAGTGTCTACAAAATCCAAGTTCAATTCCACTAGATCAATGCAAAACAAAGTACAAAACTCACACTTCCTCCTCTCTTCTCCACCGATCTCTCCTTCTCTTCCTTCTCCCTTCTTCTCCTTGCCCTCCAAGTCTTCCTTGAGCCTTTAGAGAGTGATTTTAGTGTGGTCTATCCAAACATGCCCTTAATGCTCTCTAATCACCTCTATTTATAGCCTCTCATGGATTGGGGACCAAGGAATCCCAATTTAGAAAGGGGCAAATGTGGAAAGTTGCTAAAAATATGCCTTGGGGAACAATCCAATCCTATGCCGACTTGGACCGACACGGAATGACCTCGGGCCCGACGTTGGGAACGTCGGTCCGGTTCACTGGGTGCTCGATCTCGGGCCCGACTTGGTGTATCTCGGTCCAGGGCCTCGATCCTCGTCTTCTTCCTTGGTTTCCTTTGGTTCCACTTCATTCTTGGCTTGGCTCTTGCACTCCTTGACTTGGCTCCTTCATTAGCTCCTCGAAATTGTCCTCATTCTTGCCAAATTACCTACAAAAACAAACAAACTCACATAGTTTCCGACTCTTGAAGAAAACCGGAAACTAAGCTAAAAGGGAACGAAACTAACAAAGAAGAGAATGAAAAACACATATTTACAAGGGAAATCAACTACTAAAACACCTCCAAAATGAGAGACATCAGAATACCCCATACTTAAACTTGCTTGTCCTCAAGCAATAACAAAGTAAGCAAGACCGAAGCATAATCTTCAAGTAAAGCCTCTTATGAAAAATCAAGTAAGCACAAATGATAGACATGCTAGCAAGATTACGTCATCACACATGATCAAGTGTTCAAGGAATAAAGTCTAATGCAACAAAGCCTCACTTTAGGGATATAAAAATGTGTATCACTCATCATGTGTTTACGCTTGAAAATGAACACTCATACTCAAAAATCATGCAAGTAAAGACTTTACCATTGAAGCTAATATCACCAATTCCTCCACCTAGAGATGCCTATTACAATGCACACAAAGAATATGAACTTGGCTCAATGGAGGTCCTCAAGGAGGTTCCATTCGGCCGGGTTGTAATGGGGCTTTTGGTATTTCTCAAGGTGGGAATCATTTTGGTCTTGTGGTGCTTACAATGGGGATTGAACTTTCTAGTCTCTCACCAAACTCACCAAATTCTTCCACTTTCAACTTCACTCATCCAAAAGACTTTGATTTTTTTCTCCTTTTCTTATCTTTCAACCCACTCTTTCACTTAAACATTCCACTTCATCTTTTCACTATACTTTTTTTGTTGGATTTTTCACATTTTTTTGGACTAGGATCGACTTGCACATACATCGGGCCCGATGTGCACTTTAACTCGGTCGGTGCCCTTTTTCTCTACACTTAAGCACTTTGCTTTCAATCCACTACTTTTTCCAACCTTTCTTTCTTTCTTTCACAACAAAGATGCACTACCCACTTGGTTTATAACTCCATTTCTTGCCCTTCACCAAAGAGAATCTCAACTCTCCAAATACACTCCCAAACCTTCACTAAAGTCCAATCCCATAAGGGTCAAGTCATATAGGCTAGGAATCATATTTTTGAGGAGTTTCAAACAAAGGTCTAAGGCTAAAACGGGGCTACAAACAACGGTTTATCTTCAAGGTAGGATATGGAAGATTTTGTGACTAAATGAAATAAAGTTCAAATCAATGTGACAAAGCATAGAACAATTCTCATATTGGTCTTGGAAAATAGATAAACACCTCAATAGCAAGTTTTACTAAGCATGCATGAGCTAATTCATACAAGAAAAGAGGGATATGCAATAATGAACAAGCATCCCTAAAATGGCCAAAAATAATCTCACAAGGTTCACTCTAGCTTAGTTGCATCAAAACTCATCCAAGAACTCATGTGCTCTATAAAAACATGCAAGATATCATATCACATCAAAAACAACATCCATTTAGAGGCTAAACTATCCAAAAATATGCAAAGGAATTTACATGCTCACATCATCATTAGCTTTCATATGAACATCTAAGATGGGAATTCCTAGTCCAAAACCAAAATCTTTTTGTCATTTTTAAACCAAATTTTCAAATTTTTATGGATTTTTGCAAAAATTTTCTCAACTCAAAAACATACTCATCCTTTCATGCCATAAAAATCTATCATTATCCTCATACAAATCATGCCACTATCCAAAAGAAACATCCCTTAAACAAAACAAACACAAACAACCTACACATGGAACTAATGAGCTACTAACCCACCCCATACTTAAAATTTTGATGTCCCCATCAAAACTCAAAGGTAAAGAGAAGAGTAGAGAAAACTCACAATTCCTTATTCTTGAATGGCATGTTGAGGTCTAGTTGGGAGGTTGGCCACGGCGTTGTCTTCTTTGGAGCCGTGCGTGCCGCTCACGCTCATACACTTGATCATTGAAGGGATCTTGGATTGGTGGTTGGATTGGTGGTGCGGGAGGTGTCCATTGATCTTCATGGGAAGAGAAATTCCCGGACATCCACTCATTGAAACTTGCTTGGACGGTCCACCTTTGATCCTCGGCCGCCCTCAAGTCCTCTACCTCACGTCCAGTGTAGGCGATATTGCGGTTCACCTCATCAAATTGCACTTGGAAGTCTTCTTGGTGGTGAGAAAGTTGTTGTTGTTGGAAGTTGAGGTATTGTTGTTGTTGGTTGAGTTGGTGCGCCTCTTGAAGCATGGATGATTGTTGAAGTTGGAGATGCGACAATTGGTTTGCCAAGAAATTCATGTCCACCGATTGGTTAGGCTCGGGTAACACCATTCCGGGCCCAAACCATTGGGCATACCCCTCATATCCTCCATAGCTTGGTGGTGCTTGTCTTGTGTCACTTCCCTCGCCCCGCTCGAAGTGGCTTGGGACCGGATCGGGCAAAAATGCATCGGACCGACGTTGATGCAAGTCGGGCCCGACGTAGGATGCTCCTCGGTCCAAGAGTGTTGGGGCATGGTCGGTGAGCAAATGTTGGTAGCCACCTTCTTCTTCTTCTTCTTCACCTCTAGGCACGTCCACCTCCATGTCGTCCCTCCTCACAAACTCATAACGGTTGGGCTCTTCCTCTTCGTTGTCCGGGGAAGCTTGAGGTGTAGTGAAACGGATGTGTTGTGCCCGTCTCCTAACCTCGAGTGTCCCCTCCGGCTCTCCATAAGGATTGACATTCCCCGCCCACACTTGGTACCAATTGTACTAACAAGTGAGGTCGAAGAGTCGAGGCTCCAAGGGAACGTGCACATTGTTGAAGTTGGAGTGCGGAGCTAGGTAAGTAGAGGCGCCGGTCACTAGCTTCTCCTTGATAATGTTTGCCTTCTTGAAGTATTTGAGGTCCATGAACTCCACACCATTTGGGGCCGGTGTGTAGGTAGACAAGTCCACCTCAAGACGGTGAGCTAGCCGGGCAATCATGCCTCCGAAATAGATCCATGAAGAACTTTGGAAGTCCCTCACCATCTTCACCCATTCCCATGTGAGGTTCATAGGCTTCTCATTCTCAAACAACATCTCATAGAGAATCATGGCCTCCTCCTTCATCGGCTTGCTCAATTCATGCCTTGCAAAGATAGAACAACCCAAGGCTCGGATCATGACTCGGAAGAGTGGGTTGACTATCTCATTAGTCGATGCTCCTTTCCTCATCTCGCTCTTCCCGGCCAAAAACTTCCAAAGGTAATCGACCTTTTCATTGTCAACATAAGCCTCCTCTCTCGTAAACGGGAACCCGAAGTAGGTAGCCAAGTTCCTGAGAGAGAGTTCTTGCAATTCATTGCCCATTTGGAAGGAAATCATGCCTTCACTCTCGGGTCCCTCATATGTGCACTTGAATGTTGCCATGAACTCGGACGTCAAGGCGGGGTAGTGAGTATTGTTCCACCTTAGCAAGACATTGAGCCCAATGTGATTATAGCTCCGAGCAAGAGCCTCATCCATGTTCATCTTTTGAATTGACTCCCAATCTAACCACCGAGTGTGGTGAGATAGACCCATGAGACGCTCATACTCCCTAGCATCATTCTCATCCTCAATACGCACATCATCCATCCTTTGGACTCTCTTGGACGACTTCTTGGTGGCTTTCTCCATCCTTGAAGAAGATGCACGGGTAGACATGGTACCTACACACAATCAAAACCAAAGAACTCCAAGATAAAATCTATACAACCACAACAAAATCACAAGCTCCTATCACAAACAACTCATCATGCAAAGAGATAACCCCATACTTGCACTTGACACACTCAATCCACAAAAATTCAATCATGCATGAACTAAGATTCACATATCAATGGTCAAGCCTCAAGATATATCATGAAGAACATGCTATAACCAACATCCAAGCTCATGAAATCCTAAATTCACACAAAAGAAACTCGAAAAACATCGGACCGACTAACAGGGGACATCGGGTCCGAGGTTGGGGACCTCGGTCCGAGACACTAGACCGACGTTGGACATCGGTCCCGAGGTACTGGGTACCTCGGACCGAGTCCATTCCGAGTTCTCATCCTAGATTCATCCGTGCAACACACTATCATGCCCCTAAAATCCAAAATCAACCATTTCTCATCATCAATCGAAGTTCTAAGTGGGATTTAGCAACAATTAAGCACAAATTTCACAAAACATGCAAATCACCATGGATGCTCAAGGTTCAAGCTCATTCGATCATGGCATATCTCAAATCTAGCAATGAATGCATGAAATTCACAAAGAATCAAGTAGAGATTGAGATTTACATACCAAATATGAAGAAAACAAGAACTTCTAGCAAGCAACTCTTAAAACTCAAATTTTCCTCTTCTAGATCTAGAAGAAGGATGTAGATCTATGGGATTTGGGTGGGATTTTTGGCTTTTGGTTCAATGCTTGGGGATGCTAGGGGTTGGATCGAGATCTTGTGGTGAGGTTCTTTGAAGATCGAGTATGGTGGGGGAGAGGGGATCGAATTGGGTTTTGAGAGAGAATTAGGTATTTTGGGAAAGTAGTTATGGGGATGATGATGTTAGGTAAGGGAAAGGGCTCTTAAATGGGGAAGAAGACAAAGGTGGGTCAAGAGGGTATGGTAGGAATTTCCACAAAGTCATGGTCCAACATGGGTCGGCATTACTGGACCGACGTCGGGCACCTCGGGCCCGAGGTACTGGGTACCTCGGTCCTATCCAATTTTGGTTCCTAAAAATCCCACGACTTGGTTACTTCTATCCACAAGTTTTTGCATCACTTCCACAAATACCACACATGCTAATGAAGCTCACACAACACACATTTCCACAAAATACAAGCTAGAGAAGAGATTAGGACTAATCTAAGCTAAGGCAAAAAGAAACAAGCTAGAAACTACGAAAATGAATCTACTAAACCCGGGTTGCCTCCCGAGGAGCGCTTCTTTAACGTCACTAGCTTGACGTCTAACCTCTACCCTTCAAGGAGGGTGAAAAATGGTGAATTGATCCTCCTTGCCATGTGCTTCTCCACAATCCTCATAGCCAAAGTGCCACCATTTGTGTTTGATGAAAGTGTGGCATCCATATCCTCCATCATCCTTCTCCTCCAATGTGTAGCTTGGCATCTCTTGCATCACCTTATCTTGCATTTTATCATCTACACCACAAAAGTCTAAAGAATTTCTAGGAGACTCAATGACATCATAACTCAAATCATCTTGCAAATCATCCAAGCAAAGATAATCATCTCCTAAATCCTCTTTCAAATCATCTAAGCAAATGAAAGAATCTCCCACATCAAAAGGATATAGATTAGGATACTCTTCATGATTTGGCGGGTTATCTCCATCTCTTGTCTCATCATGGATTTGAACATTGACCATGTCACGGTCTCTCGATGGCGCCTCCTCTCTTGTGGATTCCAACTTCTCCTTCTTGCACTTGGCACTTTCCTCTAACTTCAAGATCGCCAACGCATCCGGTTCATTAAGGGCCTTGTTGAAATGGAACTCCACTTTCTCTTCTCCAATCTCGAAAGTGACCTTCCCATTCCTCACATCAAACTTGGCACCCGCCGTAGCTAGAAACGGCCTTCCGAGAATAATGGGCACCATTGGATCTTCTTTCATTTCTAAGATCACAAAATCATCGGGCACGAAGTATCTTCCTACTCGAACCGGGACGTCATCAAGAATTCCGGTGGCCTTTGTTGATGAACCATCGGCCATGGTAAGACTCATATTGACCGGCTCCATATCTCCAAGGTTAGCCCTTCTCCATATGCTCATGGGCATAACCGAAATGATTGCTCCCAAATCACAAAGAGCTTTGAATTGTTGAGAACCAATCCCTACGGTGATAGCAAATCTTCCGGGGTCACCAAGCTTTTGAGGTAACTCCAATATCTTCACCTCGTCTTGCATCTCAACAATTGACCTCTTCTTGCTCAAGATTTCTTTCAAAAACTTAGCATAAGACGGCATCTCACTTAGAGCATCGGTGAAAGGAATGGTGATGTTCAAGCCTTGCAAAAGCTTTAAGAACCGCTTGAACTCGCCCTCAACAATCTCCTTGGGCTTCTTCATAGGATATGGAAGAGTAGTGGCACCTTGCTTCTTGCTTGGATCCACCTCCTTGGATCGATCTTGGCTTCTCTCCACGATCTCAGCCTGGACCGACTTAGGATCGACGTCGGGACCGACGTCAAGCATCTCGAACCGAGGACAAGGGATTTCTGGGCACGTCGAGCCACCTTCAGGGCAAGTCGGGCCCGAGTTGGGTTCAACTTCGGTCCACTCCAGGGGGCTTCCTTCATTCACCGGATCGATGTCTGGGCACGTCGGGCCCCAGGTGCTGGGAACCCTCGGTCCGACTCTCTTCTCTTGTTCTTGGAACTTGTGGCTCGGGCAAACTCCGTCCACTCCTCAATCCTATGGCACGAACTTCATTTTGTTGTTGTGGTGCACGGGGATTCTCCTCGGGTCGGCCCGGGAGTCTCCCTTCTTCTCGTGGAAGTTGATTTGCCATATGAACAAATTGGTTGTCCACTTGTCTCCTCCAAACACCCAACTCTTTGAATTGATCATCAAATTTCCTCTCCATGTTGATGACGTGATTCTTCAAATCTTGAGCCCATGGTGGTGTTTGCTCATAGAATCCGGGAGGTCGGTAGGGTGGTTGTTGGGCCCTTGGCTCGTTTTGGTTGAAGTTGTTGTTGTAGCCACTAGCTTGGGCTTGGTTCCACCTTCCTCCATTGTTGTTGAAGTTGGTTCTCCCTCCGAAGTTCCTTTGAACATAGTTGGCCTCTTCAATTTGCTCGGCCAATCGGACTTGGCGCTCGTTTGGGCACTCTTGGGCTCCATGCTTCAAAGAGCCACACTCTTCACATGCTCTTGTGGTTTGTTGGGCATAACTCATCTTCCTCCTCATCTTGTTTAATTCATCCTCCAAGAATTGGATCTTCACATCTTTGTCCACCTCTTCACTTTTGGGATCGTAGAGCTTCTTCGGACCTTCTCCATGGACTCTTGCTTCCTTGCTCACATTGCTAGTACCATACATCGCCTCATAGTCCGAGAGTTTGTCCAACAACTCCCATGCTTGTTCCGGCGGCAAATCTATGAACCCACAATCGGTATGGAGGTTCAATTTGTCCTTCGTGGCGGTGTTGATCCCTTGGAAGAATATGTCTTGAAGGACATAAGGTTGTTGACCATGTGTCGGGCATGCTCTCAACATCTCCTTGAACCGGTCCCACGCCTCAAAAAGTGGCTCATGAGCTCCTTGTTGGAAACTAGCAATCTTCCTTCTAAGCTCCGTCGTCTTGGTGGGCGGGAAGAATTTGATCAAGAATGCTTCATTAAGGGCCCTCCATGATGTGATGGATCGGGGTGCTTGACTCTCCAACCAATGCAAAGCCTTGCCTCCCAAAGACCACTTGAAGGCTTTGAGTAGCACATACTCAAGTGCCCCATCATCCGTGGAAATGGTCTCACAAAGGTCCTTGAATTGCTTCACATGCTCGATCGGACACTCATTCGGCCTCCCTTGGAATTGCTCTCTCTTGATGAGTGAGATAAATTGAGTTTTTATCTCAAAATTCCTCGACACCTCCGGCAAGACGATGGCTGGCTCCGGGACCTTCAACTCCGGATGCATGTATTGTCTAGCATTCCGGGGTTGAGTGTTGATTTGGGCCTCCAACCTTATCCTTTGCTCCCTCTCTCTACGGGCCTCGGCATCTCGATTTGCCATCTCAATTTGCATCCGAGCCATGTCGGCTCTCATCCTCTCAAACTCCTCATCTCGGGCTTGGTCCGCCATCCTCTTCTTCTTGCGGGCTTGCCTTAGGATAATCTCCGGGTCACACACAAAGTCGAGCTCAAGGGTTCCTCGGACGGAACTAGCTCGCATGCACCTATAACCAAAGACACAAACAAAACCGAATCAAAACAAACAAGAGGTTTGGGCTAGTCCCTCACCCAAATCACTACCAAAAAGCAAAGACTCAACAAAGAGGGTACCTCGAACAAGTAGAACTCCCCGGCAACGGCGCCAAAATTTCTGATCGGTCCGGGATCGGAGGGTCTCACAATTTGAATTTATAAAACCGAACCTCACTTGTAGTAAAGAGGTAGGGTGTCGAACACACGGGAGTTCGTGCGTCGAGAGTACCCGAAAAGACTAAAAAGAGGAGAAAATAAAGACAAACGAAGGAAAACAAAAGGGATCTCCTCGGACCGACACAGGGTCACTTCGGTCCGAGTTAGGATCGAGGTCGAAATGGCCGGGACCGACGTTGGTGCAAGTCGGGCCCGATGACTGGGTACTTCGATTTGGCAAAAATGGTAGATCGGTCTTGGGTTTTTGGGTTCCTCCCCCAACTAGACTTGGATATTCTTTCTCAATTCAACCAATAAGTGTTTGATTCTAGTGAGATCGAGGTTGATCGCCTCAAATCCCTCCAATCTACACCTCGACCCAAGGGAGCTTTCGCGTCACCTTCGATGCTAGAGACTTGTGATGGGATCGAGACCACTTTCGCTTACTCTTACCAAACACAAGCTCTAGATCCCTTGCTTTCACAAGAGAATTGAAGCTCAATGTAGAGAGGATTCACAAATTAAGCACTCAAGGCTATGGAATTGGGGTTTTCTACCCAAATCTAGCTAGGGGATTCCCCCATAGCCCAAGACTATGGAATCTACTCCATATGGTAAGAGAAAAGCACAAACAAAAGGGAAATCAAGCAAAACTCAATCATCATCATCAAATCAAACTCGAATTGCATTCAAATCCAAAGTGTCTACAAAATCCAAGTTCAATTCCACTAGATCAAAGCAAAACATAGTACAAAACTCACACTTCCTCCTCTCTTCTCCACCGATCTCTCCTTCTCTTCCTTCGCCCTTCTTCTCCTTGCCCTCCAAGTCTTCCTTGAGCCTTTAGAGAGTGATTTTAGTGTGGTCTATCCAAACATGCCCTTAATGCTCTCTAATCACCTCTATTTATAGCCTCTCATGGATTGGGGACCAAGGAATCCCAATTTAGAAAGGGGCAAATGTGGAAAGTTGCTAAAAATATGCCTTGGGGAACAATCCAATCCTATGCCGACTTGGACCGACACGGAATGACCTCGGGCCCGACGTTGGGAACGTCGGTCCGGTTCACTGGGTGCTCGATCTCGGGCCCGACTTGGTGTATCTCGGTCCAGGGCCTCGATCCTCGTCTTCTTCCTTGGTTTCCTTTGGTTCCACTTCATTCTTGGCTTGGCTCTTGCACTCCTTGACTTGGCTCCTTCATTAGCTCCTCGAAATTGTCCTCATTCTTGCCAAATTACCTACAAAAACAAACAAACTCGCATAGTTTCCGACTCTTGAAGAAAACCGGGAACTAAGCTAAAAGGGAACGAAACTAACAAAGAAGAGAATGAAAAACACATATTTACAAGGGAAATCAACTACTAAAACACCTCCAAAATGAGAGACATCAATCTTTGGTCGCAATGGGTCGCAACATTCCTGGGTAAGCGAATGTTCCATAACATTTCATGACAAAATTGTGCAATACCACAGATTGACTTACCAAGCCTTGGCTGTATAAAGCACCAGGATTCCCGCTGTCCGCACACAGTCGGAGGAATGCATACGCGGCTTCCCGGTGCTCCTCCAGTTTGAACCGTCGCGTGTAGATGTCCTTTGTTGGCGCTTGCCGGAGAACCAGGGGGTCCTGCCCGCATCGGTTGAAGGGCTTGCAACTACAAGAGGGATCTGTGTGGTATGAACCGAGTACATTCCGGCCAATAGGTGAAACCAAACAAATATAAGGCACTTGGATTTACCTCTGCCTGCAGTTGAACAGATCTCGCAGAGAACAAGATGCCACCCTCAAAGCGATGTCGATGATGACCTCGTCTGGCAACATACCTATCTCACGAGGTGCATGCGAGCGGGTTTCAGTGATCTGGGTCCTACCTATAAGCCGCACCATACATGAGATCCTTGACTCGAAGATAACTACTTCTTGAATTGCATCAATCTTATTTCCCGTGCGCAACCATCTCAACAATTTGACCAAACAAAGCATAACATAATTAAACAAAATTTTACAAACAAAGCATAGCATAGTTAAACAAAAAATTACACAAGTGGAGCAGGTCCAAAATTCAGGTCATACAAGTTCACCAGAGATACCAACAGCTCACCAAGCAAACCATAGAATTAAATCAGAGATACACCAACGGTAGGGTTCACACATACCCAAAACAAGTTCACCAAAGTCTAGAAAAAGGCATAAAATCACACACATAATTAGGGAAAACAAGATCAACCGAGATTACTCCGAGTCATAGTCGGCCCCATAGACCTCCTCCCACTTTGCAACCTGTGAGCGCTCAACATCCATCCTCCTGAACTTGTTTGCAGCCTCCCCGGCAACCTAACATAGAATCACATTAGAGTTGCATAAATAAGACAACCTAAACCGAACCTACCAAAGTAAAGTTTCTTTCCGAAAAGGTTACCTGAATGGCGTTTTCCCACCACTGGTCATCACCCACGACCTTCCCGGTCTCTTGGTCCCACCTAACCTGGATCCCACTTTTCCTCAGAATCTCATACTCCCTCCACCTTTTCTCGTTGTAGTCAAACCTGTTCTGCAGCACTTTGGGCGCAAGAGCGTGTCCACTCCGCTCATAATACATATGCGCCAAATACAGCCAATTTGGGTGCGAGTTCTGTCCCATGAACCTCCTCCACTCTAAATAGCAGTCATAGAACTCCTCATCCTGAGCTGCCTCCCAGTGGAATTGCCCTGCTGCCATCTTTGTCTATTTCACAAAAGAATTTCGGGCAAACAATATTTTAGGGTATGCAAATGTGGTGATGAATGGTGATGAAATAAAAATTATCCCTAAAAATGCAAACCTCAACACCTCCGGGTAAAACAAGTTGTCGCTGTACTTGCTGAGTCCTTCACATCCACTAAAACCCTTTTGTAGACCAACAACTGCAGCAATGAATTCAGACACACCAAAATGCATAGATTAAAAGATGCATGGAAACAGGCTACAATAAACTAAAGTAACTTCAACGTTACTGAACTATAAATGCATGCAAACTGTTTCAAAGATTGAACTGTGTAGGCTGAGACAATGGCATGCAAATGTTGACCGAAACACCAAAGCAGAAATATCTGCATAATACTGTTCAATTATAGAAATAGCATGCAACTATAGGCTGAGACGATAAAGCAGCAATAAATGCATAGTACTCAGTCAACGTGGGGTCCAACCCTTTTAAAACTGCAAGCATAATCCTGAATGGAGAACCAACCATTAGAGCATCAGCAACGGTGGGGAACTCCCCCACCCAAATGCATTCTCTCTCCTCAAATGGGCAAGCCCACCATTGCAGAATGGTGCCCATAAATTGGAGGCCCCCAGGTTTTAGAACATCCTCCCAAAAAAATTTGTGGCCCCCACTATTCTTACTACTTACACGTGAGATGCAATTTGTAAAGTTTTGCCTCTATCATTTATGATGTAGTCCAATAGAATGTTGCCACATGGAAAAATTATGTGTATTTTTTTTCTATTACTTGTCACTTGCATGTAACGGTTAGTTTTTTGATTTTTGAAAAATACTAATTTTTTCTATTACTTGTCTTTATGGTATGTAATATAATTTTTGTCATTATCAAATATTAATGATGAAACTATTATAATATATTAATTGTCAAATTAATTAATCAAATTTTTGTATTAGGTAAATTTTATTTGTATATCAATTAATAAAGAAGAGGATATAAAAAATATACTTAAAATAGAGACATAAAACGAAATGCACACTCTAGTAATGAAATGCACGTTATGGGTTTTATGTATAGGATGTACATGATTTTGGGACCCACAACAATCAATATTTAAATGGAGTTGGGCAGCCCACCATTGTGGGAACTCTAAAATAAATTGGAGAGGGTAATAGTGAAATATGAGTTGGAGGAAGTAAAAATGACGTGGAGAAAGGAGAGAAGGAGAGAGAACTTTTGGGCTTCCCCACCGTTGCTGATGCTTTATATAACTTCTTCATTGAACCAAGCATTTTATCACCAACAGTAGCAACATTTAAAAGCGAAAAGCTTCTACCAATGTTTGTGGATATTGAAAACCATCAGTGCAATAATAAGCTGTGGATTGTTCCTATGTTGACTGAAAAAGGTCTTCATTCATAAATTAAAGGTTTTTGCAAACTGTTAAACTGCCATGTCTCGGGGAAAAAAACATTGTTCACAACACAGCTCAAAACGGCCATGAATGAGGAAAAAACACTGCCATGAACACAAAATAAAAGATACATCTCGACACAATTTGTGCAAAATAAGTGGAATTGAGCAAATAAAGAATGGAAAGCATCAACACACAACACAACATGGAAATCATAAACACATTTCTGACTTCTGAGCAAATAAAAAATGGTCAAAAGTTTGAGACATTTCTCGATGCATGGAAAGGATCAACACATTTATAAATACTTTGAATTCTGTCAAAGGGAAAATAAATCCAGTCAAAGGGAAAATAAATACTTTGAATTCTGTCAAAGGGAAAATAAATCCAGCTTCTATGGGCCGGTTAGAACCCGCACAAATACATATTTTGAATTTTGAAAAAAACGGCTCCTATGGACAGATTCTTAACCCGTCCAAGTTAGGGTTTTTGAACGGCTCCTATGGACAGATTTTGAACCCGTCAATAAATCCAGTTATTCCGCCGACAGATTTCGGCTTTTAATGCGGCCTCGTGCGTTTCACTATTCACTTTTCAATTGTTAAGTGATCCCACGAACCCGTCCATAAATCCAGCTATGCCGCGACAGATCTCGTACGTTTCACTATTCGTAACCCGTCCATGAACGGATTCGTCACATCGTCTATAAACTTACACTTACATATATTACTAGTATGATTAATCTCACATATTCAACTAGCAAACGCCTCACAAGAAGTCCTCAGGTACTTGACGAGTTGAACCATCATAAAGGTCTTCATGGCACATTACGAGTTCAACCATTGTGCAAGACTTCATGGTATAAGACGAATTCAACCATCGTGCAAGACTTCAAGGTATAAGACGAGTTCAACCTTGTAAAGCACTTCATGGTTCATGGCGGGTTAAACCATCATCAAGATCAATATAAAACATAAGAGGTCCTAACCTAGTGGCTAGCGCTTAACGGTGAAGTTCTTCATGATTGATATAAGTTATATGTGGCATCCGATTTGTAACTTAATTAGATTTTTTTATGTTTTAAATGAAAAACGTTGAATTGTTGTAAAAAGGGATATAATTATTTCAAAAAATTCCAGAAGAACGCCCATTAAGGTAAAACCTCCATGTACTAGTCCAGAAACCGTCCATAGGGTTTAGGGTTTAGGGCTCAGGGTATGTGAAATGCCCTATGGACGAATCCGTAACTCGTTCATGGAAAATTTTAAAACCCGCCCCTTTGATGCCGCCGCCGGACCACCATCTGGTCCATCGCTGCTGCCCACCGCCGCATCTCCCTCCCCGCTCCCCACAGCCGCTCGGTTACCCTCCACACTCCCCACCGCCGCACCTCCCTCCCCGCTCCGGACCACCGCCCCTCCCCGCTCCTCTACGATACTGGACCCGTCGAGATTGTCGGCCTCTGCCGACGACCCTTGAACGGTTTGGAGACCCGGCGACCCTTGAACGGTTTGGAGACCCGTTGAACAAGCTTGTGCGGGATCCACACCGGTCGAAAATTGGGCGGTTGCAACCTCCTCCGAGCCACCCGGAACCGCGGCCGCCTTCGAGACTCGGCCTTCCTCCTCCTCTCTCGCTCGATCCATGGACGGCGGATGAATGACGATGAATGACGATGTTGTTGAATGACGATGAATGAGGCGGATGAATGAAGGCGAATGAATTTTGAGGGTTATAAAACTTATGAACGGGTTCTAAAACTGTCCATAGTTTTTACCTAAAGAGTCAAAAGTATGGACGGGTTCTAAAACTGTCCATACTTGTATGGGTTCTAAACCTGTCCAAAACTCGTCCAGGCAAATTCCGGTCCGTATCTACATTTCCTAAACCCACACACGGGACCGGGTTTTTTCTCAAATTATGGACGGGTTCTGAATCTGTCCATATTAAATCCGGTTTTTTTGAAAAATCATGTACGGGTTCTGAATCTGTCCATATGAGGGTGCACAACCGAAATTTCGGAGTGCGCAAAATTTCGCCGACTTATAATGAATCCGATTTTCTTTTCTGAGCCGTTGGTAGGCGCTCCTCAAGATCCCGCAAATCTCGCCCTCGCAGTCGCAGTTATGGATTTGAACGTTGAGATTAGCTCGTTGCTACAGTCTTGATCGAGCCCGTCGTTAATGATGGGCGAAATTAGCGGGGCCTTCTACCGACGTGTGTTGAAGACCTGAGATGGGCCTCTTTGCGTGCGTCCCAGTGGGCTTGAATTTTGGATGGCCCAACAATACCCCCTCAAAAAGCCCAAGGAAATTCCCGCTGGCGGTTTCCTAGGGTTTTTGTATTTTTTCAAACTCCTTTTGGGAAGTTGTAGCAGATTTGATATCGCGTCCCATCACTCCTCTATTTAAGAATCGTGATGATGTTCTGCAACCCTCAACTGCTCTATTCTTCTCCCAAGGTACGTTCTTTCCTCTTGTTTCTTTTTCATCGCTTTTTCTTCAAACGGTTTCCATGGCCTCTTCCAACCTCTGTTGCCGGAAGAGCGCTTTGGCCCCTGCTTTTTCCTCTTCAAACATCCTTGCTTCCGTTCACCAAAAGAGTTCTTCCTCCGAAACCCCGTTGGAGTTCGCTTCTTCTGGGGGCTTCCCTTCAAACACCGAAATCTTCCTCCCTCCTGCCGGAGTTTATGCTGATTTCTTTGCGGACGATTGGGTGTGCTTGTATGAGTACCCCTTTCGCATTGGCCACCTATACCCCTTTTCCCCCCTTGTTATTGATTTCTTAAACAAGATGGGTGTTTCGCCGGGGCAACTCCTCCCTCAAGTCTGGGGACTCTTACTCTCCGTTGAGCGGTTGTGTTCCTCGCAAGACATCGCTTTTCAGTCCGAAGATTTTTTCTTAAACTATCGCCTGTTATGTTTGTTCGCGATCTAACCTTGTTTCAATGTCTTTTGTATAGGAGATCTCTCCTCCTCCCCTGCGAAAAGGACTTGTTGTGGTCATCTCCCAAATTGAACCGCTCTTTGTTAAGAAAAGATCTTACCCAGATTTGGGCCCATCTTCATCCACTGAATCCGACGACATTGAGATGTCAAGTAAGTGTCTCTGGATTTTTATGTTTGTTTCTTACGATCATACCTGATTCAATTTGTAACGCGTTAGTACTCTGCTTGTCAGGTTCAAGAGCAACCCGAAAGAAGAGGAAGGCAAATACCCCCTCCAATGCTGAAACCGAAGCGATTGTGTCCCTCCCTCCGAAAGTTCCAGATCCCGTGGCCAAAACTTCAAAGAAAGAGTCGAGTGCCAAACTCGTGGACCTCCCCAAGGATATGCTGTCCCTTGACATGGATCCCCTGAAGTATTTAAACTCCTTAGCCCCCCTTAAAGTGGATTGTCTCAAGGGTCGCCCTACCAAGCCCTCCTACCATGAGCTTTTTGGAGAGATGTTAGCGTCTCAGTGGCAGGTAAGCTACGTCTTCTTTTTCTTGTTGTTACGCATTTATAATTTCCAAGTTGTAACTGGGCATTTTCTTCTTGTGCAGGGTCTTCGAATTTCGTTTGCGGTTGTCGACATGTTAAAAGACCTACCGGACCAGTTGGCCCTGAGTAAGATGTATCTTCAAAATGAGAAGAACAAGTCCACTATCCTGACTCGCGAGAAGACAGCATTAGAGTCCCGAATTGCTGAGCTGCAAGAAGCCCTGAAGAAAGCCACTATGGAGTGTCAGGCCTAGCAGGAGGAACTTGAAGCTGAGCAGAAGAGATCAGCTGCCCTAGCTCAAAAAGTAGAGGACTCCGCCGAAACTACTCCATCAAAGTGCGGGTCGAGACCCTAGAGAAGCACGTGGCTAGGAAGTCTGCAAGCTGGGACGCCGTGAAGGAGACAGCGGACTTCGAGGCGATGTTTCCTGATGCTCCCAACGCGTTAAAGAATCCGTCTCCTATGGACGACATTGTGAAGGTGGCGCAGGAGGTTACACATGTGGAAGCGACCAACATGGACTCAACCCTCAAGGCCTTTGAAGATTGAACCATTTCTAGCTTTGCTTTTGTAAAAAACTTCTTTCCCACCCCCGGTGTTTATGGGGTTTAAAACTTGATCTACCCTCAATGTTTTGCGGTTTAAAACTCAGTTCTCAGGCATTAGTTTTAGGGCCAAAACTCTGTTACTTCTGCCCTTGATTTTGCCGGGCTTTTAACTGCTTCTTTTGGTTATGCTTGCTTTGCCTTGTTTGTGTTTGTTTTGCAGGTTGCGAACCAAGCTTGGATAAGGGCCTTCGAAGGTTGGATGGTTCAAACCGTATCGTCCATGCAAATTACCACAACATCCGTCCACATATCCCATGGGACATCTAGTTCCTTGCTAATGGAGCTTAGTATGGTCTTATTATGTTAAGTACTATGGTGTGTGTGTGTGCACTGTGATTTGATGACATTTGTGTTTTTCAGTTTCTGAATGGGTGACGTCTGAGAAGGTGTTCTTTATTACGTGTTTGTTGTCCGCCTATAATAACATATCTCTAGTTCTACCCGCATAAAATTGTTGTATGTTCTGGCCTATACTGACATGCTGAATGAAAACGGGAACATGAAAGGGAAATGAAACGAGACGAGGAAACACGTGATTTTCATGTGATTTTTGTAGAGACCAGTTTCCGAGTTTTTGTTGAAAACGAAAAACGCGACTCTCTTGGAGTTTCGGGGTAACATATATAGTTCAAAATCAAATGCGGGGTTAAAGGACAAGGTTTAAACTTTGTTTATTGTTTTCCTAGTAAGGATGAAAAATGGGCTAATCTTTCAAACTTTTGTACAAACAATTGTTGGCTATGTACTATATATAAGAACATCCCTAAATGTTTAAAAATATGGTTATACGAAGAATACGTTTAACGCAGAAGAGAGGAGAAGGAGGCGCTTAGCGCGACTCGAAGCATACAAAATGGGTTAGAAGACCTAGGCTGAGCAACAGAACCAAGAAAATAAATTACAAGATTTGCAGAGTAGCAAACCAATGGGTTGTTACAACATCCCTCTGGTACTCTCTTCTCTCTTCCGACTTTCCAAGCCAAACCCTAAGAACGGAAATCCTATCTCGACTTCCCGAGGAGCTATGGCCGGAAATCCTATCTCGACTTCCCGCCAAATCACTTCTCCGATTCCGCTCCGTCTCCAAGTCATGGAAGTCCATGATCGACGACCCCGATTTCGCCCGCTTACACCTCAATCGCTTCAACAACGGCCCTCAGTCATCCCGTCTCTTCTTCATAATAGGAAAGTCAATCCTATGCCGAGAATGCGTGCTCAAGGACAGCAAAACCCTAAGAACGATTCGCAGGCTTGGCTGCCTCCAACCCGAGCCACACTCGGACCTCTCGGTCAATATCCTCAATGCCTCGCAGACTTCGCAGCCTTGGCTGTGGTCTATTCTCAATTCGATTGACGGATTGGTCTTGATGAATTCCAAAGAGAGCTCCCATTTGATGTTGTGGAACCCCTCGATTAAGAAAACCCTAGCTCTTCCCCCTCTTGAAATCCCCCAAATTTTAAGGTACGTTGACTTTGGATTAGGGTTTGACCCGTCGATTGGAGATTACAAGTGTGTCAGATTCGGCGCCTTGTCAGCATCGGGCAACTTGAAAATCGCTGCAATTTACACTCTAGGGACGAATTCGTGGAAGACAATTGAATTTCAAGGCGATGTGGTCCGAAATGTTCGTTTCACTGGCTGGAAGAGAATTGTTCCCTTTGACGGTGCTCTATATGCCCTTGCAGAAGTTTCGGATCTATATTGTGGTTCAGTGAGACTGGTTTCATTTGATTTGAAGAGAGAGGTGTTTGCTTCCATGGAATTGCCTGTCGTTTATCATGATCTCCTTGACCAGGCGCTCACAATGGTGGATGATGATGGTGGTTGTGGGTGCTCACTTGGTATGGTCTATTTCAGTAGAGCCGAAGGATCTGTATGGATCTCGCAGAGGTTCGGAGACGATAGTAAGTCGTGGAGCTGGGTGCGATGCTACACCTTTGTTATAACCCCTCAAACGGTGATCCTCTTCGGTTTCTGCATTTTATGTACATGACCAAGAATCGTGAGATGCTGTGGACCTGGGTTGATGACAAACATAATAGTGTGATATGTTACGACCTCGAAGCTCAGCAAGACAAGAGGTTGCTGGTGAAGAATCGGAAGCGTTTACATGGGGGTAACGTGTTTCCGTACGTCGAGAGTTTGATATTATTGCATCATTAATTAGGTAAGTTTTTTGCGCCAATCCCGTCTAAGCCTTGAACCTATGAATTGGTGTGTTTTGATGCCTCGTGTGCATACTTGTTGAACTTTATCATATTTGCCTTTGCTAGGGAACCGATGAATTGGTCTGTTTTGATGCCTCGTGCATACTTGTTGAACTTTATCATATTTGCTGTTGCTTATAGTATTGCAGTCTGTAGTTTGCCAAAAAAATTTATTGGGGTGCCTTCATTCATATAATTAAGTAGAAACTTACCTAATGATGGGGTACACCATGGCTAAGGAGGCTGCACGCCTCAAGGAAGCATCGCCAAAAAGCGAGGTGCCTTATTGGTGTCACAAACGCCCCAGGTCCGCCCATGTGCGCAGATTGCTAAGCGGCCTCTCCCGGCCAACCTTTTGAAAGCATGGCTGTGCATTGCATGGTTTGGGTTGTTGCTTATGTGGGCTGCAAGTGCAACCTATCTTTTGTTATTACTTAACTAGTGAAAAGCGCCCCTGTGTACTCGTGCATTATTCGAAGGGATAGATAATATGGGTAGACCGAAAGCGTAATTATATGTGACTATATTCACCTTTGGAATATGATGTCGTAAAGAACTACATTGAAAAACTAAGTTGTAAATAATAATTTAATGTATAGCATCTAAGCATGTCAATTCATTGTCTTCATTCCAAAGTACGTCGGCTTAATTTTTTTTAGGTTTTATCTATTTGGGTTGGACATCAATGCTAGTGTATGCATGTATACATAAATTATATATAATATATAGTAGTACCGCCCCGTGCCTATGGCAAGGACTCAAATCTTCTGTCCCCATCTAATGGCCAATATATATAAAAAATGGACTCAAAATTTTCAATTCTAAATAAAGTTAAGTAGATGGACCAATTAACACTCTTGGGACATGGAGGGGGGACAGAAGATTTAAGTCCCTATGGCAAGGGGCAGCGCTCTTCGTATATGGTCGTCATGTAATTACTTCAAAATGTAGGCCCATCTTTGATGGTGAAAGTGAAGATGTTCGGGATGGAAGAATTCATTGCACATGTCCCGTCTATATAATTAAAGAATATTTACTGTGATTTTATGTTACGCGGAACCTAATAGACACGAAGTGCCACCGTAATTAACATATACGGAGTATATATTAGGCGCACCATATAATCATGGAATTGGTCAATGGGTGTCAACATGTAATGTAGAATACAATGAATTATTGTAATAGTAGAACAAAATGGGAAGAGATCACCCCAAGAACTGTAACGGTAGTGGATAGTTTCTGTGTCGGTCAAACGGCAATGGATATATTCGTTGCGCCGTGCGGCATTATGTTGTGGTCATTTTCGGGCAATATCGCTTATGCGTACTGCAGGGACAGAAATTATCCACTACCATTACATGTGCAATGCATACCCCAGGGATTGCTCTTTGTTTGAAATATCGGTTGGATTAAACCTCCATTTCTTAACAGCATCGACAATATCGCTTATGCGTAGGCCTGACATGAGATACTGTTCACAGTGCCTCCACGATTACAGAAATTGTAAGTGCAATGCATACCCGTTTGGTGTGCGTTTGACAGTCAGACTTAGGTTCCCGAATAAACTCGATGATGCTTTCATATCCGGCGTGAACAGGTGGCAAATAATTTCCCACACTTATCCTTGGATGTGTTAGCCTTAGAAATACTTATCATTGTATGTATTTGTTTCAGTTTATGGAAATCAAACACTTATCCTAGCTTGTATGTGTTAGCCTTAGAAATCCTTATCATAGAGGAATGTTTTCATTTCAGTTTTTGGAAATCAAACACTAGTGTTCGGTTTGTCGACTAACTTTAATATTCAACATGTTCGAATGATCGTTTCATGATCCTTTGCACAATGTCAACACAGGCCATGTTGAGGGTCCGCACAAATTTCACGTCTGAAGATCACATGTCCTAATTGATGTTGTTGACGGCAATTATGGATTGAACTATGCAATGCACACTTGCAAATGAGGTTCACAACTACATGCACTGCTGTAAACAAAAACATCAAATAGATATTAGGGTTTTAGTTTCTGTTTTTGGTATCCTTATCATGTGCCCTTAGGGCACACAATAGAAAAACCGACTTAACATATATGTTGTTGTTTGTTATCGTTCCTTGTGTTTGCACGAGAGTGAATGAGTGTATTTCATGAGATTATGGGAACATTATAAGTAATTACTTAGTGAAAACAAATTGTATATAACGTATGCATTATGGCGAAATTTGTTGTACGTGTTTGTTCTTCCTTTATGGGCTAACATTATCTTTATTTAATGGAATTTAAAACTTTGCTTAAAAAATTTATATTTTTAATTTTACACAGATGGTTGATAGAGCGAAGTTTATAAGTAAGAAGAATCTTACAAGACATCTATAATATACTATCTTTTCTAATTCTTTTTATACATAATGAAAAAGGGTACTAAAGTAATTTTATGGTGTGATGTCTAGTAAAAGAGGGTGATGTATATTGTATAGCACCTCCCATAAAATAAACCTTCTAAAATATTCATCCCCATGGGAAAACACGGAAAAAACCAAATTACTACTATGATTTAATCCGAATCCAATTCTTATGTGGATCCCAACTTCATCGTGTAAGCCCTCCACAATAGTGAATCCAAAATCGGTCCTTAACCCCTTGAAACCTTTTTTCTCACTCCTACATCTCATTTTAAAACCCATCTTCACTTTATTCACACAACCCATAACCCAAATTATTCTTTAAAATTCAATAACTTTTTTACTTTCTGTGTAGTACAACATTTGATTTAGGTATATTTTGAATTTGTATATCGATCTTCTTAAATTGACTAGCTAGTCCATATCATTTATTTAGTGTCTTATAATATATATACTCTTTTTATGGTTTAAAACCTTATAATGTCTGAAATAACATATATTATATTTAATAATATGTTTATTTCATGAATACAATTTATAAAACTCACATTGTGTGGAGTATTTATTATACTTTGTATGTAGTACTTTTTTTAAAATCAAAATATACCTTCAAGAGACAAAAACTAAAATATTTGATAAAAAGGGAATTGTAAGTCTTCACGAATTTATCTGTATTCCATCAAAATGAATTTTTGTTAAATGTGGAGTATGTAGAAGCACATTGGAATATTGGAGAAAGCATAGTGTAAAAGCAGATTTAAAACCCCAAATTTCCAACTCCAAATTAAGAGCCTAAAATTGAGATTCTTAAATCTTTTATACGCTAGTTTAAAACTTTAATTTTAAGGAAAAATCCCACCATTGTGGGTGGCTTAGAATAATCTCCGGCCTGATTAAATAAACTTTTATTAATGCCTTGCCAGATCTGAGCCAGCGCAAAGCTGTATACCATTAAACACGTCACGTCGTGACCTCACACACTGCTGCAGATAAGAATTGCTAATTTTCCAAATGTGTCTGATTTCTGTTTGAGAGGAAAGATCCAGACAAAGTGAGAATAGTCATCCAAAATTAATAAATACTCCAATATCTTAGACGGTGTGCTTGTGCCTTGGGAGGATGTGGGGGCTTTGTGGATGCCGTGATCAGGGCAGAATGTATGCCACAGGATGAATTTTGAAGGAATGGGTAGAGTTCTCCTGCACAATTGCACCGCTGGAACTTGGTCTTGGTGATTAGATCCATCACATAAAATCCCCTACACGGGCCAAATTCAACCGAACAATTATTGTCATTACTCAATATCCGAACAGATACTTAAATTTTGTTTATAAGTGTGGTTTGGCCAATTTTTGTGATAGGTAGGGTCTGTCCATTACCAACAGTACTACTCCGTATTTTAAAGAGGTTCTTCACCAGGATTACAAACAGCTGAGAGGATACCTGGATTGGCTGCCGCGTGAGAACACTCCCCAGTGTCCATGATCCAATTGCAGTTGTCGTTGTAGGCTGAGTCCAGAAGGGCCATTGCACTCTTTAAGCCATGTTGGTCATAGTCGGGATATGCAAGAGGGGCAGTGTACATAGCATGTTTATTGGGCCGCTGAGGTGGGCGTTGAGAAGCTCTATGGACCCCTGGACCCCAATTGGGCCAGGATATTTGATGCTGCTGTTGCATACCCGGCATCCAAGGGTTGTTGCCTCGTCCCCGACCCCTGGCACGGCCACCGTTGTTGCCTCGTCCCCGACCCCTGCCACGTCCGCATCCCCAGCTTATTGGGCCAGTGTTGCTGGAGTTGCCGACGCTGTTGGTGGAATTGCGAAACGTAGGCGAGTTAGGCGGAGGTGGTGTTGGTGGATTGGTAGGGGCAGCCGATGGGTGCTACTGGGTGGAGAGTAAAGCTGGTTGTGAAGGACCATTTTGGGATTTTCGAGACTCTTCTTCGAGGAGAAGAATGCTTCTGGTTTGTTGGAAAGTGGGAAACGGGGTTTGCCCCGGGATGAAGCTGGTTGTTGTAGAGAAGTCGTTGTTCAGACCACGAATAGTTTGAAGCACAAGAGTCTCGTCGGAGACGGGATTGTCAACATCAGCTAGGTTGTCTGCCAGAGTCTTCAGTTTTTGACAATACTCACTAACCGTCATGGAACCTTGAACAAGAGTTCTAAACTGGGATTCAAGGTGAATGGCCCTCCTCTTGTTGATGTCATGGAACAATGTTTCGATGGCCAACCAGATTGAGTGAGCAGTAGAGTTTGGCTTCATCACGATATGGAAGATGTCCATTGAAATAGATCAGTAGATCCATGATAGAACAATGTGATCAAGCATGAGCCAGTTTTCATCAGTGGGATCAAAGGAGGCATTTCCATCTACATGAGAGTTGAGAGCAAATTTTCCCAAGGTAACAAGAAACAATTCACGCCATTTGTTGTAGTTGGATGATGAGAGATCCAATGTAATGGGAATATGGGTTTTGACGCTGGCTACATGAAGGGCTTGATTTGTGGCAAGAGTTTTGAGAGAATGGGTACTAGTAGGGGTTGTGGCTTGTGGTGGGAGGCCGGTGTTCTCACCTGTGTTGGCACCGGTGTTGTTGCCGGGGTTGTTGAGGGCTTTTGAGGGAGCGCTATACATCATGATAGCAGCGGAAGAAAAAATTAATGCATAGTAATGATATGTATACTAGTACATCAGGAAATATACTCCCTCTGTTTCACACTAGGAGTCGTTTTAGCACTTAAAATTTGTTTCGTATTATGTGTCGTTATAAGTTTTCAAAGTGATTAATTAGTGGTGAGTAGTGATAATTTTTATTGGAATGTGTATTTGTTGACTAAAGTTGTTCATTCATTAGCCAAAAAATTGTAATGAGTTGTAAGATTAAGAAAAAGTTGTAAGTACAAATGAAATTACTATGGAGGAGTACAAATGAAGTTTGAGAATAAACGTATACTAGTTTAAATGACGGCCGACGTCTAATCGACTTCTGCAGGTTTGCATGCACCCTTGGTTTGCAAGTATTTTGTTTTCTTTAATTTATTGAACTGCAATACGTACGTACACAGTAATGCAGTAGGCCATCACCCTGTGCCAGTCTGCCGTATTATCTGCCCTATTCTTCCACCCAGTCGTCGAATTGTTGCCTTGATAATTCTGTCAGATAATTCAGAGAAACTTTATCTCTTATCTCCTGTTCTCTCTCTTGCAGTAGAAAATTTTCTTCCACATCTCTCTACAGAAATCTGATTTTGTCAGATTTTATTTCTCACTTGTTTCTCCATTGTGGATGCCTCTAAATCTGATTTTGTCAGACTCGGCATTCCTTTTCTTTCCCTCTCCCAGTTTTCTTTCAATAAACACCCCCGCCCGCCCCCCCTAGTCTCATGTACCCAGCTTTGTGTTTGCCAACTCTGTACAGTTTTGTGTTTGCCAAATGCACGGCCTAGGCGGAGTAGGTGCAGGTCGACGTCAAATCGACGTCTGCTGGTTGGCATGCAAAGCACCTCAGTGTGACAATGATGTGCAACCACAGGATTTGGATTTCTTTTATACTGTACGTATTTGGTCTTCACCGTCGTTTGTCCGGCCAATTGCACTGGATACGTACGTACACTCTGTAAAGGATTTTAGGAAGCTGCTTTTAATGCAGTAGGCCACTCATCGCACCCTCTGCCAGTCTGCCCTATTCTCTGACGTGGTCTTCCACCTAGTTGGATTGTATTGCAGGGTATTCTGATTTCGTTCAATATAATTGTACTTTAATTTGTTGTTACTATCTGCAATAATGTATATACTCCGTATAATTGATGATACAAATATTACAATTACAAAAATCAACACAAGCCTTGACTATGGAAGAAGAAGTTATTATGTCCGTACTTATAAAAAACAAACAGCAAGGGTTTCAATGCAGTGTATTCCAGTATGTTCAATGCACGGTATTAGTAAACACGGTGAGCTGTCAGTTTATGACTGCTTTTATTGCCATTTCAAAGACCACTCGGCCCCAAAACCAGTTTCTCTCTCCCATTCCCCGTTCACGATCATTCAACTCCCCCAAAACCAGTTTCTCTCCCCCAACATATAGAAGTCTGTCTTGATGGATCGCTTTGATGTTTTAGATGCAACAGGAGCCGGTGACGACGACCTAGGGCCGCCCTCTCTCCAGGCGGAAATAGATTTAACCTCAAAAACACAAAAGTGCATGTTACGGATTAAGAACGCCGAGCGTCAACTGAGGAAGCTACATAGCGAGCAAGATGAAGTGAAGAAACGTGGGTGGAACTTGGGGAGATCAGAGATGCTACTGGAGATGAACTATCCAGGAATATATACGAAGGCGGCAGGATCATCGAGCGGCCCCTCATCTTCCGGTCCAGGTTTTCCACTAGACATATATAAACCTCATGCTCTTTTATCGAATTGGTTCCAAAAATATTATGTCCATTCCGATCGATATATTATTTTGTTCAAATACGTGTATGTATCCAGTACCATCCGACGTCGTCGGACAATTGAAGGAGACCGCCGCTGGCGGGCCTAGGGTCGTAACGCCGCCACCCCCGCCACAATGGAGGCGGACCTACGAGGATCTCCATGGGGTGTACGAGTCCCTTGAGGAAAGGGTGTCCCGTCTGAAGTCCAGATTGCCCTATTGGGAGGCCCAGGCAGCCAGTACTGAGCTACAGGTGGTGGCCACCATGGAAGTGAAAACGAAGATGGAGGACAACTATAGGCGTCGCGGACGCATCGAGGTGATGAGGGCAAGCAAGAAGGATGGTTTGGAGGAAGAAAAAGCCACCCTGTTGGCTGATGATGGATCGTAAGTCAGTTAATGAGGGCGTCCTTTAGTGCAGCGGAAAATAGACTTAACAGAATACAAGATAAGTGGACACGAGTAGTTATAGAGGAACCCCACTAAGACCAACTAGTCTTATGGGTAAACCTCTACCTCCGTTGGAGGATTTTCAATAGCCGTCCCTTATCTTATTAAGAGCGAGTCCTTACAACTTAGGCGAGTCGTTACACTTCTCTGAGCTAAGCGTCCGTCCTTAGCCTCACTAGTAACACTCCTTTCAACCTAACAAGTAACCTAACACTCTTAGCTATAAGGAAGCTATCACTCACGTCTCTCACGGTTCGTTGTGAGAGACAAACTACAACTCTAATTGATTTGTGGTTTGTTTTGGATTTGATGTGGTTGGACTTTCTTTCTCTTGCTTCAAGCTCACTTGATCTTCTTGATCTTCGTTCGTGTTCTTGAATGCTTCGGGAGAGCTTGAGAGAAAGTCTTCAAAGTCCACTCTTGCACACACATGCCGCTATGCATACTCCTTGGAGAGTATTTATAGCGGAAGTGATTCTTGTCCTCTAGCGTCCTCTGAGACTTGGCAGGATCCTCGATCTTTGATCAACGGTGCGATGAGCGTCTTGAGGAGGTCAACTCTGTTGACGCTTGGGAAGCCTCCGCGTGGGTAGGGGACCATTGCTGGGAAAGCGACGTCTTTGGCATTGTCTACACGTGCCCAGACAAAGGAAGCTTCCTTCTGAGGACTAAGGCCGGACGATGATGTAATCATGTTGGGGCGGCCTTGATTTGAATTTGAACTTCGTCCGTATTTTGGCGCGCGTCCCTTCTTGATGAGGACTCCATCCTATCTTGCGCAGGGACTCCGCCAATTACGTTTAGCTTTGGAAGTTCTGGTAACATGCGTCCCTACAGCATAGGGACTGCTGTTCACTTGTTGTCCTTTTCGCTCATGTGCATCCATTGGACTTACCTGAGATCAAAACTTGGACAACTTATCAAATACATTTGAGTTTGTCATTATCAAAACAAGGGACGATTATTATTGGTTTAGATATTAACGACTGACGTCCTTAATATCGTCCCAACAATTTCCCCCTTTTTGATGATGACAAACTCTTTCAAATAATGCACACAGAAGTAAAGCTTTTAGCATGAGGAACTACACTTTGATTTTCTTTTCAGCTTAGATTGACATGCAACACATTCTTTTAAGTGCGTTCTATTTTATTCCTAACTAACGACCTTTTGACTTGGCCGAAATTCCCCCTGAACACATGCTTTCTATGATAACTTAAGGACAATCGCATCTCTGCAAAACTATACTTCCCCCTTTTGGCATCATCGAAAAGGAGAACAAGTCAAAAAGCATGCAAGCACAAAGTCACAACTAAAGAAAGGTACGCTTAGACAAAATGAAGCACAAATGTAGTGAATGGCATTCAGAATGAGAAACGAGAACGTTCATTACAGACATTCACAACAAGTGTTCAAAACGGGGACAGCGTCCCATTGTCTTAACAAAAACTCAAGAAATGATACATTGTTTCAGGGTTAGAGAAGGGGGAGGTGATCATTTTCTGGGACGCTTGCCAAGGGCTTTGAGGTGTTGCTCCTGAAGATGGTTGTTCTGGGCAAGGAGCTCGTTGTTGCGCTCAAGAAGGTCTGTGTGGACGTGAACTGTGTCGTGAACCTGCTGAATTAGATCAATCATTATGCACTGGTTCTCGATCATCATGCCCATCAGATACTTCGTAGAGTGCCTCTCAGCCTCATCAGGGACGCTCATACCATCGAGCTCGTCCTCGTCATCAGCAGCGTCCTCAGCTGGCGTCCCAACTACTTGGACATTTTCAGCTTCGTGATCTCCTTCTCCAGGTTCAGCAGCAACAGCAGCTTGAGCTCTCCTCTCAGCTTCGGCTTTCCTTTCAGCCTCTTTCCGTTCGTTGTCCAGTTGGCGCTTAACGGACGGAAGGGGCTCATCACACCTGAGTTTCCCAACTGGAGGGAGTGTAATTTGCCTGACGTCCCAATGAATGCCAAAGGAACGCTCTTGTTTAGGAGCATAGAGTCCCTGTTGCTTCAGAATTTGCTTGACCAAGCCGGGGAAAGGAAGAGAGTGCCTGCCTCCTGTGCACTTGCCCATGTGTTCCAAGATTACTCGGGGCAAGTTTATCGGGTTGCGTTCCAAGAAAGCTTCCAAGAGAATACTATCAGTGATCTGAACAATGGACTTCTTCTCTTGGCGGGGGACGACCATGCGCACAATGAAGTGATGCGCAAGGACGCCCGTCTTGGTGAGGCAATGAGCAACTCTGTCCTTAGCAGCTGGCTGTCTCCCATTGAATATTCTGTTGAGGATTTCATCTTGGGAGAAACGGCCAAAGTTCTTGCACGGCAGATCGTGCAGAGCATCTTGCGGAGAAGGACGCAGGCCTAGCACTTTGCGGACGGTGCCCTCAGCAACTGAGTACTCGTCCCCATCGATTTCAAAAGTCCCCTGAGGCTTCCCGTTTACTTCTGTGATTTCAAACTTTGAGTAGAAACGGAGAACCTCATCAGGGTCAACATCAGCGGCCTCAGCGCCCAAGTGCGTCCAACCCTGGAACTCAAGAAGATCCAAGAACTCTTGGCGCTGGTTCTCTGCCAGAAACTCGGCGGTGAAGAGGAGCGGCGATAGGATTTTCTTGAAGCGTTTCTGCTTGGAGCCGTTGCTCACGATCACTTCATCACCAGCATCTTCTTCATCTCCATCTCCCTCCTCTTCCTCAGGTTCCTCATCCTGGGGAGGGGCGTCCTCGTCATCGGAGGCTTCGTTCCGTTGTTCTTGGAACTCAACCATTGCAGTGTCCTCAGCTGTGGACGCCTGTTCTGTGGGAGGCGCGTCCACCGCTGGAGTCCTTGCCAAGGACTCTGTGGGAACGGATGGAGGAGACGTCCCTTGAACTTGAGCAGCTTCTTCGACGGCCGGAGAAGGCGGAGGAGGAGTAGGAGGTGAAGCTCTAGGGGGAGAGGGAGAGGGAGTGCGGAGCTTAGCTTTTGGGGGAGGAGCAGAGGAGGAGCTGGGCGGAACCACTGAGATCGGTTTCACCTTGAGCGGAGTAGAGGGAGGAGGCGGCAGAGTAGCAGGGGTAGCATCCTTGGCTTGGACCTGGACTTGTGGAGCGTCCTTGGCCTGGACTTAAGGAGCGTCCTCTACCCTTGGAGGAGGAGGAGGGAGTTGACGAAGGTCCTGCATACTCGCTTGGATCGCCTTCTCAACGGCTGCTTTCTCTGCTTGCTCTTGTTCTTGGCGCGCCTTCTCCTCTTTTGCCAGTTGAATTTCGGAGAGGCGAATGGCGGCCATTTCTTCATCCGTGACGCCCTCAAGCTGAGCAGAGGTCTTGAGGCGTCGTTTTGGGGCAGGAGGAGGGGAGGAAGGGATTGGCTTTGGTGGGGAGGAGGAAGGGCCTTTAATTTGGAGCGATTTGGACGGAGGGGGAGAGGAAGGCCTTTTCCTTTTTTGAGAAGGGACGGAGCCCGTAGGAGCCACAACAAACTCCATTATATCAGGAAGTAGTTTGGCGAGCTCGTCCACGGTTCCACCAAATGAGTCAGAAATGATTCCTGGCCCCATGAACGGTGGGTTGGTGTGATTGGTTTCTTGAAGGCGGGGCTTGACATATGTGATCATGAAGTAGTGGAGGAGGCGTTGGATTTTAGGAGGATGTTCGTGAGTGGACGCCCTAAGACAAATGTTGGCGAGCGTCCTAGGCTCCTTTTCAAGCCAGTCCTCAATGAGAGGGTCAAGGGGAGGACGGCGTTTGGGTTGAGAGGGGAGCCAGCCAATTGAGCCACTGTAAACAGAGGCTTTGGTGATATTTTCTGGCTCAGGCTCGGGTTTGAAGGGCTTCTCCAGAAATGAGAACCTCTTCGGCTGGGTTTTGGATTGAGAGCGGGATGGTTGTTTTTGTTGAGGAGGTTGGGAGCGAAGGGGTTGAGGAGGGGTGTTGGAGTGGCGGCGTTGGGTGCTTTGAGAGGAGGAATGGTGGCGAGGGGGTTCTTGTCGGCTGGAAGGTCTGCCTCTCGACTCCATTAATGACCGGCCTTTCACCGGAGGAGATCTCGAAGAGCTAGTGTTTTTCGCTGCCGACGAGGGTGAGGGATTCTTTGAGGCTCTTGTGTTGGCCATTTTTGAGATGGTTTAAATAGGGGAGGATTAGGGTTTGGAGAGAGATTTCGGGATTCGGTTGAAGATTTGGAAGATCTTTGAGATTTCTAAAAGTGTGCAAACAGCAGATGAGCGAAGAAAGGTTTTCGGAGTGCACAGGTGGGTATATATAGGAAGAAGACGAAGTTGGACGGTCAGGGGTAACAGGGTCTTTACACACAGCTTCCTCCACCCGCCTTCCCACACGTGGCTTTCTTCTTTGCTAAGGAATACAGCTGTTGAGCACTGTTTGCGCATATCCCGAGATTTTCGCTGACGATTCGCTAAAACGGTTTACCTTCCCAATTTCAACCATTCAAACTTCTCACAACTGCAAAGGACTCTGACCTGATGTCCTTTCAACACACAACACTACACAACACAGAACTGAACCACGGCGTCCCATTCACTGATCTCAACCTCTGTAATTAGAACTCTGTACAGACAACTCTCAACTCTTAGCACGCGTCCCCTTGATCACTTAGAACCATTTTTGAAAATCAAGCAATTACGTCCCGTAAAGGTGAAACAAGGAATGCTCATAGGACGCGTTTGCAAGATTCTCGGCTTGGGTAAGCTTAGAGTTCCCATCATTTCGGCTTATGATGAGGGTAGGGTGATCAGGGATACTCTTGAGATGAAAAGCGAAATGAATACCATTCAAGGACACAAGCGAATACACATATCTTAGACTAGCGTCCTTTAAAGATGACTTTAATGCATGACACACCTTAAAACAAGTTCTCAACAAGACATAGCCAATCATGGAGGGAATAATAGAACGGGACTTGATCATTTAAAAGTTATCATCCCCAAGAGCAACCGGAGGTGCTCGTAGGGACGTCTATCAAGTGCTTTTGTGAAAATATCGGCCACTTGGTCCTCAGTCCTAACATGATCCACTCTAATTAATCCAAGTTCAACATTATCACGAAGAAAGTGATGCCTTATGTGAATATGCTTCGTCCTAGAATGATGAACGGGATTTTTGGCAATACTTATAGCACTGGTGTTGTCACACAAGATAGGGACTGTGTTGAGGGACGTACCATAATCTTCAAGTTGGTACTTGATCCATAGGACTTGTGAGCAGCACGAAGCAGCAGCAACGTACTCAGCTTCCGCGGTTGATAGTGCCACGGAGTTTTGCTTTTTGGATCCCCAAGATACAAGGCATGAGCCAAGGAATTGTTCCATTCCTGAGGTGCTCTTCCTATCCACCACATGGCCAGCGTAATCTGCGTCAGAGTAAGCTACCAGGTTCAGGGACGTCCTTCTGGGATACCATAGACATAGGTCATCCCGTCCCTTGAGATATCTGAAGATTCTTTTGACCTCTTGCATATGGGACTCCTTTGGATTTGCTTGGAATCGAGCGCACAAGCATACAGCGAACATGATGTCGGGACGACTTGCCGTAAGATATAGCAAGGACCCTATCATTCCTCTGTAGAGCTTTTGATCTACACTCTTGCCTTCTTCATCAGCATAGAGGCGAGTGTTTGGGGAGATGGGAGTATCAATGGGTTTTGAAGAGTTCATCCCATACTTCTCAAGCATTTCACAGATGTACTTTTGTTGATGAATCCGCGTCCCATCTTTGAGCTGAGTGATTTGGAGTCCCAAGAAGAAGTTGAGTTCTCCTATGAGGGACATCTCAAACTCACTACTCATCAAGTTCTTGAATTCCTCTACAAATTTCATGTTAGTGCTTCCAAAGACTATGTCATCGACATAGACTTGGACAATTAAGACATCTTTAAGAACTTTCTTTAAGAACAGGGTTTTATCAATGTTACCTCGTGTGTACCCGTTGGACAAGAGGAAGGACGCAAACCTATCGTACCATGCACGAGGGGCTTGCTTGAGTCCATAGAGTGCCTTGTCCAAGAAGTACACATGATCTGGGTGATCAGCGTCCTCAAATCCTGGAGGTTGAGCGACGTACACTTCTTCTTTGAGCTTGCCGTTGAGAAAGGCTGTCTTGACGTCCATTTGAAAAAGCTTGAACCCTTTGTGAGCGGCAAAGGCGATGAGGAGGCGAATGGCTTCAATCCTGGCGACAGGAGCGAAGGTTTCATCATAATCAATCCCTTCCTCTTGCCTATAGCCTTGAGCCACAAGCCTTGCTTTGTTTCTTGACACGCGACCATTCTCATCAAGCTTGTTCCTGTAGACCCATCTCGTCCCTATTATGTTTTTGTTTCTCGGACGAGGGACGAGGGTCCAAACCTTATTTCTTTCGAATTGATTAAGTTCCTCTTGCATGGCTTGAATCCAATCAGCGTCCTGGAGTGCTTCCTTTATGTTCTTAGGTTCAACCAAGGACACAAAGGCGTTGAAGGCACAGAACGCTACGTTAGCATTAAGGGACTGATTCACGGCTGATCTTGTTTGAACTCCTTTTGACATATCTGAGATGATTTGATCCGTTGAATGAAGTCTCGAAAGATGGGATCCCTTATGAGTATCGTCCCTTACAGGAGTACATCTAGGGTCCGTCCAATCAGATTCATCTGAGTCAAACCCGTCGTCTTCATTGAGAGTTTCATAGAGTTCCCCCTCAGGTTGAGCGTCCTCTTCTTGACGCTGTTCTCCTTGTAGGCTTGATTCAGCGACCTCATGTTGAGCTGGAGATTCACTTTGAGATGGAACTTCCTGAACAAAACTGGGAACTTCTACTGAGACTTCTTCAGGATTTTGAGTAGCGTCCTTAGGAACATAGTATTTTCCAGAGGACCCGAAATCAACTTCATCATCGGAGTCATCCTGCTGCAGAGGAGATGAGCGTTCTTTCTTACTTGGTTTATCTTTGTGAGAAGAACTTTCTTTGAACACAACATGAATGCTCTCCTCAAGCTTTAGAGTTCGTTTATTGAAAACTCTATATGCTTTACTGGTGAGGGAGTATCCAAGGAATATGGCTTCGTCACTTCTTGCGTCAAACTTTCCAAGTCTTTCTTTATCATTGTTGTGAACAAAGCACTTGCATCCAAAGACTCTGAGATAGTCGATGCGAGGCTTTCTTCCATTCAGCAACTCATAGGACGTCTTCTTCAGCAAAGGACGGATCATGGCTCGATTGATAATGTAGCACGCTGTAGCAATAGCTTCAGCCCAGAAGTACTTGGGGACGCTATTGGCTAAGAGCATAGTCCTTGCCATATCCTCCAGCGTCCTATTCTTTCTTTCCACCACTCCATTTTGTTGAGGAGTCCTTGGAGCTGAGAAGTTGTGAGAGACTCCATGTTGATCACAGTAGGCCACGAACTCTGAGTTTTGAAACTCCGTCCCATGGTCTGATCTTATGGATTTGAGAGGCGTCTCAAGCGCAACTTCCACTTGTTTGATGAAGACTTTGAATGCGTTGAAGCAGTCTGTTTTTGAAGCTAAGAAAAGAACCCAGGTGAATCGAGAAAAGTCATCTACAAGGGCATAGATATACCTCTTTCCACCATAGCTTAACGTCTTCATTGGTCCACAAAGATCCATATGGAGAAGTTCCAAAGGTTTCTTTGTGCTGACATCGTTTTTTGACTTAAAGGACGTTCTTGTCTGCTTCCCTTTGATACATGCTTCACACTGTTCAATTTTCTCAGGATCAATTTGGGGAAGACCTTTCACAAGATTTCTTTGATGAAGCTTGAGGATTGTGCTTGGTCCAGCATGGCCAAGTCGGCGATGCTAGAGGTCAGCGTCCTCCTTTGACACAGATAAGCACAACTCAGATTTTGGCTTGAACTCCTGATTGAAGATGTAGACATTGTTCTTTCGGACTCCTTTGAGGACGACTTTGTTGGATTTCTTGTTGATGACGAGGCACTCCTTTGAGTCAAATGTGACTAAGTTTTCACCTTGATCACACATTTGAGAGACGCTTAGGAGGTTGAAGCCAAGTCCTTCAACAAGGCTAACATTTGTCGCTTTGATAGACGGATTGAGAATAGCAGTTCCCGTCCCTTTGATCTTTCCTTTGCCCTTGTTGCCAAACGAGACAGTTCCTCCCGTGGCGCTACTTTGGATAGAAGTGAGATGGATCTGGCTTCCTGTCATATGGTTTGAGGCGCCACTATCAATGATCCATGGGCGTCCCCTCACTTCCACCTGCCAAAACAAGGTTAGTGTATGGCGACCCAGGCAAGGTGTTCCTTACCTGGTTCGTTACAGAAATAGAACTCTGGTCCTGGCATGTAGTCACTTATATTCACATCATTTGAAATAGCATGCTTTCTGAAAGAACTCTTAGATCGTCTAGGACGTCTAGGGTTAGCCTTAGGGACGGACTTATCATTTTCAATGTTATTCCTAGCAGCTTTGCCACTTTCAATGTCGTTCTTCAGTTTCAGGCAATCATATTTGAAGTGATCTCCTTTTCCACAGTACCAACACGTCCTATAGTAAGTACCAAGGTAGTACTTCTTGTTGGGACGTTGGATTTTGTTCTTTTTCATCTTTTGAGGGTCACAAACTTTTGAACCTTCCCCCTTAGCAATCTTCTTATAGATCCTATGACTAGTGGAGTTAGTGTAATAGTCCCTTTGACCTTTCTCTCCACTCTCTAGGACTCGAATTCTTTCAAGAAGGTTCTTGGTCTTTTCCCTTTCTAATTCAAGTTCTGAGGTTTTGCTAGCCTCAAAGTCACTAGGGAGAGAGTTCCTAGTGTCAGACTCGTATCCTAGTCCTCTTTTGGCTGGGACAAACACCATTGGTTGAACTACCTCAGTTACCGGGCTCTTCCCTAACACTTTCACCTCTTCCCTAAGCTTAGCGTTCTCTAGCTTAAGGCACATCACTTCAGTTTTCAGGGATTTAACTTCGACATACGAGGACTCTAGTTGTAACGAAACTGTAGCACAGTTCTCACATTCAACTAGCCTATTTTCACTTTCAAGTTCAAGTTCATCCATTCTATGTTGCATAACAACGCTTTCTTCCATGATTCGTTTAATGAGCTTAATAAGGCATCTTGTGTTTCTTGGAATCTCTGGCCTTTTTACCCCATAAGCGAGCAACTTTGTGTAGAAGGGCAATCTCTTCCTCTTCTTCCAGCTGTTCCTTAGTCTTGCTTTCCTTTTCTTTCAAAGCTTGAGCACGCATCCTTTCACGATTCTCATTTTTATTTGCTTCCACCATTAGAGCAATATCTCTTTGGTGGCGCAGATACTCAGCGTACTCTGGAGTTGACGTCATCAAAGCAAGATCTGTCTGGGGGTTTCTAGCCAATTCAGCCATATCAGCTTCCCTTCTCGCTTCATAGCCTCTCAGCTTCCCATAGATCTCTTCCATATCCAGGGTTTTGTTGGCTGTGTTCTCCTTGAACGTAGTCCTTTCAAAATTCCATTTTCCTGTAAGCCCATCAATGACTACTCCGACTCTGTTTCTCATTGAGACTTCAGCTTCTGGGATACCTAAATTTCGCATCTTGGTCACAAGAGCTTCAAAGCGGTATGAGTAGTCCTTGACAGATTCGTTAGGAAGCATTCTGAAGGCATAGAACTCTCGTTTGATTTCAAGCTTGACGTCTTCCTTCATCTCTGCCGTACCCACATGGTACTTCTCAAGAGCTTCCCATTGTAGTTTGGCTGTTGCCAAATTGCTAACTCGGGTGGCGTCCCTTTCGCAGAGGGACGCTTGAAGGAAGCATATAGCCTTAGCGTTTGTTTCCAAAAGCTTGAATTCGTCAAGACCCCACTCGTCCTCTTTGTCTTTCTTGTCATCAGGGATGGTAAGGTCACCCTTCATGATCACTCTCCAGCATTGATAATTCTGACTTCTGCAAAAGTTCTCGAAGCGGATCTTCCAGCGGTTGAAGTTGCCGTCCGTCAGACGAGGAGGCTTTTCAAAAGAGATTCCAATAGGTTCCATGTCCATCTTGTACCTGCAACTCAACAAAAATCTAGAGCGCCTGCTCTGATACCAATTGATGGATCGTAAGTCAGTTAATGAGGGCGTCCTTAACTGGGTTAAGGGCGTCCTTTAGTGCAGCGGAAAATAGACTTAACAAAATACAAGATAAGTGGACACGAGTATTTATAGAGGAACCCCACTAAGACCAACTAGTCTTATGGGTAAACCTCTACCTCCGTTGGAGGATTTTCAATAGCCGTCCCTTATCTTATTAAGAGCGAGTCCTTACAACTTAGGCGAGTCGTTACACTTCTCTGTGCTAAGCGTCCGTCCTTAGCCTCACTAGTAACACTCCTTTCAACCTAACAAGTAACCTAACACTCTTAGCTATAAGGAAGCTATCACTCACGTCTCTCACGGTTCGTTGTGAGAGACAAACTACAACTCTAATTGATTTGTGGTGAGTTTTGGATTTGATGTGGTTGGTCTTTCTTTCTCTTGCTTCAAGCTCACTTGATCTTCTTGATCTTCGTTCGTGTTCTTGAATGCTTCGGGAGAGCTTGAGAGAAAGTCTTCAAAGTCCACTCTTGTACACACATGCCGCTATGCATACTCCTTGGAGAGTATTTATAGCGGAAGTGATTCTTGTCCTCTAGCGTCCTCTGAGACTTGGCAGGATCCTCGATCTTTGATCAACGGTGCGATGAGCGTCTTGAGGAGGTCAACTCTGTTGACGCTTGGGAAGCCTCCGCGTGGGTAGGGGACCATTGCTGGGAAAGCGACGTCTTTGGCATTGTCTACACGTGCCCAGACAAAGGAAGCTTCCTTCTGAGGACTAAGGCCGGACGATGATGTAATCATGTTGGGGCGGCCTTGATTTGAATTTGAACTTCGTCCGTATTTTGGCGCGCGTCCCTTCTTGATGAGGACTCCGTCCTATCTTGCGCAGGGACTCCGCCAATTACGTTTAGCTTTGGAAGTTCTGGTAACATGCGTCCCTACAGCATAGGGACTGCTGTTCACTTGTTGTCCTTTTCGCTCATGTGCGTCCACTGGACTTACCTGAGATCAAAACTTGGACAACTTATCAAATACATTTGAGTTTGTCATTATCAAAACAAGGGACGATTATTATTGGTTTAGATATTAACGACTGACGTCCTTAATATCGTCCCAACAGCTGAGTACCCGGAGTCGCCCCGCATGCCTCCTCTGGCATTCCCTAATCCTGGTCATTAAGCTGTGTGTACTCTTCGTTACACAATATATACAATGCTCGTGTATGAACTTAATGCTACTTTCGTGTATGATGAGCTTAATGGTTCTTTTACTTTCTTTTGGCGTGATTGCAAGGCCAATCTGATGTGCGAACCAGTTTTATGTATGTTTGGGATGTATATCACAAAACTTGATATGTCAAACACTGTTATTGTACGACACTTGCAAAACACTTATGCTTGACATCACATATGCTTAATTCTTCCGAAGTCATCCTCTAGTAATTATATTGCATATTTCAAACGATTTGCATTTCTTGTTTTTTCGTTCGATGTTCACTGCAACTGATCATAGTAATATATTGTCTTACTTGATCACTAGTCTCAAATGTATATAGTTAATAACCACACAACAATTTTAATGCCCATTCCACAGTCCAATTTTAACCTAATACGAAGTTTCTAGAATGACTGATTCCGACAGGATACCAAAAACCAGGTTTCAGGAATGACTTATTCCAGCAGCATGTACCAAACACCTAAGTTTCACCGAATGACAGAACCGGATTCCTGGCATAGAAACAAACAGGCCCTTACAAGGTAGTAAAGGGGTTACACTGGTGAACCGTTTGTATCTAGCCTAACTTTTAGCACTTTCATCTATAAAAACTCCAATTGGCACCACTTCTGCCATTAACCAATACAAAAGTGATTTATACATTATTAAACAAATGACATCTTCTGCAAGGGTAATAAATGGGAAAATATATACTACTCCGTATAACCACACGGCATTATGTTGAAATCAAATACTTGTACTCCGTATTATTTTTATATACACCCTCTTGAGTTTTGACTATGAATTGCAACAAATTTGTATACTCCACTGTGAACTGCAAGCATTAAAATAACACTCCGTATGCATGTTTATATTTTGTTTTAACGTGATAAAATGCATGCTTTGATAGGGATAGGTGTGAGTGTGTCAAATCACGCTGCATTAAATGCACCGCCTACAAGCTGTACTTACTTTAATTGCATGTACCAGTACCGGGGCGGGAAGCTTGTAGGAGAGGCAGGCCTTTACTTATAATTGCATTTATCGAGGCGGGAAGCTTGTTGCAGTTGCCCACTGTCGTACTTCTTTTTCATTGGCTCAACAGGCATCTGCAATCAAAGGGGCAAAAAATGGACTCAATAAATGGAGCCTAATATTATAAGGGTATAGATTTATTTTGTTAACAAAATCTTAATAAGTAACGTCAAATTTAAGGACAAATTCAAATTGTGTGTCATGGGCACCGGTCAAGCGGTCAAGCGTGGCGCTATCTTCCACCATAAGGTATTTCTGAAATGCTATATTTCAAATTTTAGCAGATGAAGCCCTATTTATACCCCCGTAGCGAATATTAAACAGAGAATACTCTTTTGTTTTGATACCTATCGTTAAATCGAAGTTTTTTTTTGAAAGTTATATAATTTAAGGATATATATAATATGATAGATTTATCTTTTTTTAAAAAATCTAAAACATTACAAAAATATTATCTGTATATCTTTAAACAAAGAGTATAAATATATAGGTTATATGTACGTGTTATGTGGATGAAAATCTTGTGGATTTATTAAAGACACGTTGGGTATGACAGCTTCTCTACTCCAAACCTCCAAAGAGTGCCTATATAGAGAATTGTTTTTGCCCCAAGCCTAGTTAAATAAATAAAATTACAAAAATGCTTATTTTGGAAAAAAAGTCAGGTATAACTACATAAGGTATATATTAAAATATAAATATAATTGGATTTAATTTCAAATGTGTGCATTGCATGCTTGTGTTTTTCACCCACCATACCCTATAAGGTATATATATACATGAATATAATTGGCTTTAATTTGAAATGTGTGCAATGCACGGTTTATGTTTTATGAAAATCTTTCCAACGGCTATAATTGGCGTGTTACTTTTTTCGAGCTCGGAGTTGATATCCGAGAAGGTTTTGATGAGACCATTGTCATATCTTTATAATGTATAATATATGTTATTTATTATGCAACCTTAGGTAATGTTTATGCATTAAATTAAAAGTTAATCAGACTATATTCAACATTAGGCTCAATTTAACAAGCTTGTTATGATTTTTATAATGGCATAATTAAAGTTGTTTCTAAAAGTAAAAATGGTGGAATAGATTGTTTGTTTAGTTGTTTATAAATGGGTATGAAAGGATTTAAATAAAAAGGTAAACAATTATAGCAAACGGATGGGGATTGGTATATACTCCGTATATGTCATACCACTGTTCACAAGCTGTAAAAGACTTTTTGGGAGTTGTGTTATACGGAGTAGCATATGGTGGGAGAGCAAATATGCTATATTTGTCATTATAGCTTGAGGTCCGTCGAGTATGCATTTAGACGATCTTAGTTTCACCGCCAGCTGAGACGGACGAGACTCCGGGTGTGACTGGGCAGCTAGACGATCACGAGACTCCGGACTGGGTGGAGTCTGTTTAGTCGGTCGATGATACGATGGAGGATCCCCCGGAGACTGTTGCGCATACTATTCACTCACCCGTCAGAGCTGAGGCAGACAGCGGTCGAGCACCGACTCCCGTCTCATCTGGTGCATTTCACGAGCATCCATCACCACCACGTGAGGACGTTCCTTCGCAGTCTGCTCCCCCTCCACCTACCCCCGGAGCAGGTTCTGGATATTAACTATTACGGTAATTTCATGGTGTGCCGGTGTGCGGTATAAGATAAATGTGTGACGGTGTTTTCGAGAGTTGTTTGTTGTAAGCAATGAAAGTATAAACGCTTAATTTTAGATTGTTTTGGTTGTATAGCACCGGAAACAGGTACGGAGTATAATCTTAAAGGAATACGTATGTAACTATGTTAAAGTTTTATTGCATAGCACAAAAAACTTTATAGTTGGAAGGTTTTGGATCAAGAATGAGTGGACTGCATAATTAATTTGCTGCACTAGCTGTAACCTGTTCTCATTTTTTTCAGTAATGCAAATTAAAATCTACATCTATCAAATTGTGGATGATCTGAACTATTTTATTTAATTAGGGAAAACACGGCCGACTATTTTAATGTATATTACATCACATACCAACAAGGTTATTATAAATATATTTAGTTAATCAACTTTTTGTTCATGCTTCACGGCTAAGTGAAATTATCTGTAATCTGTTTGGGTATGCTATCACTTTGTGTCACGTGCATGAACGTTTGTTTTGGGTATGCTAAGACTTTAAAAACATTGTATGGTATGTCTGTTGCTGTGAATAGCTATGTTCACTGGGTACATACTCATAATATTTTCAGATATTGTCAAAATAAGTTAGGCCATACAGTATTAATGAACAACATTGTGAGTTGTTTTTGCACATGACACAAAGTGTGCCAATAGGGCCCTTGTGCCCACTTTTACATCAACATTCTATAAAACAACATGCATTCATATGCTAAGCATTACAACAACACTACCAGCAACTAATTCCAACATAGTCACTTGCAATAACAAAATGTCGACATTGTCACAAAACAGCAACTAATACAACATCAGCAAGTTCTTAGAAGTGTTTTTCATCAAAACATCGACCAATACAGCCGAAATTAAGCAACAGCCACACCCTAAGATGAGCACAATATTAAACCTTGAATGAGATTTCAATCTGTCAATTGCTGCATCCTTAGCTGCAATCTGTAATTCCAGCTCTTGACATTTGCTTTCCCACTGTTTTTTTTGGGTCACAAGTCCTTTGATAATGTCTGCTACCTTAGCCTCGTATGGGGCATCCATCCATGCAAAAAAACCACACCCTCTGCAACCTGATGGTGCATATCTTGGACAGTTAGCGTACCTTCTTCCATAGTTATCGGGAGTGTGTGCAGTCGCAACTCTAGCAACCAAGACCGGTGCTGCCCACATAGCTATTACTGGATGACATCCCTGCACAATTGTGAATCCAGATTTTGATTCTAATTGCATGAAAGAGCTGAAACGAAACTAAACGCAAGAAATAACTCAAAACTGAAATGCAGGATAGGGCTCAAGCGAAACGCACCTTCGACAAACTGTACCGATAATTGAGCCCTGGATATTCGCCTCGTAGAATCGAGCCTGAAAGCGCCCTAGGATCGAGCCTGAAATCGCCCTACAATCGCACCCAAATCACCCGAAAATTTCTCCCCCAAAATCTCCTTCTCACACGAACCCTAGCTTCGGTAAAATCGATTTCATTGATTTCGATTTGGGGTAAACGGCTACGGAGTATTTATTTTGAGCTAAATGGAAATCAGGTGAACCGTCCGGTCTGAAATAGAGGGGTAAAAAAGGACGTCGGTCTAAGATGTGGAAATTTACCAACATCTCTTAACCTGTGTACAGGCCGAAATTAACCTCCCAGTAATATTTGGAAAAACGTTGTGGCGCTAGAGTTCAAATGCAGACTTATTACGGATTTTTTGTGGGTCCCACTCAATTAGATTATATGCCTAATGCAAAAACTTCACCTATAAAGTACCTTGACCGATGCTGGAATAAATCTATACTACCTATGGTATAAAGCGGAGACAATGTCTTCACAAAAATTTGCGCCATGTGTCATTTCAATAATAAAATAATCAGTCGGGTCCTCTTTTATACAAACTCGATAGTTAGAATCTATAATCTTATCCCGTAAAAATTGATTAAAATTTACCAAAAACTCTGAATTATCCCGAAAATTATAAATTATCCCTTACCAAGAATTAGTCAATATTACTAATTGATGAAACGTGAGATTTAACATAAAGTAATTTTTAAACAAATCCAACTTATTTATATTATGAGTTCATTTACTATTGATAAAAAAACAGTAATCATAATACGAAGATAAATATATATGATCTTATAATTTTAACATGATCATTGACATTACATATCTATATTAAATTTGATTTATAATCACGTTACCCGGACATGGTACGGGGGGGTTAAACTAGTTATTTTTTACTTTTTATTCTGATTGGTGAGTTTAGAGGGAAGTTAATTCTCTTCTTAATCTATGTGCATATTCCTCTAACGTCAGGGAGTAATAATTTATAAGTGCATTAACCGGGGCGAGGAGCTTGTAGAAGAAGCCAGGCCGTATTTCAGACCAATAGAGAATCGAGGGCTACTTTCACACCAAATTCCTACATTATCGAGGGCTAATTTCCTTGTCATTCTGTTGCCAACCCAAACTCCAACCACCCGGACGACGATGGGGAACGACAGAGCAGTGCGGCCAGTGAGATGTGAGATAGGTATGTTGCCAGACGAGGTCATCATCGACATCGCTTCGAGGGTGGCATCTTGTTCTCTGAGAGATCTGTTCAACTGCAGGCAGAGGTAAATCCAAGTGCCTTATATTTGTTTGGTTTCACCTATTGGCCGGAATGTTCTCGGTTCATACCACACAGATCCCTCTTGTAGTTGCAAGCCCTTCAACCGATGCGGGCGGGACCCCCAGGTTCTCCGGCAGGCGCCATCAAAGGAGATCTACGCGCGACGGTTCGAACTGGAGGAGCACCGGGAAGCCGCGTATGCATTTCTCCGACTGTGTGCGGATAGCGGGAACCCTGGTGCTTTATACGGCCAAGGCTTGGTAAGTCAATCTGTGGTATTGTACAATTTTGACATGAAATGTTATGGAACATTTGCTTACCCAAGAATGTTGCGACCCATTGCGACCACAGATCAGGTATTTCGGGGGCACAGATGAACCCTACGGTCTAGAGTGCCTGGAGAAATCGGCTTCGCTAGGGCACACCCCAGCTGCTTATGTGCTTGCCGTGGTGCTGCTCTGCTCCTCAGAACAGGACCAGGACCAGGTCGAGAGGGCTATGAATCTGCTCCGTGCCCTCTGGGATTCACCCGCTGCCAATATCTTCGTATGTCGTCTCGAATTCGCCCTGTTCTTGCACTACAACCCGCCAGCCCGTATAGTCGTTGCACGGTTGAAACCACCAAAATGGTCTACGCACCCCGAAGTTAGCGGACGGAGTCAGTGCAATCATCTCCCGTTCTGTAGCTGGATTTATACGCTGCGCGGCGAGTTCGAGGAAGGATCTTGCAGTCTATGTACTCTCGAATTCGAAGCCAAGTTATTCCTACATGTCCTGAGGCAGCGACGAACTTGGATGTTCATTTGAAATGAACGTCTGGTTTTGTGTTATTTTGTTGTGTTTTCTGTCGTGGATCATCTCAAGGATGAACTAAACATTTAGTGGCATAGCTGCCGTGGATGCAAAACATTGATCCTGAACCTCATTGCACGTTCCAAATTGGATAGTTCCTTAACCGTGCATTGAACTTCTATCAGTATTAGTAACATGGTGGGGATTGTATTTGCTTATTACTTTATAAAAAAAACAAGAGGAAAAACTATATCAGGCCATCACTGATCTTATGTATTATAACAATGATTGTTCTCAAATATACCTTCTTTTTGTTGAGCACTGGCCACACACTTTCCGTGGAGAAGAAACAAACAATCCAAATAAAATGTATTTTTGTTCTTTTCCCACATACTCCGTATTTCTTTTTTGGTCGAACTCTTTTCCCACATAGATTCACGGGAAACAAAACAAGTTTTTTTATTTGATCAATGGAAAGAAAACAAGTAAGTAGGCCCTACTACTCTTTACTCCGTATTATTGCTGCAGTTGCCCACGGTCAAACGTACCATTATTGCATTTATCGGGGCGGGGAGCATAGAAGAAGCCAGGCCTTGTTTCAGAACAAAGCCAAAGAGAAGCAACGCATAATTTCCGATCAAATTCCCCATTATCAAGCTTCATTGTTATTCTGTTATCAAAAAAAAATACTCCAGTCGATGCAGAACGACGGAGCAGTGAGGTGTGTGATCGGTATGTTGCCAGACGAGGTCATCATCAAGATCGTATCGAGGGTGGCATCTAGTTCTCTGAAAGATCTGTTCCGCTGCAGGCAGAGGTAAATCCAATAGCCTTAAATTTGATTGGTTTTACCTACTGCAATGTACTCGGTTCGTACAACACAAATCCCTCTTTTAGTTGCAAGGTCTTCGACCGATGCGGGCAGGACTCACTGGTTCTCCGGCAGGCGCCAACACAGGAGATCCACAGGCGACGGTTCAGACAAGAGGAGCACCAAAAAGCCGCGTATGCATTCCTCCGACTCTGTGCGGAAAGCGGGAACCGTGTTGCTTTATACGGCCATGGCTTGGTAAGTTGATTCTTATGTTCACTTGATTGGCATGAAATATTATGGAATATTTTCTTACCCAGGAAGGTTGCGACTAATTGCGAACACAGCTTCAGTATTTCGGGTCCATAGATGAACCCTACGGTCTAGAGTGCCTGGAGAGATCGGCTTCGCTAGGGCACACTCCAGCTGCCTATGTGCTTGCCGTGGTGCTGCTCTGCTCCCAAGAACAGGACCATGAGGTGAGGGGTATGAATCTGCTCCGTGCCGTCAGGGATTCACCCGGCGCTGGTATCATGGAATGCCGTATCGACTTCGTCCGGTTCTTATACAACACACCGCCCTGCGACACTAAACTCGTCGCACGGTTCAAACCACCAAAATGGTCTACGCACCACGAACCAGGACGGTGTCTGTGTTGTGCGAGGAACCCGTTCAGTAGATGCGACGACGTCGATGCAGGAGCGTGCTTGCTCGGTAGTTGTGAATTCGAAGCCATGTTTTTGTGTTCCCTGTTTTACCTAATAAGATGGAGGTTGTATTGAAATAAACGTATCGTTTTGTGTTATTATATTGTGTTTTCTGGCGTGGATTGAGTGAAGGGTGAGCTAATTTTTTCGTGGCATAGATGCCGTAGTTGGAGAACTTTCATCCTGTCCCTCGTTGCACGTTCCATTTTGGATATATTCGATAGTTCCTTAACCGTGCATTGCAGTACTAGTAGTAACATGATATACGCGGATTGCCTTTGCGTTTGGTCAGAAGTTACATGTGACGAGGAGATCAACCGTGGTTAATTGAACAGGTACAACAAAACCAAGCAAATAATATATGTGTGCGAATTTACGTGGAATCTGTGAGAATTTACGGTCTACGTTAAGAAGAAACAAAACCAAGCAGATAACTCCTTGATGCAAGCAAAGTGCTCACAATAATTCAGAATTGGTCGAGCATTTACAATTGGTTTGACTTTTGTTCAATGTTAATTAAAAGTACGGACTTATTAACTGTCTCGTCCCCTGTGAAGACTTGGTTTGATTTTTTTGGTAGAAAGAGTACTCATGCACAACGCTGATCCAGACGTTTGGATTTTTAACCCCTCAACTATCTTATTTACTTTTTTAGAATTATTTAAACTTTACTTTTTCTAGTGGAGTCCACCTTCTCCCGTGTAACTTCTCCTACTTTTGTGTTTTTAGTTCAAGAATCTGGATTAGAGCTTCATGGCACAAGTTTTTATGTAAAAGCCACTATTTACAAGATCTTTATTACGGAGTATTTTTATAAGTTTAAAGATTGCCATTGTGGATAAGAAGAGTTTAGCAAGGCGACAATTGGACCACTGGGTGGAGGAATACGGAAGAGAATACGGCAGTCTGGCAGAGGGTGTGATGGCCTACTGTATTAAACACACTTGCACAGCACTGTCGCAATGACGTGCTTTGCACTGACACCATCAGAAGTCGATTTGACATCGGCCGTCATGTTAAACAAATTTGGGGAGATTTTAAAGGAAGGGAGGGGGAGGGCAGGGCACTCGTCCGTTTGGTTGGTTTTAATCAAAGAGAGAATCAGGCACATTTCAGTCGAATAGCTAGTGGTGGAAAGAACTGCATGTGGAAGGGAAGGGAAGGGAAGGGAAGGTGAATCTTCTCAAATCGGTGGAATTTCGATAGAAAAGTTGCACCTAAACTAAAACGTACTGTACTACAATTGGTTTGCTTTGACCTCCCACCAAAGGAAGGATGTAAAAAAACCATCCTTTTTACTACTCCTATGTATATTTTTAATTTCTATCTACAAAATGAAATCTTAACCAAACGACATAAATAAGAGTTTAAATATTCTTTCAACAAAAAAAAAAGAGTTTAAATATTGTCAAGGCAATGCAAAGTTTGTAACGAATGTTGATAAGATTGAGTTACGTACTGCTCCTACTATATAAGTATAATGCCTGTGTTACCTATAGCTTTTTTACGGCTCCTTCATATGTTTGTTACGTATAAAATCATTAACTTAATTATTTGTATACATGTTTGTTACCTATAACTACTATAGATAAGATTGAGTTAGGCCTTCGGGCATTTAGTCAAAATGGTTAAGCCTCAAAGGGTAGTACCCAGAGGTCACCGGTTCTTCGCTCATGGGCAGTGCCTCAACAAAAAAAAAAGATAAGATTGAGTTAGCCATCACATTAGTTAAATTTGTTTGAGTTTGTGTTACGTTACTTGCTTATGTGCTCCTTCACTGAGTTTGCTATAACTAAAACAAATTTGTATACTCACTCCGTTAATAAATACTTGTCGTTTTAGCTCAATTGATTTGTTAAGAAATACTTGTCATTTTAGATATTTTAACACAAATTTTCCAATATTATCATCACAAGTTGAAAAGAATTGCCTAAATCTATAATAGAAAATAAAAGATCTTCATAAGCTTGTGGGTATTTAAGTCAAATCATTTTGTTTCTTAATTTTTAAGAGAAATTCTAAAACGACATTTATTTCTTAACGGAGGGAGTAGTTAACAATTGACTTTGCCATGAAAACAAGATAATAGGGTGCTTATAGATCCATGTAGATATCCCTTAACCTTTGCATTACCCATAAATAATCAAAATTTTATTCTGTGCACAAGAATGCAAAATCGATGATGAATGTCTTGTACGTTCTTGCAACTGATTCCAACAATCTCCAACATGTACATATTATACATGTACAAATAATATGTAATTTATCATGGTCGTCCCTATACCCTAAACTAAAAACTATAAGAAATGCTTCAATGACTGCTTGTATAAGTAATGGAAACTTACTAGTCAACGGTTTAGAGTCTCAACCCAACAGTTTCGAGAGCAGTTGGGTCGGGTGGTAGCCGTTAATTTAGTACATATAATCCAAACACATTACTACTATTAGTAATCGAGTTTGATTTGTGTTGGCAACTCCTTGTTGCAGACTATCCCGACGGATAGTGCACGACGATTTTATAATTCGTGTTTGTTAATTTTGGGAATTTTTACTAATTCAAAAATAAAAAAATTTATACCACAATTCGTAATTTTTTCCCCTCTACCCATAGACCCCCAAAATGTATATATTTAGTTAAGTGTAAATTTAATTGTACATAATTGGTTGTACCATGCGGAAATTGGGTACACGTAGAAAATGAACGTTTTAAACCGCCCCTCTTTGGCCTTTATAAGGCTTGGATTGCGCTCATTTTTAGACACAATTCAGTAGACATATTGCCCACGAAATCCACAAAATTTCAGCCTGAGATTCAAAGGGAATCTCTCGTAGTTTACTCACGAAGTTGAGGAAGACAGCACACCGTTGTTTGTGTGTATTGTCGACTAAGGGCAAGTAAGAGGTTCGGTTTTGCCTTGAAAAGTTCAAGGACGTTATCCAAGGATAAGGAGACTTTAGACAAGTCAAGTATGGAAGGAAAAACGTCATCTTCCATGGGATTCTCTACCACAAGAGTCAAGGACGAACCAGGTATGTGTTTACATCGAGGTTTGGGTTTGCCGCCATTCCTCGGGTTTCTCCGGAACGTTTTATCCCACAACTTATTGTTTTATGAGTAGACCCATTTAAGGATAGTCTCGTGGGTAGACTCAATGAAGAGTAATCCCTTCGGTGTAGACTCCAACGGAGTAATCACCACCGTTCCTTAAATTTAACTTGACCTAGATATCGGCAACGAGTCGTGTAGAAGGCACTTTCCTTCAACGTTATTTGCCCCTATTCCATGCCAGGGTACGTATGCAAATAAGTTGTGAGATAAAACATTCCGGATAAACCCGAGGAATGGCGGCAAACCCAAACCTCGATGTAAACACATACCTGGATAGTCCTTGACTCTTGTGGTAGAGAATCCCATGGAAGATGACGTTTTTCCTTCCATACTCGACTTGTCTAAAGTCTCCTTATCCTTGGATAACGTCCTTGAACTTTGCAAGGCAAAACCGAACCTCTTACTTGCCCTTAGTCGACAATACACACAAACAACGGTGTGCTGTCTTCCTCAACTTCGTGAGTAAACTACGAGAGATTCCCTTTGAATCTCAGGCTGAAATTTTGTGGATTTCGTGGGCAATATGTCTACTGAATTGTCTCCAAAAATGGGCGCAATCCAAGCCTTATAAAGGCCAAAGAGGGGCGGTTAATTGACGGTTACTAGAGGATAACTTCTCCTTAATTTTAGGAGTTGGTTACAAGGGATAACCACCCTTTTTGGGCCATGCGGAAATTCGGAATGACTACTATTATACCTTTCCGGGTAAGGAATTTCTACACGAGTAAAATTTGTTTCGGGGTAGCCTAATAATAATTAGTTATATTATTTTATATAATTTTTATTACAAAAGATAATATCTATATATGTGTAATTATATTTGGAGAGAAAACAAATATTGGAAATGGAAAAAGTATGAATTATTGGGTGCATGGATTGAGTAAAATTTGGAGTGGGGTGCATAGATGATGTGGCAGAGAGAGAAATTGAAAAGGGAGAGTGCATGTTACTGTAGCGAGAGCATGGTCGCTGATGGTCATCAAAACATTGTTGTAGTGTAGATAAGACAATTCTCTCTTTGCCCTGGGACAATAATATTCAAAGCCTCGAACTCGAATGGGCCTAATGGCCTTCTCGAAATCGAACCCTCCGTCATCCCAAACGTTTACTGAAGGGTAATAAGAAGTCGAACCTAAACACTATTCGAACATGAAGAAGAGTCGAATTAGTCTTCTCGAACTCGAATGGGCCTTATTGGGGTATCCTCTGCCCAATAAGAGAAATCGAACCCTCGGTCATCTCAAACGTTCATTGAGGAGTTAGAATATAAACCGAAACAATATTTAAACATCGAGAAGAGTCGAATTAGTCTTCTCGAACTCGAATGGGCCCAATTGGCCAATAAAGCCCAATAAGCGAAATCGAACCCTCGGTCACCTTACGTGCATTGAAGAGTAAGAACATAAACCGAAACAATATTCAAACATCGAAAAGAGTCGATTTGGCCTTCTCAAAGCCTTATGGAATAGGCCCAATAAGACTCGTTAGGCCCATTATGCCCAATAATAAGACTCGACTTAATTGTCATAGTAGGGTTTGCGATTAGGGTTTAGGATTGGGGTTTATAGTCATAGTAGGGTTTACGACTTAATAGTCATCGAAAAGAAAGAAGATGTCAAGAAGGGAGAGGGACAGTTGAAAGCCGGAAGAAGATATAGGAACGAGACTACAAACCAATTGAAATGTGAAACTTAATATCTTCCATTAATTACCAATTGAAATGTGGTATAAGCAAAGACAATCCTCACCATGTTACTAATACTGATAGAAGTTTTTTTTTTTGATCAAAGTATACTGATAGAAGTTCAATGCACGGTTAAGGAACTTCCCATTTGATGTACTGGCTTTTCCGTTCGGTGACTTATGACAAAATTAAAAAAACCAACTCTTTATTTATGGGGTCAAATTAAAGTTTCTTATATTCCGTACTATTTAATTAATAACTCTACTACAAAGCATTAGATCAAATGACTCATGGACAAATAATTTTGGTACTTTGTACGTTTGTGAAGGTTTATGATATTAACTATATATTGTAAATACATCATACATATATGCATACAATAATAATGTACTCCGTATTATATTGTCATATAAACATGATTTCTCTCCGTTCTCCCCCTAATTGCACCAAATGCATAGCCTAGGCGTAGTAGGTGAAGGTCGATGTCAAATCGACTTCTGCCGGTTGGCGTGCAAAGCATGCATTGTGACAGTGGTTTGCAACTATTTGTCGAATTAAGTACGTGTCTGTTCTTCAACTTGACAAATCGCAGAACTAGCTTACAGTGGGTGCATTTAATGCAACGTGATTTGACACAATCACACCGATAACTAGAAGGCTCTCGCCCGTCGAGCTGTGCATTATGCGACATTGTAAACTATATTTCGGTGGTCCTTTGAACCGAGAATTTAAATGTGGTTAAACATGTGGTCAAACATGACCGCCACGCATATGTCGTCAAACATATTATCAAAAAAAAAATGTGGTCAAACATGACCGCCACGCATATGCGGATTGTGTACAAACTACAAAGCCCAGTGGTGTCCATGGGCGTGAGAGGCTGCACTGTTGACTAAGCCCACGGGATATGTGGGCGGATATCATAGTACTCGGCATCAACCACTTCATTCGACTCATCCAGCCTGACAACGTAACAATAGAGCCTGTTGGGATCACCGATCTCGTTATGCTTATCAAATTCCTTTCCAATAACCGTACCCTTCACAAAGATGTAACCTTCTTCCCAGTCTACAATATCCCCGATGTTGTAATCAAGGCCGTTCTCTCGTGCCTCAGCCTCACGAACAAATCGCTTGTGGACAACGTGGTATTGTTCTTGTTTCTGAATGTAGTATGAGTTATCAAGCGGCTTGTCAAGATACTCACCCGATTCATCCGGGTCTGTAACAACGTCAACTTCTACTACGTGGAATTCGTCCCGGATGGAGCAGACGATCTCTCCAAGCAACGAAAGGCCGGACCATTTATTGAAGCCCTTGATCTCCACGTCGTCACCAACTTCGAACTTTGACATGGTTCACCAGTTCCAGATAAGCGATCTGCGATCCAGTAATCTAATGAGACGAAAATTTGGAACCTGAAAACATCACGAAGACTTACAGTTGTAGGGGGATTCTACTCCAATCCAAACAGTTCAAGATAAACCAACCGGAGAATCAACACAGGCGTGAACTCCACCGAACAGGTTATTGTGTACAGACCTTTTGGTGTGCAGAAGAGAGTTACGCCCACTGATGGTCACACGACACTTTTTATAGGAAAAAAACAATAACCGTCAAACAACCGCCTTGAAGTACAGTTTCCAATCTCTTTACGTACCAGCATCTGAATACTGGAGTATCATTTAATTGCAGTTTTTGAGGGACGTCCAGTCGCTTGGGCGTAGTTACAGAGTACAGAATACGCTACTTCGAGTTAGGCTTCCACAATTAATTAGCAGCGACAGTTACACGTTCAGACATATAACGCAAATCTGTAACTGGCAGTGTAATGTATTACCAATACCCAAACATATTGTCCTGTATATAACAGTCGGCATAACGTTTTTGCACGGTCTGTTTTTGCGATGATCCTGTTGGAGATTTCTCCAGATCAAAAATACGGTTGGATACAGCAATATCTCCGGATATTGTTGTATATTTGGATATCGCACTGGACGGGAGAGAGCTGTGCATTATGCGCCATTGTGTGCACTGCATGCTTGGGTTTTTCACCCGGCCACCATATAAGGTATACATCCGTATATGAATATAATTGGCCTTAATTTGAAATGTGTGCAATGCACGGTTTGTGTTTATGTGTTGATTTAAAAAGTAATTGCACTATATTTAATATTAGGCTCAGATTAACAAGCCTGTTATGATTTTCATAATGATATACGGAGTAATTTTTATCATTAACCAAACTTATTTATTTTTATAAATAGTACTCGTACTATAAATCATACCAACAAGAAGTATCATTTCCTATATATATATCACCATTCCATACATATCACGCCTCTCTAACAAAGCCTCCGACCCCGGACCATGCCTTCCTCTCTCCCTGACGAACTATGGCGAACAATCTTGGAGCTGGGCGTCAAACGACAGCGTCTCACCTACATAGATCTCTGCTGCCTTTCTATGTGTTCCCGCCGTCTACAACGCTTATCCGCCGAACCATCTCTCTGGTACTCTCTTCTCTCTTCCGACTATCCAAGCCAAACCTGGAATCCATCTTCTTCCTCTGCCCCGAAATCGCTTTACAGGGAAAGGTAATACGCTCTTACTTACTATCTATGTTGGTTTACACTTTCAATTCGGGCTCCAATTGAGAAATTAGGGTTTCAATTAGGTATTTCAAACATAGGCTTAGGGAAATCGTGGCTCACAGTCGGACTGTGTACAGAACAAAATCAAACAAACTGGGACTAGAAGTAAAGATGCTGTGAGGGCGTGAGAATACAGATGTATTAATAATGAGTCAACATAGATTAGTAATTTCGTACATTAGCATGAGAATATTAGGGTTTATCAGAGTTCTTCTCTGAAGGGATGCGTAATGTGATATTGAACTCACTAATGAAATGAGGGCAATTGGTTATGAAGAATTAGATAGTTACGCTTCCTGTAAGGATCTCTAGGTCCTCGATTGTCAAAAGTACGCATCCACCCTTATATGCACTTGAAAAGCTGCATCTATCTGTATATTGTGTCTTACATGTCCAACTTTGATGCTGTCTTTCAGTCTGTTCTTCTAGCAAGATATATTGTTTGCTATATTTAGTGGCAAGTGTAATCCATACTTCGGTTTGATCTCCGTACATGTGACCACTCTGACAAAGGAATAAACTATATTATTGCGATAGGTTTGGTTTGCACAGCGTACGGTGTGATTTTGCATTCAACAATTGCAACCCTGTAATTTGAGCAATACAAACAAATGCTTGCACTACTTGCTGAATCAAAATAATAAGTTTCGATTTTGTTAAAAATACGCCGTTTTTATTTTATTTGATAAAAATTAGTCATGTTGAGCATGAATGTAATATTTGTAGGCATAATCGCAATATTTTGTAGGCATTTTTGAAAATCTAAATAAAAAGGTCATATTTGCATACTGCTTATCAAATTGGGGGCATTGTCTTGTACTAAAGTTTGCAAAAATAAAGTTTGCAAAGCGGGGATTTAGTACAAGACAATGCCCCCAATTTGATAAGCAGTATGCAAATATGACCTTTTTATTTAGATTTTCAAAAATGCCTACAAAATATTGCGATTATGCCTACAAATATTACATTCATGCTCAACATGACTAATTTTTATCAAATAAAATAAAAACGGCGTATTTTTAACAAAATCGAAACTTATTATTTTGATTCAGCAAGTAGTGCAAGCATTTGTTTGTATTGCTCAAATTACAAGGTTGCAATTGTTGAATGCAAAATCACACCGTACGCTGTGCAAACCAAACCTATCGCAATAATATAGTTTATTCCTTTGTCAGAGTGGTCACATGTACGAAGATCAAACCGAAGTATGGATTACACTTGCCACTAAATATAGCAAACAGTTTTCTTTGGACCTCAGACGGGTTTGTCATTACCATAAAACGAGGAATTGTTTAATCCAATACTAGTTGAAGACCCGTACCATGTACGGATGATGTCAATACAAATCTGACTTAATCGCTTAGAGAACAAATTTCGATCGAGACGACGTTGAAACAAATACTTAAATAACTCCAACAAAATATGCTTGTAAATAATGTCACACTGATACATAATCTAAATTAATTAATGTTAAGAATTCAACAGTTTGAAATAATGCTAAATAAAATATATAAACTGTAATCATATATTTTGGAGGACTTCATAGATAATATTACATATTCAATGATTAGTTACATAATATTCATTATTTAGATATATAAGGATAATAGATTGGAATAGCGTACATTCTCATCCATTAAAACCAATTGGATTTCATCAATCCCAGTTGAGTGGTATGATACGCTCCACTGGCGAATAATTCGACATTGAATTTTCCACGTCTATTTGCTCACATCAATATTGGCAATATCATCGTACATGGATCTCACAATAGGCTAAAAATTACCCAGAATGTCCTTCACAATAGGCTAAAAAACTGTTAACTAATTGTAAAATAATCTCAAGGTGATTCTTCGCGAACATACATAAAGGTGAAACATAAATTTCGTATCCGAATATGTACGTATATGGAAATCGAATTCATATCTCACTATGAATATGTACGTATGTGAAAATCAAGTATGAAATATATAAAAAAAAAAAGCTTTCAAGTATGTAATTTCATATTTCATATTTGGGGTAGGCTTTAATCTGGGGAATACATAATTTTTGGACATATTTTATGAGATCTCTTGGTAAGAGATAATTCATATATAATTTTCGGTATTTTTAAACATTTAGTACGGGATACGATTATGAGATTCTAACTACCTAATCTGTGGGATAGTTCTTGGTAAGGGATAATGACGAAAATTTTCGGTAATTTTTAAACATTTTTGTACGGGATAAGATTATATGAGATTCTAACTACCTAATTTATAGAATAATTCTTGGTAATAGATAAATCATAATTTTCGGAATAGTTCATATGATCCTACGGAAATTTTTAAGCATTTTTTATTCATCCCAACGTAAAGGTGAACAAAATAATATCTGTATATGAATATGTACGCATCTGAAAAAGCTATTTCATCTTTCACAATGAATATGTATGTATATGAATACATAAAAATTATGTACGTGTGTTTTATCAAAGAAAAAAATTATGTACGTGTATGAAATCGCTATTTCATATTTCACTAGTACATATACGCCATGTACGTGTACGTAAATAATGTACGAAATGAAAAAGAAATTCATATATACGTAAAGTTATTTCTTTCTTTTGGTATACATTTTTCGGTTAAGTTTCTTTTGGTATACATAACTTCAATTTGGAGATATTTACTTATATGATTTCCACGATATCTCAACGTGATTTTCATATACGGTGATTTTTGGTAAGGGATAATTCATAATTTTGGAATAATTTATACATTCATATTTTTTGGTAATTTTTAAGCATTTTTATATTCAGCTTAGAATACGTGGCATTAATAGTATTTTTTTATTCAGTATTGATGAGGTGGCGCAAATGTATTATAGTCGATATGGTCATTGTAGTGCCTAGCATGGATGCTTGTTTTTTCCGAAAAAACAAACTTAAGAGATTACCCTTGCCACATTTAACTTACCAATGAAAGCAATTTTTTAACCATATATGTGTAAATTCAATTATACAATTGGAACTTTTTTATCATAAATCTTGGTTTCTTTTCCTCTAAACGTACTCATCCATGTTATCTTTATATATATGTCGTTTTAACCTTTAATTATAACTAGTCTATATTAGCATTACAATACATCAATCATAACCATGCCATTGAGTCACCACAATTAAACTTCCTTTTACATTATTCTTGCATTAACAAAGAAGTTTGATTAATTGAAAGATCGAAGAAGTCAGGGAAGGGAGATGGGACAATTGAAAGCCGGAATAAGATATATATAGGAACGAGACTACAAACCAATTTACTGTTAGAAGTTCAATGAACGGTTAAGGAACTATCCAATTAGGAACGTGCGATGAGGGTCATAAATTCATAATACGGAGTTTTGCACACACGACTGCTATGCCACTAATGTTTTGTTCATCCTTCACATGATCCACGACAGAAAGCACAACAAAATATCACGAAACCAGACGTTTATTAAGAAAGCAACACCCATCTTTGTCGGTTGAACAAGGAACAGAATAACTTGGCTTCGCGTTCGAGATTGCATAGCCAGCACCATCGTGCATCATCGAACCCGTAGACAACCCAGTAAGTCCATCCACATCTGGGGTTCCTCACACGGCACCGTCTTTGTCCTGGTTCGGGGTGCCCAGACCATCTTGGTTGTTTAAACCGTGCGACGACAAAAGGGGCAGGCGGGTTGTAGTACAAGAACCGGACGACCTGGCTACGGCATTCGAAGATGCCAGCGCCGGCTGAATCCCAGAGGGGACGGAGCAGATTCATAACCCTCTCCACCAGCTGGTCCTGGTCCTGGCCCTGTTCTTGGGAGCAGAGCAGCACCACGGCAAGCACATAACCAGCTGGGGTGTGCCCTAGCGCAGCCGATCTCTTCAGGCACTCCAGACCGTACGGTTCATCTGTGCCCCCGAAATACTTGAGCTGTGATCGCAAAATACCTGTTTAAGCAATATTCCACCACATTTCAAGTGAACATACGAATCAGCTTACCAAGCCTTGGCCGTATAAAGCACCAGGATTTCCGCTGTCCGCACACAGTCGGAGGAATGCATACGCGGCTTCCCGGTGCTCCTCCAGTTCGAACCGTCGCGTGTAGATGTCCTGTGTTGGCGCCTGCCGGAGAACCAGGGGGTCCTGCCCGCATTGGTTGAAGGGCTTGCAACTACAAGAGGGATCTGTGTGGTATGAACCGAGTACATTCCGGCCAATAGGTGAAACCAAACAAATATAAGGCACTTGGATTTACCTCTACCTGCAGTTGAACAGATCTCTCAGAGAACAAGATGCCACCCTCGAAGCGATGTCGATGATGACCTCGTCTGGCAAGATACCTATCTCACATCTCGCTGGCCGCAATGCTCTGCCGTTCCCCATCGTCGTCCAGGTGCTTGGAGTTTGTTTTGGCAACAGAATAACAAGGAAATTAGCCCTCGATAATGTAGGAATTTGGTGTGAAAGATGCCCTCGATTCTCTTTTGGTCTGAAATACGGCCTGGTGTTGGGACGATATTAAGGACGTCAGTCGTTAATATCCAAACCAATAATAATCGTCCCTTCTTTTGATAATGACAAACTCAAATGTATTTGATAAGTTGTCCAAGTTTTGATCTCAGGTAAGTCCAGTGGACGCACATGAGCGAAAAGGACAACAAGTGAACAGCAGTCCCTATGCTGTAGGGACGCATGTTACCAGAACTTCCAAAGCTAAACGTAATTGGCGGAGTCCCTGCGCAAGATAGGACGGAGTCCTCATCAAGAAGGGACGCGCGCCAAAATACGGACGAAGTTCAAATTCAAATCAAGGCCGCCCCAACATGATTACATCATCGTCCGGCCTTAGTCCTCAGAAGGAAGCTTCCTTTGTCTGGGCACGTGTAGACAATGCCAAAGACGTCGCTTTCCCAGCAATGGTCCCCTACCCACGCGGAGGCTTCCCAAGCGTCAACAGAGTTGACCTCCTCAAGACGCTCATCGCACCGTTGATCAAAGATCGAGGATCCTGCCAAGTCTCAGAGGACGCTAGAGGACAAGAATCACTTCCGCTATAAATACTCTCCAAGGAGTATACATAGCGGTAGATGTGTGAGTGCAAGAGTGGACTTTGAAGACTTTCTCTTAAGCTCTCCTGAAGCATTCAAGAACACGAACGAAGATCAAGAAGATCAAGTGAGCTTGAAGCAAGAGAAAGAAAGTCCAAACACATCAAATCCAAAACAAACCACAAATCAATTAGAGTTGTAGTTTGTCTCTCACAACGAACCGTGAGAGACGTGAGTGATAGCTTCCTTATAGCTAAGAGTGTTAGGTTACTTGTTAGGTTGAAAGGAGTGTTACTAGTGAGGCTAAGGACGGACGCTTAGCTCAGAGAAGTGTAACGACTCGCCTAAGTTGTAAGGACTCGCTCTTAATAAGATAAGGGACGGCTATTGAAAATCCTCGAACGGAGGTAGAGGTTTACCCATAAGACTAGTTGGTCTTAGTGGGGTTCCTCTATAAATACTCGTATCCACTTATCTTGTATTCTGTTAAGTCTATTTTCCGCTGCACTAAAGGACGCCCTTAACCCAGTTAAGGACGCCCTCATTAACTGACTTACGATCCATCAATTGGTATCAGAGCAGGCGCTCTAGATTTTTGTTGAGTTGCAGGTACAAGATGGACATGGAACCTATTGGAATCTCTTTTGTAAAGCCTCCTCGTCTGACGGACGGCAACTTCAACCGCTGGAAGATCCGCTTCGAGAACTTTTGCAGAAGTCAGAATTATCAATGCTGGAGAGTGATCATGAAGGGTGACCTTACCATCCCTGATGACAAGAAAGACAAAGAGGACGAGTGGGGTCCTGACGAATTCAAACTTTTGGAAACAAACGCTAAGGCTATATGCTTCCTTCAAGCGTCCCTCTGCGAAAGGGACGCCACCCGAGTTAGCAATTTGGCAACAGCCAAACTACAATGGGAAGCTCTTGAGAAGTACCATGTGGGTACGGCAAAGATGAAGGAAGACGTCAAGCTTGAAATCAAACGAGAGTTCTATGCCTTCAGAATGCTTCCTAACGAATCTGTCAAGGACTACTCATACCGCTTTGAAGCTCTTGTGACCAAGATGCGAAATTTAGGCATCCCAGAAGCTGAAGTCTCAATGAGAAACAGAGTCGGAGTAGTCATTGATGGGCTTACAGGAAAATGGAATTTTGATAGGACTACGTTCAAGGAGAACACAGCCAACAAAACCCTGGATATGGAAGAGATCTATGGGAAGCTGAGAGGCTATGAAGCGAGAAGGGAAGCTGATATGGCTGAATTGGCTAGAAACCCCCAGACAGATCTTGCTTTGATGACGTCTACTCCAGAGTACGCTGAGTATCTGCGCCACCAAAGAGATATTGCCCTAATGGTGGAAGCAAATAAAAATGAGAATCGTGAAAGGATGCGTGCTCAAGCTTTGAAAGAAAAGGAAAGCAAGACTAAGGAACAGCTGGAAGAAGAGGAAGAGATTGCCCTTCTACACAAAGTTGCTCGCTTATGGGGTAAAAAGGCCAGAGATTCCAAGAAACACAAGATGCCTTACAAAAAGGAGAGTCCCAAGTATACAGAGGCAGAGATGAAGGAACTTACTTGCTACAAATGTAACAAGAAAGGACACTTTGCTAAAAGGTGTACTACGGGACTAAACTCAAAAGAAATGAAGATGAAAGCTCTCTTGGGAGCGTGCGAAGCCGCATGGGATAATGTGAGTTCTGATGATGAAGAACCAGAAGGACCAGTGGCGTACATAGCCGTAGAGGACGCCTCAGATAATGAGCAAGTGGCGTACATGGCTGTGGAGGACGCCCCAGTCCTTGAAGAGGACGCTTCTGAAAAGGAACAAGAGGTAACTCGTGAATCCATGATGAACTCCTTAGAGAATTGTTCCAAAACGAAACTTATTAAGCTCATTAAAAGAATCATGGAAGAAAGCGTTGTTATGCAACATAGAATGGATGAACTTGAACTTGAAAGTGAAAATAGGCTAGTTGAATGTGAGAACTGTGCTACATTTTCGTTACAACTAGAGTCCTCGTATGTCGAAGTTAAATCCCTGAAAACTAAAGTGATGTGCCTTAAGCTAGAGAATGCTAAGCTTAGGGAAGAGGTGAAAGTGTTAGGGAAGAGCCCGGTAACTGAGGTAGTTCAACCAATGGTGTTTGTCCCAGCCAAAAGAGGACTAGGATACGAGTCTGACACTAGGAACTCTCTCCCTAGTGACTTTGAGGCTAGCAAAACCTCAAAACTTGAATTGGAAAGGGAAAAGACCAAGAACCTTCTTGAAAGAATTCGAGTCCTAGAGAGTGGAGAGAAAGGTCAAAGGGACTATTACACTAACTCCACTAGTCATAGGATCTATAAGAAGATTGCTAAGGGGGAAGGTTCAAAAGTTTGTAACCCTCAAAAGATGAAAAAGAACAAAATCCAACGTCCCAACAAGAAGTACTACCTTGGTACTTACTATAGGACGTGTTGGTACTGTGGAAAAGGAGATCACTTCAAATATGATTGCCTGAAACTGAAAAACGACATTGAAAGTGGCAAAGCTGCTAGGAATAACATTGAAAATGATAAGTCCGTCCCTAAGGCTAACCCTAGACGTCCTAGACGATCTAAGAGTTCTTTCAGAAAGCATGCTATTTCAAATGATGTGAATATAAGTGACTACATGCCAGAACCAGAGTTCTATTTCTGTAACGAACCAAGTAAGGAACACCTTGCCTGGGTCGCCATACACTAACCTTGTTTTGGCAGGTGGAAGTGAGGGGACGCCCATGGATCATTGATAGTGGCGCCTCAAACCATATGACAGGAAGCCAGATCCATCTCACTTCTATCCAAAGTAGCGCCACGGGAGGAACTGTCTCGTTTGGCAACAAGGGCAAAGGAAAGATCAAAGGGACGGGAACTGCTATTCTCAATCCGTCTATCAAAGCGACAAATGTTAGCCTTGTTGAAGGACTTGGCTTCAACCTCCTAAGCGTCTCTCAAATGTGTGATCAAGGTGAAAACTTAGTCACATTTGACTCAAAGGAGTGCCTCGTCATCAACAAGAAATCCAACAAAGTCGTCCTCAAAGGAGTCCGAAAGAACAATGTCTACATCTTCAATCAGGAGTTCAAGCCAAAATCTGAGTTGTGCTTATCTGTGTCAAAGGAGGACGCTGACCTCCGGCATCGCCGACTTGGCCATGCTGGACCAAGCACAATCCTCAAGCTTCATCAAAGAAATCTTGTGAAAGGTCTTCCCCAAATTGATCCTGAGAAAATTGAACAGTGTGAAACATGTATCAAAGGGAAGCAGACAAGAACGTCCTTTAAGTCAAAGAACGATGTCAGCACAAAGAAACCTTTGGAACTTCTCCATATGGATCTTTGTGGACCAATGAAGACGTTAAGCTATGGTGGAAAGAGGTATATCTATGTCCTTGTAGATGACTTTTCTCGATTCACCTGGGTTCTTTTCTTAGCTTCAAAAACAGATTGCTTCAACGCATTCAAAGTCTTCATCAAACAAGTGGAAGTTGCGCTTGAGACGCCTCTCAAATCCATAAGATCAGACCATGGGACGGAGTTTCAAAACTCAGAGTTCGTGCCCTACTGTGATCAACATGGAGTCTCTCACAACTTCTCAGCTCCAAGGACTCCTCAACAAAATGGAGTGGTGGAAAGAAAGAATAGGACGCTGGAGGATATGGCAAGGACTATGCTCTTAGCCAATAGCGTCCCCAAGTACTTCTGGGCTGAAGCTATTGCTACAGCGTGCTACATTATCAATCGAGCCATGATCCGTCCTTTGCTGAAGAAGACGTCCTATGAGTTGCTGAATGGAAGAAAGCCTCGCATCGACTATCTCAGAGTCTTTTGATGCAAGTGCTTTGTTCACAACAATGATAAAGAAAGACTTGGAAAGTTTGACGCAAGAAGTGACGAAGCCATATTCCTTGGATACTCCCTCACCAGTAAAGCGTATAGAGTTTTCAATAAACGAACTCTAAAGCTTGAGGAGAGCATTCATGTTCTGTTCAAAGAAAGTTCTTCTCACAAAGATAAACCAAGTAAGAAAGAACGCTCATCTCCTCTGCAGTAGGATGACTCCGATGATGAAGTTGATTTCGGGTCCTCTAGAAAATACTATGTTCCTAAGGACGCTACTCAAAATCCTGAAGAAGTCTCAGTAGAAGTTCCCAGTGTTGTTCAGGAAGTTCCATCTCAAAGTGAATCTCCAGCTCAACATGAGGTCGCTGAATCAAGCCTACAAGGAGAACAGCGTCAAGAAGAGGACGCTCAACCTGAGGGGGAACTCTATGAAACTCTCAATGAAGACGACGGGTTTAACTCAGATGAATCTGATTGGACGGACCCTAGATGTACTCCTGTAAGGGACGATACTCATAAGGGATCCCATCTTTCGAGACTTCATTCAACGGATCAAATCATCTCAGATATGTCAAAAGGAGTTCAAACAAGATCAGCCGTGAATCAGTCCCTTAATGCTAACATAGCGTTCTGTGCCTTCAACGCCTTTGTGTCCTTGGTTGAACCTAAGAACATAAAGGAAGCACTCCAGGACGCTGATTGGATTCAGGCCATGCAAGAGGAACTTAATCAATTCGAAAGAAATAAGGTTTGGACCCTCGTCCCTCGTCCGAGAAACAAAAACATAATAGGGACGAGATGGGTCTACAGGAACAAGCTTGATGAGAATGGTCGCGTGTCAAGAAACAAAGCAAGGCTTGTGGCTCAAGGCTATAGGCAAGAGGAAGGGATTGATTATGATGAAACCTTCGCTCCTGTCGCCAGGATTGAAGCCATTCGCCTCCTCATCGCCTTTGCCGCTCACAAAGGGTTCAAGCTTTTTCAAATGGACGTCAAGACAGCCTTTCTCAACGGCAAGCTCAAAGAAGAAGTGTACGTCGCTCAACCTCCAGGATTTGAGGACGCTGATCACCCAGATCATGTGTACTTCTTGGACAAGGCACTCTATGGACTCAAGCAAGCCCCTCGTGCATGGTACGATAGGTTTGCGTCCTTCCTCTTGTCCAACGGGTACACACGAGGTAACATTGATAAAACCCTGTTCTTAAAGAAAGTTCTTAAAGATGTCTTAATTGTCCAAGTCTATGTCGACGACATAGTCTTTGGAAGCACTAACATGAAATTTGTAGAGGAATTCAAGAACTTGATGAGTAGTGAGTTTGAGATGTCCCTCATAGGAGAACTCAACTTCTTCTTGGGACTCCAAATCACTCAGCTCAAAGATGGGACGCGGATTCATCAACAAAAATACATCCGTGAAATGCTTGAGAAGTATGGGATGAACTCTTCAAAACCCATTGATACTCCCATCTCCCCAAACACTCGCCTCTATGCTGATGAAGAAGGCAAGAGTGTAGATCAAAAGCTCTACAGAGGAATGATAGGGTCCTTGCTATATCTTACGGCAAGTCGTCCCGACATCATGTTCGCTGTATGCTTGTGCGCTCGATTCTAAGCAAATCCAAAGGAGTCCCATATGCAAGAGGTCAAAAGAATCTTCAGATATCTCAAGGGACGGGATGACCTATGTCTATGGTATCCCAGAAGGACGTCCCTGAACCTGGTAGCTTACTCTGACGTAGATTACGCTGGCCATGTGGTGGATAGGAAGAGCACCTCAGGAATGGCACAATTCCTTGGCTCATGCCTTGTATCTTGGGGATCCAAAAAGCAAAACTCCGTGGCACTATCAACCGCGGAAGCTGAGTACGTTGCTGCTGCTTCGTGCTGCTCACAAGTCCTATGGATCAAGTACCAACTTGAAGATTATGGTACGTCCCTCAACACAGTCCCTATCTTGTGTGACAACACCAGTGCTATAAGTATTGCCAAAAATCCCGTTCATCATTCTAGGACGAAGCATATTCACATAAGGCATCACTTTCTTCGTGATAATGTTGAACTTGGATTAATTAGAGTGGATCATGTTAGGACTGAGGACCAAGTGGCCGATATTTTCACAAAAGCACTTGATAGACGTCCCTACGAGCACCTACGGTTGCTCTTGGGGATGATAACTTTTAAATGATCAAGTCCCGTTCTATTATTCCCTCCATGATTGGCTATGTCTTGTTGAGAACTTGTTTTAAGGTGTGTCATGCATTAAAGTCATCTTTAAAGGACGCTAGTCTAAGATATGTGTATTCGCTTGTGTCCTTGAATGGTATTCATTTCGCTTTTCATCTCAAGAGTATCCCTGATCACCCTACCCTCATCATAAGCCGAAATGATGGGAACTCTAAGCTTACCCAAGCCGAGAATCTTGCAAACGCGTCCTATGAGCATTCCTTGTTTCACCTTTACGGGACGTACTTGCTTGATTTTCAAAAAAAAAAAAAAAAAAAGGTTCTAAGTGATCAAAGGGACGCGTGCTAAGAGCTAAGAGTTGTCTATATAGAGTTCTAATTACAGAGGTTGAGATCAGTGAATGGGACGCCGTGGTTCAGTTTTGTGTTGTGTAGTGTTGTGTGTTGAAAGGACATCAGGTCAGAGTCCTTTGCAGTTGTGAGAAGTTTGAATGGTTGAAATTGGGAAGGTAAACCGTTTTAGCGAATCGTCAGCGAAAATCTCGGGATATGCGCAAACAGTGCTCAACAGCTGTATTCCTTAGCAAAGAAGAAAGCCACGCGTGGGAAGGCGGGTGGAGGAAGCTGTGTGTAAAGACCCTGTTACCCCTGACCGTCCAACTTCGTCTTCTTCCTATATATACCCACCTGTGCACTCCGAAAACCTTTCTTCGCTCATCTGCTGTTTGCACACTTTTAGAAATCTCAAAGATCTTCCAAATCTTCAACCGAATCCCGAAATCTCTCTCCAAACCCTAATCCTCTCCTATTTAACCCATCTCAAAAATGGCCAACACAAGAGCCTCAAAGAATCCCTCACCCTCGTCGGCAGCGAAAAACACTAGCTCTTCGAGATCTCCTCCGGTGAAAGGCCGGTCATTAATGGAGTCGAGAGGCAGACCTTCCGGCCGACAAGAACCCCCTCGCCACCATTCCTCCTCTCAAAGCACCCAGCGCCGCCACTCCAACACCCCTCCTCAACCCCTTCGCTCCCAACCTCCTCAACCAAAACAACCATCCCGCTCTCAATCCAAAACCCAGCCGAAGAGGTTCTCATTTCTGGAGAAGCCCTTCAAACCCGAGCCTGAGCCAGAAAATATCACCAAAGCCTCTGTTTACAGTGGCTCAATTGGCCGGCTCCCCTCTCAACCCAAACGCCGTCCTCCCCTTGACCCTCTCATTGAGGACTGGCTTGAAAAGGAGCCTAGGACGCTCGCCAACATTTGTCTTAGGGCGTCCACTCACGAACATCCTCCTAAAATCCAACGCCTCCTCCACTACTTCATGATCACATATGTCAAGCCCCGCCTTCAAGAAACCAATCACACCAACCCACCGTTCATGGGGCCAGGAATCATTTCTGACTCATTTGGTGGAACCGTGGACGAGCTCGCCAAACTACTTCCTGATATAATGGAGTTTGTTGTGGCTCCTACGGGCTCCGTCCCTTCTCAAAAAAGGAAAAGGCCTTCCTCTCCCCCTCCGTCCAAATCGCTCCAAATTAAAGGCCCTTCCTCCTCCCCACCAAAGCCAGTCCCTTCCTCCCCTCCTCCTGCCCCAAAACGACGCCTCAAGACCTCTGCTCAGCTTGAGGGCGTCACGGATGAAGAAATGGCCGCCATTCGCCTCTCCGAAATTCAACTGGCAAAAGAGGAGAAGGCGCGCCAAGAGCAAGAGCAAGCAGAGAAAGCAGCCGTTGAGAAGGCGATCCAAGCGAGTATGCAGGACCTTCGCCAACTCCCTCCACCTCCTCCAAGGGTAGAGGACGCTCCTCAGGTCCAGGCGAAGGACGCTCCACAAGTCCAGGTCCAGGCCAAGGATGCTACCCCTGCTACTCTGCCGCCTCCTCCCTCTGCTCCGCTCAAGGTGAAACCGATCTCAGTGGTTCCGCCCAGCTCCTCCTCTGCTCCTCCCCCAAAAGCTAAGCTCCGCACTCCCTCTCCCTCTCCCCCTAGAGCTTCTCCTCCTCCTCCTCCTCCGCCTGCTCCGGCCGTCGAAGAAGCTGCTCAAGTTCAAGGGACATCTCCTCCATCCGTTCCCACAGAGTCCTTGGCAAGGACTCCAGCGGTGGACGCGCCTCCCACAGAACAGGCGTCCACAGCTGAGGACACTGCAATGGTTGAGTTCCAAGAACAACGGAACGAAGCCTCCGATGACGAGGACGCCCCTCCCCAGGATGAGAAACCTGAGGAAGAGGAGGGAGATGGAGATGAAGAAGATGGTGGTGATGAAGTGATCGTGAGCAATGGCTCCAAGTAGAAACGCTTCAAGAAAATCCTATCGCCTCTCCTCTTCACCGCCGAGTTTCTGGCAGAGAACCAGCGCCAAGAGTTCTTGGATCTTCTTGAGTTCCAGGGTTGGACGCACTTGGGCGCTGAGGCCGCTGATGTTGACCCTGATGAGGTTCTCCGTTTCTACTCAAAGTTCGAAATCACAGAAGTAAACGGGAAGCCTCAGGGGACTTTTGAAATCGATGGGGACGAGTACTCAGTTGCTGAGGGCACCGTCCGCAAAATGCTAGGCCTGCGTCCTTCTCCGCAAGATGCTCTGCACGATCTGCCGTGCAAAAACTTTGGCCGTTTCTCCCAAGATGAAATCCTCAACAGAATATTCAATGGGAGACAGCCAGCTGCTAAGGACAGAGTTGCTCATTGCCTCACCAAGACGGGCGTCCTTGCGCATCACTTCATTGTGCGCATGGTCGTCCCCCGCCAAGAGAAGAAGTCCATTGTTCAGATCACTGATAGTATTCTCTTGGACGCTTTCTTGGAACGCAAGCCGATAAACTTGCCCCGAGTAATCTTGGAACACATGGGCAAGTGCACAGGAGGCAGGCACTCTCTTCCTTTCCCCAGCTTGGTCAAGCAAATTCTGAAGCAGCAGGGACTCTATGCTCCTAAACAAGAGCGTTCCTTTGGCATTCATTGGGACGTCAGGCAAATTACACTCCCTCCAGTTGGGCAACTCAGGTGTGATGAGCCCCTTCCGTCCGTTAAGCGCCAACTGGACAAGGAACGGAAAGAGGCTGAAAGGAAAGCCGAAGCTGAGAGGAGAGCTCAAGCTGCTGCTGCTGCTGAACCTGGAGAAGGAGATCACGAAGCTGAAAATGTCCAAGTAGTTGGGACGCCAGCTGAGGACGCTGCTGATGACGAGGACGAGCTCGATGGTATGAGCGTCCCTGATGAGGCTGAGAGGCACTCTACGAAGTATCTGATGGGCATGATGATCGAGAACCAGTGCATAATGATTGATCTAATTCAGCAGGTTCACGACACACTTCACGTCCACACAGACCTTCTTGAGCGCAACAACGAGCTCCTTGCCCAGAACAACCATCTTCAGGAGCAACACCTCAAAGCCCTTGGCAAGCGTCCCAGAAAATGATCACCTCCCCCCTCTCTAACCCTGAAACAATTTATCATTTCTTGAGTTTTTGTTAAGACAATGGGACGCTGTCCCCGTTTTGAACACTTATTGTGAATGTCTGTAATGAACGTTCTCGTTTCTCATTCTCAATGCCATTCACTACATTTGTGCTTCATTTTGTCTAAGCGTACCTTTCTTTAGTTATGACTTTGTGCTTGCATGCTTTTCGACTTGTTCTCCTTTTCGATGATGCCAAAAGGGGGAAGTATAGTTTTGCAGAGATGCGATTGTCCTTAAGTTATCATAGAAAGCATGTGTTCAGGGGGAATTTCGGCCAAGTCAAAAGGTCGTTAGTTAGGAATAAAATAGAACGCACTTAAAAGAATGTGTTGCATGCCAATCTAAGCTGAAAAGAAAATCAAAGTGTAGTTCCTTATGCTAAAAGCTTTACTTCTGTGTGCATTATTTGAATGAGTTTGTCATCATCAAAAAGGGGGAAATTGTTGGGACGATATTAAGGACGTCAGTCGTTAATATCCAAACCAGTAATAATCGTCCCTTGTTTTGATAATGACAAACTCAAATGTATTTGATAAGTTGTCCAAGTTTTGATCTCAGGTAAGTCCAGTGGACGCACATAAGCGAAAAGGACAACAAGTGAACAGCAGTCCCTATGCTGTAGGGACGCATGTTACCAGAACTTCCAAAGCTAAACGTAATTGGCAGAGTCCCTGCGCAAGATAGGACGGAGTCCTCATCAAGAAGGGACGCGCGCCAAAATACGGACGAAGTTCAAATTCAAATCAAGGCCGCCCCAACATGATTACATCATCGTCCGGCCTTAGTCCTCAGAAGGAAGCTTCCTTTGTCTGGGCACGTGTAGACAATGCCAAAGACGTCGCTTTCCCAGCAATGGTCCCCTACCCACGCGGAGGCTTCCCAAGCGTCAACAGAGTTGACCTCCTCAAGACGCTCATCGCACCGTTGATCAAAGATCGAGGATCCTGCCAAGTCTCAGAGGACGCTAGAGGACAAGAATCACTTCCGCTATAAATACTCTCCAAGGAGTATGCATAGCGGTAGATGTGTGTGTGCAAGAGTGGACTTTGAAGACTTTCTCTCAAGCTCTCCCGAAGCATTCAAGAACACGAACGAAGATCAAGAAGATCAAGTGAGCTTGAAGCAAGAGAAAGAAAGTCCAAACACATCAAATCCAAAACAAACCACAAATCAATTAGAGTTGTAGTTTGTCTCTCACAACGAACCGTGAGAGACGTGAGTGATAGCTTCCTTATAGCTAAGAGTGTTAGGTTACTTGTTAGGTTGAAAGGAGTGTTACTAGTGAGGCTAAGGACGGACGCTTAGCTCAGAGAAGTGTAACGACTCGCCTAAGTTGTAAGGACTCGCTCTTAATAAGATAAGGGACGGCTATTGAAAATCCTCGAACGGAGGTAGAGGTTTACCCATAAGACTAGTTGGTCTTAGTGGGGTTCCTCTATAAATACTCGTATCCACTTATCTTGTATTCTGTTAAGTCTATTTTCCGCTGCACTAAAGGACGCCCTTAACCCAGTTAAGGACGCCCTCATTAACTGACTTACGATCCATCACCTGGCTTCTTCTACAAGCTCCTCGCCCCGGTTAATGCACTTATAAATTATTACTCCCTGACGGTAGAGGAATATGCACATAGATTAAGAAGAGAATTAACTTCCCACTAAACTCACCAATCAGAATAAAAAGTAAAAAATACTTTATTCCAGCACGGTTAAGGTACATGCATGTGGTCTACCTATATAAGGGAAAGGACATATTCCTCTAACGTGCATATTGTCATTATTACAAAAGGATTGGGATAATGGAGTACTTGATCAGAAAGTGTATCAACGTCACTTAAATTGAACAAAGATTTAGACAACACTTAAACTGGATCGGTGGGAGTAGTAATTGTAGTAATAATGAAGTACGGCCTAATAACCTGAAGTTTTTCCCTTTAATTTATGTCGGAAAGGAAAAGAATAGGGAGTACATTTTTTTCTTTATGGGGTCAAATTAAAGTTTCTTATATTTAATAACTCTAATACAAATAAATTTCGTATGATACTTTTTTGAATGAAGGGGTGATTCAAAAACTCTGAGCACAAGAGGTCACAAAAAATTGTAGGGAATTCCTAGTTCAAATTTGGGCTGGTTACAAAAGTTCTCTCCGGTCTCCCCCGAATTGCACCAAATGCATGGCCTAGGCGGAGTAGGTGAAGGTCGATGTCAAATCGACTTCTGCAAGTTGGCGTGCAAAGCATGCACTGTGACAGTGGTTTGCAGGGGGTGCATTTAATGCAACATGATTTGACACAATCACACCTCACACTATAAAACCATGCCTTTTTTAACGTTTGCAGTTGATACGAAGTAGTATACATACTTGTTGCAATTTATAGTCAAGACTGAAGAGGGTGCATATCAAAGTATTTGACTTCAACATAATGTCGTGTGGTTATATATTGCTCCCATTTATTACCCTTCCATAAGCTGTCATCTGTTTAATAAAGGGTATATAGAAATCACCTTTGTACCCGGAGTCGCCCCGCATGACTCCCTTGGCGTTCCCTAATAATCCTGGTCATTAAGCTGTGTCTACTCTTCTTTACACAATATATACAATGCTCGTGTATGAACTTAATGCTACTTTCGTGTATGAACTTAATGCTACTTTCGGGTATGATGAACTTAATGGCTCTTTACTACTTTCTTTTGGTGTGATTGCAAGGCCATTCTGATGTGCGAACCAGTTTTATGTTTTTTTGGGATGTATATCACAAAACTTGATATGTCAAACACTATTAGTGTAGGAAGTCTCTTTGGCTTATATGGGGCTAGTGTTGCCATGGTTCGAACTGGCATATTTCATATTATTTGCATTAAGCGCAACAAAAGTGGCACCACTTCTGCCATTAAGCACTACAAATGTGATTTATATATACCCATTATTAAACAGGGGACATCTTCTGGAAGGGTGAGAAATGGGAGAATATATCCGGAGATTAACCACACGACATTAGGTTGAAATCAAATACATCTATATGCACCCTCTTGATTCTTGACTATGAATTGCAACAAATATGTATACCATGAACTGCAAGCTTTAAAATGCATGCTTATATTTTTTTTTAACTTGCGAAAATGCATGCTTTTATATTGATAGGTGTGAGTTTGACAAATGACGTTGCATTTAAATGCACCGCCCGCAAGCTAGTTGTACGACCAATCAAGATGAAGAACAAATACAGTACGTACGTATTTATTTTTTCAGTATTGTTGCAGTTGCCCACGGGCGTACTTTAATTGCCTTTACCGGGCCGGGAAGCTTGTAGAAGAAGGCAGGCCGTACTTAATTGCATTTACCGAGGCGGGAAGCTTGTTGCAGTTGCCAACTGTCGTACTTCTCGTTCATTGGCTCTACTTGTTTTTTCCCTTTTAGATAAGTAACCATGAATTGAAGACTTAACGTTTCTTACACTTATTAGGGAGTATTGTTTTATTGAAAATACTCCGTAAGGGTTTAGCGTTTAGGCTAGGGTTAGGGTTAATCTTCCATTGGAAAAATATGAAGCATCCACAATGGAGACTTCAAAGATTTCTTAGGAGAATTAAAAGATTTCTTAACCATAAATACACAAAATCAAATGAAACTAAAATCACCCACTTGTGCAGATAATTTTGCAAAGAAGATCTGACATACACCTTATTCTACTCAGTACTGTAATTGTTAAAATTCATAAGTATTTGTTTACTCCGTATTTCCTTTTTTCCTTGTTCTAATTGTTAAAAAGCCAAACTCCTTATTCTGACCAAATGCCCCATCCAGGGCTTCCTTCTTATTCTGTTGTCAACCCAAATGCCAGTCACCCGGACGACGATGTGGAACGACGGCCCAGGGCGCCGTGCGAGGTGTGTGATCGGTATGTTGCCAGACGAGGTCATCATCGAGATCGCTTCGAGGGTGGCATCTTGTTCTCTGAAAGATCTGTTCAACTGCAGGCAGAGGTAAAAACGACAGGAGCCGTAAATTTGATTGGTTTGACCTATTGGAATGTACTTGGTTCATACCACACAGATCCCTCTTGTAGTTGCAAGGCCTTCAACCGATGCGGGCATGACTCCCTAGTGCTCCGGAAGGCGCCAACACAAGACATCTACACGCGACAGTTCAGACGGGGGGAGCACCGGGAAGCCGCGTATGCATTCCTCGAATTGTGTGCGGATAGCGGGAACCCTGTTGCTTTATACGGCCAAGGCTTGGTAAGTTGATTCGTATGTTCACTTGATTGGCATGAAATGTTATGGAATACTTTCTTACCCAGGAAAGTTGCGAATAATTGCGATCACAGCTCAAGTATTTCGGGGGCACAGATGAACCCTACGGTCTAGAGTCCCTGGCGAGATCGGCTGCGCTAGGGCACACCCCAGCTGCTTATGTGCTTGCCGTGGTGCTGCTCTGCTCCGAAGAACAGGACTAGGACCAGGACGAGAGGGCTATGACTCTGCTCCGTGACGTCAGGGATACACCCGACGCTGGCATCATGGAATGCCGTATCCACTTCGTCCGGTTCTTGTACTACAACCCGCCTGCCCCTATAGTCGTCGCACGGTTGAAACCAGCAAAACGGTCTACGCACCCCGAACCAGGACGGAGACGGTGCCGTGTGAGGAACCCGGTATGTGGCTGGATTTTTCGGATCCGCGATGCGTACGATGATGCACGATCTTGCTGGCTATGCACTCTCGAACGCGAAGGCAAGTTATTCTGTTCCCTGTTCGACCGACCAAGATAGGGGATGCTTCCTTAATAAACGTCTGGTTTTGTGTTATTTTGTTGTGTTTTCTGTCGTGTATCATGTGAAGGATGAACTGACAATTAGTGGCATAGATGTCGTGGATTCAGAACTTTGATCTTGACCCTCATTGCACGTCCTTAACTGGATGTAGTTACTTAACTGTGCATTGCATTTCTAACAGTAACACGGTGAGGATTGTCTTTGATTATTACAGCGAAAAAAAAACCAAGGAAAAACTATATCTGGGTAGTTAATGCAAGAATAATAAGTTTCACATTTATCAATTGGTTTGTGACAAACTCTCGTTCCTATATCTTCTTCCGGCTTGCAATTGTCTCTCTCCCTTACCTGACATCTTTGTTCGCTCAATTAATCAAATTTCTTTGTTAATGCAAGAATAATACAAAAGGAAGAATAATACAAAAGGAAGATTATGGTGATGTAATATGGTACTGTATGATATTATAAGTTATAACCCACTGTTGTTCATACATGCCATCCTATGATAATGTAATGTGGAATGTCCCTAATTTCTATAATAATTATCACTGAACTTATGTATTCTAACAACAATTGTTCTGAAATACTCCCTCCGTCCTATAATGTTTGTCCATCTTTCCATTTCGGTTATCCCAAAAAGTTTGTCCATCTTTCCAAACTTTCCATTTATATCACACTTTTCTAACCATATTACCCTTATTCAATCTTCTATATTACCCCCATTACCCAACTTTTTCATCACCTTTATCACTTTTTCCTATAAGGTTACAAAACTACCCTCATCCAATCTTATATATTACCCCCAATTATCCACCTTTCCCATCAACTTTATCACCTTTTCAACTTTTATACTTATATTTTACCCTAATTATTCAACTTTTCAACTTCATATTAATTACCGTGCCAATTGTTCTGTATGGACAAACATTTTAGGATGGAGGGAGTACATCTTATCCTGTTAAATCTTCATGTAATATTGTGTAACTTTACCATTGACCCTTATCTCCCGACGGTCATTTGTTTTTATACACGATAATTTGGATGGAACTCCATTTATACTTGCCTATATATTTTCTTGTTTGGTGGAAATAAAACAGAGTAATTTGTAATCTTGATATATGCCTACAAAAGACTTTTCACAAAACCATTTATACATGCCTATATATGTATGCATTTTCAATTTGCATCGTCCAATCACAAACCAAGCAAATTCAATCTTGCTTACACAGACCAAGCAAATTGCCAAACTCAATTTTTTTTTGCAAATGACAGTTTACACAGACCAAACAAAATAGCATCAGAATTGGTCATACTACATTCACCATTGCAAATGACAGTTTACACAGACCTAGCAAAATGCCAAAGTTCACCATTGCTTACACAGGCCAAAACAAAATAGCATAGCGTACTACATTCAAACAGTAAATTACAGTTTCCACACTAGATTGCCAACTTCACCGTTGCCACATTAATACACATGAAAATAAACATGACTAAAACCATCATAATAACACGACTTTGGTCATACTACTTCAATCCCCTAATCATAGCATCAGAATTAGTGTGCTTCTCAGCCTCAAGCCTCTCCAACAATGTCTTCTGCACAACAAGCTCTTCTCTCATCCTTTCTGTCTCCATTTTCTGACTCGTACAGCAATCCCACAATTGGCTTGTCTCTCCTTCTAGCTTCTCTTTCTCCTTCACCAATTTGTTGATCACATGTATAGCTCTCCCAGAATACTCTTCATCTCTCCACAGAAAGAAGTTACATTTCCTTGGGGATCCATAGTGAGGACAACCATAAAACCTCCTACCATAATTCCTCTCCGTATCTGCCATGGATTCCTTTGCTTGTAGACCACAGTGACACACCATTTGTTCTGCACTTGCGGATGCTACACTTGAGCTTGACATTGCTAACCTGAAATAAGTGTTTAATTTCACTCTGCTCAATAGCTTTAACCCTTATTTCCACTTACATTGCTGATGCTACATTGCTAACCTAACATTGCTAGCCTTAATTAATTTGCCTTAGACAACCCCAATTGACAACCTTTCTGCACAGTGCAAAGCTCCACTTTCGAGCTTACTCACTTTCATTCCACAACATTCAATCCAAGCCCTAATCAACGCAAATTGTACCCCTAGACCAATGAACAATATCCCCTACATTAAATCGAAGCCCTATTGAAAAACGCTAAAAAGGTAGGGTTTAGGATTTTACTTACAGGTGAGCAGTCCTCGTCCTTCCTAGCTCAAGGTCTCTCGAGCTTGCTTTACGAAGGGGATGACCAAGATGAGATGAGGGTTTCAATCGGGGTGTTTGTGGGTAATTTTTGGGGAAGTTGAAATCGACTTTTTAGGAGAGGGAAAAAAAAGGCAGAAAAAAGTCGAAAATATGTCGCTTTCAAATGCCGAGTCTTATTAATTACGCTACCGCCCAAAAAAAAAATCGATTTTGGTCATGATGATGTGGAGAGATTTATTGCATGCGTTCCCGGAGGTTAAAAAAGGAGGAAAACCTATACTTTCACCCTACGGTCAATAAATTACAGTATTTTGAACGTCCCAAGTCAGAGTTCACAGTTCACAACCCTTCCGTCTCCCGAGCAGAACTCCCCATCAAGCCAGATCCCCCAAAATTAACATGGACTGCAGTAATGGATCGGATGGACTACCAAATGCCGAGTCTGAACTCCGCAATCTGCTGGCCAGGGTTGCTTTGTCCGAGATGGCGGACCTTTACAGGCTCTAGATCCGGGAGGAGGGGAGGCTCAACAGCAGGATACGTGAGTGCAAAGCGGGGATTAGCAGAGCCAGACGACAACTCACCGAGCTCCAGGACGATGAAGCCGCCCTCAGAGACCATTACGAGAGCTATGGCAGACTGCAGATGCTTATGGAGGTGTGGTTTCCACGACTAGGTGATGCGCCGTTGGGATTACCAGGCTTACCAGTTACCTAACAAGGTAGTGATTCGCAAATCCTTTAGATTAATGGAACGTTGTGCTTTAAAGTTATCGCAAATCGTTTGATAATTAATATAATGTCCACTGTCAGCGTTAATATAGATTCGCTAATTTCATCAACTGTGATAAAACTGCAGCAGCAGACGTCCTCCCAATCTATATGATGAATTTGACTACCTCTGGCGGGGATGATTTCGGAAATCATGCAAAAACCCTGACTACAGGCGAATTAGATGGACGTATCCGTCGCCTGGAGTTTCTTCTCAAGGGGGTTTATTGTGAGACAGATCAGCGTACGACCCACGACCAGATTCGCAATGATTACTTGACAAGCGTTCAGAGGCGTTCGACTTTGCTGATCCAGCTGCGCCGTATAGAGTCATCCCTTGACACGATTCAGCTACATTGTCGGCCACCCAGATTGTGCAGGGACATCTCAGGGACTACTACATACGCTGCGGTCGGATCGAGGTGATGAAGGAGTTCGGGGTGAATTCTTGGATGGCGGCAAAAGACAGATTGGTGGCTGACTACCCGGAACCGCCCAGCCTGCGTCCTGTGGCAGAGTAATCCAGGTAATCTATATGTCCTTATGAAAACAGATTGTGGTTTCTTTTGGTGAGAGTAAGAAGTTTTTATTGTGTATGCTAATATGATACTCCGTATTACCGTTCCACTAAGTCTTCATGTACGGTCGGTGTAAGATGTGGAAATTAGCCAATGTCTCTTCAACTGGATACAGCCCGGAAATACAATTTCTTGTACAAGGTATCAATATATTTTTGGCAAAACTACTTGAAACCGGAGTTTAAATGCAGAGTTATTAGGGATTTTTTCCGTTTCACACTCAATTATATTGTACATCTTTGTTAATGCAAAAACCTCACCTTCAAATAATTTAACCCCTTCAAGATTGTAAAACTGTGCAACCCATGATGGGGTGTGCTTTTCACGTGTAGGTGATTACTGTGCATTTGAACTATGGTACCACCAACAGCAGGTGGGCATTTTAATCTACTATGGAGAAATTCTAGCAATTCATTAACTAAAAGAGAAAAAAGGAAAAGGAAACAAAAAGGAGAAAAAGAGAAATTTGTCTGATTTGTTCTGACATATCCAAATTTATCTTTTTTCAATTTGTTAAGAAAATTTTCCAAGTCTCCATTGTGGATTTGTGGATGCATCGCTAATTACTCCTATAAAAAGTTGACATACATGTTCGAAAATAATACTATATATGGAGGAACAATAAGTGATAACACGTTATATTAGTAATGCTATATATATCACCGCAACAAGTAAAACTGGCGAAATAATTACTCCCTCCGATTTACAGTAGTAACAAAGATGACGGTTTTTAGAGCCGTACAAGTGACGTTTAATTGTGGAAGATTTTTAAACTGGTAAAGAAAAAAGAAAAAGGAATAAAGTCAGAATTTTGTCAGGAGAAATTCCTCATAAGTCAAAATAAATTTGTTCCAGTAGAATATGAGAAGGAAAGAGCTAGAGAGAAAATTTCTCCTACCACCAAATTTCATTGATTTTATCTTTTTATTTTTTAGTTAAGATTCTTGGAGATTTCTCCATTACTTCACCCAAATATACCATGACCATCTCCCACCGTAAGCTATAATGCCAAATATAGCATATTTGTTCTCCCACCATATGCTATAACACAGCTCCCCAAATTTTTTTTTTACAGATTGTGAACAGTGGTATGCCATATATACCAATTCCCATCCGTTTGCTATAATTTTTTACCTTTTTATTTAATTCCTTTCATACCCTTTTATAAGCAACTAAACAAACAATCTATTCCGTATATACCCTTTTTACTTTTAGACACAATTTTAATTTGTCCTTTAAGTTGACGTTAATAAATTTTGTTAATGATAAAAAATATACCATTATAAAAATCATAACAAGCTTGTTAATTTGAGCCTAATCTTGAATATAGTCTGATTAATTTTTAATTAAATACATAACAAACCGTGCATTGCACACTTTTCAAATTAAAGCCAATTATATTCATATTTTAATATATACCTTATAGAGGTATGGTGGATGAAAAACACAAGCATGAAGTGCACACTTTTGAAATTAAAGCCAATTATATTTATATTTTAATATATACCTTATGTTGGGGCAAAAGGGGAATACCCTCCCCCCGGGGGCCTCCCACCGCCGGCCCGACATTGGTGGAGGAGTCAATCACGGTGACTCAGTGGCTCGCAGACAGGAGGCTCAGTAGGCGCCAACTGCAAGGACCCCTCCAGAAGGAGGAAAATCCCACACTGCAGCTGTCCCGATTCGACCCGTGGTCATTGGGGCAAATCTACTGCCCACTGAGCTACGCCCGTGCGGGCAATATATACCTTATGTAGTTATACCTTATGGTGGGAGGAAGAAAAATATAGCATACATGGTTTTTTGTCCTCTAGCAACTTCATTTGCTAAAATTTGAAATATAGCATTTCAAATATACCTTATGTGCGCTCAACGAATGTTATAGCACTTCAACCAAAAAAACGAACGATACAGCACAAGTCTCAGAATTTGAATGCATGTTGCAGTCCGATTGCTATATCTCTTTACCACTTTATTTTACAAACAACTACGGTATATAGACCATCTATTCCATCTATACCCTTGGTAATTTCAGACACTGACAATTTGAAATTGTCCTTTAATTTATCATTTAAATTTGGAAAAATTACTCAAAATAATATCAAGTATCAACTTTCAACCAAAAAATTTTCGACAAGTTTGAAAATCATCACCAGTGATCCGAACTATCATGAAATTAACCAAAACAGATCCGGAACCTTTTTGCGACGAGTTTTCCGGTGGATTCGAAGGTGTGGGACTAAAAAATCTGACATAACAACTTAATATTTTACACTTGGTTGAAATATTTTCAACCGTCATATCATCGAATCTTATCTACCGGAAAACTTGTCGAAAAATGATTCCGAAAAGTTTTTGGTTAATATTGTGTTGGTTCGAATCGTTGGTGGTGATTTTCACACTTCTGATCATTTCTGGTTGAAAATTGATATTTGAGATTATTTTGAGTCATTTTCCCTTTAAATATTGTGAATGATAACAATTATACCATTATCGGTATCATAACAAGCTTGTAAATTTGAGCCTATATTGAATATAGTTCGATTAAGTTTTATTGTAATACAATACACACGCATTAATTAAGGATGTAGCAAAAACATATACTATTCCTACATTATCTGTTTATATGTACCGTATGTAAATACTAAATACTGGGTATGGTGGGAGGAAATTAAAACACAAGCCAAGCCATGCATTGCTGCCATTTCAAAGTAAAGCCAATTAGACATATATACTCCGTCTTAGGTATAATTCTCCCAAAACAATTATTCTTTGTTATCCAATTGTATTTTTTTTTCTTTTTCGAATGGCGGGAGGTTTTCCCTTAGCATCTTCCACCATAAGGTATATTTGAAATACTATATTTCAAATTTTAGCAAATGAAGTTGCTAGAGGACAAAAAACCATGTATGCTATATTTTTCTTCCTCCCACCATAAGGTATAACTACATAAGGTATATATTAAAATATAAATATAATTGGCTTTAATTTCAAAAGTGTGCACTTCATGCTTGTGTTTTTCATCCACCATACCCCTATAAGGTATATATTAAAATATGAATATAATTGGCTTTAATTTGAAAAGTGTGCAATGCACGGTTTGTTATGTATTTAATTAAAAATTAATCAGACTATATTCAAGATTAGGCTCAAATTAAAAAGCTTGTTATGATTTTTATAATGGTATATTTTTTATCATTAACAAAATTTATTAACGTCAACTTAAAGGACAAATTAAAATTGTGTCTAAAAGTAAAAAGGGTATATATGGAATAGATTGTTTGTTTAGTTGTTTATAAAAGGGTATGAAAGGAATTAAATAAAAAGGTAAAAAATTATAGCAAACGGATGGGCATTGGTATATATGGCATACCACTGTTCACAATCTGTAAAAAAAAAATTTGGGGAGTTGTGTTATAGCATATGGTGGGAGAACAAATATGCTATATTTGGCATTATAGCTTACGGTGGGAGATGGTAAGCATTTCGACCCTTCTGCTATCTCGTCCCGATGGCATGTAACAATGAACTGATCTGTCTTCTCTCTGTATTCTCTTTTATTTCATGAAATTGTTATCCGTTTTTTAGTGACGGGCTAATTATCTTAGTTATACCTAATGTATATTTCATGATATGGTAGTTACGGGCTAATTATCCTTGAACAATTATAATTTGTTATACATTTTTATAATTTTCAACTAATAGAATATTGTCATTTGTTAAATGTTAATTACAAGTACGGACTTCATAACTTATTCTTCCATAGTCAATACTTGGTTTTTCTTTATATAGCGGTATGATTTTTATCATTAAATAATATATACTCCGTTGATAGCAACATAAAAATACAGGAGAACTACATTAAACCAAATCAAAATATTTAGGCAGAATTATCAAGGCAACAATTCGACGACTGGGCAAATAATGCGGCAGACTGGCCGAGGGTGACGATGGCCTGCATTACTGTGTACCTACTCATTACAGTACAATAAATTAAAGAAAACAAAATACTTGCAAATTAACCATATCAAATGCACGGCAACCTGCAGAAGTCGATTTGACGTCGGCCGTCATTTGATACAATAGGGGAGACCGGCAGAGAGAGAGCAATCAACCGTGAAGTATCATTAATCGCTTCCATAGTGGAGTATATTCAATGAAAACAGAGAGTTGTCAGGCTTTGTGGAGTAATGTGGAAAAAAATTCAACTCCGAGAGTAGATTCTGATTAATAAGTAATACGGAGTACATTACAAAATCCTGAATGTATTTACGACTAGGGGTTTCACCGTTTAAAATCTTGTTGTTACAGATTGTATACAGTCGCATTTTTTGTTCTACAGTTTCTCTCTAGTCGCATACCAAGTCGTGTTTGCACATTCATCTACAAACACGTTTTACACTTTCATCTACAAAGCACTTCAATTGGCGCAACTTCTAGTAGTCGTATTTGTTCGTATGATCTTGACTATGAATTGCTGCGAACTCTTAAAGAATGCATGCATGAAGTGATAGGTGGTAGGTGTCAAATCACGGTGCATTAAATCCCTTTTGCAAATTCTCCGTACTTAAGAAAACTAAAAAGTTGCATAGCACTGTCACAATGTATCCTTTGCACGGCATCCTGCACAAGTCGATTTGACATCGACCTTCACCTACTTCGCCTAGGCCATGCATTTTGTCCAATTAGCCAAATTTTAACTCCAACGTTCGTACATAACATCAAACGGGAATTGAAACCAAGTTCATATGGAACTTATTTGTATTTATCAAATATAAGAAACTTTGACCCCATAAATACAAAGTGTAACTTTGTTATACTAGTCAAGGAACGAAAAAACAAATAACATCAAATGGGGAGTTTGGTCAGACACTTTCGGTTACGTACAAACAAACAATCCAAATACAATGTACTCCAGTATTATTTTCTTTTCCTTAATAAAATAGAAGGAACAAATACAAGCTATTAATAAGGCCGCACTTCTTTTTGATTATTGTTGCAGTTGCCCACGGTCGTACTTACTTAATTGCATTTGCCCGGGCGGGAAGCTTGTAGAAGAAGGGAGGCCTTATTTCAGACCACAAGAGAATCGAGGACTAATTTCCGGCCAAATTCCCCATCGAGGGCTAAATTCATTGTCATTCTATTGTCAGAACAAACTCTAACCACCCGGACGACGATGGGTCACGACGGAGCAGTGCGCCCAGTGAGGTGTGTAATCGGTATGTTGCCAGACGAGCTCATCATCGAGATTGTTTCGAGGGTGGCATCTCGGTCTCTGAAAGATCTATTCCGCTGCAGGCAGAGGTAAATCCAAGAGCCTTATAATTTATTGGTTTTATCTACTGGAATGTACTGGGTTCATACAACACAGATCCCCCTTGTAGTTGCAAGGTCTTCAACCGATGCGGGCAGGACTCTCTGGTATTCCATCAGTCTTCAACATAGGAAATCTACGCACGATGGTTCCGACAAGAAGAGCACCGGGAAGCCGCGTATGCATTCCTCCGACTGTGTGCGGAAAGAGGGAACCCTGGTGCTTTATACGGCCAAGGCTTGGTAAGTTGATTCGTATGTCCACTGGATTGGCTTGAAATGTTATGGAACAATTGCTTACCCAGGAAAGGTGCGCCCAATTTCGATCACAGCTCAGGTATTTCGGGGTCATAGATGAACCCTACGGTCTAACGTGCCTGGAGAGATCGGCTGCGCTAGGGCACACCCCAGCTGCTTATGTGCTTGCCGGGTTGCTGCTCTGCTCCCAAGAACCGGACCAGGATGTGAGGGCTGCGAATCTGATACGTGACGTCAGGGATTCATCCGGCGATGGCATCATGGAATGCCGTATCGAACTCGTTCGGTTCTTATACTACAACCCACCTGCCCGTATAGTCGTTGCACGGTTAGAACCACCACAATGGATTACGCACCACGTACATGGACTTATTAAACGGAGACAGAGACATTTCCGTGTTCGGACCCCGTACATGGGCTATGTTTTTAAGGCGAGTGACGGGCTCGATGCAGGATCTTGCACCCTATGTAGTCTCGAATTCGAAGGCAGGTTATTCTGTTCCCTGTTCCGCCGAATGAGAAATCCTCGCGTGCCTATATCTTCTTCCATCCCTCTATTGTCTATCTCCCTTGTCCGACATCTTCGTTCTGCCAATTAATCAAATTTTGGCGATTATGAATCCTTCGTTTACCATTCATTAATAAACATTTTGCCGACTGTATGATGATGTAATATCGTGTTATGGTATAACCCACTATTGTTTATACATGCAATGCTATGATAATGTAATGCGGAATTTCCTTAATTTCTATATTATCACTGAACTTATACAGTAGACTGTAACAGTACTTCAATTTAATATTCATGTAATAATGTGTGACCTTACCATTGACCCTTGAACCTTATCTCCTGAGGTCATATTTTTTTGATATACGATGAGTGTTTGTATACAATCCCATTTGTATATATATTTTCATTTGTCATTCAACCAAAAATTATATGTACTTATCTTATTACAGCAAAATATTTTTTCTTTTTTCATAAAATTAAAATAATACAGAGTAATTTGTAAGCTTGCGATAATATACGGCTACAAAAGAATTCATTAAATTTGGTGTAAAACTACTAGAGAAGGTGTTTACTTATTTAAATAGGAAAGAGAAACGACAAGGATATATTGAAATACTTTAGACGGGCGAAGATGATGTAAATACAGTATAAAATAAAACTAACACCAGAGTAAAGGCATGTTGACTTGAATTGCAAGTTATTAGCTGGTACTTACAGCATGCGCTTGTGGAAATTAGTGTGCCCAATTTGTGGATGCCCCCCAGGTTTTAGAGCACCACCCAAATTGAAATAGCTTTCATCAAATGACATGTGCCAGGTAATGTTTGATATCTTTACAATGACTACTATAACATGTAATGATTTTATTTATTTATTATGGATCTAATTCCCGACTTTTAGAATTAAATAAAGATTGTAGTTGTCATATTTTTGTTCTCTATATAAAATGAATCCAACACTGCTTATTTTTCTTCACATCATAATATATACGTGATTCTATTTTTCCTCATTTCAAAATATATTTTCGGAATTACTAATTGTGACAGGTATGATGAATAATGTCATCTAAATTTAGTTTACAACGTAATTATTTATATCATATAATGTAATTTTGTAATACGGAGTATAACTTTTTGATATTATCAAATACGGATTATTATAAATAATTGAAACTATTATATTATATTGATTATAAATTTAGCAAATGTTTTCCTAAGTATATTATATTTACATATCAATTAATAAAAGAAAACATAGCATTTAAATATAGTTAGAGTAGACACATTTTATGAATTGCACACTATTTAATCATGACAGGCATCTTTGCAATGTTAATGCACGTGATTTAGATGTGCATGACTTAACACCTCGTTGCCAACTTGTTGATCGTTATTCTAGAGTCTGCATTTATCTACCTTAATGTTTGTACATTTATGAGCTCCACTTGAACCTGTATTGCTTGGTTCATTTCTTAAAGTAACGTAATCTAGATCTCCGTCCAATGCTTAAAAAGAAGCGTATTTATACAGTTACACCGATTGTAATATTGTACTACCAAGCAGTGACACCAAATTTACCGGGTTTTTTATACACGTAATCCTTGATGGCATGTACACAGTGTATTCAATACGGAGTACCCCGTAGTATTTTTAAGCATAAAGGTAATGTACACGACTGTAAAAAATGCCGTAAAAGTGGAGCGTAAAAAAAAGGTGTGGGCTGCACGCTTTGCTGCGGCAGTACATCTTATAGCCATATGCTCGCCGCTTTATTTTGATTGTCGTGCATATCGACCTTGGAAAAAGGAACTGCGTAGAAAACCCACAACATATAAAGCGTCATTGTCTGCACAAAACAAGGTAACAAACCAAATTCAATGGGGCCCACAGGGATTTCATTCCCCGATAGAAGTATCCTGGCCCTAGTTCCTAGTCTTCTTCCGGCTCAGCATATAACTGAGCGGATCGGTCCTCACAGCTGACAGTAGTACGGAGTATTTAAAAAGCGTCGTTGTCTGCACAAAACAAATACAGTAAACAAACCAAATTCAGTGGACCCCACATGATTTTTTTTCCCGTCAGAAGTTAGATTATTTAAAATTTCTTACCCTGGACCCTCTTCTTTTGGATACAGTGTATCCAGATAAAGCAATTGGACTTTTCCCTCTCCCACCGTAAGCTATAATGGCAACTATAGCATATTTGTTCTCCCACCGTAAGCTAGTATAACACTACTCCCAAAAATTATTATCGGTTTGCTATAATTTTTTACCTTTTCATTTAATTCGAATCAAACCTTTTTTAAAACAACTAAACAAATTTACCTATTCCAGTTCTCAAAAAAAAAAAAAACAATCTATTCCATATATACCCTTTGTTCTTTTAGACACAAGTTTAAATCGTCCTTTAATTTGACGTTAATTAATTTGGTTAATGATAAAAATTACTTCGTAAATCATTATAAAAATCATAACAGGCTTGTTAACTTGAGCCTAATATTAAATATAGTCTGATTAACATAAACACAAACCGTGTATTGCACACATTTCAAATTAAGGCCAAATATATTCATATACGGATGTACACATTATATGGTGGGTGAAAACCCCAAGCATGTAGTGCACACATTTGAAATTAAAGCCAATTATATTTGTATTTTAGTATATACTCTGTAGTTTCATAACTCGTACTTACGTTTCATCGGCCGACTATGGTACCCTCGCAAAACCTAGCGAAATCCACATGACGGACGCACAACGAATTTAAAGGTGGGGCACGATTTGTCTCGGAGATTCAATCCAATCAATAATAGCCGATAAATTTAGTTATTTAATACCTTAAATAGTACTCCCTCCGTTTAAAAAAAAGTGTCATATCTTAGTGTCATAGAATATGAGCTAAATCCACTCGCGATATGGTGAAATGCGGTAACTATAGTCTTGCTCGATTTCACCCGAGTCCTCTAGTATGACGGTGTAGGTCCATTGTTCATCGGATGATTTAAATGTTCGTTCACGTGAAATGTCTTGTCAATAACCACGGCTTTCCTTAGGGTGGATATGTCGTCCCAAGCAACGACATCGCCAATATTGAAGTGTCGGCCTAACTTTTCTGCAGAAGTGTCGCGGATAAAGTGTGGGTGAATTATTTGGAACTGATCTTGTTTGATGAGGTAGTACTCATCATCTCTCCGTCCATCATCATAGTTGCCTGTATAGTCAGGGTCAATGACGCTCCAAAGGTTGATGATGTAGAATTTTTTGTTGAAGTAACCTACTACGTTCCCAACTAAAGTGGTCCCAAGCCACCTTCCGAAGCCCTTGACCTCCACAAGTTTCCCAATTGGAAACATAGTTAGTTTCCTGCAGTCACGTGGAAGAAATTAATGTGTGAATTCATGTTATGGTTATATCAGAAATGAGGTCAGGAATGGGTAAACTGACTACAGCTTGTGCAAATTAGGTCAAACAGAGATGTTGCGATTTGTTGATATATGACTGAATTGCGCTGCATTAGATTCTGAATGAATGGTATTCCAGCATTTAGTTGCCAATCATTTACGAAACTGGTGGGGAATGGTAAAGATTGCAAGCGATAGTGCGTTAGGTCTGCCTATATATGTACATATGCGGGCGAAATCGGTAGCAGTGTATCGGATACCAAACGTTATCAATTCAGACCCTAATTTGGAGCAAAAACCAATAGAGATACTAAGCAATAGTAGATTACCTCGTCTTGTACAACGATTTCGTCGGAGAGGAGGAAGAATGATCCCAGGTTTCGCTTGGATAGTCGGAGCAAAGCAGGGAATACCAGAGTGATGGTGCAGCGGATAAGCGACGTAGACGCGGAGAAGACATCGAAATGTAGCAGAGTTCTTTGAAGCCGAGGCGGCGCTAGTGCACCCCTGGTTCCATGATCCTGTGCCATAGTTCATCAGGGAGAGAGGAAGCCATGGTGTGCCGGCGGAGGTTTGTTTTGAGGGGTTTGTTATGGTACTTGTATCGAAAGAGAAGTGTATGATGTTGGACGGTTTTCCTTATGCCTTCTTTTTATAAGCCCAAGAAATGGGTAACCATCGACATATTTTGACCAAGTTCAATGAATAAACAAATTTATTTATCCTGACTTCCCACAAACGTATTTTGACCAAGTTCAATGATACTATTTGTACGACACTGTCACAGTTTTTTATGGTCAAACTCTTTTCCCACATACATTAAAGGGAAAGAAAACAAGTTTTTTTTTTATGATCAATGGAAAGAAAACAAGTAAGTAGGCCCAGCCGCCCAGGGGCTGCTAGAAGCTCGCGCTCTTAGAGAGGGGCTGCTAGAAGCAAAAAAACTCGGTCTTCATAAAATAGAAATTGAGGGTGACAACCACACAGTCATAAATGCGACCCAAGGGCTTAGACAAAGTCCGTGGGAAATTGATATGATTATTGCTGACGTCCAGATGCTACTCCGTCATTTTTCGATGGTACGTATCCCACATGTGAATAGGGATGCTAACTCCGTGGCCGACAAAATTGCTAAACTGGGGCCGCAATCACCCTATTGATCACATTGCTGATATCTCAGAACTTATGGTTCTCATCCGTCAGGATGCCCTAGTCCGACCCCCGTAAGGTGGGTCCGTCTAATCCTATCATTATCAAAAAAAAAAAAACAATTAATTAGGCCCTACTTTTTTGACCAAGTAAATAGGCCCTACTTCTGTTGGAGTACTCCTTATTATTGCTCCAGTTGGCGACGGTCAAACGTCTTTTTATAGCATTTACCGGGGCGGGGAGCATAGAAGAAGCCAGGCCTTATCACAACAAAAGAGAAGGAAGGCGTAATTTCCGATCAAATTCCCCATTACCAGGCTTCATTGTTATTCTGTTCTCAAAAAAAATACTCCAGTCGATGTAGAACGACGGAGCAGTGAGGTGTGTGATCGGTATGTTGCCAGACGAGCTCATCATCGAGATCGTATCGAGGGTGGCATCTAGTTCTCTGAAAGATCTGTTCTGCTGCAGGCAGAGGTAAATCCAATAGCCTTAAATTTGATTGGTTTTACCTACTGCAATGTACTCGGTTCGTACAACACAGATCCCTCTTTTAGTTGCAAGGTCTTCGACTGATGCGGGCAGGACTCACTGGTTCTCCGGCAGGCGCCAACACAGGAGATCCACAGGCGACGGTTCAGACAAGAGGAGCACCGGAAAGCCGCGTATGCATTCCTCCGACTCTGTGCGGAAAGCGGGAACCGTGTTGCTTTATACGGCCATGGCTTGGTAAGTTGATTCTTATGTTCACTTGATTGGCATGAAATATTATGGAATATTTTCTTACCCAGGAAGGTTGCGACTAATTGCGAACACAGCTTCAGTATTTCGGGTCCATAGATGAACCCTACGGTCTAGAGTGCCTGGAGAGATCAGCTTCGCTAGGGCACACTCCAGCTGCCTATGTGCTTGCCGTGGTGCTGCTCTGCTCCCAAGAACAGGACCATGAGGTGAGGGGTATGAATCTGCTCCGTGCCGTCAGGGATTCACCCGGCGCTGGTATCATGGAATGCCGTATCGACTTCGTCCGGTTCTTATACAACAAGCCGCCCTGCGACACTAAACTCGTCGCACGGTTCAAACCACCAAAATGGTCTACGCACCACGAACCAGGACGGTGTCTGTGCCGTGCGAGGAACCCGTTCAGTAGATGCGACGACGTCGATGCAGGAGCGTGCTTGCTCGGTAGTTGTGAATTCGAAGCCATGTTTTTGTGTTCCCTGTTTTACCTAATAAGATGGAGGTTGTATTGAAATAAACGTATCGTTTTGTGTTATTATATTGTGTTTTCTGGCGTGGATTGAGTGAAGGGTGAGCTAATTTTTTCGTGGCATAGATGCCGTAGTTGGAGAACTTTCATCCTGTCCCTCGTTGCACGTTCCATTTTGGATATATTCGATAGTTCCTTAACCGTGCATTGCAGTACTAGTAGTAACATGATATACGCGGATTGCCTTTGCGTTTGGTCAGAAGTTACATGTGCCGAGGAGATCAACCGTGGTTAATTGAACAGGTACAACAAAACCAAGCAAATAATATATGTGTGCGAATTTACATGGAATGTGTGAGAATTTACGGTCTACGTTGAGAAGAAACAAAACCAAGCAGATAACTCCTTGATGCAAGCAAAGCGCTCACAATAATTCAGAATTGGTCGAGCATTTACAATTGGTTTGACTTTTGTTCAATGTTAATTAAAAGTACGGACTTATTAACTGTCTCGTCCCCTGTGAAGACTTGGTTTGATTTTTTTGGTAGAAAGAGTACTCATGCACAACGCTGATCCAGACGTTTGGATTTTTAACCCCTCAACTATCTTATTTACTTTTTTAGAATTATTTAAACTTTACTTTTTCTAGTGGAGTCCACCTTCTCCCGTGTAACTTCTCCTACTTTTGTGTTTTTAGTTCAAGAATCTGGATTAGAGCTTCATGGCACAAGTTTTTATGTAAAAGCCACTATTTACAAGATCTTTATTACGGAGTATTTTTATAAGTTTAAAGATTGCCATTGTGGATAAGAAGAGTTTAGCAAGGCGACAATTGGACCACTGGGTGGAGGAATACGGAAGAGAATACGGCAGTCTGGCAGAGGGTGTGATGTCCTACTGCATTAAAAGCAACTTACTACTCCTTCCGTTTCATAATAGATGTCGTTTTAGCACTTAAAATTCGTTTCATAATATGTGTCGTTTTAAGTTTTCAAAGTGGTTTATTAGGGGTGAATAATGATAATTTTTATTGGAATGTGTATTTGTTGACTAAAGTTGTTCATTCATTGGCCAAAAAAATGTAATGAGTGGTAAGATTAAGAAAAAGTTGTAAGTTTTAAAGTGAATGATTACTTTTCTTAAAGACTGTGTTAAGAGCTAAAACGACACTTATTGTGAAACGGAGGGAGTACTGTGTACGTACTCACCAGTGCAATTCGCAAACTCACTTTGAAGAACAAATACGTATCTGAATACTGCATTAAATACACTTGCACACCTCTGTCGCAATTAGGTGCTTTGCACTGACACCTGCAGAAGTCGATTTGACATCGGCCGTAATAAGCTTGACAATCAGGCACATTTCAGTCGAACATTGATGGAATGAACTGTGGAAGGGAAGGGAGGGGAAGGTGAATCTTCTCAAATCGGTGGAATTTCGACAGAAAAGTTGTATTTAAACTATATTATGAAGGATGTAAAAAAAACCATCCTTTACTACTCCTACGTACTGTATATTTTTAATTTCTATCACAAAATGAAATCTTACCCAAAAGACATAAATAAGAGTTTAAATAGTATCAAGGCAATGGAAAGTTTGTTACGAATGTAGATAAGATTTTATTTTTGGTCGAACGAATGTACATAAGATTGAGTTACGTACTGTTCGTACTGTGTATATATACTGCGTATTTGTTACCAATATCATTTTTACGGCTACTTTATATGTTTGTTACGTACAAAATCATTAACTTCATTATTTGTATACATGTTTGTTACCTATGTCAACTATAGATAAGATTGAGCTAGCCATCACATTTGTTAAATCTGTTTGAGTTTGTTACGTTACTCGCGTATGTGCTCCTTGACTGAGTTTGTAACGTATAAATCCAATTCGTTACGTTTAAGGCAAAACAAAATTGAATAGTAAAGTCAATATTTGGTGTGGACAAAAAAAGGTAAGACTGAGTTTGAAATTGGGTGTTTGTTAATTCATTTATATGTAACAAACTGCGAAAACCCATTTAAAAACACACCTATTAGATATATTCAATTTACTGATATGTTTAAAATTAATACTATAAAACAACGAAGTCATAATAGTTGTTTAAAGTAACCATTCTTTATAGGTTAAAGAATAAAGGGAAATTCTGTTCATACCCTTCCCTTTTATAAACAAATAAACAAACAATCTATTCCATATATACCCTTTTGCCTTTAGACACAATTTTCATTTGTCCATTAACTGACGTTAATTAAGATTTTGTTAACAAAATAAAACTATACCGTTATAATATTAGGCTCCATTTATGTAGTCCATTTTTTGCCTCTTTGATTGCAGATGCCTGCTTGTGGAAGATTATGATACTAAACCCTAAACCCTTTGCTCTTCTAAAAGGAAAAACAAGTAGACCGGACCAATGAAGAAGAAGTACGACAGTGGGCAACTGCAACAAGCTTCCGCCTCGGTAAATGCAATTAAGTTAAAGGCCTGCCTTCTTCGACAAGCTTCCCGCCCCGGTACTGGTACATGCAATTACAGTATTTACAACTATTTGTCGTAGTACGTTTTTGTTCTTCATCTCGCTTTTTCGAACAACTAGCTTGCAGGCGGCGCATTTAATGCAACGTGATTGCTAGACACACTCACACCTATCACTATTAAAGCATGAGTTTTCTCAACTTAAAAAAAATAATATAAGCATGCATATTATTTCAATACTTGCAGTTCATAGTATACAAATTAGTTGTAATTCATAGTCAAGACTCAAGAGGGTGTATATAAAAGTATTTGATTTCAACATAATGTTGTGTGGTTATATATATTTTCCCGTTTAGGACCCTTCCAGAAGATGTCATATGTTTAATAAAGGGTATATAATGTATAAATCACTTTTGTATTGCTTAATGGCAGAATTTAAGTTTTTATAGATGAAAGTGCTAAACGTTAGGCTAGATACAAACGGTTCACCGGTGAAACCCCTTTACTCCCTTTAGGGCCTGTTTGTTTCTAACTTTCTATGCCAGGAATCCTGTTCTGTCATTCGGTGAAACACTGAAACTTGGTGTTTAGTATATGCTGCTAGAATAAGTCATTCTAGGAACTTCGTATTAGGTTAAAATTGGACTTTGGAATGGGCATTAAAATTGTTGTGTGGTTATCAACTATATACATTTGAGATTAGTGATCAAGTAAGACAATATATTACTATGATCAGTTGCAGTTAACATCGAACGAAACAATAAGAAATGCAAATCGTTTGAAATATGGAATATAATTACTAGAGGATGACTTCGGAAGAATTAAGCATATGTGATGTCAAGCATAAGTGTTTTGCAAGTGTCGTACAATAACAGTGTTTGACATATCAAGTTTTGTGATATACATCCCAAACATACATAAAACTGGTTCGCACATCAGATTGGCCTTGCAATCACGCCAAAAGAAAGTAAAAGAACCATTAAGTTCATCATACACGAAAGTAGCATTAAGTTCATACACGAGCATTGTATATATTGTGTAACGAAGAGTACACACAGCTTAATGACCAGGATTAGGGAACGCCAGAGGAGGCATGCGGGGCGACTCCGGGTACTCAGCCAACAGGGTGGCTTCTTCTTCCTCCAAACCATCCTTCTTGCTTGCCCTCATCACCTCGATGCGTCCGCGACGCCTATAGTAGTCCTCCATCTTCGTTTTCACTTCCATGGTGGCCACCACCTGTAGCTCAATACTGGCTGCATGGGCCTCCCAATAGGGCAATCTGGACTTCAGACGGGACACCCTTTCCTCAAGGGACTCGTCCACCCTATGGAGATCCTCGTAGGTCCGCCTCCAATTCGGCGGGGGTGGCGGCGTTCCGACCCAAGGCCCACCAGCGGCGCTCGCCTGCAATTGTCCGACGACGTCGGATGGTACTGGATACATACACACGTATTTGAACGAAATAATATATCGATCAGAATGGACATAATATATTTGGAACCAATTCAATAAAAGAGCATTACGTTTAGGTCCAGTGGAAAACCTGGCTCGGAAGATGAGGGGCCGCTCGATGATCCATCCGCCTTCTTATATATACCTGGATAGTCTATCTCCAGTTGCATCTCTAATCTCCCCAGGTTCCGGCCACGTTTCTTCACTTCTTCTTGCTCGCCATGTAGCTTCCTCAGTTTACTCTCGGCGCTCTTAATCCGTAACATGCACTTATGGGTTTTCGACGTTAAATCTACATCCTCCTGGCGAGAGGGCTGCCCTAGGTTGGCGTCACCGGCTCCTGTTGCATCTAAAACATCAAAGCGATTCATCAGGAAGGACTTGTATGTGTTGGTAGAGAGAAACTGGTTTTGGGGGAGTTGAATGATTGTGTACGGGGAATGGGGAGGTATATACTGGTTTTGGGGCCGAGTGGTCTTTAAATAAATGGCAATAAATGTCATCAAGCTGTCATATACTGACGGCTCACAATGATTACAAATACCGTGCATTGAACATATTGGTATACAGTGCATTGAAACCCTAGCTGTTTGTTTTTTATAATTAGGGAGAAGTAAATCCTAACCATCGCATGCTTATCTGTTTTTCAGAATTTATTTAGAAAATACTTAATCAAAACAATACACGTTGCCAAATATGCTGGGTGCTTATTTGGATGGATGTAGGAAGTACAATTCCTATAAATTCAAATCCCATGTTTAACTCCCTAGAATTACAATTCATGGGGAATTAAAATACATCTTTGGTTATGTTTAAATTCACAGGAATACAAATAGTGTGTTTTGTTTCGTTTAATGGGGAAAGTTTGTAGGAATTTAAATAAACTTACAATTATAGCCTTGAAATAGAAAATTAATTAAAACACCTACAGTATAAATTTATAAACCCTGGAATTCATGGGTAAACTGGAGATTTGGTGGAAAAAAAACTCAGGAAGTGTATCCTACCCACCGATCCCTATGTTTTGCCATTCCTACGATATGGAGGAATTTAAAATCAAGTGTTTGTTATTCATAGTAACTTGTTTAACCAAACACACACCTATATTTAGTACAAATTCTTGGGATTAATTTTTCAATTCCCATGAATTTTGAAAGCAACCAAACAAGCATCTCACAATCACTACGATTGCTTCATTTAATAGTTGGTTTCATATGATCCCGACTATCTTCCTACGCGGGCACACTATGGATTTAATTTGTACTCCCAACGTTAATAAATACATGTCGTTTTAGGATGTGTCAGGAAAATTAAGAATTCAACTGAATTGACTTATATACCCTCCACTTTTGGAAGATCTTTTATTTTTCTAGTATAGATTTAAGTAATTGTTTTCAATTAGTGGGATAATAAACGAAAAATGGTGTTAAAATATCTAAAATGACAAGTATTTCTTAACAAATCAATCAACCGAAAAACAAAGTATTTCTTAACGGAGGATATTACAATACTACGCCTAACCAATTACATAACATACGCTTTCGACATATACAAGTTATATTGAACTCGAATAGAACAAAATAAACTGAAATCAGGTTAGTTGCATGAGTAGATTTATTTCTGAGTCCGATCAAGAAAGATTTGAAAAAAATGAATCGATTTGTAACCTATAAATCAGCCCCGATTCGGATCTTAAAATCTACTCATGGCACCGGCCAATTTCATCCAAGGTGAGATCCAAGCACTAACCTCGATCCATGTTCGATCGGTCTTTCTTTGCAGCGGCTTCCGTTACGTTTCTATTCTGACGCTATTCTTTTTTACATAGAGTAGAAGTTACACACTCTTTTCTCTCAAGGGTACATGTACATAAATATATATATATACACACACACACATGGTGATCAGATTTTTTTTTTGGTCGAATGGTGAGCAGTTATTTAGTAACCGCCCCTTTCTTCAAAATATGTTAAAATTTGTTTTTTTTGCTTAAGTTCAAAAAAAAATATGTGTTTTCTGTCTACAAATTGAAAAAATGTTTATGCTCTGTTTTGGTTGCAATAAAATATGCGTATTTATGATCTCAAAAAAAAAAAATGCTTATTTAACAACGTGATAGTGATTAGTGAACGTATGGTTCAAAAATAAAAAGAGATTGAACGTAATATATATTCAATTTAAGTTATTTGGGCGAATGTGTTTGAGCCGATGCTCAGCCATGTATTTCGCCCACATTAGGCGAAATTCCTGAATTTCGGATTTGAGCCGATGCTCAGCCATGAAATTTAAACTACCACATTATGCAAAGATTCATTCTCTAACTGAAATACGGTGTTGCTCTTTGGCGGGTGTACGCATCTCACCCTCGATTTTCCTCTCAAATTCCACCTATTTGGGAATTAGTTCTTATTTGTTTATACATATTGTGAACAGTGGTATGCCATATATACCAATTCTCATCCGTTTGCAATAATTTTTTGCCTTTTCCGGTGATTCCTTTCATACCCTTTCCTTTTATAAACAAACAATCTATTCCATATATACCCTTTATACTTTTACACACAATTTTAATTTGTCCTTTAATTTGACGGGGAAATAAGATTTTGTAAATTATAAAAACTATACCATTATAAAAATCATAACACTCTTGTTAATTTGAGCCTAATATTGAATATAGTCTGATTAACTTAATACACAACCCGTGCATTTTGGAGTCATTTCAAATTAAAGCCAATTAGATGCATATTTTAATATATACCGTATAGGGTATGGTTGGTAAACAACACAAATTTTAATACTATATACCTTATGTAGTTATACCTTATGGTGGAACTTCATTTGCTAAAATTTGAAATATAGCATTTCAAATATGGCTTATGGTGGAAGATGCTTATATGCTGTAGTATTAGGAGTATTGGGCCATTGCACCATACGGTGGGAGATGGTACGTACATATGAAACAACGTTTCCTACATAACAATGTATGCGTATAAATGTGGCTTAATTGAGAAATAAAAATAGCCCCCCTCGAAACTAAGACCGATAATGAAATTAGCCTATACTCCATGTCGGAGGTAGTGACCGTTAAAGATAAGTACGGTACCAGTGCATTGCACAACAGCCTGACCTTTAGAAAGCAAATGTAGTTCGAAACGGGGTAATTTTATAGGGTGTGCAACGCACACTGGACGCTACATAAACAGACTTAATCGTCAGTACTACATATGGATTACTGCATAGGGTGTCGCTCACAGAGAGACAAATTTTAGACACGGAGGGAAATACCTAAGGCTCCACAGGCCTACAAAATAAAGCAGACTACATTGTGTGCAAACCAAGCACAAATCATCCACAGCAAAAGGTCCAAAACACATCATTTATCTAGACCAGAGGAATTAGTTCAGGATGAGTAACCTTCCCAACATAGGGTCGACGTCGTCGGTCAGGCGCTCGGCCTAAGCCGCGCCATCAATTTGTGCCGGTTCACGACACGGCGGGCAAATCTGGGTGCAATCATTACCGCCGCCCCGATGGCATGATCATCGTCCGCTCGAACTCTCTTGGATCCAATCAACATGCGCACGACGCGGAGTGATTGCGCCGTCAGCTGAGCGCTGTCCAACTCTTCGTAGAAAATCCGTTCAAACGTGTTGAGGCAGCCGCATTTGGTGAGGCAGTTTCCCACCAGCTTGCGGCCCACAGTAGGGCTTCGAATCAACGCGCGTAACACATGCCTTATCTCTGTGTTGAGGGCCTCCAGCTGCTGCACATGATGCTCTGTTAGGACGTGCATCGGGGGTGGATGGAACTCCGACAGGCGGACTATGGCTAAGTCTGCCACAGGGAGTGGGATGCTGAGGAGGCCGGATCGAACAGCCACCCAGAGTTCTTCATTGCGCGAGAGGAAGTCCATGTTCACCTCCTCTTCTAGGATTCTGAGAAAGGACGGCGCACGCCTCACTTTGGATAAGGCATTGGCAAGCCTAACCGGTCCGAGGTATTCAGGCTCTTTGATCGTCCGCACGAACAGACGGACACCATTCAGCTCTCGGGCCAGGGGGATGTTCGTGCCTGACGGTGCACCCATTGGCTGAAGTTTGTTGCTCTGTTGAATAAAGGATTTAGTGTTTTTTTTGGGGGGGGGGGTGAAATAAAGGATTTAATTAGTTTCTGAACTAGGGAGTGGGAGGGTGTACGAGGTTAAATTTATATGCGAGGGTGATTGGTTTTGATTATACTTTCCCTCCATATTCCTCACCTTTTCCCTCCAAAACCGATCGAGATGACCATTTTGGATAAGAAGACCCACAAAATCTTACACTTTTGCTAATAAGTATGGATTCCCTCTCACAAATATAGCATTTTAATAAAAAGGAGTGCTAATCTTTCGTGCAAACTTGGGGCAAAGTCAAAGCGCTTTTGTATACAGCGACTATGAACAAGATATGGGTTATAATTAGGTGTGTGCAGTATTAATGGCTGAGTGTTGTGTAATATGTGCAATGCTCTGTGTGTTTAGGGGGTGCACACTTGTTTTTATGTAACTTTGGTATGAATCCGAATTGTGGTTGGCTGATTAGGGTTCGAGTTCGAATAAATATTATTTATGGGTTATGCAAAGAACATTGTATGGGTTATGCAAAACACAATTGAAATCATAATGAGTGATTCTATACAGAGCACACAGCATCGTTAACGGGACCTCGTCGTGCAAATCAATTTAATACACAAAATAACGAACGTTCATACACCATAATGCAAATATCTAAATCACCAAAAGCAACGGCCAATTAACACACTTGCGAGTTACGGTCCTGATTCATACCAAAAAGCGGGGCGGGGGAGGGGGGCAACGCTGATTACCCAGTACAGCCGGAGCTCGAGATCTATGCTCGCTGACTTGAGTTTGTTGAAGACATCCTGGCGGAAGTTATGGGCGCGCACATCGGTCGGTCTAATCTTTCGGACTTGCTGCTACGGCCCGATATCGGCCGGTGGCCTGGGCCTCTTGCTAGCGTTGAAGATCTCTTCTATGTTCTCCGGCTTACTAAGGTACTCTTGGTAAGCGTCGTCTTCACGGAAATGTTGGGCTACGGTTTTGAGAGTTGGCCATTTCGCGAGGCCCTTCCTCACCGCAACCCTTCCAGCCCCGAAACGGACGAGGGCTCGTATTACTAGCCTCGTCTCTTCTTTCAGGGACTGGAGCTCTACAAGCTCCTCAATCGACAGTGGCTGGTTTGGACTTGGGTGGAATACGGCAAGGCACATTTCGGTGCAGTCCGGCAGCGGCAGGGGTTCCCCGGTCGGGCGGGCCGTCCGAAGAATATAACCGACATTTCTGCTGTTATCTGCTAGCCTAGTTAACAATAGCTCCTCGTCCATAATTCTATGGAAGGAGGGAGCTTTGCTAGCCCGCTGTAGTGCCTTGAGCAAGTCGTCCGGCCCGACGAAATCCGCTTGTATCATCGTACGAACGAAGAGCCTGACGGCAAGGAGCTCCCGCGCCAGATGTACGTTTGTGTAGCCACAAGCGGCCATCGCTGTTGATGGGTGGGGATGAGAAACTGGGAATGTATTAGATTGTCGAAAGCATGAATTGCAGAGAAATTTTGTAGCGGGTGAAAAGGCTGATCACACAGTCTAATCAACCCTGTGTGAACTGTGAAGAGACTACACAGCGTCTCCGTAAAAAAAGACTGAGAGTTCAGGTCTCAGAGGAAGGCTATATCATTGCTCCGGGTGAAGTGCACTTGTACTGTGCTCTGCTTAATTGTAACTGGTGAGATGCACACGTTTCAAGGATATGACGCACGATATATATATATAATACATTGTGGAGTAGTAGTTTTTTCGGCCTAAATAAAATTATATTGTAATGATATTTAATATTGTACTAATCAAAACCTTTTAACACGTATGGGTAGTATTATACAGTAATAAATCGAAAGAGGTTACATCCTTTGTGTACAAAGATTAGTGTAATATGATTACAAGCTTAGCAGAAATATCGTTAAACGCCCCTAATGATATCGATTGTGGCCACACATTACACAGTTTAAATCACACATTCCCACAACATTGATCCAAAACAATGTTGTGGTTTCTTGGACACTTAATTACTGTAAGGTTTTACTGGGGGGTATTATATTGAATAAAGTGTTATCAAGAAGTGACGACCATTTACAAGATTACATTGGGAACTTTTATCGGGCTATTAGTTATATCCCAAATCTATTGTTCGCTATAACAAGTTTTGGATATCAAATATATGACCCTTACAATTGCTTGAGGTTAATTTCGCACTAACAATTCATTGTTTAAAGATAATGACATTTGCAACTCCTTGTTTTGGGAAAGGTGAAACAGAGATGAAACAGAGAAGATGAAACAGAGAAGGTTGAATGGTGAAACTAAACGGGGAAGATGAAGTGTAAGTAGATGGGCCTGAGTATGCTGACGCGGATCTGAACCCTTATTCAGATTATGCGTTCTCGAATCGATCCTATATTGACCCCCTTGTCATTGAATGTGTGCTGTGCACTTTCGTTCATATATATTGTGGATATCACTTCATTGTGCAATCGAGTTGTTGTCAGTGAACGACTAAATCCATACGAATCGATATAGTGCAGACGAAATTACAAGACACGGACATACAAACTACATACATTACTTAAAAGCAAGACGGGGCATATGTTAATCTGTAGCCTGAACTTCCCATAAGAGGAGATTAGCCAGTAAACGGATTTAGATAGGTGCCTGGTTCAACCGACCCACATCACAGGGATAGCCTGGAGTTGGCGTGCACCGAGCGGTTGAGCTGCAGTGCTGTGGGAGCTTCATACTGTTGGTCCAGGAAAATCCTCCAGTGCTGGACCCCCGCGGGGGTACCTCTCCACAAGCTCTGACAGGTGTGCATCTCTTGCACAGCTCAGCTGGTGCAGCACCTGCAAGCGGCCGACTCTTTTGTAGTAGTCAGTCATCTTGGGCCAAGTAGCCCTCACGCCCGCAAGCTTCTTGCGGGCGAATTCGTTCTCTAGCTGCAATCGATAGTTTTGTCGTTGGAGACCGATGTAAGCCCTGACAATGCTTTCGTGTGCCCTCTTCAACCGCCGGAACTGGTGCTCCAAGTCATTGTGCGCCCTACCTGCGCTGGTTGAAGCAGAGCCGTGCGACGAGCGATACTCCACGGGAGCAGGCGAATCTTCCATTGATGCAGATGATGTGTAACTTGATCTAGTGGGGGAGAGTTGGAATTTGTTTCCTCGCAGCTCGAGATGGATCGAATTGTTTACGCTCTACTGTCAACGTTATTGAAGTCCCAATTCGCGAATAGCATTGCCAATGGCTTGAACTGTACCTATTAAGCCACTCATCAATTTAACCCAAAAAGTATAAACCCAGTAAAATATTCATCAATTTTTTCACCTTCACTTCTTGCTTGATATTTTATTCCGTTTTTACACCTGATCCTCCCCCAATTTCATATTCCACGTTTGTTAGTAGGTATTTGTTGTTCACACACAATCATTTATAAGGATGTATAAACCAATTTGTTAGATACAGATTGATAATAACAAAATTGAATTTGGGTGTACTTTGGTGACCATAACAAAACGTACAAAACTGTATACACGAACTATAGCCAGTATATAAACGAAACTTTTATGATCCTAAAATAAAGCAAAAAATCTACATACGACATACCTATAGAGATAGATAAAATAATTCAATGAATTTAGAGATAGTAGTTTGTTTGAAAGATTGTATTAAACACTTGTTAAAAATCTATATATAAAGTGGAGACAAAGTCTTCATAGGAAATTGCACAACGTGTCATATCTTTAATAAAATAATCAAGCAGGTCCTCGCGTATATAAAACCCCCTAATCACAATATAAAGACAAATATATAGCAATCATACTATATATAATGAATTATTCCCTACCAAGAATCGGTGGTAATCTTCAGATAAGTATTATTATTTAATACACCATGATATTTAACTTAAAGTCATTTCTGAACAAATCCAACTTATTTATAGTATGAGTTGATATACTACTAGTAAAAAGCACTAAATGCGAAGATACATATATATAACCCTATAATATTAACGTGGTCATTGTCGATACATATATTACTCGTACATGGTATGGGGGTTTAAGATGTGCAATGCACGGTTTGCGTTATGTGAAAACCCCTCTAATTTCAACCCTCTTCCTGCTAAGTACACAATGATAGGTTTTGAGGAGGCCATTGTCCTATCTCGTACTCCTTCCGTTTCAAATTTGTAATACCCAAGCTTAGAAGCAACAATCCTCCGTAGATTAATATAACTTCAATCCTGGGAAATAATTCCTGTGGGTCGTGGACGCGGCCTACCAACCCCTGGATCAAGATTAACTCCGACGGTTCTGTGAGACATGATGGGATGGCTACGGCTGGGGGTGTGGGTCGTGATGCTAACGGTACGTGGATTACGTGTTTCGCCCACAAGATTGGTATTTGCTCGGTGGATGCGGCTGAGGTTTGGGGTATTCTCAATGCCCTCACTTTGGCCTGGGACTCGGGTTTCCGTCATGTGTGGATCGAGTCCGACTCTAGGGTGGCGGTCGAGGTTGTCGTGAAGGGGGTGGAGCCTAGCCATCCTCTTGCAAATCTGGTCAACCATTGCCGAGGCTTTCTTAGACGAGAATGGAATGCTCGTCTCAACCACGTCTTCAGGGAAGCGAACACGGTCGCGGACTCCCTCGCCAGGCATGCTTATGCCTTACCTCTCGGTTTCTATTTACTTACCGATCCCCCTTCAAGTTCTCGCTCGCTGCTTGAATTTGACTTATGTGGGAGGCCGGTAACTCGCTCGGTCAGACACTAGTCTCCTTGGGCTCTAGCCCTTGTATTTACCAAAAAAAAAACAAAATTCTTGTGGGCCCCATTGAATTTGGTCTCTTTTGTGCAGCAAAAGGACTTATTCCTGCCTATTGTAAGTACTGTTTCGGTTAGTGGTTGTTGGGTCGAAATTCCGGAAGTTATCTGCCAAGTAACGTTTTCCAAGACAGATACTGAGTGCACACAAGTCAAAATAAATCGGCGAGGATATGGCAACAATTTGGTTCGCAACCACGTGGGAAACTTTACCACATTTTGTATTCGTGTACATAGGTTTAACACAATTTGGTTCGCAACATGTGTGCAAATACAATATACAGTATAACCCTTGATTTGTCATTAAATTAGACGAAACGGTTTACCAACATAAATACGCATTGGACGAAATGGTACATTCCGTTACTCTAATCCATAAAGCAATATAGCTTAAAGTGAAACTCATAAACGTTTATACATTTGCGTAGACAAATGTACACTTGTGTAGTGTGTAAGTGTGCATCTTTTTTAATTTATGAATATAGTATGTCAGTGTGCGTTTAGTGATCGGTAAGTGTGCACTTGGCACTAAATTTTAAAAAAGGTAAACAAAAAAGCAAATTTTCAATTGGCTCATCACTAAAGAGTTGGGCCCAAACAAATTTTACACTCATGTAGAGTCGGGTGGGTATTTATGAGACTAATATAGAAAAATTGATTGTCATTTGTTCAATGTTAATTAAAGGTACGGACTTAAATAACTGCCTCTTCCATAGTCAATACTTGGTTGGATTTTTGTAATGGTATGATTTTATCGGCATGAGTAGTATACTCCACTGCGGACACCTATACATTAGTAACGTCAAATTACAGTACAATACATTGAGCCAACCCAATAGTTCAAGTAAAGTTATCACGGCCACAATTCGACCACTGGGTGGAAGAATACGGCAGTCTGCAGATTACACGGGAGAGGGTGTGATGGCCTACTGCATTAAATGCAACTTACTGAAAATAGGTCACTGTGTATACGTACTCACCAGTGCAATTCGACAAATCACGCGGAAGAATAGATACACTTCCACAGCACTGTCGCAATGATGTGCTTTGACACCTGCACAAGGCGATTTGATATCGGCCGTCATTTGATACAATTTGGGTTGATTTTAGAGGCAGGGAGAGGAGGGAAGGGACATGTCTCCTCCGTATGGTTGGCTTTCAGTACAATAGTGGGGGAAATAACTGTGGAAGGGAAGGGAAGGGAAGGGAAGGGAAGGGAAGTTGAATCAACGTCTAAAATCGGTGGATTTTGGAGAGAAAAGTTGTCTTGGAACAAAATGGTACGAAAATAATATTTTATTTAACAACTCACATCAGTTATGTAAAAAACCCTTCCTGTTTACTATACGTATTTTAATTTCTATGTACACAATGACATCTTAAGCAAAATAATTAAATTAGAGTTCAAATAGTATATAGTCCAGCAAAATTTGGTACTAATGTAGATACAATAGTGGAATGAAAGTGTTTAAACTAACCAATCGTTATACTTTAAAGAATACAAACACGATATAAGAATATAGTTGCATATAATAAATCAATCTCTCCTACCCGTATCAATAAAAATCTAACCAAACAATGCATTATAAACCGATTGACATTCCCTCCCTTTCTCCCAAACAGATGTTAAATACAATTTTCTCCTCCCTACCTTTCCTCTGTTTTTAATTCTATTCCCTCCCTTACTTCTGACGAATTTTCTATATGTGTACAGATTATCTATAATTGAATCTTTGTCCTGACCAAAATTGCCTACAAACTAACAACTATTTGCACCTGTTTCTTTAAAATATCTCACACCCATCGTTTTTCAATATTATAAAACGTTACAGTATATTGCACCCTCTTGGAGTCTTGACTATGAATTGCAACAAGTTTGTTTACTTTTTAGGGATAGGTGTGACAGTGTGAAATCACGTTGCATTAAATGCACTGCCTGCAAACTCTCTGTGCTTACTCATCCACGTATAAAATTATCCAAAACAAGGTCCATAACAAATACGTATAAATTAATAACAACACTAAATTGTTGCATACAACTGTCACAATGTATGCAGAGCACGGCAACCTGCAGAAGTCAATTGACGTCGTCCTTAACCTACTCCATCTAGGCCTAGCATTTGGACCAATTAGGGGGAGACCAGAGCGAAATTATGCTTACCGCATGTGTAAAAATAATAAACCTTCGGAAAGATATTTTTAAGAACAGGTTGGACCGGGGGATCTATCTTGCGACTAATACGTTGTTTCGACTATCTTAAGATACATTAGGTGGAAAAGGTAAAAAAGATAGTTTACAATGGTTGTATTTAACATTGGAGACGTTGTTTTTTTTTTTGGTCGGACATTGGAGACGCTGTTATACAAGCGACAAAAACATTTGTACTCCCGCCGGGTGACCTTTTGACTTGATCTATGCAATACGACTATAAACATAAGGGTTTCTAACGTTTTCTCATCCTATAGGTAGAAATACTTTGCAAAATAAGACGCTATGTTACAATTCCTATGATTGCCCAACAATGTAACGTTGTAAACTTGTAATAAAATGATAATCGGAAGAGGGTTTATTTAAAGTCGCTCAACGCCTCGACCCTAAATGTATCATAACCAGTCCGGCCATAATCAGTGAAACCATCTCGAGTGATATGGTTGATTACTTTAACGCCGTTGTATGTTCATACATGTGAGCGAACAGGGATGAAACTCATGGATACCAAAATCATACAAAACTTTATTGTATTAGAGTTTTAAAACCATAAAAAACTCTGACCACATAAATAACCAGAGTTATTCGTAATTTCGTTACGCAAGTCAAGGCAGTACATCAAATGGGGAGTTTGGCCACACACTTTCGGGTTCGTACCGACGAACAATCCAAAATAAAATGTACGGAGTATTTTTTTACTTTTCCGTCCCACATGCAGTAACTTAAGGGGAAAAAAGACACCTAATTAAGGCCCTATTATTTTCATTATTCGTAATTAAGGCCTTACTTCTTTTTCATTATTGTTGCAATTTTATTGCATTTACCGGGGCAGGGAGCTTGTTGAAGAAGGCAGGCCGTATTTCAGACCAAATTCCCCATCGAGGGCTAATTTCTGACCAAATTCCCCAACGAGGGCTAATTTCCCTGCCATTCTGTTGTCAAAACAACCTCCAACCACCCGGACGACAATGGGGAACGACGGAGCAGTGAGGTGTGTGATCGGTATGTTGCCAGACGAGCTCATCATCGAGATCGTAGCGAGGGTGGGATCTTGTTCGCTGAAAGATCTGTTCCGCTGCAGGCAGAGGTAAACACAAGAGCCTTAACTTCAGGTTTATTTTACCTACTGGAATGTACTCGGTTCAAACCGCACAGATCCCTCTTGTAGTTGCAAGGTCTTCAAGCGATGCGGGCAGGACTCTCTGGTACTCCAGCAGTCTTCAACACAGGAAATCTACGCACGACGGTTCAGACAAGAAGAGCACCGGGAAGCCGCGTATGCATTCCTCCGATTGTGTGCGGAAAGAGGGAACCCTGGTGCTTTATACGGCCAAGGGTTGGTAAGTTGATTCGTATGTGCACTTGATTGGCTTGAAATGTTGTGGAATATTGCTTAACAGGAATGTTTCGATCACAGCTCAAGTATTTCGGGGCCATAGATGAGCCGGACGGTCTAGACTGCCTGCAGAGATCGGCTGCGCTAGGGCACACTCCAGCGGCTTATGTGCTTGCCGTGGTGCGGTTATGCTCCCAAGAACAGGACCAGGATCGGAGGGCTATGAATCTGCTCCGTGCCGTCAGGGATCCATCCGGCATTGGCATCGTGGAATGTTGTCTCGAATTCGTCCGCTTCTTATACGCCACGCCGCCTACCCCTAGAGTCGTCTTACGGTTGAAACCACCAATATGGTCTACGCACCGCGAACCCGGACGGTGTCCGTGGCGTGCGAGGCTCCCGTCCACTAGCTGTGCTTTTTTGGCGCGCGAGGAGGTCGATGCAGGATCTTGCATGCCGTGTAGTTGTGAATTCAAAGCCATGTTTTTCTGTTCCCTGTTATACCTACGAAGATGGAGGTTCTAGTGCCAAACACATCTGGGGTTGTGTTATTTTGTAGTGTTTTCTGGAGTGGATTATGTCAAGGATGAACTAAACATTTGTGGCATAGTTGATGTAGTCGCAGATTGGATTGTTCCTCATTGCCAACTTTGATCCTGTCCCTCATTGCACGTTGCAGATTGGATTGTTCGTTAACCATGCATGGCACGACTAACAGTAACACAGTGAGGATTGTCATAGCGTTGTGCATTGCAATGGAGTTCCACAGGATGCTGAATTTCGTCAGAAGTAACATGTCATGAAGACATCAACCATCCCAATCTATGTCGGTACGACAGATATACTAGAAATGTGTCCGAATTTAAAGTGTGCGCTAAGAAGTCTGACAAAATGTGTGCGAATTTTAAGCGCTTGCTAAGAAGAAACGCATTTCAAGTCTCAATCAAGCCGATTTCAACACAATTTTTTTCCTCTTCACTAGGTGTTATACAGGATTGGGTCAAATTGAGTGATCGATTTTGGTATTATTATTAGTATTATTATTATAACCACCTTGTATTATTTTAATTAATCAAACATGCTATTTTTATTACTTTATACTCCTCCTGGAATGTGTATAATTATCATTTGTTTCTCCTATAGGTTATCCCGACAAATGATACTAGTTGTTGAAATCGGGAGTATATTCAATCGAATACTATCATATTCTAATTATTAGTCTATCACCAACTTTGGAGACACTGTATATAATGTCACTATTATAAGATTATTCTAACAATTTCGTTTATGAAATCGATTTGATAATGCACGCTTGTCTCCTTATTAAGGTGAAACAGGGTTGGTGAAATCCATTTATTCGATGAAATGCATGTTGTCTTAAGTCATTTTCCACCTATTATTTTAGAAGTGAATCGGTCCTATATACGCTCAAGGAGGGTTAAGGGCTTAGGGTTAATTAATGCATGCAATACTGCTCCTTTTGCATTATTTGTTAACATCTCCCACCATAAGGTACATTTGAAATACATGCTAATGTGGACCGCGTATGATACGGTGGGAGAAGCTCCGTAAAAATATGTCGCTTTTGTTAGTTAAATGGGAGGGAGTACATTATTAGTCAACTTGTACTTGTCGGTGTAATATAACGTGTAATCACTTCTTGGTACTCCCTTATTTTCAAACATGTAATGTCTACATTTTTGGGGATGTAAATATAGCTAAGCCATAAGCCCAATACTTTGAACCCTACACATTTTTGCCCACCGACCGTCGGTGGGCTCAGAACGAATGCACAATAATCAGACTAGTTGCACATATTATACAATCCTGAAAGATAATCGTGAAATGCACACCATGTCAAGAAATGCACAGGTATACAATCTCCACGATGAGGGATGGCTCTGTGTTTGTACTTTGTATGTGAAGTTTTTGCATTAGTCATGTATAATCTAATTGAGTGCGAAACGGAAAAAATCGACCATCCGCGACCGCAACCATGCATCTACTACATTACCATGCACCATCACTTTTTCAATTTCTCTCTCTGCCACATCATCTATGCACCTCATTTCAATTTTTACCCAAATCCATGCACCCCATTAATTTATATTTTTCTCATTCCCAATACTTTTCTCTCTCCATACATAATTACACTTATACCATCTTTTCTAATACAAATTATATAAAATAATATAATTAACTAAAACTCCTTGATAAACAAAATTATGCCGGTCATTGGAGAAAAACTACTTACGGTTTTTTATACTGTGTTAAAAATACTTTATATTAAAGGGTATCAAATATTAATACACGAAATCATGGAAATTAAATTCCATAACATGAATACATTGTGCAATTCATGTATTAACTAATGAAATATTTCAATGAACTATAATTTTTGATAAATAAAAGAATGTGTATGTAAAATTATGCAAACTTAATTAATAATTTGAACACCTGATCTGTTTTTTTTTTATCCAATTGAACACCTGATCTTTAGAACAGACCTATTGAGCACTCCGACTTTTTTTACCCTTCTATCTCAGACCGGCCGGTTCACCTGCAATGATTTCTATTTAAGTCAATAAATACTCCGTAGCCTTTTACCCCAAATCGAAATCAGTAGTGAAATCGATTTTACCGAAGCTAGGGTTCATGTGAGAAGGAGATTTGGGGGAGAAATTTTCAGGTGATTTGAGTGCGATTGTAGGGCGATTTCAGGCTCGATCCTAGGGCGCTTTCAGGCTCAATTATCGGTACAGTTTGTCGAAGGTGCGTTTCGTTTGAGCCCTATCCTGCATTTCAGTTTTGAGTTATTTCTTGCGTTTAGTTTCGTTTCAGCTCTTTCATGCAATTAGAATCAAAATCTGGATTCACAATTGTGCAGGGATGTCTTCTAGTAATAGCTATGTGGGCAGCACCGGTCTTTACTGTTATTGTCACTTGGTTGCTAGAGTTGCAACTGCACACACTCCCGATAACTATGGAAGAAGGTACACTAACTGTCCAAGATATGCACCATCTGTGTGCAGTGGGTGTGGTTATTTTGTATGGATCGATCTCCCATACGAGCCTAAGGGAGAAGACACTATCAAAGGACTTGTGACCCAAAAAAAAAATTGGGAAAGCAAATGTCAAGAGTTGGAATCACCGATTGCATCTAAGGATGCAGCAATTGACAGATTGAAATCTCATTCAAGGTTTAATAATGTGCTCATCTTAGGGTGTGGTTGTTGCTTATTTCTAGCTGTATTGGTCGATGTTATGATGAAAAACACTTCAAAGAACTTCCTGATGCTGAATTAGTTGCTGGTTTGTGATAATGTCGACCTTTTGCTATTGCACTTGACTCTATTGGAATTAGTTGCTGGTAATGTTGTTGTAATGCTTAACATATGAATGCACGTTGTTTTATACAGTAGAATGTTGCTGTGAAAGTGGGCACAAGGAAGCTATTGGCACACTTTGTGTCATGTGCAACAACAACTGACAATGTTGTTCATTAATATGACCTAACTTATTTTGACAATATCTGAAATTATTGACAGTATGTACCCGAACATAGCTATTCACAGCAACAGACGTGCATGAAATGCACATACCATACAATGTTTTGAAGTCTTAGCATACCCAAAACAAACGTTCGTGCACGTGACAGAAAGTGTTAGCATACCCAAACAGATTACAACTAATTTCACTTAGCCGTGATGTATGAACCAAAAGGTTGATTCACTAAATATATTTAAAATAACCTTGTTGGGATGTGATGTAATATAAATTAAAATAAAATGTATCCTTCTGTGTTTTTCCTAATTCAATAAAATAGTTGAGATCATCCACAATTTGATAGATGTAGATTTTAAATTGCATTACTGGAAAAAAATGAGAATAGGTTACAGTTAGTGCACAAAATTACTTATGCAGTCTTGATCTACTCATTCTACTTTAAAATTCTTCTAACTATACAGTATTTTGAGCTATAAAATACAACTGCAACATAGTTACGTACGTATGCATTTAAGATGATATAGGCCCAGGCAGCCAGTACTGAGCTTATTACTAGGAGATTTGACAATTGGCTTCAATTTTAAATTGCAATGTGTGCAATGCACAGCTTGTACAGAACATATATCTGTTCTTTTTGGTAAAACGGGAGGGCAACAGGGCTTCGCAACAAGAGAATACATGCTAAGTGAAATTCTTGTCAATTACAATCAATATGCCATCGCAACAGGAGACTACATAAAATACTAACACATCCTTGGGTACCATTAAAGTTCACACCCAACAGTAGTAAAGTACCATTAAGTTCAGACAAAAAGTCGTGGAAAATAAACATACTTAAGTTCATGCCCAAAAGTACCGTCAAGACCATTGTATTATGTAGGGAAGAACAAACGCAGCGTAATGACGAGGATGAGGGAACAGCAGGGGAGGCATCCCGGGCCACTCCTGGTACTCAGCCAACAGGGTGGCTTCTTCCTCCTCCAAACCATCCTTCTTGCGTTCCCTCATCACTTCGATGTGTTCGGACGCCTACAGAAGTCCCGTCCTCCAGACAGGGCCAGCACATGTCGCTCAAGAGTGGCGGCCTTCAACTCCAAAATGGGCAATGTCCCGTCCTCCAGATAGGACACCCTTTCCTTAATGGACTCGTACTCCCCAAGGAGATCCTCGTAGGTCCGACTGTGATCCCTTTCAGTGCGCTTCCCCTGCAATATGAACTCCAAGCGCTGTATACGAGCCTCTAAATCGGAAGAACCCCCGCTCTCGGGCGGCGTTTCTACCCCTGGCCCGGCATGGCCGGTATCCTGGAATTGTCCGATGACGTCGGATAGTACTGGATTATACACACGTATTGGAACGAAATATATATCGATCAGAATGGACAAGAATATTTTTGGAACCAATTCAATGAAAGAAGAGCATGAGGTTTAAGTCCAGTGGAAAACCTGGGGCGGAGGATGATGAGCCGCACGATGAGCCTGCCGCCTCGCTCTCGGTTCTCTCCGAGAACTTGCAAAATTCCTTCACTTGCTCGCAATATTCCTTCACTTCCTCTTCCTCGTTATGTAGCCTCGTAAGTTTACGCTCGGCCCTCGCAATACGTGACATTAAGCCTTGTGCCTTCGACTTAAGATCTGCTTCCACCCGGCGAATGCGAAGGCACTTTTCGGCCATCTCAACCAACGCCATTCTAGTCACGACTTCCCCGAGAAATTGCTCATCACCAGCTCCTGTTGCATCAAAAACATCAAAGCGATCTATCAAGACAGACTACTATGTGTTGGTGGAGAGAAGCTGGTTTTGGGGGTTGACGGATTGTGAACGGAGACTGGGGAGTGGAAGGATTACTGCCTTTGCCTTTTTGGGGACCAGCGGTCTTACCAATTACCACCCCAACACGAAGCAATTGCACATAGTATACCGTGCGACCAAATATTCCATATACGGATCAACATTTTTTATTATCCATACTACTATTTTTATTATTATTAATATTATAATCCTCAATATCAGAAAATTCCAACCCTGACATTGGTTATCACGCTAACCTTGATCCAAAGTGAGATCGAAGCGCTAACCTTGATCCATGTTCGGTCGGTCTTGATTGCAGCGGATTCGTTGACGTTTCTCTTCTGACGTTGTACTGCTTTACACAGTGTATTTACACCCTCTATTCTCTCAAGGGTACGAACATGGGGGGGGTGCTGAATGGGTTCGGTGACCCCTCAATCCGTCGGACAATCGTTTATTTACAGGAGAGAACTGGAACTTCACCTTCGGTGACCCCTCTACTTTCTCTCTCGATCTAGGGCCGGCGTAATGGGTTCAGTGAAAGGTTGAAGACTCAAGGATATCTTTCTCTTTAATAAAAGCCCCGAGAACGGCATCGTTTAATGGTCACTGAGAAGACGGAAGAGAAACGGCATCGTTTAGTATGTGTGGTCTTTGATAAGAGTATCAGCAGTGGGGGTTTCACCCGCCAGTTTCACACAAGTTTCACCAACAAAAAAGAAGAACTGGGGTGAAATCATGCTATTGGATTGGACTGACCCTAAACCCACACAAGGAAATTATGCACCAAAGTTTTATTTCTTTTTAAGCCCCCTTTTCTTTCTCGATTTAAATGGAATTGATCACTATTACTCCGTATATAACATGAGATATATAAGAAAGTACTCCGTATATATTAGTCCAAGTAAATGAAAAAAAAATACAAACCACACTAAATTGTAATATAAATATATAATGTATCGGGCAGTAACATTGATTAAGAAAGAAAAGATTGAAAATTGACCAAACTACATTTTATATTATTAAGTATTGTAAAATCTATTTTAGTTACTATACATCTCTTATGAGAACCAAAGCATATCATTTTTACGGAATCTTTCTTTTGCAAATTTTGAATTGATCGGGCTCAAAAAAAATCACACACTTGTGAAAGACTTTAATCGATTTCGGATCATGAAATCGGCCCCAATTCGGATCTAGACTTGAATTAATTTAACCCTAATTTCATACAAAGTAAGATCGAAACACAAACCTTGATCCATGTGCGTTCGATCTTGTTTGCAGCGGAATCCTTGACTACGATTTGTGCTCTTCCATAACCTTTTCCTTTGATTTGGTTTCTGATGGATGAAACCCTGTATCCCAAGATTAAGTTTATTTTTCAGAGAGAAGAAGAGAACTCCTTCATTGACTCTTTGTTCTTTTCCAACGTATATATATGTGTGGTAGTTACTTAAAAGTAACCGCCCTTTTAATACACATCTATAAATTACTTTTATATGAGATAATCTATCTATTATATATAATTTTTAAGGCAAGGAAGAGGGAATTTATTAACCTTAATAGAACTCCCGAATTAATATCCTTAATCGAAACCATCCATCACGGTATCGGCTTTTAATATTGAAACCATGTTATATATATATGAACTTGATCTTTTTATAAGTAAACCTAAGTCATATGGACCATAAACAATTATAGGAAATATTCTTTCAACTTGATCCATAGTGAGATGAGATTCATTTTTAAAGATTATCTATTCACAACCTATACTGTGTAGATAAGTAAATCTAGCAAGATTTGACTGATAATTGATTTTATTCAAGATATATTTATAACCAAATATTATGTATTCAAATATTACATATTGTGACTTTCTAACAAAAATTTTGGCAACGGCTTTTACAATTGAGTGTTATGCATTTTATTTTATAAAAACATTGGAGTAGACTAAACCATCGTTTCTGAATTTTTATTTTTTCTTAATTAAAATTAAGATAATCAATAATATATAGATTTGTTTTTGATTGACTAAGATATCATTTGTAGTTGTAATCAATTTGCACAATTGACATCCGTGATAATAGAGCACTAAAAACATATGAAGCTTTGTAAAACCAATCTTACGGTACATCAACTACGCCACACTACAAGACTGCAGGAATGGTAAAAAACTGCCAAACAAAAATTAAACCAGCATATCTCACCAAAAAAAAAAGGTAAACCAACCCACATCGTTCAATCAAAACCTAACCACACGTTTGCCCTCTCCACAAACAGGCCGGAAAGTATTAGCATAGGCCGTGAACAACACCCGCGACACACCCCGACATCCGTGCTCTCCGACCACCTCCAATCTCCCGGCCTCTGGCCCTTCCATCTCGTACGAATAAACCTGATTCTCCGTCGCAAACAACAACTCCTTCCCGTTCACGACACAACAACCGACCACATTGCCCTCCTCCTCAGGCACACCCATCCCCTCTGTCGTCTCTGCCACCACCCTCCTCCACGACATTCGGTCGTAGTCCTCCAACTCCCACACCGTCAGCCTTCTCCCGTCGGCCCTCACCAGGCCCAGGGTTTCGCGACATCCCCACTTGAAGATCTCAAGCTTCGAATGTTCGCCATCCTCCATCCACGCGCCTTTTGGCAACTTACACGCTCTACAAGAATCCTTCCTCTCGACGTCGTAAGCCACCACGTATGGCTCCAAGAAATACACCCTCCTCCGTGCATTTGGCAAGCTGCAAGTCACACATAGTAATAGTACAGAGCGGTTTATATATACCATGTACAAAACACATAATACCTAAAACTTAAGTTTACCACAATGTTGTTAGCGGCATAAGTACGTACGTATACCTGTCACATAGGTAGTGTATCACAAGGCCTTTGTCCGGTCCATTGAAGACTCCAACGGGCATATCAAGGCGAATTTGGCGCTTGTCTGGCTCCCTCAAATCACACAACTCGTCCTCCCACCTCCCATTACGATACACGGCTAGGCGGTGGCTACAACCCCAACCGCTAGTCTCGTCGTCGACTTGTACCGGGGCAGTAACAATGTAGTCGTTAGGGAAGTCGCCCTCCGAGGACCCGTCAAGCTTTCTTGGACGACACCCAATTAGGAGCCCGAAATCACAAACCCGGATGACTTGCAACTCGTCGGGTATATTAAGCTGTGTCCAACTCTTCGTAACGGGGTTGCAAACCAAGAATCCTTGGGCGACCCCTCTGACGAGCTTGCTAAGAAGGACTAGCCCCTGGCTGGAGGCCAAGACACGGCCGTTGCTCTCTAGGAAGGAGACGGACTCCTTGGGGATGTCGAAGAGGGACCGTGGCTCGGTTCCAACGACGTGGAAGTCGAGTTTGTCGCACTCGGCCCAGCTTGTCTCGGGCTGGAGGAAGACGCCGCCGTTCGAGCGAGACGAGTTGATGGCTTGCTTGTAGTGGAAGAAGGGCTCGGAAAGAACCCTGGATAGGGTTCTGTCCAAGGAGAAGTACTTGATCACGCCTTTGGCCGGCATCCATGAGAAGAGCTCAAACAATAGGTCGGTCCCGAAGTTTGCATGAGACATTATCCAATTAGGACGTGGGAAATTAAACTCGATGCTGAAAAACAAAGATATTAATTGTTAGGGCATCTCCGAGAGATTCTCTATAATTATCTCCAAAATGGGGAAAGAAGGCTCACATTCTCCAAACTTCTTATGTCCTAACTCCAACATATTCTCCATATTAAAGAGTTATATTTTTATCATTATTAAATATATATATTATATTTAAACTACTACTCCATTATAAATTCAAAATTGACCAATTGGAAGAAGCCTCAATATACCTGTAATCCTATCTCCAAATAATTGTAGGGATATCCCCAAATTTAGAGATAAGAGTTCCATTTTTTAAGAGCTTCTCCAAAATAGTGAAGGCAATGAAGTATTTGTTGGACCATAAAATTGGTATAAGATCCCCATATGCACTAGCATCTGTTGGACTTAGTACGCAATATTACACTACAAGAAAACCCTAATTTACCCACATTAGAAAACCCTAATTTAGCCACCACAAGAAAGCCGTAATTTGTACCTTGACGTGAATGAACAACACTCGATCGATCAGAAAGTTTTCGCGCGATCTCACAAATCCTTTGATGATGGCAAGTACGTACGTGCGCAGTTGGTTTCTGACTATGTATTTTTTTGGTAGAAAGTTGATTTCTAACTATATCCCTTTGATGATGAAGAAGATGGAAGAACTGGGTTTTATGTTTGATGGAAGAGCGGTTTGTTGGTTGGGGAGGACTTGAATTGAATATGAATAACTAAAAAAACGTGTCAAGTCAATACATTAAGGAATATGAAAGGACGTTATCAAATCAGATGAGGGGGGGGGTGATATTTTTGTCATGTGAAAATATTAATTTGGTGATAGAACGGATATATTATTGGGTGCATGTTTCTCGTCAAAAAATACGCTTAAATGCATCCAAAAAACGTGAATCCCCACCGTCCATTTGACTTCCGTTTTCCCTCCCAAAAACGTGAATCCCCAACGTAAATGATTGAATTGACAATATGTTTCATTTAATTTGTGGATTGTAGTTTTGCATGTGTGATTCATTTGGTGGTGATGACATCACGATCTATCCATGGCTAATTGGCTATGGTTTGTGTAATTGGTATGGAAATTTGGCTTGCAGTGTACATTACGTGCAATGCACGATATACGTCCGTGTTTCGGTGTGCTGTCAGTACAGAGTATATCATGCACCACGAGACTAGTTTCACTAATGACGTCCAATAGTATACCCCCCTACTATAATTTGGGCATTAAATCATACGTAAAGCATACAGTATTATTTAAAAAATGTGACACATGTGACATACGTAATGGCTGATTATCTTACAAATACATATCATATGCTCCGAGGACCGATTGGATTCCATCGACCCCAGCCGAGTGGTATGATACGATCCATTGGCGAATAATTCGATATCAGGTGCCCTATGATAATACATTTATCAGCCGAATTGTCACGTACGTCAGAATACAAGACCAACAAGCGTATGAACACTTAACACGTACACCTGTTAATTAAGATTTCAATATTGTTATTTTGAACCTTTTGTTCAATTTTGTGTATAGTTTCTCATTTGTTTATTAATATAGACACATTGTCATTCGATGAATGTTAATTACAAGTACCGACTTCATAACTTCGCCCTCGTCAATACTTGGTTTGATATTTTGACCGGTATGATTTTTATCATTAATAATATATACATTAGATAGTAACATCAACATAAAGTTTAATTATATATATATTAAACGTTCAGGGAAATCAAGGTACGAGTAACAAACTAAGAATGTAATAGTGCTATATTTTCAACTATGTAACAAACTAAGAATGTTAATAAAAATAATTACGTAGACATCATGTACAAGTTAAACCTTTTGCAAATCAAGGTACGAGTTTTAAAGCAAGGCACGAATTGAACAACCATAATGAACATCAAGGTACGATGTTAAACTGAAAATTATATAGTTATGATGATTGCTAGACAAATAAGGAAATTAGTATCATAAAGTCACATAGTATACGTACTCCTCCTTAATATTTAATTTTTTTGGGTAGAATACTCATCCTTAATATTATCATCTACATACTACTCCTAATATTATTGTATGAATAGATTTGGACGGATTTTTTTTAAAAAAATCTTCAAAATGGAAATCAATAGATAAGAAGAAATCTAATGTGGGAATTTCAACAAATTATGCCCACTGAATTGTTTTAATACAAAAGGATGATGCGGTCAATTGAGGAGGTGACACTTGTCCGGCTAAATAGTTATGATGATGATGATTTGCAAGAGGTGACGCTTGTTATTTGTTTAGGTTTTATTTTCATTGAACATCTTTAATATATGATATTATTATTTGAGTTACCGAGATTTAAAAATAAATTTTTGAAGGATAATTGGAAATATAAATAAATGGAATATAGATATATAATTTTTATAGTTAACAATTGACTTGGACATGAAAACAAGATACTAGGGCACGTATAGTTCCGTACGTGTAGATATCCCTTAACCTTTGCATTACCCATAAATAATCAAAAATTTATTCTTTGCACAAGAATGCAAAATCGATGATGAATGTCTCGTTCTTGCAACTGATTCCAATAATCTCCAACATGTACATATTATACATGTACACATAATATGTAATTTATCATGGTCGTCCCTATACCCTAAAATAAAAACTATAAGAAATGCTTTAATGACTACTTGTATAAGTAATGGAAACTTACTAGTCAACGGTTTAGAGTCTCAACCCAACGGTTTCGAGTTTAATTGGGTCGGGTTGAAATGGGTCTCAAGTTTAAATTTCCGAGTTGAAACCCAAAAATTTCGGATAGGGTCAACTTTTTACAGGTCTATGTGTAACTACTTGTTTATAATCTTAAAAACACAATTTTGTTCTAATTAATAAATTATGTAAGTATTTTGTATTGAATTGTGAAAAAAATAGTAGATAAAATAAATATAAAATATGAAATTATTTGATTTGATTTTATTAATTTCTTATTAGAATTATTTTGATAATGTGGCGTTTCTATTACAATTAAGTTTTTTAGCCGAAGGAACATGTGTAGGGATTACTCTTTATAATTTTATAGATATTTTGGAGGAATTTAAATCGAAAGCATATGGTTAGCTCTGTAGGCTTTACATTCTCGCTCAAAAAAGAAAAAAGGATAAAGTTAATATATGTATGTAAAAAATAAGACATAGTAGCATGCATTCATAGTCAATCACGGATAGAAAACAAAAAAAAAGAAAAAAATATAAAAACATGCATTTATTTGACAAGGAAAAGAAAAATAAGAGTTGTAGACATAGATAATTCACCCAAAACAAAAAAGTAAATAAAAACGATTAGAGAGAAGTCATTAATGTGACAAGAGGGGGAGAATTGTAAGTGTTGTATAGATATAGAAGATTAACATGAGTAATGTATTATTAAAATAAATCACATGAGCAACAAATTATATAACTAATCCAAAATTTTATATGAAACTATTATTTTAACTAGAATTACAGAAATTTAAGTAGGTATGTAGTTAAAATAAACCGTGCCTTGCTATTGAATTCTACAATGCTTGACAATTCTATGATTTTATTCATTTTAAATGTTTCCCCGGAGGTTTAATATATATAACTTACTTTATGTTGATGTTACTATCTAATGTATATATTATTAATGATAAAAATCATACCGGTCCAAATATCAAACCAAGTATTGACGAGGGAGAAGTTATGAAGTCGGTACATTTAATTAACATTCAACAATTGACAATGTGTCTATATTAATAAACAAATGAAAAACTGTACACAAAATTGAACAAAAGGTTCAAAATAACAATACTGAAAACTTAATTAACAGCTGTTAAGTGTTCATACACTTGTTGGTCCTGTATTCTGACGTACGTGACAAATGTTCGGCTAATAAATGTATTATCATAGGGCGCCTGATATCGAATTATTCGCCAATGGAGCCTATCATACAACTCGGTTGGGGTCAATGAAATCTAATTGGTCCTCGGAGCATATGATACATGTTTGTAAGATAATCAGCCATTAGGTATGTCACATATATGTGTCACATTTTTAAAATAATCTGATTGCTTTACGTATGATTTAATGCCCAAATTATAGTAGATGGGTATACTATTGGAAGTCATTAGTGAAACTAGTCTTGTGGTGCATGATTTACTCTGTACCGACAACACACCGAAACACGGACTAATATCATGCATTGCACGTAATGTACACTGCAAGCCAAATTTCCATATCAATTACACAAACCATAGCCAATTAGCCATGGATAGATCGTGATGTCATCACCACCAAATGAATCACACAAGCAAAACTTACAATCCACAAATTAAATGACACATATTGTCAATTCAAGCACTTAAACTAAGTCATCGTGATGTTACAAACAACAAAACCCTTCAAACCTACGTGAAATTTACAGAAAGCAATAGCACTGGTCTGGGCAATATACCAAAACCATCACCACAGCACCATTCCCTTTTCACCTACGTGACAACAAATGAAATAGAGATCAGAGTATTTCCAAGAATAATCACGCCTGCCTAGATATATGCATTGGTATATTGATGAACATTACACTAAACAACATTCACATGTCATGAATATAGTAGTTTAAATGAAAAAGGTTGATATGCTATAGCGCGAACTAACCTTTTGATCTGCACATGGTAGATCTGTCTGAAGGGATGATGCAACGTGAACTCCAATCGATCCTTCACTCGAAGGTTGTTCTTTCTAGCGAACCTTCTCCATCCGCAGCCCATCTCACAAGCCCATCGTTTAAACCTCTTGAACCATCGGTATTCAACTTCGGAAGAACCACTATCAGTTTTCAGTGTCATGGTCCTGGCCTTTGTGGTCTTCGCACGTAAGAATCGTCTTGCAAAATCGGAAGGGATAACCTGCAACCAAGAGTATCAAGTCACTGATTAATATAACAACCCTAATCAAACTCGAATATTAATAATACTAATGTGGATGTAAATGAGAGAGACCGAGACCGGAGCACATCCGATGACACTTTACTTAGATGTTTCCGGTGTACAGAGATACATAATATATATAGAGGAATACAAAATCTTATCTCGAACAAAAAAGGTTCCTATCGCTCCTTGTGGATGTAAATTAGAGAGACTGGAGAATATTGAGAACACTTTGCTTAGATATTTCCGGTGTACAGAGATACATAATGTAGAGGAATACAAAATCTTATCTCCTAATTAAGATATATACAAGATAATTTGTACCATGAATAACAAATCCAATACTCCGTATCTACTAATACCTAGTTAGTGGATTAATATATACCCAATTACTGATTATCACATGACTTACAATTCCATCATTGCCAACAAGATTTCGGTTTTGGACTTCAACGGTGAACTTTGCTCTGTCATAGACGTCGGCTTGTTTGTCCTTGGAATTCTCTCGGCACTAGCACTCTCATCTTGACAACCTCCGTCTGAGATTGCCTCAGATTCCTCGGCATCTTCTTCTTCAGCATCAGAGTCGTCATCAGAGGAACTTTATGTAGAATCTTTTCCTGGCGACCCGAATGAATCCACGCTGTCATAGCCGCCAAAATCTTGTTCCATGGCGTGCAGGAATGAAGGGATTTTTTCCATGGCGTCATCAAAGGAACTTTAGGGATTTTTTTCCGTATCGCACTCAATTAGATTATACATGCCTAATGCAAAAACTTCACCTATAAAGTACAAATACAGATCCATCCCTATGCTGAGATTGTATAATTGTGCATTCCTTGACAGGGTGTGCATTTCACGATTATCTTTCAGAATTGTATAATATGTGCAAGTACTCTGATTACTGTGCATTCGTTCTGAGCCCACCGACGGCCGGTGGGCAACTGTGCAATTCATCGCCACGACGGTGGAGCGTGTAGGGTTGAGGGTTCTGGACTTATGGTTTAGCTATATTTACATCCCCTAAAAAGTAGACATTACATGTGTGAAAATAAGGGAGCACCAATAAGTGATTACACATTATATTACACCGACAAGTAAAAGTTGACAAATAATGTACTCCCTCCCATTTAGGTAACAAAAAGCGACGTATTCTTTTGTGTTTCCCATTAAAAGGTATTTACACATACGTAATTTTTAGCTTACTTTATTGTTGATTGTTAATGTGGACTTTGGAAGGCCATAATTCAATACATAGCATATGGGTGCGTGAAAATAACATGTAATGGGTTGTGACGAGGTTACTATAATGTAACAATTAATCATTTGTGCATACTTGGTAGATTATAACCCATGTAACATCCCCTATGCTGGACTCCAACCGTATGGGTATATTTGGAAGACCATGTTTAAAATTTCTATCAGATGGTACGCCAGATAACAAAAAATATCAAAAGGCTATATATTTTTGTTTTCTCTCGGTAGGATATAATTGATTTGTATTAGTTGTAATTACCCCAAAACAATTATTCTTTGTTGTACCTTTGGTAGTTACGGGCTAATTATGTTTCTTATACCCGAGGTATATTTCATGATTTGCTCTTTTCGGGCTAATTATCCTTGAACATTTATACTTTGTTATACATTTGTTTGGTTATAACCCAATCATGATGCCCTAAGCTAATACAGTTATCACCCGAACATTTGTCACACAAGTGTCAATACAAGATCGTAAATTATTTTATAAATTATTTATAAGATCGTAAATTCTTTTTTCGGAGGAATGATTATATATTGTTAAAACTTACATCTTGATATTAGCAATTTGTAATACCCAAGCTTAGAAGCAACAATCCTCCGTAGAGTAATCTAACTTCAATCCTGGGAAATAATTCCCATGGGTCCCGCTTGAATTTGGTGTCTTTTGTGCAGCAAAAGGACTTATTCCTGCCTATTGTAAGTACTGTTTCGGTCAGTGGTTGTTGGGTCGAAAGTCCGGAAGTTATCTGCCAAGTAACGTTTTCCAAGACAGATACTGGGTGCACATAAGTCCAAATAAATCGGCGAGGATATGGCAACAAGCATGTACTGCAGCAGCGCGTGCAACTCGCACCTTTGTCTAACACTCGACCACCAAGTGGGAAACTTTACCACATTTTGTAGTCGTGTACACAGGTGTAACACAATTTGGTTGGTAAATGTGTGCAAATACAATATATAACCCTTGATTTGTCATTACATTCGACCAAACGGTTTACCAACATTTAAGGACGGAATTCCCGAAATGGTACACTCCGTTACTCTAATCGCTAAAGCAATATAGCTTACAAAATAAACTCATAAGCGTATATACATTTACGTAGACAAATGGAGACCCTAGGATAACTATCAAGTAGTTTTACATTTGGCAAATGTTAGTCTTAACGTTTCGGTAGACTACCCCATTCGTTTGGCAACAAGTTGGCAATGAGGTTTGTTATTACTTTTGTGTTCATTTTATTTTAGGTGTTTAGATCATCTTCTCTCGTCTTAGTTATCTAACCAAATCTTCATATCCTTATTCCTGTCTTTTCTTTTTCCGATTTATATAAGGCAATTATTTGTCGAAAATCCTATTTTCACACAAAAAATTACTTTCATTCTTTTGTAGCAATCTATTTTCACAAGATTACTAGTTACTCCGTCCAACCCGTACTAGTCGCAAGATAGATCCCCCGGCCCAACCCGTTCTTAAAGATATCTTTCCGAAGGTTTATCATTTTTTCACATGCGGTAAGCATGATTTCGCTCTGGTCTCCCCCTAATTGGTCCAAATGCTAGGCCTAGGTGGAGTAGGTGAAGGACGATGTCAATCGACTTCTGCAGGTTGCCGTGCTTTGCATACATTGTGATAGTGGTATGCAACAATTGGTTTGGATAATTTTATACGTGGATCTGACCAAATTAAAAAATGCAACGTGGATGAGTAAGCACAGAGATTTTGCAGGCAGTATATTTAATCCAACGTGATTTAACACTGTCACACCTATCCCTAAAAAGTAAACAAACTTGTTGCAATTCATAGTCAACACTCAAGAGGGTGCAATTTAACGTTTATACTTTTAAAGAACGATGGGTGTGAGAGATTTTGAAGAAACAGGTGCAAAAAGTTACTACTTGTAGACAATTTTGGTCAGGAAAAAGATTCGAGGAGCACATACGCAAGTAACAAACTCAAACAAATTTAACGCATGTGATGGCTAACTCATTCTTATCTATATTAGATATACGTAACAGAACAAAATTGTATTGATATTTAACGCTGTTGTACGTAACAAATATATAAAGGAGCCTATACAAAATATATAGGTAACAAATGCGTAGTGGAGCATATATATGGAGGAGCAGTATGTAACTCAATTGTACCTACATTAGTAACAAAATTTTGCTGGACTATATACATAGAAATTAAAAAATGTATAGTAAACAGAAAGGTTTTTTTACATATCTGATGGGAGTTGAAAAATAAAATAAAATTGTAGTAGTACCATTTAGTTTAAATACAACTTTTATCTCCATACCACCGATTTTGGACGTGACGTTGATTCAACTTCCCTTCCCTTCCCTTCCCTTCCCTTCAACAGTTATTTCCCTTCGCTCCTCTCCCTGCCTCTAAAATCAACCCAAGTTGTATCAAATGACAGCCGATATCAAATCGCCGTGTGCAGGTGTCAGTGCAAAGCACATCATTGCGACAGTGCTGTGCAGTTGTATCTATTCTTCCACGTGAACAAAGCATAGCTCTGGTGAGTTATACACAGTGACCTATTTTCAGTAATTTGCATTTAATGCAGTAGGCCATCACACCCTCTGTTTCACCTTTCCCATGACAATGAATTGTTAGTGCGAAAATAACCTCAAACAATTGTACGGGTCATATATATTGATATCCAAAACTTGTTTTAGCGAACAATAGATTTGGGATATAACTAATACCCAGAAAAAAGTTCCCCTGTTATCTTGTTATGGTCGTCACTTCTTGATAACACTTTAGTCAATATAATACCCCCCATTCAAACCTTGATTAAGTGTCCAATATACCACACATTGTTTCGGATCAATGTTGTAGGAATGTGTGATTTAAACTGTGTAATGTGTGGCCAAAATCGATATCATTAGGGGCGTTTAACAATATTTCTGCTAAGCTTGTAATCATTACACTAATCTTTGTACACAAAGGATGTAAACGTCTTTCGATTTATTACAGTACGTATGTTACCCATACGTGTTAAAATGTTTTGATTAGTACAATATTATATATCATGTCAATATAATTTTATTTTGGCCGAAAAAACTACGGAGTACTACTCCACAATGTTTATTATATATGCGTCATATACTAGAAACGTGTGCATTTCACCAGTTAGAATTATGCAGAGCACAGTATAAGTGCACTTCATCCGCAGCAATGATATAGCCTTCCTCTGAGACCTGAACTGTCAGTCTTTTTTTCCGGAGGCGCTGTGGAGTCTCTTCAAAGTTCACACAGGGTTGATTAGACTGTGTGATCAGCCTTTTCACCCGCTACAAAATTACCACCAATTCAAGCTTGCGACAATCTAATACATTCCCAGTTTCTCAGCCCCACCCATCAACAACGATGGCCGCTTGTGGCAACACAAACGTACATCTGGCGCGGAAGCTCCTTGCCGTCAGGCTCTTCATACGCACGATGATACAAGCGGATTTCGTCGGGCCGGACGACATGCGCAAGGCACTACAGCGGGCTAGCAAAGCTCCCTCCTTCCATAGAATTATGGACGAGGAGCTATTCTTAAGGAAGCTAGCATTTAACAGCAGCAATGTCGGATACACTCTTCGGACGGCCCGCCACGCCGGGGATCCCCTGCCGCTGCCGGACAACACCCAAATGTGCCTTGCCGTATTCCACCCAAGTCCAAACCAGCCACTGTCGGTTGAGGAGGTTGTAGAGCTCCAGTCCCTGAAAGAAGAGACGAGGCTCGTGATACGAGCCGTCGTCCGTTCGGGGGCTGGAAGGGTTGCGGTGAGGAAGTGCCTCGCGAAATGGCCAACTCTCAAAACCGTAGCCCAACATTATATTTCCGTGAGGAGGACGCTTACCAAGAGTGCATTAGCAAGCCGGAGAACATAGAAGAGATGTTCAACGCTAGCAAGAGGCCCAGGCCATCGGGCGATATCGGGCCGCAACAGCAAGTCCGAAAGAGTAGACCGACCGATGTGCGCGCCCATAACTTCCGCCAGGATGTCTTCAACAGACTCAAGGCAGCGAGCATAGATCTCGAGCTCCGGCTGTAATGGGTAATCAGCGTTGCCCCCCTCCCCCGCCCCGCTTTTTGGTATGAATCAGGACCGTAACTCGTAAGTGTGTTAATTGGCCGTTGCTTTTGGTGATTTAGATATTTGCATTATGGTGTATGAACGTGCGTTTTTTGTGTATTAAACTGATTTGCAAGATGAGGTCCCGTTAACGATGCTGTGTGCTCTGTATAGAATCGCTCATTATGAATTCAACTGTGCTTTGCATATCCCATGTAGTGTTCTTTGCATAACCCATATGGAGTGAAATGCAGTACATACATACTGCCCGAATGGGAATCTTATTCCCAAAATTGCCGGAACATCCATTGCCATATATCGCATGAGTCTTGTAATGGGTCTCTCAACAGTCCTCACTCAATTGTTAAACAACCTATAGTACAGGTATTCATCAGATTTCATACCCAATCCTTATTAGGGTGTTGGTTTTGACCAAAATTAAAAATATTATGGTGTTAGTGCCGATGTGTTAGGGAATTGTTGATGTGGGAATTAAAGGGTTGCACCTGATGTTGTTCTTGAGCAGATATTGTTAATTTCAACTTTGTATTCATACATGATACCCGAACCCGCAACAACCGGTGGACATTTAGAGTCAGAGTGCACATTTCTGTATGAGTTGCACGTTGTCCAGGATTCTTCAAATGTATTAAAAACAAAAGTGGTGAAACCTCTTTTGAGCAAAAACATAATGTGGTGAAGCATCACAGATCGAGTCATATTCATGAGTATATTGGTAAATGTGATCGAGACTTTACCAAAAACCGTCAACAGGATACATGTAGATGTAGTGCTTGGCTAAATGTTATTGATCCTTCCATTTCTTTAAGATTAGCACCGATGCATAGACCAACAAAACGTCAAAAAGCAAGGCCACACGTTAACGAAATGGATGAATCCATTGATATGTGCAGCCAGTTATGCCGAGGTAATGGTAATGCAAATTACCATGGAAGAACAAGTGTGAGAAAAAGAAAACATGGATACATCGATCCTTGGACACTATATATTACTCCGTAGGAGACTATATATGTAAACATTTGCTACCCTCATTCATATCTCCATGCTACAACAAAGGAAACTTACATTTACTACACTCATTAAATGCTCACGGTACTTTGATACTATTGTTTCCTCTGAGACAACCCTGTCGTTCAGTTACATCCTTCATTTGCTACACTCAATCCTTAGTTACGCTCATCATGGTCACCTGATTACAAAACATTCCTTCCACTCCACCTAAATGAATCAACTCCATGAAAGGCAAAATTCAATCCTCACGATGGGCCCACAGAACCGGCCAAATGGCCCCACACACCCGACCTAGGTACTACCCCTTACCTCACACTGTAATATTTAATGGAAATATAACCCATTGGACTACAATGTTTACCCCTAATTTATTCAAAGCTTGTCTATCGGCCAAAATGAAAAAAAAATGTACCAAATATATATTCTCAGAGGTCGTTCACAGAAAATCTCACCACTTTCTTTTCTTGCTTATTGGAAGTGAGGGAACTTCTCGAAAAACAAAATACGGGGACGGCAAGCCACAAATGAAACAACCCATATCCCTAATTAATTAACAACAAAAAGTACGTGACTGCGAAGTGACGTTAATTGTTCGACATTTGCTCTAATTTGAAGAGATAAACCATAAATAATATTTATTCGAACTCGAACCCTAATCAGCCAACCACAATTCGGGTTCATACCGAAGTTCCATAAAAACAAGTGTGCATCCCCTAAACACACAGAGCATTGCACATACTACACAGCACTCAGCCATTGATAAGAAATCAATTTTTCCTTGTCCTTCTGTTGTCAAAACAAACTCCAACCACCCGGACGACGATGGGGAACGACAGAGCAGTGCGGCCAGTGAGATGTGAGATAGGTATGTTGCCAGACGAGGTCATCATCGACATCGCTTCGAGGGTGGCATCTTGTTCTCTGAGAGATCTGTTCAACTGCAGGCAGAGTTAAATCCAAGTGCCTTGTATTTGTTTGGTTTCACCTATTGGCCGGAATGTACTGGGTTCAAACCGCACAAATCCCTCTTGTAGTTGCAAGGTCTTAAAGCGATGCGGGCAGGACTCTCTGGTACTCCAACAGTCTTCATCACAGGAAATCTACGCACGACGGTTCAGACAAGAAGAGCATCGGGAAGCCGCGTATGCATTCCTCCGGCTGTGTGCGGAAAGAGGGAACCCTGGTGCTTTATACGGCCAAGGGTTGGTAAGTTGATTCGTATGTGAACTTGATTGGCTTGAAATGTTGTGGAATATTGCTTAACAGGAATGTTCCGATCACAGCTCAAGTATTTCGGGGCCATAGATGAGCCGGACGGTCTAGACTGCCTGCAGAGATCGGCTGCGCTGGGGCACACCCTAGCTGCGTATGTGCTTGCCGTGCTCCTGCTCTGCTCCCAAGAACACGACCAGGACGGGAGGGCTATGAATCTGCTCCGTGCCGTCAGGGATTCACCCGGCTTTGGCATCGTGGAATGCCGTCGCGAATTCCTCCAGTTCTTATGCGCCAGGCCGCCTACCCCTAAAGTCGCCTTACGGTTCAAACCACCAAGGTCGTCTACGCACCGCGAACCAGGACGGTGTCAGCGCCGTGTGAGGAACCAGTTCAGTGTCCGGGATTTTTTGGTGCGCGACGAGGTCGATGCAGGATCTTGCTTGCCCTGTAGTTCTGCATTCGAAGTAGAGTTTTTCTGTTCACTGTTCTACCTACGAAGATGGGGGCTGTAACGGCGGTTCGGATCGTCTGTCCCAACAATATGTCCCCATTTTGTGTCCCTCAAACTTAATTGGTCCATGTGTTACTAATTTCCAACTCATCATATCTTTTTTGTTTTATATTTTCCCTAAAATTCAATTTTTCAACTCTGTAAACCCCAGAAGTTGAATATTATCATTGTTATTGCTCGGGGCCTCCGGTGACATGGATTTTAGACAAGTTAAGATATATCAAAGTTTGATTAGCTCAAATTGAGAAGGACTAAAGCAAGAAGTAAGAGGATTAGGGAAGAAAATTGTAGATTGAGAGATACAAATTGTCTAGAGAAACTCTAAACACATAAATTGACCTTCTGTATTAGAAACTTAGCCCTAATTCCTCATTGATTGGCAAAAGATTGGTTTAAATTGGCAATAGATTTGCAAATAATTAAACCCTAATTGCTCCTAGATTGGCAACGGATTGACCATGGATTTGCAAATAACCTAAACCTCTGTTCTTTACAAGGTGAGAACATGGAACGGTTTTCGCTCGGTAATTGGAGAGAGAATGCCTTGGAGCAACGGCGTAAGAGGCTGCGAAATTCCTTGACGGAGATGCACGGGCACGGTATCAACCACCGCCGTTGAACGGCCGGCGCCGGATGAAGATTTCCTCTGTAAGGTGAGGAAGAAACGGGACGGGGGGAAGAGGAGAAGCCTCAATATTTTGGGGGTTTTATCAAATTACTGTAAAAAACATTGAATTTTAGGAAAAACAAAAAAAGATGCTGAGTTGGACCAATTAAATTTAAGGGACACATGATGGGGACATATAGCGGGGACAGACGATTTCACTATTACCCTCTCCAATTTATTTTAGAGTCCCCACAACCCACAATGGTGGGCTGTCCAACTCCATTTAAATATTGATTGTTGTAGGTCCCAAAATCATGTGCATCCTATATATAAAACCCATAACGTGCATTTCATTACTAGAGTGTGCATTTCATTTTATGTCTCTATTTTAAGTATATTTTTTTTATATCCTCTTCTTTTATTAACTGATATACAAATAAAATTTACCTAATACAAAAATTTAATTAAATAATTTGACAATTAATATATTATAATAGTTTCATCATTTATAATATTCGATAATGACAAAAATTATATATATACCATAAAGACAGTTACATTAAAAAAAAACACACATAATTTTTCCATGTGGCAACATTCTATTGGACCACATCATAAATGTTAGAGACAAAACTTTACAAATTGCATCTCACGTGTAAGTAGTAAGAATAGTGGGGGCAACAAAAATTTTTGGGAGGGTGTTCTAAAACCTGGGGGCCTCCAATTTTTGGGCACCATTCTACAATGGAGGGCTTACCCATTTGAGGAGAGAGAGAAAGCAAATGCAGTTCGAAACGGGGTAATTTTATAAGGTGTGCAAGGCACACTGGACGCTACATAAACAGACTTAATCGTCAGTACTACATAAACAGACTTAGACACGGAGGGAAATACCTAAGACTCCACAGGCCTACAAAATAAAGCAGACTACATTGTGTGCAAACCAAGCATAGATCATCCACAACAAAAGGTCCAAAACACATCATTTATCTAGACCAGAGGAATTAGTTCAGGATGAGTAACCTTCCCAACAGAGGGTCGACATCGTCGGTCAGGCGCTCGGCCTAAGCTGCGCCATCAATTTGTGCCGGTTCATGACACGGATGGGCAAATCCGGGTGCAATCATTACCGCCGCCCCGATGGCATGATCATCGTCCGCTCGAACTCTCTTGGATCCAGTCAACATGCGCACGACGCGGAGTGATTGCGCCGTCATCTGAGCGCTGTCCAACTCTTCGTAGAAAATCCGTTCAAACGTGTTGAGGCAGCCGCATTTGGTGAGGCAGTTTCCCACCAGTTTGCGGCCCACGGTAGGGCTTCGAATCAACGCGCGTAACACATGCCTTATCTCTGTGTTGAGGGCCTCTAGCTGCTGCACATGATGCTCTGTTAGGACGTGCATCGGGGGTGGATGGAACTCCGACAGGCGGACTATGGCTAAGTCTGCCACAGGGAGTGGGATGCTGAGGAGGCCGGATCGAACAGCCACCCAGAGTTCTTCATTGCGCGAGAGGAAGTCCATGTTCACCTCCTCTTCTAGGATTCTGAGAAAGGACGGCGCACGCCTCACTTTGGATAAGGCATTGGCAAGCCTAACCGGTCCGAGGTATTCAGGCTCTTTGATCGTCCGCACGAACAGACGGACACCGTTCAGCTCTCGGGCCAGGGGGATGTTCATGCCTGACGGTGCACCCATTGGCTCAAGTTCGTTGCTCTGTTGAATAATGGATTTAGTTTTTTTTTGGGGGCGAAATAGAGGATTTAATTAGTTTCTGAACCAGGGAGTGGGAGGGTGTACTGTACGGGGTTAAATTTATATGCGAGGGTGATTGGTTTTGATTATACTTTCCCTCCATATTCCGCACCTTTTCCCTCCAAAACCGATCAAGATGACCATTTTGGATAAGAAGACCCACAAAATCGTACACTTTTGCTAATAAGTATGGATTCCCTCTCACAAATGTAGCATTTTAATAAAAGGGAGCCCTAATCTTTCGTGCAAACTTGGGGCAAAGTCAAAGGGCATTTGTATACAGCGACTATGGACAAGATATGGGTGATAATTAGGTGTGTGAATTATCAATGGCTGAGTGCTGTGTAGTATGTGCAATGCTCTATGTGTTTAGGGGATGCACACTTGTTTTTATGTAACTTTGGTATGAACCCGAATTGTGGTTGGCTGATTAGGGTTCGAGTTCGAATAAATCCTTATGGTTTATGCAAAGAACACTGCATGGGTTATGCAAAGCACAGTTTAAATCATAATGAGCGATTCTATACAGAGTACACAACATCGTTAACGGGACCTCGTCGTGCAAATCAATTTAATACAGAGTACACCTCCACTTCTATTCATCCATTTCGTTAACGTGTGGCCTTGCTTCTTGACGTTTTTTTGGTCTATGCATCGGTGCTAATCTTAAAGAAATGGAAGGATCAATAACATTTAGCCAAGCACTACATCTACATGTATCCTGTTGACGGTTTTTGGTAAAGTCTTGATCACTTTTACCAATATACTCATGAATATGACTCGATCTGTGATGCTTCACCACATTATGTTTTTGCTCAAAAGAGGTTTCACCACTTTGCAGTAAACACGTTTGAAGAATCCTGGACAACGTTCAACTCATACAGAAATGTACACTCTAACTCTAAATGTCCACCGGTTGTTGCGGGTTCGGGTATCATGTATGAATTCAAAGTTGAAATTAACCAACACCCTAATAAGGATTGGGTATGAAATCTGATGAATACCTGTACTATAGGTTGTTTAACAATTGAGTGAGGACTGTTGAGAGACCCATTACAAGACTCATGCGATATATGGCAATGGATGTTCCGGCAATTTTGGGAATAAGATTCCCATTCGGGCAGTATGTATGTACTGCATTTCACTCCATATGGGTTATGCAAAGAACACTACATGGGATATGCAACGCACAGTTGAAATCATAATGAGCGATTCTATACAGAGAACACAGCATCGTTAACGGGACCTCGTCGTGCAAATCAGTTTAATACACAAAAAACGCACGTTCATACACCATAATGCAAATATCTAAATCACCAAAAGCAACGGCCAATTAACACACTTACGAGTTACGGTCCTGATTCATACCAAAAAGCGGGACGGGGGCGGGGGGCAACGCTGATTACCCATTACAGCCGGAGCTCGAGATCTATGCTCGCTGCCTTGAGTCTGTTGAAGACATCCTGGCGGAAGTTATGGGCGCGCACATCGGTCGGTGTAATCTTTCGGACTTGCTGTTGCGGCCCGATATCGCCCGGTGGCCTGGGCCTCTTGCTAGCGTTGAACATCTCTTCTATGTTCTCCTGCTTGCTAATGTACTCTTGGTAAGCGTCCTCTTCACGGAAATGCTGGGCTAAGGTTTTGAGAGTTGGCCATTTCGCGAGGCACTTCCTCACCGCAACCCTTCCAGCCCCCGAACGGACGAGGGCTCGTATCACGAGCCTCGTCTCTTCTTTCAGGGACTGGAGCTCTACAACCTCCTTAACCAACAGTGGCTGGTTTGGACTTGGGTGGAATACGGCAAGGCACATTTGGGTGTAGTCCGGCAGCGGCAGGAGATCCCCGGCGTGGCGGGCTGTCAGAAGAGTGTATCCGACATTGCGGCTGTTAACTACTAGCTTCCTTCAGAATAGCTCCTCGTCCATAATTTTATAGAAGGAGGGAGCTTTGCTAGCCCGATGTAGTGCCTTGAGCATGTCGTCCGGCCCGACGAAATCCGCTTGTATCATCGTACGAACGAAGAGCCCGACGGCAAGGAGCTCCCGCGCCAGATGTATGTTTGTGTAGCCACAAGCGGCCATCGTTGTTGATGGGTGGGGCAGAGAAACTGAGAATGTATTAGATTGTCGCAAGCTTGAATTGGTGGTAATTTTGTAACGGGTGAAAAGGCTGATGACACAGTCCAATCAACCCTGTGTGAACTGTGAATAGACTACACAGTGCCTCCGAAAAAAAAGACTGAGAGTTCAGGTCTCAGAGGAAGGCTATATCATTGCTGCGGATGAAGTGCACTTGTACTGTGCTTGCATAATTCTAACTGGTGAAATGCACACGTTTCTAGGATATGACGCATATATAATAAACATTGTGGAGTAGTACTCCGTAGTTTTTTCGCCCAAAATAAAATTATATTGTCATGATATTTAATATTGTACTAAGCAAAACATTTTAACACGTATGGGTAACATACGTACAGTAATAAATCGAAAGACGTTTTCATCCTTTGTGTACAAAGATTAGTGTAATATGATTAAGAGCTTAGCAGAAATATCGTTAAACGCCCCTAATGATATCGATTTTGGCCACACATTACACAGCTTAAATCACACATTCCCACAACATTGATCCGAAACAATATGTGGTTTAATGGACACTTAATTACTGTAAGGTTTTAATGGGGGGTATTATATTGACTAAAGTGTTATCAAGAAGTGACGACCATAACAAGATAACATGGGGACTTTTTTTGGGGTATTAGTTATATCCCAAATCTATTGTTCGCTAATACAAGTTTTGGATATGAATATATATGACCCATACAATTATTTGAGGTTAATTTCGCACAAACAATTCATTGTTATGGGAAAGGTGAAACAGAGGGTGTGGTGGCCTACTGCATTAAATGCAACTTACTGATCGAAAATATGTCACTGTGTATACGTACTCACCAGTGCTATGCTTTGTTCACGTGGAAGAATAGATACAATTGCACAGCGCTGTCGCAATGATGTGCTTTGCACTGACACCTGCACACGGCGATTTGATATCGGCCGTCATTTGATACAACTTGGGTTGATTTTAGAGGCAGGGAGAGGAGCGAAGGGAAATAACTGTTGAAGGGAAGGGAAGGGAAGGGAAGTTGAATCAACGTAACGTCCAAAATCGGTGGTTTGGAGAGAAAAGTTGTATTTAAACTAAATGGTACTACTACAATTTTATTTTATTTTTCAACTCCCATCAGATATGTAAACAGACCTTCCTGTTTACTATACATTTTTTAATTTCTATGTATATAGTCCAGCAAAATTTGTTACTAATGTAGGTACAATTGAGTTACGTACTGCTCCTCCATATATATGCTCCACTACGCATTTGTTACCTATATATTTTTTATAGGCTCCTTTATATATTTGTTACGTATAACAGCGTTAAAATGTAATAAATTTTGTTCTGTTACTTATATCTAATATATATAAGATTGAGTTAGCCATCACATGCGTTAAATTTGTTTGAGTTTGTTACGTTACTTGCGTATGTGCTCCTCGAATCTTTTTCCTGGCCAAAATTGTCTACAAATAGTAACTTTTTGCGCCTGTTTCTTCAAAATCTCTCACACCCATCGTTTTTTAAAAGTATAAACGTTAAATTGCACCCTCTTGAGTGTTGACTATGAATTGCAACAAGTTTGTTTACTTTTTAGGGATAGGTGTGACAGTGTTAAATCACGTTGGATTAAATGCACTGCCTGCAAAATCTCTGTGCTTACTCATCCACGTTGCTTTTTTTTATTTGGCCAGATCCACGTATAAAATTATCCAAACTAAGGTACATCACAAATACGTATAAATTAATAACAAAGCTAAATTGTTGCATACCACTGTCACAATGTATGCAGAGCACGGCAACCTGCAGAAGTCGATTGACATCGTCCTTCACCTACTCCACCTAGGCCTAGCATTTGGACCAATTAGGGGGAGACCAGAGCGAAATTATGCTTACCGCATGTGTAAAAATGATAAACCTTCGGAAAGATATCTTTAAGAACAGGTTGGGCCGAGGGATCTATCTTGCGACTAGTACGGGTTGGACGGAGTAACTTGTAATCTTGTGAAAATAGATTGCTACAAAAGAATGAAAGTAATTTTTGGTGTGAAAATAGGATTTTCGACAAATAATTGCCTTATACAACTCGGAAAGAGAAAAGACAGGAATAAGGATATGAAGATTTGGTTAGATAACTAAGACGAGAGAAGATGATCTAAACACCTAAAATAAAATGAACGCAAAAGTAATAACACACCTCATTGCCAACTTGTTGCCAAACGAATGGGGTAGTCTACCGAAACGTTAAGACTAACATTTGCCAAGTGTAAAACTACTTGATAGTTATCCTAGGGTCTCCATTTGTCTACGTACATGTATATACGTTTATGAGTTTATTTTGTAAGCTATATTGCTTTAGTGAGGAGAGTAACGGAGTGTACCATTTCGTCCAATGCGTCCCTACATGTTGGTAAACCGTTTGGTCGAATATAATGACGAATCAAGGGTTATATATTGTATTTGCACACATTTGCCAACCAAATTGTGTTACACCTGTGTACACGACTACAAAATGTGGTAAAGTTTCCCACTTGGTGGTCGAGTGTTAGACAAAGGTGCGAGTTGCACGCGCTGCTGCAGTACATGCTTGTTGCCATATCCTCGCCGATTTATTTTGACTTGTGTGCACCCAGTATCTGTCTTGGAAAACGTTACTTGGCAGATAACTTCCGGACTTTCGACCCAACAACCACTGACCGAAACAGTACTTACAATAGGCAGGAATAAGTCCTTTTGCTGCACAAAAGAGACCAAATTCAATGGGACCCACAGGAATTATTTCCCAGGATTGAAGTTATATTAATCTATGGAGGATTGTTGCTTCTAAGCTTGGGTATTACAAATTTGAAACGGAGGGAGTACAAGATAGGACAATGGCCTCATCAAAACCTATAATTGTGTACTTAGCAGGAAGAGGGTTGAAATTAGAGGGATTTTCACATAACGCAAACCGTGCATTGCACATCTTAAACCCCCATACCATGTACGGGTAATATATGTATCGTCAATGACCACGTTAATATTATAGGGTTATATATATGTATCTTCGCATTTAGTGCTTTTTACTAGTAGTATATTAACTCATACTATAAATAAGTTGGATTTGTGCAGAAATGACTTTAAGATAAATATCATGGTGTATTAAATAATAATACTTATCTAAAGACTACAACCGATTCTTGGTAGGGAATAATTCATTATATATAGTATGATTGCTATATATTTGTCTTTATATTGTGATTAGGGGTTTTTATATACGCGAGGGACTGCTTGATTATTTTATTGAATATATGACACGTTGTGCAATTTCCTATGAAGACTTTGTCTCCACTTTATACTATAGACAATATAGATTTTTAACAAGTTTAATACAATCTTCCAAACAAATTACTATCTCTAAATTCATAGAATTATTTTATCTATCTATACTGGTATGTCGTATGTAGATTTTTTGGTTTATTTTAGGATCATAAAAGTTTCGTTTATGTACTGGCTATAGTTCATGTATACAGTTTTGTACGATTTGTTATGGTCACCAAAGTAGACCCAAATTCAATTTTGTTATTGTCAATCTGTATCTAACAAATTGGTTTATACGTACTTATAAATGATTGTGTGTGAACAACAAATACCTACTGACAAACGTGGAATGTGAAATTGGGGGAGGATCAGGTGTAAAAACGGAATAAAATAGTATCATGCAAGAAGTGAAGGTGAAAAAACTGATGAATATTTTACTGGGTTTATATTTTTTGGGTTAAATTGTTGAGTGGCTTAATAGGTACAGTTCAAGCCATTGGCAATGCTATTCGCGAATTGCGACTTCAATAACTTTGACAGTAGAGCGTAAACAATTCGATCCATCTCGAGCTGCGTTGGAAACAAATTCCAACTCTCCCCCACTAGATCAAGTTACACATCATCTGCGTCAATGGAAGATTCGCCTGCTCCCGTGGAGTACCGCTCGTCGCACGGCTCTGCTTCGACCAGCGCAGGTAGGGCGCACAATGACTTGGAGCACCAGTTCCGGCGGTTGAAGAGGGCACACGAAAGCATTGTCAGGGCTTACATCGGTCTCCAACGATAAAACTATCGATTGCAGCTAGAGAACGAATTCGCCCGCAAGAAGCTTGCGGGCGTGAGGACTACTTGGCCCAAGATGACTGACTACTACAAAAGAGTCGGCCGCTTGCAGGTGCTGCACCAGCTGAGCTGTGCAAGAGACGCACACCTGTCAGAGCTTGTGGAGAGGTACCCCCGCGGGGGTCCAGCACTGGAGGATGTTCTGGACCAACAGTATGAAGCTCCCACAGAACTGCAGCTCAACCGCTCGGTGCACGCCAACTCCAGGCTATCCTTGTGATGTGGGTCGGTTGAACCAGGCACCTGTCTAAATCCGTTTACTGGCTAATCTCCTCTTATGGGAAGTTAAGGCTACAGATTAACATATGCCCCGTCTTGCTTTTAAGTAATGTATGCAGTTTGTATGTCTGTGTCTTGTAATTTCGTCTGCACTATATCGATTCGCGTATGCATTCCTCCGATTGTGTGCGGAAAGCGGGAACCGTGTTGCTTTATACGGCCAAGGCTTGGTAAGTTGATTCTTATGTTCACTTGATTGGCATGAGATATTATGGAATATTTTCTTACCCAGGAAGGTTGCGACTAATTGCGAACACAGCTTCAGTATTTCGGGTCCATAGATGAACCCTACGGTCTAGAGTGCCTGGAGAGATCGGCTTCGCTAGGGCACAATCCAGCTGCCTATGTGCTTGCCGTGGTGCTGCTCTGCTCCCGAGAACAGGACCATGAGGAGAGGGGTATGAATTTGCTCCGTGCCGTCAGGGATTCACCCGGCGCTGGTATCATGGAATGCCGTATCGACTTCGTCCGGTTCTTATACAACACGCCGCCCTGCGACACTAAACTCACTAAACTCGTCGCACGGTCCAAACCACCAAAATGGTCTACGCACCACGAACCAGGACGGTGTCTGTGCCGTGCGAGGAACCCGTTCAGTAGATGCGACGACGTCGATGTAGGAGCGTGCTTTCTCGGTAGTTGTGAATTCGAAGCCATGTTTTTCTGTTCCCTGTTCTACCTAATAAGATGGAGGTGGTATTGAAATAAACGTATCGTTTTGTGTTGTTATATTGCTCGGTAGTTGTGAAATAAACTTTCATCCTGTCCCTCGTTGCACGTTCCATTTTGGATATATTCGATTGTTCCTTAACCGTGCATTGCACTACTAGTAGTAACATGATATACGCGGATTGCCTTTGCGTTTGGTCAGAAGTTACATGTGACGAAGAGATCAACTGTGGTTAATTGAACAGGTACAACAAAACCAAGCAAATAATATATGTGTGAGAATTTACATGGAATGTGTGAGATTTACGGTCTACGTTGAGAAGAAACAAAACCAAGCAAATAACTCCTTGATGCAATCAAAGTGCTCACAATAATTCAGAAATGGTTGAGCATTTAGAATTGGTTTGACTTTTGTTCAATGTTAATTAAAAGTACGGACGTATTAACTGTCTCGTCCCCTTTGAAGACTTGGTTTGATAAACCCTTGCTGTTGCCTGCTTGACTAACCTAGCTTTTGTAATAAAACAACACTCCGTAATACATGTAAGAAACTTTAAGTCTTCAATTCATGGTTACTTTTCTAGACGAAGGACAAAAACAATTCATGGTCACTTCTCAAAAAAGTAGACCCAATGAAAGAGATGTACGACAGTGGGCAACTGCAATAAGCTTCCCGCCTCAGTAAATGCAATTCAGTACGGCCTGTCTTCTTCTACAAGCTTCCCGCCCCGGTAAATGCAATGTGATTTGACACACTCGCACCTATCACTATAAAAGCATGCATTCTCTCAAGTACTGAAGTACTCCGTATTTGAAAAAAATAAAAGTATGCATTTTAAAGCTTCCAGTTCATAGTACACATATTTGTTGCAATTCATAGTCAAGACTCAAGAGGGTGCATATAGATGTACTCCGTACATCCGTTCAACATAATGTCCTGTGGTTATATATATTTTCCCATTTATCACCCTTCCTGAAGATGACACCTGTTTAATAAAGGGTATTATGTAAAAATCTGCCTTTTGAAGGGGTGAATGGCGGGAGTGGCGCCACTTTTGTAGTAGCTTAATGCAAATAATTTGAAATATGCAATTACTTATAGATGACTTCATATAAGTATATGTGAGGGCAAGCATAAAAGTGTTTTGCAAGTGCCGGACAATATGCCAGTTCGAAGCATGTCAACACTAGCCTCATGTATATGGAAAAGCTATTTCATATTCCACAATGAATATGTATGTATATGAATACATAAAAATTATGTATGTGGATGAAATCGCTATTTCATATTTCGCGAGTACATAAAAGTTATGTACGTGTACGTATATAATGTACGCAATGAAAAAGAAATTCATATACGTAAAGTTATTTCTTTCTTTTGGTATACACAACTTTAATTTGGAGATATTTACTTATTTGATTTCCACGATATCTCAACGTGATTTTTATATACGTAAATTTTGGTAAGGGATGAATCATAATTTTGGAATAATTTATACATTCATATTTCTCGGTAATTTTTAAACATTTTTATATTCAGCTTAGAATACGTGACATTAATAGCATGTTTTTATTCAGTGTTGATGAGGTGGCGCAAATATTTACGGACAGAGATAGGTTCTGCTTTATACTGTATTGTAGTCCATATGGCCATTTAAGTGCCTAGCATGGATCCTTGTTTTTACGAAAAAACAAACGTAAAGAGATTACCCTTGCCAAATTTCACTTACCAATTAAAGCAATTTTGAAACCATGTGTAAAATCAATTATACATTTTGGATTTTTTTTATCATAAATCTAGGTTTCCTTTCCTCTAAATGTACTCATCCATGTTATCTTTATATATATCTCGTTTAAACCTTTAATTTTTTTGGTTGAAATATCTCGTTTAAACCTTTAATTATAACTAGTCCATATTAGCATTACAACACATCAATCATAACCCTTGAGTCACCACAATTAAACTGCCTTTAACATTATTCTTGCATTAACAAAGAAGTTTGATTAATTGAAAGAACGGAGATGTCAGAGAAGGGAGAGGGACAATTGAAAGCCGGAATAAGATATAGGTACGAGACTACAAACCAATTAACAAGTGAATTAACTTAGTTAATCAATATAAGGAACAGTTAATCAATATAATGCCTATCTGAAAGTGATCTGCCCAAGTTTTGGAGAGTACTTCCACATCTAATAAGACTAAATCATGGACACGACACAATACACAAAACAACATAGTCCTCCCTCTGTCACATAATAGAAGCTTCCTCGGCCTGTGATAGTATATTGCAATTCGTATAAAAGAGTTTGCATGTGATACTAGTATACTACTGTGCAATCCGTGGTATACACAGTGCAATTGACACTGGTTTGTGGAATTAATAAAATTGTAGGTTTGCTCTTCCAATTTATGTGTTTTTCTACCTCCAGTTGCATGTGTACATTTCATAATTGTTTTCCCGGAGAGCCTAACAGACGAAACATCATAATGCGGAGGTGGGATGTAACGCAAAGTAGAATATGAAATGCAATTCCTCAGGCCGTGAACGTTGAACGTCAACATCGAACAACTTGAGCACATCCAAAATGTGAACCTTGAACAGACTACATCCCTCAAGACATCTCGGTCTACGCATTGCAACTTACAAAACTAGGATGCATCGGTTATACAATCATTCGGTCCATACACAACAACCACCGGACAACTTAACCACAGAAGGATGCTTGCATTCCGGGCAGTTAGTGTCCCACTGTCCGAGCTTAGAACAATGCACAGAAGAAAAGCGACTCGAAATCACAGCTGCAGGACATACAAGCGTGTGCATCTGTCACGTCGGGAATCAAATGCACACCGGCAATCCATGGGTTCCTGATTCTGCACAACGATATGGATCCTACACGGTGCGCATTCCATTGAATCGGTGTGAACCGTGCGGCGACTCTAACACGCCGCCAGTTGTTAAATATGAACCGGACCAACTCTAGACGCAAGTCCATTATGCATGGACCGTTGACGGCCCTGACGCCACGGATGAGATTCAAACCCTTCTCTTCCTGGCCCAGAGATTGGCAGCACATCAGCAGCATGGCAAGAACATAAGCCGATTGAGTGTGGCCTAGCATAGCGGATCTCTCCAAGCATTGGAGGCCGATACTTTTGTTTATGCCCCAGAAATAGTTCATCTGGGAACGCAGATAGGATTGGTTATGCATGCAAATTCTAAACGGACCGGAAAGAACAGACCAAAATGATTACAAGTTTCGTGCCATCGGACGGTGCACAGATGATTGATCTTACCATTCCTTCCCCGTACAGAGCACCCGGGTTGCCGCTCTGCGCACAGGTGGTCAAGAAGGTGTAGGCAGCGTCCTGATGTTCCTGTAGTCGGTATCGGCCCAAGTAGATTTCCTCCGTGGTAGCACGGCGGAATACCAGAGGTTCTCTGCCGCATCTGTTGAACGCCCTGCAACTGCAAGACAACAAACCGTGCTGCATTAGTCCCCAACATTCGACACCTTGAAATAGGTGGAAATCACGGTTCCCGGCTTTACCTGGTCCAGCAGCAGAATAGATCTCTCAGGGAACACGACGCCACCCTCGACAGGATTTCGGCGATCAGGTCGGAAGGCAACAACTGGATGAAACACAGGCCGATCTGCACTGATTCAACGTCCGCCATCGTGGTCTCTGACCCCCTGTGTTTTGGGTTTGAGTTCGAGACAGAGTATGACTATGAAGGATCCAATTCCAATGGTAGAAATTAAATGGGCTAATGGCTTGTGTGCTCCTACATACTAGCAAAGAAACAAAAACCAACGGGAGGGGTCCCCACTCCCCGTCCCCTCCGTCTGTGCACACAGATACGCGTAGGTGTGCAATTTGTATTTCTTTGTAATAACACAAACCGCCTTTAAAATAAGCGTAGTTATTTGTTTCCACAGTTTCTTTAAAAGGGACAATGAGTGAAATAAGTCTAGATATTTTTTTCCATAGTTTCTTACTGTAACATTTATTCAATCTATTAATTTGTTAGGGTAAGAATATTGTTGGACTTGCCTCTAACTCCATCTACATTTGACATAAGGATCTTGAACCACGATATTATTAAATCAACTACATTTATATGCCACAATTCAAGTAACCACATCCTCTAACTCCAACTACGTCACTACTTTTATAGGAATTGCAGAATACTATTCGACCCCGTATAGATAATATGAATATAATTTGTATTTTATATGGAACAAGAACACCGAATTGCAGAGTACTAATTATATTCTTGTTTAATTCATGCTTTTTATGTTACATTTTGTAAAGCATATTTATATTTTATATTCTAAATCATTGGGTTTTATTTGTTAGATTATTGATCACAAACCGGCTAGATTATGGTTGCAATTGATCTGATTTCTAATTATCTACTTCGTATGAAATTTGTTGTCACGTAGGTGAAATTGGAATGATCCTGTCCGGCTGTCACTCGTTGCACGTGACACTAAGTGGAAGTATGGGATTAGTTCCTTAACCGTGCATTGCACTACTACTAGTAACATTGTGAGGATTGTCTTTGCGTTTGGTCAGAAGTGTTAATTAACAATGAGATCAACCGTGGTTATTTGAACAGGTACAACATATATACAAGAAATGTGTGAGAATTTACGGTGTACGCTGAGAATCAACTAAACGAAGCAAATAACACCTTGATGCAAACAAAGTGCTCACAATTATTCAGACTTGGTTTTAAGTATAGAATTGGTTTGATTTTTGTTCAATGTTAATTAAAAGTACGGACTTATTGACCGCGTCTTCCATAGTCAAGACTTGGTTTGATTTTTGTAATGGTATGCTTTGTATAGCTAGGCAATGATATACTACTATACCGTACCTAGTAGTAACGTTGAATAATATACTATACTTGCGCATGTGCTCCTTGATTGACTTTGTTCAGGGTAAATCATATTTGTTATGTTTCAAAACCACCAAATGTGAGTGGACATATTTGTTATGTTTTACTATGTATGCTAATTGAAAAGTAAAGTACAAAATGTATGTGGACAAAGAAAGCTAAGATTGAGTTTGCAATTGGGTGTTCATTCATTAATTCCTTTATATTTCAAGTGCGAAAACCCATTTAAAACCACACCTATTTGATGTATTCACTTTGCTGTTATTTATAAAATTAATACTCCTAAAACAATGAAGTCATAATAGTTGTTTAAACTAACCGATCTGTATACTTTAAAGAATAAAAACATAAAAAACTTTATATTTGTATTAATTTATAAAACTTATTATTTATTATATAATAATATTGATTGAAACAATAGAAAAATAATAAACTTCTAGCATTACAAAATACAATATTCATGCGAAAAAATAGCAAACTATTTTATTAGACTTAAGAATGCAGGTTTCAAAATTATTTTGTATTAATTAAATAAATGATAATTAAAATAGAGAAAAATAAAAAACGCTCCGTGACGGGAAATCACGCTAGTACTCCATAATATTCAAATAAGCAGCAGACAATTCTTGTAGCTGGAATACAGAAAAGGTAGTAGCTGACCTAAGTGCTCCATTAATAAGTCATCAAAACATAATATTCAAAGAAGCAGCAGGAGACAGTTTTTGAGCGCATATAGCGTTTCTTAATTCCACACACGATGTGGATGCATTAGGAAGCTAATAACATCTTCCTCGATCTCACCTGAGGTCTCGAGCTTGATGGTGTAGATCCATGGTTCACCGTCATCGATTAATAACTGGTCGGCGGCGGTGCACAATGTCTTGGCAACGATCACGGCTTTCCTTCGGGTATGCATCATGGTAGTCAACTCGGACCATTCCTCATCCACGTCAACTATATCACCGATACTAAATTCACGGCCTGACTGCTCTGGATCTGCGTCGCGAACATAGTGCGGGTGAACAATCTGCCACTCAACTTGTTTCTTGAAGTAATACTCGTTGTCGAATCGTCCGTCCGGGTATTCCCATTCTGCGTCGACGCCCACGCTAAACAGCTGGACTATGTACAGCTGCTCATCATTCCAGTAACCTACTATATCCCCAAGCAAGGTAGAATCTACCCACCTTCCAAAGCCCTTGACCTCCACATCTTTCCCAATTGCAAACATAGTTATCTTCCTAGATGTATAAGCCAGAAAATGTGCTGTTAATTGAACCAGAGTTCAAACCAGAAAGCAACTGAAAAATGGAACTAAAGATGTGCTAGAAGAACAGAATGAAAGACAGCATCAAAGTATGGACATGTAAGACACAATATACAGATAGATGCAGCTTTTCAATTGCATATAAGGTTTGCTCCCCTAAATTTTGACAATCGAGGAGCTTGATATCCTGACAGGAAGCGTAACTGTCTACTTCTTCATAACCAATTGCCCTCATTTCATTAGTGAGGGCAATACCACAGTACGCATCCCTTCAGAGAAGAACTCTGATAAACCCTAATATTCTAATGGTAATGTATCACGAAATACTAATCTATGTTGACTCATTATTAATACATCTGTATTCTCACGCCCTCACAGCATCTTTACTTCTAGTCCCAGTTTGTTTGATTTTGTTCTGTAAACAGTCCGACTGTGAGCCACGATTTCCCTAAGCCTATGTTTGAGATACCTTATTGAAACCCTAATTTCTCAATTGGAACCCTAATTGAAGGTGTAAACCAACATAGATAGTAAGTAAGAGCGTATTACCTTTCCTTGTAAAGCGATTTCGGGGCAGAGGAAGAAGATGGATTCCAGGTTTGGGTTGGAAAGTCGGAAGAGAGAAGAGAGTACCAGAGAGATGGTTCGGCGGATAAGCGTTGTAGACGGTGGGAACACATAGAAAGGCAGCAGAGATCTATGTAGGTGAGACGCTGTCGTTTGACGCCCAGCTCCATGATTGTTCGCCATAGTTCGTCAGGGAGAGAGGAAGGCATGGTCGGGGGTCGGAGGCTTTGTTAGAGAGCCGTGATATGTATGGAATGGTGATGTATGTATAGGAAAGGCCTTGGCTGTTTCCACCAAACACAAGTTGCTATGGGCACCTTGATTTGACATTTGATGGGTTTTTTTGGTTTTCATTTTCATTTATTTGTTTATTTAATTTTTTTTGGGTGAGATTTCTTTACTTGACAAATTAACTAGTATGAGTTTGCTTACCTAACTAAGTAACCGTGTACAATTCATGGTTAATTAATTATTTAATTTGTTTAATTAACTAAGTAACTAGGAATTGTACGCTTCTGTTCCGTTGGTTTGAGTGCGGTACTTTCGAATTCGGGTTGAGTACAAGACCAGATCAATTGGATTCTAGATCGGGTTGATTTGTTAACGTGATATTATTTGTGTAGTTTTTGTAATAAAATATTTAAAATAAATTTCACATATCCTACATTTGTAATAATAAATAAGGTCAACCTAATAGTTCGAATCATTAGGAAAGTAGCGGTTTCAAAATACGATCCGATCTGAAAAAATCAGTGTAAATCAGTCGAGAATTGTAAGATTAAACTCGATCTAAATATCAATGGCTGAAGAAAAAAAATCAAACCAAATTGAGCCGAACCCTTTTGTGTTTATATTGGTGAAAATTTTAAAATTTATTTTGAATATTTTATTGACATGAACCCAGTTGCTATCGTTTTTATTATTAGTAATAAATAATAAAATACAATACACGAAATATTAATATTTTGATTTTAGTAATTGTGCAAAAATCAATACTCTAAACCCTCAAACTCCCGAAACGAACCAATCCGTTTAACATGTAACTCGTTACGACCTTACTCGGATTGGACTCGAATCTAAAATAATCCGATCCGACCTACCCAATTAACAAATTAAGTAATAATAGATCGATGCACATAGATTTTTTTTCCAACATTTTTTTTTAATACTTTGATAATAAATTGATAAACTCTTTTACACGATATAAATTTAACCAAATTAGGTAGATTATAACCCGTAAAGTTGTAATTGAAATGTAAATTATTTCATCTATATATACAGGTACATCTTACCGTAAAGAATAATAATATAAAAAAAACTCCAACTCAAGAAGAGAGGTAGAGGCACAGCAGTCAACTCAATCAGTTGGTGTCCAATCTCGGTGTACATAAGGACCTGTGTTTGGTGGAAACAGCATTACCCATAGGAAATGATACTACTCCGTATTAGTATTAAGTAGGGACGAAATTAATTGTAGAATCTATATTTAGGGATGAAATGATACAAGCTAATGTATTCATAGTATCACCTGTTTTAACCTACAAAAATGTCATAATCTTCCGCTTTATTAATTGTAGAATCTATATTGTTTCGGTTTATGTTCTCTTAAGTAAAATTTGAGATGAATGAGGGTTCGATTTCGCTTATTGAGGCCGTCTTGAATGAGGGGATTACTTCTTCATTAGTTGCCCTTCCCAATTCCATTTGTACTATCCATTGATTAGAGGTACCTCAATTAGTGTGAAAAAATGTTTTCTGGAGAACTTATTGGGTACAAAGGGAGTATTTGACAAAGCGAGATACAACAAATGCAAGCACAATGAACCAAGTAGGAAAGTGCTCCATTTACGGAATTGAAATCCCAAAATGTACTCCTTTATTTTGAAATTCAACAGCCTTTACGAGGTGTTCAATTCAGCCATTTTTAATCCTATTAAAGATATTTATCCCCGGATTTCAAAAGTATTTGTGTTTCTTCCTGGATATTAAAAGTATTGCATTATTAAATTGTAATTCAAATTTCAATACGTTTAAACAGTTGTGGAGTACTAAAAGATTATACATTTTGATTTCTTATGAGTTCTGTCACCCCCTTCCTGGGGACATTGTCTATTTGTCGGACATATTGAGGAACACCACAGCTCACATCTTTGGTAACATGTCATGGATATACTACAAACATATTACAGTAATCAAATTAATAATTTGTCTAAATATTATACTTTATATTTTCAATTGATTTGTATAAAATTTGAGTTGTTAGGGTTTAAAAAAAGGTAAATAAAAAATCAATTTAGAAAAATGAGGAAGCCCTCGACTGTGTAGTCCGCCGTGGCCGGCGTCAAGTACACCGACAACCCCGTCGTCGTGGCCGAGACCGGCGAGGAAGATGGAGCCGCCGGAGAGGGGGACGCCGATCGAGGAGCTTGACTATGGGTGAGCCTTGGAGATGACGGAGAGCCTGTCACGAACGGCGCCGGGGGGCGACTTGTGCTGGAAGACGAGGGCGTCCTTGACCGGAGGGAGGCCGAGTGAGCTTGAGCCCGTCCGGAATCGTCTTCCCTCCCAGATCCACACTGTCAAACATCCCACGGGTGGCTAGGGTTTCCAATTCCTTCTGAAGCTGAGCCTTCGTGTAGACCCCGCCTGGCCTCAGCAACACCATCTCGAAGAACGAATCGTCCTGGCCAACATTCGCACGCCGACGACGGAGGTCAAAGAAGACAATCTCTGCAACCGCTTGTACCTCCAGACCATAGGAGTCCCAATCCGTTTGAGACTCGTCTTCCTTTGCAACCGCCACACGAGAGAACAACCTAGACCAGAATCCACCATTTCCGCCACCTCCTCCGCGGCGTCTCCCTCTCCGGCAGCTCCCATCTTCCTCGCCGGTCTCGGTGACGACGACGGGGATGTCGGTGAAGTTGACGGCGGCCACGGCGGACTACGTCGAGGCCTTCTTCGATTTGCTAAAATAATTTTATTAACTTTTTTTTTACCCTAGCAAGTCAAATTTCATAAAAATCAATTGACAATATAAAGTACAATATTTAGACAAATTATTAATTTGATTAATATGTTTTATTTTGAATAGCAAAATTCATAAAGTATAACTTTTGAAACCACTGATTCCTTTGTTTCTTGTGTCTTGTCTCACAATCACTGCCTGATTAAACCTCATATAAACATTGCATTATTGAATTGCTATTCAAAATTACTATAGGTTTAAAGAGTTAACTCAAAGTAAAACAATATTTAATCTTCTTTGTTCCCCGTGTCTTAAAATACTATGTCGTCTTTGTTCCTTGTGTATTCCCTAAGAAGCTTCATTGTACCCTCTCTTTTTCAAACTTGTTCTATAGTCAAAGGTTTAAAAAAACATATATTATTAGGTCCCTGAAAACATTTAGAGCATCCACAATGTAGAGTATGTATATTTCAAAACCTTTAAAAAAAACTTGTTCTATAATCAAAGGTCCACCCTATCTTTTTCAATTTACTTTTTCCAAACTTGTCATATAGTCATCACCTTTGTACCACCTTTCTCTATTCGCTTTGTAGTGATGCTCGGAGAGCATGCCCAGACCATCTATCCGCATAGATGTAAATGGGAGTATTTCTTCTCTTCCCTACTTTATTTATTGTTGTAGTTGTGCGTTCTTGATAACGACTGCTGGTAAAACCGTCACTAAGTTTAGTGTAGAAGGCGGTGATTTGGCGTTGGAGATCGAATAGAGGCGAATAGCAATTGCTCTGTCGGCGGGAAGCTATTGGTTGGTTTGCTGAACCCGGACACAAATTCCAGATTCAGTTATTTAAAAAAAAAACAAAGTTCAAAGACTACATTAAGAGCATTCACATTACGTGTTCAATGCATTAATAAGTAACTTTTACATATTGATTTGAAACACTTTTAAGGTGAATTGACATACAAGTAGAATAACATATTTTTAATGTAAAGGTCACATTTCATATTGGAGCACGTTAAAGTCGTAAAGACAAAAGTAATTGTATCTTGAAGGATAACTTTGTGAGGATCAAAAATTTGTCTGAGGCCCACCCAGTCTCTTGTGCGCCTAACTTAGGCGCACTAGGAAGCACGTGCGCTCGCCTAACTCAAGCGCATCAACGGTGCTCTCTACGCTCAACGGTTCCCAATAAGGCCCAACAAGCGAAATCGAACCCTCGTCCATCTCAAACGTTTACTTAAGAGTAAGAACATCGAGGAGAGTTGAATTCTCGAACTCGAATGGGCCTAATGGACTTCTCGAAATCGAACCCTCCGTCATCCCAAACGTTCACAGAGTAAGAACATAAACTGAAACAATATTCGAACATCAAGAAGAGTCGAATTAGTCTTCTCAAACTCGAATGGGCCTTAATGGGGTATCAGGCCCAATAAGAGAAATCGAACCCTCGGTCATCTCAAACGTTCATTGAAGAGTAAGAACATATACCGAAACAATATTTAAACATCGAGAAGAGTCGAATTAGTCTTCTCGAACCCGAACGGGCCCAATTGGCCAATAAGGCCCAATAAGCGAAATCGAACCCTCGGTCACTCGTTGCACGTGACACTAAGTGGAAGTATTGGATAGTTCCTTAACCGTGCATTGCACTAGTAATAGTAACATTGTGAGGATTGTCTTGCGTTTGGTCAGAAGTGTTAATTAACAATGAGATCAACCGTGGTTAATTGAACAGGTACAACATATATACATGAAATGTGTGAGAATTCACGGTGTACGCTGAGAATCAACTAAACGAAGCAAATAACACCTTGATGCAAACAAAGTGCTCACAATTATTCAGACTTGGTTTTAAGTATAGAATTGGTTTGATTTTTGTTCAATGTTAATTAAAAGTACGGACTTATTGACCGCGTCTTCCATAGTATGCTTCGTTTAGTTGATTCTCAGCGTACACCGTCAATTCTCACACATTTCATGTATATATGTTGTACCTGTTCAAATAACACCTTGATGCAAACAAAGTGCTCACAATTATTCAGACTTGGTTTTAAGTATAGAATTGGTTTGATTTTTGTTCAATGTTAATTAAAAGTACGGACTTATTGACCGCGTCTTCCATAGTCAAGACTTGGTTTGATTTTTGTAATGCTATGCTTTGTATAGCTAGGGAATGATATACTACTATACCGTACCTAGTAGTAACGTCGAATAATATACTATACTTGCGCATGTGCTCCTTGATTGACTATGTTCAGGGTAAATCATATTTGTTATGTTTCAAAAGACAAAAACCTAATTGAAAAGTAAAGTACAAAATTTGTGTGGACAAAGAAATCTAAGATTGAGTTTGCAATTGGGTGTTCATTCATTAATTCCTTTATATTTCAAGTGCGAAAGCCCATTTAAAACCACACCTATTTGATGTATTCACTTTGCTGTTATTTATAAAATTAATACTCCTAAAACAATGAAGTCATAGTAGTTGTTTAAACTAACCGATCTATATACTTTATAGAATAAAAACATAAAAAACTTTATATTTGTATTAATATATAAAATTTATTATTTATTATACAATAATATTGGTTGAAACAATAGAAAAATAATAAACTTCTAGCATTACAAAATACAATATTCATGCGAAAAAATAGCAAACTATTTTATTAAACTTAAGAATTTGCCAAAATTATTTTGTATTAATTAAATAAATGATAATTACAATAGAGAAAAACAAAAAACGCTCCGTGCATAGCACGGGAAATCACGCTAGTACTCCATAATATTGAAATAAGCAGCAGACAATTCTTGTAGCTGGAATACAGAAAAGGTAGTAGCTGACCTAAGTACTCCATTAATAAGTCATCAAAACATAATATTGAAAGAAGCAGCAGAAGACAGTTTTTGAGCGCATAAAGCGGTTCTTAATTCCACACACGATGTGGATGCACACGGAAGCTAAGAACATCTTCCTCGATCTCACCAGAGGTCTCGAGCTTGATGGTGTAGAGCCATGGTTCACCGTCATCGATTAATAACTGGTCGGTGCACAGTGTCTTGGCAACGATCACGCCTTTCCTTCGGGTATGCATCATGGTAGGCAACTGGGGCCATTCCTCATCCACGTCAACTATATCACCGATACTAAATTCACGGCCTGACTGCTCTCGATCTGCGTCGCGAACAAAGTGCGGGTGAACAATCTGCCACTCAACTTGTTTCTTGAAGTAATACTCGTCGTCGAATCGTCGGGCGCCGTATTCCCATTCTGAGTCGACGCCCACGCTAAACAGCTGGACTATGTACAGCTCATCATTCCAGTAACCTACTATATCCCCAAGCAAGGTAGAATCTACCCACCTTCCAAAGCCCTTGACCTCCACATCTTTCCCAATTGCAAACATAGTTATCTTCCTAGATGTATAAGCCAGAAAATGTGCTGTTAATTGAACCAAAGTTCAAACCAGAAAGAAACTGAAAAATGGAACTAAAGGTTGCAGTATATCTTGCTAGAAGAACAGAATGAAAGACAACATCAAAGTATGGACATGTAAGACACAATATACAGATAGATGCAGCTTTTCAAGTGCATACAAGGGTGGATGCGTACTTTTGACAATCGAGGAGCTTGATATCCTGACAGGAAGCGTAACTATCTACTTCTTCATAACCAAGTGCCCTCATTTCATTAGTGAGGGCAATACCACAGTACGCATCCCTTCAGAGAAGAACTCTGATAAACCCTAATATTCTCATGGTAACGTATCACGAAATACTAATCTATGTTGACTCATTATTAATACATCTGTATTCTCACGCCCTCACAACATCTTTACTCTAGTCCTAGTTTGTTTGTTTTTGTTCTGTAAACAGTCCGACTGTGAGCCACGATTTCCCTAAGCCTATATTTGAGATACCTAATTGAAACCCTAATTTCTCAATTGGAACCCTAATTGAAAGTGTAAACCAACATAGATAGTAAGTAAGAGCGTATTACCTTTCCCTGTAAAGCGATTTCGGGGCAGAGGAAGAAGATGGATTCCAGGTTTGGCTTGGAAAGTCGGAAGAGAGAAGAGAGTACCAGAGAGATGGTTCGGCGGATAAGCGTTGTAGACGGCGGGAACACATAGAAAGGCAGTGACTCGGCTAAAGTCGTCGTGCCAAGATCAAAGATAAATAACCCAAACAAACAAACTAAGTATAGCAAGTAAGTAAGGGGTCGAACCCAAGAGAACTATGGCTTCTAGTACTAATATAATTATCAACCAAAGAATAGGGGGGATTTAAGAGAAAGATATCTAAACTAAACTAAACTAGGAAAGCAAATAACAAAACAAACAAACAAACAAACAAATATGGGAAAACAGGTTTATTCAAAAGATCCACTCTTTAATAATCACTCGATCATAGATTTATCCATTGATTTCATTCACACCTATGGTTAATTCCTATCCTGATCATTAACAATCGCAAGTCCACGGTCCAAGCAATTCTATAACCCTAGGCAAGGACGCTTAACCTAGAATTAGCATAGAGAACAAGGATATGCAGGATATAATATCAAACAATTAAGCTACGAGTCAATTGCAAGATAAAACAATCAATTCTCTTCTTAATCCTAGTTGCATAGACAACAGGTCTAGGTTAAGTTGTTTTCACAGATTAGTTTTGTCCACGGTCCAAACCTAATCCAATAATAGAGCATAAATCAATTCAATAGGTTCATGAATCCTAAAGAAACAATAAACATTCATAAGATGAAGCACAAGATAATCAATATTAACCAAAGGATAGAAATCAATTACCAAAATCTCACGAGTTCATACATCAGAGCTTCTCCCTTGAACAAACCCAAGGAGACTAGCTCTCCATAACTAAGCTAAAAACCTAACTTGTGGAAGAAGGTAGAATGTAGAATGTATATTGTGAATGAATAAAACCTAGGGAGGACTCCTCCTTATATAGCCCAAGGAACAAGCTCCACGAGATAGATAAGGAAAGAGGCAAAAGATAGAAAAGGAAACAAGATAGAAAGATTTCAGCCCGCTTCGGATTCGGCATCACCGCGGTCGCGTCGCCATCACCGCGCCCGCGCTATCGCAACAGAAAGGAACAATTCGTCTCGGCGGCCACCGTGGTCGCGGTGGACAATCCGCGGTCGCGGAATCTCGACAGATTCGCTGGTGTCACTTCGGAGGCTGTTTTGACCATTTTCGGCTTGGAATCTGACTTCGGTGTAAAAATATGAATTGAAGCCCTTGAAGTTAGCTTTCCAATGACACCGGAATCAAGTCAATCCGACCTTTGTAGCTCAAGATATGGCCTTTGCAAGAAGTGGTGTCGGGAAGACAGCTCAAAACGCCTTAAAACTCTTGATTCTTGAATCCTTGTGTCTTCGGCCTAGATATTACAATTACGCACAAACTCTAACCTAAACACACTCAATATAGCCCTAAAATACAAGAGTTAACCTATACAAAATAGGCCGAATCAAATTCCCCCATACTTAGATCTTGCTCGTCCTCGAGTAAGCTCAAAACAAATATAACAAGTAAGCACATCTAAGATCTCAGGAAATACAAGGGAAGATAAAAACACTCAGCTCACAACCCGAACCCAAAAATATAGAGAAATCATGAGCATAAAACAATGAAGCTCAAACACACACCTCACAACATAGATATAACACTCAAGCTCTAAAAACATGAAAGAGAGCAACCTAGGATCTACCCAAATGTAACATGTAAGCCCCAAAGTCCCCAAGCAAGAATAATCCTAAAACACTCGAATTTTACCGCTCAATTCTGCTTAGGCGCCCTTTCGGGTTTTCACCTAACCGCTCTTTTCATTTTTCAATAGGTGTGCTCACAAATACTCACAACACTCATGAACCTCATATTACCCCAGCCTAATGCTGGTCCGGGTTACCTGCTTATTACCTGAGCCGCCATTTTGGGTTTTCGACTCATCCCAGGATTTATATGCCTTTTTTCCGATTTTTATGGCTTTTTCTATCTTTTTCTTTTTCTTTCTTTCTTTATTATGCAAAAAGTATGGTGCAAGTGCTCCATGAAAAGAAGAAAATCAAAAACCTGAAGCAAATCTCTAACTAAGCTATCTAGGATAAGCGAATGCGAGTACTCCTTCCCCCATACTTAAATCCTTCATTGTCCTCAATGAAGATAAGAGAAAGGATAGAAGCAAGGAGAAAGGTATATCAGAAGACTCACAATCGATGAAGAGAGGTGGAATGGAAAAACTCTTCATAGGTGGTAGAAGACAAAGCTTCGTACTTCCAATCTGGTGGCAAACCGCGGGCGAGGTACTAGGGGCGCGGCCGCGGAATCAATACAGAGAGCGAAGTCTTCCTCGGATGTGCACCGCGGACGCGGATGATGAAGCGCGGGCGCGGCTCATGTGCAGGCGTAATGCCTTGACTTCGTCTCGAAAAGCGTGATGTGTAAACAACCATTGTATCTTGGCTCGTCTCTAGAAAGATGGATCAATACTTGAACTCGAGCCGTGGAGATACAATCCCGGGGAAACAAAGCTCCCCCATACTTAGGCTTTTACACAAAGCCAAAGAATGGATGTACAAAGATGAATGGAAAGAAGAGATAAAAGATGGAAAGATAGAAGATGGATAGAGTGGATGTAGATAGACGATAGAGATATAGAGATAGAATGGGACCAAAAAGTCCTCTTTTTTTTTTTTCTTTTTTTTTTCGGTTCTTTTTTTTTCGATTTTTTTTCTCTCTTTTTTTTTTCTCTCGGACCAAGGGGCCTCCGCGGGCGCGGCGTGAGGACCGCGACCGCGGGGGTCTAGTACCTGTACACCGGGGGTCCTGGGCTTGGTCGCGAGCGCGGTGTGGTTGCCGCGACCGCGGATTTGCACCAGAAACGTCCTTTCGGACCTCGTACCTGCACATTAGCCCGAAAACGAAAATAAACCTAAGCTAGGAATGGAAAAACAATCTATCTAAGCCTTGGGTTGCCTCCCAAGCAGCGCCTTTGATTAACGTCGTTGGCTCGACGTCTTCATGATCGGACATCGTCAATGCCTTGAGCATCAAATCAAAGTCCTGCACAACTATCTTACAACAGGACAAGTAACATGTTGACAAATTAACAAGAAATAAGAAATAATTCAAACTCCTTTTTAACCTATCAAACATGCTTGAGCAATTAGGGTGAGATTTTCTAGAGTGAAACCAATTAGGTGATTTATGTGATTTTTCAAAGTATTCAGCAAGGCATGCAAATCCCCTAGTTGAATTTTCACTATCATCAAATAAAATATAGGACTCATCATCTACCCTAACATGCTCCAAGATAGAATCCTTAATGAAATTTTGACATGTAAGCACAAAGCAAAGATCAAGAGAGAGAGAGGAAGTGGAATAAAGGATATAAGGATCATCCAAACTGATTTCCGGAATCTCGGAGTCGATACCTTGAATGTTGGAATTTGGGACATCATCGACAAAACCCTCGTGGATGGAGGGTGACGGAACAACTTCTTCAGGGGCCGCGGGCGCGGGTTGTGGACCGCGGTCGTGGCACTCGTCTAGGGCCAGCTCCTCCAATCCTGCGTCGGAACCGCGGTCGCGGTGTGGTGGCCGCGGTCGCGGATCATCCGCTGAGAGATCGTCGTGGGCTTCTGTTGGGATTCCGCGGTCGCGGTCTGCCTGACACGGTCGCGGAATAGCAACAGGAGCGTCATTCGTTATGCCCACCTCTCGTCCACTCTTCAATGACTCAGCACTTACAGTCACCAGTGCTTGAGGAGTAATATTGATCTTCTCGGAAATCTCCCTCATTTTCAACTCGATTGCCAAGTTCATATCTCGGAGTTTCCTATCAAATAGCTCATTCATCTCCTCCAGTTTCGTAGGAACTTGTTCTTCAGCTGGTGGCTTGTCAGGTCAGTGAGGCATCCATCTTCTGTGATCCTCAACAAAGTTCTCAGGAATCTCCATGGAAGGGAATACGAAAGTTTCTGACGGTGAAGAAGAAATCTTCATAACAGCATCTGGCTCCTTCGGCGAGTCATCAGGCTCGTCGTTGTCACTCCAGGGGTCACCATACTGAAGGAAATACTCCTCTTCTGTCATTACATACCGTTCCTCCTCAGGCTCAGGCTCGGAAGCTTGATCTATCAAAATCGGGGGCGAAACTTCCAATGCAATATCTCGAACCTCCACTTGCTCCAAACCATCCAGGAATTCACTAAATATCGCCCAATCCTCTTTTTCTGTGGTCTCGTCATCCTGAGTGGACTCTTTCTGCCATATGAACTCGAGCATGGGGAGCCCCTCAGGCATTGAGATAGGGTAATCGAGCTTTACAACCGGACACGGAACATCGCCGGTGAAGACAGGATCGCCATTGAGAACCGGTGGACCGAACTCCTCGTCGGCCGCGGGCGCGGGTTGTGGGCCGCGGTCGCGGTTTTCCTCCAGGGAGAAATCCTCCGTTTCTGCATCGGAACCGCGAGCGCGGTTCAAGGGGCGCGGTCGCGGTTCTTGGACAGAAAGCTTTCCGACATTAAGCTTGTCCTGCAGCGACAGACTCTCGTCGAACATGGCCCAGAAAATTTCAAATAATTCCGTCTCAGGTCTCAATTTGGCATATCCTTTCTCAGTCCTGCGATACACCTCTTCCTGCATCTCCAATGTCATGCCACTGCGGATTTCTAAGCTCAGATCATATGCACAGACATAGACTCCACGAGCAGCTAGATCAGTTGCCTCATCTAGAACTCTCTCAAAATAGTCACAGAATGGTTCACCCTGCAACTGCTTAAACTCATAGAAAGGCATCAGAATATACAAGTGCGGACCGTAAGATAGGTCCACACAAAGTCAATAAAAATAATAATACTAGAATGAAACCAAAGTTCCCCGGCAACGGCGCCAAAATTTGACTCGGCTAAAGTCGTCGTGCCAAGATCAAAGATAAATAACCCAAACAAACAAACTAAGTATAGCAAGTAAGTAAGGGGTCGAACCCAAGAGAACTATGGCTTCTAGTACTAATATAATTATCAACCAAAGAATAGGGGGGATTTAAGAGAAAGATATCTAAACTAAACTAAACTATGAAAGCAAATAACAAAACAAACAAACAAACAAACAAATATGGGAAAACAGGTTTATTCAAAAGATCCACTCTTTAATAATCACTTGATCATAGATTTATCCATTGATTTCATTCACACCTATGGTTAATTCATATCCTGATCATTAACAATCGCAAGTCCACGGTCCAAGCAATTCTATAACCCTAGGCAAGGACGCTTAACCTAGAATTAGCATAGAGAACAAGGATATGCAGGATATAATATCAAACAATTAAGCTACGAGTCAATTGCAAGAGAAAACAATCAATTCTGTTCTTAATCCTAGTTGCATAGACAACAGGTCTAGGTTAAGTTGTTTTCATAGATTAGTTTTGTCCACGGTCCAAACCTAATCCAACAATAGAGCATAAATCAATTCAATAGGTTCATGACTCCTAAAGAAACAATAAACATTCATAAGATGAAGCACAAGAGAATCAATATTAACCAAAGGATAGAAATCAATTACCAAAATCTCACGAGTTCATACATCAGAGCTTCTCCCTTGAACAAACCCAAGGAGACTAGCTCTCCATAACTAAGCTAAAAACCTAACTTGTGGAAGAAGGTAGAATGTAGAATGTATATTGTGAATGAATAAAACCTAGGGAGGACTCCTTCTTATATAGCCCAAGGAACAAGCTCCACGAGATAGATAAGGAAAGAGGCAAAAGATAGAAAAGGAAACAAGATAGAAAGATTTCAGCCCGCTTCGGATTCGGCATCACCGCGGTCGCGTCGCCATCACCGTGCCCGCGCTATCGCAACTGAAAGGAACAATTCGTCTCGGCGGCCACCGTGGTCGCGGTGGACAATCCGCGGTCGCGGAATCTCGACAGATTCGCTGGTGTCACTTCGGAGGCTGTTTTGACCATCTTCGTCTTGGAATCTGACTTCGGTGTAAAAAGATGAATTGAATCCCTTGAAGTTAGCTTTCCAATGACACCAGAATCAAGTCAATCCGACCTCTATAGCTCAAGATATGGCCTTTGCAAGAAAGTGGTGTCGGGAAGACAGCTCAAAACGCCTTAAAACTCTTGATTCTTGAATCCTTGTGTCTTCGGCCTAGATATTACAATTACGCAAAAACTCTAACCTAAACACACTCAATATAGCCCTAAAATACAAGAGTTAACCTATACAAAATAGGCCGAATCAGGCAGCAGAGATCTATGTAGGTGAGACATTGTCGTTTGACGCCCAGCTCCAAGATTGTTCGCCATAGTTCGTCAAGGAGAGAGGATGGCATGGTCGGGGGTCCGAGGCTTTGGGCTTGTTTCACTTTCCTTGGTGAAAGATCTTTTTGGTTGAAAACTGTTGTCTTAAAGTGTATTTTATATTTTCAATTGATTTTTTTAAAATTTGAGTTGGTGGTATATTTTTTCCTACGTTTCATGAAGTCTTTTAAAGTTGAGCAACCTTTTTCTAAATATATACATGTTTTCAATAGGGTAATACGGAGTAGTGTATAATGTGTAATACTCCGTAGTTGAGTTAGCAGTTTGTACTTTGTAGTATGATTCATTCATACTTCCCATTGCACATGCTGTAGTATGATTCATTCATACCATATGGCCGGTATCGGTATCCATGTTGGGATTGTAAAGACTAAAAGTCATTCGAAACAAGAATGATGTGGATTATGTTTACTAATATCATTTATTCGTATAAATGTCTAAATCCTTTTGTCTTATACGAAATATCGCTGACTCTGTTCACCAAAGTATCTCAACTGATATTTTTGGTAAAACGATACGATTCATCAAAGCCTTGATGTGCTCTTACCAGCTATAGTTGGTGGGTTAGCCCCCCTCCAAAAGGTGACGATCAAAATTCCGGCAATTAAAAGGAACAGTTAATCAGTGCCTATCTGAAACTGATATGCCCAAGTTTTGGAGAGTACTTCCACATCTACTAAGACTAAATCATGGACGCGACACAATACGCAAAACAACATAATCCTCCCTCCGTCACATAATAGAAGCTTCCTCGGCCTGTGATAGTATATTGCAATTCGTATAAAAGAGTTTGCATGTGATACGAGTAGACTACTGTGCAATCCGTGGTATAGACAGTGCAATTGACACCGGTTTGTGGAATTAATAAAATTGTAGGTTTGCTCTTCCAATTTAAGTGTTTTTCTACCTCCGGTTGCATGTGTACATTTCATAATTGTTTTTCCGGAGAGCCTAACAGTCGAAACATCATAATGCGGAGGTGGGATGTAACGCAAAGTAGAATATAAAATACAATTCCTCAGGCCGTGAACATTGAACGTCAACATTGAACATCTTGAGCACATCCAAAATGTGAACCTTGAACAGACTACATCCCTCAAGACATCTCGGTCTACGCATTGCAACTTACAAAACTAGGATGCATCGGTTATACAATCATTCGGTCCATACACAACGACCACCGGACAACTTAACCACAGAAGGATGCTTGCTTTCCGGGCAGTTAATGTCCCACTGTCCGAGCTTAGAACAATGCACAGAAGAAAAGCGACTCGAAATCACAGTTGCAGGACATACGAGCGTGTGCATCTGTCACGTCGGGAATCAAATGCACACCGGCAATCCATGGGTTCCTGATTCTGCACAACGATATGGATCCTACACGGTACGCATTCCATTGAATCGGTGTGAAGCGTGCGGCAAGACGCCACGGATGAGATTCAAACCCTTCTCCTCCAGGCCCAGAGATTGGCAGCACATCAGCAGCATGGCAAGAACATAAGCCGATTGAGTGTGGCCTAGCATGGCGGATCTCTCCAAGCATTGGAGGCCGATCTTTTCGTTTATGCCCCAGAAATAGTTCATCTGGGAACGCCGATAGGATTGGTTATGCATGCAAATTCTAAACGGACCGGAAAAGAACAGACCAAAATGATTACAAGTTTCGTGCCATCGGACGGTGCACAGATGATTGATCTTACCATTCCTTCCCCGTACAGAGCACCCGGGTTGCCGCTCTGCGCACAGGTGGTCAAGAAGGTGTAGGCAACGTCCTGATGTTCCTGTAGTCGATATCAGCCCAAGTAGATTTCCTCCGTGGTAGCACGGCGGAATACCAGAGGTTCCCTGCCGCACCTGTTGAAAGCCCTGCAACTGCAAGACAACAAACCGTGTTGCATTAGTCCCCAACATTCGACACCTTAAAATAGGTGGAAATCACGGTTCCCGACTTTACCTGGCCCAGCAGCAGAATAGATCTCTCAGGGAACACGACGCCACCCTCGACAGGATTTCAGCGATCAGGTCAGAAGGCAACAACTGGATGAAACACAGGCCGATCTGCACTGATTCAACGTCCGCAATCGTGGTCTCTGACTCCCTGTGTTTTGGGTTTGAGTTCGAGAGAGAGTACGACTATGAAGGATCCAATTCCAATGGTAGAAATTAAATGGGCTAATGGCTTGTGTGCTCCTACATACTGGCAAAGAAACAAAAACCAACGGGAGGGGTCCCCACTCCCCGTCCCCTCCGTCTGTGCACACAGATACGCGTAGGTGTGCAATTTGTATTTCTTTGTAATAACACAATCCGCTTTTAAAATAAGCGTAGTTATTTGTTTCCAGAGTTTCTTTAAAAGGGACAATGAGTGAAATAAGTCTAGTTATTTTTTTTCATAGTTTCTTACTGTAACATTTATTCAATCTATTAATTTGTTAGGGTAAGAATATTGTTGGACTTGCCTCTAACTCCATCTACATTTGACATAAGGATCTTGAACCACGATATTATTAAATCAACTACATTTATATGCCACAGGCCCACAAGTAACCACATCCTCTAACTCCAACTACGTCACTACTTTTATAGGAATTGCATAATACTGTTCGACCCCGTATAGATAATTAATATAAATATAATTTATATTTTATATGGAACAAGAACACCGAATTGCAGAGCACAAATTATATTCTTGTTTTAATTCATGCTTTTTATGTTACATTTTGTACAGCATATTTAAATTTTATATTCTAAAGCATTGTTATGAATTATATGCCAACAATTTGTGCTATTTTATCGTAAACCTATTGGGGTTATTATTAATTAGCTTGTTATTTGTTTGGGTTTCATTTTCATTGAACTTCATTATGGTATCCCATGCTAGGCTAGATTATGGTTGAAATTGATCTGATTTCTAATTATCTACTCCGTATGAAATTTGTTGTCACGTAGGTGAAATTGGAATGATCCTGTCCGGCTGTCACTCGTTGCACGTGACACTAAGTGGAAGTATCGGTTAGTTCCTTAACCGTGCATTGCACTACTAATAGTAACATTGTGAGGATTGTCTTTGCGTTTGGTCAGAAGTGTTAATTAACAATGAGATCAACCGTGGTTAATTGAACAGGTACAACATATATACATGAAATGTGTGAGAACTTACGGTGTACGCTGAGAATCAACTAAACGAAGCAAATAACACCTTGATGCAAACAAAGTGCTCACAATTATTCAGGCTTGGTTTTAAGTATAGAATTGGTTTGATTTTTGTTCAATGTTAATTAAAATAACGGACTTATTGACTGCGTCTTCCATAGTCAAGACTTGGTTTGATTTTTGTAATGGTATGCTTTGTATAGCTAGGCAATGATATACTACTATACAGTACCTAGTAGTAACGTCAAATAGTATACTATACTTGCGTATGTGCTCCTTGATTGACTTTGTTCAGGGTAAATCATATTTGTTATGTTTTAAAAGACAAAACCTAATTGAAAAGTAAAGTACAAAATGTGTGTGGACAAAGAAAGCTAAGATTGAGTTTGCAATTGGGTGTTCGTTCATTAATTCCTTTATATTTCAAGTGCGAAAACCCATTTAAAACCACACCTATTTGATGTATTCACTTTGCTGTTATTTATAAAATTAATACTCCTAAAACAATGAAGTCATAGTATTTGATGTATTCACTTTGCTGTCATTTGCTGTTATTTATGGCGCGCCTATGGTAGGCCCAATAAGACTCGACTTAATAGTCATATTCTTTCGGTTTAAGCGGCCTCAATATTGTTTCGGCTCTCCCATTTGGCCAACCGGCTCTCACCAAATGTTAGACTTTCTTTTATTTTTCTTTTTTTTTTGGGAGAGACTCTTAACAAATAAATCGACGTCTGCTGGTTGGCCAAATGCACGGCCTCCCATTCACCCTCTCTTTTCCAAACTCTGTACAGTTTTGTGTTTTCCAAATGCACGGCCTAGGCGGAGTAGCCGAGTAGTTGCAGGTCGAAGTCAAATCGACGTCTGCTGGTTGGCATGCAAAGCACCTAATTGTGACAGTGATGTGCAACTACAGTATTTGGATTTCTTTTATACGCAATTAAGCATTTGATCTTCACCGTCGTTTGACCGGCCAATTGCACTGGATACGTACGTAAAGGATTTCAGGAAGCTGCTTTTAATGCAGTACGCCACTCATCACACCCTCTGCGGCCAGTCTGCCCTATTCTCTGACGTCATCTTTATCCCAGTCCCCGAATTGTGGCCTATTCTGATTCCGTTCAATATAATTGTACTTTAATTTGTTGTTACTATCTATTGTAATGTGTGTACTCCATAAATGATGATACAAATATTACCATTACAAAAATCAACCCAAGCCTTGACTATTGAAGAAGAAGTTATTATGCCCGTACTTTTAAAAAACATTGAACAAATGACAATATTTCTATATTAGTATGAGTCATTGGGAATTTTAATTAACATTTGTTACGTGTTCATACGTTTGTTGGGCTTCTATTCACATTTACGGGACAAATGTTCCGATGATAAATGTTTTGGCATAGGGCATGATAAACTGCTTTACATTAATTTAATGAAACAACCAGCTAGTATATTCACATTAAGGTAAAAGGAAATGTAATAAAATGGAAACGAGTTCAGCCATTTACATTGTACCTTCTACAATCTAATTGTCTCTTTCACTTTCATTGTACAATACCATGAAGCAAGTCTAATTATGCATTAATAAGGATTATACTCCGTAACAGTTACTGGTACTATAAACCCTAAACAATTGAAAATTTTGCGTTTACACTTTGTTTGCTTATGACAAACAAATCTCGACAACACTCTTTCAGGAGGGAGTTGCTAGTAAAATCTAATTAGTGGTAACCTCGCCAAATGTCCCATTTTTAAAGCTTATCTACAAATTAAAATATCGTCGACGTCATACAGTTTTTTTCCGATATAATAAGCCAAAATAAGGATCACACGCATATTTATGGGATCATATATTTATATTCGTATTATGATTAATTAGTGTTTTTTACGAATAGTAAACCAATTCATAATATAAATAACTTGGATTTGTTTAAATATTACTTTATGATAAGTATCACGTTTTATTAAATAGTCATACTTATGGGAAAAATTATTGGTAAGTGATAATTTATAATCGCCTTAGCCTCAGGTAGTTGAGACTTTCGGGATGATTCATAATTTTTGATAAATTGTAATCAATTTCTACGGGGTAAGATAATGTTAGACTCTAACTACCTAATTTCTATAAAGTAGGGCCCGACTGGTTAAATGTATTATTAAAATGACACGTGGCGCACATTTGTGTGAAGACATTGTCTCCGCTGTATACCAGAGGTTGTATAGATAACTAGGAGTAGGAAATTTGTTGTCACGTAGCATATTGAAATTTTATATTCTAAAGCATTGTTATGAATTATATGCCAACAATTTGTGCTATTTTATCGTAAACCTATTGGGGTTATTATTAATTAGCTTGTTATTTGTTTGGGTTTTATTTTCATTGAACTTCATTATGGTATCCCATGCTAGGCTAGATTGTGGTTGAAATTGATCTGATTTCTAAGTATCTACTCCGTATGAAATTTGTTGTCACGTAGGTGAAATTGGAATGATCCTGTCCGGCTGTCACTCGTTGCACGTGACACTAAGTGGAAGTATCGGTTAGTTCCTCAACCGTGCATTGCACTACTAATAGTAACATTGTGAGGATTGTCTTTGCGTTTGGTCAGAAGTGTTAATTTACAATGAGATCAACCGTGGTTAATTGAACAGGTACAACATATATACATGAAATGTGTGAGAATTTACGGTGTACGCTGAGAATCAACTAAACGAAGCAAATAACACCTTGATGCAAACAATGTGCTCACAATTATTCAGGCTTGGAGTATTTGTTATGTTTCAAAAGACAAAAACCTAATTGAAAAGTAAAGTACAAAATTTGTGTGGACAAAGAAAGCTAAGATTGAGTTTGAAATTGGGTGTTCATTCATTAATTCATTTATATTTCAAGTGCGAAAACCCATTTAAAACCACACCTATTTGATGTATTTACTTTGCTGTTATTTATAAAATAAATACTCCTAAAACAATGAAGTCATAGTAGTTGTTTAAACTAACTGATCTGCATACTTTAAAGAATAAAAACATAAAAAACTTTATATTTGTATTAATTTATAAAATTTATTATTTATTATACAATAATATTGGTTGAAACAATAGAAAAATAATAAACTTCTAGCATTACAATATACAATATTCATGCGAAAAAATAGCAAACTATTTTATTAAACTTAAGAATTTGCCAAAATTATTTTGTATTAATTAAATAAATGATAATTAAAATAGAGAAAAATAAAAAACACTCCGTGCGTAGCACGGGAAATCACGCTAGTACTCCATAATATTCAAATAAGCAGCAGACAATTCTTGTAGCTGGAATACAGAAAAGGTAGTAGCTGACCTAATTAAGTGCTCCATTAATAAGTCATCAAAACATAATATTCAAAGAAGCAGCAGAAGACAGTTTTTAAGCGCATAAAGCGTTTCTTAATTCCACACACGATGTCGATGCATACGGAAGCTAAGAACACCTACCTCCACCTCACCTGAGGTCTCGAGCTTGATGGTGTAGATCCATGGTTCACCGTCATCGATTAATAACTGGTCGGCGGCGGTGCACAATGTCTTGGCAACGATGACGGCTTTCCTTCGGGTATGCATCATGGTAGTCAACTCGGTCCATTCCTCATCCACGTCAACTATATCACCGATACTAAATTCACGGCCTGACTGCTATGGATCTGCGTCGCGAACAAAGTGCGGGTGAACAATCTGCCACTCAACTTGAATCTTGAAGTAATACTCGTCGTCGAATCGTCCGTCGCCGTATTCCCATTCTGCGTCGACGCCCACGCTCCACAGCTGGACTATGTACAGCTGCTCATCATTCCAGTAACCTACTATATCCCCAAGCAAGGAAGTATCTACCCACCTTCCAAAGCCCTTGACCTTTACAGCTTTCCCAATTGCAAACATAGGTATCTTCCTAGATGTATAAGCCAGAACATGTGCTGTTAATTGAACTAGAGTTCAAACCAGAAAGCAACTGAAAAATGGAACTAAAGATGTGCTAGAAGAACAGAATGAAAGACAGCATCAAAGTATGGACATGTAAGACACAATATACAAATAGATGCAGCTTTTCAATTGCATATAAGGTTTGCTCCCCTAAATTTTGACAATCGAGGACCTTGATATCCTGACAGGAAGCGTAACTGTCTACTTCTTCATAACCAATTGCCCTCATTTCATTAGTGAGGGCAATACCACAGTACGCATCCCTTCAGAGAAGAACTCTGATAAACCCTAATATTCTCATGGTAACGTATCACGAAATACTAATCTATGTTGACTCATTATTAATACATCTGTATTCTCACGCCCTCACTGCATCTTTACTTCTAGTCCCAGTTTGTTTGATTTTGTTCTGTAAACAGTCCGACTATGAGCCACGATTTCCCTAAGCCTATATTTGAGATACCTAATTGAAACCCTAATTTCTCAATTGGAACCCTAATTGAAAGTGTAAACCAACATAGATAGTAAGTAAGAGCGTATTACCTTTCCCTGTAACGCGATTTCGGGGCAGAGGAAGAAGATGGATTCCAGGTTTGGCTTGGAAAGTCGGAAGAGAGAAGAGAGTACCAGAGAGATGGTTCGGCGGATAAGCGTTGTATACGGCGGGAACACATAGAAAGGCAGCAGAGATCTATGTAGGTGAGACGCTGTCGTTTGACGCCCAACTCCAAGATTGTTCGCCATAGTTCGTCAGGGAGATAGGAAGGCATGGTCGGGGGTCCGAGGCTTTGTTAGAGTGGCGTGATATGTATGGAATGGTGATATATGTATAGGAAATGAGACTACTCCGTATTAGTATTAAGTGGGTACGAAATTAATTGTAGAATCTATATTTAGGGACGAAATGATACGAGCTAAAGTATCCATAGTATCACCTGTTTTAACCAACAAAAAAGCCATAATCTTCCGCTTTATTAATTGTAGAATCTATATTGTTTCGGTTTATGTTCTCTTAAGTAAAATTTGAGATGAATGAGGGTTCGATTTTGCTTATTGAGGCCTTTTTGAATGAGGGGATTTCTAAAGGATGAACCAAGTAGGAAAAAATGTTTTCTGGAGGTACCTCAATTAGTGTGAAAAAATGTTTTCTGGAGAACTTATTGGGTATAGAGGGAGTATTTGACAAAGCGAGATACAACAAATGCAGTAGGAAAGTGCTCCATTTACGGAATTGAAATCCCAAAATGTACTCCTTTATTTTGAAATTCAACACCCTTTACGAGGTGCTCAATTCAGCCGTTTTTTAATCCCATTAAAGATATTTATCCCCGAATTTCAAAAGTATTTGTGTTTCTTCCCGGATATTAAAAGTATTGCAGTATTAAATTATAATTCAAATTTCAATACGTTTAAACAGTTGTGAAGTACTAAAAGATTATACATTTTGATTTCTTATGAGTTCTGTCACCCCCTTCCTGGGGGCATCGTCTATTTGTCGGACATATTGAGAAACACCACAGATCACATCTTTGGTAACGTGTCATGGATATACTACAAACATATTACATTAATCAAATTAGTATTTTGTCTAAATATTATACTTTATATTTTCAATTGATTTGTATAAAATTTGAGTTGTTAGGGTTTAAAAAAAGGTAAATAAAAAATCAATTTAGAAAAATGAGGAAGCCCTCGACTGTGTAGTCTGCCATGGCCGGCGTCAAGTACACCGACAACCCCGTCGTCGTGGCCGAGACCGGCGAGGAAGATGGAGCCGCCGGAGAGAGAGAGACGCCGATCGAGGAGCTTGACTATGGGTGAGCCTTGGAGATGACGGAGAGCCTGTCGCGAACGGCGCCGGGGGGCGACTTGCGCTGGAAGACGAGGGCGTCCTTGACCGGAGGGAGGCCGAGTGAGCTTGAGCCCGAAGGGAATCGTCTTCCCTTCCAAATCCACACTGTCGAACATCCCACGGGTGGCTAGGGTTTCCAATGCCTTCTGAAGCTGAGCCTTCGTGTAGACCCCGCCTGGCCTCAGCAACACCATCTCGAAGAACGAATCGTCCTGGCCAACATTCGCACGCCGCGACGGAGGTCAAAGAAGACAATCTCTGCAACCGCTTGTACCTCCAGACCATAGCAGTCCCAATCCGGCTGAGACTCTTCTTCCTTTGCAATCGCCACACGAGAGAGCAACCTAGACCAGAATCCACCATTTCCGCCACCTCCTCCGTGACGTCTCCCTCTCCGGTAGCTCCATCTTCCTCGCCGGTCTCGGTGACGACGATGGGGATGTCGGTGAAGTTGACGGCGGCCACGGCGGACTACAGTCGAGGCCTTCTTCGATTTGCTAAAATAATTTTATTAACTTTTTTTTTACCCTAGCAAGTCAAATTTCATAAAAATCAATTGACAATATAAAGTACAATATTTAGACAAATTATTAATTTGTTAATATGTTTTATTTTGAATAGCAAAATTCATAAAGTATAACTTTTGAAGCCACTGATTACACCTCCTTTGTTTCTTGTGTCTTGTCTCACAATCACTGCCTGATTAAACCTCATATAAACATTGCATTATTGAATTGCTATTCAAAATTACTATAGGTTTAAATAGTTAACTCAAAGTAAACAATATTTTATCTTCTTTGTTCCCTGTGTCTTAAAACACTACTATGTCGTCTTTGTTCCTTGTGTCTTTACCAAGAAGCTTCACTGTAGTCTGTCTTTTTCAAACTTGTTCTATAGTCAAAGGTTTAAAAAAACATATATTATTAGGTCCCTTGAAAACATTTAGAGCATCCAATGTAGAGTATGTATATTTCAAAATCTTTAAAAAAAAACTTGTTCTATAGTCAAAGGTCCACCCTATCTTTTTCAATTTACTTTTTCCAAACTTGTCATATAGTCATCACCTTTGTACCACCTTTCTCTATTCGCTTTGTAGTGATGCTCGGAGAGCATGCCCAGACAATCTATCCGTATAGGTGTAAATGGGAGTATTTCTTATCTTCCCTACTTTATTTATTGTTGTAGTTGTGCGTTCTTGATAACGACTGCTGGTAAAACCGTCACTAAGCTTGGTGTAGAAGGCGGTGATTTGGCGTTGGAGATCGAATAGAGGCGAATAGCCATTTCTCTGTCAGCGGGAAGACATTGGTTGGTTTGCTGAACCAGAACACAAATTCCAAATTCAGTTATTTTGAAAAAAAACAAAGTTCAAAGACTACATTAAGAGCATTCACATTACGTGTTCAATGCATTAATAAGTCACTTTTACATATTGTGCGCCTAACTTAGGCGCACTAGGAAGCACGTGCGCTCGCCTAACTTAGGCGCATCAACGGTGCTCTCTACGCGCAACGATTCCCAATAAGGCCCAACAAGCGAAATCGAACCCTCGTCCATCTCAGGGTGCGTTCGGTACATCACAGATTATATGGAATAATGCATTAATTTTGATAAGCTATTATTTGAACCAAACACTTGAGTCCCATCAGCTTAAAAGGTGATAAGTAGACCCCACTTTCTTCTACAGAGGTTACACAAGTTTATGCGTGCTTGTTTGGTTTCAAATTTTTTTTACAAAAATAAGCTATTATCTTATATAATGAGATGTATGCCGAACAGACCCTCAAACGTTTACTTAAGAGTAAGAACATCGAGGAGAGTTGAATTCTCGAACTCGAATGCGCCTAATGGCCTTCTCAAAGCCTCGAACTCGAATGGGCCTAATGGCCTTCTCGAAATCCAACCCTCCGTCATCCCAAACGTTCACTGAGTAAGAACATAAACTGAAACAATATTCGAACATCACAGTCGAATTAGTCTTCTCAAACTCGAATGGGCCTTAATGGGGTATCAGGCCCAATAAGAGAAATCGAACCCTCGGTCATCTCAAACGTTCATTGAAGAGTAAGAACATATACCGAAACAATATTTAAACATCGAGAAGAGTCGAATTAGTCTTCTCGAACTCAAATGGGCCCAATTGGCCAATAAGGCCCAATAAGCGAAATCGAACCCTCGGCCACCTTAAACGTGCATTGAAGAGTAAAAACATAAACCGAAACAATATTCAAACATCGAAAAGAGTCGAATTGGCCTTCTCGTCCGAGCCCATTAGGCGCAATAAGACTCGACTTAATAGTCATAGTAAGGTTTACGATTAGGGTTTAGGATTAGGGTAAATGATGTTTAACTATTGTTTCGGTTTAAGCGGCCAAAATATTGTTTGGGAGAGCCTTCAAGGGCACTCATGGGAGAGCCGGCTCTCACCAAATGTTAGACTTTCTTTTAGTTTTCTTTTTTTTTGGGGAGAGACCCTTAGAGCCTCCCATTAACCCTCTCTTTTCCAAACTTATCAGGGTGAAAACCGATATCTTCTTGTTCCGTAGTTTCTGTGTTCGACGTCGACAGGGAGAGCTACAAGAGGCCGTGCTTGCCGAGGAATGTTCGGAGCCGCACAAGATACTCATATTTTAATTAATCATACGGAATATTTCTAGTAATATACGTTTCGGTAAACATTTAGGTTTATACCATATTGCACGCGCGTGTACAGTCGAAAATTGAATAGATAATCTAAGGCCAAGTGTAATGCAAATCTGCCAAATTTTAGTACTTGCTAATGGTAAGTGAAGTTGGCGCGATGTATGCGAAGAAGATAAATTGAACAAAATACAGTAAACCGTAATCATAAATTAGGTTAAAGTGGACGGAACTGTAAGTGAACGTACTGCACACATTTTAAATGCACTCTCCGGGCAGTCTGCAGGATATTCTCCTGGTGCAATATCTCTTTTCCCAATCCAGATCTGACAATCCTTGAAAGGGCGTTGTTGTGGACTAGTTGTGGCGCCATTTATTTCAAATTACCGCCAATCATTCAAAATTTCGAGTTAGTCGTTTGTATAATTCGTTCAAAATTGCATAGTTGCACACGCCATTTAAACATATAAATCATACACCCTCCGATCCATTATACATTTATAACTGACGTTAGAGGAATATGCACATAGATTAAGAAGAGAATTAACTTCCCTCTACACTCACCCATAAGACTAAAGTACTACTGTAAAAAATAACGCATTCAAGCACAGTACAGGTATACATGCCAACGACGGTTCTGGAGATAATAAATTCAGCCTTGTCATTAATACACAAGCGTTGGGACAATGGACTGCTTGATCAGAGAGTGTATCAAGGTCACTTAAATCTAACAAAGATTTATAGTTGTAAAGTGTAAACGACAATTAAACTGGTTTTCTTCAAAACTATCTGGAAAGCGTCATAAATACATACATGGATCGGCGGTGGGACACTTCGCCGAGCTCCGACGTCGGCTAGAGGCCATGGAGTCCGGGGAAGTTACCTAGAGAGGAAGTCGGCGACTGCTCGCGCCGGAGCAACGATTCCAAGCGGAAGAGGGTGCTAGGCCTAGACGAAGACGTCGACGAGCTCGAGCCATGCCCGAGCCAAGCCGGGAGCGGAGAGTCGGGGGAAGAGGAGGCGAAGCCGATTGGGGATGTCGTTAGGGTTTCTTTCTCGGGAGAAGAACAATTTAACCACTTTAATGCCTTCGAGTTCGCCGGGGGCCGATATGAACTCGTAAGGCCTTTCCGCTTCTTTCCCTAGGTTTGATTTCGGCCAATTTCCGGCCGATTACTTTAGTGCTGGATTGAATTTGCTCGATCTTGTGCTAGCTTCTTGACTAGGTGGATCGTGATATTTTCTTTGGCTGCCGTTCTTGCTTAAACGTGGCGCTTGTTTCTGCAGAAAGATCCTGTGTTGGTTAGCCCCGAGTCTTTCACTCAGAACCCTTCTGTTGTAATAATCCGGGTGGGTTGTTGTTGATATTATGACATTATGCATCCGTTGGTGTTGATCTGTTATATGGAAATATTGTTCAGTGTCATGTTTTCTAGTTGAAACTCATCTGGTATATATTCTAAATATTTCTACAAGTATAAAACGCTGTTTCCTGTTGATAGAACCATCGGTTAACGACTTGTCCTTCCTGGCTTTATGAACGACAGTCCATTGGTAATGATACTTGTCTTATCTGTAGAAGTGTAGATATGTTTGCTAATGGAACCAATGCAGAAAGTTGCAACAATGTGATAATTGAAGGAAACACCCTGAAAAGGGCCAGCAACAACTGCAACTTGATCCCAAGATATTGATGTAATGAGTTTCTTTCAATCTCTGGTCTGATTGCTCTTATATAGTTTGCCTTAGGTTTGCCCTTCAATGCTATATACAGTATAATTCTGGTAGGATATCAATTGGACTATACATTTTGGCTGATATATTGCGCACTTGTGTCAGGATATTACCAAAAATATTGGCAACGGGGAGTTGCTCATCATTGGCCAGTGTCTTTATCGTCCCTGGGAAGCTAGGAAGAGGGGAGGTGGAACCTGGCAAGAAGTTGATTCTCGAGAGCTGTTTTACAGCTTTGATCAGGAGAAGATCTATGCACACTCTGTAATGCATAAGTGTGTCATGAACTTTGTTCCTCTGCACAAGCAACTACCACACCGCAGACAGTTTCCTGGATTCATTGTTCAGAAGTTATACGATGCTGAACGGGAGGAAGTTTTTGATCTGAGCGATACAAAGGGGACAGAGGAATGTAGTCGGTTAGAGACTCATATCCTCTTTCAAGAAACAACCAAGCGTATTGGAGATCTTCCTAACTTGAGCATGGAGGATACTTCTCCCTTGAGGGTGGAACATGATACAAGTCCACCGAGAAGAGCTTGGGAGAATAAGCCGTTGGTTCCTTATTACAGAAGGAAGAAGTAGTCATTTTGTTTTGTTATTGCTTGCTAGCGTTAGATTAGCTTTCAGTTTTAGCCTTAATCCGACTAAGGTTGTTAGTGGATTAGTGGCATAGCTTTTGCTAATTTTAAACGCTTCGGATCCATTGATAGTGAGCATTCAGAATTAATTACTAATGAAAAGAGTCGTAGGATTGGTTGTCCTGCAAAATCATTATCTACAAAATGAGAAACATATACTGACAGCACACCGAAACACGGACCAATACCATGCATAGCACACACTATACCATGTTCAGGGTATACTTGTCCACAATGGAGAGATTTGTGGACATTTCTTAACAAATACGGAGTCAAGAAAAGGAAAATTATTTATGTGTCAGAAAAAAGTAGAAGAAATTTCTTATTTTCCAGAGCAGCTTTCGTGCAGGATAAATTTCTCCCAAACCTCTGACACAATCTGAACTTTTTTTTGTTCCTTTGGTTTTTGTGGGAAGATTTCCTAAAATAGTCCCGTAATTAATGGATGCGGGGACACTGTAAATAATGCATACTCCACCAATGGACAGGTTATATGATGGAGTTTAGACAGTAATCCATTCATAGTAATTTTGCAAACATTAACCCGTCATACAAGTAGAAAGTTCATAGTTAAACAGAAGAGGACCAAAGTGCACCGGAGCACAATCCATAAACAATGCAAACAGCTATGACGACAACTAGGGCACAGGAGCACAACTTCCACACATAAGCATCTTTCAGTGCGGCGTTTCGGAGGGCAAGAATTTCCCTTTTGCGATCATACAGTGCGGCGATGGTGTAAGCATCGTCCCCCATCGCTGCCATACACCTCTCAACAACTCCCCTCTGGCTAATCACTTCTCTCTCCAGACCTAGTCTGTGAGATTGGTTAGCATCCAGTGCTTCCTGCAGCTCCTGCACACGACGTTGCCAAAAATGCACGTCCAAATCCTCATTCATCTTCTCCGTCTCATACTGTCGAGTGATGCCCCACGTCTTGATTTCATTAAAACAATTCATGGGCACAGATAAACCATAAAGCACAAACGAGTGGGCACATTACCTCACTTGAGAATGAATCAAAACCAAGAACGTCTGGGGATAGGCAACCATCTTCATCAGAGAAGGAATCTTGAGAGACCATTCTTATTATTCACCTACAGAAACATATAATGCAAAAAATAAGATGTTGGTAAATAGCTACAAGTATACAAGTTCCTATCTTCATATCAAAATAAGAAGCTGGTAAATAGCTACAAGTATTAAACAACCTTTTTAGTTGGATGTAAGTGGGTGAATCAAGGGATTCAAGGTTAAAGTAACCAGTCTTGATAAAAAAAAAGGTTTAAGTAACCAGTATTGGGTCTTCACTGGTCTCTTTTGGGTTGCCCAGATCTTGAACAAGGTAACAATAACAACAACAAACCCAAGTCAATAGTGCACATTGCATAGAAATGAAAATAGGCTAAACAAATTTGAAAGCATTTACTTCAAGAAATGAAAGCTTGATACCCAAACCAACATTAGCCTAATTTAGAGCATGACGCGTCATCATCAAATATATTAGAGCTTCTCATCAAATCCACAGTTCTATCAAACATCCAAAACATTCGTTTACAACAAAGCAGTTAAAACGATGGCATCAGCAACCGCTAATCGAGAGCTCAAAATCTGAAACCCCTACGATAACAATAAACAAAAATGAAAGCAGTACCCTTTCAGAGAGTAGGAACAATGAGGCGGCGAGACCGGCAAGAGCTCCGTCGATCTAGACAACGAAAACAAAAGCATCAGTGAATCGAAACCAAAAGCATAATGGGAAAGTGCGCAAAAGTACTTGCCATGTAAATTTCACGGCCCCCAAATTCTTCTTTTTTGTTAGTCAAACGACGGAGAAACTGGGGGGTGAACCACTGATGCTTTACTATGTATGCTACTCGTATAATTTTGGCTTCCACCATAAGCGTCCCATCTAAAAAGAGTACTACGGAGTATATTTTTAAAAAGCCCTTGGCTGTTTCCACCAAACACAGGTTGCTATGGGCACCTTGATTTGACATTTGATGGGTTTTTTTGGTTTTCATTTTCATTTATTTGTTTATTTAATTTTTTTTGGGTGAGATTTCTTTACTTGAAAAATTAACTAGTATGAATTTGCTTACCAAACTAACTAACCGTGTACAATTCATGGTTAATTAATTATTTAATTTGTTTAATTAACTAATTAACTAGGAACTGTACGCTTCTGTTCCGTTGGTTTGAGTGCGGTACTTTCGGATTCGGGTTGAGTACAAGATCGGATCAATTGGATTCTAGATCGGGTTGATTTGTTAACATGATATTATTTGTATAGTTTTTGTAATAAAATATTTAAAATAAATTTCACATATCCTACATTTGTAATAATAAATAAGGTCAACCCAATAGATCGAATCATTTAGGAAAGTAGCGGTTTCAAAATACGATCCGATCTGGAATCCAATCCGTTTAACATGTAACTCGTTACGACCTTACACGGACTGGACTCGAATCTAAAATAACCCGATCCGACCTACCCAATTAACAAATTAAGTAAATTGATAAACTCTTTTACACGATATAGATTTAACCAAATTAGGTAGATTATAACCCGTAAAGTTGTAATTGAAATGTAAATTATTTCATCTATATATACAGGTACATCTTACCGTAAAGAATAATAAAAATAATAAAAATTCCAACCCAAGAAGAGAGGTAGAGGTACAGCAGTCAACTCAATCAGTTGGTGTCCAATCTCGGTGTACACAAGGGCCTGTGTTTGGTGGAAACAGCATTGCCCTTTTAAAAATGTTCTTATAAGACCACCCTCAATGGGGGTTTTTAAAATTAAAATATTAATTGAGCTCTTCTATACGGTGGTTGAAAAACTAAAGCCCAAGTTTGAGCCTTCTATTTGAAAACTGAAAAGTTGGGTTCTAAAGTTGGATAGTAAATGTATATGTCACATGGCAACTTGTGGACTCTTGATGTAAATTGATCAAATGGTTATAAATTAGGTCTTCTTTTGATATGTATAAATTACATTGGATCATATTTTGATAATTATATGATATTATATTTTTTAAAATTTTATTTTAAGTGTGTTTATACTGTTTTTATCTATTTATAGAAACCCAATTTATATATGTTTTGATTAAAAACAAATATGTAAGAAATGCAAAATATCATACTTTAATTATGTAAATTACTCAAATCAATAAAATTGATATTTAAATTGAATGTGATGCCCTATTATTAAATAATGATGGGATTAATATAATGAAATTAAATAAATAAAGATCAAAATAATATATAGATGGTGGATTTTAAAGAATGAAGTGTAGATTTGGGTTGTGGCGGTAAAGTAGAAGTAGGTTTTTAAATGAGGTGGAAGAGTGATAAAATTGATAGGAGGGGGTTAAGAATCCGTTTTCGGGTTCACCGTTACGGATGGCCTAAGGAATATATGCTCTTGACATGTTCTCTGAGCATTACTGCAAAGGGAAATTTGAAATGGGGTACATATGCCAAGTGGCAGAAAGAGAAATTGAAAAAGAGAGGGTGGAAAATATTCTTACTTAATCGTCGTTTGAGATCGAAAAATAAATAGGGTACATATGCAAAGGGAAAATTGAAATGGGGTGCATACGTTAAGGGAGATACAACTGAGACAAAGCAAAGCTGCAAAGCTAGATAAAGGTGAAGATATCTACAATGTCATGTCATGATAAATAAAACAATTTTAAAAAATATATATTACTCTTACTCCAAAAATAAAACAGTTGAGCTCTAGAAGGCCGGAATAAGAGATGAAACATTTGGAAAATCTTTCACCATAAGTGCACTTGGATCCTCTATTTATTAAACTCAGATTTTACGTACTCGGGGTTAATATCAGGCTGATTGATCACTGCCAAATCCGGTCACCAAGGGCTACGTGCAGAGAGAGAAATTATTAATGCTTGGCCGGCATCAGCACACCGCAACCCAACCAATACCAACTCCCAATCGGCGCTACCTATAGGCTCTCTCCACTTTTTTAATATCTTTTGTCTTTTCGTTTCCTAATCAAATTACTAGTAATGTGGGTTATTTAATGTTACACTAGTTGTTGCTCATTGGAACCTCAAAGATCTAGTAATTTGGGTTCTCACGTTTTTTTGCTATTTTTAATACGAAATCTAGACTCGATAATCGATCGATCAGGGTTACTGAAAGAGTTTGTAATCATTGATCTTTTTCCGGCAAATTTTATCTTGTAAATAGGTACTCCATATTACTTTTATGTATTGATTTGACAATGCCATGTCAAGATAAATGATTTGACTGTGTCATGTCATGTCATGTCAAGATAAATGTAACAAGTTTCCCGATCTTGCAAATAAAGGAACACTACTTTACCGAGACACTAACACTAGCTAGGCCAGTACTATTCTCAGGTGTGAAAATACGTTATATTAGGCAATAGGCTCCAAGGGAAAGTGCTACTAATGATCAATAATTTTCTATCTTTCTTCATTTCATAATAGGTTATGTGGTATCTAAAAATTATCCTTGATCAAAGACCATTCAGTTGAGACTGCCTCGGCCCCATGGTCGGTCTCTTGCTCGCTACCAAGGTTTATTCGTCTTTACGGAGAAGAAATACTCCCAGCAAATCTCGATCCGGATAGATGGTCTTGGCAGAGCATTACTACAAAGCGAATAGAGAAAGAGGGTAAAGGTGATGTGGCAGAGAGAGAAATAGAAAAAGATAAGGTGATCCTTTGACTATAGAAACAAGTTTTTTTTTAAGGTTTAAAAATATACATACTCCACATTGTGGATGCTTTAAATGTTTCCATGTAGAAAATCTGAAATATCGCTTAATTTTTTGCTGTAATAGTTAAAAAATGGGGAGTGGATCTCGACATGCTCTTAGCATTGCCCGAAGAAATGGATAAGGTGAATTGACCTCAATGCGGATAGATGCTCTTGGCATGCTCTCAGCTCTCGGAGCATTACTACAAAGCAAATGTTGAAAGGGGGTACACAGGTGATGTGTGAGAGAGATAAATTGAAAAAAAGAGGTTCTCTTGAAGCTTATAGAACAAGTTTCCCGACTTTATTTTTTTTTTATTTTTGATAACATAAGAATTAGGTGACTACCCTTTACGCGGGCCAAGTATACAAGGGAACAGTGGAAGGACAGAGGGTATAATATGGTACACAATCCTTGGTGCGCTTTTCATAGGCGCTTTTCATACCCCCATGCGCTTTTCTCGGAGCATTAGATCCGCACTTCTTAGTTAGCCATTGGGTATTCGTACACTATTCTAGCATTTTTTGGCTAAATGTACACTAAATGGTGCGCCTAGCACAGGCTTACGGTTTAGCGCGCTTTAGATAGGCGCCGAGTCTTATTGGGCGCACGGTTCCCTACTTTATTGTGCGTCTTTACTAGGCGCACGAATCTAAACCCTAAACCCTTAAACCCTTAACCCTTAACCCTAAACCCATAAACCCTAAACCCTAAACCCTAACCCTATCCCTAAACCCTACTATGACCATTGAGTGGAGTCTTATTGGGCATGAATGGATAAACGGGTCTTATAGGTCCAAAAAGACTTCGATAACACCAATTCGACTCTTATCGATATTGTTTCGGTTTATGTTCTTACTCTTCGATGAACGTTAAGATGACGGTGGTTCGATTTCGCTTATTGAGCCTAACGGACGTTTGTTGGGCCTATGGGCCCAATTTGAGTTCGACAAGACTAATCCAACTCTTCTCGATGGTTCGATTTCGCTTATTGGGCCTAAACGGACCCAATTGGTCCCATAGGTCCAATTTGAGTTCGACAAGACTAATTCGACTCTTCGGTTTATTTACTTATCTTTAATGAACGTGTAATATGCCCGAGGGTTCGATTTTGCTAATTGGGCCCAATAAGGCCTTATTGTTGGGCCTAGATAGCCTTATTGGGCCTAATTAGGCCGTATTGGGCCACCTCCTCCTTCCCGTCGCTCGCCGAGCCCACTGTCCCTGCCACCTTCCCGTCTCTCGCCGAGCCAACTGTCTCCGTCAGACCCGCAGCCTCACTGTCCGCCGCCGGCCCGTCGTCGGATCCCCGCAGCGTCGCACCTCCACCGCCATCGCACCTCTAGCTCGCCATAACCGTAGTCGCCGATTTCGGGGGTTTTTGAGAAATCGAAAACGAAGACTGGACTGCGTACAGAGCTGGCGGCTAGAGAAATCGAAAACGAAGACCGGCCGACTTCCAACGCCCACTATCGATCGCCCGCTACTGTTCCGGGCTTCTCGGATGATAGCTTCAACAGACTCCTCCTTTTAGACGGGCCGCATTTGAACTGGCCGCTGGGCCGCTTGATCAACATGGGCCTATTGTGACACGGGCCTGAAATGAGGAACAACGAGGCCCAACAATACCCCTTGAGAAGGGTGATCGGCTGGCGGCAAATTCGAAAATTTTTGTAACGCGGCCGAAAGCCTTCTCACCACTAGACGGTGGACACGTGGCTACAGGATGGTTTTCTGCGGAAACTGCCTTGGAGAGTGGAAACGGACGCAATCATCATCATTCCACCCTCTGTCCAAAATCTTTCCAAAGTCCTCTCATCTCCTCTCCTCAAGCGATTTCTTTCTCCGAAACCCTTTCATCTTCCCTGATGGCTAGTCGCAACGGCTTTGTTCCGTCCAACTCTCTCACCGCTCAAGATCAGTACGTTTGCTCGATGACACAAGAAGAGGTGGACGCGTTGATGGCGGCAAGAGGCTTTCCTCCGGGAACCCAGGCGTTAAAACCGGACACCGAACTCCTGGACTGGATAAAGCAGGACTGGGTCTGCTTCCTCGAATTCCCGTTCACCATCGGCTTAAAGTTTCCTTTCCCACGTCTGGTGCAACTCTTTCTGGGCGATTTGATGATTTCTCCCTCGCAAATCATGCCCGCTGCCTGGAAGATCTTGGCAACCATCCACGAGATGTGCTCTGCCCTAGACATCTCGTTCAACATGAAGGACCTTGCCCACGCCTACGAGATTCGCACCCAGAGGCCGGGGCGTGTCACACTCCAAGCCCACAACGCCAAGAATCCCTTGGTGTGGAAGCCCCAAGTCGACACCCCTGGCTGGGCAGCGAGGTTTTTCTTCGTCAACCGCAAAACCATGGGTGCTATGGGCGAACAACTCAAACCCATCCTCTTTGATCGCTGGAACGTCAATCGTAAGTCGCCTTTCACTCATCTTTTTCCATTCTCCTAGGGTTTCACTCTCTTGACCGCCAGATCTTTCTTTAAACAGTCCCTGCAGACAGGAACTTTGCCCCCACTATCTCTGAAGCTTGTGCCGCCCTTATGAACATCCCTTTAGAAGACCGCGTCCTCAACAATTTTCCCGACAAGAATACCCTGGCCGCCCGTCTGGCCGAGTCGGAAACGGAGTCGGAGGACGAAGTCCAATTCATATCGACCCCTATCCCGGCTCCCGCCCCTCCAGCGCCTGGTAGGCGACTTCGAGCCCTATAATCCCTGTTTCTCCTTTTTCTCATACCGTTCTTTAAACCTTTCGATAGTAACCCTTCGTCCGACTTGATCGCAGTCTCGGGTCTCCGGATGCCCAGCGCCAACCGCCTTCCATCGGCGGAGGAGGCGGTTCGTCGGCGCACACGGGCCTCCGCTCAGAAACTGCCAATGCCACCTTCCCCCAACGTCGAGACGCCGCTTAAGCGTGCAGCGGAGGTCCCAGTGTCCGTCCTAGAGGCGGGGGAAGAGGCCCAGAAGGAGGCGTGGGCAATGCTGAGGGGCGTGGTCACCACGGGGGTCAAGAAGCGGTTCTTGACGGGTAGCTTGGACGATGCGGTAAACGAAGGGGCTCTGTCGGCTCTCAAGGTATGTTCTTGTCTTTCATGGTTCGCTCTGGTTTCTTTGATCCAAGACTATTTCTTACGTTCTCGTCCGTTCCCAGGTGGCTCAGGGGATGTTGGCCGTGCTCGAAAAGATTAAAGAGGAACGGGAGTTTATGTCTAGGAGGGAGGGTCAACTCAGCTCCGCATTAGACGAAGCCAATGCGATCGCGGAGAAGACGGACAAACTGTCGGCGAAGCAAGGCCGCCGGCTTTCAGAGGCTAGGGCGCATGTGGCGAGGCTGGAGGAGGAGAACTTGGCGTTCCGGGAGGAAGCATGGAGCATCGCGGCGTACTACGCTCTGAAGGCTCGGGTGGAGGTGTTGGAGAGGCTGCCGGCGGAATCCAGGGGCGTCTGGAGCTTGGAGGTGGAGGCCGATAGGCTGGCGACCAACATTCCGGCCGGCCAGCCGATTCCAAGCGAGAGGTTCTTTAACGAAGGTCCCCTGGGGTCAGATGCTGAAGATGACGTTTCTTCCGCCGCTACTCACAGCGCTCCTGCCACCGCCACCGCTACCGCTGATGCCTCCTTCGAATCTTCCCATTCTGCCAAGGCCCCGGCGGACCAAGAAGAGCCTGGTGAGCCTTCTGCCTGACTTTCTATTGATGAATTTCTAATGATGACTTTCTACTGCCCTGCTTGGCGTCTGTTAGATAACTTTGCTTTGGCCGGTGGTGGCCTCAAGACTTTAGAGGAAAAGAAACCTAGATATGATAACAAAATTCCAATTGCATAATTCAATTTACACATGGATAAAAAATTGCTTTCATTGGTAAGTGAAATGTGGCAAGGGTAATCTCTTACGTTTGTATTCTCAATTTCAAGTTTTGAAGTACGTATAATTTTTAGTATTCTCAATTTAAGGTCTTAGGGTTCAACGTGTTTAGGGTTCTTGGACAACTAATACTGTTTGAGTGAATCCTAGGGTTAAATATGCTAAAGGTGCGATTAAATTCAGTGCAATGTCTGTTAAATCATCTTCAATTCCAGATTTTAATGTACTTGGACAAGTAATGTTGTTTCGGGTATTGTGATCTCCAGAAGCTTGAATCCGTGGCGTCTAAAGGATGATCCAAGGCAGCCGTGCTCTCTTGCTTTGAAGATAATATTATAATTCCCTCCGTTCCAACCAAACAGATTAAGTGATAGTGTGAAGATAATATTAAACTACTACTGTTAGTTTCGAATATGAGTAAGCAAGTGTGAATTATAGATGAAGTGATTGTGTGAACTATAGATGCAGAGTTGAAAGGACTTGTTAAATCTGCTGGCACAACGACAATTGTTCTTGGCCTTCTTGTACGTCCACATGCATGGACAACCAGGCAACAGAAGGAAAAGCAACTCAAGTGATGGAGATGTAAGCGTTGTATTCATAGTCAACGGCCGAACTAAAATGGGAATTGAGGCAATATTTTTCCAGACTAATCACAGGAAAACACATCCCATAAACTGCAGTCTGCCAACATCAAACCAACCAAGTCCGATAATCATAGTCTTATTAGCATAATATAGTGGTTCAACTCTCAACGCATAATATAATGCTTTATGATTTACATAGAACATGATAAGAATGGTTTACTGATTAGCCTTCTGCCCAGCGAGTACCACACCACATCTAAAAACGATAACATACTACACTGACTTGGTCATGATCCTGTCGATATACCTATCTTTTCCAAAATGGGCAGAACGGACATATGAGATCCCCGTTGCGCCGACACACTTTGATACGGAGGAGTACTATTTTTGTGGGGGTTTCACCAAAGAATTCCTCGAGTCCGTCTCCGCTGATTTCGGAATCGGAGGAGCTGGACAACATTTTGCCTATCAATAGTAGTAACAGAAAAAGCACTGAACAATCTTAGTGTGAAGTAACGACATGATCAGTACATTCTGTTAATATGAGCAGCAACACCCAATTCACTACAGAGTACAAGTCAGTTTGATTTTAAAAGTGACAACCAGTTCATTTCAGGATGAATTGGCCACAACAGAGCACAAACAGCCAGGAAAGCAAGGCATTTGATATATGCAACCAGCGAGGGCCCAAAGCAGGTGTATCACTTTAAACACAGTACAAACTGTTGCAGAAACCACCCTGTATAGACATGAATGCTTTCCCAAACATAGAATCAACCAATTTTAGACATGGTATTCATACATATCGCGTTGGAAAATGCAAGCTTACAGCAAGTTTCACCATATAGAATATCGCTGTCAACCATGTGCAGATTTAGAGTTGGTACATCATCAATTGAACTGATACATGAGTCCAGTGAACTAATCAGGTAAATTTACCAGAAAATGCAAACAACAAATCATGCAACCCATGATCATTCAGTACAGATTTAAACCCGGAAAACATTGATGCTGATGTATGAATAAGCCTAGAATATGCAACAGATTCCGGCCATACACGACATAGAGCAGACAACAAACACATCAGACTAAGCGAGGCATGTGGTGATGAGATTAGGTATTAAGAAAATAAAGCCTTTATCAAATCTCTACAAAATGCGTCTCAGGCGGCTTATACGAATTCGAGCTCGTACAAATAACAGGAACCCATAGAAGCGGAAAAAACTCACGATTGATTGCCTGAGCACTTCAATGGTTCGGTGGTTCAATTAAGGGTTATACAGTGTGTTGCACTGTATTACAGTATTCTGCCGCCAACTTACAATAAACAATATACTACCGAGAGGTGGAGTGATAAATACAAGGGTGCCACTTGGAGGTGGAGTGTTAAACAAAAGGGTGTGAGTTGCACGCTCTGCTGCAGTACATATTTTTTTTCCATATCCCCGCCGATTTATTTAGGTCTTCGTGCCTTTCTATCTTGGAAGACGGAACTGCGGCACTGCGCAGGAAACTCCAGGACTTTCGAACCAACAGGCTCTGAAACCCAATTCGGTGGGGCCCACAGGAATGATATCCCACGCTTGCAGTTAGATTAGTACTAGTTTATAGTATGTACTACTCTATAAAATACTTCTTGTAGCTGGAATACAGAAAAAGTAGTAGTTGACCTAAGTGCTCCATTAATAAGTCATCAAAACATAATATTCAAAGAAGCAGCAGAAGACAGTTTTTGAGCGCATAAAGCGTTTCTTAATTCCACACAGGATGTGGATGCATACGGAAGTTAAGAACATCTTCCTCGATCTCACCTGAGGTCTCGAGCTTGATGGTGTAGATCCATGGTTCACCGGCATCGATAAAAAACGGGGCGGTGGACGATAAAAAACTGGGCAATGTCTTGGCAACGATCACGCCTTTCCTTCGGTTATCCAACATAGCGGGCAAGTTGGTCCAAAGCTCACTCTCATCCACGTCAACTATATCACAGATATTATATTCACGGCCTGACTGCTCTGGATCTGCGTCGCGAACAAAGTGCGGGTGAACAATCTGCCACTCAACTTGTTTCCTGAAGTAATACCCGTCGTCTCTTTGTCGGGCGCCGTATTCCCGTTCTTCGTCGACGCCCACGCCCAACAGCTGGACTATGTACAGCGCATCATTCCAGTAACCTACTATCTTCCCAAGCAAGGTAGTATCTAGCCACTTTCCAAAGCCCTTGACCTCCACATCTTTCCCAATTGCAAACATAGTTATCTTCCTATATGTATAAGCCAGAAAATGTGCTGTTAATTGAACCAGAGTTCAAACCAGAAAGCAACTGAAAAATGGAACTAAAGATGTGCTAGAAGAACAGAATGAAAGACAGCATCAAAGTATGGACATGTAAGACACAATATACAGATAGATGCAGCTTTTCAATTGCATATAAGGTTTGCTCCCCTAAATTTTGACAATCGAGGACCTTGATATCCTGACAGGAAGCGTAACTGTCTACTTCTTCATAACCAATCGAGGACCTTGATATCTTGACTCATTATTAATACATCTGTATTCTCACGCCCTCACAACATCTTTACTTCTAGTCCCATTTTGTTTGATTTTGTTTTGTAAACAGTCCGACTGTGAGCCACGATTTCCCTAAGCCTATGTTTGAGATACCTAATTGAAACCCTAATTTCTCAATTGGAACCCTAATTGAAAGTGTAAACCAACATAGATAGTAAGTAAGAGCGTATTACCTTTCCCTGTAAAGCGATTTCGGGGCAGAGGAAGAAGATGGATTCCAGGTTTGGCTTGGAAAGTCGGAAGAGAGAAGAGAGTACCAGAGAGATGGTTCGGTGGATAAGCGTTGTAGACGGCGGGAACACATAGAAAGGCAGCAGAGATCTATGTAGGTGAGACGCTGTCGTTTGACGCCCAGCTCCAAGATTGTTCGCCATAGTTCGTCAGGGAGAGAGGAAGGCATGGTCGGGGGTCGGAGGCTTTGTTAGAGAGCCGTGATATGTATGGAATGGTGTGATATATGTATAGGAAATGCTACTACTCCGTATTAGTATTAAGTGGGTACGAAATTAACTGTAGTATCTATATTTAGGGACGAAATGATACAAGCTAGTGTATCCATAGTATCACCTGTTTTAACCAACAAAAAAGCCATAATCTTCCGCTTTATTAATGGCCACGGAAAAAGGAAGCGCTTCACAACCCCAAAGATATTCACAATTCAACAAGATCATTCTGCCTCATAACCTTGAAGACAGAACTCTGGTAAGTTTTCCCCTCCACATCACATACTCTTTCTCATTGTGCTTGTAGAGAGTTATTGGAAAAGAACTCTGGTAAGTGTAGTGGACTAGTGGGGAGAGGAAGAGAATGATTTCTTCTTATTATAACTTTCTTGATTATAGTATTTCTTGATTATATTCTCTCTCATTGTGTTTGTAGAGAATGTTTTTTTTTATTATTATTTTATTATACTTTTACTTTTCATTTAAGAGGAGAGATAAAATTGAATTATCAATATCTTTGGATGGATTGGACAGAAACCTTACAATCTGAATTGTCAATAACACAATCTTAGGTTCTCCGGAGAGGTTGTTTACGGCGAGGGAGGCGACGGAGCCGGTGAGGGAGAAGCCGTACCAGGAGTAGGAATTGTCAATAACTTGCGACGAAAAAAAACGTTTGTCAATAACTACAGGTATCAAAAGTAAAATCCTTTTATTTTTTAATATTTTCTAATACTTTTAATTTTCATTTAAGAGGAGAGATAAATTTGAAGAGCCGCCCAATCCAAATCAGGCTCCATGCTGAACATAAATGGTGGCAAAACACAATCTTATATTTAGATTCTCACACTTCATTCATTTTTTTTTTCACCTTTCCAACACTATTTTAAAGGGGGATTTTTTTTTTTACAAGAATACACATTGTTATATATCAGACATGCATGTCAAACAAGACCATGACTTAGCACACTCACAACAATTAAACTTCCCCATCGAGAATACACTCAAACTTCCCCATTAAGTAAGGCGCCATCTATTTTTGCCGCGTCATGAGTGATCTTGTTTTGTAGAGAAAAAAAATTAAAATGGGATTGATTAGGTATGCAGACCATTAATGGGATTGATTTGAAGGTTTTGATGGGCTAGTCTCCTAATTTACTTTAATAGAGTTGCATAAAAACTAGAGGAAATTATATATACATAACTTGTTATAGAGGAAACCAGATGAAGGCGGGGACCAATGAAAAATAGAGGCGCACGTCCGGGGAACAAAATCTTGTTCGGCCGACATTCCTTATCCAGATGCATGTATATGTGAAAAACCGGATTTTTGGACCGGACTGGACCGGCCGGACAGAAATGGGTGTTCCACTGTTCCCTGTCCGGTCGCAGTCCGGTCCCGGGTCTGGTCCGGTTACGGTCCGGTCCCAGTCCGGTCCGGATCGGGGCATTTTATAAATAAAATTTGGGGTAAAAAATTGTATTAATTTTTATTTTATATAATTTATTTTTAATTGATGAGGGACCATCTAGGCTGCCACCCACTCTTCGATCGGCCACTCACCCGAGCTCTTGCCAAGAAGTTACAAATACAGTGAGGCTGCCACCCCCAGTCGCTACCTCACAACTGGGTGAAAGGTGTTTATTAGAATATTCACCCACTCAGTATATACTAAAAGTAGTTTTTGGAATCTTAGCAGATCTTCCTGCTCTCAAAAATCAATTTTTGATATCTTAGTAGCTATCTTGCACAACAAAAAAAAATATAAAAGAGTTGACTTGATTTTTAGATTTGACAGCACAAAAAAATCTTTTTCCAAGACAAAAACCGTCATTAAGTGACATTGAAGGAGGCGGTGTGTGGCGTTGGAGATCGACTAGGAGCGATTGGCCGTTACCCTGCCGGTGGGAAGACATTGGCCGGTGTGCTCAACAAAAACAGCTTTTCCATACAATATTAAAAGACCACCGTTCAAACACTACATTAGTGCAGTACTACAACAATAAATAAAGTAGGGAAGAAAAGAAATATTCCCATTTACATCCATGCGGATAGATGGTCTGGGCATGCTCTCCGAGCATTAATACAATGCGAATAGCGAAAGGGGATACAAAGGTGATTATTATTGATAGGTAAGAGAGAGGGTACACTGAAGCTTCTTGGGGATGACAGAGGGAACAAAAACGACAGAATGTTTAAGACATGGGGAACAAAGAAGATATAGTGTTTTACTTTGAGTTAACTATTTAAACCTTTTGTAATTTTGAATAACAATTCAATAATGCAATGCTTTTAAAGAAGGTTTAATCAGGCAGTGATTGTGAGAGAAGACACAAGAATCAAAGGAGGTGTAATCAGTGACTTCGAAATTATACTTTATAAAATTTGCTATTCCAAATAAAACATATTTATCACATTAATAATTTGGCTAATTAGTGTACTTTATATTTTCAATTGATTTTTATGAAATTTAACTTGTTAGGGTTTAAAAAAAAGTAAACAAAAATTAAATTAGAACATTGAAGAAGGCCTCGACTGTAGTCCGCCGTGGGCGCCGTCAACTTCACCGACATCCCCGTCGTCGTCACCGAGACCGGCGAGGAAGATGGAGCTACCGGAGAGGGAGATGTCGCGGTGGAGGTGGCGGAAATGGTGGATTCTGGTCTAGGTTGCTCTCTCGTGTGGCGATTGCAAAGGAAGACGAGTCTCAGCCGGATTGGGACTGCTATGGTGTCTGCGGCGAATATCGTGGTCCAATTGAGCAAGCTGAGCGGTTTCAAGAGGTACAAGCTGATGTAGAGATTATCTCCTTTGCACTCCATCGTCGGCGTGCGAATGTTGGCCGGGACGATTCCATCTACACGAAGGCTCAGCTTCAGAAGGAATTGGAAACCCTAGGCACCTGTGGGATGTTCGACAAGGTGGATCTGGAGGGAAGACGATTCCGGACGGGACGCTCAAGCTCACTCGGCCTCCCTCCGGTCAAGGACGCCCTCGTCTTCCAGCGCAAGTCGCCCCCCGGCGCCGTTCGCGACAGGCTCTCCGTCATCTCCAAGGCTCACCCATAGTCAAGCTCCTCGATCGGCGTCTCCCTCTCCGGCGGCTCCATCTTCCTCGCCGGTCTCGGCGACGACGACGGGGTTGACGGTGTACTTGACGGCGGTCACGGCGGACTACACAGTCGAGGGCTTCCTCAATTTTCTGAATTGATTTTTATTTACCTTTTTCTTAACCCTAGCAACTCAAATTTTATAAAAATCAATTGAAAATATAAAGTATACTAAAATTTTGACAAATTATTAATTTGATAAATTATGGAGAATGACAAAGCTTTGGCTCGTGATAAAGAAAACCGCCAATGGGAGCCTTCGGAGCTCACTCGTCTAAATGGCTCATCTTTTAGTGTTCTTTTTTATCTGAATTTAATTGTGGACACGTGTCGCCCATCGTGCGGTGTGGAATCGTACACACTGTGTAAGCCTACAATAGGCGCACTATGACTATTCACTCGAGTCTTACTAGGCCTAATGGGCCTAACGAGTCTTATTGGACCTATACCATAAGTCTTTGAGAAGGCCGGCGAAATCGGACCATTCCTCGATGTCTGAATATTGTTTCGGTTTATGTTCTTACTCTTCAATGAACGCTTAAGATGACCGAGGGTTCGATTTCCCTTATGAGTTCGAGAGGACTAATTCGACTATTATCGATGTTCGAATATTGTTTAGGTTTATGTTCTTACTCTTCAGTAAATGTTTAAGATGACCGAGATGAGTACTTCGCTTATTGGGCATCAAGCTCAATAAGGCCCATTCGAGTTTGAGAAGATTAATTTCACTCTTATCGACGTTTGAATATTGTTTCGGTTTATGTTCTTACTCTTCAATGAACATTTAAGATGACCGAGAGTTCGATCTCGCTTATTGGGCCTACTGCCCCACTAAGGCCCATTCGAGTTTGAGAAGACTAATTCGGCTCTTCTTGATGTTCGAATATTGTTTCGGTTTATGTTCTTACTCGTCGGTGAACGTTAATTAGTTAAGCCTCAATCCTACAAAATAAAGACACATTACTTTAACAGATAAATTCCTTTGTAATAATGATGATGTTGTTTTAGGGAGCATTTTGAGTTCTCTTGTTTGCAGCATAGGTATATGTTGTTCGAATGAAATACATATAATAATAGTTTAAAGTATCATTGGGTTATTATAACTATGAAGCCATATAAAATTAGTATAATATTGAAGATCTAATCTAATTAGATTATATTGTTTAATCATATCCGATAATATAATTGATCTTTCATTTATATTATGATAATCTAAATCACATAAATGGTTATTGGGGTTATCCGATCTCCGGTTAACCGAGAGTAACGGTTCGGTTTAGGTTTGTGATGCTAGTTAAGATAAATTATGCTTACTCGAAGTCCTAGATGTGGTGGTGGCTTGGACTCTACTCTGTTGAATGCATCGAATGGGCCGAGGTTCTTTGTTTGGGCCGTTTGCCTGAATATTGACCCGAGCCCATATGAGGAGGAGCGTCTTGATCTTATTATTTTAGATGAACGACGTCGTTCTGGATAGGAGACCCGTATAAAATCTCTTAGGGTTTCTTGTTCACGGCAGCTTGCTCATTTCTCGAGCAGTTGTGAATGCCTAGGGTTCCCGAGTTGCCCCATCTGTCTTCACCTTGTGCTTTCCGGAGACGAGTAGGACTCGGTACTTTTACTTAGTTGCATGAGCTTCCGATAGGCTCTGTCTGTGGCGACGAACTTTCAAGTTTGAACTTGGTGTGAAGGTAAGAATCTAATTGTACATCAGGCTCATGAGCTCCTTCTTGCTTAGTACATTTGGTTTCGTGCCTTTGCAGAGTTGCATCATCTTATTGTATTCACTTTGATGCTACAGGCCAATGAGAACTTCAATATGTTCAGGAGTTCGCCTGTGGATGAGGAGACGTCCAACCTGTGGGAAGAAATGTTTTGGAATGGCGGGTATGGCGTTGTGCTTCAGATGCCGACAGACGCGCATGAGATGGCCACAACCATTACTGATGGCGGCCCGTCAGATGCTGAATCTTCAGCCAGCTAAGGACCTCTACTTACCCTTTCAATTGAACTGTCGTCGCCTATGGTTTTGTCATGTTAGGGTTTGTGGTCTGCATTTTTTGGTCCTGACCTATCAAATGCCCCTGGGCAAGTGAAATTTATAAGGCTTCTTAATAGATCTTGTATACACTAGAGACATACATTTAACTCATCATAAATAAAAATACTAAGAAGAGTAACAAAATTATGCAAAAAACAGATTACAATACTACTTGAACATGGCTTTCACTTCTTGGACATAGATGTCTTCGTCAAGGAGGTTTAATCACCCTGGCTTTGACTGACTACAAACGAGGAGCGGTACGCGGCAAAGAATAGCTTACGAGGATACCGTATCATCGTAAGTCTTCTTTGCCGTGTAGCGCTCCTTGTTTAATTTGTAGTATTGTAATGTCAAGGGGATTAATGGGATCTGTCTCTCCTCCAATATTTATACGAAATACAACTATGTCCAAGAATATGAAACACAAATATTTTTAGATTGGAGATTTTAGATTTAGAATATAGACAGATGAAGTTAACAATTTGATAATGCAATCAAAATAACAAATTCAAAAAAAGAAAGATTGAGATTTCATTACCTTAGTTGAGATGACCCCTCCACCATTTGTGTGAATCAATTGAATTGCAATAGAGATGCAGTTTAAGAAATAGAAAGAAGAAAAAATGAATTATAAAGTTGTAGACACTTTTTTTTTTTTTTGGTTGGATGTAGACACTTAATTAGATGGGATTTAGTCCTTCCTTCCTAGTTCCTAGGCTGTGATCAGCACACTACATCTCTTCAATTCCAAAGTTGTGAGATTGTTTTATCAGTCATTAATGTTATTCTGGGTAGAAACCTGCTCATTTCAAGCTAAAAAAAAACAATAGCCTACTCATTTCATAGGTTTTAATTTTTTCAAATCACATCTGGGCCTTGTGTAACAAATGTAGTGTACAAAATATATATATGGGCCCATTAAATTTGTGGGCCTGGGGCGAGCGCCCAATCTACCCCACCTTATAGGTTGGGCCTGCTGGTCTGATGAGGTTGTTGGTTCTTTTTGTGTGTTGTATGTATGTTGTCATGTAATCAGCTCGTCTGTAATCTCCGAGTAAAGTAAGCTCAACCACTGCATGCTCTCGTCTGTAACTTCATGTTAAAAGCACTTCTATGTTTGTGTTCGGATTCGGGACAATCCCTGCAGTTTAGTAAGTATGAAATTTCATTGTTGTAGGTATTAAATGCCTTGAAGTGACCAGTCAAGGTTTTGCTGCCTTTGGCTGAGCAGTCAAAGGCAATAAATGATTGGTGTTTACCGTGCCTTTACTACATCTGAATTTACTATAGCATGGGGTTCTCACTTTTTTCATCAGCTTTAAATATATACAGTAGCACGTTTTTTAAATACAGTCCTTCCCTTGAAATCGATCTGTACTGTGCAGTCAAGTTATAAATAAGTTCTACCACTAGCATTTCCAATGTGTATTAAAAATTCTTTGGAATCATGCATTGAAGTTGGCTCTTAGGTTCTATGCTACTCATTTCAATGCATCTAATGTTAGCAGTAATCTGAGATCAGTAAAATATCCATACTGTCTCCTTGTCTGTATTGGTCTGGTAATTAGAATGCATACAATGTTGGGTGTAAGCATGTTGCCTAACCCAAGAATGAACTAACGTGTAGTTATTTCTTTTGTTGAGATGGGCTGTTTGTTGAATGGTATTTTGGATGCAGTATGTCTGACACGGACTGCTACGAGACAGATGACCCGATGAAGTACGAAATTATCTACAAATCTAGCATGCTATTTGATGATGATGATCTTGAGGGGGAACTGTAAAGGATTGCGCAATGCCGTGATGAACGGGGAACGAAGCTAGTCCGCCACATTAAGTTGTTCCAGTTTGAGGGCCACGATTTGAACAGGAGGCTGTTGAGAGTGCAACGCATAGGGACATATCTGGACGCTAGTGTGCAGGCGTTGGCTAAAATACTTGGTGAATGAAAAAATACAGAACAGGAGGGTTCAGGGTTCTTTTGATAGGATTCGCAGCTGCTTTTCTAGGGTGGTGTATTGCTAATTACATATTCTACCACGTGTCTGATATTAGGTTTGATGCTCAGGTTTTGTAGTAGCCCATGTGTTCCCTACATTTTCATTTGGTGTTGCTCTTATGTTCTGGTGTACTAAATGCTCGATGTTACTGTTTTCCTACGCTTATGGATGCTACTATTTTCATGACTACATATGTAATTAGCGATACTTGTTATACTATCGGCCATCGGACTACACGGTCGAGGGCTTCCTCATTTTTCTAAATTGATTTCTATGGCTAGATAGCCAAAATGAATAACTCACAATAAAATTTCATTTGTGATGAGATCTAAACACTTTTGATCATAAATTGAGACTCTTGATCATGTAATATCGGCTATATAATAGCTAGCTTAGCTACAGGTTATCACCACCAAGCTTCTCATGGACGAGCTCTACTCCATAGAACAACTTGATACCGGCTCGATCAAACTGCTTTTAAAAGTCATAATCTTGACGGGCCAGGCTCAATCAAAAGATCAACTTTGGGCCGATTTAACGGCCTGGCCCAGAAACGGGTTTCAAAAATAACCTAAGAAACTCCATCAGCATATAAGTAGTAGCCGGAGTTCAAAAAAAAACCCTAAATGCCGAACCCTACCCCCCTTTCCCCCCGCAGAAAGAGAGAAATCGAGAGAGAGCAACCATGGCGGCAGCGAATCCTGTTGAATCCTCCTCTGCCCCTTGCTGGCGGTGCTCTCCCCGGGCAAGGACGGCCTCGTCTCGAGATAAAGAAAACCGCCGATGGGAGCCTTCGGAGTTCGCTCGGCTGAATGTCTTTTGCTATTCAGCCGAGCCATTCAGACGAGTGAACTCCGAAAGCTCCCATCGGAGGTTTTCTTTATCCCGAGCCAAAACTTTGTCATTCTCCATGGTAGTACTCCCTGTCATGCATTTCAATTTTGTAGGTATTAAATGCCTTGAAGTGACCAGTCTACGCTTTATTGCCTTTGGCTGAGCAGTCAAAGGCAATAAATGGTGTTTACCGTGTCTTTACTGCATCTGAATTTATAGCATTGGGTTCTCCCTTTTTCATCAGCTTTAAATATATACAGTAGCACGTTAAAAGACAGTCCCTCCCTTGAAATCGCTTTGTACTGTGCAGTCAATGTAATTTGTATCAATTTATAAATAAAAATACTTTTTGGACATGGTCAAAATTTTCACTGCCTATAGATGTCACCCTTTAAATCGTACAACACTTGTTTTATGTGTAGTAAATGAAGTTGTTTGTTGGTCAAAATTTTCCTCCCTTCAATGCTGCAAAATCAAATGTCACCCCCTTTTCGTTGCCTATAATAATCTGTCACCCTTTGCTACTACACATTAGCTTGCGTGGATAAACACTGCTCTCGATTGCCTTTGTTGTGTTCTTATTTTCAGGATTTTAAATCAAATTGTGTGTAGTTGGAAAGGTAAACGCATGGACTCCACTTGTTTTCTTTTTTACACACTCATATGTTTCTTCTCAAATCAATTTTCCCCTGTTTACCAATGGCTCCATATCTCCCCACACATTTATTCCATGTGTAGATGGCGCCAAGGATGCGTTGGTCACACAACACCGAGGATAACAAAGCCCTGCTCAGGTTGTATGGAGAGATGGAGGAGAGGGCTAGAGTTGAGCGGGTGTGGATATCATGGAGGGGGTTGGCTGATGAATACGAGGCTACAAATGGGACTAGGCGGGCTGCACATTCATTGCTGTCACAGGTTGACTACAATAGGTATCTCTGGAGGAGTTGGAGGAGGTTCAAGCACCTGGGCGGTGAAGCTGCATGGGACTCAACAACTGGCCAAATCCGAGGGGCTAATGGTTGGTGGACGTGGATGAGACAGGTTAGATGCTAATCAATGTCTCGATCCCTGTATATGGTTAGAAGTTGGAAAAGGAGGTATGCGGTGTATATTCTTGCTTGTGTATTTGCAGCATTGTTCGGCTGCCCGGAAGTTTCGTGCACTGGGGGTTCAAGCAGAAGTGGATGATCTGTGGGAGGAGGTGTTTGGGTTGCCCGATCTCTGGACCGAAGCAATGCAGATGGCTAATAATTTGATGGCCGCATCTATAAATGAGCCTGAGGCGGGGGCCATTGCACCTCATGATTGTCAAGCCTACGGTTGGGCGTAGAAGTGCAAGGATGGCCAGCCCCGCTTGTCCGATCTACTGTTTTTTTAATCCTAATGCAACTCTGTATGCAGTTTGTCTTTTCTTGTGGTTGGTCATACACTATGATGCATGTCGCGTGTACCATGAGATTCATTATGAAGTTGCTTCATTTATGACATTTCAACTTGATATCAATAAGTTTGCATTTTACAATACGAGTGTTGATGACAGGCCCGATGTGCTATACCAATTCTAAGGATAGGGCCCCGGGTCAATCAACAAAAAAGTATTTGTATCACGACCCCGTTGTAGTACGGTGGTCGAGGTCGATCATAGGGAATTATTTCATGCGCGTTTGAACGGTCGATTTGTCTAACACAAACACAATGGGAAAGAAGACACGCGAAGCAACTCGGGACCGAGGTTATCAATCTCGGGACCGAGGTAGCTAGGCACAAACAAAGTCGGGCTCGAGGCTAGGGGACTCGGGCACGACGCAACAATCAAGGCAAAAGAGAGGGGAGAAACAAGTTATGCTAAGGAGATCCTAGGGCTAGGGGTTCATGCCAACATCAACTTCACATGCTATCATATAGACCAATGAACTAGAGACTTTCGCCTTAGACAAAGATCAACAAATCCAATCAAATCATGCCATTAATCTCATGGAACTAGGCTTTCGCATTCATTCAAGCCAAACGACTCTCTATCTACTCCTACTCGACCGCGGGATCAAGAGATCCTCTCTTCATCCCTTCGAACCGACTTTCCTAAGCTTTCGACAAAGGACCTTGCTCATAAGGTAAATAGACATGGATCAAGGCATTCAAGTCATGAAATTGTTTCAAGCACATGCAATTGAGTTGGGGATTTCGCCCCCTACCCTAAGATTAAGCTAACTACTCACTAATCATGGAATTCAAGCTAGCAATCATCAAAGATCATAAGCAAATCATGATTCATGCAAGTCCAATCCACAATCAACACACAAAACAAACTTGAATTAAACTAAAGAAGAGGAATTCTTACAATCTCTACTCCCGCTCCAAGCCTAAGGGTTTCTTTCTTCTCCAAGGAAAGGAATTCACCCAAATCCTCCTCTAGATCTTGGGTTCTTTCCCTCCCATGGAGAAGAGTCCACCCCCTTCTTTCTTCTACCCTCTCAAACGTCCTTCTCTACTCACTCTCCCAAGTGTATGTGATTCTCGATTTTCGATTTTCTAATGAGAGATTACAAGGGTTTAAATAGAGATTATTCCCCCTACTACAAAGACTAGATTACCCCTCTAAACTCCTTGGGCTCCAAGGCAAGTCCTTGACCTCCAAGGCTTCTAGAACTCCTTGATCCCCAAGGCTTCTAGACTTCTTGACCTTCAAGGAAGCAAATATAATTATGGGAATTAACAAGAAAATCCCAAAAAGAAAGGAATCCGGAGCCACGACCGACATGGATCGACACGGAGAACCTCGGGCCCGACTTGCTTCAACCTCGGTCCAAGGGCATACGTTCCAGAGACCTCGGGCCCGACTTGCCCAACCTCGGGCCACCACCTCGGTCCAACATAGTACCTCGGGCCCGACATGCTGGGTACCTCGGTCCTAAGGCATTTTTCAGCTTGTTTCGCTCCGTTCTCTCTCGTTTTAGCTCCGATTGACTCGATTCTTTCGCCATTCTCTTCGTCTTCACTTGAGGCTTCTTTCCATGCAATGTTAGCTCCATTTTGGCTCCTTTTCCATCCTTTAATTCCTCCATCATTCCATGCTCCAAACTCCATGATTCTTACTCCGAAATGCCTAAAAACACACAAAACGCGCATAGTCTCCGAATCTCATAAAAAATCGGAATCTAAGCTAAAAAGGGATAAAACACACAAGACAAGAAGGAAAAAGGACTAAAACTACCAAGGAAAACACACTTAAAATACTACCAAAATGAGAGACATCAAGTGTGCAATGTGTATTATAGAAGTTGCATTTTGTTTTCCGGTGAAGAAGAAAATGCAATGCGTATTATAGAAGTGTGCAATGCGTATTATAGAAGTTGCATTCAGTAGTATACGGGTGTTCAATTCGTTGTAGGGAGTCTGAGCATATAGTTGATTTTAGAATAATTTTTGAGTCTGGTTATATCTGTTTTTATTTTTTTCCCTCCCAAAAGTTGTTATTTATTTTTTATAAATAGTGCTCGTACTATAAATGATACCAACAAGAAGCCAAAATATATTAGTAATGCACTGAGAATTGGACACTGCATAAAGCTGGTCGCACTATTTGGATTTTGGATGCTACGTTTGACTACTTTCAAAGCTACATTGAAAATATTGAAACCCGATGCTGCTGCACTGATTTGGCAGCATCATACAGTGGGGCCATGCTGCATTTAATATATACTATTACCAACAATTTTTCCATTTGTAGATATATATCCACCACTTCCCCTTTACTTGGGCAAATATTACCCGGCTCTGTCACGCCATAACTGGAAAATTAAGGATACCAACAAGGGCTTGATATCTGCATCGGTGAATCGTTGCTGACTTCTCTTCATCATCATGGACCCAGGGAGTGAAAGCGATGCATCGTCCGGTGTTGAAGACATCCTCCAACTTGTGGTTGTGGGACAGGTACATGTGTATACATGCGTTGAAGACATCCCTTTTCCACCATTTCGTTTTGGACAACATTCACTGTGCAAGGCAGGATAGGCAACACTGATTGCGCGTGAGCCATGAATCATGTAGTTTGAGTGCACATACGTGTGGACGTCAGTAACATCCATTTATTGTTAGTTGTTGTAGACGATATTTACCTATACTGCACAATTCTTCATTCTCATGTACTTCACCTTAGGGTCCGTAACTAAGAATCTGAATATGAGTGAGTGTTATTCCACTATGCTGTTGCTTTCATCACAGGACCAGAAGAAATGGTACTTCCGAATAGGACCGGACACAAAACTGAGAAAGCTCGTAAGGAGCTATTGTAGGATACATGGTAGGTCCGTTCGCACTCTGCAGTTCCTTTACAATGGAGAGTGTCTGAACACCCGCAGCCGCTTGGTCACGCCTCGATCCGTAAGTGGCCCCGTTTTTTGAGTCTACCAAGAAGCTGTTCTCGTTGACTACACCTTCTTCATTCATTCTACTCTTGATTTCCAGCTGCAGATGACTACCGGTGACCAGATAGATGTCGTCGAAATTGTCGATAATGGACTTCCCCCCCCCCCCGCTTGGCTGATGGACGGGCTAACACTAACAGGGCATAGTCCATGTGTGATTCCGTTCCTGCGTTTCGTGTTCCTCCATCATTACATTCGTCTGTTTTCTATCGTCAGTTTTGAGCTTTGGACTATGATTTGTTTTCCAATGCCCGTCTTTAGCGACGTATGCACTACCTTTTGTTGTGAGTTATGATAGCTGCTGCGACGGAATTATGTAGGGCATCAAGAGTTGATTGCGATTGTGTCCTTGTATAATTAGCTATGTGTGAATTTGATTTTGTCATCTGGGTAGACATTCAAGTCTTCGGTCCATGTCGACCAAATTTTGCGGAAATGGTTGTGATGTTGTTGATTGAGCAATTCATTATTATAGCACCTTCCATGTGTATATATGTGCCAGCGTGGATGTGTCCTTCGTATGGCAACCGTCTGCTGTGTCATTCGAATGGCAACATCGGACCATTGGATATGATGTTCTTTCCCAGTTTCGACCTTCATATCCCTCACAATCCTCGATCAGTAGAGCAGCTTTATAATTTATTTAGTACTAATATGACATTTCACTTTGATATGAATAAGTGTGCAACTTGTTGTTGAGTGTGCAAGGCGTATTATAGAAGTTGCATTTCATAGTATAAGGGTGTTCAATTCGTTGCAAAGAGGCTGAGCATATAGTTTGGTTTAAGATTAATTTGTGGGTCTGGTTATATCTGTTTTTATTTATTTTCCTCGCATAAGGTTTTATTTATTTTTTAAAAAAGTACAAATGAACATATAAAACGTATAAAACGAAATTTTGATCTATGGCTATAACCGAAACTACCATGCATTTAACAGAAGAAGCATCTAACCTGAAAATTGCAATTATACTGTTTAATACTCCTTTCAAAATTAGAGTACTAAATTACGCATTTAACTACCAAAAACAAAATTAAAGTTGGCATTTTGTGTCGACCAAGAAAACCCAAATCGGCATTTCCAAACTGAGATCCCGCCCACCGCTTGTAAGTTCATTATGGGCCAGGCCCAGCTTCACTTACGTAATAAATTCGAAAACAGGTTCTTAAACCCTATCCCGCTCATCCATTCCATTTTATTTTCAAACCGAGATCCCGCCCCGCAAATCCCTCTCTCAACCTGTGATTCCTAAACTCTCCGGAAATCATCTCCCACACCTCCGCCGTTTGCTCGCCGAACACCATAAGCGGAAATTCGCCGATTCAGCGTCCGCAGTTCCGCCAGTCCAACACGCTGATACCGAACGGAGCCTAGCTAACCCTGTCGAGATCGGCGATGCGTCCCATGAATATGAAGGGTTCCATTTCCCGGCTTCAAAAGAACAGCATTAGGCACTTCGTAAAGACGATACGCTTTCCAGCCGTCCAATTGCACAGCCTGGTAAGATGTTTCTCACCATATTTTTGCATTTCTCGCCTACAGATATTCGAATACATCCTGTCAACTCCAAACAGTTCATTCGCAAGGCAGCTTGATTAGTAATTCAAATAGCATTCTTTTCACACTGTTTGTTGGCGGGACATAAGGTTTCCGGTATAATTATGTGTACAACAAGGTATACGAGGGTTGAACAGGGAAGGGGATTTGTGTTAACAGAGATTCATCCTATATAGATTGTTTGGTCGCTTTGGGTGGGTTTTCATCGAATTTCATGGATTTATCTTGTTCTTTTCATCCTAATTACAGAGTTGTTTGTCTTGTTTTGGTGTTCTTTTAAGTAATTCTCGATTTTTGCTCTACCATTTGTATAATTGCACTGTGTCATAGCGCATTGCATTGCAACTCACCTGCGGTTCATTGATTGTAATGCTTAGTCAGATACTACCAACCCTGTTTATAAGGCAACACCGAACAAAAATTTCCAAACTTGCTTACATTACAGCACCAGACGGGTCTGTCCACTCAGTGGTTGTGCAGAATAGACATGGCAACCTATGGTTTTGCGAGGGCTGGAGACAATTCACCCAGCAGTACCGTATTAAGAAGGGGCACATACTGATGTTTGGCTACGATGGACATTCACGCTTCTGTCTCAAAATCTTTGACCCTTGCACAGGGTGCGAAACCGGACACCACCAGGACGTGTCCAAGGAAGAAAAAACCAATGCTGCAGTAGTAAGTGTCCCTTGTTGCCTACTGACTTAACAGATGCCACGATCTGCCAGATCTCAGCTGTCGGCTTTCGCATCTCTTACAAAATCATGTGGCAGATCGTGGCATCTCAGATGCCACGATCTGCCACGATCTACTCACTTGGCATGGTCGACGCCTTCTTGACTCTCGTGCTCCTTAATTGCCAGCGGCACCATGTCAAGCGGAGTGGCGGGGTTCTTCCCGTATACCACTTCGAACGGCGTTCTCTTGGTAGCCCGGTGGACCGACCGGTTATAGGCGAACTCGATGAAAGCGAGGCACTCTTCCCACCTGCGCAGGTTAGTACGCAACAGAGAACGAAGCAAGGCACCCAAGGTTCTATTAACAACCTCGGTTTGCCCGTCCGTTTGCGGATGGCAGGATGTAGAAAATAGAAGTTTAGTGCCCATTTTCGCCCACAAGGTCTTCCAAAAATAGCTCAAAAATTTGGCATCCCGATCAGATACAATTGTCTTAGGAACGCCATGCAGTCGCACAATTTCATGGAAAAATAAATCAGCAATGTGCGAAGCATTGTCCGTTTTGTGGCACGCAATAAAGTGTGCCATTTTTGAAAAGCGGTCTACGACTACAAAGATGGAGTCGTGCCCCTTCTGGGAACGAGGTAGACCTAGAACAAAATCCATAGATATATCTTCCCATGGCGCGTGCGGAATGGGAAGAGGAGTGTATAACCCATGGGGATTTAGTTTAGACTTAGCACGCAGACAATTAAGGCATGACGCACAGAACTTCTCTGCGTCCCTAAACATACGGGGCCAGTAGAAATGTTCTTTAAGGGTTGCCAAGGTCTTAGCTACCCCAAAGTGCCCCATTAACCCACCCCCATGAGCTTCCTGTAAGAGAAGTCTTCGGGTTGAAGACGTGGGAATACAAAGTTTATCTCCTTTAAAAAGATATCCCTCAAGAATGTAGAAATTTTGCCGACTTCCCGTCCTAATGCATGCATTATAAATTTCTCCGAAGTCGGGATCTTCGGCATACGTATTTTTAATAAAGGAAAATCCGAGCATGCGAGCATCTAAGGTGGTAAGTAGGACGTACCTCCTAGAGAGTGCGTCGGCCACTATGTTGTCCTTTCCCTTCTTATGTTTGATGACATATGGAAAGGACTCTATGAATTCCACCCACTTCGCATGCCTCTTGTTAAGCTTAGCTTGCCCCCGGAGGTACTTGAGAGCCTCGTGATCAGAATGAATCACGAATTCTCTAGGGTGTAAGTAATGTTCCCACGTTTTGAGCACACGGACCAAGGCAAGCAGTTCTTGGTCATAGGTGGGATAGCGCAGCTCGGCTCCATTGAGTTTTTCGCTATAGTAAGCGATGGGTCGCCCTTCTTGCATAAGTACTCCACCTAGGCCTACGCCCGACGCGTCGCACTCGACTTCGAATGTTTTGGCGAAGTCGGGTAGGACCAAGAGTGGGGCATTAGTGAGCCTTTCTTTAAGAATTTTAAAGGCCGTTTCTTGCGAGGCTCCCCACTGGAATGGTACGTTCTTCTTGGTGAGCTCAGTGAGCGGAGCGGCAAGGGTACTAAAGTCCCTCACAAAGCGCCTGTAAAATCCGGCAAGCCCTAAGAAACTCCGGATTTGGGTCATAGTGTGCGGAGTGGGCCATTCGCGAATGGCATTTACTTTGGCTTCGTCCACTTGGACCCCGTCCTTGCTCACGATGAACCCCAAGAATATCACGTGGTCGGAGCAGAAATGGCACTTCCCGAAGTTAGCATAGAGTTTTTCGTGCCTTAGGACGTTAAGCACTTCTCGGATGTGCCCCAGGTGTTCTTCGAAGCTTTGACTGTAGATCAGGATATCGTCGAAGTACCCCACGACGAAGTGGCCAATGAAAGCTCTCAAGATGTGGTTCATTAACCTCATAAAGGTACTAGGAGCATTGGTCAATCCGAAGGGCATGACCAGCCACTCGTATAGCCCTTGTTTGGTTTTAAAGGCGGTTTTCCACTCGTCGCCTTCTTTCATGCGGATCTGATGATATCCGCTCTTCAGATCAATTCTGGAGAAGAGTTTCGACCCGTGAAGTTCGTCGAGCATATCATCCAGCCGCGGAATAGGGTGCCGATATTTGATAGTGATATTGTTAATGGCGCGACAGTCGACACACATGCGCCAGCTCCCATCTTTCTTGGGAACTAAGATTACCGGCACGGCACATGGGCTGAGACTCTCTCGGACGTATCCCTTGTCCAAGAGGTCTTGAATTTGCTTCTGGAGCTCTTTGGTCTCAGCCGGGTTGGTCCGATAAGCGGCCCGGTTCGGTAGACTAGCGCCGGGAATGAAATCGATTTGATGTTCGATCCCGCGCAAGGGCGGTAGCCCGTTTGGAGTCTCCTCGGGGAAGACATCATTGAACTCTCGCAGCAACGCTGAGACGCCTGGAGGCAGCTCGGAGTCGGAAAGTAGAGACTCCTTGTAGACGAGAATAAGGCACATCTGCCTATCTTCGATAGCTCGTCTCACTTCCTTTCCCCGGGCGACTAATAAGTGCTTGGAGCTGCCTTCATAGGACTTAAGCTCCATTTTCTTCTTAGCACTCCTCTTTCGGAGTTCCTTAGCCTCTTGATCGGCTATCACTTCGTGCGGGGTTAGAGGATGCAAGGTGAATTTCTTGCCATCCCGGTGGAAGATATACTCGTTAGAAACGCCTTGGTGAATGACGGCCCGGTCATATTGCCAAGGTCGGCCCAATAGAAGATGGCAGGCAGTCATGGTTACGACGTCGCAAAGAACCTCGTCTTCATACGGCCCGATTGAAAATTTAATCAAAGCTTGCTCCTTGACCATCACTGGAGCATCGGAATTAAGCCAGTGGAGGGAATAGGGCACCTTGCGAGGCGTCGTCTCAAGGTTGAAACGAGATACCACCTCGGTGTCTATGAGGTTACTACAGGATCCTCCGTCGATGATGACACTACACACCTTGCCTTGGATAAAGCATCGTGTGTGAAAAATATTCTCCCGCTGAGATGGAGCGGTGGGTGCCTCGTTAGTAAATAATGCTCGTTGGACAACGAAGCATTCCCCACTGACGGCGGGTACGTAGACCTCCTCCTCGTCCTCCCCATTGTCAAACTCCTCGTCAGATTCGTAATCTCCGGTTTGAGTAAGGAGGACTTGCCTTCGGTTAGGGCAATCACGAGCGTAATGACCCCGCCCCAAGCACTTAAAGCACTGGAGGTCGCGCGTTCGGGGGTTGGCGCCGTCCTTAGGCGCGGCGGGGGTAGGCGCGGTGTCTCGCCTGACCGGAGGAGGGTTAGCCTCGGCCTTCGGCTCTTTGGCCTCACTCCTCTTGGGTGGTGGGTTAGAGCTCGAAGAACCCGAGCTCCAAGTGTGTCCACTCCCACCACTTCGCCTCTTTTGTAAGTGTTGGTACACTTGGTTAGTGTAGTGGAGAACATCGGCAATGGAGGCTTCTGAGCCGAAGCGTTGCATCTCCACATAAGCGGACACTTCGGAGTTTAGGCCTCCGATGAATTTAGAGATAATATATCTCTCTGGAAATCGAACTCGGGACCGGAAGACAAGCTGCCGTAGCTCCTTATAGTACTCATCCGGGCTTCGGGCCCCTTGCTTAATCCGCTCCAATTTGACTTGGATGCGGTCAAGATAATCCTCGGGCACAAACCGATCTCGCATGGCCCGTTTAAGTTGACCCCATGTGCGAATGGGGTCTTCGCCTTGATACGCCCTATCCTCTTTCTCTTCTTGCCACCATGAGTAGGCAAAGTCGGTGAATCGAATGGTTGCGATCCCCACTCGTTGGCGATCCGGATAGTCGTAATATTCAAAGACTGCCTCGGTCTTAGCCTCCCAATCAAGGTAGGCCTCGACATCTGAAGTCCCGGCGAAAGGTTCCACCGTGAGTTTGATTCCGTGGTGGTGGTCCCTCGGTTGTTCCATGCGAGGATTAAGACCGTGATCATTCAACCGGTCGCGGAACCGAACATTCTCCCGCGGCGCCATAGGATCCGGAAGGTTGCGCCGGGGTCCGAGGGGTGCCGCGAGCGGCTCTCGGTGTTGTCGGTGTTGAGGCTGCCGCTCCTCGTGTTCTGGGAGGATAGCCAGTGGCCTCCGGGGAGGAGGGAGAATAGCCTCCAAACTCAGAGACTCGTCCTTCGAAAGGACGGGCTTCTTTTGCTCCAGGACCTCATGATTAGTTCCCGAATATTGTCCCTCCTCGTATTGAGGGCTAGGTGAACGCTCGGGTCGCGGAGACATGCTGAAGCGTTGCTCGATCTTATCATCCATGAGCCGGAGCAGCTCGTCCCGGAAGTTCTCATAAGTTTCCCGAACGTCTGCTCGGGCATCCTCCCGGACCTCTCGTAAGAGGCCACGTAGCACCTTCCATGAGAAGGTGTTATCCGCCTCGTCGGTATCGTCGGGGAGATTCTTGTTCTTCGGCGAGTCTTGAGACATGATTAAATAAACAAACACGGGACTTGACATTTGGAGACTCAAAAATGTATCTTCGGGCGGGCCTTGTATCACACTTGGCATCGCCAAGTGAGCCCGTAGTCGTTCTTGTATGGCCTTAGCCCGGCGCCGCGTTATAGCCCCGGTAATGTGGCTCGCCTCTTTGGATGAAACCGACCTCGTGACGGGTCGCATACGTCCCTGAGTCGAATGCCCACGCGAGGCGCCGGGCTGCGCCTCAGCGTCGTTGGCGTCGAGTGGCACCGGGGTGCCGGTGCCGTGATGAGGCGCCTCGGCGCCGGTGCCTTGATGGGGCACCGGGGCGTCGGTGCCTTGGGCGCCGGTGTCTTCGGCGCCTTGGGCGCCGGTGTCTTCGGCGCCTTGGGCGCCGGTGCTTGCGGTGCCTTGGGCGTCGGTGCCTTCGGTGCCTTGGGCGCCGGTATCTTCGGTGACTTGGGCGCCGGTGTCTTCGGTGCCTCGGGCGCCGGTGCTTTCGGTGCCTTGGGTGTCTTGGGCGCCGGTGCCATGATGTGGCCTTGGCACGGTCACATCACCGATGATGGCTAGGTGAACGCTCGGGTCGCGGAGATTAGTTCCATGAGGGCTAGGTGAACGCTCCGAGGCGGATGATTAGTTCCCGAATATTGTCCCTCCTCGTATTGAGGGCTAGGTGAACGCTCGGGTCGCGGAGACATGCTGAAGCGTTGCTCGATCTTATCATCCATGAGCCGGAGCAGCTCGTCCCGGGACTTCTCATAAGTTTCCCGAACGTCTGCTCGGGCATCCTCCCGGACCTCTCGTAAGAGGCCGCGTAGCACCTTCCATGAGAAGGTGTTATCCGCCTCGTCGGTATCGTCGGGGAGATTCTTGTTCTTCGGCGAGTCCTGAGACATGATTAAATAAACAAACACGGGACTTGGTAATGGTTAGGTAAATCCAAAGACTCACCTGTGTTTGACCCGAAAAAAAACTTGTTTTTTTTTTTTTTTGTTGTTCTTTTCTTTTTCTTTAGAAAGCGATCAAAAAGGGGAGGACTGACTCGTGTTTAGACTCGATTTTATGTGGCTCTCGAACTCACACACTCGACTTTAGGATCGTTTACTCCGCCACCAAAGGTCCTTACACAACTCTTTCCTCCACTCGCTCGCGTGAGAGCGACAACAACCGGCAACCAAAACAAGCGACCGGAGCTTGTGGGCGAGTGTTTACTAGCCCCACAAGTCGGGAATCCCGTTGCTCGGGGTTAGGATTAAATCGAGACAAGGGAAGGGCCAAAAGAATGCTCGTCTTGGCTGACCCCTCGTCGAATCTTGTTCGACCTTCTTCGCAAAAAAATTTTTTTTTTTTTTTTTCGAACAAGAGTTACTAACTCTTCTTGGACGAGAGAAGTACTACTTCCCTTGAGTCGTCTTCTTGTTTTTTTTTTGATACGAGAGATACTATCTCTCTTTTGTTTTCTTTTTGCTAGGAGAAGTACTACTTCTCCTTTCTTTTTTTTTTTTGAACAATTCGAGCACACTTCAAGATGTGCTTGTCAAACTGATGCTTCCGAAGGTCGAAGAGAAGGGTTGGCCAAGGCCATAGGTTCGACAATTGGATGGCAACAAAAGGGTTTAGGCTCGTTTTTTTTTTTTTTGAAGAGATTGAAATCGGACAAGGGGAGGGAAAGAAGAAAAACGAGGCTAGCTTAGGGGGGAGTAGAAAAGGGATTCGAGCAATTGAAAACCTGATTCGTAGGGTAGTAATTCGTACCCCCACAACTTGAGAAACTCAAGCCGACAGGCTCTGATACCAGATGATGGGATCTCACTTCCAGGATCGGTCGAATTCGGGTTCGACTGAGCGTTTTGTGGAGGTGTTCATGCAAGGAATGAGTAAGAAACTCAAACTGAGTTTGAGGGAGTGAGGTCGAACAAGCCAAGTTCGAAAGGGGAAGGCACTAGCCAAATGATGTGATCTCACCAGATGGATCCCATCAAGGCACCGGTGCCATGATGTGGCCTTGGCACGGTCACATCACATTGCGTGCCAAGCTTCCTCAAACTCAACAGGCTCCAGTGACTCGTGTACCACAACCTGCATACGCTTCTTTATTTCTTTCCAGTCAGGATGGTTCCCGAGATTTCTTGATGCATTCTGCATTATATGAAACAAGCAGAGCCTGTGTCTGGCGGTATGGAAAACAGTTTTAACCGCCTTGCCAATGGCCTGGCACTGATCGGTCAATATTGCTACAGGGGAACTTCTCATACACTTCTGCCAAGACTTGAACAACCAGCAAAAGGAGTTAGCATCTTGACTGAGAATCAATCCACACGCCAGGACCACGGACGACCAATGGTGGTTCATACCTATAAAGGGTGCGAAAAACATATCGTACCTATTCGTGCCGTGTGTCGTGTCAAAGGTCACTACATCCCCGAAGTCCTTTGCCATTGCTCGACATCTTGCATCTGACCATAAAACCTTTGCTAATTCCCCCTTCTCATTTATCTCAGTCTCACAGAAGAAGTCAGGGTTGTCCTTGGACATCTTGTCGAAGTATTCCAACAAACCCGACGCATCACCGTTCCGTCTTTCTAGTCGACGCCGAATGTTTATGGCATTTCTCATATCGCTTTGACTGAACGTTAGCTTCTCATGACCTCCGCTCTCAACGACAAGAGAATTGTAATTCTTGGTCACGGGGACACCAGCTATATCGTTCATGACGATCCTCCGCTTATGGTATTCGGACATGTACTTGTAGTTAACAAGCATACGGCTGTTACTGGGATCTAACGGATGGTTGTGTTCCAAATTGAGTCTGGTGATATGGAACCCTCCTTCAATCATCCGCGCCTCAACATATACTGGGCATCCGCTTGTTTGAGATTGTTTGTACTTCTTTTCTTTGCCAGCCTTCACACATCCGAGTCTCAGCCTTTTCATCATGTAATACTGAGGCTCCGGTAGGCCCTTTTTCTTGCCGTACTTACCTCTGAACTCGTCCAACAGTAGGTTTGATCGAGTATGCCACTAGCTATTGATTCAGTCCTGTCAATTAATGGCTTGATTAATGCAACTAGCTATTTTTTCTGGCCGAACAACTAGCTATTTTTTAACTGCACCAATAACAAATACAGTACATTCCAATTCATGTTTACACCTCAGGTCTGCCTTATTGTAGATTAGTTATAATTCAACATCTGAATATAATACCTGCTGCTATTAGTTTTGACCGCAGATGTCGGATTTCGCATCTACTGTCTAACGTTCAACGTCTCTATTGCCATTACATTGCATCATTACGTGAATAAGATCTTATCAAATCGACTCACAAAGGCTGAATGGAACCTCCCTCAATCACATTACACAGCCAGAAATTGCATACGGAAAGTGAAACAGATGGAAATTGCACACTGTACAATGCACACTACCAGATCGGGAAATTGCAGACAGTGCAATTTCCAGCTGATAACTACAGGTCCTTCACATTAATCATTAGGACTGTATCCCTTAATCACATTCAATTGGTTTGATCAACCCTACAGTCAATGCAAACATCCACCTGCCTCACAACATTACATTTTCCAATCGACGAAGATTATAACTATAGCTAGCACTTACTTGTCTACCATAGTTGACAATCTACTTTTTCAAGGATAACACAGTACTCGAACAATGTCCAACCATTGGTTTGCACACACAATCGCAGATAATTGCGACACAAACTCTACTTTGCAATCGCAAAGATAAATATCCCCTATTTCCGATTCATACAAAGTCTACAGATTAGGTACCTTATTAACGCCTTACTGGCCGATGAATGGTGAAGATATAGTAGGAAGAAGACGAATTCAGCTCGACAAGAATCTCCGGCCGGCGGCGTCGAGTTTTTCCCCTGTTGCTCGGTGTTTTGTTTTTAACCTAGAGGGGTAGAACGATAATTTTCTCTTTGCACCAAATTCATCCCGCTATTTTATCCCGCCCCCTATTTTTGCCCTTTTTTTTGCTGCTTCACTTGGCCACGTGTCCGCCATCGGACGGTCCGTTCCACACGGTGTAAGATTGAATCTTACACCGTGTGTAAGCCTACATTTGTCGAGATACATTGATGCGTAAAGAAGCTACTTACGTTTCGACCCAAAAAAAAAAGTACTTACGTAACTATTATAAAATGCATGTACATGGACAGCGACGAAGCCAGAATACAAGTATTGAGAACGTCGATTTTCTAAATTAGACATAGTGAGGTTATAACTTAAAATAAGATCATAAAAATTATTTTATTATAGGCCCATGCTTTGTGCACAGCAAAAAAGTTCTTCACGCATCGAAAAAATGGCATTTCATGAGGTGTCATAAAGCGGTAGGGCCCTAACTCTTCAGAGATGCAAGCATGATGAGGTGTCTTAAACAATACTTGCGATGCAAGCATTCTTTTGTTTGCGGTGTAGGTTTTTCTTGACTTTGCTTGCAGGATGGCTCAAATTATCTTCCGTATAAATTTTTGATGAGTTGGAGTTGTGTTTGGCATTGGACCGAGTTGTATTGGCTAGGTCTTTTAGTGCTCGGAGACTTCTGAAGATCCTTCATCTAGGTGGAGGGAACGTCAGCTGTCCATTTCGCACGCCCAAGATGGGTCGACCTGTTGTCCTTGGCGCTATGCACATAGTGCTTTACTCACCCCGATCCCATACGCGCATTGGCTCTAACTCTTCAGATATTTGTATTTTCTTCTTAGCTATTCTTGCTCGCTTGTTGATTCCTCTAGCCGTCTTCGGCTGCCGTCTTGTTACGGCCTCTCGGATTACCAAACCTGTTTGGTATTCCGAATCCTTACCTTTTCAAAAAAAATAAAAAAATAAAGCGTTAGGGCCCTGAGTATCAGGCTCACAAGGATTTTGGCAATATGTTGGAGAAGAATTGCGCTTCGTGAAGCGTTTCTAGGCGTGTAAAGAGTCACGCTTTGTGGTTCGTAAAGCTTAGCCAAGTGTAAAGAATCGCACTTCACAAAAGGCTTCACGCTTCATGAAGCATAGGATGCGCTTCAGAAGTGCAGAAGAATCGTATTTCTTCAGACACAAGTCGACGCCCTAGTCCCCCGATGTCCATATCTTCTTTCGTATTTCATGAATTTTTTATCCATATCATAAGTTCATATCTTATTACTACAATCTCTATATATATATAGAATAATGATCTAGAGTACCTAGTGAATTATAGGGTACTAAGAGCCTTAATCATAGCCATTAGATCGTGATAGATGGACGGACGGATTAGTCTTCAAATTGGTGGGGGTGCACGCTTGATTGCAGCGGAATACAATTGAAATTTGCAAGATTTTGTTTTTCCTTTTTGGTTTTAACAACCCCTAAATCTCGCTCCATGATTACAGCTTTTATTTACCTTTCTTTTTTTTTTATTCTGAAATCACAATCCCCCCATATCTTTGCTTTTCTGAAATCACAATCCCCATAATCTCGCTCCGTATCTTTGCCGTCACCTCTTCGTTCGTTCTCTATTTTCTGTCCCAACCATGCCTCGACATCATCAGCCACCCATTTCCTTCCCCTCCTCTTCTTTTCTGTTTCATTCCGGGGTGTTGGATTCACGGGTGAGTCGGGTTGGGGTTTTTGGTTCAGAGGAGGCGGCGTCAACGAAGTGGGCCGGAGTCCGGGCAAGGGCGGTGTCGGGTCGAGTCGAGCATGGCTGGCCAGAGTCGTTTGGTGGCAAGGATGGGGGCTTCCTGCTCGGGCTGGGTCGGCGGTCGGCAACCGGTCCGGCGACATCCGAATGAGGGCCAGCTGCTAGCAGGGAGGGAGCCGACGAGGTGGAGACCCAGATTCGGTCAGCCGGAGGCGGAGTAAGGGCCGGGAGTCGATCGGAGAGGGTGGCCGGGTAGCGGGTCGTAGCGTGGCTAGTACGGAGGTAGAGCCAGGGAGCGGGGCTGAGCTTGACGCCATGGCCATGCTCTGTTTTGTGTTCGTAAGAAATGGCAATGCTGCAATGGTACGTAAAATGCTAGCTATGAATGTTGAAGATGAAGTTTATTAATATTTTATTCATACGTTATATAAGTATATGGTATAATACCGGTAAATAATTTAATTAGGGTATCTTAATGGCCTTATGAACACCGTAACTGAGAACTGATAAGTCCAGTAATTGTCTATAGTGATAAGTCGATAATCTGAAATTATTATTTGTACAGTTCTATGGTGAAATAATTTTCTTAGAGATTTTATATTGATATTTAATGGTAAAAATATCTTAAATGCAAGTAATTTGAGTTGACTAAATATTTGGTAATGTTTTCACAATGTCCTAAATATCAATGTTATTATGCATTCAGTTCAATTTAGTTATGCAATCATTTCAGTTCAGTTTTGAGATTCATATATGAAATAACTCTGATTTCAATTTAGTTATGCAACCATGTCAGTGCAGTTATGATATTATGCTATATGAATAGAATAATTCTGCGTTCAATTGAGTATTATGATACTTGTTACGTGTATTTAGTGGAATTCTGAGAACCATATATTATATGATGTAGTTGGAATCAATGTTATTATGCAATCGGTCCAATTTAGTTATGCAACCATGTCAGTTCAGTTATGAGATTCATATATGAAATAACTCTGAGTTCAATTAAGTTATGCAACCATGTCAGTTCAATTATGATATTATGCTATATGAATAGAATAATTCTGAGTTCAATTGAGTATTATGATACTTGTTACGTGTATTTAGTTGAATTCTGAGAACCATATCTTATATGATGTAGTTGGAATCAATGTTATTATGCAATCAGTTCAATTTAGTTATGCACCCATGTCAGTTCAGTTATGAGATTCATATATTCAATTATGCATGTTTAGTTACTCACTTGTGTGTTTTGTTATTAATACTTGCGAAAATTGTTACTCATGCACTTTCGTTTTGTTATGCAGTTATCCAAGAATGGCGATCCAAGATGTATAGATAGGTGGAGGTTGAAGACTATGACAATGATCAAATTATTTCCATTTACGTGTACTTATGCAAATAGATAAATGTAGTTATTCACATTCATTGTAGTATGTACTTGAGATCTAAGTATCCTCATTTTTTTCTTATGCAATGTATTACCTTAGTTATGCAATGTTTATATACAATAATTATTTTTCCTATTCATTGTCATCTTAAAGTGTAATTATGCAACTAATGACCAAACGTTATGCATATGAAAATGAAGAACTATGACGCTATAAATTTTCAAATCAGCATACAGGTGTTATTATGCAAACTGATGAGTTCCGGGATCGGAGGGTCTCATAATTTAAATTTATAAAACCGAACCTCAAAATTGTAGTAAAGAGGTAGGGTGTCGAACACACGGGAGTGACTAAAAAGAGGAGAAAATAAAGACAAACGAAGGAAAACAAGCGAGATCTCCTCGGACCGACACAGGGTCACTTCGGTCCGAGGTAGGATCGAGATCAATTTGTACGGGACCGACGTGGTGCAAGTCGGGCCCGAGGTGCTGGTGATGTGATTCTGCCTGGCTCACATCATGGAATCGACACAGACATGCCTAACGCCCCCTTGTTAGCCGAGGCGCAGCCCGGTGCACCCTCGAGGCACCCCAAGAACGACGCCAAGGCGAGGTCCGGTGCCCCTTCGAGGCACCCCACGATCAACGCCGAGACGCGGCCCGGTGCCACATCGAGGCACCCCACGAGCGGCGCCCCGCATGACGCCGGTGCCTCGTCAAGGCACCCCACCACCGACGCCCCGGTGCCTCCCGTGCTCCATGAAGGCACCGACGCCCCGGTGCCTCACGCCGCGCCTCGAGGCACCGACACCCCGGTGCCTCCCAGTGCCCAGCAAGGCACCGACGCCACGGTACCTCTCGGGACGCCACAAGGCACCGACGCTCCGGTGCCTCCCGGTGCCAACAATACCGAGGCACGGCCCGGTGCTTCTCTAGGGCATCCGATTAAGGGTCGTACGCGACCCGTTGCAAGGTCGGTTTCTTCCAAGGAGGCGAATCACATTCCCGGGCCTATAACGCGGCGACGGCCTAAGGTCTTACAGGACCAACTCCGAGCTAACTTGGCAATGCCTTATGTGTCACAAGCCCGACCCGGAGATGCGTTCTTGAGTCTCCAAATGCTCGACCCAAGCAAGGGCCTTCCAAAGCCCGAAACCCAATGTGGAGAGAAACAGCCCAAGCCCATTTTTGAAGGAGGCTTGGCTGCCACACTAAAATCCTTCCTTGGCCGCCAAGTTTGCCTCTATTACGCCTTAAATGTTCTAGCTTGGCCGCCAAGGAACAACATTAACAGGTGGCTGAAAATCCTTTCCTTGGACGCCACTCTTCTCCACCTCCTCACAAGACTTGGCGCCCACTCCAAGATGTGTGCCTTGGCCGCCAATCCTCGCCACCTCCTCTTGAAGCTTGGAGTCCACACCAAGCTTGCCGCCTCTCCCCTCTACACGCCCCTATATAAACACAAGGAGGGCTTCATTTTGAGGCAGATTGAATTTGAGTAAGAGAGCTTTAAGCCCTACTCATTCGGTCTCTTCTCCCTCAAGGGAGAATGGGCCGAGGGAGTCCCCTTCTTGTCGGCTTCTAGCTCTCGATTCCTTCGTTTGATTTCTTGTTTTCCTTTTCCATTTCTTTGTCCCACAAAAACGCTTATACTTGAGTTTGTAATTTCAAACAAATCGCCACCTTTTTCAATACAAGAATCAAGATTGTGTTCCTACGCCTTTAAATCAAGAACGCCTCCACATAAGCTCAGTCGAACCCGAAATTCGACCGATCCTGGAAGTGAGATCACATCATCTGGTATCAGAGCCTGTCGACTTGAGTTTCTCAAGTTGTGGGGGTACGAATTACTTCTCTACAACTCAGGTTTTTGGGTTGCTCGGAACCCTTCTTACCCTTTTGAATCCCTCCCAGATTTTCCTCATTCACTTTGCAAAATTTCGTTTGTCTTCATCAAGTACACGAAAAAAAAAAAAAAATCAGTCTTGCTCTCGACCCTACATTGGACGAGTTTCCCTTGCTTCCAAACCCCAAAACCAAGCCTTGCCCCATCGTGTTTCATCTTGCGCCTTCGACTACTTTGAGTGCAAGCATCTAGTGGTGCGAAAAAGAGCCTAAGTGCTCGATTCTCTTCAAAAAAAAAAAAAAAATTTTTTTAGAGGTAGTACCTCTCATAGTTTCAAAAGAAAAGTGAGATAGCATCTCTCCCGTCAAAAAAAAAAATAAAAAAAATCGAGAAGTAGTACTTTTCTTGTAAACGCAAAGAAAAAGAGATATAGTATATCTCCTTTGCTAAAGCCAAAAAAAAAAAAAAAAAGAAGAAGAGGTCGGGCCTTGGTTCATCAAGTGGTCGAGCCAAGGTGCTTCTACCCTTGTTTTCCCTCAACCCCGAGCAACAAAAGGCCTGACTTGTGGGGTTAGTAAATACTCGCCCGCAAGCTCAAGTCGCTTGCCTTTGATTTCCTCTTGGTGTCGCTCTCTTGGGCGTGTGGAGGATAATTTCTTGACAAGAGATTTTGGTGGCGAAAGAAACGTTCCTAGTAGAGTGTGTGAGGTTGAGCGCCACATTAAAATCGAGTCAAACACGAGTCGGTCCTCCTAATTTTTTTTTTTCTCTTGTTGTTGAGAGTGAGCGGGAGACATCGGGTGAGGATTGGAAAGCTTGGAGTTAACCACCCGGTTTCTCCAAGCTACCGGAGGGAGTTTGGTGAAGTGAGGGAGAGCACAAAAATCAAACACAACGAGTCAAACACCCATCGTGTCCTTGGATTTATCTAACCCTTACTAGTTCCATGTTTGCTCGTCTTTTGTGATGTTTAGGATATGATGGGACATTATCTTAAAGAAGAGCCTACTCTCCAGTCCTTCTATGGCACTCAAGACTTTGTTAAGTACTTAGTTTGGGAGTGGAAAGTTGAGCGTTTCTTCAACTATTATGAATATACGGCCGAGCAAGAAGTGGCTCGTGCCATTGGTTGCTTTGAAGAAAATGCATATGATTGGTGGATAGAGTATGAAGCAGATTGTACCTACTTTGGGTATCCACCAATCCACACTTGGGAGGAACTCAAAACCGTCCTTAGAAGTTCCTTCATCCCTCATGGTTATAGATCGCGCCTTGAAGTTAGATGGGATAGGTGTAGGCAACGTGATCGCTCTCCCCTGGCATACTACGAAGAGTTGTCAGAACTTATGTTCTTTTCAAGCCACCTATTCAGAGACAGGTGTATTTTAACTAAATTCATTGGTGGTTTGAACTCTGACCTCCGTCTATATGCTAAGAGGCATAGGCTTGGGAGTAGAATGCCTATCTCGTATGTCATACAAGAAGTTAACAAGGAGTACGAGTATCAGCAACGGAAATATTCCACCAAGCTTGCTCCTTCAAGATTTGAACCTATCTTACCAAAGCCACAGTCGAGGATCCAAGAGACAAGACTTGAGTCTAAGAGAGTTCAACCAACGACTCCAGCTTCATGTGTCGACTATTCAAGGCCGGTTGAGGGACAAGGCCACCTACCCGCAACTCAACCCAACTTAGAAACGATATTTGAGTTGCCGTATGGGAAGAAGATCGACTTGAGCAAGGCCAAGGACGAATGGGTTAAGAGTGTGAGACCTAAGGTCCCTTGCGAGGTCAAGAGCCCTTTCAGCCAAGGTGCACCCTTGGCCCAACCCTCTCAAATCACCACTAAGTGTCGCATACCAAGGCGAGTAGAGGTCGCTGAAATTTCCAATGAGGAAGAAATTGCCTCGAGCCTTGAGAAAGGCTCAAGTGAAGACATGCTCACGGTGGGGAGTCCGAGTGAGGCGACCATCGAGGCAAAAGAGATGAATGGCCTAAATGAGGTGAATGACTTCGTCGTGTTGGAGGACCTCATGAGCCGAGACAAAGAGGACCTCGTTGTTGGATCGTTAGTACTGAGGAACGCTCTTTACTTTGGTAAAGGCGTCCTTTGGTCAGGCGTCCCTACGAGGTGTAGGGGCGTCCTTGATGTATGCAGCGGAATAAAGTACTAAACAGGTAATAAATGAACGCAGTGAATTATAGAGGAACCACTCAAGACCAAGTAGTCCTTGAGTGTAAACCTCTACCTCCTTGGAGGATTTTTGAATAGTTCTTTCCTTTATATTGAACGTTCTTACAGTTGTACTGGCGAGTCTTTACAGTTCTCTGACACTTAGCTTTTCCCTAAGTTCACTTGTAAAGGACTCCTTTAAGCCTACAACTAAAGCTTGTTCAATCTACTAAAGGAATCTATTCCTACGTTCTGCAGTACTTCGCAGAACGTTCTCTCTCTCTTTTTGGTTTCTCTGATTACAAACTGTTTTGTGGTTGGGGTACAAAATCTCACTCGATCTAACACAAGTTCTAGCACTGTTCTAGAGTTCTTGAGTTAGTTCTTCGTGTTCTTGAGTGAGTCGCTTTCCTTTGATTCTCTCTGAATATTCTCTGAAAGTGTTAGCGTCACAATAAATGCCTTGGGGCTATTTATAGGACTTGGGAAGGGCGTCTTTTCACTGGGACGATCATGCCCTTCGTGGACGTGGCTACAGGATCTTCCTCCACGTAGTAGGGCGGTGATGAGGAAGCTTCCTGTATCCAGCTGTGTATGATGAACTCCGCTACAGGATCGGCCGCCACGTGTTGATGGACTCTGCAACAGGATCGTCCGCCACGTAGTGTTGGACTCCGCTACAGGATCGGTCTCCACGTGTCCTTGGATGATCCAACATTGTCGAGTGATGTCATCCTGTCGGCTAGTGAGTAAGGACTCCTTTCTTGCGTTCCTACTTGCTTGGGACTCCGTCCTTGCTCAAGTAGTCTCTAGCTGGTCCTTACTTCCTGTTAGCTAGCGTCCCTAAGCTTATGGGACGCCCATACACACTTGTTGTCCTTTTGGTCACTGGCGTTCCTGAACACTTGGACAACTTTATTAGAGTCAAAGTGAGTTTGTAATATCAAAACTAAGGGACGGTTGTGTGGTACACTAACAAGTACGCAAGCGTCCTTGATAGCGTCCCAACAATTTCCCCCTTTTTGATGATGACAAACTCTTCAGCAAAAAGTTTTGACATTGGAACTTAGTATGCATGAAAACTTAGAAGCGTCCTCTAATACTTAGAGAAATTTCAATAAGCACAAGTTTTCATTCTTTGATTCTCTAACATTTGGATTTTAAGGAGAGAGTCGCGTCCTAGAAAACTTTCTAAGCGTCCTCTATTATTCTAGCATGAGCGTTCTTTAGACCTTTCACTTAATAGTTCCCCCTTAACACTTGCTTATTCTAGATAACTAATTTATAGCGCATCTCTGCAAAACTACACTTCCCCCTTTTGGCATCATCGAAAAGGATAACAAGAGATAAGGACGTTAGCATAAACACACAACTATAAGCAGTGGAACGCTTAAACAAACACAATGCAAGCAAACCACCTAATTGCCATTCAAACAAAAGAGAGTACGTGTCATTACAGACCAAAGTGTTTGAAAGATAAAAGAAGCAAAGGCAAAACAATTTAGGCATAAAGGGGTTGAGGACGGCGATCACTAAGGACGGCTTTGATCTTGGTAGAACTTGAGAAGCTTCTCTTGAAGTTCAGCCGACTTGGTGAATGCCGAAGATAAGTCTTTGAGAGAATTTAAGATCAGGCACTGGTTGTGAAGAATAGCACCCATGAGTGCTGCCGGAGGATGTTGTTCGGGATTTGCTGGGGCAGGAATAGGCGCTGGACCAGAGCTGGAGGAAGGAGCGTCCATGTGAGGCAAGGAAGGCGGTGAAGAGGCCAGTAACATCTGATCAAGAACGTCAAAATTCACAGCTTGCTCTTCTTCATTGAGGGGCTCTTGATGCAGAGAGGCAAGGCGTTCCTGTTCAGCTTCAGCTGCTAGGCGTTCTTGCTCTGCTCTTTTCCTGGCTTCCTCAGCTTCAGCCTCTAACTGCTTCTTTATTGAGGGTAGTTCCTCATTGTGCCTTATCTTGAGCAGTCCTTTCTTTTGATCCCAGTTGAGTCCCAGCAATTCAGTAGGAGCAGACTCATCATAAGCGTTTTGGGACTTTAGAATCAGCTTGACTAGCCCAGGGTATGGCAAAGCATGTCGCTTCCTCCCACACTTAGCCATATGTTGCATTGCAATTCTGGCAAGATTGATGGGACAGCGTTATGCATGTCGGGAATGAGATCGAGTAAGGGAGCAAGATTCTCACCACCGTATTGCGAGAAGAAGAGCACGTCCTCCATCCGGCCAGGCAAGTCATGATAGTTGTTTTTGTGGAGGCCGTGGATGACGAAGCGTTCGATGAACTTCTCATAATTTCTTGTTTTGACGGCGTCCCTTTTGACTTCCGGCCTGTCCATGCGTTCTCGTATCAACATGTACAAAGTTTTTGGCTTCTTGTTGATGAAGTCCACTAGAGATTCATTGAGAACAAGCGGTTTGGGCTTCTCTATAGTGTGGGACTTCACCAACCGTCTTCTCTTACCGCCGGTAGAAGATCCGGCAACGTTCCCTAGAAGCTTAGACATGATTCTGATGACTTGTAGAGTGAGAAAGTCGTCGGAGTTCTAGAGAGAGGGCAGAGCAAATTTGAGAGCGAGGAAGTGGTTGAGAGCAATAAATTTTTGATAGCGACCGTTACTGCCTTATATAGAGGAAGCGGTGGCACAAACTGTAAATAACACTGATTTTCTGTGCTACACGTGGCAAAACTTCCCCCTTAAGAGTTGAGCAAGTAAAACGGTCACTGTTTGCCCTTTCAAAAGTTCAAAATTTCTGACACTTCAACTTCTTCTCAAAACTGAACTGGCGTCCTCTCTTACAAGCACTGAGCGTTCTCCCATACTTAGCAAAGTTCACCTCTTCAAGCAAACCATTAACCAGTTCAACCGTCCTTGTGATCACCTTTCGAACCATTTGAGAGCAAAGCAAGTACGTCCCGTGAAAGAAAAATATGAAGCTCATAGGACGCTTTTGCGGAGTTCTCGGCTAGGGTGAGCTTAGAGTTCCCATCATTTCGGCTTATAATGAGGGTTGGGTGATCAGGGATACTCTTTTCAAGACACAATAGAGAAAATTTGAATGGCGTTCCAAAGTAGCAAACACATGAAGTTTTAGACTAGCGTCCTTGCAAATATGAATTCAAAGCATAACAGTCCTTAAACACTTGGAATCTACTAAACATAGCCAATCATTGAGAGAATAGTAGAACGGGACTTGCTACTTAAAAGTTATCATCCCTAGGAGCAACCTGAGATGCTCAAAGGGACGCCTATCAAGTGCCTTAGTGAAAATATCAGCTATTTGGTCTTCCGTTCTAACATGCTCCATACTAATGAGTCCTAGTTCAACGTTGTCACGCAAGAAATGATGCCTTATATGAATATGCTTTGTGCGTGAATGAAAAACAGGATTCTTAGAGATTTCAATAGCACTCGTGTTATCACAACGAATAGGAATAGTTTCAAGATTGATACCGTAGTCCTCGAGTTGATATTTGATCCAGATAACTTGTGAACAGCACGAGGCAGCATCAACGTACTCGGCTTCCGCAGTTGAAAGCGCCACAGAGTTCTGTTTCTTAGATCCCCAAGAGACTAAGCATGAACCAAGGAACTGTGCCATTCCTGAAGTGCTTTTTCTATCAATCACATGACCAGCATAATCAGCGTCCGAGTAGCCAACAAGCTTGAAGGACGTCTTCCTTAGGTACCAAAGACAAATATCATCGCGTCCCTTGAGATAGCGAAAGATTCGCTTGACTTCCTTCATGTGGGACTCCTTTGGATTGGCTTGGAAGCGTGCACACAAGCAAACGGCAAACATGATGTCGGGACGACTTGCGGTCAAATAGAGCAAAGAACCAATCATCCCTCGATAGAGTTTTTGATCAACGTCCTTCCCTTGTTCATTTGCGTAAAGACGCGAGTTTGGAGAACAGGGAGTAGCAACTGGCTTGGACGCGTTCATCTTGTATTTTTCAAGCATTTCACGTACATACTTTTGTTGATGAATGCGCGTCCCGTCCTTGAGTTGGTTGATTTGGAGTCCCAAGAAGAAATTTAGTTCTCCAATGAGGGACATCTCAAACTCACTACTCATTAAGGACTTGAACTCATCTACAAGTTTCATGTTAGTACTACCAAAGACTATATCATCAACATAGACTTGGGCAATCAAAATGTCCTTGTGAACTTTCTTAATGAACAAAGTTTTATCAATTGAACCTCTTATGTACTTATGAGACAAGAGAAAGGACGCAAACCTGTCGTACCAAGCACGAGGGGCTTGCTTGAGTCCGTAGAGAGCTTTGTCTAAGTAGTACACATGGTCTGGGTGAGAGGCGTCCTCAAAGCCAGGGGGCTGAGCAACATACACTTCCTCCTTGAGTTTTCCATTGAGAAAGGCAGTTTTGACGTCCATTTGAAATAACTTGAATCCTTTGTGAGCGGCGAAGGCAATAAGAAGACGAACGGCCTCAATTCGAGCAACAGGAGCAACGGTCTCATCATAGTCTATGCCTTCCTCTTGCTTGAATCCTTGAGCCACCAGTCTTGCCTTGTTCCTTGACACACGTCCACTCTCATCAAGTTTATTTCTGAACACCCAACGCGTCCCTATGATGTTTTTGCCTTTGGGACGTGGGACGAGGGACCAAACTTTGTTCCTTTCAAACTGATTAAGTTCTTCTTGCATTGCTTGAATCCAGTCAGCGTCCTGGAGTGCTTCCTTGATGTTCTTTGGTTCCACCATAGAGACAAAGGCATTGAAAGCACAAAAAGCTAAATTTGCACTCTGGGACTTGCTTGCAGCTGACCTGGTTTGAACTCCTTGAGAAGGATCTGAGATTTTCTGAGTAGTTGGGTGGTCCCTAGAGAAGCGGGACTCCCTTTGGAATAGCTGAACAAATCTTGGATCAATGTCTCCATCAGAATCATCACTATCGCCTTGAGCATAGTCCTCAGTGTGTTCCCCCTCAGTGAGAGCGTCCACACCTTGACTTTGCTCGCCTTGTTGACTTGATTCAACTACATCTTGTTGAACTGGAGATTCACTTCGAGAGGGAACTCCTTGAACAACACTAGGAGCGTCCACTGAGACTTCTTCAGGATTTGGAGAAGCGTCCTTAGCTACATAGTATTTTCTTGAGGACCAATCTTCAACTTCGTCTTCAGAGTCGTCCTGCTGTTGTGAGGAAGAGCGTTCTTTCTTACTTTGTTTTTCTCTGTGAGAAGAACTCTCTTTGAACACAACATGAATACTCTCCTCAAGCTTTAGAGTCCTTTTGTTGAAAACTCTATATGCTTTGCTTGTGAGGGAGTATCCAAGAAATATAGCTTCATCACTCCTTGCATCAAACTTTCCAAGTCGTTCTTTGTCGTTGTAGTGGACGAAACACTTACACCCAAAAACTCTGAGATAGTCGATGCGAGGCTTCCTTCCATTCAACAACTCATAGGACGTCTTCTTCAATAATGGACGGATCATGGCACGATTGATAATATAGCAAGCTGTAGCAACAGCTTCTGCCCAGAAATACTTAGGGATGTTTTTTGCTAAAAGCATAGTCCTTGCCATATCCTCCAACGTCCTATTCTTTCTTTCAACGACTCCATTTTGTTGAGGAGTTCTTGGAGCTGAGAAGTTGTGAGAGACTCCATGTTGATCACAGTAGGCCAGGAACTCCGAGTTCTGGAACTCCGTCCCATGGTCTGATCTTAGAGCTTTGAGAGGCGTCTCCAGGGCAACTTCCACTTGTTTGATGAAGACTTTGAACGCATTGAAACAATCTGCTTTTGACACTAAGAAAAGAACCCAAGTGAATCGAGAAAAATCATCTACGAGAACGTAAATGTACCTCTTTCCACCGTAGCTCTGCGTCTTCATTGGTCCACAAAGATCCATATGAAGAAGTTCCAGAGGCTTCTTCGTACTTACTTCATTTTTAGACTTGAAGGACGTTCTTGTTTGCTTCCCTTTGATATAGGCTTCACACTGTTCAACATTCTCAGGGTCAATCCGGGGAAGTCCTTTCACAAGATTTCTTTGATGTAACTTAAGGATTGTGCTTGGTCCAGCATGGCCAAGACGGCGATGCCAGAGGTCAGCGTCCTCCTTTGAAGCAGATAGGCACAACTCTGATTTAGGCTTGAACTCCTGGTTGAAGATGTAGACATTGTTCTGGTGTACTCCTTTGAGAACAACCTTGTTTGATTTCTTGTTGATAACAAGGCACTCCTTTGAATCAAATGTGACTAGGTTTTCACCTTGATCACACATTTGAGAGACGCTAAGAAGATTGAAGCCAAGTCCTTCAACAAGACTGACATTTGATGCTTTGATGGACGCATTAAGAATAGCAGTTCCCGTCCCTTTGATCTTTCCCTTGCCCTTGTTGCCAAATGAGACAGTTCCTCCCGTGGCACTACTTTGGATAGAAGTGAGATGGATCTGGCTTCCTGTCATATGATTTGAGGCGCCGCTATCAATGATCCATGGGTGTCCCCTCACTTCCACCTGCCAAAACAAAGTTAGTGTTTGGCGACCCAGGCAAGGTGTTCCTTACCTGGTTCGTTGCAATAATAGAACTCTGGTTCTGGCATGTAGTCATTTATATTCACATCATTTGAAATAGCATGCTTGCGGAAAGAACTCCTAGAACGTCTAGGACGCCTAGTGTTAGCTTTAGGAACGGACTTATTATTCTCAATGTTAGTCCTAGCAGCTTTACCACTTTCAATGTCTTCCTTCAGTTTTACACAATCATATTTAAAGTGGTCTCCTTGTCCACAGTACCAACACGTCCTATAGTAAGTACCGAGATAGTACTTCTTATTGGGACACTGGATTTTGTTTTTCTTCATCTTTTCAGGGTTACAAACTTTAGAACCTTCCCCCTTAGCAATTTTCTTGTAGATCCTATGACTTGTGGAGTTAGTGTAGTAGTCCTCTTGACCTAACTCTCCACTTTCTAGGACTCTAATTCGCTCAAGAAGATTCTTAGTTTTCTCCCGTTCAAGTTCAAGTTCAGAAGTTTTGCTTGCCTCAAAGTCGCTAGGAAGAGAGTTCTTAGTGTCAGATTCATAGCCTAGTCCCCTTTTGGCTGGGACAAAGACCATAGGTCTAACTTCTTCTACTATGGGACTCTTACCCAACACTTTCACTTCTTCCCTGAGCTTAGCGTTCTCAAGTTTAAGACACATAATTTCAGTTTTCAGGGATTTAGTTTCTTCACATGAAGACTCTAGATGAATGGTCATGGAACTACAGTTTTCACATTCAACCACAATATTTTCATTTTCAAGTTCCAGTTCATCCATTTTATTTTGCATGATCACACTTTCATCCATGATTTTTCCAATGATTTTAATAAGCTTGGACTTGGAACAATTTTCTAAAGAACTCATCATAGACTCACGGGTTACCTCATTTTCAGATTTCGGAGCGTCCTCCTCAACAACTTCGACGTCCTCCATAGCCATGTATGCTACTTGTTCATTATCAGAGGCGTCCTCAAGAGCTATGTATGCCTCTTGTTCATCAGGTTCTTCATCATCAGAACTGACGTTATCCCATGTAGATGCGAACGCTCCAATGAGGGCTTTTGTCTTCATCTCCTTTGAGGACATTCCCGTTGTACATTTTTTAGCAAAGTGTCCTTTCTTGTTACATTTGTAACAGGTAAGTTCTTTCATTTCTGCTTCAGTGTACTTGGGACTTTCTTTCTTGGGCATCTTGTGTTTGTTGAAATATTTGTTCCTTTTGCCATAAGAACGAAGTACTTTGTGAAAAAGAGCAAGTTCTTCTTCTTCATCAAGCTGTTCCTTAGATTTGCTTTCCTTCTCTCTCAACGCTTGAACGCGCATCTTCTCACGGTTCTCATTTTTGTTGGCTTCTATCAATAAAGCAAGTTCTTGATGACGACGAAGATACTCAGCGTACTCTGGTGTTGATGTTATCAGTGCTATATCTGTTTGAGGATTCCATGCTAGCTCAGCTAAATCGGAGTTCCTTCGTGCTTCATATCCTCTTAGCTTCCCGTAGATCTCTTCCATATCGAGAGTCTTGTTAGCTGTATTCTCTTTGAACGTGGTTCTATCAAAGTTCCACTTTCCTGTTAGACCATCAATAACCACTTGAACTCTGTTTCTCATTGAAACTTCAGCTTCGGGAACGCCTAAGTTCCTCATCTTGGTAACAAGTTGCTCAAAGCGGTATGAATAGTCATTGACAGTTTCGTTGGGTAGCATTCTGAAAGCATAGAACTCACTCTTGATTTCAAGCTGAACGTCTTCCCTCATCTCAGCAGTTCCTACGTGGAATTTTTCAAGAGCTTCCCACTGTAGTTTGGCAGTTGCCAAATTGCTAATTTTGGTGGCGTCCCTTTCACAAAGAGACACTTGAAGGAAGCAAATAGCCTTTGCATTTGTTTCCATCAACTTGAATTCATCAGGACCCCACTCGTCCTCTTTATCCTTCTTGTCAGCAGGAACGGCAAGGTCGCCTTTCATGATCACTTTCCAGCACTGATAGTTCTGACTCCTTACAAAGTTCTCAAATCTAATCTTCCAGCGGTTGAAATTGCCGTCCGTCAGGCGCGGAGGCTTCACAAAGGAGATTCCTATAGGTTCCATGTCCATTTTTACCTGCAACTCAGTAAGAATCTAGAGCGCCCGCTCTGATACCAATTGTTGGATCGTTAGTACTGAGGAACGCTCTTTACTTTGGTAAAGGCGTCCTTTGGTCAGGCGTCCCTACGAGGTGTAGGGGCGTCCTTGATGTATGCAGCGGAATAAAGTACTAAATAGGTAATAAATGAACGCAGTGAATTATAGAGGAACCACTCAAGACCAAGTAGTCCTTGAGTGTAAACCTCTACCTCCTTGGAGGATTTTTGAATAGTTCTTTCCTTTATATTGAACGTTCTTACAGTTGTACTGGCGAGTCTTTACAGTTCTCTGACACTTGGCTTTTCCCTAAGTTCACTTGTAAAGGACTCCTCTAAGCCTACAACTAAAGCTTGTTCAATCTACTAAACGACTCTATTCCTACGTTCTGCAATACTTCGCAGAACGTTCTCTCTCTCTTTTTGGTTTCTCTGATTACAAACTGTTTTGTGGTTGGGGTACAAAATCTCACTCGATCTAACACAAGTTCTAGCACTGTTCTAGAGTTCTTGAGTTAGTTCTTCGTGTTCTTGAGTGAGTCGCTTTCCTTTGATTCTCTCTGAATATTCTCTGAAAGCGTTAGCGTCACAATAAATGCCTTGGGGCTATTTATAGGAATTGGGAAGGGCGTATTTTCACTGGGACGATCATGCCCTTCGTGGACGTGGCTACAGGATCTTCCTCCACGTAGTAGGGCGGTGATGAGGAAGCTTCTTGTATCCAGCTGTGTATGATGGACTCCGCTACAGGATCGGCCGCCACGTGTTGATGGACTCTGCAACAGGATCGTCCGCCACGTAGTGTTGGACTCCGCTACAGGATCGGTCTCCACGTGTCCTTGGATGATCAAACATTGTCGAGTGATGTCATCTTGTCGGCTAGTGAGTAAGGACTCCTTTCTTGCGTTCCTACTTGCTTAGGACTCCGTCCTTGCTCAAGTAGTCTCTAGCTGGTCCTTACTTCCTGTTAGCTAGCGTCCCTAAGCTTATGGGACGCCAATACACACTTGTTGTCCTTTTGGTCACTGGAGTTCCTGAACACTTGGACAACTTTATTAGAATCAAAGTGAGTTTGTCATATCAAAACTAAGGGACGGTTGTGTGGTACACTAACAAGTACGCAAGCGTCCTTGATAGCGTCCCAACAATTTCCCCCTTTTTGATGATGACAAACTCTTCAGCAAAAAGTTTTGACATTGGAACTTAGTATGCATGAAAACTTAGAAGCGTCCTCTAATACTTAGAGAAATTTCAATAAGCACAAGTTTTCATTCTTTGATTCTCTAACATTTGGATTTTAAGGAGAGAGTCGCGTCCTAGAAAACTTTCTAAGCATCCTCTATTATTCTAGCATGAGCGTTCTTTAGACCTTTCACTTAATAGTTCCCCCTTAACACTTGCTTATTCTAGATAACTAATTTATAGCGCATCTCTGCAAAACTACACTTCCCCCTTTTGGCATCATCGAAAAGGATAACAAGAGATAAGGACGTTAGCATAAACACACAACTATAAGCAGTGGAACGCTTAAACAAACACAACAAGTACGCAAAACTAAGGGACGGTTGTGTGGTATACTAACAAGTACGCAAGCGTCCTTGATAGCGTCCCAACACTCGTGGAGGAGGCCTCTCCATTGGGCGGCCTGTCATCCTCCAAGGACATCTATATAGAGCCCTACCAAGTCCAAGAGCTTCACGAAAAAGGTGTTGGAGGGATCGACGAATTCACCAACGACGTAGGCCCAAAACTAAAGTCCCAAGTGGACCATCCAAGTGAGTCACTACATGTTGGTACTTCGAAGACTAAGGGAGGCGTGGTCTCAATGCCCAAAACCATTAAGTTCATACCAAAGACCAAAGAGCTTCCACCATCCAGCCTTCCCAGCTTCTTGAATTCCATGCCCACTCCTTGGAAGGCTGCTCAACCGAGACTTGCATCGGCTTGGCCCGTGGAATCATTTGTTATAAAAGATGATGAGCCAAACCCCATTGGGCCGACCATATCTAGGGAGTCTAACCTGTGTGCCACTTCCGTTGGAAGTGTTTCAACTGATGAGCTCATCACATCAACTCTCAACCATGAAGGGAGTTCATCCTTTAGAGAAGTTTTCTCAACTCCTTCATACTTTACTACTGATTATGAATTGGGTGTGACATATGCAAAACGTGAAACTTATTCCACATTATTTCATGCCTATGTCACATCAAAGAGTAAATATTCATGCATCCATCATAGTTCCCTTTCTCAACATATTTCATCTAGGATGCATATAGCTCATCATATCACAATGTTTTATCAATCTAAAAACTTGATTGATCTGAATCAATATAGGCCCAAAAAGAAAAGTGGCCGGGCTTATGCATGTAGGATGTCATATCACCTTGAACTTGGAAATTATGATGTGCTTATATCCTTTATATTGCATATATTATTCTTTTGGTCTTCGTGTACTTATCTTATAGGCCAAAGGGATTCGAGGTCGAATCCTTCTCAACTGGGGGAGGATGATGTGATTCTACCTGGCTCACATCATGGAATCGACACAGACATGCCTAACGCCCCCTTGTTAGCCGAGGCGCAGCCCGGTGCACCCTCAAGGCACCCCAAGAACGACGCCAAGGCGAGGCCCGGTGCCCCTTCGAGGCACCCCACGAGCAACGCCGAGACGCGGCCCGGTGCCACATCGAGGCACCCCACGAGCGGCGCCCCGCATGACGCCGGTGCCTCGTCAAGGCACCCCACCACCGACGCCCCGGTGCCTCCCGGTGCCCAGCAAGGCACCGACGCCACGGTACCTCTCGGGACGCCACAAGGCACCGACGCTCCGGTGCCTCCCGGTGCCAACAATACCGAGGCACGGCCCGGTGCTTCTCTAGGGCATCCGATTAAGGGTCGTACGCGACCCGTTGCAAGGTCGGTTTCTTCCAAGGAGGCGAATCACATTCCCGGGCCTATAACGCGGCGACGGCCTAAGGTCTTACAGGACCAACTCCGAGCTAACTTGGCAATGCCTTATGTGTCACAAGCCCGACCCGGAGATGCGTTCTTGAGTCTCCAAATGCTCGGCCCAAGCAAGGGCCTTCCAAAGCCCGAAACCCAATGTGGAGAGAAACGGCCCAAGCCCATTTTTGAAGGAGGCTTGGCTGCCACACTAAAATCCTTCCTTGGCCGCCAAGTTTGCCTCTATTACGCCTTAAATGTTCTAGCTTGGCCGCCAAGGAACAACATTAACAGGTGGCTGAAAATCCTTTCCTTGGACGCCACTCTTCTCCACCTCCTCACAAGACTTGGCGCCCACTCCAAGATGTGTGCCTTGGCCGCCAATCCTCGCCACCTCCTCTTGAAGCTTGGAGTCCACACCAAGCTTGCCGCCTCTCCCCTCTACACGCCCCTATATAAACACAAGGAGGGCTTCATTTTGAGGTAGATTGAATTTGAGTAAGAGAGCTTTAAGCCCTACTCATTCGGTCTCTTCTCCCTCAAGGGAGAATGGGCCGAGGGAGTCCCCTTCTTGTCGGCTTCTAGCTCTCGATTCCTTCGTTTGATTTCTTGTTTTCCTTTTCCATTTCTTTGTCCCACAAAAACGCTTATACTTGAGTTTGTAATTTCAAACAAATCGCCACCTTTTTCAATACAAGAATCAAGATTGTGTTCCTACGCCTTTAAATCAAGAACGCCTCCACATAAGCTCAGTCGAACCCGAAATTCGACCGATCCTGGAAGTGAGATCACATCAGATGATGTGATTCGCCTTAGGATCGGACTCAATTCTGGCTCGAGGGAGTTCATGGGCTTCTTGGAAATGGCTTGGACGAGAGTTCTTGCTCAAACTCGCGAAATTAGATCGAAAACGCATCATTTCATACATGTGGGAATGTTGATGAAACAAACTCTTTTTGTGGGATTTTTATTAAAGTGGGATAAGTAGTCGAGCCCTCACTTCGGTCCACTCACCGAGAGGGTTCGACTAAGGGATACAAGGGGTGCGGAACCAAACCCTAACAACCCAAGTGGCCCTAAGGATAGGTAGGCGTCTCGCTCGGAATGAACCAAGCTAAGACGCCTAAGGAGGGAAGGCGAGGCTCGAGTCGCACGAGCCAAGCCGCCCTCCGAGCCCACGGTTACCCGAAGGTTGGGGGTTGGTAGAAAAATAAGAACGGCGGAGCCATGGCTCGAGTCTCACGAACCGTAGCCCGCCGCCCGGCTCTCGCGTCTCACGAGAGCCCTACGGCTTGAGTCCCACAAGCCGGGAAAGCCCGAAACCTAACTAGGACAAAAAGTCTCTTAGTAAAGTTCAAGCTCAAAACAACATTCTAAATAAACATACATCCCCTCGCTATTTATAGGGTCAAAAATGAGGGAATTTCTAGCTATTGTCTTCGGCTCCAAGGCGGAAAATTGATGGCGGTTGCTTGGCGCGGAAGTCACCATCATACTTAGCTCTTACTTTGCCGTCAAGGAAAGGTTGAGGAGGTGGAGTGGCGGCATGGGCTTGGAGGAGAGGTGGGACAAGTGGGCTTGGGCCGAAGTTTCTTGTCTTGAAAGTTGTGGATGAGCCCGCCTTGTTTTGTCTGGGAGTTTGTGGACTTCACTCCAAGATAGGCTTGTCTTGAAAACTCGGAACGTGGGCTATTAGGAGGCCCACAAGCGGCTCCCTCCCCTAAGCGCGCGCACTCGCGGAAGGCACCGGCGCCATGGACACGGCGCCGAGAAGGGGCACCGGCGCCATGGACACGGCGCCGAGAGGAGGCACCGGCGCCATGGCTTCGGTGCCAAAGCGAGGCACCGGCGCCGAAGGCCGCGGGAGCAGGGCACCCGGCCCGACCCTTTCGAACTCGGTCGCGCCTCTCGGAGCGCGGGGCATGATCACATCATCCTGGGTAACTCGGTCTTAGCAAATTAGTAGATCGGTCTTGGGTTTTTGGGTTCCTCCCCCAACTAGACTTGGATATTCCACCTCAATTCAACCAATAAGTGTTTGATTCTAATGAGATCGAGGTTGATCGCCTCAAATCCCTCCAATCTACACCTCGACCCAAGGGAGCTTTCACTCACCTTCGATGCTAGAGACTTGTGATGGGATAGAGACCACTTTCGCTTACTCTTACCAAACACAAGCTCTAGATCCCTTGCTTTCACAAGAGAATTGAAGCTCAATGTAGAGAGGATTCACAAATCAAGCACTCAAGGCTATGGAATTGGGGTTTTCTACCCAAATCTAGCTAGGGGGATTCCCCCATAGCCCAAGACTATGGAATCTACTCCATGTGGTAAGAGAAAAGCATAAACAAAATGGAAATCAAGCAAAACTCAATCAACATCATCCAATCAAACTCCAATTGCATTCAAACTCAAAGAGTCTACAAAAATCCAAGTTCAAATCTACTTGATCAAAGCAAAACAAAGTACAAAACTCACAAATCTCCCTCTCTTCTCCACCGACCTCTCCTTCTCTTCCTTCTTCCTTCTTCTCCTTGCTCTCCAAGTCTTCCTTGAGCCTTTGAGAGTGAATTTGGGTTTGGTGTGTGTGTCCCACTCGTCCTCCTCACACTCCAAACTTGATTTGATCACTAATCACCTCTCTTAACCTTCTTCATGGATTGGGGACCAAGGAATACCAATTTAGAAAGGGGCAAATGTGGAAAGTTGCTAAAAATATGCCTTGGGGAACAATCCTCACATGCGCCGACTTGGACCGACACGGGTCGACATCGGGCCCGACGTTGGGAACGTCAGTCCGGTTCACTGAGTGCTCGATCTCGGGCCCGACATGGTGTAACTCGGTCCAGGGCCTCGATCCTTGCTTTCTTCCTTGGTTTCCTTTGGTTTCACTTCATTCTTAGCTTGGCTCTTGCACTCCTTGACTTGGCTCCTTCCTTAGCTCCTCGAAATTGTCCTCATTCTTGCCATTTTACCTACAAAAACAAACAAACTTGCATAGTTTCCGACTCTTGAAGAAAACCGGGAACTAAGCTAAAAAGAGACAAAACTAACAAAGAAGAGAATGAAAAACACATATTTACAAGGGAAATTAACTACTACAACACCTCCAAAATGAGAGACATCAGAATACCCCATACTTAAACTTGCTTGTCCTCAAGCAATAACAAAGTAAGCAAGACCGAAGCACAATCTTCAAGTAAAGCCTCATATGAAAAACTCAAGTAAGCACAAGTGATACACATTCTAGCAAGATTACATCATCACACATGATCAAGTGTTCAAGGAATAAAGTCTAATGCAACCAAGCCTCACTTTAGGGATATGAAAATGTGTATCACTCATCATGTGTTTAGGCTTAGTAATGAACACTCAAACTCAACAAACATGCAAGTAAAGGCTTTACCATTGAAGCTAATATCACCAATTCCTCCACCTAGAGATGCCTATTACAATGCACACAAAGAATATGAACTTGGCTCAATGGAGGTCCTCAAAGAGGTTCCATTCGGCCGGGTTGTAATGGGGCTTTTGGTATTTCTCAAGGTGGGAATCACTTTGGTCTTGTGGTGCTTACAATGGGGATTGAACTTTCTAGTCTCTCACCAACTTCACCAAATTATTCCACTTTCAACTTCACTCATCCAAAAGACTTTGATTTTTTTCCTTTCTCTTTTCTTTCAACCCACTTTTTCACTAAACATCCCACTTCATCTTTGCACTACACTTTTTGTTGGATTTTTCTCACTTTTCCACTAGGATCGACTTGCATTAAAACTCGGGCCCGAAGTGCACTTTAACTCGGTCGGTACCCTTTTTCTACACTTAAGCATTTTGCTTTCAATCCACTATTTTTTTTCCAACTTTTTCTTTCTTTCTTCACTAAAGATGCACTACCCACTTGGTTTATAACTCCATTTCTTGCCCTTCACCAAAGAGAATCTCAACTCTCCAAATATACTCCAAAACTCTCACTAAAGTCCAATCCCATAAGGGTCAAGTCATATAGGCTAGGAAACATATTTATGAGGAGTTTCAAACAAAGATCTAAGGCTAAAACGGGGCTACAAACAAAGGTATATCTTCAAGGTAGGATATGGAAGATTTTGTGACTAAATGAAACAAAGTTCAAATCAATGTGACAAAGCATAGAACAAATCTCATATTGGTCTTGGAAAATAGATAAACACCTCAATAGCAAGTTTTACTAAGCATGCATGAGCTAATCCACACAAGAAAATGAGGGATATGCAATATGAACAATCATCCCTAAAATGGCCAAAAATAATCTCACAAGGTTCACTCAAGCTTAGTTGCATCAAAACTCATCCAAGAACTCATGTGCTCAATAAAAACATGCAAGACATCATATCACATCAAAAACAACATCCATATAGAGGCTAAACTATCCAAAAATATGCAAAGGACTTTACATGCTCACATCATCATTAGCCTTCTTTGGACATCTAAGATGGGAATTCCTAGTCCAAAAGCAAAATCTTTTTTGTTCTTTTTTCACACAATTTTTCACATTTTTATGGATTTTTCGAAAATTTTCTCAAACAAAAACAAACAAACTCATCCATATCATGCCACAATCCAAAATGAAACATCCCTTAAACAAACAAAACAAGCTACACATGGAACTAATGAGCAACTAACCCACCCCATACTTAAAATTTTGATGTCCTCATCAAAAGAAATCAAAACTCAAAAGTAAAGAGAAGAGTAGAGAAAGCTCACAATTCCTTATTCTTGCATGGCATTTTGAGGCTTAGTTCGGAGGGTGGCCACGGCGTTGTCTCCTTTGGAGCCGGGCGTGACGCTCTCGCTCGTACACTCGATCGTTGAAGGGATCTTGGCTTGGCGGTTGTAGTGGTGGCGCGGGAGGTGTCCATTGATCTTCACGGGATGAGAAATTCCCGGACATCCACTCATTGAAACTAGCTTGCATGGACCACCTTTGATCCTCGGCCGCCCTCAAGTCCTCCACCTCACGTCTCGTGTAGGCGATGTTGCGGTTCACCTCATCAAATCTCACTTGGAAGTTCTCTTGGTGTTGGAAAAGTTGTTGTTGTTGGAAGTTGAGTTGGTACGCTTCTTGGAGCATTGATTGTTGTTGAAGTTGGAGATGTGACAATTGGTTCGCCAAGAAATTCTTGTCCACCGATTGGTTCGGCTCGGGGAACACCATTCCGGGCCCAAACCATTGGGCATACCCCTCATATCCTCCGTAGCTAGGTGGTGCTTGATGTGCTCCACTTCCTTCACCCCTCTCGAAGTGGCTAGGGACCGGATCGGGCAAGAACACGTCGGACCGACGTTGATGGACATCGGGCCCGACTTGTGTAGCACCTTGGTCCAAGAGAGTTGGTGCGTGGTCGTTGAGCAAATGTTGGTAACCACCTTCTTCTTCTTCTTCATTTGGCGCGTCCACCTCCATGTCGTCTCTCCTCACAAACTCATATTGGTTGGGCTCCTCCTCTTCGGTGTCCGGGGATGCTTGAGGTGTAGTGAAACGGATGTGTTGAGGTTGTCTCCTAACCTCAAGTGTCCCCTCCGGCTCTCCAAAAGGATTCACCTTGCCCGTCCACACTTGGAACCAATTGTAGTAGTTGGTGAGGTTGAAGAGACTTGGCTCCAAGGGGATGTGCACCTTGTCAAAGTTTGAGTGTGGAGCTAGGTAGGTGGTGGCGCCGGTCACTTGCTTCTCCTTGATGATGTTGCCCTTCTTGAAGTACTTCAAGTCCATGAACTCCACGCCATTTGGGGCCGGTGTGTAGGTAGACAAGTCCACCTCAAAACGGTGAGCTAACCGGGCAATCATGCCTCCGAAATAGATCCATGAAGAACTTTGAAAGTCCCTCACCATCTTCACCCACTCCCAAGTAAGGTTCATCGGCTTCTCGTGCTCAAACAACATCTCGTAGAGAATCATGGCCTCCTCCTTCATTGGTTTGCTCAACTCATGCCTTGCAAAGATAGAACAACCCAAGGCTCGGATCATGACTCGGAAGAGTGGGCTAGCAATCTCATTTGTTGACGCGCCCTTCCTCATCTCCCTTCTTCCGGCTATGAACCTCCAAAGATAATCAACCTTCTCATTATCAACATAGGCCTCATCTCTCGGAAATGGGAACCCAAGGTAGGTAGCCAAATTCCGGAGAGAGAGTTCTTGCAATTCGTTGCCCATTTGGAAGGAGATCATGCCTTCACTCTCGGGTCCCTCATATGTGCACTTGAACGTTGCCATGAACTCGGACGTCAAGGCGGGATAATGAGTGTTGTTCCACCTTAGCAACACATTGAGTCCAATGTTGGCATAGCACCGAGTAAGAGCTTCCTCCATGCACATCTTTCGAATGGACTCCCAATCCAACCACCGGGTGTGGTGAGATAGTCCCATAAGACGCTCATACTCTCTAGCATCGTCCTCATCCTCAATACGTACATCATCCATCCGTTGGACTCTCTTGGACGACTTCTTGGACTTCTTAGTGGCTTTCTCCATTCTAGAAGAAGATGCTCGGGTAGACATGATACCTACACACAATCAACACCAAAGAACTACAAGGTAAAATCTATACAATTCACAACAAAAACACAAGCCTCCATCTCAAACAACTCATCATGCAAAGAGATAACCACGGGGGGTGGTCGATCTCGACCCTATGGGGGGTCGATCTCGACCCTATGGGGGGTCGATCCTGAGAGCATACACATGAATACCAACTCAACAAGCAAAGAGATAACCCCATACTTGAACTTAACACACTCAATCCACAAAATTCAATCATGCATGAACTAAGATTCTCATATCAATGGTCAAGCCTCAAATCATATCATGAATAGCATGCTATAACCAACATTCAAGAGTGAGAAATCTTAAAATCACACAAAAGAAGCTCGAAAAACGTCGGACCGATATGCAAAAGACAACGGGCCCGAGGTTAGGGACCTCGGTCCGAATCACTGGACCGACTTCGAACGTCGGTCCCGAGGTACTGGGTACCTCGGACCGAGTCCATTCCGACTCTTCTCCCTAGATTCAACCATGCAACACATAATCATGCCCCTAAAATCCAAATTCTACCATCAATCAACATCAATCGAAGTTCTAAGTGAGATTTAGCAACAATTAAGCACAAATTTCACAATGCATGCAAATCACCATGGATGCTCAAGGTTCAAGCTCACTCAATCATGGCATATCTCAAATCTAGCAATGAAAGCATGAAATCCATAAAGAATCAAGTAGAGATTGAGATTTACATACCAAATATGAAGAAAACAAGAACTTCTAGCAAGCAACTCTTAAAACTCAAATTTTCCTCTTCTAGATCTAGAAGAAGAATGTAGATCTATGGGATTTGGGTGGGATTTTTGGCTTTTGGTTCAATGTTTGGGTATGCTAGGGGATCGATCGAGATCTTGTGGTGAGGATGCTTGAGGATCGACTATGGGGTTGGAAGGGGTCGATTTTGGGGTTTGAGAGAGAATTGGGTATTTTGGGAAAGTAGTTATGGGGATGGTGATGTTAGGTAAGGGAAAAGGCTCTTAAATGGGGAAGAAGACAAAGGTGGGTCAAGAGGGTATAGTAGGAATTTCCACAAAGTCAAGGTCCAACATGGGTCGGTTTACTTGGACCGACGTAGGGCACCTCGGGCCCGAGGTACTGGGTACCTCGGTCCTACCCGATTTTGGCTCCTAAAAATCCCACACCTTGGTTACTTCTATCCACAAGTGTTTGCATCATTTCCACAAATACCACACATGCTAATGAAGCTCACACAACACATATTTCCACAAAATACAAGCTAGAGAAGAGATTAGGACTAATCTAAGCTAAGGCAAAAAGAAAAACAAACTAGAAACTACGAAAATGAATCTACTAAACCCGGGTTGCCTCCCGAGGAGCGCTTCTTTAACGTCATTAGCTTGACGTCTAACCTCTACCCTTCAAGGAGGGTGAAAAACGGTGAATTGATCCTCCTTGCCATGCACATCTCCACAATCCTCATAGCCAAAATGCCACCATTTGTGTTTGATGAAAGTGTGGCATCCAAAATCTCCATCGTCCTCCAAAGTGTAGCTTGGCATCTCTTGCATCAACTCATCTTGCATCTTATCACCTACATCACAAAAGTCTAAAGAATTTCTAGGAGACTCTATGACATCATAACTCAACTCATCTTGCAAATCATCTAAGCAAAGATAATCATCTCCTAAATCCTCTTTCAAATCATCTAAGCAAATGAAAGGATCTCCCACATCAAAAGGATATAGATTAGGATACTCTTCATGATTTGGTGGGTTATCTCCATCTCTTGTCTCATCATGGATTTGAACATCGACCATATCATGGTCTCTCAATGGTGCTTCCTCTCTTGTGGACTCCAACTTCTCCCTCTTGCACTTGGCATTTTCCTCTAGCTTCAAAATCGCCAATGCGTTCGGTTCATTAAGGGCCTTGTTGAAATGGAACTCCACTTTCTCCTCACCAATCTCGAAAGTGACTTTCCCATTCCTCACGTCAAACTTGGCACCCGCCGTAGCTAGAAACGGCCTTCCGAGAATAATGGGCACCATCGGATCTTCTTTCATGTCTAAGATCACAAAACCATCGGGCACAAAATATCTTCCCACTCTAACCGGGACGTCATCAAGAATTCCGGTGGCCTTTGTTGAAGAACCATCAGCCATGGTAAGACTCATATCAACCGGCTCCATATCTCCGAGGTTAGCCCTTCTCCATATGCTCATGGGCATAACCGAAATACTTGCTCCTAGATCACAAAGAGCTTTGAAGTTTTGGGATCCAATCCCTATGGTGATGGCAAATCTTCCGGGATCACCAAGCTTTTGAGGTAGCTCCAATATCTTCACCTCATCTTGCATTTCAACAATAGACCTCTTCTTGCTCAAGATTTCCTTCAAAAACTTAGCATAAGATGGCATCTCACTTAGAGCATCGGTGAAAGGAATGGTGATGTTCAAGCCTTGCAAAAGCTTCAAGAGCCGCTTGAACTTGCCCTCAACAATCTCCTTGGGCTTCTTCATAGGATATGGAAGAGTAGTCCCACTTTGCTTCTTGCTTGGATTAACCTCCTTGGATCGATCTTTCTCAACAAATTCACCTTGGACCGACGTTGGAAATACCTCGGGACCGACTTCAGGGACATCGGTCCCAGGGCAAAGATCATCTGGGCACGTCGGGCCGACTTCAGGGCAAGTCGGGCCCGAGTTGGGTTCCACCTCGGTCCACTCCAGGGGACTTCCTCCGTCTACAGGATCGACTTCTGGGGACGTCGGGCCCGAGTTGCTGGGAACCTCGGTCCGACTCTCTTCTCTTGATCTTGGAACTTGTGGCTCGGGCAAACTCCGTCCACTCCTTAATCCTATGGCACGAACTTCATTTTGTTGTTGTGGGGCACGGGGATTCTCCTCGGGTCGGCCCGGGAGTCTCCCTTCCTCTCTTGGAAGTTGATTCGCCATGTGAACAATTTGGTTGTCCACTTGCCTTCTCCACACACCAAACTCCTTGAATTGGGAAACCAAGTCCTTGAACTCGCCTCTCATTTCTTGTGTCCATTGTGGAGTTTGCTCATAGAACCCCGGAGGTCGATATGGGGGTTGTTGGGCTCTTGGCTCGTTGTTGTTGAAGTTGTTGTTGTAGCCACTAGCTTGCCCTTGGTTCCACCTTCCTCCATTGTTGAAATTGGATCTTCCTCCGAAATTTCTTTGGACATAATGAGCCTCCTCAATTTGTTCCGCCAACCGAACTTGGCGCTCATTTGGGCACTCTTGTGCTCCATGCTTCAAGGAACCACACTCTTCACATGCTCTTGTGGTTTGTTGGGCATAACTCATCTTCCTCCTCATCTTGTTCAATTCATCCTCCAAGAATTGGATCTTCACATCTTTGTCCACCTCTTCACTTTTGGGATCGTAAAGCTTCTTCGGGCCTTCTCCATGGACTCTAGCTTCCTTGCTCACATTGCTCGCCCCATACATCGCCTCATAATCCGAGAGTTTGTCCAACAACTCCCATGCTTGTTCCGGCGGCAAGTCAATGAACCCACAATCGGTATGGAGGTTCAATTTGTCCTTTGTGGCGGTGTTGATCCCTTGGAAGAAGATGTCTTGAAGGACATAGGGTTGTTGACCATGTGTCGGACACGCCCTCAACATCTCTTTGAACCTATCCCACGCCTCGAAAAGTGGCTCATGAGCTCCTTGTTGGAAACTAGCAATCTTCCGTCTAAGCTCCGTCGTCTTGGTGGGCGGGAAGAACTTCATCAAGAACGCTTCATTTAGGGCCCTCCATGATGTGATGGATCGAGGTGCTTGACTCTCCAACCAATGCAAAGCCTTGCCTCCCAAAGACCACTTGAAGGCTTTGAGTAGCACATACTCAAGTGTCTCATCGTCCGTGGAAATGGTCTCACAAAGGTCCTTGAATTGCTTCACATGCTCGATCGGACACTCATTCGGCCTCCCTTGGAATTGCTCTCTCTTGATGAGTGAGATAAATTGAGTTTTTATCTCAAAATTCCTCGACACCTCCGGCAAGACGATGGCCGGCTCCGGGACCTTCAACTCCGGATGCATGTATTGTCTAGCATTCCGGGGTTGAGTGTTGATTTGGGCCTCCAACCTTATCCTTTGCTCCCTCTCTCTACGGGCCTCGGCATCTCGGTTTGCCATCTCAATTTGCATTCGAGCCATGTCGGCTCTCATCCTCTCGAACTCCTCATCTCGGGCTTGGTCCGCCATCCTCTTCTTCTTGCGGGCTTGCCTTAGAATACTCTCCGGGTCACTCACAAAGTCGAGCTCAAGGGTTCCTCGGACGGAACGAGCTCGCATGCACCTACAACCAAATACACAAACAAAACCGAATCAAAGCAAACAAGGGGTTTGGGCTAGTCCCTCACCCAAATCACTACCAAAATCAAAGACTCAACAAAGATGGGTACCTCGAACAAGTAGAACTCCCCGGCAACGGCGCCAAAAATTCTGATGAGTTCCGGGATCGGAGGTTCTCACAATTTAAATTTATAAAACCGAACCTCAAAATTGTAGTAAAGAGGTAGGGTGTCGAACACACGGGAGTTCGTGCATCGAGAGTACCCGAAAAGACTAAAAAGAGGAGAAAATAAAGACAAACGAAGGAAAACAAGCGAGATCTCCTCGGACCGACATAGGGTCACTTCGGTCCGAGGTAGGATCGAGATCAATTTGTACGGGACCGACGTGGTGCAAGTCGGGCCCGAGGTGTTGGGTAACTCGGTCTTAGCAAATTAGTAGATCGGTCTTGGGTTTTTGGGTTCCTCCCCCAACTAGACTTGGATATTCCACCTCAATTCAACCAATAAGTGTTTGATTCTAATGAGATCGAGGTTGATCGCCTCAAATCCCTCCAATCTACACCTCGACCCAAGGGAGCTTTCACTCACCTTCGATGCTAAAGACTTGTGATGGGATAGAGACCACTTTCGCTTACTCTTACCAAACACAAGCTCTAGATCCCTTGCTTTCACAAGAGAATTGAAGCTCAATGTAGAGAGGATTCACAAATCAAGCACTCAAGGCTATGGAATTGAGGTTTTCTACCCAAATCTAGCTAGGGGGATTCCCCCATAGCCTAAGACTATGGAATCTACTCCATGTGGTAAGAGAAAAGCATAAACAAAATGGAAATCAAGCAAAACTCAATCAACATCATCCAATCAAACTCCAATTGCATTCAAACTCAAAGAGTCTACAAAAATCCAAGTTCAAATCTACTTGATCAAAGCAAAACAAAGTACAAAACTCACAAATCTCCCTCTCTTCTCCACCGACCTCTCCTTCTCTTCCTTCTTCCTTCTTCTCCTTGCTCTCCAAGTCTTACTTGAGCCTTTGAGAGTGAATTTGGGTTTGGTGTGTGTGTCCCACTCGTCCTCCTCACACTCCACACTTGATTTGATCACTAATCACCTCTCTTAACCTTCTTCATGGATTGGGGACCAAGGAATCCCAATTTAGAAAGGGGCAAATGTGGAAAGTTGCTAAAAATATGCCTTGGGGAACAATCCTCACATGCGCCGACTTGGACCGACACGGGTCGACATCGGGCCCGACGTTGGGAACGTCGGTCCGGTTCACTGAGTGCTCGATCTCGGGCCCGACACGGTGTAACTCGGTCCAAGGCCTCGATCCTTGCTTTCTTCCTTGGTTTCCTTTGGTTCCACTTCATTCTTAGCTTGGCTCTTGCACTCCTTGACTTGGCTCCTTCCTTAGCTCCTCGAAATTGTCCTCATTCTTGCCATTTTACCTACAAAAACAAACAAACTCGCATAGTTTCCGACTCTTGAAGAAAACAGGGAACTAAGCTAAAAGGAGACAAAACTAACAAAGAAGAGAATGAAAAACACATATTTACAAGGGAAATTAACTACTAAAACACCTCCAAAATGAGAGACATCACAAACCATTATACACACTTATGCAAATTGTCATACATTCTTAGTCAAATCGGTAAGTGCGTATTAAAGAAATCTGCCAATTCAAATTCAAATTTTGAATTTGAAATTGAAATTAAAGGAGCAAGCGTATCTCAGATTCCAGCAAATATTGTAACCGATTATGGTGAGTTTTGATTTAGCATAATTTTTTTTTAATTGTCCCAATTATCCCATCCCTCAAATTTCACCAGTTTCCATAACTGATTTTCGATCCTATAGAACCTGCCTACAACTATATTGTGGTCCTCTCCTTCCCACCATTGATTTATTCTAATCTAACGGTAGTAAGGAGGGCTACCTAGTACTCCTCTAAATCTAGTTCTCCTGAGCGCCTTCCTATATATATATATATCTATATATATATATATTCAAACAGATCATAATACCATATACAAAACATCATTCATCCAAAAAACTATACGACACAGCTGGTGTTGTCTAGCGAATAAAATTTGTCGGATACATCATATCAAGAAAATTCATCCATCGAGTTGGAATTTTCTGATGAACTTTATGAAGTGCATTTAATTAGAATTATTTTCAGAGGAAGAGTCACAAATGTGAAGAAGAAAGAAGAGAAGAATCACAAAAAGAAAATGAAATAGACGAGGTATGATATGTATTATGTTAATCTATGATTGAGATTTTTTTTTATTATTTACAGAAACATTGAAATAATCTATACTTCACTATTATACAGTTATAAAAAAATTATTTATCTATATTTGATTAATTTTTATTATCTATATTTGAAATATTTGATTAATTTTTTATTACTATATTTGAAATATTATATGCAAAATTTTTGGTTAAATTTTTATTATTTATGCGAAATTTTATGATCTATATTTAAAATATTTGATTAGTTTTTTTAGTATCTATATTAGACTTGTAGAGTTTTGTTTTTTTGCTTACAGTTTTGTTTTTTTGCTTACAGTGCTCTGGTTTTTGCTTACAAAGTTCTATTTTTTTTTGCTTTTCTCATACAAGTTCTTCTTTTTAGCTATTCTTAGGCCTCAACTCAACTCTTTTTCTGATTTCGAAGCTCAATTTTGTTTTTCCTAAGTGATTTATGACTTCCAGTGTTATGTTCATTTTGCTTCTCTCTATTGAGTTCTATTTTATTTTTATTTTGCATTTATCATATTAGTTGTGTTTTTTATTTTTCACATCGGTTAAATTACTAGTTTTGAGCTCTTTATGCTTAAATAGTATACATTGAATACACTGTATGTTTGTTCAAGATCATTACGTTAGTTTATGCCATTAATTCAAGGAGATACATCCTGAATGGATTGCTGAAGAAGATTCACATCGTCCATGGGCTATAGTGGTTGGAAATAGCATTGGAAATTTATTTGTCCAAGGTTCTCTCAACAAACTATTTAGGGAGTTGCTGAAAGGGATTCTTGATCCTAAAAAAACAAATAAATTTATAGATCAAGACCCCGTTGAGTATAGCGGAGTCAGGTTCATCCACGGGAATTACAATAATCAAAGTCTAGTTATCAATTGCTAACACAAAACAAGAGAAAACACACAAACGAAGGCAAACTGACGCTCAATACCGACCCTCAACCGCTCAGTACAGACCCTACAGCGAACAGCTACGAGGCTTGTTAAAATATGATAGATAACTAAAAAACGGACCAATGGGAGGGCTGCATTCAATTCACACGGATTGCCAACAAAACCACACATTTAAGAGGAGATATAAATACACACCAAACACAAAGTTTATAGTCTTTAACACACAAAGCAGAACATTCCCTTACACAAGGGAATTTATAGATCTGAAAATATTCCAAAACAAAAAAAACACAGAATTCTGGAAAGTTACAAAAGCATCACTACTTCAACCTGATGGCCTCAGTCTTTAACACCCATGAAGATTCACCTCTGCAGTTTGAAGTCCCACCACAACAAAGCTAGCACACCTTTGATCTCAATGAGCCAGTAGAGGAGATGGAGGAAGAAGAGGTGCTACACACAACAGAGGAGCCAAATCAGCAACCAGCAGAGGAGGCAAATCAACAACCAACAGAACTTTTGCATCATAGGCCATCAAGGTCAAAGCTCAACAGCGAGAAAAGGTTCCAAATACTCATGAAACTACATCAAATTCCAACACAAGGAGGACAACTTAAAAGAGGAGCAATGAAGGGGGTTGCCACAGAATTTAATGTGTCAACAAGAACAACCTCAAGAATATGGAACATGGCCAAACAACAAGTTCTAGCAAACCAGAGGCCCAATGTCAGCACAAAGTATCATAATGGAGGGGGAAAGAGAATAGAGGTTGACATTTCCACAATCACAGCATTGAGCATGGGAGACAGAACATGCATAAGGGACTTAGCAGCCAAGATAGAAATGTCAAAGAGCACAACACATAGACTACTCAAAAGAGGAATCATAAGGCCACACACCAATGCTCTCAAACCAGGATTCAAAGATGCAAACAAGACTACAAGGTTAGAGTGGATCATTAGCCTTTTAAATGGAGCAACACCTGAAACAAAGACCCACTACTATCCCATCTATGACTTTGTGCACATAGATGGGAAGTGGTTTACCTTAAGCAAGAAATCACAGCGTGTATATCTAGCACATCATGAGAGGGGCAAGTACAGGTCAGCTAGCTCTAGCAAATTCATACCAAAGGTTATGTTCACTGCTGTAGTGGCTAGGCCTAGGTTTGATTCAAGAGGAGCATGCATATTTGATGGCAAAATTGGGATATTCCCATTCACATACAAGGAAGCAGCCAAGAGAAACTCGAAAAACAGAAGCAAGGGTACAATGGTGACCAAGTTGGTTGAATCAATCAACCAAAAGGTTACAAGGAGCATGTTAATAGAGCAGATAGTTCCAAAAATCATGGCAAAGTGGCCACAAGAAGGTGAAGCACAGAGAGTGATTTTCATATAACAAGACAATGCAAGGGCACATATAACTCAATAAGATGTAGCATGGCAACAGGTTTACAAACAACCAGGCTTTACATTCATCTTTGTGCAACAGCCACCAAACAGTCCTGATATGAACATTCTTGACTTAGGCTTTTTTAGGAGCATTCAATCTCTAATGCATAAAAAAAATGCCTAAAGATATTGATGGAATGTTAGAGGATGTGCATGGTGCTTTTCATGAGCTAGACCCTAAGACTCTAGCTAATGTATGGATGTCACTACAATACTACATGAATGAAGTTTTGAAAGTTAAAGGGGGAAATGATTATGAGCTACCACATGTGTGAACAAGAAAAGGCTAGAGGCCCAAGGAAATCTCCCAACAGTGGTTCAAGCACCAATGTGGACTGTGTAAGAAGCATGGGATGTCATTCATGCAAACAGAAATGGAGTGCAACCACAACCAGATATGCAGGAAAACAGCATGGTAGTTGAAGCAGAAGAAGGAAGCCAACAAGATCCAATTGAAGAAGTTAACTAGATGTAGGGAAAGTGTAGTTTTTTGTGGTAAGAATTTTTTTGGTATATGTAAGACTGCAATGCAGTATGTAAAACAGTTTTTGGCAATCAGAATTATGAAGTTCTTAGAATGCAATGCAGTGTGTAATGGAGGGAGAAAAAAAAAGTGCAAAAATGATCTCAGGGCTCCTCATATATCATCAATGCATGTTCTCCTCACATTAAAATTGACAGCTACTAGCATGCCTAAGCCATTAACATGGCTGGCTTCCTTGAGCTTGTCAAAGATAATGGTCATCAAAGAACATGCATCTCAGGTTATTAAGGTTTCATCATTGATAAAAAAAAAAGTGCAAAAATGATCTCAAAGCTCCTCATACATCATCAATGCATGGCCTCCTCACATTAAAACTGACAGCTACTAGCATGCCTAAGCCATTAACATGGATGGCTTCCTTGAGCATGTCAAAGATAATAGTCATCAAAGAACATGCATCTCAGTTTGTTAAGGTTTCATCATTGATCAAATGGAAAAAGAAAAGTCTAAACCAGAATCATGCTCACACATACACACACAACAACATGCATCTCAGTTTACAACACATAGCTATCAACAACAACATGCATGTTGACACATACACACAGAATTGAATTCAGAACATGCATCTCAGTTTCTGTATTTAAAAAAAAAAGAATCATGCAATTCAGAATTGAATTCAGAATCATGCTGACACATACACACAACAACAACATGCATCTCAGTTTACAACACAGTAAAAATATGCATCTCAGTTTTCTGTATTTAAAAAAAATCATGCAATTTAGAATTCAATTCAGGATCATGCTCACACATACACACGCAACAACAACAGGCATAACATCATGTATCTCAGTTTACAACACAACAGAAATATGCATCTCGGTTTTCTGTATTTAAAAAAAAATCATGCAATTCAGAATTCAATTCAGGATCATGCTCACACATTCACACACAACAACAACAACAAGCATACATGCTCAAACATATACACACAACCTAATTTCTACTGTATGATCCGATAGAGGGTAAGACACCATGAGGTGCTTCCCAGCCTATCCAGGATCAAGCAAACAAGAATAAGCAATCAAGAACAAGCCATTGTACCAAAGCAAACACATCTAGCAAACATTCAACAACAATAGAAATGAACCAACATGCAATGAGTACACACATCAAGCAAGGAAATTGGAATACTCACAACATTATTGAAAGGAAAGGGCATAACTGAGGAGACTTAGCTAATCATCCCCGAGAGAAACTGGGGGGAATTCAACATCATTATAGGGCGAGTCAGCAGTGCTCTCCTAATCAACGGCTGATCGGTCCGGGATCGGAGGGTCTCACAATTTTAAATTTCTAAAACCGAACCTCACTTGTAGTAAAGAGGTAGGGTGTCGAACACACGGGAGTTCGTGCGTCGAGAGTACCCGAAAGACTAAAAAGGGAGAAAAGAAAGGCAAAACAAAGAAAAACAAGGGAGATCGCCTCAGACCGACACTAGTCACTTCGGTCCGAGGGTGGATCGAGGTCGAGTTTGGCCGGGACCGACGCACACTATGTCGGGCCCGACTTGCTAGGTAACTCGGTCTTGCACAAATAAGTAGATCGGTCTTGGGTTTTTGGGTTCCTCCCCTAACTAGACTTGGATATTCTTCCCCAATTCAACCAATAAGTGTTTGATCCTTGTGAGATCGAGGTTGCTAGCCCCGGATCCCTCCACTCTACACCTCGACCCAAGGGAGTTTTCACTCACCTTCGATGCTAGGAACTTGTGATGGGATCGAGATTGCTCGCGCTTACTCTTACCAAATACAAGCCCTAGATCTCTTGTTTCCACAAGAGAATTGAAGCTCAATGTAGAGAGGATTCACAAATCAAGCACTCAAGGCTATGGAATTGGGGTTTTCTACCCAATCCTAGCTAGGGGATTCCCCCATAGCCCAAGACTATGGAATCTACTCCATATGGTAAGAGGAAAACATAATCAAAAGGGAAATCAAGCAAATCTCAATCATCAATATCCAATCAAACTCCAATTGCATTCAAATCCAAAGTGTCAACAAAATCCAAGTCTTAATCCTACTAGATCAAAGCAAAACAAAGTACAAAACTCACTAATCCTCCTCTCTAGGCCACCGATCTCCTCTTCTCTTCCTTCTCCTCTCTTCTCCTTGCTCTCCAAGCCTTCCTTGAGCCTTTAGAAAGTGATTTGGGTGTGGTGTTGTGTCAACTCTTGCTTCCCCCCCTCAAATGATCACTAATCACCTCTAATTATCCTCCTCCTTGGATTGGGGACCAAGGAATTCCCAATTTAGAAAGGGGCAAATGTGGAAAGTTACTAAAAATATGCCTTGGGGAACAATCCACTCCATTGCCGACTTGGATCGACACGGGGCAACATCGGGCCCGACGTTGGGAACGTCGGTCCTGGTCTCTGGCTGCTCGATCTCGGGCCCGATGTGGTGGTGCTCGGTCCTGGGCCTCGATCCTTGTCTTCTTCTTGGGTTTCCTTTGGTTCCTCTTCATTCTTGGCTTGGCTCTTCCATTCCTTGACTTGGCTCCTTCATAAGCTCCTCCAAAATGTCCTCATTCTTGCCATTTTACCTACAAAACAAAACAAACTCGCATAGTTTCGAATCTCAAAGAAAACCGGGAACTAAGCTAAGAAGGAACGAAACTAACAAAGAAAGGAATAAAAAACACATATTTACAAGGGAAATTAACTACTAAAACACCTCCAAAATGAGAGACATCAGAATACCCCATACTTAAACTTGCTTGTCCTCAAGCAATAACAATGTAAGCAAGACCGAAGCACAATCTTCAAGTAAAGCCTCTTTATGAAAACACAAGTAAGCACAAGTGATAGACATACTAGCAAGATTACATCATCACACATGATCAAGTGTCCAAGGAATAAAGTCTAGTGCAACAAAGCCTCACTTTAAGGATATGAAAATGTGTATCACTCGTCATGTGTTTAGGTTTAGCAATGAACACTCATACTCAACAAACATGCTAGTAAAGGCTTTACCATTGAAGCTAATATCACCAATTCCTCCACCTAGAGATGCCTATTACAATGCACACAAAGAATATGAACTTGGCTCAATGGAGGTCCTCAAAGAGGTTCCATTCGGCCGGGTTGTAATGGGGCTTTTTGTGTTTCTCAAGGTGGGAATCATTTTGGTCTTGTGGTGCTTACAATGGGGATTGAACTTTCTAGTCTCTCACCAACTTCACCAAATTACTCCACTTTCAACTTCACACTCCAAAAGACTTTGCTTTTTCTTCTTTTCTTTTTTTTCAACCCATTTTTTCACTAAACATTCCACTTCATCTTTACACTACACTTTTTGTTGGATTTTTCACACTTTTTCCACTAGGATCGACTTGCACTATAACTCGGGCCCGAAGTGCACTTATCCTCGGTCGGTGCCCTTTTCTTTACACTTAAGCACTTTGCTTTCAATCCACTATTCTTTCCAACTTTTCTTTCTTTCTTTCAACTTCAAAGATGCACTACCCACTTGGTTTATAACTCCATTTTTCGCCCTTTCACCAAAGAGAATCTCAACTCTCCAAATATACTCCAAAACCTCTCACTAAAGTCCAATCCCATAAGGGTCAAGTCATACAGGCTAGGAATCATATTTTTGAGGAGTTTCAAACAAAGGTCTAAGGCTAAAACGGGGCTACAAACAATGGTTTATCTTCAAGGTAGGATATGGAACCTTTTGTGACTAAATGAAATAAAGTTCAAATCAATGTGACAAAGCATAGAACAAATCTCATATTGGTCTTGGAAAATAGATAAACACCTCAATAGCAAGTTTTACTAAGCATGCATGAGCTAATCACACAAGAAAATGAGGGATATGCAATATGAACAAACATCCCTAAAATGGCCAAAAATCATCTCACAAGGTTCACTCTAGCTTAGTTGCATCAAAACTCATCCAAGAACTCATGTGCTCAATAAAAACATGCAAGATATCATATCACATTAAAAGCAACATCCATTTAGAGGCTAAACTATCCAAAAATATGCAAAGGACTTTACATGCTCACATCATCATTAGCCTTCCTTATGGACATCTAAGATGGGAATTCCTAGTCCAAAACAAAATCTTTTTGACATTTTTCAACACAATTTTCGAATTTTTAGAGATTTTTGCAAAAATTTTCTCAAACAAAACAAACAAACTCATCCATTCATGCCATAAAATTCAATCATCATCCATCATGCCATTAACCATACCACTAACCCAAAATGAAACATCCCTTAGACAAAACAAGAGAAAACACAAACACTTGAAACTACACATGGAACTATGAGCTACTAACCCACCCCATACTTAAAATTTTGATGTCCTCATCAAAAGAAATCAAAACTCAAAAGTAAAGAGACAAGAGTCAAGAAGGCTCACAATTTTCCTTATTCTTGAATGGCTTTTTGAGGCTTAGTTTGGGGGGTGGCCACGGCGTTGTCTCCTTTGGAGCCGGGCGTGCCGCTCTCTCTCGTACACTTGATCGTGGAAAGGGTCTTGACTTGGCGGTTGAATTTGTGGGGCGGGACGCATCCATTGATCTTCACGGGAAGAGAAGTTCCCGGTCATCCACTCATTGAAACTCTCTTGGACGCTCCATCTTTGATCCTCGGCCGCTCGCAAGTCATCCACATCACGTCTCATGTAGGCCATGTTGCGGTTCACCTCGTCAAATTGCACTTGGAAGTCTTCTTGGTGGTGAGAAAGTTGTTGTTGTTGGAAGTTGAGGTTTTGTTGTTGAAGGTTGATGCCTTCACTCTCTACTCCTTCATAGGTGCAATTGAAGGTCACCATGAACTCGGACGTCAAGGCGGGATAGTGAGTGTTGTTCCACCTTAGCAAGACATTGAGCCCAATATGAGAATAGCACCGAATAAGAGCCTCCTCCATGCACATCTTTCGAATAGACTCCCAATCTAACCACCGAGTGTGGTGAGATAGACCCATGAGTCGCTCATACTCTCTAGCCACATCCTCATCCTCAAAGCGCACATCGTCCATCCTTTGGACCCTCTTGGACGACTTCTTAGACTTTCTAGTTGCTTTCTCCATCCTTGAAGAAGATGCTCGGGTAGACATAGTACCTACACACAATCAACACAAAGAACTCCAAGATAAAATCTATACAATCACAACAAGAGCACAAGCTTCCATCACAAACAACTCATCATGCAAAGAGATGACCCCATACTTGCTCTTAACACACTCACTTCACAAAATCCAATCATGCATGAACAAGGAATCACATATCAATGGTCAAGCTACAAGATACATCATGATAAACATGCTATAACCAACATTCAAGCTCATGAATCCTAAAGTTCACACAAGAGAAACTCGAAAAGCATAGGATCGACGTGCAAAGGACGTCGGTTCCGAGGTTGTCAACCTCGGTCCGAGTCTGTGGACCGACATGCAACATCGGTCCGAGGTTCTGGGTACCTCGGTCCGACCATATTCCGACTTCTCTACTTCGAATCACCCATAAAACACTCTATCATGCTCCTAAAATCCAAAATCAACCATTTCTCATCACCAATCGAAGTTCTAAGTGGGATTTAGCAACAATTAAGCACAAATTTCACAATGCATGCAAATCACCATGGATGCTCAAAGTCTAAGCTCACTCAATCATGGCATATCTCAAATCTAGCAATGTAAGCATGAAATTGACAAAGAATCAAGTAGAGATTGAGATTCACATACCAAATATGAAGAATCAAAGACTTCTAGCAAACAACTTCTTAGAACCCAAATTTCTCTTCTAGATCTAGAAGAGGGATGAAGATCTATGGGATTTTGGTTGGGATTTTGGCTTGAGGATCGATGTTTGGGGATGCTAGGGGTTGGATCGAGATCTTGTGGTGAGATGGCTTGAGGTTCGAGTATGGTGGGAGATGGGGATCGAATTGGGAGTTTTTGAAGGGATTGGTATTTTGGGAAGGTAGTTATGGAGGTAATGGGTGTTAGGTATGGGAAAGGGGGCTTAAATGGGGTAGAAGACAAAGGTAGGTCAGAAGGGTAAATTAGGAATTTCCATCAAAATCAAGTCCAAAATGGTTCGGCTAGCTTGGACCGACGTTGGGACCTCAGGCCCGAGGTACTGGGTACCTCGGTCCTACCCGGTTTTGTTTCCTAAAATTCCCTCATCTTGTTATTTTCTACCCACAAGTCATTGCATCATTTCCACAAATACCACACATGATCATCAAGCTCACATAACACACATATCCACAAAATACATGCTAAAGAAGAGACTAGGAAGAATTTATGCTAAGGCAAAGAAAAACAAACTAGAAACTACGAAAATGAATCTACTAAACCCGGGTTGCCTCCCGAGGAGCGCTTCTTTTAAGTCACTAGCTTGACTTCTAACCTCTACCCTTCAAGGAGGGTGAAACACGGTGAATTGATCCTCCTTGTCATTTGCACCTCCATTCTCCTCATAGTCAAAGTGCCACCATTTGTGTTTGATGAAAGAGTGGCCTCCTAATTCTCCATCATTCTTCTCCTCCAAAGTGTAGGTGGGTATCTCTTGCATCTTCTCAACTTGCTCTTCATTACCTACACCACAAAAATCTAAAGAATTTCTAGGGAACTCAATGACATCATAACTCAAATTTTCTTGCAAATCACTCAAGCAAAGGTAATCATCCTCTAGATCCTCTTTCAAATCATTTAGACAAATGTAAGAATCTCCCACATCAAAAGGATATAGATTAGGATACTCTTCATGGCTTGGTGGGCTATCTCCATCCCTTGACTCTTCATGGACTTGAACATTGACCATGGCATGGCCTCTCAATGGTGCTTCTTCCTCTTTTGTGGATTCCAACTCCTCTCTCTTGCGCTTGGCATTTTCCTCTAGTTTCAAAATCGCCAATGCATCCGGTTCATTAAGGGCCTTGTTGAAATGGCACTCCACTTTTTCCTCGCCAATCTCGAAAGTGACTTTCCCATTCCTCACATCAAACTTGGCACCCGTCGTAGCTAGAAACGGCCTCCCGAGAATAATGGGCACCATCGGATCTTCTTTCATGTCTAAGATCACAAAATCATCGGGCACAAAATATCTTCCAACTCTAACCGGGACGTCATCTAGAATTCCGGTGGCCTTTGTTGATGAACCATCGGCCATGGTAAGACTCATATCAACCGGTTCCATATCTCCGAGGTTAGCCCTTCTCCATATGCTCATGGGCATAACCGATATGCTTGCTCCTAAATCACAAAGAGCCTTGAAACTTTGGGATCCAATCCCCACGGTAATGGCAAATCTTCCGGGATCACCTAGCTTTTGAGGTAGCTCCAAGATCTTCACCTTATCTTGCGTCTCAACAATTGACCTCTTCTTGCTCAAGATATCCTTCAAGAACTTTGCATATGATGGCATCTCACTTAGAGCATCGGTGAATGGAATAGTGATGTTCAAGCCTTGCAAAAGCTTTAAGAACCGCTTGAACTTGCCCTCAACAATCTCCTTGGGTTCTTCATAGGATATGGAAGAGTGGTAGCACCTTGCTTCTTGCTTGGATCCACCTCCTTGGATCGATCTTTCTCTTTCTCAACGATCTCAGCCTGGATCGACTTAGGATCGACGTCGGGACCGACGTCAAGCATCTCGGACCGGGGGCAGGGGATTTCAGGACACGTCGACCCACCTTCAGGGCAAGTCGGGCCGACTTCAGGGCAAGTCGGGCCCGAGGTGCTGGGTATCTCGGTCCACTTCAGGGGACCTCCTCCATCTACCGGATCGATGTCTGGGCACGTCGGGCCCGAGGTGCTGGGAACCTCGGTCCGACTCCCTTCTCTTGCTCTTGGAACTTGTGGCTCGGGAAAACTCCGTCCACTCCTCAATCCTATGGCACGAACTTCATTTTGTTGTTGTTGTGCACGGGGATTCTCCTCGGGTCGGCCCGGGAGTCTCCGTTCCTCTCTTGGAAGTTGATTCGCCATGTGAACAAATTGGTTGTCCACTTGTCTTCTCCACACACCAAACTCCTTGAATTGGGTCTCTATGTTGGTGACTTGATTCTTCAAATCTTGAGCCCATTGTGGTGTTTGCTCATATAATCCAGGAGGTCGGTATGGTGGTTGTTGGGCCCTTGGCTCGGCTTGGTTGAAGTTGTTGTTGTAGCCACTAGCTTGGCCTTGGTTCCACCTTCCTCCATTGTTGAAATTGGCTCTCCCTCCAAAGTTCCTTTGAACATAGTTGGCCTCCTCAATTTGCTCGGCCAATCGGACTTGGCGCTCATTTGGGCACTCTTGGGCTCCATGCTTCAAAGAACCACACTCTTCACAAGCTCTTGTGTTTTGTTTTTGGTGATAGAGCCTCTTCATCTTGTTCAACTCATCCTCCAAGAATTGGATCTTCACATCTTTGTCCACCTCTTCACTCTTGGGATCGTAGAGCCTCTTCGGACCTTCTCCATGGACTCTCACTTCCTTGCTCACTTGATTGACTCCATACATGGCCTCATAATCCGAGAGCTTGTCTAGCAACTCCCACGCTTGCTCCGGAAGCAAGTCAATGAACCCACAATCGGTATGGAGGTTCAATTTATCCTTGGTGGCGGGGTTGATTCCTTGAAAGAAAATGTCTTGAAGGACATAAGGTTGTTGACCATGTGTCGGACACGCCCATAACATCTCTTTGAATCGGTCCCATGCCTCGAAAAGTGGCTCATGAGCTCCTTATTGAAAGCTAGCAATCTTCCTTCTAAGCTCCGTCGTCTTGGTAGGCGGGAAGAACTTCATCAAAAATGAGTCGTTGAGAGCCCTCCATGATGTGATAGAACGAGGTGCTTGGCACTCCAACCAATGCAAAGCTTTGCCTCCCAAAGACCACTTGAAGGCCTTGAGTAGCACATACTCAAGTGTCTCGTCATCCGTCGAGATGGTCTCACATAGATCTTTGAATTGCTTCACATGCTCGATCGGGCACTCATTCGGTCTCCCTTGGAATTGCTCTCTCTTGATGAGTGAGATAAATTGAGTTTTTATCTCAAAATTCTTTGACACCTCCGGCAAGACGATGGCCGGTTCGGGCACCTTCAACTCCGGATGCATGTATTGTCTAGCATTCCGGGGTTGGGTGTTGATTTGAGCCTCCAACCTTATCCTTTGCTCCCTCTCTCTACGGGCCTCGGCATCTCAGTTCGTCATTTCAAGTTGCATTCGAGCCATGTCGGCTCTCATCCTTTCGAACTCCTCATCTCGGGCTTGGTCTGCCATCCTCTTTTTCTTTCGGGCTTGCTTTAGAATACTCTCCGGGTCACACACAAAGTCGAGCTCAAGTGTTCCTCGGACGGAACTAGCTCGCATGCACCTACAACCAAAGACACAAACAAAAGCCGAATCAAAACAAACAAGGGTTTTGGGCTAGTCCCTCACCCAAATCACTACCAAATCAAAGACTCAACTAAGAGGGTACCTCAAACAAATAGAACTCCCCGGCAACGGCGCCAAAAATTCTGATCGGTCCGGGATCGGAGGGTCTCACAATTTTAAATTTATAAAACCGAACCTCACTTGTAGTAAAGAGGTAGGGTGTCGAACACACGGGAGTTCGTGCGTCGAGAGTACCCGAAAGACTAAAAAGGGAGAAAAGAAAGGCAAAACAAAGAAAAACAAGGGAGATCGCCTCGGACCGACACTAGTCACTTCGGTCCGAGGGTGGATCGAGGTCGAGTTTGGCCGGGACCGACGCACACTATGTCGGGCCCGACTTGCTGGGTAACTCGGTCTTGCACAAATAAGTAAATCGGTCTTGGGTTTTTGGGTTCCTCCCCTAACTAGACTTGGATATTCTTCCCCAATTAAACCAATAAGTGTTTGATCCTTGTGAGATCGAGGTTGCTAGCCCCGGATCCCTCCACTCTACACCTCGACCCAAGGGAGTTTTCACTCACCTTCGATGCTAGGAACTTGTGATGGGATCGAGATTGCTCGAGCTTACTCTTACCAAACACAAGCCCTAGATCTCTTGTTTCCACAAGAGAATTGAAGCTCAATGTAGAGAGGATTCACAAATCAAGTACTTAAGGCTATGGAATTGGGGTTTTCTACTCAATCCTAGCTAGGGGATTCCCCCATAGCCCAAGACTATGGAATCTACTCCATATGGTAAGAGGAAAACATAATCAAAAGGGAAATCAAGCAAATCTCAATCATCAATATCCAATCAAACTCCAATTGCATTCAAATCCAAAGTGTCAACAAAATCCAAGTCTCAATCCTACTAGATCAAAGCAAAACAAAGTACAAAACTCACTAATCCTCCTCTCTAGGCCACCGATCTCCTCTTCTCTTCCTTCTCCTCTCTTCTCCTTGCTCTCCAAGCCTTCCTTGAGCCTTTAGAAAGTGATTTGGGTGTGGTGTTGTGTCAACTCTTGCTTCCCCCCCTCAAATGATCACTAATCACCTCTAATTATCCTCCTCCTTGGATTGGGGACCAAGGAATTCCCAATTTAGAAAGTGGCAAATGTGAAAAGTTACTAAAAATATGCCTTGGGGAACAATCCACTCCATTGCCGACTTGGATCGACACGGGGCAACATCGGGCCCGACGTTGGGAACGTCGGTCCTGGTCTCTGGCTGCTCGATCTCGGGCCCGACGTGGTGGTGCTCGGTCCTGGGCCTCGATCCTTGTCTTCTTCTTGGGTTTCCTTTGGTTCCTCTTCATTCTTGGCTTGGCTCTTCCATTCCTTGACTTGGCTCCTTCATAAGCTCCTCCAAAATGTCCTCATTCTTGCCATTTTACCTACAAAACAAAACAAACTCGCATAGTTTCCGAATCTCAAAGAAAACCGGGAACTGAACTAAGAAGGAACGAAACTAACAAAGAAAGGAATGAAAAACACATATTTACAAGGGAAATTAACTACTAAAACACCTCCAAAATGAGAGACATCAAGGGCCACTTCACCATCACAATCATTATTTGGAGCATTCATCTCAACAGAAGCATTTTTTGGAGCATTCACCTTCTCTGTTTCAATCAATGGTGGTTTGTTATATCTTGGAGGAGTTGGTTCCAACCTCCATTGACTGTATGAGTGTTGTCCTATGCAAGCAGGCCCCCACTCACAGTTTCCCTCATCAGAGCATGTGTACTCCCATGACTCAGGTGAGCTAGCATCGGAATCATCTCTGAATATTACATCAAGATCTAATTCCATATTGATTAGAGAAGCAAAAATCTGCAAGCAAACAAAACAAGCAAAAAAAAAACAGATTAGCAAAGTCAATTCAATGAAACAGAGAAGCCCCTAAAACAAATACGGACAAGCTTACATGGTGATTTTGATCCTTTGAATCGCGGAACCAACATGCAAGCAGAAACCAGAGGAGTGTAGATCCATGTAAGTGGTACAAATTCACTTGATCCAAAGAACAACATGCATGCAAGAGTAAACACAAAGAACAAGGGCTCAGATTTATCAACACAAATAACACAACACAGGGAGCTATAGCAAGATGAACAAGATAAGGAGCGTAGATTCATGCAAGAATGCAAGAAGAACGTAGCAAAACAAGAACTCACCAAGGCATTTAGAACGCAACAGAGGAGCGTACATCCAGATAATGCAAGAACAATGAGAGGGATCCATGAAACAACAACAGAAAGAGTCAGATTAATCCATCCAAATAAAGAGCTAGCAAGAACAAGTGAAGAGGGGCGTATATTCATGAATATTAGACCCAAACAAAGAAACAAACAACACCACAAGAACAAATACGCACTAGAGAAGGGAGAAAGCTCTCGATCCAGACAAGAAGAAGGCAAGAGAAGCTTAATCCAGCCACCGAAAGGAAGCTCTCGATCCAGACAAGAAGAACAGGAATCACAAGGCTCTCAATCCAAACAAAGATCCCACACCAGAAAACGCAACAGAGATCGAGCAACCTTCAACAACAACAACAAAGCGAGGGAGAAGGGAATGGATCCCAAGCCAGAAATAGAGAAAGAGGAGCACACAAATGAGAAGGGAGTGGCTTCTCTGAGATGGATCTAGGGTTTGAGAGAGACAAAGGGAGAGCGTTTGAGGGAGCTTATGCGGGAGCGTATGAGAGAGACAAAGGCCACCAAAACGGCGCAAGAGAGGTAATGAGATGCAGCTAGGGTTTTCGCCCTTATATGTGAGCCAATTGGAGGCAATTGGGTCACTCACTAGCCCAAACACCATTAATGGCCACCAACGGTAACAAGGTTTGTGGGAGGCCCGAAAGAGGTCTCAAAAAACGGCCCAAACCCACTTGTGACCGATTTCGTTTGATAGGAAAACAATGAAAAATTTTGATTATTGAATTTTTATGTAATTTTGTGTAAAATTTGGACTAAACTTTTTATAAGTGTAGTGATTTTATGTATTTAAAGATATGGAGAGAAATTAGTGGGGAAGAAAGAGTTGGTAAGTATAGGTAATTGAGGTGATTGTATAGGGATAAAAGTGTAAAAATGTAGTGATATAAATGGAAATATTTGAAAGATGGACAAACTATACGGGACGCCCAAAACGGAAATACGGACAAATATTGTGGGACGGAGGGAGTATAAAAAATACTATTATTCAATTTAATATACTTGTTTAAATTACACAATAGTTTTTATATTAATAATTTAGTAAACATATGTTCAATCTATTGACATAAATATGAATTAAATCAAAATGTTAAATGATATATTTTTGAATAGTTTATGATTGATATAATATTATTCAAACAGTAACTACACTAGTTTGGCTCTATTTTTATTACATGAACGTGTTGACGAGATATGACACTCCACAATTGACTTATATGACTTTTACCAATATAAAACATTAAAAACCATGAGAAATAATATAGAACACTACTACTAGCATAGCAGCTATTTCCTATTATGAAGTAGTAAACATGTCCGAAATAAGAATAATCTGCAAATGAATATACACGGATCGAGTTGTTGCCTTGTGTCGTAGACAACATGAACACCATTTTATCCTCAATAGTGAGGACCTTCTTCTGCCTCTCCTGAATAGGATCTATTCATTTTAACACCACTTAAGCTACGCCTGCACTCCATCACTTTCTCCAAAGGCATCCTTTTCTTAGAAGGCGAAGGCTGCGTCGTAGGCCTCTGCTTTGGAGCACTTTGAGACCTTGACTTAGCCTCGAACGATTGCGTACTCGCCATGTAGTTTGGGTGGTAGCTTCCACTGAGCCGATGGGGCTGGGCAGGCTGGGGTAACTGCCTAAATGGACCTTCGTCACACACGGGCTTGACTGGCGTAAACCGTGGCGTGGAATGGGCGGTGGAGGAGGCTCTCCTATGGAAGCGGGATTGGGCATTGTCGTAATTCTCGTAGGGCCCCCATTCATAGCGGTGGCTAGGGACCGAGAGCTTGGTGGGAGTCGAGAACGAGGCTGTTGTCGGGCGTGGGATGGGAAAGGCGCGCATATCATGATCGCCGTATTCAGAGGCGTATGCATAGGCGTTGTTAGGCCTTCGAGTTTTGGGCTTGGTGTAGTAGGTGTCGATCTCAACTATCTTGGCGGTGTCATCATAGTAAGGGTCTGACAGCACCCTTCTGCTGCTGTGGACTTCACTCCTTGTTTCGTATAATCTCTCCTGGAATTAAAGAGCCAAAAAGAAAAACAAAAAATCATATAGATCCCAATTCAACCAAATCTCATGGTGGTTATAACTTATTAGTGGTAAGGGGTTAAACGTTTTTAGAACGGGTACCTCAAAGAGCGTTGGCTGGGTTTCTAGCAGCGACTTAGCGGAGCTCAGGCGGGCGGCACGGGCCGTAGATTGGGCCCGGATGAGGGCTTGCATACCGTGAAGGGTGGCAGTGGCCCGCTTCCTTACCAGAAACCCTCTAACATGAGCTTGCAACTTTACTAGTGCTTTCAGAGCTTTCAATGCCTTGCGAGCCTCCCAAAATGCAGTACGATAGATAGACAAATAAATAAATAACTAAATAAGCACCATTCAACTTCACTAACAAGGATTTTTGAAATTGATACCAAATAGCCCCGGAAAACCGTCTGAATCTTGACGGCAGCCGACGGGTGCCTGCCGACAGAGCTCCCACGGCTGGTGAGCCTGACAACAGCCATGGCGGCCTGGGCGGCGGTCACGGCGGCTTCTGCAGCAGCAGCGGTGGCCGCGGCCACTTGAACGGCATGCTTATCGCTGTCATCGTCTTTGGAGATTTTCTTAGTGCGGGGCCAGGAGGCGTCTCTGGCACCAGCGGCCGTCGGAATGTTGAGCGAGACTCGGCGAGATGGCGGAACGGAGGTATTGCGGGTGGAGTGTGTGAAGCTCCACCGTCGCCGCCTATCTTTCTTGTTGGTTTGATTCGGAGGCGGCAGCGCCCCAGACTCGGATTGCTTGTCCCCTTTCTTCATGCCCAGCAAGCTCTTCAACCACCTGCTGGCCTTTCCCATCTCTGTTTCTGGGCTTCTCTCTTCCCGTTTCTTCTCTTCTGACAGGAATTAAAACAGAATGTGGCAACAAGAAATTAGCCGACATATAGATGAATACTAACCAAGTTTTGCTGTCTGTATTCTCGAGCATCCAAAATTCAAAAAGAGAGATATGATAGAGAATGAAAAAAGGCGGGAAGGAAGATCTGGAGCTCCGTGTTAGCAAGACTAAAAAGCCACCACACCTCGTTAAAGGGGTTCCCCGTTTACCCGAACTAAAGCAGGTTTAGTGGTCTCGATTATTTAATCCATAATGGATTCTGTGTTGGGATATCACATTCACGATTTCAGATACATACACTCCACTATATATAATATTACCGTTTTCCAATGCCAGAGCCCCCAAAGCCCTGTACTATTCATGCTTGATGAGGACTTAAATTAACTCAAGATAATTTGTGTAACCAAATTAAATTGATTGAACAACAATGGAGCTACTCTAATCTCAAATTAATACTCGACTTGAAGTGGGTGGCTCCACTACTCCACTGGACAGACGACAAAGGGGAGTGAGACGATACAAACATATTTAAGCACGTATCAATTGGCAGCCAGTAACGTCTGTTTCGTGAGATAATATGTATGTCTGTTTGTTTGTGTACGCGTTTGTGAGCCACATATTGTTTACATCCATACATCTGGCCGCCAGTGTTGTTCATATGCTATTAAATCGAAAGACGGTAGGAGAAGATCAAATTAATATTGAAACCTAGCTAGCTACTCCGACCACTCATACGTACGAACAGCCCTATGGAATTTCGAATTTGGGATTTGGAATTTGGAGAATGGACGGATGGGAAGAGTCGGTAAGGGACAAATGGTGAAGTGGGTGGGGTGCCCGCAATGAATTGTATTGAAGCACATCGATAGACAAAGGTTTGTATGTTCAATATTCCTTTATCCTAGTTGGCACACCTTAATTAGGTAGCTTCAACAAAGTAATAAATATTCCAAACTGCACCTATGTTACATTTTTTAATGCAACGTTGGTTTAACTTGCTTGTCTGGATCGACGTGGCTATTCTACGTGCGTCATTGTTTTAGTTAAAAATTACTCGATTATAAAGTAAATTTCTAGCCAAGATCGGGCCACTATCAAGGACGATTCGAATTGGACAATTGTAGGAACTTAGACTCGAATTCAAATCAAGAGCAAGAGAAGAAATTCATATCACTGTGAGTTTCTTATGTTACAAGACATGTATAAAAATAAAAGCTTATCTTTTCTAGAGAGCAAGGGGGGAAAACCCTAATATCGTATGTCCCCCCTTTAGGGCTATACGTCTTGTGTATTTATTAAATACACAAGGTACAACAATTCTATCTTCCAAATAATTCTATCTAATCTAGAACCTCGTATCTAGCCATATTTGGCGGATTCTATCCAATTTCAGATGTTGTTGATGCTTCGTGGGTCTTTTTCTCTAGTCTATGCCTATCGTGTTGGGCCGGGTCCAACAATATCCCCGAATCAGGTTTCGGGTCTGCGTCCCAAGCTGCCTGAAATCTGATTCGTTGTCACTTCAATCGAGGAGCTCAGGTTGCTAGCCAACGGATTGTGGAAAGAGTCTATAGGGTCGACGAAGGATTTGACACTACTCTGTTGGAGGTTAATGAGCCAAGACGATGTTGATTCGGCTAGCACGGTCTCAAACCCCTTGCACACCATAACTTTTTCGAATGGTCTGGAATCGATCTAGCTGTTCTTCTGCTTGTATATGGTCACGTGCTCCTCAAGGTCACTCATGCCGTCGTAGCCAATCATAGCTGGCACCAAGAAGTTCTTCGAGATTCCAGCATGAGAGCCACGAAAGAGGACTCGTCAAATCTATCTGGCACCTCACACTCCACCCAGCAAGGTGCTCTTGGAACTCGATCCATTTGACTAGCGAACTACTTGTTGGTCGACTTCGTCTAGATATAGAGATTGTCGCCTTTCTATGTCTTATTCTTCCTCTTCCTTGATGTCCATGGGTACTGACTGACCGGATGGTGAATAGCGGAACTACAGTTTTTCTAGCTATCTACGCATGGAAGGCAACGGGACCCCACGTAAGGTGGCTAGAGAGATGTCATAGATATATCTGTCATTGAGATCGTTGCGTCCTCGATTTCTCTTTGCTGACACCAAGGTTTGGCTTTATAGATAATTCATCAATTTCTCTGGTTGTCCAGGCTGTCTAGCGAGCAACTGTCTTGGCTTGCTCCCCGAGCAAGGTGGTTGGAGCGGTGTCGTAGTTAGATTTGGCATCGAGGCCGCTACACCCCTTGATGTTTCTTTGCAACCACAAAGGTCTAGCCTTGTGGCTATCTCATCGAATTCTCTGGCAGTCTAGGCCGTCTAGCGGCTGGTAGTAAAAGACTTGTGATGCTAACGGACATTTCTGCCAGAGGCAAGCTCCCGACGTCCACGGGCTGTGGAAGAGATCTTTTGGACTAACAATCGAATTGGATGTTGGAATGATTGTGGTTTGATTGAATCCCTGGAATAGGGCCCCACGGTTGGCGCCAAATTGTTTTAGCTAAAAATTACTCGATCATAAAGTAAATTTCTATCCAAGATCGGGTCACTATCAAGGATGATTCAAATTGGACAATCGTAGGAAATAAGACTCGAATTCAAATCAAGAGCAAGAGAAGAAATTTATTTCGCCATGAGTTTCTTTTGTTACAAGACATGTATAACAATAAAATCATAACTTTTCTAAAGAGCAAGGGGGAAAACGCTAGTGTCGTATGACCTCCCTTTAGGGCTGCAAATCTCGTGTATTTATATCCATGAGGTACAATAATTCTATGTAATGTAGAACCCCATATTTAGCCATATCTTGTGGATTCTATCCAATTTCAGATTTGGCTGATGCTTCATTAGTCTTTTCTCTAGTCTAGGCTGACCGTTTTGGGACGGGTCCAATAGTAGTGGGTGCGCATATTACGAGAGTCCTTCTAACCGCCATTGTGGACTTGGGGCGTTCTACTAATTACATGCATATACCTACTAAATCTATCTACCTCCCTGTCAAGGGAAAAAAACCACTTGAGCACCACATGTCTAATGAACCAAGATCATCAATGACCTCCTTAAAATCTCTAGTATACTTTTCATGAATCTAAGGTGGCGTTTGGCATAAAATTTATGGAAAGGAAAGGAAAGGAAACAAATTTGTATAGAAAATGGGGATGACCTTCTCTTTTTTGGATGAGAAATGGAAAGAGAGGGGTAATGGTTAGAGGAGTATGAGGGATATGATTACCCCATGTTGAGGGGGTGGGGAGAAGTTGCTCAAAATTTGCATAAAAAGTGGAAGAAAGGGGTAATGGTTACCCTTTGTATCAATGAATCATAAACTAAATAATGTCTAGATACATGCCTTAACCATTACCTTTCCCTCCAAATAAACCAAACGGGCCCCAAGTGTCACCACTCTTCTCCACTAAAGTATGAACTTGATTGAAATCCCCTATAAACACCATTGGTCTATCACCAACCTATAACTCCCTCATAAGATCCATATGACACCATTTATTCTTACTCATCGATATTCGATAGAAACCAGTAAATACCCAATCACCCGTTTTAGTATTTTGAATCGTAACCAGAAGAACTTGAATGTTGGAGGTATCACTACAAGTTGAACATGAATTTCAACTTGAAAAAAAGAAGGTAAATTAAAATATTTTTGATGAACCCCCAATTTGGGTATTGAAATGTGATATGGTTATTACAGTTTCAATTCCACCTTTTGGCTCGACTACCTCTCATCCAATTTCAATCATCTGGTTACCACCACATGCCATATGGCAAGATCTTAACCATTGGTTACATTAATTGTAATTAGTTTTTTGGTCAAGTTTAACTAAATAATAAAATTAAGTATAAATGATACTACAATTAATGTTTTTTAATATCGATAGAGGCTAAATCTATATATGTTTGGATTGTTTAAAATTAAATTAATATTTGAGGTTAGATTAGAGTAAACTAAAACACATTTAATCGCTTTTTAAATTAACTCAATCTCTTAATTTCAAAAGATTACACAAAATTAGCATTTTTTCATATAACTTAATTTGTACAAATTTTTGCATATATTTCATTTATTTGGGGTTAAATTAAGGATGTACAGTACAGGTAATTGTGTATATAAAAATACAAGATTGTTGGGAATTGGAAAAGTGAGAAATGTGTTTCATGGATATTTAAGTGATTGATTTCATATATAAAAACATACGTATTAAAATATATACTTTTTATACATAATTTTAAAAAATACATGTATTCCGGTATAATCCGATCCGGACCGTGAAATTCCGATCTAGTCCGGTCTTGGAGCGTAACTTGTTTTTTTGATATAGCATGGACCATAGACCGGACCAACTCGGTCTGTGCAAACATGGACCGGACCATAATATTCCGGTCCGGTCCATGTTTGCACAGCCCTACATGGACGTCCATTCGCACATTGTCACATGAGACTTTCTAAATATTCAACGTGCAAAAATGTTTAGTGGATCGAGCCGATAAATAAGCTTTTAAGCAAACATGCCTCAAGCCCACAATCTTTTTTTGGCGAGATGGCCGAGGGGTTGAGAAAAGCTTCGCTTTTGACCAAGATGGGGAAGGCTCAAGTTGTAAATGCATCTGGTGCTGCTGCTCACTGTTTTGCCATTCCTAAAATCATTTAGTGATCAATATGTATATGTATATGTAATGTAGCAATTAGAAGGCCTCTTCATCCAAGCAATCTACGGCTACAATTTAAAAACAAACATACAGGCTGAATCAAACCTTATACCTCATACACAACAAACATAAAGCAGTTGATAGTTTCAGATCATTCAAATAAGGGTCAAGACTACACAGTAAAATCTAGTTTACTACAAACAAGTAGCATGAGGGTTACACAGAAATAAACACAGCATCACAACTCCAATCAAACGCACATATCACAGGAAGACACAAACTTGCTTGCCTAATGTCTCCTGCCATGCCTCCTACTCTTCTTTCTGCTAGATGGGCGATCATCGGAATCCGAACTTGAATCATCTTCAGAGTCCTCAGAAGAGGAAGAGTATCTCTTCTTGCTCCTACGCTTTCCACTCTTCTGCTTCCTCTTCTTCCTCCTCCTCCTATCTTCTTCTGAATCAGAAGATGAGCTATCACTTGAAGCACTCTCCTCTGATGAATAATCTGAGCCAGTAGCTGAAGAAGATCCGCTATCAGATTTAAATACCGAATCCTCACTATCACTTCCAGATTTCTTATCTCCCCTAGACTTCCTCTTACTCTTCTTCCCAGCTTTCTCATCTTTCATTCCTCCATTTTCTTCCTCTGGGATCTCCGGGTTATCCGCATTATACGATTCCATCAACTTCTGCCTAAGTTTCGGGTTTTTAAGCTGTTGGCTTCTAGAAGGGCGTGAAATATAAACCCTCTCATTCTTGCATTCGTAAGTCCAGTGACCGGTTTGGAAACACTTTTGGCACTGAGAAGCACCACCCCCCACAGAGGAGCCACCTGCGGACTTCAAATCCTTCCTTTCACCAAGCCGAACAGCCTTCTCTGTACTCATTAAGTACATCTGACGTTTTGCTTCCTTTCTCTCCTGCCATCTGCTGGGCCCTTCTTCCTTCTGGCCATATGCATTCACGTTTCTGGCTGCTGCTGCTGCAGCCCTCTCGGCCTGAGCTCGGCTGAGTCCCTTTGCAGCAGACAGGGCAGCAGCTTTGATCTTATCAGCAGCCTGAGACTTCTCTTCTTTCTTACTTGACATGATTCACTCACAAGTGCAAACTAAGACCACAAAGACAAAGCTTATCAACCAACCTACAATAGCCAAAGAAACAAACAACAACAGTTTTTACACATTGTATAGCATAAAAATGAGAAATTTGCATAAAAAGAGTCTAATCACACACATGTACCGGAATGCAAAAAACAACAGTAACTATCAGATTACATGCTTTTAGTATCATAAACCTATATGGCGATGGTGTTTTCCTTTATTTACGTCTGATGTGATTAAACCATTAGGGCCCATTTGGTACGATGCCAGGAATCGGGTTGGAATGAGGTATCGGGTTGGAATAGGAATGATTCATACCCTGCATTTTAGTTGGGTATGAGCTTATGTGTATTTTGTGGGAATGGAAATGACTCATACCCAACCCTACTCTCAAACCAAACACTGGTATGGGTTTAGCTCGATTCCTGATACCTTGGGTATAGAAACAACAGACATAAGAACATCAGTTAATATAAGGCCTGTATGAAGCTAGGCACATACCCAAATTCCAAAGGAGTTGGCGCTAATTATTTCATATTGCTAAGTTTGTACCATTACTTGCTAACATCTGAATCCAGTATCGGGTTTTCTAGGGGCCCTCTACATTGGATAGTTAAATCACGAGATCCTTTGCAATCAATAAATTAGAACAGTATATAGCAAACACTGACTAACACCGGGGGGCGGTAGTTCTCAGCCAGGCGCCAACGGCACAAAACAAGTGACTTTGGATCTCTCTCAATTGAGAAACAAGAACAACGGTTGACAACAAGGTACTAGGAAGCAAAACGCAATCGAGAAGGACAAGTTCATACCGATCAATCTTGGAGACGAATTTGTAGACTTTGACGAAGCAGAGGAAATATCCCGGCCGTGATGAATTCTTTCTCCCGATTCCGTCGTTCCGCCCTGATTGGGAGCTCTGGTTCCTTCAATTCCTTCCTAGGGTTGTCTATCAGTTGAATGAAGATGGGCCTTGTTTAAAGATAACCCGCTAAACCAAAGACAAAACATATAGGCCCAGCTCAATTAGATGAACTATGGCTCATTAGCTAAGCAATGACCCAAGTCTTAATATTTTCAAATTTCTCTTGTGTTCGCTTCCATACTCTTATGGTAAGGACTACTTATTGTGGTAATCTCATTCATTAGACTTATCTCCTTATTATGTAATGGATGGTGCAGATCATTTTTTAAAAAAATGTTTTCAGGAAAATGTTTTTTTTTTTACGAAAACGATATTATGTTCTTTTCTGAAAAATACCGTTAGAACATTTAAGTACGACAGTTCAATTTTATACACTAAAGAGTTCAAATTAATTTACTAACAGTTCAATTTATGAATACTATGAGTTCAATATTCAATATTATATGGGTTCAATTTTTTTTTACTATTAGTTCAATTTTTTTTCTATGAGTTCAACTAATATCTTTTGAGTTCATTTTTTATATAATTCGATTTTCACAAAAATAAATTTATTTTAGTTTAATATTTTATTAATTCAATAATATTTCTTCCTACAAAATAAGAACTATAATACATAAATAAAAAATATAAAAAAATGTCTTTCTTTGCAAAAACACTGATTATAACCTTAAAATGTAGTAGTTCAATTTTTACAGCAAAATTATTCAATTTATTATGTTAAAAGTTCAATTACGTGTACTAGAAGTTCTATTTTATAATTTGTACGGGTTCAATTTTTTGTACAATAAGTTCATTTTTTTCTTAGTGTTAGTTCGATTTTTATTACTATAAGATCAATTTTTATATTATTCAATTTTTTCAAAAATGAAAATAAAAAAAAAACTAATTTAAAAAATAAAAAAAAATGAAAATAATATGGACCATCTATTATAAGGTAAGAAGGTAAATCCAATGGATGGGGTTACTCCTTACGTCCGTAAGGGGTTGTCCTTACCATAAGAGTAGTCTTCACCGGAACCTAACCAATATACCATGTACTTGTAATATGATGAGAAAGATTCATGTAAGAATGAGTCTTACGGTAGGAATAAATCTCGGCCATTAGATCATGCCTCTTACCTCCCTAAAAAAATTAAAAAATCCCGAAACTATGCGTACGCGATAGTGCGGTACGCGTGTTCCTCTTCATTCTCACCGTCTTCAATGGAGAAATGGCCCCAAATCCCTAGACTCCGACCTCACCAATCAAAGCCAATTCCTAAGCCCTCGTCGTCGCCGGAACACAAACCCTCCCGGCCGGCCGTCTGGGACTGCGGAAGCTCTCTCTACGACTCCTTCGAGCGCACCTCCTTCCAACGCCATACCTTCACCTTTGGATCCCGATTCAGGATACCGCTTCCCGTCCACGGCGATCCCGGTGCTCCTGAGCGAGTCGACGAACCAGGCCAACGCCTTCGCCTCGCAGATCCAGATCCGGTGGACAAGATGTCGCCGGCGGAATCGAGAGCGAGAGCACGCTGATGAAGAGACTGCTCGTCCTTCGAAGCATTGGAAATGAGCGAGGTTGCCGATTCCTGCAATTCCTTGGCCTGCTCAACAACACTCGCTACTTCCTCCTCCACCTTCATCGCTCTGCTACTATCAGAATCCTCCATTGATGAGCGCCAAAAAAATACCAGATTCGCTCGAAATAAACGCGAATTGATGGATCAACAGATCGATCAATCGATTGCTACTACGAACACCTCTTCCGGAGTTCGCTTGGTTGACTAATCGGATGAGGGATTGCCGGATAAGCGAGATTGCGTACACGAAGAAGGAGAACCGGCAAACGCTGTTCTGCTTCCACCTCTCATTCCCATGGATCCGGTAATAGTTACAGGTCAGATTCGTACCTGATTTTTTTTGCGGTTTGGTTTTCTTCAATTGATTCCGGAATTGAATGATTTTGGAGTGATTTTGTGAGTTTCTGATAGTGAATTTGGTGTGATTGAATCCCGAGCTTCAATTAGGTTTTTTTCCAGATTTGTGAGATTTCTGCTAGTTGACTGTTGTTTAGGTCATTTGGTGCTGAATTTGAGTGTTGTTGTTGTTGTGTTATTAGGTTTGTGAGGTTTGTTAGCACACTAGAGGTTCTTGAGCGTGTTTTGACCATTGAGAAGGAGATTCACCAGATTGAGAATTCAGTTCAGTCATATGAGCCTTCTAATGCCACATAAGCAGATAGTAATGTCCATCAACCTTATTTGATAGATAATACTGAGTTTGATGTTCACTTGTTACTGGTTTGTGAATTACATGTGCTGTTATGGAAAATGAAAAAAGTCAAGAGGAAGCTATAGAGCCTCGTCTGAATTATGTTAAGCATTTGTTTTAGGAAGCTATAGAGCCTCGTCTGAATTATGTTAAGCATTTGATTTATCTGCTTGCTGTATTCTTCTTTCTTCTTTGTTTATTTTTTTGTGTCGTCTTTCTTCTTTGTTTATGAGAATCCAAGAATTGTATGCTCTTTTGTAACTTTGAGCCTGTCTAGGAGTCTCCGTTACCAGCCAACAAGCTACAGACCAACTGAGGGTCCCATTTCATATGAAATCCAATTGGAAATGGCAAAAGCAAGTCCACTTAAATATATTAATCCGTGGACGTTCCGTTCAGATCTTCCTCCTCCGTACGCCGATCTTCCTCCTCAACTGCTTCGTATTCAACTTCCGTGAAGCTCGACGGCGTCGGCTCTGAACAGAGCGAGAAGACGAAGAAGAAGGTCGATCTATAAGTTTTGATGATCTGAACAGTAGCGGACGACGGAGATGAGCTGTTGGAAGCCTTAATTCGAGAGAAATCAGTCCTGGCAGTTTGGAGGACATGCTGAATTCGTCGACGGATCTCTCGCCCCCGCGATAATTGCGGTTTCCTTCAGAAGGAGGTTGAGTCTGAAGGAGTTGAGATGTTAGTGTTAAGAGATTGTGTTTTGGATCTTGTGCTTGTAGTCTTTGAGATTTGAGCTCAATCAGGTTGCTAGCTAGCTTAATGAATAAAGTTTGATCTCACACAAGTGATTAAGGCTTAAGAGATTGTCTAGATATCTAGATGTATAAGCAAGAGACTATATGGAAATTTTGGAGCACATTTCATATGTAGCATTAGATCATCAAAAGCATAGACACATACATCTAATGAGTGTGCTATGTTTTTTAGGAGAGCTGAGTGTTTTTTGGATGGCATATTTGGCCCTGATTTGGTGGCTGGCACATTGGTCTTGGAGGATGTAGTAGAATTAAGCTTCTTGAGCTTTATTTTTCTCTAAAAATTCTCTATGAACAAATTGACCATAGAGTTGTACAAATTTGACCATTGAGTTGCACAAATTTGACCATTGAGTTGCACAAATATTGCTGAATAAATTGACCATAGAATTCAACACATTGGCAATAGAGTTGAACAAATATGAATGAACAAATTGACCATAGAATTGTACAAATTTGACCATTGAGTTGCACAAATTTTGATGATTTGACCTAGAGTTGCACAAATTTGACCATTGAGTTGCACAAATTTGACCATTGAGTTGCACAAATATTGATGAACAAATTGACCATAGAATTCAATACATTGGCAATAGAGTTGAACAAATATGAATGAACAAATTGACAATAGAGTTGTACAAATTTGACCATTGAGTTGCACAAATTTGACCATTGAGTTGCACAAATTTGACCATTGAGTTGCACAAATATTGATGAACAAATTGACCATAGAATTCAACACATTGGCAATAGAGTTGAACAAATATGAATGAACAAATTGACCATAGAGTTGAACAAATTTGACCATTGAGTTGCACAAATATTGATGAACAAATTGACCGTAGAATTCACACACATTGGCAATAGAGTTGAACAAATATTAATGAACAAATTGACCATAGAGTTGTACAAATTTGACCATTGAGTTGAACAAATTTGACCATTGAGTTGAACAAATTTGACCATTGAGTTGAACAAATATTGATGAACAAATTGACCATAGAGTTGAACAAATTGGCAATAGAGTTGCACAAATTGCCAAAGCGAAACAAACTATACGAACTTCGACTGCTATAAAATATGACATGAATGCAAAATTGATCATAGAGTTGCACAAATAAGCAATAGAGTTGAACAAATATGGCTGCACAAATCGGCCATAGAGTTGAACAAATACGGTTGCACAAATTGGCCATAGAGTTGCACAAAGTCTTGACGCCCGTGCCGTTTTCTGAAAAATACGCCCGTGCCGTTTTTTTCCCTCTTTTTTCTTGAGCACTTGATCTCTCCTCATCCAATGGCTATGATTCATTCCTATTTCCTACCATAATAATCATTCCTACCGGTTCCGGACCCTAATATGATTATATATAAAGTTGATTAATCGATCCGTGATGAAATTTTGATTCGAGTTTATTTTTTACTCGAGAATCTAATCATTGTATAACCAAATTAATTTTTATTTTATTTGATAATATATCCTTTTATATTTAATCTATAAATAAATTCAATCAATCTGATTAAGAAAACTATATAAGATTAGTACCTCAAGTAAAATTTATTGAAACAATTTTATTTATTTATTTATTAATAGTTTCTTTTATATTTAATAACAATATACATATTATCTACAAATAAAACGCAACTACTTCAATTATGAGATCCATTATTTTAATTAATGATCTAGAATCGTCATAAAAATGATAAAAAAAATCATAAAATGAAAAATATATTTTCTTAAAATACCAAAATTAGGTCGAATATCAAAGATATCGAAGATTAAGTAAGATATCAAGGCTCAAACTTTTTTTTTACTTTGCCTTTTTTTTATAAGGTCCTTGGTCAACTTTTTTATTTTATTTATTTATTAAGACTATTTTTTTATTAGGTTTTCCATAAATAGTACTTGGCTTCATCTAGAACATTCACAATGGATGAGAATTGATTACTAATTAATTCTAAAAGGAAAGGGAAAAATCATGGCATTTGATATTCAAAACGGTGACATCGAAGTATTACCCCAATGCCTTAAGTGTCAAAGGAAATACCCAAAGGCAAATGTTGAGGCAACATATTTTTGTATTGACAAGGTAAAAATTAGGAGTACTCACTCAAAGGGGATATCATAGAGCACTCTTACACATGCAAGTTATGAGCTCTTCGATAAAAAAAAGTCATTGACCTATTTTTGTGATTTTGTTAGCCAAGACATTGGATTCACCCAATTTGTTGTGTCCGAACTGATTCAAATCCTCGGAGATAAGATCTTATGTCCATAATTAGGATGTTTATTTCTCAAGGATAGTTTCCATGACCCTTGGATACATTTATGATTGTGAAGTTATCACCCTCTCAATGTCGTTTAATCCCATTCGCCGAGCTAGATTAATTTCACCCTTTAGTGCTAAGTGTTGAGACGATGTTAAGGACGTCAGTACTTAGCATTGTATTAATATTGATAGTCCCTAGAGTTTTAATAATGACAAACTCAACTTTGATCTAATGGTTGTCCAAGCTATGTCTAAGGAACTTACATGGACGCAAATCATGCTAAAAAAACAAGTGCACAATAGTCCCTAAGGAGTAGGGACGCTAAAACACTTGAAGAAAAGAGGACAAGAAAGTGTTCCTACAAGATGAGGAAGCCGTCCCCAACAAGTAAGAACGCGCGCTTTAATGACAAGAGTCTTCCCAAGCTGTCGAAAATGATGACATCACTAGACAGCAAGCCAGTTCGCCGAAGCTTCGCATGAGGGGACCAGTACATGTGGAGGCTTCTTAGGAAACCCTAGGGAAGGCGGCAATAGTGTACGGACGCCCCATTCTGATCGTGCGGTTGAGGACGAACGAAGGGAAAAAGCGTCAGCAAAATGACGCCCTTTCTTTATCACTATACATACGCTCACTCGTATTTACTGTGATGTGACTTCCCACACACTCTTGAGAGCGACATCAAGAACACGAAGAACACCTCAAGATCACGAAGAACAAACTTAGAACTGAGTGACTTGTGTGTGTGAATCGAGAGGAAGTCATAAGACAAAACGAAAACTGTTTGTGACAAAGAACTCTTATCTCTCACGAAGGATTGCGAGGGATGTTTGTCTAGCGTCCTTACACTGTGAGGTTTAGGTTACAGTTTAGGCTTTAAGGAGTGACACTAGTGAACTTAGGGACGGACACCTGTAGTTCAGATTAGAGAGGAACTCGCTTGTAAACTGTAAGGACTCCCTTATAAATAAGATAAGGAAAACTATTCAAAAATCCTCTACGGAGGTAGAGGTTTATCCATAAGGACTACTTGGTCTTAGTGGGGTTCGTCTATAAATCACTTGCATCCATATCTTACTATGCCTTCAATACCTACTTAAGTTTTTATTCCGCTGCATAAGGACGCTCCTTAAGGACGTTTTTATACTTTGATCTACGAACAACGATCCAATACTAAGGTTTCATATACAAAATACTCTTTAAACACTCTCTTTTAAATTCGTTTTCTGTCAAGCTTTCTCCGGCTCCGGTGGAGGTAGACCCACCCTCTAACAGAGGGCCCACTGAGATGGATACCATCTCAAAGAAACGACCTTGTGAAACCTCTAGTCCCTCAAAATCATTGGCTCTAATGGAAGTCGATTTTCAAGAACCTAACCTCTATTAGATGGATCCCTTGTCAATTCAACACTTTCTTCTGGTGGAAGTTCCTTACTGTTCAAGAAGTATAAGATTTGACTAATAACCAAAAAATCGATCTTTTACAAAGACAAAGAAATCCAGGGAGATGGGGCTAGCTATACTCTTCAACACTATAACCCCATGTTCCTAAATAGAGGGAAGGAGGAAGTTTACAATATGAATGATGACGTGCCCCCTTCTAGTGATGATCTAGAGTGCCCTACAATCACCTTAACATCAATAGTAAATAAAATGCTATGGCGTCCATGGAAGGACACTCATCATTTGGCTCTTTGATAAAGGTCCGGGATACATGGCAATGACGAAAACTCTCTAAAAAAATGGGAACTCACTACAAGCTTCTCCTTGATTGACATTAGAAACGAGTACTATATTGCTCGCTTTCCAAGAAAGATGACTACAACCGTATACTCACCCAAAAACCCTGGATAATTGGCAAAAACTATCTCACCATCCAAAAGTGGGTTCCAACATTCGATGTTAGATAAGAGAAATTCACCTCTATTGTGGTGTGGATCCGTATCTCTTAGCTCCACATAGAAGATTTTATTTAGCACTTCCTTCGTTGGTTGGTAGAAGAGTAGGAAAAGTTCTCCGCATTAATAACCTACAACTAAAGCTCATTGAGGGCAATTTGCCCGAATGAGCATTAAGGTCGACCCTACCAAGCCCCTTAGCTCTTATCAAAATTCCGTCTCCATGGACAAGTGTTGGGACGATAGTAAGGACGCTAGTCATTAATATCTAAACCAATAATGATCGTCCCTAGTTTTGATAATGACAAACTCAAAGGTATTTGATAAGTTGTCCAAGTGTTGATCTCAGGTAAGTCCAGAGGACGCACATGAGCGAAAAGGACAACAAGTAAAAGGGAGTCCCTAAGCTGTAGGGACGCACTCCATCAAAACTTCCAGAGCTGAACGAAAAGAATGGAGTCCCTGCGTAGATAGGACGGCGTCCTCATCAAGAAGGGACGCGCGCCTAAATACAGACGAAGTTCAAATTCAAACCGAGGTCGCCCCAACATGATTACATCATATTCGGCCATAGTCCTCAGAAGGAAGCTTCCTATGTCTGGGCACGTGTGAACAATTCCAAAGATGTCGCTTTCCCAGAGATGGTCCCCTAACCACGCGGAGGCTTCCCAAGCGTCAATAGAGTTGACTTCCTCCAGATGCAAATCGCACCGTTGAAGGAAGACGACAGATCCTTGCCCAAGCTTCAGAGGACGCTAGAGGACAAGAACCACTACCGCTATAAATACCCTCCAAGGGGTATGCATAGCGGTGTGGACTTTGAAGACTTTCTCTCAAGCTCTCCCAAGGCATTCAAGTTCAAGAACGAACATCAAGAAGATCAAGTGAGCTTGAAGCAAGAGAAAGAAAGTCCAACCAAATCAAATCCAAAACCAAACCACAAAATAGTTAGAAAAGTAGTTTGTCTCTCACGAAGGACTGTGAGAGACGTGAGTGTTAGCTTCCTTATAGCTAAGAGAGTTAGGTTACTTGTTAGGCAGAAAGGAGTGTTACTAGTGAGGCTAAGCACGAACGCTTACCTCAGAGAATTGTAACGACTCGTCTAAGTTGTAAGGACTCTCTCTGAATAAGATAAGGACGGCTATTGAAAATCCTCCAACGGAGGTAGAGGTTTACCCATAAGACTAGTTGGTCTTAGTGGGGTTCCTCTATAAATACTCGTGTCCATTGTCTTATTCTGTTTCCTGTCTAAGTCTATTTACCACTGCATATAAGGACGCCCTTAACCCAGTTAAGGACGCCCATTCTAACAGATTTACGATCCAACAACAAGTCTGCCTAATCCAGTATGAAGGCTTACACTTGATTTGCGTGAAATGCAAGAAGGTTGGCCATCATGCAGGTTCTTGTGAGAAAGACTCAGAAATTGAAGAGAAAAAAGACAACAAACACTAATGAAAGGAGCCAAATTGAGGCAAAGGTTGCTAAAGAGATATTTGGGGATTGGATGCAACTGAAGAAACCCCCTTGATGTAAGGCGTCGAAGATGATCTTGAGTCATGGGCAACTCCTACAACTATATGATGACCTTTGGAGAAAGTTCAAAGGACACCAATGACGAGGTAACTTCAGAATCCATCATAAGCTCCCTTTCTAACTACACTAAATCTTATCTCATTAAGCTTTTGACTAGAGTCCTTAATGATAACGTTAAAATGCAAGAAAAGATTGATGAGCATGATGATAGCGTTAACGAATCTCTAGTAGATTAATTGTGTGACATGTATCCTAAAACATTTTAATTAAACAATAATTTAGAGACTAATTCCCCAAAACCAATCTTACAGACGTCACATGAAATCTTATACTCCCTTTGTCCCCAAAAGATTGCCGTCACATTTGTACGCGGATTAATAAAAAGTGGAAAAGTTGAATACTTGGTGGGAAAAAAGTGATAAAGTTGATGAAAAGTTGGATAAAAGGAATAATGCCTCCGTCCCTATCTGTTCTTCCTATGATCGTTTTAAGCACCCCTTTTTATTCTTCTTGTTTGATTTTATTCCATCTTAGGATTGTCCACATTACTATATTATCCTCATCAAATCATTTAAATTACCCCTTCCTACCCTCCCCCCTCTCTCTCTCTCTCTCTCTCTCTCTCTCTCTCTCTCTCTCTCTCTCTCTCTCTCTCTCTCTCTCTCTCTCTCTCTCTCTCTCTCTCTCTCTCTCTCTCTTCCTTTTACAATGTTAGGCCTCGTTCGGTAGTAGCGGGGGCAAGTCGCGGGGGCGGAAAATTTCCAATTCCGCTACGCCATTCCAGTGTTCAGCGACGCTCCGCTGGGGAGATGAGCGGGGATTCCGCTCCGGGATTCCGCTGTCAGCTCTCCCCTCCTATCCCCAAGGGGACAGCGGATCCGGTAGCGTTTTGCCCCTTTTTCCCTCCGCTACTCAGGCCCCTTTTCCACACAATACCCCTCGATCCCTTCCTTTTCTCAACAATTCAGATCTAGGGAGGAGAAGCCCTGCGATTCGTGAAGGAGGAGTTCGCCGAGCCTCCTGCGCAGCCTCGCCGTCGAAGAAGGTCGTCCTGTTGCGCAGCTAGGGTCCAAGCGATTCCCCGATGGAGTACCCTCAATCGTTCCTGCGCAGCCTCGTCGTCGGAGAAGGTTTCACCCCCCTCACACTACCCCTCGTTCTCATATATCATCAGTTTCGATTTTTTGCTTTTACTCTGAATTGCCCTTGTTTTGATTGATGACCGATCTTTCATACGAGCTCTTCTTGTGCTGTTTTCTATCTCCCTGATGTTGGTTGCCTAGTTCTGTTTGTGGGTCACCAATTTTTTTGGAGTGTTTTCTTGTTCAGTGCTCACTGTTCTCAAATTGGGTGGTGGGTTTTGATCAATTTGTTGCCTTTGATTTGTTTCTCTAGGGAAATTGTTGCTACCCAAAACACAGTGATGCTTGTTCTTGCAAAAATCGGATGAGCTAGGGTTCCCATAATCCAATTTGCCCTTGGAGAAGCTTTGGATTTTAGATTAGTTTGAGCTTATTTCTTCTCATAAGAATGCATTAGCAATTAGCAAATGCATACGTTTGAGTGCATGAGCTGATATTGTTTTTGAATTGCTTTGTGTGATACTCATTGTATGGGCATCCTGGTGTTCATAACTATTTGATCCATGTTTATTCTCATTGTGTGTGATACTCATAAGAACAGCCATTCTTTTTCATGTATGCTTGCCAAGTTCTTGTAACCATCACTAGTACAAGAAAGGGTTCATACCACGGTTAGAAAAGAACACGGACCACGGTTTCTGAACCGTTGTCGTATCCAGTGTTGTCTATTCGAAGACAACGGTTAAGTGATAGACAACGGTTCTCATAGACAACGGTTGTGTACATTGTCTAAGAAGTTGTTAACCGATGACTATGTAACATAATATATAATATTCAAATATTTAAATATTATATGAACCGTTGTCATTGTTCAATAAAACCGTTGTGGTATTAAACTTTGACACCTCCAACCGTTGTCTATAACTATAATTGTAACCATTGTCTATGTCATTTAATTTTGAAAAGAAAATTTATATTGCATATGATCAAATGAGTGCTCGAATAGTCTATATTTGTCCACATACACAAACACAATATATATATATATAGTACTCGATCATGTTTAACGATTCATATATTGTATATATGAAACCAAACACAATATTCTCACATAACAAGCTGATCCAAGAAGAGTTCAATCCAAGATCTACCTATAGCTTCTATAATAATATGTATGAAACGTCCAACTCCTACTTAATGAAAATTGAGATAGTGTAAAACACCTAAGTTCTCTTTTTATCCTAAAACACTCCAAATTAAGAATAGCAAATAATCTATACTCCATTTGGAGAAATGAAGTCATCCTCAAACTCAAATCGTCCTTGAGAATGTCCACGGTCACGATGCTGACTTTCTCTCACGCGTTATGATATAATAGTGATGGCTTTCTCAAGCGTCCATTTTCATCACCAACAACCTGAACACATAAATAAATAAATAATATAAATATATATATATCATTCAGCCATAACTATGTACATTACTATGTAGGTCCATGTTCATAATAGAGCATTCAAGAAATTAATATCACATTTCATAATGAACGATCCTCAAAAACCCTATTCTATTAGCAGAAGCAAGTCCAAACCAGTCCATCGAAGTTTCCTTCAAAACTAGCAGTGGCAAGAAGCAGATTCCTTACTAAGCCGCATAAGCATCAGTAAGTGCCTCAGAATGATGTGACATAGTTATTCTATCAGACTGTAAAATAATGTAAGAACATCCATGGTACTTCTCATTTAGCAGCCACAAGAAAAGAACTCAAAATTCAGCAGCAAGCAACCCTGCCCGTCCTCATATATATATCAGACATCTACCTTCATTTTATTAGATTTTAAATTCTCAGAAAGTAACAACAATGATAAAAGACCTCAAAGATTGTGTCATTGCAAGTGGCCAGAAGACACAAGTTTTTTTGGACTACCATTCTTTAAGATATATAACTATGTACATTACTTGCATCTTGAACATTAAGAATGTCAAGGTCTCTAAAACGCCACTTGTCCGATTGATTTATTAATTATGTACCACTCACAACAAGGAGGGCAATCAACATAATTCTAAACACTTATCTCAAATCAAAGTCCACCAAGCACTTGAACAGTCATATATAAGATTCTAGAGCAGGAAGATTAGAACCTGAACAATCTCCTCCCCTGGAAAAACACATCTAGGTGAATGATCACAAGGTAAAATCCTAATATGTGTCTTGGTCTCCATCCTCATCTGTATAATTTAATTTGACAACCGAATACAACCCAAAAAAGTGTGTTTCAGCATATCTTCCTCAAAAATATCAGTTTAAGTAAATGCAATACGCACAGGAACACATCCAATTTCACTATTTTTTTTTTTGAGATCAAACTATCAGCTTTCATTCATGATCAAGGTCAGCCATTAACAACTGTTCCAAACCATTAGAAACATAAACAAAAACAGGACATTCTAAGAGAAAGGTTGAGGTAGGTCTCATCCCTTCCAAAAAAGTGTGCAGGAGAATTAGCTCCTCTACCAACATGACTCCAACGACAGCGGAAACGAGAAAAAGGATGGGAAAGCTAGCAGTACCAGGTACAACATGCCGCAAGTTCACCAAGGTATATGAGGGATCAGTGGAATAAAACACCTCCTTCGGGTCAAGTTATGTTGAATGACCACTCGACCACAAGATATAGATATGAGTTAGTAATCATATTAGAAACTTTTTAAAATTCAAATAAAAAGTTATGCTGAATTCATTCTAACCTGTATTGAACACCGTGTTGTATTCACATTCAGTTTTCTTCCTTTTGTCTCATCAAAAAACTTTGCAATGAACCTACAAATAAATCAAAACATGAAAACTAATAATATAAAATATAGATTTAATTAGCAAACAATTTGCACACATATATGTAGCTTACTTTTCAATAACCTCTTTGAATTCCTCTTTAACATTGCCATGTAATGAATCAAACCAAACAAATCAATTCAAACATGTTTATGTGAATGCAGAAATGAAATAATCCTAAAATCAAACAAATCTTTTTGAGTTGTAAATTGTAATGTATACTTACTTGCTATTATAAGGTGCAAAAAATAGCTTTTGATGACCATGTTCTCGAACCATGGAAAATATTGTTAGATATTCCCCTTCCCCTCCCACAAACACAAAAGCAAGATCACAGTAGACTAGGGTATTATAATATCTTAATTCAGACAAAAATGCATTATAAAGTAGTATTCCTAAGCCTTGCAATCTGACATTGAGTAACTAGAACAGAAGGACAGAGCAAAAATTGCCTCAATTGCCTTCATACTTGGGATCAGCGATCACAAAATGGTAGGCAATCACTAGTACGAAGATGAAGATGCCAAGATTATTGACGATAAATCCCAGGTCTTGATCGTCAATCATTTGCAACCGCAAATCAAAAGGGGGCAAAAACACAAAATCACCTACGCGAAAAGCTGAATCGATCAAATCCGGATGAAATGAAACCAATTACACCGATCAATCGAAGAGCAATGGCATGTTGAAAATAGAGATGACAACGCACAACAATCCAAACAAATTAAGATCCATTGTAAACCCTAGAAAAGGAGAAGAGGCGGAAATCAAATCGAAACTGAAACCGATCTACAATTACGGGAGTCTGAATCGAAAGAAAACCAAACTGAAATCGAATTGAAGTATGAAGAGTGAAGAGAATTACCTTCTCTAGCTGTTGGATTCTGTTGCTCAAATTCACACTAGTCTTTCTCTTTCCCCCTCCTCCTCGGGCTTTCAATGACAATATTTACCCAAATCAAGGCAGGAGTTACGAGAACCGGTTCTCTACTGAAGGTGTGGAGACAAGAAGAAAGGTGTGGAGATTCGTACATGAAAGAAGTAGCTAGCGATCGAACTGCAGGAGGTCGGAGGCAGGAGTTAAGAGAACCGCTTCTCTGCTGAACGATGAAGAACGTGTACGGGGATGTGAATGTCGTGGGTTTCAGAATACATATACGGAGCTAATCTTAGAAGTTAATTAAATACTACGTATATGGCTAGTTAGCGCGGTTAAGTAGGGTTTCGTGCCATATATATATGTTACGGGTTTTCATAAACCATTGTCTAAAGTAATAAAAACCTTACATTATACACAACGTTTTTTTAAAAACCGTTTGTCCTTGTATAAATATGCATTTAATCCACAACGTATTTTTATAAACCGTTGTTTATGTGATCATCATAGACAATGGGTATTAAAAAAACCGTTGACCGCATTCCAACCCTAGTAAAATAGTTAATATAGACAACATTATTTGATCAACCGTTGTGTATAAATGCGTATTTTAATCTCAATTTTGTACTAGTGCATTCATAGCTCACAAGGCTTTGGAGAAGGTTTCTATTATGATTCTTGATTGATATGAGTTAGAAATCTTGTTGAAAAAACTTGATATTAATCTGACCAATCCTTAGCTTGAAACCTTGCACATTTGAAGTGTTGTGTCACTGAACTGATTAAGATGCTAGTTTAGGTTGAAACTCACAGTCTGTAGCAAAACTTGTTACATTACCATAAAAATACTTCGTGTAACCATTTTCGCTGGCTTTGTGATGCAGGTGGCAGAGTGGGCAGAATGAGCATGTGTGCTGCCGAGAAAAGGCTTGTTGCCAATGCATTGCTTGATATCTCCAATGAGTGGTTCATCCTCCTCTCAGAATCCTGCATCCCTTTCTACAACTTCACCTCCATCTACCACTACATTTCCGAATCCCGATACAGCTTTGTTGGAGCCTTTGATGATCCAGGTCCGTACGGTAGGGGCCGCTACAACCACAACATGGCACCCAAGGTCAACCTCACTAATTGGAGAAAAGGGGCTCAATGGTTTGAACTCAACAGAAAACTCGCTATCAATATAGTGGAAGACGCCATCTACTACATAAAGTTTAGGGCCTTTTGTAAGCCAAGTTGCTATGTCGACGAGCACTATTTTCCTACCATGCTTAATATCTAAGCCCAGAGCCAGCTGGCGAACCGGAGCATCACCTGGGTTGACTGGTCGAGAGGTGGAGCCCACCCTGCGATGTTTGGGAAAGGAGACATCACAGAAGAGTTCTTCAAGAAGGTGTTTCAGAGGCAAAACTGCAGCTACAATGACAAGCCTTCTTCTATTTGTTTTTTTGTTTGGGAGGAAATTTGCACCTAGCACGTTGGAACCTCTTATCCACTACATTGATGCATAAGAACTAAGAAATCCAGTAATTTTTTTGGACCCTTGTTGAGTTGGCCTTCTTCAAGCATTTAGAACTAGTAATTGAATTGGTACAGAGTATAGCAAGAAGCATATTTGAGGCCCTTATTTTTTTACATGTTGGCTTTGCTTCGTTGCTGTAAATTTGTTATTTTGGGTTTGTAAGTGAGAGCAATGGTATAAATTTTTTTTTGCTTCTATGGTAGTAAAAAATATTCCCTGTAATAAGAGGTAACTTGTATTGCTATCGTTGGCTTCACATCTTGTTGTAGTTTCTGAACATATTACTCCTTGCTCCACCGAAACCAATTGAATTAGGGTAAGTGAGGGTATGATTTTTTTTATTATTTGTTTTAAATGTGAGGGTATTTTTGTCTTTTTAGCATATACTTTTCGTGATTCAGCTAGGTATCTTACCGAACACCCATTTCAAGTTTTTCTCCATTCTGCTACTTAATTCAGTCTCAGCTACTTTTCGGATTCAACTTTCAGTTACAGCTGTCAGCTTTCAGTTACAGCTTTCAGCTAATTTAACGAACGGAGCCTTAGTCTTACTAAATCCTTTCAAGTATCCTTTTTATTCCTTTCTCCTCTCTTTTTACTATATTATCATTATCAAATCATTACACTTATCCAATTTCTTACTTTCTTAAAAATGGTGCAAAAGTTGAAATGGGAAAATCATAAAGAAATCAAGGATATAATATATAAGGATATAATATATAAGATTGCATAAGAATAATTTTGTAATTTTATATTAAAAAGTGATATAACTGATAAAAAAATTGGATATAAATGTAATATATAAAATTATACGAGGATAATATGATAAAAGTATAATAAAATAAATGAAAAGTATCGGTAAATGGATAAAATTATTGAGAAGTTTAAAAAATGTAAGATGGATAAACTTTGGAAGAGGTCAGAATTTAACAAAACCGATCAAATGCTCGATTATCTCATTGACGGATTAATATCTGTTTTGTTTTTTGTCAAAGGATTAATATCTGTTTGAGCTAGGAGACGAATGGCGCCGACCCACCATAACCAACCCCCTCGTGGGGTTTCGTACTGCAATTATCTCATTGGGATGGTGGCAGGTGCCTCAATTCCCTGAAAATTCCCGATTTCCAAGGCTCTCTTTGTCTGTGCATCGTCAAATCGGTTTGCACTCTTTCCAAGGTCAATGCCAATCCTTGTCTTTCGCTCTTCTTCCTCCTCCTCCTCCTCCTCCTCCTCCTTCGCCCTTTCTTACACGATATATTCGACAGCCCGATCCCAAAAGCATGTCCACTCACCCCCCGAGTTTCAGGAGCACTCGAACAAACCCCTATTCATAGCTTCACTCTACTCGTAACCAAAACAGAAAACTGAGAAAACCGAAAACAGCCACCCGCTATTGATCTGTGATCGAAAGTAGTGATTGAGGGGAGGCGTGATGAGCAGGACGACAGCAGCGGCGGTGGCCGTTGGAGCGGCCGTGTGCGCTGCGGCGGCGGCGGCGCTGATCCGTTGGAGGATGGAGAAGGCGGAGAAGTGCGACCCCGCCATGAAGATCGTGAGGGTGCTTGAGAGCGAGTGCGGGGCCCCCATCCAGAGGCTCAGGCGGATTGCCGATGCCATGGTCCAGGACATCGTTGCTGGCCTTCAAGCTGATAACAATAGCCACATGAAGATGCTCGTCACCTTTGTCGACCGCCTCCCAACCGGGTATTTTATTATCATTCAAATTCCCATCTTTGTTGGATTCTTCAATTTTAATTGCTTTGGGTTCCAAGATGTGTAGTTTGGGTTTCAGTGATTGTCTTATAGAGTAGCTTCCTATGTGTCAATCAGCTCGTTGGTTGAGCACTGAGGTTTCGGATTCGAGACTCCATGACGACGGTTTGCCCAATTTCTTTAGGATTGGTTACTTGCGGCGACCCTAATCATTTTCCTTATCAAAAGAAAAAAATGATCATTGGAATCGGTGTTTTGTTGTGTGTGTGAGATGCCAACAAATATGCCAACCAAACTACTTCTACGTCTTCAATTTGAGCTCGTGGTTTCTAAGCTTTGTCTCTTCTCGTCGACATCTAACTTTAGGGGGCATGTTACACACAATTAGGGTTATATTTTATATTCTCCTAAGTAGTTTATATCTTGTACTACCAGGTACGGGAGGTAGAGATGGCCACCCTAAAAAATAATATTACCATTAGTAGAGATAAGTAGGAGTTACGGGGACCCTAATCATTTTCCTTATAAAAAGAAATGATCATTTGAATCGGTGTTTCTTGTGTGTGAGATGCCAACAAATATTACAAGTGTTGATGCAAAAAGCCTTACGGAAGCATTCTGCTTAATTGGTGTTCCTTCAGGAATGAAGATGGATTGTATTATGCATTGGACCTTGGTGGGACGAACTTCCGTGTTCTACGGCTTCGGCTCGGTGGGAAGGGTGGTGGAATCCTGTCTCAGGAGTTCTCTGAAGTGTCAATTCCTCCTGAGTTGATGGTTGGGACATCTGAAGTAAGTATCTTACTATGCTTACACGCTTATCTACCTTATAATTGAGGTTTCTCAGGTTTCACATATATGTTCCAGGAACTTTTTGACTATATTGCAGCCGAACTTAAAAAGGTTGTGGCTAAAGAAGGACAAGAATTCAAGCTTCAATCTGATAGACAGCGAGAAATTGGGTTTACCTTCTCATTCCCCGTTATGCAGACATCCATTAATTCTGGGACTCTAATCAAGTGGACCAAAGGATTTTCAATAGACGATACGGTAGTCATAGCACCTTACACTACCTTTTCTACTGTTATGTCTCATTGTGTTTTCCTTAATGATCCGATTAATATAGGGTTTGCTATTGCTTACATGGAATTAAGTATGCTTCATGATTACCTTAAAAAAAAAATTCAATTATGCTTTATGAATGAATTTGATATAGGATCCAGTCTTGAGCTCATCTCAGATTCTTGCTGCCTTGAGGAAATGTAGAGATGTGGTGTTGACTTTGTCTTCTTGGTAATAGTTTTTACTAGCTGGCTTATAATGTACAGAAATCGAACACATAAAGCTGTTCATCAAAGGTAATTTATAACAAGGCTCAAATATGGCAGCTAGGCCTTGTCTTCGTATTTATACCAGAGGCTTCAAGGGCTTTTTCTGGTTGAATTCTTATGGTTCTTAAAACAGAGATATTGGTTACTCACTCTTATACATATTTCTAAGCAATGTATGCTTCTAATTAACATAGAGACCGGTTGCTTGCTTTCATAGATGAAGTCTATAGGGAACTCACATATCTAATTAAGGAACCAAGCTTCTGAATAAACTTGGCTGAACTCTCAAAACATCTATGCTTCAACATGATTGTTTTATTTAGCAAGAAGTGATTTTGATTCATTAGAAGAGTCTCATGTCTTCTTGATCAACAGCTGTTACTGGGAGCTCCAGCTAAAGTCTAATGGTTGGAACCTGGAAGTGTTAGTAGTCTATGCTGCTTGCATTACTTTCCTGATTCTACTTCTTCTGGTTGCTGGAAATAGGTCACTCGAGATGTGGTGGCAGAGTTGATGAAGTCCTTCAAGAAACAAGGGCTTAAGATGCGTGTAGCAGCGTTGGTGAGTCTGAAATAATCAATGTCAGGGGCAGTGCACATTTGGCTTTTTATGCCTTGAAAAATCATGAAATCTCCAATTATATTTTGCAATGTAGGTCAATGACACAGTCGGGACATTAGCTGGAGGTAGATACTGCAACAAGGATGTTATTGCTGGAGTGATATTGGGCACTGGGACAAATGCAGCTTATGTGGAAAGAGCAGATTCTATAAAGAAGTGGAACGGACCGATACCAAAATCCGGGGAGATGGTTAGTAGAATCTCAACTTTGCCTGTAAAAAAGGGACCTTTTGTCTTCTTACATTGTAGATTGTACTGTTGTGACTTTGGCGTGGGCGATCATTGTTACTCGTAGGTTATCAACATGGAATGGGGTAGCTTTTTTTCAGAAGACTTTCCATTGACGCAATACGACAAAGCACTGGACTTGGGGAGCTTAAATAGGGGAGAGCAGGTGATGAATTTCACTCATCTGTTTGATTCTTCTCTGATTTATTTTGTTATGGGAATACAAAAGGAAGATGTCAGTTGGCTAATGCTGAGGTAATTGAGCAGATTTACGAGAAGATGATTTCTGGCATGTATTTGGGAGAAATCGTACGACTAGTGCTGTGCAGATTGGCTGAAGAAGCAGATTTCTTTGGCGCGACGGTTCCTAAGAAACTTAAAGAGCCTTTTATACTGAGGTCTGCATTCTACTTTTGGCAGCAAGCATTCGACTCATTTCAATGATCTCGTGATCAACACAAACTTTTGCATAACTGTCCTGAAAACCTTAGAAGCATACAAAGACAAACCTTTTTAGTATGTGCCACTGAGAAGGTTCATGTAAATCCTTGTCAGTGTATAGTTTCTAGTGCTAGTCTTTGCATTCATAGGCTGCAGAGATAGGTCATGAGCTGCAGGTTTTTCTGTTCATATTGCCTGTTGTCACATTCAAAATGAAATTTTGCATTGAATGTTGATGACTAATGCCTCATATTCTGCAATCACAGAACTCCGGTCATGTCAGCAATGCACCATGACAAGTCTCAAGATCTCAAAGTGGTGGGAGACAAATTCAGGGACATTCTAGATGTGAGAAATCTTCATTTGATCTGACAATTTCATACTGTTGGCATATAGAGATGGTTTCATTTCTGGCTTGACTCTATATGCTGACATTTTTCAGATACATGACCTCTCTCTAAAGAAAAGAAGGGTTATAGTGAAGGTGGTGGACATTGTAGCGACGCGTGGGGCCCGACTCGCAGCAGCTGGGATATATGGGATCATAAAGAAGACGGGGCGCGACGTAAAAACGAAAGACGGGACCCGGAAAAAGTCGGTGATAGCCATGGACGGAGGGCTGTACGAGCACTATGCCGAGTTCCGCAAGTGTTTGGATGAAACGCTGCGGGAGCTGCTGGGGAAGGAAGTGGCGAGGTACGTCAGCCTTGTGCAAGCCAACGACGGCTCTGGGACTGGAGCCGCTCTCCTGGCCGCGTCCCAGTCTCAGGTCCTATAAACGCACGCAAATCTGTTGGAAGCTAGGGCTGATTCTGATCTTGGTTGGTTTGATCAGGCTCCTTACAGAGGAGGAAGTGATAATAATTTTATGGGTTTTGACTTTTGCGTAGAGTAGGTTCTTTTCGCACGTTGTTTTCGCCAGCAAGAGGCTGTTCGATTGAGGTAGTAGATAAGCTTCGGCTGCTTCCATTGCCAAGTGCACATTCATTCTTTAGATCAAGTTTAGACGAAATCTGATCATTAGGAATTCAATGAATTACTGGTTCTCTGATTTACTCATAATAGTACCCATCTTCACCTCCAATGAAAATACTGGTCTTCCCGTGTAGATATTAACTAAGAGTATGTGCAATGGTGAGGAGCTATCATCCTCTCTCAATTTTCTCTCTCCTTTTCTCCATTTGACACGTCATCTCCTCTCTCATCCACCTCATTTTCTACTTTTTCATTCCTCTTCCTCATCATCTTTCTTTATTTTTCCCTACAATGGAGAGGATCCTCTTATATTTCCTCTCCTATTTTATATGTATATACTCTCTATATTCTATATAATCAAGAGTATGATAAAATTAATTACTCAACTTAATTAATAATTACACTATATTTAATAAATTAATTTAGTGTAGTTAATAAAATTGTAAATAACTTGTGATAATATAGATTGGATTGCAAATGAAAAAGAAACTTGATTAAACATAAAAAACGCTACAAATGACGAAAGATGAAAAGTAAAAACATTAAGCATACATTATAACAATTTATAGAGATGGAAATTGGACTCACTTTATAAAGAAAAAATGATTAATGTAGAAATGATGTAAAATTAGACTCAATTTATAGAGAAAAAATTGATGGAAATTAATTTATTTATTTTTTAAATAAAAAATGTTACATTTTATTATTATTTGGGGTATAACTTAACTAGTTATAAATTTGAATGAAATAATTGAAAATAGTTGTAGTAGTAGATAACATGTGTCACATGGTAAATGGGTAAAAGTTAAAGTTTGGCACAAGAGCCAAAATTTACAATCCTTGGTAGAAGGAGGATTACTTTCATTCCTCCTTCAGGAGAGGATCCTCTAACAAATTCTACAATGGAGAGGACATCCTCGTAGAAGAGAAAGAATGCTAAGAGGAGAGTGATTCCTCACCATTGTACATGCTCTAATGAGGGAAGGTGGGGAGGAGGACAGTTTCCCTAAATTGGACTCTCCGCCTATCCTCTCTTTAAAAAAAATTCACAGTCTTTTTTTCTCGTATAAAAACCCTTTTTTATATTTTTCTCTCTCCTCTCACTTCTTTTTCTCTTTCTTCTAACCTCTCTCCCTGACAACTCTAGATCTGACAACTCTAGATCTGGATCCCGTTTTTCTTCTGCCTCTACCTTCTTTCTCAGATCTACATTCCCTCTTTCTTCTGTTCGATTTTTCTCTACGCCGACAAGAAAGCTTCTGTCGCTATGCGCTTGCAGAAGCCCTTCATCGGAACAGCGGCGGATCGAACCTCCGTGGACAAGGCGAGGATGGTGGTGTCGAAGTGGACGACGGAGGCGAGGCTGAAAGAGCACGACGTGGGGGTCGAGGTACGGTGGAGCGATATCTGTGAGGACGATGAAGGTTCCGCGGACATGGGAGCGGAGGTGGGAGAGCAAGAGCTTCGTCTCCATATGCAGATGTATGTTACGATTTTTTATGTTGATTGCTTCGATTTTTTTTGGCCGTTATATGCAGATGTATGTTACGCCTACAGACACGGATGTTTACTCAATCACTAAGGTCCTTGCTCCAATGCCTCATAAGGTATCTCCCTCATCTATTATCCAACAACTAAAGGTATCTCCTCCATTCATCATTTTTTAGTTTCTATTATTAGTTGTCAAGTTTCATTAATTATGATTTGTTCGTTTAACTTGATAATGTTGAAATTGAATTGCTCAGTAATATGCCCATTTGGCCTATAACATATAATCAAGATTGTTTGTTTATCAATAATGCTAATGATAAGGTTTTTTGTCATGTGTTTTACGTGTGACAGATTTTTTGTTATGGATTTTGTGTGTGACAGGTTTTTTTTTCGTGTGACAGGTTTTTTATTTATGGGTTTTAGTGGTGACAAGTTTTTTTGTTATGGGTTTTATGTATGACAAGTTTTTTGTTATGGATTTTGTGTATGACAGATTATTTTGTTCGTATAATAGGTTTTGTGTTTATGGGTTTTAGTAGTGACAGGGTTTTTGTTATAAGTTTTGTGTGTGACAAGTTTTTTGTTATGGGTTTTGGTGTGACAGATTGTTTTGTTCGTCTGTGACCAATTATTTTTTTCGTGTGACATATTTTGTGTTTATGGGTTTTAGTTGTGATAGTTTTTGTGTTAAGAATTTTGTGATAGTAGACCACCAACGAGTAGGTGATAGTAGACCACCAACGAGTAATCGGGCCACCAACGAATAATCGGGGTGGGTTGGGGGCAAAGGACCATTGAGGAGCTTGACCGCCACGAGAGAATCGGATTCGATGACACAAGGAGTTGAGCCATGCTGATCAAGAAACCTGAAACCCTGATGTATAGCGAGGAGCTCAGCTCTAAGTGCCGAGCAGGCCCCGAACTTAGCAGCAAAAGCAGCCAAGAAGTGGCCATTTGAGTCACGAAGGACTCCGCCCCCTCCCGTTGCACCTGGGTTCCCTTTGGAAGCGCCGTCTACATTTAATTTGAGCCAATCGGAAGGCAGACGGGACCAGTTTTCAAGACCATTGCTCAGAGGGCGACTCGTGGGGGAAGAAGGTCCTCTAGTAGCAGCTTCGGTTTGTGGTAAGGCCATCATTCTAGCAGCAGCCATAATCGAGTCCACGTTATCTGTAGCTTTCTCGAACACTACTTTGTTGCGTTGCTTCCAAAGATACTAAACGACGAAACTGAAGAATGTGCTCCACTCATCTTTACCTTTCAAATTCAACATCAGCCACTACTTCATATCAGCCGAGTAGAACTTCGATCTAACAGCCTGATCACCGCATTTGGACCAAACAAACCTCGCAAAAGAACAGTCTCTTAAGACGTTCAAAGGCGTCTCATCGAGTTCGCATCTCGGGCACGCTGCAGAGGTGGTAAGATGCCTCTTCTGTTTGGTTGCATTACATAAGAAACTCTCATTAGCAGTTAAGAACAGGAAGGTACAAAATTCTTTGCTGAGTTGGAGTTTGCGATATCATCTTCCATCGAAAGTCATCCGCTCTCTCACTCGGTCGAAGAAGGTGCAAAGCCGACTTGGTGGAGAAAACGCCTGATTCCGTACCGGACCAGTTCACCTTCTCCCAATTGTCCTGGGATGTGCTTGTTAATCTAAACGCTCTCAGTTGAGCAAGAACCTGGGGTGGGAGTAAACTATTCAGCAAATTCCAGTTGCAGGAATTGTTCATCCACATTTCAGCCACAGTTGGTCCAAGGATATGATCAGGGATCAGGCTTATTGCCAGCTCTTCAAGAGGTTTGTCGTTGAGGCATCTATGTGTCCAAAAGAGAGTACAATCACCATTACCAACCGCAACCCGAAGACCTTTATGAAGCAAAGGAGCGCCATGCTCTATGCCCCGCCAGATGTACGAGGCCCTGCTTCTTTTCGTAATCATATCAACAACATTTCTGTTGACACAATACTTGCCTCGAAGAATGCGAGCCTCCAATCCATCTTCCGAAGAATGCTACCCCATAACTCGGCCATAGGTGCAGAACACTGACCAATATTATACACAAAGCCTCCAATCCATCTTCCGTCTGAATCGCGGATCACCGTAATAGCTGTAGCACAACCATCCTCGTTCACCGAGCCGTCCGTGTTGAATTTTATGGTCCCCCCGGAGGCCTTTGCCAAGCCACCAACTCTTCCTTAATTATGTGTTCCCTCTGGTTGCCTGCAAACAATCGAATTAATAACCCTAACTAAACAAGTGAGTATAACATGCAAATAAGGGGTCGAATCCCAGAGGAATCAGTTGTTCTCTGAAAATCAATTCAATCAAGAGGAAGACAAGGGTTAAGAAGGTTTGAGTAACAAACACACAAAACACAGATTTTGACATCAATAAGAGGAAAGCAGAGGGTATTTAATCAGATCCACGTAAAGAATCATTCGATTATGATTATGAAGTCATTAGTTTCCTTCTTGACTAATTCATCTGATCTTAAATAATCACCTACACGGTCCAAACAATACTTAAACCTAGGCAAGGACCCCTTAACATAGATCTAGACAACAGGAATATGTAGGATATCAAATCAAGTAATCAAGCTATGAGTCAATTGCAAGCTAAAAGAATCTATTCTCTTTCTTAATCCTAGTCCACGGTCCTAGAATTAAGTTGTTTGCATAGAAAAGATAAGTTCACATCGACAATGAATCAAATCAATTCAAACTATAAAACAAAGATAACTCAATCAGTTGATCAGGCTCAAAGAATCACACAATGTTCATGAAATTTAAGCATGAAGAGAAGAGATATTAATCAAGATAAGAAACTGTACCAAAATTTCACGAATTCATCAATATGTTTCACTTCATAAATAATCCTCTAATGGGATATAGTTCTCCATAATACAAATTAAGAAATCTATGAAAACTATAATGAGTTTAGATATTAAAAACTAAGGAACGCCTCAACTTAAATAGAGTTCAAAAGGGCAAACATCTCGAAATTAAACATAAGAAGAAGAAAAGAAGATATAAAATAAAGTCAAGTCGGATCTATAGTCCACCGTGCACGCGCCCAGAAGACCGCGCTCGCGCCATTGGGCCTTCGAAAATTCCTTCACTCTTCGCAAATCGCCTTGCACCACGCACACGCCATGGACCCTGATAAGCGGTATTTTATTCGCCTTAATACCTATCAAAGTAATCCGAACAACCCAACTAATGTAGTAGGGAAGTAAGGGTCGATCCCACAGAGACTCAGGTTTTCAGTGTTTATTGTTGTATTACTCAGAGTTAGAAAAGGGGGGTTTGAATATGAATTTAAAAACTAAATTAACTAAGGAATGTAAAATAAAAGATGATTTGTAAAATATGGGAGAAGTATGCTTAACCAGTTAATATCCATTGCGAATTCGATTATTGATCATTGATTATCAAAATTCTCTTTTTACCTTGACTAATCTACTGTGGAATGCTAATAACCCAACTTCATGGAATTATTAATCCTACTTCAATTCTAGTTATTAGCCCGACCGGTACTAACAACCCTAATTATCAAATAACCTAAGAGACCTCCTAGATTCAATTTGACAACAGCATTAAGATTCAAGTATCAATAGAAACATGCATTCAGAGCAACCAGACATCCAAATAACATGCGATTGAATTCTCTTCTCTAATCAACTAGTCCTACCAGTCCTAGGTTGATTAAAGGTTCTACTTATGATCTAATTAACACCGACCGGTAATTAGAAAGATCTAGTTGTAATTCAACTTAAAGATTCAATTAGATGGCCAGTCTAACAAAACCCTAAATCAAACTTATTCAATCAAGCATAGAGAAATCAATCTAATCAAGACAAATTAAGAACAATCAAATCTCACAATAATACATAATTCACAACTTCAATTAACTAGTTAAGCAAAAGAGGTTTAGTTGTTCAAAGACATTGAAAAGCTTACAATTCTTCCCAAGGATTCTTGTTCTTCTCAAGCTTCCAACAACAATCCTCAAAGTCAAGAATTATGAGATAATAAACCTAGAAACTAATATCCAAAAATATATCGAAGAGGTTTCTAAAAATATTATCCAAAACAAGTTTCAACCCAAAAGCCCAAGCCCATACAAAAATATCACTTTCCGGACACGCGGGTGAAAGCGCGGGCATAGCCATGAAAACTCGGTCGCGCTTCCGAAGCCATGCCCGCGCTTTCACGCCAGAGGCTCAGTTGCCGAAACGCGCCCTATGTCACAGAAGCGCGGGCGCGCTTCTGAAGCCTTGCCCGCGTTTTCAACACTAGTCGTCAGGCGACACTTTAGAGGCTGTTTTGACCCACTTCGAGTTAGAATTTGGACTCGGCGTAAAAAGATGAATTGTAGATCTTCGAGTTACCTTTCCAATGACACCAAAATCAGCTCGATCCGACCACCATAACTCCAGATCCAGCCCTTATAAGCAAGAGGTGTCGAAACAACAACTCAATACATAGTCCGGACCCAAGTGTGCTTTTCCCATCACCTCTTGGGCTAATCTCATAGCTTGGCTCTCTTCTTGCTTTCTCCAATGCTTTGGCTTCACCTCCTCTACATTTGTTGTCTTCACATCTACAATCGAAAGGCACAACAAAGTGTAGATATCCGAATCTTTCTACAAACTAACAAAACTAGCAAAACTAACTAAAACTAAACCAAAAACCATAAAAATCCTAAATAAACATGCCCTAAAACACTACCTAACATGTGTCTATCAAATTCCCCCATGCTTGAACCTTGCTTGTCCTCAAGTAAGAAATAAAATCAAAGTCACACCACAACTAGCAAGTCAAGCATTCATCTCAATATCAATCCACATTTCAACAAATAAGCTAAATCTTAACCAAGACATCATTGCATACATGGACTAGAAACTCTCAAAATCAAATCATTCATCCATTTTAGACCTCACCAAAGTAATGTGTTTCGCACTCTCACTCAAGTGTTTTAGGGATATGTGTTTCGCTCGAAATCAACTTTGAAAGCTAGACTACCATAGGCTTGCATCAGTGTTCTAAATCTCCGCTACGAATGATTAAACACGCAACAAAAATCATGAGGACTTTTAAGGGTTGTAATGGGGCCAAGGTATAAACAAGTAGGTAGGGAAATATTTGGTCATGTGGTGCTAAAAATCCGGGAACTAGTGCTAGCAAAAACCCAAATTACAAAAAATCACTATCAACTTCATACTTCCACCAACTTATTTCACCTCTTTCTCATCACTTTTCTTTCAACACTTCATCCATTCTCTCATATTTTTCTTTCTCTTTTTTTTCTTTTTATAAGAGACATCTTTTCTTTCTTTTTCAACTTCTTATCTTTTTTCTTTCTTTTCACACCCAACATTCTTCCTTTTCAAACCATCCCCATAGTACCACAAAGAATAACTCTAGCTAAATCCTAATTCCCGGATGGGTCAAGCTTATCAAGGCTAGGAGTTATTTTTGTGAAGCTACAAAATAAGGCTAATAGACTCAAAAATAGGGGCTATCAAACAAAGGAATAATGTAAGGTAGATAAGGATAATATGAGCTAATGAACATGCCTCAATCATTTTAATGTTATGCATTTAAATCATGTAATGTAGCCTTGAAAAAGATTCTAAACGCAAGTTCTAGAGCTAGCAATCAAAGTGATACACTCAAGAAAAGATGCAAATATGCAATAAAGGCTCAAATAAGTCTCACAAGGGATATATGTCTAGAACTTCATAAACAATTCAAAATTTCAACTTCCTATGCATGCTCAATCCTATAATCAAGATCAATAACTTAAGAATCATGCTTCAATCCAAGGAAACTTCAACCAACAAGCTAGTCATGGGTTAGATAATACTCTTAACTTAGAGAGACAAGAGGACAAGTAGGGAAATTTGAATCCTACAATGCAATATTTTTGTGATTTTTTTCAATTTTTCAATTTTTTTGTGATTTTTTCAAAATTTTAATCAATGCAAAATAAGAAATTAAACATGCAAATGTAACTATATGAATGCAATCTAAGACTAAGCAAGCAATCCTTTCCCCCATGCTTAAATTTTACATTGTCCCCAATGTAAAGTAAAATTAAAGAGAAAAGAAAAACTAACCAAGTTGTCGAGTAATCCGGATCTTGAGGTGGTGGTGGGAAGCACTCGGCGGCCGAGCTATGATATGTGCAACCCGAGTTATGAGACTTGTACGCCGGGCTAACTAGAAACAAAACAAAACAAAAAAAAAAACTATACTAAACTAATACTAAGAATCAAAAACAACTATCCTAATCACTTGGGTTGCCTCCCAAGAAGCGCTTCATTAACGTCGTTAGCTTGACGAGAGCACAATTTCACAGGCTCAGACATTGTCAATGCCCTTAACAACCTATCAAATATCTGCGAGCTCATCTTGATGAAACATAAATAACACAAGAATAAGTTGAGTTTAAATAACATGTCAGTCAAACACCGTTTCAACTTATCAAACCTATGAGCTCAATTTTCATAAGATGGCATATGCTCGAACCAATGCGAATCAAGTGGTGGCTTTTCAATATATGTATGAAATGAATCAAAGCTCTTACCAGAAATACCACTTTCAATCAAGATGAACTCAGAGAAATCCCTAGAATTTTCATCATGCTGCAAACTTGGTTCTTCGAATGAATAAGCGATAGGAAGGAATGCAATCGGCTCATTGAGTTCGGTGGCCTTTTCTTTAGCAATATAAACTCCACAAGGCTCATCTATGGTCTCCTCGAGATGAGTAGCATCACATGGAACATCAAAGTCACCATCTTGACCTAACTCATGTGTAGGGAATTGCTCCTCCACATGCATTTGAGTATTTAATTCAGGGGCTCTTGAAACGTCAGAAGCCTCATCAGGTTGGAGTATTGATGAAGATGATCCGACCAACAAACACTGACGGCCCATATAACAAAGAAAATCCCAACACTCCATAGGTTCCATACATAGAATTCGTCCATTGCTCATGTATTCAGCCAACTCAAGAGTTTCATGATTCATACCCTCAATAATGCCCATGCAAAAGCTTCCAATATCAATATGAAGTCCCTGAGCACCAAGTCCATCCATATAATCTTGGAATCTAACGAAGTACCAATGAAATTGCTCATCCTGAAACTGTTTACATTCGAACAAAGCCATAGATTAGTAGCACAGGTGTGGACCCTAAGCTAGGTCCACACAAGAGTAACAAAACAATAAACACAAGAAAACAACCGAGTCCCCGGCAACGGCGCCAATTTGATAAGCGGTATTTTAGTCGCCTTAATACCTATCAAAGTAATCCGAACAACCCAACTAATGTAGTAGGGAAGTAAGGGTCGATCCCACAGAGACTCAGGTTTTCAGTGTTTATTGTTGTATTACTCAGAGTTAGAAAAGGGGGGTTTGAATATGAATCTAAAAACTAAATTAACTAAGGAATGTAAAATAAAAGATGATTTGTAAAATATGGGAGAAGTATGCTTAACCAGGTAATATCCATTGCGAATTCGATTATTGATCATTGATTATCAAAATTCTCTTTTTACCTTGACTAATCTACTGCGGAATGCTAATAACCCAACTTCATGGAATTATTAATCCTACTTCAATTCTAGTTATTAGCCCGACCGGTACTAACAACCCTAATTATCAAATAACCTAAGAGACCTCCTAGATTCAATTTGACAACAGCATTAAGATTCAAGTATCAATAGAAACATGCATTCAGAGCAACCAGACATCCAAATAACATGCGATTGAATTCTCTTCTCTAATCAACTAGTCGTACCAGTCCTAGGTTGATTAAAGGTTCTACTTATGATCTAATTAACACCGACCGGTAATTAGAAAGATCTAGTTGTAATTCAACCTAGAGATTCAATTAGATGGCCAGTCTAACAAAACCCTAAATCAAACTTATTCAATCAAGTATAAAAAAATCAATCTAATCAAGACAAATTAAGAACAATCAAATCTCACAATAATACATAATTCACAACTTCAATTAACTAGTTAAGCAAAAGAGGTTTAGTTGTTCAAAGACATTGAAAAGCTTACAATTCTTCCCAAGGATTCTTGTTCTTCTCAAGCTTCCAACAACAATCCTCAAAGTCAAGAATTATGAGATAATAAACCTAGAAACTAATATCCAAAAATATATCTAAGAGGTTTCTAAAAATATTATCCAAAACAAGTTTCAACCCAAAAGCCCAAGCCCATACAAAAATATCATTTTCCGGACACGCGGGTGAAAGCGCAGGCATAGCCATGAAAACTCGCTCGCGCTTCCGAAGCCATGCCCGCGCTTTCACGCCAGAGGCTCAGTTGCCGAAACGCGCCCTATGTCACAGAAGCGCGGGCGCGCTTCTAAAGCCTTGCCCGCGTTTTCAACACTGGTCGTTAGGCGACACTTTAGAGGCTGTTTTGACCCACTTCGAGTTGGAATTTGGACTCGGTGTAAAAAGATGAATTGTAGATCTTCGAGTTACCTTTCCAATGACACCAAAATCAGCTCGATCCGACCACTATAGCTCCAGATCCAGCCCTTACAAGCAAGAGGTGTCGAAACAACAACTCCAATACATAGTCCGGACCCAAGTGTGCTTTTCCCATCACCTCTTGGGCTAATCTCATAGCTTGGCTCTCTTCTTGCTTTCTCCAATGCTTTGGCTTCACCTCCTCTACATTTGTTGTCTTCACATCTACAATCAAAAGGCACAACAAAGTGTAGATATCCGAATCTTTCTACAAACTAACAAAACTAGCAAAGCTAACTAAAACTAAACCAAAAACCATAAAAATCCTAAATAAACATGCCCTAAAACACTACCTAACATGTGTCTATCAGACCCCACGCACGCGGTTCTTCACTTGAATGAAATTTGTACTCCGGTCTCCACCGCACTCGCGGTTTGTTTGCAGTAGCAACTCCTTGCTTGCGATCTTATCTCAAAAAAAATATCTTGTAACTTCAATCCGTGTATCTTTGGTCTTGATATCACGATTAAGTTCAAACTCTAGCCTATACACAATAAATAAAACCCTAAAGTACAAGAGTTATCACATCCTAAATAGAGTATATCAAATTCCCCATACATAAATCTTGCTCTTCCTCGAGTAAGTTTAAACTGAATTTAACAAATCAGCACAGCTAAGATCTTAGGATATACAAGAGAAGATAAAAACAATCAACTCACAACCCAAACCCAAAGATAGAGTAATAGTGAGCAAAACAATAAAGCTCCATCACACACCTCACAACAATGATAATAACACTCAAGCTCAAAGTCCCCAAGAAGAATCATGTCCTGAATCACTCAATTATTTTCCACTTAATTCTACTTACGTGCCCTTTTGGGTTTTCGCCTAACCAGTCATTCCATTTTTCAATAGATGTGCTCACAAATACTCACAATTAGTCATGAACCTTATTTTACCCCAGCCTAATGCTGGTCCGGGTTACCTACTTATTACCTGAGTCGCCCTTTCGGATTTTCAACTCATCCCAAGATTTATATGTCTTTTTTAAGTTTTTATGTCTTTTTCTATTTTTTTTCTTTTTCTTTTTTCTTTATTATGTACAAAGTTATGGAATAAGTGCTTCATGAAAACAAGAAAATCAAAGAGATTCAAACAAAAAACAACTAACTACAACTAACTAGGATAAACGTAGTGAGCACTCCTTCCCCCATACTAAAGTCCTTCATTATCCTCAATGAAGCTAAGAGTAAGGAAATAAGTAGAGTGAAAGGTATATCAGAAGACTCACATACGAAGAAGAGAGGTGGAATGGAAGATCTCTTCAAAGGTATAGGATGAATAAATTGAAAATCTTCGGATTGATCTTCTGCAGGTATACCGCGCGCGTGGCATGGGAGGCGCAAGCGCGGGTCTTCAACTGGGAGGAGAACTCGCTTCTGGGTATGTACCGCGAGCGCGGAGGAGGAGGCGCGCGTGTGGTCTTGGTCGACAGCGAACATGAACTTCAACAACGAAATACTATGGATGCATTAAAAATGCATTCGTAGCTTTAAACAATGCATTACGATTGCACTTTTTAACGTTATGGATGCACTTTTTCACTTTATAGATTAAATATTAAATTCAAATTTGGGACTGCTGATGTCACTCAAGTCCATGTCACTCCCCGCAGTCCCACAACTCCAATAATTGACCGTGGGGAAAAAAATCAGCCGTCGATCGTCTAGTCACTCAAGTGCGCATGTATATACGATTACAAAAACTCAAAATCTGATCGATGTCTCTAGCTACACAGACCCACACACCATTCATCATGATTCACCCTTCCTTCCTACTAAAATCTGATGTCTCTAGCTACACGTACGCTGGTTGGTTCTCCATCTGTGATGTTTTTAAGAAAATTGACTGGTTCTCTATGGAATTTTAATGAATATTTGGGCAATACCATCGATCGTTCTATGTATGCAGTCCAAATCATGTACGTACTTGATCATTGTATACATGCATAGAGACGAATTATACAGATGTACATACATACGTATTTTCGTGTGTGAATTAACAATAGATCGATTTCTATATATTACATTAATATATCATGCACACGTACGAATTCACAGTACGTTACAGCTAGGTAGCTGAGCTGAACACGCACTGATTATCGATATATCGGATGAGGAAGCTTCTTCCAATCTAGCTACCTTCTTTGAAAATTGAGATACTTGATCCCATAAGCAAACACAACCAGAAAGAGGAGAACAAATCCAAGATGTGCAACCACCACTGCTGGCAAAAAGTCATGGTCAAATCCAAAGTACTCCTCTAGGAACACCTTTACCGTCACATTTTGATCCACTCCCGGAACCACCAGGATCGAGTTTTTATCTCCCAGTTGCGACGTCACAATGCCGTAGATTGTCCAGGCCACAGGGGATGCCCAGTAGTACCACCTCCACCAGATTGGAATTTGCTGTCATATGTTCAATTTAATACAACCAAAATAAACAAAAAATGTACATATATATATATATTTATATATTAAATTGTTCTTCAATTTAGATGGTGCATGCATGTTTTAATTGCTCGTATGAATCTATCTATCTATCTATCTTCTATATACACTTACAGGATAAGGAATCAGAAATCCCGAAAAGAGATTCCACAACGATATGAAGAAGGACATGACAATGGCGGCCACTTGTTCTCCTGGAGTAGGGGCTACCAACATCATACCGTACAAGGTGAAGTAGATGAAGCTCGTACAGATGAAGTAGTAGAAGTAACCGAATTTGATAAATGTCCACTCATATCCAACCATGGAGTATAGGATTGTGCTGTAAATACATGTTTGAATCACTACGTATATTATCTCTACAACCACCTGCAGCAGCCCAAATCCATCATTAAAGATCTTATGACAAAAAAGAAATCTAACCAGATTCTGACCAAAAAAAAAGAAATCTGACCAGATTGATATCAATATAATGAGCTACTCCATCTGACCTGAGCAAATGCATAAGGCAGTGCTGAATACATTCCAGCCGCCCTTTCGCGATAGAATACAGTTCTTTCCACTGCCACAATCGGTTGGACTGCTGTAGTATTTGAAGCTCCAAGGAAAAACACTGCTGTATACATGGCTCCTACCAAGTTCATCACGCTTTGCATGTCATCTCTGTTGACACGAGCATCACTCACATTTATTTTTCTTTTCGCCAGAAGATCTATATATATATAATAAGCTTTACGAATTAGTCAGTGACTCCACACTTACAGTTTACCGCCCTGTTTCCAAAATATAGCACCAAACAGAAGACCGATAGCTATAGTTACCACGAAACGAATGGCATTATAAGACGGATTTCTCCAGTAAGATCTTCGATGCTTCCAAAAGCACGCTTTGAACTGTGAAAGGAACGGTTTTGAGTATTTGGTTGGGAAATACAGATCCTTGGACCCTGAAGCTGGAGTGCTGAGCTCTTCAATGAGTTGCTCATTTGACCTTATAAGGCAGGATCAAAAACATTGCAAACAAGTGTAAATGAAGTGGTTCATACCAAAGTGTTTCAAGTACCAGGGGAGTAATCTCCTTACCGAAACAGAGATGAACTAGCATAGATTTCTGCAAAGTCTAAACCTAAATGAGATTCAACTTGTGGAGTGCTGATTTCAAGCATCCATGTTGCAGGATTGTAACCGTCTCGGATTTTAGGAATTCCTGGAATGGCCTACAAAAATGAACTACAATTTGGACATACTCCACTTTTGATGATAATAATAAAGTGATTTCGACAAAAGCAACCGCACAACCTACCTCAAAATACTCGATAAGTTTGCTAGAGTGGAGGCCAAGGAGTCCTGCATAGATGATTCTGCCGCCTCTCTTCATGAGTAGAAGCTAGAGACAAGAACAATCTTAAGCCATGTTTTGTAGGAACTCAAGGTACTAAATGATAGAGAAGATTTTGTGCAACGATTACCTCATCGAAGGACTCGAAGATATCTATGCTTGGCTGATGAATGGTGCACACAACAGTTCTTCCAGTATTCACTGTATTCCTTACTGCACGCATCACAATAGCAGCAGCTCTTGCATCAAGACCCGACGTTGGCTCATCCATAAAAATAATTGATGGGTTCGCCACTAGCTCCACGGCGATTGTTAACCTCTTTCGTTGCTCTGTTGAAAGCCCATCCACACCGGGGAGCCCAACAATAGCATTTCTCAATGGGTTAAGCTCAACCAGATCCATCACTTCTTCCACAAACATCTTTACAATAGAATCAGCTTGTCAGAAAGTGAGAGCCTTCATAATGACTACAAAAACTGATTTGGATTCACCTACCTCTCTAGTCTTTGAATCGACATCTGAGGAAAGACGAAGCCAGGCTGAGAACAAGAGGGATTCACACACAGTTACATGTGGCGAATGAATGTCTGTTTGCTCACAATAACCACTAATCCTGGCAAATTTTTCTTGCTTTTTCGGATATCCTGATATGCTGATACTTCCTTCAATATATCCACCGGTCTTTCTTCCAGCCAACACATCCATCAATGTGGTTTTTCCAGCTCCACTTACTCCTACTAAAGCTGTCAGTACTCCTGGTCTGAAAGCACCACTAACATCTTGTAATAATTGGAGACGATCTTCGGCGCCTTGAGCCTTCATTTCCTGGTTTCAGAACCAAAAACGGAAACTCCATAGTGAAAATGTATATATTGATGGTGGTGTATACAAATTATTTGTGATTCAAAACTCAATCAAATGAAGCATATCCATCAGTTTGGCTTTTCCTTGGAAGAATGACTTACTGCTGGCATATCCACGTAATAATTTACGTGGTTAAAAGCAAGTGAAAGAGGTTCAAAGTGCAAGATCATTCCACTTCCTGGAGGGCCAGAGGTCTTAATTGTAGTCATGCTTGTACCATCATTTGCTTGTCTCTCAGACAACTTCTTATTATGGTTGGCCTCAACATCATTATCACCATCTGTGACCAAAGCTCTTGAATCGGCATAAGCTGATATCACAGTGGCGCCAAAGCAATGATGTAATTAATGAGCCCCATGCCTTGTTATCTCTGCTTCGAGAAGCTAATAAATGGTATGCAAGAATACTTACGGTTCAAATACTTGAGTGCTAGGATGAATAATATGTTAAAAAGCATTGAAAACCCAAACAATGCTCCGATGCAGACCCAGAACCAGTGTTCCTCTGTATAAAAGCTTCGGGATGCCAAAAGCACCTTCCCCACAGTCGGTTGGTCAAATCGGGAGTCAATATTTGGCTGCATAAATTTGCATGATTTTAGTGAGTTGCACCTAGCTACATGGCAGATTCAAAAGAGAGGAGTTAAGTTGAGAGCACTTACTGTAGTCCATCTACTGTCAAGAAATTCATTCATGACAAGGGCATTTTGTCCATACATCATAGGTGACGCATAGTAACCCCATAGCATCCACGATGGTATATCCTCTACAAGAACCAAAACCCATTAAGATGAAAAAGGTTCAGATAGCGTACATGAAACTAACAAGCAAGAAAGCATTTGACGCTTACTCTTGGCAATGATGAAACCACCAAGCACAAAAACCAATAGGATGGAGAAAACTCCCACTGTATTAGATACCACCATCGTTCTTCCTGTGGCACCAAGAAATCGAAAGAGGGGTAATGCCATCTGGTGGATAGCAAAGAACGCCAAGAACTGGCCAAAGAACCTGATTTGGAACAAGTATGTGAGCCCAAAGAATCATTTTTTCCCTTTTGATATATCAAAAACCAAGGAGGATAAGGATATTATACCTGGATGCAGACGGAGCATATCCAACAGTATAGTAGGTAAGAATGACAAAAATCCCGGATTCAGCTAAAGATAGAGGCACTCTAAGGAGCCAAATTGGCAAAGCATAAGCCCACACAGGATAAATTAAGTTGCTCTGCTTATAAAAGACAGGAAGCTTGAATATGGTCATGGCAATTTCTGCAAAGCCATTAAACATCACATTGATCAGACTGAAAAACAAGGCTCCAAAGTATTTTCCTCCATCGGCTACACTCTTATGATGCATTGTCGTCCTGAAAAACACAGACATTGTCATCAGCGACATGATCGCTAACTGGACTATCTTGAATATGTAGATGACAGCGTTTCGCTTCATCAATAGCCACTCCCTCAAGAAACATGCCTTGAACATTTCCCAGCTGGAAATTCCATATTTATCCTTCATTAATGCAGCATGGTGGGTTTTTGATCTATCGTAAGGAATGTTGAGATCAGATTCTAGTTTTGCTCCAGTAGGAAAAGATTTGAAGGCTTCTACAAATTCTGGAACTGATATAAATCTGTAAGGTTGATTACTCCTAGACCAGTATTGCGGTTGGTCTTTCTTGGAAGTAACTTCCTGGAGAAAATCAGCCACACCTTTCCTTTCTGGGCACTTAAACCCCATGTACTCGAAAAACCCAAGGATGTTTTCACGCGGACCTTGGTATACGATCTGACCTTCTGAGAGTAAAATAATATCATCAAAAAGTTCATACGTTTCAGTCGCAGGCTGTAAAAGAGAGATGATCATGGTAATGTCCATTATATGAACCATCTGCCTCATGTACTTGCATATTTGGAAAGTAGTGGAACTATCCAATCCATTTGATATTTCATCCATTAGGAGGACCTCATAAGGGCCCATCAACATCTCACCTGCAGTCGTTCATGTAATCAATCAATTTATTTACACTTATCTAACTTAGAATATACTGCGTTTATGAAAGCGTGCGTGTCTTACAAAAGAGAAACCAAGACATACTCACCACAAGTGACACGCTTCTTTTGTCCTCCAGAGATACCCCTTCTCATTTCATCTCCTATAAATGTATCAACACATATATCCAGCCCCAGAATCTTCCACAGACAAATGAATAAAAGAGTAGTTTTAATTTATATATATATATATGTTAGAAAAAACACAAACTAGTGCGTGCAGTATGAAAAAATATAGGAATGAGCAGTTTCATTTAAGAGCATACCTTGAGAACATAATCAGTAACAAGACTATGTTTTTGGCCTTGGATTGATACAGCTTTCATGAATGCATCAATCTCAGGATCCGGCCTGATTCCAGCTTCCCTTTCTCGTCTTGCAAGCTCCGTCAAGAGTTGATATCTTGCGCCGACGCCTAAGCATCGACCAGAAAAATCCAAGGTTTCTCTAACGGTCATCTCTCCAACATGGAGATCATATTGGCTAATATAGGCACAGGTCCTTTGAGGAACAAATTCTCTAAACTCGTGGCCGCAATAGGTTATCTTTCCATTTACCTGCTCAAAGGCTCCGCCTTTAATTATATATCTATAGTAGTCATTACAGCACAAAGAAAAATAATCTTTCATGTTGTGACAAGTATAAATACCTTGAGATCCTTTGTAAGTTTGTCTGCAAGAGCCAACAACAGAGTTGTTTTCCCTGCACCTGGAGGTCCTAGAAGTAAAGTCAACCTGATGGAGAATGGAGATAAGTATATATATATATATATATATATATATATATATATGCATCAAGTTCTCATTCTCATGTACAGCATCTAGTGATCAATGACATGAATGAGATGTTATTAGCATATAAATATATTAAGATAAATAATTTATATTTCTTGGGGAGAAAATTTGTGTTGGCCCCATCTGTGTAACTATATAAGCCTTGTAAACACGTAATAGAAATCAAGCCATACTTCCTAAACCCAATTCTTCATGGTATCGGAGCGTTCGATCTAAACCAAAACCCTAAACCTAAATTTTTTTTTAGCACCGGTTGATTCTCGCTTGTCCTCACCGCCACCATGGTGAACCCCGAGGATTCTTCCACCGCCCAACAAGCCGTCGCGGCCGCTACCGCTGCCCAGCAATAGGCTGCCCAATTGGCCGTTGCGCAACAAGCCTTTCAGCAGGTGTTCCTTGCACCGCAATCTACTACCCCGTCTACTCAAAAGATTAACTCTCCCTACTATCTCCACCCGTCGGACCATCTCGGCTTGACAATTTGCCCCATCGTTCTCAAGGGCGATAATTACCAAGAATGGGTGATCGCAATGCGGAACGCCCTGAGTGCCAAAGGCAAGATTGGATTCATTGACGGTTCAATCTAGGAACCCGCGGCTGATTCTCCTGATGCCGAGTACTGGGTTTCCTTCAACTCTATGCTTATTGGATGGCTTGTACTATCGATGGACCCGCCTCTTCGGTCCTCCATCACGTACTCTACTACAACTCGTGAATTATGGGACGATCTTCAGCAGCGGTTCAGTGTCGGCAATGGTCCCCGTATCTTACAATTGCGCTTCGACATTGCTAATTGTCGTCAAAAAAGCCAATCAATCGCTGCTTACTATGGTACATTGAAGAAACTATGGGAAGAACTTGCCATGTACGTCCCACTTGAAACTTGTGATTGCACCAATTGCAAGTGTGGAATAACCAACAGATTAAGCAATGCTCGGGAGATTGAACGTACGCACCAATTTTTGATGGGACTTGACGACGCCGTCTACGGCACCGTTCGTTCTCATCTTATGGCGCAGGACCCTCTTCCTAACCTGGCCAAGGTCTACTCTACTGTTGTGTCTGAGGAGCGCCAGCAATCTATCATCAAGGATCAAAACTCGCCATCCGAGAACCTCGCCTTTGCAGCCCGCTCGTCTTAGCAATCTTTTGGCGCTTCTAAGACATCCATGCTTACCTCAGAACAAAAGAAGCTTCTCCATTGCACACACTATAATCGGTCGGGACATGATGTCTCAATCTGTTTCAAACTACATGGGTTCCCGGACTGGTTTTATGAACGCCGAGGGGCTGGCCGTGGTTCATCACAAAACAGCAAAGGGCGTAATTCCGGCTCCTCCTCTGATTCAAATGCAGACCGTAGACACTCCAATGGTCGTGGTCGTGGTTCTTCCGGCGTCGCCAACGCTGCTCAACAGCCCGCGCCGAATGGATAATCCTCCTTCCAGCCATCGTCCAAGGATCGCCAAGCTCTAGGTTCTTCTCTCACCAACGAGCAATGGGCGTCTATGGTTCAGCTTTTCGCATCCTTGAATTCTTCCGCTGCTAATGGTGCTTCCGATAAGATCTCTCGCCCTTGGATTCTTGATACAGGCACGTCTTATCACATGACCGGAGAGTTATAGCTGTTACAGGATGTTTCCCCAATTAATCCTATTACTTTACTGTTGCCGAATGGCAATGTTGCTACAGCTGAGACAGCCGGCTCTTTATTTTTCGGCTCATTACGTGTTCCTCATGTCTTACATATTCCCGGCCTCACTTGCAATTTGCTATCTTTTGCTCAACTTACAACTGATCTTGATTGTGTTGTTACCCTGACTAGTCGGATGTGTGTCTTACAGGATCTAAATTCGAGGATGGTGATTGGAGCGGGTGAACAAAGGGGAGGGGTCTATTGGCTTCAAGCGCTTGCTGCCGTCAATGCGTGCTCAGCTCCGTCTGCTGTTCTCTCGCCACCAGTGTTATGGCATCAACGTCTTGGACATCCGGCTCTCTCTATGTTAAAGTTTCTATAGCTGCTATTAAGGGTTGGGAGCTCCATCAAATGGATGTTCACAATGCCTTCTTACTCGGTGATCTTGATGAGGAGGTTTACATGAAACCCCCTCCTGGGTATCTTACAGTTCGTCCAGGACAGGTCTGTCGCCTTCAAAAGTCTCTCTATGGCCTTCGACAGGCTCCTCGTAACTGGTTCTCTAAACTTGCATCAGCCTTACGGGCGTTTGGTTTTCATCAGAGTCATGATGATTACTGTCTATTTGTGTATTCTCGGGCTCATATCTCTCTGCATGTTCTCATCTACGTTGACGACATGATTATTGCTGGCAATGACTCTTCTGCCATCTCTCGTTTTAAGGCATATCTCAGCTCTTACTTCTATATGAAAGATCTGGGGGTTCTCAAGTATTTTCTTGTCATTGAGGTTGCTCGCTCTTCTAAGGGCATTTTTCTCTCTCAGCGGAAATATGCACTTGATATTCTTGCTGAAACGGGCCTACTTGTCGGAAAACCATGTGAGTTCCCCATTGAACAGAATCATTCACTCGCCACTTCCTTGAGTCCTTTGCTTGATCAGCCCGATCGTATCGGTGTCTCGTTAGTCGTCTTATTTGTCTGACTATCACTCATCCAGAGATTAGCTTTGCAGTGCACACTTTAGCCCAGTTTCTTCAAGCTCCTCGGATCGATCACTAGCATGCATCTCTTCGTGTACTACAGTACCTCAAGAGTCATCCTGGACAAGGTTTATTACTCTTTGCCTTGAGCTCATTACAGGTATTTGCCTATTGTGACTCTGATTAGGTTGCTTGCCCCATATCTCGTCGCTCTATTACTGGCTTCTTTGTCTCCTTGGGTCAGTCACCAATTTCTTGGAAGACAAAGAAACAACACACCGTATCTCATTCATCTGCTGAGGCTGAATATCGCTCTATGGCATCCACTTGCACTGAGTTATTATGGTTTAAGTTGCTTCTTCGGTCTCTTGGTCTGCATCACTCTACACCGATGCGACTCTATTGTGATAGCCAAGCAGCTTTACATATTGCAGCGAACCTTGTCTTTCATGAGCGCACGAAACACATTGAGATTGATTGCCACTTTATCCGAGATCAGATACAGAATGGCACGATTGTTGCTTCTCATATTCGGACTTCAGATCAGCCTGCTGACATCTTTACCAAGCCTTTGGGCCGACAACAATTTTAGCTTCTTCTTCGCAAGTTGGGCATTCTAGATCTCCATGCTCCAACTTGAGGGGGAGTATTAGCATATAGATGTATTAAGATAGATAATTTATATATCTTGGGGAGCAAATTTGTGTTGGCCCCATCTATGTAACTATATAAGCCTTGTGAACACGTAATAGAAATCAAGCCATTCTTCCTAAACCCAATTCTTCAGATGTCTTCAAATATAAAATTAATGTATGCATGCATGACCTTATATATATGCAGTGACGGACGCAGAACTAATTTAAAGGGGGAGGACACAATTTGCATAGGAGATTCGATGAATCAAGAATAGCCGATAAATTGAATTATGCAATACTCTTAAATAGTAGAAAATAGTTACTTATTTATCAAAAAAATTATATTATGTGTGAGATCTAATTTTTGCAAAAACAAATCACTAGTTTGTAGAAAAATATAAGAGAGAAATACAATAAATGTGAATAAAAAATGAAAATAATGCTACTAGGAATTGATCGAATAAGAGATACGAAAAATCAAGAATAACCGATAAAAATAATTATGCAATACTCTTAAATTGTAAAAAATAGTTTTTATCAAAAAATTATATTATGTATGAGATCTAATTTATGCATGAACAAATAGCTAGTTTGTAGAAAACAATCACAAAGAAATACATTAAATGTGAATAAAAAAGCAAAATAATGATACTAGGAATTGAATAGGAGATTCGATAAATCAAGATTAGCCGATAAATTTAATTATGCAATACTCTTAAATAGTACAGTAAAAGATAGTTACTTATTTATCAAAAAAATTATATTATGTATGAGATTCAATTTATGCAAAAACAAATAGCTAAATTGTAGGAAACAATTGGAGAGAAATACATTAAATTAATGTGAATAAAAAAACAAGATGATGTTATTGGGAATTGAACCTTGGTGGGATGATAACAAAATTGAACAAAATACCATCTAGCCTAGTTGAGTTTTATGTCATATTAAGACAAATTTATTTAATATATATTCGTATTTAGCCTAAAATTTAGTATACATATGTATACCGAAAATAAACCCGACGGGAGGGGGCACGGGCCCACTCATGCCCCCAGGTCCGTCTATATATATATATATATATGTCATACTCCCTCTGTGCCGGTTTGTTTGTCCAGTATTCCTTTTCGGGCGTCCCCTTTTGTTTGTCTAGTTTCCATTTATATCCACTCTTTTACCCCTATTATTCCACTGTCTCACCTACTTTATCTCTTTTCACCCCAATCAATCACATCTTTTACTCATACTATACAACTCTCTCATCTAATTTATACTACTTTATACCAACTTTCCCAATTACCAATACTATTTTATACCGTTCTTAAAACCCGTGCAAATTGTCCTTTTGGACGAATAAAAGGGGACGGAGGGAGTAAGGAGGTACTAGTAAACTTGTACTGGTTACAAATGAATTAACTAAAGTAGGGTTGGATAAAGTTGAAATCAAATTAAATATCTGTTAACGGAAACAAAATCAAAGAGAAACCATGGATGCCATGATAGCACACAAGCCAGAGAAAGCATGCAAATTAAAGCTTCTGGAATTAGTTAGAGAGAGTCCGTTACACGCTACTGCAAGAAATTATTTATATCTAGCTACTAAGCAACTAACTCAACACTCGACCGAAAAAAAAAAGCAACTAACTCAACACGATGGTTAATTAGATCTAGCACTACTCAACACGATGTATACATAAATGCCGGCCATATGGGTTGATGCCACATACCTTGAAGGATAAACTATTCCGTTGAGATCCTTAAGTATGTTGACGACGTTTTTCTTGGATGGGGCAAGTTTCAGCAGGCCAAGAAGATCCTGTAAGACCACCAAGGAGCATTGTAATGTACTATCTTAATTATTTGGGTTTATTATTATAATTATTATATATATATAGATTAAAGTTCAATAGAGAACATGTAAGTATTAGAGAATAAGAGAACAATTGTGGGTCTTTGGATGATAATCAAATGAATGGGTGATTTCAATGCTATAAGGGACCCCTCAGAGAAAGTCTATGGCAAAGGTAGGAATGCACAGTTTAGTAAGGACTTCCTTGACTACACTAACAGAAATGGACTGGATGATCTCAAATTCAGTGGCGCCTATTTCACTTGGTCCAACAAACAGGCAGGTGCAGACATGATCAAATGCAGGCTGGATAGAGTCCTTGCTAACCAAGAGTGGATTGATAGCTTCCCTAATTTTGATGTCAGCTTTGATCTTCCTAGGTGCTCAGATCATAGTCCAGGTATTTTGAAAATTTCAGGAGCTAAAGCCTCTGCCAGACCTCCTTTTAATTTCAACAATAGCTGGGCCGATCACCCTCAGTTTCAAAGTTTGGTGAGTGATGTTTGGAAGAATGAAGCTCCTAAAGGCTATAGAATGTACAGATTGGTATGCAAGTTGAAAGCTCTCAAGGGGCCCCTGAAGAAGCTCAATTCCAAAAACATAGACAGACAAGATGCAGAGATTCTTAAGCTTCACTCAGTTCTCAATCAAATCCAAGCTGATGTTCAGGGACAGACTGACAATGAAAGGCTCTTGCAGGATGAAAAAGAGGTTCTTGCTCAGTTGAGGAATGCTATGAAGGAAAGAAGGGTTCAACTTCAGCAACTTGCTAAACTGCATTGGTTGAAATATCAGGACTGCTGTAGCAGTTATTTTCACAATTCCATAAAGCGGAGAAAGGCTCTTAATTCAATCAAGGCCCTTGTTGATGAATCTGGGGTCACCATCACTGAAGAGCATGAATTGAAAAATTTGATTGTGACTAATTTTGAGACTTTCCTTGGAGTTGAAGGCCCTCACAGCTCCACTGATGTCTCTATAGTTCAAAATGGTCCTATTATTGATGAGACAGATAAAGCTTCCATGGCAAATTTGTTCAAAAAAGAGGATGTGAAGAGGGCTCTTTGGAGCATAAGCAAGAACAAAGCCCCAGGGCCTGATGGCTTCAATGCCCATTTCTTCAAGAAAGCTTGGGACACCATAGGCAATGAGTTCTCTGAGGCAGTGCTTGACTTCTTCTATAGTGGAAAAATGCTGAAAGAACTGGGAAACACAGTGATTGCTCTCATACCTAAAGTTGACAATATTTGTGCCATCACTGACTACAGACCCATCTCTTGTTGCAATGTCATTTACAAGGTGATCTCCAAGATGATTGTAGCCAGGCTCCAAGGAGTTCTCCCCAAGATAGTGGATTCTAATCAAGCTGCATTCATCAAGGGACGCAGCATAAGGCACAACATTGCAGTGTGTCAAGACCTTGTCAAAAGCTATGCTAGAAAATTTATTAGCCCACGCTGTGCAATCAAGATTGATTTGAGAAAAGCATATGACACTGTCAGTTGGAGTTTTCTCTTTAATCTACTGGAGGCTTTGAACTTCCATCCTGCTATGGTGAACTGGATCAAGGAGTGCATTACTTATTGCCAATATACTGTGAAAATTGGTCAAGAGCATTGTGGACACTTCAGAGCTAAGAGAGGTCTCAGGCAAGGTGACCCTATGGCACTTTATCTCTTTGTCTTGATCATGGAATATCTCACAAGAGCTCTTAGAAAGGCTGCCAATTCTAACCTTATCAAGTATCACGGCTACAAGAGAGCCAAAGTTGTCAATTTACGCTTTGCAGATGACCTTTTTATTTTCTCCCATGGAAATGAAGCTTCTGCTAGTGCTATTAAAGCTGTGCTTGATCAGTTTGGTGTTGCCTCTGGATTGAAGATGAATCTTGCCAAGTCAAAAGTGTTCTGTGCTGGACTTAATCAGCTGGAAAGGCAGGATGTTTGTGACAGTTTGGGCATGACTTTGGGGGAGCTTCCAGTGAAATATTTAGGAGTTCCTTTGTGTAGCTCTCGCGCTCAAAAGAAGGATTTTGCTGAGCTCACTAGCAAAATTAGACAGAAGGCCGGCTAATGCTTGGGCAGCTAGAAATCTGTCTTATGCAGGCAGGCTTGAAATCATTAAGGCTGTGTTTCATGGAGTCATACTCTACTGGTGCAAGATCTTTTTATTGCCTAAATCAATCATTAATGATCTTGTGTGCTCTATGAGAAATTTCCTTTGGAGTGGAGGAAGTACTGGCAGCAAAGCTCCTGTGGCATGGAGGAGAGTGTGTTGTCCTAAAAATGAAGGAGGCCTTGGCCTCAAAGACTTGGAAGCCTGGAATAAAGTTGGAGTTGCTGAATTGCTGTATGATGCTCACTCTCAGAATGACTCCATTTGGCATCACTGGGTCAACACAAACTACTTACAGAACCAAAGCATTTGGGAGGCCAGCTGCAAATCCACCTCCAGTGCCATGTGGAAGGCTGTGCTAAGCCTCAGAAATGAATTTATTAGCTCTCTTGAAGGGTCTAATGTGCTTGTGCTGAATTCCAAGGATGGCAAGTTTGACAATAAAGGACTTTATGATTGCTGGAGAAGGAAAAGACCTGAGGTGGCCTGGGCTGACTGTGCTTGGAGCCGACTCAACACTCCCAGAATCTCTTTTATCACCTGGAAGATTCTCAGTGGTGGCATCAGCACTAGAGCTGATCTCAAGACGTGGGGTCTTACTAATGAAGATTACTGTGTGCTTTGTGACAACCAGCAAACGGAGACTTACAAGCACCTGTGGTTTGAGTGCAGATATGCCAACAAAGTTATCACAAGCACCTTGAAGTGGGCGCAGTTTGGAAGAATAAGCAAGGACATAATGCACTGGATTGGTCAAACTTCTGGCTTCCAGAGGAAAAGATCTTTTCATTACAATTTATGGAATCACAGCCATTGTGTTGCAATTTATTTCATATGGAAAGCTAGAAATGCTATTGTTTTTAGGCAGGAGAGAATTGATGCACTAGCTTGCTTTCAAATGTTCCAAAACCACATTAGAAATAGTGTGAAGGCTAGATGGAAGGAGAGGTCGAAACACCGTAGAAAATTTTTGGAGAATTTAGAGAGGAGAGATCATGTAAATAGCTAGCTTGCTAGCGTCTTGTAACCGTCGTCTTTTTTAATAAAATTAACCTTTATTCAAAAAAAAGATAATCAAATGAATGGCTCAGATTACCTATACAAATTTGGCACAATTTCAAAATTAAACCAATCCCTTAATTATAGGAAGTGATGATTAATTTTAAAATTAAACCAATCCCTTAATTATATGAAGTAATGATTAATTTTAGTATCTTCGAAAAATAACAAAATCTGATGATCTCCTCGGTTTTTTTTTTTGGTAAAAATTATAGCAATTGATTTTATTTTTATCATACTCCAAATTTCTATCCTTTATTTTAGCAATAGTCGTCCTCCCCAAAATCAATTACATATGTTGATGTAATCCATATATATGTACAATAATAATGTATATGACAGCCTGAGAAATGTATAAACCATCCTTATTAGGGTATATGATATATGGATTTCAAAGACCCTCAATTGTTCTCTTTTTCTCTAATACTTATATGTTCGCTATTGAACTTTAATCTATATATATAAAATAAGAAGTGTAGAAGAAAGGAGAAAATGCAATTAATGTGGGATCGACGAATGAAGTGGATGGATGAGCTGACCTCAACAGGATTCAGAGTAGCATTAAGCAAGGTGGGAACTGCTCTGCTGCCGGCATAAACATATCCTTGCACGGATAAGCCCAACCCTGCGCGCGCGCGGGGATGTAAATTAAAAAAAAAAGTTACATATAATGAATTGTACGTACGCACGCAGTCGCAGTGTATGTAAATTCTTACCGATCGATCCGATGTCGAAGTCTTCTAAGGAACTTGTGGCTGTCTTCCTCCACCAGGCCAAGCACATTGTCAATGAGCAGGCTGCGCTGCTGGCGAGTGATCCTTGTGAGGTCAACCACGGTGTCGGCAGGGTTGCCGTCATCAAGCATGTGGGTGAGGAGGCCCTTCCTCATCCGTTCGAAGGTCGGGAGCCTCTCAATGGCCGCCCACCGGAGATCGTCCTCTTCCTCCGCCGCCGCCTCCAGCCGCCTGTTACTCCGGCTGAACACGTCCCCATCCATCCTGCTCGGATACGCCGCCGATGCCATTCCTGCTACTTCTTCCTTCACCTTCCCCATCCCAATCCCATCCCCGTCTGCTTTATTTATTACCGCACATCAATCAGTGGGGCCCATCTACCGCTAACTCAAACTAGCTTAAACACATGCATACACATGCATTCCCCTCTCCTATTTAATCGCTGTTACACCGTCACTGTTACTTGGCAAGATTTTCTGTCCGTATAATTAAATACGGAGATCTATGGGCGTTGGAGGGCACTCATGCCAATTGGCAAGTGACACATGCGACCCTTCACGGCTTTTGAATAAGAGAAAATGGACGTTGACTTATTTATAACATGATATCTTTCATCTTTGGGTCACTTAAGTGTTACTACATTTGATCTCTGCAACATATTTCAAGCGTGTTTGACTTATTTATAGCTTATTCAAATCTTCTACCTTTCATTTTGGATATTAGAGGAGCAATCTAGTTAAGGTCTCACAAAGTGACAAAGCCTTGGTGAGGGAAAATATCCTTGTGTTTGTGACTCAAGTTCCTCCTCTGCTGAGGTACTACATCATTCAATCATTATTTTTTTCGATGTGTATTTGACGCGCGATATTGTTTTTGATGAAGGGTCTCTTAGCATTTTAAGCACAGATATTAGACAATTTTATATAGTTGATGCAACAAACACTTTTTGATATGTTGCAAAGCAAGTCTCATGTGTCATAGCTGTATGCAGAGTACAGCTTGGTGAATGCCTCAAAACAATTATCAATGCTGACTATCCCGAGCTTTGGCCCGGCCTTCTCCAGTGGGTGAAGCATAATTTACAGGATCAACAAAAGTTTATGGAGCTTTATATGTGCTTCGCATTCATGCAAGAAAATACGAGTAAGTATTGTAATTCTTTGTTTCCATTCATGGAACGATAATCAACGCTCCCTTTGGCAACTTATAAGCACTTCATTAGTTTGATCCTTAGATTGCTGTTCTAATATTGCAGATATAGGTTCTAGATTCTAGTATTCATGTAAACACCTTTAAGCATGATCTACAACCTCTTATGACAAAAGTATGGTGTCTCCACAGGTGTTGGAATATGCAATTTTTTAGGAGGGATTTGACATTACTAGGTTTCAGACTCTCTGTGGTTCGATGTTCCAAGATTAGTTGGGATCTTGTTCAGAGCTTGATTACTGCAGATTCCAAGGTGTTCAATCTTTCTGTGTGGATAATAGATGTGAATGTGTAAACATCGACTGATTCAGGGGTTACATATCCAGTAGTTTGAATTTCATTTAGTGATCCTGATAATTGTGTTTCATGGTAGGTTCAAATCGGATGAGGAACGGACACCTGTTAACTTGATGGTTGAGGAGACATTTCCTCATCTGCTGAATTTATTTCACAACCTTGTTCAGATTGGCAACCCTGCTATGGATCATGTAGCAGAGCTAATTACGCTTATCTGTAAAATATTCTGGTCGTCCATTTATGTATGTGCTTCAAACAGTTTTTCTTTTGCCATTCTCAGGGAATTCTTGATTCTAATGGTGCATTAGTATTTATGTGGGATGTATCTTGCATTGAATATGAAGTTATTTTTTGTCAAATTGTTGTCTGTACATGTTGCTTTGGTTCCCTAGAGAGGCTTTCCCTTATGGATAGCTCTAAACTATGAGTTGCCTTCATGATAGATAACCATAGATCTTGAATTTGTAAAAGTAATACCATTATGCTCAGAAAAGTTCATTTTCAAGACTTTAAAGTTAGAAAAGAAGAATTAAATAGATGCATAGGTTGTCATGCAAAGTGCTTGGACTATGTAATGTAATTTTGTAGCATCTATAGTCATCTGTTGAACCTGAAAAGGAAGTAAAAGTAAGAAGTTTTGCATGTGTTTCCTGCTGTCCTTGTTGGCTTGCTGGGGTTCAGGGCAGATAAGATTTTGTGATTGCTTATATTTAGCTTACAGAAGCAATACTCTTTAGTTGATTTATACTGAAAATTACATTTTTTATTTAGAAAAGCTGTATATCTAATCTATAATTTGCTTATTTCTGTTCCAGCTAGAAATTCCCAAGCAGTTGTTGTATGATCCAAATATGTTCAATGCTTGGATGGTATTTTGGAGAGACCTGTACCAGAAGGCCAGAATGTGGATCCAGACCAACGAAAACCATCGGGATGGTGGAAGGTGAAGAAATGGATTGTACAGATACTGAATCGACTATACAGCAGGTCAGTTATTTTTTGTCATATTTTTTCTGCACATGATCTGTGAAGATGTTCAGGGTATAACTCTATTATGGAAAATATGCCATGTTCCTTATAGACAAGTATAAGCGGCTGAAAAAGAAAATACTAAAATGACATAGATGGAATCTCAGATCAGGATTGTGTTTAAGTCAGCAATCCTCTATACCCTTATAGCATCAATAAATTCTTTTTTTAACAGATTTGGGGATGTGAGACTCTAGAATCCGGAAAGCAAGCAGTTTGCTCAAGCTTTTCAGAAAAATTATTCAGGAAAGATTTTACTTACACTACCAATTATAGGGCCTGATGTAATGGCTTTAAAGTATGAGGTTGATTCAGGTACAAATATTCCTTAAGATACAAACTATAAATATATCTCAACCATTGGATTCGAAGAATCTATGGTTGAGATTGATCTAAAAAGCTAGATGTGAGAATTAGGTTTTAAAATGAGAAGGTGGCAATTTTGCAATTATGCTCAAATTGATTGGCAAAATCGTCTTTGGGGGTAAAAACAGAAGGAGACCAGACATTTCCACCGAATTGCAATTTCAGAAAACCTTGTCTAGGCGGCGATGGAGCTCAGCGGCTTTCGGGGGGTGGAGGAGACTCAAACCACTGTCGAAGAAGCCGAAGATTACTTCGAATCGGCCATGGAGAGCGTCGTGGAAGAGTTTCGGATGTTCAAGGAGGAGATGGACATGATTGCTGCCTCCGAGCTCGGTGGCCTCGTCCAGATCCGAAAAGCCGCTCGCAAGTTTGGGAGTATCATGGAGAACGAGACTAATTGGTACCAATTGAATGTACATGGCCAACGAAAGAGGTCCGACGGTGGAGAGAGCTAGATCTGTCTGCGCTCGCGAGCGAGACTCGGGAGGTGACGGAGAAGCTGATGAAGAACTGTGTATGAACAGGATATGCCGCTATTACAAGCTGATTTAGGGCATTTGCTGCAATTGTTGGTTGAATTGGATCTTGGAATTTTCAGGTCATATGAACTGTGTATGAATTAGGAAGAGCGGGTTTAGTGGTCTTGTTTGTTTTGATTACGTTTTTTAGTGAGTAAACAGGTTGTGTTGTTCATGTCAAATATCTGGGCAGAATGATGAGTATAGATGGGTATAGATGGGTAAGTGTAAATGATGAGTATTCAGTCAAGTGTAAATGATGAGTATAGATGGGTAATAAAAAGATGACATGAAAGACCTCTGTTTGGATTCTCTAGTCTCTCTGTCAAGGGTTTAAAACCTGTGAATTTTTCTGCAAATGTGCTAGCTTGAAGCCTTGAAGGAGGAGTTGGGTAGTAACAAGATGACAGGAAAAAAAACAAGCCAAAAAAACTATGGAAAAAAAAAACAAAACAGAGCCCCAAAATGAAGCGTTTATTTCAACTCTCAAGCAAGCAATATAGAAAAGTCCCGTTTTGTTTAGCCTTGATTAACGGTTGTAAGTATAAATCAGTTTAAATATGTGAAACAATTTATTATGTTTGTTTTCATGTTCACGTATTTTCTGTGGGTGTTCACTTATTTGACGAGGTTGTTCACATATTTTATGTTGTGGTTCACATCTTAGTAAAGATGGTATATGAATCTCGTTCACATATTTCATGCCCCTGTTCACATATTTCATGCATTTGTTCACATATTTCATACATCTATATGTTCACATATTTAATGTCTCCATTCACATATATCACGTCTATGTTCACATATTTTATGTGGGTGTTCATATATTTCATATCTTTTTTACATGGTTCACATATCAAATAATGTTCATGTATTTGAATATCATGTTCACATATTTTGAATGCACGTTCACATATAAAGTAGTTGTGTTCACGTATTTGAGTATCATGTTCACGTATTTAGTTGTACGTTCACATATGAAGTATATGCGTTCACGTAATTGAGTATCATGTTCACATATTTTAGATGTGCGTTCACATATTTGAGTGTAGTGTTCACGTATTTAAGTATCATGTTCATGTATCGTAGATGTGCGTTCACATATATGAGTATAATGTTCACGTATTTGAGTATCATGTTCACTTATTTTAAATGTACGTTCACATATTCAAGTATAAAGTTCACGTATTTGAGTATCATGTTCACGTATTTTAGATGTGCATTCACATACTTGAGTATCATGTCACGTATTTTAGATGTGCGTTCACATATTTGATTATAACGTTCACGTATTTGAGTATCATGTTCACGTACGTATTTTAGATGTGTGTTCACATATTTTAGTATAATGTTCAGGTATTTGAGTATCATGTTCACGTATTTTAGATGTACATTTCACATATTTGGTTGACAACTTGCTAGATCTCAATCTAACACCGGTCATTTCCAATAGTTATATAACTAGCTAACATATACGTACATGTTGTTTGATATTGTGTTTAGATCACAACTCATAAAAGCTGAGATAATTGAGTTGTGAGTATTTAAATCGGGGATTCAAAAAATATGAGAGGAGAACATTATTATTATAAGTGATAAAGAAGAGTTGAGCTTCTTGCAACATAGTATCAGCAGGTGAATGAACTCCAAGCTTGAAAATTTTCACAGAATATCAGCAGGTGAATGAACCGTAATTCAAACAAATCAACTTAGTCCCATGAATGTAAAACGCACATGGCAAAGCAAATTATAACAACCAATTACTTCTATGATATGTTCAGATACACAAACTGAAAAAGATAATTAAGTACCTTATTACAACATAAACTAGCTGAAAGTAAAGTCAAAGGCCTTACACATCTTTACCCAATATTACATTTTCTTCAAAAACTACCATTAAAACTATGTGCACCAGGGATGCAAATTTACCCTTTACCCCTCTCTTCTTCCTTTTCTAGCCTCCTCAATCCCATTCGCTTTGCACAGCTCCCATGGCCTTTAGTCCTCTTGATCTCTGCTACAATTCACAAAACAAAACAACATCATCAAACAACATGTTAAGATGAAAGCCAAAACAGCTTAATGATTCTTCAGAAAGATGCAGTAGTAATATAAACCATAGCCCAATTGAAACATCCACAAGTTTCTTATGGGAAAAAGTCAAAGAAACTGGTGTGCATGAACCACACACATGGAAAAAAAAAAAACTGGTTACATTTTCTTATTGTAAGTTCGTAACATAAAATGTCAAATTACAAATCATATTCTAGATCTTGATATTTACTGATGAGAATTTTGCAGGGATTTACCTTCTTTGATGTCTTCTTCTCTCTGACCTCATACCTCTCTTGGCACAAACCAAATAGCCATGCTCCTAGGCTCACCAATTGCTACCCACCACAACAAAAGGAAGTACAAATCAATCTGAACTATTGCAATGAGCACCAAAATCAATCAGAAGCTCACTCTTCCATCTTCAATCGCTTAATTCCGTCCAAATTTCGTTCCATTCGAGTCGAAGTCTTCAAATTCGACCGAGCCGAGGTCGAATCCAACTAAACTGAGCCCTGGTTCTCTCTCTTTCTCTTACTCGAAACATTGCAGATCCAAATCTGCGTTTTCTTCTTCTTCTTCAACCATTTTAACTCGTTGACTCAAAATGCAGAGAAATAACAGGTCACTTCTTTTTCTTGTAGAGAAATAACAGGTCATGACTAATAAGAGAAGATGATTATCACCGACACATTCAGGAAACAAAAGAAAAAACTTACATCCACCCTGAAAGGAACAACTCCCATGACAAAAACTCAAAATGCAGGATTTTACCCTTCGTGACTGGATGAGCGGAACTCTTCCCAGAATCTCTTGAAGTCCTGTTCAAGTTCATGCTCCCTGTTGACCCAAAAGGATTCATATAGCATTCAACACCTGATGAGGACAAAAGGTTACACAAACATTGGTTTCATAAGCCAACTCTTGTAAAATGGTGACATTGCAATCACAACCACAAGACTACTAAACAGATTGTGCCATACTGCCACTTATCAAGAAACCATGAATCTGACTTGCTACAGAAGCTAAATTACTGAAGTAGCAAGTGAATTCTAGATGAACAGGAAAAATATTCCAATACAATTAACAAACGAGATTTTAGGGTTTTCAAACCCCAATCCAACGCCTGTATTGAGTGAGGAGCTTCTAAAAAGATAAGAAAACTGAAATTATGAATGTTCGCTCAATGATTAGGGAAAGTGAAACGTCAGAACATGAAAATTAGACATACCACAAACTGGAAGAGGAAGAAAGTGGGGAGGCGGAGTGCAACGACGATGAAGTCAACGAGTTAAAATGCTATTTCTCCTACCTACGAGGCATCCCTCTTACTCGAAAATTTGATCTCGTTGTCTTCACCATTTTCGGTTATTTTGGATTGAAACTTGGTCCCTTCTTCTTCTTCCTCCCCCCTTTCATCTTCTAGTTTGATAGCAAATCATTTGGAAAAGAAGAGCGACATCGTGGATGGAGATCTGAGAAGAAAAGCGTTTAAATAGAAAAATAAAAATAAAACACGCAAAATGACGATTGTGCCCCCGCTACCTTACAAATTAAAACGAGAAAAGCTTCTAATCGTGACCATCCATCTGCGTAATCTAACGGCCACTGTTTGCTCGTAGTTTATAGGTTAATGTTGATTTTTATTTGAATCAAAGCCTACAATAAGGTCCAAATTCATTACATTAGACCTAGTGTAATGGTTTTTTGTAACTTTTGGTCTCTTGCAATATGGGGGGGTTGCATTAGGCCTAATGTAACACTATGTTCGCCTAGAGTAACGGACAAATAATTTTGGAACTGACCATTACATTAGAGAACAATCCATTACCTATTATATCCGTTACATACCCGTTACCATTGGTTTGATCATTACATTAGCTATATGCCATTACCTTTGTTTGAGCCATTGCATTAGTTTCATTTCATTGCCTTTGTTACCTTAATTATAATAGACTGCAATTTCTTTTACATACATATATATATATTATTTATTGATATTATACCTGCTGAATTCTTATGTAATTAAATCTCTAACAAATTCAATCAAACACTTTAACTCAAATGTCAATTGAGTAATTACTCAAACTTTCAATCTAGAATTACAAAACATTGTCAAGCATTCAAATCCAAGTGTTGCATGCATACATATGGCCAATAATGTGCTACCTAGTTGTATATATATAGTGAATTAGCTAGAAAGCTGCATTGTCAAATGCAAATACAGAAATAAAAAATAGACCTAAGCATTCAAATGCAATTTTTAATATTGATTCCTCAAAAAGAGTTAACAATAGACCTAAGCTTCATCTTCAACCTTCTTTCAACCATTCAAATCTTCTTAGCTTTGATTGTCTTCATCTCCATCCTGTACAAAATGTAGGATAGAAATGTGCTTCAATCTTTTGGGATATTAACAACAGAACTTATATATAGATACTTCAAATTTATACTCAACAACACAGCCAACCAACATGCAATATATACCTACTTCAACAACACAGTCAACCAACCAAACTTGTTTTCAGTCAATAAACAAGCAATAAAAAATGGGTCTGTCTACAACAAATTCAATTCATTGCATGACTTCAGTGAACAACACTAGCAAATTCAATTCATTGCATGTACTTCAGTGAACAATAACAACAACAAACTCAATTCATTGCATCTACTTCAGTGTTTTTGATCGAAAACAAATCTACTTCAGTGACATCTAGATCAATCCCAAAATAAAGTAAAATATGTAGATGGAGTGATGACTGACCTAAAAAGATATTAGAGCTCACACTTATTGAGGTCAACTTTGGAAAAAAAAAAGAGTTGTCACTGGTAAAGTGGTGAGTGAACTATCAGAAAAGCTACTCTAAACACACATAAAGCATTCCAAAACCAAATTGAACCTAGCACATGAATGGTACTTTTGATACTTCACACCAGCAGAATAAAAGAATGGTAGAATGTACCAAGCCTCACACCAGCAGAATTTCAGAATAAAAACAAAACAAATCAGCTGCTTAATTCACTTAAGCTATCAAAAAAAAAACAGAACGTAATCTATAGACACAAATTAGAGATAAGAAGACAAGTTTACATAGCAAGAATGAGCTCTGAAAAAAAGCAATTCCAGAATCATGAACATCTTCAAATCCAAAAAAAGCAATCCAAGAATTTTAAATTGAGCAAAAAAAATTCACCAGAAATATAGGAAATCAAGCACGTGTAATAAATGACAGAGAGTAACAGCAACAACCAAAGAAATCACTAAGGAGAAGGAAGTAAGAAACTACGTTCAATTCTAATTTAAATACAAGTTACCAAGGTTTCCAGCCATTGGACCAATATACCATCACTCTTCTTGCTGTAAAAACGCAATACTGAAAGAAGTTTAATTACTCACCTCTGAATATATGCTTAAATTGCCAATCGTGCCCATGAAGATCTTTTGCAACCAGCTCTTAAGTAGGGGTTGGCTGGCTCAAATCCTAGATCAAGACCAATTGCAACAAAAGAGAAGTCTGATCAAACTAAGCTCAGCACATCCAAATCGAAATATTTATAAAAAACAGGCAAGTATGAAACTGTGAGTACCAACTGAGGAAGACATTCATTTGCATGCTTCCGAAGAACAGAAAATCCTACATGGGTACTCGTGTCTGAAGCTGTGAGAATGTGGAAAGGCGAGTTGACTTTTGGTCTTTGGAGCTCGGGAAGAGATTCATATGGGCTAACCGGCTCAGTTTGCTACACCAGCACATTAAACATAGGCTAATGATAAATATAGATTATATTTTCCATCCAAATGAGCAATTTTTCAGAATTGAAAGCTAACGATAAAATTTTGTCACACTTTATATCTCGTAAAAAGTCATGCATGAGCTCAAAGCTCCAAGAGATTTAACTTACCTGCCTCTGGCCACCACTCAATAGGCCTCCACACTCACCAACAAGCTTGTCATAACCCTGCCAATCAAGAAATGATATTACATAATGCGATGAAGATACTTGTACTGAAAGTTTATTGGTATTTTTTAATTTTCATTTGTATATGTTACACTGGTACGGCATTGACTCATTGAGAATACGTTCTACTTGCCAAGAGAAAAATGACATTCATGTCCCCACAAGATGTGCACTTTCAATTTGATTAACTATGAGTTTCAAGAGAGATGAGAATATTTCCAAGATATGATTTGTTATATAAAAAATACAACATCAGCAAAGCAAATATACTTAGCCAAAAGGAGCACAAACTTCTCAAGTATAAAGAATAAACAAAGAATACCTGAGCTAGTGCTATGATGAATTCATGAGCATTTGCAGCTTTGGCAACCTTTTTGGACACGTTAGCATCTGGTAAACCCATAAGCTATATTTTCTGCAGCAGATATTGAAAAAGAAATGGGATCCTGCACATTGAAATCTCCATAAGTTCGAAAGTCCAACACTCTTTGTGTTTTCAAAGAAAACATCAGATATATAATACTTATACTTGGTAAACATGAAGTCTAGAAAAATATAATCACACCTGATTCAGAGTTGAAACAATTCAGGCCCTTTCACTTTTGTCAAAGTTCCCACAACGAGTTCACCCTACAACGACAATCTAAACACGTTTAGGGTGGGAAAGGCATCAAAACATGAACTCTGCAAGATAGAATTAGAATCAAAATTTATGTACGTCTATCCAATATGAGCATATATGATGGTATAGACATGATTTCAGTTTTTTGAAACAAAACCACATGCTAAAAAGACCTATCTTATTGCTTCTCCAAATGCAAGAACCTGGCTATATTGAACGAATTTAGATATCAACAAATAAAAGATGAGTGAGAGGAACATTCCAAAAAGATTAACAAGAGAAGACTTAAAGTCTTACCTGACTAGCTAGAAATTAGAGAGAACCTGTAAATGGCCATCATGTCAACCTCAATCTTGAGGTTGAGTTGCCATGGTAGGATCTATCCTGTCATCTATGAAACTGTCCTCAAACGTATCTTCATTGTGGTCATCTTTCTCATCAGCAGACACTTCAACATCCGCACAAACGCTGACAGCCAAAGGCAATAATTACAAGTTAAGTAATAACCATTGTCAGAAGCTTAAAGTAGGGAGACTTACTCAGCTTCTTCTTCAATGAAGTCTCTAACATCTGGGATGGCAAGTGCAGAAATCAAAGTTAATAAAAATCATTCCACAAATATTTATGCAGGCAAACTAGACCCGGGCCTTCTTATCAAAGAACATACCTATATCGGAAATTCTTCCAGGAGGAACTTTGTAGTCCATACGAGTAAGCTTCGGTGGATTCTCTTTCACCGCCCATTGCAAGATCTGGTATCTCCAATCCTGCGTAGCCTTTTCGAATTAGTACTCCTAGAACCCACGGATTTCTCCCCTGAACTCATATACCATCTCTCGCAGAGCAGTCCGAGTCCAAGCGACAACTCGTACGAGGAGGATGCCGGGGGCGTCTCCCTCGTCAAACCCATCTTCGTCCCCAAGTCCGAGAGGGACACCATAGCGGAGCGGGAGCGGCTGCACGCGGAGGAGCTGGCCCTCGAGGAGGCCGTGAGGCGCCGCCCGCAGGAGCGCAGGCTCGAGACCAAGCAGCCCCTGGCGCCGAGGTCCATGGTGGAGTAGGGGATAAGGAGCGGCAACGGGAGAGGGGGTGGCAGCCGCCGAGGATTAGGGTTTCGGTAAAGAGGGAGTCGGAGGTGCAGATGGAGAAGGCGAGGGTTAGGGTTAGGGGGAATCGGAGGTGTAGAGGGAGAACTGCAAGGGTTAGAAGAGAAAGAACACAGATGGATAGGCTGAAATTTTGGATATTTCTAAAATTGGAGCCCATACTTTATATTTGGCGGTCTTTCTCCAAAATTTGCGCCCATTTTAATTTTATTTTTAATTTAGTGATCCGTTACGTTCACTATGTCATCTGTTACCTTAAATTTTACATTTTTCACCTTGTAACAACCGTTACCTATGTTATAAGCATGTGTTACATTAGTCACTTAGTGTTACCATAAACCATTACATTAGATCATACCGTTACACTTCATAATAAACCATTACACTAGGCGGTCTAATGTAACGTGAAAAAAAACCATTACAATTTTTTCCGTTACAAAAAGCCCGATAATTGGTAGTGTTAGAATGCCATCTGAGTTTGCTGAATGTAATTTGCATTGGTGGATATCTACCTGACAGAGTTATTAACCTTATCCTGCAGTATCTGAGCAACAGGTTTGCCTCTTGTGATCATCAGTTCGAGTTCTGGTTCATTCTATAATGTTTGAGTCTCTTAATGGGCATATTCATATTTTTCATAGACAATGCTTATATCCTGTATTATAATTGCCTGCTTAATGCATGTAATATGCTTCTGGTTTTGCTATATACTAGACTTGTCCAAACGCGGGTCAGCCCGCCCGACCCGCCCGCAAATAAGGGTGGGCTTGGACAATGGTTCAGGCCCTACGGGCCAGGCCCGGCCCGCCCATATTTCATCCGGGTTGGGTATGGACTGACTGTTTAGCCCATCCGGGCCGCTAGGCCCGGCCCGGCCCGTAATTTTTTATAAAAAGAATCTATAAATAAATACATATTTATACCGATGGCATCAAAAATTCCAAACATTATCCTTTCATTTATATAAGTTTTAGAGATTTGCGTCGCTCATTCCAGCCTTTCCTGTCATCATGCATCTCTCACTCACTTTCTCTCCCCATCTCTCTCTCTCTCTCTCTCTCTAGTCTCTTCCTGATCTCCCTATCTGTCATGCCGATAAGCCGCATCGGTCGCCATTCCTAATCTCTCTCTTCCGATTTGTTAGATTTTTTTACGGGCAGGGTTGTCGATTGACAATCAGCCCATATTTGCGGGCTGGGCCTGGCCCGGCCCGCACATGCGGGCAAAAGAAATGTTTTAGCCCGGCCCAAGCCCGTGTTTAGACAGGTCTACTATATACTAGCTTAACCTGTCGTGCCATGCACGACTATTTCACTTAAAAATATTAAGATTAAATTAAATATTTATATGGAAAATATAATATAAGTCTTATTGTATGGACATGTTTTTTTTATCTTTTATAAAGAGTGATATTGTTTTTGAAATTCATATAACCCAAAAAACAAATATATATATATATCTATATATATAAGACATTATTTTTTTACTCATTTGTATACTTCTATAAATAAGTAAAAAATTATTGAGAAAGATGTAAGTTATCAAGATATAAGTGGAAATTATTATTTGTCTAAAAAATCAAGTTTGTTATCAAGATATAAAAAAATCAAATATAGTGGGTAAAAAAATTTAGTTGATCATGTATATATAAAAAATAAATCATGCTTAAAAAGGCTAAATTTATTCAAGTAAATCAAATAATAAAGTGGAAAAATTAGTTTTTCTATTAAAAAATATTTTAAAATTTTAGTTTAAAAATTCTAAATTTATTTAAGTAAATCAAATATAATTACTTGATAGTAATTATATTTCGAAAATTCAAAATATTTATTAGAATCATGTTTTTTCAATTAAATGATATATTAGAAAAGATAGAATATCTTACCAAAATTCAAAAATTTGAATATATCTTTTACATAAATAAATAATATATAATTTAATCAAATTAATTGAAATACCACAAATAAAAACTATTTTTTTTATCAAATATACGGTGGGTCCAAAATCAAATATAATTAGTTCATAGTAATTATATTTCAAAAATTAAAAATATTTATTAGAATCATGTTTTTCAATTAAGTGATATATTAGAAAAGATAGAATATCTTACCGAAATTCAAGAAATTTAATATATCTTTTACATAAATAGATAGTATATAACTTAATCAAATTAATTGAAATACCAAAAATATTTTTTTTTATCAAATATACGGTGGGTCCAAAATCAAATATAATTAGTTCATAGTAATTATATTTCAAAAATTAAAAGTATTTATTAGAATCATGTTTTTCAATTAAGTGATAATTGGAAAAGATAGAATATCTTACCGAAATTCAAAAAATTTAATATATCTTTTACATAAATAGATAGTATATAACTTAATCAAATTAATTGAAATACCACAAATAAAAATTATTTTTTTTATCAAATATACGATGGGTCCAGAATCAACTTTAGAAAAGATAAGTGATATATTAAAAAGATAAAAAATCTTACCAAATTCGAAAATTTGATCACATCTTTTGTATAAATCGCTAATAAGAAATATAATTAGATTAATTAAAATAACATAAATAGAAGCTATTTTTTTATCAAATTTGCAGTGGAGCCAGTATCAATATAATTTTGGTTGAAAGACAATAATACATTTTTTTTGTACCATGCAATATCTTATAATTAGTTTCTATTCACATTGGATAAGCATACGTATCCTCAAAACTTATGGGTATTTTACCCTTAGTTTATGAATGGTCTACGTTACATTTGTTGTTTAAGTGATTTATCATAATTTATAAAAAATGTTCCGTAGATAGATATGGTATATAGTTTATTTATGTACTATCTTTTCAATTAAAAGATATTGAAAATTTATGCACTATATTTTATGGATAGATATTGTATATGGTTTATTTATGTACTATATTTTCGGCTAGATATTGTATGGATAGATATTGTTGATAAGGTAGTTAATTAAAAGATTGAAAATTTACGTAGAAAAATTATGGTAGTTAATTAAAAGACTTTAAAAATTATTTTGGTTAAATATCTGGTGGGGCCAGAATCAACGTGGTGGCTCGAAGACGATCGACTTTTATAATATATATTGAATTGATTGATTATATAGAGTTTAATTAGTATCATCTTATTCTGTTCTTAGGCTGAGCATTAATTGTTGGGCTATTCTATGATTTATACCTGTTGCTTGGCAGTATTTGAATTTATCTGCTTGGCCCCACTCATTAGTTGGCCTTCTTGCTATTGTCAGTTAATTTTACAACTTTACTCATTGCATATTTTTCTTTTTCATTGCTTGTACTGTGCTGTCTGTGCTGCACCTTGTGCTGTTCCATTAAGAAAAAGAAGGAAAACGTGCTTATGCCTTGAATATGTATAATTTTCTTTCAACTCTTTTGTGGGATATGGGCCCTTTAACTTGACGACCTTTCTCATTGTCTGCCCTTCTCTACATTCCTTGTAATGCTAAGATATTTGTATAGTTTGCTTTCTGAAAATTACGTCAAGCCCTCGTACTTTTGTTGGAGAAATCTATATTCCAAGTGGAATTATATATTTACATAACTAGTAATGCCATTGGTGGCGAAGGACAAGTTAATGTGTACATATTTTATTTTAATATGGATGCATTTGTTCATCATAGGTCTTGATTGTCGTTTTTTTCTTGCCGTGTATCAAAGGCTAGTATGTATAAGTTGCTCCAACCGCATCTTGATGTTCTTCTTTTTGAAGTTATTTTCCCTCTAATGTGTTTCAATGATAATGACCAAAACCTTTGGGATGAGGACCCACATGAGTATGTGAGGAAAGGCTATGGTGAGTTTTCATTTTCATAGAACTTGTTCACTTACCCTATTCTTTGAAAACAGTGTGTAAATGTTTTTTTTTTTTTTTTGGGAAATCCTCTTGGTACCCCCGAGGTTTCGACTTTTTCTTTTAGTGTCCCACGATTTTTTTTTCCTTTTGGTACCCCCGAAGTTTATAAAAATTCCTTTCCATACCCAAAATGCTTATAAATCAATTTTCCATCCAAAAATAATCATTTTCCGTTTAAAAAAAAAAGAAAAAGAAAACAATTTTATCTACTATAATCAATATCAATATATATTATAAAAGCCGACCGTTTTCGAGCCACCACGTTGATTCTGGCCCCACCATATATTTAATCAAAATAATTTTTAAAGTCTTTTAATTAAGGACCATAATTTTGCTACGTAAATTTTCAATCTTTTAATTAACTACCTTATCAACAATATCTATCCATACAATATCTTTTTGAAAATATAGTACGTAAATAAACCATATACAATATCTATCCATAAATATAGTACGTAAATTTTCAATATCTTTTAATTTTACTACAATCTATCCATACAATATCTAGCTTTTAATTTTCCTACGTAAATAATTCAAGGAGAAACATCGTTATCTATCCATATTTGCATATCTAGCTTTTAGTTTTGGTAGTTTTATGCACCGTTGTAAGAAAAGAAATTATTCATCAATGTTATAGTTACATTGACAAAAAAAGACACCTGGTACACATATCAATTACGCACACTTGCATTGACCTAAAAAATAGATTTTATCACTTTATTATTTGATTTATATATATAAATTTATCTTTTGATACCAAAGTTATTTTCTATGAAATAGATTTAAAATTTATTTGATTTTGCTTCAAATTTATTTATCTCTAGTCAATTAATTAATATCAATAGATATTATAAAAGCCGACCGTTTTCGAGCCACCAAGTTGATTCTGGCCCCACTGCATATTTGATGAAAATAGCTTTTATTTATGTTATTTCAATTAATCTAATTATATTTCTTATTATTTATTTATGTAAAAGGTATGATCACAATTTCAAACTTTGTTAAGATATTCTATCTTTTTAATATATCACTTATCTTTTCTAAAGTTGATTTTGGACCCACCTTATTTTTGATAAAAAAATATTTTAATTTGTGGTATTTCAATTAATTTGATAACATTGTATTATCTATTTATGTGATAGATATATTCAAATTTTCGAATTTTGGTAAGATATTCTATCTTTTTTAATATATCACTTAATTGAAAAACATGATTCTAATATATATCTTGAATTTTTGAAATATAATTACTACGAACTAATTATATTTGATTTACTTAATTATATTTATAATTTTAAGATAAAACTTTAAATTATTTTTAACAAAAGGACTAATTTTGTTACTTTATTATTTGATTTACTTGAATAAATCTAGCATTTTTAAGCTTAAGTTAATTATTTTCTATATTACATGATCTACTATATTTTTTTACCCATTATATTTGATTTTTTTTTCTATCATGATAACAAATTTGATTTTTTAGCCAAATAATAATTTCGATTTATATCTTGATAACGTACATCTTTTTCATAATTTTTACTTATTTACAAAATAATCCCACAATTTTTCTCAAATTATACAAACGCTGCTTATTTTCCTAATACAAACATACAAGTGGTCGTTTTTGAACCACCACATTAATTTTGACCCTACCTCATATATAAAAAAAACTAATTTTTATTATTCGCATTATATAGGGTTTTCCTATTGAATTTCTTCGTATCTACGTATAAGAAATTAAAAAGCTTTTGTCAATTATTAATTCTTAAAGCATTACAGGGAAAATCTTTCACAAACAAATTAAGAAACATCTATGAATATTGGATTCAACTTATATCTATAATACAAGTTAATTGGTGGTTTCCGACAATTTGTAATAAATTTTTATAAACTTTATCAATTTATCAGTTAATGAATTTTTTTAATTATATTTATATTTATGATAGTCGTTATTAAAATATGATAAAAATTGTAAGTAAAATATTAATTTATATTCTTATAATCTGGTGTTATAAAAATATACAAATGAGTAAAAAAATTATGTCTCATATATATTTTTTGGGTTATATGAACTACAACAACAATATCTCTCTTTTTAAAAGATAAAAAACATGTTCATATAATTAAACGTATATAATGTTTTCCATATAAATATATAATTTTATTTTAATATTTTTCAGTGAAATAGTCGTGCATAGCACGACAGGTTAAGCTAGTACAGTATAAAGCAGAACCCAAGTCTTTGTTAAAATTTGCGCCATGTCATCAACCCTGAATAAAATAATGATTTAATTTTCTACATTGATTTTCAAAAAATAACTTATAGATCTTCTTGATATCTTACCCAATTTCCTTATATATGCTTAATATCATACTCAATTATATCCTTATAAGAATAAAGAAATTCAAATGGTTTTCTTTTATATATTCACAAAATTTCCTTATGTATACATTTTTATCATTATTAAATCTTGAAGAATAGTGAAAAACATTCACAAGCATCAATAGTATATTCATTAATAATATAAATATGAAAATTTGAATAGAAATATTTTAGAAATAAAATTGTATGAATAAAAGTACATATATAGGTAAATAGGTTCGGACTTTGGTCTATCGGGTTTGGATTATAAATTTCCGAGTTAAAAGCGTATTCGTATCAAAATTCGATCTCAAATCGGTTACTTCGGTTTTATATCTACATTACCCGTACATGGTACGGGGTTTATACTAGTTATTCTTTCATTGTGCTCCAGACTGGCTCTTCCTCTTCGTTCTGTACACCGACTCGTTGATTGGCAACATCATCTCATCATTGCTCGCGAGGACGGCCGAGTTGAGGCCACTCTCGCTCATCCCGACGTCCTCGGTGGTGAATTCGGCAAAGTCGTGGAAGCCGGTGAGCCGCTTGATGTAACTGAGCGCCGGCCCGAGCTCTAGGACATTCCCGACGGCGTGGTCAAGGCGGCGGAGGCCGAAATCGAGGTCCTGGAAGGAGGATTCGGCCTGCACGGGGGCGAATCGAGGGAGGAACCACTCGTTGGGGTCGGATTCGTTAGGGGTAGGGTTTGGGTAGCGCTGATGTACGTAGCAGAGGACGACGTCGCCGTAGAGGTGGACCTCGGCGAGGGAGGTGCGGCCGTCGAGGTCGGCGGGAGGCGAGACCGGGACGCTGCTCTTAGCGAGGGTGGCCTGGGCGACGTCGGCGACCTCGATGGCGACGGTGCGGACGGCGAGGCCGTCTTTGGCGGAGAAGGAGTGGAAGGTGGGGGCGGAGATGGAGGGGATGGAGGTGGAATTGGGGAGGGAGGAGATGGAGGGGGAGTAAGGAGCGGTGAATAGGAAGCGGAGGTCACCGAAGCAGAGGCGTGGGATTTCGTTCTTTTTTTTTTTGGTTAACGGAAGAGGTGGGTTTATTTACTTTTTTAACGGAAAAGGGTTGTTTTTTTGATGGAAAACTCATTTATAAGCATTTTGGGTACGGTAAGGAATTTTTGTAAATTTCGGGAGAACCAAAAGGGAAAAAAAATTGTGGGACACCAAAAGAAAAAGTCAAAATCTCGGGGGTACCAAGTGGAATTTCCCTTTTCTTTTTTGACATTGCTAAAGGCTACAGGTTTATTGGTTTCTCTTGAACTGAAAATGTGAACCGTGATCCAGATAATATTTCTTTTCTCGTGGTGGAAGTAAAGTTGAGGGCTCTTTAATGGGTGGGTTTAATGAGCCGTATCTTATTCAGACAACACAACTTCTCATTTAGATTTTACATTATCATGTGTTCCATACAAAGTTAAATCCTTTTTCGTTTTTTTATCTATTTGAAATTACAAATGTACCTCTCTTCTCTTTTATGTGAGAGAACAGAGAGATTTATTTATTTTTTGATAGAAGAGCTACTAGCTCATATAAGCAAACATTAGGCTACCAAAGTATTACAAGGCCAGCCTAAATCATCACAACGGATGATCTTGAAAAAAGGAAACAGCCCGGGCTGTTGACTCAACAAGCCTTTAAGCTGGTTCACAGATAATGAAGGGAAAAGATGAATTGAAGATGATAGACTAGACAAGGCGTTATTGAGACTAGTAAGATTAACTTGACGCTTAGAAAGAAAATCGGCCGCTTGATTGCACTCCCTGAAACAATGTAAAAAAACAACGTACATGAGGAAGATGCGAAAGAAGGTTTCTAATGTCCGTAATAATAGAGAGAATTTTCCAAGGGATTTTCCAAAGACGTTTCAAAGAATTGATAACTGTTAAGTTATCTCCTTCAATAATAAGTTTAGAGCAAGAGTCAAAATTGATATTTTGAAGAGCTATGAGTAGAGCAGAGGCTTTTGATTGGACAACAGAAAGGTGTGAAAGTTCGTTTCTACAACATTTTAAAATGTGGCCGTATTCATTATGAAGGATATAACCGGCAAAATAGTGTCCATTTCCATGTTTAGAAGCATCAAAATTTAGCTTGATCAATTGACTTGGAGGTTTCTTCCAAACCCCTTGTATTTTCCGATGTGGTCTTTTGTTCACTTTATATTGACTTGTGCGTTGCACACTTTCCCACTCAAGAGATTGTGAAAAGGCAAGATCGGAGGGTAGTTTAGCCGGGTTAATTCTAGTGGGATCAAATAGTTTAGCATTTCTATGTGCCCAAACAAACCACCAAAGGAAGCAGAGAGGAGTGTTATTTGCATTTTGTTTTAAAGTAGTCTGGATATTAACCACAAACGTATCTAATGTGGTAAGTTTGAATGAGTATTTTAAAAGTTTCCCTAGACGGGCAACCATTAAACGGGTGAATGAAAATTCAAAGAAAAGATGATTAAGGTTTTCATCAGCTAGATCGCATAAAGAGCAGCGGTTTGGGACACAGTTGATGTGATCCGACGGGGGTCGGGTCACGTTTCTCCAAGGATCCGGTCTTTGAGAGTCGTAGGAACCGGGATATGACTCGAGATGGCTCGAGCCTAGGGTGTCGGGGATCCGACGGTGAAGGAGACGAGGGCTAGACAATTGAAAACTGAATTGAAGGACTAAATTGAATGACTGAATTGAAAACGACAATGACGCAGGGCATACAAGGAGGAAACTCTCAACTCAAACTTCAATATGCCAAACGTGATTGAAATACAAGAACAACTCAACTTAAATAGAAAATGCAAAACATATATGGGCCGGCCCAAGTAGGCACAAATGGGCCTAACCCAAAATAGTCATAGCAACTACTAAATATATAAATAGCTAGATAGACACCGATTAAGGCTCGGCTAGGCCGGTTCTCGGTCCAAGGGGAACGCCAGGGTCTGGGACGACTCGTGGTCCTGTGAACCGGGTTCAGCCCGGGGCTGGATCCCATCATTCTCCCCCCCTTAGATTCGAAGCTTCCTCGCTTCGAGGTCGTAAGGGAAAGGAAAAGATGGCGCGCCGGAGTCGGCAGCAGAAAGACTCCGGGCTCAGAGGCGACTCTCGGAACCTCCAGGATGAACAGTGAAGTCTCGGGCTCGAGAGTGGGCCTAGGCGGCTCGACAACAACCAGGGGAACCTCGTCGATGAAGGAAACTTGTGGCTCTATCAATGTGGGCGTTGGCTCGTCAATGATGAGAACCTGTGGCTCTACAAATGTCGGCTTTTGCTCAACCAAAGGTGTATCGTCTACATCCGAAACTATGTCCGCATCTACGGAGGGCACGGGCTGAGGTGTGTCCAAATGTCCTCCGTGCTCAACCGGTACGGGCGCGCTAAAAGGTGGCAATAGAACCACGGCAGGCGGCGCACCCGAAGGCAGTTGCGTTGGCACATAAGAAGGCGCCAATACGGGCACATCGGCTCCAACAAACTGATGATAATAATGGTGACTGAATGCTGGAGTACCTGTGGGAAGTGCGCTAAAATCAAAATCCGGATGTGGATGAAACCCGGGCATTGGCGCTCCAAACGATGTCGGTGGCGGTATGAACGGTGGTATCGCCATGGGCATGAATGTAGGCGGCTGTGGCGCAGTGCCTCTCAGCTTGCGAGCCTCTCTCTGCTCGGCCGTGATCTGTAAAGTGCGATCAGATACGACCTGAGGATCAGCCTCTGGAGCGAAATGTCTAGCCATGACGAACACGAGATGTCCCCATGTCTGAACGGGAGGCCGGCGGCGATACGATCTATCAATGTGAACACGGGACCACCAATCGACTGCATAGCCTATGAAACACAAGGTGGCAGCTTCACACTGCTCATACTTGTCGTAGTCCCGTTGACTGAAGTAATGCGCCATATGACTGGTCCATCGTAAGAACTCATCAGGGTCGTCTGTCCGGCAAAACGCTTTCGTCGAAGTCCTGTACGAGACATGAAAAGACGAAAGTAACAACAAACCAATAGTATAGAGATACAATCAAAGCATTAGGACTCAAGAATACGCAATGGGTGTGGCTAGGAATGTATTGCCGAGAGGGCAGCAAAGGGAAGTACAAAAATGTGGCGATTTGATGAAATGCCAGCAATAATTAACGGCCACACTCCACACACAACACGCAGTACAAACAAGCAAGTCGACTAGACCCTGATAAAAGAAATTACAAGGCACATGAACTAGTTCGAGCAAGTCAAGAATCGGGATTACCTTACTTTGGCTATTCCCGTCCTCATTTATTTTTCTTTTTTCTTCTCTTTTTTTTTATGGACCACTTTTCCTTTTTTTTTTTAAATGCTTGCTCGACTATTACAATTTATAAATATAGTGCCCAAATAGATATGAAGTCAGAGGTGTAATATGTATAAAACGTGATCAAAGGATTAATAAGTCAACTTATGCCTCCAAAGTAAATTTGGTAACAACTAAGATAATGCAAATCAAATCCTTAATTCAAGGCAATTTGGTTCGGCAACCTACTGATTTGGAGAGATCACGTGGCCTCCAAAAAAAATGATGATATGATCACGTGGCCAATATAGAAAGTCAAAGAGATCGAACTATAATATTCTAGCCGGTATTCTAGCCGGCTTCTAACAATAATATTCTAGCCGGTATTAACAATATGCACCAATAACAAAGAGATCGAACTAACATGCAGTTGCCAACGTACGAGTAATGGAGTTTAAGCACAAAAATGACAGCCTGCAATTCACCAAAATCGCATCACAATTTTGCAAAACTTGTTTAAGGTGAACGATTTTTTTTTGTTTGTTTTTTTTTCGGCCAAAACTTGTTGGATCCGAATAAGGACTAGGCAAACACTCAATTTCTCACTCAAATTTTACTGGAAAACGCATACAAGCACGGCTTCAAGAATTTTGGCTATGAGAATTTGCGTAAAACGAGAGATCTAGCGACTTACAAGACCGTAGGCTCTGATACCAGTTGATGTGATCCGACAGGGGTCGGGTCACGTTTCTCCAAGGATCCGGTCTTTGAGCGTCGTAGGAACCGGGGTATGACTCGAGATGGCTCGAGCCTAGGGTGTCGGGGATCCCGACGGTGAAGGAGACGAGGGCTAGACAATTGAAAACTGAATTGAAGGATTAAATTGAATGACTGAATTGAAAACGACAATGACGCAGGGCATACAAGGAGGAAACTCTCAACTCAAACTTCAATATGCCAAACATGATTGAAATACAAGAACAACTCAACTTAAATAGAAAATGCAAAGCATATATGGGCCGGCCCAAGTAGGCACAAATGAGCCTAACCCAAAATAGTCATAGCAACTACTAAATATATAAATAGCTAGATAGACACCGATTAAGGCTCGGCTAGGCCGGGTCTCGGTCCAAGGGGGACGCCAGGGTCTGGGACGACTCGTGGTCCTGTGAACCGGGTTCAGCCCGGGGCTGGATCCCATCAACAGTTAACAAATCTATTAAGTCTATCAATAGTCGGAAGACAATCTGCACAAGATTTCCAGAGGAAATTATGGATTTTAGGAGGTAGCTTTGTTTTCCAGATCCAAGAAATGTTATCCTTAGGAGCTGAATTTGGTGTTGAAATTAACATTGAGGCCGAGTGGACCGAAAAGTTTCCATCAGTCGCAGGGAGTCAGATAAGGCGATCCGCAGAAGGGGTAATTGGAATTCTTAATTGGGAGATAATATCAACAATTTGGGATGGGAGGATTTGATTTAAAGCAATCAAAGCAATCAAATCCCAAGAATAGTTAGGAAGAATAAAGGTTGAGACTCGAAGATTTATGTCAATATTATCAAACAACGAGATTAATTCAGTGTTGGGGACCCAAGGGTCGGTCCAGAATTTAATAGAGTTTCCATTCCCGATCATCCAACGAATCCCGGTAGAGAATTGGTCCCGAATGTTTAAGAGTCTACCAAACTGCCATGAGCAGTTGTTTTTGTGATAGTGAAAGATAGATTAATTATTGAGATATTTTTCTGAAACAATCCGTACCCAAATATTATCAGGTTGAGCAACAAGCTTCCATAGTAATTTCATTTGTAGAGCAAGGTTAATATTGAGTGCAGATCTCAAACCAAGACCGCCATCTTCTTTTGGAGAACAAATTTTTTCCCAGCTCAAAAGAGGATGGTGATTAGTGTTAAATTTGTTCCAGAAAAAAGACCTTGCAACCTTATCAATTTGATTTAAAATTCCTTGGGGAAGTAGGAAACTTTGCATAAGATAGTTTACTTTACTCAATAAACAGGACTGGATAAGAATAACCCTTCCTGCTTGAGAGATGGAGTTTGCCTTCCATCGAGAAAGTTGTTTTTGCAAATTGGTTACCGTGTTGTTAAACATACTGTTTTGTACGCTGCCTTTCAAGATAGGGATGCCTATGTATTTTTCCATTGAAGAAGTGACTTGGATACTAAGGATACTTGCAAGGGAAGCAGAAGAATCCCTTGAGATATTAGCAGAGGTTTGAAATGAGCTTTTGTGATAATTGATAGAAAGCCCGGATAGAAGGGTAAAGTTATCAAGAAATTGTTTAATAAAGTGCACGTTTTCAGTGGAAGCTTGAGCAAAGATAATAGTGTCATTAGCAAAACTGAGGAAGGGGATTACGGTTCCATTTTTAACTAGTTGAATGCCAACTTGTTTAGTAGTAGAGGATGCCTCATTTTGAAGTGTTCTGGAAAAGAATTCCACTACAAGTACAAAAATGAACGGTGCAATCGGGTCCCCTTGACGGATACCACATTGAGGAGAAAATTCAGCTCCTGGTTCATTATTAACCAGTACAGAGGATGAAGATGTCGTGATGCACGTCATAACTAAGTGGATCCATTTTGAATGAAAGCCAAATTAGTCAAAATTTATTGGATAAAGTTCCAATTAAGCTTATCATGTGCTTTCTCAAGGTCTAGCTTAATAACCATCCAACAAAGACGTCCCTTTTTCTTTTTGTGAAATGAATGTAAGATTTCATGGGCTATAAGAATATTATCTTGGATAAGTCTTCCTTTTACAAAGGCACTTTGAAGAGGATGAACTAAATCTGGTAGTATATGGATATGGGTGATCCGGTTGGATAGTAATTTGGTGATGACTTTATAAATAGTGTTGCATAAGCTTATTGGACGGTAATGGTTGATGGATTGGGGTGTGTCAATTTTAGGAATTAATGCAATAAATGTTTTATTCATTGATCGCAGCATAAGCCCTGAGTGAAAGAAGGTGTTCACAGCAAGGATTAGAGATGACCCAATAGTAGGCCAAAATTCTTGAAAAAATTCTGCTGTAAAACCATCCGGACCTGGCGTTTTGTTAAGCGTAAGGTCAAAAACGGATCGTTTAGTTTCTCCTGGCGTTGGCGATTTTGCAAGTTGTATATTCTCTAGGTTAGAGACCATTGTCGGGATGATATCTAGATCGCCCGGGTTCTGAGCACTGGCCGAGTTAATTTGGAACCTTTTAGTTAATTCCTGAGTAAATTATTGTGAGATAGACTCGTGATCCGTGATTCTGAAACCTTCATTTGTCTGGAACGAAAAAATATTCTATTTGAATCGTTTAATTTTAGAGATATTTTGAAAATATTTAGTATTTTTATCCACATTTTGAAGGTGCGTTATTTTAGCACGTTGTTGCCAAAATCTGTGGTGAAAGTCTGTAAGAGCATTATATTTATTTAAATGTTGTTGCAATCTGGCGATAATATGGGTGTTTGAAGGGTCTTGTAGCAGACAGGTTTTGAGATCCTGAAGTTGTTGCTCAGAGATTTTCAGTTGTTCAAAATTATTATTTATGTGTTTTTTGGCCCAATTTTTAGAGTATTTTTTGAGCAATTGCATTTTTTGAGTAATTTTAAACATAAATGAACCATTCATTTTGTAATGCCAAACCTTCTTGACGAGTTCAGAAAATTCCGGTTTTGTTATCCAAGCATTTTCAAATCGAAATGGGTATTTATAGTATTTTTTATGTTTGTCCAGATTAATAGTAATTAAGCAATGAATAGACATGGTAAAGGGGTTAATGATTGGTGAATTAAGACCCGGTCAAACCGTTCAAAAGTGTTATGTTCTGAACTAAGGCTTTTCCTCCAAGTAAAAGGAAATCCGGTAGTTGTGGTATTGAGAACACCTAAAGTATTTTGAATAGCAAGAAGGCGGTTAAATCTATTTGGTGTAGGGGGGAGACCGCCCAATTTATCGTTTAAACTGTCAATCTCATTGAGATCACCAATGAGGGTAAACGGACAGTTGAGAGAGTTAAGGATTGCATTGAAAGAATCCCAAAATGCAGTTTTATCCTTCTCTAGGGATGTGGCGTATACGAATGCTAGAACTAGCAGTTTAAGTGGATCATGATTTTTGATGATAATGTAGTTGGTTGATTGGGTCAGGAGTACAAATTTGCGAGTGAACTCGTTTCTCAAAATGAAGAGTGCAATTCCCCCCTTGGTGCCAATCGAAGGGGAAAAAATACAATGATGGAACCCGGTTTTATTAACAACCGAGTCAATTGGTTTTATCATTGTTTTTTGTTTCAGCAAGACACAAGATATCAATTTTGTCGAGTTTTCGTAGGAAGGCAATTTCATCCCAGAAATTAGCCCTCCTAATCCCCCTTACGTTCCAATAGGCAATAGTCATAATAACAGTCTTATAGAGTACCATTCAAAAATTGTGTAAATTGATTGTTGTAGAAAGCGAATGTGCTTTGTGATAGTATGTCAAACTGGGAACACCAATTTGTTAGAAAAGTAGTGTAGTTACAACCAAGAAAGGAACTGCAATGAAAGAGATTTAAGTGTTCACAACAGATAGAGTCCCTATGTTGGATACAACCAAAACACACAACAACAATATTTATACAACTTTGAATTGATACAGGAATTGGTACATTAGTAAGGATTGACAAAAACTGGATATTTATAGTTTCAGAAGCCCCAATAGTAAAACTAAAGAGAAGTTTGCCAACCAAAAATTGAATAAAAGTGAGTGAATTTGATGAGTATACTGTAGCAAATAATTGTATAAGTGTAAAGTATCTGTGTTTCATAGTATGGAGTATGTTAAAATGATCATAGCTCATAGCACACCAGGGGTCAAATAAGTTTTCATTCACCCAACCCAAACAAGAGCACACGTCCTCGACTCTATAAGAGCACGAAGCCAGATAGAGGAGTAAACATGGCCCTGCAGGGAGTAGGGTGAAAAGTTTGTAGAGAAGGGTTTGTAGAAAGAGTATACCATACAAGAAGTTGTGAGAACCAAAGTCATGAGGATAGGTCGTTGTTGACATGGTACTACCGAGAGGCAGCAAAGAGAAGAACAACAACCCTTAAAACCAAACCGTTAGAAGGCAGAGAACAAACCTAGGAGCCAAAGCCACACAGAGATTAGTTAAATTCACAAAGAAATTTAACAAAAAGACAGAGAAGCAGCAGCAAATAGTCACAAGCCAAAGGAAGTCAATAAAGAAAACCAAGCAAGCAAACATCAAGAAAAAACAAGGGCTACAAAGCCTAGCAAACAAAGCATCAGAAAAAAGGGCAAAACCAGACAAAGAAAAAAACAACAAGACAAGCAGAAGCCATAAGAGTCTACAAAGAACAGAGAGGGACAAGCAAGGATCAAAAAGCGGAAAGCAGCACCAGTATTTCAATACAAACAAAGAGTGTTGGGACGCTATCAAGGACGCTTGAGTACTTGGTAGTATGCCCACAACCGTCCCTTAGTTTAGATATGACAAACTCACTTTGATTCTAATAAAATTTGTCCCAGTGTTCAGGAACGCCAGTGACAAAAGGACAACAAGTGTGTATGGGCGTCCCCTAGGCTTAGGGACGCTAGCTAACAGGAAGTAAGGACCAGCTAGAGACTACTTGAGCAAGGACGGTGTCCCAAAACAAGTTAGAACGCGAAGCCAAGCGTCCTTACTCACTAGCCGACAGGATGACATCACTCGACAACATTTGATCATCCAAGGACACGTGGAGACCGATCCTGTAGCGGAGTCCAACACTACATGGCGGACGATCCTGTTGCAGAGTTCATCAATACGTGGCGGCAGATCCTGTAGCGGAGTTCATCACACACAGCTGGATACAGGAAGCTTCCTCATCACCGTCATCATACGTGGAGGAAGATCCTGTAGCCACGTCCACCAAGGGCATGATCGTCCCAGAGAAATGACGCCCTTCCCCAAGTCCTATAAATAGCCCCAAGGCATTTATTGTGACGTTAACGCTTTCAGAGAATATTCAGAGAGAATCAGAGGAAAGCGGCTCACTCAAGAACACGAAGAACTAGCTCAAGAACTCAAGAACAGTGCTAAGACTTGTGCTAGATCGAGTGAGAATTGTAACCAAAATCACAACTTGTTTGTACTCAGAAAAACCCAAAAAGAAAGAGAGAGAGTCCTACGAAGTACTGTAGGACGTAGTGATAGAGTCCTTTATAAGATTAAACTCGCTTAAGTTGTAGGCTTAGAGGAGTCCTTTACTAGTGGACTTAGGAAGAACACTAAGTGTCAGAGAACTGTAAAGACTCGCCAGTACAACTGTAAGGACGTTTAATATAAAGGAAAAGCTATTCAAAAATCCTCCAAGGAGGTAGAGGTTTACACTCAAGGACTACTTGGTCTTAAGTGGTTCCTCTATAATTCACTGCGTTCACTTTTACTTGTTTAGTATTTCATTCCGCTGCACAAACAAAGGACGCCCCTACTCCTCGTAGGGACGCCTGACCAAGGACGCCTTTATCTTCATAAAGGACGTCCCTTAGTTACTATCGATCCAACAATTGGTATCAGAGCAGGCGCTCTAGATTTTGTTGAGTTGCAGGTAAAAGATGGAGATGGAACCTATTGGAATCTCTTTTGTGAAGCCTTCGCGTCTGACGGACGGCAACTTCAACCGCTGGAAAATTAGGTTTGAGAACTTCTGTAGAAGTCAGAACTATCAATGTTGGAACGTGATCAAGAAAGGTGACCTCAAAGTTCCTGATGACAAAGTTGACAAGGAAGACCAGTGGGGTCTTGATGAATTCAAGCTTATGGAAACAAACGGTAAGGCAATATGTTTTCTTCAAGCGTCCCTCTGCGAAAGGGACGCCACAAGAGTTAGCAATCTCCCCACAACAAAACAATAGTGGGAAGCTCTTGAAAAATTCCATGTAGGAACCGCTGAAATGAAGGAGGACGTCCAGCTGAAAATCAAAAAGGAGTTCTATGCTTTTAGAATGCTGCCGAATGAAACGGTCAATGACTACTCGTACCGTTTTGAAGCTCTTGTCACCAAGATGAGAAACTTGGGCATCCCAGAAACAGAGATCTCCATGAGGAACAGAGTCCAAGTAGTTATTGATGGGTTGACTGGAATCTGGAACTTTGATAGGACAACCTTCAAGGAGAACACAGCTAATAAAACTCTAGATATGGAAGAGATCTTTGGGAAGCTCAGGCAGTACGAAGATGATCGGTCCGGGATCGAAGGGTCTCACAATTTAAATTTATAAAACCGAACCTCAAATTGTAGTAAAGAGGTAGGGTGTCGAACACACGGGAGTTCGTGCGTCGAGAGTACCTGAAAAGACTAAAAAGAGGAGAAAATAAAGACAAAACGAAGGAAAACAAAAGAGATCTCCTCGGACAGACACAAAGTCACTTCGGTCCGAGGGTGGATCGAGGTCGAGTTGGTCGGGACCGACGTGGTGCAAGTCGGGCCCGATGTACTGGGTAGCTCGGTCTTGTTCAAAAAGTAGATCGGTCTTGGGTTTTTGGGTTCCTCCCCCCAACTAGACTTGGATATTCAACCTCAATTCAACCAATAAGTGTTTGATTCTAGTGAGATCGAGGTTGTTCGCCCCGAATCTCTCCAATCTACACCTCGACCCAAGGGAGCTTTCGCTTCACCTTTGATGCTAGAGACTTGTGATGGGATCGAGATGCTCTCGCTTACTCTTACCAAACACAAGCCCTAGATCCCTTGCTTTCACAAGAGATTGAAGCTCAATGTAGAGAGGATTCACAAATCAAGCACTCAAGGCTATGGAATTGGGGTTTTCTACCCAAATCTAGCTAGGGGATTCCCCCATAGCCCAAGACTATGGAATCTACTCCATATGGTAAGAGAAAAGCATAATCAAAATGGAAATCAAGCAAAACTTAATCATCATCATCCAATCAAACTCCAATTGCATTCAAATCCAAAGTGTCTACAAAATCCAAGTCTCAATTCTACTAGATCAAAGCAAAACAAAGTACAAAACTCACAATTCCTCCTCTCTTCTCCACCGATCTCTCCTTCTCTTCCTTCTCCCTTCTTCTCCTTGCTCTCCAAGTCTGCCTTGAGCCTTTGAGAGTGAATTTGGTGTGGTGTTGTGTGTGCCACTCGCCCCCCTCACACTTCACACTTCCAATTGATCACTAATCACCTCTCTTAACCTTCTCCTTGGATTGGGGATCAAGGAATCCCAATTTAGAAAGGGGCAAATGTGGAAAGTTGCTAAAAATATGCCTTGGGGAACAATCCAATCCAATGCCGAATTGGACCGACACGGGACTACCTCGGGCCCGACTTTGGAGAACGTCGGTCCGGTTCACTGGGTGCTCGATCTCGGGCCCGACTTGGTGTATCTCGGTCTTGGGCCTCGATCCTTGTCTTCTTCCTTGGTTTCCTTTGGTTCCACTTCATTCTTAGCTTGGCTCTTGCATTCCTTGACTTGGCTCCTTCCTTGGCTCCTCTAAATTGTCCTCATTCTTGCCATTTTACCTACAAAGACAAACAAACTCGCATAGTTTCCGACTCTTGAAGAAAACCGGGAACTAAGCTAAAAAGGGAACAAAACTAACAAAGAAGAGAATGAAAAACACATATTTACAAGGGAAATCAACTACTAAAACACCACCAAAACGAGAGACATCAGAAGAGAGAAGGATCTCTGACATGGCTCAGCTAGGAAAGAATCCTCAAACTGATATTGCTTTGGCGTCCACAACAACAGAGTACGCCGAGTACCTACGCCACCAAAGAGATCTAGCATTGATGATGCAAGGTCAAACAACAGAAAAACTTGAGAACTTGCGTGTTCAAACTCCCAAACAGAAAGAAAGCAAGTCAAAGGAAGAGATTGACTCAGATGAAGAACTATCTTTTATTCACAAGGCTCTCAAGTATTATAATAAGAAGCACAAGTATAGTAACAAGAACAAGACACCTTACAAAAAGGAGAGTCCCAAGTGCACAGAGGCTGAAATGAAGGAACTCACATGTTACAAATGTAACAAGAAAGGAATTTTGCTAAAACGTGTACTGTGGGAACGTCCTCCAAGGACAAGAAGAAAGCTCTCATTGGAGCATGCACAGCTGCATGGGATGATCTCAGTTCAAGTGATGATGAACGAGAAGGTCAAGTTGCATACATGGCAATGGAGGACGCCCCAGCTGTTGAAGAGAACGCCTCCGAAAATGAGCAAGAGGTAACTCACGATTCCATGATGCGTTCCTTAGAAAAATGTTCAAAACCAAAACTCCTTAAACTCATTGGTAAAATCATGGAGGAAAGTCTTGCTATGAAACGAAGAATGGATGAACTTGAAGATGAAAATATTGTGGTTGAACGTGAAAACTGTAGTTCCATGACCATTTAACTAGAGTCCTCATGTGAAGAATCCAAGTCCCTAAAAACTGAAGTAATGTGTCTCAAACTTGAGAACGCTAAGCTTAGGGAAGAAGAAAAAGTGTTAGGAAAGAGTCCCATAGTTGATGAAATCAAACCAATGGTTTTTGTCCCAGCCAAGAGAGGACTAGGCTATGAGTCTGACACTAGGAACTCTCTCCCTAGCGACTTTGAGGCAAGTAAAACTTTAGAACTTGAACTAGAAAGGGAGAAGACCAAGAACCTTCTTGAGCGAATTAGAGTCCTAGAGAGTGGAGAGATAGGTAAAGAGGACTACTACACTAACTCCACAAGTCATAGGATCTACAAGAAAATTGCTAAGGGGGAAGGTTCTAAAGTTTGTAATCCTCAAAAGATGAAAGAGAACAAAATCCAACGTCCCAATAAGAAGTACTACCTTGGTACTTACTATAGGACGTGCTGGTACTGTGGACAAGGAGACCACTTCAAATATGATTGTGTGAAACTAAAAAATGATATTGAAAGTGGAAAAGCTGCTAGGACTAATAATGAAAATGCTGAGTCCGTCCCTAAGGCTAACACTAGGCGTCCTAGACGTTCTAGAAGTTCTTTTCGAAAGCATGCTATTTCAAATGATGTTAATGTAAATGATTACATGCTAGAATCAGAGTTCTACTTTTGCAACGAACCAGGTAAGGAACACCTTGCCTGGGTCGCCAAACACTAACTTTGTTATGGCAGGTAGAAGTGAGGGGACGCCCATGGATCATTGATAGTGGCGCCTCAAATCACATGACAGGAAGCCAGATCCATCTCACATCTATCCAAAATAGTGCCACGGGAGGAACTATGTCGTTTGGCAACAAGGGCAAGGGAAAGATCAAAGGGACAGGAACTGCTATTCTCAATCCGTCCATCAAGGCAACAAATGTCAGTCTTGTTGAAGGACTTGGCTTCAATCTTCTTAGCGTCTCTCAAATGTGTGATCAAGGTGAAAACCTAGTCACATTTGACTCAAAGGAGTGCCTCGTCATCAACAAGAAGTCCAACAAAGTTGTTATCAAAGGAGTACGCAAAAACAATGTCTACATCTTCAACCAGGAGTTTAAGCCTAAATCAGAATTGTGCCTATCTGTTTCAAAGGAGGACGCTGACCTCTGGCATCGCCGCCTTGGCCATGCTGGACCAAGCACAATCCTCAACTACACCAAAGAAATCTTGTGAAAGGACTTATCCGAATTGATCTTGAGAAAGTTGAACAGTGCGAAGCCTGTATCAAAGGGAAGCAAACAAGAACGTCCTTCAAGTCCAAGAACGAAGTCAGTATAAAGAAGCCTTTGGAACTCCTCCATATGGATCTTTGTGGACCAATGAAGACGCTGAGCTACGGTGGAAAAAGGTACATTTACGTTCTCGTAGATGATTATTCTCGATTCACTTGGGTTCTTTTCTTAGCATCAAAAACAGATTGCTTCAACGCGTTCAAAGTCTTCATTAAACAAGTGGAAGTTGCTCTTGAGACGCCTCTCAAAGCCATACGATCAGACCATGGGACGGAGTTCCAAAACTCAGACCCTGGCCTACTGTGATCAACATGGCGTCTCCCACAACTTCTCAACTCCAAGGACTCCTAAATAAAATGGAGTTGTGGAAAGAAAGAACAGGACGTTGGAGGACATGGCAAGGACTATGCTCTTGGCAAATAGCGTCCCCAAGTACTTCTGGGCAGAAGCTATTGCTACAGCCTGCTACATCATCAATCGTGCCATGATCCGTCCTCTGATGAAAAAGACGTCCTATGAGTTGTTGAATGGAAGGAAGCCTCGCATTGACTATCTCAGAGTTTTTGGTTGCAAGTGCTTTGTCCACAACAACGACAAAGAAAGTCTTGGAAAGTTTGATGTAAGGAGTGATGAAGCCATATTTCTTGTGTACTCTCTCTCTAGCAAAGCATATAGAGTTTTCAACAAAAGAACTCTAAAGCTTGAGGAGAGTATTCATGTTGTGTTCAAGGAGAGTTCTTCTCACAAAGAAAAACCAAGTAAGAAAGAACGCTCCTCTTCACAACAGCAGGACGACTCTGAAGACGAAGATGAAGATTGGTCCTCTGGAAAATACTATGTTCCTAAGGACGCTACTCCAAATCCTGAAGAAGTTACAGTGGACGCTCCTAGTGTTGTTCAAGGAGTTCCCTCTCGTAGTGAATCCCAGTTCAACAGGATGTGACTGAATCAAGTCAACAAGGTGAGCAACGTCAAGGTGTGGACGCTCTCTCTGAGGGGGAACACACTGAGGACGATGCACAAGACGATAGTGATGATTCTGATGGAGATATTGATCCAAGGTTTGCTCAATTGTTTCAAAAGGAGTCCCGCTTCTCTAGGGACCACCCAACCTCTCAGATTGTCTCAGATATCTCTCAAGGAGTTCTAACAAGGTCAGCAGCAAGCAAGTCCCAAAGTGCAAATCTAGCTTTTTGTGCGTTCAATGCCTTTGTCTCTATGGTGGAACCAAAGAACATCAAAGAAGCACTCCAAGACGCTGACTGGATTCAAGCAATGCAAGAAGAACTCAACCAGTTTGAAAGAAACAAAGTTTGGACCCTCGTCCCTCATCCTAAAGGCAAAAATATCATAGGGACGCGATGGGTGTTCAAGAATAAGCTTGATGAGAGTGGACGTGTGTCAAGGAACAAGGCAAGACTGGTGGCTCAAGGATTCAATCAAGAGGAAGGCATAGACTATGATGAGACCTTTGCACCTGTTGCTAGAATTGAGGCCGTCCGCCTTCTTATTGCCTTTGCCGCTCACAAGGGATTCAAGTTATTTCAGATGGACGTCAAGACTGCCTTTCTCAATGGAAAACTCAAGGAGGAAGTGTATGTTGCTCAGCCGCCTGGCTTCGAGGACGCCTCTCACCCAGATCATGTGTACTACTTGGACAAAGCTCTCTATGGACTCAAGCAAGCCCCTTGTGCATGGTACGACAGGTTTGCGTCTTTTCTTTTGTCTCATTGGCACACAAGAGGTTCAATATAAATTGATAAAACTTTGTTCATTAAGAAAGTTCACAAGGACATTTTAATTGCCCAAGTCTATGTTGATGATATAGTCTTTGGTAGTACTAACATGAAACTTGTAGATGAATTGAAGTCCATAATGAGTAGTGATTTTGAGATGTCCCTCATTGGCGAACTCAATTTCTTCTTGGGACTACAAATCAACCAACTCAAGGAAGGGACGCGTATTCATCAACAAAAATATGTCCGTGAAATGCTTGAGAAGTACGGGATGAACACATCCAAGCCTGTTGCTACTCCTTGTTCTCCAAATTCGCGTCTTTACACAGATGAACAAGGGAAGGACGTTGATCAAAAGCTTTACAGAGGAATGATTGGCTCTTTACTCTACTTGACCGCAAGCCGTCCCGATATCATGTTTGCTGTTTGCTTGTGTGCACGTTTCCAGGCAAATCCAAAGGAGTCCCACGTGCAAGAAGTCAAGAGGATCTTTCGCTACCTCAAGGGACGCGATGATCTTCGTCTTTGGTACCCTAGGAAGACGTCCTTCAAGCTTGTTGGCTACTCGGACGCTGATTATGCTAGTCATGTGATTGATAGGAAAAGCACTTCAGGAATGGCACAGTTCCTTGGTTCATGCTTCGTTTCTTGGGGATCTAAGAAACAGAATTCTGTGGCGCTTTCAACTGTGGAAGCCGAGTACGTTGCTGCTGCCTCGTGCTGTTCACAAGTCATCTGGATCAAATATCAACTTGAGGACTACGGTATCAATCTTGAAACTATTCCCATTCGTTGTGATAATACAAGTGGTATTGTAATTTCTAAGAATCTTGTTTTTCATTTACGCACAAAGCATATTCATATAAGGCATCATTTCTTGCGTGATAATGTTGAACTAGGACTTATTAGTATGGAGCATGTAAGGACTGAAGACCAAATAGCTGATATTTTCACTAAGGTTCTAGATAGACGTCCTTATGAGCATCTAAGGTTGCTCTTGGGGATGATAACTTTTAAGTAGCAAGTCCCGTTCTACTATTCCCTCAATGATTGGCTATGTTTTGTAGATTCTAAGTATTTAAGGACTGTTATGCATTGAATTCATATTTGCAAGGACGCTAGTCTAAAACTTCATGTGTTTGCTACTTTGGAACGCCATTCAAATTTTCTCTATTTGTCTTGAAAAGAGTATCCCTGATCACCCAACCCACATCATAAGCCGAAATGATGGGAACTCTAAGCTTACCCTAGCCGAGAACTCTGCAAAAGCGTCCTATGAGCTTCATATTTTCTTTTACGGGACGTACTTGCTTTGTTCCCAAATGGTTCGCAAGGTGATCACAGGGACGGTTGAGTTGGTTCTTGATTTGAGTGAAGAGGTAAATTTTTTGCTAAGTTTGAAAGGACGCCAAGGGTTTGTCAGAGAGGATGCCAGTTCAGTTTTGAGAAGAAGTTGAAAAGTCAGAAATTTTGTACATTTGAAAGTTTGAACAGTGACCGTTGTACTTTCTCAAATCTTAAGGGGGAAGTTATGCCACGTTGATTCGGGCTATTTTGTATAGGATAACTCTTGTATTTTGAGATGATTTAGAGAGTGTTTAGGTTAGTTCTGAGCGTTATTGTAATATGAAGACCAAAGACACAAGTTATGAAAAATCAAGAGTTAAAGAGCTTAAAGACGAAGATTCGCCACTGCATGGATACCGCGGTCGCGTTGTCTAGGACGCGGGCGCGGTGGCGTGAAGAGACGAACCACGAAGACCTATGAAGGCCGCGGTCGCGCTGTCTGTGGCGCGGTCGCGTTAGAAGCCGACTCAGCATTTGACCGGAGAAGACCGCCGCGGAAGCAGTGGTGGTGCCGCGGTCGCGGTGCGGCCGACTTTTACGCGGACGATAAAAATACAAGGGAAGATAAAAACACTCAACTCACAACCTGAACCCAAAAATATAGAGAAATCATGAGCATAAAACAATGAAGCGTGAAAGTCGGCCGCACCGCGACCGCGGCACCACCACCGCGCCCGCGGCGGTCTTCTCCGGTCAAATGCTGAGTCGGCTTCTACCGCGACCGCGCCACAGATAGCGCGACCACGGCCTTCATAGGTCTTCGTGGTTCGTCTCTTCACGCCACCGCGCCCGCAACCTAGACAACGCGACCGCGATATCCATGTAGTGGCGAATCTTCGTCTTTAAGTTCTTTAACTCTTGATTCTTCATAACTTGTGTCTTTGGTCTTCATGTTACAATAACGCTCAAAACTAACCTAAATACTCTCTAAATCATCTCAAAATACAAGAGTTATCCTATACAAAATAGCATGAATCAACGTGGCATAGCTTCCCCCTTAAGATTTGAGAAAGTACAACGGTCACTGTTCAAACTTTCAAATGTACAAAATTTCTGACTCTTCAACTTCTTCTCAAAACTGAACTGGCGTCCTCTCTGACAAACCCTTGGCGTCCTTTCAAACTTAGCAAAAAATTTACCTCTTCACTCAAATCAAGAACCAACTCAACCGTCCCTGTGATCACCTTGCGAACCATTTGAGAACAAAGCAAGTACGTCCCGTAAAAGAAAATATGAAGCTCATAGGACGCTTTTGCAGAGTTCTCAGCTAGGGTAAGCTTAGAGTTCCCATCATTTCGGCTTATGATGTGGGTTGGGTGATCAGGGATACTCTTTTCAAGACAAATAGAGAAAATTTGAATGGCGTTCCAAAGTAGCAAACACATGAAGTTTTAGGCTAGCGTCCTTGCAAATATGAATTCAATGCATAACAGTCCTTAAACACTTAGAATCTACAAAACATAGCCAATCATTGAGGGAATAGTAGAACGGGACTTGCTACTTAAAAGTTATCATCCCCAAGAGCAACCTTAGATGCTCATAGGGACGTCTATCAAGCGCCTTAGTGAAAATATCAGCTATTTGGTCTTCAGTCCTTACATGCTCCATACTAATAAGTCCTTGTTCAACATTATCACGCAAGAAATGATGCCTTATATGAATATGCTTTGTGCGTGAATGGAAAACAGGATTCTTAGAAATTTCAATACCACTTGTATTATCACAACGAATGGGAATAGTTTCAAGATTGATACCGTAGTCCTCAAGTTGATATTTGATCCAGATGACTTGTGAACAGCACGAGGCAGCAACAACGTACTCGGCTTCCGCAGTTGAAAGCGCCACAGAATTCTGTTTCTTAGATCCGCAGTTGTTAGCAGGATTTTCCTTAAAGGTAGTCCTGTCAAAATTCCACTCATGAGTCAAACCATCAATCAGAACTTGAATCTTCATTCTCTGGGAGATTTTGTTATCAGGAATTCCCAAGTTTCTCAACTTTGTCATTTGGTTCTCAAAGCGAGATGTGTAGTCAATGATGGTTTCATCAATAAGCATTTGAAAACAAAAGAACTCTCTCTTATGAATCATTCAAGTGTCCTCCTTCATGTCATCAGTCCCGACATGAAACTTTTCAATGGCTTCCCATTGATCCTTAGCAGTTTTACAGTTGCTTACGCGAGTGGCGTCCTTCTCACATAAAGCATGTTGCAAGAGGCAGATAGCTTTGTGATTGGCTTCCATTAACTTGAACTCATCAAGACCCCATAACCTCTCATCATGCCTTTTAGCCAACGGGATTTTGTGGTCACCGTCCCTAATGACCTGCCAACTTTGATAATAATTTCCTTTGAGAAAGTTCGTCATCCTGTCCTTCCAACGGCTGTAGTTCCCGTCCATTAGTTGTGGAGGCTTTGCACCACTAATTCCAATTGGTTCCATTTCCATGATTACCTACAACCTCTAAACAATCTAGAGCGCCTACTCTGATACCAATTGTTGGATCGTTAAGTCAGAAATGGTGAACGTCCTTAACAAGTTAAGGGCGTCGTTTGTAGGGGAAATAAACTTTTGAGACTTAAACAGGTAATGAACAATACGTAAGGAACTCAAGTATTTATAGAGAAACCTCACAAGACCAAGTAGTCCTTGTGAGTAAACCTCTACCTTCGTGGAGGATTTTCGAATGGCTTCCTTAACTTATTGAGAATCCTTATAGTTACATGGCGAGTGATATACTCTCTTTAGGATAGGTTAACTCTTGTATTTTAGGGCATTAGTGAGTGTGTTTAGGTTAGAGTTTGGGCTTTATTATAATATGAAGACCGAAGACACAAGATATGAAGATACGAGAGTTTTCCGGGCTAAGTTTGAAGTGAAGTTCGCCACTGACTCAGATCCGCAGGTGCGGTGTCCTATCCGCGGTCGTGGTGAAGTAGAGGTGTCGACTATCCATTCCCATGAAGGTTGTAGGTGCGCCTCCAGGGCCGCAGCCGCGGTAGCAGCCGCCAAGAATCCAAGAAACCCTTCCTGCCGCGGGGGCGGTGAGCTGGCCACGGGCGCGGTGATGCCTGATCCGGAGCGAGACGCGAAATTCTATCTTGTTTACTTTTCTATCTTTTCTCCTTTCCTTGTATATCTCGGGGAGTATGTTCCTTGGCACTGTATAAGGAGGATCCTACCTTAGGTTTTTGAGAGATCTCTTACCTCTAATCATCCATTATTCTTAGAACTTTATTGTATTTTGCTCTCTTCCTATGGAGAACTAATCTCCTCTAGAGTTTATTCAATCAAGAAGCTTTGTTATGAAATCATGAAATTATGGTAACTTCTTTATCCTTAGGTCGTTATTGATACTTAGATTTATTGTTTGAATTAGGATTGGTTGTTGCCTATTCATCTTTCCTTTTCTCGAAACAACTCTATTCTAGAACCGTGGACTAGATTAGGGAGGAGTATTCAGTGGTTGATTTGTGCATGAGACTCGTAGCTTGATTGCATGATTCGATTTCCTATTATCCTTGTGTTCATTGCATGATTTGAATTAAGCATTCTTGTTCATATCATAGTTTCGCTAGGACCGTAGACTAGTGAATAATTAAGATAAGGATTGGATTTGACCAAGGAGTATAAAGAAGTGGATGAATTGATGATCGATGAATTAATAAAGTGGAATTGATTGGATGAACTCTGCCTACTATTATTGATTGAAAACCTCTTTTCAACCCCCCCCCTTTTGTTTGTATTGCATGATTGAACTAAAATCTAGATAAGAACTAGATTCTCTTGGGTTCGACCCCTTACTTACTTGCTATACTTGCTTTGTTTGTTTGGGTTTTTATCTTTGATTTTGCGAACAACGACTTTGCCCGAGTCAGTGAGTCTTACAATTCTTTGTCACTTAAGAGTCCGTCCCTAGGTCCACTAGAACTACTCCTAGCCGTTCACTATAATCAACTCAATCTCTATAAGGACGCTACCCCTACGTCCCTTAGGACTTGTTTCTTTTTCGTTTCTTTTTCTTACAAACTGTTTTGTATTTTGCGAAAGCTTCTCTTCTTGGTCGAAACACTTAATTCTTCGTGTTCTTAACAAGTTCTTGGTGTTCTTGATGATCTCGTCAGATGCTCTGAATATTCTCTGAGAAGCGTAAGTCACAATAAATACCCGAGGGGTATTTATAATCCTTGGGAAGGGAATCTTTCCTCTGGGCAATCATGCCCTTTCGGTACGTTGCTACAGGGATCAACTTCCACGTGTCTTGGCGGTGATGAAGGAAGCTTCCTGGCAACTTCTGTAGAACTCCGCTACAGGATCTACTTCCGCGTGGTGATGAACTCATGAACAGGATCTACTTCCACGTGTACTCTATGATTAAGGCTTGTCGGGTGATGTCATCTTGTCGGGTAGCCTTGGAAGAACTCTGACGTTTGCACTCGCGTTCCTACTCGTTGGGGGTTGCATCCTCTTTTTGTACTCACTCGTGTTCTTCTTTTTGAAAGATAGCGTCCCTACACCTTAGAGACGACTAACACTTGTTGTCCTTTTCATGACCTGCATTTCTGAAACATACTTGGACAACTTATAAGATCAAAACGATTTTGTCATATCAAAACTACGAGACGATTGACATGGCCACAATGTTAAGTACAAGGGAGTCCTTAACATCGTCCCAACAAAAGTGTCCTCTGATTGTCCACTCTCCTCCTACTATGCACTCTCCCCTCAACCTACAAAAATTCCTTTTTGTCCCAAACCAAATAGAGCTCCCTTAAGTCCAAGAAAGACCTAAGTCTCGGGTTCCATCTTCTGAAAGGGACGCTGAGGCAAATAAAGTCGGGTGAGAGGGACTCCCTCAAGAGCAAATTGATGCTGCCCAAAGCCAGTTGCAAGAGGCTCAGAAAAGGGGCAAAGTGTTAAAGAAGGGACGTTATCGCTGATGCTGTGATGGTTGAAGCATCACCTTCCAAGGCTGCTTCTTCGACTAAGTCCCCCGAGGACGCTTCTGGAAAATCTCAAGGGACGCCATCCGATCATAATGTGGAGGTTCCCCAACCCTCTCCCATCATTGACATCGAGAGAGATTCAAAAGCTGTTGAGCCAAAGGATGTTGAGATTCTGGTAAGAGAACACGAGGACGCCGTTCTGCAACGGGTCCCTCATCAAGAAGAAGAAATTGAGCTAAGCCCTGACACTCAATTAGAGAAGGATGCTCAGGAAGACAATGAAGAGCATCAATGCGAAGAGCGCAAGGACGCTCCGTTTGATGAGAAGAACAATGAGCAACTAAATCAGGAGAACGCTGCTGAGTTTGTTGAGAATGCCGGTCAGGAAGACAGCGAGAATGTTGAAAATAATGAGGAAGAAGAGGAAGAAGAAGAGGACTCCCCTAGAAGGAAAAGGGGATGAAGAAAAAAAAGGACGATGAGCACATCCTTAGCCCCTTAATTTTCTCTGAAGAGTTTTTGGAGATGAACGAGGCTAGTGAGTTTTTGGAATTGCTCTGTTTCCAAGATTGGGCACACCTTGGGAAGGACACAATTAAAGTAGATCCGGCTTAAGTCCAAGACTTATACAACTCCCTCAACATCCAAATTGATATAGGCGTATATGTGGGGGCGTATGTTGCGGATGGCAAAAACCAAACCTTTTCTGATCGCCATGTCCGCCAACGTCTTTATTTGGATAAGCCTGCTGCGGACGCCCTATGCAATCTGCCAGTAAAAGGGTTTGGGATGACCAAGGAAGATGAGAACGCGCTGCTTGCAAGGATCTTCAGTGGAAAGGTACAACCTAAAGCTAATTGCGAAGCGCATGTCCTCACAGAGGTAGGGGCCATTGCTCACCATTTTATTGTAAGAATGGTACTCCCTCGCCGGGAGAAAAGTCCATTTTCCAGACCATCGATTGTCTTCTCTTAGACGCCTTCCTGCACAAGAAGCCCATAAACTTAGCCAAAATCATGATGGAGCATATGGCTAAGTGCACAAGGAAGGACCACTCTCATCCTTACCCAAGGCTGGTGAAGGATTTGCTTGTCAAGGAGGGAGTCTACAAAACGGAAACTGAAGTAGAGTACGGGATGCACTGGGATGCTCGTGCTCTCACTCAAATTCTTCATAGCGAGGACTTCCCTTCTGTGATCAAGTAGAGAAAAGCCGAGGAGGCTGCTGCAAAGGCTGAATAAGAAAGGCTTGAAAGGGAAGCTGCTAACGCTGCCGCTAAAACCCTGGGTAACTTGTACAGAGCGGATCCCCAATTAGCGTACTTTGACAATCTGCTTAGGGACGCTCCTGAGGATGCTCCGTCTTTGTCAAACTGTTCTCAGCCTCACCATGCTCCCATAGATCTAGATCAACATTCGGTGAAAGTTCTATTGGCCATGATGCTTGAGAACTAGTTTTTGCTTATTGATCACATCCGCGGTTACACTGATAAGCACCAGTCCCATGTTCACCACATGACCTACTTGTCGCGAGCGTTGCCTAGCAGTTTGATATTCTCAAAGCTCTTAAGGACGCCCTGACCAAAGAGACTCTAGATTGATTACCGTCCCTCCTCTCTTTCCTTACATATTTTGCATGTGCACTTGATTTTGTAAAACACTAATCATCTCATGTAAACTCTGAGTTTTATAAATGAAGTTCCTATGTTTGTGTGCATATTATGTGTTTAAGCGTTCTTGCCTATAGTTATGATTTTATGCTAACCGTACTCTAACACTTGTTATCCTTTTCGATGATGCCAAAAGGAGAAAGTTTAGTTTTGTAGAGATGCGCTATAATAAAGTTATTTAGAATATGCAAGTGTTAAGGGGGAGATAAGACAAAGGTCTAAAAGGATGTTGCTCTCCCTAAAGTCCAAAAGTTTTGAAAGACCAAAGTAGATGAAAACTTGTTCATAACTGAAAAATGTCAAGTCCTAAGGGATGCTCTGGAGTTTTCATGCCTGCTAAAGCTTTACCTTGAAATTATTTTGCTAAGGGTTTATCATCATCAAAAAGGGAGAAATTGTTGGGACGATGTTAAGGACGTCAGTACTTAGCATTGTACCTATAATGATTGATGTCTCTCATTTTGGAGGTGTTTTAGTAGTTAATTTCCCTTGTAAATATGTGTTTTTTCATTCCTTTCTTTGTTAGTTTCGTTCCTTCTTAGCTTAGTTCCCGGTTTTCTTTGAGATTCGAAAACTATGCGAGTTTGCTTTGTTTTGTAGGTAAAATGGCAAGAATGAGGACATTTTGGAGGAGCTCATGAAGGAGCCAAGTCAAGGAATGCACGAGCCAAGCCAAGAATGAAGAGGAACCAAAGGAAACCCAAGAAGAAGACAAGGATCGAGGCCCAGGACCGAGCACCACCACGTCCGGCCCGAGCTCGAGCAGCCAAAGACCAGGACCGACGTTCCCAACGTCGGGCCCGATGTCCCCAGCGTGTCGGTCCGAGTCGGCATTTGAGAGGATTGTTCCCCAAGGCATATTTTTAGTAACTTTCCACATTTGCCCCTTTCTAAATTGGGAATTCCTTGGTCCCCAATCAATAGAGTAGGATAATTAGAGGTGATTAGTGATCATTTAGAGGGGGCAGAGCAAGAGTACACACAACACCACACCCAAATCACTCTCTAAAGGCTCAAGGAAGGCTTGGAGAGCAAGGAGAAGAGAGGAGGAGGAAGAGAAGAGGAGATCGGTGGAGCTAAGTGGAGGATTAGTGAGTTTTGTACTTTGTTTTGCTTTGACCTAGTAGAATTGAGACTTGGATCTTGTTGATACTTTGAATTTGAATGCAATTGGAGTGTGATTGGATGTTGATGATTGAGATTTGCTTGATTTCCATTTTGATTATGCTTTTCTCTTACCTTATGGAGTAGATTCCATAGTCTTTGGCTATGGGGGAATCTCCTAGCTAGGATTGGGTAGAAAACCCCAATTCCATAGCCTTGAGTGCTTGATTTGTGAATCCTCTCTACACTAAGCTTCAATTCTCTTGTGAAAACAAGGGTTTAGGGCTTGTGATTGGTAAGAGTAAGAGAGAGCAATCTCGAACCCAATCACTAGACCTAACATCGAAGGAGAGTGAAAACTCCCTTGGGTCGAAGTGTAGAGTGGAGAGATTGAAGGCTAGCGACCTCGATCTCACAAGGATCAAACACTTATTGGTTGAATTGGGGAAGAATATCCAAGTCTAGTTAGGGGTGGAACCCAAAATCCCAAGACCGATCTACTTATTTGTGCAAGACCGAGTTACCCAGAACATCGGGCCCGACTTCCCCAGTGTCGGTCCCGGCCAAACTCAACCTCGATCCACCCTTGGACCGAAGTGACTTGTGTCGGTCCGAGGTGATCTCTTTTGCTTTCCTTTGTTTTACCTTTCTTTTCTCCCTTTTTAGTCCTTTTTGGGTACTCTCGACGCACGAACTCCCGTGTGTTCGACACCCTACCTCTTTACTACAATTGAGGTTCGGTTTTATAAATTTAAATTGTGAGACCCTCCGATCCCGGATCGATCAGAATTTTGGCGCCGTTGCCAGGGAGTTCTACTTGTTCGAGGTACCCTCTTAGTTGAGTCTTTGATTTTGGTAGTGATTTGGGTGAGGGACTAGCCCAAACCCCTTGTTTGTTTTGATTCGGTTTTTGTTTGTGTCTTTGGTTGTAGGTGCATGCGAGCTAGTTCCGTCCAAGGAACCTTTGAGCTCGACTTTGTGTGTGACCCGGAGAGTATTCTAAAGCAAGCCCGAAAGAAGAAGAGGATGGCGGACCAAGCCCGAGATGAGGAGTTTGAGAGGATGAGAGCCGATATGGCTCGAATGCAACTTGAAATGGCGAACCGAGATGCCGAGGCCCGTAGAGAGAGGGAGTAAAGGATGAGGTTGGAGGCTCAAATCAACACTCAACCCCGGAATGCTAGACAATACATGCATCCGGAGTTGAAGGTGCCCGAACCGGCCATCGTCTTGCCGGAGGTGTCAAAGAATTTTGAGATAAAAACTCAATTTATCTCACTCATCAAGAGAGAGCAATTCCAAGGGAGACCGAATGAGTGCCCGATCGAGCATGTCAAGCAATTCAAAGATCTTTATGAGACCATCTCGACGGATGACGAGACACTTGAGTACGTGCTACTCAAGGCCTTCAAGTGGTCTTTGGGAGGCAAAGCCTTGCATTGGTTGGAGAGCCAAACACCTCGTTCTATTACATCATGGAGGGCTCTCAACGACTCATTCTTGATGAAATTCTTTCCGCCCACCAAGACGACGGAGCTTAGAAGGAAGATTGCTAGCTTTCAACAAGGAGCTCATGAGCCACTTTTTGAGGCATGGGATCGGTTCAAAGAGATGTTAAGGGCGTGTCCAACGCATGGGCAACAACCCTATGTCCTTCAAGACATTTTCTTTCAAGGAATCAACCCCGCCACCAAAGATAAATTAAACCTTCACACCGATTGTGGGTTCATTGACTTGCCTCCGGAGCAAGCATGGGAGTTGCTAGACAAGCTCTCGGATTATGAGGCCATGTATGGAGTCAATCAAGTGAGCAAGGAAGTGAGAGTTCATGGAGATGGTCCGAAGAGGCTCTACGATCCCAAAAGTGAAGAGGTGGACAAAGATGTGAAGATCCAATTCTTGGAGGATGAGTTGAACAAGATGAAGAGGCTCTATCACCAAAAGCAAAACACAAGAGCATGTGAAGAGTGTGGTTCTTTGAACCATGGACCCCAAGAGTGCCCAAATGAGCGCCAAGTCCGATTGGCCGAACAAATTGAAGAGGCCAACTATGTTCAAAGAAACTTCGGAGGAAGAGCCAACTTCAACAACAATGGAGGAAGGTGGAACCAAGGCCAATCTAGTGGCTACAACAACAACTTCAACCAAAACGAGCCAAGGCCCCAACAACCACCATACCGACCTCCGGGATTCTATGAGCAAACTCCACAATGGGCACAAGAGATGAGAGGCGAGTTCAAGGACTTGAAGAATCAATTCATCAATGTGGAGAGAAGAGTTGATGAAATGGGTGCCCAATTCAAGGAGTTTGGTGTGTGGAGAAGACAAGTGGACAACCAATTTGTTCACATGGCAAATCAACTTCCAAGAGAGGAAGGGAGACTCCCGGGCCGACCCGAGGAGAATCCTCGTGCTCAACAACAACAAAATGAAGTTCGTGCCATAGGATTGAGGAGTGGACGGAGTTTGCCCGAGCCACAAGTGCCAAAGACGAGTGAAGAGAGTCGGACCGAGGTTCCCAGCACCTCGGACCCGACATGCCCAGACGACGATCCAGAAGAAGAAGAGGGTCCCCTGAGTCGGACCGAGGTAGAACTAAAGTCGGGCCCGACTTGCCCTGAAGGTGGCCCGAGTTACCCAGAAAGCCCCTGCCCTAGGTCCGAGATGCTTGACGTCGGTCCCGACGTCGATCCTAAGTCGGTCCAAGCTGAAGATGTGGAGAGAAGCCAAGATCGATCCAAGGAGGTGGATCCAAGCAAGAAGCAAGATGATACTACTCTTCCATATCCTATGAAGAAGCCCAAGGAGATTGTTGAGGGCAAGTTCAAGCGGTTCTTGAAGCCTTTGCAAGGCTTGAACATCACTATTCGGTTCACCGATGCTCTAAGTGAGATGCCATCCTATGCAAAGTTCTTGAAGGAAATCTTGAGCAAGAAGAGGTCGATTGTAGAGATGCAAGATGAGGTGAAGATATTGGAGCTACCTTAAAATCTAGGTGATCCCGGAAGATTTCCCATCACCGTGGGGATTGGATCCCAAAACTTCAAGGCTCTTTGTGATTTAGGAGCAAGCATATCGGTTATGCCCATGAGCATATGGAGAAGGGCTAACCTCGGAGATATGGAACCGGTTGATATGAGTCTTACTATGGCCGATGGTTCATCAACAAAGGCCACCGGAATTCTAGATGACGTCCCGGTTAGAGTTGGAAGATATTTTGTGCCCGATGATTTTGTGATCTTAGACATAAAAGATGATCCGATGGTGCCCATTATTCTCGGAAGGCCGTTTCTAGCTACGGCGGGTGCCAAGTTTGATGTGAGGAATGGAAGGTCACCTTCGAGATTGGAGAGGAAAAAGTGGAGTTCCATTTCAACAAGGCCCGTAATGAACCGGATGCTTTGGCGATCTTGAAGCTAGAGGAAAGTGCCAAACGCAAGAGAGAGGAGTTTGAATCCACAAGAGAGGAAGTACCATTGAGAGAACATGACATGGTCAATGTTCAAGTTCATGAAGAGTTAAGGGATGGAGATAGCCCACCAAGCCATGAAGAGTATCCTAATCTATATCCTTTTGATGTGGGTGATTCTTACATTTGTTTAAATGATTTGAAAGAAGATCTAGAGGATGATTACCTTTGCTTAAGTGATTTGCAAGAAGACTTGAGTTATAATGTCATAGAGTCCCCTAGAAATTCTTTAGACTTTTGTGATGTAGGTGATGAAGAGCAAGTTGAGGAGATGCAAGAGATGCTCACTCACACTTTGGTGGACAAAGGAGATGGAGAATTTGGAGGCCACACTTTCATCAAACACAAATGGTGGCACTTTGGTTATGAGGAGAATGGAGATGCATATGACGAGGAGGATCAATTCACCGTGTTTCACCCTCCTTGAAGGGTAGAGGTTAGAAGTCAAACTAGTGACTTAAAAGAAGCGCTCCTCGGGAGGCAACCCGGGTTTAGTAGATTCATTTTCGTAGTTTCTAGTTTGTTTTTCTTTGCCTTAGCATAGATTCTTCCTAATCTCTTCTTTAGCATGTATTTTGTGGAAATGTGAGTTATGTGTGCTTCATGATCATGTGTGGTATTTGTGGAAATGATGCAATGACTTGTGGGTAGACAATTGCCAAGCCGAAGGAATTTTAGGAAACCAAACGGGTAGGACCGAGGTACCCAGTACCTCGGGCCCGAGGTCCCAACGTCGGTCCAAGCTAGCCGATCCATTTTGGACTTGATTTTGATGGAAATTCCTATTTTACCCTTCTGACCTACCTTTGTCTTCTACCCCATTTAAGCACCCTTTCCCTTACCTAACATCCATTACCTCCATAACTACCTTCCCAAAATACCAATCCACTCTCAAAAACCACCAATTCGATCCATCTCCCACCATACTCGAACCTCAAGCCATCTCACCACAAGATCTCGATCCAACCCCTAGCATCCTCAAGCATCGATCCTCAAACCAAAATCCCACCCAAAATCCTATAGATCTTCATCCCTCTTCAAGATCTAGAAGAGAAATTTGGGTTCTAAGAATTTGTTTGCTAGAAGTCTTTGATTCTTCAAAATTTGGTATGTGAATCTCAATCTCTACTTGATTCTTTGTGAATTTCATGCTTACATTGCTAGATTTGAGATATGCCATGATTGAGTGAGCTTAGACCTTGAGCATCCATGGTGATTTGCATGCATTGTGAAATTTGTGCTTAATTGTTGCTAAATCCCACTTAGAACTTCGATTGGTGATGAGAATTGGTTGATTTTGAGTTTTAGGAGCATGATAGTGTGTTTTATGGATGTTTCGAAGTAGAGAAGTCGAAATACAATCGGACCGAGGTACCCAGATCCTCGGAACGATGTTGCATGTCGGTCCAGAAACTCGGACCGAGGTCCCCAACCTCGGGCCCGATGTCCTTTGTTGGTCGATCCTTTGCAATTCGATTTTCTCTTGTGTGAATTTAGGGATTCATGAGCTTAAATGTTGGTTATAGCATGTTTATCATGATATATCTTGTGGCTTGACCATTGATATGTGATTCTTTGTTCATGCATGATTGAATTTTGTGGATTGAGTGTGTTAAGAACAAGTATGGGGTTATCTCTTTGCATGATGAATTGTTTGTGATGGAAGCTTGTGCCCTTTGATGTCTCTCATTTTGGAGGTGTTTTAGTAGTTAATTTCCCTTGTAAATATGTGTTTTTCATTCTCTTCTTTGTTAGTTTTGTCTCTTTTTAGCTTAGTTCCCGGTTTTCTTCAAGAGTCGGAAACTATGCGAGTTTGTTTGTTTTTGTAGGTAAAATGGCAAGAATGAGGACAATTTCGAGGAGCTAAGGAAGGAGCCAAGTCAAGGAGTGCAAGAGCCAAGCTAAGAATGAAGTGGAACCAAAGGAAACCAAGGAAGAAAGCAAGGATCGAGGCCCTGGACCGAGTTACACCATGTCGGGCCCGAGATCGAGCACTCAGTGAACGGGACCGAGGTACACCAACGTCGGGCCCGATGTCGACCCGTGTCGGTCCAAGTCGGCGCATGTGAGGATTGTTCCCCAAGGCATATTTTTAGCAACTTTCCACATTTGCCCCTTTCTAAATTGGGATTCCTTGGTCCCCAATCCAAGAAGAAGGTTAAGAAAGGTGATTAGTGATCAAATCAAGTGTGGAGTGTGAGGGGGACGAGTGGGACACATACACCAAACCCAAATTCACTCTCAAAGGCTCAAGGAAGACTTGGAGAGCAAGGAGAAGAAGGAGGAAGGAAGAGAAGGAGAGATCGTTGGAGAAGAGAGGGAGATTTGTGAGTTTTGTACTTTGTTTTGCTTTGATCAAGTAGATTTGAACTTGGATTTTGTAGACTCTTTGAAGTTGAATGCAATTGGAGTTTGATTGGATGATGTTGATTGAGTTTTGCTTGATTTCCATTTTGTTTATGCTTTTCTCTTACCACATGGAGTAGATTTCATAGTCTTGGGCTATGGGGGAATCCCCCTAGCTAGATTTGGGTAGAAAACCCCAATTCCATAGCCTTGAGTGCTTGATTTGTGAATCCTCTCTACATTGAGCTTCAATTCTCTTGTGAAAGCAAGGGATCTAGAGCTTGTGTTTGGTAAGAGTAAGCGAAAGTGTTCTCTATCCCATCACAAGTCTCTAGCATCGAAGGTGAGTGAAAGCTCCCTTGGGTCGAGGTGTAGATTGGAGGGATTTGAGGCGATCAACCTCGATCTCATTAGAATCAAACACTTATTGGTTGAATTGAGGTGGAATATCCAAGTCTATTTGGGGGAGGAACCCAAAAACCCAAGACCGATCTACTAATTTGCTAAGACCGAGATACCCAGCACCTCGGGCCCGACTTGCACCACGTCGGTCCCGTACAAATTGATCTCGATCCTACCTCGGACCGAAGTGACCCTGTGTCGGTCCGAGGAGATCTCGCTTGTTTTCCTTCGTTTGTCTTTATTTTCTCCTCTTTTTAGTCTTCTCGGGTACTCTCGACGCACGAACTCTCGTGTGTTGGACACCCTACCTCTTTACTACAAGTGAGGTTCGGTTTTATAAATTTAAATTGTGAGACCCTCCGATTCCCGGAACCATCACCCTTGTTGTGATTGTATAGATTTTATCTTGGAGTTCTTTGGTTTTGATTGTGTAGGTACTATGTCTACCCGAGCATCTTCTTCAAGGATGGAGAAAGCAACTAGAAAGTCCAAGAAGTCGTCCAAGAGAGTCTAAAGGATGGACGATATGCGTTTTGAGGATGAGGACGTGGCTAGAGAGTATGAGCACCTTATGGGTCTATCTCACCACACCCGGTGGTTAGATTGGGAGTCAATTCGAAAGATGTGCATGGATGAGGCTCTTACTCGGTGCTACTCCAACATTGGGCTCAATGTCTTGCTAAGGTGGAACAACACTCATTATCCCGCCTTGACGTCCGAGTTCATGGCGACATTCAAGTGCACCTATGAAGGGGTCGAGAGTGAAGGCATGATCTCCTTCCAAATGGGCAACGAGTTGCAAGAGCTCTCTCTCCGGAACTTGGCACATTACTTTGGGTTCCCTTTCCCGAGAGATGAAGCCTACGTTGATAATGAAAAGGTGGACTACCTTTGGAAGTTTGTAGCCGGGAAGAGTGAGATGAGGAAGGGCGCATCGACAAATGAGATAGCCAACCCACTCTTCCGAGCTATGATCCGAGCCTTGGGTTGTTCTATCTTTGCTAGACATGAATTGAGCAAGCCGATGAAGGAGGAGGCCATGCTACTCCATGAGATGTTGTTTGAGAATGAGAAGCCGATGAACCTCACATGGGAATGGGTGAAGATGGTGAGGGATTTCCAAAGTTCATCATGGATCTATTTTGGAGGCATGATCGCGCGATTAGCTCACCGTCTTGAGGTGGACTTGTCTACCTACACACCGGCCCCTAATGGTGTGGAGCTCATGGACTTGAAGTACTTCAAGAAGGCCAACATCATCAAGGAGAAGCAAGTGACCGGCGCCACCACCTACCTAGCCCCACACTCAAACTTCAACAACGTGCACATTCCCTTGGGACCTCGACTCTTCGACCTCACTTGCTACTACAATTGGTACCAAGTGTGGGCGGGGAATGTCAATCCTTTTGGAGAGCCGGAGGGGACACTTGAGGTTAGGAGACAACCGCAACACATCCGCTTTACTTCTCCTCAAGTTTCTCCGGACACCGAAGAAGAGGAGCCCAACCAATATGAGTTTGTGAGGAGAGATGACATGGATGTGGACTTGCCTAGAGGTGAAGAAGGAGAAGAAGAAGGTGGTTACCACAATTTGCTCACCGACCACGCACCAACACTCTTGGACCGAGGTACAAGTAACGTCGGGCCCGACATTCACCAACGTCGGTCCGATACATACTTGCCCGATCCGGTCCTGAGCCGATTTGAGAGGGGTGAGGGAAGTGGAGCACATCAAGCACTACCGAGCTATGGAGGGTATGAGGGGTATGCTCAATGGTATGAGCCCGGAATGGTGTTCCCCGAGCCTAACCAATCGGTGGACATGAACTTCTTGGCCAACCAAATGGCACATCTCCAACTTCAACAATCAACAATGCTTCAAGAGGCGCACCAAATCAATCTTCAACAACAAAACCTCAACTTCCAACAACAACAACTTTTCCACCACCAAGAAGACTTCCAAGTACAATTTGATGAGGTGAACCGCAACATGGCCTACATGAGACGTGATGTGGATGACTTGCGAGCGACCGATGAACAAAGATGGAGCATCCAAGAGAGCTTCAATGAGTGGATGCCCGTGAAGATCAATGGATGCGTCCCGCCCCACAAATCCAACCGCCAAGTCAAGACCCTTTCCACGACCATGTGCATGAGCGTGAGCGGCACGCCCGGCTCCATAGGAGACAACGCCGTGGCCACCCTCCCAACTAGACCTCAACGAGCCATTCAAGAATAAGGAAAATTGTGAGCTTTCTCTACTCTTCTCTTTACTTTTGATTTTTGATTTCTTTTGATGAGGACATCAAAATTTTAAGTATGGGGTGGGTTAGTAGCTCATAGTTCCATGTTTAGTGTGTTTTTGTTTGTGTTTGTTTATGGGATGTTTCATTTTTGATAGTGGCATGATGAAGGATGTTGCATGAATAATGATGATGTTTGATATGGTATGAATGGATGAGTTTGTTTTGTGTTTGAGAAAATTTTTGCAAAACTTCATAAAAATTCGAAAATTGTGTGAAAATGTCAAAAAGATTTTGTTTTGGACTAGGAATTCCCATCTTAGATGTCCATATGAAGGCTAATGATGATGTGAGCATGTAAAGCCCTTTGCATATTTTTGGATAGTTTAGCCTCTCAATAGATGTTGCTTTTAATGTGATATGATGTCTTGCATGTTTTTATTGAGTACATGAGTTCTTGGATGAGTTTTGATGCAACTAAGCTAGAGTGAACCTTGTGAGATGATTTTTGGCCATTTTAGGGATGTTTGTTCATATTGCATATCCCTCATTTTCTTGTGTGAATTAGCTCATGCATGCTTAGAAAAACTTGCTATTGAGGTGTTTATCTATTTTCCAAGACCAATATGAGATTTGTTCTATGCTTTGTCACATTGATTTGAACTTTATTTCATTTAGTCACAAAATGTTCCATATCCTACCTTGAAGATAAACCATTGTTTGTAGCCCCGTTTTAGCCTTAGACCTTTGTTTGAAACTCCTCAAAAATATGATTCCTAGCCTATATGACTTGACCCTTATGGGATTGGACTTTAGTGAGAGGTTTGGAATGTATTTGGAGAGTTGAGATTCTCTTTGGTGAAGAGCAAGAAATGGAGTTATAAACCAAATGGGTAGTGCATCTTTGAAGTGGAAAGAAAGAAGAAAAGTTGGAAAAGTAGTGGATTGTAAGCAAAGTGCTTAAGTGAAGAAAAGGGCACCGACCGAGGATAAGTGCACTTCGGGCCCGATGTAGTGCAAGTCGATCCTAGTGGAAAAAGTGTGAAAAATCCAACAAAAAGTTTAGTGCAAAGATGAAGTGGGATGTTAAGTGAAGAGTGGGTTGAAAGTTGAAGAGAAGAAAAAGAGAAAATTCAAAGTCTTTTGGAGAGTGAAGTTGATAGTGGAATGATTTGGTGAAAGTTGGTGAGAGACTAGAAAGTTCAATCCCCATTGTAAGCACCACAAGACCAAAGTGATTCCTACCTTGAGAAATACCAAAAGCCCCATTACAACCCGGCCGAATGGAACCTCTTTGAGGACCTCCATTGAGCCAAGTTCATATTCTTTGTGTGCATTGTAATAGGCATCTCTAGGTGGAGGAATTGGTGATATTAGCTTCAATGGTAAAGCCTTTACTTGCATGTTTATTGAGTATGAGTGTTCATTGCCTAAACACATGATGAGTCATACACATGTTCATATCCCTAAAGTGAGGCTTGGTTGCATAGACTTTATTCCTTGAACACTTGATCTTGTGTGAGGACATAATCTTGCTAACATATCTATCACTTGTTCTTACTTGTGTTTTCGTATGAGGCTTTACTTGAAGATTGTGCTTCGGTCTTGCTAACATTGTTATTGCTTGAGGACAAGCAAGTTTAAGTATGGGGTATTCTGATGTCTCTCATTTTGGAGGTGTTTTAGTAGTTAATTTCCCTTGTAAATATGTGTTTTTTCATTCCTTTCTTTGTTAGTTTCGTTCCTTCTTAGCTTAGTTCCCGTTTTTCTTTGAGATTCGGAAACTATGCGAGTTTGCTTTGTTTTGTAGGTAAAATGGCAAGAATGAGGACATTTTGGAGGAGCTCATGAAGGAGCCAAGTCAAGGAATGCACGAGCCAAGCCAAGAATGAAGAGGAACCAAAGGAAACCCAAGAAGAAGACAAGGATCGAGGCCCAGGACCGAGCACCACCACGTCCGGCCCGAGCTCGAGCAGCCAGAGACCAGGACCGACGTTCCCAACGTCGGGCCCGATGTTCCCAGCGTGTCGGTCCGAGTCGGCATTTGAGAGGATTGTTCCCCAAGGCATATTTTTAGTAACTTTCCACATTTGCCCCTTTCTAAATTGGGAATTCCTTGGTCCCCAATCATTAGAGTAGGATAATTAGAGGTGATTAGTGATCATTTAGAGGGGGGAGAGCAAGAGTACACACAACACCACACCCAAATCACTCTCTAAAGGCTCAAGGAAGGCTTGGAGAGCAAGGAGAAGAGAGGAGGAGGAAGAGAAGAGGAGATCGGTGGAGCTAAGTGGAGGATTAGTGAGTTTTGTACTTTGTTTTGCTTTGATCTAGTAGAATTGAGACTTGGATCTTGTTGATACTTTGAATTTGAATGCAATTGGAGTTTGATTGGATGTTAATGATTGAGATTTGCTTGATTTCCATTTTGATTATGCTTTTCTCTTACCTTATGGAGTAGATTCCATAGTCTTGGGCTATGGGGGAATCCCCTAGCTAGGATTGGGTAGAAAACCCCAATTCCATAGCCTTTAGTGCTTGATTTGTGAATCCTCTCTACACTAAGCTTCAATTTTCTTGTGAAAACAAGGGTTTAGGGCTTGTGATTGGTAAGAGTAAGCGAGAGCAATCTCGAACCCAATCACTAGACCTAACATCGAAGGAGAGTGAAAACTCCCTTGGGTCGAAGTGTAGAGTGGAGAGATTGAAGGCTAGCAACCTCGATCTCACAAGGATCAAACACTTATTGGTTGAATTGGAGAAGAATATCCAAGTCTATTTAGGGGTGGAACCCAAAATCCCAAGACCGATCTACTTATTTTTGCAAGACTGAGTTACCCAGAACATCGGGCCCGACTTCCCCAGTGTCGGTCCCGGCCAAACTCAACCTCGATCCACCCTCGGACCGAAGTGACTTGTGTCGGTCCGAGGTGATCTCTTTTGTTTTCCTTTGTTTTACCTTTTTTTTCTCCCTTTTTAGTCCTTTTCGGGTACTCTCGACGCACGAACTCCCGTGTGTTCGACACCCTACCTCTTTACTACAATTGAGGTTCGGTTTTATAAATTTAAATTGTGAGACCCTCCGATCCCAGACCGATCAATGATCGTCCCTAGAATTTTGATAATGACAAACTCAACTTTGATCTAATGTTTGTTTAAGCTATGTCTCAGGAACTTACAAGGACGCACATCATGATAAAACGACAACAAGTGTACAATAGTCCCTAAGGAGTAGGAACACTAAAACACTTAGAAGAAAAGAGGACAAGAAAGTGTTCCTGCGAGACGAGGACGTCGTCCCCAACGAGTAGGAACGCGGTCTCAAAAGATAGAGTCCTCCCAAGATGTCAACAATGATGACATCACCAGATAGCCAGCAGGTTCACCGAAGCTTTGCATGAGGGGACCAGTAAACCTGGAGGCTTTCCAGGACACCCTAAGGAAGGCGGCTAGAGTGTACAGACTCCCTGATCTGATCGTGCGGCTAAGGACGAACGAAGGGCAAAAGCGTTAGCAAGATTGTAATATCCGCAAAAGTTAATAAAATGGAACATGAAATTCTCCTTAGTTTTATGACTCAAATTTTGTCTTTGGAATGACAAGAGAAAGGGCAATGGTCACCCGATTAACCGAATAGCGTTGGATAACGCTAAACGGATACCTTAACTTCAAAAATTCATAAAACCTTCACTAGAGCTCGGAATTAAGTAATTCCATATCCTAATGGTAGATAAAGGAGTCTAGTATCATCCCTCAAAATTTGAGGCAATTCCAATAAGTATCCAAAAACTTATGCCAATTTTATCAAGACGCTGTCCAGTCCCCAGAAGGCAGCGACCGCCGCCAAAATGGCAGCGACCGCCGCCTTGCTGCAGATGCAAGTGGCCGACGGGACGTTTTTCTTGTGGGCGCCGGGGTTTTGGGAGCTGTTGTAGTTTGGCTTGGAGATCTATCCTAAGACCTTTTGGGCACTATCATCCAAGGTTTTGTCAACCCCTTCTTGGATTATTAGGCGTTTTTGTCAACTCCCTTTCTTGGATTATTAGGGAGATGGAACACTATAAATAGGGGTTGAAGATGATGGATTAAGACATCCAAATCTCTCCTCTCTCCCTCCGAAATCTCTCCCACTGTAAAGATCTAGTGTTCTTCTTGCTACTGTTGGCAAAAGCTCGTCGAAAGGTGGCCGGAGTTGATCGGAGGAAGCTTGCAAAGTCGCGCCGTCGTCACTGCAGTAGGCAGCGACCGCCGCCAGGGGCAGCGCCCACCGCCAAGCAGGCAGCGCCCGCCGCCAGTATAGTTGTTGTACGTTGTGTCCGAGCTTCATTCTAAGCCATTGCCCGGGCCGTTCCTTGCTCGTGCCTTGTGTTTTGCCTTGCCTTAAGCTTTGTCTAGTGCCTTGCTAGCCTCGTCTTCTCGCCTCGATTTACGTGCTTAATCTCGTTTTAAGGCAAGTGGATGGTTCTTCGTTTCCTTACTCGATAATCGTGAAATTGCTTTCCGTTATCAAAATAATCGTTGGGAACAAACTTGTTTGCTAATAATTTGATTAGGATTATTATGCTTAGAGATAATGACCATTGTTTAGTATTAATATCGAATGCTAGACTTGGACTTAGGTCTCCGATGATGTGTGGCCTTTGATTGTTTCAAGTCTCTTTTCGAGACTTTGCTCTGGATTAGCTTAAGATAGGGATTGTCGGTTTAGTGATCCGCTGTCTCTTTATAACGTATTAGGAGGTATATTTAGCTATCGGCTCCTGATACTGGGTCATGACTCTGCCTTTCTCCGAATAGAGAGGCTAACACTCTTGCAAAGTGTTGAGGACTATGTTCCTTACTTTGGCTCGTCCCTCATTAGGGCTTGCCTATCTCTAAAAGTCACTAAGTGAAGTGCTTTGATTTATAACTAATGAAAGATTAGTGCTTCGTGCATAGTAATCAATGACCGCGGGGTGATTACTACAACTTGGAAAATCAATCCGGGTTCACATTATTGACAATCGCCTATCCAATCTGAATGCATAACTCGAGTTGTTAAAATTCCTATAAAATGGCAAGATGGGTTCAGGTGTATAAGCGTCCTTGTGGCCACCTCCCTGTCGGCATCTTCGAGTTATGATGAGGTTGATACGATTCGATATATGTTGGATGCTTTTCAAAATCTTAAATGTTTAAGTTCCCAACGAATCAATAAACACATTTCCTTTCCTAGGCGTTATCTTCTAATAACGTCCTATTCCCGAGGAAGTTCTATCTTCTCTCATTACCCTTCTTATACCGTGCCAAACACTTAAACCCCTCGTTCAGACTGCTGTTTCGTCATGATAAACCTCGACTAACGTGCACCTACGAGTCATCATATGGCTAAGGATTGCCGTTAGGTCCGACCTTTCTCAGAACCGAAACATTACTCTCCCACTTGTTTAGTCTCGCGTTAGACTAACATCCCTTCTTTCTTTCCCAACTTTGTTGGCTGGTATTCCTTGCTTTTATGGGGATATCAGATGGGAAAGGGAAGGCTATCCAGGAGTAACCGAAGACCTGCGATGGAAGGAAGGAAGGAAGGAAGAAAAGAAGGAAGCAAGACGTCTTCAAATAATTTGTCTACTTTATGGTTTCCACTCGCTTTCGTCTCTATCCGAGACTTGTATATTCCGCTGCAAACTCCTTACTCTTGTATTACTAAACAACTTAAGGCGTATGAGCCTTTATAACCGAATCCAGCTTTTGTTATAAAATATGGTTTGGTTTTGTTATTCTCGTGTCATGATACTCAAGCCTTAAACGGCTTCGGACCGTGAAATCCGAGGTCGTTGGCGGTAATACCCTTATGCTTGTGAAATCGGGGTGTTACAGTTGTGGTATCAGAGCTAAAGGTTTTCTTTTTCAAATTTGAAAATATTTTTAATATTTTTAGAACCGAGTTTTTCTAAGGACTAATACCGATTTGGATATTGGTATTAAAGGATTCTTTTCTCATTATCAAAGATTTCTAAAAATAAATTTTTCCTTCCGAGGGTTTCTTGTAACAGACCTCAAGAGACCACCGTTTTATACATCGGTTTCTCGTAACAGACTTCGAGAACCGATCATATCTTCAAACCTTCTCGTAATAGACCTCGAGTAGTGAGTTTATGTTTTCCCTAAATATACTTCCTTCATATCGTCTTCGTAGACTTGCACTGATGTATCTAACCTTCTACTCCTTTACAGGAAGATGTGTTATGATCTCCAGATTGCACCTTACCAGACTTGCAACATCGTCAGGGATGTGGTACCTTCCGAAGAAGGGCTTGCTGAGTGGCCAACCTGGGATGAGCCTTTCCAACCGGCCAAGTTGGAAGAGCCCGAGGTTATACAACCGACGGTCTGGTATGAGGACATGGGTTATACACAGTCTGAGCTGGAAGAGTTTGATCTTGGGGACACTGATAGTTCCAGTGAAGGAGAGTCACCTGATGGTCAGTATTCCGCCAATAACCCCTCTAATTTCATCCTGATCAGTTCGGATGAGGAGGATCCCGAAGAAGACCCCGAGGAGGATCCCGAAGTGGTTGTGGACGAAATGGAGTACACGCCAATGCCTGTTAGAAGGTATCCGACTAGGTACTCGAGTTTCGACTATGAGCCTATCTGCTACCGTCCCAATGTTCCGGACCTCAACCGGACTCCTCCGTCGAGTCCTTCTCCTTCGAGTATGTTTCAGGCATTAGGAGACTATGTGGATCAACGCTTTGCTCAAGAGCACCCAGGAGAGCAGCGGGACACATCTATTCCTATCCCGCCTATAGACATCCAAGTGAGGATGGATAAACTCAGTTGGCATGATTCCGTCTGGCGTGCGACACGTCAAAATCGCCAGGAATCTCTTGCCATGTATGAAATATCAGCTATCAATGAGAGGAGGCGCATAGAGCTTCTTGACCATGATATCCAACAGGCGGAATGGCTAATGGATGATGATAGGGATGAGGTGGACGCGAATGACTTCCGTCCAGGATTCCTTGACCGCTACTGCTACCTGCCTTCAGCGTCTTTTTAGTTAGTAATTCGGGTAGTGGAGTGCGTAGCCAAGGTGGCCCACTCTGGATGTAACTTGACTATCCAATTTTGTAGCATGGATAGTTAGGTCGGGGGTAAAGTTTTTTAGTCTTCTAGTTGTTATACAGTTCCATCTGTAAATACGACCGAAGTTAACAATGTTTAATATAAATATTGCATTTGTTTTCAAAAGACGTGTTCGTATGGCTTTGTCACACTTATTATATTGGAAACAATTGTGAATCAATTATACAGATGGTGAACACTCGGAACACTACTAGGAATGACTGTAATGCCACTCCAGCTGGGGGTGACCGAGATGCTACTACCTCGGGAGTTAGGGGAAATGCACGAGGGAATGCCGCACCACCAACTATGATCTTAGATGAAGCTACGATGACCATCTTTCGCAACATGGTCACTCAGCTAGTAAGAGAGGCAATTCCACCTGTGACTCCGGGCCAAGTTGACCCAACAGAGACTGATCCTGCTGGGAACCCAAGAGTCGCTAAAGGCTCAAAGCATGATGGGGGGTTTGACTATGCTAAGGCATTGAAGACTTTCTTGTCACTAAGGCCTGAAACATTTGGAGGTGCTGGAGAGCCTTCAAGTGCCTACCACTGGTTTTCCAACATGGAGAAACTTCTAAGGAATGTGCATTGCTCGGAAGCAGAAAGAGTGCAGATTGCCGCCATCCAGCTGAGGGATGAGGCAAACGACTGGTGGGAAACATCTGGGCTTGCTGAACATCCTGACCTGAATTGGGATGTGTTCAAAAGTAAGATGTTGAGGCGTTCTTCTCACCGGCTATGCTTGAAGAGAAGAAAGATGAGTTGTACAACCCTCAGGTGAAAGGACTCAGTGTCCAGGATAGGGCAAAGAAATTCAACCAGTTGCTGAGATACGCTGGCTCTGAATTCTCCACCGAGGAGCAAAAGATCCGACGTTTCCATAAGTGGATGAGTGATGACATCAAGCCGTGGATGATGAATCGCGTTTTCTCAACCCTTGAAGAGTATGTCGACCATGCCTACAGTATGGAAGTCACTCTGAATGGGGTTGCCCAAAAGAAACCTGGTGACGGGAAATTTAATCCACCGGGTAGTGGAGGTTTCAAACGACCTGCTTCACCTATGAGGTCGGGTTGGCCAAAGAAAGGGAAGATAGAGTCTTCTGTGACTACTTCCTCAAGTGGGTCTGAACGCTCTAAGGGTCCGTTGGTGTGCTACAATTGTGGTGAACCCGGGCACGTCAATCGGAAATGCACGAAACCCAAGAAGACCTGCTTCGGTTGTGGGAAGGAGGGTCATGTCCGGACCTACTGCCAACAAATCAAGGGTGGTCTCGGGCAATCTAAGGCCTCTTCTGTCTCACAAAGCAATCAGGCACCAGCAAAATCAACGACGTCTGCTTCGATTCAGTCGACGGCTCAGAATAAGGGCAAAGGGCCAACTGCTGCTCGGAGTCAGAGCCAACGCCTGTATGAGATGCGTGCGACTGATGAACCGGAAACTCCCATCTGTCAAGGTACCTTATACGTTCACTCCACTGCTGCTTTTCTGTTATTCGATTCCGGAGCATCGCATTCGTTTATATCTGAAAGCTGTGTAGAACTGCTAGATCTGAAATGCTTAGATATCCTGCGAACCCTTCATAGTTAACCTTCCTAACGGGGATAAGATAGTCGGTACCAGGCAACTTACTAACTTTCCCATAGGCATTCAAGGCGGAAAATTCGTTTCCAACTTGATATGCATTCCAATGTCGCCCTATGATATCATCCTAGGAAGGGATTGGTTATCACGACATGGGGCCGAGATTAATTTCAATACCCGAACAGTCACCATTAATTCTGGAGGGAAGCATGTGTGCAAGTTCAAGGGGTCTCGAGATGAGGAAAATGGGAGTCTGATCAATGCAATGAAGGCTAGTCGACTTCTACGCCAAGGTTGTGCTGGGTACCTGTGCTATTTGGAATCAACGGATAAGGAGGTGGTTGACATTCGTGAAATTCCTGTAGCGTGTGAATTTCCCGATGTCTTTCCAAAGGAATTACCCGGACTTCCACCTCAACGTGATGTGGAGTTCACTATCAGCCTAGAGCCGGGAACAGCTCCGATCTCTAAGGCCCCATATAGAATGGCACCTGTAGAGATGCTGGAACTTAAGAAGCAACTTGAAGAACTGTTGGAAAAGGGTTTCATCAGGCCAAGTGCATCACCTTGGGGAGCCCCTATGCTATTCGTGAAAAAGAAGGATGGTACCTTTCGTTTATGTATTGACTACCGAGAGTTGAACAAGGTCACCATCAAGAACAAGTATCCTCTTCCAAGGATTGATGATTTGTTGGATCAACTACGTGGTGCTAAGATATTTTCCAAGATGGATTTAAGGTCAGGTTATCACCAGTTAAGGATCCGCGATGAGGACATTATGAAGACGGCCTCCCGAACTCGCTATGGCCACTACGAGTTTGTAGTAATGCCATTCGGGTTGACGAATGCCCCTGCAGTCTTCATGGACCTGATGCATCGATGTTTTCATGAGTATCTCGACCAGTTCGTTGTTGTCTTCATCGATGACATCCTGATCTACTCAAAAAGTCAGGAGGAACATAAGAAGCATCTAAGGATCGTCTTGCAAATCCTGAGACAAAATCAGTTGTACGCCAAGCTATCAAAGTGTGAGCTGTGGCTAAAGGAAGTTGCCTTCTTAGGGCACGTCATCAACAAAGACGGGGTGATGGTGGATTCCCAGAAAATTCAGGCAGTAGCTGAATGGGAACAGCCTCGCAACGTCAAAGAAGTTCGAAGCTTCCTAGGATTGGCCGGGTACTACAGGAGGTTCGTGGAGGGATTCTCAAAGATTGCCCTGCCCATGACCAAGTTACTCCGCAAGGTACACAAGAAATTCGTTTGGGATGAGAAGTGTGAGGAAAGTTTTCAAGAGCTGAAGAAGCGCTTGACCAGCACACCTGTGTTGACTCTACCGGATGGTCATGACGGTTATGTGGTATATAGTGACGCTTCTAAAATGTTTCTTGGTTGTGTGTTGATGCAAAATGGCAAGGTCATAGCCTATGCATCCCGCCAACTTAAGCCATACGAAGTCAACTATCCGACCCATGATCTTGAGTTAGCAGCTGTGGTTTTTGCTCTAAAGATATGGCGACATTATCTTTACGGCGTGAAGTGTCAGATCTTCACCGACCACAAGAGTTTGAAGTACGTCTTCACCCAGAAGGAACTCAATATGAGGCAAAGAAGATGGTTGGAGTTGATCAAGGACTACGACATTGAGTTGCAGTACCACCCGGGTAAAGCTAATATTGTCGCGCATGCCTTGAGTCGGAAGTCTCCGCCAGAGAAGCTACTTGCAATGTTGACAGCTCAGCCGGCTTTACAACAAGACTTGGTCCGTGAAGGGATCGAAGTCTGGTTTGAAAGGCAACAGGGCGGTTTGTGTACCTTGGAAATCCATTCCGACCTTTTGGACTAGATAAAAGGAAAACAGCCAGAGGATGTCATGCTGATCAAAATTAGTGGAGAAGTTTTGATCGGAAGGGCACCGGGATTCATCATACAAGATGATGGATCGTTGTGGTTTAGGGACCGCATATGTGTGCCGGCGATGGATGAACTTCGAAGGACTATTTTGAGGGAAGCACATTCATCTGCTTATTCGGTCTATCCTGGATCAAGTAAGATGTATAAGGACTTGCGAAGGAACTTTTGGTGGCCAGGCATGAAACAAGATGTAGCTGGGTTTGCCTCAAAGTGCTTGGTGTGCCAAAAGGTCAAGATAGAGCATAGGCGACCGGGAGGAATGTTGCAGTCTCTTCCCGTACCGGAATGGAAATGGGAAGACATCGCCATGGACTTCGTAACCGGTTTGCCTAAAACTCAAGGGCAGAAGGATACAATCTGGGTGGTCGTGGATCGACTCACCAAGAGTGCCCATTTCATTGCCATCAAAATGAATTGGGGAGTCCAAAAGTTGGCCGAGGTTTTCATCCATGAAATTGTCCGTTTGCATGGAACTCCAAAGTCTATCATCTCAGACCGGGATGGCCGGTTCACGTCGAGATTTTGGAAAGAATTGCATAACGCACTGGGGACAGAGTTAAGGTTCAGTACCGCTTTTCATCCTCAGACTGATGGGCAGTCCGAGAGGACAATCCAAACATTAGAGGACATGCTCCGAGCCTGTGTCTTAGACCGCACAACTAGTTGGGATGTCAGCCTAAGTTTGATAGAATTCACATATAACAACAGCTGGCATGCTTCTATCAAGATGGCTCCGTTTGAGGCTCTATACGGCCGTAGGTGTCGTTAGCCTATCTGTTGGGACGATAACGCAGATACAATTCTTCTTTGACCAGAGTTCGTAGAACGAACCGCCACCGACATCGCTCTCATTCGCCAAAGAATGTTGGCTGCTCAGAGTCGACAAAAGTCCTACGCTGACCTGAAGAGACGGGACGTTGAGTTCACCGTTGGCAACAAGGTCTTCGTAAAGGTGTCACCATCTGAGGGAGTTTTTCGCATTGGGAAGCGAGGAAAGCTCAATCCTCGATATGTGGGCCCTTTTGAGATCCTTGAAAAAGTAGGCAAACTCGCATATCGGCTTGCTCTACCGCCCTCGGCTCACCCTGTCCATAACGTCTTTCATGTGTCACTCCTTAGGCAATATGTACCGGATGAATCCCATATTCTCGACTTTGGAGACATCGAGATTCAATCAAATGGTACCTATGAAGAAAGACCAGTAAGGATTCTCGAGCGTCGAGTAAAGAAATTACGCAACAAGGAAGTACCATTGGTCAGGGTACTTTGGTCTAGAAATGGTGGTGAAGAGACTACCTGGGAGACTTGGGAAACCAAGCTAGATATGCAGAAGCGTTTTCCTGAATTGTTAGCAAATGACTAAGGAAAAGGGAATTTCTTTAAGGGGGTACTAGCGGATGTATTCCTTAGTCAGTTCCGGGTATTCTAAAGATGTACTCTTCCCTTTTTGTTAGTTGATAGGGCCTCGGCTAGTTTCGGGGTCGAAACTATTTTTAAGGGGGTACTGTTGTAATATCCGCAAAAGTTTATAAAATGGAACATGAAATTATCCTTAGTTTTATGACTCAAATTTGGTCTTTGGAATGACAAGAGAAAGGGCAATGGTCACCCGATTAACCGAATAGCGTTGGATAACGCTAAACGGATACCTTAACTTCAAAAATTCATAAAACCTTCATTAGAGCTCAGCATTAAGTAATTCCAAAGCCTAATGGTAGATAAAGGAGTCTAGTTTCATCCCTCAAACTTTGAGGCAATTCCGATAAGTATCCAAAAAGTTATGCCAATTTTATCAAGACACTGTCCAGTCCCCAAAAGGCAGCGACCGCCGCCAAAATGGCAGCGACCGCCGCCTTGCTGCAGATGCAAGTGGCCAACGGGACGTTTTTCTTGTGGGCGCCGGGGTTTTGGGAGCTGTTGGAGTTTGGCTTGGAGATCTATCCTAAGACCTTTTGGCCACTGTCATCCAAGGTTTTGTCAACCCCTTCTTGGATTATTAGGCGTTTTTGTCAAATCCCTTTCTTGGATTATTAGGGAGATGGAACACTATAAATAGGGGTTGAAGATGATGGATTAAGACATCCAAATCTCTCCTCTCTCCCTCCGAAATCTCTCCCACTGTAAAGATCTAGTGTTCTTCTTGCTACTGTTGGCAAAAGCTCGTCGAAAGGTGGCCGGAGTTGATCGGAGGAAGCTTGCAAAGTCGCGCCGTCGTCACTGCAGTAGGCAGCGACCGCCGCCAGCAGGGGCAGCGACCGCCGCCAGGGGCAGCGCCCGCCGCCAAGCAGGCAGCGCCCGCCGCCAGTATAGTTGTTGTACGTTGTGTCCGAGCTTCGTTCTAAGCCATTGCCCGGGCCGTTCCTTGCTCGTGCCTTGTGTTTTGCCTTGCCTTAAGCTTTGTCTAGTGCCTTGCTAGCCTCGTCTTCTCGCCTCGATTTACGTGCTTAATCTCGTTTTAAGGCAAGTGGATGGTTCTTCGTTTCCTTACTCGATAATCGTGAAATTGCTTTCCGTTATCAAAATAATCGTTGGGAACAAACTTGTTTGCTAATAATTTGATTAGGATTATTATGCTTAGAGATAATGACCATTGTTTAGTATTAATATCGAATGCTAGACTTGGACTTAGGTCTCCGATGATGTGTGGCCTTTGATTGTTTCAAGTCTCTTTTCGAGACTTTGCTCTGGATTAGCTTAAGATAGGGATTGTCGGTTTAGTGATCCGCTGTCTCTTTATAACGTATTAGGAGGTATATTTAGCTATCGGCTCCTGATACTGGGTCATGACTCTGCCTTTCTCCGAATAGAGAGGCTAACACTCTTGCAAAGTGTTGAGGACTATGTTCCTTACTTTGGCTCGTCCCTCATTAGGGCTTGCCTATCTCTAAAAGTCACTAAGTGAAGTGCTTTGATTTATAACTAATGAAAGATTAGTGCTTCGTTCATAGTAATCAATGAACGCGGGGTGATTAGTACAACTTGGAAAATCACTCCGGGTCCACATTATTGACAATCGCCTATCCAATCTGAATGCATAACTCGAGTTGTTAAAATGCCTATAAAGTGGCAAGATCGGTTCAGGTGTATAAGCATCCTTGTGGCCACCTCCCTGTCGGCATCTTCGAGTTATGATGAGGTTGATACGATTCGATATATGTTAAATGCTTTTCAAAATCTCAAATGTTTAAGTTCCCAACGAATCAATAAACACATTTCCTTTCCTAGGTGTTATCTTCTAATAACGTCCTAATCCTGAGGAAGTTCTATCTTCTCTCATTACCCTTCGTATACCGTGCCAAACACTTAAACCCCTCGTTCAGACTGCTGTTTCGTCATGATGAACCTCGACTAACGTGCACCTACGAGTCATCATATGGCTAAGGATTGCCGTTAGGTCCGACCTTTCTCAAAACCGAAACATTACTCTCCCACTTGTTTAGTCTCGCATTAGACTAACATCCCTTCTTTCTTTCCCAACTTTGTTGGCTGGTATTCCTTGCTTTTATGGGGATATCAGATAGGAAAGGGAAGGCTATCCAGGAGTAACTGAAGACCTGCGATGGAAGGAAGGAAGGAAGGAAGGAAGAAAAGAAGGAAGCAAGACTTCTTCAAATATTTTGTCTACTTTATGGTTTCCACTCACTTTCGTCTCTATCCGAGACTTGTATATTCCGCTACAAACTCCTTACTCTTGTATTACTAAACAACTTAAGGCGTATGAGCCTTTGTAACCGAATCCAGCTTTTGTTATAAAATATGGTTTGGTTTTGTTATTCTCATGTCATGATACTCAAGCCTTAAACGGCTTCGGACCGTGAAATCCAAGGTCGTTGGCGGTACTACCCTTATGCTTGTGAAATCGGGGTGTTACAAAGATGATGTCCTTCCCGATCACTATAAATACACTCACTTGTATTTATTGTGATGTGACTTCCCGCACACTCTTGAGAGCGACAACAAGAACACAAAGAACACCTCAAGAACACGAAGAACAAACTTAGGACTGAGTGTTTTGTGTGTGTAAATCAAGAGGAAGTCAGACAACAAAAAGAAAACTGTTTGTGACTGAGAACTACTTATGCCTCACGAAGGACTGTGAGGGACGTGCTTGTCTAGCGTCCTTACATTGTGAGAGTTAGGTTACAGTTTAGGTTTAACGGAGTGACACTAGTGAACTTAGGGACGGACACTGTAGTTCAAAGAAGTGTGGAACTCGCTTGTAAACTATAAGGACTCCTTCATATATAAGATAAGGAAAGCTGTTCGAAAATCTTTCACGAATGTAGAGGTTTACCTATAAGGACTATTTGGTCTATGTGGGGTTCATCTATAAATCACTTGCGTCCTTAATTTATATCTGCCAATCTTACTTGCAAAGTTTTTATATTCCGCTACCTAAGGAATCCTACAAGGATGTCCTTACTCTTAGATACTAACAACGATCTAATAGAAATAATTATTGTAGACAGTTCATAAAAGAGCACTGAATCCCATTCTTACTAAGGAGTACTTAACACCAATAAACCAAGAAGTAGCTCAGGAACACAACGTCCATCTTACGAAACCGATTACCAATAAGGAAATTCAGAACGCGGTGTGGCCGATTGGCTCAGACAAATCATCGGGCCTTGACGAGATTCTTGTAGAATTTTATAAAAAATACTGGGATATCGTAGGTCCATCTATAATTATGGCAATCAAAAGTTTCTTCCACTTTGGAAAATTACTGAAACAAACTAACCACACATTTATATCGTTGCTCCCCAAACAAGATAGCCCAACTACAACTAATCTTTTTCGACCAATTAGTTTGTGTACCACGATTTATAAGATCATTGCGAAAATCTTGATAAAAATGATGAAACGTGTTATCCCTAAGATAATTCACCCTCTCCAAGGTGCATTTCTGGCAGGTCGGGCAATTCAAGACAATGTGCTCATTGCAAATGAGATATCCCATTCTTTTCGAAGAAGTCAGACAAAAGACGGGTAGATGGCAGTGAAACTAGATATGGAAAAAGCATATGACAGGGTAGATTGGAGCTACTTATTCGTAGTAATGGAAAGATTTGGTTTAGACACATAATTTATAGAATGTATATGAGAATGTGTGTGCACGGTCTATTTCTTTGTGTTGGTAAATAACGGCCCTACAGAAGCAATTAAGCCGGAACGAGACATTAGACAAGGAGACCCCTTGTCACCTTTCCTATTCGTGATTAGTGCTGAAATTTTAGCAAGAAAACTCCAACGGGCTTGTGCTGATCTAAAGAATGCAATTGGGTTTCCAATTACTCGTGGAGGAGCAAGGATCCCCTTTTTGGCGTTTGTTGATGATATCATTATTTTTTCCAAAGTCACCCAAAATACATGTATGAAGTGTATTATTGAAAAATATATAGCGTGGTATCTGGACAAAAAGTATATTATCGTAACTCAACATTTCAAACATCGAAAAGAGTAACAACCAGTAAAAATTACAAATTCAACATACTCTAGGAGTGAGTTCATTGACGAACCTAGAAAAATACTTAGGTTGTCCTAATTATAATGGTAGAGCTAATAAAGAAACCTTTCAAGATACAGTGGACAAAGTGCAGAAACAACTTACTAAATGGAAAGCTAACACACTATCCCAAGAAGGACGAACAATCCTGATTAGATCCAACTTAGCTGCAAAACCTAACTACTTGATGCAAAGCTGTATGCTCCCAAAACATATTCATGATGAAATGGATGCAACCAACCGACGTTTCTTTTGGAATAAGGATCGTCAACACAAACCGCTTGTAGGATGGGACAAAATAAGCAAACCAAAACAATTTGGAGGCTTAGGAACTAGAAGAACTGAAGATGTGAACAAAGCCCTTCAGATGAAACTCTTATGGAAAATTATCACTGAACCAGATGATGTATGGGTTAGAATAATATTAGAAAAGTATTTACAAGGACACAGTCTTGATTCCTATAAAGTCAAAGCTAACTCATCATGGGGGTGGAAAAATCTAATGAATCTGAGATTAGATTCTAACCAAGGCCTATCTGGCAATCAAGGGATGGACAAACAATAAATTTTTGGAAGGATAACCGGTAATGTAAGAACCCCTATGTGATCATGCCTTGCATCAAGGAACTACTGATGAACATATTACTGTAGGTCACTTCATCACTCACGACAAGAAATGGAAAGTAGAAGAACTACAACAAGTACTTCCTAGACACATTGTAGAGAAGGTACAACTAGTTCAAATTCCTCATAGTCCTATAAGCGATCGGCTCTTCGAGGCTCCGAGTAGAAACGGATGGTTCTCAACGGCTTCTGCAATTAAACTGATAACTAAAATGGATTCACAGAACCTTAGCTTGAACAGCTGGATTTGGAAATTGGACACCTTCACTAATGTAAAGAATTTCTTGTGAAAGATCGACATGAATGGACTCCCAACAAAGTAAGACTTAGTGAAAACCATATAGCGACCCTGGGCGGCCATTAAATGTGCAATTGCGTATATGAAGAATCAAACCCTAGTAAGATGCCTGATCGGGCTGCAGAGGTCGTTATGCAAGCAATCAAATTAATCCCTAAACTAACATTCAAGTGTAGCATACAAGTAAGGGGTCGAGCCCATAGGAATCAAGTGTTTCACGCAATTCTTTTCAATCAATATCAAAGACAAGGGGTTTTTGAAAGGTTTGTTATCAATATTAGGAAAGTAGAGGACTTTTAATCAGATCAACATACAGAATCATTCGATGATGAGTTCATCCAGTTTCTTAGACTTCCTTGACTAGTTCTAATTCTGATCATAAACAATCATATGTCCACGGTCCAGTCAATACTTAAACCTAGACAAGAACTCTTAACTTAGATATAGCATGGAGAACAAGAATATGCTGGATTTTAAATCAAACAATCAAGCTATGAGTCAATTGCAAGATAAAACAATCAAATCTCTTTCTTAATCCTAGTCCACGGTCCTAGATCAAGTTGCCTTCTAGAAATGATATGCTCACACAGACAATGAAACAAATAAATTCAGACGATAGAACAATGACAATTTAATCAGTTGATCAGGCTCAAAGAATCATGCAAAACTCATGAAATTAAGCACAAAGAGAAAAGATATTAATCAATGTAAGTGTTGGATCGTTAGTACAGAGGGACGTCCTTTACTTTGGTAAAGGCGTCCTTTGGTTAGGCGTCCCTACGAGGAGTAGGGGCGTCCTTGAGTATTGCAGCGGAAATAAAGTACTAAACAGGTAAGTAATGGACGCAATGAATTATAGAGGAACCACTCAAGACCAAGTAGTCCTTGAGTGTAAACCTCTACCTCCTTGGAGGATTTTTGAATAGTTCTTTCCTTTCTATTGAACGATCTTACAGTTGTACTGGCGAGCCTTTACAGTTCTCTGACACTTAGCTTTTCCCTAAGTTCACTTGTAAAGAACTCCTTTAAGCCTACAACTTAAGCTAGTTCAATCTATTAAAGGACTCTATTCCTACGTTCTGCAGTACTTCGCAGAACTCTCTCTCTCTCTTTTTGGGTTTTTCTGTTACAAACTGTTTTTGTGATTTGGTTACAAGTCTCACTCGATCTAACACAAGTTCTAGCACTGTTCTTGAGTTCTTGAGTTAGTTCTTCGTGTTCTTGAGTGATTCGCTTTCCTCTGATTCTCTCTGAATATTCCTGAAAGCGTTAACGTCACAATAAATGCCTTAGGGCTATTTATAGGACTTGGGGAAGGGCGTCATTTTTCTGGGACGATCATGCCCTTCGTGGACGTGGCTACAGGATCTTCCTCCACGTAGTAGGGCGGTGATGAGGAAGCTTCTTGTATCCAGCTGTGTATGATGAACTCCGCTACAGGATCGGCCGCCACGTGTTGATGAACTCTGCAACAGGATCGTCCGCCACGTAGTGTTGGACTCCGCTACAGGATCGGTCTCCACGTGTCCTTGGATGATCAAACATTGTCGAGTGATGTCATCCTGTCGGCTAGTGAGTAAGGACTCGTTTCTTGCGTTCCTACTTGCTTGGGACTCCGTCCTTGCTCAAGTAGTCTCTAGCTGGTCCTTACTTCCTGTTAGCTAGCATCCCTAAGCTTATGGGACGCCCATACACACTTGTTGTCCTTTTGTCACTGGCGTTCCTGAACACTTGGACAATTTTATTAGAATCAAAGTGAGTTTGTCATATCAAAACTAAGGGACGGTTGTGTGGTATCAGAGCAGGCGCTCTAGATTCTTACTGAGTTGCAGGTAAAGATGGACATGGAACCCATTGGAATCCCTTTTGTGAAGCCTCCGCGCCTGACGGACGGCAACTTCAACCGCTGGAAGACAAGGTTTGAAAATTTCTGCAGAAGTCAAAATTATCAATGCTGGAAGGTCATTATGAAGAGAGATCTCAAGGTTCCCACTGACAAAGCTGATAAGTGATGTCTCTCATTTTGGTGGTGTTTTAGTGGTTAATTTCCCTTGTAAATATGTGTTTTTCATTCTCTTCTTTGTAGTTTCGTTTCCTTTTTAGCTTAGTTCCCGGTTTTCTTCAAGAGTCGGAAACTATGTGAGTTTGTTTGTTTTTGTAGGTAAAATGGCAAGAAAGAGGACCATTTCGAGGAGCTAAGGAAGGAGCCAAGTCAAGGAGTGCAAGAGCCAAGCTAAGAATGAAGTGGAACCAAAGGAAACCAAGGAAGAAGGCAAGGATCGAGGCCCTGGACCGAGTTACACCCATGTCGGGCCCGAGATCGAGCAACTAGAGCCAGGACCGACGTTCCCAACATCGGGCCCGATGTCGACCCGTGTCGGTCCAAGTCGGCGCACGTGAGGATTGTTCCCCAAGGCATATTTTTAGCAACTTTCCACATTTTCTCCTTTCTAAATTGGGATTCCTTGGTCCCCAATCCAAGAGGAAGGTTAAGAGAGGTGATTAGTGATCAAATCAAAAGGTGGAGTGTGAGGGGGACGAGTGGGACACACACACCAAACCCAATTTCACTCTCAAAGGCTCAAGGAAGACTTGGAGAGCAAGGAGAAGAAGGAAGAAGGAAGAGAAGGAGAGGTCGTTGGAGAAGAGAGGAGGATTTGTGAGTTTTGTACCTTGTTTTGCTTAGATCAAGTAGATTTGAACTTGGATTTTGTAGACATCTTTGAGATTGAATGCAATTGGAGTTTGATTGGATGATGTTGATTGAGATTTGCTTGATTTCCATTTTGTTTATGCTTTTCTCTTACCACATGGAGTAGATTCCATAGTCTTGGGCTATGGGGGAATCCCCCTAGCTAGATTTGGGTAGAAAACCCCAATTCCATAGCCTTGAGTGCTTGATTTGTGAATCCTCTCTACATTGAGCTTCAATTCTCTTGTGAAAGCAAGGGATCTAGAGCTTGTGTTTGGTAAGAGTAAGCGAAAGTGGTCTCTATCCCATCACAAGTCTCTAGCATCGAAGGTGAGTGAAAACTCCCTTGGGTCGAGGTGTAGATTGGAGGGATTTGAGGCGAGCAACCTCGATCTCATTAGAATCAAACACTTATTGGTTGAATCGAGGTGGAATATCCAAGTCTAGTTGGGGGAGGAACCCAAAAACCCAAGACCGATCTACTTATTTGCTAAGACAGAGATACCCAGCACCTCGGGCCCGACTTGCCCAACGTCGGTCCCGTACAAATTGATCTCGATCCTACCTCGGACCGAAGTGACCCTGTGTCGGTCCGAGGAGATCTCGCTTGTTTTCCTTTGTTTGTCTTTATTTTCTCCTCTTTTTAGTCTTTTCGGGTACTCTCGACGCACGAACTCCCGTGTGTTCGACACCCTACCTCTTTACTACAAGTGAGGTTCGGTTTTATAAATTTAAATTGTGAGACCCTCCGATTCCCGGACCGACCAGAATTTTGGCGCCGTTGCCGGGGAGTTCTACTTGTTCGAGGTACCCATCTTTGTTGAGTCTTTGATTTTGGTAGTGATTTGGGTGAGGGATTAGCCCAAACCCCTTGTTTGTTTTGATTTGGTTTTTGTTTGTGTCTTTGGTTGTAGGTGCATGCGAGCTAGTTCCGTCCGAGGAACCCTTGAGCTCGACTTTGTGTGTGACCCGGAGAGTATTCTAAGGCAAGCCCGCAAGAAGAAGAGGATGGCGGACCAAGCCCGAGATGAGGAGTTCGAAAGGACGAGAGCCGACATGGCTCGAATGCAAATTGAGATGGCAAATCGAGATGCCGAGACCCGTAGAGAGAGGGAACAAAGGATAAGGTTGGAGGCCCAAATCAACACTCAATCCCGGAATGCTAGACAATACATGCATCCGGAGTTGAAGGTCCCGGAGCCGGCCATCGTCTTGCCGGAGGTGACGAGGAATTTTGAGATAAAAACTCAACTTATCTCACTTATCAAGAGAGAGCAATTCCAAGGGAGGCCGAATGAGTGTCCGATCGAGCATGTGAAGCAATTCAAGGACCTTTGTGAGACCATTTCCATGGACGATGAGACGCTTGAGTATGTGCTACTCAAAGCCTTCAAGTGGTCTTTGGGAGGCAAGGCTTTGCATTGGTTGGAGAGTCAAGCACCTCGATCCATCACATCATGGAGGGCCCTAAATGAAGCATTCTTGATGAAGTTCTTCCCGCCCACCAAGGCGACGGAGCTTAGAAGGAAGATTGCTAGTTTCCAACAAGGAGCTCATGAGCCACTTTTCGAGGCGTGGGATAGATTCAAAGAGATGTTGAGGGCGTGTCCGACACATGGTCAACAACCCTATGTCCTTCAAGACATCTTCTTCCAAGGGATCAACACCGCCACAAAGGATAAATTGAACCTCCATACCGATTGTGGGTTCATTGACTTGCCGCCGGAACAAGCATGGGAGTTGTTGGACAAACTCTCGGATTATGAGGCGATGTATGGTGCGAGCAATGTGAGCAAGGAAGCTAGAGTCCATGGAGAAGGTCCGAAGAAGCTTTACGATCCCAAAAGTGAAGAGGTGGACAAAGATGTGAAGATCCAATTCTTGGAGGATGAATTGAACAAGATGAGGAGGAAGATGAGTTATGCCCAACAAACCACAAGAGCATGTGAAGAGTGTGGTTCCTTGAATCATGGAGCACAAGAGTGTCCAAATGAGCGCCAAGTTTGGTTGGCGGAACAAATTGAGGAGGCTCATTATGTCCAAAGAAATTTCGGAGGAAGATCCAATTTCAACAATGGAGGAAGGTGGAACCAAGGGCAAGCTAGTGGCTACAACAACAACTTCAACAACAACGAGCCAAGAGCCCAACAACCACCATACCGACCTCCGGGGTTCTGTGAGCAAACTCCACAATGGGCACAAGAGATGAGAGGCGAGTTCAAGGAATTGGCTTCCCAATTCAAGGAGTTTGGTGTGTGGAGAAGGCAAGTGGACAACCAAATTGTTCACATGGCGAATCAACTTCCAAGAGAGGAAGGGAGACTCCCGGGCCGACCCGAGGAGAATCCCCGTGCCCCACAACAACAAAACGAAGTTCGAGCCATCGCATTAAGGAGTGGACGGAGTTTGCCGGAGCCACAAGTTCCAAAACCGAGAGAAGAGAGTCGGACCGAGGTTCCCAGCAACTCGGGCCCGACGTTACCAGAAGTCGATCCTGTAGACGGAGGAAGTCCCCTGGAGTGGACCGAGGTTGAACCCAACTCGGGCCCGACTTGCCCTCAAGTCGGCCCGACGTGCCCTGAAGTCGGCCCGACGTGCCCAGATGATCTTTCCCCTGGGACCGATGTCCCTGAAGTCGGTCCCGAGGTAATTCCATCGTCGGTCCAAGGTGGATTTCTTGAGAAAGATCGATCCAAGGAGGTTGATCCAAGCAAGAAGCAAAGTGGCACTACCCTTCCATATCCTATGAAGAAGCCCAAGGAGATTGTTGAGGGCAAGTTCAAGCGGTTCTTGAAGCTTTTGCAAGGCTTGAACATTACCATTCCTTTCACCGATGCTCTAAGTGAAATGCCATCTTATGCAAGGTTCTTAAAGGAAATCTTGAGCAAGAAGAGGTCAATCGTTGAGATGCAAGACGAGATGAAGATATTGGAGCTACCTCAAAAGCTTGGTGATCCCAGAAGATTTGCCATCACCGTGGGTATCGGACCGAGGAAGTTTCAAGCATTGTGCGACCTCGGAGCAAGTACAAGTGTTATACCATACACTATATGGAAGTCAACCGCCATGGGACTCATTGCTCCGGTAAACATGAGATTGACCATAGCCGACGGAACTTCAATTGAGCCAATTGGAGTGGTGGAGGATTATCCATTGTGTATAGAGGGCACTATGTACCTACGGACTTCGTCGTGGTTGACATGCTAGAAGTACCGGGTGAGCCTATCATCTTGGGGAGACCATTCCTAGCTACGGTTGGAGCCGTCATAGATGTGAAGAAAGGTCACTTGTCCCTCGAATTTGGAGGAGTAGAGCTCGATTTCTCCTTCAAGTCAACTTCAAGGGAAGCATTACATAGAGAAGCCAAGATGGTTCAATTTCTTCCAAATGGAGTGCAATGGGAGGCTATATCCAACAAGCCAAGCACAAGGAAGCTAGAGTTGAAAGCCATCCCACCGCCCTATGGAGTTGAAGTGAAGAGTGAAGGGGTGATTACTCATCAAGAAGAGGACGAGAAAGTGGAGAGTGGGATGACTTACCTGGAGGTGTTCAAAGCCGAAACGGAGGAAACCCAAGCACCACCGGAGCCTTCCCATGTGCTAAAGGAGCTTCCAAAGGACTTGAGGTATGCCTTCCTTGGCCCTAACTCTTCATTGCCCGTAATTGTGAATGCTAATTTGAATAATGAGGAAGAGACCAAGTTGTTAGCGGTCTTAAGAAAGCATAGGGGGGCCTTAGGGTATTCATTAGAGGAACTTAAAGGAATCTCACCATCAATTTGCATGCACAGGATTTACATGGAGGACAATCATAAACCCACTATTGAACCACAAAGAAGATTGAATCCTAATATGAAAGAAGTGGTTAAAAGTGAGATACTTAGGATGTTGGATGCGGGAATCATCTTCCCAATTTCGGATAGCAAATATGTGAGTCCCGTGCATGTAGTTCCTAAGAAGGGTGGATTGACCGTAGTGCAAAATGAGAAAGGAGAAATGATTCCTACAAGAACCACTACAAAATGGCGCATGTGCATTGATTACCGAAAATTAAATAGTGGTACTCGTAAGGATCATTTTCCCCTTCCTTTTATTGACCAAGTCCTTGAAAGATTAGCACAACATGAATACTTTTGCTACCTTGATGGGTATAGTGGATTTTGGCAAATCCCTATTCACCCCGATGATCAAGAGAAGACAACTTTTACATGTCCCTATGGAACGTTCGCCTATAGACGCATGCCTTTTGGTTTGTGTAATGCTCCGGCAACGTTTCAAAGGTGCATGATGTCCATCTTCTCCGACATGGTAGAGGAAATAGTGGAAGTATTCATGGATGATTTTTCGGTCTATGGTTCCTCTTTTGATGCTTGCTTGGCTAATTTGGATAGAGTGTTGGCTAGATGTGAAGAGACTAACCTTGTGCTTAATTGGGAAAAATGTCATTTCATGGTTAAGGAAGGAATAGTCCTAGGACATCTCATTTCTAGTAGAGGAATAGAAGTTGATAGGGCCAAGATTGAGATAATTGAAAAACTTCCCCCACCTACTTGTGTGCGTGATGTTAGGAGTTTCTTAGGTCATGCGGGCTTTTATAGACGCTTCATCAAAGATTTCTCTAAAATCTCAAAACCATTGTCTAACCTCTTGATGAAGGATGTTCCCTTCGAATTTTCCGAGGATTGCATGAGTGCTTTTTGTAGGTTGAGAGATGCTTTGGTTTCGGCACCTATCATGGCGTCACCCGATTGGAATCTTCCTTTCGAAGTGATGTATGATGCAAGTGATTTTTCCGTGGGAGCCGTTCTTGGGCAAAGAAAGGAGGGAAAGTTGCATGCCATCTACTATGCAAGTAAAACCTTGGATGAAACTCAATGTAAATACACAACTACGGAAAAGGAATTCCTAGCGGTGGTATTTGCATTTGAGAAATTCCGGTCATATCTTGTGGGGTCTAAGGTGGTGGTCTATACGGATCATGCGGCAATCAAGTACCTCATGAAGAAGAAAGATGCAAAACCGAGGCTTTTGAGATGGATGCTTCTTCTTCAAGAATTTGACCATGAGATCAAGGATAAAGTGGGCTCGGAGAATTTGGTGGCCGATCATCTATCCCGGTTGCCCGTGGAGTACATGAAGGAGATGGGAGATGATGTGGAAATAGATGACATGAGGGCGGATGAAGGCCTAATGAATAGCAAGAAGAAACGAAGGGAGGGATTGACCAACCCAGAAAGTCGGGCCCGAAGTATGGAACATCGGACCAAGGTACCCAGTACCTCGGAGCCGAGGTCTGCAACGTCGGTCCCAGACGAGATTTGCACTTGTTCGACCCGATCGATGTCTACACATGTCGGGCTCAATACCTTGCAATGTCGGTCCATGAAATCAAGTAAGATCCTTCACTCGGTTTCAATTCCTTCTCATCCTAAGTTGATTAAATCTTCACCTCCTACTTGTCTATTATCTATTGAATCCACAAAACGAAGGGTCGCTCCTTGGTTTTCGGATTTTGCTAACTTTGTTGTAGGGGGAGTGATCCCACCAAATTTGTCTTACTCGGCTAGGAAGAAATTCTTACATGATGCTAGGCAATATTATTGGGATGATCCGTACCTATACAAGGAGGGGAGCGATAGAATCTATAGACGGTGCATTCCAAGTGAGGAGGTTGAAAGTGTCATTCGCCATTGTCATTCTTTGCCAACCGGAGGACATGCTAAGAGTTCGAAAACCACGGCCAAAATTCTTCATTGTGGGTTCTATTGGCCGACCATGTTCAAGGATGTTCATGAGTATGTGAAGAGATGTGAGGAGTGCCAAAGAGAGGGGAATTTGTCAAGGAGAAATGAGACTCCTCAAACCGGAATTCTAGAGGTGGAGCTCTTTGATGTATGGGGGATCGACTTTATGGGACCTTTCCCGACGTCGGGCCCGTACAAGTACATTTTGGTGGCCGTTGATTATGTTTCTAAATGGGTGGAAGCCATTCCAACAAGGACCAATGATGCAAGAGTTGTGATGAAGTTCTTGAAGAGCAACATCTTCTCTAGATTCGGCGTGCCAAGAGTTCTCATTAGTGATGGTGGCCCTCATTTCATTGAAAGATGCTTCGAGAATGTGTTGATTAAGTATGGGGTGTCTCACCGAATTGCTACCCCTTACCATCCTCAAACAAGTGGTCTAGTGGAAGTCTCAAATCGTCAAATCAAGGCTATTTTGGAGAAGACGGTGTCTAAGTCAAGGAAAGATTGGTCATCTAAGCTTGATGATGCACTATGGGCTTATAGGACCGCCTACAAGACGCCTCTTGGGACTACACCATTCAATCTAGTCTATTGCAAGGCGTGCCACCTCCCGGTGGAATTGGAGCACAAATCCAAGTGGGCTTTAAAGGAGATGAATTGGGATGTGAACTTGGCCGGAGAAAAGAGGTTCTTAGACCTTCATGAGTTAGGGGAGTTGCGTTTGAAGGCCTACGAAAATGCCAAGTTGTACAAAGAGAAGACTAAAAGGTGGCATGATAGGAAGTTGGTCCCAAAAACTTACCAAGTTGGAGACAAGGTTCTTCTCTTTAATGCTCGACTTCGGTTCTTTCCGGGCAAGCTTCGGACGAGGTGGAGTGGACCGTTCGTAGTGCATCGCATACATTCTCAAGGAGCGGTAGATTTGATTGATGAAAATGGGACAATCTTTCGAGTTAATGGTCATCGAGTGAAGAAGTACTATGACAAGATCGACCCGAGTGAAGAAGTGAGAGCCTCTTGTGCTCTACTCTTATCAAACTAAGCCTCAATCATGCCATGCAAGAATAAGGAATTGTGAGCTTTCTCTACTCTTCTCTTTACTTTTGAGTTTTGATTTCTTTTGATGAGGACATCAAAATTTTAAGTATGGGGTGGGTTAGTTGCTCATTAGTTCCATGTGTAGGTTGTTTGTTTTTGTTTAAGGGATGTTTCATTTTGGATTGTGGCATGAGATGTATGAGAATGATGATTGATTTTATGGCATGTATGGATGAGTTTGCTTCGTTTTTGCTTGAGAAAATTTTCGAAAAAATCTCCTAAAAATGTGAAAAATTTCGGTTAAAAATGTCAAAAAGATTTTGTTTTTGGACTAGGAATTCCCATCTTAGATGTCCATAAGTAGGCTAATGATGATGTGAGCATATAAAATCCTTTGCATATTTTTGGATAGTTTAGCCTCTAAATGGATGTTGCTTTTGATGTGATGTCTTGCATGTTTTTATTGAGCACATGATTTCTAGGATAAAATTTGATGCAACTAAGCTAGAGTGAACCTTGTGAGATGATTTTTGGCCATTTTAGGGATGCTTGTTCAATATTGCATATCCGTCATTTTCTTGTGTGAATTAGCTCATGCATGCTTAGTAAAACTTGCTATTGAGGTGTTTATCAATTTTCCAAGACCAATATGAGATTTGTTCTATGCTTTGTCACATTGATTTGAACTTTATTTCATTTAGTCACAAAATCTTCCATATCCTACCTTGAAGATAAACCGTTGTTTGTAGCCCCGTTTTAGCTTTAGACCTTTGTTTGAAACTCCTCAAAAATATGATTCCTAGCCTATATGACTTGACCCTTATGGGATTGGACTTTAGTGAGAGGTTTTGGAATATATTTGGAGAGTTGAGATTCTCTTTGGTGAAGGGAAAGAATGGAGTTATAAACCAAGTGGGTAGTGCATCTTTGAAGTGGAAAGAAAGAAAGAAAAGTTGGAAAAGTAGTGGATTGAAAGCAAAGTGCTTAAGTGAAAGAAAAGGGTACCGACCGAGTTAAAGTGCACTTCGGACCCGAGTTGTAGTGCAAGTCGATCCTAGTGGAAAAAGTGTGAAAAATCCAACAAAAAGTGTAGTGCAAAGATGAAGTGGGATGTTAAGTGAAATGTGGGTTGAGAGTTGAAAGAAAAGAAGAAAATCAAAGTCTTTTGGATGAGAGTGTAGTTGAAAGTGGAATAATTTGGTGAGTTTGGTGAGAGACTAGAAAGTTCAATCCCCATTGTAAGCACCACAAGACCAAAATGATTCCCACCTTATGAAACACCAAAAGCCCCATTACAACCCGGCCGAATGGAACCTCTTTGAGGACCTCCATTGAGCCAAGTTCATATTCTTTGTGTGCATTGTAATAGGCATCTCTAGGTGGAGGAATTGGTGATATTATCTTCAATGGTAAAGTCTTTACTTGCATGATTGTTGAGTTTGAGTGTTCATTTTCAAGCCTAAACACATGATGAGTGATACACATTTCTATATCCCTAAAGTGAGGCTTGGTTGCATTAGACTTTATTCTTTGAACACTTGATCATGTGTGATGACATAATCTTGCTTGAATGTCTATCACTTGTGCTTACTTGAGTTTTTCATATGAGGCTTTACTTGAAGATTGTGCTTCGGTCTTGCTTACTTTGTTATTGCTTGAGGACAAGCAAGTTTAAGTATGGGGTATTCTGATGTCTCTCATTTTGGTGGTGTTTTAGTGGTTAATTTCCCTTGTAAATATGTGTTTTTCATTCTCTTCTTTGTAGTTTCGTTTCCTTTTTAGCTTAGTTCCCGGTTTTCTTCAAGAGTCGGAAACTATGCGAGTTTGTTTGTTTTTGTAGGTAAAATGGCAAGAAAGAGGACCATTTCGAGGAGCTAAGGAAGGAGCCAAGTCAAGGAGTGCAAGACCCAAGCTAAGAATGAAGTGGAACCAAAGGAAACCAAGGAAGAAGGCAAGGATCGAGGCCCTGGACCGAGTTACACCCATGTCGGGCCCGAGATCGAGCAACCAGAGCCAGGACCGACGTTCCCAACGTCGGGACCGATGTCGACCCGTGTCGGTCCAAGTCGGCGCATGTGAGGATTGTTCCCCAAGGCATATTTTTAGCAACTTTCCACATTTGTCCCTTTCTAAATTGGGATTCCTTGGTCCCCAATCCAAGAGGAAGGTTAAGAGAGGTGATTAGTGATCAAATCAAAAGGTGGAGTGTGAGGGGGACGAGTGGGACACACACACCAAACCCAATTTCACTCTCAAAGGCTCAAGGAAGACTTGGAGAGCAAGGAGAAGAAGGAAGAAGGAAGAGAAGGAGAGGTCGTTGGAGAAGAGAGGAGGATTTGTGAGTTTTGTACCTTGTTTTGCTTAGATCAAGTAGATTTGAACTTGGATTTTGTAGACATCTTTGAGATTGAATGCAATTGGAGTTTGATTGGATGATGTTGATTGAGATTTGCTTGATTTCCATTTTGTTTATGCTTTTCTCTTACCACATGGAGTAGATTCCATAGTCTTGGGCTATGGGGGAATCCCCCTAGCTAGATTTGGGTAGAAAACCCCAATTCCATAGCCTTGAGTGCCTGATTTGTGAATCCTCTCTACATTGAGCTTCAATTCTCTTGTGAAAGCAAGGGATCTAGAGCTTGTGTTTGGTAAGAGTAAGCGAAAGTGGTCTCTATCCCATCACAAGTCTCTAGCATCGAAGGTGAGTGAAAACTCCCTTGGGTCGAGATGTAGATTGGAGGGATTTGAGGCGAGCAACCTCGATCTCATTAGAATCAAACACTTATTGGCTGAATCGAGGTGGAATATCCAAGTCTAGTTGGGGGAGGAACCCAAAAACCCAAGACCGATCTACTTATTTGCTAAGACTGAGATACCCAGCACCTCGGGCCCGACTTGCCCAACGTCGGTCCTGTACAAATTGATCTCGATCCTACCTCGGACCGAAGTGACCCTGTGTCGGTCCGAGGAGATCTCGCTTGTTTTCCTTCGTTTGTCTTTATTTTCTCCTCTTTTTAGTCTTTTCGGGTACTCTCGACGCACGAACTCCCGTGTGTTCGACACCCTACCTCTTTACTACAAGTGAGGTTCGGTTTTATAAATTTAAATTGTGAGACCCTCCGATTCCCGGACCGACCAATAAGGAAGACGAGTGGGGTCCTGACGAGTTTAAGTTGATGGAAACTAACGCAAAGGCTATTTGCTTCCTTCAAGCGTCCCTATGTGAAAGGGACGCCACTAGAGTTAGCAACTTGCCAACAGCGAAACAACAGTGGGAAGCTCTTGAGAAGTTCCATGTAGGAACAGCTGAAATGAAGGAAGACGTCCAACTAAAGATCAAGAAGGAGTTCTATGCTTTTAGCATGCTTCCAAATGAAACAGTCAATGACTATTCTTACCGTTTTGAAGCTCTTGTCACCAAGATGAGGAACTTGGGCATCCCAGAAATAGAAATCTCCATGAGGAATAGAGTTCAAGTAGTGATCGATGGATTGACTGGAATCTGGAACTTTGACAGAACAACGTTCAAAGAGTATACAGCCAACAAAACTCTAGATATGGAAGAAATCTATGGGAAGCTCAGGCAGTACGAAGAAAGAAGAATTTCTGACATGGCTCAACTTGGAAAGAATCCTCAAACTGATCTTGCTTTGGCGTCCTCAACACCAGAGTACGCTGACTATATTCGTCGTCAACAAGAAATCTCCTTAATGGTGGAAGCCAACAAGAACGAGAATCGCGAAAGGATGCGTGTTCAAGCTTTGAAAGAGAAAGAAAGCAAGACTAAGGAACAGCTTGAAGAAGAGGAAGGACTTGTTCTCTTTAACAAAGTTCTGCGTTCTTTTGGCAAAAGAAACAAACAATTCAACAAACATAAAATGCCTTACAAGAAGGAGAGTCCCAAGTATACTGAGGCAGAGATGAAAGAACTTACTTGTTATAAATGTAACAAGAAAGGACACTTTGCCAAAAAGTGTACAACGGGAATGTCCTCAAAAGAAATGAAAACAAAAGCACTCATCGGAGCGTTCACATCTGCATGGGATAATGGTAGCTCTTCTGATGATGATGATGAAGAACCTGATGAGCAAGTGGCGTACATGGCCATGGAGGACGCCACAGTTGTTGAGGAGGACACTTCGAAATCTGAAAATGAGGTAACCCGTGAGTCTATGATGAGTTCCTTAGAAAATTGTTCTAAATCCAAGCTCATTAAACTTATTGGAAGAATCATGGAAGAAAGTGTTATCATGCAACATAGAATGGATGAACTTGAACTTGAAAATGAAAATATTGTGGTTGAATGTGAAAACTGTAGTTCTATGACCATTCAATTAGAGTCCTCGTGTGAAGAAACTAAGTCCCTAAAAACTGAAATCATGTGTCTCAAACTTGAGAACGCTAAGCTTAGGGAAGAAGTGAAAGTGATGGGTAAGAGTCCCATAGTTGAAGAAGTTAGACCGATGGTTTTCGTCCCAGCTAAGAGAGGTCTAGGCTATGAATCTGACACTAAGAACTCTCTTCCTAGAGACTTTGAGGCTAGCAAAACTTCAGAACTTGAACTTGAAAGAGAGAAAACTAAGAATCTCCTTGAAAGAATTAGAGTCCTAGAGAGTGGAGAGATAGGAAAAGAGGACTACTACACAAACTCCACTAGTCATAGGATTTACAAGAAAATTGCTAAAGGGGAAGGTTCTAAAGTTTATGATCCTCAAAAGATGAAGGAAAACAAAATCCAACGTCCCAATAAGAAGTATTATCTTGGTACTTACTATAGGACGTGTTGGTACTGTGGACAAGGAGATCACTTCAAATATGATTGTTTAAAACTGAAGGAAGATGTTGAAAATGGAAAAGCTGCTAGGACTAACAATGAAAATGATAAGTTCGTTCCTAAAGCTAATCCTAGGCGTTCTAGACGCTCTAAGAACTCTTTCCGCAAGCATGCTACTTCAAATGATGTGAATATAAATGACTACATGCCAGAACCAGAGTTCTACTTCTGTAACGAACCAGGTAAGGAACACCTTGCCTGGGTCGCCAAACACTAACTTTGTTTTGGCGGGTGGAAGTGAGGGGACGCCCATGGATCATTGATAGTGACGCCTCAAATCATATGACAGGAAGCCAGATCCATCTCACTTCTATCCAAAGTAGTGCCACGGGAGGAACTGTCTCGTTTGGCAACAAGGGCAAGGGAAAGATCAAGGGGACGGGAACTGTTATTCTAAATCCGTCCATCAAAGCATCAAATGTTAGTCTTGTTGAAGGACTTGGCTTCAATCTCCTTAGCGTTTCCCAAATGTGTGACCAAGGTGAAAATCTAGTCACATTTGACTCAAAGGAGTGTCTAGTTATCAACAAGAAGTCCAACAAAGTCGTTCTCAAGGGAGTACGCCAAAACAATGTTTACATCTTCAACCAGGAGTTCAAGCCTAAATCAGAGTTGTGTCTATCTGCTTCAAAGGAAGACGCTGATCTCTAGCATCGCCGCCTTGGCCATGCTGGACCAAGCACAATCCTCAAACTGCATCAAAGAAATCTTGTGAAAGGACTTCCCCGAATTGATCTTGAGAAAGTTGAACAGTGTGAAGCTTGTATTAAAGGGAAGCAAACAAGAACGTCCTTCAAATCCAAGAACGAAGTAAGTACAAAGAAGCCTTTGGAACTTCTCCATATGGATCTTTGTGGACCAATGAAGACGTTGAGCTACGGTGGAAAGAGGTACATTTACGTTCTTGTAGATGATTTTTCTCGATTCACTTGGGTTCTTTTCTTGGCAACCAAAGCAGATTGTTTCAATGCGTTCAAAGTCTTCATCAAAAAGTGGAAGTTGCCCTTGAGACGCCTCTCAAAGCCATAAGATCAGATCATGGGACGGAGTTCCAGAACTCAGAGTTCCTGGCCTACTGTGATCAACATGGTGTCTCGCACAACTTCTCCGCTCCAAGGACTCCTCAACAAAATCGAGTTGTGGAAAGAAAGAATAGGACGCTGGAGGATATGGAAAGGACTATGCTCTGAGCTAATAGCGTTCCCAAGTACTTCTGGGCGGAAGCTATTGCTACAGTATGTTATATCATCAATTGCGCCATGATCCGTCCTTTGCTTAAGAAGACATCCTATGAGCTGTTGCATGGAAGGAAGCCTCGCATTGACTATCTCAGAGTCTTTGGATGCAAGTGTTTCGTCCACAACAATGATAAAGAAAAACTTGGAAAATTTGATGCAAGGAGTGATGAAGCCATATTCCTTGGATACTCTCTTACCAGCAAAGCATACAGAGTTTTCAACAAAAGGGCTCTAAAGCTTGAGGAGAGTATTCATGTTGTGTTCAAAGAAAGTTCTTCTCACAAAGAAAAACCAAGTAAGAAAGAACGCTCTACTTCACAACAGCAGGACGACTCTGAAGACGAAGCTGAAGATTGGACTTCTGGAAAATACTATGTCTCTAAGGACACCTCTCCAAATCCTGAAGAAGTCTCAGTGGACGCTCCCATTGTTGTTCAAGGAGTTCCCTCTCGTAGTGAATCTCCAGTTCAATAAGATGTAGCTGAATCAAGTCAACACGGCGAGCAACGTCAAGGTGTGGACGCTATCTCTGAGGGGGAACACACTGAGGACGTTTGTCAAGAGAACAGTGATGATTCAGACGATGAAATTGATCCAAGATTTGCTCAATTATTTCAAAGAGAGTCCCGCTTTTCAAAGGATCACCCAACATCTCAGATTATCTCAGATCCTTCTCAAGGAGTTCAGACAAGGTCAGCTGCAAGTAAGTCCCAGAGTGCAAATTTAGCTTTCTGTGCATTCAATGCCTTTGTCTCAATGGTGGAGCCAAAGAATATCAAAGAAGCACTCCAGGACGCTGACAGGATTCAAGCGATGCAAGAAGAACTCAATCAGTTTGAAAGAAACAAAGTTTGGACTCTTGTCCCACGTTCCAAAGGCAAAAACATCATAAGGACGCGATGGGTGTTCAGAAATAAGCTTGATGAGAGTGGACGTGTGTCAAGGAACAAGGCAAGACTGGTGGCTCAAGGATTCAAGCAAGAGGAAGGCATAGACTATGATGAGACCTTTGCTCCTGTTGCTAGAATTGAAGCCGTTCGTCTCCTTATTGCCTTTGCCGCTCACAAAGGTTTCAAGCTATTTCAGATGGACGTCAAGACTGCCTTTCTCAATGGAAAGCTAAAAGAGGAAGTGTATGTTGCTCAGCCGCCTGGATTCGAGGACGCCTCTCACCCAGATCATGTGTACAACTTGGACAAAGCGCCCTATGGACTCAAGCAAGCCCCTCGTGCATGGTATGATAGGTTTGCGTCCTTTCTTTTGTCTCATGGGTACACTAGAGGTTCAATTGATAAAACCTTGTTCATAAAGAAAGTTCACAAGGACATTTTAATTGCCCAAGTCTATGTTGATGATATAGTCTTTGGTAGTACTAACATGAAACTTATAGATGAGTTCAAGTCTTTAATGAGTAGTGAGTTTGAAATGTCTCATTGGAGAACTCAATTTCTTCTTGGGACTTCAAAATAATCAACTCAAGGAAGGGACGCGCATTCACCAACAAAAATGTGTCTGTGAAATACTTGAGAAGTACGGAATGAACACGTCCAAACCTGTTGCAACCCCTTGTTCTCCAAACTCGCGTCTTTACGCAGATGAACAAGGAAAGGACGTTGATCAAAAGCCTTACAGGGGAATGATCGGTTCTTTGCTTTACTTGACCGCAAGCCGTCCCGACATTATGTTTGCCGTTTGCTTGTGTGCACGCTTCCAGGCAAATCCAAAGGAGTCTCACATGCAAGAAGTCAAGAGGATCTTTCGCTACCTCAAAGGACGCGACGATCTTTGTCTTTGGTACCCTAGGCAGACGTCCTTCAAGCTCGTTGGCTACTCGGACGCTGATTATGCTGGTCATGTGATTGATAGAAAAAGGACTTCAGGAATGGCACAGTTCCTTGGTTCATGCTTAGTCTCTTGGGGATCTAAGAAACAGAACTCTGTGGCGCTTTCAACTGCGGAAGCCGAGTACGTTGCTGCTGCCTCGTGCTGTTCACAAGTTATCTGGATCAAATATCAACTGGAGGACTACGGTATCAATCTTGAAACTATTCCCATTCGTTGTGATAACACAAGTGCTATTGAAATTTCTAAGAATCCTGTGTTTCATTCACGCACAAAGCATATTCATATAAGGCATCATTTCTTGCGTGACAATGTTAAACTAGGACTCATTAGTATGGAGCATGTAAGGACTGAAGACCAAATAGTTGATATTTTCACTAAGGCGCTTGATAGACGTCCCTATGAGCATCTAAGGTTGCTCTTGGGGATGATAACTTTTAAGTAGCAAGTCCCGTTCTACTATTCTCTCAATGATTGGCTATGTTTTGTAGATTCTAAGTGTTTAAGGACTGTTATGCATTAAATTCATATTTGCAAGGACGCTAGTCTAAAACTTCATGTGTTTGCTACTTTGGAACGCCATTCAAATTTTCTCTATTTTGTCTTGAAAAGAGTATCCCTGATCACCCAACCCTCATTATAAGCCGAAATGATGGGAACTCTAAGCTTACCCTAACCGAGAACTCCGCAAAAGCGTCCTATGAGCTTCATATTTTCTTTTACGGGACGTACTTGCATTGTTCTCAACTGGTTCGAAAGGTGATCACAAGGACGGTAAATTGGTCGTTGGTTTGCTTGAAGAGGAAAATTTTTGCTAAGTATGAGAGAACGCTCAAGGTTGGTTGGAGAGAACGCCAGTTCAGTCTTTGAGAAGAAGTTGAAGAGTCAGAAATTTGAACTTTTGAAAGTGTGAACAGTGACCGTTGCTTTTGCTCAAATCTTAAGGGGGAAGTTTTGCCACGTGTCGCACAGTAAAACAGTGGTAATTACAGCTTGTGCCACCGCTTCCTCTATATAAGGCCAGAACAGTCGCTATCAAAATTTATTACGCTCAACCTCTTTCTCGCTCTCAAATCTGCTCTGACATCTCTCTAAAACTCCGTCAAGTTTCTCTCACTAAAGCTCACCTGAGAAATGTCTCAAAGACAGTTGAACGTGGCCGGATCTTCTACCGGCGGGAAGCGAAGAAAGTTAGTGAAGTCCCACTACATTGAGAAGCCCAAGCCCATCATCCTCAATGAATCTTTAGTGGACTTCATCAACATGAAGCCACGAACCCTGTACAATCTGATAAGGGAACGCATGGACAAACCTGATGTGAAGAATGATGAAGTCAAAACAAAGAACTATGAGCGGTTCATCGAACGATTCGTCATTCAAGGCCTTCACAACACCAACTACAAGGACTTGCTAGGACGGATGGACGACGTTCTCTTCTTCTCACAGTTTGGAGGTGAGAATCTCGGTCCCTTGCTTGATCTAATCCCGGACCTACACAATGCCATCCTCCCTGAATTCCCCATGTACCCTAGGGACTCCTTGGCCTATAAAATGCTCAAAGCAAGAGTGCCAAGTCCCTCTCCTCCTCCTCCTGCCGTTCCCACCATAACCACCAAAAAATTGCTAAAGCGTCCTGCCCCATCCTCTCCTCTCTCCAAAACTTCTCAACCAATCTCCTCCTCCAAACCAACAGAAATAGTGGACAAGTTTCCACCCCACATCAAGGAGGGACGCTCCAAGAAAACCCATGACCCAAGGCCCCTCAAAAAGGCCAAGACCTCAAGCGTCCCATCCTCCAAACCCTCAAAAAGGCCTAGCACCACAAAAAGGCCCTCCAACCTCTCCAAGGAATCCACTCCTCCCCCTAAACCCATTTCAATCGTTCAAATACCCACTCCCCCACCGTCCCCTCAACCATCAAAGAACAATGCCCTCATTCCTTTTCCTCCAAAACCTTACTCTCCCCTCAATCTTGAAAATTTCCCATCCGCTCCAGCCCACATCTCGCCCCCCAAAGATCCCGAGACCCCCAAATCTCACCGTCCCTCCTCCGAAAGTGGACCAGAGGACGTTGAGAAGCGTCCTGCCCTTGAGCACACCTTCAAACGCCGCAAAGCTGGCGAATCTCCAAAGGTGCTCTTGGTTCAAGCTGCTACAGAGCCCGAGCACATCTCCTCCTCCTCCTCTAACTCATCTGAGAGCCACAGAGGAACGCCTCAAGAAATTGCTGAAGGAGTCTCCCCTATTATAGATGTCGTTGGGGACTCCGATGATGAGGCTGAAGGAGTTGAGAATGCTCCAGTTGAGAAACAAGTAGCTGAGGACGCTGGCGAGCACCAGGTCCCTCACAAGGACGCCGAGCCCACTCTTTCTGAAGAGCTCGAGCGTGATGATCAGGAAGTCCCACCCTACAACCAATCCCTCCCAATTCTCAATCCCTCCCAAGCTCCACAAGAGAACCCCTCCCCCACAATCCAAACAAAATCCAACCAAGTCCCTGCGGACGCTGAGCCAGAAACAGAAAATCAATCAGAAGCTCAGGACGCTGAGGGCACGTCCCAAGGTCAGACCTCTACTGGTGCCGATCAAGCCACAACTGGTGGCAATGCTGACAAATTACAAGGCATAGAGGACGCCGCTGACCAGGACGCTAATGATGAAGAGTCAGAGGACTCAGGTGAGAACAGTTCTTCTGATGATGAGGATTCTGAATCTCCCAAGGGCAAGAGGAAACGCAAACCGGATGGTGCCCCATTCAAAGTTCTTAGCCCGCTGATCTATTCGGAAGAGTGGCTTGCCTCCTTCGATGATGAATCCGTTCAGAAGTTCCTCGAGCTTCTGAGATTCCAAGGATGGCTGAACGTTGGGCCTGCGCCGACTACTGTTGACAAAGAACAGGTGAAGGCGTTCTACAGGGATTTGCGCTTCAAACCAAAAGATGGCTCACTCCACTTCAAAATTGAAGGTGAGAAAGCCTCCGTTATAGAACGCCAAATCCGATCCTTCTTGGGTCTAGGTCCTCGCAAGCCTCCGTCCGACGCTCTTAGCTCACTTCCTGAAGGCGGATTTGAGACAACAGATCAAGAATTGCCTCTCGTTGAGCACATCTTTCAGGGCAAAAGGCCAATAGGACTTGACAGGGTAGCTCACGTTTTGAGCAAGGTTGGCGCCATCGTTCACTACTTCATATGTCGCACCATCCTTCCAAGGCAGGAGAAGCGTTCAATAGTGCAAGCACATGACATTATTCTTATTGACGCTATTCTAGAACGCCACCCAATCAACCTAGCCAGAATTGCTATGCAACACATGGCCAAGTGTGGAAGGAAGAGGCATGCCTTGCCATACCCTGGATTGGTGAAGTTGATCCTGTAGTCCCAGCATGCTTATGATGAGAGCGCTCCATCTGAAGAACTTGGCTTGAAATGGAACGCTAAGAAGGGGCTTGTAGAGATCAGGCACAATGAAGAGCTGCCGTTCGTGCTAAAACAGTTAGAAGCTGAGGCTGAGGAAGCCAGATTGAAGGCTGAGGAAGAACGCTTGGCCGCTGAAGCTGAAGAAGCAAGGCTTGCTTCAATGACTCAAGAAGAAGAGCCAGGCCTTAACTTTGCCGCTCTTGATCAAGCACTTATGGCTTCTCCTCCAGCTACTCCCATGGACGCTCCCTCGTCGAGTTCAGGTCCTGTGCCCCGTTCTGCCTCTGCAAACATTGCTCAGCATCTTCCTGCAGAACTCATGGGCGCGATCATGGACAACCAGTGCCTCATCTTCTCCGCTCTGAAGGACTTATCCTCTGCATTCTCCAAGGCTGCTGAACTTAATGAACAACTTCTCAAGTTTTATCAAGACCAGAGCCGTTCCCAGTGATTGACGTCCCCCAACTCTTAATCCCTCAATTTTTTGCCTGTGCTTCTTTTGTTCCAAAACACTTGATCTTTTTGTGATCGTTGCTGTGTAATAACTCTATTTCCGTTTGAATGGCTATTACATTGTTCTACTTGCATTATGTGTGTTTAAGCGTTCCTTTGCTTCTAGTTATGTGTTGGTGCTTCCGTTCTTATTACTTGTTATCCTTTTCGATGATGCCAAAAGGGGGAAGTGTAGTTTTGCAGAGATGCGCTATAAATTAGTTATCTAGAATAAGCAAGTGTTAAGGGGGAACTATTAAGTGAAAGGTCTAAGGAACGCCGTGCTAGAATAAAAGAGGGCACTTAGAAAGTATTCTAGGACGCTACTCTCTCCTTAAAATCCAAATGCTAGAGAATCAAAGGATGAAAACTTGTGCTAAATGAAATTTCTCTAAGTACTAGAGGACGCCTTTAAGTTTTCATGCATGCTAAGTTCAAACGACAAAACTATTTTGCTGAAGAGTTTGTCATCATCAAAAAGGGGGAAATTGTTGGGACGCTATCAAGGACGCTTGCGTACTTGTTAGTGTACCACACAACCGTCCCTTAGTTTTGATATGACAAACTCACTTTGATTCTAATAAAATTGTCCAAGTGTTCAGGAACGCCAGTGACAAAAGGACAACAAGTGTGTATGGGCGTCCCATAAGCTTAGGGACGCTAGCTAACAGGAAGTAAGAACCAGCTAGAGACTACTTGAGCAAGGACGGAGTCCCAAGCAAGTAGGAACGCAAGAAAGGAGTCCTTACTCACTAGCCGACAGGATGACATCACTCGACAATGTTTGATCATCCAAGGACACGTGGAGACCGATCCTGTAGCGGAGTCCAACACTACGTGGCGGACGATCCTGTTGTAGAGTTCATCAACACGTGGAGGCCGATCCTGTAGCGGAGTTCATCATACACAGCTGGATACAAGAAGCTTCCTCATCACCGCCCTACTACGTGGAGGAAGATCCTGTAGCCACGTCCACGAAGGGCATGATCGTCCCAGAAAAATGACGCCCTTCCCCAAGTCCTATAAATAGCCCCAAGGCATTTATTGTGATGTTAACGCTTTCAGGAATATTCAGAGAGAATCAGAGGAAAGCGACTCACTCAAGAACACGAAGAACTAACTCAAGAACTCAAGAACAGTGCTAGAACTTGTGTTAGATCGAGTGACTCTTGTAACCAAATCACAAAAACAGTTTGTAACAGAAAAACCCAAAAAGAGAGAGAGAGTTCTGCGAAGTACTGCAGAACGTAGGAATAGAGTCCTTTAATAGATTGAACTAGCTTAAGTTGTAGACTTAAAGGAGTTCTTTACAAGTGAACTTAGGGAAAAGCTAAGTGTCAGAGAATTGTAAAGGCTCGTCAGTACAACTGTAAGATCGTTCAATAGAAAGGAAAGAACTATTCAAAAATCCTCCAAGGAGGTAGAGGTTTACACTCAAGGACTACTTGGTCTTGAGTGGTTCCTCTATAATTCATTGCGTCCATTACTTACCTGTTTAGTACTTTATTTCCGCTGCAATACTCAAGGACGCCCCTACTCCTCGTAGGGACGCCTAACCAAAGGACGCCTTTACCAAAGTAAAGGACGTCCCTCTGTACTAACGATCCAACAGTAAGAAACTGTACCAAAACTTCACGGATTCATCAACAATACATCACTTTTTAAAGAATCCTTCAAAGAGGATTTAGGTCTCCATAAACTAGTGAATTAATTGAAACTAGGGTGTCTAAGATATGTCTAAAACCTAGAAACTACCTCTACTTAAATAGTAGTCGGAAGACATGGCAACCGAACTACAAAGATAGAGAAAAGAAAACTAGAAGGAAAAAAGATAGAGAATAAGCCTCCCAGAACTAACACGTCCACGAAGGGTCGTCGCGCTCGAGGTCAATGTCGGGTCAAAGGCATCTTCAACTGCTTCTACCGCGCACACGCCACTCTGTTCACGCACGCGGCCTTCACAAGATAGAATATCTGGTTTTGCTCTTCACCCGTGCCTGCATCCTGGACACCGCCCTCATGGTTCTTTAGCAGAATGCAACTTCCTTGTGTCTACGGTCTTTATATTACAATTAAGCTCAAAACACTAAAGAGAGCATATCAATATCGAAAACCCTCGTATCTGGAAAACACTCGTATCTAAAGAGAGCATATCAATATTGGCAGGATAAATCTTGAGAGATTGGTGTGGTAATCCGATATTTGTAATACCTCAAAAATATAGCGATATTTCAATTCTTCAAATAGAAGCACTGGCACTCCGAAATGGTATTCTGGAAGCGTCAAACAAGAATATTCGAAAGCTACTTATTCAAGACGACAATATCACGGTCATTCAAGCAATCCAGGGATCAAGACAATGTCTTAGGGAAATTGAAAGCATTATTTCTGACCTTCTCATATCCTTACAAGGATTCGAATTTGTGTGTTTTTCTCACGTGGGTAGGCTCTGTAGCAATGTGGCCGACAAAATAGCAAAAATGGGCCACAATCTCCTAGACGAAGTTATCAGTAACCATCAAGGAATTTGCGTTCTTGTTGGGACGCCATCAAGGACGCTTGCGTACTTGTTAGTGTACCACAAAACCGTCACTTAGTTTTGATATGACAAACTCACTTTGATTCTAATAAAATCGTCCAAGTGTTCAGGAACGCCAGTGACAAAAGGACAACAAGTACGTATGGGCGTCCCTTAGGCTTAGGGACGCTAGCTAACAGGAAGTAAGGACTAGCTAGAGACTACTTGAGCAAGGACGGAGTCCCAAGCGAGTAGGAACGCAAGAAAGGAGTCCTTACTCACTAGCCGACAGGATGACATCACTCGACAATATTTGATCATCCAAGGACACATGGAGACCGATCCTGTAGCGGAGTCCAACACTACATGGCGGACGATCCTGTTGCAGAGTTCATCGACACGTGGTGGCCGATCCTGTAGCGGAGTTCATCATACACAGCTGGATACAGGAAGCTTCCTCACCACCGCCCTACTACGTGGAGGAAGATCCTGTAGCCACGTCCACGAAGGGCATGATCGTCCCAGAGAAATGACGCCCTTCCCAAGTCCTATAAATACCCCAAGGCATTTATTGTGACGTTAACGCTTTCAGAGAATATTCAAGAGAGAATCAGAGGAAAGCGACTCACTCAAGAACACGAAGAACTAACTCAAGAACTCAAGAACAGTGCTAGAACTTGTGTTAGATCGAGTGAGATTTTGTACCCAAACCACAAAACAGTGTAATCAGAAAAACCAAAAAGAGAAAGAGAGTTCTGCGAAGTACTACAGAAGGTAGGAATAGAGTCCTTTAGTGGATTGAACTAGCTTAAGTTGTAGGCTTAAAGGAGTTCTTTACAAGTGAACTTAGGGAAAAGCTAAGTGTCAGAGAACAGTAAAGACTCGCCAGTACAACTGTAAGAACGTTCAATATAAAGGAAAGAACTATTCAAAAATTCTCCAAGGAGGTAGAGGTTTACACTCAAGGACTACTTGGTCTTGAATGGTTCCTCTATAATTCACTGCGTTCATTACTTACCTGTTTAGTACTTTATTCCGCTGCATTACTCAAGGACGCCCCTACTCCTCGTAGGGACGCCTGACCAAAGGACGCCTTTACCAAAGTAAAGGACGTCCCTTAGTACTAACGATCCAACAATTGGTATCAAAGTAGGCGCTCTAGATTCTTACTGAGTTGCAGGTAAAAATGGACATGGAACCTATTGGAATCTCTTTTGTGAAGCCTTCGCGTCTGACGGACGGCAACTTCAACCGCTGGAAAACTAGGTTTGACAACTTCTGTAGAAGCACAAATTATCAATGCTCGAACGTGATCAGAAAAGGTGACCTCAAGGTTCCCGACGACAAGAAAGACAAAGAGGACGAATGGGGTCCTGATGAATTCAAGCTGATGGAAACAAATGCCAAAGCAGTATGCTTTCTTCAAGCGTCCCTCTGCGAAAGGGATGCCAGAAGAGTTAGCAATCTCCCCACAGCAAAACAACAGTGGGAAGCTCTTGAGAAATTTCATGTGGGAACCGCTGAAATGAAGGAGGACGTCCAGCTAAAGATCAAAAAGGAGTTCTATGCTTTCAGTATGCTGCCAAATGAAACGGTCAATGATTACTCGTACCGTTTTGAGGGTCTTGTCACCAAGATGAGAAACTTGGGCATCCCAGAAACAGAGATCTCCATGAGAAACAGAGTTCAAGTAGTTATTGATGGGTTGACTGGAGTCTGGAACTTTGATAGGATAACTTTCAAAGAAAACACAGCCAACAAAACTCTAGATATGAAAGAGATCTACGGGAAGCTCAGGCAGTACGAAGAAAGAAGAATCTCTGATATGGCTCAGCTAGGAAAGAATCCTCAAACTGATCTTGCTTTGGCGTCCACAACACCAGAGTACGCTGAGTACCTACGTGGACAAAGAGATCTAGCATTGATGATGCAAGGTAAAACAAAAGAAAAACATGAGAACTTGCGTCCCAAAGAGAAAGAAAGCAAGTCAAAGGAAGAAATTGACTCAGATGAAGAACTATCTCTTATTCACAAAGCTCTCAAGTACTATAACAAAAAGAACAAGTATAGTAACAAGAACAAGACTTCTTACAAAAAAGAGAGTCCCAAGTACACAGAGGCTGAAATGAAGGAACTCACATGTTACAAATGCAACAAGGAAGGACATTTTGCTAAAAAATGTACTGTGGGAACGTCCTCCAAGGACAAAAAGAAAGCTCTCATTGGAGCATGCACAGCTGCATGAGATGATCTCAGTTCAAGTGATGATGAACGTGAAGATCAAGTTGCATACATGGCAGTGGAGGACGCCCCAGTTGTTGAAGAGAACGCCTCCGACAATGAACAAGAGGTAACTCACGATTCCATGATGCGTTCCTTAGAAAAATGTTCAAAACAAAAACTCCTTAAACTTATTGGTAAAATAATGGAGGAAAGTCTTGCTATGAAAAGAAGAATGGATGAACTTGAAGATGAAAACATTGTGGTTGAATGTGAAAACTGTAGTACCATGACCATCCAACTAGAGTCCTCATGTGAAGAAACTAAGTCCCTAAAAACTGAACTTGTGTGTCTCAAACTTGAGAACGCTAAGCTTAGGGAAGAAGTGAAAGTGTTGGGAAAGAGTCCCATAGTTGAGGAAGTAAAACCTATAGTTTTTGTCCCAGCCAAAAGGGGACTAGGCTATGAGTCTGACACTAGGAACTCTCTCCCTAGCGACTTTGAGGCTAGCAAAACTTCAGAACTTGAACTTGAAAGAGAGAAGACCAAAAATCTTCTTGAAAGAATTAGATTCCTAGAAAGTGGAGAAAAAGGGCAAGAGGACTACTACACTAATTCTACCAGTCATAAAATTTATAAGAAAATTGCAAAAGGGGACGGTTCAAAAGTGTGTGATCCCCAAAAGATGAAGCAAAACAAAATCCAACGTCCCAACAAGAAGTACTACCTTGGTACTTACTATAAAACGTGTTGGTATTGTGGACAAGGAGACCACTTCAAGTATGACTGTGTGAAGCTAAAAGAAGATATTGCAAGTGGCAAAACTGCTAGAACTAACAATGAGAATGCTAAGTCCGTTCCCAAAGCTAATCCTAGGCGTTCTAGACGCTCTAGGAGTTCTTTCCGCAAGTATGCCATTTCTAATGATGTTAATATAAATGACTATATGCCAGAACCAGAGGTCTATTATTGTAATGAGCCAGGTAAGGAACACCTTGCCTGGGTCGCCAAAAACTAACTTTGTTTTGGCAGATGGAAGTGAGGGGACGCCCATGGATCATTGATAGTGGCGCCTCAAATCATATGACAGGAAGCCAGATCCATCTCACTTCTATCCAGAGTAGTGCCACGGGAGGAACTGTCTTGTTTGGCAACAAGGGCAAGGGAAAGATCAAAGGAATGGGAACTGCTATTCTCAACCCGTCCATCAAAGCTACAAATGTAAGTCTTGTTGAAGGACTTGGCTTCAATCTCCTCAGCGTTTCCCAAATGTGTGATCAAGGTGAAAACCTAGTCACATTTGACTCAAAGGAGTGCCTCGTCATCAACAAGAAGTCCAACAAAGTTGTTCTCAAAGGAGTTCGCAAGAACAATATCTATATCTTCAATCAAGAGTTCAAGCCTAAATTAGAATTGTGCCTATCTGCTTCAAAGGAGGACGCTGATCTCTGGCATCGCCGACTCGGCCATGCTAGACCAAGCACAATCCTCAAGCTTCACCAACGAAATCTTGTGAAGGGACTTCCCCGAATTGATCCTGAGAAAGTTGAACAGTGTGAAGCCTGTCTCAAAGGGAAGCAAACAAGAACGTCTTTCAAGTCCAAGAATGAAGTAAGTACAAAGAAAGTTCTTTCTTTTGTCTCATGGGTACACTAGAGGTTCAATTGATAAAACTTTGTTCATAAAGAAAGTTCACAAGGACATTTTAATTGCCCAAGTCTATGTTGATGATATTGTCTTTGGTAGTACTAACATGAAGCTTGTAGATGAGTTCAAGTCCTTAATGAGTAGTGAGTTTGAGATGTCCCTCATTGGAGAACTCAATTTCTTCTTGGGACTTCAAAATAATCAACTCAAGGAAGGGACGCGCATTCACCAACAAAAATGTGTCTGTGAAATACTTGAGAAGTACGGAATGAACACGTCCAAACCTGTTGCAACCCCTTGTTCTCCAAACTCGCGTCTTTACGCAGATGAACAAGGAAAGGACGTTGATCAAAAGCCTTACAGGGGAATGATCGGTTCTTTGCTTTACTTGACCGCAAGCCGTCCCGACATTATGTTTGCCGTTTGCTTGTGTGCACGCTTCCAGGCAAATCCAAAGGAGTCTCACATGCAAGAAGTCAAGAGGATCTTTCGCTACCTCAAAGGACGCGACGATCTTTGTCTTTGGTACCCTAGGCAGACGTCCTTCAAGCTCGTTGGCTACTCGGACGCTGATTATGCTGGTCATGTGATTGATAGAAAAAGGACTTCAGGAATGGCACAGTTCCTTGGTTCATGCTTAGTCTCTTGGGGATCTAAGAAACAGAACTCTGTGGCGCTTTCAACTGCGGAAGCCGAGTACGTTGCTGCTGCCTCGTGCTGTTCACAAGTTATCTGGATCAAATATCAACTGGAGGACTACGGTATCAATCTTGAAACTATTCCCATTCGTTGTGATAACACAAGTGCTATTGAAATTTCTAAGAATCCTGTGTTTCATTCACGCACAAAGCATATTCATATAAGACATCATTTCTTGTGTGATAATGTTGAACTAGGACTCATTAGTATGGAACATGTAAGGACTGAGGACCAAATAGCTAATATTTTCACTAAGGCACTTGATAGACGTCCCTTTGAGCATCTCAGGTTGCTCTTGGGGATGATAATTTTTAAGTAGCAAGTCCCGTTCTACTATTCCCTCAATGATTGGCTATGTTTTGTAGATTCTAAGTGTTTAAGGACTGCTATGCATTAAATTCATATTTGTAAGGACGCTAGTCTAAAACTTCATGTGTTTGCTACTTTGGAACGCCATTCAAATTTTCTCTATTGTGTCTTGAAAAGAGTATCCCTGATCACCCAACCCTCATTATAAGCCAAAATGATGGGAACTCTAAGCTTACCCTAGCCGAGAACTCTGCAAAAGCGTCCTATGAACTTCATATTTTTCTTTTACGGGACGTACTTGCTTTGTTCTCAAATGGTTTGAAAGGTGATCACAAGGACGGTTGAATTGGTTATTGGTTTGCTTGAAGAGGTAAGTTTATGTTAAGTATGAGAGAACGCTCAGTGTTTGTCAGAGAGGACGCCAGTTCAATGTTGAGAAGAAGTTGAAGAGTCAGAATTTTGAACTTTTGAAAGTGTAAACAGTGACCGTTGCTTTTGCTCAAATCTTAAGGGGGAAGTTTTGACACGTGTTGCACAGTAAAACAGTGGTAATTACAGTTTGTGCCACCGCTTCCTCTATATAAGGCCAGAACAGTCACTCTCAGAATTTATTATTCTCAACCACTTCCCTGCTCAATTCTGTGCTCTGCCTTCTCTCTTGAATTCAGACGAGTTTCTCTCTCTACAAGTCATCAGAATTATGTCTCAACTACCAGGGAACGCTGCCGGATCTTCTGCCGGCGGGAAGAGAAGAAGGTTGGTAAAGTCCAACACCATTGAGAAGCCAAAACCCTTAGCTCTCAACGAATCTCTAGTGGACTTCATCAACAAGAAGCCCAGAACCTTGTATATGTTGATCAGGGAACGCATGGAGCTTCCTCATGTCAAGCAGGAAGCAGTGAAGATGAGGAATTACGAGAAGTTCATAGAACGTTTCGTCATCCACGGCTTGCACAAGAACGACTATAAGGATCTGCCTGGCCGTATGGTGGACGTTCTATTCTTCCAACAGTTTGGAGGTGAGAATCTTGGTCCTTTACTTGATCTTATCCCCGATCTCCACAACCAAGTTCTCCTTGACTTTCCCATGTACCCAAGGGACTCCCTGGCCTACAAAATGCTAAAGAACCGTTTGCCAAGTCCCTCTCCCCCTCCTCCTACAGTTCCCACCGTCACAACGAAAAAGCTTTTAAAGCGTCCTGCCCCCTCTTCTCCTCTCTCAAAATCCTCTCAGCCTTTCTCCTCCTCAAAACCTACCGAAATTGTGGACAAGTTTCCACCTCACTTAAAGGAGGGACGCTCCAAGAAAGTCCATGACCCAAGGCCCCACAAAAAGGCCAAAACTTCCAGCGTCCCCTCCTCAAAAACCTTCACAAAAAGGCCTAGCTCCACAAAACGGCCCTCCAATCTCTCCAAAGAATCCACCCTACCTCCTCAAAAGGCCATCACAATTGATCAAATACCAACTCCTCCTCCGTCCCCCAAGCCTTCCACCACAAACGCCCTCATTCCCTACCAACCAAAACCTCATTCCTCTCCCCTCAATCTAGCCAACTTCCCATCTGCTCCGGCCCATATCTCCCCGCCAAAGGACCCCGAGACTCCAAGGTCCCGTCGTCCTTCCTCTGAAAGCAGACCGGATGAAGCTGAGAAGCGTTCAACTCTTGAGCACACTTTTCGCAGACGCAAAGTTGGTGAAAAGCCCAAAGTGTTGCTAGCCAAGAACGCTCTAGAGCCCGAGCACATCTCCTCCTCCTCCTCTAGCTCATTTGAGAGCCAAAGAGGAACGTCTGCTGATCAAGTCTCCCCATTCATTGATGTCGTTGGGGACTCCAGTGACAAGGCGGAAGGAGTCGAGAATGCTCCTGCGGCTAAAGAAGCCGAAAAAGAACAAGTTGCTGAGGACGCTGGCGAGCACCAGGTCTCTCAAAAGGACGCTGAGCCCACTTTATCTGACGAGCTTGAGCGTGATGCACTTGAAATCCCTCGATACAATCAAAACCTTCCCATCCTCAATCCCCTCCCAACTACACAAGAAAACCCCTCCCCTCAAATCCAAGTCCCTGCGGACGCTGAGCCCTCAAACGCAAATCAATCAGAGGTTCAGGACGTAGAGGACACGTCCCACGGAAGAGCTCCCTCTGAATCAGAACAGTCCACAGCTGGTGGCACTGAAGCTAATGAACAAGGCACAAAGGACGCTGCTGAAAGTGACTCTGAGGACGCTGATGATGAATCTGATGATGATGATGACGACTCAGAGTCCCCAAAAGGAAAAAGGAAGCGCAAGCCTGATGGTGCGCCCGTCAAAGTTCTCAGCCCCTTGATATACTCAGAAGAGTGGCTCTCCTCCTTCACCGATGATAAAGTTCAGGAGTTCCTTGAGCTTTTAAGGTTTCAAGGCTGGTTGAACGTTGGGCCTGCACCTACAGTAGTGGACAAAGAGCAGATAAAGACGTTCTACAGAGATCTGTGCTACAAGTCTAAAGATGGCTCCCACCACTTCAAGATAGATGGTGAGAAAGCATCAGTTACTGAACGCCAGATCCGTTCCTTCATGGGTCTCAATCCTCAAAAGCCCCCATCCAATGCACTAAGCTCCCTTCCAGAAGGCGGATTTGAGACAACTGATGAAGAACTGCCCTTAGTTGAACACGTGTTTCAGGGCAAACGGCCAATCGGACTAGACAGGGTCGCTCATGTGTTGAGCAAGGTAGGTGCCATTGCACATTACTTCATTTGTCGCGCCGTCCTTCCTAGGCAAGAGAAGCATTCGATCGTTCAGACTCGTGATCTCATTCTGATTGACGCTCTTCTCGAACGCCGCCCTATAAATTTAGCCAAAATTTCTATGCAACATATGGCTAAGTGTAGGAGGAAGCGACACGCCTTGCCGTACCCAGGGCTGGTCAAGCTAATTCTTCAGTCCCAGAACGCTTATGATGAAAGTGCTCCCTTTGAAGAGCTCGGACTCAAATGGAATGCCAAGAAGGGACTGGTTGAAATTCGCCACAATGAGGAGTTACCTTCAATGCTCAAACAGTTAGAAGCTGAGGCTGAGGAAGCCAGAAAAAAGGCTGAGCAAGAACGTCTAGCAGCTGAAGCTGAAGAAGAACGCCTTGCTTCAATGGATCAAGAGTTCCCTCGTGAAGAAGAGCCAAAAGTAAATCTTGCAGCTCTTGATCAGATGCTATTGGCTCCTTCTCCTCCTCAAGTACCTCCATTGGACGCTCCCTTTTCCAGTTCAGGACAAGTGCCTCGTTCTGCCCCGCTAATATTGCCCAGCATCCTCCTGCAGAACTCATGGGAGCCATTATGGACAACCAGTGCCTAATCTTCTCCACTCTCAAGGACTTGTCCACGGCTTTCACTAGGTCAGCTGAACTTCACGAACAACTTCTCAAGTTCTTTCAAGACCAGAGCTGTCCTCAATGATCGCCGTCCTCCAACCCTTTTATTCCTCAATCATTTTGCTCTTGCTTCTTTTGCTTTAAACACCAAGTTCTTGGTTTGTAAAAACCGTACTCTCATCTCTATTTGAATGGCAATTCAATGTTTGTGTGCATGTGTTTGTTTAAGCGTTCCACTGCTTTTAGTTATGTGTTTGTGCTAACGTCCTTATCACTTGTTATCCTTTTCGATGATGCCAAAAGGGGGAAGTGTAGTTTTGCAGAGATGCGCTATAAAATAGTTATCTAGAATAAGCAAGTGTTAAGGGGGAACTATTAAGTGAAAGGTCTAAAGAACGCCCATGCTAGAATAAAAGAGGACGTTTAGAAAGCATTTCTAGGACGCGACTCTCTCCTTAAAATCCAAATGTTAGAGAATCAAAGAATGAAAACTTGTGCTTACTGAAATTTTCTCTAAGTGTTAGACAACGCTTCTAAGTTTTCATGCATAATAAGTTCCAATGTCAAAACTATTTTGCTGAAGAGTTTGTCATCATCAAAAAGGGGGAAATTGTTGGGACGCTATCAAGGACGCTTGCGTACTTGTTAGTGTACCACACAACCGTCCCTTAGTTTTGATATGACAAACTCACTTTGATTCTAATAAAATCGTCCAAGTGTTCAGGAACGCCAGTGACAAAAGGACAACAAGTATGTATGGGCGTCCCCTAGGCTTAGGGATGCTAGCTAACAGGAAGTAAGGACTAGCTAGAGACTACTTGAGCAAGGACGGAGTCCCAAGCGAGTAGGAACGCAAGAAAGGAGTACTTACTCACTAGCCGACAGGATGACATCACTCGACAATATTTGATCATCCAAGGACACGTGGAGACCGATCCAGTAGCGGAGTCCAACACTACGTGGCGGAAAATCCTGTTGCAGAGTTCATCGACATGTGGCGGCCGATCCTGTAGCGCAGTTCATCATACACAGCTGGATACAAGAAGCTTCCTCATCACCGCCCTACTACGTGGAGGAAGATCCTGTAGCCACGTCCACGAAGGGCATGGTCGTCCCAGAGAAATGACGCCCTTCCCAAGTCCTATAAATACCCCAAGGCATTTATTGTGACGTTAACGCTTTCAGAGAATATTCAAGAGAGAATCAGAGGAAAGCGACTCACTCAAGAACACGAAGAACTAACTCAAGAATTCAAGAACAGTACTAGAACTTGTGTTAGATCGAGTGAGATTTTGTACCCAAACCACAAAACAGTGTAATCAGAAAAACCAAAAAGAGAAAGAGAGTTCTGCGAAGTACTGCAGAATGTAGGAATAGAGTACTTTAGTGGATTGAACTAGCTTAAGTTGTAGGCTTAAAGGAGTTCTTTACAAGTGAACTTAGGGAAAAGCTAAGTGTCAGAGAACTGAAAGACTCGCCAGTACAATTGTAAGAACGTTCAATATAAAGGAAAAAACTATTCAAAAATCATCCAAGGAGGTAGAGGTTTACACTCAAGGACTACTTGGTCTTGAGTGGTTCCTCTATAATTCACTGTGTTCATTACTTACCTGTTTAGTACTTTATTCCGCTGCATTACTCAAGGACGCCCCTACTCCTCGTAGGGACGCCTGACCAAAGGACGCCTTTACCAAAGTAAAGGACGTCCCTTAGTACTAACGATCCAACAGTTCTCATCCGTCAAGATGCTCTTTGGAACCCTCTATAATTGGAGGGTGTCCTAATTCTCACCAGTTCAAAAAAAAAAAGAGGAAATTACAAAAAACCACCCGTTTAATAGGCCATATGACTCGGCTAAAGTCGTTGTGCCAAGATCAAAGATAAATAACCCAAACAAACAAATTAGTATAGCATGCAAGTACGGGGTCGAACCCAAGAGAACTTAAAGGCTTCTAGTATTAATATAATTATCAACCAAAGAAAGGGGGATTGAAGATAGAAATCTATACTAAACTAACCTAAGAAAACAAAACAAACAAACAAACAATGAAAATATGGAAAACAAGTTCATTCAAAAGATCCACTCATGAAATAATCACATGATCATAGATTCATCCATTGATTTCATTCACACATATGATTAATTCCTATCCTGATCATTAACAATCGCAAGTCCACGGTCTAAGCAATTCTATAACCCTAGGCAAGGACGCTTAAACCTAAAATTAGCATAGAGAACAAGGATATGTAGGATATAATATCAAACAATAAAGCTACGAGTCAATTGCAAGATAAAACAATCAATTCTCTTCTTAATCCTAGTTGCATAGACAACAGGTCTAGGTTAAGTTGCTTTCACAGATTAGTTTTGTCCACGGTCCAAACCTAATCAAACAGTAGAAAATCAATCAATTCAATAGGGTCGCGAATGCTAGAGAAACAATCAACATTCATATAATGAAGCACAAGAGAATCAATATCAACCAAAGGATAGAAATCAATTACCAAAACCTCACGAGTTCATACATCAGAGCTTCTCCCTTGAACAAACCCAAGGAGACTAGCTCTCCATAACTAAACTAAAGAATTAATTGAGGAAGAAGGTAGAATGTAGAATGTATCTAAAACCTAAGGAGACTCCTCCTTATATAGCCCAAGGAACAAGCTCCACGAGATAGATAAGGAAAGAGGCAAAAGATAGAAAAGGAAACAAGATAGAAAGATTTCGGCCCGCTTCGGATTCGACATCGCCGCGGTCGCGTCGTCTCCACTGCGCCCGCGCTTTCGCAACAGAGAAGAATAGGTCGTCTCGGCAGCCACCGCGGTCGTGGATCCTCCGCCACGGTCGCGGAATTCGGACAGAAACTCTGGCATCACTTCGGAGGCTGTTTTGACCCTCTTCGGCTTGGAATCTGACTTCGTTGTAAAAAGATTAATTGAACCCCTTCGAGTTAGCTTTCCAATGGCATCGGAATCAGGTCAATCTGATCACTATAGCTCCATCTATGGCCCTTGCAAGCAAGCGGTGTCGCGCAGACAGCTCAAAACGCCATAAAACTCTTGAATCTTGCATTCTTGTGTGTTCGGTGTAGATATCACAGTACCGCTCAAACTCTAACCTAAACACACTCAATATAGCCCTATAATACAAGAGTAAACCCATACAAAATAGGGTGAATCACCATATTACTAATAACCACCCCTTATTGGCGACTTTATTTTAAACCATCATAAATTGAAAGTCGTTAACAAATAGCCAACCATCATCCTGTTCCATCCAAAAAACCGTTAAATAGTGCGGTTTTACCATATTGCCCTCAATTGTTCACAAAAACTTCAAAAATTTAGAAATTTGTAATACCCTTTGACCAAAATTCAACCCCTTTTTGACACGGCCCCACTTCCCTCTTTTCTTGCTTGGCCAGCTCACCACCCCCCAACCCACTTCTTCACGCCTTTCCCTGCTTCTTTTCTTTTGTCCAGATCCGACACTTTCGCTGGCCACTCCCGACCTGACGGTGATGGACCACCAGTCCCCCAACGACAAGCACTCCCCCGACTTGACGGCGCAACCCATCAGCCCTGCTGAGATCACAGATCCGCCCCTCACTTGACCTCCTTGGCCACACTCCGACTCACTACCCGGACGAATTTCAATATTAGATTATCTTTGCTGTGGGCTATTTTAGATCTGATTAAACTTGTTAGTTTGATGAAATTGCAAACAGAAAAGAGTTATTAACGCCTCAACACAAATGGAAAAAATGCATCTGCATCTTCCACAACTTTATGTTCATTACACAAGCGAATCAATTGCAATAAGCAATCAGGCAACCATGAATGAAACTTTTAACCTTTTGGAACAATTAAATTTACAAGACCAGCAAAGAGAATATGTATTAGTGGTATGAATATATGTAGCCAAATTCAAGTGTCATTAGTCACGAATGGATTATCATCAAGTATTGGCTGTATAACCAAGAAATCATTGCCTGGAAAATTTTATACACTGGAAGGTTTTGTCACAAATAATGAAGTATTATCATAAACAGCACCAGAAAATCTCTTACCAAAATCTTAGAGCTGACAACTTAAGGTTACAAGAGTTCAAACAAGGTAACTTTTAGGATAGTGACAAGCCTGATCCATGAAGGGAAGAACAAGATAGACCAAAAAAAAGCTGAGGCCACTAGAGATACTATAACACCCATTTGGATTAGAAATATGATTTGACAAATTTGGTGTTTGAAAAACAATGTGCTTGGAAATGAATTTAATCAAGTGAACTTTGCAGATGGAATTTGCTGGTGTTCTTGTTGTTCGATGGACCGACGGTACAAGGATGTTGACAACTGCTCCAACCTGACTTCATTTAGAGTAGAAGAAGAAGAAGAAGAGGTTTCGGATGATGGGGCCGGAGCTATGGTGGACGATAAGGTGTTCGTTGCCGTCGGGAGGAAGGTCAAGGCCAGCTAGTCAACGCTTGTTTGGGCTTTGCAAAATGCCGGAACCAAGAAGGTCGTCCTCCTCCATGTTCATCAGCCTGCTCTAAGCATCTCAATTCCTGATTCGCTCTCCGCCCCTCACTCCTCTGTTCTCTCGATGCCCGACCTAGCCCGGCTTGCCTTCGGTTAACCGGTCCTCGCCCAACCCTCGAGCCAATCGAGTCCTTACCAGAAAATCGAGCCATCCCAATGACTCGGCTAAAGTCGTCGTGCCAAGATCAAAGATAAATAACCCAAACTACAAACTAGTATAGCATGCAAGTAAGGGGTCGCACCCAAGAGAACTATGGCTTCTAGTATTAATATATTTATCAACTAAAGATATGGGGGGAGTTAAAGAGAAGGATCTAAACCAACCTAGGAAACAAATAACAAACAAACAAATAGATAAGAAACAAGTTCATTCAAAAGATCCACTCTAGTATAATCACTCGATCATAGATTCACCAATTGATTTCATTCACACCTATGGTTAATTCCTATCCTGATCATTAACAATCGCAAGTCCACGGTCAAGCAACGAGTCAATTGCAAGATAAAACAATAAATTCTCTTCTTAATCCTAGTTGCATAGACAACAAATCTAGGTTAAGTTGTTTTCACAGATTAGTTTTGTCCATGGTCCAAACCTAATCAAACAGTAGAAAATCAATCAATTCAATAGGGTCGCGAATCCTAGAGAAACAATCAACAATCATAAGATGAAGCACAAGAGAATCAATATTAACCAAAGGATAGAAATCAATTACCAAAATCTCACGAGTTCATGCATCAGAGCTTCTCCCTTGAACAAACCCAAGGAGACTAGCTCTCCATAACTAAGCTAAAAACCTAAAAGAGAAGAATTGAATTATGAATTGGAATCCCTAAAACCTAAGGCAGGCTCCTCCTTAAATAGCCCAAGGAACAATCTCCACAAGATAGATAAGGAAAGAGGCAAAAGATAGATTAGGAAACAAGATAGAAAGATTTTGGCCCGCTTCGGATTCGGCATCACCGCGGTCGCGTCGTCTCCACCGCGCCCACGCTTTCGCAACAGAGAAGAACAAGTCGTCTCGGCAGCCGCCGCGGTCGCGGATCGTCTGCCGCGGTCGCGGTATCGGGACAGAACCACTAGCGTCACTTCGGAGGCAGTTTTGACCATCTTCGGCTTGGCATCTGACTTCGGTGTAAAAACATTAATTCAACCCCTTGAAGTTAGCTTTCCAATGGCACTGGAATCAAGTAAATCCGACCTCTCTAGCTCAAGATATGGCCCTTGCAAGCATGTGGAGTTGCATAGACAGCTCAAAACGCCTTACAACTCTTGATTCTTGAATTCTTGTGTCTTCGGCCTAGATATTACAATTACGCACAAACTCTAACCTAAACACACTCAATATAGCCCTAAAATACAAGAGTAAACCTAAACAAAATAGCCCGAATCACCCAACCCAGAACCCTAGCCCGACGACCGCTCTTGGTGTTACTGATGGTGCTCTGGCCTCGGTGACCGGTCCCCTGCTCTCGTCCAACACGTTGCCCCGCTCGCCAGGCCACACTGCCCAACACCCGATCTTGACTCTGCCCTCGATCCACAGGCTCTGATCCCGACATGGCCGGAGGTCTCCCACCTCAATCCGCCCCATACTCTACCAGCAACCCAGAAGAAAGAAAAGACGAAGAAGAGGAACTCACCGGCGACAATCCAAGGAAGAAGACGGAAAGAGAGGACGGTCAAAGCTAGAACCGGACATGCCCTTGAAATGTTTGGGTTTTTTTTAAGTTTTTGTGAACAGTTGAGGGTAATATGGTAAAATCGCACTATTTAACGGTTTTTTGACGGAACAGGCTGATGGGTGGCTATTTGTTAACGATTTTCAATTTATGGGTGGTTTAAAATAAAGTCGCCAATAAGGGGTGATTATTAGTAATATGGCCTATTTAACAGGTGGTTTTTTGTAATTTCCTCAAAAAAAAAGCAATCGGGAGCTTATAAGTCAGTAAAAAAGGTCTTACCAAACACACCCTAAGTTATTCAACCTCACCATACCATATATGCTTATGAGCTAGATATGCATCCCTAGTTGCTTTGTTATTTTATATATATTACTATTTTGTAGTAACTAAGATGAAAAGCATCACCAAAAGGGAGTTTGAGTTGTTGATGTCATGTTTTTTAGTTAGTTTTTGTAGGTTGTTTTCTAGTTAAATTGAGTCTTTTTCTAGGTAGTTTGTTTTGTTTTGCATATGGTTTCAATTCACTTTCGAGAGTTGAAGTCGTTTTGTGCTTGTTTGTTGTTTTGTAGGTGTTTGGAGCGTTGAGGAGGAGATATCCCGTACGTTTTCATGCTTTCTAGGGGGTGGTTTTGGAGTTAACTTGTGGCGGTAGTGGTTAGGCGAGGGTAGAAATTTTTGGATCTTCCAAGTGTTTCAAAAGAAGAGATAGCAAGATGAAGATGTCCTAGAAGGAGCCTAAGGAAGTCTAAGAAGACCAAGAACAATCAAGGAAGAAGCATCGAATAAAGACCGAACGATAGGACGAGTTTCAAGCAAGAAGAAGTGAAGTATCACGAGTTGGCTGGGTCGGTAATGACCCACTTTGGGTCGGTACCAAGCTTCCTCTGGGGCTGTCGAGAATTACTTACATCCTAAGTTAGCCTTTAAAAGGTGTTTTATTTATGGATCTTAAAGATAGATTTTTGTTTCCTTCTAAGAACATTCCTACTACTATATAAAGGGCCTTAGGGTGTATTTTCTAGTAAAATCATCATTATCTAGGATATTCAACTCATGTTCTAGGATTATTCCAAGCTCTAGGACAAGTTTTGAGAGAGTGTTGGAAGATTGTTTTGGAGATTTGTAAGTTTGTTTCTTTCGATTGAATATTGCTTTGTTTTGATCATGTCTTTTTTCTTCTCTTTGATTATTGAATGCATGATGAGTATTGAGTAGTTATCGTTCTCTAGTATTGGGGTGAAACCCAACATGATTGTGCATGTTAAAGCATGAATCTTTGCCGTTCTTTACTCCTTTCAGCATAACTTGATTTGTCTTCTTGTTAATGAATAGACACTCATGAGAGTCGAATGTGACCAAGTTGTTCCCTTGATCATACATGTATGAGAGACACTCAAGAGGTTAAACCCTAAGTCCTCAACAAGATTGACATTTGAAACCTTGGTTTTGATGTTCATTCTTGCAATGTCAGTCCCTTTCATGCTACCTTTGCCCTTGTTCCCAAAGGAGACAGTCCCTCCTTGGGTATTTGCCTTGATAGAAGTGAGATGGATCTTGTGTCCACTCATATGATTTGAAGCTCCATTGTCAATAATCCATAGACAGATCCTCACTCCTACCTGCAAAGCAACATTAGTTCTTTGCGACCCAAGCAAAGTGTCCCTTACCTGGTTCATTACAATAAAACACTTCCTTTTGCAACAAATAGTCAAACAAGTCACATCGTTTGAGAATCTAGCATGTTTTTTCCCAGAGCTCTTAGCATTATAAGACGAGTTAACATACGTCCTAGCAAAAGACTTGAAGTTCCTAGGTTTAGCAGATTTTTTCTTTTCATTCCAGGGCTTTCTGCTTTGTTGGACATCGTCCTCAAGCTTAGAACACTCAAATTAGCAGTGTCAATGTTTCCCGCAATGCCAACATGTTTTACACTACTCAACAAGATAATATTTTGGGTGTGGCCTTTAAATCCTATTCTTTTTCATTTGCTCTGGGTTAACGACTTTTGATCCTTCACCCTTAGCAATTTCAGCATATATCTTATGACTCTTAGAATTTGTGTAGAAGTCCTTATCTCCAGATCTACCACGTTCTAACACACGGATTCTCTCTTCCAAGCTTTTGTTCCTTTTTTTCTCAAGGTGTAATTCAATGGGTTTACATGCATGAAAGTCACTAGGCAAGGAGTCCTTAACGCCATTTGAAGATGAATCAAAGCCAAGTCCTTTTCTAGCAGGAACAATCAAGATTGGCTTATTCGCTTCTAGAGAGGAATGTTTGTTTTGTTTCACCTCTTCTTTAAGCCTTTCATTCTCAGATTTTAGGCATGTAAATTCTGGTTTTAGAGAATCATTTAGACTAACTGAAAATCATTTTAGCATTTCTTTTTCAACAATAGCTTCTGGTTCTTCATATAGATTGTCTATGTTTTCACGAAGTTCAGTATTATCATGCAAGAATTTAGACAGAGTTTTAACTAAATCAGGCTTAGAGTAGTTAGCAATGGCCTCTAAGATGGCTTTGTTAGTTACCTCTTCTTCCTTGGCATCCTTAGCATCGTCCCCTATAGTCATCAAACAGTTGTTTGGGGAGCTCAATGCTTCAAGATCTTCCTCGAGGTCGTACCAAGAAGCTATGTATGCCTTCTCTTTTTCTTTGAAGTTTGAATTGCCTCCAGAGTTGCAGATCTTAGCAAAGTTCCTACATGGAACTTCTCTACATCTTCCCACATTGCTTTTGCGCTTGAGAGATTACCAACTCTAGTAGCATCCCTCTCACACATGGCATTCTGAAGAACAGAGATAGGTTTAGCATTTGTCTCCATGAGTTCGAAGTCATCTAATCCCCATGTCATTTCATCATTAGCCTTGTCAACTAAGATCTTGAAGTCACCATCTCTTATAACTTGCCAACACAGATAGTCCTAACTTCTGAAGCAGTTTGACATTCTATTTCTCCATTAATCGTAGTACCCATCAACCAAGCGCGGAGGCTTGTTGTTGGTGTTGCCAGCTGGTTCCATGTCCGGCATGATTACCACTACTTAGAATCTAGAGCACCTGCTCTAATACCAATTGTTGGACCGTTAGTAGTTAAAAGGACTAATGATGCTTCTTAGGGAAGACGTCCTTATGTAGAAAATAACTTTTGTAGGGAAGGTATTAATGCAGGATAAATACAAACAAAGAATAGACTCAGGATTTATAGAGGAACCCCACTTAGACCAACTAGTCTAGATGGGTAAACCTCTAACTCCGAAGAAGATTTTAAATGACTTACCTTTACTTCTATTATTTGAGTCCTTACATCTATTAACAGGCAAATTTTGCTCTTCTCTAATCTATAAGATTCCGTCCTTATAGAGTACTAGGGAAATTCCTCTCAGTCCTAGCAGTAACCTAACACTCAAAGCAGGATACATGAAAATCAAACCTTACCTTGTTGGATCGTTAGTACTAAGGGACGTCCTTTACTTTGGTAAAGGCGTCCTTTGGTCAGGCATCCCTACGAGGAGAAGGGGCATCCTTGAGTAATGCAGCGGAATAAAGTACTAAGCAGGTAAGTAATGAACGCAGTGAATTATAGAGGAACCACTCAAGACCAAGTAGTCCTTGAGTGTAAACCTCTACCTCCTTGGAGGATTTTTGAATAGTTCTTTCCTTTATATTGAACGTTCTTACAGTTGTACTGGCGAGTCTTTACAGTTCTCTGACACTTAGCTTTTCCCTAAGTTCACTTGTAAAGAACTCCTTTAAGCCTACAACTTAAGCTAGTTCAATCCACTAAAGGACTCTATTCCTACGTTCTGCAGTACTTCGTAGAACTCTCTTTCTCTTTTTGGTTTTTCTGATTACAAACTGTTTTGTGGTTTGGGTACAAAATCTCACTCGATCTAACACAAGTTCTAGCACTGTTCTTGAGTTCTTGAGTTAGTTCTTCGTGTTCTTGAGTGAGTCCTTTCCTCTGATTCTCTCTTGAATATTCTCTGAAAGCGTTAACGTCACAATAAATGCCTTGGGGTATTTATAGGACTTGGGAAGGGCGTCATTTCTCTGGGACGATCATGCCCTTCGTGGACGTGGCTACAGGATCTTCCTCCACGTAGTAGGGCGGTGATGAGGAAGCTTCTTGTATCCAGCTGTGTATGATGAACTCCACTACAGGATCGGCCGCCACGTGTCGATGAACTCTACAACAGGATCGTCCGCCACGTAGTGTTGGACTCCGCTACAGGATCGGTCTCCACGTGTCCTTGGATTATCAAATATTGTCGAGTGATGTCATCCTGTCGGCTAGTGAGTAAGGACTCCTTTCTTGCGTTCCTACTCGCTTGGGACTCCGTCCTTGCTCAAGTAGTCTCTAGCTAGTCCTTACTTCCTGTTAGCTAGCGTCCCTAAGCCTAGGGGACGCCCATACATACTTGTTGTCCTTTTGTCACTGGCATTCCTGAACACTTGGACGATTTTATTAGAATCAAAGTGAGTTTGTCATATCAAAACTAAGGGACGGTTGTGTGGTACACTAACAAGTACGCAAGCGTCCTTGATAGCATCCCAACAATTTCCCCCTTTTTGATAATGACAAACTCTTCAGCAAAATAGTTTTGACATTGGAACTTATTATGCATGAAAACTTAGAAGCGTTCTCTAACACTTAGAGAAAATTTCAGTAAGCACAAGTTTTCATTCTTTGATTCTCTAACATTTGGATTTTAAGGAGAGAGTCGCGTCCTAGAAATGCTTTCTAAACGTCCTCTTTTATTCTAGCATGGGCGTTCTTTAGACCTTTCACTTAATAGTTCCCCCTTAACACTTGCTTATTCTAGATAACTATTTTATAGCGCATCTCTGCAAAACTACACTTCCCCCTTTTGGCATCATCGAAAAGGATAACAAGTGATAAGGACGTTAGCACAAACACATAACTAAAAGCAGTGGAACGCTTAAACAAACACATGCACACAAACATTGAATTGCCATTCAAATAGAGATGAGAGTACGGTTTTTACAAACCAAGAACTTGGTGTTTAAAGCAAAAGAAGCAAGAGCAAAATGATTGAGGAGTAAAAGGGTTGGAGGACGGCGATCATTGAGGACAGCTCTGGTCTTGAAAGAACTTGAGAAGTTGTTCGTGAAGTTCAGCTGACCTAGTGAAAGCCGTGGACAAGTCCTTGAGAGCGGAGAAGATTAGGCATTGGTTGTCCATAATGGCGCCCATGAGTTCTGCAGGAGGATGCTGGGCAATATTAGCGGGGGCAGAACGAGGCACTTGTCCTGAACTGGAAGAGGGAGCGTCCATTGGAGGTACTTGAGGAGGAGAAGGAGCCAATAGCATCTGATCAAGAGCTGCAAGATTTACTACTGGCTCTTCTTCACGAGGGAACTCTTGATCCATTGAAGCAAGGCGTTCTTCTTCAGCTTCAGCTGCTAGATGTTCTTGCTCAGCCTTTTTTCTGGCTTCCTCAGCCTCAGCTTCTAACTGTTTGAGTACTGAAGGCAACTCCTCATTGTGGCGAATTTCAACCAGTCCCTTCTTGGCATTCCATTTGAGTCCGGGCTCTTCAGAGGGAGCACTTTCATCATAAGCGTTCTGGGACTAAAGAATTAGCTTGACCAGCCCTGGGTACGGCAAGGCGTGTCGCTTCCTCCCACACTTACCCATATGTTGCATAGCAATTTTGGCTAAATTTATGGGGCGGCGTTCGAGAAGAGCGTCAATCAAAATGAGATCAGTAGTCTGAACGATCGAACGCTTCTCTTGCCTAAAAAGGACGGCGCGACAAATGAAGTAATGTGCAATGGCGCCTACCTTGCTCAACACATGAGCGACCCTGTCCAGTCCGATTGGCCGTTTGCCCTGAAACACGTGTTCAACTAAGGGCAGTTCTTCATCAGTTGTCTCAAATCCGCCTTCTGGAAGGGAGCTTAGTGCATTGGATGGGGGCTTTTGAGGATTGAGACCCATGAAGGAACGGATCTGGCGTTCAGTAACTGATGCTTTCTCACCATCTATCTTGAAGTGGAGGGAGCCATCTTTAGACTTGTAGCGCAGATCTCTGTAGAACGTCTTTATCTACTCTTTGTCCAATACTGTAGGCGCAGGCCCAACATTCAACCAGCCTTGAAACCTTAAAAGCTCAAGGAACTCCTGAACTTTATCATCATTGAAGGAGGAGAGCCAATCTTCTGAATATATCAAGGGGCTGAGAACTTTGACGGGCGCACCATCAGGCTTGCGCTTCCTTTTTCCTTTTGGGGACTCTGAGTCTTCAGCATCATCATCAGATTCATCATCAGCGTCCTCAGGGTCACTTTCAGCAGCGTCCTCGGTGCCTTGTTCATTAGCTTCAGTGCCACCAGCTGTGGCTTGTTCTGATTCAGAGGGAGCTCTTCCGTGGGACGTGTCCTCTGCGTCCTGAACCTCTGATTGATTTGCGTTTGAGGGCTCAGCGTCCGCAGGGACTTGGATTTGAGGGGAGGGGTTTTCTTGTGTAGTTGGGAGGGGATTGAGGATGGGAAGGTTTTGATTGTAGGGAGGGATTTCAAGTGCATCACGCTCAAGCTCGTCAGATAAAGTGGGCTCAGCGTCCTTTTGAGAGACCTGGTGCTCGCCAGCGTCCTCAGCAACTTGCTCTTTTTCGGCTTCTTTAGCCGCAGGAGCATTCTCGACTCCTTCCGCCTCGTCACTAGAGTCCCCAACGACATCAATGAATGGGGAGACTTGATCAGCAGGCGTTCCTCTTTGGCTCTCAGATGAGCTAGAGGAGGAGGAGGAGATGTGCTCGGGCTCTGGAGCGTCCTTGGCTAGCAACACTTTGTGCTTTTCACCAGCTTTGCGTCTGCGAAAAGTGTGCTCAAGAGTTGAACGCTTCTCAGCTTCATCCGGTCCGCTTTCAGAGGAAGGAAGACGGGACCTTGGAGTCTCGGGGTCCTTTGGCGGGGAGATATGGGCCGGAGCAGATGGGAAGTTGGCTAGATTGAGGGGAGAGGAATGAGGTTTTGGTTGGTAGGGAATGAGGGCGTTTGTGGTGGAAGGCTTGGGGGACGGAGGAGGACTTGGTATTTGTTCAATTGTGATGGCCTTTTGAGGAGGTGGGGTGGATTCTTTGGAGAGATTGGAGGGCCGTTTTGTGGAGCTAGGCCTTTTTGTGAAGGTTTTTGAGGAGGGGACGCTGGAAGTTTTGGCCTTTTTGAGGGGCCTTGGGGTCATGGACTTTCTTGGAGCGTCCCTCCTTTAAGTGAGGTGTAAACTTGTCCACAATTTCGGTAGGTTTTGAGGAGGAGAAAGGCTGAGAGGATTTTGAGAGAGGAGAAGAGGGGGCAGGACGCTTTAAAAGCTTTTTCGTTGTGATGGTGGGAACTGTAGGAGGAGGGGGAGAGGGACTTGGCAAACGGTTCTTTAGCATTTTGTAGGCCAGGGAGTCCCTTGGGTACATGGGAAAGTCAGGGAGAACTTGGTTGTGGAGATCGGGGATAAGATCAAGTAAAGGACCAAGATTCTCAGCTCCAAACTGTTGGAAGAATAGAACGTCCTCCATACGGCCAGGCAGATCCTTATAGTCGTTCTTGTGCAAGCCGTGGATGACGAAACGTTCTATGAACTTCTCGTAATTCTTCGTCTTCACTGCGTCCTGCTTGACATGAGGAAGCTCCATGCGTTCCCTGATCAACATATAATAGGTTCTGGGCTTCTTGTTGATGAAGTCCACTAGAGATTCATTGAGAGCTAAGGGTTTTGGCTTCTCAATGGTGTTGGACTTTACCAACCTTCTTCTCTTCCCGCCGGCAGAAGATCCGGCTGCGTTCCCTGGTAGTTGAGACATAATTCTGATGACTTGTAGAGAGAGAAACTCGTCGGAATTCTAGGGAGAAGGCAGAGCACAGAATTGAACAGGGAAGTGGTTGAGAATAATAAATTCTGAGAGCGACTGTTCTGGCCTTATATAGAGGAAGCGGTGGCACAAACTGTAATTACCACTGTTTTACTATGCGACACGTGTCAAAACTTCCCCCTTAAGATTTGAGCAAAAGCAACGGTCACTGTTTACACTTTCAAAAGTTCAAAATTCTGACTCTTCAACTTCTTCTCAACATTGAACTGGCGTCCTCTCTGACAAACACTGAGCGTTCTCTCATACTTAACAAAAATTTACCTCTTCAAGCAAACCAATAACCAATTCAACCGTCCTTGTGATCACCTTTCGAACCATTTGAGAACAAAGCAAGTACGTCCCGTAAAAGAAAAATATGAAGTTCATAGGACGCTTTTGCAGAGTTCTCGGCTAGGGTAAGCTTAGAGTTCCCATCATTTCAGCTTATAATGAGGGTTGGGTGATCAGGGATACTCTTTTCAAGACACAATAGAGAAAATTTGAATGGCGTTCCAAAGTAACAAACACATGAAGTTTTAGTCTAGCGTCCTTACAAATATGAATTTAATGCATAGCAGTCCTTAAACACTTAGAATCTACAAAACATAGCCAATCATTGAGGGAATAGTAGAACGGGACTTGCTACTTAAAAGTTATCATCCCCAAGAGCAACCTGAGATGCTCAAAGGGAGGTCTATCAAGTGCCTTAGTGAAAATATCAGCTATTTGGTCCTCAGTCCTTACATGTTCCATACTAATGAGTCCTAGTTCAACATTATCACGCAAGAAATGATGTCTTATATGAATATGCTTTGTGCGTGAATGAAAAACAAGATTCTTAGAAATTTCAATAGCACTTGTGTTATCACAACGAATGGGAATAGTTTCAAGATTGATACCGTAGTCCCCCAGTTGATATTTGATCCAGATGACTTGTGAACAGCACGAGGCAGCAGCAACGTACTCAGCTTCTGCGGTTGAAAGCGCCACAGAGTTCTGTTTCTTAGATCCCCAGGAGACTAAGCATGAACCAAGGAACTGTGCCAATCCTGAAGTGCTTTTTCTATCAATTACATGACCAGCATAATCAGCATCCGAGTAGCCAACAAGCTTGAAGGACGTCTTCCTAGGGTACCAAAAACAAAGATCGTCGCGTCCTTTGAGGTAGCGAAAGATCCGCTTGACTTCTTGCATGTGGGACTCCTTTGGATTTGCCTGGAAGCGTGCACACAAGCAAACGGCAAACATGATGTCGGGACGGCTTGCGGTCAAATAGATCAAAGAGCCAATCATTCCTCTGTAAAGCTTCTGATCAACGTCCTTTCCCTGTTCATTTGTGTAAAGACGCGAATTTGGAGAACAAGGGGTTGCAACAGGTTTGGACGTGTTCATCCCGTACTTCTCAAGCATTTCACGGACATATTTTTGTTGGTGAATGCGCGTCCCTTCCTTGAGTTGGTTGATTTGAAATCCCAAGAAGAAATTGAGTTCTCCAATGAGAGACATTTCAAACTCACTACTCATTAAGGACTTGAACTCATCTACAAGTTTCATGTTAGTACTACTAAAGACTATATCATCAACATAGACTTGGGCAATCAAAATGTCCTTGTGAACTTTCTTTATGAACAAGGTTTTATCAATTGAACCTCTAGTGTACCCATGAGACAAAAGAAAGGACGCAAACCTGTCGTACCACGCACGAGGGGCTTGCTTGAGTCCATAGAGCGCTTTGTCCCAGTAGTACACATGATCTGGGTGAGAGGCGTCCTCGAAACCAGGAGGTTGAGCAACGTACACTTCCTCCTTCAATTTTCCATTTAGGAAGGCAGTCTTGACGTCCATCTGAAATAACTTGAATCCTTTGTGAGCGGCGAAGGCAATAAGGAGACGAACAACTTCAATTCTAGCAACAGGAACAAATGTCTCATCATAGTCTATGCCTTCCTCTTGCTTGAATCCTTGAGCCACCAGTCTTGCCTTGTTCCTTGACACACGTCCACTTTCATCAAGTTTATTTCTGAACACCCTGCGCGTCCCTATGATGTTTTTGCCTTTGGGACGAGGGACGAGGGTCCAAACTTTGTTCCTTTCAAACTGGTTGAGTTCTTCTTGCATCGCTTGAATCCAGTCAGCGTCCAGGAGTGCTTCTTTGATATTCTTTGGTTCCACCATAGAAACAAAGGCATTGAACGCACAAAAAGCTAAATTTGCACTCTAGGACTTGCTTGCAGCTGACCTTGTTTGAACTCCTTGAGAAGGATCTGAGACAATCTGAGAAGTTGGGTGGTCCTTAGAGAAGCGAGACTCCCTTTGAAACAATTGAGCGAACCTTGGATCAATCTCTTCATCAGAATCATCACTATTACTTTGAGCATCGTCCTCAGTGTGTTCCCCCTCAAAGAGAGCGTCCACACCTTGGCGTTGCTCGCCTTGTTGACTTGATTCACCCATATCTTGTTGAACTGGGGATTCACTACGAGAGGGAACGCCCTGAACAACACTAGGAACGTCCACTGAGACTTCTTCAGGATTTGGGGTAGCGTCCTTAGGAACATAGTATTTTCCAGAGGACCAATCTTCACCTTCGTCTTCAGAGTCGTCCTGCTATTGTGACGAGGAGCGTTCTTTCTTACTTGATTTTTCTTTGTGAAATGAACTTTCCTTGAACACAACATGAATACTCTCCTCAAGCTTTAGAGTCCTTTTGTTGAAAACTCTATATGCTTTGTTGGTGAGAGAGTACCCAAGAAATATGGCTTCATCACTCCTTGCATCAAACTTTCCAAGTTTTTCTTTATCGTTGTTGTGAACGAAGCACTTGCAACCAAAGACTCTGAGATAATCAATGCGAGGCTTCCTTCCATTCAACAACTCATAGGACATCTTTTTCAGCAAGGGACGGATCATGGCACGATTGATGATGTAGCATGCTGTAGCAATAGCTTCCGCCCAGAAGTACTTGGGAACGCTATTTGCTAAGAGCATAGTTCTTGCCATATCCTCCAATGTCCTGTTCTTCCTTTCCACAACTCCATTTTGTTGAGGAGTCCTTGGAGCTGAGAAGTTGTGCGAGACGCCATGTTGATCACAGTAGGCCAGGAACTCTGAATTCTGGAACTCCGTCCCATGGTCTGATCTTATGGCTTTGAGAGGCGTCTCAAGGGCAACTTCCACTTGTTTGATGAAGACTTTGAATGCATTGAAACAATCTGCTTTTGACACTAAGAAAAGTACCCAAGTGAATCGAGAAAAATCATACACTAGAACGTAAATGTACCTCTTTCCACCGTAGCTCAGCGTCTTCATTGGTCCACAAAGATCCATATGGAGGAGTTCCAAAGGCTTCTTTGTACTTACTTCATTCTTGGACTTGAAAGACGTTCTTGTTTGCTTCCCTTTGATACAGGCTTCACACTGTTCAACTTTCTCAGGATCAATTCGGGGAAGTCCCTTCACAAGATTTCGTTGGTGAAGCTTGAGGATTGTGCTTGGTCCAGCATGGCCGAGTCGGCGATGCCAGAGATCAGCGTCCTCCTTTGAAGTAGATAGGCACAATTCTAATTTAAGCTTGAACTCTTGATTGAAGATATAGATATTGTTCTTGCGAACTCCTTTGAGAACAACTTTGTTGGACTTCTTGTTGATAACGAGGGACTCCTTTGAGTCAAATGTGACTAGGTTTTCACCTTGATCACACATTTGGGAAACGCTGAGGAGATTGAAGCCAAGTCCTTCAACAAGACTTACATTTGTAGCTTTGATGGATGGGTTGAGAATAACAGTTCCCGTTCCTTTGATCTTTCCCTTGCCCTTGTTGCCAAACGAGACAGTTCCTCCCGTGGCACTACTCTGGATAGAAGTGAGACGGATCTGGCTTCCTGTCATATGATTTGAGGCGCCACTATCAATGATCCATGGGCGTCCCCTCACTTCCACCTGCCAAAACAAACTTAGTTTTTGGCGACCCAGGCAAGGTGTTCCTTACCTGGCTCATTACAATAATAGACCTCTGGTTCTGGCATATAGTCATTTATATTAACATCATTAGAAATGGCATACTTGCGGAAAGAACTCCTAGAGCGTCTAGAACGCCTAGGATTAGCTTTGGGAACGGACTTAGCATTCTCATTGTTAGTTCTAGCAGTTTTGCCACTTGCAATATCTTCTTTTAGCTTCACATAGTCATACTTGAAGTGGTCTCCTTGTCCACAATACCAACACGTCCTATAGTAAGTACCGAGGTAGTACTTCTTGTTGGGACGTTCGATTTTGTTTTGCTTCATCTTTTGGGGATCACACACTTTTGAACCGTCCCCTTTTGCAATTTTCTTATAAATTTTATGACTGGTAGAATTAGTGTAGTAGTCCTCTTGCCCTTTTTCTCCACTTTCTAGGACTCTAGTTCTTTCAAGAAGATTCTTAGTCTTCTCTCTTTCAAGTTCAAGTTCTGAAATTTTGCTAGCCTCAAAGTTGCTAGGGAGAGAGTTCCTAGTGTCAGACTCATAGCCTAGTCCCCTTTTGGCTGGGACAAAAACTATAGGTTTTACTTCCTCAACTATGGGACTCTTTCACAACACTTTCACTTCTTCCCTAAGCTTAGCGTTCTCAAGTTTGAGTCACATAAGTTCAGTTTTTAGGGACTTAATTTCTTCACATGAGGACTCTAGTTGGATGGTCATGGTACTACAGTTTTCACATTCAACCACAATGTTTTCATCTTCAAGTTCATCCATTCTTCTTTTCATAGCAAGACTTTCCTCCATTATTTTACCAATAAATTTAAGGAGTTTTTGTTTTGAACATTTTTCTAAGGAACGCATCATGGAATCGTGAGTTACCTCTTGTTCATTGTCGGAGGCGTTCTCTTCAACAACTGGGGCGTCCTCCACTGCCATGTATGCAACTTGATCTTCACGTTCATCATTACTTGAACTGAGATCATCCCATGCAGCTGTGCATGCTCCAATGAGAGCTTTCTTTTTGTCCCTGGAGGACGTTCCCACAGTACATTTTTTAGCAAAATATCTATCCTTTCTTGTTGCATTTGTAATATGTGAGTTCCTTCATTTCAGCCTCTGTGTACTTGGGACTCTCTTTTTTGTAAGAAGTCTTGTTCTTGTTACTATACTTGTTCTTTTTGTTATAGTACTTGAGAGCTTTGTGAATAAGAGATAGTTCTTCATCTGAGTCAATTTCTTCCTTTGACTTGCTTTCTTTCTCTTTAGGACGCAAGTTCTCAAGTTTTTCTTTTGTTTTACCTTGCATCATCAATGCCAGATCTCTTTGTCCACGTAGGTACTCAACGTACTCTGGTGTTGTGGACGCCAAAGCAAGATCAGTTTGAGGATTCTTTCCTAGCTGAGCCATATCAGAGATTCTTCTTTCTTCGTACTCCCTGAGCTTCCCGTAGATCTCTTCCATATCTAGAGTTTTGTTGGCTGTGTTTTCTTTGAAAGTTGTCCTATCAAAGTTCCGGACTCCAGTCAACCCATCAATAACTACTTGAACTCTGTTTCTCATGGAGATCTCTGTTTTGGGATGCCCATGTTTCTCATCTTGGTGACAAGACCCTCAAAACGGTACGAGTAGTCATTGACCGTTTCATTTGGCAGCATACTGAAAGCATAGAACTCCTTCATTTCAGCGGTTCCCACTTGAAATTTCTCAAGAGCTTCCCACTGTTGTTTTGCTGTCGGGAGATTGCTAACTCTTATGGCATCCCTTTCGCAGAGGGACGCTTGAAGAAAGCATACTGCTTTGGCATTTGTTTACATCAGCTTGAATTCATCAGGACCCCATTCGTCCTCTTTGTCTTTCTTGTCGTCGGGAACCTTGAGGTCACCTTTTCTGATCACGTTCCAGCATTGATAATTTGTGCTTCTGCAGAAGTTCTCAAACCTAGTTTTCCAGCGGTTGAAGTTGCCGTCCGTCAGACGCGAAGGCTTCACAAAAGAGATTCCAATAGGTTCCATGTCCATTTTTACCTGTAACTCAGTAAGAATCTAGAGCGCCTGCTCTGATACCAATTGTTGGATCGTTACTACTAAGGGACGTCCTTTACTTTGGTAAAGGCGTCCTTTGGTCAGGCGTCCCTACGAGGAGTAGGGGCGTCCTTGAGTAATGCAGCGGAATAAAGTACTAAACAGGTAAGTAATGAACGCAGTGAATTATAGAGGAACCACTCAAGACCAAGTAGTCCTTGAGTGTAAACCTCTACCTCCTTGGAGGATTTTTGAATAGTTCTTTCCTTTATATTGAACGTTCTTACAGTTGTACTAGCGAGTCTTTACAGTTCTCTGACACTTAGCTTTTCCCTAAGTTCACTTGTAAAGAACTCCTTTAAGCCCACAACTTAAGCTAGTTCAATCCACTAAAGGACTCTATTCCTACGTTCTGTAGTACTTCGCAGAACTCTCTTTCTCTTTTTGGTTTTTCTGATTACAAACTGTTTTGTGGTTTGGGTACAAAATCTCACTCGATCTAACACAAGTTCTAGCACTGTTCTTGAGTTCTTGAGTTAGTTCTTCGTGTTCTTGAGTGAGTCGCTTTCCTCTGATTCTCTCTTGAATATTCTCTGAAAGCGTTAACCTCACAATAAATGCCTTGGGGTATTTATAGGACTTGGGAAGGGCGTCATTTCTCTGGGACGATCATGCCCTTCGTGGACGTGGCTACAGGATCTTCCTCCATGTAGTAGGGCGGTGATGAGGAAGCTTCCTGTATCCAGCTGTGTATGATGAACTCCGCTACAGGATCGGCCGCCACGTGTCGATGAACTCTGCAACAGGATCGTCCGCCACGTAGTGTTGGACTCTGCTACAGGATCGGTCTCCACGTGTCCTTGGATGATCAAATATTGTCGAGTGATGTCATCCTGTCGGCTAGTGAGTAAGGACTCCTTTCTTGCGTTCCTACTCGCTTGGGACTCCGTCCTTGCTCAAGTAGAGCTAGTCCTTACTTCCTGTTAGCTAGCGTCCCTAAGCCTAGGGGACGCCCATACATACTTGTTGTCCTTTTGTCACTGGCGTTCCTGAACACTTGGACGATTTTATTAGAATCAAAGTAAGTTTGTCATATCAAAACTAAGGGACAGTTGTGTGGTACACTAACAAGTACGCAAGCGTCCTTGATAGCGTCCCAACATACCTGTTTTACATTCCCTTCAAAAACATTTCACTCTTTGTCACTCATTACAAACTATTTTGTGGTTTGATTAGGATTCCTCTTTGATTGAACACTCTCTATCACACTTTGATACAAGCTATTTTGTATGGGTTAACTCTTGGATTTTGAGGTGTTATTGAGAGTGTTTAGGTTAGTTTAGAGCGTTATTGTAATACAAAGACCGAAGACACAAGTTATGTAGAATCAAGAGTTAGAGAGCTTAAAGACGAAGATTCGCCACTGCATGGATACCGCGGTCGCGTTGTCTATGACGCGGGCGCGGTGGTGTAAAGAGACGAACCGTTGAAGACCATGAAAGGCCGCGGTCGCGCTGTCGGTGGCGCGGTCGCAGTAGAAGCCGCCTCAGCACTTGAACAAACGAAGACCGCCGCGGGCACGGTGGTGACGCCGCGGTCACGGTGCCAGCCGACGTCTAGACGGACGAAATTCTGTCGTTTCTATCTTGTTTCCTTTCTTTCCTTTCGGTTTCCTTTCTTATTTATCTCGAAGAGGCTGTTCTTTGGGCTATTTAAGGGGAACCTTTCTAGGTTTCTAGGAAATTAATTCATTCACTTGTCAATCAATTGTTATTTCAATAAAGATTGGAGCTTTCATTGTAATGGAGAACTAATCTCCCTTTGAGTTTATTCAATCAAGGAAGCTTTATTATGAAGTTGTGAAATTCTGGTAACTTCATTATCTCTAGGTCTTTATTGATACTCTTGTGGTTAATCTCATGATCTATGTTTGATTTTATGAGCCTGATCAACTTGTTTGATTGACTTAGATCTATTGTTTGATTTAGGATTGGTTGTTGTCCATGCATCTTTCCTATTTCTCGAAACAACTCTATTCTAGGACCGTGGACTAGTTTAGGGAAGAGTATTCAATGGTTTAATTGTGCATGAGACTCGTAGCTTGATTGCATGATTTGATTTCCTAATATCCTTGTTCTCTATGCTAATTCTAGGTTAAGCGTCCTTGCCTAGGGTTATAGAATTGCTTGGACCGTGGACTTGCGATTGCTTATGATCAGGATTGGAATTGACCTAGGAATATAAAGAAGTGGATGAATTCATGATCAACTAATTAATAAAGTGGAATTGATTGGATGAACTCTACTTGATAACTTTGATTGAAAACAACTTTCAAAACCCCCTTTTTGATTACTTGCATGAAAACCTCTAAAATCTGACTAGAAACTGATTCTCTTGGGTTCGACCCCTTGCTTGCTCACTATACTGATTGTTTGCATGTTCGGGATTTATCTTTGATTTGGGAACAACGACTTTGCCCGAGTCACACTTGTTCTTGAGTTATTCTTCTTGTTCTTGACAACTCTTGAGAGTGTGTGGAAGAAGTCACCCCACTATAAATACAAAGGGGTTGTATTTATAGTGGGTGGTTGAGGGTTCCTTTTGTAGGAACCTATTTCCCTTCTGGCGTCCTTAGAGACAAGATAAGAGATGTCTCTTTCTCCATGTTGTACAATGTTGTCTTCATCCGAAAGTGAGATACTTCATTAGTTGGGGTGCTTACACGTATTGTCTTGGGATGGTGTGGAAAGTGACGTCCTGGCTTCAAGCTTATTCGTCTTCTTACAACTGAAGCTTCTGAGGACTGCAGTCGACTATGATGTCATCTTTTTCGGGCAACCTTATTTGAATTTGACCATGACAATTTGGCTCGTGTTCCTACTCGATAACGATGGTGTCCTTATCTCGAAGAAAGTCATTCTTGTTCTTGAAAGATCTTGGCATCCCTAATTCATAGGGACGGCTTCTCACTTGTTTTCCTTTTCTTAATGATCGTCCCTAGATGAATTTTTGGAATACACACTTGGACAACTTATTAGAAAACATTGAGTTTGTCATTATCAAAACTAGGGACGGAGATCGTTGATTGTATTACAGAGACTTATCGGTTTGTAGTAATTAGCTTACCTATCTTGTTGTAGGTATTTTAGATATTACTTTGTAGATTGTATTACAGAGACTTATTGGTTTGTAGTAATTTCTTGAACTAGGATATTCACATTTCAGAAGCAAAGTAATAAACGTGTGATTGATTTGTTTTAGTATTTTCCCTTAGTAGAAAAAGCTTCTTACTACTTTAATTACATTCGGGCCTACAAATTTAAACATGGTTGAGGATGAAATGTTAAAGAGCCAATTTACAAATTTAAATTTAAATTTTCTTATTTTAGCATTGCCAGCGAAACTATCCCAGGAATCATGTGTCAATCACCCAAATGAGTAAGTACTCATACGCTTTGAAACTCCATATACGATTTTAATGACTAATGAAATCTTAAAGAAAAATTACCTTATATGCTCTAAGATGAATGTACAGTACAGATAATGAGCGGTTGTAGCTTTCCTACCTAACATGGGTCATCTTTATCTCGTTGGTCTTCTCCATCTGGCCTTCTCTCTAAATTCAATATAACAAAACATTTTTAGTCTTAGGATCACATAGAAAGAAACTGAGAATTAAAGAATATAGGAGTGGGAGAAATAGTCTTCAAAAACGCTCGAGAATCAAAATATAAAAAGCAAAGACAATGGATTCACTAGTAGCTTTTAGAGTCACCTTGAGTTCACCGGCATGGCACATATATCACTGTTTAACTACATTTCTTCCTTTTGTGTTTGCTTTTGAAAGTCTTGAATCCAGGTTGTACTACATCCACATGTATTTATGCATTTTGCACCAAGAAATTCACAAGAAGATGGATGGTACAACAAATATTCTTCTACAAAAAGTCATGATAAATGATGGTAAGTAATATATATAGTTTTCATATATAGATATGCAAATTTCTCATGTGTTACGTTATTCAAAAATACATGTAGCAACTATTCTACCATCAAATTTTATCTTTTTGTAATCATCTTCAAATTATAACCATATTCTCTAATCGATCAATTTCGCCGATTCAAGGGATTCAAGTCTTGATTGCTATAGCCAAAACCATAAGGAGAGATATGGAATCAAGAATCAGACATTTTGAGAGGTGCCTTATTTTCTATAAGGAAGAATCCAATCTAAATCGTTTAATGGGACAACCAATGGTACACAATACACTAAACTGTAAAATTAAATAATCCGTGCTTATTTTTATATTGCAATTGATGTTATAAGTTATTCCTTTGTTAATTTAAATGATGATGCTATTGTCACTTTTTCTCCCATGGTTTAATTCAATGCAAGATTTCAAGTTATTTGGATAAAAAAGTACAAGTGAAGCCAATGTTCCTCAACATCAATTATGCCAACTTTGTTGAAAGTGTTAGTTGGGAGAGATTCGTCCATAATACTAGTATGACAAGCTCTATATACTACGCATATGGTGCTTTGACTGGACGATTTGAAAGGAGTCTTGTTTCTTACGAAATTGAAGCCACCCAAAATCGCTTAAGGCGACAGGCTCGTTATCGACAAGCTAAACAAATTGGTGCTTTGCAACGCCATCTATGGACTGGTGAGCTCCAAGCTAAATTTAAAAATGCGGTTCAGATGCTCGGAGGACCTAAGCGTAAGTCTCCTTAAATCTTTGTAGATATATAGTAATTAACAATAAATTGTTATAACTACTATGTTTTAGAGTAACTACTAAGAGAGAGTGATGTTCAAGTTTGTGCATATTTTTATAGTGGCTACTCCAAAAGAAATTTGGAAACTGATGAGAGATAACAGAGTAAGTGTTCTTCAAGTTCAAAGCTATCTCCAGGTGAGTACATAGATCCAATTAATTTTATTTTGACACACATATGTATCCATATATGCATGACACTAGAGATCTAAGTAAACTATAAAAATTCTTTCTACTTAATTTGTTCATATTATCTATAAATATTCTTTACAAACATTTGATATTTTCTCTCTTTTTCGTGGATGGCAATTGCAGAGATATCGCAACAAAGCAAAACAAGCTGCACAGACACTCAAACTAGGGCTTCCATGATTTCACACCAAGTTCTCAGGATTTTAGTAGACAAATAATCCGTTAAAATGTTGACACCATTTTCAATTACATCCTCAAAGTTATCATACCTTTAATCTATAAGAAAATGGATGTAGTATTTTGAGATGATATATTTTCCTAAGCATTAGCCATTTTGTTCCGAGTTCATTTGGAGCCTATAACTACTAGTTTGCATATCATAAGTTGTCATGTTTTCCTTGGAAATCTCTCCATTGGCTCATCTATTATGTATCTCCGGTAACATTTCGTCTTTACATCGGGGTGCTACTCAGTAGTAGACCTCACAAGGACTACCAAGCTAGTTTGATAACATGACATTTGGATATTACAACGCGAGCACGATGATAAAATTAACATAAAAAATATCCAACTTGTATAGTAAGGAAACTAATATTTGTCGGTTAAATTAAATGTCATATATCAAGTCCGAACAAAAAATCAAAACTGAACCCCAATAGACACTCAAAATCAATTAAGTCATCTGCCTAATAGTCAATCAACTCATATTTAAGTAAAAATAATTGGACGGGGATAACGATAGCGAAAATGAGACAACACTCAATCTCAAATAATATGACACACACGCTACCACACCGTACCACCACTCCGCCAAGGATCGATCTCTTGATTACTTGGATTGAAAAATAATTCCCTGAAGGGTCAGATCCTACTCTATCAAGTTAGAATTATCATGGCAACTATGAGACATTTCAGAAAGGTTGGTGAGCAAATAAGTTCGCAAACACATACATAACTCTAGCCCAAACCTAAATCCATTAGCCACAGTCAGCTCCAAAGTCCACATCTAAATCTGGTTAAACTATTCTATGAATCCACCTAACAAGTCAGTCATTCACACTTTCACAAGCTACAACATAATCTCACAATCTATAACGATACACTCATCCACATGCTCAAACAAATCATCATGACATTCATCACAAATCCACAACACATCAAACCCGCACACAAATGGGCAACAACTTTTGCTCATTTTCAACTAGCAGCCTTCGTTGCTCATTTTCAACTAGTAGTCATAGACCGCTCATTTTCACTTGCCGATCCTAGAAGGCTTATTTTCACTAGAAGTCATAGACTGCTCATTTTCAAAATCAAAATAAAACAATCATTCATAATACGTGTTCACTCATAGCACAACAATCATGCAATAACTTTTTTAAAAATTGATCGGGAATAGTTTCCAAAACCAATCTCCTAACTAACATGCAACCCTAACAAGCTAGAACATAACCGAACAAGTCGAAAAATCAACTTACTTGAAAGATGAGAGAATTTATTTATAAACGGGGAAGGACAACAGGCCAAAAAGATCAATCTCCTAGAAACGGTAATTAATATTACTACGCATTACAGATTAGGATGATTATTATAATTTAAAAGAACTAATAGAAAACCGGAATAACCTATAACCAATACAACTTAACCCGACTGAAACGAATTGTTCTCAAGTAATTTTTATCACCCTCCCATAACTTTATTCCCCTGAAAGTCAACCCTTGACTTCCCTTGAGACCCCACATGTCGACTCTCCCTCCCTCTCTTTTTGCCTGAGGCCCTTGGCCGCTTGCTTCCTCTTCTTTCCCAATTCACTCAGCCCCCGACCCCACTTTCTTTCCCTTTCTTTTAATTCTTTCCTTCCCTTTTCTTCATCATTCCCTGTTTTCTCGCTCGCTCTCGCCGACCACTAATGCCCACTACTTCAACGTTGACCCTTGACACTGGCCCATGCTCAACCCACTTCTCCAGACTTCTATTGCTTTGGATCTACATTTTAAGGACGACAAGGTGAACCGACGGAAACGGGAGAGAGAAAACAGAGAAGAAGGATCACCGAAGTGTAAGACGAAACCGGCAAGCAAGGACGGATAGATGGCACGCTCAGGGATTCACTCGGATAGGTGACGGCAAGCAAAGATTGATTTGAGAAAGGGGTTGATTTGCACGGGTTGATTTGCGCATATATATGTTTAGGGTAAAGGCTTTTATTTGTTTCGTTCCTTGCACGGGTTGATTTGCAATCGGTTTTACCCACACCATTTCCGTGTTTGGACCTCTTTGTTCGTTTGTATCGATTTTATAAAAAAACGGTATGAGAAAATTTTTCGACATACCGTATTTCTTTTATAATCGGTATGAATGTCTGAAACGCATATCAGTTTTTGAACCGATATATATTTTGACCGGTATTCATTTAAACTTTTATAATAGTGTTTCTAGCTCTCGATGCATTGCATAAGATGCTATCACATGCAGTAAGATGAAGAAAATTCAAAATTCCTCAATCATTTCTGTGTAGGAGCTTTCCAAATAAGAGTGCACTCTGAATTATTGTCCATTGTTTGTTGAGTGATGTGTTGAATTGTTCTCATCTTGGGGATAAACTAGATTGAGTTTCGACCCAAAAAACCATGTCATTTAGCTTTGAATTCGATCATTGGAGCCACTATGATGTTAAATCAAAAGCAAAGTATGTGAAAAGATGTTGGAATAAATACCACTTCCATTCGAATCCATCCACATATCAACAACTGTAGCACCAAGGTTATCATTAGGAATCGGCGAGCCTACAAGTTCTTCAAAATTTGTGTCGTTGATCCATCTATGTAACCAAAAGAGAGTGTGCTTTCCATTGCCAATTGTCATTTAGATACATTTATGAAGAGTTGAAGAGCCATGTCCTATACATCTCCAAATGTAGGAAGCTCTCGCTCTCGGAAATCATGTCACTATCCACACAGTTGCCATAGTGTTTTCCATGAAGAATTCTCACCCAAAGAGAGTCTAGCGCAGTCATGAGATGTCAGTTGAGTTTTGCTAGAATAGTTGTATTTGCATTGCGTATGTCTTAAATTCCAAACCCATCATGTTGGGCTGGCCTGGTGACTATGTCCTATGAGAGCAAATGGATTTTCCTTGCTGAAGAATTAAACCTCCAAATAAAGTGTCGGGTTTCTTTCTCAATGTCATCACAATTGCCCTTCAAGAGTTTAAAGATTGTATAACATGAAGAGGTCGACTTGAGAGGATGAATTTTGCTAAAGTGATTTGCTTGCAAACCACGAAGGCAAGCTGAAACCTTATTGAGAAGGTAATGAAAATTTTCTTTCTCCATATTTTCATGTATCATTGGTACGCCTAGGTATTTTCCAATGTCATTACATATAGGAATGGAAAGAGCAGTATTGATCTAATCGGCAGTATGTCGTTGTACAGATCTGCCAAGGAAAATCAACCTTTTAGGGAACTAAACTCGCTCGTCGGATGTTGCATAAAATATGACACAACACTGCTTAATTATAGAGGCCTGATTGGTGTTTGTCACATCAAACATAAGCATGCATCTATGAAGAAAAGATTGGAAAGGTCACACAACCTACAATGATTGGTTTCCAGAGTTCCGCATCAACAACACCTTGAATAAGTTGGGATAGTGATATACTCTATTTAGGTTGTGTTAACTCTTGTATTTTAGGACTTTATTGAGTGTTCTAGGTTAGAGTTTATGCTTAATTGTAATATCAAGACCGAAGACACAAGGATTACAGATTCAAGATTTTTCAAGACAAGTTAGAGAAGAAGAGCCGATTCTGTACACATACCGCCAGAGCGGTGGCATGGCTGAGAATTCGGTAGCATCCCAGGGAGTTTCATATTACACATGAGAGATTTTAATACCATTAAGTCCACGCGCGCGGTTTGCCTAGCGCGTGCGCAGTGAATGCGAGATCCGAAACAAATTTCTTTTCATCTTCTTTTCCTTTTATGCATATTTTATTATTTCGGATGATTTGTTTTCTGAGGCTATGTAATAGGTTTTAGGTTAGAGTTTTTAATAAATAAATTCACTCTCTTTTACTTTCTTAGACTTTATTTTAGACCTAGATTTCTCTTCCATGGTGAACTAACTTCTTTCGGGTTTGTTCAGTTGAGAAGCGTTGATTTAAGACTTGTGAGATTTTGATCATTGATTTCTATCCTTATTATTAGTTCTCTTGTGCTTGAATGTTCATGAATATTGATTGGTTCTACTTGAGTAGCTAACTTGTTGAATTAATTGATTTTCTATTGATGGATCTTGGTTTGGACCGTGGACAAAGCTGTTCTGTGAATACAACTTGAATTTTTAGGACCATGGACTAGGGTGTTAAGGAAGAGTTTTAATTATATTTTTCTACAATTGACTCGTAGCTTGATTGCTTTTGCATGTATCTTACATATCCTTGTTTGCATTGCTAGTAGATGCATGGATCGTGGATAGACGATTAAGTAAGATCAATATAGGAATTAACCATAAGAGTAAAAAGAATCAGTGGGCGACTTTATGATCGAATGCTTGTTTCGAAGTGGATCTTTAGAATAAACTAAGTAATTGATTGTTTCTTTGTCTGTTTAATTTGTTTCTTAGTTTAGTTTAACTCTCCCGATTTCCCCCTGTTTAAATTAGCTGGTAGAAATAATAATACTAGGATCCACAAGCTCTCTTGGGTACAACCCCGACTTACTCGCTACTAACTTGTATTAGGGTTATTTATCTTTGATCTTAGCATAATGACCTCGGCGGACTCAAACTTTGCCACTGTTGTTGGGGAACTTTTTGTTTAATTCTAGTGCTAATATTTCATGATGAACCTTATCATGAGTACTTCAGTAGGTGCCAGGAACAGTTGCATAACCTTGCTGCTTGGGGGATACAAATAGATCTTGATGATGCTTGCAATAACATTTTCAATGGACTGACTCTTTAGACTCAACTAAAGATGTATACTTGAGCAAGGGAGGTTATGTCCTCTAGAAGACCATTGATCGTTGGAACTTCTTTTGCTTGATCAAGGGGATCGAAGAGATAAAGAGAGCAAGGCCCTTATGAAGGAACTGGGGATTCAACTTTCTACCGCAATAAGTCAATTTGAGGCAATGATCATGAGGAAAGAGCCTATTTCGGAAGATCAAGGTCACCCGGGACGACAATAGCACTCATGGATTTGAAGCGGAAACAACAGAGTTCTAGGAAAAGCCTCTCGGGTCTCAAACGCCAATTCAACCTTTTTCAAAGGCGCTCAGAGATCCAACATAGGATGAAGAGGTGGATGATCATGATATGTTATGACGGAGGAGGATTATTTCTGTGAATTCTATAACTTTTGGGGAGATGATGAAGAGCATAATGATTTGCAGAAGGAGCTAGATCATCTCATAGAAAATTACTTCTCCACCTTACATGATGTCTATGTCTCCTGCCGTGGAGACCCCTGTTTTGATCGATCGTGATCCCTGTACCTTTACTCTCTTCCCTTACTATCTATTGATTTCTATTCCTCTATAAAAGTAGGTTTTGGGCATGATAGGGTACCTAACAAGTTCTCAAATTTGGGCGGTAATAAAAACTTAAATTTGTCTTTTTTGATGAATACTTTGAAAAGCCACCACGCCCTCTGAATTGGTTCCATCCTAAACAATCCCACTCGAACTTCTCTAGTTGCTTTGATAAGTTGAAGCGGTGTTTAAATGCTTTATTATTAATTTTCAATTTATCATTGTGCTATATATGCTTGCATGAGGTGAGTTTGCAGGGATTTGACCGGATGCTTAGGGCATTGATGATGTCCAATCTTGTAGATATTTGAAAAACGTCGAGCCGACGACATTAAATAAAGGTGCTACTTGGGAGGCAACCCGAAGTAGGTTGTTTTTCTTCCTTGTCTTTTGTTTCTTTTTTATTTGCAAAAAATAATTCGGACTAACATGCAGGTACTAGGTTTGAAAGAATGAAATGTTGTTAAACCGCGACCGCAGGTGCACAACCACGATCATGTTTCAAATACAGAAATTACAGTAGTACAGGTACTAGAATCGCAATCGCAAGTAGGGGAACTGCGGGTGTCAACTAACAAAAAAAACACTCAAAAAAAGATGAAAAACAGTGTGTTCTTCTCTCTCTTTCTTCTTCCTTCTCTTTCACATCATCCATCTTTCTTCCATCATCTTCGGATTTGTTCTTGTTCGTGGTGGTCTTCAACTATGAGGGAGTCTTCGTCTTGTTCAGTCCGTGCCACTTTGCTGCTTAGATTGTTGATGCCCCTAAAGTGGATTTGACGTTTGTTCGTGAGATCGCGTACACAAATGAGATTAAAATACGCATATATAGACAATGCTTGATCAAAGCATGTTGTCTATAGTTAGTATTTTACGTAAGGTTTAATACCCATGGTCTATGATAGAAGCTTAAACAACGGTTTATGAAAATACGTTGTGCATTGAACTCATATATATATACAAGGACAACGGTTTTGGACAAACGTTGCTAATATGTAAGATTTACCTTACTTTAGACAATGGTTTATATAACCCGCAATATATACTGTAACTCATATCTGCACACTTGTCTCAAAAAAAAAACTCATATCTACACACTGGCACGAAACCCTAAACACGTAAATATTATAATTGTAATATTCGCTCCATTATATTCTCTCAAACCCGCCAGACATATCACGTTCTTCATCCAGCGAGAGTAGCGGTTCTTCAACTCACGCTTCCTTTCTCTAGCAGTTCGATCAATATCGCTACTTCTTTCTGATACGAATCTCCACCTTAAAGGCTTGATTTAGGTTTCTGCTTGTCTTGGTCTCCATTGGAATGTTGAATTTGGGTAAATTTTTAGTGTTTGAGTTTTTGTTTTGTTAATTTAGGGATTGAAACCGACCGGCCCCCAACCCGTTGTATTACTCACAGTTGGCATGGCCGCATGCGCAGTAGCATCCTTGGTAGTTCCAAATTACATAGGAGAAAACCGCATGTACGGATCTCAGAAGGTGTGTGTGATAAAAGGCGATTTGCAAAGAGCGAAGAAATTTCGATACGAGAGGGACCGCGTGTGCGCCGTAGGTGCAGGATCCGAAACGACTTTCTTTTTATCTTGTTTTCCTTTTTCTTATCTTTACTATTTTGAATGACTTGTTTTTTCGAGGCTATTTAATAGGTTTTAGGTTAGAGTTTTTAATAATTCATTCATCCAATAATTCACTCTTTTTATTTTCCTAGACTTTAGTTTAGACCTAGATTTCTCTTCTATGGAGAACAAACTTCTTTAAGGTTTGTTCAATTGAGAGGCTTCGATTTATAACTTTGTGAGATTCCGGTACTTGATTTCTATCCTCTGGTTATTAGTAAATCTCACGCGCTTGAATGTTTATGAATATTGATTGATTCTACTTGAGTAGCTAACTTGTTGCATTGATTGATTTTCTATCGTAGGATCTGGATTTCGACGGTGGACAAAACTGTTTTGTGAAAACAACTTGATTTCTTAGTACCGTGGACTAGGGAGTTAAGGAAGAGATTTAATTATATGTTTCTACAATTGACTCGTAGCTTGATTGCTTTTGCATGTATCCTGCACATCCTTGTTTGCAATACTGGTATTGATTTCAACGTCCTCTGTCAGTATTAAGATTTGCCTGAACCGTGGATAGGCGATTAAATAAGATCAGGGTAGGAATTAACCATAGGAGTAGTAAACAGTGGATGAATTTGTGATCGAATTCTTGTTTCAAAGTGGATCTTTTGAATAAACGTGTTTCCCAAGTACTGATTGTTTCTTTGTCTATTTGATTTGTTTCATAGTTTAGTTTAGTTTAACTCTCTTGATTTCCCCATCTTAACTTCAGTTGGTAGAAATATTAATACTAGGAGTCGCAAGTTCTCTTGGATACGACTCCAACTTACTCTTTTTACTAGATTGTAGCAGAGTTATTTATCTTTGATCTTGACATAACAAACTAGGCCGAGTCAGGTAGGAATTCCATGCAAAGCACAAAAAGATACGGCAAAAGAGGACCACCTTGTCGTACTCCTTTTGTGGCTTTAGAACCCTCGGTGATTTCCCCATTCCATAGAATCCTGGTTTCTCCTATGGACTGGGACATCATAATAATATCAATCATATGTTTTGGAAGGTGAACTTGACAGAGTGTGTCTTCTAGGAGTTCCCATATTCTTCTATTATTTGATTTTTTCTATCATTCACTTCTTTGTTGCAACTCTAGCCTTCATGATATGTAGAATCTCTTACATGATAACTTCATGATCAATGATTTACCTCCCCATAATGAAACTAGCTTGAGTTGGGGCAATCAACTTCAATAATATAGGTTCGAGACGATTGGCAATCACCTTTGCTGAGGAGAGCAATTGGGCAGTATTAGATGAGTTCTCGCCAAACTCCTTCTTAAAAAGAAGTATGATGTCTCAATTGAGTCTTCTTCTTCCTCAAGTACGCCGCCGTTGCAACAAGGTAGACGATCATCCTGGAACTCCATGCCAAAAATTGTCGTGTTCAAGAGGAGTAAGTCAGCGATGTACGACGAGCATCGTGAGACCGTCACTGCTCACAATCGTCGTCAATTTCTATCGCCGCAGTGAAGATTCCCGATCTCCGGTACTGTCATCATCTCGACCGCCCGGCACTAGGCTTCTCATCGTGGCACATAATAGTTAATCGGACTCCGGTGAGTGTACTCGTCTTTATCTTCCTCTTAGAGCCATGGTGTCGTTGAGACGGACATCAATTCGGAGGCTTATGTAGGGTTGCGAGGTTACTAGCGTCGAGTTGACTTAGCCATCTAAATTGATCGAGCGCTCGTATACTATCATTAATGTATTGCGTGTGTATTAGGATTAGATTTGGACTTTTCTACTAGGTAAGAATTAGGAAGTCCTTTTTCGGAGGACGTTCTAATGCATCCTTTTGGATGAGAGCTAAAAGCTCTTAACTGTTTTAAATATATATGTTCGATAAGGTATTTTTGTTTACTCTAATCTAACTCCAAATATTAATATGATTTTAAAACAATCTAAACATATACAGATTTAAAATCTATGGATAGACAAAAAAAAAAGATTATGAATTATGGTATAATCTATACTTAGTTTTATTAAGTTAAACTTGACTAAAATAACTAATTACATATTGAGGTAGCTAATGAACTATGAGAATGAAAAGACATGTGTTATGGTGGGGCCCAAATGACCACCATGATATGGGGATTAAAATGTGAAACCAAAATAAGAGTATCATACCCATCAATTTTATTTTCTTTTTTCTTTAAACATGAAACTCTCCATAAACCCCTCATGATCCCACCAATATTCATACTCTAAAGTATTGGAACCCTAGCTGCAATTTAATTCTGCCATGATTTGCCTTGGAGGCTTATTAGTAAAGTTCCTTACTTGATATTTTTGTTCATGAATTTTCGTAACAATATGTTGGGTGTGAGGTCATGTAATTAATATATGCTTGGTACTTTCTAGATCATAATTGCACATTAAGCAACCCGTATTTATGGGAACGTGTTGTTGTGACAATCTCACCCTCGAGAGCAGTCTATTCATGCCTATTTTTCATAAGAAATTATTTACTTTTGGGTACGTGTCGAGGTACTAGATCTATTTTTTTGGATTTTGATTTTGCCTTTCCTCCCGTGATTTTAATTTTATTGTTGATGATGTAGAGAACCATCTATTCTTACTTGGATCCCAATATAGTTGATCTTGTTGGCAGTTTTCCGGTATTTGTTCGTCCATAATTATGTGCACTATTTCTAACGTTAGAACCTATTCCAACTTTACTACATCCTACTATTTCTCTGAATTTATAAATTTGCTAACCATTGATGCCTGATTTATCAATAATTGGTCCTTTGCACATTTAGTTAGTGGTCCTTTGGTAGTCCATCTATCAGTCTAGAATTTGATTGCTATTTTGTCTCCTACTTTCCATGATTGGTCTTAGCCCCATCAATTTTGACAATTACCACGTGATATTTGTTTGTGTTATGAAAAGATTAAGACTAAGGCCACTCTAGTCTTCTTAAAGGAATACTTAAACAAACTTTGAAGACACTTTTATTGTAAGAAGGGAGAGAGGGAGAGTAAGAACTTTAGAAGTGTATTTCTTACTCTACTTTGGTGCAAGTTTTACAATGGTGGATGACCTCCTTTTATAGGAGAAAGTGAGGTAAAAACCCTAGGTTAATTTCCATGATTTAACCATGGTAATAAGGAGGTGAAGAAGGTGAATAATTCACCTTGTACAATTTACCTCCAATCATACATAATACAAACAATACATGTTCAATCATCTATTCATACAAATAATGGAGATGTAAGAAGGTTAACTTGTAGATGTGTATAAAAGGGTGATTAGTAGATGATGTAGATTATGGCTATAATTATGCATGCATAACACTCCCCCTTGAATGTTCACCTTCTTTCATGTTGTAGGAGATGGGTGTGTGTTGCCTCGTTAAAAACCTTGTCAGGAAAAACCCAGTGGGATAAAAACCTGAACGAAGGGAAAAAGAGTGCAACTTGAAAACCCATTGTACGCTTTAGAGCTGCCTCATTAAAAACCTTGTCAAGTAAAACCCAGTGGGAAAAAACTTGATCGAAGGGAAAAAGAGTGCAGCGCGTATGATGCTCCCCCTGACTTTAACATAGGTCTCGAAGTCTGCACATTCCAATTCTGGATACCAGCTCTCCGAATTTCTTAGGGATCAAAGACTTTGTGAATAGGTCAGCCAAATTGTCATTTGATCGAATTTGTTGGATGTCCACTTCACCAGCTTCTTCCAAATCTCGAGTAGAAAAGAACTTTGGAGATATGTGCTTTGTGCGGTCTCCTTTGATGTAGCCTTTCTTCATTTGAGCAATACATGCAGAGTTGTCCTCAAATAATGTTGTTGGATCGTCAGTGATCGGCCGCATCCCACTTTCTTTCTGGATGAATTGCATCATTGCCCGTAGAGATACACATTCTCTTCCTGTCTCATACAAAGCAATCAACTCGGCTTGGTTCGATGATGTGGCAGTCACGGTTTGCTTCGTTGATCTGCATGAGATAGCAATGCCTCCATACGTGAACACATAGCCATTTTGTGATTTGGCTTTGTGTGGATCAGACAAGTATCCTGCATCTGCATATCCAACCAAGGTTGCATTTCTTTGGCTACGATAGTACAACCCGAGATCATGTGTACCCCGGAGATAGAGAAATATGTGTTTGATTCCATTCCAATGCCTCCTTGTAGGAGCAACGCTATACCTGGACAACAATTTCACAGCAAAAGCAATGTCTGGTCATGTATTGTTAGTTAAATACATTAAAGCACCAATTGCACTTAAGTATGGTATTTCTGGACCAAGAATCTCTTCGTCCTCTTCTCGGGGACGGAATTGATCCCTCTCAACATTCAGGGATCGAACTTCCATTGGAGAGGTCAAAGGGTGCGCTTTGTCCATGTAGAACCTCTTAAGGATTTTCTCAGTATAATTAGATTGGTGGACAAAGATTCCATCCTTTAAGTGCTCAACTGTAGGCCAAGACAAAGCTTTGTTTGTCCAAGGTCTTTCATTTCAAATTCTTTCATCAAATATTTCACAGTATCTTCAAGTTCATTTGAAGTTCCGACGATGTTTAGATCGTCAACATAAACTGCGATAATAGCGAATCCCTTTCCGGATCGTTTGATGAAGACGCATGGACAAACAGTATCGTTCTTATACCCTTCTCTCATGAGGTATTCACTGAGACGATTGTACCACATTCGCCTAGATTGTTTTAACCCATATAATGACCTTCTCAATTTTATGGAAAACATTTCTTTAGGTCCACGGATATTGGCCTCAGGCAATTTTAGTTCTTCTGGGACTCTCATGTAGATGTCGGTATCAATTGTGCCATACAAATATGCAGTAACGACATCCATCAAGCGCATTTGCAATTTCTCAAAGACAGTCATGCCAATTAGGAATCTCAATGTAGTTGCATCAACTACTGGAGAGTATGTCTCCTCGTAATCGATTCCGGGTATTTGAGAAAAACCTTGCGCAACTAGCCTTGCTTTATATCTTACAATTTCGTTTTTCTGATTTCGCTTGCGCACAAATACCCATTTATAGCCGACTGGTTTTACACCATTTGGTGTACGAGCTATGGGTCCAAAAACCTCTCGCTTTTTAAGCGATTTTAGCTCTGCCTGAATAACCTCTTTCCATTTTGGTCAATCTTTTCTTCGTCGACACTCATCGACTGATTTTGGCTCAAAATCATCATTTTCATTTACAATGTCACTAGCCACTAAGTAGGCAAATGCATCATCGACAATGACTTCCTTTTGATTCCATTGTGTACGTGTGGACACATAGTTTATGGAAATCTCATAATTATCGATATTCTCATTCTTGTCGAGGATGTCATTTTTCTTTGAGATGTTCTCATTCTCAATATCATTGCCTTCATCATCATTATCATGATTCATCGTGGCTTCTTCTACCATGCCCTTTTGTACCCTTGTTTTTCTCGGTTTCAAATCTTTTGAACCGAATGGTCTACCACGCTTACGGCGTATTGTAGACTCACTTGCAATGGATGCATCAGGCAATCCAGTGGGTTTCAGGGGCATTTGCGGCAGGTATATATGACTTAGTTACCCTCTTTGTGTCAGTAAAAGCATCGGGTAACTGATTTGCAATATTTTGCAAATGAATGATCCGTTGTACTTCTTGTTCACACAATTTCATTCTTGGATCAAGATTAGACAATGCAGTTGCATTCCACATGATTTCTCTCACATGTGGATTTGCATTTTTCTTTTCTCCCCCTAAGGTTGGGAATGTATTTTCATCAAAATGGCAATCAGCAAATCTTGCTGTAAACAAATCGCCAGTTGTTGGTTCGAGATATTTAACGATTGAGGGAGACTCAAAACCAACATAAATTCCCAATCTTCTTTGGGGACCCATCTTTGTGCGTTGGGGTGGAGCAATAGGAACATAAACCGCGCATCCAAATATCTTAAGATGCGAAATGCTTGGCTCCTTACCAGATACTAGTTGTATCGGGGATTGCTCATGATTAGCACTTGGCCTTAATCGAATCAAGGCTGTTGCATGCAATATTGCATGTCCCCACGCAGATGGTGGCAATTTTGATTTCATCAATAATGGTCTAGCAATTAGCTGCAATCGCTTTATTAAAGATTCAGCGAGACCATTTTGTGTGTGAACATGAGGCACTGGATGCTCAACATCAAGTCCAATTGACATACAATAGTCATTGAACGTTTGAGATGTAAATTCTCCTGCATTATCAAGTCGGATTTTCTTTATTGTATAATCCGGGAATTGGGCTCTTAATCGGATTACTTGAGCAAGGAGTTTAGCGAATGCAACATTTCTTGTTGACAATAGGCTTACATGTGACCAACGTGTTGATGCATCAATTAGCACCATGAAATAATGAAATGGTCCACATGGTGGGGTAATTGGCCCACATATATCTCCTTGGATTCTTTCTAAGAATGCAGGAGTCTCACTTGCAATTTTGCTTTTAGAAGGCCTGATAATTAGCTTTCCAAGTGAGCAAGCAGTGCAATTAAAATCACTGGTTGAAAGAACCTTAATGTTCTTTAGCGAGTGCCCAAGTGAGCTATTTATGATTTTGTGCATCATCACAAATCTTGGATGACCCAAACGGTCATGCCACAATGTGAATACAGCTTGGTCATTCGACCTTTTACTAGCTGTTGCATTCACCTCAAACGGATATATATATGTCTGGTATAATCCGGAGGTTTGCGTTGGCATCCTTTCAAGGATTTTTTTATGGCCAAATTCATGTTTTATGATGCACAAATATTCTCTCCCATTTTCATTCATGGTTTCCATATGAAACCCATTTTGACGCACATCCTTAAAGCTCAGCAAATTCCTTCGAGATTTGCTCGAGTATAGTGCATCATTTATCACTAACTTCGTTCCATTGGGGAGTAGAACGATGGCTCTTCCAGAGCCTTCAATGAGTTTCGACACACCGGATATTGTAGTAACATTGCCTTCAAAGGCCTTTAACTTTGTGAAGTATTCTCTACTTCTTAATATGGTATGTGTCGTCGCACTGTCTAGAAGACATTGCTCTTTCCCATTGTGCTTCACCTTAGGTGAGCTCAATTTCTATGCACATAAAGGAGCATGATTAAGGTATTAATAATAAAAGCTTCATATATTTCACAAGGATAATTATATTATACAAAGCCTATTATACATAGTCTATTATACAAAGCTTATTATACAAAGTCATGCGAGATTTAAAGTGAAGAACAAGCATAGAAGATACTACAATTATTCTACAATAACATGGAAGATAGAAGATTTATTTAGATGCTAGTCATCTAAGCATCAAAGCCAAAGTCATCGCCATTGTCATGGTTAAGGAAGTCATTAACATCCAAGCTAGTCACTGGTGACCTATTTCCACCATTATTCTCAATGTAATTGGTCTCGGTAGCCTTTTCTTTATCTTTCTCGGCTTTGTACAGCTTCACTAGATGTGAAGCTGTACGGCATACCTTTGACCAGTGACCAGTCATACCACATCTATAACATGTGGATCTAGCTTTGGGAGAGGATCCTGATGAACCCGTCTGGACCTTTTGCTTCGCATCCCCCTTGTAGCCATGGTTATCATGGTGGTTATCATGGCCTTTGTTGTAGTTTCGGCCACGCTTATTGCCACCACTACCACCACGGCTACCTCGGCTCCAATAGTTACCACGACCTCGACCACTTATGGCGTGATCGTTGCCCCCTTTCATTAGCGCTCCCATCATGGAACGCCTTTTTCATAGCATTTGCTTCTGGGGCGGGTGTTGAGCCCGTAGGCCTAAGGTTGTCGTTTCTCATTAGGAGCTCATTATTTTGTTCAGCAACCAACAACACTTTCAACAACTCGGAGTATTTTGTGAACTTTTTCTCTCGGTATTGTTGTTGCAATAAAATATTGGAGAGATGCATGGTGGAGTAAGTTTTCTCCAACATTTCGCCTTGTGTGATCTCTCGACCACATAGCTTCAACTGAGATGTGATCCTATGGATCACACTATTATACTCAGTGATGGACTTATAGTCCTGGAACCTTAGAGTGTTCCATTCGTATAGTGCTTGTGGAAGCAAGACCTCCTTTTGATGGCCATATCGCTCTTTCAAATTCTCCCACAAATCCTTTGGATCCTCCACAAACAAGTACTCGGTTTTGAGACTTTCATGAATGTGGTGTCGGAGGAACACAATGGCTTTCGCCTTTTCTTGTGGGGTAGTTGTATTCTTATCATCGATTGTTTTCTCAAGGCCATTTGCCTTGAGGTGAGCCATGGCATCAACCTTCCATTCAAGGTACTTTTGGCCCGATAAGTCAAGGATGTCGAACTCCCTTTTTGCGATGTTTGCCATTGGCTACTATGCATAAGAGATGTACATTAAACAATATTGTAATTTATGAATCGTGCATGGGAAGATTGAAGCAATCAATTTAGCATGCATGTAGATGATATGCATATAAGATAGATAGCGTATGCAACACAAAAGTAAATCAATGTAGGCATAGACAATATCATAAGACAAAAGTAAGAATGTAGACATAGGCAATATCGTAAGACAAAACTAAAAATGTAGACATAAGTAATATCATAAGACAAAAGTAAAGAATTGTACGAAGTATATTTAACAATTTTAAAGTCTTTAGTGTCTCAAAGTCCATTAGGTCCTTAAAGTCCGATATGTCCGAAAAAGGTCCTTAAAGTCTTTAGAGTCCGGAAAAAAATTCGGTTCACCTTTTACTCATCTTTTAAACCGTTCACTTTTTCACTTTCTTATCTCTTTCTTTCTCCTCCATTTTCGATCTCCACCACCAAAAAAACTCTCGATTCTTCCATGGCCGACGACGAGATTATGCGTCGTTTTAGGGCCGGAAATCAAAGATTTATAATCGAGCTTTTCATTTGCCTTTTTCTTATTGTGGTTACCAACATCATTCTCATAATCGTTTTGCTTAAGAGTTATTTTCAAGCCGGTCGGTGAAAATTAGGATTTTCAAGGGGAAATCAAGTTAATCAACGAGTGAAGTAAGCAAATCTAATTCCTTGTTTTTATCTTATGTAGATCCAAAACATGTGATTATTTTTGGTAAAGAAACGTTTGAAATCTAGGAAGGGAACGAGTTTCTGATATAGAAGATCCCAAATTGGGCAACTATAGAGCATACTCCTCAAAACAAATTTTGTATATAAACTTCTTGTATGTTTAAGATTAAGAAGAGTTAGAGTTGGTACCTTAGAATTTAGGAAGCTCAATTGGTAATTAGAGACTCGTGCTGATAACGTGTTATGAAAAGATTAAGACTAAGGCCACTCTAGTCTTCTTAAAGGAATACTTAAACAAACTTTGAAGACACTTTTATTGTAAGAAGGGAGAGAGGGAGAGTAAGAACTTTAGAAGTGTATTTCTTACTCTACTTTGGTGCAAGTTTTACAATGGTAGATGACCTCCTTTTATAGGAGAAAGTGAGGTAAAAAACCTAGGTTAATTTCCATGATTTAACCATGGTAATAAGAAGGTGAAGAAGGTGAATAATTCACCTTATACAATTTACCTCCAATCATACATAATACAAACAATACATGTTCAATCATCTACACATACAAATAATGGAGATGTAAGAAGGTTAACTTGTAGATGTGTGATGTCGTGCTTTTTAGTTAGATTTCTTAGGTTGTTTTCTAGTTTGTTTTGCATGTTTTCCTTTAAGTTTGTGTGTTTTACATGAGATTTCCACTCTCTTTCGAGAGTTGGAGTCGTTTGTGTTTGCATTTGTGTTTTGTAGGTATTAGCAGCATTTTAGAGGAGTTTTCGAGCTTTACCGAGCATTCTAGGAGATGACGGTGTTGCGGTGTTCGTAGTCAAGTCAAGAGGAGCTTTCAAGGATTTCAAGGATGGATCTTCAAGCCAAAAAGTGTCTCAAAAGAAGCTACAAGAAGTCTAAAAGGAACCCAAGAAACATCGAAAAAGAAACCCCGAAGAAAGGCTACCAATGGAACAAGTTCGAGCGAAAACACGAAGAAAACATGATCCTGCTGTAGGCCGCGACCACCCTGAGCTGCGACCAAAAGCGAATCCTTGCCGCCCAAGTAATGCTTTTTGCGGGATTTTTGAAATTCGAAAAGGGGGACAAAAGTGGCAGCTGTGGCAGGCTGAGGAAGCTTCCTTTTAAGTTGACTTTTTTGGTACTTCTATTTAAGGGGCTTTTGGGCTCCTTTTCTAGTTAGCTTTGGATAGAGAGAGGGAGGCTTGTGTGGGAAGCTTAGGGTTGGAGAGAGATCTCTCCCACTCTCCCTCTTTGGGAGGTGAGGAGGGAAGGAGAGGACGAAGATGGAGGAGGGTTTGTAGAGAGAAGTTGTGGAGTTTGCAAGGCTTGTAAGTTTGGATCTTGGTTTAATTTAAGTTGTTGTTTTCGATTATGTTTCCCTCTTCTCTTGTGTTGTTTGTGTGTTTGTGATGTGTGAGTAGTTAGCTTGCTAGGGTTGGGGTGAAACCCACCATGAAAGTGCATTTGAGACCTTGATTGCTTGGATCCATGCTTAGCTTGAAATCTCTGCCCATAAATCCCTCTTGTGTGCTTAAAACCCTTGAAGAAGGGGGAATGTTCTTGCTTGCAACCTAATTAAGAGGTTTTGTTTGTGAATGTGGACTATCTGGGTTTAAATGAAAGTCGAACCCTTCGAAGAACAAGTTGGATTGCATGTTAACCCGTTCATGTAAATGGAGGCTCTTGATGTGTTCTTTTGTGATGAAAGTCACCTATGAGGTTTTGAGTTGAGTTGGTCCTTTATCATTGTTTGAATGCATGTTCAGGGTGTGGTGAAACCCCTCCCCTAGTTGTTTTTCCTTGATTTTACAAAACCCATTTCCGTGCCCAGATAGGTCGGCCGCGACCAGTTGCAGGGTCGGCCGCGACCCCCTCTGTAGTTCTTTTTCTGTGTGTTGTTGTGTTCTGTCGTAGGTCGGCTGCGACCCTCCTTAGGTCGGCTGCGACCCCCCTCAGAACGTGCAATTTGGCTCCTCAGGGCGTGCAGTTTGGCTCGTTTTGCTTTGTTTTGTTTTGCTTTTGTAGTTTGATTGCTAGACTATAGAACTACTAGCTCCCGTGGACGATCCTGACTTCGCTATACTCAGCGGGGACTTGACAAATTTTATTTGTTAAGGTTAAACCCTCCCAACAAATTGGCGCCGTTGCCGGGGAGTTAGTTTAGTTTCTTTGTCTAGCATTCTTTCGGGTGAGGGACTAGCCCAAACCCTTTGTGTGTTTTTGATTTGTTTTGTGTTGTTTTTGTTTTTAGGTTTAATCTAGCCATGGCGACCTTTGAGGACCTTGCTAGAGAATTGGATGATCTCCGTCTTGAAATGCTAAACCTCCAAAGAGAAAGAGATGCCGAGGCTTATGCATGTCAAGAATGGGAAGCCCGAGCCTACCTCCAAGCACAACCAAACGGCTTCCAAGAGGATGCTCTACCTCAACATCAATTTCAAGAGCCGTTAGCCACACATTATGATTGGGATCCCTATTGGACAAGTAATGAGTATCCCAACTTGGGTTATTATGAACCTCTTGGCTATGAAGAGCCAACATCATGGGTGCAAGGGTTGAAAGAAGAACTCATTCAAGGAATCCATGAAGTGTGCACCGACCTTATAGGAGTTCAAAACCAAGGAGGAGATCTCAAAGCGGCTCAAATTCTACAACCCCAAGGGCGATTACCGGGCCACCCCGAGGAGAGCCCGAGAGGTCACATTGATGCGGGTCACCTAAGGAGCGAAAAGAAGTTTCCGGAAAACGTTCCTTCTTCTTCGACAACAGAGGCACTTCCTTTCTCACCCAAGAAGGACGAGGAACCTTCCGTTGAGAATATTGAGCCCTTATCCGAGTCATGTCCTCCACTCATTCTAAGCCAATCATTCCTCATTGCGACCGGAGCTATCATAGATGTCAAGAAGGGACTCGTATCATGTTATGATGGTGAAGAGAAAGTAGAGTTCCGCTTCGACAATGCTTTGAATGAGAACCATGAAGAGAAAGTGATGAATTTGGAGGATGATCCCGAAGAAAGTTCCTTGCTAGATGAGGCCGAGAAAAACCAAGTCGATACCCAAGTTGAGGATGGGACTCTCTTGCTAGGAGAAGGCGAAATTGAGGAGGTTAAGGCCCAAGAGGATGAAGGATGGACGGGGTCTTTGCTACCAATGTTGAAACCAAACCCGCTCGTGGAGGAATGTGAAGAAAATGTGGTCGGGTTTGGACCTTCATTGACCCCGGATGCTAGCAAAGAGCGGGCCAAGCATGAAGAGATGAAGATCGTCACCCTAGGACGCAAGGAGCTATGGACCTACATGGACAACTTTGATGAGTATTGTGAGGCACCACCACAACCACCAAATCGGTTATATCCTAATCCCTCTCATGAAAAATTTTCTTGTGCATTTGATAAGTTGAAACGATCTTTGAGTGCTATATTATTTGTTCTCAATTTATCAATATGCTACCTATGCTTTCATGAGGTGCCTTCACGAGACTTTGATAGGTTACTTAGAGCTTTGACAATGTCCGATCATAGAGATTAAGCGCGGATACCTCTCTCTCCACACCTTCTTCCACACACTTTTCTCATTCTAAGTATGGGGTGGCGATGAGGATATCCGAGCCACTATAGGCTCTCACAACCTCCGACTAATGAGGTACTTCTCGTCTAGCTCAAAGACGTTAAAGAAAGCGCTTTTCGGGAGGCAACCCGTTCTTTCCCTTTTCTTTTCTCTTTATTTTAGGCTTTTTAGCTTTGGTTAATTTAATTTTCTTAGTCTAGACTAGATAGGTAGCTTGTCTTGCATATCCACTAGTATTTTGTAGAAACCCGAGGCAATGGAAGGGCATAAGAGGACCGGGACAAACGAAAATGCAAAGGAGGTGGTCTCAGAGAAGGGTCGGCCCCGACCTCCATATGGTCGGCCTCTACCTTCATATGGTCGTGCCCTACCTCCCCTAGGTCGTCCCCTACCCTCCCCTGCAGCCCAAAGGTCGAGCATTAATGAAAACGACACTTCGCCGCCGCCTCACCTCAAAGATGAATCTTCTCCAATTAAACGCTCCAAGTCCAAGTTAGTTTCTCTTTTCCTCTCTTTACTTTTTAAGTATGGGGTGGTTTGGGGAAATTGCTTGATTGTGTCATTTGCATGTTGTTTGTGTTCTTGTGTTTGTATGCATGTGTGTTTGCATGTTTGTGTGAGTGTCTTAGCATGATTGAGTCTTTTCTTTTTGATTTTCATGATGGATGAATACCCTTGCTAAGATGTCCTAGGATAGTAATTATGAGCATCATCATGTAAATCCTTGTAACTTGCTTTGTAAGATTGCCTACCATGACTTTGATTTTCGAATTTTGAGCATATAATGAACATTGAGCATGCATGATTCTAGTGAAAGCAATCCAACAAATTGAACCTAAGTGAGAAATTTTTTGGCCACAAGGAACGTATGTTTTATTCCTTAGTTTTTCATGTGTGATTTTTACTCTTCCAAATGCATTTATCACTTGACAATGGCATGCTTATTTGAAATTTGAAACCAATGGAGATGTATTCATGACTTGTTAGATCAAATGATATTGAACTTATTTTCATTAGCCTTTTTCTTTCCCTTTTCATCCTACCTATGCATGATCCTTTGATTTGAAGCCCCTCGTTTGAGCCTAAAGCCTTATTTCTATCTCCACAAAAGTACCCTAGCCATGATAAGCTTGACCCTCTTAATCCGGGAATTAGGACTTAGAATGGATTGAGATGTTGATGTGGATGAGGGGTGAAGATGAAGAGATTGTAAAGGTGGAGATTAAAGGAGTGGTCTAAAGAAAAGAACCGAAAAAAAGATGAAGTGCTGGCTCGGATAGCACATTAGTAGTGGAAAATTAACCTCTGCTGTGGGTCGTGGCCGACCCCCAAGAGGTCGCGGCCCCGACCCCCACCAGGCCCTTCCAAAAAAAAAAAGAAAAAAAAGAGAGGTGTAGTTTGAATAAGTGCAAGAGCCAATGCTTCCTCCTAAGAAGAAAGACAAAGAAGTAGGTGAAATGAAGTGTGCTTGAAGGTTAAGTGTTTGGTGTTTGGAGGAAGAAAGAAGAGTTGGTTGAGTGTAGTTGAGTTTTGAAGTCTAGGAGTCTAGGTTCCCGGATTCATTAGCACCACAAGACCAAATCATTCCACACCCTTTGAAATACCGAGCCCCATTACAACCCGGCCGAATGAAGTTTCTTTGAAGTCTTCATTGAGCCACCTAAGTTCTTTTGATGATTTACCTTGTTTTGATTTCTTCGGTGGAGAATTTCGAATATAATTCCCATTGACTATGAGGTTTTGCATTTGGGATTGAGTTTGAGTGCTTGATTGATACATCCTGAACACTTGAAAATGAGTGAAACACATTACCCTTGTGAGGTTGGATTGTTATTACTTGGAATTTGCACATGTGTGCTATGATATTGAAATTGTTTGCTCATTATTCTATCTTGTGCTTACTTTTCCTTAAAGGCATTCTTTGAGCTTGTTATTTGGTATTGATGCATGAGAGGTATTGCTTGAGGACAAGCAAGTTTAAGTATGGGGTATTTTGATGTCGTGCTTTTTAGTTAGATTTCTTAGGTTGTTTTCTAGTTTGTTTTGCATGTTTTCCTTTATGTTTGTGTGTTTTGCATGAGATTTCCACTCTCTTTCGAGAGTTGGAGTCGTTTGTGTTTGCATTTGTGTTTTGTAGGTATTAGGAGCATTTTAGAGGAGTTTTCGAGCTTTACCGAGCATTCTAGGAGATGACGGTGTTGCGGTGTTCGTAGTCAAGTCAAGAGGAGCTTTCAAGGATTTCAAGGATGGATCTTCAAGCCAAAAAGTGTCTCAAAAGAAGCTACAAGAAGTCTAAAAGGAACCCAAGAAACATCGAAAAAGAAACCCCGAAGAAAGGCTAGCAATGGAGCAAGTTCGAGCGAAAACGCGAAGAAAACATGATCCTGCTGTAGGCCGCGACCACCCTGAGCTGCAACCAAAAGCGAATCCTTGCCGCCCAAGTAATGCTTTTTGCGGGATTTTTGAAATTCGAAAAGGGGGACAAAAGTGGCAGCTGTGGTAGGCTGAGGAAGCTTCCGTTTAAGTTGACTTTTTTGGTACTTCTGTTTAAGGGGCTTTTGGGCTCCTTTTCTAGTTAGCTTTAGATAGAGAGAGGGAGGCTTGTGTGGGAAGCTTAGGGTTGGAGAGAGATCTCTCCCACTCTCCCTCTTTGGGAGGTGAGGAGGGAAGAAGAGGACGAAGATGGAGGAGGGTTTGTAGAGAGAAGTTGTGGAGTTTGCAAGGCTTGTAAGTTTGGATCTTGGTTTAATTTAAGTTGTTGTATTCGATTATGTTTCCCTCTTCTCTTGTGTTGTTTGTGTGTTTGTGATGTGTGAGTAGTTAGCTTGCTAGGGTTGGGGTGAAACCCACCATGAAAGTGCATTTGAGACCTTGATTGCTTGGATCCATGCTTAGCTTGAAATCTCTGCCCATAAGTCCCTCTTGTGTGCTTAAAACCCTTGAAGAAGGGGGAATGTTCTTGTTTGCAACCTAATTGAGAGGTTTTGTTTGTGAATGTGGACTATCCGGGTTTAGATGAAAGTCGAACCCTTCAAAGAACAAGTTGGATTGCATGTTAACCCTTTCATGTAAATGGAGGCTCTTGATGTGTTCTTTTGTGATGAAAGTCACCTATGAGGTTTTGAGTTGAGTTGGTCCTTTATCATTGTTTGAATGCATGTTCAGGGTGTGGTGAAACCCCTCCCCTAGTTGTTTTTCCTTGATTTTACAAAACCGATTTCCGTGCCCAGATAGGTCGGCCGCGACCAGTTGCAGGGTCAGCCGCGACCCCCTCTGTAGTTCTTTTTCTGTGTGTTGTTGTGTTCTGTCGTAGGTCGGCTGCGACCCTCCTAAGGTCGGCTGCGACCCCCCTCAGATCGTGCAATTTGGCTCCTCAGGGCGTGCAATTTGGCTCGTTTTGCTTTGTTTTTTTTTGCTTTTGTAGTTTGATTTCTAGACTATAGAACTACTAGCTCCCGTGGACGATCCTGACTTCGCTATACTCAGCGGGGTCTTGACAATTTTTTTTTTAAGGTTAAACCCTCCCAACAATGTGTATAAAAGGGTGATTAGTAGATGATGTAGATTATGGCTATAATCATGCATTCATAACAGTTTGCTTTTTTTAACTAAAAAGTGCTTTATTTTTTGATATTTTTCATTGATTATTCATACCCAAATGTTACATGGTTTGGCTATTATTTTCGGTTCAAAACATATATAGACACCCGAACTTTTCCAGTTTGCTCATTTGGACACCTGATCTTTGAAACGGACCTATTGAGCATACCAACTTGTCAAAACCTACCTAGTAAACACCCCCTCCCTGATTACGGAGTGTAGTTTTACACACGCCCTACTATATGAACATGATTAAGCATAAAAAAGGTCAAGTGATGCCAAATAAGGCTTCCTCGTTTAATTAACTGTGACCTAAACCCGTCATTATACTACAATGGCAAGCAAAGTTCTTTCTACATTTAAGTTTAAAAACATTTGGCTTTTAATGAAAATACTCTCAAATAAAGTGTACATCACACGTGCAATGCCACGCTAAGGACTAGGTGTTTAATAGGTAGCCTTTGACAAGTTGGGGTGGTCAATAGGTCTGTTCGACAAGTTGGAGTGTTCAATAGGTCCGTTCTAAAGGTCAGGTGTTCAAATGACCAAAATGGACATGTTGAGGTGTCTATATATGTTTTGAGCCTATTAATTTCCATAATAGTTTCATCAATGTCTGATTCGCATGTTTGGTTTTTCTAACTCCTAGTCCTCCAAGAGATTTGGGTTTACATATCTTATCCTGCCCTACCCTACCAGGGGTTTATATCTTGGTGCTTTGTTCCAGGGGAAGCTTCTATTAACTTGGTTGTGCTCATTATGAATATTTTGATGGTAAAAGGAAACTTTGCGTTAGGTAATCAGGTTTCGTTACTAGGTTGGCTTGAATTAGGGTAGCTCTCCCCACCTAATAGTTTGAGTTAGCTTTCCATTTGGTCAAATGGTTCTTTGTCTTACCTAATGTTTCCCCAAATGTTTCTTTATTAACTTTACCACTAATAATAGAACATCCTAGGTATTTCTCCAAGTCTGTCATAGTTTTAACATTTAGCACTTGTTGGATAGTCTGCTTTTGGTGGTTTGCACCTAGTTTGGAAGTTTGGAAAGCTAATTTATTGTAGTTAACCTTTTTACCAGAAATTGAGCAATATTAATCAGTTGTCTTTTTTATTAAGGTACAAGCACTTTGGGTGCTTTTGTCAATATTATAATATCATCTATAAGGGCTAAAAATGGTATTTTAGTTCCTGAGTTGGCTAGGGAAATTTCTATGGTTTATTCTTCCTATTGCTTATTGTTCGAGCTTTCTTACAAGGATTTCAGCTCCAAGAATAAAAAGATATGGGGACAATGGGTCTCCTTGTCGTAGTCCTCTCTCTGGCATGAATGGATCGGTTGGTCTGTTGTTTACTAGCACGAGTGTGAAACTGTTTGAAAGCATTATCCTAAATAATTTGAGAATTTTGGACTAAAGCCTATCTAGAGCTTTGACTAAGAAATTCCAATCCATTCTATCATAAGTTGTTTTCATGTCCAATTTTATCGTTGCACGTCGCTTTCTGCCTTTCTTTCCTCTGAAAGAATGAAACATCTCATGTACGATCAATATATTATCTTAAATTGCTCTATTTGTGACAAAGGCGTCTTGGAAAGGATGAATTATTTTGTTGAATATCTTTTTCGAGTCTCTCTATGATTATTTTAGAGATGATTTCATATTGTTGAGCATGAACTGATTGGTTTGCAGTGACTCGTGGTTTCTAGGTTGTCCTTAGATTTGGTAGAGAATTATAAAGGTCTAGTTTATTTGTTTTGACATTGCTCCTTTATGGAAGAAACTTTTTTAGCTTTGATAACTGATGTACCTACTATTTTCCAATATATTTTTATAAAAATTTGAAGATTTTCCATCCAGGCCGGTTGATTTATCTAATCAACTTTTAGCACAACATTTCAAATTTCTTCATCCTTCATGGGCTTTGTTAGTTCAAAATTTTAGTCTTTGGTGATTTCTGTACGGATGAGGTTTAAGAACTCATTTAGGGTCATACTGTTTTTTCTTAAATAAAAGGATAAATTTATTAACCAAAGAGAGGCTACAAAACTTACTAGCAAAGCTAGCTATTTATAGCTTGCTTAATTCCAATTTTCTCCATGTACACAGGCTTCTCTCGTTTTCCTTTTTCACCTCGCCTTAAGACAATTCATAATGTGCCTCACACATTCCAATTCATTCCTTAACAATAGTGCTCTTGTGATTAAACAATAGCGAGTTCCTAATCTTCCATATGTGGTAGATAACCACACAGTGGCAGTGATTCTAAAGGCTAGAAGCAAGCGATCTCTTCCTCTGCAATGGCACGGTTTGGCTGATCCAATCTTCAATAATCTAGATGCGTCTTCCCAGTTTTGCCCATTGAAGGACACCCTTCGGCACATCCTCGGAGTACCTACACTCGAACCACATATGGAATCTATTTTCTTGCAGATTTGTACTACAAAGCAAGCATAAGTCATCCCGCACAAGACCCCATCTCTTCAAGTTATCCTTAGTATATATTCACCCCTCTACTCACAATTTTCCAAGCAATAAAGGCAACCCTAAGAGTATTCAACCTATTCCAGACCATGTCTTACCACACAACAAAATTTCCTTTCTCTGCCATGCCATCATACAAAATTTGCTCATCCATTTTCCCGTTCCTAGAGTTGAGGACAAGTGGGACAGCACCATCATTTATGAACTCAACGAGCTCATCTCTAAGTTGCACCATAACTCTCCTCACGGCATTAGAGGTGTTTTTGCATCTCACCATCCAGATGTTTTACCCTCTTGTATGAGTTTCCTCCACCCACTTATGCGAGATTGAATCAGAATCACTGATTGAATCATACAACTTAACAACATTGGCCTTGTTCCAAGCGGAAATATCTTTTAGCCCCCCCCCCCCCCCAACATTAGGTTTACAGACCCACTTCCAAGCAATCGGCGCTTTGCAGCCATCACCCTTCCCACACAAAAGGAAGCTCATGAGCATCCTGTCGATCTCTTTAAGAACTGATTTTGGGAACAAAAAAATCTTGCACCAGTACTAAAGCATTCCAAAGAATAAAACTCTGACAATTTTCGATATTCCAGCGAAAGAAAGGTGCCTGGTAGCCCAAGCATTAGCATTATTCCTTATTTTGCACACAAGATCATTGTAGTCCTTGCATTGCGCCCTTGAGCTACAAAGAGGAACTACAAGATACTTAACTAGAAGCTCACCTTTCCTCAAGCACATGAAGGAGCAAACTTGATCCTCCAGAGACTCCTCCAATCCAACATAGAAAATCCTTGACCTGTCTTGGTTCATTTCAAAACTAGCGCTCATACTAAAATAATCTAGCACTCTTTTAACCGCTTGGATGCACTCTTTTAGGGTCGTATTGTTGATTTCTTCTTTTCTAATATTTTTTTCTTAAGAGTTCTTTGAAATTCTTCTCTAATGTTTTTCTCCCCTATTATTTGTGATATACACAATTATGTTGTGTATTTAGATGGGGTTTTAGCATACTTTTAGTCATGTTATAGGTGCTAAAGATGGAGTTTGGAGCGTTGCAAAAAGAAGAGCCGAGGTACCCTGAAGACCACTTGGAGCTGAAGTGAAGAAAAGTCGAAGAAGAACGTTCTGCTGTAGGTGGCGACCGCAGCCAGTGCCGAGGCAGAATCCCTCTTCAAACGCTGCAGTTTGTTTTCTCCTATTTAACGAGCTTTAGACCTGTTATTTAAACCTAGTTTTGGAGTTTGGACTTATTTTGTACTTTGGAGATTTATGGAGAACTAAGCGTCTTTGCTTAGATAGACAATTGAAGTGTTCGTTTTGATTAAGTTGTGAGATTTCTAATTCTCTATCGATTGCATGGATTAATCCTTTCTCTTGCTTGAATTGCTATTGACTTATTTCAATAATTTCTAGTCTGATCATCTAAGATTTATTGTTATTAGGTTATTGCTAGATTTAGAATGTTTCTGGTTGAGCATCTCTATTTCATAAAGTAGCAACTGCATTGTGCTAATATCTGGTTGTGTTAGTTGTATGCATAAGAGAATTGATTTGCATTCTAGGGTAAAATCTGGTTGTTTTATCTTAGTTTGTGTCCAACTATATTCTTGTTATTGAATGCTGCTAGTTAGATTGAATCTTGATAGTTTCATGATTATTTAACTAGTTAGGGTTAATAGTATCTGGTTGTGCTATTAATTATACTTGAAAAGGAATTGGGATTTCCATTGCATAGATATTGATTGAAATCACTGATCAACTTGTCAAGCGAATGCGGATATTTGTTTGTATGAGTGTTTCCAATTACTGATAAATTTAACTCTTGAATTCTTTGGATTTGCATGCTAGTGTGTGAATTAATCCCAAAAACCCCCCTTGTTACTTTAGTTTGATACAAATTTCACTACGAAAGATAATCTGTCTCCTTGTGGAATCGACCCTTACTTGCTTTATACTTTGGTTTAAGTTTGTTTTGTTTTCTTTGCATAATTATGGTTTAAAGCGACTAAATCACGCTGATCAATTTGTGTCCCTCCATTAACCTTATTTCTCTTATAATTTTCCTCTTTTGCCTACCATTAGCAATTTGTGAAAGTATCATGAATTAGTGTTTGTTAGCTTGATATGTCTCATTTTGGATTGAATGGGGGCAAACTGCTAATTAACTGGGTTGTAGGAGCCAACTAATATTGTAGATTGCGAGCAAATGGGAATTGAATTTAGTGAATTAGTGCTGGAATCAACTTGTGGTTGTAGAATCAATGTAAGTGTTAGAAGTGGTGGTTAGAGATTTTTTTTTCTATTAACAAAGCGTGGTTCTGGTTTTGGAGGGGTAGAAGATTGTTGCATGTTTATTCAACGTGGGGAACTAATGAATCAAGTATTGTTTTGGTAGGTAAGTTGGACTGTTATTATATAATGCCTTATAGATATTCCATTAGTATAAGATAGGCAGAGCCATTATTTATGTGTTCAATTTGATTAGAGTAATTATTGGTCATTTAAGTATTTATCTATTCGTCTTCGTATTAGGATTTTGCGCTTTCATGGATTTCTAGTATTTCATAATTCTTTGGATGTGAGTCATGAGAGGTAGGTTGATTTTCTCTATTCAAGCTTGTTAGGGTTTGCATCGTAATGATGAGATGGGTTTTGAGAACTAGTTCATATGGATCTTTGAACTTGATTTCTATGAGTGTGATATGTGTAAAATGTTTTAAGATTTTTTTTGAAATTCGAGCACGCTATTGCTTGTCATTTTATCTATGTTGGTCAGTGCTCTTGTAGAGACTTTATGTATATAGTTTCAATTGGGGATGGATAGTATTCGAGATGGCCCATCTCTCATTCCGATGTGCAATAGATACATCATTGTGATGGCAAGAAATGATAGGGTCAAGAGTTGCATAGCCTAAGTGGTGTAAAGTTATGCAACGATAGGGTAAAAGTGCATATCGTAGATTAGAGTTTTTGATTGTGTGACTTTATTTGGATTTGACTGAGTGACTAGTTGGACTTAGAATTGAACTAGAGTTATGTGTGTCACTAGTACAGAAATCCCATTTAATCACCCTCATTTTATCCCGGTTCCACATACAAGCGTCTTAAAAAGTGAAAAACTACTCTTTTATCACGGTTCGTCAAATATCCGTGATAAATAATTAAAGTGTCCTATTTAAAGATGTATTTTATCACGGTTATAAAAGAACCGGTATATAATACCTATAAGGTTTGACCTTCTCCACAATACATGCCGGATATATAACCGCGATAAATAATGTTAAATCAACCGAGATAATATATAGCCATAAATATAATATTTTATTAATTTCTAATGAAAACACTAATTAAGAACCTAGTTAATTGCCCACTTAATAACCGCGCTCTCAAAAATCGACCTACTTGCTTTTTATCTTTGTCTCGATTGAACGGCGCGAACAGGTACATACTCCACATCTGCTCCGACGATCGATCGTCTTCTCTCTAATCAGTTCCAAAAGCGACGCAGGCCAGTAAGAGGGACTCCATCTTCGCTTTGTCTCAGCGCAAGCCAGCAAGAGGACTCCATCTTCGCTCTCTCTACAATTGGTCGTTCCCAATTTCGACCACTGTTTTGGAGTTGCAAGGTATAATTTTGGAGTTGCAATCTGATTTTAGGTATGGATATTGAAATTGGGGTTTGGTGAATTACACTATTGTTACATAGGGTTTCATCCTTGTTGTATCTAATTAATTGACGGGAATCCTTGAGTTACGCTACTGTGAAATTACGCTACTGTTGCATAGGGTTTTGTCCTTGTTGTATCTAATAAATTGATAGCCATCTACACCAAAAAACTATTGACATCGTTGAATAAGATCTTCATATGCTCGAGCCAAGACGTTAAGAAGATGAGCCCTGGTTCAAAGCTTCTGCCAACTTCTTCAATGGAAGGCGTTTGAAATCCTATTGACATCCTTGAATACTGTTGTGTACTTCTATGATCTGTTTTTCTTTGCCCATCGGTTCATGTCAATAAAGTAATCAAAGCACATAGCTAGTGACCCTATTTTTCATCTCAGTTGCAAATAGTAACTAGACACTGTGAGGACTGATTGATTTTTTCCAAAGCATCAGTATTTTACATTGCTTTATCTAACGTGTCTTTGTTTGTGCCATAGTTTAATATGGTTGTAGCCTGTAGGTGTAGGATTGGAATGATATGCTATAGATAGATATATATAAATATATATATTTCCATCTTTATTTTAAACTAATGATTTCTATGTGGAAACATGATCCGGTCATGATTTGTATATGCTAGGCACTTACATACTGTCAAGACAAGATTTATATGAATAAATATTGTTTAACTTATGGGTTTTAAATGTGCAGGCTTAAGGAAACCCGTTCTGGAAGAAGACTAAGCTATTATTCAATTGGAAAAGTAGAGGTAAGGATGTGTACTATATATAATACATAAAATTTCAAGCATACATAATAGCTAATTGTTCTTATTAATATGATAACCAAATGACAGTGGAGAAGAGCACATTAATTCATTTGAATGCATATATTCACACTAATATATTGAGTTAAATTATGTATTCTTTTTTCATGTAGTATATGACTTTTCTGCATATTTCTCCCTTTCTACTTTCTCTAATGCATATTTCTCCCTACGAACTTACAATATCTAGGCCTAATTCATTGTTGATCCATAACTAGTGTTAGAGTTTTAATAATTGAATACAATTCTTTTAGATTTTAGTTTATGAAGTAGGTTGTTTGTTCGTTCTCAATAGCATATCAGTTGCTAAACCTTGATTATATATTTAAGAAGAAATTAAAAAACACATTATTTTGAAATTCAGTTTCATTGAGAATTTACTAGAACAATGGATCGAGGATGGATGCAAAAGAGTCGTATGAGCCAAGAGTATGCAGATGGTGTAGAATACTTCATTAAATTTGCTCTTGACCATGGTGTTGATCCTAAGAGTATTCGTTGTCCATGTAAGAATTGTAAGTTCGTTAAATGGATTAGTGATGACGAAATAAGAGACCATCTTATCATCCATGGTATTTCTCAAGAATACACACGATGGATATGGCATGGAGAAGAGTTTGAGCATTCGATCAATCATAACACAAAATCAGATCAGCTGAATAGTATGTTTGAAGGTGATCGAATTGATGATATGGTTCGAGATGTTGAGGATAACTTTACAGAGCATCCAGATTTGTTTGAAAATTTGATAAATGATGCTCATAAGCCTCTGTACACTGGGTGTGAAGGATTTACAAGGTTGTCTGCTCTTCTGAGATTGTATAACTTGAAAGTAAGTAATGGATGGACTGACAAAAGCTTTACGACGCTACTTGGACTTTTGAAGGAACTGCTACCCGAGGATAATTGTCTCCCTGAGCGTACATATGAAGCGAAAAAAGTTTTGCGCTCAATAGGGTTGAATTATGAGAGGATTCATGCTTGTCCTAATGATTGCATATTGTATAGAAAAGAATATGAATCATTGGAGAACTGCCCAAACCCTAAATGTGGAGCACCAAGATATAAGAAGAATGGTGCTCCATCGAAGGTGCTATGGTATTTTCCTATAATACCGAGGTTTCGAAGAATGTTTAATAACCCGAAAGATGCTAAAAATTTGACATGGCATGCTAATGAACGAATAAAAGATGGGAAACTTCGGCATCCGGCTGATTCTCCACAGTGGAAAACGATTGATGCAACATATCCCGAGTTTGGACAAGAAAGAAATTTGCGGCTTGCTCTTTCTACTGATGGTATGAATCCTCATGGCAATCTTAGCAGCAATCATAGCACATGGCCAGTGGTTATAGTGATTTATAATCTCCCACCAGAATTGTGCATGAAACGACGATACATGATGTTATCTTTATTGATTTCAGGGCCAAAACAACCAGGTAATGATATTGATGTTTATTTGGCACCTTTGATTGAAGACTTGAAAATCTTATGGCAAGATGGTATTGAAGTCTATGATTCATATCGTCTGCAAAATTTTCATCTTCGAGCCATGTTGTTCTACACAATAAATGATTTTCCTGCTTATGGAAATCTTTCGGGTTATACAGTCAAAGGGCACTATGCATGTCCTATTTGTATGAGGAAGACATGCTACTGTCAGTTGAATGAAAGTAAGAAGACTGTTTTCATGCAAACTCGTGTATTCTTGCCTGAACAGCATCGTTATCGGAGATTATGCAAAGCTTTCAATGGATCAGCAGAAGAAGGAAAGGCTCCGATTCCCTTATCTGGAGAGCAAGTGTTTAGTCTAGTGAAAGATCTACAAGTGACATTTGGCAAAAAGTGTAAAGTTAATTCTGTAGATGGTTGGAAAAAAAGATCGATATTCTTTGAGCTCGCATATTGGAAAGATTTATTTGTGAGACATTGTCTTGATGTGATGCATATTGAGAAAAATATTTGTGATAGTCTGGTTGGCACATTACTCAACATGCCTGGAAAGTCAAAAGATGGTATTAAAGCCCGACAAGATTATCTTCAGTTGGGGATTAGAGAAGAGTTGGCCCCTGTGACGAGTGAAGGTTCACGACCCTACTTACCTCCTGCATGTTATACTCTATCAAAGAAGGAGAAAGAAGAGTTCTGTAATGTTCTTGATAGTATTAGAGTTCCAGAAGGGTATTCTTCCAATATTAAGAGTCTTGTGTCCTTGAAGGACTTGAAATTGACGGGTCTGAAATCTCATGATTGTCATATTTTGATGCAACAAATATTGCCGATAGCTATTCGTTCCATTTTGCCTAAAAAAGTCAGAATATCAATTACCAGACTTTGCTTCTTTTTTAGGAAGCTATGCAGTAAAGTGATTAACCCCCAAGAGTTGTCAGAATTGCAGAAATATGCTGTTGAAACCATTTGCCAACTAGAAATGTACTTCCCGCCTGCTTTCTTTGATATTATGGTCCATTTAACCGTGCACTTGGTTCGAGAGGTTCAACTGTGTGGCCCTGTATACTTAAGGTGGATGTATCCATTTGAGCGATACATGAAAATATTGAAAGGGTATGTGAAGAATCCAAATCGGCCTGAAGGTTGCATCGTTGAGCACTACATAATGGAAGAAGCTGTTGAATTTTGTGGTGATTACATGTCTGATGTGGAGACCATTGGTTTGCCAAAACAACACCATTCAGCAGAAGTAGAATGGAGGGGTAGATCTGGGGGCAAGACGTTGAATATCGACCATGAAATGTGGAGTAAAGCACATTTATATGTTCTTCACAACACCGAGGAAGTTGAGCCATATGTGGCTGAGCACAAGAATTTTGTGAAGAGTTGTAATCCCCGATATTCAAAGAATGAACGGTGGGTTACAGCTGAACACAATCGAACATTCATACATTGGTTTCGTAAAGTGATACTTGAGAAGATCGATGTGGGAGAAGATGTCTCTGAAAACCTGAAATGGATAGCTCAAGGTCCAAAATATCAATTAATGAGTTACACCAGCATAGAAGTGAGGAATGTCATATTTTGCACAAAAGAGGTTGATGATAGAAGTACAACGCAAAATAGTGGAGTGACATTAATGGCTCAAGCAATGCATGTATCTAGTGCAAAAGACAAGAATCCAGTGATCGCAAGTATGTCATATTATGGGCAGATCGAAGACATTTGGGTGCTGATTTATACTGATGATATACAGATTCCTGTGTTTTGTTGTAAGTGGGTTGAGAATAATAATGGCGTCCAAAATGATGAAATGGGATTTACTTTAGTAAATATGGGAAAGGCTCGTCATACAGAAGAACCATTTATATTGGCTACGCAGGCGAAGCAAGTATTTTATGCTGTTGATCCTAGTAAATGCGGTTGGTCAGTTGTCATGCAAACACCAACCAGAAACATCTATGAAGATATTGAAGATATTAGTGAAGAGAGTTCTAGTGTATTTTTGGCATCTCCACCTCCACAAGAAGATGAAGACGAAGATAATGACATTTATATAAGAGCTGATCATATGGAAGGTATATGGCTTAATGACCAAAGCCAAGGGAAAGGTGGTGCCTCTAGTAGTTCGAAGTTGAATAAAAAGAGAAAACAAAACCAAATCTAGCAATATGAGTTGTAAGTTTTATTTTAGTTTATGACTTCATGTAGCAATAATGTTTCGTAGTATAACTGAGTGTTCAATTTATATATTATATACTAAATGTATTTGTTTGTTCTAGCTTCTAACTATTGTTTTTTCTTATTTATAGATGAATTCTCAAATGCATGCCTCTAATGACAAACAATCAGATAATTCCACATCAAAAAAAACTAGGGGAGCTACCATGTGCAAGGTGGTCACAAACGCTATTAGTAGTGGTTTAAAATTTCATGTTGAATGGGATGAGGATGGCCAAGCAATAGGGCCACATGCTGCTGAGTTTACAAGCTACATAGGCCATACTGTCAAGCGTTTTGTGGCAATCACGTATGATGATTGGCGAGTTGTTCCACAAACACTGAAAAATATGATTTGGGAAACAGTTTTAGTAAGTATATACTTTCTCTCTTATGTTTTAATACCTCTGCTTATGGTTCCCCAGAAGTTTCTTAACTAGCTAGTCGACTACTTTAAATAAATGGAAGCTAAATGAAGTATATATCTTCTTAAATGTTCTAGACCAAATCAAATTATATAATTATTTATTCTTGTATATATTCATATATACAGTAGATGGTATAAGTGGGATGTAGTTGTATCTTGTATATTTTATTATTAATAAATTTGTCCATTTAGTTTGACTAAACCTACCTAGATATTTTGATTATTAAATAAGATGATCGAAGTGGAGGTGGCCGGTTAATTAAATGGCTTTTGTTTTTTCAAAATGTAAGCGTAGCTTTGCAAGAATTGACATGGTGATATATACTGAATGTTATAAGCATGGTTGCATAATTAAATGACTTTTGTTTTTTTTTTCTAGATGGCATTTATTCTTCCAGAGAGAAAAAAGGACTTGGTGTTAAAGATAGCTAATAATTTATGGAGGAGGTTCAAGTCAGACATGACGACTAAACACATGTTTAACAAAAATGGTGAACTTTGTACAAATCCTCCCGATATATATACTCAGTACATTACTCCAGACACATGGAAAAAGTTCATAAAGAGTCGAATGTCGGGTGATTTTAAGGTGATTTTAATCGTTCTCAATAATCTAAACACGATGTGATTCCAACACATTTTATACTATGCATATTAGTTTTCATTTTAATATGTAATCAACAGAAATCAAGTGAAGAACATCGAGAACTCTCTCAGAGGATTCTGTACCCTTATAGAGGTTCTCGTTCAGGATATCCCGGGATAAAAGAAAAAATGGTAACTAAGAGTACATGCTAATTATGGTTTTAAAGTTTATCAGTATTTTTTATTCATGGTACTGTTTTTTGCTCACTGATACTTCTTCCCAGAAAAAAGAGCTTGGTACTTCTGATATCTCACGAGCTGCTGTATGGAAGAGAGCTCGAACACAAAAAAATGGTGATTTTTCTCCAAAAGTGAAAGAGGTGGTAGATAAAATGGTATAGTAACTGAACCTTATTTATATTTCGTCATTATTTGCTTGTTGCTAACAAGTAAGCCTTACTATTGCCAGGAAATCTTGTCAGAACAAGCATCATTAGGAGAGATTGAAATATCAGGACGACAAGATATACTATCCATGGCATTAGAGAAGGAAGAGCATCCAGGACGCGTTCGAGGAGTTAGTCAATATGTCACAATGACTGAGTATTATGGACGTGCATCTCGAGGCTCATCCAAGTCAGAGGCTGATGTTGCTCGCGCTGTAAAAGAAATTGAAGAGAAGATGGAACAAAAAGTAATGGAAATGCAAATGAAATATACGGATGCTCAAGCACAAATTCTCGAAATGCAAGAATTCATTGTGACTTTGCTTCAGAAAATGAATAAAGATATGCCTCAATTATCACTGTCAATCCCTAAATTTGGACGTCAGGTGCCCCAAGTGCTTGATATTTCAACCGATGGGCCTCCTTCTGTTCCTCCGTCTACTTCTATCAATTCAAAGCAGGTAATCATCAATATCCTTAAACAACGATTTAATCTGTTTCTCACTCACTTATTTTCACGTTGCTCTTCTCATAATGCTGGCTTAATCTGACATTAATACTATTTTTTTTTCTGGTCAAAGACATTAATACTACTTTGAATCTTGTTCCAATAAGCATTATAATATTATATAAATACCTTTGCACGGAGCAATGCATAATTATATAAGTATAATTATATGCCATGTATTGCTGGAAGTGGGATCCACCTGTTTTTGAGCTTTTGGATAGCATTTTATTAACATTAATTTGTAGATTGGACAAGGGTGGACTGAATCTAATTACATTTTGTAGTGTTTGCTTTTGTTACTTATAATCCTAAAGTGAAAGCATGATTAAATTGTGATGAGCACTCAATTAAAAATATACGTGCTGGTGATGTCTTATTAATTTCTTAATATCTTACTGTTAGCTTTTATTTGACAAAATTAGTTGCTTATTTTTTATTTTGGTGATGCTGGAAAGTATTTGATTGTTTTTTCTTTCGCTTAATTAAGGACACGGTGATGTCTAATAAGGAAGCACAAATTGACCTGATTAAGGAGAGAGTTAAGACCAAGGAGTCTATTATTCATCCACCATCAAAAATGGTGAGCGCAAGTATTGAGCCTTCTTCTAATCCTCCATCTGCCATGTTTGGATCTTTTAATGAGGTAACTAATTTCAGAAAATTAATAGTAAAATCAGTTTTTAATTTTTTTATGGCTGTGTATTAACTTTACTTTCTACCTATCTTATAGGATTTTGTGCCATGTAATTTGTTTTGGCCAGACATGGCCCAACAAGTAGCAATAGGTAGTGTGTATTGTTCTAACTCGGATGTTAGGCTACATAATCGTGCATTGGATCCGGGATGTTTTAAAGTTCAAGTGATCACTCCTATACAAGGAAAGGGAGAATTAGAGCTTCCACGACCTACTGATGAAGCCCGAACAATTCTTGAGGCTGTTGGTGGATTTGTTGCATGGCCGATTGAACTTGTTTCAACAGTTACGGTATACAGCTTTGACAATCTTTTTAAATATCTATATTATATGTGTTTCTATAATCCGTATATGTTTTTTATCTTTATTTTCAAGGGACCGAAGAAAAATCCAAAGACAAAACCAAAAACAAGGGACGTTCCAAAAGTTATGTCTAATGAATTTGTCATCAATGATTCACTGAGAATTGACGTGGCTGACTCCTATACCAAGAAAATGCCAAACTTTGTTTGGTATCATCGTGCCATGGGGAATGTAGCTTACACCATCAAGTTACCCGATACAATCTTGGGGTATGAAAACACAATTAGTGTTTGCAAGTTTGACATAGGACAACTATTGGAGCAAAAAGAGATAACAACAGTACACACATAAGTATATATGAAGTGAGTTGATGTATATTGTAATATATATATATTATAAATTAATTTGTTTTACAATTTTTAAGTTATAACTAATTTTTTTATACTCGTAGATATTTGTGGGAAAAGCATTGTCACAACGTGGATCACATGTATGGATTTCTATGTCCGTCAAGTATTTCCCCCGGAGGATGTAATAAGGTAGTCACCGACCGCCAGCAATATATTGCTAAGTCAATTAAGGGCAACATCGAATTGAAGATGATCTTGGCACCATACAACTTTGGGTAAACAACTTAATAATATACTTTTTCTCATAAATGTTTCAAAACACATTTATATATATAATGTAATAATGTTTTACACATGAGTTATATACAGGTCACATTGGATATTACTAGCTATTAATGTCAAAGATGACACTGTTTATTATCTTGATCCACGTCGAGGAGAAATTTCTACAGATGTTCAAATATTTTTTGACACGTAAGTTCTATATATTGAATAGAATTATTGTTTGTAGTTTTGTCTATTATATATATTTTATATTTTCCCAAAAATTGGTGGACAGGAGCCTAAAGATCTATTGGGCTAATAAAGGACGTAAAAAATCTCGTAAGCAAACACGATGGATTACGATAAAGGTAAAAATACTATCTATTTATGTTTTAAATACAATATTTAATTTTATTTGCTACTAATGTGGTCGTTTTAAAAAATTTAGTGTCCTCGTCAAATGAAGAAAGCTGATTGTGGATACTATGTGTTGCGGTTCATGCGAGAGATCATCGAGATACGAAACACAAATTCGATCCCTGAAGAGGTATTAGTTCGATCTATAACACTTGTAGTATATAACTTTTACTACATGACCGGCTGTATGATTTGGGATAACATATTTGGGTTAATCATCTGATAGTGTTAATGATTATGTTTCTATCTATAATAATATGCATGTATGTGGTTGGAATGAGACAAGTTGATATTGAAATTGATGATTAAGCAATATATGAGTTCTCCTGTAATTACCCTCTATGATATGATGGTGTTTACAGAGGAGGATATGATCCAAAAGGTGAGTTTCCTTGTGAAAATAATATGTTTCGATCAATTATGTCTCTAACTTTGATGTTGATTAAGCCTCTGAATGGTTCACTTCTGAGCTCCAACTTATAGTCATCATAAAAATTTTACTTGTATATTTATCTGCAGTATTACTCAAAACAAGCAAGTTATACCCAAGATGAAATTGGTCAAATCCGGGTGGAGTGGATGGAATTTTTTAGTGATCTTATCGACAATTAGGTAAACATCTTTTCTCCAAGTATTCAATTTTGATATTTCAATTTTCACTGTTTTTTTATATGCATGAAAATTTGAGATTTTCTTATTTAATTTTATTATCTACTATTCAAGGGGTTGATGTTAGCTATCAATGGATTCAAGTTAGAGGTGCCTAATCCAATTGTCTTCTAAGTGTCAACTCTCTCCAGACATTATTATATTTTTAAAGCTAGTCTTTTCACTAAACTACAGATATTGATTATCAACAAATATATTTATATTTTTATGTTATTTACACATTACTAAATAATATTATATATAAACTCGCTTTTTGTTGGCCTATAATCCATGGATTGAATGTGCAGTGTGTATGCTTGAGAAATGAAATATTGAACTATGATGAATAGTACAGTGTGTACAGGTTTAAACACAATAAACCCAATTAAAATTGCTAAATATACAATTATACATTTATCACGTTGTAAGTTGACCGTGATAGAATGTTTTACTTTGTGCATAAGTTTGAAAGTTTTTATCCCGGTTATTAGGTAACCGTGATATTTAGTATGTCGTTTCCCGCGTTTAAGTGCATTTAATTTCTTCATTTATACCGGGTTAATAGACATTTTATCACGGTTATTGAACCGTGATAAAATGACCGAACCAGTTATCACGGTTATCAACCGGGATATATATCCTTAATGGTATATGTGTGGCTGTTTTTTATACCGATTATTTTCACCATTTATCACGGTGGTTGAACCGTGATTAAAAATCACCATTTATCACGGTTCTGTACCCTTATTTTTTTTATCCCGGAACATTTTATCACGGTTAATAACCGGGATAAAATGTGTAAATGAACCGTGATAAAATGGGTTTTCTGTACTAGTGTGTGTTTGCGGACTCATTTGTTGACCTTAGAGAAACTATTTTGAAATGTCTCATAGTACTCTGTTTATTCTAACTTGATAGAATAGTATTTGTTTCTCTAGGGAATCTTTTTTCAATCGAAGTAATCAAGATGCCATGGTTGAGCGTTGGCAGAATGGTCGTGTGGAGTACTGACGCGCGTGCAATAGCTGTCATGGTTGGGTGTCTTTAAAGATCTATATATATTTTGATAATAACATGACTTTGATTGTTTGTTTCAGTTCTTGAGATAGTTTAATAGTTGAAATCTGTTGGGAATTTGAGGTTCTTTTGTTGTAATAAGTGTTCTAAAAAACATTAGGTGGATCCTAGGCGGAAAGGAACCGCCTAGTGTGTAGGTGGTCTATACGGTTGCCTAGGCGGCTTAGATGGATACCTAGACGCCGCTTAGGCGGGTTATCAGGCTAGTGGACGAGGACGATCTAGTGCCTAGATGGGGCCTAGAAGGGAATTTTAGAACAGTGGTCGTAATACAATGGCTGAGGTTTGGTTCATGAATTAGAGTTTAAATTCAATTTTTTATTATAAGAGTTGGATGTTTTCTATACTTTTCTCGTCGTGTAAGTGTTGCAAGATATGAATGTTCTGTTCTCGTACTAACTTGGTAGTGCTTCATGAGTTCTACTATTGAGTAATGTCTTGTTAGAAAGACACAGTGTTACATCCGAGCCTAGAGATTTCTGGGTCTGCATGCTTTTGAGAGCATGGAAAGATCTCTTGAGAGGTGATCTCTTTCATGAGGTTACATGCATCAATCTCATAGATGTAGGGGAGATTTGTAATATTAGCGAGGTTAGGGTGGTCATCATGTAATTGTTGCTGGAATATAAGTTGGAAAAAATGAGAGTGAGCAAGCTGTCATAAATCAATCGGATTAGAAACCCACAAAACCTTCACCATCTGTTAAATTGCCGATCTTGTTTGCTTTTCATCTAAAGACTATTGATATATGATAATATCTCGTGTCCCTGCTGCCTCCCACCATGAAATTGGCTTGAGATTTTTACAAACAGAGCAATTGTTCTTGTTTTAGAACTTTAGCGAGCTCTTTAGTAAGTTTCTTCTCTAATGTAAGGACACCCCATATGGACATCTATCAAGTCTGATTTTGGCACCCTCAAGCCTACTCCAGAAAGTGTTCTTACTCTTGAAAATATTGCTAAAGACATCTTTCTTTCTTGTTTTTAGGTTCGTGAAGAGGTCATCCAAGTAGTATTCAAATTTATTGAGTGTTTACTATTTACCTTCAAGAAAGGTTTGAGCTCTTAATGGAGTTGCCATGCTACATAGAATTTAAATGGTTTGTAGGACTGGGGTCAACAGGGGAACCATGAACTCTAATAAGCAACGAGTGTGGTCGGAGTGGAGAGCAAAGAGGTGATGAATAGAAGCATTAAGGAATTTTTGTCTCTAGTCATCACAACAAAGTGTTCTATCAAGGCGAGCAACATATCAAGAGCTTCTCCACATATATTTTGGCCCTTCATAACCCATGTCTATTAAGCTAATAGGGTCAATCCAATTGCATAAAGTCCTTGTAGAAGGTCTTGTGTATCTTAAAGTGTTATTTCTTTCGAATTGTTTGAAGTGGTGTTGAAATCCCTGACAAGCATCTAAGGTCGATTGTTGGGAATTGCAAAGTTTTCAAGTTCTCTCCAAAGTTCCAATCTAGTCAAGTCATCCAGACTAGCTAAATAGACGAGTTGTTTATATATTAAAGGAAAAACGACTAAAAATAATCTCAAATATCAACTTTCATCTCAAAATAATCCCAGTTAATACTTGAGATTATTTTGAGTCATTTTTCCTATATTAAATACATTCATCTCCACCAAATACAAACAGTAGCTAGTAATTATATATGAAGAAGGGTTTTACATTGAATTTCTTTAATATATATTGCTTTTATATAAATAAATTCGCAAAAATCAGACTTATTACACAAATTATAGCAAGCATTTGCGGTACTCTGCAAGTGCCCAGATTGGAAATATGTTTCGATAGGCTGCATAGTTTAGAGTACATGTCTTCATAAACACTCCAGTAATTTCCTGTTCGTCATCATCAACATATATACAATACAGCTCATATTAGATATATATTTGTTGAAAAAAAAAAAGAATTTGGTCTGTTTATTCTAGTATTATTTTTATAAGTTACTAACTCGTATCTCTTTGACGAATGATATGATTATCATTCATTCTCTATACTTATTTACTAAGTACCAGATTAATATGTCATGTCATGCACCACTATGTAAGAATATGTTTCAAATTTCAAATAATATTTAGATATTTCATAAATCTAAAATTGTTATGGAAAAGTATAATATAAATTTTAATGTATCAACATGGAAGTGCAACATTAGTTTTGAGATCAATATAACTCAACTAATAGTTACAAGATCTAAAATTATTTTTGCGTATGTATTTGATAACCTCATTATAAACTAAAATTAGCAAAAAAATTAAGTATTTTTTCATCAAGAGTTTGATAATGATGCATTTCGTTATATGTGTTGGAAGTTTGATCGGACCAATTAATTTATTTTTATTCAAAAATATAATATCACTTATTCATATAAAATTCTGCACATACATAGATAGATGCAAACTAGTGAATAGATTCCTTTTTTATAAAAATTCTCAATTTTACGCAGGTTTGAAGTAAAATGTAAAATGAAGATAAAAGGATTTATACAGAAAAAGAATTGCGCGTATATATATATGAAAATATGAAAAGATAGATAGGAAAAATTAGGTAGTTAGATAGAATTAAAAATGTACACAATAAATAAAAAGGATTTATATTGAAAAAAAAAAAGAAAATATGAAAATATAGATAAGGAAAAGATAGGTAGTTAGATAGATTACAAAATTTATACAATAAACTTAAAGGATTTATATAGAAAAACTAATAAATATATATATATATATACACACACAAATAAGAAAATATGAAAAAGATAGATTGATCGAATAAAAAATTTATATAGTAAACTTGATTTTGTAAAGATATTTTTAAAATAAATAGAAAAGCAAAATTTATCAAGAAAAGGTCACATATTTTGAATAAAGATTAGTATTTTTTATATATATGTGATGGGACTAGCATCAACGTGGTTGATAAAACATGGTCGACTTTTATAATATATACTGATCGTTAACCATGCGAATACAAGTAAAGAATATATACCTGTTGTGGAAAGTCACCATCCTCTTCAACTTGTGAGTTAATCAATAACTTTACACCTCTTTTTATGGGCGTTGGATCAATCGCAGCCTAATAATCATGTGAAAAGAGCGGCAATAATATTAGCATATACTAATTGAGGATTAATGTATTAAAATTCATAAACTTAATTTAAAGCTTAATGATATGTAGTTTATTATGTGGGATATTCAAACCTGGCCTGCTTTGATGAGGGCTAACAATGCCCATGAAGTTTGAACCAAGTTCGACTTGTCTCCTTCTATGTTTGTGTATACCTATTTCGATAAATATATAGACATTCGTTAATCACCAATATGATTCATTTAATAGCACTAGTAATAATTGTTTCTTAATACTTTCTAAATGATTAAGTGAAACACACACAAATATGGATTACCTTATTTGTACTTGATAAGTAGCTCTCCCCCCAACCGCCATCAGGAAGTTGCTTCGACAACAAGAACTCGCAAGCCTTGCGCAAAGCAGGGCTGTTGGTAATGCTCATCCCGTTCGCTACCAATGCATCCACTGCAAAACATGTCCCATAAGTGAAGCATATGCCCCAACAACCAATCCTATATATGTATAATATCATTAGTTTCCATTGCTACAATTAGCTAGCCAAGTAAAAAATAAATCGATTACTAATCTCCATATATAAGATAGATAATTGTAGTTGGTATGGAGTAATTAGTTGATTGATTACCATGAGCCATCTGGGTTTTGTGTATGGAGAACATATTTGAGTGCCCTTCTGATGCAACTATCGATTTCTTGTCATCCATGTCTTGGGTGTAGCTTCTTGAATAAGATCAAGCCTTGATTGCCGATGATGTGCATTCAACGTATCTAATTCATACAAATTGATCAATGATATATGCTTATGAATCATTTTGTCAATTGGCTATTTCAGGTAGGTTTAAATAAGAAATTTGTTATAACTTACTCTCTTTCAATAAGGACATCTTCAAAGAACTCTATGGGGTTGAATTTCTAAAAGGGAAAAAATGCAAGTGTGCATTGAATTTGTTACAAGCTAGTCAAATTTAATTAAATTGGTTGGAAGGGATAAAATGAGACAAGGAGCAAGTTAGATGGAAAAAGAACTTGCCTCAAGCCATCGATATGCCCGTTGGGGCTCCCAAGTTGGGAAGCCTCCATTTTCACTCTACAAAAATGTAACAGCATTAACCACTACTTTAGCCTTTATTTATTGTAAGCTTTTGTTGTTGTTGTTGTTGTATTACCTGAAGTGTGAGGATAACATTTACGGCGTCATAGAGACGTTCTGTTTCTATCTTTTCTCCGACAAGGTCTTTTGGCATTTGCGAGAATAGCAGCGAAACCTGAAAATTAAATAAAATTAGTACGTACATCACATATGTTGTATTATGATTTATGCATGCATGCATAATAATTATTAAATTAAGATTTATAACTAATTAATTACCTTGAGCCCTTCTGCTGTGCAATCAGATACTTGCTAACCGTGGTCTTGCATGGAGAATGTCCACCCACCTTTACTCGTATGTCGGTACATTTCCTTGTAATTTCCACTCGGATTTTCCCTCACCTTTTTATTCCATCATTTTAATTATAAATACCAGTTTTAATTTAATTTGTAGAACTTCGAATCATATATGCTTAGATATGATCAATTAAATGATATAATTGTGAGCGGGCAAATTAATCGCTATTAGTATTTTCGATATAATCCGCCATAAAGGTAATTTTATTTATTACGCTTTTTTATCTTTAAAGTATTTTATTATCTTATTAAATATGGTGGTTGAGCGTTATAAAAGAAAATTATATCTTATCGTAAAGATAGAAATATCGCTGGATTGGGTAGCAAGATATCACTTGGGGATAGAGTTTTCTCTCCTTAACCCTCTCTCTTCCATTATAAATACATGTCTTCGCCATGTATGAAGGTAACTTGCAACTTCTAGCTATCTAGCAATTCTTCACCCTTACTTTGACGCTTGTTCGACGGCTTCTCTTTTGACTTATGCATCGGAGGTGGATTAGGGAGTCCCCGCCCCCTTTGTCCATTGTATTGTAAGATCTAGGTTATTAATTCAGCCAAAGCGGAGGTTGAAGAAGGTGCCCATCGTGGGGCACTAGCAATCGATCCATAGTCATGGTGCTGTAATCAGTCCCTAAAAATCAAGAAGCGGTCTTCAAAGAGCCTAGGGCAATCGTGTGAAACGAACTCGAGCACGAATCTCGAAACGAGCAAAACTGCAAGTGGGGTCACAACACCCGCGATCACGGATCGCCCACCCGCGAGCGCGGATGCATCAGCCGCGATTGCAGTTTAGAGAGCGATCGATCGAGCCTTCAAACTCGTTAAAAAGAGATTGCTTGATCTTTTAAGAGCTCAAGGTGGCACCTTGCAATCAGCTTAAGAACAAGCGGAACATAAACTGACTTCGGTGACTTCGACACCATTGCATAGAGATATCCAGCGCGCTACCCCCCCCCCCCTCCAAGTTCTCTCCACTAATATTCAATCTCTATGATGGGCATTCGGACCCCGTGAGCCATATAACTACCTTCTCACACAAGATGGCCCTATGGGTATCCGGGGATCTCTCAAGTGGTTCCAAAACTTAGAGCCCGGGTCGATACAAACATGGGATCAACTAGCCACAAGGTTCATAAAGCACTACATCGTTAGTAGCCGGGACGCGGTATCCCTCGACACACTTTTTGTCTCAAATAGGATAAAGGCGAGAGCTTGTGGCACTTCTCGAACTGCTTTAGGGAATGCTACGCCAAGAAAAAGGGGTGCGATAATAAGACCGCCATCACCGCGTTCAAGAGGGCACTCCCGCTGGATAGCAAGTTGAGGTAAAAGTTGACACTCCGTCTTCCTTCCACCATCAACGAGCTCTAAGAGTGAGTGCATCAAAATATACGTTTGGAGGAAGGCAGCTTTAAAGCAAGAGGGAAATTGCCATCTCCGCCCCAAAGGTCGCAACGCCCCGTAAACGGGAACACAAGACGAAAGGAGCGCCCTTCACAAACCAAAGCGGTCTTCACCATCTTCAACATCCCCATCTATAGGATTCTACCTCGCATCAAGCACGAGAACTTCTTTAGCTACCCTCCAAAAGGAGAGGGAATTGAGGATGACCCCCGAAGCCGAAAGTGTTGTATGTACCACAAGTCTCAAAGGCACATGACCGAAGATTGCGAGTAATACAAGACGTTTCTTGAGAGTTTGGTCTAAAATGGGTATTTGCGTGAGTATATTGACAAGGACAAGACCGAAAGCTAAGAGAAGTCGAGGAGCAAGCAAGTTGAGGTGGTCCAAACCATCTTAGCGGTATACAAACATGAAGACGACGAGGTGAGTAGCAACTTTTGGAAATCATGCCATGAGCTCGAGGTCATGAGGGTCCAACAAACCAAACTGCGGGCACCACCGTTACCGCACCCTACGGTAGAAGATTTGGTCTTCCGGGATAAGGACCTCGCATCCATCCAAATCCCTCATAATGACCCCTTAGTCCTAACAGTTGAAATTGAAGGCTTCAAGGTATGTTGTACTCTAGTGGATCCGAGAAGCTCGGTCATCATCATGTACTACGACGTCTTTAAGCTCATTGGAAGGAAGAATGAAGACTTGATCCCGATCAAGATGCAACTCATCGGATTAGGAGGATATGCGACGTTCCCGCTCGGAATGTATAAGACACAAGTCAGCCTTGCCAAGAAGACATTGAATATTGAGTTTATAGTCGTCGATGTGCCTTCCTCCTACAACTTGATCTTAGGAAGGCCTTGGATTCACAAGAAGGAAGTGGTACCGCCAACCCTCCATCAAATGATCATATTCAAAGACGAAGACTCCATAGTCCCGCCGTCCGGGTATTGGCTAATCAATTGGAGGCACTGATGTGCTCAAAAGGAATGTGCTCGAACAAAGAGTTGGTTTAAATAATCAAAGACAAATTGAGCGATCACGAGCAAAGGCCGAACTACGACCGCGGAATCAACACCTGCGACCGCGGTTCCAGCCCGGGAAACGAAGTTACGATTTTGGGGCATAGCTAACCACGATTGCAGGTCTCATGGCCACGATCGTGGCTCAAGCGGGCGCGATCGTGAGTACCCGTATTCCCCTGTGCACACGTCCCGGCATTAGGTCGGTTGTAGCGGGGCACTCTTTTTCCCACGTGGTTTTGATGAGGCCCCTAGATTTTTTTTCATATCATTTGTGCAAGTCCTTGTGACCATCACATTCATGTATAATTTTTAATAAAAGTTAATTTTTTGCATTAGTTTGAGTCTTACATAATAAAATACAGCGCAACATTGGTGCACCAAACTAATGGACTTCGACATATCAACGTATGTAGAGGAACATAGGATCCTGTGATATTTGCTCATGGATGTACGAATATACGAATATACGAATAGGGGACGCAAGTGCCTAATCGCATGACCACTTCGACTAAAACCTTCAAGGACCCTACGCCTTAGTCACGCGCGTTAACTAAGTCGTAGGTGGGGCATTTGTGAGCGGGTAAATTAATCATCATTAATGTTTTAGATATATTCTGTCATAAAGGTAATTTTATTTATTACACTTTTCTTTCTTTAAAGTATTTTATTATCTTATTAAATATGGTGTTTGAGCGTTATAATGGAATATTCTATCTTATCGTAAAGATAGAATTATCGTTGGATTGGATAGCAAGATATCACTTGGGGATAGAATTTTCTCTCCTTGACCCTCTATCTTCCATTATAAATACATGTCTTCGCCATGTATGGAGGTAACTTGCAACTTCTAGCTTTCTAGCAATTCTTCCCCTTAACTTCGATGCTTGTTCGACGGTTTCTCTTTTGACTTAGTCATTGGAGATGGATTAGGGGGTCCCCTCCCCCTTTGTCCATTGTTTTGTAGGATCTAGGCTATATATTAATCCAGCCGGAGCGGAGGTCGAAAAAGGATCCTCCCTTTTGTGTATTAAGGCGAAATTTTGTGCACTAACAATAATATACCTGTGAAGCTTTTACAAAGTCGTGTGCTTTGCGAAGGGTTTCCCCATACTCGTGGTTAACATTGCTTGACATGATGGCCTGGATTGCAAATCCTGCATCCCACATTTGACTCCCAAAACTCTACAACATATCAAAATATATGCATATTAATAACACTTCAATTTTATAAATACCGAATAATATCCAAGTTATTAGAATTCCTTATATATATTCCATATGCGTACCTGCATTTTCATGCCATCTTCAGCAACCCAAAAATAATCCGAGATTCGAGCAAGATGAAGCTTGTAAGCCTCCGAATTCGGATCTTCAACCCAGCAAGCAATCAAACATAGAATCTACATGATGTAATATATAATATCATTATTATTATTTTAAACATGCCAAAATTATCAATTTGATCAAATTATATAGTTTCATTGCATTACTAATTAATAACGAGTATACATATAAAATAATATGGCAAAACAAAAGAGAATTATATACCTTCTGGACACATCCAATAGTGAAATATCTACTATTAACGTCTTCATAATGGATGTGATCCATGGCGATCTTCATCGCCTCCTCCCAATTTTGAGAAGGGCCAACTCTGGAAAATTGTCTCGCCCACGTGATGGAGAAACCCCCAAAGCATATCTTGTACCAATGGATGTGGATGGTATAAATCCTCCTATATATTCGTTTTTTCCCCCAATACATATATGCATATATAATATTAGATCTTCCTTGGTATACTTTGATTACATCGATCATGTCCAAAATGTTACTACATAATAACTATTTGGTCGAAAGCTTCCTGCATGCAGGGTCTATTAGTTAATCGAGAGCATTAATATATAGGGTAAATTTTGGATAAACTAGAATTCATGACCCGTGCTAAGCACGGGTTTAAAAACTATTTTGACGTTTTATTAATCAACTTTAATTGAAAAATTGCATGAATGTGAAAAATGGACGAAGGTATGGTAATATGAAATATAATAGACTATATTAAGTATAAAATAAATAAATATTCCATATGGAATAAATCAATTGAAAATATAATTCACTTGCGAGACAAACACTCATTATTTGCAATTAAAAGCCAATTACGTACATATGAAAGATATAGAAAACTATAATAAAAACATATGAAAGTTTAAAAAATTCACATACTTTATGATTTAGGGTATAAACATATTTTGTGATTTACGTTAAAAAAAATATCCCCTAAGATTGTTAAAAAAAATATTCTAGTTTGATATACTTAGCTTGTTGGAATTCATGACCCGTGCTAATTATATGGAAAGATGAAGCTTGTTGGAATGGTTGGACTCGGTGGAAAAATATCAGAAATGATATCTGTTAGGAGTTATAGGTTTGATCTAATTTACAAAAATATAATTTTAATTCACTCCATAGTCCATACTAATTGAATAGGTACAATCTTTGTTGATGTAATCCATTTATCACAAAATATATATGTAAATGATTTGTTATAATGGTGAATTATCATTGAAAAAGTTGGCAAATCTCATGTACGCAAAAATTACGTAATATTATGTATAGGTAAGTTTTTAACATTTATTTATTTTGTTTAGGTTATGTAACTAATATAAGTTTTTTGCGGGATCTAATTTGAATTAATGTAAATCCTGTTCGTAGTAAGAAAGTAAAAATTACTCTCGAATTGATAATTATGCCCTAGGTTTTAAGAAATATTTGAACAAAAATGTTGCTATAGAGGATTGAACCCCCGACCATTGGATAATTATAGGAAGGCTTTACTACTATGCTATTGTAGTTATTTTGATTATTATTGCATGGTGTTTATTATATATGGAAGATTGCAACCATAACTATATAGAGCAATAAATGAGGACACCACCTAACTTATATATATATAGATTACTATGTAAGAAGCTTGCTAGGCGTTGCATTATTATGTGTCAATCTAGCTAGCAAGGTAATTAATTAACCAAAAACATCTATATGTATAAAAGTTAGGTGGTGTCCCCATTAATTGCTCTATTTAGTGTTGGTTGCAATCTTCCCTATATAATAAACACTATGCTATCATAATCAAAACAACCACAATAGCATAGTGGTAAAGCCTTCCTCTAATTACCCAATGGTTTGGGGTCAATCCTCTCTAGCAACTTTTTTGTTCAAATATTTTTTAAAACCTATATCTATAACTACCTATAGTTTAAATGAACATGTAATGTATATATGAAAGTGCATATGTTGTTAGTTGAACTCTATTATGAAATGTCATAACTAACAAATTAAATGCTAAAAGCTTACATATACATATTGGTACGGGTAACGTAAATCAAAAAATATATTTATACCCTAAATATTAAAATATGTGTATTTTTAAAACGTGTTTTATATGAATTTGTTGTATTATTTGTATATATGATTCAAGTATATAAATAAATTAATAATGTTTTTTAACGTAAATCACAAAATATCTTTATACCCTAAATCATAAAATATGTGTATTTTTTTAGACGTGTTTTGTGGGTATTTGTTGTATATGTGTATATATGATATTTTCTTGACGTGTATTTTTTTTTAACGCAAATCACAAAATATGTGAATACCATAAATCATAAAATATTTGTATTTTTTTAACGAAATTCACAAAATTTATTTATACCCTAAATCATAAAATATGGGTGTTTTTTCCTTTAAACTTCTATGGTTTTCATGTATAAAAAAATATTTTGAATAGCCAACAATATTATTTTAATTTTTCATATGTTTTCTATATCTTTTATATGTACATATGTTTCTTTCGCAAGTGAATTGTATTTTCAATTGATTTATTTCTTATGGTATATTTATTAATTTTATACATAATATCATCATACATTAGTCCATTTTGCACATTCATGCAATTTTATAAACAAAATCAATTAAAATTAATTAATAAAACTTCAAAATAGTTTTTAAACCCGTGCGTAGCATGGGTCATGAATTCTAGTATCTAATTATTTTTGGTTGAAATAAGCCAAGCATGCATGCATGAGGTGCATGTGTCAACCTAGCTCGGTAAGTCGATCATTTATTTAGTATTTAATTATTTTGGGTCCAAAAGGAGGGTTGAGGCCGGGCTCCTACGAGCCAGATCATATTGGGAGGCTCATTACTTCGTAAGAATTTACTGTATCAATTAATCAGAATAGTGGGAGTACTGTCCCTGCCAGATATAGCAGGTCGGAGGATAATGATATTCAATTCCTATTATGGGGGTGTTACTGGAACGGCTCTTCGCACCTCCGAATTGCTTTATAGCGTACCCCCTCTTCTGTCCATTAAAAATAGATGGACGGTTCATATATGTCCACAGAAAACAGTTAGATAAGTTAATAGTGACCATACATTTTTAATGGCCGAGTGTTTGTCATGGAAATTGTATGGACAATATTAACTTGTCCACCTATTTTCTGTGTATATGTATGAACCGTCCATCCATTTTTAATGGACGGAGGAGGGGGTGCGCTATAAAGCAATTCCAAGGTGCGCTATGAAGCAATACCCTATTGGAAGCATCAACAAATTAAATAAAAGCAGTAGCCGAGTCCGATGCATTAATCTACTAGTATAATACAGTATAAAAGAGAACCTAAGTCTGTGTAATAATTTGCCCCATGTCATCAGTCTTGAATAAAATAATGATTTTATTTTTATACATTAGATTTTTTTAAATTTACTTTTATATCTATTTGATACTTTATCCAATTTCCTTATATATCCACTTTATATTGACGTCTCTCATTTTGGTGGTGTTTTAGTAGTTAATTTCCCTAGTGGACAAGTGTTTTTCATTCCTTTCTTTGTTAGTTTCGTCCCTTTTTAGCTTAGTTCCCGGTTTTCCACAAGATCCGGAAACTATGCGAGTTTGTTATGTTTTGTAGGTAAAATGGCACGTTTGAGGACGTTTCGAAGGAGTTTATAAGAAGGAGCTAAGCAAGGGAGCTAAGGAGCGGAAGAGCCATGCAAAGAATGAAGAGGAACTCAAGGAAAACCAAGAAGAGAAGAAGGACCGAGACCCCGGATCGAGTTACTACCAAGTCGGGCCCGAGTTCGAGCACCAGAGCATGGGACCGTCGTTCCCAACGTCGGGCCCGATGTCTGCCCGCGTCGGTCCGAGTCGGCAAAAGGAAGGATTGGGCTCCAAGGCACAATGTTGTGATCTTCCAATTTTGCCCTTCTTCTAAATTTGGAATTCCTTGGTCCTTAATCAAGAGAAGAGGATAATTAGAGGTGATTAGAGAGCATTAGGAGAGACCAATCACACACACTGACTCGGGGAAAGTCGTTGTTCCCTAATCAAAAATAAATCCCAAACATGCAAACACAAGTATAGTAGGCAAGCAAGGGGTCGAACCCAAAGGAATCAGTTTTATTCAGATTTTATGTGGTTTTCATGCAAGTAATCAAAAGGGGGTTTTGAAAGTTGTTTTCAATCAAAGTTATCAAGCAGGGTTTATCCAATCAATTCCACTTTATTAATCCATTGATCATGAATTCATCCACCTCTTTATATGCTTAGGTCAATTCCAATCCCAATCATTAGCAATTGTAAGTCCACGGTCCAAGTAATTCTATAACCCTAGGCAAGGACGCTTAACCTAGAATTAGCATAGAGCACAGGGATAATAGGAAATCAAATCATGCAATCAAGGTACGAGTCTCATGCATAATTTAACCATTGAATACTCTTCCCTAAACTAGTCCACGGTCCTAGAATAGAGTTGTTTCGAGAATAGGAAAGATGCATAGACAACAACCAATCCTAATTCAAACAATAGATCTAAGTCAATCAAACAAGTTGATCAGGCTCATAAAATCAAACATAGATCATGGGATGAAGCACAAGAGTATCAATAAAGACCTAAGGATAAAGAGGTTACCAGAATTTCACAACTTCATAATAAACCTTCCTTGATTGAATAAACTCCAGAGGAGAGTTAGTTCTCCATTAAAAAGAAAACTCTAATCTTTATTGAATTACAATTGATTGACAAGAATTGGATGATAACTAGAAACCTAGAAAGGTGCCCCTTATATAGCCCCAAAGATCAACCTTTTCGGACTAAATAAGATAGGAAACCGAAAGATAAGAAAGGAAACAAGATAGAAACGGTGAAATCTCGCCAGTCTGGAAGTCGGCTACCACCGCGACCGCGGCACCAGAACCGCGCCCGCGGCGGCCTTCAAATGGTCAAACCGGGTTCAGCTTCTACCGCGACCGCACCGGAAGCAACGCGTCCGCGGCCTTCACGGTTTAGGTTGGTTCGCTCCTCCACGCCACCGCGCCCGCGGCATGTATAACGCGTCCGCGGTATCCATGCAGTGGCGTTTCTTCGTCTTTAAGCTCTTTAACTCTTGATTCTTCAAATCTTGTGTCTTCGGTCTTGATATTACAATAACGCTCAAAACTAACCTAAACACTCTCAATAAAGCTCTAAAATACAAGAGTTAACCTATACAAAGTAGAGCGAATCAAATTCCCCCATACTTAGATCTTGCTCGTCCTCGAGTAAGCTCAAAACAAATATGACAAGTCAGCACATCTAAGATCTCAGGAAATACAAGGGAAGATAAAAACACTCAACTCACAACCCGAAACCCAAAAATATAGAGAAATCATGAGCATAAAACAATGAAGCTCAAACACACACCTCACAACAAAGATATAACACTCAAGCTCTAAAACATGAAAGAGAGCAACCTAGGATCTACCCAAATCTAACATGTGAGCCCCAAAGTCCCCAAGCAAGAATGAATCCTAATCACTCGAATTTTACCGCTCAATTCTGCTTAGGCGCCCTTTCGGGTTTTCACCTAACCGCTCTTTTCATTTTTCTCAATGGTGTACTCACAAATACTTACAACTCTCATGAACCTCATATTACCCCAGCCTAATGCTGGTCCGGGTTACCTGCTTATTACCTGAGCCGCCCTTTCGGGTTTTCGACTCATCCCAGGTTTTATATGCCTTTTTTCAATTTTTATGGCTCTTTCTATCTTTTTTCTTTTCTTTTCTTTCTTTATTATGCAAAAAGTATGGTGCAAGTGCTCCATGAAAAGAAGAAAATCAAAAATCTTAAGCAAATAGCTAACTAAGCTAACTAAGATAAGCGAATGCGAGTACTCCCTCCCCCATACTTAAATCCTTCATTGTCCTCAATGAAGCAAAGAGAAAGGATAGAAGCAAGGAGAAAGGAAATCAGAAGACTCACAAACGATGAAGAGGGGTGGAATGGAAGAACTCTTCATAAGTGGTAGAATAGAGAAGTTCCGTATTTCCAATCGGCGGGTATACCGTGGGCGCGGCCGGTATGGCGCGGGCGCGGAATCAATGCAGAGAAGGAAGTCATCGTCGGAGTACACCGCGGGCGCGGGTCTCGTGCAGGAACAAGGTCTTGACTTCGTCTCGAAAAACGTGATGTGCAAGTAACCTTCGTATCTTGGCTCGTCTTCTTGGAAGATGAATCAATACTCGAACTCAAGCCGTGGAGAATAAAACTCTCGGGGAAACAAAGCTCCCCCATACTTATGCTTTTACACATAGCCAAAGAATGGAAAATACAAAGATGAATGGAAAGAAGAAATAGAATGGTGGAAAGATAGAAGATGGAATAGAAAGGATATAGATGGATGGAAAATATAGAGGTAGAATGTGACCAAGAAGTCATCTTTTTGTCTTTTTTTTTTCTTTTTTTTTAATAAAAACGAGCTAAAACCGAGACGCAGTATGGTTGCCGCGAGCACGGGCTAGTACCTGTTCATCGGGGTGCGCTGACGATCCACCGCGGGCGCGGCCAAGGAGGCGCGGGCGCGGTTTCACGCCAGGCGTGTCCTTTCGGACCTAGTACCTGCATGTTAGCTAAAAAGTACAAGCAAATCCTAAGCTAGGAATGGAAAAACAATCTATCTAATCCTTGGGTTGCCTCCCAAGCAGCGCTTTTGTTTAACGTCGTTGGCTCGACGTGGATACGATCAATACGGGTCCTCATCAACATCAATCCGGACCGTGTTGCCACCATGGGATATGGAAAGAGATCCATTGGCAACGTCAATGACCGTGTTGGCGGTTTTCATGAATGGACGACCAAGTAAGAGAACCGGGTCGTACCACCCTTCACCTATCTCCATCACATAAAAATCTGCAGGAAAGATCAAGCCCTTCACCTGTACTAGAACATCCTCAACTATCCCTTTCGGGCGCACATTAGAATGGTCAGCCAATTCAATAACAATATCAGATTTCTTCAAAGGACCAAGGCCTAACCTATCATACATGCAAGCTGGGAGAACATTAATGGAGACACCTAAATCTAGCATAGCACGCTCAGTTTTAGTCTCTCCAATAGTGACAGGGACGGTGAATCTTCCTGGGTCTGAACATTTCTTAGGTAATTGCTTTTGGAGTAGGGAATTACAAGTCTCAATTTTGCTATCCTGAGTCTTTTCAACTAGAGCTACCTTTTTAATCTTAGGACTAGTCCTATTCTTTCGTTTTATGGTGCATAGCTCTTTCATGAATTTAGCAAAACGAGGGACACTTTGGATGAGATTAAGAAGAGGAACATTTACCCGACAATTGGCGAAGGTCTCGAAGAGTTCCTTGTCATGTGCTGGCTTCCTTGTGTCCTTGAGAGCATCGGGGAATGGAGGAGAGGGCTTGAAAGAATCCAATGGTGGAAGGGGTTGAGCCACATAGCCATCGTCCTCTTCTGCTGCTGGAGCTCGGTTCCGTCTAGGAGAGCTTGGGCGAGGAGGAGAGTAGTTCTTGAAAGCATAGTCGAGTAAAGCCTCGAAATTCCTCTCGGCCTCCTTGCCGCGGGCGCGGTCCGGACTCCGCGGGCGCGGGTCGCTACGACTCTCGTGCTCCATGTGCTCTGTTGGGATTCCGCGGGCGCGGAGGGGAGAGCGCGGGCGCGGAATCTCCACAGAGGCTTCGTCCTCCTGTGTTGTCGCCCCGGCGCAGTCGCGGCCAGGGGAGCGCGGGCGCGGAATGTCACTAGTGGGTGATGTTCGGCTCGCCAGTGTTCTACCGCTCCTCAAATTCATGGCACTCACATTCTCCTTGTGATTGAGCGGTTGAGAGGGAAGTTTCCCGGAATCCTTAGACTCGAGCCTATTGATCATGGTAGCAAGTTGGCTCAGCTGAGTCTCAAGATTCTTTACAGCGGCTCTCGTCTCTTGGTTCTCTTTCAAGAGGGCAGTAATAGCGTCATTCTGAGACGGAGCAGGCGCTCTCGGGGCATAGTTATTCGACCGGAATTGTTGTTGCTGGCCCTGAGGAGCGTACTGCTGCTGCTGTTGTGGTGGATCTTGCTGCTGCTGGTTGCTCCACCTCATGTTAGGATGGTTTGCCCACCCCAGATTATAGGTGTTAGAGTAAGGATCATTCCGGGGTCGGGGCGCACCATAATTGCCAATAGTGTTGACAGACTCCTCGGTCTCTTGAATAGTAGGGCATTGATCCGTGTGGTGGCTAGCATCATAACATAGACCGCAAGCGTTGACTTGCTGGGCCGTCTTCTTTGTGAGGAATTGCTTCATAAGATCCTTGAGCTCCCTTACTTCAGCATTCAGGGACTCATTCACCACACTAACGGACCTCACCTTGGTCCTGGACCTTTGATTGCGGGCTTGTTCCGCCAAGATCTCCACCTTCTGAAAAGCTGCAGCGGGGGTCAAGTTCTCGTAACTACCCCCACAAGATGCATTCACGAGCCTCTTGTCATTGTCGCAAAGTCCCTCAATGATGTAGCAAATAAGGTCCTTGGCTTGGTAGCCATGGTAGGGACAACTCGCGATGATCCTTTTGTAGCGCTCATAATAGTTGTAGAGGTTCTCGTCTTCCCCTTGCTCCAAACTGCTGAGCTGCTTCTTAATAGATGTTTGTTTGGAAGGGGAAGTACTTCTCAAGAAACGCCTTCTTCATGGCCGCCCAAGTAGTGATAGAGCCTGGCACCAAATAAAGGAGCCAGTCCTTGGCGGTGTCTTCAAGAGAGAAGGGAAAAGCCCGGAGCTTGATTTGATCCTCCGTCACATCTGTGGGCTTCATACTCACGCACACTGCGTGGAATTCAGTGAGATGCTTGTTCGGGTCCTCACCGCTCAACCCATGGAACTTGGGCAAGTGGTGGATGAGGCCAGACTTGAGCTCGAACTTCATGCCCTCCCTGAGTTCGGGGAATTGAACAGCGAGCTGTTGTTGCTGGAGATTGGGCGCCGTGAGTTGGCGAATAGTTTGCTCCGCCATGACGTCTTCTGGTTCAGAATCAGAGAGAGAGAAAGATTCAAGAAGATTGTAGGATGTATAGGGTTTGGGGGCACTCCTTATCTTCCGAAGAGTCCTGTCGATTTCTGGATCAAAGTGAATAGGAGAAGTATTAGTAGACCGGGTACGGACCATGTGTTAGGTCCGCACCCAAGGAGTGGTTCTGCGTACGAACCGCGGGCGCGCCGAGGGGGCCGCGGGCGCGGTTTGGGCGCAGAACCCGAAAAACACACAAAATTCAAACAAGAAAAAGATTCCCCGGCAACGGCGCCAAAATTTGACTCGGGCAAAGTCATTGTTCCCTAATCAAAAATAAATCCCAAACATGCAAACACAAGTATAGTAGGCAAGTAAGGGGTCGAACCCAAAGGAATCAGTTTTATTCAGATTTTATGTGGTTTTCATGCAAGTAATCAAAAGGGGGTCTTGAAAATTGTTTTCAATCAAAGTTATCAAGCAGGGTTTATCCAATCAATTCCACTTTATTAATCCATTGATCATGAATTCATCCACCTCTTTATATGCTTAGGTCAATTCCAATCCCAATCATTAGCAATTGCAAGTCCACGGTCCAAGCAATTCTATAACCCTAGGCAAGGACGCTTAACCTAGAATTAGCATAGAGCACAGGGATAATAGGAAATCAAATCATGCAATCAAGGTACGAGTCTCATGCATAATTTAACCATTGAATACTCTTCCCTAAACTAGTCCACGGTCCTAGAATAGAGTTGTTTCGAGAATAGGAAAGATGCATAGACAACAACCAATCCTAATTCAAACAATAGATCTAAGTCAATCAAACAAGTTGATCAGGCTCATAAAATCAAACATAGATCATGGGATGAAGCACAAGAGTATCAATAAAGACCTAAGGATAAAGAGGTTACCAGAATTTCACAACTTCATAATAAAGCTTCCTTGATTGAATAAACTCCAGAGGAGAGTTAGTTCTCCATTACAAAGAAAACTCTAACCTTTATTGAATTACAATTGATTGACAAGAATTGGATGATAACTAGAAACCTAGAAAGGTTCCCCTTATATAGCCCCAAAGATCAACTTTTTCGGACTAAATAAGATAGGAAACCGAAAGATAAGAAAGGAAACAAGATAGAAACGGTGAAATCTCGCCCGTCTGGAAGTCGGCTACCACCGCGACCGCGGCACCAGAACCGCGCCCGCGGCGGCCTTCAAATGGTCAAACCGGGTTCAGCTTCTACCGCGACCGCGCCGGAAGCAACGCGTCCGCGGCCTTCACGGTTTAGGTTGGTTCGCTCCTCCACGCCACCGCGCCCACGCCATGTGTAACGCGTCCGCGGTATCCATGCAGTGGCGTTTCTTCGTCTTTAAGCTCTTTAACTCTTGATTCTTCAAATCTTGTGTCTTCGGTCTTGATATTACAATAACGCTCAAAACTAACCTAAACACTCTCAATAAAGCTCTAAAATACAAGAGTTAACCTATACAAAGTAGAGCGAATCACACACACAAAAAATCGCTCTCAAAGGCTCAAGGAAGACTTGGAGAGCAAGGAGAAGAAAAGAGGAAGAGAAGAGAGAGAGATCGGTGGAGCTAGAGAGGAGAATAGTGCGTTTGTACTTGTTTTGCTTTGGTTTTAGTAGAATTAAGACTTGGATCTTGTGAACCCTTGTGGATTTGAATGCAATTTAGCTTTGGTTTGAGTTTGATGATTGAGATTTGCTTGCTTTGCCATTTGATTGCTTTTTACTCTTACTTGATGGAGTAGATTCCAAAGTCTTGGGCTATGGGGGAAACCCCTAGCTAGGATTGGGTAGGAACCCCCAATTCCATAGCCTTGAGTGCTTGATCTAGGAATCCTCTCTACATTGAGCTTCAATTCTCTTGTGGAAACAAGGGACCTAGGGCTTGTGATTGGTAAGAGTAAGCGGGAGCGATCTCAAACCCATCACTAGACCTAGCATCGAAGGCGAGTGCAAAAACCCTTGGGTCGAAGTGTAGAGTGGAGGGATCGAAGGCTAGCAACCTCGATCTCACAAAGGATCAACACTTATTGGCTGAATTGGGGTGGAATAACCCAAGTCTAGTTAGGGAAGGAAGCCAAAAACCCAAGACCGATCTACCAAATTTGCCTAGTTCGAGTTACACAGTACATCGGGCCCGACGTTGTGTGTGTCGGTCCCGGCCAAATCAACCTCGATCCACCCTCGGACCGAAGTGACCAGTGTCGGTCCGAGGTGTTCTCTTCGATTTTCCTCGTTTTTTACCTTTCTTTTACCTCTTTTTTAGTCTTTTGGGTACTCTCAACGCACGAACTCCCGTGTGTTCGACACCCTACCTCTTTTACTACAATTGGTGTTCGGTTTATAAATTTAAATTTTGAGACCCTCCGATCCGGACCGATCAGAATTTTGGTGCCGTTGCCGGGGAGTTCTACTTGTTTGAGATACCATCTTTTGTTGAGTCTTTGATTGGTAGTGATTTGGGTGAGGGACTAGCCCAAGCCCCTTGTTTGTTTTGATTCGGTTTTGTTTGTGTCTTTGGTTATAGGTGTATGCGAGCTCGTTCCATCCGAGGAACACTTGAGTTCAACTTTGTGAGTGATCCGGAGAGCATCATCAAACAAGCTCGAAAGAAGAAGAGAATGGAGAACCAAGCTCGTGATGAGGAGGTCGAAAGGATGAGAGCCGACATGGCTCGTATGCAACTTGAGATGGCAAACCGAGATGCCGAGGCTAGGAGAGAGCGCGAGCAAAGGATGAGATTGGAGGCTCAAATCAACACCCAACCCCGGAATGCTAGACAATACATGCATCCGGAGTTGAAGGTGCCGGAACCGGCCATCGTCTTGCCGGAAGTGTCAAAGAACTTTGAGATAAAAACTCAATTCATCTCACTCATCAAGAGGGATCAATTTCAAGGGAGACCGAATGAGTGCCCAATCGAGCATGTGAAGCAATTCAAGGACCTATGTGAGACCATCTCGACTGATGATGAGACACTTGAGTACGTGCTACTCAAAGCCTTCAAGTGGTCGTTGGTAGGCAAGGCATTGCATTGGTTGGAGAGCCAAGCACCTCGATCCATCACATCATGAAGGGCTCTCAATGAAGCATTCTTGATGAAGTTCTTTCCGCCCACCAAGACGACGGAGCTTAGAAGGAAGATAGCAAGCTTTCAACAAGGAGCCCACGAGCCACTCTTCGAGGCTTGGGATCGATTCAAGGAAATGTTAAGGCAATGTCCAACGCATGGGCAACAACCTTATGTCCTTCAAGACATATTTTTCCAAGGAATCAACCCCGCCACCAAGGACAAGTTGAACCTTCACACCGAATGTGGGTTCATTGATTTGCCCCCGGAACAAGCATGGGAGTTGCTAGACAAACTCTCCGACTACGAAGCTATGTACGGAGTGAGTCAAGTCAACAAAGAGGCAAGAGTCCAAGGAGATGGTGCAAAGAGGATCTACGACCCAAAGAGTGAAGAGGTGGATAAAGATGTGAAGATCCAATTCCTAGAGGATGAGTTGAACAAGATGAGGAGGAAGATGGGTCATCTCCAACAAAACTCGAGAGCTTGTGAAGAATGTGGTTCTTTGAAGCATGGAGCCCAAGAATGTCCCAATGAGCGCCAAGTTCGTTTGGCCGAGCAAATTGAGGAGGCACACTATGTTCAAAGAAATTTTGGAGGAAGAGCCAATTTCAACAATGGAGGAAGGTGGAACCAAGGCCAAGCTAATGGCTACAACAACAACTTCAACCAAAACGAGCCAAGGGCCCAACCACCACCATACCGACCTCCGGGATTCTATGAGCAAACACCACCATGGGCTCAAGACTTGAAGAATCAATTCACCAATATGGAGAGAAGATTTGATGATCAATTCAAAGAGTTGGGTGTTTGGAGAAGGCAAGTGGACAACCAATTTGTTCACATGGCGAATCAACTTCCAAGAGAGGAAGGGAGACTCCCGGGCCGACCCGAGGAAAATCCCCGTGCCCAACAACAACAAAATGAAGTTCAAGCCATAGGATTGAGGAGTGGACGGAGTTTGCCCGAGCCACAAGTTCCAAGGACAAGAGAAGAAGGTCGGACCGAGTTGCCCAGTAACTCGGGCCCGACGTACCATGACGTCGATCCAGAAGACGGAGGAAGTCCCCTGAGCCGGATCGAGGTAGAATTGAACTCGGGCCCGACGTACCCTGTAGTCGGCCCGACGTTCCCAGGAGTTCCCTGCCCCAGGACCGAGGTTCCCGAAGTCGGTCCCAAGGTCACTCCAACGTCGATCCAAGCTGAAAATGTTAAGAGAGATCAAGATCGGTCCAAGGAGGTGGATTCAACTAAGAAACAAGGAGGCACAACTCTTCCTTATCCATTGAAGAAGCCCAAGGAGATTGTTGAGGGCAAGTTTAAGAGGTTCTTGAAGCTCTTGCAAGGCTTGAACATCACCATCCCATTCGCCGATGCTCTAAGTGAGATGCCATCCTATGCAAAGTTCTTGAAGGAAATTTTGAGCAAGAAGAGATCAATTGTGGAAATGCAAGATGAGGTGAAGATCTTGGAGCTACCTCAAAAGCTAGGTGATCCCCGAAGATTTGCCATCACCGTAGGGATTGGATCCCAAAACTTCAAAGCTCTTTGTGATTTAGGAACAAGCATATCGATTATGCCCATGAGCATATGGAGAAGGGCTAACCTAGGATACATGGAACCGGTTGATATGAGTCTTACTATGGCCGATGGTTCATCTACAAAGGCCACCGGAATTCTAGATGACGTCCTGGTTCGAGTTGGGAGGTATTTTGTCCCCGATGATTTTGTAATCCTCGACATGAAAGAAGATCCGACGGTGCCCATTATTCTTGGAAGGCCGTTTCTAGCTACGGCGGGTGCCAAATTCGATGTGAGAAATGGGAAAGTGACTTTCGAGATTGGCGAGGAAAAAGTGGAGTTCCATTTCAACAAAGCTCTCAATGAACCGGATGCTTTGGCAATCTTGAAGTTGGAGGAAAGTGCCAAGCGCAAAAGAGAGGAGTTGGAACCCACAAAAGAGGAGGAAGCACCATTGAGAGATCATGACATGGTCTATGTTCAAGAGCAAGAAAGAGAGTTGCTAGATCCATTTGTGAACCATGAGGAGTCAAGAGGTGGAGATAGCCCGGGAATCCATGAAGAGTATCCTTCTTTGTATCCTTTTGATGTGGGAGACTCTTACATTTGTTTAAATGACTTGAAAGAGGATCTAGAGGATGATTACCTTTGCTTGAGTGATTTGCAAGAAGACTTGAGTTATAATGTTATTGAGTCCCCTACAAATTCTTTAGATTTTTGTGGTGTAGGTAATGAAGATCAAGTTGAGAAGATGCAAGAGATGTCAACTTACACTTTGGAGGAGAAGAATGATGGAGAATTTGGAGGCCACACTTTCATCAAACACAAATGGTGGTACTATGGCTATGAGGAGTGTGGAGATGAATATGACAAGGATGATCAATTCACCGTTTTTCACCCTCCTTGAAGGGTAGAGGTTAGAAGTCAAGCTAGTGACTTAAAAGAAGCGCTCCTCGGGAGGCAACCCGAGATTAGTAGGTTCATTTTCGTAGTTTCTAGTTTGTTTTTCTTTTCCTTAGCTTAGATTCTTTCTAATCTCTCCTTAGCATGTGTTTTGTGGAATTGTGTGTTATATAAGCTTTATGATCATGTGTGGTATTTGTGAAAACAATAAAAGGACTTGTGGGTAGAGACTTGTCAAGACATGGGATTTTTAGGAAGCCAAACCAAGTCGGACCGAGGTACCCAGGACCTCGGGCCCGATGTTGTGACATCGGTCCGGTATTGACGGTCAACTTTGGTCTTGATTTTGTGGAAATTCCTATTATGCCCTTCTGACCTAACTTTGTCTTCTACCCAATTTAAGCCTTCTTTCCCATACCTAACACCCATCACCCTCATAACCACCTTCCCAAAATACCAAGTCCCCTTCAAAAGCCCCAAATCGATCCATCATCTCCACCATACTCGAACCCCAAGCAATCTTCACCACAAATCTCGATCCAACCCCTAGCATCCTCAAACATCGATCCAAAAGCCAAAAATCCCAACAAAATCCCATAGATCTTCATCCCTCTTCTAGATCTAGAAGAGAAATTTGAGTTCTAAGAAGTTGATTGCTAGAAGTCTTTGTTTCTTCAAAATTGGGTATGTGAATCTCAATCTCTACTTGATTCCTTGTGAATTTCATGCTTTCATTGCTAGATTTGAGATTTGCCATGATTGAGTGAGCTTAGACCTTGAGCATCCATGGTGATTTGCATGCATAGTGGAATTTGTGCTTAATTGCTGATCAAGCATGATAAAACCTACTTGGAACTTCGATTGATGATGAGAAATGGTTGATTTTGGACTTTAGGAGCATGATAGAGTGTTTTATGGGTAAATCTAGGAAGAGAAGTCGAATGAGAGTCGGCCCAAGGTACCCAGGACCTCGGGACCGATGTTGCAAGTCGGTCCAAGACTCGGACCGAGGTTGAGAACCTCGGACCCGATGTCTTGTGTTGGTCGGTCCTGTGCTATTTGACTTTCTCTTGTGTGAGCTCTAGGATTCATGAGCTTGAATGTTGGTAAAAGCATGTTTATCATGATGTATCTTGTAGCTTGATCATTGTTATGAGATTCTTTGCTCATACATGTTGGATTTAGTTGATTGAGTGTCTTAAGAGCAAGTATGGGGTTATTTCCTTGCATGATGAGTTTGTGATGGAAGCATGTGATTTTGTTGTGTTTGTATAGATCTTATCTTGTAGTTCTTTGCTTTGATTGTGCGTAGGTACCATGACTACCCGAGCATCTTCTTCAAGGATGGAGAAAGCGACAAGAAAGTCCAAGAAGTCGTCAAAGAGAGTGCAAAGGATGGATGATGTGCGCTTTGAGGACGATGATGTGGCTAGTGAGTATGAGCGACTCATGGGTCTATCTCACCACACTCGGTGGTTAGATTGGGAGTCCATTAGAAAGATGAGCATGGATGAAGCTCTTATTCGGTGCTATTCTCACATTGGGCTTAACGTATTGCTAAGGTGCAACAACACTCATTATCCCGCCTTAACGTCCGAGTTTATGGCGACATTCAAGTGCATATATGAAGGAGTCGAGAGTGAGGGCATGATCTCCTTCCAATTGGGCAACGAGTTGCAAGAGCTCTCTCTCCGGAATTTGGCTACTTACCTTGGGTTCCCTTTTCCGAGAGATGAGGCTTATGTGGATAACGAGAAGGTGGACTATCTTTGGAGGTTTGTAGCCGGAAGAAATGAGATGAGGAAAGGCGCATCAACAAATGAGATAGCAAATCCACTCTTCCGAGTCATGACCCGAGCTTTGGGTTGTTCCATCTTTGCTAGGCACAAATTGAGCAAGCCAATGAAGGAGGAGGCCATGTTGCTCTATGAGATGTTGATTGAGAATGAGAAGCCAATGAACCTCACATAGGAATGGGTGAAGATGGTGAGGGATTTCCAAAGTTCCTCATGGATCTATTTTGGAGGCATGATAGCCCGCTTGGCTCATCGTCTTGAGGTGGACTTGTCTACCTACACGCTGGCCCCAAATGGTGTATAGTTCATGGACCTTAAGTACTTCAAGAAGGCCAACATCATCAAAGAGAAGCAAGTGACCGGTGCCACCACCTATCTAGCCCCACACTCCAACTTCGATAAGGTGCACATCCCTTTGGGGCCACGTCTCTTTAACCTCACAAGCTATTACAATTGGTTCCAACTGTGGGTGGACAAGGAGAATCCTTATGGAGAGCCGGAGGGGACACTTGAGTGTAGGAGACGAGCACAACACATTCGTTTCACTTCTCCTCAAGTTTCCCCGGACACCGAAGAAGAGGAGCCCAACCAATATGAGTTCGTGAGAAGAGATGACATGGACGTGGACTTGACTATAGAAGAAGAAGAAGAAGATGGTGGTTACCACAATTTGCTCACCGACCACGCACCAACACTACTCGACCGAGGTGCAAGCCATGTCGGGCCCGATGTCCACCAACGTCGGTCCGACACATATTTGCCCGATCCGGTCCCGAGCCAATTTGAGAGGGGTGAGGGAAGTTGAGCAAGACAAGAACCACCAAGCTATGGAGGATATGAAGGTATGCCCAATGGTACGGGCCCGGAATGGTGTTCCCCGAGCCTCAACAATCGGTGGACATGAACTTCTTGGCCAACCAATTAGCTTATCTTCAACTTCAACAATCTAGCATACTTCAAGAGGCACATCAAATCAATCTTCAACAACAACACCTCAACTTCCAACAACAACAACTTTTCCACCACCAAGAAGACTTCCAAGCTCAATTTGATGAAGTGAACCGCAACATCGTTTACACTAGACGTGATGTGGACGACTTGAGGGCGGTCGATGACCAAAGATGGAGCGTCCAAGAAAGTTTCAATGAATGGATGACCGGGAACTTCTCCTCCCGTGAAGATCAATGGACGCGCCCCGCACCACAAATTCAACCGCCAAGTCAAGACCCTTTCCACGACCATGTGTATGAGCGAGAGCGGCACACACGGCTCCAAAGGAGACGCCGTCAAGGACACCCTCCGAACTAAGCCTCAACATGCCATTCAAGAATAAGGAATTGTGAGCTCTCTTTACCCTTCTCTTTACTTTTGAGTTTTGATTTCTTTGTTTTGATGAGGACATCAAAATTTTAAGTATGGGGTGGGTTAGTAGCTCATAGTTCCATGTGTAGTTTTCATGTGTTTTGTTCTTGTTTTGTTAAGGGATGTTTCTTTTTGGATAGTGGCATGATGTGATGCATGAATGATGATTGAAATTTATGGCATGAATGGATGAGTTTTGTTTGTTTTGGTTGGAAAAAGTTTTGCAAAAATCCCAAAAAGAAAAAAAATTTCGAAAAATTGTGTGAAAAGAACAAAAAGATTTTGTTTTGGACTAGGAATTCCCATCTTAGATGTCCATATGAAGGCTAATGATGATGTGAGCATGTAAAGTCCTTTGCATATTTTTGGATAGTTTAGCCTCTAAATGGATGTTGTTTTTGATGTGATATGATATCTTGCATGTTTTTATTGAGCGCATGAATTCTTGGATAAGTGTTGATGCAACTAAGCTAGAGTGAACCTTGTGAGATCATTTTTGGCCATTTTAGGGATGCTTGTTCATATTGCATATCCCTCATTTTATTATGTGATTAGCTCATGCATGCTTAGTAAAACTTGCTATTGAGGTGTTTATCTATTTTCTAAGGCCAATATGAGAATTGTTCTATGCATTGTCACATTGATTTGAACTTTATTTCATTTAGTCACAAAATGTTCCATATCCTACCTTGAAGATAAACTGTTGTTTGTAGCCCTGTTTTAGCCTTAGACCTTTGCTTGAAACTCCTCAAAAATATAATTCCTAGCCTATATGACTTGACCCTTATGGGATTGGACTTTAGTGAGAGGTTTTGGAATGTATTTGGAGAGTTGAGATTCTCTTTGGTGAAGGGCAAAGAAATGGTGTTATAAACCAAGTGGGTAGTGCATCTTTGGTGTGAAGAAAGAAAGAAAAGTTGGAAAAAAGTAGTGGATTGAAAGCAAAGTGCTTAAGTGAAGTAAAATGGGCACCGACCGAGTTAAAGTGCACATCGGGGCCGAGTTGTGTTGCAAGTCGATCCTAGTGGAAAAGTGTGAAAAAAATCCAACAAAAAGTGTAGTGCAAAGATGAAGTGGAATGTTTAGTGAAAAGTGGGTTGAAAGTTGAAAAGAAAAGAGGAAAAATCAAAGTCTTTTGGATGAGAGTGTAAGTTGAAAGTGGAATAATTTGGTGAAGTTTGGTGAGAGACTAGAAAGTTCAATCCCCATTGTAAGCACCACAAGACCAAAGTGATTCCCACCTTGAGAAATACCAAAAGCCCCATTACAACCCTGCCGAATGGAACCTCTTCGAGGACCTCCATTGAGCCAAGTTCATATTCTTTGTGTGCATTGTAATAGGCATCTCTAGGTGGAGGAATTGGTGATATTAGCTTCAATAGTAAAGTCTTTGCTTGCATGTTTTATGAGTTTGAGTGTTCATTGCTAAACCTAAACACATGATGAGTGATACACATTTCATATCCCTAAAGTGAGGCTTTGTTGCATTTTCCTTTATTCCTTGAACACTTGATCATGTGTGATGATGTAATCTTGTTAGCATATCTATCACTTGCTCTTACTTGTATTTTCATATGAGGCTTTACTTGAAGATTGTGCTTCGGTCTTGCTTACATTGTTATTGCTTGAGGACAAGCAAGTTTAAGTATGGGGTATTCTGACGTCTTTCATTTTGGTGGTGTTTTAGTAGTTAATTTCCGTTGTAGATAAGTGTTTTTCATTCCTTTCTTTGTTAGTTTCGTCCCTTTTTAGCTTAGTTCCCGGTTTTCCACAAGATTCGGAAACTATGCGAGTTTGTTATGTTTTGTAGGTAAAATGGCACGTTTGAGGACGTTTCGAAGGAGTTTATAAGAAGGAGCTAAGCAAGCGAGCTAAGGAGCGGAAGAGCCATGCAAAGAATGAAGAGGAACTCAAGGAAAACCAAGAAGAGAAGAAGGACCGAGACCCCGGATCGAGTTACTACCAAGTCGGGCCCGAGTTCGAGCACCAGAGCATGGGACCGACGTTCCCAACGTCGGGCCCGATGTCTGCCCGCGTCGGTCCGAGTCGGAAAAAGGAAGGATTGGGCTCCAAGGCACAATGTTGTGATCTTCCAATTTTGCCCTTCTTCTAAATTTGGAATTCCTTGGTCCCCAATCAAGAGAAGAGGATAATTAGAGGTGATTAGAGAGCACTAGGAGAGACCAATCACACACACACAAAAAATCACTCTCAAAGGCTCAAGGAAGACTTGGAGAACAAGGAGAAGAAAGGAGAAAGAGAAGAGAGAGAGATCGGTGGAGCTAGAGAGGAGAATAGTGCCTTTGTACTTGTTTTGCTTTGGTTTTAGTAGAATTAAGACTTGGATCTTGTGAACCCTTGTGGATTTGAATGCAATTTAGCTTTGGTTTGAGTTTGATGATTGAGATTTGCTTGCTTTGCCATTTGATTGTTTTTTAATCTTACTTGATGGAGTAGATTCCATAGTTTTGGGCTATGGGGGAAACCCCTAGCTAGGATTGGGTAGGAACCTCCAATTCCATATCCTTGAGTGTTTGATCTAGGAATCCTCTCTACATTAAGCTTCAATTCTCTTGTGGAAACAAGGGACCTAGGGCTTGTGATTGGTAAGAGTAAGCGGGAGCGATCTCGAACCCATCACTAGACCTAGCATCGAAGGCGAGTGGAAACTCCCTTGGGTCGAAGTGTAGAGTGGAGGGATCGAAGGCTAGCAACCTCGATCTCACAAGGATCAACACTTATTGGCTGAATTGGGGTGGAATTACCCAAGTCTAGTTAGGGAAGGAACCCAAAAACCCAAGACCGATCTACCAAATTTGCCTAGTTTGAGTTACACAGTACATCGGGCCCGACCAAATCAACCTCGATCCACCCTCGGACCGAAGTGACCAGTGTCGGTCCGAGGTGTTCTCTTCGATTTTCCTCGTTTTTTACCTTTCTTTTACCTCTTTTTTAGTCTTTTGGGTACTCTCAACGCACGAACTCCCGTGTGTTCGACACCCTACCTCTTTTACTACAATTGGGGTCGGTTTATAAATTTAAATTTTGAGACCCTCCGATCCGGACCGATCATATATCTTATCCAATTTCCTTATATTTACTTGATATCTTACCTCATTTTTTATATCTTAATATTTTTTTTATAACATGATTTTTTAACATTATATCCATATACAAATAAAGAACAATCAATTGAATTTTTTATATCTTAACTATTCTTTTCTATTAATTTGTATACGTTTTGTCATTATTAAATATTGAGAAATAGTGAAAAAACCTTCTCATATCATGTCATCATATGTTAGTAGTATAAATAATAATATAAATATAAACAGTTGAATAGAATTATCTTAAAATACATATATAGGTCAATAAGTTCGGACTTAGGTCTATTGTGTTTGGATTGTAAATTATCGAGTTAAAAACAGATTCGTATCAAAATTCAATCTTGAATCAGTTAATTCAGTTTTATATTTACATTACCCATACATGGTACGGGATTTGGACTAGTTAATTTGAGAGTACATCACCCACAAGATCAGGGAAAATGTTCGGGTGATCTGAGAGGGTCACTTACCCTATTGGGATTCACCATGTTTTCAATTAAATAATATTGATAAAATTAATTAATGGTAGTCTTGAATTATTGATTAGTTACTGTGTAAGTTTGGGCTAAGCATCGAGTCAATAACATTATTTAATAAATTAAAATAATATCATCATTTTAATATAATGTTACATATTACAAGACAATCATGTTAAATATCTGATCGATTAGTTCCATATGGTATTCATTTTCAAAGTATTTGTATGTAAAAGACAAGTAAATGAAATTCATTTTCAATACGGTAAATATTCCTATGTTGAAATATCAAATGTATAGATCATCTAAAAAGACGACTCTGAGTATAATTGTATGGTCCCTTTAAATAGTTATTTAACTAGTTATCAGTTTACAAAAATACTAGCAATTATACTGATAACTAGTTAAATGACTCGCACCCTTGTATGGGGTGTTATTTATTTATTTATTACTTTGCATAAGAATTTACTATAATAATTATAAATATGATCATATAAATACTTTTTTTAATATATATCGTTTATCTTTTGGATTATAAAATAACATAATTATTGTACATCATATCTATATAAGAAATACATTTGATTTATATATTAACCTTTTATACATACATAACATATAGTTAAATGATTGAGGAAGATAGGATACATTATCAAAATTTAAATCGAAAAAGATACATTATCAAAATTTATTAAAAATTGATAAAAAAAACTTTTGGCATTTAAATCCAATTGCATAAACTAAATCATATAAATCAATTAATAATTTTAAATAAAAATTTGAACTAATATAGTATTATATAAATATAGGCGTAGAATTTGCTACCATTGATGAATTTAAAAAAATCTTATGATAAATTTGCGAAAAATAACATATAATTAATACAATATTTAATTAAATTGGTAAAATGATAAGATTATGATATATTTATTAATTAAATGACTATAATGATAAGATTGAGAGTGATATATTGAATTCTATATTTATTAAATAAATAATGATCAAAATCTAAGATAAAATTAATATATCAAAATATTTATAGATTAAAATTACATTATGATAAAATTAAAATTTAGGATAAAATTAAAATTTAATAAGATAGTTTTTTTTAAAAAGGGGTGATGTAGTGCAATGTGGTGACAAAATTTGCTTCCGCTGTAGTATATAGTAATAGATTTAACTTTATTTGACAAGTTAAAATAAATTAATTAATAGTTTATTTAACTTTATTTCATTTCTTTAAAATTAGAAGAAGGGTTTTAAACTATTTTCTTAACTAATTTATTTGTTCAAACACGGTTTGGTGTTCTTTTCATAACTTCAACTCTTTTTTATCTAATTGTAAAATTAGGACTCCAATTTCAAATACAACTAGACTTGTCCATCGGGTTCGGTCGGTCGGGTGCGGGTCGGGTCATATCGGATTCGGGTTGAAATTGATTCGGGTCGACAACGGGTCATGGGTCAATCGGGTCAGGTTGCTGCGGGTTTTCGAGCTTGGTCGGATCAACCCAACAAGTCAAGAGTATCAATTTATTTACCAAAATTTAAAGAAAATATAATTTAAATAATAAAATATTATAGTAAAATATTATTTTAAATATTTTAATAATAAAATATAACATAGTTTTCATAATTATTTTTATATATTATAAAATATTATAAACTATAATAAATCAGGTCCGACCCAACGGCTTCGGGTTTCAATCAAGTCGGGTTGAAACTGGGTCACAAGTCTAAATTTTCGAGTTGAAACTCAAAAATTTCGGGACAGGTCAGGTCGGGTTTGAAATCGGTCAGTTTTAGACAGGTATAAATACAACCGGTGCAAATTATGGAAGTGAAGTAGAGATGGAACCCACGAGGGTAAACATGCTCCACAAAACTAGTGATTGGTGATTAATGTGAGAGCACATCATCCACAAAACAAGTGGTTGCAGTTGTTGTAAGCAGATGCATTAATTAATTCCCGTGCATCCATTCCGAGCCAGGCCATTTACTTTCCGAATTTTCTTTAATTTATGTCAAGATAGAGGAGATCGATCGAGACATACTATATATACATGGTTAATGTTATACAAATCATATAGTTTTCTTCAAAATTAAAATGGAGCACATAAAGTCATATTCTTTAAAAAGAATTTAGTTCAGCTCCAACAAGTTCCTTATTTTAGAGAATGATAAATTTATTAGTTCTATTATACATATACAATGTCTTTCAAAAAATTATTTTGACTAATAATAAGTTGATATGAGGATCATGATCGGTCGTTAATACATTCTCCAGATTGAAATAAAAAAAACACAAAATTCTCCAAAAACACATGTATCGATGTATCCAGGGAATTTGTTAGAGATGCTCTAAGTATACTATATTTGGTTAGGCAAGATAAGAGCATCTTCCGGATGCTCTGAAATTTTGAGTTGTGTTATTTAGAGAAAATCTCTAAAAATTAAACATCTTTTCCTATACGTAGGCAATTCGATCTCTGGGGAATACATTAATTAGTTGTCAAAATATATCTTCTTCCATTCAAATCGGTTAATTTATATTTTATAATATTATATTATATAAATATGATTTTTAAAATGGGGAATTTGTTAGAATTAGAGTATAAATTTTTTTAAAATATGAGACTTTTTTGTCCATCTTGAAGAAAATTATGGAGAATTTGTTAGAAATGCTCTAATTTAATAACTATTTATATGTGTGTGTATATTATTTTGATTAACTTTTTTTTGGTCGAATATTATTTTGATTAACTTGAACATTTGGATTCTATATGTTTGATCAAATCTAATGTAAGTATATATTTACGTGTATCCATGTCTAACATAAAAATATATATAGTGACGTCATTCATAAGACCCAATTGGTCGATCAATATCATATATGGATAAGAATTTGGCTGGCTTCTGGATATCTCTTAATAAAATGACATACTTAGCTCATAAAATACTATATTATAACCTGTAACTAGCGTAGCCCGTCGTACCGTGTACGACTTTGTCTTAAATAATAAAATCATTTTGAATACATTATATTATTGAATTTATGCATATTTAGTTTCACTTAGTAATAAAATATAACATGATAGTACTATTGTATAGATAGATATTATTTAGATAAATTATAAATACATATATATATATATATTTTTGGTAGAAATATTATTTTGATAGATTCTTTTAGGGTAAATCTAAATATTTTCTTAATTAGTACGATATTGATAGGTTGTATAGATAAATATTATTTGGATAGTTTATAAATATAGAATATTATATTTATAGATTATGGATATAGATATTATTTCGATATATTAATAAATGATAATTAGATAAAGATATCTTTTTAGGATAAATCTATATTGTATATATATATATATATTATTTGGATAGTTTATAAAGATATGATATTATTTTGATAGATTGTGGATATATATATATATTAAAAAATTGTTTTTAAATAAAGACGTATAATTTAATATGAGACGGGACCAGAATTAACGTCGAGGCTTATAAGGTCTCGACTTTAATATAGATAGATTTTAATAATACGATATATGCATACAACCCATACAAGACATATATCATATTTAATGTTGAACATCTATTACTATATACTAAAGCGGAAGCAAATTCTGTCACCATATTGCGCCACATCACCCCCTCTTTTTAAAATCTATCTTATTAAACCTTGATTTTATCATAATCTTATAGATACTGAATTAAAATATTAGTTCTATATTAGAATTTGTGTTGTTTAACTAATAACTCTATCCAAATATATAAATCTCTATCTTATCATTATACACATTTAATTAATACATAGATCTATCATAAACCTTTTATTTAAAAAAATATTTTTTGTCACAATCCACAAATCATAATTATAATATTTTACCCATTTAATTAAATATCATATTAAATTTAAATTATTTTCGGAATTTTATTATGGTATTTTTTTAAAATCGTCAATGGTAGCAAATTCTACCACTATATTTAAGACAAATATTCATTCTATTACAATAATATATTAAATAAATTTTTACTATCATATCATATGAAAATATCAATCAAAAAAAGTATATGTTTTATTTAACATATATATCACTATTATTGCATATTGATTACACTTAAGAAAAAAAAGATAAATTTCTCAATTAAGATAATAATTCGCTCACATTTTCATTACATTTTTATATACTTATTATTTAATTATTTTTTCAAAAAAATAATATATATACAAGATAATTTGGTTTTCTATATTTTTAATATTATAATATATTAATCCAAATTTTATTTAAACTTATTCATTTTATTATATAAGTTAGTTACGTAATTTAGTTTAAATACCAAAAGATTTGTATCAATTTGTTAATAAAATGTGATAATGCATCTTATCTTATTTCATTCTTCCTCAATTATTTAAATATATGTTTACGTACGTATAAAAAGTAAATACATAAATAAAATTTATTTATTGTAATGTCCGGTCTCGTTTTAGTGAGTATAGTATTTCTTTATAGGAAAAATATGATTTTATTTATGTATGGTTAATTAATTTTACTTTTTTTTGTCAAGCAAATTACCTAAATTTTATTTATTATGGGTATTATTTTAATTCTCTCATATACTAAGATAAAGTTAAAAGGAAAAGCAAATGTATACACATATACGCGTAGATTGTGTGTTGATATATATTGAGAGTTAGATAATATCAATATAATGGATATGTACGAGAGAAGCCAGCTAGCCTTAGTCCATAAGAAAATCTCTGTACTCTACGCGTGTATCCATATATGTACGCAATCTAACCGGCCCCTTTTCGAATAAATCCGTGCCTGCCTTTATCCTTTTCGATCGAGTTCTCAAGCACGCCGTCCGTCCTTTGTTTCCGGTGTCGTCCTAAACCTCGTTCCTTGGTGGGTGTCGTCGCCCAGTCGTTTCCGTCCGGTGGTCGTCATCATTGAGAGACCTCGATCGCTAGGTAAGCGTCACCACTCCTTCTAGTTCGGTTCGGGCGTAGGGTAAGGGGGAGCGGGTAGAACCTGACCGGCAAAGGCTTGGGTTAGCGGTTCGGCTAGGTGGGTGTCGTGAGCATGGGTGGTCGGGAGGGTGGCCGGTGTGAGGCGAGTTCAAGCGTGCAGAGAGAGAGGGGTTAAGCAAGGTGGGAGTCGGGGCGGCTTGTTGACGGGCTTGGTCGGTTACGGGGCTGTCCCGGGTTGATCGTGGTCGGGGCGGGCTTGGGTTCTTTGAGCGAAGCTTGTAGTTTGTAGTTGTGTAGTGTTGTCGATCGGTTTGGTTAGCTAGAAGAGTAGGTCTCGAGGTTAGGCTAAATTAAAATGAGATTTGGGCATATTATAATGCTTAAGGTGTTCGTATAGGATGTTAGTTTTCAGTATGCATGGCTTAACTAAAGTGTTGTATAGTGAGCATGAAAGATTTTGGTGGGTGTTTGGTAATGAGTGGGAGTGTGGTCTACAGAATTGATCGAGAGTTGTGGTACGTAGCGTAAGTCGGCAAGCTATTTAATTAAGTATTGTTGTCTGGTGCAAGTTAATTATAGAGTTGGTTATTTGAAGTTAATAGATCGATATCAATGGCTAATTAAGAAATTAAAGTGGGGTCCTTATAAACTAGAGTCGATTGTTGGTTGATTGTTGGTTAATCCATAGGCTTTGATTTATTGATTCTAGGCATTCAATCGTATTCAGGAAGTCCACGTTCTTGATATCTAGTTATCGTCTCAGAGGTTGCAGACATCCTTTTTCGGCTTACTCGGTTCTGTTCTAGCTTGTTAGGGTTTGTATTGTGATTATGAGATTGGTTTTGGGAGTTAGTCCCGTTCGATTTTGAAATGCTTTTTCATGATTATTGTGCTATGAGTGAACCTGTATTATAATTTATTGTTTGATTTGACAGTAAAAATGAGTAGTCATTGATTGCCAGTTTGTGTGCGGGTCTGATTTGTTATGAGTTTGTTATGAATGTTGTGATGATTTGTATGACTTTGTATGATCAGTGTCTCTGAGTGTGTTGTTACATATTGTGTGATTGTGTTGTAGCTTGTGCAAGTGTGATATATATTGTGTGCAACGTTGTTTTATATGCTTTGTTGAGTATGTGTGTTGCTTGTAAGCGGTTCTCGATGATTAAGGAAAAGCCGGGTGCAATGATAGGAGAAGGGTTGCATTGACCGGCAGACGTACAATGATGGAGGCAGGGTTGTATCGTCAGACCGAGTGTAATGGAGGGTGAAGGGTTGCACTAACGGTCAGGAGTGCAATGAGAGTGAAGGGTTGCAGCTCCGTCTCACTAGGACAGTGAGTGAAGGTATATGTTTGTGTGAGTATGGGCGTGTAAGTGAAGAAGAGAATGTCGTTGTGTGAAGATGGTCGTGTGTAAGAGCAGGATGGGATGATATGTGTATGTGAATGTGTGAATTCGTGAACGTGTGTGAAGAATTGTGTGTGTGTGTTAAATTGATGAACTTGGTTGAGTACATTGTTAAGTGATCGTGTGTAGTAATTTAACTACCTAGATATGAACTTTGGAACTGGTTGTGACTAATTGGATTTAGGAATGGACTAGAGTTATGTGTGTGCTTGTGGACTCTTGGTTGCTGACCTTAGAAAAACTGTTTTTGAAACGTCTTGTAGTTGCCCTACTTATTCTAGCTTGATAGAGTAGGATCTGACCCTTCGGGGACATTATTTTTCAGTTCAGGTGATTCAGGATGTCATGACCAAGTCTCGACGGAATGGTGATGCGGAGTAGGGATGCATATGTTCTAGATAGTCGAGTGTTCATTGTTGCTATGGTTTTCTTTTATTGGCATTGATGTGTTGTTGTTGTTAAAAGATTGTATAAGTTAGGATCATGATGTTTTACTTGAATTGTAATTTTTATAAAATACGAGTTGGATGTTTTTCATGTTTTCTCGCCGTGCACGCGTTGCAAGATCCTATTGTTCAGTTGTCAAACTAGCTTGGTAGTGCCTCGTGAGGCCTACTACCGAGTAACGCCTTGTCAGAAAAACGGGGCGTTACATTTATATATATATGATGATATACAAGAATTATGTCATTTTATCATCCAAAAAATAAGCTTTATAGTAAATTCATACACAAAGCAATAAATAAATAAATAAATAACACCCCCGTACAAGGTACGAGTCATCTGCTAGTTACAATACTATAACTGGTAGGAGAATATCAAATTTATATGTGTATTATGTTATTTCTATCTTTTTTTAGTGTACGTGTGAATATTTATAGATAACATATTTCGTTGCACTTTATGAAACGTTTAGATATGATTAGTTTTAATTTACAAAAAAGAATGTTTAAGCAAATAGTTAAAAAAGATAGAAATTAGGTGAAAAAAGATAGAAATCAGAAAAAGAAAGAGATAAATGATAGATAATTAATAAAAATAAGAAATACTTTAAAAATGTTTTTCTAAAATTTGTTTTTCTTAAATGGAGTGGGGCAAGAATGAACGATATAATTATGATTTTGTAAACACACTTCCATGTATTAAGATTGAAAAGTATGTAATGGTAGATTGGTAAAAAAAATTAGAGATAAAATTAGATCACTCGATATAATTATGATTTTATCTTCTTGATCACTCGGATTTGTTCTTCACTTCATGTTTCCAATTCCCCGCCTGATTCTGTGTGACGGGATTACTTGTTTATTTTGTAGCAAATTAAAGATAAAATTAGATTAAACTGATTTATAGAAGAAAATTAAAGATAAAATTATTTAAGGAAAATAAAGTTAAAGATAGATAGTATGACTTTAAATATAAAATTGAGAATTAGATAATTAAGGAAAATAAAAGATATAAAGTTGTTATTAATTATTTAAGTTGGAAAAAAAATTAAAACCAAGCGGGGTCAGAATCAACGTGGTGGCTCGAAAACGGTCGGCTTTTATAATATATATTGATTTTAATATCACTTTTGACTTTTCTAGCCCAGTTAATCATAGATGTTATTTTCTGTTGGTCTATAAAAATAATTTAATTAGGCCATTACCACACCTAGAAGTATGATGGTTAAGAACGTCCTAGTTAAGCTAGATCGAGGATATTATAGTATGTACCTTGGCACAAGTGTTACGGGTGCGGTTCCAGTTGATGTGCTCGTAAGGCTGGACGTAGAGTTCCTGTTGGAGTTGCTGAATCAACGGCCTATGAGGCCGCATGGGACGACATCGACTCAGATGATGAAGAACCGTTCAACCAAGTAGCTTAAATGGCCATGGAGGACGCTTCAGACTCTCCTAAGGACGCCTCTGAAGCTGAACAAGAGGTAACCCACGAATCCATGATAAGCTCTCTTGAGAAGTGTTCGAAGCCTAAGCTTATTAAACTCATCACTTAAATCATGCAAGAAAGCTATGCCATGAAAGAAAGACTTGATGAACTTGAATCTGAAAATATTGTTGTGGAATGTGAAAATTACAACATTGTGTCTTTTCAACTAGAGTCCTCTCAAGAAGAAGTAAAGTCCCTAGCTTAAAAGTCAGCTTGTATGTCTCAAACTTGAGAACGGTAATCTTAGGGATAAGGTGGAGGTTCTAGAAAAGAGTCCCATGACCGAAACTGTTAAACCTATTATCTTTGTTCCTGCTAGGAAAGGACTAGGGTATGAATACAGCTCTAAAAACTCTCTTTCTAGTGAATTCGAAGCTAGCAAAACAACAGAGCTAGAGCTTGAGAGAGAAAAGACCAAGAACCTAGAAGAACGCATAAGAGTCCTTGAGAGTGGTAAGAAAGGAAAGAAGGACTATTATACAAACTCCACTAGCCATAAGATTTAAAAGAAAATTGCTAAGGGAGAAGGTTCTAAGGTAGTTGCTCCTGAGAAAATGAAAGAGAATAAAACTCAACGTCCTAACAAGAAATACTATCTTGGAAACTATTATAAGACGTGCTGGCATTGTGGCAAGGGTGGTCACTACCAGTATGAGTGTCCTAAGTTAAAAGAAGATCTTGAGAATGGAAGAAAGGCTAGAAGAGGTAGAAAGAACGCTAAGCCAAAATTCGCTGATAGGACGCATGCTAGTGTGCCTAATGCTAAAGCTCAATCCCCTAGGAAGTATGCTAAAAGGTCAAATTATGTGAATGTGTATGATTATCTGCCCATGAGAGAGTTGTACCCATGTAACGAACCAGGTAAGGGCCACCTTGCCTGGGTCACAAAGAACTAACTCTTCTTTTCAGGTGGAAGTGAGAGGAAGCCCGTGGATCATTGATAGTGGCGCCTCAAATCACATGACAGGAAGCCAGATCCATCTCACTTCTATCCAATCTAGTGCCACGGGAGGAACTGTCTCGTTTGGCAACAAGGGCAAAGGAAGAATCAAAGGGACGAGCACCGCAAAACTGAATCAGTCCATCAAAGCGTCCAATGTTAGTCTTGTTGAGGGACTCGGCTTCAATCTTCTTAGTGTCTCCCAAATTTGTGATCAAGGTGAAAACCTAGTCACATTTGACTCTAAGGAGTGCCTGGTCATCAACAAGAAAACAAATCAAGTCATTCTCAAAGGGACTCGTGAAAACAATGTCTACATCTTCAACCAAAAGTTCAAGCCTACATCCAAATTGTGCTTGTCTGTCTCTGCTGTGGACGCCGATCTCTGGCATCGACGTCTTGGACATGTTGGACCTAGCACAATTTTCAAACTTCACCAACAAGAGCTTGTGAGAGGACTTCCCCGAATTGATCCTGAACAAATTGAACAATGTGAAGCATGCATCAAGGGGAACCAAACCAGATCATCCTTCAAATCCAAAAATGAAGTGAGCACAAAGAAGCCATTGGAACTCCTTCATATGGATTTGTGTGGACCCATGAAGACTCAAAGCTATGGTGGAAAGAGGTACATGTATGTTATTGTAAATGATTTTTCCAGATTCACTTGGGTTCTTTTCTTGGTGTCAAAAGCAGAAGCTTTCCAAATGTTTAAAATCTTCATCAAGCAAGTAGAAGTTCCTCTTGGGACGCGTCTAAAATCCCTAAGGTCAGACCATGGATGGAGTTCAAAAACTCAGAGTTCCTTGATTTCTGTGACCAACAAGGAGTCTCCTACAACTTCTCTTGTCCTCGAACTCCTCAATAAAATGGCGTTGTTGAAAGAAAGTATAGGACGTTGGAGGATATGGTAAGGACGATACTCTTAGCAAGTGGCATCCCCAAACATTTTTGGGCGGAAGCCGTTGCCACATCAACTTATATCATCAATCGAGTTGCTCAATGGAAGGAAGCCAAACATTTCTCACCTTAAAGTCTTTGGGTGCAAATGCTTCGTCCACAACAACGGCAAAGACAATGTTGGCATATTTGATGCTAGGAGCGATGAAGGAATATTCCTTGGATACTCCCTCACAAGCAAAGCCTATAGAGTCTATAACAAAAGGACTCTTAAGCTTGAGGAAAGTATTCATGTGGTGTTCAAGGAGAACTCATCTCACAAGAAAGAACCAAGTAAGAAAGAACGTTGTTCCTCCTCTAAGGACGATGAAGAAGATGATGAAGAAGAACCCAGCGGGACCTCTGGAAAATACTATGTTCCTAGGAACGCCCCTGAAACTCGTGACGAAGTTTCTATGGGAGTCCCTAGTGAACAGCACGAGCCCTCTCAAACTTGGTTGTTAAACCAAGTGGATGCTGCTGAGTCAAGTCAACAAGGAGAAGAAAGGCAAAGTGTGGATGCTCACTTTGAGGGGGAACACACTGAGCCTATTAATGAAGAAGATGGCTTCGACTCCGATGATTCAGATTGGACAGATCCTAGGTGTACTCCTGGAAGGGACGCCACCCATAGAGGTTCCAACCTTTCAAGACTTCATCCAACAAATCAAATCATCTCAGATATTTCAAAAGGAGTCCAAACCAGATCAGTTGTGAATCAGTCCCAAAGTGCTAATATGGCATTTTGTGCATTCAACGCCTTTGTGTCCTTAATTGAACCTAAGAACATAAAGGAGGCACTTCAAGACGCTGATTGGATCCGAGCTATGCAAGAAAAACTCAACGAATTTGAAAGAAACAAGGTTTGGACCCTCGTCCCTCGCCCCAAAAACAAAAGCATTATAGGGATGAGGTGGGTCTACAGAAACAAGCTTGATGAGAGTGGCAGAGTTTCAAGAAACAAAGCAAGGCTTGTGTCTCAAGGATATAGGCAAGAGGAAGGGATCGATTACGATGAAACCTTCGCTCTTGTCGCTAGAATTGAAGCCATACGCCTCCTCATTGCCTTCACTGCTCACAAGGGGTTCAAGCTCTTTTAAATGGATGTCAAGACGGCCTTCCTCAACGGCAAGCTAGAGGAAGAAGTGTATGTTGGTCAACCCCCTAGTTTTGAGAATGCTGACTATCCTGACCATGTGTACTACCTGGACAAAGCTCTCTATGGACTCAAGCAAGCCCCTCGTGCTTGGTACGACAGATTTGCGTCCTTTCTCTTGTCCAACGGGTACACTCGAGGTAACATCGACAAAACCTTGTTCTCAAAGAAAGTCCGTAAAGATGTTTTGATTGTCCAAGTCTATGTGGATGACATAGTATTTGGGAGCACTAACATGAAACTTGTAGAGGAATTCAAGAACTTGATGAGTAGTGAGTTTGAGATGTCCCTCATAGGAGAACTCAACTTCTTCTTGGGACTCCAAATCACACAACTCAAAGATGGAACGCGCATTCACCAACAGAAGTACATTAGTGAAATGCTTGAGAAGTATGGAATGAACACATCCAAACCCACAGATACTCCCATCTCTCCAAACACTCGCCTTTATGCTGATGAAGAAGGCAAGAGTGTGGATCAAAAGCTCTACAGAGGAATGATAGGATCTCTACTGTACTTGACCGCGAGCAGGCCTGACATCATGTTTGCCGTATGCTTGTGCGCTCGCTTTCAAGCAAATCCAAAAGAGTCCCATATACAAGAGGTCAAAAGAATCTTCAGATACCTCAAGGGACGGGACGATCTATGCCTTTGGTATCCCAAAAGGACGTTCCTAAACCTTGTAGCGTACTCTGACGCAGACTACGCTGGCCATATGGTGGATAGGAAGAGTACCTCAACAATGGCTCACTTCCTAGGCTCTTGCCTTGTATCATGGGGATCCAAGAAGCAAAACTCCGTAGCTCTTTCAACTGCGGAAGCTGAGTACGTCGCTGCTGCCTCGTGCTGCTCACAAGTCCTATGGATCAAGTACCAATTGGAAGACTATGGTACGTTCCTTGATACAGTCCCTATCTTGTGTGATAACACTAGTGCTATAAGTATTGCCAAAAATCCTATTCATCATTCTAGAACGAAGCATATTCACATAAGACATCATTTTCTTCGTGATAATGTTGAACTTGGACTAATAAGAGTGGATCATATTAGGACTGAGGACCAAGTGGACGATATTTTCACAAAAGCGCTTGATAGACGTCCCTTCGAGCACCTTAGGCTGCTCTTAGGGATGATAACTTGTAAATGATCAAGTCCCGTTCTATTATTCCCTCCATGATTGGGTATGTTTTGTTGAGAACTTGTTTTAAAGTATGTCATGCATTTTAAAGTCACCCTGAAAGGACGCTAGTCTAAAACATGTGTTTTGCTTGTGTTTTGAACGCTCTTCATTTCTTTTTTGATCTCAAGAGTATCCATGATCAACCAACCCTCATTATAAGCCAAAATGATGGGAACTCTAAGCTTACCTAAGCCGAGAATCTTGCAAACGCGTCCTATGAGCCTTGTTTGTTTTATCTTTACGGGACGTATCTGTTTGATTTTCAAAAAATGGTTCTAAGTGATTAAAGGGAAGCTTGTCAAAGTCTAAAAGACGTCTGTGTAGAGTTCTAAGAGTCAGTGGTTGAGATCAGTTTTGGGACACAGTGGTACAGTTCTCGGGAAGCAGTGTTTTGTGTTGAAAGGACGCTAAGACAAAGTCCTTTGCAGTTGTGAAAATGTTTGAAATTTGAAAAATGGGAAGGTGAACCGTCGCGGAGTTTGGACGCAAATCTCGGGATCCGTGTAACGGGTGCTAAACAGCTGTTTTCTTAGCGAAGAAGTTTGCCACGTGTGGGAACGCGGGTAGAGGAAGCCAAAGCAAAAGACCCTGTTGCCCCTGCTCCTTTGCCTTCGTCTTCTTCCTATAAATATGCCCCTGTTAACTCTGAAAATCCTCTTCGCTCCCATTATCAGTTTGCCCAAATCCGGAAACCGCTCTCAAATCTCCCCAAAATCTTCATTCCAGATCACGAAATCCCCTTTCTCAACCCTAATCCCCTCTATAAAACCCCTTCAAACTCTCAAATGGCCAACACCAGAACTTCAAAGAACCCAAAACCCTCTCCGTCTTCTTCTTCAGCGGTGAGATCCACAACTCCGGTGAAAGGCCGGTCACTCATGGATGCTAGAGGAAGAAACGTTGGCCGGCAAGATCAATCGTGCCACCAGCACTCCTCCCAATCTAGCCAACGCCGCCCTTCCACCACCCCTCCTAAACCTCAAAAATCTCAATCCCATCCTCAATCCAGATCTCATCCTCCTCCTCAAAAACGATTCAAGTTTCTCGATGAACCCTTCGTCCCTGAGCCAGAGCAAGGGAGTCCTAAAAAGTACCAAATCATGGGACTCCCAGCTCAACCCAAGCTCCGTCCTCAACTTGACCCGTTGATAGAGGACTGGCTTGAAAGGGAGCCAAAGACCCAAGCAAACATTTGCCACATGGCGTCCATCCACAACCACCCTCCAAAAATCCAACGCCTCCTCCATTACTTCATGGTAACCTATATCCAACCCCGCCTCAGGGAAAGAAACTACAAAAACCCTCCTTCCGCGGGCCCTGCCGTCATCTTTGACACTTTTGGTGGGACGGTGGATGAACTGGCCAAACTCCTCCCTGATATCATGGAGTTTCTGGTCGCTCCTGTTGGCTCCGTCCCTTCCCAGAAGCGTAAAAGGCAAGCTCTCCTCCTCCCTCTCAAAAATTAAAGATCAAGTCCTCCTCCTCTTCCTCCCAACCTAAACCAATCCCTACTACCCCTCCTCCCGCTCCCAAAAGGCGCCTCAAGTCATCTGCAGAGCTTGAGGGCGTGTCTGATGAGTAGATGGCGGCAATGCGGCTCGCCGAGCTCAATGAAGAGAAGGAGCAATTGGCCAGGAAGGCCCAAGATGAGAAGGACGCCGCTGCTGAGGCGTCCTCAAAGAACACGCAGGTGATCGCTCTTCCTTCTCCTCCACCAAAGACTGAGGATGCTCCCTCTGCTGCTGTGGATCCGCTGGAGGCGGAAATCGATGGGACTTGGCAAAGCCTATGCCCAAGGTCCAAAGGGACGCTCCTCCCCCGTAGGTCCCGGCCAAGGATGCTACTCCCACTATTATTGATGTGGAGGACACCCCGGCAAAGAAGCCTCCCCCTCCAGCTCCTCAAGTCTCAGCTCCTCCGGCCGTCGCCAAGCCCAGTCACTCCCCTGCTCCTCCAAAGGCCAAGATCCGTACTCCTACTCCCTCTCCTCCAAGAATGAAATCTCCAACTCTTCCTCCAGCTGAAATCATTGAGGAGGATATACAAGTCCAAGGGACGCTTCCAGCTGAAGTCCCTACGGAGTCCCTGGCAAAGACTCCAGCAACGGATGCCAACGTCCAAGTAGAGGCGTCTGATGCTCAAGACACGGAGATGGCCGAGTCCCATGATCAAGGGGACGAGGCCTCTGATGAAGATGATGCTCCTCCTCATGCTGAGGATAATGAAGACGAGGAAGGAGATGCAGACGAGGAAGATGCCGGTGATGATGTGATAGTAACCGGCAATGGCAACAAGAAGAAAAGGCTCAAGAAAATTTTGGGGCCGCTTTTGTTTGATGCCAACTTCCTCAGTGAGAATGGACGCACAGAGTTCCTGGATTTGCTGGACTTCCAGGGTTGGACGCATCTAGGCACAGAGGCTGCAACTGTTGACCCGGACCAAGTAAAGCTCTTCTACTCAAAATTTGAAGTGTCCGAGGTCAAGGGAAAGTCTCAAGGGACGTTTGAGATCAACGGGGACGAGTACTCTATTGTTGACGGTACCATCCGCAATATGCTAGGCTTGCGTCCTTCGCCTCCAGAGGCTCTTCATGACTTTCCCTGCAAGAGCTTTGACCACTTTTCCCAAGAGGACATCTTCAACAACATTTTCAAAGGGAAGCAGCCACTTGCTAAGGACAGGGTTGCTCACGTGCTCTCCAAGACGGGCGTCCTTGGGCATCACTTTATTGTGCGCATGCTCTCCAGTTCTCATCCCTTGTGGATGCTCTAGGCGAGCCCAAGTAATACTTGCGGCGAGCCTAATCCTTACCTTATCAAAAAAAAAATACAATTTTTTGTCAAAAACATCACTTTTTAACCCAAAAATTCTTTCCACATGGCCTTTCTTTTTATCTTTGGTGTTGTTCTGTTAATTGTCATGTTGTGTCTAGACTTTTCGGGGTAACTCTTGGGTTGTTTTGGACAATTCCATATAGTTCTGGTTTGCCCCCATCCTGACCCCTAGATCCGGCGTTTTGCGGGTTTTCCCTGGCTAAATGTTGTTGTTGCTATTGTATTGGGTTAATTAATAAATAAATTTAATCTATCGTCATAATCGTCGCAACTATATACTAAAACGGAGGTTAAAAATAATAATTCTCACGACACGTATCAACTTCTCATTGGACCGCATCATCTATCTTGATTAAAATAATTCTATTTGTTATAATTTGATTGTAGACCTCACATATATCTAAAATAGGAAAGAATATATATCATTAAAATTATATCGATAAGGTTTTCTTATATCTATAAGGTTTCCTATAATTTTTTGTTCGATTAAAAGAATAGATTATAAATAAAATAATGCATCATTAAATAGTATTATATGTACAACATATGATATATATTACAACTAGAGGTGTCAAACAGGTCGGGTTGGGTGGATTCGGGTTCGGGTTGAGTGTGGGTTCGGGTCAATCGGGTTACAGGTCAAGCCGGCTCGAGTCTTGACAGGTTATCGTATGGGTTCGGGTCGACCTAACAGGTCAAGAATTTTAATTTTGAAAGATTATTAAAATAATATTATGATTAAATAATAATATTTAATAATAAAAAATTATTTTTAATAGAATTGTATAATCATATTATTTATAATAGGTTTTATGATAAAATATATTGTAATATTTACAATATAATATATTTATTCTACATATATATATATAATATATCGGGTTGATCGGGTCGGTCTCGGGTTTCAACCCAATCGGGTTCGGGTTAATCGTGGTCGTTCCATTTTTTTCTTTGCTCGCTACTATTTGGGTCGGGTTTCAACCGAAAAATTTTCAGTCGGTTTGAGTCGATTTTTCGGGTCGGGTCAGGTTTTGACAGCTCTAATTACAACACATTTATGGATATGGTACAGTGAAGATATATTATAACCTGTTAACAATAATTTAGTTAAGATATATATCATACGTAATTAGAGGTGTTAAACGGGTCGGGTCGTGTGGATTCCGGTTCGGGTTGAGTATGGGTTCGGGTCAATTGGGTTACAAGTCAAGTCGGGTCGGGTCTTAAAAAGTTATTGTGCGGGTTCGGGTCGACCTAACTGGCTAAGAATTTGAATTTTTAATGATTATTAAAATAATATTATGATTAAATAATACTATTTAATAATAAATATTATTTTTAATAGACTTTTATAATAATATTTTATTTATAATAGTTTAAATAATAAAAATACTATAAAATTTATAAGAAAGTATATTTATTTTGCATATATAAAACAATCGGGTCGGTCGGGTCGGGTTCGGGTTTCAACCCAATCCGGTTTGGGTTTATCGGGTTCGATTTTTTTCTTTTGCTCGCTACTATTCGGTTCGTGTTTCAACCCTGAAATCTTCAGTCGGTTCGGGTTGGTTTTTCGGTTCGGGTAAGGTTTTTACAGCTCTATACGTAACCCATTATGTATGATATATCTACATCTACTATTAACTATATTTTTATTAAATAGTATTCTAATGGTTACCCATGTAAAGATATATTATAATATTTTATTTTTATTAAATAGTATTCTAATGGTTACCCATGTAAAGATATATTATAATATCTTATTTTTATTAATATAACAAATTGAACATCTTTTTTATGTTGAATACCCAATAAAAATATAAATAAAAAAATTAGATGATACATTTACCCTAAGTATATTAGTAATATTACATACTAATTACATTTTAGATAGAAAATAGATATATTAATTAAGATAATGATTTATTAATCTTTGTATTTAATATATATACTTCTTAATTAATTTTTTTTTCATAAGATAATAACATATATACAAGATAATTTGTTTTTATTTTTTATCTTTATTAAATATTCTCTATATTTTGAATATAATACTTTACTAATTTGAGTTTTTATTTAAATTTATTTATTGATTTATATAAGTTTATGCAATTTCATTTTAATAAAGTTTGATTATGCATCATATCTTATGGCATCCTTCTTGGATGATTTAAATATATATAGGTTTATGTGCGTATTAAAATTTAATAATAAATAAAATATTCTTATATCTTTTATATAAATATTTGATGATATATAAGTTTTATGTTATTTTATAATCCAAAAAATAAATAGTATTTTAAAACAAAGAAGACGTATGGTCATATGTGTACGTAACTATTACAATAAAGTCATATACAAAATGATAAATAAATAAATAATATTTTCGTAGGGTCATTATGAATTCCTTGACCCGGAGAAAAGAAAGAACGTATATATGAATTGATGGATCATATGAGAATGTGAGATCTTGAAGTTGTTGTGTATATATGCATATCGTCGTATCGACATCGGCGTATTAATGATAGTACTATTGTTTTGTTTTTGGCCGAATATTAATGGTACTAGCTTAACCTGTCGTGTCATGCACGACTATTTCACATAAAAATATTGAAAAAAAGTTATATATTCATATGAAAAATATTATATAAGTTTTATTATATGAACATTTTTTTTATCTTTTAAAAAGAGTGATACTATTTTTGAATCTCATATAACCCAAAAAAAATATATAAGACATAATTTTTTCACTCATTTGTATATTTTTATAAAACCTGATTATAAGAATATAAACTGATATTTTACTTACGGTTTTTATCACATATTAATAACGACTATCATAAATGTAAATATAATTTAAGAAATTCAACAATTGATAAATTGATAAAGTTTATAAAAATTTAATAGAAATTGTCGGAAACCACAAATTTACTTGTATTAAGGAAATAAGTTGAATCAAATATTCATAGAATTTTCTTAATTTGTTTGTGAAAGATTTTTCCCTGTAATGCTTTAAGAATTAATAAATGACAAAAGCTTTTTCTTATAAGTAGATAAGAAGTAATTCAATAGGAAAACTCTATATAGTGAGAATAATAAAAATTACTTTTTTTTTATATATGAGGCAGAGTCGAAATTAATGTGGTGGTTCAAAATGATCACTTGTATGTTTGTATTAAGAAAATAAGGGGTGTTTGTATAATTTGAGAAAATTATGGGATTATTTTGTAAATAAGTAAAAATTATGAAAAAGATGTACGTTATCATGATAGAAATCGAAATTATTATTTGGATTAAAAAGTAAATTTGTAATCAAGATAGAAAAAAAATCAAATATAATGGGTAAAAAATATAGTAGATCATGTAAATATAGAAAATAATTAACTTAAGCTTTAAAATGCTAAATTTATTCAAGTATATCAAATAATAAAGTAACAAAATTAGTCTTTCTGTTAAAAAATAATTGAAAATTTTATCTTAAAAAATCTAATTTAACTAAGTAAATCAGATATAATTAGTTTATAGTAATTATATTTCGAAAATTCAAGATATATAATAGAATCATGTTTTTCAATTAAGTGATATATTAAAAAATATAGAATATCTTACCAAAATTCGAAATTTTGAATATAACTTTTACATAAATAGATAATATAATTTTATCAAGTTAATTGAAATACCACAAGTAAAAACTTTTTTTTTAATCAAAAATAAGGTGGGTCCAAATTCTACTTTAGAAAAGATAAGTGATATATTAAAAAGATAGAACATTTTACCAAAATTTGAAAATTTGATCATATCTTTTATATAAATAGATAATAAGAAATATAATTAGATTAATTAAAATAGAATAAATAAAAGCTATTTTTATCAAATATGCAGTGGAGCCAGAATCAACGTGGTGACTCACAAATATTAGGATAATATGGATAGATAATATGCAAATTTGGTTGAATCTACCACAAATTTACGTATAATATTGAAAAGTAAAAGATATGTAATTTTAAGGCAATTTTGGAAATTATTTACGTAGCAAAAGTAACAGATATTGAAAATTAAGTTAATAACGTACAATATGTATATGGATAGATAAGCAATTAAGTTAATAAGATATTGTACACTTTCTACGTACAATATATATATGGTGGATAGATAAGCAATTTTTAGTCAAAGATATTGAAAATTTACGTACAATATTTTATGGATAGATATTGTATATGTATAGATATTGTGTGGATAAGTATTATTGATAAGGTAGTTAATTAAAAGATTGAAAATTTACATAGCAAAATTGTGGTAGTTAATTAGAAGAATTTAAAAATTATTTTGATTAAATATCTAGTGGGGCCAGAATTAACGTGGTGGCTCGAAAACGATCGGCTTTTATAATATACTAGCAGATGACCTATACCTTGTACGGGGGTATTATTTAGTTATTTATTGCTTTGTGTATGAATTTACTATAACAATTACAAATATTATCATATGTATACTTTGTTTTATAAAGATGCTTATTTTATGGATTATAAAATGACATAATTCTTGTATATCATCATATATATAAATAAATTTTATTTATGTATTTACTTTTTATACATAGATAAAAACATATTTAAATAATTGAGGAAGAATGAAATAAGATAAGATGCATTATCACATTTTATTAACAATTGATACAAATCTTTTGGCATTTAAATTAAATTACGTAAACTAACTTATATAGTAAAATGAATAAGTTTAAATAAAATTCGGATCAATATATTATAATATTAACAATATAGATAATAATTAATAAGTTAAATAGGAAACCAAATTATCTCGTATATATGTTATTTTTTCTGAAAAAATAATTAAATAATAAGTACATAAAAATGTAATGAAAATGTGAGCGAATTATTATCTTAATTAAGAAATATATCCTTTTTTTTTTTCTAAAGTGTAATCAATATGCAATGTTAGTGATACATATGTTAAATGTAGCATATACTTTTTTATTGATATTTTAATATGATATGATAGTAAAAATGTGTTTAATATATTATTTTAATAGAATGAATATTTGTCTTAAATGTAGTGGTAGAATTTGCTATCATTGATGATTTAAAAAAAATACCATAATAAAATTACGAAAATAATTTAAGATTTAATATGATATTTAATTAAATGGGTAAAATATTATAATTATGATTTATAGATTGTGACGAAAAAAATACTTTTTTAAATAAAAGGTTTATGATAGATTTATGTATTAATTAAATGTGTATAATGATAAGATAAAGATTTATATATTTGGATAGAGTTATTAGTTAAACAACACAAATTCAAATATAGAGCTAATATTTTAATTAAGTATCTATAAGATTATGATAAAATCAAGATTTAATAAGATAGATTTTTAAAAAAGGGGCGATGTGACGCAATACCGTGGCAGAATTTGCTTCCACTTCAGTATATAGTAATAGATATTGATTATTCATATTTTATGTGTGCCTCTCTTGTCGGTTTTCAATTAACACCATTACGCATACACATGTAACACTTGTCCGTTTGTGGTACCTCCTCCGTGGACCATCAAATTTTTTGAGTGATTCTAAAACTAAGTGACCCTCCCTCATTTAATTTCTTTTTTGTTTTTTGTTTTAAAAAAAATTGAAAATTAACAAACCAAATTTAATTTGTATTTACTCAATTATTTGTTGGCTTTGGAGGCCATGAGTCCAACATTTATTTGGCTTTGGAAGTTGTTATGTACAACACTAGGAAGGTGTTTTCAATTTACAGACTTTGGAAAAATTGCATTGTGGAAAGGTGCAATTCAGCGCTAACTCTGCCCAGGGCAAGTACCTAGCCCACTTACGCGGCCTACCGTGTGTAAATGCTCGCAAATATTGCTCGAATCCTCGGTTATGCAACTCGGTCTGCCCGTCCGTTTGCGGATGATAGGCGGTGCTATGCCGCAATGTAGTTTCCCTCAAACGGTGTAGCTCGTGCCAGAATGCGCTGCTGAATATCACGTCCCGGTCCGACAATATTTTGGATGGAACGCCATGGTGCCGGACGACGATCTCAACAAATAATGCGGCGACTTTAGGTGCATCATAGGAAGTACCGAGTCCGCCAAAGTGAGCGTACTTGGACAACCTATCTACCACGACTAAAATAGTCGTAAAACCATGCGAAGCGGGCAGCCCCGTAATGAAATCCATGGACACTTCGTCTCAAACCTGCTCCGGAACGGGAAGTAGTTGTAATAACCCTGCCAACTTCTTGGTACTGTACTTTGTAGATTGAAATATGATGCATGAATCCACAAAGTTTTTGACATCCCGTCGCATACCTGGCCAATAGAATAACTCAGCGACTCGACAAAAAGTACGGTCAATGCCCGGATGGCCTGCGCTAGGAGATGAGTGGAACTCATTGAGGATTTCTGCTTTCAAGGGTGACTCCCTACCAATAACGAGCCTATGAACATAATAAAGGGAACCGTCATGGACATGAAACGGTTGTTGCAACGACCCATTCATAGCTGCAACAGTGCAGGTCACGCAGGTAGGTTAAGGACTCGTTCTCCGCCTGAACTTGTTTCAGAAAATCTGGCATAGGGCACGAAAAAGAGAGAAAGTGGTGGATCTCAGGCTCCTCATCAATCATGCGTCTAGAGAGAGCGTCTGCCACGCGGTTACTCGCGCCGGCTTTGTACTCAATGCGGAATTTGTACCCCATGAGTTTCCGTAAAAAAAAATTGCTGATCCGGCGTCTGTATGACCTGATGTAAAAGCTCTTTCAAGCTCTTTTGATCGTTGCGGATGAAAAATTCCCGGCCTAACAAATATTGACGCCACTTCTGAACTGCGGAAATGATAGCAAATAGTTCCCTGTGGTATGCCGAAGAGCCACGCCGACGGACGCCCAGGGTCTTGCTGAAAAACGAGATGGGGTGCTCGTTTTGTAGCAATACCGCCCCTATCCCGTGGTTGGAGGCGTCCATTTCGATCACAAAGTCCTTGTTAAAATCCGGCAGTTGTAAGATAGGAGGAGATAGCATGGTTTTCTTAAGCAACTGAAAGGCATCATCAACAATAGGAGTCCAAGCGAATTTATCTTTTTGAAGCAATGATGTGAGTGGTGCGGCCAAGGTTGCATAATTGTGGATAAATTTACGGTAGTAGCCTGTAAGGCCTAGAAAACCACGCAGTTAACCCACGGTATGTGGTGTAGGCCAATCGGCCATGGCGGACAATTTGTCATGATCGGCTATCAGGCTGCCGACGGAAACAATGTGACCCAGATATTCCACCTTAGTGGTGCAAAAAGTGCACTTGGAGCTCTTGACAAAGAAGTGATTGGCTTTCAGAATCTGCAATGCCGTATCAAGGTGCCGAATCTGCAAGTCTAGAGATGAGTTGCATATCAATATGTCGTCAAAGAAGACGATGACGAAGTCCCCCAAGAGTTCAGCAAAGACACTATTCATGGCTGCATGAAAGGTAGACGGGGCATTCGTGAGGCCGAAAGGCATAACCAAGAACTCAAAGTGACCGTCACGAGGTTGAAAAGCTGTCTTGCATATATCATCGAAATGCATTCGGATTTGGTGATATCCGAAACGCAAGTCGAGTTTGGTGAAGTAGACAGCTTGGACGAGCTCATCAAACAACTCATCTGCAGTCAGAATCGGAAACTTATCAGTCACTGTAACAGAATTAAGAGCTTTGTAATCAACACAAAATATGAAAGAACCGTCCTTTTTCTTGACGAGTAGGGCGGGTGAGGAGTGATGGGTTCCGGATTGGAGGGTCTCGATCAAATTTTAAATTTATAAACCGAACCCCAATTGTAGTAAAAGAGGTAGGGTGTCGAACACACGGGAGTTCGTGCGTTGAGTGCACCAAAAAGACTAAAAAGAGGTAAAAGAAAGGCAAAAACAAGGAAAATCAAAGAGAACACCTCGGACCGACACAGGTCACTTCGGTCCGAGGGTGGATCGAGGAGATTTGGCCGGGACCGACACACACAACGTCGGGCCCGATGTACTGGGTAACTCGAACTAGGCAAATTTGGTAGATCGGTCTTGGGTTTTTGGGTTCCTCCCCTATCTAGACTTGGGTGATTCCACCCCAATTCAGCCAATAAGTGTTGATCCTTATGAGATCGAGGTTATTGCCTTCGATCCCTCCACTCTACACTTCGACCTTAGGGAGTTTTCACCTCCTTCGATGCTAGGTCTAGTGATGGGCTCGAGATCGCTTTCGCTTACTCTTACCAACCACAAGCCCTAGGTCCCTTGTTCTCACAAGTCACAAGAGAATTGAAGCTCAATGTAGAGAGGATTCATAGATCAAGCACTCAAGGCTATGGAATTGGGAGTTCACACCCAATCCTAGCTAGGGGATTCCCCCATAGCCCAAGACTATGGAATCTACTCCATCAAGTAAGAGTAAAAAACAATCAAATGGCAAAGCAAGCAAATCTCAATCATCAATCTCAAATCAAAGCTAAATTGCATTCAAATCAAAGGGGTTCACAATATCCAAGTCTCAAATCCACAAAACAAAAGCAAAACATGTTCAAACTCACTAATCTCTCTAGCTCTCCACCGATTTCCTCTTCTCTTCTCCTCCTCCTTTCTCCTCCTTGCTCTCCAAGTCTTTCATGAGCCTTTGAGAGTGATTAGGTGTGTGATTGTTCTCAGATGCTCTCTAATCTCCTCTAATTATCCTCCCTCTTGGATTGGGGACCAAGGAATTTCAAAATTAGAAGAAGGGCAAAAGTGGAAGATCACAATAATGTGCCTTGGAGCCCAATCCTCTCCTTTTCCGACTTGGATCGATGCGGAGGCACCTCGGGCAACGTCGGTCCGAGCCTCTGAAGCTTGAACTCAGGCTCGACTTGGTGGGACATCGATCCGGGTCCTCGATCATCTTCTTTTCTTGGTCTTCCTTGAGTCTTTCTTCATTCTTTGCATGACTCTTCCGCTCCTTTGCTCTTTAGCTCGGCTCGTCTTTAGAAACTCCTCCAAAAACATCCTCAAATGCGCCATTTTACCTACAAAACACAACAAACTCGCATAGTCTCCGAATCTCATAGAAAACCGGGAACTAAGCTAAAAAGGGACAAAACTAACAAAGAAAGGAACAAAAGACACATATTTACAAGGGAAATTAACCACTAAAACACCACCAAAATGAGAGACATCAGAATACCCCATACTTAAACTTGCTTGTCCTCAAGCAATAACAATGTAAGCAAGACCGAAGCACAATCTTCAAGTAAAGCCTCATATGAAAAATTCAAGTAAGAACAAGTGATAGACATGCTAGCAAGATTACATCATCACACATGATCAAGTGTTCAAGGAATAAAGTCTAATGTAACAAAGCCTCACTTTAGGGATATAGAAATGTGTATCACTCATCATGTGTTTAGGTTTAACAATGAACCCTCAAACTCAAAAATCATGCAAGTAAAGACTTTACTATTGAAGCTAATATCACCAATTCCTCCACCTAGAGATACCTATTATAATGCACACAAAGAATATGAACTTGGCTCAATGGAGGTCCTCAAAGAGGTTCCATTCGACCGGGTTGTAATGGGGCTTTTGGTATTTCTCAAGGTGGGAATCACTTTGGTCTTGTGGTGCTTACAATGGGGATTGAACTTTCTAGTCTCTCACCAACTTCACCAAATTATTCCACTTTCAACTTTCACTCATCCAAAAGACTTTCATTTTTTTCTCTTTTTCTCAACTTTCAACCCATACTTTCACTAAACATTCCACTTCATCTTTGCACTACACTTTTTTTTGGATTTTTCACACTTTTTCCACTTAGGATCGACTTGCACTAACTCGGGCCCGATGTGCACTTTAACTCGGTCGGAACCCTTTTTACTTCACTTAAGCACTTTGCTTTCAATCCACTATTTTTCCAACTTTTCTTTCAAATCATATAGGCTAGGAATCATCTTTTTGAGGAGTTTCAAACAAAGGTCTAAGGCTAAAACGGGGCTACAAACAACGGTTTATCTTCAAGGTAGGATATGGAACATTTTGTGACTAAATGAAACAAAGTTCAAATCAATGTGACAAAGCATAGAACAATTCTCATATTGGTCTTGGAAAATAGATAAACACCGCAATAGCAAGTTTTACTAAGCATGCATGAGCTAATTCACACAAGAAAAAGAGGGATATGCAAATATGAACAATCATCCCTAAAATGGCCAAAAAAAAATCAATCTCACAAGGGTCACTCTAGCTTAGTTGCATCAAAACTTATCCTAGAACTCATGTGCTCAATAAAAACATGCAAGACATCATATCACATCAAAAACAACATCACTTAGAGGCTAAACTATCCAAAAATATGCAAAGGAATTTACATGCTCACATCATCATTAGCTTTCATTGAACTTCTAAGATGGGAATTCCTAGTCCAAAACAAAATCTTTTTGTTTTTTTTTCACACAATTTTTCACATTTTTATGGATTTTTCGAACATTTTTCTCAAAAAAATAAAACAAACACATCCATTCAAACCATCAATTTCAATCATCATCCATGCATCACATCATGCCACTATCCAAAGGGAAACATCCCTTAACAAAACAAGAGAAACACAAGAAACCTACACATGAAACTATGAGCTACTACCCCACCCCATACTTAGAATTTTGATGTCCTCATCAAAACAAAGAAATCAAAACTCAAAAGTAAAAGAGAAGAGTCAAGAGAGCTCACAATTCCTTATTCTTGAATGGCATGTTGAGGCTTAGTTTGGAGGGTGTCCTCGGCGGCGTCCCCTTTGGAGCCGTGCGTGCCTCTCTCTCTCGTACACATGGGCATGGAAAGGATCTTGACTTGGCGGTTGGAGTTGTGGGGCGGGGCGCGTCCATTGGTCATCACGGGAAGAGAAATTCCCGGTCATCCATTCGTTGAAGCTCTCTTGAACGCTCCATCTTTGGTCCTCGACCGCTCTCAAGTCATCCACTTCACGCCTCGTGTAAGCAATGTTGCGGTTTACTTCTTCAAATTGGGTTTGGAAGTCTTCTTGGTGGTGGGAAAGTTGTTGTTGTTGGAAGTTGAGGTGTTGTTGTTGAAGGTTGAGTTGGTGTGCCTCTTGTAGCATGCTAGATTGTTGGAGTTGGAGGTGAGCCAATTGGTTGGCTAGGAAGTTCATGTCCACCGATTGTTGAGGTTCGGGGAAGACCATCCCGGGCCCATACCATTGGGCATAACCCTCATACCCTCCATAACTTGGTGGCTCTTGTCTTGCTCCACTTCCCTCGCCCCTCTCGAAATGGCTCGGAACCTGATCGGGCAAAAATACATCGGACCGACGTTGATGGACGACGGGCCCGACGTGGCTTGTACCTCGGTCGAGTAGTGTTGGAGCATGATCGGCGAGCAAGTTGTGGTATCCACCATCGTCTTCTTCTTCTTGAGGCGGGTCAACGTCCATGTCCTCCCTCCTTACAAACTCATATTGGTTGGGCTCTTCTTCTTCGGTGTCCGGGGAAGATTGTGGGGTGGTGAAACGAATATGTAGTGCTCGTCTTCTACACTCAATTGTCCCTTCCGGCTCTCCATAAGGATTCTCCTTGCCCGCCCATACTTGGAACCAATTATAGTAGCTCATGAGGTCAAAAAGACGTGGCCCCAAAGGAATGTACACCTTGTCGAAGTTGGAGTGAGGGGCTAGATAGGTGGTGGCACCGGTGACTTGTTTCTCCTTGATGATGTTGGCTTTCTTGAAATATTTGAGATCCATGAACTCTACACCATTCGGGGCTGGCGTGTAGGTAGACAAATCCACCTCAAGACGATGAGCCAAGCGGGCTATCATGCCTCCAAAATAGATCCATGAGGAACTTTGGAAATCCCTCACCATCTTCACCCATTCCCATGTGAGGTTCATTGGCTTATCATTGTGAAACAACATCTCATAGAGCAACATGGCTTCTTCCTTCATTGGCTTGCTCAACTCGTGCCTAGCAAAGATGGCACAACCCAAAGCTCGGATCATGACACGGAAGAGTGGACTTGCTATCTCATTTGTTGATGCGCCTTTCCTCATCTCACTTCTTCCGGCTACAAACCTCCAAAGATAGTCCACCTTCTCGTTGTCCACAAAAGCCTCATCTCTCGGAAAGGGGAACCCAAGGTAGGTAGCCAAATTCCGGAGAGAGATCTCTTGCAAATCGTTGCCCATTTGGAAGGAGATCATGCCTTCACTCTCGACTCCTTCATATGTGCACTTGAATGACGCCATAAACTCGGATGTTAAGGCGGGATAGTGAGTGTTGTCCCATCTTAGCATCACGTTGAGACCGATGTGAGAATAGCACCGGGTAAGAGCCTCATCCATGTTCATCTTCTTAATTGACTCCCAATCTAACCACCGAGTGTGGTGAGATAGACCCATGAGTCGCTCATACTCCCTAGCTACATCATCATCCTCGAAGTGCACATCATCCATCCTTTGCACCCTCTTTGACGACTTCTTGGACTTTCTTGTTGATTTCTCCATTCTTGAAGAAGATGCTCGGGTTCTCATGGTACCTACACACAATCAAAGAAAAAGACTACAAGATAAGATCTATACAACCACAACAAGGTCATATGCTTTCACAACAAACAACTCATCACACAAGGAAATGACCCTATACTTGCTCTTAAGACACTCAATCCACAAAATCCACACATGCATGAACCAAGAATCACATATCAATGGTCAAGCTACAAGATATATCATGATAAACAAGCCTTAACCAACAATCAAACTCATGAATCCTAAAGCTCACACAAGAGAAAGCCAAATAGCATAGGACCGACCAACACAAGACGTCGGGTCCGAGATACTCAACCTTGGTCTGCGTCTTGGACCGACTACGCAACATCGGTCCCGAGATCTGGGCATCTTGGTCCGAACCTAAAATCGACTTCTCTACCTATTTCACCCAAAAATCACTCTATCATGCTCCTAAAATCCAAAATCAACCATTTCTCATCATCAATCGAAGTTCTAAGTAGGTTCTATCATGCATGATCAATAATTAAGCACAAATTTCACTATGCATGCAAAATCACCATGGATGCTCAAGGTCTAAGCTCACTCAATCATGGAAAATCTCAAATTTAGCAATGAAAGCATGAAATTCACAAGGAATCAAGTAGAGATTGAGATTCACATACCGAATTTGAAGAAACAAAGACTTCTGGCAATCAACTTCTTAGAAACTCAAATTCTTCTCTAGATCTAGAAGAGGGATGAAGAACTATGGGATTTGTTGGGATTTTTGGCCTTTGGATCGATGCTTGGGTGATGCTAGGGGTTGGATCGAGATTGTTGTGGGATTTGCTTGGGGTTCGAGAGTGGTGGAGGTGATGGATCGATTTGGGGGTTTTTGAAGGGAGCTTGGTATTTTGGGAAGGTGGTTATGAGGGTGATGGGTGGTAGGTATGGGAAAGAAGGCTTAAATTAGGTAGAAGACAAAGTTAGGTCAGAAGGGCATAATAGGTATTTCCACAAAATCATGACCAATGTTGACCGTCCAAGCCGGACCGACGTCACAACCTCGGGCCCGAGGTACTGGTACCTCGGTCCGACTCAGTTTGGCTTCTAAAAATTCCCTTTTCTTGGTAATGCTCTACCCATAGGTCCTTGCATTATTTTCACTACTACCACACACAATCATGAAGCTCACGCAACACACAATTCCTCAAAACACATGCTAAGGAGAGATTAGAAAGAATCTAAGCTAAGGCAAAGAAAAACAAACTAGAAACTACGAAAATGAACCTACTAGGCTCGGGTTGCCTCCCGAGGAGCGCTTCTTTTAAGTCACTAGCTTGACTTCTAACCTCTACCCTTCACGGAGGGTGAAAAATGGTGAATTGATCATCCTTGTCGTGCTTGTCTCCACGCCCCTCATAGCCATAATACCACCATTTGTGGTTGATGAAAGTGTGGTCTCCAAATTCTCCTTTGTCCTCCAAAGTATAAGTTTGCATTTCTTGCTCCTTCTCTTCTCGATCTTCATTACCTACACCACAAAAATCTAAAGGATTTCTAGGGGACTCAATGACATTATAACTCAAGTCTTCTTGCAAATCACTCAAACAAAGGTAACCATCCTCTAGATCCTCTTTCAAGTCACTTAAACAAATATAAGAGTCTCCCACATCAAAAGGATATAGAGAAGGATACTCTTCATGGCTTCTTGGGCTATCTCTTTCTCTTGGTTCTTCATGGTTCTCCAATGGATCTAGCAACTCTCTTTCTTGCTCTTGAACATTGATCATGTCATGATTTCTCAAAGGTGCTTCTTCCTCTCTTGTGGGTTCCAACTCCTCTCTCTTACGCTTGGCACTTTCCTCCAATTTTAAAATCGCCAAAGCATCCGGTTCATTAAGAGCCTTGTTGAAATGGAACTCCACCTTATCCTCGCCAATCTCGAAAGTCACTTTCCCATTTCTCACATCAAATTTGGCACCCGCCGTGGCTAGAAACGGCCTTCCAAGTATGATGGGCACCAACGGATCTTCTTTCATATCTAAGATCACGAAATCATCGGGGACAAAATACCTCCCAACTCTAACCGGGACGTCATCTAAGATTCC